>CM056582.1:9521629-14321629 GCA_029721435.1 Gymnothorax reevesii | reverse complement strand
GTGTGTTGAAGTAAATGTATCAAAGTAAAAATATACATATGTGTGATAACATATATTAAATAATATTGTGGGGATCATATGTTGGCCAGGTTTGGTAGTAATCCAGTACAACCATTGATGGTTGCCTAGCACCTTAAGATATTAGGGAGGGACCTAACTGGTCATTTGGCGATCAACTGATGACGTGATAGCTGGTTATTACAAACTGACCATCAGAGCACATGAGTACAATATCGTAATAAAGTATTGTGTGCCGGACAAACACTGGTCATAGTATTACCTTCCCACAACGTGCCTACAACGTTGCAGTAAGGTACAGTGAGACTAACGACCTTTGGTCGTGATGTTGCCTCCACAAAACGTAGGCAGCGTTGTCAGCTGGTAAGTGACCAAAAAGTGTGAGCCAGCGATGTCACTGAAAGGTCATGTGTCAGTGGGGAAATTTAACAAAGGAAGGGGAATATGACTTTCTTGAGGGAGGGAGAAAAACTCTGTTGTCAATGTTTGAAGTAATTACATCCGTAATCTGGCCATGTTACTGTATTCTCGATGAATGTCATTATTCAGCAACAATTATGTTGTAATTGTGGATGTTTGCGTAGTACTGTATATTCCTAATAATCGTCAATCTTAGTTCTGTGTATACTGCTTTGGCAGTATAGGTTTCTGATCTGTCTTGCCTATAAAGCTTATTTGAATTTCAGAGAGAGCGAAAGAGACTGAACAATGATTTCCACTCTGTAAGTGTTACACTGTTTAAATTTGTTGATGCCATATTTAATTTGGCCAATATTTAACCAGGGAGTATGGCTCCAAATAGACTCCCTTAATGCGAGGTAGCCTAGGTGTCAGGAATTAGTCGGGCTCACCGTCGCGCCGCCGATCTCCCCCCCCACATTTATGCTGCGTTCAGAAACGGCCGCGATGTTCCAGCGACGATTCCCTGTAATGCCAACATTGCTGCACTGCAGGGTGCTGTTTGGGTGTCTTGGCCAGGACTCCCTTGAAAAAGAGATTTTTTTATCTCAATGGAATTTATTCTTGCGTAAATAAAGGTTAAATAAAAAATAAATGTAAAAAATAATTACAAATTTTTGTCAATACATCATAAACGTACCTAATATTAAAAGCAAAAATGGACTCACTGTAACTGACTGCAAGTTTCTTTTCTGTGTGGAGATGAAAGAGAACTGTTTGAGCTCACTTTGATGAACATTAAGGTTTCATGTGTAAGACCTTACACCAGGTTACAGTCTCACTTGTGCTCCAGTAGGCTGACTGCATTGCGTCACTTGTTTGTCTGGGATGCACTTCTTGGATTGCATCACTTACAAATAATATATTGTTAGAACAGGGTTGGGGAGGGGGGTCCTTGTCTATCGCCTCCTTTTAGTCCCTCCTCTGTTTTACTGCATATCTATTCATCACAACACAAACCTACTCCCCAAACCCAATCGCTTATATACTGGACTTTTTGCTCACTCACCCATCCTCAAATCTATTACTGGGGTTACAGGGTACTGTGCAGTCACTAAGTGCTATTGGTCCTTCATTTATTTTGTGATTAGCTGTAGTCTATACTGTTCATGTACCACTGAGCTTTATATATCTACATGAATGGAACTAGACTGGATAAAAACATAGCCTGTATCCAGGGGGGTTATCAGGATACAGTTGCCTACTGGGCTGTCTGACCTTAAGGAGTGTATGCTGAGCCATTGCAGTGTTTCAGGTGAGTAAATAATTTGATCTGATGAATAAGGAATGTTTGATCCAGATGTGTTAGAATTCTTTATGAGTGAGAGACTTTAGCAGACTTTAGTGTGGTGGACCCTAAAGGTAAAGCTTGTTTTCTGGTACCGTCTCCAATCTCAGGAGGCTCCAGTGCAGTTTCAGAGGGTGAAGACTGGTTACTCTGAAGAGGGACAGTTTTCCCAGAGTGGAGGTAGTCTTCTCAGAAAACAAAATTATCCTTTGGTGCAACAATACTGCAAAATTTTGCAAGAACAAGAATTTCTTTGCTTCCTGAACAAGAATGATTTCTCAAATGATAGGGCATTATGTCACATTATGTCAGATTAAGTGTTACCATTTCTATCATGCAGTAAATGTGTTATGATTTAGAATACAGCAGGTAAAAGAATAGAGTAAAATGATGCTTGAATCAGCATAAACATAAGAGCATGATTTAGCCTCCGTTAGTTAAAGTGGTGAGGACCATTGTCCTGTACAGGTAGAGTTGACTGTGTGACATATATTCCTTCTTTTTCTAAGGAACATCAACCCTGAATCCTGCTACGTTAATTAAAACCAAAATGAACACCTCTGTCATCAACTCTAGCCTTCAGTTCAACCAAACCTCTTCAGGATCCAGTCTTCCACTCGGGAATGTGAATCAAGGATGCCCACAGTCACTCAGTCAGCTGTCCATCGACTTTGGTGTCATTGTTTTTAATGTGGTGGTGGGGTACCCTGCTAACGTCATGGTGATGTGGCTGGTGTCCAGAAAGAAGAGTGACTCTTCCACCTCTGATATTTTCATCTTCAACCTGGCCATTGCTGATGCCCTCTACTGCATGATATCCCCCATCTGTTTTACAGGCAACTATCTCTTCAAAATCAAAACTTTCTTCAAGTTCTATGCTTTTGCGTACGGGATCAAAGACACCACCCCACTCTTCCTCACCTGCATTTGCCTGGATCGTTACGTGGCTGTGGTCCACCCAATTTTGTTCACCAGCATCAAGGATAACAAGATCAGGGTGGCTATTTCCATGCTTATTTGGGGGTTTGCGTTACCCTTTGCCGTCAGTAGGTCCTTGAAGTTAGTGGGCGCAATTAATATTCTTTCTGGCTTCGTCCTGGTAACCTTTGCCATCATGGTTTTTTGCAACATTTCCATCTCATGGAGTCTGAGAAAGTCGGCCTTTCGCAAGGAGAAGATGCACCCCATGAAAAAGAAAGCCCTCAGAACAGTTCTGATTGCCCTCGCCGTCATAGTGTTTCATTACCTGCCAATAGCTGCTCTCTTACCCTTAACACTTTACTATTATTTCCCTGAACAATGTCTGGTTGAATGGGCTGCCTTTGTCCTCATGGACCTCAGTTGCAGCACTGAGCCCCTAATCTACATCTCCAAGATGGAGCAGCTGCCATGCTTCAATAATTTGCCCTGCATCTGCTGCCCTTCCACTGATCCAAATAATGTTAGCGCATGAGATGTATGCCTGCATTTACTTTCTATGTATGGCCTTGAAAATTAGCTAATGAAACAAAGCAAGAATGTTAAGTTAATCAGCAAACTTTCTAGCTTTGATATGACTGTCATTAGGACAGAAATTACCTTTAACAAAACTGTAACTGCAGCCATTGATAAAGTGTAAATTTTTGCTAAATGCCGACAAAACCATGGTTCCATATTATGCAAATGAAATATTTAACATTTTGACTATTCAAAAATGTATATGCGCAATCAAGCAATTAAATATGAAAAGATCTTTTTAATGGAATGTGTGGACGATAATTATTACCTACTTTCAGCTCTGTTTTACTATATCAGATTAATTTCATTATGCCAGCATGGGATCCTGTGCCTGCAGACTTTTCTAGAAGCTGACTATTTACAAAAATACAAAATGATTGGTTTGGTATTCCTGTGCTTGATGCTAACAATCAGTGAGCAAGTATCACATTCAAAGTATTGAAATCTGTAAAATGATGCACGAGTCGCAGAGGCCATAGACCCGCAGGGGTAGGGAGAGGCACTCACCAGTCCCATCAACAGAGGAAGGGCCTGAGGAGGTCTGCCGCGTCTTCCAAGCGCTATCCGGGGTGATCAAATTGTCGGACACTACCCTGACTAATGACCATGTATCCATACTCTCTAGAGGTCTTTCGTTTGCTCTTACTTATAACACCACATTATTCCGCATGAAGGTGGATCTCTTCCGTTTCTACCATAATCTCCATTTAAAAGTGTGGTACTACATTAATGATCAATCGTGTGTCCCTCCTAGTTCTACTCCTACCGTTGCGGTTCAGCCCGACTCTGAGGGACCCTCCACGTCTCATGAATTTGGAAATATTGTTTAAAGTCCAAATCCTATTTTTCCCCCATCGTGGCAAATCCTACTTTAATAACTTTCACTCATAAAGTTGACAGAGAGGTTGAGTGTGAGGTATCGTTCAGGAACCAGTCACGAGAACTAAGCAGTGCAGTAAAACTGGATTTTATTAAGGAAGGGGGAGAACCCCCACAGAGCAGGAGGCAACAGTACGGAGTCCACAATCCAAAAATTAAAATCCAGAGGGCGAAATCCGAGTCGGAACCAGGGCACCAATCACAGTACTCATAGTCGGGCAAAACACGTTTGGTACACAGGCATGGGTTTGTCGGAGAATCCAAAGCCAAAATCCAGTGGGCGTTATCGGAACCGTTAACAGGGCAGCGAACACAAAACTCGGAGTCGGGCAAGACAGGTATGGTACACAGGCACAGGAATATCAAAGGTGAAGTCAAAATCAGAATCCGGGACGTTCCAGTCAGAAGTACAACTCTAAGAGTACAAGGCATAAACAATCGCAGCACAGGGAAAACGTTCTGACAAGAGCTGTGAATGAAATGCTTAAATTCACAGAAGGGAAGTCACATGCTACAAAGGGGAGGCAGGTGATACGGATCAGACTAATTACAAAGGAATGAAGATGAGGAGGTTCCTGATTACAACAAATTGGCAAAAACCAAAACGCGGACAGGGATCACAGAGACAGCCTACTGACAAACATACGGCTCCGGTCAGGGAGTTACACTGTGTACAGAGAGAGGCAGAGCAGTGATTAACAAGGTGCAGAAGATCTGCTTGAAGCACAGCAAAGTAAATTGAGTGAAGGCAAGGGGGCGGAGACTAGAGCAGAGCGAGTGCTGAGAGCTCGTTAGTCAAATAGTAATGAGCAGCTATACAATCCCAAGTGCTTGTTCGTAAGTTAGTACTATAAACAATGTTAGTCTTGATTAGTAAGTTTACTTAAAACAACAAACTGTTAGTATTGTTACTAATATAGAAAAGCAAGGTGAAGGAGGTAAACGAGATTGGAAGGAATGAATGAATGAAATCCCAGAAACCATGAAATCACCCGAAAGTGTGGCACGCAATACTGAGGCCGTGAGCGATCACATGACAAAAGACCAGACAGGGGGAGACAAAATGCAATGCATGGTATGAAACAAAACATGGATCAGAATATAACTGCAATAGTGGAAAATGGCAAACAGACAAAGACAAAGCAAAAACAAAACATGGCATGGAATCCCACAACACAATACAAAATACAGAGATTGACAGACAAGGCAGAATTCATAATCAAAACATGGTCAGGCAGGACAGGATCAAAACAAAAACATGGTCAGGCAGATCAGGATCATAACATTGAGTGATATTTTATGGCATCCCCTGTTGGGCGTAAACAATCTGCCAAGGGGGGAACAGGTGGCTTTGGATGGATTGTCGAATAATATTATTCAATATTATTATTCGGCATGCCGATAAAGGTGGTGCGATTGTTGTGCTATCTCATGACGTGTGTTGCAGAGGTCTTACGTCAACGCAATGGCACCAAATATTATGAGCTGCTCCGCACAAATCCCCTCATGGATATGCAGACTCAATTTACCAACATGCTCACACAGGCTAAGGACTCCTCTTGGATTTCTGACAACGAGTTCGGTTTCCTATGTGTTGATCACCCTGTCACGGCAGGTTTTTACCTGCTCCCCAAAATACATAAGGAGCCCAAAAACAACCATCCTGGTCGTCCAATTATAAGTGGCAATGGAACACTTACGGAACCAGCTTCTCAATTCATTGACTCGTCAATCTTACCATGCTATCTTGAGGATGTACTCAACTTAAACTGTCCGGCTTGAACAACATCCACACTCACTACCTGGTTACTATGGATGTTAAAGTCTTTACACAAAAATTCCGCACCAAGAGGGTGATATGATATGCTCCCTTCAGACTTCCTCCTGCAACTGACTGATTGGATTTTCCACAATAATGCTTTTATTTTTATGGATAAACTATACAGGCAAAAAATTTGAGTTCCGATGGGTTCTTGTTTTTCACCTAATTATGCTTGTCTGTATTTGGGTCTGTGGGAACAAACTAAACGTTATGAATTTTGCTCACCCTTTTTTTAATTCTATAATTTGGTTTGACCATTATATTGACGTGCTTCATTTTTCATGGTGATGGAGCTGGCTTATTGGCTTTTCATAAAGATTTAAATTTCATCAATGATAATATTATATTGTTGATTGAATATTCTCATGAGAGTTTAACAAACCGTGGATACCCCGTGCACTGAGTCTTGGGTGCTGGCTGGTCCCAGACAAATTCATAAACAAAAAGACAAAATACCAGCGCACACCATACTCTAGGCAGCACTTTTTCCTAAAATCACATTAAGGGTGTTTTCACACATGTGGCTCGCTTGCTTTGTTCCAATTCAGGGGCAAAAATGATAGAATCGTAGCATTTGTCCTTTGGCTCATTTGTGTTCGCACCGCAACAGTCTCTACTGGTCCAAAGTTGTAAACAAATGCCATGCGCGAACAAACTGTTCTCTCATTGGTAGGAAATCTTACCTGGAAAGGAAGATCAGTATCAGTCACGTGGATAATGAACGTTGTTCGAGACCTGTGTCTCTCTCAGCAGCGCTCACGTAACATCTGGCAATACAGAAATTCAGTATGGACTGAATTTGAAACCACGGAAAAAAATTTTAACTGAAATAATGCTTGTATTTATATGTTATGTAATAATGTTATGGTCATCGATATTTAATCGTTTTTAAAGGGGTAAAGGAATCTATTTGATCGCCATGATCTTTCACTGGATTGATATCAAATATTGAATAAGCGGCAAAATAAGGCACAAAACTCAAATGTGAAGCGGATCTTGCATTGGCCGTCCACGTTAAAAATGCTGAAACTTTGTGTAGCAATAGGTTGCAATAATAGGAACAAGATATCCATATTTTCTTTTCTGAAGTATGCAAACTGGCTAGGAATAGAGTAGCAACTGTCGTATAACAGACTAGCTTTTTAGGCTTAAACTAGCTGAGGCAATGCTCTTCAAGCTATACGGTAGCTAATGCCAATTACAGTAAAATATATTACGTAAATTGAGTATTATTTAATTTAGCCTTTATTATACCTGGGAGTCCCACTGGGGAAAAAAAAACCTGGCCAAACATTATCCTGTTCAAAACCTAACAACCACTCCAAGGGTAAACGCTAGCAAGCCAAAATCTAATTTTCAAGCTCATGTCAACATTTGCGATCGCAGAAGCAGGCCAGCTACCTCATATTCGTAATGCTGAGTAACAGCCTGATGTTGAAACATAAAAGTAAATTTACACATTACATGCAGATATAACATAGATATTTATATATCCCAACGTTTAATTTCTACCATTTAGCAACCACTGACAACAAGATCCGTGATTGCGCCCATTTAGGAGACAGAAGGTGTGACCAATTTCTTACAATGGAGGTCCATGGGGGATGAAGTGTCTTTGTAACAGCTATCAGTTGAGCCGGTTGCTGAGACGATTGTGTTCTCACTGCAAACAAACTGCTCCAGGGTCCGAATGGAAGCGAGCCGAGACCACCCTTTTTTGGTGATCTCTGCCCGCTTGTTTTGTTCCGCATCAGAGTGTGTTTGCTGTGTTCACACCAACCCGAACAAACCGATCTCTGGAGGAAAACGCTCCCTGTGTCGGAACAATTGCTCCAAATGAGCCAAGTGCGAAAACACCCTAAAAAAGGGGAACGAATAACGCGTTTCACATCAGCTTCATCTACGCTGTACGCTGATAAACAGCAGGTGCGTCTTTTGAGAACCATTAGGTGCTGATTAACAGGAAACGGAAACAGACTCAGTTTCAAAATACATAATTATACAAATACAAAAGGTACAACACTGCAAAGACACTCAAAAAATATACAAAGATACAATGGCTTAGAGATTAGATAAAACATTTTGACATTATATTTTATTAAAAAATAGAAATAAATAGAATTCTATGAGAATTCCATTTATTATTATAAAACACTGCATTGTCTGAATATTGGCGAGCAAAGCTGACTCCCAGAGACTTAAGAATTAGAAAGATGCTGATATTGAATAATAAAAATCCAGATTTTATACAGAAATGGGAAAGTCCTGAATAATTGCTCACTTGATTTGACATTGCTAATTATTGAGCAAACGAAGCAAGAAATTAGAGATCATGATTACCAAAGAAGAAATGAAAAGTAAAATTGATGAAGACTGTTTTTTTTTCCATTGAGAAAAAGTTAACAAAGGAACTGCTCTCTTTTGAAAATGATCTGAAGGCTTAGGAAATTAAGAAATTTGAATGGTATGCAGAGGACTTCAGGACTGGATCGGTTCACAGCTGGACTGATGGTAACCAGAGGGAGAAGAACAGGACCTGGACCAGAGGATCTAAATGAGGGGAATAGTGAGCTGTTTGGGGTAGGGTGCGCACATCCAAAGTCACTTTTTGCAGGTGCCAGACAATAGTGTCAGACAGTTGAAAAAGGTAGGTCTGCACACTGCCAAATGAGCTCCAAAAATAAACTTTATTAAATTAAAACAAGCAACGTTTCGATCACCCTGGATCTTCTGCCTGACGAAGATCCAGGGTGATCGAAACGTTGCTTGTTTTAATTTAATAAAGGGAATGGTAAGCTAACAGGGATCAAGGACAAACCAGTGAATGTTCCTCTATCGATTAACATTTTTTTTGGAGCCAGAAACCGGCAGAAGACGTCTGAAACAGTCCCTAGAAGGAAGAAACGTACGAGGAGAGGGAAGAGGAAGCCGAAGCCACAGCAGATGGACACTGCGCTGCCAGAACAAACGGTAATTAATTTATCTGATCATGAACTGACTACTGAACAATTAAAAGTGTTAAACCGGGGACTGTCCTTTGTACCTACTGATGAAGTCAATGCCTTTAAATTAAAGGTTAGTTGTTAAGGTTAACTGTCATAATTTTTTTAGACAGCTCCATTTTAGACACTTTTTTCATAATTCTAACCAAAGTGGTGAACGTGTGAAATCTCTGAGAAAATTTAAAAAGAAATCTACATTTTTGCCTCCTGGCGCTCCAAATTCTGCCATAACTACTTTTAGTAAGTTGGTGGAAAAGGATATTACCTCTGTAATTAAATCCAATCCAGATCTAAGCTCTCCAATGTTAACTCTATGGACATGAGAATTGCAGTCTAACTCTAACATTTAGATTAAAAAGGCAGATAAGGGAAGTGCTATAGTGGTACTAAACACTACTGATTATGTCGCAGATGCTGAAAGACAACTGAGTAATGAAGCTTTTTAGAAGTTGTGACCCAATAATCCAATGGCATCGTTCATGACTGATCGACAGAATTTTAAACAAAGCCCTTAGAAATGAAGTGGATAACTAAGTCTCAATATGAATTCTTACAAGTAGCGCATCCTAAGAGGCTTGAAAATCCTCCAGGAAGACCTATAGTTGCAGGTAATAACTCTCTGTCTGAGCCATTGAGTAAATTCATAGATCATATCATTAAAGATATTGTGAGAACTTAGCCATCTCATGTAGGAGACATTAGAGATGTCTTCAAATTATTGTCAAATGTAAAATACCTAAAGGTTTATTTTTGGTTACCTCTGATGTTTAAAGTTTATACACAAGTATCCCTCATAAAGGCAGTCTTGAAGCCTTGCAATATTACTTGGAATCGCAACGGAGATTTGCCAGTTGAATTTTTGATTAATCTTACTGAATATATTTTGAGCTCCAATTACTTTGTTTAACAAAGATTACTATCTGCAGATTCAGGGGACAAGCATGGAGGCTCCTTTTGCCCCTAATTATGCTAATTTGTTTATGGGGCTATGGGAGAAACGATATATTTTTTCATAATAATAATTTTTTCCGAAAACATCTCGTTCTATCAGAGATTTATTGATGATGTGTATCTGTGTTTTACTTCTATTGAGGAAGAACCTCATTGAAGTACATCAATCAATCAATCAATCAATCAATCAAATCCTTTATTTAACCAGATAAAACCAGTTGAGACCAAAGACTTTTTTTCAGTGGTGATCTGACAATATGCAGTAAGTCACGAACAAGTATAACACAAACACAACACAGTTCAAGACAATATTGAAAAAAAAAAACAGTACAGTATAAAACAAGAACAAGGGACAGAATAGAGACTACAATCAGACAGGACGAAACAAAACTATCCAAAAAAAAAAAATCATAAGTTCTAAAAATGGCTCAGTATAAAAACAGTGGAAAAATATATCTAAACAGTATGACAAGAGCAGCTAATGGGAAAGGCTTCAGAAATCTTTTGTCTGAAACTTGGTGTAGAGATGGGAGCAGAAATTTTAAAATGAGTTTGAAGGTCATTCCATGACCAAGGACCAAAGTAAGACAGATTCCTCTTACCAGCGTCAGATCACGGAGGAGGCACCTTGAATCGCAACCAGGCGTTGGATCTGAGGTTGTACGAGTTCTGAATTAAAACAAATTTATCGCAAATATACTGGGGTAGTTTGCCTAAAATAGCCTTGTATATTAAAACATACCAGTGGTGCAGCCTGCACATAGCTAGTGAAGGCCAGCCAACTAAAGTGTTCAGTGTGCAGTGATGCGTCCTATAGGGCGACTTAGAAATGTATCTCAGTGCAGAATGATAGAGCGGATCGAGTTTAGCCAGGAAAGTGGGACACGCAAATCGGTAAACTGTATCGCCGTAATCAAGTTGACAAAAATATATTATTTGACGCAAGTGCTAGTGAGATGAAGCTTCATGATGCGTTGAAGCTTTCCAGCCAGATGTGTTGAAGTGTGGTTCATTATTTGAAGATTTAAATGAGCCTTGGCCCACAGAACATGGAGGCACTTCTGGATCATGCTCAACAATGGCTTCCTTTTTGCATGATAGAATTTTAGGTGGCGTCTGTGGATGGCACAGCGGACTGTGTTTACAGACAGAGGTATCTTGAAGTATTCCTGGGCCCATTTAGTAATGTCAATGACAGCATCATGCCGGTGAGTGATGCAGTGGCGTCTGAGGGCCTAAAGATCAGGGGCATCCAGTAAAGGTCCTCGGCCTTTGTTGTGGTTTTCATTCAGACATATTTTCAGATTATGAGGTTCCCCCATCCTCAAGCAATTGGAGAGAGACAGATTCTTCAGACAATTTGGCTTTATTGTGGCATATTGATAAATGTAAAGCCGAGTTCTTTTTGCGCAAGAAGAACTTATTTTTCTTTTCTTATTTTTCACACCCAGTTTTTATACCTTCACAGGAATTATCTTCCAAACATGGTCTTTCCGCATTCTCATTCTCGCGCTACAATTGGACAGGCAAACTAAAACACTGTTTGCTAATCCTTCAGGAATTCAAAGCAAAGATAAGCTGCACATCACTGCAAAGGAGAGGAAAATTACAGTCAAGGGATGAAAAGTACAGACAAAGAAATACGATGCAATTTGTTATGGCCCCAATTTGTTATTTCATTTACAACATCCACAACAGCAAGGGATGACAGACACAATTTTAAAACTTAAACACATTTAATCAACAAAGACAACTAACAACTAACTAATCTACTGACTGATCTAATGACCAAGATTAATTTACAAGAAAAACTGAAATATTTACAGTCCATTTTGGTTGGGTTCCTTGGTGAGGTCTTGGGTGAGGAAAATGCTCTAACAGAGGCAAAAATCCACTATAAGCTTCACAGGTCCAAAACAGAATGACAGGTCTGGTCACATGTATCCTTCTCCTTGCAATTTCTCCTGCTACCTTACTGCCTCAATTCTCCCTCCTTATATACTCTTTTGCAGACCCCACCCACATTTAGACCTCTTTTTTTAATTTTCTGGGACTTGCCTCAGACATGCCCAGAACATGTCCAAACCTAGCTCCAGTCTGGGCTCAACAAAAAGAGGTAAATACTGCCATCTAGTGGCCTATATTCACATCACAAAGTGGATACATAAATGATTCATTTGTTTTTTCAGTGACAACTAATGATTTTACTGAACAAATATTGACCAAAGCTACAGAAATCAAATACATCCTCTGATTATGTTTTTGAATCAACAAAACAGAAGCCTGTTTACTCATCAAAGCTACAGAAGCCTGCTGCTTATGTGTACGTGAGCTGCTTATGCATTTGTGAATAGAATTGCTTGTATGTGTGTGTGTGTCTGTGTGTGAACTGCTTGTATGTGTGCGTGCGCATGTGTACACGAGCTGCGTATATATGTGTGAACTTCATGTGTCTGTGTGCACTGCTCGTGTGTGTGAACTGCTTGTGTGTGTGTGTGTGTGTGTGTGTGTTATGTGTGTATGTGTGTGTTACTGCTGCCCACATAATATGGTTATTGATTATGATTATTTATTATGGTTATTCATCATGGCAATTGATCTACTCATGAATACGATGAGAAATATGGAAATATAATCCTCAACACCTTGTACCTTACGCACAGAGATTTTTCCAGTTTCTCTGAATCTTTTGATGATGTTATGCACAGTCGATGATGAGACATTCTAAGCCTTTGCAATTTGACGTCGAGGAACATTGTTTTTAAAGTATTCCAAAAATGTTTTTACACAAGCGTTCACGGGTTGGAGAGCCTCTGACCATCTTTACTCCTGAGAGACTCAGCCTCTCTAAGGCATCCCTTTTTATAGCCAATCATGTTACACACCTGATGCCAGTTAATGTAATTTGTTATGGCCCCAATTTGTTATGACATTTACGACAGCAAGGGATGACAGACAAAAATTTTAAAACTAAAACAGGTTAAATTAAAGAAAGACCAACACTAACCTACATTTTATACTACTGACCAAGATTGATAATATACAAGATAAAAAATATTTACAGTTCCTTGAGATGGGGTTGCTTGGTGATGTTCCGGGTGAGGAAAATGCTCCAGCACTGGCAAAAATCCACAAAAAGCTTCACAGGTCTTGAAAAGAGTGACAGGTCTGGTCAAATGTATCCTTCTCCTTGCAATTTCCCCAATCACTTTACTCTCTCAATTTTCCTCCTTACATACTCTTTTGCAGACCCCTTCCACCTTTTAGACTTTTTTTTAATTCTCGGGGACTTTCCGTCTCAGACATGCCCAGGACATGCCCAAACCTAGCTCTGGGCTTAACAATAAAAAGGTCAATACTGCCATCTAGTGGCTTCTTTTCATATTATAAATTACTTGCCAAATGTTCTGTCAGCTGATTCTTTTATATATTAATTGCTTTTCGGCCCTTTTTTTGCTTGTGTCCCAACTTTTTTGAGACCTGTTGCAGCCAATAAATTTGAAATGACATTTTGTGGATAAAATTATAAAATGTCTCAGTTTCAACATTTGAACATCTGTGTTCTGTTTTAAATAACATATTGGCTCATGTGATCTGAAAGTCATTGCATTTAGATTTTATTCACAATTTACACTTTAGAATGGGGGTTGTATAACTGTAGCGGATGTGAAAGTGATTCTGTGGGGGACTGGACAGTGGGGAGTGAATGTGCTTGAACAAAAAAACTGTATTTTTATTTAAAAATAATATCTGGTCCACTGTTTTGAGGCTTACTGTTCCTTTTTTTAAATGAGCTCTCCGGCTTTGGCAAAAATTTCTTCACATGGAACTGAAGATGCAGGTGAGCAGAAATATTGTTGTGCAAGCACATACAAACTAGGATACAGGGCTCTGTTTTTTTTTCCAATATCGCAATGGATCATCTGCTCTTGGCAAATGTAGTTCAGCTGAGTACTGCTGGACCTCCACCATGGCATTATCTGTGGTGCTTTGAGATGGCCTTGATTGTTGGACACAGACATTCAAGTGCCGCCACAGTTTACCTGGGAAAAATGTGGTTGTTAAATGTATCAATTAGATTTTAATACCATTTACAGCATGGAGTATATGCCTCAAGAGGAGGAGGGTACAGCAGTTGGCTTGTTGGTAGTACCGGCTGCATTTCTGATGGTGGTCTTGCTTTTGTTTCTTGTATTCGTATTATATTGGCACGCTCTGATGTGAGCAGGGGCGTTACGAAGGGGGGGCAGGTGGTGGGCAGTGCCCACTCTGAGAAAAGCTCTGCACACCCAATGAAAACTCAAGATAAAGGACTGATTTACTACTATTTGACAGCAAACACGTGATATCCCACGTGCTTCACAGCCGGAGGTAGACAGCCGTTAAGCGAGAGCTTTACGTATGCTTCATCTATCTATCACTATGTGTGATTGGTGGATTCCTTTGCTAGTCTATTCTGGTGTGAAACTAACCAATGGGCACTCTCAAATTACTAGGGACCGTCCCATTCTCTTAGACTGCCTTCTTCACTCAGTCTGAGGTCACGTCTACGCTGCTCATATCCACCTGAATCGCTGAACGTTCTATCTCCCCTGATTCATAGTGGTTCACCGAATTCACCGGTCTCCTCCTTCATGTCGAACTGTTGCTTACATCCGTTTTCATCGAACTGAGTAGTAGCTTGCGGCTAGTGTCTGCAGTACAGCGGTATGTGTACATACACGTACATAAAGTGTATATTCAAATATTGAGCCTAGCTAACCTATTACATGGCAAACGCTGGTTCCTTCACCGGAAAACTAAACTGACCACTGGCTGACAAAACTGCTTTTTGTTCGAAAAAAAGGATGCTTGTTGGACGCATCTTTGACATATCAGGGGGCTGTATAATGTATAATACAGTGGGATCAGGATGATCATCCCGTTCATCCGTCGGGCGCTTTTTTACAAAATGGTGTGAGCATATGTACGGTATATCCTCTTAGGTGGATACTTCAGTCTTAGTGCGGCCAGCCACTCCAAGCGCCTACTCGAGGCATCGAGAGTAGACTGTCAGCTGCTGGGCAAGGGCAAAAAAGGCACTCTGTTTCCATACAAACATTTTATATTTTTGAGTTATTGGTACAACCAACAATGAAACAAGTGGAGCCTGAATGCATTCAGGCAGCCGATCTCTCTTTGGTACAGCGAGAAATGACCGGAAGTAGGAGGCCGTCAGGGTTTTCATGGCGGCACGCACCGTTAGAACAGGAATTAGGTGCTTCAAATGAAATGAAATCATTTGAAGTGTCTTCATGCAATTTCATTGCTTCCAATGATCTTATTTCATTTGAATAGTTTAAACGATCATTTAACACATGCATCGCTTCCAAGCAACCACCTAGCAACCATTCAGAACACCATAGTAACCGCCTAGCAACGCCCTAGTCTTGTCTGCCCTGTGTATAAGTCTCCCAGTGTGTCCGTCAATTTAGTTAGGTTCAGTTTTTGTTTTCTTAGTTTATCCTCTTTTGGAGAGAGTATTTCTGTTTCCCCCGCCTTTGGCTGAGTACCTTAGTTCCTTGCTAACAATTTGAATTGAGTAACACAAGTGCTCTGTTTTTATTACCCATGCCCGACGAGGCGGCGTGGGTATACAGTTTAGCACCGTCTGTCTGTCTGTGTGGGTGTGTGCGTGTCTGTCCGCGCAACAGCTCGGCCACCACTGAAGTTAGGGTGACCAAACTTTGTGGGGTAGATGATGCTAGGGTACCCTGTCCAAATTTGCATTTTGAGGTCGAAAGGTCAAAGGTCAAGATCAACAAGAGGCGTGGGTTAGCATCTCTCTCTATAGAGTGCGCATCATCTAGTTTTTTTTTAATATGTCAGGTTCAGACCCTGGGTTGTAGGCAGTTTTCCACATAGTTAAATTTAGAAGAAAAAAGAAAGAAAATGCTGAGGGGCCAGCTGCTTCCAAGTAAAAACTGAATTTGGGCTAATACATGTCTGAGGCAGAAAAACAAAGTTGAACCATAATAATGGAGAAAGGTTGCTTTGATTTTGGTGTGCTAGAGCTAGTAGCGCCTCCTGGAGGATGGGGGTGAGGAAAAAAAAGATACCCCATAGTGATGCTAGACTGAAGGGCGAGTTGATTTTTGCCTACAGTTTGTTTTCGTTTTTGTTGAGTGGTGTTTTTTTACATAGTAGCCTAGTCCTACCAGTTTCTGAGCTACCTAAAACTGGTAGTGTGCTATTCCCACCAAAATAACTATTTATTTATTTATTTTATTTTATTTATTTTCATCATAAGATTATTTAAATATTTATCAGTATTTACTGATGTCACTCGGGTCACTTCAGTTGAGTTCTTTTTCTTTTTTAAAAACTATCAGTTATGGTAAAAAAAAAGGTGGTTGAATAAAGGGTTGAATTTGAATTCAGTGTTCGCGTGTTCTTTATTAAAAGCAGGTCATTAAGCAGCATAAAACGGCCAGGGCTCCACTTAAAATATATTTTTAAAATTTTTTTCATAATTATCGATAATTATCGATATCGATCAATATGAATTTTTTTATCGATATGTTTTTTTTCCTATATCGTCCAGCCCTAGGTTAGTATATGATAGGTGATGGAAATCATGGTCGTATCGTAATGTGGGTGATTTAAATAATTTATGGTTTTTAATCAATGCATTTGGCTACAGTTGTATTAATTGTCATCTCTTTCCTAATTACAGTCATGCCTAAGTTGAAATATTTGTCTATCTTTCACTAAACATTATTGCTTTGTTTCATGAACTCATTTCACAAATTTATGTAGATAGTAAATGCAAAATAACAGACAATCACAAGCATACATCTCATGTGCTTACATTATGTGGCTCAGGGGAAGGGCTTCGGCAGCAGATGCAGAGCAATTTATTCAGCCATGGCAGCTGCTTAATCTTGGAGATATAGAGTAGTGGTTCAGTGCTGGAACTGGTGTGCATAAGGGCGAATGCACTAAATTCAACCTGGCAAAATTCTTTGAAATCATATTTATGTCTGAAGAGCTTGACCACTACTACAGGCAGGTAATGAAACACAATGATGGCCAGAGTGATTTGCACGGTCCTGAAGGCTTTCTTTTTCATGGGGTGCATCTTCTCCTTGCCCAAGACCGACTTCCTCAGACTCCACATGATAGAAACGTTGCAGAAAACCATGATGCAGAAGGCGGCCAGAATAAGTCCAATGTAGATGTTACTTAAGAGGTCCGACCACAATGTCCTGCAGATTGCATAAGCTAACACGAGCCCCCAAGCATGCATGGAAATAGCCACTCTGATCTTGTTATCCTCGATGCTAGTGAACAAAATAGGATGGACCACGGCTACATAGCGGTCCAGGCAAATGCAGGTGAGAAAGAGTTGGGTGGTGTTTTTTATTGCGTAGGTAAAGTACTGTAAACTCATAAAATATGTGATTCCAAATATTATGTAGCCAAAGTAGTTGATGGGGGTCATCAGGCAGAAGAAGGCATCGGCGATGGCTAGGTTCAAGATGAAGATATTGGAGGTGGAAGAGTCACTCTTTCTTCTGGCCACCAGCCACATCACCATGATATTAGCAGGATAACCCACTCCAAGGTTGATGACCTGGACAATAAACTGTAACAAATACCCAACAAGTGATGTTATGCATCCTAGATGCAAATTTGAGGGTTGGAGACTGGATCCTGAAGAGGAGTGGTTGAAGGGTTGGCTAGAATTGATGATAAAGCTGTTCATTTTGGTTTTATTTTATCTAGCAGGTTTGAGGGTTGATGATCCTTAGAAAAGAGAGTGAATGTAAGTTACAAGGTCAAGCCTAACTGAACTCACCTCTAAAACTGACTGCAAGGCTAAATTATGTTCTTAAGCTGATTCCAGCGTTATTTTACATGATTCTTATCTCCAAAGTATTGCTCATCATGACACATTTACTGCATATTTTGCACAAAGTTAAGCTCTCTCTCTTGAGAAATTATTCATGTCAAGAGCCTTAAGCAATTTTGTAGCATTTTCACACTGAAGGACAATTTCTGTTTTCTGGGAGGACGACCTCCATCCTGGGAAAACTACCTCTCTTCTGAGACACCAGCCTTTACACTTTGAAACTGCACTGGAGCTCCCTGAGATTGGAGACAGTGTTCTTAAAAGAAAAGGTTTGCCCTTTGGGTCAAATGTATTACTGTGTGCACAGTCTCTAAGTCAAGCACAGCTTAAGATATGAAACAGTGGTTCATCAGATGGAAAGAAAGAATAAGTTACTCACCTGAGAAGCTGCAATGGCTCAACATGCACTCCTGAAGCTCAGTAGGTCTGTGTCCGGGTGGGGGGTTATGTTTTTATTTAATATTGTTTGAGTTAATATAAATATATAAATTTGAGTGGTACATAAGTAGTGCAGACTATAACCAATCACATATCCATTTAGGGAGCAAAAGCACTTGGTGTGAATGTATAGTACCTTGGGGGTGTCAGTTTGTTTTATGACAGCAATAAAACAGAGGAGGGGCTAAAATGGGGGGGGGGGGGGGGCGGTTAGATAGAACAGGGATAGGGGGGTACCTAACAACAGTGATGCAATTCAAGAGGCACATCCCAGACAAACAAGTGATGCAATGCAGTCGGCCTACTGGAGCACAGGTGAGACTGTAACCTGGTGTAAGTGTTAAGTGTTCTTACACATGAAACCACACGGTTCATCAAAGCAGACTCAAACAATTCTCTTTCACCTCCACAAAGAAAAGAAACTGAGCAATCAGTTACAGTCAGTCCATTTCTGAATGTAATATGAGGAAGTTGCAATTTAAAAATATTTTCCTCTGTTTTCACTTAATAGACTTCCGTAAGGCTGGCCATCTGTTCCAGGAGATTTATTGTCCTGTAGGTTTTCATGCCAATCCTGATAGAGGAAAACACAATCAACTGAGAGAGACCTCACTGAGCTGCTGATGAGTCGAGTCAGGTGACTTGGGGTTGAATTGTGAACTTACAGGATGGTAAATCACCAGTACATTTCTGCAACCCGGATCTAAAGCAACAGACATAATTAAACAGTTTACTGCATGGTGCAGAAATCAAGCATAACAGGGACTGGTGCTGTTTCTGAAAACTACAGGATTTTAAAGTCAGAAACCATGATTCCAGGTTCCTTGTCAATCAAACATTTTCCGTTTCTGTCCCAAAAAATTCCCTTGCTGAGTGGTCAACATAAGGACACATTTACCAATGATCTACAGTTGTTAAGGCTTCAAGATGCACTCCAAAAACTTGGATTGGGTGATGGTATCCATACTTTGCCAGATAGGCCTGTATCCTAAGCGGGTCCAAACCAATTAAGTGCCCAAGGCAAGATTTTTGCTGGTGTCCCTTGTATTGCTGCAAATTCAACAATGTGTTGATACCCTTAGAAAGAAAATGCATATACACTGCTGTGAAAGAAAAAAAAAAAAAAATGTGCCCCCTTCCTGATTTATTTTTTTGCTTATTTGTCACATTTAAATGTTTAAGATCATCAACAAATTTAAGTTAGACGAAGATTGAGTTAATACAAAATGCAGTTTTTAAATGATGATTTAATTTATTGAGGGGAAAAACCTATCCAAACCTACCTGGCCCTATGTGAAAAAAAAATTGCCCCCCAAACAGAATAGCTGGTTGTGCCACTCTCTGCGACAACAACTGCAATCAAGAATTTGTGATAACTGGCAATGAGTCTTTCACATCACTGTGGAGGAATTTTGGCCCATTCTTTAGCCTCATTGGAGGGTTTTTGAGAATAAATGGCCTTTATAAGGTCATGCCATAGCATCTCAATGGGATTTAAGCCTGGACTTTGACAAGGTCACTCCAAAACCGCCATTTTGATTTTTTTAAAGTCATTCAGAGGTGGACCTGCTGGTGCATTTTGGATCATTGTCCTGGTGCATAACCCAAGTGCACTTGAGCTTGAGGTCATAAACTGATAGTCAGACATTTTCCTTTAGGATTTTCTGGTACAGAGAAGAATTCATGGTTCCAATTACGTCAAATTGTCCAGGTTCTGCAGAAGCAAAGCAGCCCCAAACCATGTTTGACTGTTGGTATGATGTTTTTTAATGAAATGTTGTGTTAGTTTCATGCCCGATGTAACAGGATGCACACCTTCCAAAAAGTTAACTTTTGACTTGTCAGTCCACAGAATATTTTCCCAAAAGTCTTGGGGATCATCAAGGTGTTTTTTGGCAAATGTGAGAGGAGCCTTTGTGTTCTTTTTGGTCAGCATTGGTTTTCACCTTGGAACTCTCCCATGGATGCCATTTTTGCCCAGTCTCTTCCTGAAAGGAACGGGCTTAGACTCCAAATGCAGTTCAGCATCGGCAGGGCGTTTATTAGGATTAATACAGCTCATGGTCAAAAACAGAAACAGAAACAGATCGATAGCCAGGCAAACAGGGTAATGCAGAATAGTCAGAATCAGAGTCAGGGGACAAGCAAGTAGTTCAGTAATCAGAGAATCAATCCGCACAAAGACAATAACAAAGGGGCTGAGCTAAGGGAATGGAAGGGGAAGGAAAAAGGGAGTTGGATGGGATAAGGGATAAACACAAGAGAATCTAAACAGATGGGTACAAAATGGGAATTAGGGAGAACGAAGTACCAAGCAATCAACCAGCAATCAAACAACGTAATACAAACAATCAATAACGAGACTTACGGGTAAATTCACAGAAAACGAGCAATCAACAATCGAAACCAAGAAAGTGCAGACACGAGACTTAACCAAAGCGAGCTATGGGAAGAAACGAGTCGACAAGGAGCTGCCGAAAAAATGCGTCTTTTTAAACACACACTAATCAGGTGAGATCCCAGCTAGAATGCAGAACAGCTGTCGAGGAAGGCGGAACTAGAAAAGCAAGGATGTGATAGGAAAGCGAGAAAAAGCAGGTGGAGTCTTAACTCTGATCTAACTAATCACCCGTGCCTCGCTAACTATTCTTCGGTGCGGATAGCCAATGAGAACAGCCAGAGATAAGGAAGGGGAATTACCTCACCGAATTACAGGGAAGAGAGTGTGAAGACTGACAAGATACGACAAGATGGAAATGAAAGGAAAACGTTCGAGACTCAGGACATCGCAATCGTACAGAAACATACATACTCTAAACGAATAAAAATGATAAATAAATAAATAGCAATAAAAATTACAAAAACATACTAAAAACAAACATATAAATCAGCGATTTCTTTTTTTTTACCTCTTTTTTTTATTGTGAAAGAAAATACATAAAGAGACATTCAGAACATGAAGAAACAACAATCAGTGATTGTGGGTGCGTGTGTGCATGGGTGGGTGCGTGCAACAAATATAAATGGCAGGGGCAAACAAAACACTTAATAATAATAATAGTAATAATAACAGTGATAGTAATAAATAATAATAATAATAATAATGATGAAAATAGTAATAATAGTAATGGTATTTTAATAATAATAATAATGATAACCATAAAAGCAGTAATGATCAATTACATCATTGTCATCATAGGCATTGAAGAGAGGGGGCAAAACAGAGAATAGAAAAACCAATAAATAAGATAAGCAAATAAGAGAGAGAATAAATTAACAGTAATGATAATAATAATAATAATAATAGTAATAATAATAATAATAATAGTGAACAATTGGAAGAATTGAAACAAGGATCTTCCTCAGATCCCCACACAGCCACAGAGCAGGCCGGCCCCCACCCATGTCTGCTATGGGATGTAAGGGGAGCAGCTACACAATGCGGTACTGGCCCACAGTCACTCACCAATCTTCCCCTCAAGGCCAACTCCTCCACCTCAGGCACCCCAGGCCCCCGCCGCACGCCCCACCTGCCCTATATATGTATGGTTGTGTTTGTCTGTGTCTGGACGTGTGGTGCATTAAAAACAGTGTGGGCATGCCATTGCGGGGCCCGTCCTACGACCGGCCGCCGCATGCATGCCCCACTTGCCCTATTCTTTTTTTTTTTTTTTTTTGATTTGTTATTGTTTTGTTTTGTTGTTTTCCTAAGCTGGTGTGAGATGCATTAAAAAAGTGAGGCGCGCAGCACGGACCCGGCCCAGGGGAGACACCAAGGCTGAGAGGAGGCCACAAATCAGCGATTTCTAACACTTCCTTTTTGTTGAATCACGAACACTAAGTTAAACTGAGGCAAGTGAGGCCAGCAGTTCTTTAGATGTTGTTCTGGGTTCTTTTGAGACCTCCTGGATGAGTCGTCGATGCGCTCTTTTGGTCGGACAGCCACTCCTTAAAAGGTTCACCACTGTTCCAGGTTTTCTCCATTTGTGGTTAATGGCTCTCACTGTGGTTCACTGGAGACCCAAAGCCTTAGAAATGGCTTTGTAACCCTTTCCAGACTGACAGATGTGAATAACTTTGTTTCTCATCTGTTCTTGAATTTCTTTAGATCGCGACATGATGTGCTTTTTGACAGCTTTTAGCCTACTTCACGCTCTCAGACAGGTTATTTTTATGTAATTTCTTGATTCAGCAGGTCTGGCAGTAATCAGGCCTGGGTCTGGCTCCTGAATTTTAAGTAAAAAAAACATGGTTATTTACTGTTAATCTGAACTGTAAGTTCAAATTGTAAGTCCAAATGGAGCAACTAAAAATTAAAATAGCAACGGAAAATAAATTTAGACCTGGCCAGGAGGTAAAGCTGGTGCCTCCATTTTCAGAAAAGGATGTTGACAACTATTTCCAGTGTTTTGAAAAGGTAGCAAAGAGTTGCCAGTGGCCAAAGGAACACTGGCCTCTGATGTTGCAAACTGTCCTCAAGGGTAAAGCTCAACAAGCCTATTCGGCTTTGTCCGCAGATGATTCCTCTGATTATGAGGTTGTCAAAAAGGTTATTTTGAGAGCTTATGAGTGGGTTCCAGAGGCTTACCGACAGAAATTCAGAGGTCTGAAGAAATATGACAATCAGACTTATGTGGAATTTGCTAACGAGAAGCAGGTTTGCTTTGAGCGGTGGTGTACTTCTATGGAGGTCAAAGATGATTTCAACTAAAAGAGATGGTGTTAGTTGAGGAATTCAAGAACTGTGTTAAGGATGATATTAAGACCTACCTTAATGAGAAGCAAGCACTGAATTTGCAGTCAGCTGCCAAATTTGCAGATGAATATGTTCTCACACATAAGTCCAAATTTCAGTCTAGCAGTAACAATAGATGGTTCCAATTTCAGAAAAAAGGGAACGGTGATACCCAAGATTCCTCACCGAAAGGCAAAGACAAATCTGGTGATGGTGCTCAGAAATCCAGTAATAGGTCTGATCAAAGTGTGAAAGCTGACAGTGACAAAAGTGGTCTAGTTTGCAGTTATTGCAAGAAATCTGGTCATGTTACAACTAACTGTTGGTTCCTTAAAGCTAAGAAAGAAAAAGAAAAGGATACCAAACCAAATGCCTTTGTGAAAACAAGGTTAGAAACCCATGTAGTAGATAACTGATCAGCTAAATTGCCTGCTTCTTGTGGGGCTAAAAAGCCTGATACTGCTGACTTTGTGAGGGAGGAATTTCTTCCATTTGTGTCAGAGGGATTTGTGGCTCTGAATGAGCATTCTCCTCCTGTCCCCATATTTATCCAAAGGGATACCGGAGCTTCTCAGTCACTTTTGTTGATAGACTCCTTGGAGTTACGTGATGAGACCACTTCTGGGGATTTCATACTTGTACAAGGTATTGAAGGGAGGACTGTATCTGTACCCCTGCGCTGTATATTCTTGAAGTCAGATTTAGTTACAGGACAAGTAAAGGTGGGACTTATGTCAAGTCTACCTATCAAAGGTGTTTCTCTGTTGCTAGGCAATGACCTGGCTGGGGGCAAAGTAGTTCCCCCTGTACATCTTACTTCACAGCTAAGCACTAAAGATGGCGATGAGGACCCATCTCTGTATCCTCCTTGCGTAGTGACTCGTGCTATGGCCAAGAAGGCTCAAGAAATAGATGATGTGGTGCCGTCTAGAACATTGAATAGTCATGACTCAGGTGGTTTGCCTTATGACTCTGTTCGGCCTACTATGGTTTCTCTGTTTGAGGACTTATCAGATACTTTTATCAGTTCTCTATTCAGCCAGCCGTATGGGTCTGGTGATTCTGATGTGTCTGGAGACTTGTCTCTGTCCAGAAAGCGGTTGATTGAGGAGCAAACTAATGATCCTTAAATTTGAGTACTAAAGAGGAGAGCCCTTCCTGATAAAGAAATAGACGCAGTTCCAGTTGGGTATTATCTCAAGGATGGTGAGTTGCTGCGGAAGTTGCGCCCTCCCGATATCCCTGCCAATGCAGATTGGGCAGTGGTCAAGCAAATTGTTGTTCCGAAGGTCTACAGGAATGAGATCTTAACAATGGCTCATAGTTTACCTTTAGGAGGTCATCTTGGTGTTAATAAGACTGTTGATAAGATCATGAAACACTTTTTCTGGCCTGGGTTTCAGAAAGATGTTTCCAACTTTTGCAAAACCTGTCACACATGTCAGGTAGTTGGAAAACACCAGTTAGACCCACCTGTAGCTCCATTGCAGCCTATCCCAGCATTTGGGGAGCCCTTCTCTAAGGTCATTGTTGATTGTGTTAGTCCATTACCCAAGACTAGATCTGGAAATCAGTTCTTGTTGACAATCATGTGTGCATCTACCAGATTCCCTGAAGCTATACCTCAACGCAACATCAAGGTAACTGCAATCTCGAAGGCTTTGATAAAGTTCTTCACGTTGTTTGGCCTTCCCAGGGAAATTCAGTCAGACCAAGGTAGCAATTTCACTTCCGGATTGTTTCAGCAGGTTGTGTATGAACTAGGTGCGAAGCAGATTCTTTCTAGTGCCTATCATCCAGAGAGTCAGGTTGCCTTAGAGCGGTTTCATTCCACTCTCAAGACAATGATGAGGACTTATTGTTATGACCATGAAAAAGACTGGGATGAAGGTGTTCATTTGCTGTTGTTTGCAGCTAGAGAAGCAGTGCAGGAGTCTACTGGATTCAGTCCATTTGATGCTAGTGTTTGGCCATGAAGTGAGATGACCTTTGCTATTGTTGAGTGAACAATGGCAAGAGAAAGAGCCACATAGCAGTCTGTTAGACTATGTTAGCAAGTTCAAGGAAAGATTGCGTGCAGCTTGTCACCTAGCCAAAGAGAACTTGAAATCAAGTCAGGGAAAAATGAAAACTTGGTATGATCATAAGGCTAGAAGCCGTAAGTTTAAACCAGGGGACAAGGTTCTTGTGTTGTTTCCCTTGCAGTCCAATCCATTGCAGGCTAGATTTCATGGTCCTTATGAAATTATGACAAAACTCAATGATCTCAATTACATTGTGAAGACTCCAGATAGGAGAAAGCCAAAACAGTTGCGTCACATTAACATGCTGAAGCCTTATCATGACAGAAATGCTAGGGTTGCAGCTGTCACTTCAGATTCTCTTAAGGTCAAGACATGTGAAGATGAGGGTGAGTTTCAAGATGATGAACCTAGAATTAAAGCTGAAGTTCTTTCATGTAAATTGTCAAATTCTGAAGTGTTGCAAAATCTTGACGTAAAACTCCAGCACTTAGAACCCTCACAGAAAGATCAGTTTGAGAGGTTGATCAAGAAATATAAAGATCTGTTTCCTGATGTTCCAAAGATAGTTTCTATAGCCTCTCATGATGAAGATGTTTGTGATGCCAAACCAATAAAACAGCATCCGTACCGGATGAATCCTGAAAAGAGAAAGATTGCTGAGAAAGAGGTTGAGTACATGGTAGAACATGATATTATCAAACCCTCCAACTGAGATTCGAGTTCACCCTGTGTGCTAGTTCCAAAACCTGATGGAAGTACTAGATTCTGTACAGATTATCGCAAAGTCAATGCTGTAACTAGAACTGATGTGTTTCCAATACCTAGGATTGATGATTGTATTGATAGAGTAGGGCAAGCAAAGTTTCTGCCCAAGATTGATTTATTGAAGGGTTATTGGTGTGTGCCTTTAACTGAGAGGGCCAAGAGCATCTCTGCTTTTGCCACACCATCCGGGTTGTACCAGTATGAAGTCCTACCCTTTGGCATGAAAAATGCCCCAGCCACGTTCCAAAAGATGATACAGTCTACAATCGCCGGATTGCCACACACGAGTGCATACATCGATGACCTGATCTCATGGAGTGACTCCTGGGAAGAACATCTAAAAGATGTGGAGACGTTGTTCCAGCGCCTGACCCAGGCTAACCTGACTGTTAACCTGAACAAGAGTGACTTTGGTTGTGCTACGGTCACGTATCTTGGCTATGTCATAGGCCAGGGTAAGGTGGCACCCATAAATGCTAAAGTCTAAGCCATCATGGACTTTCCAGTTCCTGACAACAAAAAAGCTTTGCATCGCTTTCTTGGAATGATCTAGTACTACCGCAAGTCCTGCAAGAACTTTGCTGAGATTGCTCTCAGTCTCACCAACCAACTGAAGCAAGGCGTAAAGTTCACTTGGGATGAATCGTGCCAAAGAGCTTTCGATCGCCTGAAGTCTCTGCTGTGTCACTTCCCCGTGCTCAAATCTCCTGACTTCAACAAACCGTTCTCCATTGCGGTCGATGCTCGCGACCAAGCTTATGGATCTGTGCTCCCACAGAGAAGTGACCCTGATGACATTGAGCATCCCGTGTCATACTTCTCCAGGAAGTTCAATCGCCACCAAAGGAACTATTCCACAATAGAGAAGGAGCTGTTGGCTCTGGTTCTTTCTTTACAACACTTTGAGGTTTATGTTTGTACAGGGAAAAAACCAATAATTGTGTACACTGACCACAATCCGTTAATGTTTTTGAGTAAGATGAAAAACAATAATCGGAGATTGTTGAATTGGAGTTTGATTTTACAGGAGTTTGACTTGGAAATTAAGCATGTAAAGGGTACTGACAATGTAATTGCTGATTGCTTATCCCTTGTTTGAATGTGTGTATATATCACGTTATGAGCATATTGTATTGTATGTATATATGTATACACAAGTGTCTACTTAACCATTTTTTTGTCTTTAAAAGAAAAATTTTGCCTTCATAAGTCAAAATTTTTCCTTTTTGGAATGGAGGTGTAATGTGAATAGAGGCCACTAGATGGCAGCATTTACCTTTTTTTCTTAAGCCCAGACTGGAGCTATGTTTGGACATGTTTCGGGCATGTCTGGGGACAAGTCCCAGAAAATAAAAAAAGAGGTCTCAATGTGGTAGGGGTCTGCAAAAGAGCATATAAGGAAGAAAATTGAGGGAGTGGAGTAGTAGGAGAGATTGAAAGGAGAAGGATACATGTGACCAGACCTGTCATTCTGTTTAAGACCTGTGAAGCTGATGGTGGATTTTAGCCTGGGTTAGAGCATTTTCCTCAAAAAAGGACATCACCAAGAAACCCACAAAAGGGACTGTAAATATTTCTGTTTTTGTTTATCAATCTTGGTCATTAGTTGTAGATAGTAGATTAGTTAGTTGTTATTGTCTTTGTTAATTAAATGTGTTTAAGTTTTAAAAACTGTGTCTGTCATCCCTTGCTGTTGCTGTTGTTGTAAATGTAATAACAAATTGGGGCCATAACACCACTTTGCATCAGTCCATCTTAGATGAGCTTGGGCCCAGCGAAGCCGGCGGCGTTTCTGGGTGCTGTTGATAAATGGCTTTCGCTTTGCATTGTAGAGTTTTAACTTGCACTTGCAGATGTAGCGACAAACTGTAGTTACTGACAGTGGTTTTCTGAAGTGTTCCTGAGCCCATGTGATCACGTCCTTTCCACACTGATGTAGGTTTGATGCAGTGCTGCCTGAGGGATCACGGTCACGGGCATTCCATGTTGGTTTTCAGCCTTGTCGCTTACATGCAGTGATTTCTCCAGATTCTCTGAACCTTTTGACGATATTACGGACCGTAGATGATGAAATCCTTAAATTTCTTGCAAAAGCTCGTTGAGGAATGTTGTTTTTAAACTGTTCGATAATCAGCTCACGCATTTGTTCACTAAGTAGTGACCCTCGCCCCATCCTTGTTTGTGAATGACTGAGCATTTCAGGAAAGCTGCTCTTATACTCAATTATGGTACCCACCTGTTCCCAATTAGCCCGTTCACCTGTGGGATGTTCTGAATAAGTGTTTGATGAGCATTCCTCAACTCTCTCAGTCTTTTTTGCCACTTGTGCCAGCTTTTTTGAAACATGTTGCAGGCATCAAATTCCAAATGAGCCAATATTTGCAAAAAATTGCAAAGTTTACCTGTTTGAACATTAAGTAACTTGTCTTTGCAGTGTATTCAATTGAATATAGGTTGAAAAGGATTTGCAAATCATTGTATTCTGTTTTTATTTACGATTTACACAACGTGCCAACTTCACTGGTTTTGGGTTTTGTAATTTCAATAACAAAATTATGCCGGTGAGTGATGCAGTAGTGTCTGAGGGCACGAAGATCATGGGCATCCAGTAAAGGTTTTCGGCCTTGTCCCTTACGCAAAAAATATTTTCCCGTTTCTCTGAATCTTTTGATGATGTTATGCACTGTTGATGATGAGACCTTCAAAGCTTTTGCAATTTACGTTGAGGAGCATTGGTTTTGAAGTATTCCACAATTTTTTACACAGGTCTTAACGTCTGAGAGACTCAGCCTCTCTCCGACATCCCTTTTGCAGCCAATCATGTTACACACCTGATGCCAGTTAACTTAATTACTTGCTCAATGTTCTTTCAGCTGATTCTCTTATATATTAATAGCTTTTTCAGCTCTTTTTTGCCTGTGTCCCAACTTTCTTAAAACCAAATTGCAGCCACAAAATTTGAAATGAGCTCATTTTGTGGATAAAAATGTTAAATGTCTCAGTTTCAACATTTGAAATGTTTTCTATGTTCTATTGTTAATAACATTGGCTCATGTGATCTGAAAGTCATTGCATTTTGATTTTATTCACACGATTTATACACAATTTATTTTGTCCCAACTATTTAGGAATTGGGGTTGTAAATTTAGTTGTTTTGCATCCTTTCGAATTCAGTTTTATTTTGGTTACATTTCACTTTGTTTCATGTTGAATGCATTTTATTATTTTGCAGATTTCAATACTTTGAATGTGATATTTGCTCACTGATTGTTACCATCAAGCACAGGAATACCCACACCAATCATTTTGTATTTTTGTGAAGGGTCAACTTCTAGAAAAGTCTGCAGGCACAGGAGGCTTTTCTCAAGTAAAAATAGATCCCGTGCTGGCATAATGAAATTACATTGATATAATAAAACAGGGTTTGAAGTTGGTAATAATTATCGTCTACACATTCCATTAAAAATATGTTGGCTTCATATCGAATCGCAACATTGCGCATATTTATTTTTGAAAATTCAAAATGTTTTATTATTATAATATGGAACCATGGTTTTGTTGGCATTTAGGAGACTGAAATAATTTACACTTTTTATCAATGCCTGCAATTACAGTTTTGTTAATGGCCATTTCTTTCCTAATCACAATCGTATCAAAGCTAGAATGTTTTCTTCTCTTAACATTCTTGCTTTGTTTCATGAACTAATTTTCAAAGCTGTACATAGAAAGTAAATGCAGGCATACATCTCATGCGCTAACATTATTGGGCTCAGTAGAAGGGCTTTGGCAGCAGATGCAGGGCAAATTATTTAGCCATGGCAGCTGCTCCATCTTGGAGATGTAGATTATGGGCTCAGTGCTGGAACTGATGTCCATGAGGACAAAGGCAGCCCGTTCAACATGGCAGTATTCAGGGAAATAATAGTAAAGTGTTAAGGGTAAGATAGCAACTACAGGCAGGTAATGAAACACTATGATGGCGAGGGCAATTAACACTGTTCTGAGGGCTTTCTTTTTCATGGGGTGCATCTTCTCCTTGCCAAAGACCGATTTCCTCAGACTCCATGTGATAGAAATGTTGCAAAACACCATGATCCCAAAGGTCGTCAGGACGAACCCAGAAAAAATATTAATTGCGCCCACCAACTTTAAGGACCTACTGACAGCAAAGGGTAACGCAAATCCCCAAATAAGCATGGAAATAGCCACCCTGATCTTGTTATCCTTGATGCTGGTGAACACAATGGGGTGAACCACGGCCACGTAACGATCCAGACAAATGCAGGTGAGGAAGAGTGGGGTGGTGTCTTTGATCCCGTACGCAAAGGCATTAAACTTGAAGAAATCTCTGATTTCGAAGAGATAGTAGCCTATACAGCTGATGGGGGACATCGTGCAGTAGAAGCCATCAGCGATTGCCAGGTTGAAGATGAAAATATCAGAGGTGGAAGAGTCACTCTTCTTTCTGTACACCAGCCACATCACCATGACGTTAGCAGGGTAACCCACCAGCATGTTGAAAACAGTGACGATAAAGTCGAACGAAAGCTCACCAAAAGAGTGTTTGCATCCTGCATTCACATTCCCGAGTGGGAGAATGGATCCTGAAGAGGTTTGGTTGAACTGAACGCTAGAGTTGATGACAGAGGCGTTCATTTTGGTTTTAATTAACGTAGCAGGATTCAGGATTGATGTTCCTCTGAAAAGTGAATTTATGTTACACAGTCAAGCCTACCTGAACAGGACAATGGTCCAATGGTTTTACATCATTTTTTTTACCTGCTGTATTCTACAACCCCAATTCCGAAATAGTTGGGACAAAGTGTGAATTGTGAATAAAATCAAAATGTTCCGCAATGTTGCGAAACATTGCTTTTAAAGTATTTCACAATTTTCTTTACGCAAGCCTTCACAGGTAAATGAGCCTCTGACCATCATTACTTCTGAGAGACTCAGCCTCTCTAAGACATCCCTTTAATAGCCAATCATGTTACACACCTGATGCCAGTTAATTTAATTACTTGCTAAATGTTTTTTCAGCTGATTATCTATTACATTGATTGCTTTTTCAGCCCTTTTTTGCCTGTGTACCAACTTTTCTGAGACCTTTTGCAGCCAGAAAATTTGAAATGAACTCATTTTCTGGATAAAAATGTAAAATGTCTCAGTTTCAACTTTTGAAAAGTAATCTATGTTCCATTGTAAATAACATTTTGGCTCACGTGATCAGAAGGTCATTGCATTTTGATTGTATTCAAAATTTACACTTTGTCCCAACTATTTCAGAATTGGGGTTGTAAATCATAACACAATTACTGCATAATAGAAATGGTAACTCTTAAGCTGACATAATGTGTTCAAAATCAAGCCCAATCATTTGAGAAATTATTCTTTTTAAGGGAGCCTTGCAGAATTTTGCAGTATTGTGGCACTGAAGGATAATTTTTGTTTTCTGGGAAGACGACCTCCAATCTGGGAAAACTGTCCCTCTTCAGAGAAGTCAGTCTTCACCCTCTGAAACTGCACTGGAGCCTCCTGAGATTGGAGATGGTACCAGAAAACAAGCTTTACCTTTAGGGTCCATCATACTAAAGTCTGTTGAAGTTTCTCACTCATGAAGAATTCAAACACATCTGGATCAAATACTCCAAAAGAAATGAAAGATGGGTTCATCAGATCAAAAGAAAGAATAATTTACTCACCCGAAACACTGCAGTGGCTCAACATACACTCCTGTAGGCCAGACAGAGCAGTAGGCAACTGTATCCTGATAGCCTGTGTCCAGGGGGTGATGTTTTTATCCAGTCTAGTTCCAGGTCATGTAAATATATAAATCTGAGTGGTATATGAACAGTGTAGACTACAGCCAATCACAAATTAAATGAAGGAGCAATAGCACTTGGTGTGACTGTACAGTACCCTGTCACCCCAGGATTATATTTGGATGGGTGGGTGTGCAAAAAGTCTAGTCTGTAGGGTTGGGTTAGGGGAGTAGGTTTTTGTTGTGACAAATAGATACGCAGTCAAACAAAGGAGGGGCTAAAAGGATGGGACAGACTAATAGCCCCCATCTCTGTTCTAACAATATATTATTTATCACTGATGCAATCAAAGAAGTGCATCCCAGACAAACAAGTGATGCAATGCAGTCGGCCTACTGGAGCACAAGTGAGACTGTAACCTGGTGTAAGGCCTTACACACGAAACCTTAATGTTCATCAAAGTGAGCTCAAACAGTTCTCTTTCATCTCCACACAGAAAAGAAAATCGCAGGCAGTTATAGTTTATCAATTTCTGCATGTAATATTAGGTATGTTTATGATAGATTGACTTGAATTTTTATTTTATTCATTTTTTTTTCATTTATTTTTTATTTGACCTTTATTTTACCAGGAATAAACACCCAGACAGCGCCCGGCATCGCAGCAACATCAGTATTACGGAGAATCATGGCTGAAATGTCCAGGCCGTTTTTGAACGTAACATAAATGTAGGGGGGAGATCGGAGCAACGTTATGGCCGACTGAATCCTGACGGCTACCTCGCATTTATGTAGTATTTTTGGAACCATACTACTTTCAACAAATTTCAACACTTACTGAATGGAAATCATGTTTCGTCTTTTCCTCTCTCTCGCAAAGTCAAATAAGCTTTATTGGCATGACAGATCAGAAAACTGTAATGCCAAAGTAGTATACAGAAAATTAACGTTGAGGATTATTATCAATAGACAATACTATGCAAAAATCCTCAATTACATAATAATAGTTGCTGAATAATGACATTTATAGTGAATAAAGGTAACACGGCCAGCTTACAGATTATTTTTACTTTACTTAAAAATTAATTAATTACTAAAATCATTTATGACAGAGATTCTCTCCCTTGCTCACGAAAGTCATATTTCCCATTCTGGGCTACCATAAGAACATGGCGGTGCAAAATGGCAAGTTCTATGGAGGAGGACCCGCTCTCTCTTTTGATATAAAGGGCTCATTCTGAATAAAAGAAAACACTATAATTCTTATTTTCAGGAAATAATTCACTGATGAAAATGTACTTTTGAATATTATATTCCATTCCTGCCAGTTATTCAACCAGATTGTCCATGTAAATCTTATACACGGGTCCTAAATGCAGGGTAAATAAATAAATAAATAAATAAATAAAAATTTGAGCAGGGCGCCCCAGTGGCTCATCAGTCTAAGCGCGTACCATAAAGGCTGTGTCCTTCCCAAAGCGACCTGGGTTTGATTCTGGCTCAGGTCATTTGCTGCATGTCTTCCCCCATTCTTCTCCCCAACCCTCCTGTCTCTCTACGCTGTGTAACTGTCAAATAAAGGAAAAAATTCCCAAAAATAAATCTTAAAAAAAAAAAAAAAAATTGAGCAGACATTTCCTTGGTAACCAAATTTGACAAGGCCTCCATCATCATAATAAGCTGAAAATTAAAATTTTCTGTTGGGAAAATATTGTATTATGTACAGTTTTTTGTTATCAGTGAGGCTTCTGGATACATGTTTTTATCTCACGTGGGAAACATGTATAGTTTCATGGATATCCTTAAAAATGTAATCTGGGGAATAGATTGTGATGGCTGGTGAGCTAGAGACGCCAAACGCAGTGGAAAGAATAAAAAGGGAAACAGCAGTTGAGAGAGAGATACAAATAAAATAAGATAGCGAGACTCAGGCTTCCAACGGACCTATATGTCATCCAAGGAAAGGAAGCAAGGCGAGCTCGAGAGGATGAAAAGAAAGGGAAAAGAACAGAAAGATTCCCTTGCTGACTAGAATTTGTCCTCAAATATGCAACTAAACTCTGACCAACTCTCTTACTAGAGACCTTACCGGCTAAACTGCAAACATGACACTGACAATCTAGCAACGGAAGTGAGGTGGAACTAGAGCTTAAATAGAATCCGGGCAACGCCCCTAATTAATGCCAGCTGGCCCAGGAATCCTATTGGGAGCAAAACAATATCGTCCCAGATGAGAGCAACAAAGAAAGCTCTCAGCGCCTCCAAACCATGACAGGACCTCTTCCTCCAAGGGACAGCTCCAGAAGTCCCCAAGAAGCCCCGTGCATGGAACTCAGAAATTAGCGAGGGATCCAGAATATCCCCTGCAGGGACCCAGTAGCACTCCTCGGGACCATATCCCTCCCAGTCCACGAGGAACTGGACCCCACGACCGACATGCCCCTCAGCAAGAATGCGGCGCATTGGGTAAACCGGTCCCCCCCTCAACCATTCGCGGTGGCAGCGGGGGTGTGTCGGCAGGCGCCAGGACGCAAGTGCTAACTGGCTTAATGAGAGAGACATGGAAAGACTGGTGGATGCGTAAAGATCTCGGGAGCTTTAACTGGACCGTGACCGGATTGATCTTCCGCACGATCTTGAATGGGCCAATATAGCGGGCGCCAGTTTTCGGGATTCAACCTTCAAGGGGAGGTTAAATTCAATTCAACTTATATTCAATTGAATACACTGCAAAGACAAGATGTTTAATGTACATGTACTTGATGTACAGCTTAAGTTGTTCAACAGTCCGGGGTCTCCGTTGTCGTTTTTTATGCTTCATAATGTGCCACACATTTTCAATGGGAGACAGGTCTGGACTACAGGCAGGCCAGTCTAGTACCCGCACTCTTTTTCTACGGAGCCATGCTGTTGTAACACATGCAGAATGTGGCTTGGCATTGTCTTGCTGAAATAAGCAGGGGCGTCCATGAAAAAGACGTTGCTTGGATGGCAACATATGTTACCCCAAAACCTGTATGTACCTTTCAGCATTAATGGTGCCTTCACACATGAGTAAGTTGCCCATGCCTTGGGCACTAATACACCCCCATACCATAACAGATGCTGGCTTTTGAACTTTGCGCCTATAACAGTCCGGATGGTTCTTTTCCTCTTTGGTCCGGAGGACACGACGTCCACAGTTTCCAAAAACAATTTGAAATGTGGACTCGTCAGACCACAGAAGACTTTTCCACTTTGCATCAGTCCATCTTAGATGAGCTTGGGACCATCGAAGCCGGCGGCGTTTCTGGGTGCTGTTGATAAATGGCTTTCGCTTTGCATTATAGAGTTTTAACTTGCACTTGCAGATGTAGCGATGAACTGTAGTTACTGACAGTGGTTTTCTGAAGTGTTCCTGAGCCCATGTGGTGATGTCCTTTACACACTGATGTCGGTTTTTGATGCAGTACCGCCTGAGGGATCGAAGGTCACGGGCATTCAATGTTGGTTTTCGGCCTTGTCGCTTCCGTGCAGTGATTTCTCCAGATTCTCTGAACCTTTTGACGATATTACGGACCATAGATGATGAAATCCCTAAATTTCTTGCAATAGCTCGTTGAGGAATGTTGTTTTTAAACTGTTCGACAATCAGCTCACGCATTTGTTTATTGAGTGGTGACCCTCGCCCTATCCTTGTTTGTGAATGACTGAGCATTTCAGGGAAGCTGCTTTTATACCCAATCATGGCACCCACCTGTTCCCAATTAGCCCGTTCACCTGTGGGATGTTCCAAATAAGTGTTTGATGAGCATTCCTCAACTCTCTCGTCTTTTTTGCCCCTTGTGCCAGCTTTTTTGAAACATGTTGCAGGCATCAAATTCCAAATGAGCTAATATTTGCAAAAAATTACGAAGTTTACTTGTTCGAACATTAAGTGACTTGTCTTTGCAGTGTATTCAATTGAATATAGGTTGAAAAGGATTTGCAAATCATTGTATTCTGTTTTTATTTACGATTTACAGAACGTGCCAACTTCACTGGTTTTGGGTTTTGTACAATGTGCATAACATTTCAGGGTAGACCCACATTTTACTATATTCCAAGGAATGGTTATTAGTCTAGCGCAAAGCTAAGTTTCGTTAGCTAAACGTTAATTAGCTTGCCAGAATTGGCTTTAAAACACATCGGTTTATAAGGCATGTGCAGTGCGTTGTGTGTTCGGTTTATCGTCTTGAATCCGGAGAAGATATTGGAGTTCACACACAGACAAGCAAGAATGTCTTGACTCTATAAATGTAGTTACTTACCACACAACTGAACATACTTCTGTGATAATGCTGATCATACTCATGAGACACTAGCTGGTTAACGGCTAGCGATATTGATAGCTGTTATCGATGGCAAAATGTTATATTACCTGGGAGCCTCACAAGCATCGTGACGGCAGCCTTTTTCGCCGGAGGGGTAACACATCCTAACCATTTCTCGGGGTATGGGCAATGTTCTGATGGTCTGCCGTCCACAAAATGAAACAAACAGACGTAAGGCTTTTTCAGCGGATTCTTTAGGTGAAGCGCCTTTAGCTACATACGCCGGCCCTCATCGCTCGATGGCGGAGGATGTAGGTAGTAAGGTACCTCACAACATTCTGCCCTGGTTTTCCCGTGGACAACACAGGATTGTTCCAAGAACAGCCGTCTTTTCTTCCAGTTGTTAGGGCAGCCCCTCACTGAACAAGAAATGCTCGACATCTTGACTTGGTAATTTGCCAAAGTACTGCATTCGCAATGGACAGAGTTGCTCGACCGGAAGTTCAAACACAAAACTGAACAACATGGCGCCGCCCTTGTTGACACGCGGAATAAGGTGAATTGGAAGAGTTCAGGCTGGGCACGTTTGTGCGCATCGTGCGATTGCCTGGAATAGTGGCCGCGTTCATCAACGCAAGGCCTGTGAGATCTGGGACTTTTAAAGGACCAGGGTTTGAATGGACTGCTCTTCCTGCATTCTGTGATTTTTGTCTATTTTATTCATCGCATTTTATCATTGCCTGATTGAATATTTATGTGAAATGATATTTAACAATTAAAGTGTGTATATTTTTAGAAAAATCTGTTTGACTGTTCTGTGTCTCTGGCATCCAAACTGGGGGGGAGGCAAAGTTGTCAAGAGGCGGCGCTGTTGTGCCAGTGTGTTCCTATCTTTGCTTACCCCTGACAATAGAACTTGACATTTTCAAAAATATATATATTTAAAAAAAAAACTCTGACACAAACACACGGCATCATAACACTATGCACTGTGCAACAGAGAAGTTGTGTGTTTGTGTTTCTTTTTTTTTTTATCATTGGTTCAGAGCATCATGTGTTACATCATATCTAAACACAGGACCCCAACAGATGTGGAGCACATCTTGGACCAACACCAGTATCATGCAGTGAAAAAACACCAATAGTTTTTTACCTGGTGGCCCTGTGGTGTTTGGCCCCTTCATTGCTGCTAGATTTCTGAGTGTGAAATCAGGTTCTGGTCCAGGAAATGAAAAGCAGCGTTGCGTGACACATCTTTTTTTTTTTACATGTTTAGTATCTCTTTGAGAGATCAGAACATGAAGAAAGTGCTTATAAACTTGAGTTACACTGTATATATTTTCAATTAATATCAATGCACTGTATCCATACACTATGCGTACGCAACATTTTTTTTCTGCCAGATAAGAACATATGCAAAGTTTTGATGACTTTAGCAAAGCTGTGTCTTATCAATGCACTGTATCCATAAACTCTGCAAAAGAAACATTATTTTTATGGAAAAAAACCAAAACAAAAATTGTCTTTGCAGCATTGAGGAGTGTATGGATTTAACTTCAATTATTCGCAAGGCCTATTTATAAAATTATTTTGCTATAAAGTTTCCATCAGCCTATTTGTAAATATTTAAAGCTAATTAATACATTTCCGTGAAATGCAATGCTTGGTATATGACAGAGCCACTTATGATTTTTCTGGAGATGCTATATGATGTCTTTCAGAGACCTGAACAACAAGATAGCTAAATTAGCCGCACAGCTCTGATCAAAATACCACACCTAGATTTGACTAACCAATTCATATAGTTAATGGCCAATAGATGTGGACTGATACATACATCAAGTAAACAGCCATTGTTTACCTGACTGCAGATTTGGAGTTCTTACAATGATAAAGTTGTACTGTGAAACGTGCTAAATTTATGGCAATGTACTGCAATCTTGCGTGAAGTCCTGTAATTGCAGATATAGTGGGTGGAGAAAATATTGTTGTCCCCGTGAAAAATAGCTTGAACTTTGAAGACTCAGAGCCTAATTACTGAAGCATCTGAACAGGACAATGACACGTATATTAATATAACTGTCTATGTCTAACGAAGGAAAAACCAATAGTACTGTACTTGATTAGTCTCAAAAGCATCACTTGGCTCCAAACCAAATGGGGTAAAATTATTGGAGCCCAAATTGCAAGTGAATTGCAGAAATTCAAGCAATGCCCAAGAGACTTCTGATGGATTCTTGTTAATAATTAGTAAATTACAGCTTTAGAAATCACCAAAGTATTGAGTCAGTTCACATTTGAGAATGACAGAACCAGTCTCAACGAAAAACAGTGTATCATGAGCTAAACAAAGCTGGCTCTGTTCTGATGACTAACCTGAGCACTTCTCTTTCTTCCACAGAGCTGAAACTAACAGCTGAACTCAAACCAAATCATAGCCTCCCTCTGAGATGGTGGTGATATATGATAAGAGGTGGACTCTGTTCCTCTTGGTTGACCTTGAACCTGGAAGAGATTCAAACTACTTTACATTTACAACCCCAATTCTGAAATAGTTGGGACAAAGGGTAAATTGTGAATAAATTCAAAACGCAATGACTTTCAAATCACACCAGCTAGTATTTTATACACAATAGAACAGAGATAACATTGCAAATGTTGAAACTGAGAAATTTTACAAGTTTATCCACAAAATGGCCTCAAAAAAGTTGGCACAGGGGCCTGTTTACCATGGTGTAGCATCCCCTCTTCTTTTTAACACAGAGTGGAGATGTCTGGGCATTGAGGAGACAAGTTTCTGGAGTTTAGCCATTGGAATTTGATCCCACTCTTTATTTAATACAGGTTTCCAGCTGCTGAAGAGTTTTGGGTCTCCTTTGATGGACTTATCGTTTAATTATGTGCCAAATGTTCTCAATCGGTGAAAGACCAGGACTGCAGGCAGGCCAGTTCAGCGAATGGACTCTTCTTCTGCGAAGCCATGCTGTTGTAATAGCTGCAGTATGTGGTTTTGCATTGTCCTGCTGAAATACACAAGGCCTTCTCTGGAATCAATGTCGTCTGGAGGGGAGCATATGTTGTTCTAAAACCTCTATATAACTTTCACTATTCATGGTGCTTTTTAAAACATGCAAGTGTCCCACACCATATGCACTAATGCATCCCCATACCATCAGAGATGCTGGATTTTGAACTGAACGCTGATAACAGGAGGGGTGGTCTTTCTCCTCTTTAGCCAGGAGGACTAGACACCCATGTTTTTCAACAAGAATGTCAAATTTAGACTCGTCTGACTACAAGATACTTTGCCACTTTGCTACAGTCCATTTTAAATGAGTCTTGGCCAGGGGCGAAGCATTACAAGGGGCCCCTCTGATCGTCATTGCAGTCAACTGTAAAATAATGGATAGGTCTGCATCCTATTCTATCCTAACCAACACAAATCATCACTTATTGAGTCAAGCAAACTTATGTTTCAGATAAAATACAGTGAAGCCACTTTGTCAATCAAATTGTTCAGAAGGAAGAGGGAAAAAGAAAAAATTCGCCAGTGCTTTGGCAGCAAAAGCATATAGGGTATGGTTGCCAGACTTATGTTAAACGAGAATAGCCATTTCATTTATTCCAAGCTTTTAGTGAGGACAAAAGTAGTCCTTTTCATTTATTCCGAGCCTTCGGCCAGGTAAAAGTGAGAATTACTACACGAGTTTCGTTAATTTGATTTGTCGGCAAAGCTGGATCTTCCAATTTTTTGCCACAAGCCGGTCGAGCTTGTGAGAGAAAGAGTCACTAGCCCTCAGAAGATTTAACAAGCCCGACGTGAAATTTAATTGCACAGGTACAAACGTGATTAAAACACTTAATACAAATCTAAAAGAAATTTAAATAAATAAAAAAACGCTAACAGTTTAAATGAAGCAAATTATTTCATGTCTTGAGTTCGTACACTGCCCGGCCAAAAAAGTCACCTCTTGGATTTAACAAACAAGAAAATAAGAGCCTTCCATTGGATAATTACTGCAGTGATTAATACGTTTCAGCTGGTCATGAATTATTTAACCCTGACTGATGCAGTGAGTAGCTTCTCATTTTTAAGCAACGATGTCAGATCATATCCTGCAGCCATGGAAATGGCGTTGTTGTACTGTTTCAGAAGGGTCAAATTATTGGCCTGCATGAGGTTAAGAAAACAACAGAGATTTCTGAAACTACTGAAATTAAGTTAAGGACTGTGATTAAGAGCTGTAAATTCAGATTTGGTTAAGAGATGTAAATATTGTAGCTTACAACCCTGCCAAGACAACGACCACAAGCGTATACATGAGTAAAAAAATAGAAACGTTATGTTACTGCAAAGAGTGAGATAATGACGTTGATCTTTCGGCATGGGTACTCTGACAAAGCGGCCGTGAACCCACGGATTGGCTTTCGGGGGCTTCGGGTGAGCCCCATTTTCTGGTATGCACCACAACATAACCATGTCACCTGCACATGCACAAGTGTGTGGCAGCGCGGTCAGTAACAGGGTTACTGCGAAAAACACTGTACGAATACCACTGCTAGGAGTTCATATCGCCAGTAATATTTGGGTTACTGCGAAAAACATTTTACGAATACCACTGTAAGCAATTAATATTTCATAGAGGCCCAAGTGAATGTCAATTTTATGGGAACAAAACGAAATTGGCAATTACCTTGGAAAGAATTCCTGTACAGCAATAATTGGGTCAGTTAAAATGTCCAAAAACGCATTTCTGTGCAATTACCTCACGAGGGCAATATCTGAAAAGGTGACATAAAGACAGGACATAAGTGACTTGAAAAAGACATTAACATGGTCACATGATCAAATCAAATACATTGGGCAACTCATTACCCTGCAGTCATCTTGACAATTTGCATATCAGTATGAAAGAAAAATATCAAATAAAATAAGAAAATAGTTGATTTCAGTAATAGTCTTTAAAACGTGGGTATATTAAGCATGAAAACTTCATATAATAGTTATGAATAATTTTTCAAAAAAAAAAACCCATGATAGTGACTAAATTACCGACATGGGGGTTTATATATCGACCATCATTCCTCTTGTATTACTCAAGAGTACATGTAGTCACAGTACGCTTGTTGTCTACTGTGGTTGTTTTTTCTGTTTGACATAATGAGACTGTAGCTCAGCAAGGCTGCGGCGGGGGCCCCCACTGGCCATGGGCCCTGGGGCGGCCGCCCACTTGGCCCCCGCGGTAGCTCCGCTTATGGTCTTGGCCCACAGATCACGGCAGCGCTTCTGGATCATGCTCAACAATGGCTTCCTTTTTGCATGATAGAGTTTTAGGTGGCATCAGTGGATGGCACGGCAGAATATTTTTACAGACAGTGGTTTCTTGAAGTATTCCTGGGCCCATATAGTAATTTCAATGACAAAATCATGCCGGTGAGTGATGCAGTGGCGTCTGAGGGCCCAAGATCATGGGCATCCAGTAAATGTTTTAGGCCTTGTCCCTTACGCACAGAGATTTTTCAAGTTTCTCTGAATCTTTTGATGATGTTATGCACTGTCGATGATGAGACCTTCAAAGCTTTTGCAATTTACGTTGAGGAGCATTGGTTTTGAAGTATTCCACAATTTTTTACACAGGTCTTAACGTCTGAGAGACTCAGCCTCTCTACAATGTCCCTTTTATAGCAAATCATGCTACACACCTGATGCCAGTTAACTTAATTACTTGCTAAATGTTTCAGCTGATTCTCTTCTATATTAATTGCTTTTTCAGCCCTTTTTTGCCTGTATCCGAACTTTCTTGAGACCTGTTGCAGCCAGAAAATTTGAAATAAGCTCATTTTGTGGATAAAAATGTAAAATCTCTGTTTCAACATTTGAAATGTTATCTATGTTCTATTGTAAATAACATTGGCTCATGTGATCTGAAAGTCATAGCATTTTAATTTTATTCACAATTTACACGATTTATACACAATTTACTTGGTCCCAACTATTTCGAAATGGGGGTTGTAAATCGAATTGTTTGGTGTCTTTTCGAAATCAGTTTTATATTGGTTACATTTCACTTTGTTTCATGTTGAATGCATTTTATCATTTTGCAGACTTCAATACTTTGAATGTGATATTTGCTCACTGATTGTTACCATCAAGCACAGGAATGCCCAAACCAATCATTTTGTATTTTTGTAAAAGGTCAGCTTCTAGAAAAGTCTGCAGGCACGGGAGGCTTTTCTCAAGCAAAAATAGATCCCATGCTGGCATAATGAAATTTCATTGATATAATAAAACAGGGCTCGAAGTTGGTAATAATTATCGTCTACACATTCCATTAAAAAAAATGTTCCCTTCATATCGAATCGTTAGATTGCGTATATTTATTTTTGAATAGTCAAAATGTTGAACGTTTAATTTGCATAATATGGAAACATGGTTTTGTTGGCATTTAGGAGACTCAAATAATTTACACCTTTTATCAATGCCTGCAATTACAGTTTTGTTAATGGTCATTTCTTTCCTAATCACAATCATATCAAAGCTAGAATGTTTGCTTCTCTTAACATTCTTGCTTTGTTTCATGAACTAATTTTCAAGGCGGTACATAGAAAGTAAACGCAGGAATACATCTCATGCACTAACATTATTTGGCTCAGTAGAAGGGCTTAGGCAGCAGATGCAGGGCAAATTATTGAAACATGGCAGAAGCTCCATCTTGGAGATGTAGATAAGGGGCTCAGTGCTGCAACTGAGGTCCATGAGGAGAAAGGCAATAACTTCAACTGTACAGTGTTCAGGGAAATGATAGTAAAGTGTTAAGGGTAAGATAGCAACTATAGGTAGGTAATGAAACACTATGATGGCGAGAGCGATTTGCACTGTTCTGAGGGCTTTCTTTTTCATGGGGTGCATCTTCTCCTTGCCAAAGACCGACTTTCTCAGACTCCATGTGATGGAAATGTTGCAAAACACCATGATGCCAAAGGTCATCTGGACGAACCCAGAAAAAATATTAATTGCGCCCCCCAACTTTAATGACCTACTGACAGCAAAGGGTAACGCAAATCCCCAAATAAGCATGGAAATAGCCACCCTGATCTTGCTATCCTTGATGCTGGTGAACACAATGGGGTGGACCACAGCGACGTAACGATCCAGACAAATGCATGTGAGGAAGAGTGGGGTACAGTCTTTGATCCCGTACGCAAAGGCATTCAACTTGAAGAAATCTCTGGTTTTGAAGAGATAGTAGCCTGTACAGCTGATGGGGGACATCGTGCAGTAGAAGCCATCAGCGATGGCCAGGTTGAAGATGAAAATATCAGAGGTGGAAGAGTCACTCTTCTTTCTGGACACCAGCCACATCACCATGACATTAGCAGGGTAACCCACCAGCATGTTGAAAACTGCGACAATAAAGTCAAACGAAAGCCCAACCAATGAGTATTTGCATCTTTCAGTCACATTCCCGAGTGGGAGACTGGATCCTGAAGAGGTTTGGTTGAACTGAAGGCTAGAGTTGATTAAAGAGCTGTTCATTTTGGTTTTAATTAACGTAGCAGGATTCAGGGTTGACGTTCCTCTGAAAAGAAAGTGAATTTATGTTACACAGTCAAGCCTACCTGGACAGGACAATGGTCCTCACCACTTTAACTAACAATGAGGCCAAATCATGTTCTTATGTTTATGCTGATTCAAGCATCATTTTACATCATTTTTTTACCTGCTGTATTCTACAACCCCAATTCGGAAATAGTTGGGACAAAGTGTAAATTGTGAATAAAATCAAAAGCCAATGACTCAAATCACATCAGCCAGTATTTTATTCACAAAAGAAGAGAGATAACATAGCAAATGTTGAAACTGAGAAATTTTACAATTTTATCCACAAAATGAGCTCAATTCAAATTTGATGGCTGCTACAGGTCTCAACAAAGTTGGCACAGGGACCTGTTTACCATGGTGTGGCATCTCCTCTTCTTTTTAACACAGAGTGGAGGCGTCTGGGCACTGAGGAGACAAGTTTCTGGAATTTAGCCATTGGAATTTGATCCCACTCTTGTTTAATACAGGCTTCCAGCTGCTGGAGAGATTTGGGTCTCCTTTGATGGACTTTTCTTTGAATTATGCGCCAAATGTTCTCAATCGGAGAAAGATCAGGACTGCAGCCAGGCCAGTCCAGCACACGGACTTTTCTAGTAGGAAGCTATGCTGTTATAATAGCTGCAGTATGTGGCTTTGCATTGTCCCGCTGCAATACACAAGGCCTTCCTTGGAATAGATTTCATCTGGAGGCGAGCATATGTTGCTCTAAAACCTTTATATACCTTTCAGCATTCATGGTGTATTTTAAAACATGCAAGTGTCCCACACCATATCCACCAATGCATCCCCATACCATCAGAGATGCTGGCTTTTGAACTGAACACTGATAACAGGAGGGGTGGTCTTTCTCCTCTTTAGCCTGGAGGTCACAACACCCATGTTTTTCAACAAGAATGTCAAATTTGGACTTGTCTGACCACAGGATACTTTGCCACTTTGCTACAGTCCATTTTAAATGAGTCTTGGCCCACAGAACATGGCAGCGCTTCTGGATCATGCTCAACAATGGCTTTCTTTTTGCATGATAGAATTTTAGGTGGCATCTGTGGATGGCACGGCAGACTATTTTTTACAGACAGTGGTTTCTTGAAGTATTCCTGGGCCCATATAGTAATTTCAATGACAAAATCATGCCGGTGAGTGATGCAGTGGAGTCTGAGGGCCCAAGATCATGGGCATCCAGTAAATGTTTTAGGCCTTGTCCCTTATGCTCAGAGATTTTTCCAGTTTCTCTGACCTTCAAAGCTTTTGCAATTTACGTTGAGGAACATTGTTTTTAGAGTATTCCACAATTTTTTTTCGCAAGGCTTCACAGGTTAAAGAGCCTCTGACCATCTTTATTTCTGAGAGACTCAGCCTCTCTAAAATATCCCTTTTATAGCCAATGATGTAACACACCTGATGCCAGTTGACTTTATTACTTGTTATGTTCTTTCAGCTGATTCTCTTATATATGAATTGCTTTTTCAGCCCTTTCTTGCCTGTGTCCCACATTTTTTGAAACCTGTTGCAGCCAGAAAATTTGAAATGAGCTCATTTTGCGAATTAAAATGTAAAATCTCTCAATTTCAAAATTTGAAATGTTATCTATGTTCCATTGTAAATAACATATTGGCCCATGTGATCTGAAAGTCACTGCATTTTGATTTTATTCACAATTTACACTTTGTCCCAACTATTTCAGAATTGGGGTTGTAAATCGTAACAGATTAACTGCAAAATAGAAATGGTAACACTTAAACAGGCCCAATTTGCGTAAAATCAAGCCCCATCATTTGAGAAATTATTCTTGTTAAGGGAGCCTTGCAGAATTTTGCAGTATTGTGGCACTAAAAAATTATTTTGTTTTCTTGGAAGACGACTTCCACTCTGGGAAAACTTTCCCTCTTTAGAGAAACCAGTCTTTGCCCTTTGAAACTGCACTGGAGCCTTCTGAGACTGGAGCCAGTACCAGAAAACAAGCTTTACCTTTTGGGTCCACCACACTAAAGTCTGTTGAAGTTTCTCACTCATGAAGAATTCAAACACATCTGGATCAAACACTCCAAAAGAAATGAAAGATGGGTTCATCAGATCGTAAGAAAGAATTATTTACTCACCTGAAACACTGCAGTGGCTCAACATACACTCCTGAAGGCCAGACAGAGCAGTAGGCAACTGTATCCTGATGGCCTGTGTCCAGCGGGTGATGTTTTTATCCAGTCCAGTTCCAGTTCATGTAAATATATAAATCTGAGTGGTACATGAACAGTGTAGACTACAGCCAATCATAAATTAAATGAAGGAGCAATAGCACTTGGTGTGACTGTACAGAACCCTGTCACCCCAGGATTATATTTGGATGGGTGGGTGTGCAAAAAATCCAGTACTTAGAGGATTGGGTGATGACAAATAGATCTGCAGTAAAACAAAGGAGGAGCTAAAAGGAGGGGACAGACTTGTAGCCCCCCATCTCTGTTCTAACAATTTATTTTTTGTCAGTGATGCAATCCAAGAAGTGCATCCCAGACAAACAAGTGATGTAATGCAGTCGGCCTACTGGAGCACAGGTGAGACTGAAACCTGGTGTAAGGTCTTAGACATGAAACCACACAGTTCATCAAAGTGAGCCCAAACAGTTCTCTTTCATCTCCACGCAGAAAAGAAAATTGCAGGTAGTTACAGTTGCTTCATTTCTGCATGTAACATTAAGTACGTTTATGATGGATTGACTTTAATTTTTATTTTATTAAATTTTTTAAAATTAATTATTTATTTGACCTTTATTTTACCAGGAAAAAATCCCATTGAGATACAAATTCTCTTTTTCAAGGGAGTCCTGGCCAAGACACCCACACAGCACCCGGAGTCGCAGCGACGTCAGCATTACGGAGAATCGTGGCTGGAATGTTGCGGCCGTTTTTGAACGTAACATAAATGTAGGGGGGGAGATCGGCGAAGCGACATTAAGGCTGACTTAATCCTGACATCGATAAGACGTCGAGGCTACCTCGCATTAATGGGGTATATTTGGAACCATACTACCTGATTTAATATTGGCCAAATTAAATATGGCTTTCAGCAAATTTAAACACTTACTGAATGGAAATTATGTTTCGTCTTTTTCGCTCTCTCTCAAATTCAAATAAGCTTTATTGGCATGACAGATCAGAAAACTGTACTGCCAAAGCAGTATACACAAAATTAATTAGAAATATTAGAAATTAGAAATATAAAATACTACGCAAACATCCACAATTACAACAAAATAGTTGCTGAATAATGACATTCATAGTTAATGAAGGTAACATGGCCAGCTTACAAATTAATTAATTTCCAAGTAAAGTCAAAGTAATTACTTACAACATTTATGACAGAGATTCTCTCCCTTGCTCATGAAAGTCATATTTCCCTTTGTTTTTTTAAATTTCCCCCACAGTGTGCTTTAACCTAAGGACCAGTATGTGAGATCTAGAGCCATCAAGTTGTGAGATTATAGATTGCAACCAAATGATCATTCCCTTTCTCAGAGAGCCTATGGTAGCCGCAAAACTTGCAAGAAATGCGAAAGGCGTCAGTGCTTTATTTAATTACTTTTCTCTGTTCTGGGCTACCATAGGAACATGGCGGTGCAAAATGGCAAGCTCTGTGGAAGAGGACCTGCTCTCTCTGTTGATATAAAGGGCTCATTCTGGATAAAAGAAAACACTATGATTCTTATTTTCAGGAAATAATTCACTGATGAAAATGTACTTTTGAATATTATATTCCATTCCTGCCAGTTATTCAGCCAGATTGTCCATGTAAATCTTACACACGGGTCCTTTAACAAAATGCAGGGTTGAGAAAATTGAGCAGACATTTCCTTGGCACCAAATTTTGACAAGGCCTCCATCATCATAATAAGCTGAAAATTAAAATATTTTGTTGGGAAAATATTGTATTATGTACATTTTTTTGTTATCAGTGAGGCTTCTGTAAACATGTTTTTATCTCACGTGGGAAAAATGGATAGTCTCATGGATATCCTTAAAAATGTAGTCTGGGGAATAGATTATCAAGACAAACAAAATAATGTAGTGATTAATAATAGCCTTCCATGCCATTAAATGCTGTGAGTCCACACAAAAATACCATATTTTCAAAAGTCTATTTTGAGAAAATAATGCATAATACCATCACAAATTTTGGATTGTTACGTTATGATGGTTTATAATACCTGATTGTATTATTTTGCTCAGCCACCAGTTCCCATATGCTTATGAAAGGGTAATGAATATTCATGAGTGCTTGTAAATATTATGACTAGCATGGGAACACCATAGATTCTTCCATCTAGAAAGTCCATCAATCAAAAGAAAGTCGCACACAAAAATAGCCAATACAAAAGATAATTGGGCTTTATTACATAAGAAAGTGCTACAAAAGTGCTTGTCAAGCTATGCGAGGGCATTAGCCATCAAAGATTGCAAATTCTACCTAAACAAATTAACTTTGACAAAATGCAACCAATTTCCAGATCGTGTGGTATCAGTGAGTGGGTAGATGACGTTCATTAGTGGCCCAGTATTCTGTGGCCTGATATATATACCCATTTGATCAAGAAACCTACCGTGTACACTAGGGAGGAACTACGAGCATATAAGTCACTGGATGCTTATGACTGCGTTATCTGCGGACATAAGCAGAATATTAAATACCACGACAGACTTGGAGTTTTGTGTCTTGAAATCAGAGGTCCTTCCTAGTCAAACACAAGGGTATCTCTGTTTCAACATTTGAAATGTTATCTATGTTCTATTGTAAATAACATTGGCTCATGTGATCTGAAAGTCATAGCCTTTTGATTTTATTCATAATTTACACGATTTTATTCACATTTTACTTGGTCCCAACTATTTTGGAATTGGGGTTGTAAATCGAGTTGTTTTGTGTCTTTTCGAAATTTCATATTGGTTACATTTCACTTTATTTCATGTTGAATGCATTTTATCATTTTGCAGACTTCAATACTTTGAATATGATATTTGCTCACTGATTGTTACAATCAAGCACAGGAGTACTCAAACCAATCATTTTGTATTTTTGTAAAAGGTCAGCTTCTAGAAAAGTCTGCAGGCACGGGAGGCTTTTGTCAAGCAAAAATAGATCCCATGCTGGCATAATGAAATTACATTGATATAATAAAACAGGGCTCGAAGTTGGTAGTAATTATCGTCTACACATTCCATTAAAAATATGTTCTCTTCATATTGAATCGCTAGATTGCGCATATTTATTTTTGAATAGTCAAAATGTTGAATGTTTAATTTGCATAATATGGAAACATGACTTTTGTTGGCATTTAGGAGACTCAGATAATTTACACTTTTTATCAATGCCTGCAATTACAGTTTTGTTAATGGTCATTTCTTTCCTAATCACAATCATATCAAAGCTAGAATGTTTGCTTCTCTTAACACTCTTGCTTTGTTTCATGAACTAATTTTCAAGGCCGTACATAGAAAGTAAATGCAGGAGTACATCTCATGCACTAACATTATTGGGCTCAGTAGAAGGGCTTCGGCAGCAGATGCAGGGCAAATTATTGAAGCATGGCAGCAGCTCCATCTTGGAGATGTAGATTAGGGGCTCAGTGCTGGAACTGATGTCCATGAGGAGAAAGCCAATAACTTCAACTGTACAGTGTTCAGGGAAATAATAGTAAAGTGTTAAGGGTAAGATAGCAACTATAGGTAGGTAATGAAACACTATGATGGCGAGGGCGATTTGCACTGTTCTGAGGGCTTTCTTTTTCATGGGGTGCATCTTCTCCTTGCCGAAGACCGACTTCCTCAGACTCCATGTGATGGAAATGTTGCAAAACACCATGATGCCAAAGGTCGTCAGGACGAACCCAGAAAAAATATTAATTGAGCCCACCAACTTCAATGACCTACTGACAGCAAAGGGTAACGCAAACCCCCAAATAAGCATGGAAATCAACACCCTGATCTTGTTATCCTTGATGCTGGTGAACACAATGGGGTGGACCACAGCGACGTAACGATCCAGACAAATGCAGGTGAGGAAGAGCGGGGTACAGTCTTTGATCCCGTAGGCAAAGGCATTCAACTTGAAGATATCTTTGGTTTCGAAGAGATAGTAGCCTATACAACTGATGGGAGACATCGTGCAGTAGAAGCCATCGGCAATGGCCAGGTTGAAGATGAAAATATCAGAGGTGGAAGAGTCACTCTTCTTTCTGGACACCAGCCACATCACCATTACGTTAGCAGGGTAGCCCACCAGCATGTTGGAAACCGTGACAATAAAGTCGAAAGACTTCTCACCAAGTGAGTGTTTGCATCCTTCAGTCACATTCCCGAGTGGGAGACTGGATCCTGAAGTTTGGTTGAACTGAAAGCTAGAGTTGATTAAAGAGCTGTTCATTTTGGTTTTAATTCACGTAGCAGGATTCAGGGTTGATGTTCCTCTGAAAAGAAAGTGAATTTATGTTACAGTCAAGCCTACCTTTACAGGACAATGGTCCTCACCACTTTAACTAACAATGAGGCCAAATCATGTTCTGATCATTTTACATCATTTTTTTTTACCTGCTGTATTCTACAACCCCAACTAGAAATGGTTTTTACGCGTAAAAACAGATGTCTCCTCCTTCCCCCATTTCACATTTTAGAGTTATCGTCTGGAAACGAGTCCCACCCTTCAATATGCCTAAGTCCAAATTGTTGCCATGGAAACAAAAAAAATATTAAAGCTGCAAGTAGCGTTGGACGGGTCCTCTCCCTCCCGCGCATGTCGAAACGGGAGTGAGACGCGTTCGAGCGCTGTCGAACATTGTCATTCGTTGAACAGCACGACACTGAGGAAAATGTTTTATGTTGAGTTGAGTGCAAACCCCTTTACTGAAAGAGATTTTTCTTTGGTATAATGGAGCTATGACCCATACGACCTGGTCAAACTTTCTGAAGCAGATTTTATCACTGCTGTTTATTGTGCAATCTTCCCCCATTCATGAACTTAGTGAAGGGAGATGAGCCATGTGACCCTACTGCTACCCGGTGGTCAAAATGTGTAGCAGCACAAAGAAAAACACTGAAAATCAATAATAATCAAGAAATTAATAAATGCTTCTTCTAGGTAAATCCTAGAAAGCTGAAATTTCGGGAGCATGTTCAATGAAGAAAGACAAAAGTTTTATACACTGCAACTCATGGTGAATTCAGAAGTGCGTCACTCTCAATTTTTCAAAATATGAATATTCATAACATGTTTATATCTCAAGAAATATCAATTGTAATGGTACCACACTTGGCAGTTAGTTTGGCGACATGGCGAGATTATGAATTATACAAAGGACATTTTGATACGATGAACGGTTTGTCCACAGCAAGAATGTAAATCTTACTGTACGGTGTATTAAGTGGGTAAAAATTTTTATTTCAAAAAGTCTCAAATGGATTTTCACAAAATTAGGTGACAGTACAGGGCATGGCACAGCAATGATGAGTGATTTTATTCAGAATTTTGACATTGCAACAGGCTGTGGTGAAAACGAAAGTCCCATTTTGGCGTATTTAGGTGGCGCCAGAGAGTCATTTTGTCTCTTTGGTGGAGAATTTTCAAATTGTGAAAATAATTGAAGCCATGTAGAAATTACTGCAAAATTTGGTTTGTTTTCGAGCATATTTTAGGGGTGAAATGAAGGTTGGAAAATGCCTAGGCATCGAAAAAAGGCAGTGAAAGTGGCTGGGGACCCCATCTTTGACCCCTCATAAAATCTGAACCATTCGACTTTTGATAAAGTTGTACAGTAGTTTTCATCGGCAGAGTGTGCTTTGTGATCTATTAGCATTTAGTGTCGATTGGATGGACGCCCTTAAAGGATTTCGAGTTTGTTCGAGGGCAAATTTTGGCTAATTTAGGGGAAAAAGGAAATTTTGATATGCAAATTGCGGACTTCCTGTTTGATTTAGGTTATGGGTGTTGACTGTTCATTTTTAGGCCTTGATGGGATGAACAATATAGTGTTGGTTCCATCTCTCTATGACTTTCCTACCGATCGTGGTGGCCGTCTAAGTGCAAATGAAATGATTCTTGGTGGCGCTAGAGAGCCATTTAAATTCAAAAGCAGTTCAAATCCTCAAAAGGCACATCGACTTGTTACTATATGAAATTTGGTGAGAATCGGTCAAACAGTTTCAGAGTTATGCTCTGGAAACAAATGGGAACCCCCACGCCAACGGGAATTCAGGCAAAAACAATATGTCTCCCCTCCCCCTCCAGGAAGGGGGAGACATAATTCGAAAATAGCTGGGACAAAGAGTAAATTGTGAATAAAATCAAAAACCAATGACTCAAATCAAATCAGCCAGTATTTTATTCACAGTAGAAGAGAGATAACATAGCAAATGTTGAAACAGAAATTTTATCCACAAAATGAGCTCATTTCAAATTTGATGGCTGCTACAGGTCTCAACAAAGTTGGCACAGGGGCCTGTTTAGCATGGTGTAGCATCCCCTCTTCTTTTTAACACAGAGTGGAGGCGTCTGGGCATTGAGGAGACAAGTTTCTGGAGTTTAGCCATTGGAATTTGATCCCACTCTTGTTTAATACAGGCTTCCAGCAGCTGGAGAGTTTTGGGTCTGCTTTGATGGACTTTTCTTTGAATTATGCGCCAAATGTTCTCAATCGGAGCAAGATCAGGACTGCAGGCAGGCCAGTTCAGCAAATGGACTCTTCTACTACAAAGCCATGCTGTTGCAATAGCTGCAGTACGTGGTTTTGCATTGCCCTGCTGAAATACACAAGGCCTTCCTTGGAATACAAAACCCAAAACCAGTGAAGTTGGCAGGTTGTGTACATCGTAAATGAAAACAGAATACAATGATTTGCAAATCCTTTTCAACCCATATTCAATTGAATACACTGCAAAGACAAGTTACTTAATGTTCAAACAGGTAAACTTTGTAATTTTTTGCAAATATTAGCTAATTTGGAATTTGATGCCTGCAACATGTTTCAAAAACGCTGGCAAAAAAAAAAATGAGAGAGTTGAGGAATGCTCATCAAACATTTATTTGGAACATCCCACAGGTGAATGGGCTAATTGGGGACAGGTGGGTGCCATGATTGGGTATAAAAGCAGCTTCCCTGAAATGCTCAGTCATTCACAAACAAGGATGGGGCGAGGGTCACCACTTAGTGAACAAATGCGTGAGCTGATTGTCGAACAGTTTGAAAACAACGTTCCTCAACGAGCTATTGCAAGAAATTAAGGGATTTCATCATCTAAGGTCCGTAATATTGTCAAAAGGTTCAGAGAATCTTCGCTGGGCCCAAGCTCATCTAAGATGGACTGATGCAAAGTGAAAAAGTGTTCTTTGGTCTGACGAGTCCACATTACAAATTGTTTTTGGAAACTGTGGACGTCTTGTCCTCCGGACTAAAGAGGAAAAGAACCATCCGGACTGTTACAGGCGCAAAGTTCAAAAGCCAGCATCTGTGATGGTATGGGGGTGTATTAGTACCCAAGGCATGGGCAACTTACACATATGTGAAGGCACCATTAATGCTGAAAGGTACATACAGGTTTTGGAGCAACATATGTTGCCATCCAAGCAACGTCTTTTTCATGGACGCCCCTGCTTATTTCAGCAAGACAATGCCAAGCCACATTCTGCACGTGTTACAACAGCATGGCTCCGTAGTAAAAGAGTGCAGGTACTAGACTGACCTGTCTGTAGTCCAGACCTGTCTCCCATTGAAAATTTGTGGCGCATTATGAAGCGTAAAATACAACAACAGAGACCCCGGACTGTTGAACAACTTAAGCTGTACATCAAGCAAGAATGGGAAAGAGTTCCACCTGAAAAGCTTCAAAAATTGGTCTCCTCAGTTCCCAAACGTTAATTGAGTGTCGTTAAAGGGAAAGGCGATGTAACACAGTGGTAAAAAGGCCCCTGTGCCAACTTTTTTGCAATGTGTTGCTGCCTTTGAATTCTAAGAAAATGATTATTTGCAAAAAAAAAGTTTCTCATTTTGAACATTAAACATCTTGTCTTTGCAGTGTATTCAATTGAATATGAGTTGAAAAGGATTTGCAAATCATTGTATTCTGTTTTTACCTACAATTTAGATAACGTGCGAACTTCACTGGTTTTGGGTTTTGTGGATTTCATCTGGGGGCGAGCATTTGTTGCTCTAAAACCTTTATATACCTTTCAGCATTCATGGTGTATTTTAAAACATGCAAGTGTCCCACACCATATCCACTAATGCATCCCCATACCATCAGAGATGCTGGCTTTTCAACTGAACGCTGATAACAGGAGGGGTGGTCTTTCTCCTCTTTAGCCCGGAGGACACAACACCCATGTTTTTCAACAAGAATGTCGAATTTGGACTCATCTGACCACAGGACACTTTGCCAATTTGCTACAGTCCATTTTAAATGAGTCTTGGCCCACAGAACATGGCAGCGCTTCTGGATCATGCTCAACAATGGCTTCCTTTTTGCATGATAGAATTTAAGGTGGCATCTGTGGATGGCATGGCAGACTATTTTTACAGACAGTGGTTTCTTGAAGTATTCCTGGGCCCATATAGTAATTTCAATGACAAAATCATGCCGGTGAGTGATGCAGTGGAGTCTGAGGGCCCAAGATCATGGGCATCCAGTAAATGTTTTAGGCCTTGTCCCTTATGCTCAGAGATTTTTCCAGTTTCTCTGACCTTCAAAGCTTTTGCAATTTACGTTGAGGAACATTGTTTTTAGAGTATTCCACAATTTTTTTTCACAAGGCTTCACAGATTAAAAAGCCTCTGACCATCTTTACCTCTGAGAGACTCTAAAATATCCCTTTACAGCCAATCATGTTACACACCTGATGTTAACTTTATTACTTGTTAAATGTTCTTTCAGCTGATTCTCTTATATATGAATTGCTTTTTCAGCCCTTTCTTGCCTGTGTCCCAACTTTTTTGAAACCTGTTGCAGCAAGAAAATTTGAAATGAGCTCATTTTGCGAATTAAAATGTAAAATGTCTCAATTTCAAAATTTGAAATGTTATCTATGTTCCATTGTAAATAGCATATTGGCTCATGTGATCTGAAAGTCACTGCATTTTGATTTTATTCACAATTTACACTTTGTCCCAACTATTTCAGAATTGGGGTTGTAAATTGTAACAGATTAACTGCAAAATAGAAATGGTTAACACTTAAACAGGCCCAATTTGCGTAAAATCAAGCCCCATCATTTGAGAAATTATTCTTGTTGAGGGTGCCTTGCACAGTTTTGCAGTATTGTGGCACTGAAAAATTATTTTGTTTTCTTGGAAGACGACCTCCACTCTGGGAAAACTGTCCCTCTTCAGAGTAACCAGTCTTCACCCTCTGAAACTGCACTGGAGCCTCCTGAGATTGGAGACAGTACCAGAAAACAAGCTTTACCTTTAGGGTCCATCATACTAAAGTCTGTTGAAGTTTCTCACTCATGAAGAATTCAAACACATCTGGATCAAACACTCCAAAAGAAATGAAAGATGGGTTCATCAGATCATAAGAAAGAATAATTTACTCACCCGAAACACTGCAGTGGCTCAACATACACTCCTGAAGGCCAGACAGACCAGTAGGCAACTGTATCCTGATGGCCTGTGTCCAGCGGGTGATGTTTTTATCCAGTCTAGTTCCAGTTCATGTAAATATATAAATCTGAGTGGTACTTCAACAGTGTAGACTACAGCCAATCATAAGTCAAATGAAGGAGCAATAGCACTTGGTGTGACTGTACAGTACCCTGTCACCCCAGGATTATATTTGAGGATGGGTGGGTGTGCAAAAAATCCAGTACATAGAGGATTGGGTGATGACAAATAGATCTGCAGTGAAACAAAGGAGGAGCTAAAAGGAGGGGACAGACTTGTAGCCCCCCATCTCTGTTCTAACAATATATTATGTGTCAGTGATGCAATCCAAGAAGTGCATCCCAGACAAACAAGTGATGCAATGCAGTCGGCCTACTGGAGCACAGGTGAGACTGAAACCTGGTGTAAGGTCTTACACATGAAACCACACAGCTCATCAAAGTGAGCCCAAACAGTTCTCTTTCATCTCCACGCAGAAAAGAAAATTGCAGGTAGTTACAGTTGCTTCATTTCTGCATGTAACATTAAGTACGTTTACGTTAATTATTTATTTTACCTTTATTTTACCAGGAAAAAATCACATTGAGATACAAATTCTCTTTTTCAAGGGAGTCCTGGCCAAGACACCCACACAGCACCCGGAGATGCAGCGACGTCATCATTACGAAGAATCGTGGCTGGAATGTCGCTGCCGTTTTTGAACGTAACATAAATGTAGGGGGGGTAGATCGGCGGAGAGACGTTTACGGCTGACTGAATCCTGACGTCAATAAGACGTCGAGGCTCCCTCACATTAATGGGGTATATTTGGAACCATACTACCTGATTTAATATTGGCCAAATTAAATATGGCTTTCAGCAAATTTAAACACTTTACTGACTGGAAATTATGTTTAGTGTTTTTCGCTCTCTCTCAAATTCAAATAAACTTTATTGCCATGACAGATCAGAAAACTGTACTGCCAAAGCAGTATACACAAAATTAACATTGTCGATTATTAGAAATATAAAATACTACGCAAACATCCACAATTACAACAAAATAGTTGCTGAATAATGACATTCATAGTGAATGAAGGTAACATGGCCAGCTTACAAATTAATTAATTTCCAAGTAAAGTCAAAGTAATTACTTACAACATTTATGACAGAGATTCTCTCCCTTGCTCATGAAAGTCATATTTCCCTTTGTTTTTTAAATTTCCCCCACAGTGTGCTTTAACCTAAGGACCAGTATGTGAGATCTAGAGCCATCAAGTTGTGAGATTATAGATTGCAACCAAATGATCATTCCCTTTCTCAGAGAGCCTATGGTAGCCGCAAAACTTGCAAGAAATGCGAAAGGCGTCAGTGCTTTATTTAATTACTTTTCTCTGTTCTGGGCTACCATAGGAACATGGCGGTGCAAAATGGCAAGCTCTGTGGAGGAGGACCTGCTCTCTCTGTTGATATAAAGGGCTCATTCTGGATAAAAGAAAACACTATGATTCTTATTTTCAGGAAATAATTCACTGATGAAAATGTACTTTTGAATATTATATTCCATTCCTGCCTGTTATTCAGCCAGATTGTCCATGTAAATCTTACACACGGGTCCTTTAACAAAATGCAGGGTTAAAAAAATTGAGCAGACATTTCCTTGGCACCAAATTTTGACAAGGCCTCCATCATCATAATAAGCTGAAAATTAAAATATTTTGTTGGGAAAATATTGTATTATGTACATTTTTTTGTTATCAGTGAGGCTTCTGTATACATGTTTTTATCTCACGGGGGGAAAATGGATAGTCTCATGGATATCCTTAAAAATGTAGTCTGGGGAATAGATTATCAAGACAAAGAAAATAATGTAGTGATTAATAATAGCCTTCCATGCCATTAAATGCTGTGAGTCCACACAAAAATACGGTATTTTCAAAAGTTTATTTTGAGAAAATAATGCAGAACACCATCACAAATTTTGGATTGTTACGTTATGATGGTTTATAATACCTGATTGTATTATTTTGCTCAGCCAGCAGTTTCTATATGCTTATGTAAGGGTAATGAATATTCATGAGTGCTTGTAAATATTATGACTAGCCTGGGAACACCATAGATTCTTCCATCTAGAAAGTCCATCAATCAAAAGAAAGTCGCACACCAAAATAGCCAATACAAAAAATAATTGTTTTTTATTACATCAGAAAGTGCTGCCAAAGCGCTTGTCAAGCTATGCGAGGGCTTTAGCCATCAAAGATCGCAAATTCTACCTAAACAAATGAACTTTTACAAATGGCAACCAATTTTCAGAACCGTATGGTATCAGTGAGTGGGTAGATGACGTTCATTAGAGGCCCAGTACTCCTTGGCCTGATACGTATATACCCATTTGATCGAGAAACCTACCGTGTACACTAGGGAGGAACTACAAGCATACAAGTCACTGGATGCTTATGACTGTGTTATCTGCGGACATAAGCAGAATATTAAATACCAGGACAGACTTGGAGTTTTGTGTCTCGAAATCAGAGGTCCTTCCTATTCAAACACAAGGGTATAAAACCACCGCGTATGCGGAGATGCCACTACGTCTTAGGCGTGAGTTTCTCCTCTTAGTGGCATTCACGTTTCTGTGCCGTAGTCAGCAATTAGCCTATTCAGTCAAAGCGCACTGAAGAAATTCACTCGCGGAATTTAAGTCATTTTGCATCAAGTCAATCAGTTTCACATGCATTATGGTGGATTTCCCCACGAATGACAATGAAATCGATTATGACTCGGGAATTCTCAGGCTTGTCTTTACTGAGGGATTAAAAGCAATGGAATTGCATAAAAACGTTTCAAATGGTCTTATTTTATTAAAACAATTTAAACGATCATGAAACACATGCATTGTTTCAAATCCCTGAGTAAAGAGAAGCAGGAGAAGTCCGAAGTCATAATCGCTTTCCATGTTATTTGTGATGAGGTGCACCTTTACGCAAGTGAAACGGAAACTTCAGTGCACAAGGATTTTAATTCCGTATGAGAATCTCATTAAGCATTCAATGAATAATTACGGACTACAGAGAATAAGCCTAAAAATGCATAAGACCGACGCCGCATGCGTGAGACTTGGCAACTCTCTGTATGACGCTTGGGTTATGATAAAAAAATAAATAAATAAACAAACATAAAACTACGTCCTGACAGCTAACTGTACCTGCATGGCAGGCTAAGTATTATTTTGTATTGTTGGCTTGCTAGCTAGCAAGTTTGATTGCATAGTTGTCATGCAAACATGAAATCCGCTTCGGTTTACTATTATTCTCACATATTTCATTCTGATGTCTGTAACTGCGAGACGCGCGTCAAACAATTGGTTACATTAATTTCAATGGAGCAAAATCCACTGGCAGCGTGTGACATGCGTCAGATTTTTACTTTTCGCCTTTGCTCAATTTCTTGAGCATTAACTCAATAGAAACGCATTTGTCTTTTAGGTTAGCTATTTAACGATTTCTCCTTGTCATGGTTGGTGGCACACAAGGAAACCTCACTTGCAGTTGTCGAAACCGATGTAGCCTACCTACTTTTTAACCAAGTCGCAGTTTTGAGAGTAAATCCATTATTTTGTGCGGATTTAAGTTATCAAGCAATCTACAGTTAGAGAGAACTAACTCAAGGTACACTGGTAAGAATTTAACATTGCTCATTTGCTGCTGGGTGAAGTGAAGTGAATCATAATCTTAATTTACTAGACAGCTAAATTTAGGGGGAAATTATGCCTGTATGTAACTTTCAGTGCGCAGTAGCCTGAACGTCGCACTTTTTGATCATTTAAAATAAGCATCATCGGTAGGTGTTTTTGAAATTATACGTTATCTTGTTGAATATTTTGAGAGTGACACCCATGGCTTCTCGGTCGTATTGACAGCTGTCAATGTTGATGCAGCTGACGCTTTCAGTGGGCATTTAAAAGCATCAAGGCAGCGTTCGGAGTTTGACTTGATGCTTCGCTTGCGGCCAGTGGGCGTTTTACAGATGTGATCCTCTCGGAATCCTGTAAAACTTGAGTCCACCAATGAAATATCCATTCTGACAGCCAGAAATGCAACAACCAGGCATTTTGGTGCTGGTATAATATCTAATTCAATGTTTGCAGATTCAAAACTCATCAGACTGAATTGGGGAGACCGCTACTTCCGTTGCCAAGATGCGCGCGGATCTTTTTGATGACGTCGGCTGTAAATGGGTAAATGGGATCTCCGAGCCGACTTTTGTGCAGTAGACCCAAGTTCAACATCTGTCAGATATCACTCCAAAGTTGAACACATACTACACACACACGTGTCTAGTCCCTGATGGACTGATCAGGTATTTTACAAATACGATATTTTACTTTCCAAAAGTATTTTCCGGATTCTTTTACGATATCAAAGTGTACGAATGTCTGGCTGATGTCGTTATTATCATTACCAATTATTTCAGTATGCCATCAAAACAATCCCATGGTCAAAATTCAAAATCATATCTGCACCCCTGAATTTCCCATTTCCTCATTATCATCATCATTTGATAATTATTCCATTAACTTCAATCGTTACCGAATACCGAATTGCAGTGTTCATCATCGCAATTACAATCAACCGGGACTGTCAACCACAACAACAATAAATATATCATGTAATTTGTATCAATATTATCAAAATTCATCATAACTGTTGAAAAGAAAAAGAAAAAAAAAACCATGACACTGATGAGATCGAAAGTCAGCTAGCCAGTGCAAGCTGACTAGACCAAGGAGGTAGGGATTAATACCTCCTTGATTATTTAAAATCTCCGAATTGCCACTGGTTGATTTTCTATCTATTTCCCATTCAAGTAAGTTGATAAACTAATCGTTGACGCACGACAGTCATGAGTTACAGGAATAAATAACATAAATGCTATTAGCGAATGTCTGAGTGATGCCACGAATGATTATCCATCATTTTATCGTGTGCACAATCAATGTACTGATTTTCGGGAAACGGGTATCGCAATTTTTTTTCCGGGACCCGAACCGTTTGCGCAGGACCCGGATACCCGAGTTTTAGTCACAGGCCTAATTATGACTAATGTTCGTTCGTCGCACAATACTTAAAAACAATGTTGTAGTCACATGCTCCAATGGTCAGTTTGTAATCACCAGTCGTCACGTCGTCACTTCGTGACCAAATTACCAGTCCCTCCCTAATCTCTTAAAATGCTGGTCAACCAACAATGGTTTTACTGGATTACAACCAAACCTGGCCTACATATGGTCCCCACAAGATTATATGGTATTAATTGTTTGTTTCAGGTATTGCCTTGGTATTAGCCTGAGGGTCGCCGTATTACCGCAACCCAAAGGCCAATACCAAGGCAATGCGAAAATAAGCAATTTACAGTATTTTAATTGATCGGTTAATTATGTTGTGCTATCATGATAATACTATGAGTATGACTTCTGAAGTATGCGACTTCAAGACTCATTAAAGAGCTAATTGCTAGGTCTGCGACTGTCAGCTGCTTCTTTGAAGAGAGCGAATGCCACAGTTACCAATGGTTACTTGTGCACGTGCTGAACTCGGTCAATACATCTTAAGGTCGGCCAATACAGGTCGAACAATACAGGATATATTGGCAGGCCGTCTTTACTGTGTGTGAGCAATAACATACTTAACCAACTAATCATATTTTAATATAAGTTGTATATTGGCACACATATTTTTACATCGATACATTTACTTCTACACACCCACCGTGTGCCTCTCTTACCATTTTTTGTGCGTGCATCTTGTAAAGCTCAGGTGCTCTCCCAAAGTTTGAGGGTCTGCACAATAACTGTTCTGGAATATGCTAAATATATGAAGAGTTCATGTGCAAAAACAGATGAAGGCCATTCAAATTAAAAATAATAACACTAAATGAGTGCCAGTATGCATGCACACTTTTTAGGATGACCCTAACCCTAAAAATTATGCTAGACTAAATATCATATACATCCAATAAAAAATTCTACTGTTTTTGCAAATGAATAAGTGTGTCAAACACACAATTATTTATACACACTTAATATACTGATATTTTTAGGTTCCTTTGTTAACTTCATTATAGTAGCTGCCATGAAAACGCGCGCACACGTGCAGGAAAGCGCCAGAGTTAAAGGTGCACTACGCAAGTTTGTTAACATCACTTCTATTGACAAACAAAACAGAGGCACAGCCTGTTCCCCTTGTGTTTATTTGCAGTTGGTGACGCCTGTGCGGTCTCCAGAGCCCGGTTTTTTGTTTTGTTTTTTTTTTTTACAGTGAATTCAGGGGTAGGCAGCTAGCGGATCGTGGGGAGATGTCGGCGAAGTGAGACAAAAGTATAATCATGCAGAAAATAAACAAACATGCACAGTGCACCTGTAAGCCCCCTGAGGGTTTTTTGGGAATCCCCAGCCACTTTTTTTTCTTGTACTTTTTGTTATGTGCCAACTCTTAACTCACCAGGACAAGTGTAGGTGACAGGAGACTGGTAGGAGTGCACATGCAAGCTATGCAAGTTTCCTGAAATGAGTTCATGTGTTCAAACCATTTTTCACCCAGTTTAGCTATTCTTTAGTGGCTTTGAGTGGCAATATTCTGAGTACTAATTCCCACCTCTCATGACATTTAAAATTTCACAACTAGTTCAACTAAGAAATTTTGTGGTAAATTACCACAAAAGCAAAAATTAGAATCCAGGATAGCAATCTAATTTGTTTATTCACTGCGGTATTCATCTTAACCATTTGGGTTACAAGATTAGGCTTTTCAACAAAAGAACTGCCATCATCATCTTGCACTTTGCTTAAAGGAGGAGACAGCACCTCGGCCAGTATATTACAGCGAAAAGTAGAATGCTTGACGTGTCTAAAACGCATAGTTTTATAAATTTTAATTTGGTAGTGATCAAGTGCGACACATTTAAACTGAAAAGTCGGTAACACTTTACAATAAGGGTACAAATAATATGCTTAAGTAATGCTGAACTGATGATGACTCATGATGACTTAATGCATGAATTAATGCGGGATGTATCACGAATTTCTGTTGCATATCATTGACAAATGATGAAGTCACCATGCCTTTATGTGATAAGTTAAGCACTTAATACTTTATCAGTTAAGGGATGTTAATTCACTGTTACTTCATACATTAATTACTTTTACACCCAAATTAGCTGGATATCTCGAAAACACTTATTATTTAATGTACAAGTAATATGCTTAAGTAATGCTGAACTAATGGTGGTGATTTAATGCATGAAATAATACAGGATGTATCATGAATATTACTGGAGGGGGGGGGGGGGGGGTGAACCCAATTAATAATAATAATAATAATAATAATAAAAAAGTAACAACAACGACGACAGTGGTAGTAATAATAATAATAATCATCATCATCACCATCATCATGATAATTTCCGCTCACCCTGAAATACATCTCCAATTTCAAAATAGTTGGGACAAAGTGTAAATTGTGAATAAAATCAAAACGCAATACCTTTTAAAAGTCGCCAGCCAGCATTGTATTCACAATAGAACAGGGATAACATGGGTAAGATGGGTTTTTATGGGTTGTCTTCTGAAATATTTGGGTAATTTGGTCTAACCCTGCTGTTGTCACAGTGATAGGTACGTGTCTGTTCTTCGTGCGCTTAACGTTTCCCACTCGTAGCTATCCCAATGAAGAAAAATCAGCAATGGGAAGTTACCAGATGAATATGTAAGTATTTTGTATTTTAATAGTGTACTTCTCATCATTTTATGCAAAAGGGAATGCAAGGGTAAACATAGGAGGCATTATTTATCCGTGAGATCGAACCTAACACTAATTTGCATCGACAAAACTAGTTTGCCGTCATTTTTTCCCCAAACTAACTTTGCATGGCGTCAGCTAAATGCCAGCTGAAATAACGGGTAGTGCTTACTGAAACTTATAAAACTGAGTGATGAGTTCCATCAGGGTATGTTAGCAACTAAAATGCATATAATTTTACCTGGGTTTATTTTTGCTGCGTAATGAAGTAGTCGAAATAAGGGTTTTTTGTTTTTTTTTGAACAAGGTAGCTGGCCAGCTAAGTGCTTCAGTTTGTTCCTTCCTATTGAATAAAGGCATCGGTGCTGTAGAGTAGTGACGGTAACCACAGCTTCGCTGTCTTTGTCTTGAGAGGGTAAGATATGACGTTTGAAAAGATAAGATAAAATGGACCACCGTGTCCTGACCTTCGCCTTACTTTCCAGTAACATCCTGGCTAGATTACGGCTGGCTGCCTTGATGTTATGGCTTAAACCTAACGTTAACTGCTGCTTGTATGAGAGTGAATGGAAGCTAATGTTCGCTAGCATTAAGGAAAATATAGCCAATGCAATAAGATCATAAATCTCCTGTCCGGCCAACTACAATATGTCAGTCTAGTTAGAATAAACGTTACGTTACTGCCATAGCTTTGTTCAAACCGGGTGATTTTAGCGGGGCTGGCCAACTACATTCGATATTTATATTGACGGAACGATGTTTTATTGAGGGATTGTGTTAATGCGACGATTGTTGGAGGAAGTAGCTTGTCAAGTTAGCTAACTAGCTACGTTGCTCTGCTGCATTGAAGTCTTCAGTCGCCTGTGTGCTAATAGGTCCGGAATGTTAGTTTAGCCAACTTGGTAACTTCAGTTTTGTAAACTGTTAGTTAGCACTTCATGATGAATGAGGTCGACGTTTTTGGCAGAGGGAACTAAGTTGCTGGGCTGCAACTTCCTACGCATTTCCACCTATACAGCGTTTATTAATGAGATTCTCGCGCGTAATTGAATTCCTTGTGCATGGCTGTTTCTGTTTCTGTTTCACTTAACGTAGCGTAACGGTGGGTTTCACCATCTGGGAAATTGATTATGACTCTGGACCTCTTGCGCTTTTTTTTTAACCTGGTGATTGAAAGCAATGCATGTGTTTCATCATCGTTTCAATTGCTTGAATGGAATAAGTCCATTTGAAATGTCTTTACTCAGGAATTGGAAGCAATGGAATGGCATAAAGAAAAGCGTGAAAATTCCAGAGTCATTATCGATTTCCATGTCTCTAGTAGGGAAATGAACCGTAATGCAGGTGAAACTGATAAATTTGATGCACAACAACTGTAATTCTGCAAGAGAATCTCTTAAATCCTCATTAATTGAATAATTGCTGATTACAGCACAGGTACTTGAATGCCATTAAGAAGCATGAGACTCACGCCGAATGCGTGAGAGTTGGCAGCTCTGACGTTAAGATAGTGGAAAGAAATAAGCGCTGCCACTTTGTTAAGCTTATTTACCCAAAATGTTGATGTACCGCTGAAAGCAGGCCATTAATGTAAAAAAGAAAAAAAAAAAAGATTTATGAACAGAAAATGAATTTATTGAAGAGAATTGAGAAGCCGTTAATGTATTTTTTGAAGTCTTTTTAACTGCATTTGGTTCAATGTTGATATGGTGATGAATTTAGAAGTCTTAATTTTTTAAAAAGATTTCTGAACAGAAATTAGTTGAATTGCCAGTTTGTATGTATGTGTGTGCATGTGTGTAGATTTGCATCTCAATGATAGTTAAATGATTTCTAAATGAAATATTCTCTCTTCTGTTGGCTGTACGTATAGCGATAATGGAGAGTAAACATTTTCAGGGGGTGCAAATCATCAATTCGGGCATAAATGGAGCTCTGAAGTGTCTTTTCTGGCTTGAGAAAACTGGAAAAGGTTGGGTTTGTTCAACATGGAAAGAGATTGCCTTGTGGAATGGTTTGGAATAACAATGCTAGTTTATCATAGCACAGCATAGCATAGTATATCATTAAATGATTAAAAAAAAGTATCCATCCAGATGTTGAGCTCTTTCCCTTAATTATTTTCCCCTTTTGCTGCAGCTTTGCCAAAACAACAAAGGGCTGTGGAAACACATCAGGTGTCTGAATACCAGTCCATACCCAACCACTGAATCTACTGGAAAGTGGTCAGAGTTCATCATCCACGATTCCATGGATGGGCGGGGAAAGTTTAAAGAAGGCATTAACATTTAACACCAGACCATCTTTCAACAGAGATGGGGGGTCGCCATCTACCTGTATTGCAAGAAAATGTGATCTCATGGTAACAAAACTGTCTCCTCAAGAACTGAGCTACTCCATCCGCTGAGGAATGCCGCAAGATGAGGCTGAAACCTTCAGAAGAAATTTAAGCCCTGTGTTCGGGTTTTTTGTTTGCTAAGATGCATTTGTCTTATGTTCATGATTGTGGTTCGTTTTAATCTTGATTTTTCCTTCCCTTTCTTCCTCGGCTTCAAAGACCACAGCCAATGCTCTCCAGTATTTTTAGAAAATGGGCATTTACGCAAACCCTCTCTCCTTGATACTGTGGCCACACTGTGTGAAGTTTTTAATGTACTGGACATTCTTTCTACAAACAGTTGTGTGTGATTTTAAGGCTGTTCATTTGTCAGCCTGAGCAGTATTTTAACCACGTTATACTATGTGACCTAAATGTTACATGAACTGCCACAAACTGTGTAAGGTTTTAAGACTTCTGATCAGGAAATTGAATGGAGATTGCTTACATGGATAATGCTGTACTGTGAGAAATTAAAAAAGAAAATACATCCATCATTTGAAAAGATGTTTCAACTTGTTTGCTTCAATGATTGCATTTAACTCAAATATGTTTAGAAGTTTTGCAAGTTGACCATTATGCTGTATGAATGGTAAGCAGCTGGTGCCTATGAAGGAGAAAAAAAGGTCAGAATCTGCCAGACACTGTGTTACTGGGTCAGCAGTCATGTATATGAGTCATAATAGGGGAGGAAAAATTAAAAATATGGGTTATCTTAACCCAGTATAGGGTTATAACTTCCCACAAGTTGGGCTGTACAATAAACCAATGCAGTTGGGTTGATTTTACAACCCATTTTGCAAGCTAAAAGTAACCTAGCGCTGGGTTTGTCCATATTTGACCTTGTACTTGGTAGCAGAAACACCCTAATTTAGGTTATATTCAACCCAACATTTTTTAATGTGTGGCCTCCCCATGTAGTAGTGTAAGTGATATTTTTATAATGTTCCATTTTAGTTGGGGAAGAGGTGAACTTTTTTTTGTGTTGATAATTGCCACAGACCACAAGCTATTTAGTAATAAAGTTTATATCATTTTGGGAAAAAAAGTTGTTTTATTTGGATTTCAGTCGATTGCTTTCATTGAATTTTCAGTATTCAAGTGGATACAAATTAGTGATCAGATAGTGAAGTAAGAATGATTTGATAATGAATCACAGAGTACTTTTTGAAGAATCTAAAGTAGCTTATACTTCCTTTTTGTGAATTTTCGTTTAGTAACTATTTACAAATGATTATCATGACGTGACTTTACTTGGGGGGGGGGTCACAAATCAGGTAAGTTATGTGTAAAGCAATGATTAAGTAATGATGAGTTATTTTAGAGAGCTGGTTGTCTAATTAATTGGGTATGCGTATGGCACATTTGTTCAGCAGAAATATGTCTGATTATTCTCATCAATTGGTTCCTGCCACATGGTTTTGGGTTTGGTGCATCTTTTGTGGCTGTGCTATACTCCACTGCTGTCAACAGAAATAATCCTTTAAGTGAATATTAAGAAACAATTTGCAAATGAGTATCATGATGTGACTTTACTTGGTGGGACACATGAACTTTAATGTAAGAGGAATCCAGATAATTTGGTTGCAAAAGTAATTAATGTATGAAGTACCAGTGAATCAATATCCCTTAACTAATGATCTATTAAGTGCAAACTTATTTCAAAAAGGCATAGTGACTTCATCATTTGTTAATGATGAGCAACAGGAATTCATGATACATCCTGCATTAATTCATGCATTAACTCATCATGAGTCATGCATTAAGTCAGAATTACTTAAGCATATTATTTGTTCATTACTTGTAAATTTTTTGACTGGAATCCAGCTAATTGGGCTGCATGTTAATTAATACATGAAGTAATGATATATTAACATTCCTTACGTAATGATTTATTGAGTGTGAACTAATCACACAAAGTCATGGTGACTTCATCATTTGTTAATGATGAGCAACAGGAATTCATGATACATCCTGCATTAATTCATGCATTAAATCATCATGAGTCATGCATTAGTTCAGCATTACTAACGTAGACATGATGTACCCTTATTGTAAAGTGTGACCGAAAAGTCCTCAAATCTGCGTCAATACCAAAGGGCAGACATTTTTACTTGGTGAATCTAAGGCTGTGTTCGGAATGCACATTTTTCCACTCACTCTCTATATTGTTTTCAATATAGAACATTCACTTCACAGTGCCCTATATAGTGGGTGAGTGTGCATTTCGAATGCATTATCCAATCAAAGGCCAGTGTCGCGGTGCTTGTACGTCAGTGATTCTCTTACGTGATGTCAGTTGATCTCTTTCCTTTCATCCTGGCCATAGAGTAGTTCAGAGGGCCTTCAGTAAGCTCTCCCAATACAGCTTGGCTGCCCGTAAGCCGTTTTTAACTAAGCTGGCCTGATTAACAATCAAACAATTTATCGACTGAGTGACCAGGACCAATACATGACCTATAAGTAGAAATGGTAATGAAAGGTGAATTCCCATTGCCGACATTTATATAATTGATATGGCATTGTAAATCCAAAACTTTGCAGCATTCATTTTTGCTGTCCTTAGGATTGTCACACACTGTGCAGCCTTACAGCGCCCTTTAGCCGTGACAACATTCAAAATAAAGAACGGATTCCCCCAGCCAAGAAAATTTCCGCAAATCAGAACCACTTAATAAGTGTTGAAATTATGAAAACATATTGATATTTTACCTCATCATTAATACGCCGGAAATGCCTCATAATTTTGTGGTGCAGTGCATAACAATGCTATCAAAAGTAGATTAGACTGTTGTCGGTTTTTACCAATTAGTCTGAGCAACTGTGGCTAATTGGGAGATGTAAACTACAAGAGGTTAAGGTAATTAAGCATTTTTAAAGGTGAGGTTTCCGAAGATCAAATTCAAAATCAGAAGATTCCCTGAGTAAAAATGTCTGCCCCCTGGTATTAAGGCCAATTTGAAGACTTGCTGGTTTAAAAATGCATCGCACAACATCATTACCAAATTAAAATTGATAGAACTATGAGTTTTAGACACTTCAAGTATTCTACTTCCGCTGAAATAAACTTTGCCGAGGTGCCGTCTCCTCCTGTAACACCTTGGCAAGTGACAACGACAAATACATCTGATGTGCAATATCTTCAGTGCTTCAGCAGGCACATGGGTAAATTGGGTCATCTGCCAGAGAGGACGACTTTACCTGGATACACAGAGGAAGAAAACTCAGAAAATAAATGAATCACCAGTCAATTAATGTAACGGTCATGGAGGTATACGAAAAAAATTATAACAGATCCTTTGTAACTGTGAGGGTTGGTACAGAGACCAGGATAACATGGACTGGACTCAAGAGCAAGAATGGATTTAGTTGAAGTATTTATGATGCCAACCGCACAAGCGGGAGGCATAACCGAAAATACAAAAACAAAACAGGAATTACATTTCCAAAAAGAAACAATAGAAATACAAACAAAGGTGGAACTGCACAGCACTAATAACAAAGGTTAGATATAGCAGTAATATAAACAGGACACACGACACTAAGCTACACAGGCGTATGGATTAAGTAAGCGAAGTTGCACAGAACAATGTGAAAGCAAGGGTATTTATTAGAGGTGTGCATCCCGCCAATATAAGACGATCCCATGTGTCTCAATACATGGACTGAGATTCGATTCAAGAACGATGCATTTTAGAATGGAACAATTCGGTTTGATTTGAATCTGTGAGATTACGATACGATTCGATTTGATAAGGTTCGATCTGATAGTTCAATCAATTTACATTACCTTATCACATTACAATGTGGCACTGCCTTCAAAAAGATTTATCAAAGACTAAAAAAACAAGTATATTTGTAAATTTTTGTCATGTTCATGAGTATAACAAGTAACTATGAATTTTTCAAAGCCCCTCTGGTAATGAAAAACCGAACAATATTCAAGTTTTTGTGGCACAAATTAAGGCCAAAGAAACAACTAAACAGAAATCTCTGGATTATCATCCATCGCTGTAGCCTAATCAAGAAACAATGAGCTAGTGGGGTAGAACAAAAAATTCCAAAAGACGTCTCTTGTGCTAATTTTTCTGAACACAGAACATAAAGTGGCCAACTGATCAGATCTTACACGAGTGACTGTACTAGTGTATTTCACTTTTTAAAGTGCCATTTTGTCACATGTAAACTGAAAACAATAACATCATTTTCTATTAGTTTTCACTCTTCTGAGACGGAGTCCATTCCTGAACACACTCACATGTACACACACTTCGTTTTGACCATTATAAATTTCCATCTGTCTAACTTAATCATACCATACATACAGTAAAGAAGTTAATACGTGCTTGTGCTTGTCAAGGTACTTCTTGGGAAAAATCAGTTGATCAACATGATCATGTCAAAGTACACTGCATTGTGCAGAATCAATGTCTCCTGCAGTGCTGAAAACTCTCTCTGAGGTCAGACTGGTTGCTGGTATAGAGAGGTATTTTTTGACAAGAGATGACAGCACTGGCAGGTCTGCCTGTGTTTTCCACCACTGTCGTAGTTTGTCAGTCAGGGGCAAAGAATTACATTCTCTGTAGCTCAGGCCTTCCTCACTGGCCTTCTCTCTTGAAGATGGTGCCGCTGCCTCAAAGGTTTCTCCAAACAGCTGGTCCAACGCTGCACTCTTTCTCTTTTTGCATAGAGGTTCATCATCAAAAATACAAAGCAATTACTTTATGCTACTGGTTGTTTGCCATAAGTCTTAAGTCTTGAGAGCTTTTCTTCCACCCTATCCATGCCTTCTCTCCTCCCTTTTTGCCACTTACGCCGGCAGGAGAGACAGAGGCGGGACAGAGGAGTACTTGTGCCGGGCACAAAATTGCAAAATACACCTGGATACATCCCGTTGGCGCGGCGCTCCCCCCATTTGCCAAGCCTGTGCTGCGCCTGCTTCTGGTCAACGAATTTAGAGCCCTCTGTGTTAAAAAGAAGAGGGGATGCTACACCATGCTAAACAGGCCCCTGTCCCAACTTTATTGAGACCTGTAGCAGCCATCAAATTTGAAATGAGCTCATTTTGTGGATAAAATAGTAAAATTTGTCAGTTTAAACATTTGTTTTGTTATCCTTGTAGAAAAACAATGAGGGGGCTTCAGCGCTTAAATTAGGGGTTAAATCCAGCAAGAATGGTGCAGGAAAAATCAAAAATTCAACAAAAACATGAGTCCAAGGCACTCTTATAAAAAAGCATTTAATAAAGGAACTTTAGAACTAGCCCTTAATTAAAGGCTTTTTTAATAAGAGTGCCTTGGACTCATGTTTTTATTGAATTTGCTATGTTATCGCTGTTCTATTGTGAATAAAATACCGGCTGGAGTGATTTGAAAGTCATTGTGTTTTGATTTTATTCACAATTTAGACTTTGTCCCAACTATTTCGGAATTGGGGTTGTATTTTAACATGTGTTGTGGTTACTCTTAAGTAGCATTAAATAATGATGGAGCACATTTGAACACTTCTGTTGTTAAAAAAAAAAAAACACTCCAATAGAGTAAATTTACTAACTCTAGTGTCCAGTGTTAGGACAACACTGTGAACGCGGTCACAAATACACCCTGAACACAGTGTGAAATAAACTCCGAAAGAATATAATATACACTGTCGAATTTGCTGTGATGCATTTGAAAATTATCTCCAGTAATAAAATAAAGTGCTGCATGATAGACTGTATCAAGCTTTTTCAACCTTGTTGGGGCAGTTGAGAGGCTGCTATAACTCCAGCAGAAGGCTACAGGGATCAGGACAGGTGTTGGACATGAGCTATTTTATCTCATTTAAAACAGCTGCATGCTGCTCAGCGAACATAACGAAAGTGAACAGTTCAGGTCTCTCTCCTTCAAAAGTCATCAAACACTCAATCCAACAGCTCCAAAACACTCTCGTGGACAAGTTGTGACCTGTGCATTCAGCATGCTATGAAATAATAATTTATAATTAAATAACATTACGACACTTGAAATAGTTGGAACTACTTTCTTATTTGGAACAAAGTATTGTTTTGAATTCCAGAGCAGCTGCAGTAAACATCCGCTTTTGAAATCACTCCGCCCAGCTGGTATGTCTGGAACGTAGTTCCGGTTATGAATTTGCCTTGAAAATAACTCTATTTCGTGATTATACATTATTATTTTATAGCATGAATGCTTGAATGTTCATTTATTGTTAATTTTATTGAATTATCTAAACTGCATTTTGATTTTCTTCTTTAAGTTGCACATTTCATGGCTCAACTAAAAAGAAAACAAAGAGGACATTGCTTTATCGTTTTCATGTCCGCCCCGCAAAAAATGTTCCATAATTCAAATTGAATTGACAATCCCAAGTGGCGCAGGAGAGTGACGTCATACAAAGGTAACCGTGTAAAACGTCGACCTCCAGTTCTCTATATGCGAATCTGTGGATGAATTGCAGAGGAGGACTGCGCCAAGAAAGAGACAGGTTCATCCTGTTCGCTTGCAGCCTGCTGCTGTGGAAGAAAGACTCATGAAATCCATCGATCTATGATTTCTGTTATTATACCATAAAGTTGCTTGTAATAATATGTTGTCGCTGACCATAGCCAGATGTCGACACAGTGATATGCTTCAGCCAATTGATGTGTTGTTCGTGAACAGTCCGATTTTTAGCCTAATGCAATGTTAGCTAGTTAACTACTTTCCTGCAAGATGACGAACATTACAAAGAACTACTGTATAAAACGTTCAGTTTCGCACGTCTGTTTAATGTTGCAAGAGAGCCACAGAAGTAGCTACATATGCAGCCCCAGTGGGCAGGACCGTATGAACCTGCTTCCTCGGGGGGAATCTTGCGCGCTCTCGTTGGTCCTTGGGGCAATTATGGCAGCTTACGCAAGTGTGATAATTAGGCACCTGGAGCAATTTGGACTACAATTACTCATTTATTAGCGTAATGCTGGAAATTACACTGGCTGAGTAGGGTTCACAAGGGTTCAAAATAACACAATAGGCCATTTGCATGCCACACGCAGTGCTCCTTTATCATACAGTCTGCTTCAAACCTAAACAGTCCAGTTAGCTGCAACCTTATGGGTGTAGCCCTCAAAAACCCGCGTCACCGCTTCTTTGCGCATTATTCGGCCATTACTGTTGCTATGGTATGGTTGCGATTGGAGTCATAAGTATAACATGTTCATACTAAATATGAAAGAAACCGAACATAAATTGCAGCCTGGTCTATGTCCACAAGGAAATATCTGTGTTTTGCTGCTAATTTGCAAATTATTTGGCCAATACTGTCGCCATGGCAACCAAAATCAATAGGTGTCATGAAGGGCAAATTTAGATAAAATCCCCAGTAAAATCTTTGCAGCTAGATTAAGTCAGATAATTGGAGACCTAGTACACCCTGATCAAACCGGTTTCATGAAAAATGGATATTCATCTGATTACATGAGGAAATAATTCAATCTCATTCTGTCCACAAAAAAAAACCCCTCAATCAGCAGCACTAATGACTCTCGGTGCTGAGAAAGCCTTTGATCAAGTTTAATGGCCGTTTATGTTCGTATTTTAATGAAGTACGGGTTAGGTAAGAAATTTATTCAGTGGATCAAGATGGTACTGTGGATAGAAGCTGAATACACCCCCTGAACATTTTTTCAGAATTACTTGACATATAATCTGTAAATAAAGTCCAATTAACCTGTGCTTTTCCTACAAATCTACATACAGTGCTTAATTTTTTCAAAGTGATAAACCAATTAAAAAGTTTAACATTAATTAAATATGAACAATTGCAATGTATAGCTAATTGGCCCACACCTGTGTGGAATCACAGCAGTTAACTTGATGACATGAATAAAAACAGCTGTTTACCGTGGTCCCTTACTATGCAAGAGCAGTGTCACTGGAAGGCAGAATAAAAACAGCTGTTTAACATGGTCCCTTAGTATGCAAGAGCAGTCTCACTGAAAGGCAGAACCATGGGCTCCAAAGATCTCGCAAAAGAGGTCTGTGACAAAGTTGTGAAAAGGTATGCATCAGGTGAGGGATGAGATTTCTAAGTCTTTGAAGATACCTTGGAGCACTGTTCAGACCATAATTAAGAAATGGAAAGTGCACGGCACCACTCAGTCTGCCAAAATCAGGGCGTCCATCTAAACTGGATGACCTGGAGAGGAGGCTACCAAGAATTCAAATGGCAACATTGAAAGAGCTCCAGGATTTTATGGCCAACAGAGGGAAACTTGTGCATCATACAGCTACATCAGAGATATTGCACATCTGGCCTGTATGGAAGGGTGGCAAGAAATAAGCCATTTCTCAAAAAGGTCCACCAGGAGACTTGCTTGAAATTTGCAAAAGAACACCTTGGGGAACCTGCAACAAATGTTTTGTGGTCTGATGAAACCAAAATAGAACTTTTCGGCATGAATGCTAAATGCTATGTTTGGCAAAAACACAACACCACCCATCACTCAAAACACCATCCTGACTGAAGAATGGTGGTGGCATTATAATATCACGGAAATGTTTCTCATCTAAAGGGACTAGAGAACTTGTCAAGATTGAAGGGAGGATGGATGGGGCCAAATACAGGAATATTCTGGAGAAGAACGTGTGAAATTTTCATATTCCAGTACGTCAATGACCCAAAGCTTGTGAAGAAAAAGGTGGATGTGCTGGAATGGCCAAGCAGCCAATTGAAAACTTGTAGAATGACTTGAAGGTTGCTGTCCATCAGCTGAAACCAACAAACCTCTCCCAGCTTGAACAGTTCTGTAGAGAGGGGGGAGGGGGAAGATCTCCTAGTACAGGCGCTCCAACCTTGTGCAGAGCTATCCAAGAAGACTGGTAGCTGTAATTGCTGCCATAGGCGCTTCCACTAAGCATTGACTCAAGGGGGTGCATACTTAATGTGGAAATTTCAGTTGTGTTAATTAAATCCACTCTTTCAGATTAAAATAATTTCCACTGCATTCAAATGGTAGGTTGTGTTCTTTGGGTCTGGGAAAAATAAGTCCTATTTTAGTTCATCAACTTAACATTATGTGACACAACAAGACATAAAAATATTGAAGGGGGTGTATTCATTTTCTATACACTGTAAGTCAATGTCGTCAAGTAGAACTAATTATATTATTTCAAGACTTTTCATTTTACTTTGGGGTACAAAGCAAGGATGCCCAGTTTCTGGGCGCTCATTTAATCTATTTCTCTCTTAGGTGCATTCGTCAAATTGGCACTCAGTGTGGCTCTCTTTCTGGTAATAAAGTAAATTGGGGAAAATGTGAATTGCTGCCTTTAAATAAACATTGCACCAGTAGATGCTTGCAAAATACAAAAAGTAAGCGAAAAAAGGGAAAAACATCTCGGATTAAAAATTACAACAGATAGTTATCGAACATGATATAAAATCGCATACAAACATTTAACAATATAAAAAATAAATACATAGATGGTCTAACCTTCCTATTTCTCTATGCAGTTGGTTGAATATAGCTACAATGAATATCCTTCCAGCCATGAATTATACTTTAAGGATGTTACCCGTCATAATACAAAATTCTTGGTTTCAAACCCTATATAAATTAATTTCAACCATAATGGGGTTGATGTTCAAACAGATGGCAAGATGTTCATACAGAATGTCAAGTTCAAATAAACATGGTGGTTTACAACTTACCAGTTTTTTCCACTTCCATCTTTCCTTTGGCTGTCAACATGCGAGTGTGCCATCTGAGCATTCTGTGGGAAAAGACTGCAAACTCATTGAAGAAAATATGCTACAAACCTTAAATATCGATCCAAGATGCTTGTGCTTTGAAAATTCCCAAAAGGTGTTGTGCAAAGTCCAATTGAAGCAACATTTCATATTATAAAATCATTAAGATACTTGGAATTAACAAAACCAAAAAATTTAATCAATGACAGATTATAAATATACTGCTAAATAAGGTAATGAAATGGAATAAATGGAAAGTCTGGTGTAACAAAGCTCTGTCACATTTTTTCACAATCGCTTCAAAACCTTTGATTATCAAATTAATATAAACTCCCTAAAAGTGAATATTTTAATTATATTACCTTACAGCTTGCTATGAAAACAGAAAATTTGCATTAGTAATTTCAGCACAAGCATTCACAAATTTGAAAATATACTTTTCAATCACAATTTGTTCGATAAGATAGAATTTTTACACACTACAAAATGAAAGCAGAATCGAAGCATTTAATGTCTGCTAAAAAATGGATTGCAGATCTCAATAAATGTAATGGTGCGATCAGGAACCAGTCGCGAGAACCAGGAAATGCAGTGGAGCTTTTTTTATTAAAGGGGGAGGACCCCCGCAGGGCAGAAGGCAAAAGTACAGAGTCCACAATCCAAAAGTCAAAATCCAGTTGGGCAAAAATAGTATCAAAAACCAGGGCAGCAATCACAGTAATCGTAGTCGGACAGAAATGGGTCTGGTACACAGGAACAGTTCTATCAGAGAAGCAAGCCAGAATACACAGGACGTAATCCGAATCGTTACCAGGGCAGCAAACAGAGATCTCCTAGTCGGGCAGAAAAATGGTCGAAACACACAGATGCAACAGTAATCCAAAATCACAAAGGCAAAAATCAAAAGTCGGGCAATCCAGTCAGAAAGATAAACACTGAGAAATCAAGGCGAGAAACGAAGCTCAAGAAAACTATGGAGAACAATCTGACAAGAAAGTGAACCAAACAGACATCTTATATGCACATCCGGGGTAAACACATGACCAGGGAGAACAGGTGTGATCAATGAAACAATAATCAGGACTGACACATGAGGAATAATCTAATTACATGAATTTGGCAAATGCCAAGACGCAGACAGGGATCACAAGACAATCCTATGAACAAAGCAACAGCTCCGGTTAAGGAGTACTAAAGTGCATAGTCTAAAGAAAAGGAAAGCATGAGATCTAAGAGGAAATTCACAGAAGCTGCAACAGAGATAGGCAAGAGGGCGGAGATTAGAATTGGGCGATTGCTGAGAGATCGTTAGTCAATTAGTATGTGCAGCTATACAATCCCGAGTGCACGTTAGTAAGTTAGTAAAAATATACAATGTTAATATTGGTTAGTAATTATCGAAAACAACAAACTGTTAGTATGGATTAGTAGATGGTAAAAGAGAGGGGAAGGAAGCACACGAGATAATGAAGGAAGATTGAAAACCCAGAAACCAATAAATCCTCCGAATGAGTGGCACGCAAGACTAGGGACCGTGGGCAAAGACCTACACAAGACAAGACAGGGTAGACGAAGTGCAATGCATGGAAGTGAAAACATGGCATGGCAGAGAATACTATGAACATGAAAAATAATAAACAGGAATCTAAATAACCAAAACACAATACACAATCCTAAGAATAGTCAAAAGGCAGGCAGTGGTCGCTAAACACAAAAGCATACATGGCAGAGCCAGGCGCAGAACTTAAACATGACAAGCAAAATGCACAGATCACAACAATAAACCAGATGAAGATATTCACTTGACTGATATATAGAAAAATGCAAGGCAGCCCTTCTGCTATACAAAAATTAATTAACACAATTCAAAATTCTAAATAGACGGTGTTGTACTCCATCACAGCAAATTGCACCACATCTACAAAATGGGAATAAAGGATAACAGTCAATGCCTAAAATGTGGTGTCGCTGAAGGTACTCTGCTTCATCTACTCTGGGACTGCATTAAAATGAATGACTTATGGTTTGGAATAACAAAAGTAATGAACAGCATTGATATGGCCATTCCATGTACACCAGATATGTGTATATTGGGAGATTTGCATAATTTCAGTGGGGTTCCTATAAGGATTTAAAAAGTATTTATTTCATTATGCATGATCAAAAAGAGGATAATTGAAAATGACAAGGAGGCACTTTTCTTGTCGATCCCGCCCACAATTGTGCAGGTACTATGCTGTATGGAAAACAAGTGCATGGTACCAACACTGAGTGGAGTAAAGTCAAGTAGAGCAGGTGTCTGTACCAGAGGTGCTCAGCTTATCATATCTGCTCAGCGTCCGGTGTGAAGAGATAACATTAACACATGGGTGCGTTCGATGAGACAACCCTCAGCAACAGGAGTGTAAATGCTGCACAGGCATAGTAGCTACAATGCGCATCATCTAATTGAATGACGAGTGTTGTTTAAGGTAGGCGACCTCTGAAGAGGTGTCACTGATGTGCAAACTCACTGTTCTTGTCCATTCACCGCCATATTGTATACTCGTGTCGCATGTGTTTAACACCAGAGCGAGACTCTTGGTGTTCTATTCATGAAGTGCGCTACTCATATTGCCTGAGTTGTCCAATCGAAAGCTCTGTTCGGAACCATTATTTTGAAAACTTTTCTGCTTACGTCAAGTCCTTAATAAAGAGGAGTAGTTGTGCTCCATTTGTTTAAGCTTAAACTAAGGATGGATGAGAGCACTGGGCTCGGAAAAATGGGAATGCTAGAATAACTGCAATTAGTTAAAATTCTGGGTTGCTCATTTGTTCTCAACAAAAATCTGCATACGTAAAGGTTTCCTACAATCTTTTCATTTATCTATCTTTCTACGTACATGGACAAATAGAGTAACTTCATATCTTGAAATTACACAGACCGTATTAAATAGCAAATGAAGTTACAAGTACGTTTTCCATTTACATTTAAGTGGATGTAATGGTACTGTAGTTTTTCTCCACGCAAATTATTGCAAAATCAAAAATTTGCTCATGTTAATAACACCTACTGTACACAAACACACAGCATCATTACACTGTGCGATGTGCAGAGGAGAAGTTTTTATATTCTTAGCTCCATTAAAAACACGGGAGGGGTATGTACTATATTTGCGGCAAATTGAAGAATCGATTGATTTTTATTGCTTTTCCAGTGAGGCATGAGAGGAAATTTAAAAAAAAGCGTGGTATTGTAATCCTGACTCGCATCACGTGCACGCGCCAAGCACTTCAGTAATAACAAACACTGAGCTGTTCGTGATGTGTACCATGACACTTGACTTGTTCTTTTTGGTGAGGTCAGTCGCCTACATAAAGCAGACAAAGAAAAAAGAAAAATGCTACTGCATCAAGAAAATGGAACGGCTTGTGACACAGGAGAGAGAAAAAGAGCCTTTGGCATGTTACGGGCAGATCTCAGCCGCCGAGAGGTGGTGCGTCATTTGCACTGTCACCGTTCAACAATCAGTCGGCTGTCTATCCGAGAATGGAACACAGGCATTGTCACTGACCGACCCCGCTTAGGGCAGCCACGAGTGACGATGGCAGCTCAAGAGCGCCACATCTGGTTACAGCCTGTACGTGACAGATTTCAGACTGCAACCAAAACTGATCATGAGACGAAGGGTCTGAGACGATTAAGGGTGAGAGCAAGTACCGTTTGACGCCATCTACATGAGCAACACATGCATGCACAAGGCCTCTACAGAAAACCTGTTTTTTGCTCATCAACAGCAGTAGAAACTCTTCACCTCTGACTGTGGGCACCTGCCTCTGTGTCATTTTTTTGGCACTTTATTTCCCTGTTTCTGTCATAGAATGTAAAACAGGGACTGTCGCTGACCGACCATGATAAGGGCAGCCATGTGTAAATGGGCAAAAACTGGGTTTTCTGTAGGGGCCTTGTGCATGCATGTGTTGCTCAGATAGACGGCGTCAAACAGTACTTGCGCTCACCCTCAATCCTCTCGGACCCCTCATCTAATGATCAGTTTTGGTTGTTGTCCGGAATCTGTCACGTACAGGCTGTAACCAGATGTGGCGCTCTTGAGCCGCCATCGTCACTCGTGGCTGCCCTAAGCGAGGTCGGTCAGTGACAGTGCCTCACTGGAAAAGCAATAAAAATCAATCAATTCTTCAATTTGCCGCAAATACAGTACATACCTCACCAGTGCGTTTTTAATGGAGCTAAATATATCATTGGTCCGGAGCTTCATAATGTGTTACATCATCTCTATACACTGGACCCAAAGCAGATATAGAAGCACATCTGGGACCGACACCAGTGCCACACACTGAAAAAACACTCAAAGCTGTTTACCTGGTGGCCCTGTGGTGTTTGGCCCCTTCATTGCTGCTTGCTGTTATATTTCTGACATTGAAATCAGGACCAGGTCCAGGACATGAGAAGTAATGTTGAAAAGCAGCACTGCGCGACACACAGCATTTTCATTTTTTAAAAGATAGTATCTCACTGAGAGACCAGAACATTAAAAAAGTGCTCATAAACTTCAGTTACGCTGTGTATATTTTCAATTAATATCAATGCACTGTATCCATACATTACCTGTACGCAACATTTTTTCTGCCAGATGGGAACATATGCAAAGTTCAGATGACTTTAACAAAGCTGTGTCTATTATCAATCAGTATCAAAGGACTGCATCTATAAACTGTGCACATTAAAGATTATTTTTATTGAAAAAAAAACAAAACAAAAACAAAAATAGTCTTTGCAGCATTGAGTTTATGGATTTTGTGATGTTTCTGCCCTGCAGTCTCTCCCCCTCCTGCTGTCTTCGCCTCCACTTCAATAAGCCACACCTGTTGCTCGTTGAAGTGGAGGTGAAGAGTAGAGTATTTATTTTTTGTCCTGTTGTGTTGTGCCGCTGCTCCCCTCGTTTGTGGTTTGTTTCCCCAGTTTTATGAAAAGTCTTTATATTCTTTCTCAGCCTGTGCGTTTGGGTCGCTTCTCTACCTTTTGGGTACATGGTCCCAGTGCACCCAGCATCCCGGCGGGACCACATCATAACAGGATTTAACTTCAATTATTCGCAAGGCCTATTTCCAAAATAATTTTCCAATGAAGTTTCAATCAGCCTATTTGTAAATCTGTAAAGCTAATTGTATCCCCCAAACCAGTTTGGAGGATACTGTGGATTTGGCCTCGTCACGCATCCGCGTCTGCAGAGATTTTCTTGTGAACGCTCTACTGCCCACATAAGTGCACCGATTCTTTTCAAATTTTGCAGGGACATGTATTATGGTAAGTTCACGACACCTATTGATTTTGAGTACTCTGGGACCATCTGGGCCCAACTGGGGGCCCTTCGGGGATACATGTGCTCGGTTGCCGAGTGCTCTAGTTAATAAAATGTATCTGTTAATTGTAACGATGGGTATATGACAGAGCCACTTTAGATTTTTCAAGAGATACTATACTGAGAGGCATTAAAAATGCAAAGTGGTTTTTATCGTCCAATTTGAAAACAGTTTTTCCTTTTGCTGATTGACATGATGCCTATCAGGAATGGTAAGCACTGCAAAATGTCAGGTGTCTGGGTTCGAATCCTTTCTTGGTTTAACACCTCATTATGATTATCTAAATGCAGCACAGTTCCCCGGATCATGGTCGTGAATCACATTGGGAGAAATAATTTTGCGCATGAAAAGTTGAAGATAAGAGCCAATGAAAAAACACATAAACAAAGTTACATCATTCCCACTTCAAATGCCACACACAGAGGTGGAAAACCCCAACAAAGCAACACCAACGACGGACATGGGTATGGGTGAAGGCATCACGTGTTCTCTTTGTCTAACTTTAATTAGAGCATTCTTCTGGCTGGTGTGAATCACAGTATAATGGATATTTTTCACCGTCTTTGGACGGGGCATGAAAACACAATGGTTACGATTAATCTGACTCCATAGAACAAGTAGAATACAAAATTTAGCTATATCCTTGTTCAAAATCTGACTCCAAACTAGAATAAGAATTGATAATTTAGAAAACACCTGCGTGGATTTCGAGACAAATCTGCCATTAGACACGGCAGCGCAAACCATCATTGCTCAGTAAATACGTCCCCAAGGTTAATTAAACGCAACTGTCCTGGAATCAATTCGACAATACTTCCATTGGTTAAACAAGACTATCTTAATAGCAGCATCGAGGCTTAAACAATATAGCACTGAGCGTGAACGTATTAAGAACCCAGATTTATATATATACCCAAGGCCTCCTTAGAAAGATCAACCAGACACCGGCATATAAATAAAATACACGCCCAAGGGTATCTTTAGTAGCTAAACCTTAAGAGCCGGTATTCCATAAATCCTTAAGGGGTAGAACATAATCCCAAATCTAACTTAGAAGTATCGTTACCTACACATGTCTTGGTAGGAATTTCCCCTTAAGTCCCGGTCGCAACAAGGCTAGAATATACGAGTGTTACAAATCAAGGAAAATCACGCAAGCTGAAAAAGGAATAACAATAATTTATTCACCAGGAAGGCACAACTTGGATCAAACAAATCAACGCTAAGCCAATTACCAGTTACATATAATTTAGAAGGATTTAGAATATTTTCATACCTGGAAAAGATGAATGGCCACGTGGAGCTAAAGTCGCCCCACGTGGTCGGGGAGAACTCAAATGCCCCCTCGCTCCGGAACAAGGTGACATGTGACTTCTCCCACTTACCTACGCGCGTCAGATGTTGACAAAGAAAGGACAGGAAAAGAAGAGAGTGCCCCCTTAGGATCTCGTACCTTTAAAGATTCCGAACCACGCCTCCGAACAAGGTAGAGGAAGGGGTGGCCGAATCAGAGTTTTACTGGCCTAGGTGATAAGATTAATTTACATAGAGAGGAGACTAGGTAGTTGCCCGAATGAATCTTACAAACAAGATGAACCATAATTCCAAGGGAAATGAAACATGTTCCATTCAACTTCTTTGACTCCCCCGAGAATAAAGAGACCAAACATGATAGGAATATTTGCTAAAATGATGCAGTTGTCATGGAAAAGCCTTAAAATTGAGTATTATAGCCCCAACGGTGTTATCAACATGTAAGTGGTTCTTTTATTGGATATTGAACATAAACATATTATGAATTTGACTGAGATTTAGATTGTTTTAAGCAGATTAATATATCTGGGCTCAAATTTCAATGGGACCAGTGATGGAACTCGGAGGAACGCTGGGCAGCTTGGACGTAATGGCTCCGGCTTCCTGCTGTGAACAGAGCAAAAGATGCCACTCTCACCTGCAGGCTGTAGGATTATAAAAGTTTACCGCTGGCTCTGGATTGTGTCAGATCACCCAAGCATTCAGATTCCACCATCGCAATGAGCATGTTCTCCAACACTATAACCCTTCGCACATGTCTTGAGCAAAATCAAATATTCAGGTTCTACAAAGGAATCTCGGATGAATCAAACATTTTGATGTTGAATGATTGGCAGTCTCAAAGAAAAGTTTCTGGAGGCATTAATGTCCATTAACTGACTGTATCCAGACTGAAGGATGACACAGAATGACCAGATGAGTCATCATTCTCAGAAATTCTGGCAGTGCCCAAAACACTTTTGTTGTTAATTAGTAAATTACAGCTCCAGAAATCAAAGAATTGAGTCAATTCATATCTGAATTCCCCAGAGCTGAAACAGCTGAACCCAAACCAAATCATAGCCTCCCTCTGAATTCAGAGACAGAGGTAATATGATGAGAGGTGGTGTCTGCTCCTCAAGGTTGGCCTTGAACATGGAAGAGATTCAAACTACTTTACATTTAAATTTAATAGTTTTTTTGTCTTTTCAAAATCAGTTTTATATTGGTTACATTTCACTTTGCTGCATGTTGAATGCCTTTTATAATTTTACAGATATCAATACTTTGAATGTAATATTTGCTCACTGTTACCATCAAAGCACAGGAATACCCAAACCAATCATTTTGTATTTTCGTAAAGGGTCAGCTTCTAGAAAAGTCTGCAGGCACAGGAGGCTTTTCTCAAGCAAAAATAGATCCGATGCTGGCATAATGAAATTAAATTGATAAAATAAAACGGGGCTGGAAGTTGGTAATAATTATTGCCTACACATTCCATTTAAAAAAAAAGAAAAAAGCTCTATTTATATCGAATTGCTACTTTGCACATATTCATTTTTTAATAAATATTCAAAATTTTGACTAATTTGCATAATATGGAACCATGTGTCAGGAAGTAGACAGGTGAACACCAGATGCAGGAACTGAAGTGTTCATTGAAACACAACACTAGGAGAAAATTGGCAGACACGCCTGAAATAAAACACCGTGCACATGCACTGAACAAATGGGGAAACTAAGGTACACTACCCAAGGCAGGGGGACACAAATACTCACTCCAAGAGTGGCTGAACTAGAAAAACAAAAACTTGACCTAACTAGACTGACAGACACCCTGGGAGACTTATACACGGGGCAGACAAGACATGGGCGCAGAAAAAAAAAACCAGACTCGGGAATGATACAAAGGGAATCATCACTGTAGTTAGGCAGAGGGGGAATCGATCATCAGACGGCAGAAATGAAAGCTGATAATAAAACTGAAGTAAGGCACAAGCACAAATAAGCACAAGACTACACACGAGGCAGAATCATAACACCATGGTTTTGTAGCCACTAAAGAGACTCAAATAATTTACACTTTTTTATCAATGCTTGCAGTTATTATTGTTAATTGTCATTTCTTTCCTAATGACAGTCATACCACAGTTAGAGTGTTTGCTCATCACTAACTTAACATTCTTGTTTTGTTTCATGAACTAATTTTCAAGGCTGTACATAGAAAGTAAATGCAGGCATACATCTCATCCACTAACATTAATTGGCTCAGTAGAAGGGCTTTGGCAGCAGATGCAGGGAAAATTATTGAAGCATGGGAGCTGCTCCATCTTGGAGATGTAGATTAGGGGCTCAGTGCTGGAACTGATGTCCATGAGGACAAAGGCGGCCCGTTCAATCTGACAGTGTTCCGGGAAATAATAGTAAAGTGTTATGGGTAAGATAGCAACTATAGGCAGGAAATGAAACACTATGATGGCGAGGGCTATTAGCACTGTTTTGAGGGCTTTCTTTTTCATGGGGTGCATCTTCTCCTTGCCAAAAACCGACTTTCTCAGACTCCATGTGATGGAAATGTTGCAAAAAACCATGATGGCAAAGGTCGTCAGGACAAGGCCAGAAAAAATATTAATTGCGCCCACCAACTTTAAGGACCTACTGACAGCAAAGGGTAACGCAAACCCCCAAATAAGCATGGAAATAGCCACCCTGATCTTGTTATCCTTGATGCTGGTGAACACAATTGGGTGGACCACGGCCACGTAACGATCCAGGCAAATACAGGCGAGGAAGAGTGGGGTGCAGTCTTTAATCCCGTAGGCAAAGGCATGAAACTTGAAGAAATTTTTGATTTGGAAGTCATGGTAGCCAACAAGACTGATGGGGGACATCATGCAGTAAAAGGCATCAGCGATGGCCAGGTTGAAGATGAAAATATCAGAGGTGGAGGAGTCACTCTTCTTTCTGGACACCAGCCACATCACCATGATGTTAGCAGGGTAGCCCACCACCATGTTGAAAACCGTGACAATAAAGTCAAACGATACCTCACCAAGTGAGTCTGTGCATCCGTCATTCACATTCCCAAGTGGGAGACTGGATCCTGAAGAAGTCTGGTTGAACGGTTGGCTGATGTTGATAATAGAGGTGTTCATTTTGGTTTTATTTAATGCAGCAGGATTGAGGGTTGATGTTCCTTAGAAAAGAAAGTGAATTTATGTTACAGTCCAGCCTACCGGTACAGGACAATGGTCCTCACCACAATGACTAACAGGAAGGCTCAATAATGTTCTTATGTTTATGCTTTTTCAAGCTTCATTTTACAAAATTTTTACCTGCTGTGTTGTAAATCATAAAACATTTACTGCATAATAGAAATGATAACACTTAAGCTGACATAATGTGTATAAAATCAAGCCCTATCATTTGAGAAATTATTCTTAAGGGAGCCTTGCAAAATTTTGCAGTATTGTGGCACTGAGGAATAATTTTGTTTTCTGGGAAGACGACCTCCAATCTGGGAAAACTGTCCCTCTTCAGAGTAACCAGTCTTCCCCCTTTGAAACTGCACTGGAGCCTCCTGAGACTGGAGACAGTACCATAAAACAAGCTTTACTTTTACGGTCCATCGCACTAAAGTCTGCTACAGTGTCTCACTCATGAAGAATTCTAACACATCTGGACCAAACAATCCATAAGAAATGAAAGATGGGTTCATCAGATCGCAAGAAAGAATAATTTACTCACCTGAAACACTGCAAAGGCTCAACACTCCTCAAGGTCAGACAGCCAAGTTGGCAACTGTATTCTGATAGGCTGTGTCCAGGGGGTGATTTTTTTATCCAGTGTAGTTCCAGTTAATGTAAATATATAAATCTGAGTGGTACATGAACAGTGTAGACTACAGCCAATCACAAATTAAATAGCTCTTGGTGTGACTGTACAGTACCCTGTCACCCCAGGATTATATATGAGGATGGGTGGGTGTGCAAAAAGTCTAGTCTGTAGGGTTGGGTTAGGGGAGTAGGTTTGTGTTGTGACAAATAGATAAGCAGTTAAACAGAGGAGGGGATAAAAGGCAGGGTAGATGAATTACCCCCCTGTCCCTGTTCTAACAATATATTATTTATCACTGATGCAATCCAAGAAGTGCATCCCAGACAAACAAGTGATGCAATGCAGTCGGCCTACTGGAGCACAAGTGAGACTGTAACCTGGTGTAAGGTCTTACACATGAAACCTCAATGTTAATCAAAGTGAGCTCAAACAGTTCTCTTTCATCTCCACACAGAAAAGAAACTTGTAGTCAGTTACAGTTGGTTCATTTCTGCATGTAACATTAAGTACGTTTATGATGGATTGACTTGACTTTTTATTTTTACATTTTTAAAAAATTATTTATTTTTTATTTCACCTTTATTTTACAGGAATAAATCACATTGAGATTCAGAATCTCCTTTTCAAGGGAGTCCTGGCCAAGACACCCATACAGCACCCAGCCTCCCATTACAGATTGGATTAGGACGTAAGGATATCTTACCCTGTTTTCCACTAGTTCTGCAGGGCATCTCATACTAATTCCAAATGTTTTCGCAAAATATCTCACCCTAATTCTACCCATTAGAATGCCACGTCAAACTATTTTCTCCTGTTTGCAAAAGACATGCATTTGTATTTACACCTGTTTGAATGGGACAGTCACCTTACATTCCTGCGGTTTGTACTGGACGTCTGGACATATTTATACTTATTTGAGCGGGAAAATTCAGATTATTTCCTCTTGTTTGTACAAACGTGATTGTGACCCTTTTGTACGAGACAGTCACGGGCTAATTCCTCCTGTCCGTACCGGCCATTTCAGATGGTTTTCTCCAGTTTGCACAAGAAATATGACTGTATTTCCATCTGTTTGCATGGGACAGCTTCACACTGGTTCTTCCTGTCTGTGTTTGTACTTGACTTCTGACTCCATTTATATTTGTTTCTACTGATTATTTCCCCCAGGTTGCGATGTTCCCTCTTTGTGCTGATGTTTCCCCCTCCCTCCAGCACTTACTCTGCTCCAGCTGGTGCTGATGCCCTGCTCCACCTCCTGATGGTGGCTCTGCGTCTGTTTCCTCAGTACTGTCCTCTCCTTCGACAGCTCTGCCACCTTCCTCTCTAGCTCATCCTCCAGATCCTCCTCCCGCCACTGCGATGCCTTGGCTGGCCTGCGGGGGCCGCCAGAAACACTCACAAGTCCCTTCAAACTCATCCCTGAGTGGTTGTGGGGTATGGGGCCAAGCTCTGCCTGTTGGAAAGGAAATGAGAAGCCAAACAAGCCACATGTCATCAATAGTTAACCCATTAAACACCAACTATTCACTTAGACTTTCCCATCAGCATGTTGAAAGGCAGAAAAAGCTTTTTTTTCCATATTGTAGGACAATGTCACATACGGTAGATACTCAGTGTCTGTTGGTTGCAGTGCTTCACTAAAGCTACTTCACACTTAGAGAAATGTTCAAACCCAGGATGCTGTGTGTTTAAGGCCAAAACATTACATCAAATGAAAAATATCCAGATTTTGTGCACCATTTCGCACTCATTCCCTGTAATTCAGCAGGACATATTTGGAAGGAATCTTTGGGATCTCCTCTAGAATTTAAGTTCCACAGGTTTAAATATAGGAGCTGCATTTCATGGACCCATGCATGGGTCCGTAGGTTTTATGGGCTTAATATTTTATATGTAAAATACTCAATATTTAATATAAAGCATCACTTTTTTCATACAGTTTACTGACTGTAGAGGTAGATAGCACGACTGATGAGGGAGAAACAGGCACCCCGTTTTGCAGCGATGTTTGTATCTTAGCATGAGTGCACAGGCATGCGTGTGTGTGTGTGTAACAGAAGGGGAAAAGAGTGAACAATAGCAACGCAGGCTGGAAGCAGACAGAATGCAATGCTGTAGATGACAGACATGAAGAGACAGATGGATTTAAACTAAGGGTAGGTGAGTGAACAGGCAAGTTTGTCCCGCTATCCTTATTACTACATTGCATTGACTTTAATTCATTATGGACAGCCTAACCCTGATCCTAACCTTAACCATAACCAAATCATTCATAACCCTATCCTTAACCTAAGATCTAATCACACCTGATCACCCTCACCTCCACAACGACCTCAGAAATGAGTTTTGCCATATTAGCACCAGACTTTGGTCCCCAAAAGGTCAGTGTTTTAACCTAAAAAGGTCCCCAATATGTAACAAAGATGCACCACTGCATTTTTTGGGCTTGAAACTGTAAAAAACTCATATTTCCACCCATAAGGACAAATGTAGAATGGGCCCAGAAAATCTTTCTCTCTCGCTCTCTCACTCACTCACTCACTCACTCACACACACTTGCACTGCAGCCCATAAAATATTCCCAATACTGTATAAACACAGCCACAAATAAACACATAGCATAAAGAGAGGGCTTGAAAATAACATCTAATGATCAGCATTATGTATTACTATTCCATTCATTCCTCCCTCTGTCTTTCAGAGACTTTTTTATCTGCTATTTGTATTTATTTTCATTTAAGGTCGGGATACTCACTCTATTCCAGGGTCAGCATTACGATGTTGGCATTACAGAGAATCGTCGCTGGAACGTCATTGCTGTTTTTGAACGTAGCATAAATGGGGGGAGATCGGCGGAGCGATGTTAAGGCCAACTGATTCCTGACGTCGGTATGACATCAAGGCTACGTTACATTAAGGGAGTCTATTTGGAACCATACTACCTGATTAAATATTGGCCAAATTAAATATGGCTTTCAACAAATTTAAACACTTAGAAAGTGGAAATCATGTTCAGTCTCTTTTGCTCTCCCCAAATTCAAATAAGCTTTATTGGCTTGACAGATCAGAAACTTGTACTGCCAAAGCAGTTTACATAAAATGAACATTGACCATTATTAGGAATATACAGTACTACGCAAACATCCACAATTACAACATAATAGTTGCTGAATAATTACACTCATGGTGAATAACGGTAACATGGCCAGCTTACAGATGCAGTGACATTGCAAGTTCATACTTTTTGGTCACTAACCAGCTGACAACGCTGCCTTTACATTGTGTGGAAGCAATATCACGACCAAAGGATGTTGGTCTCATTTTATTTGAATGTGACTTTGTAGGCACATTGTGGGATGGCAATATTATGACCAATGTTCTTCCGTCACACAATGTTGTAGTCACGTGCTCCGATGGTCAGTTTGTAATAACCAGTTGTCACGTTGTCAGTTGGTCACCAAATTACCAGTAAGGTCCCTCCCTGATGTCTTAAGGTGCTGGTCAACCAACTTTGATTTTACTGGATTACCATCAAAGCTGGCCCACATATGGTCCCCACAATATTATTTAATATTTATTGCCACACATGTTTATATGTGGCAAATAGCCTATGCATTTCACTATTGGGAAGAATAGCAGCCATAAAAATAAATTATCTCTTTTCAGTGACCCCCGTCCAACCAAATTGTATTGGTTTAACACTCTTGACTCTGTCATCACCAAATTCTGCTGGATAAATAAAAAAACCTAGAATCTGATTATCAACTTCACAAAAACCCAAAGACACCAGGGGCCTAGCAGCACCAAACGTCAGACTATACCACCTTGCAAACCACCTACATATTAAAATCGCAACAAATAAACAATTACAGCACCCATGGATGAACATTGAACAATATGTTTGCCAAAAATTATTATCAGACGTGCCATATTTTTCACAATTATATAGAAAAAGACAATGGCTTAAATTCCCATATATTGCAGTGACTCTGGCAGCTTGGAGGAAACTCATCCAAGTGACTCAATAAACCATGTTGCCAAACAAACTCACTCCAATATGGCATAATCCTGACTTCCAAATCAAAAATAAACCACTTATATTTTCAAATAATAAAAAACTACCCATCACACATTTAAATTAGACATTTTAAAATCATTCACTTGTACCACATGGAATCCTCACAGAAAGGTGTATCAGTGGTAACAATATTCACAACTCAAACACTGTCTCAAGAATAAAATCAATCTGCCCAAAAATACTCTAAATCCACCTCCGATAACCGACCAAGTCAAACAATAAGTATATCAGAAAAAAAATCTGTCCAGAATTTACAGGATTTTATCGAAAATTGACAATCCTTTTGCCATCCAAACTCAACACAAGGAAGAAGATTTGGCTGTTACCCTCGATATCATTGACTGGAAACAAATCTGGATCAACACCTTCTCAATGACCTCAAATCCAACTCATTCACTGTCAAAATCCTTCACAGAGTCCGATACACCCTAGATAAAATGGTAAAAATGGGTTTCACAAAAAATGATATCTGCCTGCCTTGTCATTGAGCCTGGCTCTTTGGCAATGTGGTCAGCACGTGTGACTCTTACCCGGGAGTTTGGGGTTCAATTCCCTGCCCAGGGCCTCCTTCGGCCTGGCACACACTGCACACTAAACATTACTGACAACTACTTTCGTGCCACATGGCTTTGCAAACCTATCAATACATTCTGGAAAACAGTCATCAACAAAATCTCTTACATCCTAGGTTGCAGCCCTCCACTATCCCCATCAGTGTGTCTGTTGGGAGAATTATCTTCTGCTGAACTGCCACCAGACAACTTATGCTCAACTAAGTTGGATCGCCTTAACAATGACCAAGAGGACCATTCTACGAAACTGGGGAAATAGACAAAACATCACAATATCTCAGTGGCTCAATTTATAATATGGTTTTATTAACATAGAAAAACTTAAAGCCTCAATTACAAACGAAACTGACCAGTTTGATCCTCATTGGCTCCTTTTACACAACTCTTTTCACAACGCATTTTGTACTAATTTATATAAATAACACATAGTGCTTTTCCTCAACCACAGCAACACCACATATCATGCTTAAAATTTGAGGAGAAAACCAGATGCTTTCTCATGTACAACCCACCACAAACATTGACCCACATCCCTGTAATATGAACCCACACTAAGTGTATTTATTTAAGAGAATATATTGTAATGTAGGGGCGCCACTAGATGGCAGTATTGACATTTTTTTGTTAAGCCCAGTTTGGAGTCCCAGAGAATTGACTAAAAGTTTGGAAGGTGGGAGGGGGCTAGAAAAGATTATATAAGGAGAAAAATTGAGAGAGTAAAGTAGTAGGAGAAATTGCAAGGAGAAATTGTGGAAGGATACATTTTATCAGACCTGTCACTCTTTACAAGACCTTTGAAGCTCTTTGTGGATTTTTGCCCGTGTTGGAGCATTTTCCTGTCCCGGGACATCACAAGATAGCAACCCCATCTCAATTACCAAGGGACTGTAACTATCTCATTTTTTTTTTTTTAATATTTCAATCTTGGTCAGTATTTGTTTGATTAAATCTGTCAAAGTTTTAAAATTTTGTCTGTCTTGTCTGTCATCCCTTGCTGTCCGATATGCCATAACAAATTGGGGCCATAACAGTATGCATATGTTCAGTACATGTATGTTTATATATGCGGGCATGTATATGTATATATGTTTATACTCTATGTGTATATGCATATATATATAGCAGTCTGCTTCCTGTTCGTCTGTCCCCCCTGTCTGTTTGTCTTTTGCTTAAGGTTGAGCACTATCCTGTCAAACCATTGCGTCATTACAGTTATTGTAATTGGTTTATTTGTTTTTTTTTTCTTTTTTTTCTTTGTGCATTTTTTAGAAAAAGATTGTTTATTTATCGGTGATATGGAGCTGGCCATATCGGTGATATGGTCTTTATCAAATTTTGTGTGATTTGCATTCATTTGTATTATACCCCCTGTTTCCTCCTTTCTCATATCCCTCCCGCTCAAGACTGAGTAAATACACAGTCTGGCAGTCTCTCCCCCTCCTGCTGTCTTCGCCTCCACTTCAATGGGCAACAGGTAGGCCAAGCTCTCCCTCTGCATTAAGTCTCTCTAAATAAGCTTTCCTCATTCGGGGATTAGATTGGTTCCATATAAAATCCGAGATGTGTTTTGGTGAAGAATTGCCTAGATAATCCGATTGGCAATGTTTGAAATAGAAACAGATACCTTGGCAATACAGTCATTTTGAGAGTATTTATCCGTCCAGCTAATGAAATTGGTAAGTTGGCCCATCGTTCCATGTCTGATTTTGTGTGGTCTAATATAGCATTGAAATTGGCTGTTGAAAGTGCCTTGAAGGAACTGGTTATAATGACACCAAAATATTTAAATGATCCTAATTTGATTTTAAAGGAGAATTGATCGTATTGACAGGGAACTTTTGGTCGTGTTTATCTTGTAGCCTGAAAATTTCCCAAATTGCTGCAATAACAGTAAGAGATGGGGTATAGACTGTAAAGGATCAGCCACATAAAGAAGCAGGTCATCTGCATAGAGCGGAACCTTGTTTTTTGTCTCTCCTCTCCTGATGCCCCTGATGTTATCACTATTTCTTATTGCGATAGCGAGAGGTTCAATAGAAAAATCGAGCAAGTATGGGGAAAGGCTGCAACCTTGGAGGCAGCCTTTGTATATTGGAAAATAGTCTGATATTAAACCATTTGTCTCAACAGCAGAGCAGTGGTTATTATATAATATCCTGATCTATCTGCAAAACTTTTCTTCAAAACCAAATTTCTTTAAAAGAGACCTATTATGATGATCCTTCTTTTAATACAAATAAGTAATGTTATGTTGGATGTCCATACTCAACCTCTGTAATGTTTCTTAAAATAAGATACAGGAGGTTCGCCGTAATCCAAGAGCGTGATTTTGTGAATGCGATTTCCTCTGAACAGCCCGTCCCGAGATCTTCACTAGATCTGGGCAAAACCTGACGTCAGGTTGTGCCATCCAGTTAATACAGACATAGCCAGAACCAATCGCGGTGCTGGACCTGCCCACATCTGAAACTATCTAGCAGGCACAAATAACCATGGATCATACTATGCCTTAGTAATGTCTACACTTCCAGAAATACAAAAGAAGAACCACAGATCATTTGAGGAGCAGTTTTGTCAGTATCTCTCCCAAAGCTGCTCGTCTGTTTACTTTTGGACGCAAAGAAAATACCCATTTCTCTTCCAAAAGACCGTGCCACCAGAAATCCGTGGGTAGCTTTTCTGTTTGCTGGCAGCGAACACCCACGGTCAAAGGGAACATTAGCTTTTTGGGCCCAGCATTTCACTCGAGACAGCTTTGTCAATAAAGGATAATTTATCACAGGATAAGCGTTTCAGCAGCTTCTCAAACCTGAAGCAGTTGCATCGATCAAGCGCTCGGAGCCACAAGCTGTTAGTAACGATAAAACAGCAAAGAATGAAAGAGAAGCTAACGTGTTACGGGAAGCTAGCAGGACCGCAACGATAGTTAGCACTAACAACTGGCCTCAAACCCAGGCTTTGTAAAATATCTGAAGATAAAGCCTGTATCAGTCGCGACTGTCTGCGACTCACAAGCTATGTTTCCATCCACTTGTCAATCGAATTATCTGAAGTTCGCCAAAAATATTCATGCGAAAAAAGCTGGTGAAAATATGTTTCCATCTAATGGCATTAAAGCAAATAAAAAGTAGTGCGTAATGACGCCACATGCTGTGATGGGATCAAATTGGTGTATGGAATACATTTCTGACATTTTAAGCGGTTTCCATTCATTTTCGCACTGAATCACAGAACCTTCAATTGAACATAAGTACTCTGTTAGCCAACTAAATTAACAGGTTAGCCAAAATGGATTGCATAAATGAGGATAATTGCACAAGTTGTAATAGAGCTAAAGTGCTAGCTATTAGCTCTAAAAACTACAGCCGGCTAAGTCTCTTTAAGTTACAATTACCTGAATTTCAAGGGGGGGGAGCACTTTTAGTGTCTCCAATTCAGTATCGAACCAAATGTGAAATCTGGTCACAATTCCCCCTTATGTTCCCTTATTATGGCACCTTGCTCAAGGACTTCAATTCTGCGTGATTCTCTTTCATACGCAGTGATTGAATAATTGCTGACTACAGCAGGGGAAGGTTAATATGCCACTTAACCTCACACCAAATGCATGAATGTTGTTCTGCCATGTATTTTTCATCTTTTGCCCTGCCCTTGATATGTGTTTGTTTATTTCTGTGTTTTTCCTCCCTGGTCTGCCACACAAACTCCACCTCCCCAAGTCCCCGTTCCGGTTCATGTTTTTGCTATTTCGTAGTCTCGCTTCATCACCGCATTCAGGTGTGGCACTTGGTATTTCTTCCTTCCTTGTTCGGGCCTGCTCTAAGCTTAAGTGATTGATTGATCTTTTTATTTGTACTAATCACTAACCCCATTACCAACAACGCCTGGAAGGTGTTTTATAAGAGAGGCACTTACTAATAGTTACTACATTTGTTAGGGCACTGAGTGATTGAATTCCCACGTTCGCTATTTTCAGTTCTGTGCTACTCTGTTCAAAGTTTCACTTCTCCGCTTTCCTTTAATCCTCTCTTTGGTGCTCCGATGCTGAACACACTCATTACTCTTAATGAACTTGTCATTGTCTGATTCCTTGGTCAGAGTCCACGTTTCCATTGTGTTTCCCCATGTCTTGTTATCATGTGCTTTTCTACTCATGTGCAGCCCAGTGCTCCTTGTTCCCATTGTCCCGCCCCCTTGCTTATATCTGGGAGAGGCTGGTGGAGGCTGCAGACGGAACCTTGTGTCTTGTTTGCCATTTGCTTTCATGAGCCTAGTCTCTCATAGTTTATTCTTGTGCGTTCACTTACCTGTATCAGACTATCTAGTATTGTTTTGTTTTAGCCAAGTTGTGCATTCTTAGTTTTGTATTTTCGTTTTTGGTATTTTTGTTTCTCAGTTTATTAGCTCTGAGCAGCGTACCTTAGTTTCCTTATCAGCCCATTGAGTATAGTTTTTTTTGTTGGCCCGAGTGCCTTGTTTTCTCTATTTGTTAATAAACATTCATTGTTCCTTTTCATCTCGCACCTAGCGTCTGTCATGCCAAAACAGTGAGAGTTGACAGGTATGCGTCATTAACGAAAACTGAGTTTTTGGATTTCCGTCATGGAAATTTTAACAAATGAATGAAAACAGGTCATGACCAATCAATAATTTTAAGGGATTGTTTGAGCTTTCCCTAATGCCAGTTCATAAACTGCCACTGGTGAGGTCACAGTGACCACTAAATTTTAATTAATTCATCCTCAGGTCCAAGTGGACATTTTTTCCCGATGGTATGAAATTCCGTCCTGGCGTTCCTGATATCTCATTCACAGAAATGGGACAGGTAGATGGAGAACCTGAAGTATAATGGCACCGCCAACGTCTTTTGCCACTGCAGAGGCATAAAAATGTGATGTCAGAGGCTTTTGACTTTTTAAGCACCTCTCAAAATATATTTTTCTTTAGAATATGTAGCTTCTGATCGCAAAATAAGTCTTAAGTTGCACCTATGCATTTTCAGTCAACATGAAAGATCTGCCTGAGGGCGCAAATTTTCAAACAGTAGTTCAGTCCCTTTTGGGCACTTTGTTTTGCTAAAAATTCACCTGGTACAATTTCCTGGTGAAAAAACATCAAGGGTAGAAAATGGGTGATTTCTAAACTGTAGTTCACTTCATGATGTAAGAATTACCTGAAACAAAGCTGTAAATAAAACAAATTCATTGATGGATTCATCCAAGGATTTGGTGGTGAATCCTCATCATCTCTATTCCAAATAACCTGTGGAATCCTTCCTTTCAAAGAATAGTTACCATAACTTTAGAAAACTGCACATGACAAGCAGCCAATAGGTTACTTTGTCATATTTATGATGATGTAGAGAACTAATTTTTGAATTGCTTATCATTAAGACTCATTGAGCTTTCACTGGTTACATATCATTACAAACAATTTTATGAACTTCACAATGGAAAAGGACGTTGATACCTGTCATAAGCACACATTTGATTTCGTGCAAAGACAATTTCCAGTTCATGTTGGTTAATTATTTGTGGCATTCCTTTAATGCAAAAATGTATGCAATCTGTTTTTGTATAGACTTTATTAACCACAACACAAAAGGCAGAATTTGAACTTAGACAAGTGGTACTGGAGATCAATCCCATAGCACCATCTATTGATTATCCTCATAGGAACACTTTGTCAAATGAAAAAGATTTACTGAAGGCATACAAGCACTCATGGCTCTTTTCTGAGAGATCCCTGCCCGTCCAAACTTGGCACCGAAGGCAGGGAGTCGCAAACCCACCCCCCACCACCACCACCACCACAGCAACCATGACATGAATGGGAAGAGACATTGTTCTGCCTCGGTGCGCATGTGCAAGCGGGGGATACGGTAGTTCGTTTCTGTGTCAGTCATTCTGTTACTGGGATAGCCGCTACGCCGGACAAAATTAAGTCCTAGAGTATGGCTCTATGGGTTAAATGCTATGATATCTTGGATTTAAATTTGCCAGATTTTTGAGATAGAGCTTTTTTTTCGACTTATAGCACTATTTGGCGCTTCCATAGACGAGGAATTCGGAACAATGAATAGTTCCAGCACTGACCTCCATTCATTTTCATTCGAACATAATTGCTGGTAAGTTTATCAAATTGCTGCATTTTTGGGAAATTTGTCGCATTAGCTGACCCCTTATGAATTTTGTTGTTAGCATCATTTTCTGTACCCTGCTTTAGTTTATGTTGATCGTAAAATAATATTCTGTTAAATTTTTATTAAAATAGATGACGTGAGCAGCTCTTAATAATCTAGCATAACCAGATGTCATTTGTCGTTCATTTCGCTACCTTAAATTAATTGCAGTTATTGGTGTTCGTTTGAGTCCTAAGTTTATATTCGCTTATTAGATTCACTGATAGTTTCAACCGCATTTTATTGCTTAACTAGCTAATTTTGTTGCTTACTACACTACTTCTGTTCACTCGAAGGTTCTGCGAATCACTGCAAAAATGAATGGAAACTTCTTAAAATGTCAGAAATTTATTCAATACACCGATTTGATCGGCTAGTAGCAAGTAACGTCATTACGCACAAGTTTTTTATTCACTTTAATGCTGTTAGGTGAATATTCGCATGAATATTTTTGGTGAACTTCAGGTAATTCAATTGACAAGTGGATGGAAACATTGCTTATGTCAAGCATAGATGCACAGCTAGGGCACTCTGACATGTCCACACAGAATTTTGTAGCTTCATTAAAGCGTCTAGAGGGCGAAATTTCACAAATAGGCTCTCCTTTCACAATTTTTCATCCGGAAAAAAATCATGGCAGTCATTTCCCATGATATTAAACCGTTTTGGAGTAATTAGTAACTTTCTACTTGCCCTGGGAACGCCCCTTTTTAATCACTTCAATCGATAATCAGTGTAACGCCCTCTCAGTGTAACGTCATAGGAAGAACTCAGGACCAACTCGTTGCATAGCCGGTATATACAACTGCACGTTAAAAATCATTTTGATCGCTTCATAGCATGTTTTGTCGCCCCAGTGCTTAGTAGCATGTTCACATTATGAGCAAAAGAAAAATTGGCAATTGTTAACAGGCAATCAGAGACGCGCTATGTAGGCTTCAGAGCCGTGGTTCACTCGCATTCGCCGTCTGCGAAAGTTACTGCTAAACACGTTTGGCTCGCCATTTATAACAACAAAAGCACTGCGGTTTAAAAGCGTATGACCCAGATTTCTGTTATGAAAATCTATTTCCTCGATCAGCTGTTTGCGAGTTTGCCAAACTGCATGCTACACTTTAATGTCGATTTGACTTTGTTCATTATGCTCTCCTGAGTGTAATTTTCACATTAGTTGTTCTTAGACCCGTGATGGCATCTTCCCAAGACTCTTGGAAGTGACGATTCAGGTTCAGATATATCCTATTCGGATTCACCCGACGAACAAGAAGCTGGGCTTCAACCCTACTGCTTCGAGCCAGAAGTCGAGGAGGGAGAGGCCGATTCTGCCCCCGGGGCTAGCGTGGATCATGGCGATGAAGACCCAGAGAGAAGGCTTGGTAACAATCATTTGTGCGTATCAATGAATCTTTTATTCTTTTACGTTGCAAAAAAATTGAGACGAACATATTTTGTTGTCGGGGGTGACATTACACAATGATCACATGATGAGTTTTTAAAGATGATTGCTCTACTTGTAAAAGTCACTCGAGCTTGAAATTAGAGTTTAATAGCGGACATGCAGCAAACTCGTTAGATTATGTAACTACGGCATTTGGTCAGGCTAGAGTAAAACAATATGATCTGACAGAGAAAACAAGGTTAGAACACGAGACGAGTCAAAACACAGTGGCAGCATGCAACTCGACGCGCAGCAGCAGCTAGGGGGAAGCGCTTTCACACTGGACGTGAAATGAATTTTTAGCAAGACAGATTACATTCCAAGTCAATGCAAAGATGCGAATACTCGGTTTTCGCTTCCGGTCCGGTGGGAAAGCAGCTTAATAGAGCGCTGGCGAAGAGAAAGCGTAAAACGTGTGGAATACAAGCCAAAGCATGCTATGTGGTAGCCGCAGCCAACGCTCCATTAAGCTCTAGTGTCTAAAACGAAAGCCCTGCTGAAGCGCTGGCATTGCAATTATTCATTAGGCTCCTACCTTCATTTTCTTTGGTTTTTCAGTCCGGTCTGCTCCTCTTTCTCCCCATTTCCTAGGTGCTTCTCTCCTCGGCTGTACTTTTGACTTTCGGCATAGCATCTGGCTTGATTTTTCTCCTCCGTGTCAATGCAAACTCAGACCAAAACCCTTCATCCTCAAAGTCGGAATCGTGGAAATGGTTGCTACAAATCACACTACGGTCGCTTGGTCCTTGCCATTTTGCCCGAGTCAGTTTCAACTGAGACGCCCAAATTTTACTTAATTTTTCATCCTTTGGAAATCGATGAGGGCTGACTCCTTCATTGGCTACGTTACTGCAACCTGCTATCATGCATCTAGTAGGCATTTGCTCCGCCGTTTCTCGGAATTTTGCAAGAAAAAAACGATTTTGTAAAGCTTCCACAGTCTTTTTCCCATAGGCAGTAATAGAAAAACTAACTCCAATGAGCTCGTTTTGTTCTTCCTATGACGCCACAGGGTGACGTATCAATCACACGGAAGTTGGACCTAATTGTGGGTGGGGCAGAAAATGGCTGAAAATCAAGATCTGCCATCAGAAAACAAACCTAAACTTATTATTGTGTGCATTTTCATGGGAATTTTTGGCGCAGGCATTGGTTACAAGTACAGATCTATGGAATTAGTGTCAAAGCAACTGGTGATAGAGTTCCTTTAAGGGACTTACTTGTCACTGCTATAAGCGCCAAGGCATCAGCACCTTCAGTGCTTTCATTCATTCAGTCATTCTGTCTGTTACCAGGGTAGCTGCTGGGCTGATCAAAATAAAGTCCTAGAATATGGCTCTATGGGTTAAATGCCATTATTTCTTGGATTTAAATTTGCCAGATTTTTAAGATAGAGCTTTGTTTTCAAGTTATAGCACTATTTGATTACCTTGATGGCTGCGGCGAGCGATCAAGACTCCAACAAAGAAAAAGCTCTTCACAGTGGGTCGATTTACAACTTGTGATTTTAATTAATATCACAGCAGTAGATACTGCTGATGGCAGAACTTGACAAATGGAACACAATGCCGACAGTGATTCATGTAGACACACTTTGCGCACTGTGTTAAATACAGCACTACGTGGATTCTCGAATTTACTGCTGTAAGAACTTTATAAAATATCAAAAAGATTTCTCCCCCACGCAGTAACAGTGTGCGAATGAACAGTGAAGTTATTGCTGGGCTTCACTAAGCCTAACAACCGCAGTCTCACTAAGCGGTCTTATGAAGCTGCTTATCAAATTGTGATGTCAACCAGGGCTTTCCCGACCTAGATATCTGCGTGTACACATAATAGGGACAGCGTTTGTAGCATATGACCAATCGCCTACCGGCAGCAGAGCAGAATATTTTACAAATGAAGAGCAAATGATCATATTACAAAAATATTAGGAATACTGGATCATACAGATCACAGTCAATGCTCAAGATAATAGGACACCCACCACCAGTTGGACAGGGGTGTGAATTACATTTTTTCAAAATGACGGACACCCATCAAAATGTTCCCTCATTGTTAGAAAAAAAATCAGTCAATGACGGAAAATATTTGGTTAATGCAACCTCTGTCCTGCATAGTATGAAAGGTGCTTCCCTCCAAAAACCTATTGTTGTTCCCGCAGAGTCTGAATTGCACTAATTGGTGTGAAAGGTGTTTATGGAGTTAAATTACTGCCAAAACCTAGTATACAAACCGAACATGTTTTACAAATGCACAACGATTCACAAACAAATACAAGGTGATTTGCAAATATAAAAATGATTCACGTGCAAACAAAGTGTGGTTTGCAAATATAAAAACGATTCACAAACAAATACAGTGTGGTTTGCAAATACAAAACACCATTAACAGACGAATGTATTCAGTTTTACAAATACAAAACGTATCCGATTACAAGTATACGACGAGAACCATTTCCTACAAGTACAAATCACTTTTGGCAGTTTTCTACCGCTGACATGGCGTAAAGGATTTTCTCACAAATGTCCTCACTGTTATTGTCCCTGTTAAACAGCAGGTGGGGCTATGACTCAATATCCTAGATCTCTACACCGTGAAGTTGAACAGAATAGAGAACGGCCGCCAGCGACAACCGTGGACATGAGGATGATGGCTGAGGCTAAATAAAAACGCAGTGTCTACGTGTTCGAAATAACTCCGTGTCCGACAGTGGGATGGTGTCAATATAACTCCCGTGTCCGACAGTCGATTATTGTTTTTAATCTCTTGAAGTCTACTGAATCTTTTAAATAGCCTATTAAACGTGAATGTTTGATCAGATGGCTCAGTTCCTCAAGATCGGTACCGAGAATTTCAATCAATATTTCTGTTTAAGCTCTGCTCAATAAAGTGTTCTGATTGTTAGTGATATATTTTTATTTTCCATTTCGTTATAAATCTGGGCCCGTATTCACAAAGCATCTTATCTTAGCGCTAGGAGTACTCCTAAGTCGCGCTAAAACATTTATGTAGGAGTAAAATCTTAAAATTCACAAAACCGCTGAGAGCAACTTTTAGTGAAGAAAATTGGTAACTCCTAGAATAGGGGTAGCTCTGAGATAGGTGGGAGTAATCTCCGTTGCTATGGCTGACGTCAATTCTCATGCACGAGTCTTAGGACAATGAGCACGGTGATTGGTTGTTTGGTGGCAGGGCAGCCCATTGAAAAAATATCCCACATACAACCCATGGAGGAAAAAATGAGAAACTAGTCCAAGTGCCTGGTTTGTCCCATAAAATAATGGCAGTTGTTACGGGTACGGCAGTTTTCCAATGCATTTCAAAGTAGAGAGGTACGACGATCCCCATTTTAAACACTGCCTTAACCCTAAGTCTAACCTTAACTTTAACATTGACATTTAAATAAACCTCTTCCCGCATTAGGAACTTAATCCAGAACCTGGATACTTTTAAGCAAGCTATTGTTAAAATACAATTATTCGGCTTAAGATAATAACATATTGAGCACTTTTGAAAATTGCAATGCACGGTCCCCGCATATCACGCTCTAGGCAAATAAACGAACATAGGAAAAACATAATTGTAAAAACATTAATAGCATTAAACGAGTTATTAATGACACGCATCACTTGCCCCAATAGCTACTTGTTACCCGATGAGAATGAGAATTTGTTGCGATCATTTAAATGTCGAGCCGTTCAAGTTTGTTTGCCCTAAACTGTCATGGATGTAAGCTCAAAAATGACGCGAAAGCCCAGCTGGAGCCAAGACCAGTTACTGCTGCTGGAGCAGTTGGTGCTGGAGCGAAAGCATGTAGCCTAATCAGAGGGAAAATTGGCTCGGGGGTGAACAGCAAATCCAAGCGGTATGCGTGGGATAATATCAGCCTACAAATCGTTGCAGCGTTACCCTCGGTGTCTCGGATGGCTAAAAGTTGCTCTCAGCGGTTTTGTGAATTACTGTTAATATTTTACTCCTATAAATGTTTTAGCGCATCTTATGAGTAGTACTCCTAACGCTAAGATAAGATGCTTTGTGAATACGGGCCCAGATTTATAACGAAATGGAAAATAAAAATATATCACTAACAATCAGAACACTTCATTGAGCAGAGCTTTAACAGAAACATTGATTGAAATTCTCGGTACCCATCTTGAAGAACTGAGCCATCTGATCAAACATTCACGTTTAATAGGCTATTTAAAAGATTCAGTAGACTTCAAGAGATCAAAAACAATAATCGACTGTCGGACACGGAGTTATATTGACACCATCCCACGGTCGGACACGGAGTTATTTCGAACACGTAGACACTGCGTTTTTATTTAGCCTCAGCCATCATCCTCATGTCCACGGTTGTCGCTGGCGGCCGTTCTCTATTCTGTTCAACTTCACGGTGTAGAGATCTAGGATATTGAGTCATAGCCCCACCTGCTGTTTAACAGGGACAATAGCAGTGAGGACATTTGTGAGAAAATCCTTTACGCCATGTCAGCGGTAGAAAACTGCCAAAAGTCATTTGTACTTGTAGGAAATGGTTCGCGTCGTATACTTGTAATCGGTACATTTTGTATTTGTAAAACTGAATACATTTGTTTGTTAATGGTGTTTTGTATTTGCAAACCACACTGTATTTGTTTGCAAATCGTTTTTTATATTTGCTAATCACACCTTGTTTGTACGTGAATCGTTTTCATATTTGCAAACCACACTGTATTTGTTTGCAAATCGTTTTTATATTTGCAAACCACACTTTGTTTGCACATGAATCATTTTTATATTTGCAAATCACATTGTATTTGTTTGTGAATCGTTGTGCATTTGTAAAACATGTTCGGTTTGTATACTAGGTTTTTGCATTGGCATTAATTTAACTCCATAGGTGTTTCCCTCCATAACTGTGTATTAATGTTCATCAGACTGCCACTGGTGGGTAAATACTTGAGTATGTCAAGCATAGATGCACAACTAGGGCACTCTGACATGTCCACACCCAATTTTATTGCTTCATGAAGGGACACATTTGTCACTGCTGTTAGCACCGAGACTTCAGCACCTTCAGTGCTTCCATTATAGGTTGGCAATTTTGTCATATAGAAAAAGGATGATAAATAAAACAATTAACAGGTGGAGCTGGGTTGCCAAGCGAGCTGCGCAAGGAGCTGCTTCTCAGGATGGCAACTTAAATCACCCTGCAAATTAACGGTCAAGCAATCATTTGACAGAGAAGTCAGATAACAGTCTTAAGCATTAAGGCGACTCTCTAGCAGGTTGAAGCAGCTGCTCTACGTTAATCGAGCTCGAGTCCATGGCACATCATAATTTTTGTCAAAGCTCTATTTTTACAGCATATTTTGCAGGTTTCAGCTTCTTGTCCTACAGGTGAAAATGCTTGTTTCATGATGAAAGCGCACTGCATTCAGGAGTTTCACCCCATTAATTTCAAATTAAATTAAATTAAATGAAATGAAATTTGAATTTAATAGAAAGCCAAATTTGATTTTCAATATTTAAAAGTAGTGAGTGTTTTAATACAATATTTTAAGATATCCGTCCAAAGGGGCTCTGAACCAAGTTTTATACAAAGCACAACCCTCCAGACTAACATTTGGACTCAGGAGCGCATGCGCTCCCAAACTGAAAAATTGAGGCGCGCAGGCCAAAACTGTGGTCATGCAAAGTACCATGATACTTTTCTGAATATTTACAAGCCCAAATAAAGATAGCAGAACAGACTATCAGTTGTTGCAGCATTTATTTAAGAAACATTATCAGAAAGCACTTTGTGAACTGAAAAGTAAATATTGATGTTCACAAGAATGTTTGAAAATTGTATAAATGCAGTTAGCTTACAAGTCTAAATGCATGTTCAAGTCTCCAATTCCCCAAGGGACAACTTTTCATCAAACCCTCCCCTGTACATAAACTGAATCATTCATAGAAAAATTAAGGCCAAATTTAGATGACGACCCGCCTAAAACCAACATATGGGGATTAATCACTGAATTACTCCAAATTATCACAGTGCTAGTTCTAAAATTTATAACTGTTATTGTTGCTGCCATCCCAAGGAACAATTTGACTCCAAACATGGTTTAATTGCTTTGAAAATTCGAGACCCAGGAGGAAGTGAAGCCGGAAAAAGCATAATTTCGCAACATTTTTTCATCACAAAGTGAAAGTTTAACATAAGAGTAATATAGTTACCAATGTGATACACCCTAGCCTTGCTGAGCAGACAGCCCTGCCTGATTCATTGTCTGAAATCCTGCAGGTCCATCTTGCCAACTACTGTTTCACGGCTAAATTTTTTACGGCCCAATCAGGGGAAAGAGAGGCTGGAGCTGCAGCCGTGACATCACCAGGAAGCGAGTTTATGTTTGAATACAATGGCGCATGCGAAGCGGTCCCTGTGGGTGGGTAAATATCAGCAGTTTTATCAGAAATAGACTCAATTTCTTCATTAAAAGAGGAGAATAGAACGTCGCTAAAAGCTTTTCTGATGGCAATCGATGTTTTTGCTCTTCTACCGACCGGTTTCGGTAAGAGTTTGATCTACCAGCTGGCTAATCTGGTCGTGAAAAAGATGGGAAGGACTCCAAACCCCACAGTGAGAATCGTGTCTCCGCTGGTTGCCCTCATGGAAGATCAAATCAGAGAAGTTGGGAAACTGGGCGAGAATGTGGAAATCCTCCATGGACAATGCCAGTTTGTCTTTGGTAGCCCGGAGTCACGGTTACTCAATGATACCTGGAGAAATCTTCTCTCCTCAGAAGTTTACCAGGAGAACGAGGTGGGAATTGTTGTCGATAAGGTTCATGTCACATATGTGGTGAATGATACATCTGTGTGGTATAATCTAATGTAAGATGATAGTCTAAGGACTGAAACGTAGTTCAAGCTAACGGCTAACCACAGGGTCGAGCTGCTTGTATTGTGTACAGTTTGGTGCCAGTTGTGTCACAACATCCCACATCTGCTCATGTATCAAGGATGGTACTGCTTGATAGTCTATATTTTTTAACGCCGAAAAGTACGCCACGTGTATTGTTAAACAAACGTTTTGATTTGACTCCATTTGAACTGTTAATTTAATAAAGACTTAAACCTGTGGAGTCTCTGAATGGCTCATGCCCGACAAATCCGGAGGGATCTCGAGTTGTCATTTTTAAAGGTAAGCCTAGTCCTTGCAATTGTTTGGAAATCGTTTGATCATTAAGTGCCTTGTTTGATTCAAATAGTTTCTTTGTACTTATCAGCATCCCCTTGATTCTCAAATGTACTTTACAAAAACGGCAAAATTCATGTAACGCCATTATCACAGCTGTTTCTCAAGCTCCTGTTTGTTTCTATTGTTTCCCAGCAGCGGTGCACATCTACAACGTCGTACTGTGGCATAATGTGGATTGGTCGATGATGAGTGTGACGAGAAGAACCATCGTCCAATCAGCAGCCGCAGATTTTTTTGAATGCTTCTCCTCTGAAAACTTTTTTGAACAGCTGTTTCCCAGATGGACTTGTGAAATATTTTTCCTGGCAGATATATGGAACAGTCCGTCTGTCGTGTCAGGTTAGATACACCCTAAATGTTTGGTAAAAAGTTGGTGCAGTAAGTCAAATTCGTTTGCACAAAGTTTCAAGAAATTCTCTCACTGGTAACAATGTAGTAGGACTGCTTATTATAATAATTATTATTTACCAGTTTTTTTATTTCATTAGTTAGATTTTGCACATTAGGAAGGGTAATGGAAATGCACACAGAGAGTGAGGACGATGTCTGCCGTTATTAGTCCCAAAAAAACAGTCTGCTGCGTGACCTTACACTGTTCGTGGCACAGACTCACATTTGAGGCATTGCACTGTTAAGCCTATAGTTGTCGGTGGAGAGCATTGGGCAGGGGTCACCAGTTGGTTTTTGAATCAGTTTTGAACATATTTTGCAATCGATAAAATACTATTCCTTTGACAGCTGGCCAATTATCGGAACCCCAAAGAAAATGGACTATAAATCTATAAGAAACGTGGCTTTTCTCATCTTTGTCATACTCCCATGAAAATAAATAATCTTGCTCTCGGACCAAGCGGTCACCGATTTCATACATACTGCATCAATAATCATGTACATGCGGAACTTCAGATCAGAGTGGAAGTGCGTTTCCAACCTAATCTATCAGGATAGAAGGTTATCAATTGATATTGAAATGCTAAATAAAACCAGTCGCCACTGGATGCAAGCACCCATAGCTGGTATCAACAAGACTCAAAACGGTTACGAACAGTCTGCGGTCACGAGGCAGATTGTTTTTGGGCAGATAACGTCAGACATCGTTCTCACTCTCCAGGTGCATTTCCATTACCCTTAGAAATGTGCATAATCTAAATAGCAAAATAAAAAAACCGGGAATGAAAACACTTTCTGATAACATGAAATTTGCTCTCTGATCTGCAGTATTAGTCACCGAAGCCAAAGCCTAATACGTAGACTACTGGACTTCTGTGGCTGACCAGCTAGTGTACTTGTAATTTCGCGTAGTGTGGAGCATTTACATCGTTATTGTCAGACAAGTTTTTACAAATTTTCCACGTGCACAACTCAGCTGACTGTGACAAGTTCGAATGCTTTGCCATTCTCATCGATGCATGAGTACAGCTGAGCTGTGATTGGCTGATATAAGTAATGATACCAACCGACCTGCAGAAAAAATTTGTGGCCGGCGGCTTATATTTGGAAGGCACTATATCTCAATGGGTGAAACCAGAAACGCTACCACAATAATTTATGAAAGCCTAACCCTAACCACCCATGGGTAAGACCGCTGTCATAAATGATTGTGATAGCTATTCTGGTTTCATCCATTAGGATATATTATTTTCCCTGATATTAATTAAGGAGTCAGTCGCCACGAGTATGAAGTGTCGCGCAGTGCATGACCGAAGTGAGAATGTAAGTTGCAAAACGTAAATCTTGGTCGCAAATGCGACCATATTGGTTGCAGGCTGGAGCACTGAAGCAGATGAACCATCTTGGAAGAGTTACATTTTTAAGGCTCTATAAAAAATTCAAAATACAGGAAAAACCCAGCCCATTTGCTGATGACAGCTGGCACCAAATGAGTCACTTGCCACCAGATTAGCCAACAGAAAACTTTCAAATGCAATAGGAAGTTTTCAAACAGTAGAGGACAAAAATGTGAAGCCTTGGAACTGAATACATCAACAACACTACAAAATATAGAAATCCAGCTTTAAAAAATGGTTTGGGGGTTTGATTGTTCTTTTAGAAGGAACAAATCACATGGGTCTCTTGATTACACTCAGCACAAAGCATAACACCAGTGTCTTTGCTGCTGTACGACCAGTGCAGATACTATATATTTTCCTGACAGCATCCATGCTGCATAAGTAGCAAATGCATTTGCACCAAATTGCGCACCGATGGGTGCGTTGGTATAAAAATGAGGTGCGGTCAGGCGCTCTGCTGGCATGTTGCTACATTGAGGTATCATGAAGCTCTTGAGCGACTGACCAACAATGACCCAGTCAGAAGTCAATAGACAGTTTCTAAGTACTATTTTAAGGGCGCATTACTACGATTGTTGTTGAGTACACAACGCGCGTACCCTCAGCTCGTTACACAAACAGGAATGAGCAGCAGCGAGCAGACATGCAAATGATTAAAAATAAAAATATTGCAACGTGAAAAATTATTATTGTTTAAAGATAGTCAAAGTTATCAATGTCTTAGTGGCGAGTGCAAATGCTCTGATCCATTTTAATCATGAGGGAAGGTAATCAATCAACATCCAGGTGATTTGCGATTCATTGTGCAAGATTATACATTTAGGTATTCGCAAATTATTCAGTATAAAGACATTACTCCTTTATCCTAGTGAACTCTGCCATTCTTGCAGTCTTCTAGGTGATCCCCCTGGAGGGATAGCTATTAGGAGACAATGGCATGGTCCAAGTAGGAGTAATGGCAAAACAAAGAAATGCTTTAGTAAATGAGAATAAATTAGCATGTTGTATCGTAACACTGGAAAGCAAGGTGCAGACTAGGGTGGAGGCTGGGTCAAGACCAGCCCACTGGCCAGTGAGTGTCTTAATCTTCCAACAAAAGCAAGATTTTAAAGGAATTCCACAAATAATTAACCACCATGAACTGGAAATTGTTTCAAAAATTCACCCAAATTTGTATGACATCAAATGTGTGCTAATGAGAGGTATCTCGGCCGTTGCCCCATCCGTACATCTGTGATGGCTGGTGAGTTTGAGACACCAAACCCAGTGGCCAGAATCCAAGGGGAAACAGCAGATGAGAGAGAGACACAAATAAAATAAGATGGCGAGACTCACGCTTCCAACAGACCAAGATAACATCCAAGGCGAGAAAGCAAGGTGAGCTCGACAGGATGAAAAGAAAGGGGAAAAAAAACTGAAAGATTCCCTTGCTATCTAGAACTCCTCAAATACGCAGCTAAGCCCTAAACAACTCTCTTACTAGAGACCTTATCAGCTAAAGTCCAAACATAACACTAACACTCTACCAAGGGAAATGAGTCAGAACTAGGGCTTACATAGAGTCTGGGCGACGCCCCCAATTAATGCCAACTGGCCCAGGAATCCAATGAGAGCAAAAAGATATCGTCCTGGACAAGAGCAAAAAAAGAAAGCTTTCAAAACCTCTAAACCATGACAGGACCTCCCCCTCTAAGGGACAGCTCCAGAAGTCCCCAAGGAACCCTGTGCGAGGAACTCAGAATTTAGCGTGGGACCCAGGATATCCCGCAAACGGACCCAGCAGCGCTCCTCAGGGCCATATCCCTCCCAGTCTATGAGGAACTGGACCGCACGACTAACATGCCTCTCGGCGGGGGTGTATCGGCAGCTGCCAAGACGCTACTGCTGGCTTAATCCGAGAGACATGGAAAGACGGATGGATGCGTAAAGATCTCGGGAGCTTTAATTGGACCGTGACCGGATTGATCTTCCGCACTTGAACGGGCCGATATAGTGGGGCGCCAGTTTCAACCTTCAGGGGGATTTTATGGTCCCAATTTGTCACGGCAAATCGGACAGAAAGGGATGACAGACAAAATTTTAAACTTGAACAGTTTTAATAAAATAAAGCACTGACCAAGATTGATAATATTTTGTAAAAAAAATGAGATAGTTACAGAGATGGGGTTGCTTTGTGTGATGTTCTGGGACAGGAAAATACTCCAACACAGGCAAAAATCCACAAAAAGCTTCACAGGTCTTGAAAAGAGTGACAGGTCTGGTCAAATGTATCCTTCTCCTTGCAATTTCTCCAACTACACTGAACAAAAATATAAACGCACAAACCAAAAATGCTGAGATAAATTGACCTATAATGAAACATTCCCACAAAGAGTGTTTACTGGTGTGCTGAATGATTTGTTTTTCTCAATTTTGGTGACCCACTTCTCATTGACCACTCCCTATGAGATTACTCACTCACTGACTTATTCCACCCCTGAGCTGCATAGAGCATAACATTGAGTTGGTCAGTCAGCGTGACCAGTACACAGGCACTCCTTGGACCAGGGTCAATAAAAGGCCACCTCAAAATGTGCACTTTTGTCACAAGTCACAATGCCACAGATGTCACAAGTCATGAGGGAGCGTGCCATTGGCAAGCTGAATGCTGGTATATCTGTGACAGTGGTGTCAACACACTAGAATGTGCGTCATTCCACCATAAGCCTGATAAGAAGTCGATTTAGAGAGACTGGCAGCACTGTGAATCGTCCACATGCCCCACGACCACGTGTGACCACGCCCACACAGGATCGGCGCATGCGGCTCCAGCACCTCTGTGATCAGCTCTGTCCAGCCACCAGGATAGCTGACGAGACCTTCGGACTGCACAACAGGCGGATATCAGCTCAGACTGTCTGAAACCGCCTGAGGGAGGCAGTCCTCTGAGCTCACCGACAGCACCGAGGTCTCGACCCGACCGCTGTCCATCATTAGTCCAGACTCGACAGGGCCAACCATAACCTTTGCCGGACACTTGCACGGCGGCAGATGGTGTTATTCAGCAATGAATCGCGATTCCAACTGTACCGTGCTGATGGCAGACAATGCGTATGGCGACATGTGGGCGAGCATTACGCTGATGCCAGCTCCAAGTTGCACTGCAGGAGAAATGGGACAACATTCCACAGGCCACTATTGACAATCTCGTGAACTCCATGCGGCGGAGGTGTACCGCTTTACGTGATGACGATGGTGGACACACTCATTACTGAGTGCTGTGAACTCTGCCCGCTGACCCCTGGTGGGTTCAGGCTGTGATAACTCATGAATTGTGTACAGTAAATTGTTGGCCATGTTTCTCTTGCTTGAATATTAAGGCAAGAATAAAATAATAATTGTTTTGTTGAAATATTTCCCAATTGATAAAAAATAATTTGAAAAAAATCACTTTGTGCGTTTATATTTTTGTTCAGTGTACTTTACTTTCTCAATTTTTCTCTTTATATACTGTTCTCCAGCCCCCTCCCACCTTTTAGACTTTTTTTCATTTCTCTGGGACTTCCCCTCTTAGGCATGGCCAGGACATGCCCAAAACCTAACTCCAGACTGGCTTTACAAAAAAGTCAATACTGCCATCGAGTGGCTTCTTTTTTTTCCACATTACAGGGAGCTCCCGGGTAGACAGCCAAACTCTCTGACCCGATAAGATGGGGCCAAACGACACCTTCTATCAGCAGCGGATTTTTGTTTGAGCCCAGAGCGCAACAGAGAAAAACGGACGCTTGTCCAAATTGACTGACAGAGACAAATGAAATGGTTGACCGAGGGAATCATTCTCAGTCTCAGTAAACAGCAGGGGTTGGTAACCCACCTGAGCCTCAAATGGGAAAAGACCCGTGGAGGAATTACTCAATGAGTTATGGGCATACTCGACCCATGTTAACCCATCTGCATGGGAGTCGATTCTTATCTGCTGCCAAACATGTTTTCTAAAGACTGATTAGTGCATTCAGTTTGCCCGTTAGTTTCTGGGTGAAACCCAGAGGAGAGACTCACGGTGACCCCCAACTGCTTGCAAAATGCCCGCCAGAATCTTGCCGTAAACTGAGGGCCTCGGTCAGAGACCACATCTTGCGGAAGCCCATGCAGCCGTAACACATGGTTAACCACAAGAAGGGCCGTCTCCCACACTGAGGGTAACTTGGGTAGCGCGACAAAATGAGCGGCCTTAGAAAACCGGTCAACCACCACCAGGATGACCGTGTTGCCATCAGATACAGGCAGGCCCGTTACAAAGTCTAACGCAATATGTGTCCAAGGGCACCTGGGAACAGGCAAAGGTCTCAGCAGACCAGAGGGAGGGATGTGGGAAGTCTTGTTTCTGGAGTATGTGCAGCAAGCAGCAACAAATTCCCGAATGTCTCTCATCACACCAGGCCATCAAAAACGTCAGGTCAGGAACTGCTTAGTCCGCTGGGCCCCCGGGTGCCCAGTCAAGTGGGAAGAATGTCCCCACTTGAGGACCTGTGGCCTAACTGTAGGCAGAACAAACAAACATCCAGGAGGCTCCCCCCCAGGACCAGGGTCGGTCTTTAAAGCCTTCTGAACCACTGCCTCAATCTCCCACTGAATGGGTGGAACCACCTGAGCAGCCGGAATAACTGGCACTGGGGTAGGATTGTGGTCTGAGCGGTCGTATATCCACAACAGGGTGTCAGGCTTAATGTTTTTAGAACCCGAGCAATAGGTCAGTGTAAAATCAAAGCGGTCAAAGAATAATGACCACTGCGCCTGCCGGGAATTACGTCGCTTGGTTTGCCGAATATACTGGAGGTTTTTATGGTTGGTCCACACCAGGGTGTTCAGCTCCCTCTATCCAGTGGCGCCACTCCTCAAGCGCCAGCTTGACCACCAATAACTCCCAGTCACCAATGCTGTAATTGCGTTCTGAGGCAGACAAAGATCAGGAGAAGTATGCGCATGGGTGTAACTCATTATCCCAATGAGGCCGCTGGGAAAAAATAGCATCTGAAGCATCTACCTCCACAACAAACGGGAGGGAGGGATCGGGCAAAACCAGAAAAGGCTCTGAGCTAAAACATTCCTTTAATTCCTGAAAGGCAGCATCAGCTGCTGGAGAACAAAAAAACGCTGAGGAGCTATTATTCTTGGTGATTGCGATAATAGGGGCAGCAACCGCGCTAAAATTGCGGATAAACCTCCAATAAAAATTAGCAAAGCCCAGGAAGCGTTGAACCTCCTTAACGCTCTGAGGCGCAGGCCAATTCCTGACCGCAGCCATCTTATTCGGGTCCATTTAAACCAACCCCTTAGAAACAATAAACCCCAGGAATGAGACAGTTTGGCCGTGAAAAACACATTTCTCGGCTTCAACAAAAAGTTTGGCATTGATGAGGGCCTCAAGCACAAGTCTGACGTGTTGTTTGTGCTCCAAGAGTGTTGCAGAAAAAATCAAAATGTCCTCAAGATAAATAAAGACGAATTTCTTCAACATCTCTCAGAGGACGTCATGAACGAGCGAATGAAACACTGAGGGGGCGTTAACCAGGCCGAACGGTAAGACCAAATATTTGTAGCGCTTGTGTTAAATGCTGTCTTCCATTCGTCCCCCTCCCAAATGCGAACCAAGTTATTCGCATTATGAAGATCTAACTTCGTAAAAAAATGACGCCTCCTGCAGACGTTCAAATGCGGAATTCATTAATGAACTCATCAAATATGCAGCTAAGCCCTAAACAACTCTCTTACTAGAGACTTCACCAGCTAAAGTGCAAACATAACACTGGCACTCTAGCAAGGGAAATGAGTCAGAACTAGGGCTTAAATAGAATCCGGGTGACGCCCCCAATTAATGCCAGCTGGCCCAGGAATCCGATGAGAGCAAAACGATATCGTCCTGGACGAGAGCAAACAAAGAAAACTCTCAAAACCTCAAACGCTTCAGACTAAACACTTGGATTGTTAAAATGGGGCCCATAAAGTCACAGTGACTCAATCATTTAACCCCTCTGCACAGATGTTGACAGCAGCGGACATGGACCTGCTCCATTTTTGCATGTAGTTACACTACCCTAACAATAGATGGCACACCCAAATCATTAATTTAATATTCGCTTGCAAGCCAAGCTCGAACGATGAGTTCAGTCCCCTCCCTGTTTCCCAGGAGTTGCATGAATATGAGTAAATATTTCCCAAAAAAAAAGTGGAGTTTATCAGTTTCAACATTAAATATCTTGTCTTTGTAGTGCATTCAGTTGAATATAGGTCAAAAAGGATTTGCAAATCATTGTATTCTGATTTTATTCACATCCCAACTCACACATTCCCACATCCCTGGAAGTGGGAATAGTAAATGAAGCGACACCCTTGGTGCCCAAATTAAATATGAACACTGAAATTAACCTGTGAGAAGATTCATGTTTGTCTGTTTTTCTCAAACAGAATGATTGGTATTTTCTGTGACTTATTTCACACTTAATAACTAGAGAATAGCAATTATAGGAAGCCAGGTTTGGGTAGGGCTTCCTGGGCTTGTGATAGTGTTAGTGCAATATGCAAAAGGAGATTGTCTATTAAATGTCAAGCAGATTGTTAGGTGAGCCCTTGCATGTTTTATTTGAACATAATGTTTATAGAAATTTTACAAAATGAGGAATTTCTATCTTTCCATTTATAGAAATCAAGAGTTTTACAGTATCAGATATAAAAATTGAATAATATTATTCTAGATTGCAAATCATGTGTAGTTGCACCATAGCATATTTTACATTCAATATAAATGTTAATATTAATCTAAATATGGTTTATCTACAAAATTGTATGAATTATTTCTAAAAATTGGTTTTAAAAAAAAGCTGTGGAAACATGGAGGAAAACTGCAGCAAAATTGGGAAAAACCACGGAGAATTCATGAGCATCCACAGCTGCACCGCCTCTGCAAAGCTGACAGCCGCAGCCACAGGCAAAATCAAAAAAGACCCCGCAGCTGCAATATTTCTGCTACAGCCGCCCACAGATGCAGCCGCAGCACTGCACCGCTCCACGCAGACTTCTGATGTAAACTGCAATTTCCTGACTACCAAATATTTGTATATGAAAGTTAAACCATCGTATTTGAATGTATTTTCTACAGAAATGGATTTATAGTATCTGACTGTTCTGTTTCTTTTCTTTGTGGTGATGAAAGAGAATAGTTTGACTCTGCTTTGATGAACCGTGCGGTTTCATGTGTAAGACCTTACACCAGGTTACACAGTCTCACTTGTGCTCCAGTAGGCCGACTGCATTGCATCACTTGTTTGTCTGGGATGCAATTCTTGGATTGCATCACTGAAAAACAATATATTGTTTAAACAGGGAAAGGGGGGACTTGTCTGTTCCCTCCTTTTAGCCCCTCCTCCTGCTGTTCTACTGCATGTTCATTTGTCAGAACACAAACCCACTCCTCTGAACCAACCCCCCCCCCATGTACAAGTCCTTTTCCACACCCATCCCTTACAAAATATAATCCTTTGATCACAGGGTATTGTGCAGTCACTCCAGGTGCTATTGCTCCCTCAATAGATTTGTGATTGGCTATTGTCTGCACTGCTTACATACCACTCAAATTTATATATTTACATAAATTTGAATGAAAACGAACAAAAGCATAACCCACCTAGACACAGGCGATCAGGTTGCCTATAGGGCTGTCTGACCTTCAGGAGTGTGTGTTGAGCCTTTGCAGTTTCTCAGGTGAGTTACTAATTCTTTCTTTCAATCTATCACTCTTTCATTTCTGATGTTGTCCTTGACTGAAAGACTTTTGCAGACAGTAATACAATAGACCCAAAGGGCAGACCTTGTCTTCTGAGAACACTGTCTCCAGTCTCAGGGAGCTCCACTGCAGTTTCAAAGAGTAAAAGCTGGTGTCTGAGCACTCTTTTTTCCAGGATGGAAGTAGTATTCTAAAAAAAAAAAAATATATATATATATATATATATTATCCTTCAGTGCCACAAACTACAAAATTATGCTAAGGTAATATGAATATTACCTTAATATGAATATTTTCCTCAAGAAAGAGAGCTTGATTAGCTCAAAATAGGCCAGCATAAGTGTTACCATTTCTATTATGCAGTACATGTGTTATGATGAGGAATACTTTGGAGAACAGAATAATTAAAATAATGCTAGAATCATAAATAATTTTGAACAATGAAGAACATAATTTAGCCTTACAGTCCATTAAGAGGTGAGGACTATTGCTCTGTTCAGTTGGGTTAGACCATGTAACTTACATTCACTCTCCTTTCTAAGGAACATCAACCCTCAAGCCTGCTTTTAAAGTCAATTAAAGTCGAAATGAACAGCTCTGTCAACAATTCTATCCAACCGTTCAACCACTCCTCTTCAGGATCCAGTCTCCAGCTCTTGGACACAAATGGAGTATGCTCAACACTTGGTGAGGATTTGTTTGACATTATTATCAGGGTCATCAACATTGTAGTCGGCTACCCTGCCAACATCATGGTGATGTGGCTGGTGGACAGAAAGAAGAGTGACTCTTCCACCTCAGATATCTTCATCTTCAACCTGGCCATCGCCGATGCCTGCTATTGCGTGATGGTCCCCATCGGCTTTGTTGGCCTCCAAACATTTGGAATCACATCTATATGGGGTTTTGTGTACTTTTCCTACGGGATCAAAGACACCACCACACTCTTCCTCACTTGCATTTGTCTGGACCGTTACGTGGCCGTGGTCCACCCCATTGTGTTCACCAACATCAAGGATAACAAGATCAGGGTGGCTACTTCCATGTTTATTTGGGGGCTCATGTTAGCCTATGCAATCTGCCGGACATTGTGGTTGCACGTCACACGAAAAATTTTTCCCGGTTTAGTCCTGGCTGTCTTTGCCATTATGGTTTTCTGCAACATTTCCATCATGTGGAGTCTGAGGAAGTCGGTCTTTGGCAAGGAGAAGATGCACCCCATGAAAAAGAAAGCCCTCAGAACAGTGCTAATCACTCTAGCCATCACAGTGTTTAATTACCTTCCTGTAGTTGTTTTCTCAATTGGCTTAGGTTTCTTTGATTTCTGCCAGGGTGGAGCCATTGTCTACGCCCTCATGGACATCAGTGCCAGTATTGAGCCCATAATCTACATATCCAAGATGGACCAGCTGCTATGCCTTAATAATTTGCCCTGCATCTGCTGCCGAAGCCCTTCCACTGAGCCACATAATGTAAGCACATGAGATGTATGCTTGTGATTGTCTGTTAAACTGCATTTACTTTCCATGTTCGGAACTGAAATGTGTTCATGAAACAAAACAAGAATGGTAAGTGAGAAGCAAATATTTTAGCTTTGACTGTAATTAGGAAAGAGATGACACCTAATTAATTGTAACCCTCGGCATTGAAAAAAGTGTACATTATTAGAATTGCCAAAATGCCCATTTCACCTTGACTGCATATTACATAAATTAAACTATCAAAATTTTGATTTTTGTGAAAATTAATATTCATGATCTATCAACTCAAATTAAAGAAACTTAATGTGTTATCCTCAAATTAATGTGTTGAGGATAATTATCCACTGACTTCCATTATCCATTATTCCATTAAATTTCATTATGCCAGTTTGGGATCTAGTTTTGCTTAAAGAAAAGCTGACAGCGAAAACATACTTTTCTAGATGCTCACCACATATGAAAACACAAAATAAATGTTTTGGCTGTTCCTGTGCTTATTTCTGACAATCAGTGGGCAAATACCACATTTATTTTATTGTATTCTTCAAAATAAAAGGTGAAATGTCACCAATATACAAACAACCAACTTTGAAAAGAAAAAAAGAATTGACATTAAATGTGAAGTACTTGAGTAATGCCTCTCTAACGTGTCCAAGGTGAGCCAAGAGGAAAAGTGTCCTTCACTGATCATAGACTAACCTCAGTCTCTGAGAGCAGAAGGATGCTGTACTTTGTGTTGAGTGCAGCTGATGTTAGTCACAGCTTTGGGGAACAAGGGGAAGTGCCGGGGACAGTCAGAAACAAGGCCGGCATTGTTTAGCTCATGGTGTCCTGTTTTTGTTCAAACTGGTTCAGACATGAATTAATTAAGTTTTCTGGTGATTACTTGAGTTGTAATCTACTGGTTATCAGCAACCATTCAACGCAAGTTTATATGCATTGCTATATTGTTGATTTTCCCTTGTCTAATTAAGTAGAGTTTTCTGAAGAAAACACACAGTCAGTTTGGGTTCCAGCAATTTTATCCCTTTTGTTGAGAACCCTAATCATGCTTTTGAGAGATAATCAAGCAAAGTACTGCTGGTTTGTCTCCTGTTAAATACATCCATGCTGCTAATAGTGTTTAGATCAATAAGATGACAATGGCCTGTTAACTACAAAAGCATCTACAGTCAACATAACATGAGTGGCGAGAACAGGCCCTTCAGCCCAACTACGCTCGTCAGTTTATTTATACTATTGTGAATACATCATTTCAGATACTCAATGACTAAATGCTATCTTGCGTTAAGTCAAGCCTGCTCTCGAAAATTCCCAAGGTTTCCGCCTCAAGAATACGGTCAGGCAAGCTATTCCACATTGAAATTACACTTTGGGTGAAAAAAATATTACCTAATATCAGTGCTAAATTTACCCTTAGTCAACTTCCATTTGAGACCCCGAGTTCTACTAACAAAACTTGGCTGAAGAAATCCTACATAATTCACTTTGTTGATCCCTTTAACATAAAGACCTTAATCAGATCACCCCCAAGTCTTCTTTTCCTAGGACTAAAGACATGAAGGATCTTCAGCCTCTTCTCATAACTTTCATCTTTTATACCTGGAATTAGATTAGTGGCTCTTCTCTTAACTTTTTTCGACAGCCTTTATATCTTTCTTAAAGTCTGGTCCTGAGTACTGTACACGGTACTCCAGATGTGATCTGAAAAATGTGTTGTACAAGAGAAGTATGACCTCCTTGGATTTGTGCTCAATACTTTCGGCACTGTATCTCCGCATCTGATTGGCTTCTTTACGGCGAGACAATACAGGTGAATTGGATAAAATCTTTAAATAATAGATGCCATCATGAAACTTCGTGAGTTGTTACTTGCAATAGTATGAAAAAAAAGGTATCACAAGTTTTTGAGATTTTTGTTTAAATATTCAAGTTAGGCATTATCTCATTAAATATGCACTAATTTGCATATATTTTAGGAAGATAAATCTAAACATCTGATAAAGCCAGATGTAAAATTATTTTTTAATTTTGCTTACATAAGATAAAAAAACAATTCCAAGAGGGATTTAAGGATATCTGCTTTTATGACTGAGAAAATCATAATATGCTGTCCATGGCCTTAAAAAAAAAATCAATTAGCGCCATATTTTTGGGACTGAAATGTCTCATAAATCAGGCTAGGGATGATATATTAACAAATCCCTCTGTTACTATCTTCAGAATATAGCTAGCGTCTTCCTGCCTAATTTCATAGCGGTTTTGCGTATATTCCATCCTCCACTGTGAATGGTGGCATGTACTCCACATTGGAACTCTTCAGACTGAAAGTAGAAAGAGTGCTGTGATTAGCAACGTAGTTATAGGGGGTGCTGCCACCTATACGTGGAGGATGGAACCTTTTTTTTTTTTTTTTTTTTTGAAAATTTACTTACGAAATTAGGTGAGACTTGCCCCAAATTCGTAAGTGTCAAATAAATTATGTTTTCATGGCAACTGGTTCTTTGGGTAAATTAGAGACCTGGGGCCTTGTGTATCAAAATTTGTCTGAATTTTACACTTAAATATTGTGCACGTATTTTGTAAAAAGTATAAAATTTATAATATAGTGGGCTAACTATTCTGCTTGCAATTTTGAATGAAAAAATATGAATCAACTTTTAATTTAGCAAAAATGCAAAATTCTATTACTTTTATGTATTTTTTTAAAGTCACGTTTGTTTTCATAAATCTGAAATCCGCAAAAAAAAGTGGCATACGCATCTTTTCTGTTCGTACGCTCTCTTCATACATGAGGCCCTGATCAGTCATCCTGGAGATCATAGCCAAGCTATCGATGACCAGAAAAGCCAGAAAAAGTTTAGTTGGTAGTACTGCCTTTTGAGGGCTTGGCAATCCTGTGTCCATGAATGGTGTCACAACCAAAGGAGTCACATCCTGTCTCAATCTGCAATCCACAATATGGCTCAAGGAAAACTCTGAGAATCAGAGGCAGGGCGATTTTTTTCCAATTCCAGAAAATCATAGGAATACACTACCCTCAGCTCCTTTGATTTTAACCAGGAAAAAATTTTGGGCCCCAGGCTGACCCAAACGTGTATGACACACACCGGCTCCAATGTTTTTCACTTCATATATGACCTAACCTAAAACATACAAAACTAAAGTCATGTATATAATCCTGCATACGTATGCTTCCGTCGCGCATAGAGTTTTCAAATTTTCATGTATGGATGGATGAGAAAAAAATCTGACTTTTACAAACCCGGCCAGACGCTAGCAAACTGCGCAAAAATCTTTTGCGTTAGGTAGTTACACTCGAAAACAAAAGGTGGCAGCACTAGGAGTGGCAATGATTGTCACTCACGAAATTGGGGCAATTTACGAAATTAGGCTGGTAGACGCTAAGTGTGTAACTGCAAATTTTGGTGTACATAGGTACTACAGAGGCTGAGAAGTTTGACTTGGAGTATGACAAAAACCTCTTTTTGATAAAACGGCATTCAAAGATTTAATGCATTTCTGTTGGATACAATTGCTGGGGACCCACTGTGTCTGCTGATTTTTGTTTCAACCCCAATTGTTATCACAGGAATTCAATGAGTTGTTAACGTCTCAATTCGTTGTTTTTTATATTTAGCATAGTTACTTACTGTTTTTAGCAAAATGTTACACAGAAACATCCATACATGCTATGAAGAATAAAATATCCTCGAAGACTGCAGATTAATTTCTATACTGCAAGAAATTTCCATCATTGTAACATTTGAAACTCAAATTAGACACTGAGGAACTCCGTAAACCCCAAATTGGGCTGAGGGGCACAACTGTTTCAAGTTCTTTCAAAAAACTTCAGGTGAACTTAATTATATTAACACAAAGCTGGTTTGACTCTTTACCATTTGCTTGTCGAATAAATTTGTCAAGATGAGTGTTTATTGACCCGGCGCAGCACAATTGGGATAAAAGGCTGTCAACCTTCACGCATTCGGCCGTTTAAATGTCATATTTACGTTCCTGTGCCGTATGTCAGCAACAATTCAACCAGCGCATGTGCAAGAGATTCTCAGGCGCAATTAAAGTCCTTGTGCATGGAGGTTTATCAGTTTCACATGCATTTTGGTGGATTTCACCACTAGTAACATGGAAATAATTATGCCTCCAGACTTTTCTAGCTTGTCTTTACTCAGGGGTTGAAAGCAATGGAATTACTTTTGAACACCTCTCTGATTAAAAAAATTTGAACGATCGTGGAACACATGCATTGCATTGATTGACTAATTGCTGACCACGGCACGTAAACGCGAACATGTCACCAAGTCTCAAACAAACAAACAAGACAGGCAGGAGGCGGATGATCACTGTGCCCAGTGTAAGTGCATTTGGATTCTCTTATAAGCGCAGTTCTCTCCTGAAGATGTAAAAGAGCTTTACAGCTTTCCTTTACCTCATGACATTTTACACAGAGGTTAAAGAAAAGTGGTTTGGAATTAGACAATAGGACGTGATTATTTAACTATTCGGATGCAGCCAAGGTTCCGCAGCAAGCTAAAGACGGAAGTGTCAGGGCGCACCACGTGATTCATCTGAGCGACTCACGTTAGCAGAAACCAGCAGTAGCCAATGAGATTTTGTCATTAGCTTTAAATCCCCTAATGAACTTTCACAATTGGTTACTGATAGGAAGGAAATGCCCTTATTTGGATTACACAGCGTTGTGCAGAAGAATCAGAGCTTTACAACAGTACCAGTCATGACAGATTTCAGTGAAGAGGCGAAGTACTGTTCGTTGCGTTGAAATGCTAACTTTTTAGTAAATTTGGAAGAAAATTACTGCCACAAGTAGACAAAATGTAATAAAAATGAACGTCTAAATGTAAAACTTTAATGTTATCTTCATAGCAGTTTGAAAGAATACATATTCATGGAGTAAACTAGCCCAGAATCTTATATTTTACCACTGAATGAAAAATTTGCCTGCCGTGTGTCGCCTTGTGAAAGTCCAGGTATATGATGTCATAAGCCCTGCTCTGATCATAAGTCTTGGTGGCCTCTTCAAATTCCCGAAGATTTGTCAGGCATGACCTTCCCTTGCGGAAACCACGTTGGCTATCCCTCAAGATATTATTATGTTCAAGAAATAATTTCAGCTTGTCTTTTATGATAGATTCCAGTATTTTCCATGCAACGCAAGTTAAAATGACTGGCTTGTAATTTCCTGGCTCAGTTCTTATATGTTAGTATTATATTGCCTGTAGAGTACATTTGTTGAGTGGATAATGAAAAGCCTGGTTGAATTTTATACTCACACTTCTCAATACTAGTCACAAATAAATAATTTATTTGCCTGTTTCGAGGATCAGAAGTTGAACACTAAGTAGATGAAAATTTAGTTTTAAATATAAGCTAATGAAAACAAACTCATAGCATGGAGAATCATGGTCAAAACAGTGTGTTTTATCCCAGCTCCCATTTTCCACCAACTTCCAAAGACTAGGCTTCCCATATCATATCCCTTTGCTCCCCACTATGCCACATCATTGCTCCCGTCACAACTAACATCAAATAAACATGATTGGCTCCACTTTCACATAATCTAACAATGTATGCTGCACATCCATAATCAAAATTCAAATATTTATATGATTTCAAAACAAAAAATAGCTGTAACATTCCAGCCCCTAATTTTTGTAAAACAACAAATTACAAATACTACATGAGAGTGACAAAAGTTATCACAAAATAAAATCCAAACAAGATGCATATAACTTATAATTGCTTTTTCAGCAAGATCAAGATCCTCCAGCGACAATTTGTAGACATGTGATGGTATCTTTTGAACCATACGTTTGACACATAGTGTGCCATCTTTGCAAGAGTCTCCTTTATTCATGTTTTTCTTGCCATCACACTTCTGCTTAAGTGTGTTTTTGAACTTTAATAACCAGGCTACTGCTCATCTCTGGTCTGTCCAGTTCAAGAAGTACGAAAGCAGCTTGTTGGTTGGACATGACTCTGACATTGGCTGAGCTCACACAACATGAACAGCAGCTTCCTGCTTTATTTCAGGATCATCATCAGAGACAATGTAGTTTTCAAAGGTTCCTGGCCATTGCGAATGCTGATGAAGGAACAATGGTTCATTAATCCCAGTTTTGTTTAACAGGAAAGCCTTCACTGTTGAGCTACGTGAAGCAATGTCAGCTGGACTGTCCTTTGAGGAGACATGTTTCCATTGTTTTGTTTTGGACAATGAATGAATGACGGAAATTCCATTTGCAACAAATGTTTTAAATCTTTTGGATGTGTTTGCGATGTATTGCAAATCAGTCATGCAGTCTGACCAGAAGAGGGAATCAGTCGTTCAAACTGCAACTCTGTTTTCAGCATGCGATCCAGTTGAACAGCCAAGACTGGGAATGGTTGTATTATGCAGAGGTGCAACTTTAGCTTTTCCAAATACAAAGGTCGCACGGACTTCACCTTTGTCATTGGTGAGCCGGAGATGGGAAACGGCGCCATATCCTACCTCACTAGCATCACAACAGTCGTGAAGCTGTGCAGGTACGAGGTCACCAAAGTCTTTGGGAATAAAGCTTCTGTCAACTCTGAAAGTGTCCCACAGGTGGAGTGAGTCAAGCCACCTTTTCCAAGTTTGAGAGATGTCATCTGGAATTCTTTCATCTGTTATGGCCCAAATTTGTTATGATCTCAATTTGTTATGACCTATCGGACAGCAAGGGATGACAGACAAAATTTTACTTCAACAGATTTAATAAAACAAAGCCTGACCAAGATTGGGATAGTGACAGTCCCTTGGTAACTGAGATGGGGTTGCTATGTTGTGATGTCCAGGGACAGGCAAATGCTCCAACACAGGCAAAAATACAGAAAAAGCTTCACAGGTCTTGAAAAGAGTGAAAGGTCTGGTCAAATGTTTCCTTCCACTATTTCTCTTTGCAATTTCTCCTACTACTTTACTCTCAATTTTTCTCCTTATATACTCTTTTTCAGCCCCCTCCCACCTTCCAGACTTTTTTTCAATTCTCTGGGACTTTCCCCTCTGAGGCATTCCCAGGACATGCCCAAAAACCTAGCTCCAGACTGGGCTTAACAAAAAAAAAAAGTCAATACTGCCATCTAGTGGCTTCATAACCGCCCCCCCACCCACACATTACACCTCCATTCCAAAAGGGAAAATTTTTTACTCAAAGGCTTAATTTTTCTTTTCAATAAAAAAAAGGTTAAGTAGACACGTGTGTGTTTGTGTGTGTGTGTGTATATATGCATATAACACAATATGTTAATAAACATGTGATATATATACATACTCAAACATGGGATAGGCAATCAGCAATTACATTGTCAGTACCCTTTACAAGCTTAATTTCTAAGTCAAACTCCAGTAAAATCAAACTCCAATTCAATAATCTCTGATTCTTGTTTTTCATCTTACTCAAAAACAGTAACGGATTGTGGTCAGTGTATACAATCATTGGCTTTTGCCCTGTACAAACATAAACCTCAAAGTGTTGTACGGATAGAACCAGAGCCAACAGCTCCTTCTCAATTGTGGAATAGTTCTTTTGGTGGCGATTGAACTTCCTGGAGAAGTATGCCACGGGATGCTCAATGTCATCAGAGTCACTTCCCTGAAGGAGCACAGATCCACAAGCTTGGTTGCTAGCATTGACCGCGATGGAGCATAGGCTCGGGAAGTAGGGGTGCGGGGGGTGCTGCAGCACCCTCTGGTGTGAAGCTTTAAAACTGATATGAAAATAAAACAATAGTTTATCTTTTATTGTTGTCATGGTTTAGTCCCGCCGGCTAAAGGCAACAAGCCGGCAGGCACAGGGACCATGTACCCAAAACTGAATTGAGGGACCCAAGTGCACAGGCTGAGTAAAATATAAATAAAGTTTTATAAAACTCATTAAACACCCAGGGGAACAGCAGCGATATCCAGGGCTCCAATACAAACGGCCAGCAAACAATGAGCCAACAGAATACAGCTGCACTGCCAGTGTGGCAGTGCAGCTCTTAAATACAATCAAGTCACCTCCACCTCAATGAGCAGCAGCTGTAGATCGTTGAGGTGGAGGTGCAAACAGGAGAGGGGAGGGCCTGCACGGCCAGACCATCACAGGACCCTCCCCCCAAGGCACGCCTCCTGGCGTGCCTGGAGCCTCTCCACCGGAACACTGGGGCGCCCAACTCGTCCGGGACCACCTCGGAACACACTGGGGCGCCCAACTCGTCCGGGACCACCTCGGAACACACTGGGGCGCCCAACTCGTCCGGGACCACCTCGGAACACACTGGGGCGCCCAACTCGTCCGGGACCACCTCGGGACCAACACTGGGGCGCTCTCCTCCCGGGCACTGCATGGCGCCCACCTCCGGAACACTGCCTTGGCCTGGCGCCCCCATGGCGCCCACCTCCGGAACACTCTGCCTTGGCCTGGCGCCCCAATGGCGCCCACCTCTGGCGCGGTCCTCCAGAAAGCACTCCTCATGGCGCCCCTCTCTGGCGGCCTCCTCCTGGCACCCAACTAGGCACCCCGCTCCAGCACACTCCGCTGGCGCCCGCCAGACTCAGAGATGCCTGGCACCAGCCAGACCCGGGAACACACCACTGGGCCTGAATGCATGGTGCCAGCCAGAGCCTGAATGCAAGGCGCCAGCGGACGAACCCTCCCCCCAAGGCACGCCTCCTGGCGTGCCAGGGGAGACAGGTGTCCTCGCCCCTTAACGGACCACACGCCCTGCACCGGACCAAACTTCCGGGCAACTGGGGCAGACACCTCACCGGGCAACTGGGGCAGACACCTCAGCGGGGGATAAGGAGGAGGGCACCACCTCTGGGCAGCTGGAGTGAAACAGGAGCACCTCCCCAGAGCCTACTGGGGCACCCCTGCTGGAGTCCTGGCGCCCGCCTCCGGGATCCCACGGCGCCACTGAGAGGATCAGCCTCGGCCAAGAACCAGAGCACATGGTGCCCACATCCGGGATCCCATGGCGCCGCCTGGCGCCCACATCCAGGATCCCATGGCGCCGCCTGGCGCCCACATCCAGGATCCCCTGGCGCCGCCTGGCGCCCACATCCAGGATCCCATGGCGCCGCCTGGCGCCCACATCCAGGATCCCATGGCGCCGCCTGGCGCCCACATCCGGGATCTCATGGCGCCGCCTGGCGCCCACATCCGGGATCTCATGGCGCCGCCTGGCGCCTACATGCGCCCATCTCCGGAGCAAACTGGGGCGCTCTCCTAACGGGCACAAGGCTCAAGGCAGGAGCCCTGAAGAAAAAAATAAACTGCTGCCGCTGCTCCCCTGGCTCAGCCTGGCTGGGTCCCATGTTGGCAGCTGTATTCTGTCATGGTTTAGTCCCGCCGGCTAAAGGCAACAAGCCGGCAGGCACAGGGACCATGTACCCAAAACTGAATTGAGGGACCCAAGTGCACAGGCTGAGTAAAATATAAATAAAGTTTTATAAAACTCATTAAACACCCAGGGGAACAGCAGCGATATCCAGGGCTCCAATACAAACGGCCAGCAAACAATGAGCCAACAGAATACAGCTGCACTGCCAGTGTGGCAGTGCAGCTCTTAAATACAATCAAGTCACCTCCACCTCAATGAGCAGCAGCTGTAGATCGTTGAGGTGGAGGTGCAAACAGGAGAGGGGAGGGCCTGCACGGCCAGACCATCACAATTGTTTTTGGTTCTGCAAATCTTGTATGTCATGTTTGCCGTGTGGGATGAAGAGAGCAACAATTTTATTCATTTTTAAAATATTTAATTTAACGTCAATATGTCTTTGCCAATCAGAATTGTCTTTGACTTGACGTGATTGAGATTCCAAATTCACGCGCACTCGCAAGACCACATGCCACACGAAAACGAATAACACGGACCATATATCTGCACTGTACAATCCCAAACACCAAAGGACTAGCGAGATTTCTTTGACGGAGTCTTCATCCAGCATATCAGATCAAAGTACACCGACCTCAACAATCGAGCTTCAGCAGGATAAGTTAGCCTCTGTCCTCACTGGTGGTGCTAGCCAACACGATACTAGCGCTAGCCCTTCGAGTGACAAGACTGTGACTGCTGTAGCAGGGACATAACCTTTACCATCCGAGCCATCTCAGCCTAAGTATTTCGACTTCCCCATTACGCGTTTTGGGACAGAAAGTTTTTCCAGATCATTTAAATCAGCATGGTTTCAAAGATGGAAATGGCTCCACTATGTGAAGGACATTGACAAAGCCCTGTGCTATACTTGCAGTTCTGCGGCAGACAAAAAGTTGATACAAGAGGAGAAAATGAGAGCTGACGCCGTAGTCATCAGAGGGGGCTTTTCGAATTGGTGTAGAGCCACGGAAAAATTTAGTGATCATGAGAAGTCATCTTTCCACCAAGAAGCTGTGAACAAATTAGCTGCACTTAATAAAACACCGATCAGTGCCCTACTCTCAGACGTGGTTGCGAAGGAGCAGAATACTGCCCGAGTGGTTCTCCACGAGGCCTTCAAGTCAGTACGCTATTTGGCCCAACAGGGCTTACCTCTCCGAGGCCATGATCATCGTGATGGTCATTTCTGGCAGATGATGATTGACCGCACCAAGTCGCTTCCTGAAGCTCGCCAGTGGATGCTCCGAAGGGATAACTGGCTGTCGGATAATGTCCAGAATGAGGTGATCGAACAGCTTGCACATGCTTTGCAGTGAAAGTTGGTTCATGAGGCAGTGGTCTCACATTACTTTGGCTTGACGGCTGATGGCACAACAGACATTACCTCATCTGAGCAGTTTTCCTGCCATGTTCATTATGTGGATTCTGATATGTGTCAACAGAGTGTGTTTTTGGGGTTTTATAATGCACCAGATTCGAAAGCAGACACTCTCTTCAGATGCATCACTGACATGTTTTTGCGCTTGCATCTGCCGGTTGAAAAGCTGCAAGGCTACTGTTTTGATGGGACAAGTAATATGTACGGACTATTTACGGGAGTATGTGCGCGTCTTGCAGAAATATGCCCTGGATCCCTGTTCGTCCATTGTTGCAACCACTTGTTGGATCTAGCTTTGCAAGAGGTGGCTCGGGATGTAACTCTCGTCGCAGACGTATTCAACTTCGTACAGAGCGCTTCCAACCTCATCAGAGTCTGCAAATCGGAAGAGCTTGTATCAGTCTCTTTACCTTGACAGAGAACCCGTGTCCAATGTTTCAGCTCTGTGTCCGACAAGATGGTGCGCAAGGACCAGGGCTATATCCAGACTCCTGCAAGGATATGGGCAGCTGTTAGAGACCCTTCGAGCTCTCCATAACGGCAGAAGTGTTCGTGGGGAGACCCGACAGAAAATATCAGGACTTCTCTAGCAAGCCATGAAAGGTAGAACTGTCTTCGGGTTGTTGTGCTGTGAGGCGATGTTTGGGCCCTGTGAGGCAGTAGCAAGCTGGCAAGTCAACAGCTGAGGAAGAAAGTGCTCCTGGATTCTGCTAAGGGCCTTGTTTCAGATGCTGACTTGAGTACCCTTCAGCTTCCGCAGATGGACATTGCCTGCAACTGAGGATGCTGAGTGGCCTCACCAAAGAACAAGCATTCCACTCAGTTAAAGAACTGGCTCGATTTGTGTCAGCTCTCCATCCAAAAACCAGAGGGCTCTTCTCAGAGGTGGAAAAGCTCATCCACTTGTGCCTCTGTTTACCTGTGTCTACTGCGTGTTCCGAAAGATCATTCTCAGCTCTTCACCGCCTTAAAACCTGGATGCGCAGCACTGTCACTCAGCGCAGACTCACACACATGGCACTGCTTCACGTACATAAAGACATTTTGGATGATTTGGATCTCCAGGTTCTCATTGCAGAGTTTATTAGCCGAACTTCAGAGCGCAAATTGACGTTTGGAGTAAAGAAATCATCGTAAGGTAGAAATGGTTTCTTTTCCCTGTCGCCGTGCAGGCCCAGATGGTAGCTAATTAGTCTACATGATTGTGATTTATGTAAACGTTATAAGAAACGAACAGTGTATAACTTACAAAACCCAAAACCAGTGAAGTTGGCACATTGTGTAAATCGTAAATAAAAACAGAATACAATGATTTGCAAATCCTTTTCAACCTATATTCAATTGAAAACACTGCAAAGACAAGTTACTTAATGTTCGAACAGGTAAACTATGTAATTTTTTGCAAATATTAGCTCATTTGGAATTTGATGTTTCAAAAAAGCTGGCACAAGTGGCAAAAAAGACTGACAGAGTTGAGGAATGCTCATCAAACACTTATTTGGAACATCCCACAGGTGAACGGGCTAATTGGAAACAAGTGGGTGCCATGATTGGGTATAAAAGCAGCTTCCCTGAAATGCTCAGTCATTCACAAGCAAGGATGGGACGAGGGTCACCACTTAATGAACAATTGCGCGAGCTGATTGTCGAACAGTTAAAAAACAACATTCCTCAACAAGCTTTTGCAAGAAATTTAGGGATTTCATCATCTACAGTCCGTAATATCGTCAAAAGATTCATAGAATCTGGAGAAATCACTGCACGTAAGCGACAAGGCCAAAAACCAACATTGAATGTCCGTGACCTTCGATCCCTCAGGCGCTATTGCATAAAAAACCGACATCAGTGTGTAAAGGATATCACCACATGGGCTCAGGAACACTTCAGAAAACCACTGTCAGTAACTACAGTTCGTTGCTACATCTGCAAGTGCAAGTTAAAACTCTACAATGCAAAGCGAAAGCCATTTATCAACAGCACCCAGAAACGCCGCAGGCTTCGCTGGGCCCAAGCTCATCTAAGATGGACTGATGAAAAGTGTTCTGTGGTCTGACGAGTCCACATTTCAAATTGTTTTTGGAAACTGTGGACGTCGTGTCCTCCGGACCAAAGAGGAAAAGAACCATCCGGACTGTTATAGGCGCAAAGTTCAAAAGCCAGCATCTATGATGGTAACTTACACATATGTGAAGGCACCATTAATGCTGAAAGGTACATACAGGTTTTGGAGCAACATATGTTGCCATCCAAGCAACATCTTTTTCATGGACGCCCCTGCTTATTTCAGCAAGACGATGCCAAGCCACATTCTGCACGTGTTAGAACAGCATGGCTCCGTAGTAAAAGAGTGCGGGTGCTAGACTGGACTGCCTGTAGTCTAGACCTGTCTCCCATTGAAAATGTGTGGCGCATTATGAAGCATAAAATACGACAACGGAGACCCCGGACTGTTGAACAACTTAAGCTGTACATCAAGTAAGAATGGGAAAGAGTTCCACCTGAAAAGATTCAAAAATTGGTCTCCTCAGTTCCCAAACGTTTACTGAATGTCGTTAAAAGGAAAGGCGATGTAACACAGTGGTAAAAAGGCCCCTGTGTCAACTTTTTTGCAATGTGTTGTTGCCTTTAAATTCTAAGCTAATGATTATTTGCAAAAAAAAAAAAAAGTTTTTCAGTTTGAACATTAAACATCTTGTCTTTGCAGTGTATTCAATTGAATATAAGTTGAAAAGGATTTGCAAATCATTGTATTCTGTTTTTATCTACGATTTACATAACGTGCCAACTTCACTGGTTTAGGGTTTTGTACATTTTGGATTCTGACCCTTTTTTACTGTTTCATGTACCATTGCACATCTGCTTCTCTGGTTTCGATACCTGCCTGTTATTCGACTTCATTTTTGGATACTGATTTTGACTTGGCAATTCCTTTGTTTTCTGGTTTTGACCCATTTTGCAATAAAGGCTTACGATTTTTGGAATTTTGGTACTCGTGCCTGGTTCCTGAATGCACCATTACAATAGCATTGTAAATCCAAAACTTTGGATGACTTTGCAACATTTGTTTTTGCCATCGTCACACAGCGCCCAACCTAACAGCGCCCTTTAGCCGTGACAAAATTAAAAAAAAGAATGGATTCCCACAGCCTCGCAAACTAATTTCCCCAAATCTGTGATGCTTTACAAGCACTGAAATCATGAAGAGATACTAATATTTTACGTCATCATTTATGTGCAGAAGACGTCTCATTGTGGTGCACTGCATAACAATCCAATCAAAAGTAAATTGGACTGTCGTCGGTTTTTAACAATTAGTCTGAGCAACTGTGGCTAATCGGGAGACGTTAACTGCGATAGGTTAAGGCTATTAAGCATTTTTAAAGGTGAGGATTCCGGTGATTGAATTCAAAATTAGAAGATTCCCCAAGAAAAAATGTCTGCCCCGTGGTATTGAAGCCAATTTGAAGACTCGCTGGTTTAAAAATGCATCGCACTGGATCATAACCAAATTGAAATTTATAAAACTATGCGTTTCAGAAACTTCAGATGTATTCTACTTTCCGCTGAAATATACTTTGCCGAGGTACTGTCTCCTCCTTTAAAATAACTGGCAAAAAAGCTGCAAGTTTATACAACTTCAATTCTGAAACGGTTGGGACGAAGTGTAAATTGTGAAAAAAATCAAAATGCAATGACTTTCAGATCACATTAGCCAATACAGTTTTTACAATAGAACATAAATAACATTTAAAATGTTGAAACTTAGACATTTTACATTTTTATCCACAAAATAAGCTTATTTCAAATTTTCTGGCTGCAACAGGTCTCAAAAAAGTTGAAGAAGCAATAAATATACGAGAGAATCAGCTGAAAGAACATTAAGCTGGTAATTAAGTTAACTGGCATCAGGTGTGTAACATGATTGGCTCTAAAAGGGATGCCTTAGAGAGGCTGACTCTCTCAGAAGTAAAGATGGCCAGAGGCTCTCCAACCTGTGAAGGCTTGTGTAAAAAAAAATTGTGGAATACTTTAAAAACAATCTTCCTCAACGTCAAATTGCAAAGGCTTTGAAGGTCTCCTCATCGACGGTCCATAACTTCAAAAGATTCAGAGAAACTGGAAAAATTTCTGCGTAAGGGACAAGGCCAAAGACCTTTGCTGGATGCCCGTGATCTTCGGGCCCTCAGATGCCACTGCATCACTCACAGGCATGATTCTGTCATTGAAATTGCTAAATGGGTCCAGGAATACTTCAAGAAGCCACTGTCAGTAAACACAGTCTGCCGTATCATCCATAGATGCCACCTAAAACACTATCATGCAGAATAGAAGCCATTGATGACCATGATCCAGAAGTGCCGCTGTGTTCTGCGGGCCAAGGCTCATTTAAAATGGACTGGAGCAAAGTGGCAAAGTGGTCAGATGAGTCCAAATTTGACATTTGTGTTGGAAATCTTGGACGTTGTGTCCTCCAGGCTTAAGAGGAGAAAAATCACCCCTCCTGTTATCAGCATTCAGTTCACAAGCCAGCATCTCTTATGATATGGGGAAGCATTAGTGCATATGGTGTGGGACACTTGCATGTTTTAAAAAGCACCATGAATGCTGAAAGGTATATAAAGGTATTAGAGCAACATATGCTCCCCTCCAGATGACATCTATTCCAGGTAGGCCTTTTGTATTTCAGCAGGACAATGTAAAACCACATACTACAGCTATTACAGTAGCATGGCTTTGTAGTAGAAGAGTCCATGTGCTGAACTGGCCTGCCTGCAGTCCTGATCTTTCACCCATTGAGAACATGTGGCGCATAATTCAACGAAAAGTCAGCCTAAGGAGACCCAAAACTCTCCAGCAACTGGAAGCCTGTATTAAACAAGAGTGTGATCAAATTCCAATGGCTAAACTGAAGAAACTTGTCACCTCAGTGCCCAGACGTCTCCACTGTGTTAAAAAGAAGAAGGGATGCTACACCATGGTAAACAGGCCCCTGTCCCAACTTTTTTGAGACCTGTAGCAGCCATCAAATTTGGAATGAGCTCATTTTGTGGATTAAAAAGTAAAATTTCTCAGTTTCAACATCTGCTATGTTATCTCTGTTCTATTGTGAATAAAGAACTAGCTGGTGTGATTTGAAAGTCATTGCGCTTTGATTTTATTCAAATTTTACACTTTGTCCCAACTATTTTAGAATTGGGGTTGTCGATATTGAATATTAATCTACATACGATTTTATCAACAAAAATTCATGAATAATTGCTGATATTGGTAAAAAGAGCTGTGGAAAAATGGAGGAAAATCACAGCAAAATTGGGAAAAACCACAGAGAATTCATGAGCATCCACAGCTGCACCGCCTCTGCAAAGCTGACAGCTGCAGGCACACCGCAGCCACAAGCAAAATCATAAAAGACCCCGCAGCTGCAAAATTTCTGCTACAGCCGCCCGCAGATGCGGCCACCTGAGCCTCCGCAGCGCTGCACCGCTCCACACAGACTTCTGATGTAAACTGCAACTTCCTTATTTCCAAATAATTATACGAAAGTCAAACCATCGTAAATGCAGCATGTATTTTCTGCCGAAATGGATTTATAGTATCTGATTGTTCTGTTTCTTTTCTTTGTGGTGATGAAAGAGAATAGTTTGACTCTGCTTCGATGAACCGTGTGGTTTCATGTGTAAGAACTTACACCAGGTTACAGTCTCACCTGTGCTCCAGTAGGCTGACTGCATTGCATCACTTGTTTGTCTGGGATGCACTTCTTGGATTGCATCACTGAAAAACAATATAGTGTTAGAACAGGGAAAGGGGGGACCTGTCTGTTCCCTCTTTTTAGCTCCTCCTTCTGCTCTGTTTTACTGCTGTTCATTTGTCAGAACACAAACCCACTCCTCTAAACCAAGCCCCCCCCTCATGTTCAAGTCCGTTTCCACGCCCATCCATCCCCAAATATAATCCTGTGATCATGGGGTATTGTGCAGTCACTCCAAGTGCTTATGCTCCTTCAATAGATTTGTGATTGGCTATTGTCCACACTGCTTAAGTACCACTCAAATTTACATATACTCTTCCAAAAAAGAAACTATACATTGTTTTTAGCATTAATTTATTATACATGAAATGTTTTGACAAATGTGGAAAACATGTTGAAAAGAAAGTGTAATCAATAATTCAATATTTGTATAATTTCTTTTTTGGAAGAGTATATTTACATACATTGTAATGATAATGAAGAAAAACATAACCCACCAGGACACAGGCGATCAGGATACAGTTGCCTATTGGGCTGTCTGACCTTCAGGAGTGTATGTTGAGTCATTGCAGTATCTCAGGTGAGTTACTTATTCTTTCTTTCAGATGAAGGACTCTTTCATTTCTTATGTGCTTGACTGAAAGGCTTTTGCAGACAGTGAAAAATAGACCCAAAAGGCAAACCTTATCTTCTGGGAAAACTGTCTCCAGTCTCAGGAAGCACCAGTGCAGTTTCAAAGAGTAAAGACTGGTGTCTCAGACATTTTCCCTGGATGCAGGTAGATTTCCCAGAAGACAAATTTATCCTTCACTGCCATAAGACTACAAAATTGCACTAGGGTCCCGTAATGTGAATATTTTCTTTAAAAAGAGAGCTTGATTTGCTCAAAATAGGCCAGCATAAGTGTTACCATTTCTATTATGCAGTGGATGTGTTACGATGAGGAATACCCTGGAAACAGAATAATTTAAAATAATGTTGGAATCAGTACATATAATTTTGAATAATAAAGAACATAATTTAGCCTTACAGTCCATTTATAAGGTGAGGATCATTGCTCTGTTCAGTTGGGTTAGACCATGTAACTTACATTCACTCCCCTTTCTAAGGAACATCAACCCTCAAACCTGCTGGGTCAATTAATGCCAAAATGAACAGCTCTGTCATCAATCCTAGCCAACCGTTCAACCATTCCTCTTCAGGATCCAGTCTCCAGCCTTTGAACACTAATGGAGAATGCATACCAACACTTGGTGAGCTTTTGTTGGAGTTTATATTCAGGGTCATCAATATTGTAGTGGGCTACCCTGCCAACATCATGGTGATGTGGCTGGTTGCCAGAAAGAAGAGTGACTCTTCCACCTCTGATATCTTCATCTTCAACCTGGCCATCGCCGATGCCTGCTACTGCCTGATGGGCCCCATCGGTTTCGTTGGCCTCCAAACTCTTGGAATCACATCTATATGGAATTTTTTATACTTTACATACGGGATCAAAGACACCGCCCCACTGTTCCTCACTTGCATTTGTCTGGACCGTTACGTGGCCGTGGTCCATCCCATTGTGTTCACCAACATCAAGGATAACAAGATCAGGGTGGCTATTTCCATGTTTGTTTGGGGGCTCATGTTAGCCTATGCCATCTGCAGGACATTCTGGTTGAAGGTCACTCTAGACATTCTTTCCGGGCTGATCCTGGCTGTCTTTGCCATTATGGTTTTCTGCAACATTTCCATCATGTGGAGTCTGAGGAAGTCGGTCTTTGGGAAGGAGAAGATGCACCCCATGAAAAAGAAAGCCCTCAGAACAGTGCAAATCACTCTAGCCATCATAGTGTTTAATTATCTTCCAATAGTTTCTGTCTACAACGTTGTTTTTTACTTTTATTTACCAGAATTCTGCCAGATTGAAGTCATTGCTTTCGCCCTCATGGACATCAGTGCCAGCATTGAGCCCCTAATCTACATCTCCAAGATGGACCAGCTGCCATGCCTTAATAATTTGCCCTCCATCTGCTGCCAAAGCCCTTCCACTGAGCCACCTAATGTAAGCACATGAGATGCATTCTTGCAATTGTGTTAAATTTCATTACTTTCTAAGTTAGGAAATGAAAATGAGGTCATGTAACAAAGCAAGAATGGTGGGTGATAAGCAAATATTTTGGCTTTGATATGATTGTAATTAGGAAAGAGATGACAACTAACTTAATTGTAAGGTTAGGCATTGAACAATTCCTATTCCAATTCCAATTTCACCATGATTGTACATTATATAAATTAAACAATCAAAATTTAGATTTTTTTGAAAATGCATACTCATAATCTATCCACTCAAAATAAAGAAACCATTTTTGATGTTATGTGTAGAGGCTAAGTATCTTCTGACTTCCAAGTCACTTCTGCAAGTTTCAGGACTACCTCTCAAATAGAGTACAACCAATTATGACAGGGGAAGTGAAGTCTCAATTTTTAAAGGTAAAGAAAGATGTACCACAAGGATCCATACTGCCCTACAAAGCCTAAGTGCAGTAACTACATATTGGCTAAATGTGAGTCACAGTTTTTGGCCTGAAAGTATATCACGGTCAGGCCCAGAAATTTGGTCAGAAATTCTACCATAGTGAGTCAGATAATCATAATCTATCATAGAAGTGCTGACTATTTATTTGTTGGGACAGCAAACAAACTCTGAAGCCATTTTTACTGTTTAAAGTATTGCATAGTTACTGCACTTAGCCTTTGTAGGGCAGTATACTTCTATCAATTTTATTCACCATTTATATTAATGATAGTGCTTGTGATATAGCTAATTGAAAGGCTCATTTTTATCCAGATGACACACTGCTTAACTCCTCAGCACCAATGTGCACCTCGGCCCTAATATACTTACAATCTGCTTTAAATTACTTTAAATCCCGCAAGCTCTTGTTTGTCTTGAACTTGTTTAAAATACTGATAAAGCTGAAATCCTGATCTTTTCGGCACGGAATACAATTATGCCAAATGTTTCCATTTTCTCATTGACCTGTACTCAAATTAAGCAGGTTAAGTTCTATAAATAACTAGCCCTCTGGCTGGATCATGAATTCTCTTTTAAAAATCATGTGGCCAACTTTTTTACAGAAACAGGTCCCTTTTTTCTTTGGACAGTAGGTAGAGGATTGTCGAGGCGAATATCTTACCCATATTTGACTATGGGGATGTCCTGTACATGCATGCCTCTAATAGTACCTTCAAACCCTTGAACACAATTTATCATGGCGCACTGCGATTCATCACGGGTGATGGTTTCTGAACCCATCACTGTGCTTCATATAGTTCAGTAGGGTGGTTTTCCCTTCATTATTGAAGGGAGCTACATTGTATTTTATTCATCTATAAAGCATTGCTAGGCAAGATTCCCTCCAACACTCGGCTTTTGTCCATTAAAATCACAAGTCAGGATATCGGATCACACGAGTGGATTACGTTAGAGGCTCCCAGGATTGGAACAAATCTGGGCGGCACCAGCTTTTGGCACATTTTCACCTCGTTTGTGGAATAATTGCCTGAACACTCTGAAGCCAGATTGCCTTATCCCATTCGAGTCCTTCAAAAAATTAGTTTTGGATATGATCCTAAAAGAAGCTTTTTGTACGTGCCTTTAGTTTTAATGTAGGGCATACGCATAATTTTTCTCTGTCCTATGTCCTTATATGTTTTTATTTATACTGAAACACAGTGAAAATGCAACGCTTAATTTTTAAAATCGTCGCTGATTTTTTGAAGCCATCAAAATTACACACAAGAAATATTGTGGTATTGAAGGTTAACAGCTGGAATCTGTGCAAGTCTGGGTTCAAACCCAGTTTGTGCTTCTGTCAGGGGATCACAATTCCCAAATACAACTTTTGCCATGTCATTAGCAGCAGGTTGAATGCATTGCTTGAATGACATGCAAGTGCAAAGCAAGACGCAAAGCAAAGCAAGACATTGGACGCAAAAAAGGCACAGAGGTTCATCCCCATCAGCATCATTGTCAGAATGCCGAATGCCACGGCTTACAGAACAGCAGAGGGAGTGAGCTTTGGGGGTGCTTCTTGGGGGAACATCTCAAAGAGAGGTTGCCCGCCAGTTCAGGGTCAGTCCATCCACCCTCAACAGACTGGAGCATTGCTACCAACAGACAGGAAGCGTTCACGACCGCCCCGACCAGAACAACTTCCGCTAACGACGGCACGTCAGGACCGTCACATCCCGAGGATCCATCTGAGGAATCAGTTCCAAACAACAGCAGACACAGCTTGGAACACGATAGGATGCCACAGACGCCCCATCCATGCCATGACTGTGATTTGGCGACTGGGAGGTGAAGGGTTAAGGTCCCGAAGGCCATATCAAGGCAACTTCATGACAAAACCTCACAGAGACAACACAGAGACTCACAGAGACTCCAGTTTTCTCTGCGTCATCATCTTTGGCTGCCGCGAGTCTTCCATTGTTGGGTTTTTCAGATGAATCAAGGCTCTGCGTGTCATTTGCCGACTGCCGACGACGAGTGTACAGGAGGCAATATGATTGTCATCAAGACAGGTGTGTTCTGGGGAGAAATGGGTTTGGTGGGGGTAGTGTGATGGTCTGGGCTGCCATTAATCTGAGAATTTGGGATGAACATAAGATTCGTGGAGGTGTATCAGCACAGCGAAATGTGGATGAGATTTTAAGACCAGTTCTCCAACCACTATTGAACAACCATAGACAACAACGACTGGGTCATCGTGTGCACCAGCATCAACGTCAACCATGCAACGTTGCCAAGTTGATGGCAGTACTACAGGAGGATTGGAGCAACATTCCCCAAGCAACTGTGAAACGTTTGTGTGAATCGATGCCTCGCCGTTTACGCTCGTGTGTGCAAGCACAGGGAGGACACACTGGCTACTGACAGTTTGTGGAGGGTCTGTGCATTCTCAATGGCATATCGGAAACACTTGTCGAGATAATGTGATGAAACTTTACAGTGTAATAAACAATGAAATTCTTTTTCTATTCGTATTAAATTTGAATGGAAAAACACTGGTTGTTTCTTCTTTTTGGTTAAATATGAGTGTTGCGTTTTCACTGTGTGTCAGTATATATTATTATTTTAATTAAATTGTTTTTTCTTTTATCGGCACTTGATGTATGTGAATTTTGTAAATTTTTAACTTTATTGTTTGTCTGTAAATTTCCATCGTAAATGTTTGCTTTGTAATCAGGGCTCCCCTGCAAAAGAGACCCCCGTCTCATTAGGACTTCCCTGCAATAAAGTTTATAAATAAATAAAGTCTGTTTTATTATAACCATTCAATTTCATTATACCAGCATGGGATCTAATTTTGCTAGAGGAAACGTACTTTTCTAGATGCTCACCACATATGAAAACACAAATTAAATATTTTGGCTATTCCTGTGTTTATTTCTGACAATCAATGAGCAAATGACAGCTTCAAATTATTTTTTTCTGCAAAATGATAAAACGCATTGAAAAGAAACAATGTGAAATGTCCCCAATACACAAACAGAACCGAATTTGAAAAGACAAAAAGAATTTAAATAAAATGTAAAGTACTTGAGTAATGCCTCTCTCACGTGTCCAAGGTAAGCCAAGAGGAAAAGTGTCCTTCGCTTATCATATACTACCACTTAAAGGTGCACTACGCAAGTTTGTTTAACATTACTTCTGTTGACATTCAATTTCAAACAAAACAGAGGTAGCTCACCCCTCCCTCCCATGCTTCTGTAACTGTCAGCTCTTGTCGGTGATTTGCCGGAACGGTTTGTTATGTTGTGGGATACAGCCTCTGCCCCTTGTGTTTATCTGCAGTTTGTGACGCCTGAGCGGACTCCAGAGCCCGGGTTTTTTTCACAGTGAATTCAGCGGAAGGCAGCTAGCGGATCGTGGGGAGATGTTGACGAATTGAAACAAAAATATAATCGCGCAAAAAACAAACAGACTTGCATAGTGCACCGTTAATGTTTACTATCAGTGAGTAAATATCACATACAAAGTGTTTTAGTCTCAATGATTAAAACACAATCAACATAAAACAATGGTAAATGTATCCAATGTAAAAACTGATTCCTAAAAGAGAAAATGTTTTTTAATGAATTGCAAAGTACTATAAAATTGCCTCTCAAACATGTTCAAGGTGAACCAAGAGGAACAGAGATTGTCCTCTATCTCTGAATTGAAGAGGATGCCATCCTTTGGTATGAGCTTAGCAGTTAGTTGCTGCTCTGAGGAATGAAGGCAAGCACTGGGGTTAGTTATTAGGAAAAAGGCTAGCTTTATTTAGCTCTTGATGTACTGTTTCCGTTGAAAACTGTTTAAATACAAATTGATTAAATTGTGGTTATTTCTGGAGCTGTGATTCACTGGTTATCATCAACTATCCAACAAAAGTGTTTCTTGCATGGCCATAGTAATTGATGTAGCTCCCTTGCCATATTAAATGAAAGCACTGAAGGTGCTGATGCCTCAGTGCTTACAGCAGTGACAATTATGTCCCTGAATGAAGCTACACAATTCTGTGTGGGCATGTCAGAGTGCCCTATCTGTGCATCTGTGCTTGACATAAGCAATGTTTCCATCCACTTGTCAATCGAATTACCTGAAGTTCGCTAAAAATATTGATGCGAATAAAGGCGGTGAAAATACATTTCCACCTAACAGCATTAAAGCGAATAAAATCTTGTGCGTAATGACGTTACTTGTTGCTATGCGATGAAATCGGTGTATCGAATAGATTTCTGACATTTTATGCCGTTTCCATTCATTTTCACACTGAATCGCTGAACCTTCGAGTGAACAGAATTAGTGTGGTAGGCAACAAAATTAACTAGCTAGTTTCAACCGCATTTTATTGCTATCAGCGTATCTAATAAGCGAATATAAACTTTGTACTCAAACGAACACCAATAACTGCAATTAATTTAAGGTAGCTAAATGAACGACAAATGACATCTGGTTATGCCAGATAAAGTAGATGACGGGAGGAGCTCTTAAAGTTTAATATGAATTTAACAGGTTGTTGTCTGATGATCAACATAAACTAAAGCTGGGTACAGAAAATGACGGCAACAACAAAATTCATGAGGGGTCAGCTAATGCGACAAATCTCCCAAAAATGCAGTCATTTGATCAACTTACCTGCAAACGTGTTCCAATGAAAATGAATGGAGGTCAGTGCTGGAACTATTCATTGTTTGGAACAATTGCATTCCCCATGACACGCATTACTTCCACATTCCTCGATTCCTATATGGTGCTATAAATTGAAAAAAAGCTCTTTCTCAAAAATCTGAAAAAAATCTAAAATTTAAATACAAGAAATCATGGCATTTAACCTATAGAGCCATATTCTAGGACTTAATTTTGACCGGCGTAGCGGCTATCCCGGTAACAGACAGAATGACTCACACACAAACAAAATACCGTATGGCCCGCTTGCACATGCGCACCGAGGCATAATTACTGTTTCTGAAAAAGATGCACCAGCAATTTGGGCTGCAGCAATTTAACCCCTTTTGGCCAGTACCCCGATGATGCTTTTGAGACTTACCTGGCAAAGTACTGCTGGATTGTCCTCTGTTAAACACACCCCTACTTCTTACAGTATTTATATTAATAGGAATGACAATAGCCTGTTTTAATGCTTCAGTGATTAGGTTTTTATGTCTTCCAAACTAAAGCCATTTTTCATGGGGACATCAATATTTTGTCCACCTCCAATAGCTGCAATGAAAATTTGTGAGGGGACTTCATGCAGGATTGCGGTACATTGATGTAAATTTTGCATTTTTCTAAGTTTGAATTCAACCTTAGCATTGTTAGTACTCCATCCCTGCAGTCAGGCGCACAATGGCTGTTTAGTGTAAGAATTAGGAATAATAGCGTGTAAAAGCCTTGATGCCTACCAGTATTTCGTAGCAGGTTGGGTTATGGAGGCACGGTGCTACACTCATGGAAATGGCTACCTGATGATGGCAAAGGTGACATTAGCTTTCGTTATGCTGATGTACATTTAACAGCAGTGCACGTTAATTCCTGTAATATGGAGTAGGCGAGATGTACTGTTGACCCTCTCCTACGAGAGGCATTACGCTCACACACCAGCAACAGGTGTGCGTCCTCTCCCCTGCTGGTCTCAGTTGCTGACACAGTTGTACAGTGCTCAGAACTGAAAGCAGTCTGCCTCTGACCCTGTCAGTGCCTGTGATATGGTGTTCAAGGACATGGAGGTCATGGCCGAACATGTATACTCAATCCTTTTAATCTCAAGTGACAATAATGTGCATGTAATTGTGTCATTAATTCAGTATTCTTTAATTTTTAATGTTGTCGGCAGTGAAAATTGAGGAGGAGACTCGAAAACAGGGAAAGTCAAGGCTAGGAGAGCTGGTAGGGTGACTGCATCCAGGTTCAAGTCAGCTGCAAGGACAGACCCTACAAATCCATCCAAATCCCTAATTAGGCAGATCTGTTACCCTTACCTATGCAGATTTTCAACAGTTACTACAAGGCATGTGTGACGCAATGACAAAAACATATCTGTTTATTTTATTTATTTATTTATTTTTTGTATTGTTGGTCTACAGTTTAGATGGCTGCTGATTCCAGGTTAACTTTGCGCACTGGCATCAGAAGAGCTTAGAATTCTTCGGGAGATGGCAGAGGAAAACCAATGGTTAACACTTTACTTGAAGGGCTCTGCGTAAAGCTGACAAGAAGCCTTGTATTAAAGGGGAAGTTGGGTGTTATTTGGCCCATAGCTCTGTTGTTCGTGGTCAGTGCGCGCCGTCCATAGGAAAAAGAACAAGAAAATTTGGCACAACATTGACCGAGGTAAAGAGAGGCAGCTAAAGGTGACCTAATGGCGCATTATCTCCTTCAGTTACAGTTTCATGGTATATGCTTGATAAGGTCAGCTTTAGCTACAGGACCAGAACTCTGTCCATGTTGTGCCAAATTTTCTTTTTTCCTGTTGACAACACATGATAAATTCTGGTCAAATAAAACCAAACTTCCCCTTAAAGTCTATTTCATTTGTGTTCGACTGCTGCCATGAACGGCTGTTCGTTTTTTGTCATGTCAAATCTCAAAGTGAACTTAATTACTAAAACCGCATGACAATGACAAGTCATAAACTAAGTACTTTTGTGCTTACGTAGTTTACTTAACATCCATGACCGGTGCCCCCAAGACCCCTTCAAATAAAGTGTTACGCAACGAAATTTATAGGGGACATGCTTAAATAATCTTAAAAAGAAAATAATAAAATATTTTTCCTATTTCTCAGATGGGGATGTGAACATGAGAAAAAATCCAGAGAGATGTATGAAGGTTTTGCTCCACTCAAGCACCAGGACCTCGTTGTTCGTGATGCCGGTCTCCATATTGGCCCTCCTACCAATACCTTGGAGCATCTCCAGATGCCTTGATTTCCTGCACCTGCTGTGGTGATGGCATTTTAGAGATCAAGTGCCCGCACTGTGCCAAAGACACCGGAGTTCTCAGTGCCAGTGAAAAGAAGGATTTCTGCATTGTAAACACTGATGGTGCATACAGACTTAAAAGAGATTAGTACCACTGCCAGGTGCAAAAGCTCATTTGGTTGTGATGAGACAGAAGTATTGTGACTTCATGGTGTGGTCTGGGTCCAATTTCGTCTTGCAGAGGATTTTGCCTGATGCTCACTTTTTATCCCCCCAGCGTATAATGCGGGGGGATATAGCGATCAGTGTGTCCGTCCGTCCGTCCGTAATAAAATCGTTTCCGGACCAGAACTCGAAAACTATACCACTTACAAACACCAAATTTGGTATGGAGCTTCTCCTTATGGTCTAGTTGTGCCTTTTGGGGGTTTCGGTCCGTCCGTCTGTCCACACAACCTGTAGGTTACAAAACCTACAGCCGGGGGGATCCGCCATTGCTCTTGTTTACAAATGCACTACAGAAAGTCTTCTACAGGTCAGCCATTTTACCCGAGTTGTTGACCAAGAAATGCACACGCTCAGACCACAGCACTGTCCAGAGACTCAAAGTGGAGGAATAGATGAAAATGAAATGCGTGTTGTGAATGTGTTTTGTACACAGACATACAAATACTGTCACATTTGAAATGATTTTACTAGATCTGTAAACATGTGATTTATGTACAAATACACAGTATTTATACTTAAATCATGTATAGGGGTGTGTATTGGCAAGAATCTGGCGATACAATACGTATCACGATACAGGGGCAACAATACGATATATTGCAATACTATAGGCATGACGATATATTGAGATTTTTATCCCCCGCCACAAAGTGTGAGGGGGATATAGGTTTGAGCTCCGTCCGTCCGTGCGTCCATCTGAAAAGGGGACAGCTTTTCTCAGGAACTATTAGAGATAGGACAACCAAACTTGGTGTGTAGCTTCAACCATAAAGGCCTTGATGGACTTCGGAAATGAGGTGTGCGCGATTCAGGCATTTGGCAGGGGATGTTGTTGACCATGTCTACTTGTTTTTTTTATAATTTAATTGTAGAATACCTGTCATAGCATAGTAAACTTGCATTGCTGTTACATGCTTAAGATCTGCTTACTGAATCAGAGCAGAGGGATCTACATTTGTATTTCATTATTGAAGACATAAAAGCATTTGCAGGATTCTTTGGGTAAGCAACAAATGAAAAAAATAAGTTAACAGACTCTGTTAAAGGTTCACCTTTAATTCTAATCTATAAGCGGGTTCAAATTTATAGTTCGAAAGGAAAATGCAAGGTCCCTGCAACATCCTCTCTTTATATGAAAGCTGAATAAGGAAATAAATAGCTGCCTATCAGTAAAAGTCTGAAATACTTATCAAAATAATATATGCAGTCACTGTGCAATCAAACATAACACTACATTCTGTCTTTAGCTTAACAAGAAGAAAATAAAATGATCTAAACACGGTTACAATAAGAACCTACATATTTTTAGATACTGCTGAGAGGTTCATAATCAGTTATGAGTTATTGATCTCAAAGTAATTATCAAAAGAAACTGAGATAAAGAGGCACAAATCCTTTCGTGACAACACTGGTTTTAGCTGATAAACGCTGATAAACTCCAAAGCTGAATATTCATCACGAAGCGTCCATTTGAATCCCTCCAGGCTCGTCGGCTGACCCGGGGTAGGGCGAGGGAAAGTTGAAACATGACCGTACATACAAAGATCAAACGCAAAAGTATCCTTAAATAAGTGTTTTATTGACGTTTTTAAGCTAAATCCAACATTGCTGGTGACTCCAGGATAACCTTTGCCAGAACTCAGAAAACAGCACTGCTCAGTAATTAATTTAGTTCGCCTCCCTCTCTGTGTTCACCCCCCGTCAGAGCTCTGTCTCTCTGGCTGCCCTCCTCACTAACTGGGGAACATATGTCCGGCAACATATTTTAGCATTTTTTTTTGTTTCGTTTTTCATTTCATTTTCTCGACGTCATCTGCGATCAAGTAACTAGTAGACAAGAGTCGCCCCTCGCTCCCCTCCCACACACATGCTCTGCAGGAGAGGAAGAACGGCAATCTGGCCTTAAGTTATAAGCCGCGGAAATTGTGGATATTTTATGACTCATATTTGCATTTATGTCGACTGGGCTCATTGCAATTTCTATTGCTGTTTTAAAATTAATTGGATGTAGCCTAAATTGTGCATTAACTTCATTCTCGAACAGTGTCAAGTAAAATTGTGCCTCGAATCATTTTTTAATATGCATTCCAGTACTACGTAAGAAGGAAATTCGATTGCATACGCTTTAAATAACAAAATAATGACATGACTTTTTCTAATATAGTCAACGGAAAATTGACAGGTGCGGTGCACTGGACGCCACATTGGTTTCTTCAACTTCTCGCTCTGGTGCCCTCGCGAGATCTCCTTCTTCTGCTTCCTTCGGAGTGAAACGGTAATGACTGCTGGCTGCTGCCAACTACAGGTCGGAGTTTTAAATGGAACATAAAAATGAACCACCGCCGTGAATATTCGCATGAAAATTATTAATTTAAAAAAAAATCGATACAATGCTGTTGAATGTCGATACAGTATCATGAAACGAAATATCGCGATATTTCAGTGTATCGATATTTTCTGACACCCCTAATCATGTACAAGTGTTATAACTATAATGTTTTTGTTTTACTCTTCGATGAAGGTGAATTGATTGATTTAAACATAGTGATTTACACAATTATTCAATTGGCACCACCGAGGGACACAGTTTCGTCAGGGCACATGCCACTCTTACTGTTTTATCAAGGGAGGTGAAGTTAGATTCATCACAATGTAAAAGAGAAATAGGCACAGGTCCATGTAACATTCAGTACTTTGACTGTGCTTGCCAAATTACTTGTTCTACGTGTATACGGACAGCTGCTTAATTCTTCTAGTTTGACATGTAATGTGAATATAGGCCACTAGATGGCAGTATTTACCTTTTTTTTGTTCAGCTCAGACTGGAGTCATGTTTAGACATGTCCTGAACATGTCTGGGGCAAGTCTCAGAAAGTTAAAAAAAAAAGAGGTCTAAATGTGGGTGGGGTCTGAAAGAGAGTATATAAGGAAAAGAATTGAGACAGTAAAGTAGTAGGAGAAATTGCAAGAAGATGACCAGACCTGCCATTCTGTTCAAGACCTGTGATGTTTCTTTTGTGGATTTCTTTGCCTGTGTTTGAGCATTTTCTTCATCCAGGACATCACCAAGCCACCCCACTAAAAAGGGACTGTAATTATTTCTGTTTTTTCTTATTTATCAATCTTGGTCTTTAGTTGTAGGTTGTTATTAGTCTTTGTCTTTGTTAAAAATTAAATGTGTTTTAGTTGTTAAAACTGTGTTTGTCATCCCTTGCTGTTGCTGTTGTGTTATAAATGTAATAACAAATTGGGGCCATAACAAATTGGGGGCTCAAGGTCCGGGATAGACCATTGTGTGAGTAATTTATTGAAAATCTAACATTCCAAATTGTGAAATTGTTTTTGTGAATTTTCCTAGATATATATTGACAACAGCAATGGATGATTTCTTGGCATCACCAACCGTAGGGGTTTTGAAGTCTTTTAAAAAGACAGAACTGCTAGAAATTTGCAGACAGTTGGAGCTGACAGAGGTAAAACCAGCCATGCGAAAAGCAAGACTGGCTAGAGAGATAGTTGAATATTACATTGATGAAAATGTGTTTGCACCAGGAGATCTGGAACAGTTTCCAGTGGAAAATCCAAATATAGAAATGGAACTTAAATTAAAATTGCTAGAGATTGAAAGGGAGGAAAGAGAAAAAGAAAGGGAGGAAAAAGAGAAACAAAGAGAATTTGAGAGGGAAGAAAAAGAAAAACAAAGGCAGTTTGAGTTAGAAAAATTAGCAAGAGAAGAAAAACAAATAGAATTTGAGAGAGAGAAAGAGGAAAGAGCAGAAAGAGAGAGACAGAGACAGAGAGATTTTGAATTAGAGAAATTCGATAGAGAAGAAAGACTCCAAATGGAGCAACTAAAAATTAAAATTGAAACTAAAAATAAATTTTGTGCCAGTCAGGAGGTAAAACTGGTGCCTCCATTTTCAGAAAAGGATGTTGACAACTATTTCCAGTGTTTTGAAAAGGTAGCAAAGAGTTGCCAGTGGCCAAAGGAACACTGGCCTCTGATGTTGCAAACTGTCCTCAAGGGTAAAGCTCAACAAGCCTATTCGGCTTTGTCTGCAGATGATTCCTCTGATTATGAGGTTGTCAAAACGGTTATTTTGAGAGCTTATGAGTTGGTTCCAGAGGCTTACCGACAGAAATTCAGAGGTCTGAAGAAATCTGAAAATCAGACTTATGTTGAATTTGCTAATGAGAAGCAGGTTTGCTTTGAGCGCTGGTGTACTTCTATGGAGGTCAAGGATGATTTCAACTCACTAAAAGAGATGGTGTTAGTTGAAGAATTCAAGAACTGTGTTAAGGATGATGTTAAGACCTACCTTAATGAGAAGCAAGCACTGAATTTGCAATCAGCTGCCAAATTTGCAGATGAATATGTTCTCACACATAAGTCCAAATTTCAGTCTAGCAGTAATAAGAGATGGTCCCAATTTCAGAATAAGGGTAATGGTGATACCCAAGATTCCTCACCCAAAGACAAAGACAAATCTGGTGATGGTGCTCAGAAATCCAGTAACAGGTCTGATCAAAGTGTGAAAGCTGACAGTGACAAAAGTGGTCTAGTTTGCAGTTATTGCAAGAAATCTGGTCATGTTACAACTAACTGTTGGTTCCTTAAAGCTAAGAAAGAAAAAGAAAAGGATACCAAACCAAATGCCTTTGTGAAAACAAGGTTAGAAACCCCTGTAGTAGATAACCGATCTGCTAAATTGCCTGCTTCTTGTGGGGCTAAAAAGCCTAATACAGCTGACTTTGTGAGGGAGGAATTTCTTCCATTTGTGTCAGAGGGATTTGTGGCTCTAAATGAGCATACTACTCCTGTCCCCATATATATCCTAAGGGATACCGGAGCTTCTCAGTCACTTTTGTTGATGGACTCCTTGGAGTTACGTGATGAGACCGCTTCAGGGGATTTCATACTTGTACAAGGTATTGAAGGGAGGACTGTATCTGTACCCCTGCGATCTATATTCTTGAAGTCAGATTTAGTTACAGGACAGGTAAAGGTGGGACTTATGTCAAGTCTACCTATAAAGGGTGTTTCTCTGTTGCTAGGCAATGACCTGGCTGGGGGCAAAGTAGTTCCCCCTGTACATCTTACTTCACAGCCGAGCACTGAAGATGGGGATGAGGACCCATCTCTGTATCCTTCTTGCGCAGTGACTCGTGCTATGGCCAAGAAGGCTAAAGAAGAAGATGATGTGGTGCCGTCCAGTACATTGAATAGTCAGGACTCAGGTGGTTCGCCTCATGACTCTGATAGGCCTACTATGGTTTCTCCGTTTGAGGACTTATCAGATACTTTTATCAGTTCTCTATTCAGCCAGCCGGATGGGTCTGGTGATTCTGATGTGTCTGGAGACTTGTCTCTGTCCAGAAAGCGGTTGATTGAGGAGCAAACTAATGATTCTGAAATTTGTGTACTAAAGAGGAGAGCCCTTCCTGAAAAAGAAATAGATGCAGTTCCAGTTGGGTATTATCTCAAGGATGGTGTGTTGATGCGGAAGTGGCGCCCTCCTGATATCCCTGCCAATGCAGATTGGGCAGTGGTCAAGCAAATTGTTGTTCCGAAGGTCTATAGGAATGAGATCTTAACAATGGCTCATAGTTTACCTTTAGGAGGTCATCTTGGTGTTAACAAGACTGTTGATAAGATCATGAAACACTTCTTTTGGCCTGGGCTTCGGAAAGACGTTTCCAACTTTTGCAAAACCTGTCACACTTGTCAGGTAGTCGGAAAACACCAGTTAGACCCACCTGTAGCTCCATTGCAGCCTATCCCAGCATTTGGGGAGCCATTCTCTAGGGTCATTGTTGATTGCGTTGGTCCATTACTCAAGACTAGATCTGGAAATCAGTACTTGTTGACAATCATGTGTGCATCTACCAGATTCCCCGAAGCCATACCTCTACGTAACATCAAGGCAACTGCAATCTCGAAGGCTTTGATAAAGTTCTTCACGTTGTTTGGTCTTCCCAGGGAAATTCAGTCAGACCAAGGTAGCAATTTCACTTCTGGATTGTTTCAGCAGGTTGTGTATGAACTAGGTGCAAAACAGATTCTTTCTAGAGCCTATCATCCAGAAAGTCAGGGTGCCTTAGAGCGGTTTCATTCCACTCTCAAGACAATGATGAGGACTTATTGTTATGACCATGAGAAAGACTGGGATGAAGGGGTTCATTTGCTGTTGTTTGCAGCTAGAGAAGCAGTGCAGGAGTCTACTGGATTCAGTCCATTTGAGCTAGTGTTTGGTCATGAAGTGAGAGGACCTTTGCTATTATTGAGTGAACAATGGCAAGAGGAAGAGCCGCAAATCAGTCTGTTAGACTATGTTAGCAAGTTCAAGGAAAGATTGCGTGCAGCTTGTGACCTTGCCAAAGAGAACTTGAAATCAAGTCAGGGAAAAGTGAAAACTTGGTATGATCATAAGGCTAGAAGCCATGAGTTTAAACCAGGAGAAAAGGTCCTTGTGTTGTTTCCCTTGCAGTCCAATCCATTGCAGGCTAGATTTCATGGTCCTTATGAAATTCTGATAAAACTCAATGATCTCAATTACATTGTGAAGACTCCAGATAGGAGAAAACCAAAACAATTGTGTCATATTAACATGCTAAAGCCTTATCATGACAGAAATGCTAGGGTTGCAGCTGTCACTTCAGATTCTCCAATGGTCGAAACGTGTGAAGATGAGGGGGAGTTTCAAGATGATGAACCAAGAATTAAAGCTGAAGTTCTTTCATGTAAATTGTCAAACACTGAAGTGTTGCAAAATCTTGATGTAAAACTCCAGCACTTAGAACCCTCACAGAGAGATCAGTTTGAAAGGTTGATCAAGAAATATGAGGATTTGTTTCCTGATGTTCCAAAGAGAGTTACTATAGCCTCTCATGATGTAGATGTTGGTGATGCCAAACCAATAAAACAGCATCCATACCGGATGAATCCTGAAAAGAGAAAGATTGCTGAGAAAGAGGTTGAGTACATGTTAAAACATGATATTATCAGACCCTCCAACTCCGATTGGAGTTCACCATGTGTGCTAGTTCCAAAACCTGATGGAAGTAATAGATTCTGTACAGATTATTGCAAAGTCAATGCTGTAACTAGAACTGATGTGTTTCCAATACCTAGGATTGATGATTGTATTGATAGTGTAGGGCAAGCAAAGTTTCTGACCAAGATTGATTTATTGAAGGGTTATTGGTGTGTGCCTTTAACTGAGAGGGCCAAGAGCATCTCTGCTTTTGCCACACCATCTGGATTGTACCAGTATGAAGTCCTACCCTTTGGCATGAAAAATGCCCCAGCCACGTTCCAAAGGATGATACAGTCTACAATCGCCGGATTGCCACACACGGGTGCATACATCGATGACCTGATCACATGGAGTGACTCTTGGGAAGAACATCTAAAAGATGTAGAGACGTTGCTCCAGCGCCTGACCCAGGCTAACCTGACTGTTAACCTGAGCAAGAGTGACTTTGGTTGTGCTACTGTCACCTATCTTGGCTACGTCATAGGCCAGGGTAAGGCGGCACCCATAAATGCTAAAGTCCAAGCCATCATGGACTTTCCAGTTCCTGACAACAAAAAAGCTTTGCGCCGCTTCCTTGGAATGATCGGGTACTACCGCAAGTTCTGCAAGAACTTTGCTGAGATTGCTCTCAGTCTAACTAACCAACTGAAGAAAGGCGTAAAGTTCACCTGGGATGATGCATGCCAGAGAGCCTTCGATCACCTGAAGTCTCTGCTGTGTCACTTCCCCGTGCTCAAATCTCCTGACTTCAACAAACCGTTCTCCATCGCGGTCGATGCTAGCGACCAAGCTTGTGGATCTGTGCTCCTACAGAGAAGTGACTCTGATGACATTGAGCATCCCGTGGCATACTTCTCCAGGAAGTTCAATCGCCACCAAAGGAACTATTCCACAATAGAGAAGGAGCTGTTGGCTCTGGTCCTTTCTTTACAACACTTTGAGGTTTATGTTTGTACAGGACAAAAGCCAATGATTGTGTACACTGACCACAATCCGTTAATGTTTTTGAGTAAGATGAAAAACAAGAATCGGAGATTGTTGAATTGGAGTTTGATTTTACAGGAGTTTGACTTGGAAATTAAGCATGTGAAGGGTACAGACAATGTAATTGCTGATTGCTTATCCCGTGTTTGAATGTGGATATATATATCATGTGTTTGAATATTGTATGATATGTATATATAGACAAGTGTTCACTTAACCATTTTGTATTGAAAAGAAAAATTTTGCCTTTATGAGTCAAAATTTTTCCCTTTTGGAATGGAGGTGTAATGTGAATATAGGCCACTAGATGGCAGTATTTACCTTTTTTTTGTTCAGCTCAGACTGGAGTCATGTTTAGACATGTCCTGAACATGTCTGGGGCAAGTCTCAGAAAGTAAAAAAAAAAGAGGTCTAAATGTGGGTGGGGTCTGAAAGAGAGTATATAAGGAAAAGAATTGAGACAGTAAAGTAGTAGGAGAAATTGCAAGAAGATGACCAGACCTGCCATTCTGTTCAAGACCTGTGATGTTTCTTTTGTGGATTTCTTTGCCTGTGTTTGAGCATTTTCTTCATCCAGGACATCACCAAGCCACCCCACTAAAAAGGGACTGTAATTATTTCTGTTTTTTCTTATTTATCAATCTTGGTCTTTAGTTGTAGGTTGTTATTAGTCTTTGTCTTTGTTAAAAATTAAATGTGTTTTAGTTGTTAAAACTGTGTTTGTCATCCCTTGCTGTTGCTGTTGTGTTATAAATGTAATAACAAATTGGGGCCATAACAGACAGCACCCAGTTTTTTTTCCCCCACATGTGAGGCCAGGAGTTTCAACCTTAGGACAAAATAACACAACTTGGTCTTGAATTGTGACGCCTTGGTCACCGAGGACCAAGTCTCCAAGTAGGAGGTTATCCAAAAAGCCACTGTTGGCCATAAAGTGAGCATCTCTTGTCCGCCCACCCCAGCCCTTTGAGATGAAGGAGATTACTCCTTGTGGAGAAATAGCAATAAGGGATTTCATGGTGTTGTGAGCTTTATACTGTGAGAACATCTGTGGCCTAATCTTGAAGTCTTTTGGTTTCTCAGTTCATATCTCAAAACAGTCTATTACTGACATGCAATTCTTGAATGATTTTCTTAAATGCCATTGGCAGAGATCTTTTGACATGCTCACTCTCCGGCACACACTCAAAAGGTACCATCTGCTCATTAAGAACATTTATCACATTTGTAAAAACTCTGCAAACGGTAAAACTGTGAACAGAAAATAGATAGGATAAAAATGCAATCGGTAGGTTAAGCATGATTCTCATTAATGTTAAAACGAGCTGTTGGAAGGATGTCATGTGTGCCGTGTCCCTAAGAGATGGCTTTATGAGGTCCAGCACCGCCATTAAAACTGTGAAATTAGCCAGTCCGGTGAGAGTTTTCAGCTTGTCCTTATTTTCAAAACTGCTCTTTTCAAGAAGATCTAAGGATTTTCGCTCGTCTGTCAGTGCAGAAGTCTCGTTCTGGAGTTGCTGACACTCAAATTGAAGCGAGTTGATGTCTTCTGAGGTCAGGTCTGTTTGACACGTTGCATCACATTTTGATTTGGTATCAATGATACTGGTCTCATCTTCAGCCTCAACGGGCACCAGCTCTCCTAAGAGATCAAGGAGTGTTCTTGTAGCTGTGCGTCTAGTTGACTCCTCCCTCTTTTTCTTCTTCATTGCCTCTTTCACTCCATACTTCTCGAGATGTCCCAGGGCTCGCCTCCTCTCAGGAGCCTTTGTATGGGCAAAAACCGATGGCACGTAACTAGGTGACAAAGGGTCATCACTCTTGCTGCCTGAAAAAAGAAATCAGCCCTGATCAGAAACCCAATTGCTGCAAACATTATTTTAAAGTTAAGTTCACGTCATCAATCTTTTAATTTGGTTTCAAAATGTCTTATGAAAATTTTACAATTGGGTTAATGTTTTCTTGTTAACATGAAATTGCATATAATCAAACAGGTCTTTATTACTTTAAATATATAAGCACTGATATAGGCAATAGAACACTTCTCTACCCCAGATAAACCATCAGTCAGATTGGTATGCACAGCTATTACCAGTATCTTAGTATTGTTAGGGCCCCAATTTGTTATGACATACAAGACAGCAAGGGATGAAGGATAGAGGTCTGGAAATTCCTCCTCTATAGAGTCAGATTCTAGATCAATCAAAGGCATATCAGTTACAATAGAGTAGGGCACAACCTTATCCCCAGCAAGATCATTACCAAGAAGCAAATGAACACCTTTGAAAGGAAGAGAAGACCTAACACCAACAGTATCAGGCCCAGAGACCAAGTCTGATTTGAGATGAACATTATGGAGAGGTACACTTGTAAAACCACATTCTACTCCTTGAATAAGGACATTAGCCTGAGTAGACGATTTGTCCGAAAAAGGCAGAATATCTGCAAGAGTAAGACATTAGGAAGACCCAGCATCCCTTAGAATTTGAACAGGAGCAGATGAGGAAAAATCATGCATAAGTGAGACAAAACCATCGGTGATGAATGGCTCAAAACCCTCCATAACAGAATTAGAAACAGAAGGTAGAAGATCAGGCGAACTGACCTTTGATACAAGAGATTCGCACTTAGTGAAAGCAGTTGGCTTGGTTTCTTCTCGTTGTTGTTTTCTCTTGAGTGCATAACATTCAGAAATAAGGTGACCGTGCTTTTTGCAGTATTGGCAAGACACAGAAGGTAAAGAATCAGAGAATTGCTTCTCACTGGAAGGTTTTCTCTCAGAAGTGGCCTTAGAATCATTAGCAGTGTTATTTAGAAGAAGTCTTGGACTGAAAGTTGTTTTGTAATTTAGAACAAGTGGATTTTTGGACCAAAGAAGACTTATGAGTCAATGCATAACTATCAGCTAGGGTAGAAACATCTTGCAAAGTATTGGCTTGTTTTTCCTCAAGGAAAGTTTTGATATCAGGCTGGATACACCTTTTGAATTCCTCAACCAAAATAAGTTGCCACATTCTCTCAAAATCTTTTTCAACTTTCATGGAATTACACCACTGATCAAACAACTGTTCCTTTAACCTGCCAAATTCAAGGTGAGTTTGACTGGCTTCCTTGCAAGAATTCCTAAAATTTTGCCTCAGGGACCAATTCATAACCCTTCAGAATGGCAGATTTGACAAAATCATAATCAAAACACTGTTGGATAACTGGTTATAGACTTTCCTAGCTTTACCAGTAAGAACACTTTGTAACATCATTGTCCAATGCTCTTTTGGCCATTTCAAATTTTCAGCAATTTTTTCAAAATGGGTAAAGTATTAGTCTACATAATTTGCTAAGAAAGGAGGAACAAGTCTGACGTATTTAACCACATCAAAATGATCAGAAAGTCCAAAAGATTTTGTAACAGTACCTGCTTCTATTTTCCTCATTTCCAATTCATACTGCATCCTTTTTTCTTCTAGTTCTCTACTTCTCCCTCTCAACCTTCTTTCATCCTTCTCCATCCTTCTTTTCTCCAGTTCTCTTTCCAACCTTCTCTCTTCCAGCTCTTTCAGGCGTAGCTGAAATTCAAGTCTTTGCAGCTCCGTTGCAGGCACTTCCACAGCTTTAATTAATTCTGCTGCTTCTTCCCCAAAGATATCTTCATCGATGAAATGTTGCACCAAAATGCTGAATATTTCTTGTTTCTTAATTGATGATTTCACATCAGATAATCCAAGGGTTGAGGCTATTTGCAGCAAGTCCATCTTCTTTGCCAACACAATTAATTCCTGAGTTGGAGTTTTTAAAAAACTTTCCACATCAAAGGTCATGATTGCTGGTTTTTCAACTTGTCACAAGATTAAAGAGAATAATTCAGCTTTAATCTTTGGTGAATCCAATAGTTGATCCAATTAATGATTTATCTCAGTGGAACCTCCAATTTGTTATGACTTGAAAAAAATCACAACAAAGAAAACCAGGAATGACAACTAAACAAATTTATTCTTCACAAAATAAGTTCTCCAAAAAATTTCTACTGTTTAATTCTCTAATAACACTGTAATGCCACTAAATTAACTTTGTTGCCAAAACAAAACTTTGTTTCTGCTCTGCTCTACTGTGCTTAAAATCACAGCATTTATATAGACTAGCAACATTCTGGAAAGATCCACAGGATTTATGGGTAATCCCGCCCCCAGGTAGGAAGGTGCCAGAAGCTTCTAGAAAGCACTAGTCCATTACATCAGATCATGTTTGACAGACACACCACCAGAGGGTGCTAAATGAACAAAATAAATAGCTGACCAGCAAGGCAGCAAATACAGCATGTAACAAATCTTTATTTACAAATGCTGTATATAATGCATATACAATAATGTACAAATGCATTTACAATGCTGTGCATAAAATACACATACATAACACTACAGGGTTAGTAGAAAGTTCTGAGATGGTACCATTATCCTAAAACTTAGTTTGGTGGTGGGAAAATTCCCAAATATGAAGGAGAACCACATTTCGAACAGTAACGTTCACTGAAATGAATACTAAGGAGCCCCATAAAGTGAAAAATTACTAGCCACCTTAAAAAGATTTGGATTTTGGGGGCTCTCCTCTCACCCCTCTGATGTCTCATGGTGATTCTGGCTGTAAAATCCTGATATACCTGTATATAGCCCAGACTACACAAGCACGTCAAATTTCAGCTTCCTGTCTCTATTACGTGAAAAATTGTGGTCCTTCCAAAATGCTACAAAACAAAATGACCAATTCACAGAAGACAAAAGAGCATGGCTCCCAAATTTCAAGATATTTTCACACAAAAACCATCAGAGATATCAACACAAAACTTGGGATTCTTTTGTTTGGTACCATAAAGTATTTTTGGACAAAGTTTGAGGAAAATTTGAGAGGTGTCATGTACATGGATGGCTGAGTTGACATGGAATGACCCTTAACTTGAACTCATTGAAAACCAGCAGGTACCCTGCGCTGCTGGCAGTGGTGGAGGCAGGCGTTGGTGGAGATGTAAAAAATTTGCAAACCTCTTCCAACATTCCTGGCCCTTGAATTTGTAATGTCCCCAACCCCTTTATTTACAGCGCCCTCCATAATTATTGGCAGCCCTGGTTAAGGTGTGTTAAAAACCTTAAAATAAATTCAAATTTTATTGCAGAAGCATACTCTCACATTGAAAATTGTAGAAAAATGTAACCCTCAACTCAATTGAATTTAAAGGGAAAAAAAATTTCCTGACTCAGAAATAATTATTTTTCATAAAATGACCTGTTCCACAATTATTAGCACCCCTATCAATTCCTAGGAAATAAATGTAATTGAAGTATTTCAATTGCTAGGCAGTTGCTATGGTGTTCGGAGTGATTGCTAGAGCATTGTTAGGTGGTTGCTATGGTGTTCTGGGTGGTTGCTAGAGCATTGATTGGTGGTTGCTATGTGTTCTAGGTGGTTGCAAGGGTGTTGCTACGCAGTTGCTATGGTGTTTTGGGTGGTTGCTAGGGAGTTGCTAGGTGGTTGCTATGACGTTCTGAGTGGTTGCTAGGGCTTTGCTAGGCGGTTGCTATGGTGTTCTAAGTGGTTGCTAGGGCGTTGCAAGGTGGTTGCTATTGCATCCAGTCTTGAAAATGAGTAACAATAAATAAATACCGATGTTCTCGATTACAGATTAACCATTTTCATAAATATCAATGCAACATTAGTTTGTTAAGTCTTTGTTTCTAAAAATGCGAGTTTCAAAGTATATCCAGGAATTTTATGTTGAATATAGGTTTTAACTAAGTTTCTCATTTGAGCGGGAGTGCTTGCAGGTCGTGTGCGCGTTTGTGTGTGTGCGTGTGTGTGTGTGTGCGGTGTGTGTGCGTGTGTGTGTGTGTGTGTGTGTGTGTTTGTGTGTGTGAGTTTGTCAAATTATATGCAAGTTCTTTGTTTTAAAAAACAGTCAAAGAGTCGATATATACCCGTTATTTTTTCTTTCAGTATGAATAAACAATCAGCCCCCTTTAAGTCAATGTATGAACTATGTTTAATATGATATCATGTATCATATTAAAGTCTTTTGACTTTAAGAAATGATAAAATCGAGTGTAGTAAGCTGGAAAATGCGAGTTTCAAAGTAGAAATTTATGTTGAAAATAGGTTTTAACTGAGTTTTTCATTTAAGCGGGAGTGTATGTCGGTTGTGTGCGCGCGTGTGTGTCTGTGTGTGTGTGCTTGTGTGTGCGTGTTAGTTTGTTAAATTATACGCAAGATCTTTGTTTTTAAAAAGCAGTCAAAGAGTTGAAATATACCCGTTATTTTTTCTTTTTATTTATTCATTTATTTATTTCTCTCACTCACACACAGCCTCCCCGGAGAGGGTGCGAAGAGGAGAGGAGAGGGGGGGAGGATTAGGGAGAAGGGCGGTAATTACTTATGGTGGGAAAGTATGATTGTTTAAAAAATAATGACAACCCGTGAGAAAAATATTTAGCGCAGTGTCCCAAAAGCCTATTAATGAAACATCCTGAGACCTATGACCTCAGAGAGCAATTTCACGCCCCATAGCTGTGCGCATCTCCGCACCCTCAAAAATATATAGACCACCAACCAGCGCATTCCCATGCACAATTTCAGAATAATATATCATTTCATGTTTACTCCTTTCACCTTGAGAGTTCCCAGGCCTTTAAAAACTTTGGAATGTGAATACTCTGTTGCCTAGGCCACCTCAAAACTTTTTAAATTAAGATTGCGAACACTGCGGATGTTATTTTCAAAATAATTATTCAGTCATGTTTATATGCGGCCGTTCATAGTTCTGAACAATTTCGCTCCCTCCATTCAATAACTTGACATTGTGAACGTGCTTAATGTATGATTTTCTTGCACTTTTTAAAATCAATACGAAGGCCCAGGAAAATCCCTAATACATAGCAATGACCGCCAGGAACAATCTCACAACACGCAGACACCCGTATCTTTCAGACCACCGCCCTGGGTAAGTTTCATCACCCTATTATTTCTTGACAGAAGATTTCATTCATGAATCGCTACCCCAACGCAGGTTCTGCCATCCCATGGTGTCCCACACACCAACACCCCCGCCGGATTCAACCCCGCCCCACCTGTGTAAGTTTATTGTTCTGCTTTTTTACAGAAGTCGTTCGCACATCAATCATCCCGAATTCAGCTGTTGTTTTAAAAATGACAGCTGTGCGCATCCGCAAGTTCCGCTAACTCAGCAATGCGCTCAAACACCTGTCGGATTCAACCCCTCCCCTCCTGGGTAAGTTTTATCGGTCTCCTGCTTTTTAACAGAAGCTGATCGCGCATCAATGCGCAATCAATCATTTCGTGGCTTACCCCTCCCCGCGAGCCCCGCCCGCCCATGGGATCCGCTCACTTTCAATGCCTACAGTCGGAGACACAGATGGGAGAGACACAGACCAGGGAAGAAGACGTACAGAATTAACACTCTGCATGGAAACCATCCTTATTTCGCACTTCTTTCGTCAACTACATTACAACTTTTTGGTAACTTTACTTTTCCACGCACATCGCGCCGAAAAACTGCGGTAAATAATTTTCTTTCTCTCTTTCTCCTTTATTTATTTATTTCCTTTATCTTGCCCGTTTTAACACTTCATATTCTTATTTTTTCTGCTTTAAAAAACACTCTTTTCTCTCCGAAACTCTCCGAATTTAAACTCTCTTTGGTTTTTTTCGTTACAACACACAACCAACCAAACTCTTGAAATAAAGTTTTACCAACTTTATCACTTGCACTTCTCCCTTCCAACCACGCATATAATATCCGTTTTAAAAACCACCAAACTATAACACAAGAAAATAAATGCTTTAAAAGGTGCATCCCCACAAAAAACCTAAAACATCACTAAAATGTATAAAATTCTCTCCCCGCACCAGAACGTTCAAGGGGGAAGGGGGGTTGGGACGGTGCTGAATCTCACTCACACACAGCCTCCCCGGAGAGGGAGAGAAGAGGCGCGGGGGGGGTTGGAGAAAAGGGCGGGAAATACATAATGAATATCTTTTTCTTTTTCTTTTTTTTTATATGAACTCAGGTGAACTCTTCAATTCATTAAAAAGCCATCAATCATTTTGACATAAGGCGCATGCTATTTCTCTCTACTCTCGGGGCTATCTAACTTCTGGGAACACTGTCTCCAGTCTCAGGGAGCTCCACTGCAGTTTCAAAGAGTAAAAGCTGGTGTCTGAGCACTCTTTTTTCCAGGATGGAAGTAGTATTCTAAATAAAAATATATATATTATCCTTCAGTGCCACAAAGTACAAAATTATGCTAAGGTAATATGAATATTACCTTAATATGATTATTTTCATCAAGAAAGAGAGCTTGATTAGCTCAAAATAGGCCAGCATAAGTTTTACCATTTCTATTATGCAGTACATGTGTTATAATGAGGAATACTTTGGAAAACAGAATAATTAAAATAATGCTGGAATCATAAATAATTTAGAACAATAAAGAACAAAATTTTGCCTTCAAGTCCATTATGGAGGTGAGGACTATTGCTCTGTTCAGTTGGGTTAGATCATGTAACTTACATTCACTCTCCTTTCTAAGGAACATCAACCCTCAAACCTGCTGGGTCAATTAAAGTCAAAATGGACAGTTCTGTCATCAATTCTAGCCAACCGTTCAACCTCTCCTCTTCAGGATCCAGTCTCCAGCTCTTGAACACATCTGCAGTATGCTCAACACTTGGTGAGGATTTGTTTGACGTTATTTTCAGGGTCATCAACCTTGTAGTGGGCTACCCTGCCAACATCATGGTGATCTGGCTGGTGGCCAGAAAGAAGAGTGATTCTTCCACCTCGGATTCCTTCATCTTCAACCTGGCCATCGCCGATGCCTGCTACTGCGTGATGGTCCCCATCAGCTTTGTTGGTCTCCAAAGGCTTCGAATCACATCAATATGGAATTTATTGTACTTTTCCTACGGGATCAAAGACACCACCTCACTCTTCCTCGCTTGCATTTGTCTGGACCGTTACGTGGCCGTGGTCCATCCCATTGTGTTCACCAACATCAAGGATAACAAGATCAGGGCGGCCATTTCCATGTTTGTTTGGGGGCTCATGTTAGCCTATGCAATCGGCCGGACAGTGTGGTTGCACGTCACACAAAAAATTTTTCCCGTGCTGATCCTGACTGTCTTTGCCATCACGGTTTTCTGCAACATTTCCATCACGTGGAGTCTGAGGAAGTCGGTCTTTGGCAAGGAGAAGATGCACCCCATGAAAAAGAAAGCCCTCAGAACAGTGCTAATCGCTCTGGCCATCACAGTGTTTAATTACCTTCCTGTAGTTGTTTTCTCAATTGGCTTCAGTTTCTTTGAATTCTGCTACTTCAAATTCTTGAAGTTGGAAACATTGTCTACGCCGTCATGGACATCAGTGCTACCATTGAGCCCATAATCTACATCTCCAAGATGGACCAGCTGCCACACCTTAATAAACTGCCCTGCATCTGCTGCCGAAGCCCTTCCACTTAGCCACATAATGTGAGCACATGAGATGCATTCTTGTGATTGTCTTTTAAACTGCATTTACTTTCTATGTTCGGAACTGAAATGTGTTCATGAAACAAAACGAGAATGGTGAGTGAGAAGCAAATATTTTAGCTTTGATATGACTGTAATTAGGAAAGAGATGACAATTAACTTCATTGTAACCCTCGGCATTGAAAAAAGTGTAAATTATTAGAATTGCCAAAATGCCCATCTCACTATGACTGCAAATTACATAAACAATCAAAATTTTGATTTTTTTGAAAATGAATATTCATGATCTATCAACTCAAATTAAAGAATCCATTTTTAATGTAATGTGTTGAGGATAATTATCCACTGATTTCCATTATCCATTATTCCATTAAACTTCATTATGCCAGTTTGGGATCTAGTTTTGCTTGAAGAAAAGCCTACAGTGAAAACATACTTTTCTAGATGCTCACCACATATGAAAACACAAAATGAATGTTTTGGCTATTCTTATTTCTGACAATCAGTGGGCAAATATCACATTGAAATTATTTTATTCTGCAAAATGATAAAACGCATTCAAAATGAAACAGAAAATGTCACCAATATACAAACAGAACTGACTTTGAAAAGACAAAAAGAATTGAAATTAAATGTTAAGTACTTGAGTAATGCCTCTCTAACATGTCTAAGATGAGCCAAGAGGAAAAGTGTCCTTCACTGATCATAGACTAACCTCAGTCTCTGAGGGCAGAAGGATGCTGTACTTTGTGTTGAGTGCAGCTGATGTTAGTTACAGCTTTGGGGAACAAGGAGAAGTGCAGGGGACAGTCAGAAACAAGGCCGGCATTGCAGCTCATGGTGTCCTGTTTTTGTTCAAACTGGTTCAGACATGAATTAATGAAGTTTTCTGGTGACTACTTGAATTGTACTCTACTGGTTATCAGCAACCATCCAACACAAGTTTATATGCATTGCTGTATTGTTGATGTTCCCTTGTCTAATTAAGTAGAGTTTTCTGAAAAAGACACACAATCAGTTTGGGTCCCAGCAATTTTATCCCTTTTGGTGAGAACCTTATTCATGCTTTTGAGAGATACTCAAGCAAAGTACTGCGGGTTTGTCTCCTGTTAAATACATCCATGCTGCTAATAGTGTTTAGATCAATAGGATGACAATGGCCTGTTGACTGTAGATGCTTTAGAAGTTAACATAACATGAGTGGCGAGAACAGGCCCTATGCTCGCAGTTTCTTTTTACTATTGTGAATACATCATTTCAGATACTCAATGACTAAATGCTATCTTGCTTTCAGTCAAGCCTGCTCTCGAAAATTCCCTTGTTTTTCGCCTCAAAAATATGGTCAGGCAAGCTGTTCCACATTGAAATTTCTCTTTGGGTGAAAAAAAATTTCCTAACATCAGTGCTAAATTTACCCTTAGTCAACTTCCATTTGAGACCCCGAGTTCTACCAACAAAACTTGGCTGAAGAAATCCTACATAATTCACTTTGTTGATCCCTTTAACATAAAGACCTCAATCAGATCACCTCCAAGTCTTCTTTTCCTAAGACTAAAGAGATTAAGGATCTTCAGCCTCTTCTCATAACTTTCATCTTTTATACCTGGAATTAGATTAGTGGCTCTTCTCTTAACTTTTTCTTCAGCCTTTATATCTTTCTTAAAGTCTGGTCCAGAGAACTGTTCACAATACTCCAGATGTGATCTGAAAAATGTGTTTTACAAGAGAAGTATGACCTCCTTGGATTTGTGCTCAATACTTTCGGCAATGTATCTCAGCATCTGATTCTTTACGGCGAGACACTACAGGTGAATAGGATAAAATCTTTCAATAATAGATACCATCATGAAACTTCCTGAGTTGTAAATTGCAATAGTATGAAAAAAATGTATTACAAGTTTTTGAAAATTTTGTTTAAATATGCAATTTAGGCATTATCTCATTAAATATGCACTAATTTGCATATATTTTAGGAAGATAAATCTAAACATATGATAAAGCCAGATGTAAAAATTTTTTTTCATTTTGCTTACTTAAGATAAAAAAAACAATTACAGAGGGATTTAAGGATATCTGCTTTTATTACTGAGAAAATCATAATATGCTGTCCATGGCCTTAAAAAAAATCAATTAGCGCCATATTTTTGGGACTAAAATGTCTCATAAATCAGGCTAGGGATGATATATTAACAAATCCCTCTGTTACTATCTTCAGAATATAGCTACCGTCTACCTGCCTAATTTCGTAGCAGTTTTGCGTATTTTCCATCCTCCACTGTGAATGGTGGCATGTACTCCACATTGGAACTGTTCAGACTGAAGGTAGAAAGAGTGCTGTGATTACCAACGTAGTTACAGGGGGTGCTGCCACCTATATGTGGAGGATAGAACCTTTTTTTTTACCTACGAAATTAGGGCAGACTTTCCCCAAATTCCTAAGTGTCAAATAAATTATGTTTCCATGGCAACTGGTTCTTTGAGGAAATTAGAGACCTGGGGCCTTATGTATCAAAATTTGTGTGAATTTTACACTTAAATATTGTGTACGTTCATGAAAAGAAAGTTAGTATTTTGTAAAAAGTATAAAATTTATAATCTCGCGGGCTAACTATTCTGTTTTCTGAATGAAAAAATATGAATCAACTTTAAATTTAGCAAAAATGCAAAATTCTATTACTTTTATGTATTTTTATAAAGTCACGTTTGTTTTCATAAATCTGAAATCCGCCAAAAAAAGTGGCATACGCATCTTTTCTGTTCGTACGCTCTCTCCATACATGAGGCCCCTGGTCAGTCATCCTGGAGATCATAGCCAAGCTATCTATGACCAGAAAAGCCAGAAAAAGTTTTGTCGGTATTACTGCCATTTGAGGGCTTGGCAATCCTGTGTCCATGGATGGTGTCACAACCAAAGGAGTCACATCCTGTCTCAATCCGCAATCCACAATATGGCTCAAGGAAAACTGAAAATCAGAGGAAGGACAATTTTTTTCCAATTCCAGAAAATCAAAGGAATACACTACCCTCAGCTCCTGATTGCCCTGATTTTAACCAGGAAAAAATTTTGGACCCCTGCCTGGTAGCGCTGGGGAGCCCCAGGCTGACCCAAACGTGTATGACACACATCGGTTCCAATGTTTTTCACTTCATATATGACCTAACCTAAGTAAAACACACAAAACTAAAGTCATTTGTATAATCCTGGATACGTATGCTTCTGTTGCGCATATAGTTTTCAAATTTTCATGTATGGATGGATGATAAAAAAATTTGACTTTTACAAACCCGGCCAGACGTTAGCAAACTGCTTGCCAAAATTGCTGACTGATCATGTCCCAGAATCTTTTGTGGTAGGTAGTTACACTCGAAAACAAAAGGTGGCAGCACTAGGGATGGCAATGATCGTCACTTACGAAATTGGGGCAATTTGCGAAATTAGGCAGGTAGACGCTAATTGTGCAACTGCAAAGTTTGGTATAGATACTACAGAGGCGGAGAAGTTTGACTTGAAGTATGACAAAAACCTCTTTTTGATAAAACGGCATTCAAAGATTTAATGCATTTCTGTTGGATACAATTGCTGGGGAACCACTGTGCATGCTGATTTTTGTTTCAACCCCAATTGTTATCACAGGAATTTAACGAGTTGTTAATGTCTCAATTAGTTGTTTTTTATATTTAGCATAGTTACTTACCGTTTTTAGCAAAATGTTACACAGAAACATCCATACATGCTATGAAGAATAAAATATCCTCAAAGACTGCAGATTAATTTCTATACTGCAAGAAATTTCCAGCATTGTAACATTTGAAATTTAAATTGGACACTGAGGAACTCCGTAAACCCCAAATTGGGCTGAGGGGCACAACTGTTTCTAGTTCTTTCAAAAAAACTTCAGGTGAACTTAATTATATTAACACAAAGCTGGTTTGACTCTTTACCATTTGCTTGTCGAATAAATTTGTCAAGATGTGTGTTTATTGACTCGGCGCAGCACAATTGGGACAAAAGGCTGTCAACTTTCACGCATTCGGCAGTTTAAATGTCATATTTACGTTCCTGTGCCATATGTCAGCAACCATTCAACTAGCGAGTTTGTAAGAGATTCTCAGGTGCAAATAAAGTCCTTGTGCATGGAGGTTTATCAGTTTCACATGCGTTTCGGTGGATTTCACCTCTAGTAATATGGAAATAATTATGCCTCCAGACTTTTCACGCTTGTCTTTACTCAGGGGTTGAAAGCAATGGAATTACATAAAAACATTTCAAATGGTCCTCTCTGATTTAAACAATTTGAACGATCGTGGAACACATGGATTTCGTAGATTGACTAATTGCTGACCATGGCACGGGAACGCGAACATGTCACCAAATCTTAAACAAACAAACATGACAGGCAGGAGGCGGATGATCACTGTGCCTAGTGTAAGTGCATTCGGATTCTCTTATTAGTGCGGTTCTCTCCCTAAGATGTAAAAGAGTCCCCTTTACAGCTTTCCTTTACCTCATGACGTTTTACACAGAGGTTAAAGAAAAGTGGTTTGGAATTAGAAGAAAGGACGTGATTATTTAACTATTCGGACAGAGCCAAGGTTCCTCATCAAGCTAAAGACGGAAGTGTCAGGGCGCACCATGTGATGCATCTGAGCGAATCACGTTAGCAGAAATCAGCAGTAGCCAATGAGATTTTGTCATTAGCTTTAAATCCCCTGATGAACTTTCACGGTTGGTTACTGACAGAAAGGCAATGCCTTTATTTGGATTACACAGCGTTGTGCAGGAGAATCAGAGCTTTACAACTGTGCCGGTCATGACAGATTTCAGTGAAGAGGCGAAGTACTGTTCGTTGCGTTGAAATGCTAACTTTTTAGTAAATTCGTATGAAACTGACTGCCGCAAGAAAACAAAATGTCATAAAATGAACGTGTAAATGTATAATTTTTATGTTTTTTTTCATAGCAGTTTGAAAGAATACATATTCATGGAGTAAACTAGCCCAAAATCTCAAATTTGACCACTGCATGAAAAATCCATGTTTTTGCCTGCCCTGTCTCGCCTTCTGAAAGTCCAGGTATATGATGTCATAAGCCCTGCTCTGACTTGTCTTGGTGGCCTCTTCAAATTTCAGAAGATTTGTCAGGCATGACCTTCCCTTGCGGAAACCACGTTGGCTATCCCTCAAGATATGATTATTTTCAAGGAATAATTTCAGCTATTCTTTTATGATAGATTCCAGTATTTTCCATGCAATGCAAGTTAAAATGACTGGCTTGTAATTTCCTGGCTCAGTTCTTACATATTAGTATTATATTGCCTGTAGAGTCCATTTGTCCATTCCAAAAAAGGTCAGTGGATAATGAAAAGCCTGGTTGGATTTTATACTCACACTTCTCAATACTAGTCAAAAATAAATAATTTATTTGCCTGTTTCCTGGAACAGAAGTTGATGAAAATTTAGTTTGAAATATAAGCTAACGAACAATGTATGCTGCACATCCATAATCAAAATTCAAATATTTATATAATTTCAACCCAAAAATAACTAACATTCCAGCCCCTAATTTTTGTATAACAACAAATTACAAATACTACATGAGAGCGACAAAAGTTATCACAAAATGAAATCCAGACAAGATGCATATAACTTAAATTTGCTTTTTCAGTAAGATCAAGATCCTCCAGCGACAATTTGTAGACATGTGATGGTTTCTTTTGAACCGTACGTTTGACACATGGTGTCCCATCTTTGCAAGAGTCTCCTTTATTCATGTTTTTCTTGTTATCACACTTCTGCTTAAGTGTGTTTTTGAACTTTAATAACCAGGCCACTGCTCGTCTCTGGTCTGTCCAGTTCGAGAAGTATGAAAGCAGCTTGTTGGTTGGACATGACTCTGACATTGGCTGAGCTCACAAAACATGAACAGCAGCTTCCTGCTTTATTTCAGGATCATTATCAGAGACAATGTAGTTTTCAAAGGTTCCTGGCCATTGCGAATGCTGATGAAGGAACGCCGGTTCATTAATCCCGGTTTTGTTTAACAGGAAAGCCTTCACTTTTGAGCTACGTGAAGCAACGTCAGCTGGACTGTCCTTTGAGGAGACATGTTTCCATTGTTTTGTCTTGAGCAATGAATGAATGACGGAAATTCAATTTGCAACAAATGTTTTAAATCTCTTGGATGTGTTTGCGATGTATTGCAAAACAGTCATGCAGTCTGACCAGAAGAGGGAATCAGTCCGTTCAAACTGCAACTCTGTTTTCAGCATGCGATCCAGTCAAACAGCCAAGACTGGGAATGGTTGTATTTTGCAGAGGTGCAACTTTAGCTTTTCCAAATACAAAGGTCGCACGGACTTCACCTTTGTCTTTGGTGAGCCGGAGATGGGAAACGGCGCCATATCCTACCTCACGAGCATCACAAAAGTGGTGAAGCTGTGCGGATGTGAGGTCACCAAAGTCTGGGAATAAAGCCTCTGTCAACTCTGAAAGTGTCCAACAGGTGGAGTGAGTCAAGCCACCTTTTCCAAGTTTGAGAGATGTCATCTGGAATTCTTTCATCTGTGATGGCCCCAATTTGTTATGATCCCAATTTGTTATGACCTATCGGACAGCAAGGGATGACAGACAAAATTTTACTTCAACAGATTTAATAAAACTAAGCCTGACCAAGATTGAGATAGTGACAGTCCCTTGGTAATTGAGATGGGGTTGCTATGTTGTGATGTCCAGGGACAGGCAAATGCTCCAACACAGGCAAAAATACAGAAAAAGCTTCACAGGTCTTGAAAAGAGTGACAGGTCTGGTCAAATGTTTCCTTCCACTATTTCTCTTTGCAATTTCTCCTACTACTTTACTCTCTCAATTTTTCTCCTTATATACTCTTTTTCAGCCCCCTCCCACCTTCCAGACTTTTTTTTAATTCTCTAGGACTTTCCCCTCTGAGGCATTCCCAGGACATGCCCAAAAACCTAGCTCCAGATTGGGCTTAACAAAAAAAAAAAAGTCAATACTGCCATCTAGTGGCTTCTTTAGTGGCTTACCTCTCCGAGGCCGTGATCATCGTGATGGTCATTTCTGGCAGATGATGATTGACCGCACCGAGTCGCTTCCTGAAGCTCGCCAGTGGATGCTCCGAAAGGGATAACTGGCTGTCGGATAATGTCCAGAACGAGGTGATCGAACAGCTTGCACATGCTGTGCAGTGAAAGTTGGTTCATGAGGCAGTGGTCTTGCATTACTTTGGCTTGATGGCTGATGGCACAACAGACATTAGCTCATCTGAGCACTTTTCCTGCCATGTTCATTATTTGGATTCTGATATGTGTCAAAAGAGTGTGTTTTTGGGGTTTTACAATGCACCAGATTCGAAAGCAGGCACTCTCTTCAGATGCATCACTGACATGTTTTTGCGCTTGCATCTGCTGGTTGAAAATCTGCAAGGCTACAGTTCTGATGGGACAAGTAATATGTCCGGACGATTTACGGGAGTACATGCGCGTCTTGCAGAAATATGTCCTGGATCCCTGTTCGTCCATTGTTGCAACCACTCGTTGGATCTAGCTTAGCAAGAGGTGGCTCGGGATGTAACTCTCGTCGCAGACGTATTCAACTTCGTACAGAGCGCTACCAACCTCATCAGAGTCTGCAAAACGGAAGAGCTTGTATCAGTCTCTTTACCTTGACGGAGAACCCGTGTCCAATGTTTCAGCTCTGTGTCCGACAAGATGGTGCGTAAGGACCAGGGCTATATCCAGACTCCTGCAAGGATATGGGCCGCTGTTAGAGACCCTACGAGCTCTCCATAACGACAGAAGTGTTCGTGGGGAGACCCGACAGAAAATATCGGGACTTCTCTAGCAAGCCATGAAGGGTAGAACTGTCTTCGGGTTGTTGTGCTGTGAGGCGATGTTTGGGCCCAGTGAGGCAGTAGCAAGCTGGCAAGTCAACAGCTGCAAAGAGGGAGAAACTGCTCCTGGATTCTGCTAAGGGCCTTGTTTCAGATGCTGACTTGAGTACCCTTCAGCTTCCGCAGGTGGACATTGCATCTCTTGGCCTGCAACTGAGGATGCTGGGTGGCCTCACCAAAGAACAAGCATTCCACTCAGCTAAAGAACTGGCTCCATTTGTGTCAGCTCTCCATCCAAAAACCAGAGGGCTCTTCTCAGAGGTGGAAAAGCTCATCCACTTGTGCCTCTGTTTACCTGTGTCTACTGCGTGTTCCGAAAGATCATTCTCAGCTCTTCACCGCCTTAAAACCTGGCTGCGCAGCACTGTCACTCAGCGCAGACTCACACACATGGCACTGCTTCACGTCCATTAAGACATTTTGGATGATTTGGATCTCCAGGTTCTCATTGCAGAGTTTATTAGCAGAACTCCAGAGCGCAAATCGACGTTTGGAGTGAAGAAATCATCGTAAGGTAGAAATGGTTTCTTTTCCCTGCCGCCGTGCAGGCCCAGATGATAGCTAATTAGTCTACATGATTATGATTTATGTAAACGTTATAAGAAACGAACAGTGTATAACTTACAAAACCCAAAACCAGTGAAATTGGCACATTGTGTAAATCGTAAATAAAAACAGAATACAATGATTTGCAAATCCTATTCAACCTATATTCAATTGAATACACTGCAAAGACAAGTTACTTAATGTTCGAACAGGTAAACTTTGTGATTTTTTGCAAATATTAGCTCATTTGGAATTTGATGTTTTAAAAAAGCTGGCACAAGTGGCAAAAAAGACTGAGAGAGTTGAGGAATGCTCATCAAACACTTATTTGGAACATCCCACAGGTGAACGGGCTAATTGGGAACAGGTGGGTGCTATGATTGGGTATAAAAGCAGCTTCCCTGAAATGCTCAGTCATTCACAAAAAATGATGGGGCGAGGGTCACCACTTAGTGAACAAATGCGTCAGCTGATTGTCGAACAGTTTAAAAACAACATTCCTCAACAAGCTATTGCAAGAAATTTAGGGATTTCATCATCTACAGTCCGTAATATCGTCAAAAGGTTCATAGAATCTGGAGAAATCACTGCACGTAAGCGACAAGGCCGAAAACCTACATTGAATGCCCGTGACCTTCGATCCCTCAGGCGGTACTGCATCAAAAACCGACATCAGTGTGTAAAGGACATCACCACATGGGCTCAGGAACACTTCAGAAAACCACTGTCAGTAACTACAGTTCGTTGCTACATCTGCAAGTGCAAGTTAAAACTCTACAATGCAAAGCGAAAGCCATTTATCAACAGCACCCAGAAACGCCGCCGGCTTCGTTGGGCCCAAGCTCATCTAATATGGACTGATGCAAAGTGTAAAAGTGTTCTGTGGTCAGACGAGTCCACATTTCAAATTGTTTTTGGAAAACCTTCAATACCTTGTACAAGTATGAAATCCCCAGAAGCGGTCTCATTACGTAACTCCAAAGAGTCCATCAACAAAAGTGACTGAGAAGCTCTGGTATCCCTTAGGATATATATGGGTACAGGAGGAGAATGCTTATTCAGAGCCTCTGACACAAATGGAAGAAATTCCTCCCTCACAAAGTCAGCAGTATCAGGTTTCTTAGCCACACAAGGAGCAGGCACTTTAGCAGATCGATCATCTACTACAGGGATTTTTAACCTTGTCATCACAAAGGCATTGGGTTTGGTATCCTTTCCTTTTTTTTTCTTAGCTATAAGGAACCAACAGTTAGTTGTAACATGACCAGATTTCTTGTAATAATTGCAAACTAGATAACTTTTGTCACTGTCAGCTTTCACACTTTGATCAGACCTGTGACTGGATTTCTGAGCACCATCAACCAGATTTGTCTTTGGGCAAGGAATCTTAGGTATCACCGTTACCTTTCTTCTGAAATTTGGACCATCTATTGTTACTGCTGGACTGAAATTTGGACTTATGTGTGAGAACATATTCGTCTGCAAACTTGGCAGCTGATTGCAAATTCAGTGCTTGCTTCTCATTAAGGTAGGTCTTGATATCATCCTTAAAGGGTTTCTGAACTAACTTTACATAACTGCATTTAATACATAAAATCCAATATATGTATAGTAAAAATACAAAATATGTGTGTTTTGGGAACATATTTTTCGAAATAATGTTTTTCTCGGGCCTAATGTACACGACAGTGCGCCCTGTAGCGTTTATGAAAGAACCAAGGTCACGTGACCCGAGTGTCGTCAGAGAGGTCTTAATTGATGACCCGGGGCAGCCATATCAAGCTATATTTCCATTAATACGACTGACGTCCGGATGCGACAGGCAGACACGGGACATCGCATGCGGCCCATGGTGCGTCCTCAGTGTTTCCATATAAATGGCTAAACTACGGTATTATTGTGAAATTAATCGGAAAAATACGCATGCGGCTCCGCTCCAACAGCCGGGTGAAAATCGCATTGATGGAAACACAGGGCTCTCAAGTTTTCAATGCAGGCTCGCGTGGGGGGGGGGGTTGATAATCCCGTTTTCAAAGGTGCAATTTAAGTGCATGTACTTCGTTACAGCACTTCAGGTTTTTTTTTTTTTGAGGATTTGTACATTACTTTTTTTTTTTTTTAAACAGGGACTCTTACTCTACTACATTTAAAAGATAAAAAGTATACTTTCACTTCGTTACTTTGACACTGGCAACTTGGTTACTTGTTTCAAATTAAAATATTAATTGAATTCATCATTTACGGATTATCCGGAATTTGCGCGTTCGCGAAGAACAAAGGTGTATCTTTGTGCAGATGTGTCCGCCAGTGGACGTGGAGCTGCAAATTTATGCGCGCAGTTACAATATTCCATCACTAGATTGCACACCAGGATCGGTCGCGGAAGTTTTTTGCGCGTTGTAGGCTATTTGCAGAATGAATGCTGACCGCGTTATCCGTCGCATCTCGTTGTCAGAAGTGGTAGCTCAAGTAGGCGAGCAATTCGTTGCGATATACAACTATCTATCTTAAATCTGCATGTTGCATGTATATTTCCTTTTACTTTGCAACATCAAGCATTTTACAACACAGCTAACAGCTGTGCTAAGCGTCACGAATATGAGTTTGCTGGCCAGCTGCAGCATTCGCGAATGCTATTTGACATGAGCTTAAAAATTTTATTTCAACTTGCTAGCGTTTCCCCCTAGAGTAGTTGATAGATTTTGAACAAGATAATGTTTAGCCATACCTGTACTTTTTTTTTTTATTTCAGTGGGATTCCCCAGTATAATAAAGGCTAAATTAAATAATTCTTTTGTGTATTTGTATCGTTTTGTCTGTCAAAAACAAGAGATGTTGCGGTACCACCTGTGACACCGGATCGGAGCAGGGTTTGTTTTCAGCCAAAATACAAGACATGGAGAGCGCGGGTGAAGAACGTGATTTGACGCTGCTATTTCACCTAGCAACAAGAAATACTTTTTTTTCTGATTGGCTGATAGTTTGCTGATTCAAGCAGAGCAGTCTCTTTACTGTAGTGTTTTGAGTTCACCGAGTGTTGCGGAATGCCATGCTGTAACTAGCTGCTCGACTTGAGCTCTCTCGTTGTCTCTAGGCTACATGTACGTTAAGTTGAATTTTTTATTTCAGTGTCCATCTCTCTCTCTCTAGACATTTGACGTGTGTCTGTGGGGGAAATCTCTCTCACTCTCTCTCTCTCTCTGATTTATTTCACCTGTGCCTGTGGAGTCACCCATATTTTCTGCACACGCCGACGATCAGACACGCTATAACACCACCTCGACTATAGACCTTGATAGCGGCTAGGCAAGATGAAGACCTCCCTGACGTCATCGGATGACGTCATGGGCACCTAATTAACTTTGTGGCTGTGCAGTTACAGACGTTATTTTGTGTATTGATAGAAAAGATAAACTGCCTGTATATATTTTTAGCTCGCCGGGACGAATAACGTCCGGAGAGCTATTGTCATACCCCCGGCGTCCGCGTCCGTCCGCGTGCAGAAAAACTTTAACCTTGCCCCCCGGTGAGCTTTGTTGTCTTTCTGACAACTCTTGTTATTGATTTTAATGAGGTTATATATACAAAATCTACTTTTTAAAAACATATTAAGTTTACTGTTCACAAACCCTTTAACACAGTTATTCAACTAACAACATCTCTTTTTGTGAGTTAAAGTCATCCTTGACCTCCATAGAAGTACACCAGCGCTGAAAGCAAACCTTCTCGTGAGCAAATTTGACATAAGTCTGATTGTCAGATTTCTTCAGACCTCTGAATTTCTGTCGCTAAGCCTCTGGAACCAACTCATAAGCTGTCAAAATAACCTTTTTGACTACCTCATAATCAGAGGAATCCTCTGCAGACAAAGCCGAATAGGCTTGTTGAGCTTTACCCTTGAGGACAGTTTGCAACATCAGAGGCCAGTGTTCCTTTGGCCACTGAAAACTCTTAGCTACCTCCTCGAAGCACTGGAAATACTTATCAACCTCCTTCTCCGAGAATGGAGGCCCCAACTTTACCTCCTTAACCATTGTCTCTTCTTAATCATTATAGGCCACATTTTGGTTTTGAATTGTCAGTTGGCTGAATAAATGGCTTGCAAGTTAGGCAAAGTACACAGGAATTGATTTAAGGTGAGCTAATTATGCCAAGGCGATGGAGGCTGTCCAACCTCGGTGGTAATTTGCGGACTTCAAATCACAGTTTTCTTCCCGGAAGCATTTCAAATCATCACATTAGGTAAGTGTCATAGAAAAGGTAATAGGCAATCACGTCCGTCTGCCTCATAGTGGCAGTTAATTTTATTGCGCTTAAATTAATCGTGATTAATTAACACGACAGCTCTAGTTGCTATGTTATGATGTCCTGGGACAGGAAAAATGCTCCAACACAGGAAAAAATCTACAAAAAGCTTCACAGGTCTTGAAAAGAGTGACAGGTTCGGTCAAATGTATCCTTTCACTATTTCTCCTTGCAATTTTTCCTACTACTTGACTATCTCAATTTCTTTCTTTATATACTCTTTTCCAGCCCCCTCCCACCTTCCAGACTTTTTTCCAGTTCTTTGGGACTTTCCCCTTTGAGGCATGCCCAGGTATTCTGAAGTGGATTCAAAACTGGTAACAGGACAGAACACAAAGAGTGGTGGTCAGTGATATCTCATCTGAGCTGGGTAAGGTGGGGTGTGGCATCCCCCAAGGATCGGTGTTGGGACCCCTGCTGTTCCTCATTTACATTAATGACCTTGATAGGAATATTGAGAGCAAATTGGTTAAATTTGCAGATGATACTAAATTGGGGGGTTTGGCAAATAGTTTAGGGTCCACTAAAGTGATTCGGGATGATTTGGATAGAATCCAGAATTGGGCAGAAATGTGGCAAATGAAATTTAATCTAGCAAAATGTAGAGTTGTACATGTAGGTAATAAAAACATTAGACGGGATTACTTCATGAGAGGTTTAAAACTAGAATGTGCTGCACAAGAGAAAGATCTGGGAGTGATTGTTGACCAAACCCTCAGAGGTTCTAGCCATTGTGCCATAGCAGTTAAAAAAGCTAATCGGATGCTAGGATACATTGCCAAAAGTATTGAGTACAAATCTAAGGAGGTGATGCTTCTTTTGTACAACTCGTTCGTTGGACCACATCTGGAGTATTGTGTACAGTTCTGGGGACCATACTTTAAGAAAGATATAGAGGCTCTCGAGAAAGTTCAGAGAAGAGCCACCAAGCTTATTCCAGGTATTAAAGATGAAAGCTATGAGAAGAGGCTGAAGATCCTTAATCTCTTTAGTCTAAGAAAAGGAGACTCAGGGGTGATTTGATTGAGGTCTTTAAATATGTTAAAGGGATTAACAAAGTGAATCATGTAGGATTCCTTCAACCAAGTGTTGTGAGTAGAACTCGGGGTCACAAATGGAAGTTGACCAAAGGTAAATTTAGCACTGATATTCGGAAATATTTCTTCACCCAAAGAGTCGTTTCGATGTGGAATAGCTTGCCTGACCATATTGTCGAGGCAGAGACCATGGGGGTTTTCAAGAGCAGGCTTGACCAAAAGCTAGATACCATTGAGTCATTCAGTATCTGAAGGGATATATTCACAATAGTATAAAGAAACTGGCAAGCTTAGTTGGGCTGAAAGGCCTGTTCTTGTTATGTTATGTTAAGATGAGTACCGAGAATTTCAACCAACGTTTCAGTTAAAGCTCTGCTCAATAAAGTGAGTCGCATTGGCGCGGGACAATGTACAATGCCTCCGTGTCTGACAGCTAAAAAAAGGACGATTTAGAACAGATTGATAACGAAATAAAGAATAAAAAGAAACAAAAAAAATTTTAACAACAGAACATCCAACGAACACTGCGATTCATTTATATGCGGGTCATCTTTTTTGGATGTTCTGTTGGTTGGTGATATATTTTTATTCTTTATTTCGTCATAAATCTGTTCTCATATTAATACTTCTACTTTTTGCTGGGTGCCGGACATGGAGTATTTTGCATTTCGCGTTGGACAGTCTTGATCGTGCATGCGATAATTTATTCACACTGTCAATGGTCCTGGAATTGATTTGCTCTCTGATTACAAGCACTAATATATCTCTGCTGTGGAAATAAAGCGTGAATCTGTTCGATCTATCTGACTAATTTTCAAAAGAAACACAGAATAAAGAATAAAGGAAGAAAACAGACAAATAAAAAGACCAAGAAAAGTCGATAGCTATCAATTTGCGTTTTGTGAAGGTCCAACACAAACATGGCCAAGTTTTCACGTCTAATAATTCCTGGAATACTCGAAAAATTAGAACTTTTATGACTTTCAGACACGGAACTATATTAAAACCCTGTTCGACTATCGCGTCTTTGCATTGACTTTAACTATAATCAGGCGTGCGAAAAATTTGTTTCGCGTCCGGTGTGCAAGCAGCTTTACCGAGCATAGAACGCAAGCATTATATAGGCACTGCCTGATGGCGAGGCAGTTTGTGGTTGGCTGAGAAAGAAGTGAAGTTGTTAATTAGCGTCATTGATTCAGTTGCGTTGATTAAGCCAGGTCGAGTTTCCATCACGCGTGCCAACCGCCTTTGATCTGACATGAGGACAATCGATGTAGATATTACAATTTATGTGCTGATTCAGATAGTTACATTAAACAGTGGTTGCTGTAATTATTTACTGTATTGAAATGTGCCTGACATTCTGGAAACCTGCCTGTGAGGTTTCGGTAACATGTGCGCACTGTGCGCCGGTCAGCCAAATTACCACTGCACAGGAAATGAACCATGTTGGAGCTGGCGAGTTTTCTGCGCAACTGCAGCGAAGACTTTTCTACGAAATTGTCACTGCGTCTTGATGAATAAGTGACACCTCCCCCTACTACGCCGCCACACCCATCTCGGCGCATGTTCGTCTGCACACGGTGTTGCACCTCACGAAATTACCACTGCGTAGGCTGCACCGGACGAAATTACCACTGGGTGGGCTGCGCCAGGCTACGCCACCTGCGCTGCACCAGGAAATTAGAGCCCCTTGTCTTTGTAGTGCATTCAATTGAATATAGGTCAAAAAGGATTTGCAAATCATTGTATTCTGATTTTATTCACATCCCAACTTCATTGGAAGTGGGGATAGTAAACCAAGCGACACCCTTGGTGCCCAAATTAAATATGAACACTGAAATTAACCTGTGAGAAGATTCATGTTTGTCTGTTTTTCTCAAACAGAATGATTGGTATTTTGTGTGACTTATTTCACACTTAATAACTAGAGAATAGCAATTATAGGAAGCCAGGTTTGGGTTGGGCTTCCTGAGCTTGTGATAGTGTTACTGTAATATGCTGAAGGAGATTGTCTATTAAATGTCAAGCAGATTATCAGGTGAACCCTTGCATATTATATTTGAACATAATGTTTATTGAAATCAAACATTTTACAAAATGAGGAATTTCTATCTTTCCATTTATAGAAACCAAGGGTTTTACAGTATCAGATATAAAAATTGAATAATCATATTCTAGATTGCAAATCATGTGTAGTTGCACCATAGCATACATTACATTCAATATAAATGTTAAATATTAATCTAAATATGGTTTTATCTACAAAATTGTATGAATTATTTCTGAAAATTGGTTAAAAAAAAGCTATGGAAAAATGGAGGAAAACTGCAGCAAAATTGGGAAAAACCACAGAGAATTCATGAGCACCCACAGCTGCACCGCCTCTGCAAAGCTGACAGCCGCAGCCACGGGCAAAATCATTAAAGACCCCGCAGCTGCAAAATTTCTGCTACAGCCTCCCACAGATGCAGCCTCTGCAGCGCTGCACCGCTCCATGCAGGCTTCTGATGTAAATTGCAACTTCCTGACTACCAAATATTTGTATATGAATGTCAAACCATCGTATTTGAATGTATTTTCTACAGAAATGGATTTATAGTATCTGATTGTTCTGTTTCTTTTCTTTGTGGTGATGAAAGAATTGTTTGAGTCTGCTTTGATGAACAGTGTGGTTTCATGTGTAAGACCTTACACCAGGTTACACAGTCTCACTTGTGCTCCAGTAGGCCAACTGCATTGCGTCACTTGTTTGTCTGGGACGCACTTCTTGGATTGCATCACTAAAAAACAATATATTGTTAGAACAGGGAAAGGGGGGGACTTGTCTGCTCCCTCCTTTAAGCCCCTCCTCCTGCTCTGTTTTACTGCATGTTCATTTGTCAGAACACAAACCCCACTCTCCTAAACCAACCCCCCCATGTACAAGTCCTTTTCCACACCCATCCATTACAAAATATAATCCTTTGATCACAGGGTATTGTGCAGTCTCTTCAAGTGCTTCTGCTCCCTCAATAGATTTGTGAATGGCTATTGTCTACACTGCTTACATACCACTCAAATTTATATATTTACATAAATTTGAATGATAACGAACAAAAGCATAACCCACCTAGACACAGGCGATCAGGTTGCCTATAGGGCTGTCTGACCTTCAGGAGTGTATGTTGAGCCTTTGCAGTTTCTCAGGTGAGTGACTAATTCTTTCTTTCAATCTTGCACTCTTTCATTTCTGATGTTGTCCTTGACTGAAAGACTTTTGCAGACAGTAAAAAATAGACTCTCAGGGCTAACTAACTTCTGGGAACACTGTCTCCAGTCTCAGGGAGCTCCACTGCAGTTTCAAAGAGTAAAAGCTGGTGTCTGAGCACTTTTTCCAGGATGGAAGTAGTATTCTAAAAAAAATAAATAAATTATCCTTCAGTGCCACAAACTACAAAATTATGCTACGGTAATATGAATATTACCTTAATGTGAATATTTTCTTTAAAAAGAGAGCACGATTAGCTCAAAATAGGCCAGCATAAGTGTTACCATTTCTATTATGCAGTACATGTGTTATGATGAGGAATACTTTGGAAAATTTAATAATTAAAATAATGCTGGAATCATAAATAATTTAGAACAATAAAGAACATAATTTAGCCTTACAATCCATGAAGGAGGTGAGGACTATTGCTCTGTTCAGTTGGGTTAGACCATGTAACTTATATTCACTCTCCTTTCTAAGGAACATCAACACTCAAACCTGCTGGGTCAATTAAAGTCGAAATGAACAGTTCTGTCACCAATTCTAGCCTTCAGTTCAACCACTCCTCTTCAGGATCCAGTCTCCAGCTCTTGAACACTATTGGAGAATGCTCAACACTTGGTGAGGAATCGTTTGAGTTTATTTTCAGGGTCATTAACATTGTAGTGGGCTACCCTGCCAACATCATGGTGATGTGGCTGGTGGCCAGAAAGAAGAGTGACTCTTCCACCTCAGATATCTTCATCTTCAACCTGGCCCTCGCCGATGCCTGCTACTGCGTGATGGTCCCCATCGGCTTCATTGGTCTCTTAATGCTTCGAATTACATCGGTAAAGAATTTAATGCACTTTAACTACGGGATAAAAGACACCACCTCACTCCTCCTCACTTGCATTTGTCTGGACCGTTACGTGGCCGTGGTCCACCCCATTGTGTTCACCAACATCAAGGATAACAAGATCAGGGTGGCCATTTCCATGTTTGTTTGGGGGCTCATGTTAGCCTATGCAATCAGCCGGACATTGTGGGTGCAGGTCACACGAAAAATTTTTCCCGTGCTGATCTTGGCTGCCTTTGCCATCATGGTTTTCTGCAACATTTCCATCACGTGGAGTCTGAGGAAGTCGGTCTTTGGGAAGGAGAAGATGCACCCCATGAAAAAGAAAGCCCTCAGAACAGTGCTAATCACTCTGGCCATCATAGTGTTTAATTACCTTCCTGTAGTTTTTTTCTCAATTGGCTTAGGTTTCTTTGATTTCTGCCGGGGTGGATTCATTGCCTTCGCCCTCATGGACATCAGCGCCAGCATTGAGCCCATAATCTACATCTCCAAGATGGACCAGCTGTCACGCCTTAATAATTTGCCCTGCATCTGCTGCCGAAGCCCTTCCACTGAGCCACATAATGTGAGCACATGAGATGCATCCTTGTGACTGTCTGTTAAACAACATTTACTTTCTATGTTCGGAACTGAAATGTGTTCATGAAACAAAACAAGAATGGTGAGTGGCAAATATTTTAGCTTTGATATGACTATAATTAGGAAAGAGATGACACCTCATTAATTGTAACCCTCGGCATTGAAAAAAGTGTAAATTATTAGAGTTGCCAAAATGCCCATTTCACCATGACTGCATATTACATAAATTAAACAATCAAAATTTTGATTTTTTTGAAAATGAATATTCATGATCTATCAACTCAAATTAAAGAAACCATTTTTGATGTAATGTGTTGAGGATAATTATCCACTGACTTCCATTATCCATTATTCCATTACATTTCATTATGCCAGTTTGGGATCTAGTTTTGCTTGAAGAAAAGCCTACAGCGAAAACAGACTTTTCTAGATGCTCAACACACCTGAAAACACAAAATGAATGATTTGGCTATTCCTGTGCTTATTTCTGACAATCAGTGGGCAAATACCACATTGAAATTATTTTATTTTATTTATTTATTATTTTATGAACTAAATTTACCCTTGGTCCCCCAAGTTCTACTGACAAAACTTGGCCGAAGGAATCCTACATAATTCACTTTGTTGATCCCTTTAACATATTTAAAGACCTCAATCAGATCACCCCTAAGTCTTCTTTTCCTAAGACTAAAGAGATTATGGATCTTCAGCCTCTTCTCATAGCTTTCATCTTTTAAACCAGGAATTAGATTAGTGGCTCTTCTCTGAACTCTACAGCCTCTATATCTTTCTTAAAGTCTGGTCCCAAGAACTGTACACAATACTCCAGATGTGATCTGAAGAATGTGTTGTACAGGAGAAGCATCACCTCCTTAGATTTGTACTCAATACTTTTGGCAAAGTCTCTAAGCATCCGATTGGCTTTTTTAACTGCTACAGCACAATGGCTAGAGCCTGTGAGGGTTTGGTCAACAATCACTCCCAGATCTTTCGCGTATGCAGCACATTCCAGTTCTGTTTCCATTCCAGCACATTTCCATTCCAACCTCCCATGAAGTAATTCCTTCTAATGTTTTTTTTACCTACATGTACAACTTTACATTTTGCTACATTAAATTTCATTTGCCACATTCCTGCCCAATTCTGGATTCTATCCAAATCATCCTGAATCACTTTAGTGGACCCTAAACTATTTGCCAAACCCCCCAATATATGTAGTATTATCTGCAAATTTAACCAATCCGCTCTCAATATTCCTATAAAGATCATTTATGTAAATGAGGAACAGCAGGGGTCCCAACACCGATACCTGGGGTACGCAACTCCCCACCATACCTAGCTCAGATGAGATAGCACTGACCACCACTCTTTGAGTTCTGTCCTGTAACCAGTTTTGAATCCACTCCAGAATACCTCCTGTAACTCCAATGGAGCTCATTTTAAAAATTTGTCTCTTATGCTGTACTGTATCAAATGCTTTCTGAAAATCCAAGTATATGATGTCATAAGCCCTGCTCTGGTCATAAATCTTGGTGCTAGTGCTCCTCTTCTCACTCTTCTCCTCGTTCCCGCTCCTCTCTGGTCAGCCTGGTACGATCCATCGGCATGGGCTCTCCCTCAAATGCGGGCTTGGGTACAGCAGGGGATTGGGGGAGACTGCTGTCTCACCTGGATCAAGTGGGGACATTGGAGGATACACTGGGGTGCGTAGACCGTCTTTGCTCCTCTAGCCGTGCATCCACATGGATGGCCAGGTCAATAAGGCCCTCCAGCTCCTCTGGCAAGTCGCAGGTAAGGAGTTCATCCTTAATTCTCTCCGCCAGCCATTCAGAAAAGCGTCATATAAGGCTCTCTTCTGCCACCCGCTGTTGGTAGCCAGGGTCTGAAAGTCAATGGCATAATCAGAAACTGAGCAATTCCCTTGACGGATGCGCAGGATCACTCGGCCAGCCTCGTGCATCGTGTCTGGACCGGTCAAAGATGCGTTTCATCTTGTCCTCCAACAGGGTGGATGACTGGACACAGAGCAGTCCTGCCTCCCAGGCAGCGGTCGCCCACTGCTTGGCTCTTACGGTGAGTTGAGTGATTATATAAGCCACTCGAGCTTGCTCAGCGGGGAAGGTGGCAGGTTGGAGGCTTAAGATTAGCTTGCATTGAGTTAGGAAAGCAGGACACGTGCCGGGCTCACCGTCATACTTCTCCGGGGGTGGGAGGCGTGGCTAATGCTAATGCTAAAGCTGAAGAACTGGTGGTGAGTGTGGGCTGACTAGCTCTCACAGCGGAAGCCAGGTCCGACATCTGGTGCGTCATAGTCTGCAGGTGTTGCATGACGGCTAACAGTTGTTGCTGCTGGGATTCCAACATGACGGCCTGGTTAGCCACCGTATCTTGCAGCTGCGTGTCTCTCGCTGGTTCCATGGTGGTCAAAACGTACTGTGATGGTGCGTTCAGGAACCACACGCGAGAGCAGGAAATCCAAAACTCGTATGACTTTATTGATAGCAGGGTCAGGACCAGAAGAGACAAGAATTGCCAAGCCAAAAATTGAAATCCAAAAACATAGTTGACTAGACAGGCCGGGGTCAGAACCAGAAAAGTAGAGGTGCGAAGGTACATAGACAGTTGGCAAAAAAAATCGTAGTCGAAATCCAAGCAGATGGTCATACACAGGACATCCAAACACAGAAGATATGGTCGTACAGAAATGGGTCAAAAATCTAGAAAGACAAAAACGAGAACAGGAGGGCTATGGGACCAAACAGTCGAAGAGGAACAATAATCGATTGGCATACAAGAGGCTCTGCACAAAGGAATATTGATCAACGTTCTGACAAGGGCTGAACAGCAGTGAGGACTCTAAATAGACACAAGGAAAGTCACATGCTATGCGGGGAACAGGTGAATTGGATGAGAACTAATTACAGAGGAAGGTACACATGGGGAAACCCTAAACCACAACAATTGGCAAAAGCCGAGACACGGCCAGGATTCACACAGACAACCTATGACAAATAAACAACTCCGGTCAAGAAGTTCTAAGTGCACTGACAATGAGTGCAGGAAAACATTTAAGCTTGTGTGAGAGATCTCGCAGAAACATAGGAAGAGACAGGGGCAGAGACTAGAACAGGGCAATTGCTGAGATTGAATTAGTCACAATTGGTAGAGGTGCAGTTTTACAAATTAACCAAAGTGCTCATAAGTAAGTTAGTAATATATGCATGGATTAGTTGGGTTAGTAGATTATGATAGAAAATATAAATGTTAGTATTATTAGTAATCTAGAAAAGCATGGCAAAGGAAGTAATCAAGAATTGAAGTTATAATATGAAACACCAGAAACCATTGAAATCACCCGAAGCAGGTAAGCATGCAGACTGGGAAGACGGACTGAACCAACTCGATAACAAGACAGGGGAGATAAGTGCAATGAAACTTAAAATGGCAGGAACAGAAAACCGGAGAATACAATAACTAAAAAGAATAAAGAAAAGACTTAACCATGAATATAAAGAATGAACTCAAACAGAGAACCAAAACATTAGTACATATAGTTAATGTTATAATGTTGGATGTCCATATTCAACCTCTGAACAGTTTCTAAACATAAGATAGAGGGGTTTTGCCGTAATCCAAGAACGTGATTTCGTGAACGTGATTTCCTCTCTGAACAGCTCCTCCCGAGATCTTCACAAGATCCGAGCAAAACCTGACGTCAGGTTGTGCCATCCAGAGCCAATCAGGCGCTGGACCTGCCCACACCGGAAACTATTCTAGCTGGCACTAACAACTGCAGATCATACTATGCCTTAGTAGCATACACACTTTTGGAAATACAAAAGAAGAACCACAGATCATTTGAGGTGCAGTTTTGTCAGTATCCCAAAGCTGCTTGTCCGTTTACTTTTGGACATAAAGAAAAGCACCTATTTCTCTTCAAAAAGAGGATGCCACCAGACATCAGTGGGTAGTTTTTTTGTTTGTTGGCAGAAAACAGCCAAAGCCAAAGGGAACATTAGGTGTTTGTGCTCAGCATTTCTCCAAAGACAGCTTTGTCAATAGAGGATAAATCTACACAGGATAAGCATTTCAGCCGCTTCGCAAACCTGAAGCAGTTGCATCGATCAAGCGCTCGGAGCCGCAAGCTCTAAGTAACAATATAACAGCAAATAATGTAAGTGAATCTAACGTGTTACGGGTAGCTAGCAGCACTAACAACTGACCTCAAAAGCAGGCTTTGTAAAATATCTGAAGATGAAGCCTGGATCGGTCGCGAATGTCCTTGACTCAGACGCAGAAGCTGTAAGTTGCTTTTACTGCATAAGCCAACCTGACGTGATAGCCAGTTGATTGTGGCTGTAGCACTGCGGCTAATATAGCCAAGTTACTGTTGCTAATGTTTGTGTCCTAAATACAGGGCAGTTGCTAGGAATTCTGGGCCCCCTGACAGAATATCGGTGTGGGCCCCCGCCCCCAACTTTTCACTGCCATTTTTTAATGACTATGTATCATGATGTTATTCTTTATTTTTCTGTTTCTCAGTGTTCTTGGCAGTGCCTAATGCAATACACCCAATTTTTCCTTTTTTTATGATTAACCACTCAACAAAGTGAGTATAATTATGTAAATTATGAATTATTAGTGGTCTTATTCACATTCATTCACTCACTCACCATTAAAAACATATTCAGACTGCTGGTGGTGAGGGCCTATTGCTGGGTCAGGTTCAGTGAAGTTACCACAGCTGATTCTGGAGTATAAAGGTTTAATTGTTCCATTTCATATTACTTTCAGAAACATTTAAAGTTATGCTCCATGGAACAACTGATGAAGAAATAACCTACCGAGTCTTGGAATATACAAAATCTAAATGGGCTTCTCAGTGCCATAGCTCTAAGCACTCAGCTTCATTTTGCTATTGTTAGGAGGAGGGAAAGCTCTGCAAAATCACCCCCTGCGTGAGCAAGACTTATGTCAACACGCTAAAGCAGAAGTTTAGTTTAAGTAAACACTTAAAGTAAAAGTAATGTCAGCCTTGTCAAGGGACTATTTAAATTACACCTAAGGTTACCACACTGACTGCATGTAGTTCACTAGCCAAACCTAGCCTGTACACTCACTCACAGCTAGAGAGCTAATTATCCAGGAACCACTCAAAATAAGAACGGAGGAACGTGCCCTGCTGCTACCGGATGTTTTTGACGGCATATTATAATGGCTGGCGAATGATAACCTTACCGATCTTTTCTGTGGATGATACCGTCACTAACTGAGTAATGTCATTCTTGTCAGGCGATTATTTACTCAGCTGACCGCATGTTACATTAACATAATGTTAGCAGCTGAATAGCCAGCCTGAAGAGCTAGCATAGCAAGCTAGTTAAATACTCTCACCTCTCTTTGAAAAGAATTTTGTCACGTTCTGTGATATGGAATCAGTTGACACCAGATGCGGGAAAAGGGAATGAGGATTTATTTATAAACCAAAACAAAACAGGCACGAGGGCCAACAAAAAACTTGGCCCAAAGGGTTGCAAAAAACAAACTAAGGTAAGCTACACAGAGCTACAAAACAAAGAATGCAAATGACAGAAAACAAAAGGCACTGGAAACTCCAGGCAAGAAGATCAAGAAAAGTAAATAACAAGACTAAATATATATATACACAAAACAAGAGGCTGGGACAAGACTTGAAACTAGAAATGCTAGAGAACTATGACAAGAACTTGGCTACACTTGCACAAGCAACAAGACGCGACTAGAAACAAACTTGAGACACTGTCTGCCAGCCAACTTCCACCGCATCCAGATAAAGGCTTGGAAATCATGACATGAGGGGTAACACCTGGAGAGAGAGAAACAAGAGGCATGGCAAGATCAAGACATGGACAGAGATTGGATGACATGACCTGCTCATTAAGAGAATGAGCGTGCTCAGCTTAAGTACCAATTAAGTATGCAGTTTGGAAGCAAGCATGAATGTTAAGAACAGAAAAGCACAGCAAGATCTTGAAATAGCAAAGCAGGAATCATGACAATAAACTCCCTGTCTAAATTAGTAATATTAGTAATGTGCCTATCTAAGAATTACACCACCCAGTGAGTGTTAGTAAATGTTAGTAACTTAAAAACAGTTAATTGCCAATTAAGCTTAGAGAGCCCCGAATCAGCACAGCACAGAAGGAAGGGGAAATACCAAAGCCAACCATAGCTCAGAAATGTGCAACAACGAAGGCACGGGGCGGAACGCAGACAAGCGGTGGAGTGGCATGGCAGACCTGGCAAAAACAAAAACATGGAAAAGTAAAAACATGGACATGGAACATGAATTTATGAAATACTATGAACATGAACTATGGAACTATGAACTATGAATTATGAAACATGAAACTGTTAAAACCATAAACAATATCGTCCTGGCCAAAGGCCAGGACCCTGGAACACAACAGTTCTGGACCCCTGCTTTGCTCCTGCTGTCCTCTCTCTATACTTTTCTGGTGTCCAGATTTGTGGGTTTTTTTTTTTTGGACGACATATTCGCAAGGGCGGTGCACCCTGTTTGCTGCCTTCGTTCGCTACCTCGCCAGCAAAAACGCACCAACAATTTTCCGATACAAGCAAGAAGCATTTTTTAAGAAGGGGGTTACTGAAATATATTTCTGCAATAGTACACGCCTTAATGGCTTTGTTTAAACTCTGATGCATTAGTATGAATATTAGGTAAATCTATGTAGAATAATTTTGTCATGGTGGCGACTGTGGGTTTTGTGGGTCCTAAGGGACTGTGGGCCCTTATAATTGTCATCACCTTTCCCTCCTATACAACGGCGCTGCCTAAATATGCAAGAGTAATATCGGGAAATTCTACGGAAGGGGTGTGAACATATCCGCCACAGAAATATTTCACAAGTCCATCTGGTAAAGAGCCGTTCAAAAAAGTTTTCAGAGGAGGAACCTTCAAAAAATCTGCGGCTGCTGATTGGATGATCACCGACCAATCCACATGGGTTTGGAGTCCTTCACATCTTTTTCACGACCAGAGGAGCCAGCTGGTAGGTCAAACTCTAACCGAAACCGGTCGTGAGAAGAGCAAAAACATTGTTTTTTCAGAAAAGCTTTTAGTGACGTTCTTTGCTTCTCTTTTAATGAAGAAATTGAGTCCATTTCTGAGAAAACTGCTGATATTGACCCATCCACAGGAACCGCTTTGCACGCCGCCATTGAATTCAAACAAAGTCGCTTCCTGGTGACGTCACATCTGCATCTCCCGCCTCTCTTTCCCCTGATTGGGCCATGAAACATTTAGCTGTGAAATTGTTGGACGACGGTCGTTGGCAAGACGGACCTGCAGGATTTCAGACAATGAATCAGGCAGGGCCGTCTGCTCTGCAAGGCTAACACAACATCCCAACTACATTGGAATTGGGGTTTGTAAATGAAGCCACACCCTAGGCACCCAAATTAAATATTAACTCTGCAGTTAGCCTGTGAGAAGCTTCATGTTTTTCTGTTTTTCTAAAACAGAATAATGACTAATTTTTGCGACTTATTTGACACTAAATAACGAGTGAATAGTAATTTTTGGAAGCCAGGTTAGGGCAGGGCTGGTAATAGTGTTTTTTAATGTGCTAAAGGAGATTGTCTATTAAATGTCAAGCAGATTATCAGGTGAACTTTTTCATGTCTTAGTTGAACATAATATTTATAGAAATCAAACATTTTACAACATGAGGAATTTGTATCTTTGAATTTAAAGAAACCAAGGTTTTTACAATATCTCATATAAACTTAAATAATAATATTCTAGATTGCAAATCATGTGTAGTTGCACCATAGCATACATTACATTCAATACAAATATTAACTATCTAAAAATTATTTAATCTACAAAAATACATGAAAAATAGGTGAAAATTGGTAAAAAGAGCTGTAGAAAAATTGGGATAAACCATAGAGAATTCATGAGCATCCACAGCTGCACCGCCTCTGCAAAGCTGACAGCCACAGCCACACCGCAGCCACGAGCAAAATTATAAAAGACCCCACAGCTGCAAAATTTCTGCTTCAGCCGTTCGCAGATGCGGCCACCTCAGCCTCCGCCGCGCTCCAGCGCTCCCCGCAGACTTCTGATGTAAACTGCAACTTCCTTTCTGCCAAATACCCATATGAAAGTCAAACCATCGTAAATGCAGCATATATTTTCTGCAGAAATGGGTTTATAGTATCTGACTGTTCTGTTTCTTTTCTTTGTGGAAATGAAAGAGAATTGTTTGAGTCTGCTTTGATGAACCATGTGGTTTCATGTGTAAGACCTTACACCAGGTTACAGTCTCACTTGTGCTCCAGTCAGCCGACTGCATTGCATCACTTGTTTTTCTGGGATGCACTTCTTGGATTGCATCACTGAAAAACAATATATTGTTAGAACAGGGAAAGGGAGGGACTAGTCTGTTCCCTCCTTTTAGCCCCTCCTCCTGCTCTGTTTTACTGCATGTTCATTTGTAAGAAGAACACAAACCCTCTCTCCTAAACCAACCCCCCAAGTCCTTTTCCACACCCATCCATCCCCAAATATAATCCTGTGACCATGGGGTATTATGCAGTCACTCCAAGTGCTACTGCTCCCGCAATAGATTTATTATTGGCTATTATCTGCACTGCTTACGTACCACTCAAATTTATATATTTACATAAATTGTAACGATATTGAACAAAAACGTAACCCACCTGGACACAGTTGCCTATTGGGTTGTCTGACCTTCAGGAGTGTATATTGAGCCTTTGCAGTTTCTCAGGTGAGTTACTTATTCTTTCTTTCAGTCTGATGAACCACTCTTTCATTTCTTATGTGTTTGACTGAAAGACTGTTGCAGTAAGTAAAAAATAGACCCAAAGGGCAAACCTTGTCTTCTGGAACACTGTCTCCAGTCTCAGGAAACTCCAGTGCAGTTTTAAAGAGTAAAGACTGGTGTCTCAGAAGTTTTCCCAAGGTGGAAGTAGTCTTGCCAGGAAACAAATTTTCTTTCAGTGCCATTAGACAACAAAATTGTGCTAGGGTCCTTTGATATGAATATTTTCTTTAAAAAGAGAGCTTGATTTGTTCAAAATAGGCCAGCATAAGTGTTACCATTTCTACAAATGCAGTACATGTCTTATGATGAGGAATACTTTTGAGAACAGAAAAATGTAAAATAATGCTGGAATCAGCATAATAATTTAGAATAATAAAGAACATAATTTAGCCTTAAAGTCCATGTAGGAGGTGAGGACTATTGCTCTGTTCAGTTGGGTTAGACCATGTAACTTACATTCACTCTCCTTTCTTAGGTACATCAACCCTCAAACCTGCTGAGTCAACCTCTCCTCTTCAGGATCCAGTCTCCAGCTCTTGAAAACTAATGCAGAATGCATATCAACACTTGGCGAGTATTTGTTTGAGTTTATTTTCAGGGTCATTAACATTGTAGTGGGCTACCCTGCCAACATCATGGTGATGTGGCTGGTGGCCAGAAAGAAGAGTGACTCTTCCAACTCAGATATCTTCATCTTAAACCTGGCAATCGTCGATGCCTGCTACTGTGTGATGAGTCCCATTGGCTTAGTTGGTCTCCAAACTCTTGGAATCACATCGATATGGAATTTTTTGAGTACTTTACCTACGGGATCAAAGACACCGCTCCTCTCTTCCTCACTTGCATTTATCTGGACCGTTACGTGGCTGTGGTCCACCTCATTGTGTTCACCAACATCAAGGATAACAAGATCAGGGTGGCTATTTCCATGTTTGTTTGGGGGCTCATGTTGACCTATGCCATCTGCAGGACATTGTGGTTGCAGGTCACTCTAGACATTCTTTCCGGGCTGATCCTGGCTGTCTTTGCCATTATGGTTTTCTGCAACATTTCTGTCATGTTGAGTCTGAGGAAGTCGGTCTTTGGCAAGGAGAAGATGAACCCCATGAAAAAGAAAGCCCTCAGAACAGTGCAAATCATTCTAGCCATCATAGTGTTTAATTATCTTCCAATGGTTTCTGTCTACAACGTTGTATTTTACTTTTATTTACCAGAATTCTGCCAGATTGAATTCATTGCTGTCGCCCTCATGGACATCAGTGCCAGCATTGAGCCCCTAATCTACATCTCCAAGATGGACCAGCTGCCATGCCTTAATAATTTGCCCTCCATCTGCTGCCGAAGCCCTTCCACTGAGCCACCTAATGTAAGCACATGAGATGCATTCTTGCGATTATGTTAAATTTCATTACTTTCTAAGTTAGGACATGAAAATGAGGTCATGTAACAAAGCAAGAATGGTGAGTGATATGCAAATATTTTGGCTTTGATATGATTGTAATTATTAAAGAGATGACAACTAACTTAATTGTAAGGTTAGGCATTGAACTAAGTGTAAATGATTAGAAATGCCTGAATTCCTATTTTACATTATATAAATTAAACAATCAAAATTTAGACTTTTTGAAAATGCATACTCATTATCTATCCACTCAAAATAAAGAAACCATCTTTGATGTTATGTGTAGAGGCTAAGTATCTTCTGACATCCAAGTCACTTCTGCAAGTTTCAGGACTACCTCTCAAATAGAGTACAACCAATTATGACCGGCAAAGTGAAGTCTCAATTTTTGAAGGCAAAGAAAGATGTACCCCAAGGATCCATGCTGCCTTTCAAAGCCTAAGTGCAGTAACTACATATTGGCTAAATGTGAGTCACACAGTTTTGGGCCTGAAAGTATATCAAGGTCAGGCCCAGAAATTTGGCCAGAAATTCTACCATAGTGAGTCAGTTAATCATAATCTATCATAGAAGTGCTGACTATTGATTTGTTCGGACAGCAAACAAACTCTGAAGCCATTTTTACTGTTTAAATTTTTGCGTAGTTACTGCACTTAGCCTTTGTAGGGCAGCATACTTGCATCAATTTTATTCAACATTTATATAAATGATAGTGCTTGTGATATAGCTAATTGAAAGGCTCATTTTTATCCAGATGACACACCGCTTAACTCCTCAGCACCAATGTGCACCTCGGCCCTAATATACTTACAATCTGCTTTAAATTACTTTAAATCCCGCAAGCTCTTGTTTGTCTTGAACTTGTTTTAAATACTGATAAAACTGAAATACTGATCTTTTTTGCACGGAATACAATCATGCCAAATATTTCCATTTTCTCATTGACCTGTGCTCAAATTGAACAGGTTCCGTTCCATAAATAACTAGCCATCTGGCTGGATCATAACTTCTTGTGTAAAACTCATATGGCCAACTTGTCCAAAAAAATGAAAATGAAAATAGGGTTTCTTGACAGAAACAGGTCCTGTTTTTCTTTAGACTGTAGGAAGAGGATTGTCTAGGCAACAATCTTTCCCATATTTGACTATGGGGATGTCCTGTACATGCATGCCTCAAACCCTTCAAACCCTTGAACACAATTTATCACAGCACACTGCGCTTCATCACAGGTGATGGTTTCTGAACTCATCACTGTGCTTCATATAGTTCAGTAGGGTGGTTTTCCCTTCATTATAGAAGGAAGCTACATTGTATTTTATTCATCTATAAAGCATTGCTAGAGAAGATTCCCTCCTACACTCGGCTTTTGTCCATTAAAATCACAAGTCAAGATATCGGATCACGCGAGTGGATTACATTAGAGGCTCCCAGGACAGGAACAAATCTGGGCGGTACCAGCTTTTAGCACATTTTCACCTCTTTTGTGGAATAATTGTCTGGATACTCTGAAGCCAGATTGCCTTATCCCATTCGAGTCCTTCAAAAAATTAGTTTTGGATATGATCCTAAAAGAGGCTTTTTGTATGTGCCTTTAGTTTTAATGTAGGGCATACGCATACTTTATCTCTGTCCTATGTCCTTATATGTTTTTATTTATAGTGAAACACAGTGAAAATGCAACGCCTAATTTTTAAAATCATAGCTGATTTTTTGAAGCCATCAAAATTACACACAAGAAATATTGTGGTATGAAGGTTAACAGCTGGAATCTATGCAAGTCCGGGTTCAAACCCAGTTTGTGCTTCTGTCAGGGGATCACAATTCCCAAATACAACTTTTGCCATGTCATTAGCAGCAGGTTGAATGCATTGCTTGAATGACATGTGTTATGGCCCCAATTTGTTATTACATTTATAACACAACAGCAACAGCAAGGGATGACAGACACAGTTTTAAAAACCTCAACACATTTAATTAACAAACACCATAACAACTAACTAACCTAAAGACCAAGATTGAATTATGTACAAAACATAAATATTTACAATCCCTTTTCGTGGGGGTGGCTTGGTGATGTCCTGGATGATGAAAATGCTCAAACACAGGCAAAGAAATCCACAAAAGAAACGTCACAGGTCTTGAACAGAATGGCAGGTCTGGTCATCTTCTTGCAATTTCTCCTACTACTTTACTGTCTCAATTCTTTTCCTTATATACTCTTTTGCAGACCCCACCCACATTTAGACCTCTTTTTTTTTATTTTCTGAGACTTGCCCCAGACATGTCCAGGACATGTCTAAACATGACTCCAGTCTGAGCTTAACAAAAAAAAGGTAAATACTGCCATCTAGTGGCCTATATTCACATTACACCTCCATTCTAAAAGGGAAAAATTTTGACTCATAAAGGCAAAATTTTTCTTTTCAATACAAAATGGTTAAGTGAACACTTGTCTATATATACATATCATACAATATTCAAACACATGATATATATATACACATTTAAACACGGGATAAGCAATCAGCAATTACATTGTCTGTACCCTTCACATGCTTAATTTCCAAGTCAAACTCCTGTAAAATTAAACTCCAATTCAACAATCTCCGATTCTTGTTTTTCATCTTACTCAAAAACATTAACGGATTGTGGTCAGTGTACACAATCATTGGCTTTTGTCCTGTACAAACATAAACCTCAAAGTGTTGTAAAGAAAGGACCAGAGCCAACAGTTCCTTCTCTATTGTGGAATAGTTCCTTTGGTGGCGATTGAACTTCCTGGAGAAGTATGCCACGGGATGCTCAATGTCATCAGAGTCACTTCTCTGTAGGAGCACAGATCCACAAGCTTGGTCGCTAGCATCGACCGCGATGGAGAACGGTTTGTTGAAGTCAGGAGATTTGAGCACGGGGAAGTGACACAGCAGAGACTTCAGGCGATCGAAGGCTCTCTGGCATGCATCATCCCAGGTGAACTTTACGCCTTTCTTCAGTTGGTTAGTTAGACTGAGAGCAATCTCAGCAAAGTTCTTGCAGAACTTGCGGTAGTACCCGATCATTCCAAGGAAGCGGCGCAAAGCTTTTTTGTTGTTAGGAACTGGAAAGTCCATGATGGCTTGGACTTAAGCATTTATGGGTGCCACCTTACCCTGGCCTATGACGTAGCCAAGATAGGTGACAGTAGCACAACCAAAGTCACTCTTGCTCAGGTTAACAGTCAGGTTAGCCTGGGTCAGGCGCTGGAAAAACGTCTCTACATCTTTTAGATGTTCTTCCCAGGAGTCACTCCATGTGATCAGGTCATCGATGTACGCACCCGTGTGTGGCAATCCGGCGATTGTAGACTGTATCATCCTTTGGAACGTGGCTGGGGCATTTTTCATGCCAAAGTGTAGGACTTCATACTGGTACAATCCAGATGGTGTGGCAAAAGCAGAAATGCTCTTGGCCCTCTCAGTTAAAGGCACACACCAATAACCCTTCAATAAATCAATCTTGGTCAGAAACTTTGCTTGCCCTACTCTATCGATACAATCATCAATCCTAGGTATTGGAAACACATCAGTTCTAGTTACAGCATTGACTTTGCGATAATCTGTACAGAATCTAGTACTTCCATCAGGTTTTGGAACTAGCACACAGGGTGAACTCCAATCGGAGTTGGAGGGTCTGATAATATCATGTTTTAACATGTACTCAACCTCTTTCTCAGCAATCTTTCTCTTTTCAGGATTCATCCGGTATGGATGCTGTTTTATTGGTTTGGCATCACCAACATCTACATCATGAGAGGCTATAGTAACTCTCTTTGGAACATCAGGAAACAAATCCTCATATTTCTTGATCAACCTTTCAAACTGATCTCTCTGTGAGGGTTCTAAGTGCTGGAGTTTTACATCGAGATTTTTCAACACTTCAGTGTTTGACAATTTACATGAAAGAACTTCAGCTTTAATTCTTGGTTCATCATCTTGAAACTCCCCCTCATCTTCACACGTTTCGACCATTGGAGAATCTGAAGTGACAGCTGCAACCCTAGCATTTCTGTCATGATAAGGCTTTAGCATGTTAATATGACACAATTGTTTTGGTTTTCTCCTATCTGGAGTCTTCACAATGTAATTGAGATCATTGAGTTTTGTCAGAATTTCATAAGGACTATGAAATCTAGCCTGCAATGGATTGGACTGCAAGGGAAACAACACAAGGACCTTTTCTCCTGGTTTAAACTCACGGCTTCTAGCCTTATGATCATACCAAGTTTTCATTTTTCCCTGACTTGATTTCAAGTTCTCTTTGGCAAGGTCACAAGCTGCACGCAATCTTTCCTTGAACTTGCTAACATAGTCTAACAGACTGATATGCGGCTCTTTCTCTTGCCATTGTTCACTCAATAATAGCAAAGGTCCTCTCACTTCATGACCAAACACTAGCTCAAATGGACTGAATCCAGTAGACTCCTGCACTGCTTCTCCAGCTGCAAACAACAGCAAATGAACCCCTTCATCCCAGTCTTTCTCATGGTCATAACAATAAGTCCTCATCATTGTCTTGAGAGTGGAATGAAATCGCTCCAAGGCACCCTGACTTTCTGGATGATAGGCACTAGAAAGAATCTGCTTTGCACCTAGTTCATACACAACCTGCTGAAACAATCCTGAAGTGAAATTGCTACCCTGGTATGACTGAATTTCCCTGGGAAGGCCAAACAACGTGAAGAACTTTATCAAAGCCTTCGAGATTGCAGTTGCCTTGATGTTACGTAGAGGTATGGCTTCAGGGAATCTGGTAGATGCACACATGATTGTCAACAAGTACTGATTTCCAGATCTAGTCTTAGGTAATGGACCAACACAGTCAACAATGACCTTAGAGAACAGCTCCCCAAATGCTGGGATAGGCTGTAATGGAGCTACAGGTGGGTCTAACTGGTGTTTTCCAACTACCTGACAAGTTAGACAGGTTTTGCAAAAGTTGGAAACGTCTTTCCGAAGCCCAGGCCAAAAGAAGTGTTTCATGATCTTATCAACAGTCTTGTTAACACCAAGATGACCTCCTAAAGGTAAACTATGAGCCATTGTTAAGATCTCATTCCTATAGACCTTCGGAACAACAATTTGCCTGACCACTGCCCAATCTGCATTGGCAGGGATATCAGGAGGGCGCCACTTCCGCATCAACACACCATCCTTGAGATAATACCCAACTGGAACTGCATCTATTTCTTTTTCAGGAAGGGCTCTCCTCTTTAGTACACCAATTTCAGGATCATTAGTTTGCTCCTCAATCAACCGCTTTCTGGACAGAGACAAATCTCCAGACACATCAGAATCACCAGACCCATTCGACTGGCTGAATAGAGAACTGATAAAAGTATCTGATAAGTCCTCAAACGGAGAAACCATAGTAGGCCAATCAGAGTCATGAGGCAAACCACCTGAGTCCTGACTATTCAATGTGCTGGACGGCACCACAACATCTTCTTCTTTAGCCTTCTTGGCCATAGCACGAGTCACTGCGCAAGAAGGATACAGAGATGGGTCCTCATCCCCATCTTCAGTGCTCGGCTGTGAAGTAAGATGTACAGGGGGAACTACTTTGCCCCCAGCCAGGTCATTGCCTAGCAACAGAGAAACACCCTTTATAGGTAGACTTGACATAAGTCCCACCTTTACCTGTCCTGTAACTAAATCTGACTTCAAGAATATAAAGCGCAGGGGTACAGATACAGTCCTCCTTTCAATACCTTGTACAAGTATGAAATCCCCTGAAGCGGTCTCATCACGTAACTCCAAGGAGTCCATCAACAAAAGTGACTGAGAAGCTCCGGTATCCCTTAGGATATATATGGGGACAGGAGTAGTATGCTCATTCAGAGCCACAAATCCCTCTGACACAAATGGAAGAAATTCCTCCCTCACAAAGTCAGCAGTATCAGGCTTTTTAGCCCCACAAGAAGCAGGCAATTTAGCAGATTGGTTATCTACTACAGGGGTTTCTAACCTTGTTTTCACAAAGGCATTTGGTTTGGTATCCTTTTCTTTTTCTTTCTTAGCTTTAAGGAACCAACAGTTAGTTGAAACATGACCAGATTTCTTGCAATAACTGCAAACTAGACCACTTTTGTCACTGTCAGCTTTCACACTTTGATCAGACCTGTTACTGGATTTCTGAGCACCATCACCAGATTTGTCTTTGTCTTTGGGTGAGGAATCTTGGGTATCACCGTAACCCTTTTTCTGAAATTGGGACCATCTATTGTTACTGCTAGACTGAAATTTGGACTTATGTGTGAGAACATATTCATCTGCAAATTTGGCAGCTGATTGCAAATTCAGTGCTTGCTTCTCATTAAGGTAGGTCTTAACATCATCCTTAACACAGTTCTTGAATTCTTCAACTAACACCATCTCTTTTAGTGAGTTGAAATCATCCTTGACCTCCACAGAAGTACACCAGCGCTCAAAGCAAACCTTCTTCTCATTAGCAAATTCCACATAAGTCTGATTTTCAGATTTCTTCAGACCTCTGAATTTCTGTCGGTAAGCCTCTGGAACCAACTCATAAGCTCTCAAAATAACCTTTTTGACAACCTCATAATCAGAGGAATCATCTGCAGACAAAGCCGAATAGGCTTGTTGAGCTTTACCCTTGAGGACAGTTTGCAACGTCAGAGGCCAGTGTTCCTTTGGCCACTGGCAACTCTTTGCTACCTTTTCAAAACACTGGAAATAGTTGTCAACATCCTTTTCCGAAAATGGAGGCACCAGTTTTACCTCCTGACTGGCACAAAATTTATTTTTAGTTTCAATTTTAATTTTTAGTTGCTCCATTTGGAGTCTTTCTTCTCTATTGAATTTCTCTAATTCAAAATCTCTCTGTCTTGCAAATTTTTCTAACTCAAATTCTCTTTGTTTTTCTTTTTCCTCCCTTTCTTTCTCTCTTTCTTCCCTCTCAAATTCTCTTTGCTTTTCTTTTTCCTCCCTTTCTTTTTCTCTTTCCTCCCTTTCAATCTCTAGCATTTTTAATTGAAGTTCCATTACTATATTTGGATTTTCCACTGGAAACTGTTCCAGATCTCCGGGTGCAAACACATTTTCATCAATGTAATATTCAACTATCTCTCGAGCCAGTCTTGCTTTTCGCATGGCTGGTTTCACCTCTGTCAGCTCTAAATGTCTGCAAATTTCTAGCAGTTCTGTCTTTTTAAAAGACTTCAAAACCCCTAAGGTTGGTGATGCCAAGAAATCATCCATTGCTGTTGTCAATATATATGTATTCAATTAAAAAAAAATCAATTTTACAATTTGAAATGTTAGATTTTCAATAAATTACTCACAAAATGGTCTATCCCGGACCTTGAGCCCCCAATTTGTTATGGCCCCAATTTGTTATTACATTTATAACACAACAGCAACAGCAAGGGATGACAGACACAGTTTTAAAAACCTCAACACATTTAATTAACAAACACCATAACAACTAACTAACCTAAAGACCAAGATTGAATTATGTACAAAACATAAATATTTACAATCCCTTTTCGTGGGGGTGGCTTGGTGATGTCCTGGATGATGAAAATGCTCAAACACAGGCAAAGAAATCCACAAAAGAAACGTCACAGGTCTTGAACAGAATGGCAGGTCTGGTCATCTTCTTGCAATTTCTCCTACTACTTTACTGTCTCAATTCTTTTCATTATATACTCTTTTGCAGACCCCACCCACATTTAGACCTCTTTTTTTTAATTTTCTGAGACTTGCCCCAGACATGTCCAGGACATGTCTAAACATGACTCCAGTCTGAGCTTAACAAAAAAAAGGTAAATACTGCCATCTAGTGGCCTATATTCACATTACACATGCAAGTGCAAGGCAAGACATTGTACGCAAAGGCACAGAGGTTCATCCTCATCAGCATCAGTGTCCAGAATGCCACAGCTTACAGAACAGCAGAGGGAGTGAGCTTTGGGGGTGCTTCTTGGGGGAACATCTCAAAGAGAGGTTGCCCGCCAGTTCAGGGTCAGTCCATCCACCCTCAACAGACTGGAGCATCGCTACCAACAGACAGGAACCGTTCACGACCGCCCTGACCAGAACAACGTCCGCTAACGACGGCACATCAGAACCGTCACATCCAGAGGATCCATCTGAGGAATCAGTTCCAAACAGCAGCAGACACGGCTCGGAACACGATAGGATGCCACAGACGCCCCATCCATGCCAAGACTGTGATTTGGCGAGTGGGAGGTGCAGGGTTAAGGTGCCGGAGGCCATATCAAGGCAACTTCATGACAAAACCTCACAGAGACAACACAGAGACTCACAGAGACTCCAGTTTTCTCGGCGTCATCATCTTTGGCTGCCAATTTCAATTTCAAACAAAACAGAGGTAGCTCACCCCTCCCTCCCATGCTTCTGTAACTGTCAGCTCTTGTCGGTGATTTGCCGGAACGGTTTGTTATGTTGTGGGATACAGCCTGTGCCCCTTGTGTTTATCTGCAGTTTGTGACGCCTGAGCGGACTCCAGAGCCCGGGTTTTTTTCACAGTGAATTCAGGGGCAGGCAGCTAGCGGATCGTGAGGAGATGCTGACGAATTGAGACAAAAATATAATTGCGCAAAAAACAAACAGACTTGCATAGTGCACCGTTAATGTTTACTATCAGTGAGTAAATATCACATACAAAGTGTTTTAGTCTCAATGATTAAAACACAATCAACACGAGCTGCCGGGTGGCTCACACGGTTAAGGCACTGCGCTGCAGTGCAGAGGTGATCACCACGTCGCGGGTTCGAGCCTCGGCGTACCCACCGGCAGGGGTCGGCAGCTTTTTCAGAGTAGCGCACAATTGGCTATCGCGCTACAGGGTTACAAATTGGGAAGGGACTGCCGGATTTGGATATTCGATACAGCTTTGTTCGTTGCTCCAGCGCCTCCTGTTGTCCAGACGGGCGCTCGTCAGGAAGACTCCGACTTGGTCCATGTCCGGGTATCCTCCGCCCTCGCTCTGAACTTGCGAAGATTCAACCAGCGAGTGTATAAGAATCAGTGGCTGACAGGCACGTGCTTCGGAGGAGAGCCGTGAACTGTCTTCACTATCCTGAGTTGGCAGCAAGGGGTCGCATACGAGCAAGCTTTGTACATAGTTCCCCAATTGGGCATTCCAAATTCGGGTGGGATTGGAGATGCCAAATTTAAAAAAAAAAAAACACAATCAACATAAAACAATGGTAAATGTAACCAATGTAAAAACTGATTCCTAAAAGAGAAAATTTTTTTTAATGAATTGCAAAGTACTTTAAAATTGCCTCTCTAACATGTTCAAGGTGAACCTTGAGGAACTGAGATTGTCCTCTATCTCTGAATTTAAGAGGATGCCATCCTTTGGTATGAGCTTAGCAGTTAGTTGCTGCTCTGAGGAATGAAGGCAAGCACTGGGGTTAGTTATTAGGAAAAAGGCTAGCTTTATTTAGCTCTTGATGTACTGTTTCCGTTGAAAACTGTTTAAATACGAATTGATTAAATTGTGGTTATTTCTGGAGCTGTGATTCACTGGTTATCATCAACTATCCAACAAAAGTGTTTCTTGCATGGCCATAGTAATTGATGTAGCTCCCAGCACTGAAGGTGCTGATGCCTCGGTGCTTACAGCAGTGACAATTATGTCCCTGAATGAAGCTACACAATTCTGTGTGGACATGTCAGAGTGCCCTAGCTGTGCATCTGTGCTTGACATAAGCTATGTTTCCATCCACTTGTCACTCAAATTACCTGAAGTTCGCTAAAAATATTGATGCGAATAAAGGCGGTGAAAATGCATTTCCACCTAACAGCATTAAAGCGAATAAAACTTGTGCGTAATGACGTTACTTGCTGCTATGCGATGAAATCGGTGTATCGAATAAATTTGTGACATTTTAAGCCATTTCCATTCATTTTCACATTGAATCGCAGAACCTTTGAGTGAACAGAAGTAGTGTGGTAGGCAACAAAATTAACTAGTTAGTTTCAACCGCATTTTATTGCTATCAGCGTATCTAATAAGCGAATATAAACTTTGTACTCAAACGAACACCAATAACTGCAATTAATTTAAGGTAGCTAAATAAACAACAAATGACATCTGGTTATGCCAGATTAAGAGCTCCTACCGTCATCTACTTTAAGTTTAATATGAATTTAACAGGTTGTTGTCTGATGATCAACATAAACTAAAGCTGGGTACAGAAAATGACAGCAACAACAAAATTCATGAGGGGTCAGCTAATGCGACAAATTTCCCAAAAATGCAGTCATTTGATAAACTTACCTGCAAACGTGTTCCAATGACAATGAATGGAGGTCGGTGCTGGAACTATTCATTGTTTGGAACAATTGCATTCCCCATGACACGCATTGCTTCCGCATTCCTCAATTCCTATTGGAGTCTATATGGTGCTATAAGTTGAAAAAAAAGCTCTCAAAAATCTGAAAAAAATATAAAATTTAAATACAAGGAATCATGGCATTTAACCCATAGAGCCATATTCTAGGACTTAATTTTGACCAGCGTAGCGACTATCCCGGTAACAGACAGAATGACTGACACATAAACAAAGTACCGTATGCCCCGCTTGCACAAGCGCACCGAGGCATAATTACTGTTTCTGAAAAAGATGCACCAGCAATTTGGGCTGCAGCAATTTAACCCCTTTTGGCCAGTACCCCGATGATGCTTTTGAGACTTACCTGGCAAAGTACTGCTGGATTGTCCTCTGTTAAACACACCCCTACTACTTACAGTATTTATATTAATAGGAATGACAATGGCCTGTTTTAATGCTTCAGTGATTAGGTTTTTATGTCTTCCAAACTAAAGCCATTTTTCACGGGGACATCAATATTTTGTCCACCTCCAATAGCTGCAATTAAAATTTGTGAGGGGACTTCATGCAGGATTGCGGTACATTGATGTAAATTTTGCATTTTTCAAAGTTTGAATTCAACCTTATCATTGTTAGTACTCCATCCCTGCAGTCAGGCACACAATGGCTGTTTAGTGTATGAATTAGGAATAAATTACATGAATTGCTTGGTGAAACCTAGATATGGTGTTTTGATCAGAGCTCTGTAGCTAATTTAACCATCTTGTTCAGGTCCCTGAGTGACTCAGCATAGCTTCTCCTTGAAAATCATAAGTGGGGCTGTCAGATACCCAGCAATACCATTATCAACTGGAAAAACTAAATTCCTCCAGGGTTTATAAAGGCTTCCCACCGGCTGCCAGATCATCTTCATTTGCAGTTTTGCTCGGCTGTAACGCAAGTGTCAATCTGCTTTATTTTTCAGGAGACAGCTTGAGTATATATTATTCCAAGTATTTTGTCCAAGAAAATTACCGTGATTACTCATAATACATTTAATAAAGTTAAACCATCACTATTGTCTCTTAATTTGCTCTAACATTTTATGTACCAATAAATTATACTGTGTGTGACATCAATGATTGATGTTATATGATATGCTTATGGGGAAATCAGTTGAATCACCAATATTAAGTCTTTTAATTTTGTTATTTGTTGTTCTATTCAAGACCGTGATTTCATACTCAGATTTCATACGAAGAAAAATAATTAAGACATTTCATTATCACTTATTATTACACTTATCAGCATAATGCCATTGTAACTAACCTGAAATCTTGAGTAGAATGGTTACAATGCAAAGCATGCAACAATGAGTCAGGTGGCTCCTGATGACACCCCCACCATGAGTGGATAATACAGGTATTCTTGAATTTTTAAATTTTGACTTCAGTTGTTTAACCACCAGTCTATAAAATGTAATTATTTTGATAACAGAAATTCTGAGGCTGAAGGATACCTGTTGGACTAGCAGCCAAATTGCCATCCATTTAATCTCATCTCTCATTCACCACTGATGTAACAATTCTGTTCACAGAACTGAGGACATCGTCAGCCATACAAGACACTTCATCAAAGATAAGCGCACACTCTAAATTTGTCACAATAACTTAGAAGCTTTAATATATTTAAAGGAGGGTTCCCACAATAAGGAAAGCTTAAAATTTCCTGTCTTTTTCTTGACCAAGTTTGTCATACATGTCTGCAGAACTTGCCAAGACCAAGTAGAAATGAATTTTAATACAGTACTATACTAAAAAAACTGCCATTGGCCATTCGACTGGGTGTGACCAGGAGTGGATGTTGAGTGTCTGAATTCCCAGCTCTTTGAAAAGTCTTCAAACTCGGCACTGGCATACTGTGGCCCATTATTCGAGATAACTACATCAGGTATGCCATGCCATGCCATGCAAACATGGATTACTACTACTATGCTACTATGACACGATTACTGGTAGTATCCTTCAGCTTAGTTATTTCTAGGAACTTCGAGAAATAATCCACACACAGCAGAAAATCAGATCCTCTGTAGTGAAAGAGGTCAGTCCCTACTTTCTGCCACAGTCTGTCTGGTACAGAGTGCGAGAGTAACGGCTCTCTCAGATTGCTGTTCCTGTTCTCATTACAAGTGGCAAACTGAGATACCATCTCTTCAATATGTGAAGACATATTTGGCCAATGCAAAATGTTTCTGGCTCTTTCCATAGACTTAACCAGAGTAATTGATATTCTCAAAGTTACGCTACTCCCATTGACTCTCGTACAAAAAATGGCGGCGCACTTCCGGGGTCTGAGAACTTCCAATAGTTCCAAAAGAGGATTCTCGTAGCTTCGGACGAATTCACTTCCATTGAGACAACATTGATGTTAAGTAATAAAATATTGAAGTCTTATGAATCACGGAATGTGTATATCATATACCTGTCATGTATCATTTATAATCTCCTATTGTGTATGTTCGGCATGACAAAATATATATTTTAAATCTGAAGAAGTTGTGATAATTTAAGCTATGGTCTTGGCTTCTAGTTTAGCTTGGTCAGCTATGGGAATTCAGTCATGAACTTGTAGTTTTTATTTCCATCTCTTACAAAACTGATATAAATCATGACAGGACTTGTTGTGTGCAAGGATCCTTCTCTGCAGATGAAGTAAACTGACTTTGGCTTGGATATTAACTCCTTTGTCTTTGTCTGAGTTCTTTTTAAAGGTAGTATGAGGTTTTTACGAAATGAACCAAGAGCAAACTCCAGTAAAACGTAAAAGGAGGTTTTATTTCTGAAGGGGTAAACCCCCCAACAGAGCTGGCAACAGTACAAAGTCCGCAATCCAAAATCATAATACCAAAGGGCGAAATCCAGAGTCATACACAGGGCACCAATCACAAAAATCGTAGTCGGACAAAACAGGTCAAAAAACAAGAATGCGGCAAAAGTACAAGGAATAGGCAAAGCTCGATATCAAGGACGGTCCAGTCAGAAAGATAAATCACAATGAATCAAGGCGAAAAACGTAGCACAGGAGACAAGGAAGAATGATCTGACAAGAAAGTGAACAAAACAGAAATGTTATATACACATTTGGGAGAACACATGATCAGGGAGAACAGGTGCAATCAATGGTAACAATGATCAGGGAGTGACACATTAGGAATAAACTAATTACATGAATTAAACAGTAATCCAAACTTAGACTGGGATCACAAGACAAACCTATGAACAGAACAACAGCTCCAGTCAAGGAGTAATAAAGTGCATAGTAAAAAGAATAGAAAGAGCAAAGTAAATGTGGAGATCCACAGAAAGTTGCAGCAGAGATGATTAGGGATAGGCAAGGAGGTGGAGACTAGAATTGGGCGACTGCTGAGAGATCGTTAGTCAATTAGTATGTGCAGCTATACAATCCCGAGTGCATGTTAGTAAGTTAGTAAAAATATACAAGATTAGTGTGGTTAGTAAGTAGCAAAAACAATAAACTGTTAGTATGTGTTAGTAAGACAGTAAAAGAGAGAGGAAGGAAGAACACAAGATAAAGAAAGAAGATTGAAACCCAGAAACCAATAAATCACCTGAATGAGTGGCACGCAAGAAAAGAGACCGTGAGCAAAGATACACCCATGACAAGACAGGGGAGACAAAGTGCAAAGCATGGCAAAGAAAACATGGCATGATAACTAATAAACTAAAACGTGAAGAATAATAAAACAAGGAAATTAAAATACCAAAAACACAATACATAATCCTAAGAATGGTCAGACATAAGCAATGGTCAAGAATGCGCAGATCAATCTAACATGGCACAAGGCCAGGCACAGAACTTAAACATGGACATGGCAGAAACGGAATCACAACAGTACCCCCCCTCTTAAAAAACGCCTCCAGGCGTTTCACCTTGGTCTTGGGTGGTTGACATGAAAGTCTCTTATTAATTCCTCGTCCAAGATGTGGCGTGAGGGGACCCAACTGCGGTGTTCCGGTCCGTAACCCTCCCAGTCGACGAGGTACTGCAGTCCCCGGCCTCGCCGGCGACAATCCAGGAGGGCACGGACCGTGTAGGCTTCGCTACCGTCGATAATCCGGGCGGGTGGTGGGGGATCAGGTCCAGAGGACAGGGGGTGGGTTGCAGCAGGTTTGAGTTGGGATACGTGAAAAGTGGGATGAATGCGTCTCATAGACAGGGGCAGATGGAGGCGAACCGCAGTGGGACTCAAGATTTTATCAATAGTGAATGGGCCCAAAAACTTCTGAGACATGTCCCTTGAAGATAGCCAGACACGCTGCCTAGGTCAGTAAGAAGGAGCTGTCGTGCGCCTCTTGTCTGCTTGCTCCTTCATCCGGGCGACCAATCTGAGCAGGGCCTCGCGGGTGGTTATCCATGTGCGTCTGCACCGACGCACAAACTCACGGGCTGAGGGGACAGCTACCTCCTCCTCCTGGGAGGGGGCTGGTAGCCTAGGCAGGCCTCGGCAGGCAGAAGGGGGAAATGCCAGAGGCGGCAGAGATGTGGCTGTTCATGGCGTATTCAGCCCATGGCAACTGATGGCTCCAGGAGGAGGGGTTCCTAATGCAAAGGCATCTCAAAACATTTTCAACACATTGGTTAGCCCGCTCGGTCTGGCCATTAGTCTGGGGATGGAAACCTGATGATAAACTAACTGTGGTGCCAAGTGATTTGCAAAATGATTTCCAAAATAGGGCAGTGAATTGGGGGCCGCGATCAGACGTGATGTCAGTAGGAATACCATGAAGTCTGATGACATGTTGAATGACAAGGTTCGCGGTTTCTTGGGCGGAGGGGAGCTTAGTGTGGGGAACTAGGTGAACGGCTTTGGAGAATCTGTCTACAATGGTGAGAATGGTAGTGTGATGATTGGATGGGGGAAGGCCAGTGATGAAATCGAGTGCTATGTGGGACCAGGGGTGGTGTGGAGTGTGAAGGGGCTGAAGCAGACCGTGAGGTGGTTGATGTGAGGATTTTGCTTGGGCGCAGACCGAGCAGGCAGCTACAAAACTTTGGATATCTTGGGAAATTTCTGGTCACCAAAATCTTTGTGAAATAGAGTCCTTAGTACGGTGTACTCCAGGGTGGCAGGACAGCATGGAAGAATGTCCCCATTCTAGGACTTTGGGGCGTAACGCAGCTGGAACATACAGACAGTTAGTGGGGCATGTGCTAGGGGTAGCAGTACTGGCTTGGGCATCTCTGACTTCCTTTTCAATATTAACATAGATGGCATTTACTAAGGCTTCTTTGGGCAGAATCGTATCATGACATGGTTCCTCTTCCTTTATCTCAAAACAACGGGACAAGGCGTCGGGTTTAACATTTTTGCTTCCAGGTCTATAAGCGATATGAAAATTGAAACGGGAGAAGAATAGTGCCCACCTGGCTTGTCTTGAGTTAAGTCTCTTGGCTGTCTATAGATATTCCAGGTTTTTATGGTCTGTGCATACTATGAAGAGTACCTTGGATCCTTCTAGCCACTGCCTCCATTCCTCCAAGGCCAACTTTACTGCCCGCAGCTCACGGTTTCCGGTGTCGTAGTTTCTTTCAGCCGAGCTTAGACGACGAGAGAAGAAGGCACACGAATGAATCTTCCCATCCTCTGGGGACCTCTGGGACAGAATGGCGCCGGCTCCAATATTTGAGGCGTCCACTTCTGCAATGAACTGAAGTTCTGGGTTAGGGATAATGAGGATTGGTGCAGACATGAATCGAGACTTTAGTTCTACAAAGGCACTCTCAGCTCTCTCGGACCAAAGGAACTTGGACTTGGAGGAAGTGAGGGCAGTGAGAGGAGCAGCAACAGAACTATAGTTTCTGATAAACCGTTGATAGAAATTTGCAAAACCTAAATAACGCTGGAGAGACTTACGGTCTTCAGGTCGGGGCTAGGTGGTGACGGCCTCCACTTTGACTGGGTCCATACGTATGGTGCCTGGGGAGATAATGTAACCCACAAAGGTTGTAGTCTCAACAAGAAAACTCACATTTTTCAGCCTTTACAAAGAGACGGTTCTCCAGGAGACGACGAAGCACTTAGCGAACATGTTTCACGTGTTCCTTTTGGGACTGAAAAAATCAAAATATCGTCAAGGTATACAAAAACAAACTTGTTAATCATGTCTCTCAGTACATCGTTTATTAGACTCTGGAACCCAGCTGGAGCGTTAGTGAGCCTGAAAGGAAGAACCAGGTACTCCCAGTGCCCTGTGGGAGTATTAAAAGCCGTCTTCCACTCATCCCCCTCCTGGATTCACACCAAGTGATAGGCATTGCGTAGCTCAAGCTTGGTGAAAACCTTAGCTCCTTGTAGGAGGTCGAACGCTGTGTTCATGAGGGGGAGAGGGTATCGGTTCCTGATGGTTATCTCTTTTAGTCCCCGGTAGTCAATACAGGGCCTCAACATCCCATCCTTTTCGACCACAAAGAAGAAACCAGCGCCCGCAGGGGAGGATGATAGTCGAATAATACCTGCAGCCAGAGACTCGGACAGGTACTTTCCAAGGCTTGGGTCTCTGGTCGGTACAGGAAATGTAATCGACCTCTAGGAGGCATTGGACCTGGCTTTTAGGTTGGCGCAATCGTATGGACGATGAGGAGGTAAGCTGGTGGCCCTGGACTTGGAGAACACCTCCTTGAGATCATGGAACTCGAGGGGAACTTCTTCTAGGTCGGGTTTCCTCTCTGAAGTAGGGTTAGGCTGTAGTTCCGAAGCATTTTGGAGGCATGTCTGAGAACAATTGGGGCTCCAGCCCTTGATTTCATGCGTTCGCCAGTCAATGTGGGGTAGATGTTTCGCCATCCATGGGTGACCCAGGACGATAGGAGCATGGGGAGAGTGGAGGAGGAATAATTTAATCGTCTCATGGTGGTTACCTGAGATCTTGAGTTTGATGGAGCTGGTAACATGGGTTATCTAGGCGATTTGCTGGCTACTTAAGGAATTGGCCATCCGATTCGGGAGATCTTTTCAACCGGAACCCCCCATTCACGAGCCAGCTCCACATCAATGAGGTTCTCCTCTGCTCCAGAGTCAATGAGAGCTGTAGTGGATTTGCTCTCCCCTCCCCATTCCAGAATCACTGGAAGGCAAGTGCGGTTTCTTGAAGTACAGACTGGCATGACGCCTACCACTGTTCCATTCCTGGCACCGAGACGAGGCTTCTTGCTGGGGCACTGAGCTATCTGATGTCCCCCTTTGCCACCATAGAAACAGGGCCCCTCTCTGCGACGACGGTTCCTTTCCTCAGTGTGCGTTCGTCCGAGTTGCATGAGTTCCGTCTCAGGAGAGGGGTTGCTGTCAGGAGGTGGTGGTAAAGGTGGAGTGGTCCGGTAGGAGTTAATTGAACGACTACAGAGAACGGACCTTCTACGTTCTTCACGGCGAGCATCCACTCGTATGGCTAGGTCGACTAACTCATCCAACTCCTCCGGTAAATCCCGGGACACCAGTTTGTCTTCTATGGCCTCGGCTAGACCATTAAAAAATGTGTCATATAAGGCTCTTCGCCATCACCTGCTGTTGGTCGCCAGGGTCTGGAAGTCGATCGCATAATCAGCCACAGAACGACCACCCTGGCGTATACGAAAAATCTCCCGTCCTGCTTCATGACCCAACTTCGTGCGGTCGAAAACCCGCTTCATCTCCTATCCCAGTAGACCAGATGTCTGTATACATGGTAGATCCGCCTCCCAAGCCGCCGTAGCCCACTGCTTGGCTCTTCCCATGAGTTGCGTGATGATAAATGCAACACGAGCCCGTTCAGTGGGGAATGATGAAGGCTGCAAGCTGAATATGAGGTCACACTGGGTGAGGAATGCTCGACAAGCACCGGGGTTGCCGTCGTACCTTTCAGGGGGAGGCAGGTGTGGCTTGCAGATAGGCAGCGGCGGAGCGGAGGAGGGCACAGGTGTGGCGTGGACCGCAAGCTGGGGGGTATGCAGCAGCTGAGAGTCTTGAACCGAGCGAATGGTTTGCATATGCTGCATGAAGGCGCGAAGCTGATGCTCCTGAAATTCGAGCTGAACTCCCTGTTCTTTGACTGCCTCCTGCAGAGACTGGATGTTCGCTGGTTCCATGTTGGTCAGATCGTAATGTGAGGTTTTTTACGAAATGAACCAAGAGCAAACTCCAGTAAAATACAAAAGGAGGTTTTATTTCTGAAGGGGGAAACCCCCCCAACAGAGCTGGCAACAGTACAAAGTCCGCTATCCAAAATCAGAATCCAAAGGGCGAAATCCAGAGTCATACACAGGGCACCAATCACAAAAATCGTAGTCAGACAAAAGAGGTCAAAAAACAAGAATGCGGCAAAAGTACAGGGAATAGGCAAAGCTTGATATCAAGGACGGTCCAGTCAGAAAGATAAATCACAATGAATCAAGGCGAAAAACATAGCACAGGAGACAAGGAAGAACGATCTGACAAGAAAGTGAACCAAACAGACATCTTATTTACACATTCGGGAGAACACATGATCAGGGAGAACAGGTGCAATCAATGTTAACAATAATCAGGGAGTGACACATGAGGAATAAACTAATTACATGAATTAAACAGTTATCAAAACTTAGACTGGGATCACGAGACAAACCTACAAAACCCAAAACCAGTGAAGTTGGCACGTTGTGTAAATCGTAAATAAAAACAGAATACAATGATTTGCAAATCCTTTTCAACCTATATTCAATTGAATACACTGCAAAGACAAGTTACTTAATGTTTGAACAGGTAAACAGTAATTTTTTGCAAATATTAGCTCATTTGGAATTTGATGCCTGCAACAACATGTTTCAAAAAAGCTGGCACAAGTGGCAAAAAAGACTGAAAGAGTTGAGGAATGCTCATCAAACACTTATTTGGAACATCCCACAGGTGAACGGGCTATTTAGGAACAGGTGGGTGCCATGATTGGGTATAAAAGCAGCTTCCCTGAAATGCTCAGTCATTCACAAACAAGGATGGGGCGAGGGTCACCACTTAGAGGACTAATGCGCGAGCTGATTGTCGAACAGTTTAAAAACAACATTCCTCAACGAGCTATTGCAAGAAATTTAAGGATTTCGTCATCTACGGTCCGTAATATTGTCAAAAGGTTCAGAGAATCTGGAGAAATGACTGCACGTCAGCGACAAGGCCGAAAACCAACATTGAATGCCCGTGACCTTCGATCCCTCAGGCGGTACTGCATCAAAAACCGACATCAGTGTGTAAAGGACATCACCATATAGGCTCAGGAACACTTCAGAAAACCACTGTCAGTAACTACAGTTGGTCGCTACATCTGCAAGTGCAAGTTAAAACTGTACAATGCAAAGCGAAAGCCATTTATCAACAGCACCCAGAAACGCCGCCGGCTTCGCTGGGCCCAAGCCCATCTAAGATGGACTGATACAAAGTGGAAAAATGTTCTGTGGTCTGACGAGTCCACATTTCAAATTGTTTTCGGAAACTGTGGACGTTGTGTTCTTGGGACCAAAGAGGAAAAGAACCATCCGGACTGTTATAGGCACAAAGTTCGAAAGCCAGCATCTGTGATGGTATGGGGGTGTATTAGTGGCCATGGCATAGGCAACTTACACATATGTGAAGGCACCATTAATGCTGAAAGGTACATACAGGTTTTGGAGCAACATATGTTGCCATCCAAGCAATGTCTTTTTCATGGACGCCCCTGCTTATTTCAGCAAGACAATGCCAAGCCACAATCTGCACGTGTTACAACAGCATGGCTCCGTAGTAAAAGAGTACGGGTACTAGACTGGCCTGCCTGTAGTCCAGACCTGTCTCCCATTGAAAATGTGTGGCGCATTATGAAGCGTAAAATACGACAACGGAGACCCCGGACTGTTGAACAACTTAAGCTGTACATCAAGCAAGAATGGGAAAGAGTTCCACCTGAAAAGCTTCAAAAATTCGTCTTTTCAGTTCCCAAACGTTTACTGAGTGTTGTTAAAAGGAAAGGCGATGTAACACAGTGGTAAAAAGGCCCCTGTGCCAACTTTTTTGCAATGTGTTGCTGCCTTTAAATTCTAAGTTAATGATTATTTGCAAAAAAAAAAAAAAAAAAAAAGTTTCTCAGTTTGAACATTAAACATCTTGTCTTTGCAGTGTATTCAATTGAATATAAGTTGAAAAGGATTTGTAAATCATTCTATTCTGTTTTTATCTACGATTTACATAATGTGCCAACTTCACTGGTTTTGGGTTTTGTATGAACAGAACAACAGCTCCAGTCAAGGAGTAATAAAGTGCATAGTAAAAAGAATGGAAAGAGCAAAGTAAATGTGGAGATCCACAGAAAGTTGCAGCAGAGATGATTAGGGATAGGCAAGGAGGTGGAGACTAGAATTGGGCGACTGCTGAGAGATCGTTAGTCAATTAGTATGTGCAGCTATACAATCCCGAGTGCATGTTAGTAAGTTAGTAAAAATATACAAGATTAGTGTGGTTAGTAAGTAGCAAAAACAATAAACTGTTAGTATGTGTTAGTAAGACAGTAAAAGAGAGAGGAAGGAAGAACACAAGATAAAGAAAGAAGATTGAAACCCAGAAACCAATAAATCACCTGAATGAGTGGCACGCAAGAAAAGAGACCGTGAGCAAAGATACACCCATGACAAGACAGGGGAGACAAAGTGCAAAGCATGGCAAAGAAAACATGGCATGATAACTAATAAACTAAAACGTGAAGAATAATAAAACAAGGAAATTAAAATACCAAAAACACAATACATAATCCTAAGAATGGTCAGACATAAGCAATGGTCAAGAATGCGCAGATCAATCTAACATGGCACAAGGCCAGGCACAGAACTTAAACATGGACATGGCAGAAACGGAATCACAACAGTACCCCCCCTCTTAAAAAACGCCTCCAGGCGTTTCACCTTGGTCTTGGGTGGTTGACATGAAAGTCTCTTATTAATTCCTCGTCCAAGATGTGGCGTGAGGGGACCCAACTGCGGTGTTCCGGTCCGTAACCCTCCCAGTCGACGAGGTACTGCAGTCCCCGGCCTCGCCGGCGACAATCCAGGAGGGCACGGACCGTGTAGGCTTCGCTACCGTCGATAATCCGGGCGGGTGGTGGGGGATCAGGTCCAGAGGACAGGGGGTGGGTTGCAGCAGGTTTGAGTTGGGATACGTGAAAAGTGGGATGAATGCGTCTCATAGACAGGGGCAGATGGAGGCGAACCGCAGTGGGACTCAAGATTTTATCAATAGTGAATGGGCCCAAAAACTTCTGAGACATGTCCCTTGAAGATAGCCAGACACGCTGCCTAGGTCAGTAAGAAGGAGCTGTCGTGCGCCTCTTGTCTGCTTGCTCCTTCATCCGGGCGACCAATCTGAGCAGGGCCTCGCGGGTGGTTATCCATGTGCGTCTGCACCGACGCACAAACTCACGGGCTGAGGGGACAGCTACCTCCTCCTCCTGGGAGGGGGCTGGTAGCCTAGGCAGGCCTCGGCAGGCAGAAGGGGGAAATGCCAGAGGCGGCAGAGGTGTGGCTGTTCATGGCGTATTCAGCCCATGGCAACTGATGGCTCCAGGAGGAGGGGTTCCTAATGCAAAGGCATCTCAAAACATTTTCAACACATTGGTTAGCCCGCTCGGTCTGGCCATTAGTCTGGGGATGGAAACCTGATGATAAACTAACTGTGGTGCCAAGTGATTTGCAAAATGATTTCCAAAATAGGGCAGTGAATTGGGGGCCGCGATCAGACGTGATGTCAGTAGGAATACCATGAAGTCTGATGACATGTTGAATGACAAGGTTCGCGGTTTCTTAGGCGGAGGGGAGCTTAGTGTGGGGAACTAGGTGAACGGCTTTGGAGAATCTGTCTACAATGGTGAGAATGGTAGTGTGATGATTGGATGGGGGAAGGCCAGTGATGAAATCGAGTGCTATGTGGGACCAGGGGTGGTGTGGAGTGTGAAGGGGCTGAAGCAGACCGTGAGGTGGTTGATGTGAGGATTTTGCTTGGGCGCAGACCGAGCAGGCAGCTACAAAACTTTGGATATCTTGGGAAATTTCTGGTCACCAAAATCTTTGTGAAATAGAGTCCTTAGTACGGTGTACTCCAGGGTGGCAGGACAGCATGGAAGAATGTCCCCATTCTAGGACTTTGGGGCGTAACGCAGCTGGAACATACAGACAGTTAGTGGGGCATGTGCTAGGGGTAGCAGTACTGGCTTGGGCATCTCTGACTTCCTTTTCAATATTAACATAGATGGCATTTACTTAGGCTTCTTTGGGCAGAATCGTATCATGACATGGTTCCTCTTCTTTTATCTCAAAACAACGGGACAAGGCGTCGGGTTTAACATTTTTGCTTCCAGGTCTATAAGCGATATGAAAATTGAAACGGGAGAAGAATAGTGCCCACCTGGCTTGTCTTGAGTTAAGTCTCTTGGCTGTCTATAGATATTCCAGGTTTTTATGGTCTGTGCATACTATGAAGAGTACCTTGGATCCTTCTAGCCACTGCCTCCATTCCTCCAAGGCCAACTTTACTGCCCGCAGCTCACGGTTTCCGGTGTCGTAGTTTCTTTCAGCCGAGCTTAGACGACGAGAGAAGAAGGCACACGAATGAATCTTCCCATCCTCTGGGGACCTCTGGGACAGAATGGCGCCGGCTCCAATATTCGAGGCGTCCACTTCTGCAATGAACTGAAGTTCTGGGTTAGGGATAATGAGGATTGGTGCAGACATGAATCGAGACTTTAGTTCTACAAAGGCACTCTCAGCTCTCTCGGACCAAAGGAACTTGGACTTGGAGGAAGTGAGGGCAGTGAGAGGAGCAGCAACAGAACTATAGTTTCTGATAAACCGTTGATAGAAATTTGCAAAACCTAAATAACGCTGGAGAGACTTACGGTCTTCAGGTCGGGGCTAGGTGGTGACGGCCTCCACTTTGACTGGGTCCATACGTATGGTGCCTGGGGAGATAATGTAACCCACAAAGGTTGTAGTCTCAACAAAAAAACTCACATTTTTCAGCCTTTACAAAGAGACGGTTCTCCAGGAGACGACGAAGCACTTAGCGAACATGTTTCACGTGTTCCTTTTGGGACTGAAAAAATCAAAATATCGTCAAGGTATACAAAAACGAACTTGTTAATCATGTCTCTCAGTACATCGTTTATTAGACTCTGGAACCCAGCTGGAGCGTTAGTGAGCCTGAAAGGAAGAACCAGGTACTCCCAGTGCCCTGTGGGAGTATTAAAAGCCGTCTTCCACTCATCCCCCTCCTGGATTCACACCAAGTGATAGGCATTGCGTAGCTCAAGCTTGGTGAAAACCTTAGCTCCTTGTAGGAGGTCGAACGCTGTGTTCATGAGGGGGAGAGGGTATCGGTTCCTGATGGTTATCTCTTTTAGTCCCCGGTAGTCAATACAGGGCCTCAACATCCCATCCTTTTCGACCACAAAGAAGAAACCAGCGCCCGCAGGGGAGGATGATAGTCGAATAATACCTGCAGCCAGAGACTCGGACAGGTACTTTCCAAGGCTTGGGTCTCTGGTCGGTACAGGAAATGTAATCGACCTCTAGGAGGCATTGGACCTGGCTTTTAGGTTGGCGCAATCGTATGGACGATGAGGAGGTAAGCTGGTGGCCCTGGACTTGGAGAACACCTCCTTGAGATCATGGAACTCGAGGGGAACTTCTTCTAGGTCGGGTTTCCTCTCTGAAGTAGGGTTAGGCTGTAGTTCCGAAGCATTTTGGAGGCATGTCTGAGAACAATTGGGGCTCCAGCCCTTGATTTCATGCGTTCGCCAGTCAATGTGGGGTAGATGTTTCGCCATCCATGGGTGACCCAGGACGACAGGAGCATGGGGAGAGTGGAGGAGGAATAATTTAATCGTCTCATGGTGGTTACCTGAGATCTTGAGTTTGATGGAGCTGGTAACATGGGTTATCTAGGCGATTTGCTGGCTACTTAAGGAATTGGCCATCCGATTCGGGAGATCTTTTCAACCGGAACCCCCCATTCACGAGCCAGCTCCACATCAATGAGGTTCTCCTCTGCTCCAGAGTCAATGAGAGCTGTAGTGGATTTGCTCTCCCCTCCCCATTCCAGAATCACTGGAAGGCAAGTGCGGTTTCTTGAAGTACAGACTGGCATGACGCCTACCACTGTTCCATTCCTGGCACCGAGACGAGGCTTCTTGCTGGGGCACTGAGCTATCTGATGTCCCCCTTTGCCACCATAGAAACAGGGCCCCTCTCTGCGACGACGGTTCCTTTCCTCAGTGTGCGTTCGTCCGAGTTGCATGAGTTCCGTCTCAGGAGAGGGGTTGCTGTCAGGAGGTGGTGGTAAAGGTGGAGTGGTCCGGTAGGAGTTAATTGAACGACTACAGAGAACGGACCTTCTACGTTCTTCACGGCGAGCATCCACTCGTATGGCTAGGTCGACTAACTCATCCAACTCCTCCGGTAAATCCCGGGACACCAGTTTGTCTTCTATGGCCTCGGCTAGACCATTAAAAAATGTGTCATATAAGGCTCTTCGCCATCACCTGCTGTTGGTCGCCAGGGTCTGGAAGTCGATCGCATAATCAGCCACAGAACGACCACCCTGGCGTATACGAAAAATCTCCCGTCCTGCTTCATGACCCAACTTCGTGCGGTCGAAAACCCGCTTCATCTCCTATCCCAGTAGACCAGATGTCTGTATACAGGGTAGATCCGCCTCCCAAGCCGCCGTAGCCCACTGCTTGGCTCTTCCCATGAGTTGCGTGATGATAAATGCAACACGAGCCCGTTCAGTGGGGAATGATGAAGGCTGCAAGCTGAATATGAGGTCACACTGGGTGAGGAATGCTCGACAAGCACCGGGGTTGCCGTCGTACCTTTCAGGGGGAGGCAGGTGTGGCTTGCAGATAGGCAGCGGCGGAGCGGAGGAGGGCACAGGTGTGGCGTGGACCGCAAGCTGGGGGGTATGCAGCAGCTGAGAGTCTTGAACCGAGCGAATGGTTTGCATATGCTGCATGAAGGCGCGAAGCTGATGCTCCTGAAATTCGAGCTGAACTCCCTGTTCTTTGACTGCCTCCTGCAGAGACTGGATGTTCGCTGGTTCCATGTTGGTCAGATCGTAATGTGAGGTTTTTTACGAAATGAACCAAGAGCAAACTCCAGTAAAATACAAAAGGAGGTTTTATTTCTGAAGGGGGAAACCCCCCCAACAGAGCTGGCAACAGTACAAAGTCCGCTATCCAAAATCAGAATCCAAAGGGCGAAATCCAGAGTCATACACAGGGCACCAATCACAAAAATCGTAGTCAGACAAAAGAGGTCAAAAAACAAGAATGCGGCAAAAGTACAGGGAATAGGCAAAGCTTGATATCAAGGACGGTCCAGTCAGAAAGATAAATCACAATGAATCAAGGCGAAAAACATAGCACAGGAGACAAGGAAGAACGATCTGACAAGAAAGTGAACCAAACAGACATCTTATTTACACATTCGGGAGAACACATGATCAGGGAGAACAGGTGCAATCAATGTTAACAATAATCAGGGAGTGACACATGAGGAATAAACTAATTACATGAATTAAACAGTTATCAAAACTTAGACTGGGATCACGAGACAAACCTACAAAACCCAAAACCAGTGAAGTTGGCACGTTGTGTAAATCGTAAATAAAAACAGAATACAATGATTTGCAAATCCTTTTCAACCTATATTCAATTGAATACACTGCAAAGACAAGTTACTTAATGTTTGAACAGGTAAACAGTAATTTTTTGCAAATATTAGCTCATTTGGAATTTGATGCCTGCAACAACATGTTTCAAAAAAGCTGGCACAAGTGGCAAAAAAGACTGAAAGAGTTGAGGAATGCTCATCAAACACTTATTTGGAACATCCCACAGGTGAACGGGCTATTTGGGAACAGGTGGGTGCCATGATTGGGTATAAAAGCAGCTTCCCTGAAATGCTCAGTCATTCACAAACAAGGATGGGGCGAGGGTCACCACTTAGAGGACTAATGCGCGAGCTGATTGTCGAACAGTTTAAAAACAACATTCCTCAACGAGCTATTGCAAGAAATTTAAGGATTTCGTCATCTACGGTCCGTAATATTGTCAAAAGGTTCAGAGAATCTGGAGAAATGACTGCACGTCAGCGACAAGGCCGAAAACCAACATTGAATGCCCGTGACCTTCGATCCCTCAGGCGGTACTGCATCAAAAACCGACATCAGTGTGTAAAGGACATCACCATATAGGCTCAGGAACACTTCAGAAAACCACTGTCAGTAACTACAGTTGGTCGCTACATCTGCAAGTGCAAGTTAAAACTGTACAATGCAAAGCGAAAGCCATTTATCAACAGCACCCAGAAACGCCGCCGGCTTCGCTGGGCCCAAGCCCATCTAAGATGGACTGATACAAAGTGGAAAAATGTTCTGTGGTCTGACGAGTCCACATTTCAAATTGTTTTCGGAAACTGTGGACGTTGTGTTCTTGGGACCAAAGAGGAAAAGAACCATCCGGACTGTTATAGGCACAAAGTTCGAAAGCCAGCATCTGTGATGGTATGGGGGTGTATTAGTGGCCATGGCATAGGCAACTTACACATATGTGAAGGCACCATTAATGCTGAAAGGTACATACAGGTTTTGGAGCAACATATGTTGCCATCCAAGCAATGTCTTTTTCATGGACGCCCCTGCTTATTTCAGCAAGACAATGCCAAGCCACATTCTGCACGTGTTACAACAGCATGGCTCCGTAGTAAAAGAGTACGGGTACTAGACTGGCCTGCCTGTAGTCCAGACCTGTCTCCCATTGAAAATGTGTGGCGCATTATGAAGCGTAAAATACGACAACGGAGACCCCGGACTGTTGAACAACTTAAGCTGTACATCAAGCAAGAATGGGAAAGAGTTCCACCTGAAAAGCTTCAAAAATTCGTCTTTTCAGTTCCCAAACGTTTACTGAGTGTTGTTAAAAGGAAAGGCGATGTAACACAGTGGTAAAAAGGCCCCTGTGCCAACTTTTTTGCAATGTGTTGCTGCCTTTAAATTCTAAGTTAATGATTATTTGCAAAAAAAAAAAAAAAAAAAAGTTTCTCAGTTTGAACATTAAACATCTTGTCTTTGCAGTGTATTCAATTGAATATAAGTTGAAAAGGATTTGTAAATCATTCTATTCTGTTTTTATCTACGATTTACATAATGTGCCAACTTCACTGGTTTTGGGTTTTGTATGAACAGAACAACAGCTCCAGTCAAGGAGTAATAAAGTGCATAGTAAAAAGAATGGAAAGAGCAAAGTAAATGTGGAGATCCACAGAAAGTTGCAGCAGAGATGATTAGGGATAGGCAAGGAGGTGGAGACTAGAATTGGGCGACTGCTGAGAGATCGTTAGTCAATTAGTATGTGCAGCTATACAATCCCGAGTGCATGTTAGTAAGTTAGTAAAAATATACAAGATTAGTGTGGTTAGTAAGTAGCAAAAACAATAAACTGTTAGTATGTGTTAGTAAGACAGTAAAAGAGAGAGGAAGGAAGAACACGAGATAAAGAAAGAAGATTGAAACCCAGAAACCAATAAATCACCCGAATGAGTGGCACGCAAGACAAGGGACCATGAGCAAAGATACGCACATGACAAGACAGGGGAGACAAAGTGCAAAGCATGGCAAAGAAAACATGGCATGATAACTAATAAACTAAAACATGAAGAATAATAAAACAAGGAAATTAAAATACCAAAAACACAATACATAATCCTAAGAATGGTCAGACATAAGCAATGGTCAAGAATGCGCAGATCAATCTAACATGACGCAAGGCCAGGCACAGAACTTAAACAAGGACATGGCAGAAACGGAATCACAACAGGTAACACCAGGAATATAAAATCAAAATTCCCACAATAGTAGCCTAAATGATGGGATGAGGTGCCTGTGACTGGTTTCGGTAGTTTTTTTTTTGTTTAAAAGTTTTGACGAGAGCCTGAAGACTGCAGACTTCAATAATCATGATTTATATCATTATCTTGTCAATGGCGTGTCGCCTTACACAGGGGCCGATTTAAAAGCGTATATGAGCCTTGATGCCTACCAGTATTTGGTAACAGGTTGGGTTATGGAGGCACGGTGCTACGCTCATGGAAATGGCTACCTGATGATGGCAAAGGTGACATTAGCTTTCGTTATGCTGATGTACATTTAACAGTAGTGCACGTTAATTCCTGTAATATGGAGTAGGCGAGATTTACTGTTGACCCTCTCCTACGAGAGGCATTACGCTCACACACCAGCAACAGGTGTGCGTCCTCTCCCCTGCTGGTCTCGAGCTGAAAATATACGAGGATATGAGTTCTTATTGAATGTGATTAGCTATGATATTGCGCACATCTTTTTATGTTGGTGAGATACTCTCCATCCAAACATGCTAAAGCACCAAATAGGCCAAAGCACTATATGCAGACTTACGGAAAATAAATGTAAATATTTGACATTCAGTGTAGGTTGTTGGACAGCAAAAATCTAATTTTGAGATAAATAAACTTTCTGATTCTGATATCAACAGTCCAAAAATATTGTAATAGGCCTATTTTGTGAATCGCAACTTATTTATTCATATAGCCAGGCTCTATCAGCGACATTATTGCGGCCATGGGTGTTTTTTAAAATGGATTGTGTCATTTTATGTGGCCACTGCACCTGGAAAGCGGGCTTGGGAGAGTGTGCTCCCGTGCTGCGTGTGGCCCCTGGGGCCCCCAAAAAGGGACCCAATAATAGAGCTGGATCAAACATTTGAGGTACCACATGAAACCAAATTGAAATCAACAGAAACATCCCACAGAGCACAGAGTGGCCATTGCAAGACAAATTTTCCTCTGCATAAGGCCCACCAGACCCCCCCGAAAGAATCTCAAAACTTGGACTGGATTAAACATTCGAGGTACCACATGAAACTAAGTTAAAATGAACAATTACACTCTACTTTGTATAAAATAATCATTGCCAGACAAATTATCTGCTGCATAAGGCCCGCCAGACACCCCCTGAAAGTTGACCCCGTGGACACTCTGGTAGAATTGGGCCAGAACATATATTAAAACTACCACATGAAAGTAAGTTTAAATGAACAGGTACATCTCACAAAGTACAGACTGGGCCCTACAAGACAAATTTTCCTCTCCATAATGACCGCCAGACTCCAAAAAGGGTATCAAAATTTGTGCTGGATCAAACATTAGAGGTATAGCATGAAAACTATTTTACATGAACAAGTATACATCCAACAGAATTCACAATATATGCATCTAAAGAGTAGGTCACTATCAGGAAATTCCTATGATTCTTGAGAGGGTTAGACTTCTGTTTCACTTTCCGAGTCATCACTCCAAGCATTGTCAGAATTTGAATCATCATCATCGTCAAACACATCGTCAGACACAGTAGCAACACCTGATTGGTCACTCTCAAAATCTTCTATATGTTGTTGGACGATTGGACTGGTCTCAAGAAATTGTTCCTGATTACTGCGGTCTTGCGGAACATTAGCAAGGAGGTCATTGAGGGCATCTTTCCTTTCCTGAGTAAGAGTTGACAGGAAGCTGTCATACATTTTCCTCTCCATGACGAGAGCAAGGATATCATGGATTCGGACACATCGATTATAATATTTGCCACGGATGAAACCCATCAGTGATCCTTCAGCCAGTATCCCAGGCTCTGTCAACAGATATTCGGCACCACTTTCATTTATGAATGTCCCAAAAGCACCGTAGAAAGCCAACTCTAAATGGAAGTTTCCGAGCATGATAAGAAGCTTATCAAACAGAGGTGCATCCAGTGCCTGGATCGAGTATGCCTTGAGAGCCACAGCCAGGTCATAAGTAACAACACTGTGTTCTTGATGAGTTTCAATGGCCACGTTCATGCTTCTTTTCATTGTTTCACGGACGACATCATTTCTGGTTGGCGGGGCAGATACTGGATCCATGTACCAGATTCTTTGTTGCGGCGGGTGATCATGGATGAACTGTGAGTAGAATCCAGCAAAAAGTGGCAATGGCTTGCCAACTTCGGACTGGAGCAACCAGTAGAAATCAACCACACGGAGTGTTGCAACGTTTTCTCCGTTTCTTGATATGCGTTTGGTGCTGATAGGTCAAACCGGGCTTTCTGTAGCTGCTTATAGTATGGGTAAATTTCACGTTCTTTCCTATCAAACTGTCGTCTCTGTCTCCCACTTCGGGTACCAGTAACACTAGGCACGTCATCAGGTTCATTTGTGTTGGTGGCATCTTGCATGTTCTGGTAGCAGATCCCAATCATAGCGTGGAGGGTGTCTTTTCCATCAATAGTATCCATGTTAACGTCATAGTTATCCCATGCGAGCCCCGTGCCTCGGTTAGGATTTTCTCCCACTTCGGGTACCAGTAACACTAGGCACGTCATCAGGTTCATTTGTGTTGGTGGCATCTTGCATGTTCTGGTAGCAGATCCCAACCATAGCGTGGAGGGTGTCTTTTCCATCAATAGTATCCATGTTAACGTCATAGTTATCCCATGCGAGCCCCGTGCCTCGGTTAGGATTCAGGTCTACACCATCAGGAGCATCTTGATCATTTGCCTCAGCCGAAAATGCAAACTCCGTCTCTAATGCTTTGACTTCATCGTAGCTCAGGGAGTGTCCCAGACGATTCAAGATATGGAGGATCAATTTGGAGCCAGTTACAGTCCCCAATCCCAGTCCAAGTAATGTGTGTTTCCAAGGCCGCACGGTACCCCTTGATGTAGTAAACACTGCATCTGATGACATGCTTTTCACTTTTCTATTCACTGCTTCTCTGTTATCAACACCAGAAGGTTCACGAAGGCCACAAAGGAGTGTTTTGTAAAACAGCAGCATTTCTTCTGGCAGGTCAGGTGAACATGACTTCAGTGTCTTTACAGATGTTGGCGTTGGTGTTATAGATTTGGGCATCGCCTGTATTACAGCTCGAAGATGTAGTGCCGCAGTGCGAATTTCATGGAGATGCTTCTCGTCGTCGTTATGGAGGCTTGCTCTAGCATCAGCATCAGACATACTAGAACTGTAAACAAAATTTCCTTTTCGATGGTTATACATAGATACTGAAATTTTGTCCCCAAATTTGTCCTCTATCTTCTTCATCAACGCTTGCACTGTGTAGCTTTCAATGTCGTCTGTTGTCCCACCTGCACGTAGAAATTCACACTTGTATAATTGAAGTAGACAACATTGCCTTGCGATTGCCAATGACGTCCATCTCGATGAGAGCTGATATTGCTCCGAAGGTAGTGGAATGCAGTCGCCTATTTGAAAAGTCTTCGTTCATTGGAACAGCCCCCTCAGCTTCTTTGAAAAATTTGCGACGGCACGATTTGTGATATTGGGCTTCTTTGGCGATTAGGTCAACCCCATTATGGACCAAAGCTTTGACCCGCTCGTTGCTACTTCTTGGAGCTGCTGCAAATATGCTGTCACAACCGTCTTTTGTAAGACAATCTGACAATGGCTCCAACTTCCGGTTGATGGTTTTACGCAGTACAGGACAAAATATGCAGGAGCCCTTCAATAAACCCCTCGCATCTGATGGTGGCATCAATCTTCTGCACTGAGTCTTTGGTTTTTTTGAGGGAGAGTGACTTTGGGAATCTGTTGATGGCCTTTTCACAGCAGTGTAATATCTGTAGCATTTCGACTGGTACCTTGCATTAACTGCTTGTTGCTGCAGATTGATTTCTGTGGTTATATCTCTGTAGCGATCCGACTTTAGTGCAAGTCTGAACTCTGCTGCCCTCTTGACTGCACCCCACGTTCTGTCTACGAACATTTTCAGTGAGTCATCTTCACCTGCCTTACAAATGATGCACACCAGATCAGCTTCACGATTATCAATGTTGGTTGGGCTGCGCTCATCCACTGTGGGTGTGTCTGCTGCCTAGAACAGAACAAAGTATTAGTTTATGTGTTTGTAGAAGGCCCTATATATTTGTTAGCGAATTTTAATTGAAATGAATGAATCAATAGATTTCACTTTCAAGTCGAAGAACATTTTTGGCTAACTGCTTAGGTGCTTCCTGATTATCATGGGGATGGTCCTAGTTCACTTGAACGACGCATACCTGATTAGATGCTTCACGATCAGCAACATTGTTAAGGCTGTCATCATCTGTTGTGGATGTGTCTGTTGCCTAAAATACAATAAAAAGTATCAAAAACATGACATTGCCCATTGTTGACTCTCACACCAGATGTTCTAAGGTCATCGCCAAGGTGATAGCTAGATAACGTTACAAAGTAACGACACCCCCTCCCCTCTCACTAAGTTAACTAGACTCGTCCCTATACGTTACACAACTAACAAGAGCGTTGTAAGACGCACTTTAACGAGAGTCTCGTTATTACCGATTTCTAGTTATTACCGATTCGAAAGTTAACGATTTAGGCGTTAACGATATGTTGTAAGACAGGCACCTGCTTCGTTATCACTGCCAGGATCACACAAGTTCAGTGAAAATGAAGGACCATGCCCATCACTGTAATTTCCCTATCCAGACAACCATTACCATCTAAACACATCACATTTAGACTCTCATGTTAACGCATCACGTACAATGTCATCTTGATCTGGTCATACCCTCCAGTCTCGAGGTATATTCAGAGCGCTGATTTGATGTTGCTTCCAGTGCCTCCTCATGATTTTATAAGAAAGTAAATAAAAAATTATGCTTTTAAGTACAGTAGATCTTTGATGTAGCTCAGACTACAAGTCGCCTGTGGTAGTTCATGTAGTGGGCGAAAGCACTTTCAGGGTTGAACTTTTTAAAATTTTGGCGAATTTATATTATTTTAACTCTCCCGGTGCCCCCCTTCTTGGCTGTCACCCGGGGCCGCGCGCCCTTTTTGGGGGCCCCAGGGGCCACACGCAGCAGGGGGTCCCCGGCAGACATCCATATCTGAATATGTTAGGTTACACAATAAATGGTCCTGTACTCGGATATTGGTACCCTGTTCGTTTGATCAAAATGCTCTGGGCTGCCGGTCTACTATGAGAGCTGGTAGGGTGACTGCATCCAGGTTCAAGTCAGCTGCAAGGACAGACCCTACAAATCCATCCAAATCCCTAATTAGGCAGATCTGTTACCCTTATCTATGCAGATTTTCAACAGTTACTACAAGGCATGTCTGACGCAATGACACATATCTGTCTATTTTTTTTTTTGTATTGTTGGTCTACAGTTTAGATGGCTGCTGATTTCAGGTTAACTTTGGGCACTGGCATCAGAAGAGCTTAGAATTCTTCAGGAAATGGCAGAGGAAAACCAATGGTTAACACTTTACTTGAAGGGCTCTGCGTAAGGCTGACAAGAAGCCTTGTATTAAAGGGGAAGTTGGGTTTTATTTGGCCCATAGCTCTGTTGTTCGTGGTCAGTGCGCCGTCCATAGGAAAAAGAACAAGAAACTTTGGCACAACATTGACCGAGGTAAAGAGAGGCAGCTAAAGCTGACCTAATGGCGCATTATCTCCTTCAGTTACAGTTTCATGGTATATGCTTGATAATGTCAGCTTTAGCTACAGGACCAGAACTCTGTCCATGTTGTGCCAAATTTTATTTTTTCTTGTTGACAACACATGATAAATTCTGGTCAAATAACACCAAACTTCCCCTTTAAGTCTATTTCATTTGTGGAAAAAAACATTTGTGTTCGACTGCTGCCATGAACTTCTGTTCGTTTTTTGTCATGTCAAATCTCAAAGTGAACTTAATTACTAAAACCGCATGACAATGACAAGTCATAAACTAAGTACTTTCGTGCTTACGTAGTTTACTTAACACCCATGACCGGTACCCCAAAGACCCCTTCAAATAAAGTGTGACACAACCCAATTTATAGGGGACATGCTTAAATAATCTTAAAAAAGAAAATAATAAAATGTTTTTCCTATTTCTCAGATGGGGATGTGAACATGAGAAAAAAGCCAGAGAGATATATGAAGGTTTTGCTTCACTAAAGCACCAGGACCTCGTTGTTTGTGATGCCGGTCTCCATATTGGCCCTCCTACCAATACCTTGGAGCATCTCCAGATGCCTTGATTTCCTGCACCTGCTGTGGTGATGGCATTTTAGAGATCAAGTGCCCGTACTGTGCCAAAGACACCGGAGTTCTCAGTGCCAGTGAAAAGAAGAATTTCTGCATTGTAAACACTGATGGTGCATGCAGACTTAAAAGAGATTAGTACCACTGCCAGGCGCAAAAGCTCATTTGGTTGTGATGAGACAGAAGTATTGTGACTTCATGGTGTGGTCTGGGTCCAATTTCGTCTTGCAGAGGATTTTGCCTGATGCTCACTTTTTATCCCCCTGGCATATAATGCGGGGGGATATAGCGATCAGTGTGTCCGTCCGTCCGTCCGTAATAAAATCGTTTCCGGACCAGAACTCGAAAACTATACCACTTACAAACACCAAATTTGGTATGGAGCTTCTCCTTCTGGTCTAGTTGTGCCTTTTGGGGGTTTCGGCCCGTCCGTCTGTCCACACAACCTGTAGGTTACAAAACCTACAGCCGGGGGGATCCGCCATTGCTCTTGTTTACAAATGCACTACAGAAAGTCTTCTACAGGTCAGCCATTTTACCCGAGTTGTTGACCAAGAAATGCACATGCTCAGACCACAGCACTGTCCAGAGACTCAAAGTGGAGGAATAGATGAAAATGAAATGCGTGTTGTGAATGTGTTTTGTACACAGACATACAAATACTGTCACATTTGAAATGATTTTACTAGATCTGTAAACATGTGATTTATGTACAAATACACAGTATTTATACTTAAATCATGTATAGGGGTGTGTATTGACAAGAAACTGGCGATACGATACGTATCACGATACAGGGGCAACAATACGATATATTGCAATACTATAGGCATGACGATATATTGAGATTTTTATCCCCCGCCACAAAGTGTGAGGGGGATATAGGTTTGAGCTCCGTCCGTCCGTGCGTCCATCTGAAAAGGGGACAGCTTTTCTCAGGAACTATTAGAGATAGGACAACCAAACTTGGTGTGTAGCTTCAACCATAAAGGCCTTGATGGATTTTGGAAATGAGGTGCGCGCGATTTAGGCATTTGGCAGGGGATGTTGTTGACCACGTCTACTTGTTTTTTTATAATTTAATTGTAGAATACCTGTCATAGCATAGTAAACTTGCATTGCTGTTACATGCTTAAGATCAGCTTACTGAATCAGAACAGAAGGATCTACATTTGTATTTCATTATAGAAGACATAAAAGCATTTGCAGGATTCTTTGGGTAAGCAACAAATGAAAAAAAAAAGTTAACAGATTGTTTGACTTTGTTAAAGGTTCACCTTTAATTCTAATATATAAGCGGTTTCAAATTTATAGTTGGAAAAGAAAATGCAAGGTCCCTGCAACATCCCCTCTTTATATGAAAGTTGAATAAAGAAATAAATATCTGCCTATCAGTAAAAGTCTCAAATATTTATCAAAATAATATATGCAGTCACTGTACAATCAACATAACACTACATTCTGTCTTTAGCTTAACATGAAGAAAATAAAATGATCTAAACACGGTTACAATACGAACCTACATATTTTTAGATACTGCTGAGAGGTTCACAATCAGTTATGAGTTCTTTATCTCAAAGTAGTTATCAAAAGAAAGTATGGTCTGTGCACCATCAAACTTTCATCACACTTCTTCTGACTGTTGCCACAAAGGAATTAACATTCTCTCTCTCTCTCTCTCTCTCTCTCTCTCTCACACACACACACACACACACACACACACACACACTCCGTCCTGGCTGTTATCATACCGTTTTATTTTTTTAATATGGTAAAAACCGATTTCATATCCACGGTTTGAAAAACGAAACAAAATCACTGTCCGCACTCGCATCTCTGAACTAGAAACTGTAGAGTCCTTGTCTCTGATCTGAAGTTTCGCGGCTGTGCAAATGCAGCAAGCAACATGAGTTTAGTTTGTTTTAGACATGAAAGCAAAGGCTTCGAATCGGCAGGTGCCCTTTTACTAGCTAATCAGCTCTGTGGTGCGCGGTGAAAGACACTGCCTGAGGTATATGACAAGCTGCTAACTTTGACGACTGTACTTATCACAACAATATAATTTTATGCTTGAATGATGCCTTTAATTCAAACTCTGCAAGCGTGGTGACACAAGCTGGTTAACATAAGCGAATACCTAGCTAGTTACATTACTCTTCCCTGTTCCTAATGTTAACGAAACTGAGATGAAGAGGCACAAATCCTTCAGTGACAACACTGGTTTTAGCTGATAAACGCTGATAAACTCCAAAGCTGAATAGTCATCATGAAGCCAGACAGCGTCCATTTGAATTCCTCCAGGCTGACCCGGGGTAGGGCGAGGGAAAGTTGAAACATGACCGTACATACAAAGATTAAACGCAAAAGTATCCTCAAATAAGTGTTTTATTGACGTTTATAAGCTAAATCCAATATTGCTGGTGACTCCAGGATAACCTTTGCCAGAACTCAGAAAACCAGCACCGCTCAGTGATTAAATTAGTTCGCCTCCTTCTCTGTGTTCAACTTGAATGGGGTGGGTAATCTGGCGGAAAGTTATCTGTTCACGAATTTGCGGGAATTACTCACGCTTTTTGTGGATTGGTTAGTTTTCTTCAGTCATTAGGAATAAAGCCTTGCACAGTCATTTTTCAGTGGCACGTCCTTTGATTAGTTCCGCAAATAATTTCCAGTTTCGCAAACAGCGCCCTTTGTCAGGCCGAACTTATGATATTCTTTGTTTATTGGCATTATTGCGTGCCCCTGGCCACAACGAAACAGACACATGTATTTTCCAACAATTTTAGCCAGCATTACTCCATGGGGGATATCACAATAATTGGTCAAATTTATGGCTAACTGTTCCGTGTGTCAACATTGTGTCAGCTGGAATCCACGTGCGCTGGCCTCAGTTCACGATGATTTGTGCATCCATTGATATTCAACTGCTATCAGCGACTACGGATGATTCTTTCTACTCTTTCCAATTCAAATAGGCCTCGTAAATGCCAAGTATACATTAAAATTATCAGGATGAGACTGCAAGTTCAGAATAACACAAGACATGAGTCATGATCAGCCCGTTGAGCCACAGAAAAACAGTACAGTTATGGTGGGAGGGAAAATGTTTTATTTCACACTGACTACAATAAACTTTCATAAAATTATTTCAGAAAAAATAAACAAGAATAAACAAGTTTGAAAACCTACAAAATGGCGTTTGCGGAACTAGACAAATGACAAGCAGTCACTCCCAATGGATGTTGATGAAAAAGTATCACTAGTACGACATTGGGATTTATGAGGTCAACTATACGATAATTTCCGATCATAATGACACTAATAACGTGATGAATCCCAGGAATACACGTGTTTAGCGGCCACACACTGCACAGTGCGCCTTATCATAAGCGTTGATTTGGTAGCCTACTGCTGCAACGGCAAGCAACAGTTATCGGGCATTTATTTCTCTATGAAGCCGAATATCTCAAAACGATAGTTTGATTTCTGCAAATTACGGAATCGGTCAAATTGCGGAACCGGTCAACCCACTGTATATCGAAGATTAGGCTACTCGCACCCCGTCTCAGTAAAATTCATTTAGGGAAAGAACTTGATTGTTTTTAGATTTAGATACTCTTTTGTTTTAAAATGCTAATTGGCAATTTTTAACCAATTTTTCAAAACGTTTTGCATCGTCTGTATTTGTTTTAATGACTTCTCATAACCATTCAGATAACCATTCAGATGTTCAAACATAATGTTCGCAAAGTTTGCAACTATAAAATAATTGCGTACAATATGAATTTAGTTCGACCATAACGACTCTTGAATGCACTAAAAAAAGGAAAATTAACTATTAGAAAATTAACTACTGAATTCACGGAAATAAAAGCGGATACACTTGGCACTGATTCAATACAGCTCAGTTCGTGTCATTTCCTTTAAGCTCATTGTAGCCTATCAAAGAATTAATGACCTGGTCAGCGCGTGGCAGCAATTTTCTATAAAATGCCCAACCATAAACTGACATCACATTCACAACTATGGAACCTGTCACTATACGACGCATTTCCCCAAAGTTTAGGACAAAGATTGACTCCTTGGCGAGAGACAACCTCATACCTTTGCAGGTCCGAAAACGCATAATTTGAGAGAATAACGTGAGCATAAGCTCACAGGCTATTAAGTTGTATATTGTCAATTTGTTTATATTGCGGCTGGCTTTTCAAAGCCAATAAATCAATTGCGGCAAACTTCGCTGAAGATCTACCCACAAACTCTCAGAATCACAGTTTCTGCAATAAAAAGACATTTTGAAATACCAAAAAAAATTCTTTCAAGAACACAATTGCTTATATTTCGCTGTCGAATTTTTCATAATAGGCTATTTTTTTTCTTGTTCATGCTAGGCTTTTTAAACAGAGGATCAGCCAGGCGCTTTCCAGAGGTCGCATAAGCTCTCACTTGCACTTTCGCTGCAAGAGAAAATAAAAAGATGTTAAAATACATAACGGCAAATACACGTAATACTAATGGTCAAAATGCCCTCTATTCTATAACTTACACGCGGTACTACATTCAGTTCCGCGGAGCCACATGTGGTTATTACTGGCGGTAAGTTGTCCTGTGATACGGCTCATTGGTTAGATCGTGGTTAGAAATGGGTAAGAAGGGCGAAATGTTCAAGATATCGGGGCGTGAACTAACGCCGTCTCTTTGGTTTTCACGGCGGCTGTACTGTATGTCTGGTGACATATTTTAGCATTTTTTTTTTTTGTTTCGTTTTTGATGTCATTTTCTCGACGTCATCCGCAATCAAGTAACTAGTAGACAGTCGCCCCTTGCTCCCGTCCCACACACATGCTCTGCAGGAGAGGAAGAACGGCAATCTGGCAATAAGTTATAAGCCGCGGAAATTGTGGATATTTTATGACTCATATTTACATTTATGTCGACTGGGCTCATTGCAATTTCTATCGCCGTTTTAAAATTAATTGGATTTAGCCTAAATTGTGCATTAACTTCATTCTCGAAAAGTGTCAAATAAAATTGTGCCTCCATTAATTTTTTAATATGCATTCCAGTACTACGTAAGAAGGAAATTCGATTGCATACGCTTTAAATAACAAAATAATGACATGACTTTTTCTAATATAGTCAACGGAAAATTGACAGGTGCGGTGCACTAGACACCACATTGGTCTCTTAAACTTCTCGCTCTGGTGCCCGCGCAAGATCTCCTTCTTCTGCTTCCTTTGGAGTGAAACAGTAATGACTGCTGGCTGCTGCCAACTACAGGTCGGAGTTTTAAATGGAACACTTCGCCACCACCGAGGGACACAGATTCGTGGGCACATGCCACTCTTACTGTTTTATCAAAGGAGGTGAAGTTAGATTCATCACAATGTAAAAGAGAAATAGGTACAGGTCCATGTAACATTCAGTACTTTGACTGAGCTTGCCATATTACTTTTTCTACGTGTATACGGACAGCTGCTAATTTCCTTAATTCTTCTACTTTGACAGCACCCAGTTTCTTTTTCCCCCACATGTGAGGCCAGGAGTTTCAACCTTAGCGCAATATAACACAAATTGGTCTTGAATTGTGACGCCACGGTCACCTAGGACCAAGTCTCCAGGTAGGAGGTTATCCAAAAAGCCACTGTTGCCCGTAAAGTGAGCATCTCTTGTCCGCCCACCCCAGCCCTTTGAGATGAAGGAGATTACTCCTTGTGGAGTAATAGCAATAAGGGATTTCATGGTGTTGTGAGCTTTTTACTTTGAGAACATCCGTGCCCCAATCTTGAAGTCTTTTGGTTTCTCAGTTCATATCTCAAAACAGTCTATTACTGACATGCAATTCTTGAATGATTTTCTAAAATGCCATTGGCAGAGATCTTTTGACATGCTCACTCTCCGGCACAAACTCAAAAGGTACCATCTGCTCATTAAGAACATTTATCACATTTGTAAAAACTCGGCAAACGGTAGAACTGTGAACAGAAAATACAGTAGATAGGATAAAAATGCAATCGGTAGGTTAAGCATGATTCTCAATAATGTTAAAAGGAGCTGTTGGAAGGATGTCATATGTGCCGTGTCCCTAAGAGATGGCTTTATGAGGTCCAGCACCGCCATTAAAACTGTGAAATTAGCCAGTCCAGTGAGAGTTTTCAGATTGTCCTTATTTTCAAAACTGCTCTGTTCAAGAAGATCTAAGGATTTTCGCTCGTCTTTCAGTGCAGTAGTCTCGCTCCGGAGTTGCTGACACTCAAATTGAAGCGAGTCGATGTCTTCTGAGGTCAGGTCTGTTTGACACATTGCATCACATTTTGATTTGGTATCAATGATACTGGTCTCATCTTCAGCCTCAATGGGCACCAGCTCACCTAAGAGATCAAGGAGTGTTCTTGTAGCTGTGCGTCTAGTTGACTCCTCCATCTTTTTCTTCTTCATTGCCTCTTTCACTCCATACTTCTCGAGATGTCCCAGGGCTCGCCTCTTCTCAGGAGACTTTGTATGGGCAAAAACCGATGGCACGTATCTAGGTGACAAAGGGTCATCACTCTTGCTGCCTGGAAAAAGAAATCAGCGCTGATCTGAAACCCAATTGCTGCAAACATTATTTTAAAGTTAAGTTCACGTCATCAATCTTTTAATTTGGTTTCAAAATGTCATATGAAAATGTAACTATTGGGTTAATGTTTTCTTGTTAACATGAAATTGCATATAATCAAACAGGTCTTTATTACTTTATATATATACTCAGCAACAAAAGTTTCTGTGACACCAATATTGTTAATTATTTTTCATAACGCAATTATGAAATTGTCATACATGGTGATATCAGACTGAAACAGTACACGTAAACACAACATTGAAATGGAAATCATGAAAATGCGAGAAAATGACTTTGCACGTGAAAATGTGCGTAAATCATGCTTTTGGATGGCAATAAAAGAGGAGAATTTTTGGAATGTTCACATTGTGCCTGATGAACGACGGAAGCATCACTTATCGAAAACACAGCCATTTCGGATCAGGAACTCTACCCTCTAAATGCCAAGACTGTCTGAAAATGATCGGTGGAGGGCCATTGGGATGATTGAATCCGGAACCTCGCAGAGGGAAGTTGCTCATCGCCTGAATGTCCACCGAAACACCATTTGGAACTTATGGCAGCGTCATCTGCAGACAAGACATGTCAGAGACCGTCCTCGCAGCGGCCGTCCACGAGTAACCACTCCCAGACAGGACAACTGGATTCGAACAACCCATCTCCGAAATCGATTCCAACCTGCAACCATAACTGCAAGAACGATACCTGGTTTGAGGCGACTGTCTGCACAGACAATCCGTCGCCGTCTCCGTCATTTTGGCATTGTCCCACGTCGGCCAGCAAGACGTCCAATACTCACAGTACAACACCGACGACTGCGTCTACAGTGGGCACAACAACATCGACGGTGGATCCAACGTCAGTGGGATCTTGTACTCTTCACTGATGAATCAAGATTCATGCTTAACCGATGTGATGGTCGTTTACGTGTATACCGTCGACGTGGAGAACGTTATGCCAACAACTGTGTTCAGGAATTTGAACGTTTTGGAGGTGGTAGTGTCATGATTTGGGGAGGGATCACGGCTAGAAACAGAACAGATTTGTTTGTTATTGATGGAAATCTGACAGGTCAAACATATCGCGATGAAGTGCTACGGCCATTGGTGGTACCGTTTTTGATCCAACATGGTCCCGGAATAACGCTGCAACATGATAACGCCAGACCACACGTTGCAAGGATTGTACAGCAGTATCTGATGCAACAACATGTCAATGTCCTGCCATGGCCAGCCAGATCCCCAGACATGTCCCCAATCGAGCATCTTTGGGACGAGATGGATCGACGTTTGCGGCGGTTGGATAACCCGCTAGCTACACTCCAGGAATTGCGACAACGTCTACGTCAGATTTGGAATGACATCCCACAGCAATTTCTGGCACATCTGATTCGGTCCATGCGCCGGAGATGCGTTGCTTGCATCATGGCACGAGGAAGTCACACCCGGTATTGAAGTGTGAAGGTCACAATTGGTTAGACGTCCGACAAGTGCTTCATGACGCATGAAAATGACATTTTTCGTTTTGAGTGACGTTGGCACTGAAAAGTCAGTGTTTCTCCTGTTACATAAACATATTGATTGCATTGAGATCTTTGCGTGTCATTTATAACATACACATAAATGGTGTCACAGAAACTTTTGTTGCTGAGTATATAAGCACTGATATAGGCAATAGAACACTTCACTACCCCAGATAAACAATCAGTCAGATTGGTGTGCACAGCTATTACCAGTATCTTAGTATTGTTAGGGCCCCAATTTGTTATGACATACAAGACAGCAAGGGATGAAGGATAGAGGTCTGGAAATTCCTCCTCTATAGAGTCAGATTCTAGATCAATCAAAGGCATATCAGTTACAACAGGGTAGGGCACAACCTTATCCCCAGCAAGATCATTACCAAGAAGCAAATGAACACCTTTGAAAGGAAGAGAAGACTTAACACCAACAGTAACAGGCCCAGAGACCATGTCTGATTTGAGATGAACATTATGGAGAGGTACACTTGTAAAACCACATTCTACTCCATGAATAAGGACATTAGCCTGAGTAGGCGATTTGTCTGTAAAGGCAGAATGTCTGCAAGAGAAAGACATTAGGAAGACCCAGCATCCCTTAGAATTCGAACGGGAGCAGACGAGGAAAAGTCATGCGAAAGTGAGACAAAACCATCGGTGATGAATGGTTCAAAACCCTCCATAACAGAATTAGACACAGAAGGTAGAAGATCAGGTGAACTGACCTTTGACACAAGAGGTTCTCTCTTCGTGAAAGCAGTTGGCTTGGTTTCTTCTCGTTGTTGTTTTCTCTTGAGTGCATAACATTCAGAAATAAGGTGACCTTGCTTTTTGCAGTATTGGCAAGACACAGAAGGGAAAGAATCAGAGAATTGCTTCTCACTGGAAGGTTTCCTCTCAGAAGTGGCCTTAGAATCATTAGTATTGTTATTAGAAGAAGTCTTAGACTGAAACTTGCTTTGTAATTTAGAACAAGTGGATTTTTGGACCAAAGAAGACCTATGAGTCATTGCATAACTATCAGCTAGGGTAGAAACATCTTGCAAAGTATTGGCTTGTTTTTCCTCAAGGAAAGTTTTGATATCAGGCTGGATACACCTTTTGAATTCCTCAACCAAAATAAGTTGCCACATTCTCTCAAAATCTTTTTCAACTTTCATGGAATTACACCACTGATCAAACAACTGTTCCTTTAACCTGCCAAATTCAAGATGAGTTTGACTGGCTTCCTTGCGAGAATTCCTAAAATTTTGCCTCAGGGACCAATTCATAACCCTACAGAATGGCAGATTTGACAAAATCATAATCAAAACACTGTTGGATAACTGGTTATAGACTTTCCTAGCTAGCTTTACCGGTAAGAACACTTTGTAACATCATTGTCCAATGCTTTTTTAGCCATTTCAAATTTTCAGCAATTTTTTCCAAAATGGGTAAAGTATTAGTCTACATCATTTGCTAAGAAAGGAGGAACAAGTCTGACGTATTTAACCACATCAAAATGATCAGAAAGTCCAAAAGATTTTGTAACAGTACCTGCTTCTATTTTCTTCATTTCCAATTCCTACTGCATCCTTTTTTCTTCTAGTTCTCTCCTTCTCCCTCTCAACCTTCTTTCATCCTTCTCCATCCTTCTTTCCTCCAGTTCTCTTTCCAGCCTTCTTATCTCCAGTTCTCTCTCCTTCTCCCTCTCCAACCTTCTCTCTTCCAGTTCTTTCAGGCGCTGCTGAAATTCAAGTCTTTGCAGCTCCGTTGCAGGCACCTCCACATCTTTAATTAATTCTGCTGCTTCTTCCCCAAAGATATCTTCATTGATGAAATGTTGCACCAAAATGTTGAATATTTCTTGTTTTTCATTGATGATTTCACATCAGATAATCCAAGGGTTGAGGCTATTTGCAGCAAGTCCATCTTTTTTGCCAGCACAATTAATTCCTGAGTTGGAGTTTTCAAAAAACTTTCCACATCAAAAGTCATGATTGCTGGTTTTTCAACTTGTCACAAGATTAAAGAGAATAATTCAGCTTTCATCTTGGGTGAATCCAATCGTTGATCCAATTAATGATTTATCTCAGTGGAACCTCAAATTTGTTATGACTTGAAAAAAATCACAACAAAGAAAACCAGCAATGACAACTAAACAAATTTATTCTTCACAAAATAAGTTCTCCAAAAAAATTTCTACTGTTTAATTCTCTAATAACACTCTAATGCCACTAATTAGGGCCCGAGCAGCGACCTGTGCCAGGAACCTATTGTTTTTGATGGGATTTTTATTATTCTTCTTCTTCTTCTTCTTCTTTTTCTTCTTCTTCTTTTTCTTCTTCTTCTTCTTCTTCTTTTTATTCTGCTGCGAGAACGCATTTTTGAGGGCTTTGCCATGCACGAAAACTCACAAAAATTTGCCCACACGTCAGTCGTGGTGAAAATTGCAAACTATAATTTATTTTGTGCTTGGACATGCCCTGGTGGCTCTATAGCGCCACCAAACACGCGGCCATTTTGGAACTCACTTGCTCGGATTCTAATGAAATTTTATAGCGTCATAGTAGTCATCATAAATTTTTATGTGAATTTTTTTGCCACACAGGAAGTGAGCTATGAGCCATTTCCTGCGTTTTTTCAGATTTTACGAACACATTTTTGAGGGCCTTATCATACTTGAAAACAGACCAAACTTAGCTTATAGACTAAAAATATTAAGTTCTTTAATTTGATATCTCATTTGGCAGTAAGTGAGACATGGTAGCTCTATAGCGCCCCCTAATACATAATTGCATTTTTGAGGGCATCACCATGCTCGAAAACTCACAAAACTTTGCAAACATATTAAGCTGGTCATACTCTTTACTAGAATATAGGGTTTACAGATGGATGTGGCAAAATAACATTACAGCGCCACCTAGAAAATTTAAATGAAGCAGCCCTCGCAGCGTGTTGAACTGACATGTACAAAATTCGGTGGACATGTGTACTATGCCAAGACCTAAAAAAAAGTCTCTTGGTGCCATCACCTAGACTCAACAGGAAGTCCGCCATTTTTAATTGAATTTGCAAATTTTTTAAATTTTTTTCCATTCACAGGCGTCGTACTTTAACAAACTCCTCCTAGAGATTTTATCTGATCAATTTAAAATTTTGCATATGACATCTAAAGACCTTGTGGATGTTAAATTGCGGAGCGTTTTTGGATTCATCGAATTTTGTCTCCGTGGCGTCGCGACGAATTTCGATGTTCCGCCATGAAACAGGAAGTTGGTTTTATGCGCGTATGCTTTGTGAAATTTGCCCAAAACTTTACAGGCTTAATAAGAGTCGACTACCAAATAAGCTTATATGTTGATATTGGATTGGGTGTGGTCAGGTGGCTCCAGAGCGCCCTCTTGACACGGCCATGTTGAGTTAACAGTGCTTAAATGTTCATGAAATTTGGTCTGATCAGTGCATTTGTTTTTTTGGGCTATGCTTATTTTTTTGAAATTTTTCAGCAAAACAGGAAGTGAGCTATGAGCCATTTCCTGCGTTATTCCAAATTTTACAAACACACGTTTGAAGGCTTTAGCATACTCGAAAACTTGCAAAACTTTGCAAAAATTATAAAAGTCTGATTGTTTTAAATTTGAGACAGTAATTGGCCGTAAACGTGGCATAATGGCTCTATAGCGCCCCCAATCAGATTTTTTTAAAAATTGCTCTTTTGAGGCTCTCAGCATGCTCAAAAACTCACAAAATTTTGTACCATTCTAAAAACCATCATTCCTATTACACTGATAAAAAAATACATATAGACATGGCAAAAATGGCATTATAGCGCCCCCTGGAAAATTTCAAATAAGCAGCCCTCGCATCGTGGTTGACCTGCATGTATGAAATTCGATGAACATGTAGAATATCCTGAGACCTGAAAAAAAGTCTCTTGGTGCCATCACCTAGACTCACAAGGAAGTTCGGCATTTTTAATTGAAATTTCAACATTTTTAGATTTTTCGCCATTCGCAGGTGTCGTACTTTAACGAACTCCTCCTAGAGATTTTATCCGATCAACTTAAAATTTGGTGAATAATATCTCAAGACGTTGTTGATGGTTAATTGCGAAGCTTTTTTGGATTTATCAAACGATGTATCCGTGGCATTGCAGCGAATTTTGATGTCCTGCCAAGAAACAGGAAGTTGATTTTACTCCCACATACTTCGTGGGATTTGCCTGAAACTTTCCAAGCTTGATAAAATTGTCCTCCCAAGTATAAGTATATGCTAATATTGCATCGGGAGAGGCCAATAGGCTCCACAGCGCCCTCTAGATACAGCCATGTTAAGATAAAAGTGCTTGAATGTTCATGAAATTTGGTCAGATCATTGCATTTGTCATGCTGAGTTTTCGTTATTTTTTTGAAATTTTTTTGCCAAACAGGAAGAGAGCTATGAGCCATTTCCTGCGTTTTTCCAAATTTTACGAACACACGTTTAAAGGCCTTCCGATCATCCAAAACTTGCAAAATATTGCACAAAATATCAGTGTCTTATGATCTCTAGCTTGATGTCCCAATTGGCACTTAATATGCCACAATGGCTCTATAGCGCCCCCTAATTATTTTTGCAAAAGAATTGCACTTTTGAGGGTCTCAACATGATTGAAAATTGACAGAAATCAACACATTTGTGGAGCCTGGTATTACGATCACTCTGGGAGAGGTTTTGCACACAGGTATTACAATATGGTATCATTGCACCCTCTAGAAATTTTCAGCAAAAAGGTTCTCAGAGTTCAGTTAACCTGCATGAACAAAATTTGGTGGAGACATGAAACGTGCCAAGACTTGTAAAGAAATCATATAATGCCGTTACCCAAACCCAACAGGAAGTGCATTTTTTTAAATAAAAATTTCAATTTTTTTTCATGAACAGGTGTTATACTTTTAGATGCTCCACCTATTGATTACAGGAATGGTGTTTGCACTCCACTCAGGAAAACATATTGTGCGCAGTCTAGCAGTGTCCAGTGGCTGTTGTCGGGTGCATTTGACCAGTCACATCTCGCCACCACCCTAACGTGCACGAGGGGTACGAGGGCCCTTTCAACGCTGCTTGCAGCTTTAATTAACTTTGTTTCTGCTCTGCTCTACCGTGCTTAAAATCACAGCATTTATATAGACTAGCAACATTCTGGAAAGATCCACAGGATTTATGGGTAATCCCCCCCCCCAGGTAGGAAGGTGCCAGAAGCTTCTAGAAAGCACAAGTCCATTACATTAGATCATGTTTTACAGACACACCACCAGAGGGTGCCAAATGAACAAAATAAATAGCTGACCAGCATGTAACAAATCTTTATTTACAAATGCTGTACATAATGCGTACACAATAATGTACAAATGCATTTACAATGCTGTACATAAAATTCGCATACATAACACTACAGGGTTAGTAGAAAGTTCTGAGATGGTACCATTATCCTAAAACTTAGTTTGGTGGTGGGAAAATTCCCAAATATGAAGGAAAACCACATTTCGAACAGTAACGTTCACTGAACTGAATCCTAAGGAGCCCCATAAAGTGAAAAATTATAAGCCACCTTAAAAAGATTTGGATTTTGGGGGCTCTCCTCTCACCCCTCTGATGTCTCATGGTGATTCTGGCAGTAAAATCCTGATATACCTGTATATAGCCCAGACTACACAAGCACGTCAAATTTCAGCTTCCTGTCTCTATTACATAAAATAGAGGTCCTTCCAAAATGCTACAAAACAAAATGACCAATTCACAGAAGTCAAAAAGGGCATGGCTCCCAAATTTCAAGAAATTTTCACACAAAAACCATCAGAGATATCAACACAAAACTTGGGATTCTTTTCAAAAAGTATTTTTGGACAAAGTTTGAGGAAAATTTGAGAGGTGTCATGTACATGGATGGCTGAGTTGACATGGAATGACCATTAATTTGAACTCATTGAAAACCAGCAGGTACCCTGCGCTGCTGGCAGTGGTGGAGGCAGGCGTTGGTGGAGATGTTAAAAATTTGCAAACCTCTTCCAACATTCCTGGTCCTTGTATTTGTAATGTCCCCAACCCCTTTATTTATAGTGCTCTCCATAATTATTGGCACCCCAGGTTAAGGTGTGTTAAAAACCTTAAAATAAATTCAATTTTTATTGCAGAAGCATACTCTCACACTGAAAATTGTAGAAAAATGTAACCCTCAACTCAATTGAATTTGAAGGGGGAAAAAAATCCCTGACGCAGAAATAATTATTTTTCATAAAATCACCTGTTCCACAATTATTAGCACCCCTAACAATTCCTAGGAAATAAATGTAATTGAAGTATTTCATTTCTACAGTAGTTTACAAAGTTGATCAGAGTATCAAGGAACATTTAATTAGTAAAAAAAAGTTCTTCAAAGCTCTATGTTAAGTTGTGGATAAATCTAGAAGAAAAAGCTTGACCCTGGTAATCCAGTAAGGTAACTTTATATGCTAAAATATGTTAAATTATTCATCCCCATGACAGTGTAAATACATGGTTTAAATTGACTTAGAAACTATAGGGGATCAATGGTACGTATAACTACTAGCTCACTGATGCTAACAAGAATGTTTCCCTCCGAAAGCTAGGACATGATCTTAGTAGTTATACTGATTTAATTTGTCACAATGTCACTATAAAAGCATGACCTCTAAATGAACTCAATCATGCAAAAAGAAGGCCATTGCTGAGCATGATCCAGAAGTGCCCCTGTGTTCTGTGGGCCAAGGATAATTTAAAATGGACTGTAGCAAAGTGGCAAAGTGTCTTGTGGTCAGACGAGTCCAAATTTGACATTCTTGTTGGAAATCATGGGCGTCGTGTCCTCTGGGCTAAAGAGGATAAAGACCACCCCTCCTGTTATCAGCGTTCAGTTCAAATGCCTGCATCTCTGATGGAATGAGGATGCATTAGTATGGTGTGGGGCACTTGCATGTTGCATGCAAAAAGCACCATGAATGCTGCATGGTATATAAAGGTTTTAGAGCAACATATGCTCACCTCCAGACAACATCTATTCCAGGGAAGGCCTTGTGTATTTCAGCAGGACAATGCAAAACCACATACTGCAGCCATCACAACAGCATGGCTTTGTAGTAGAAGAGTCCATGTCCATGGCGCATAATTAAACAAAAAGTATGTCAAAGGAGACTCAAAACTCTCCAGCAGCTGGAAGCCTGTATTAAAGAAGAGCGGGATCAAATTCCAATGGCTTAACTCAAGAAACTTGTCTCCTCAATGCCCAGATGCCTCCACTCTGTGTTTAAAAGAAGAGGGGATGCTACATCATGGTGAACAGGCCCCTGTCTCAACTTTTTTGAGACCTGTAGCAGCCATCAAATTTGAAATGAGCTCATTTTGTGGATAAAATTAAAAATTTCTCAGTTTCGACATTTGCTATGTTATCTCTGTTCTATTGTGAATAAAATACTGGCTGGTGTGATTTGAAAGTCATTGCGTTTTGATTTTATTCACAATTAACACTTTGCCCTTTGGAATTGGGGTTGGACAGATAAAATAATATGTAAATTGCAAATCATGTGTAGTTGCATTGTAGCATACATTACATTCAACATTAATGTTAAATATTAATCTAAATATGACTTTATCCACAAAAAAATCGTGAATAATTGCTGAAAATTGTAAAAAAAGAGCTGTGGAAAAATGGAGGAAAACCACAGAGAATTCATGTGCATCCACAGCCACACCGCAGCCACAAGCAGAATCTAATGTAAACCGTAACTTTCACATTGCCAAATATTTATATGAAAGTCAAACGATTGTAAATGCAGAATTTTCTGCAGAAATGGGTTTATAGCACATGATTGTTCTGTTTCTTTTCTTTGTGGTGATGAAAGAGAATTGTTTGAGTCCGCTTTGATGAACCGTGTGGTTTCATGTGTAAAACCTTACAGCAGGTTACAGTCTCACTTGTGCTCCAGTAGGCCGACTGCATTGCGTCACTTGTTTGTCTGGGATGCACTTCTTGTATTGCATCACTAAAAAACAATATATAGTTAGAACAGGGAAAGGGGGGGACTTGTCTGTTCCCTCCTTTTTGCCCCTCCTCCTGCTCTGTTTTACTGCATGTTTATTTGTCAGAACACAAACCCTCTCTCCTAAACCAACCCCACCATGTACAAGTCCTTTCCCACACCCATCCATCCCCCAATATAATCCTGTGATCACAGGGTATTGTGCAGTCACTCCAAGAGCTACTGCTCCCTCAATATATTTGTGATTGGCTATTGTCTCCACAGTTTACGTACCAATCAAATTTATATAGTTACATAAATTGTAACGATATTGAACAAAAACATAACCCACCTGGACACAGGCGATCAGGATACAGTTGCCTATTGGGCTGTCTGACCTTCAGGAGTGTATGTTGAGAAATTGCTGTTTCTCAGGTGAGTTACTAATTCTTTCTTTCAATCTGATGAAGGACACTTTCATTTCTTATGTGTTTGACTGAAAGACTTTTGCAGACAGTAATACAATAGACCCAAAGGGCAGACCTTGTCTTCTGGGAAACACTGTCTCCAGTCTCAGGGAGCTCCAGTGCAGTTTCACAGAGTAAAGACTGGTGTCTCAGAAGTTTTCCCAGGATGGAAGTAGTTTTCCCAGAAAAAAAAAAATTATCCTTCAGCGCCACAAGATCCCAAAATTGCACCAGGGTCCCTTGATATCAATATTTTCTTGAAAAAGAGAGCTTGATTAGCTAAAAGTAACAGAATAATGTAAAATAATGCTGGAATCAGCATAAGTAATTTAGAATAATAAAAAACATAATTTAGCCTTACAGTCCATTTCGGAGCTGAGGGTCATTGCTCTGTTCAGTTGGGTTAGACCATGTAACTTACATTCACTCTCCTTTCTAAGGAACATCAACCCTCAAACCTGCTGGGTCAATTAAAGCCGAAATGAACAGCTCTGTCAACAATTCTATCCAACCATTCAACCTCTCCTCTCCAGGATCCAGTCTCCAGCTCTTGAACACTAATAGAGAATGCATAGCAACACTTGGTGAGTATTTCTTTGAATTTATTTTCAGGGTCATTAACCTTGTGGTGGGCTACCCTGCCAACATCATGGTGATATGGCTGGTGGCCAGAAAGAAGAGTGACTCTTCCACCTCAGATACCTTCATCTTAAACCTGGCCATCGCCGATGCCTGCTACTGCGTGATGGGCCCCATCAGCTTCGTTGGCATCCAAATGTTGGAAATCACAACGATGTGGGGTTTTATGTACTTTTCCTTCGGGATCAAAGACACCACCTCACTCTTCCTCACTTGCATTTGTCTGGACCGTTACTTGGCCGTGTTCCATCCCATTGTGTTCACCAACAATATGGATAACAAGATCAGGGTGGCTATTTCCATGCTTGTTTGGGGGCTCATGTTAGCCTATGCAATCTGCCGGATATTGTGGTCGCAGGTTACACACAAATTTTTTTCGGGGCTGATCCTGGCTGTCTTTGCCATTATGGTTTTCTGCAACATTTCCATCATGTGGAGTCTGAGAAAGTCGGTCTTTGGCAAGGAGAAGATGCACCCCATGAAAAAGAAAGCCTTCAGAACAATGCAAATCACTCTGGCCATCATAGCATTTAATTACCTTCCTGTACTTATTTTCTCAATCGGCTCAGGGAACTTTGATTTCTGCCAGGGTGGATTCATTGTCTTCGCCCTCATGGACATCAGTGCCAGCATTGAGCCTCTAATCTACATCTCCAAGATGGACCAGCTGCCCTGCCTTAATAATTTACCCAGCATCTGCTGCCGAAGCCCTTCCACTGAGCCACATAATGTGAGCACATGAGATGTATCCTTGTGATTGTCTGTTAAACTGCATTTACTTTCTAAGTTAGGAACTGAAAATGAGTTCATGAAACAAAACAAGAATGGTGAGAGATAAGCAAATATTGTAGCTTTTTTATGACTGTAATTAGGAAAGTGATGACAACTAGCTTAATTGTAACCCTCGGCATTGAAAAAAGTGTAAATTTTTAGAATCTCCCAAATGCCTATTTCACCATGATTGCATTTTACATAAACAATCAAAATTTTGATATCTTGAAAATAGATACTCATCATCTATCCACTCCAATTAAATAAACCATTTTTGTTGTGATGTGTATCTCCTGACTTCCAAGTCAGTTTTACTCTATCCGTTAAATTCCGTTAATGCCAGCATGGGATCTAGTTTTGCTTGAAGAAAAGCCATCAGCGAAAACACACTTTTTTAGATGCTCACCACATATGAAAACACAAAATGAATGTTTTGGCTGTTCCTGTGCTTATTTCTGAAAATCAGTGGGCAAATACCACATTGAAATTATTTTATTCTGCAAAATGATAAAACACATTCAAAATGAAAGGTGCAATGTCACCAATATACAAACAGAACTGACTTTGAAAAGACAAAAAGTCTTGAAATTAAATGTAACACTTGAGTAATGCCTCTCTAACGTATCAAAGGTGAGCCAAGAGGAAAAATGTCTTCGCTGATCATAGACTAACCTCAGTCTCTGAGTGCAGAAGGATGCTGTACTTTGTGTTGAGTGCAGCTGATGTTAGTTACAGCTTTGGGGAACAAGGGGAAGCACCGGGGACAGTCAGAAACAAGGCCGGCATTGTTTAGCTCATGGTTTCCTGTTTTTGATGACACTGGTACATTTTTTTGGCGATTACTTGAGTTGTTATTTACTGGTTTTCAGCAACCATCCAAAAAAAGTTTTTATAAGTTGCCATAATTGTTGATGTTCCCTTGTCTAATTAAATAAGAGTTTTCTGCAAAAGACACAATCAGTTTGGGCTCTTGCAAAATCTCACCCCTTTTGGTGAGTACCCTAATCATTGCATTGCTGAGAAAATGATCCTCTTTCACCGAAATGTCATTTATGTTGTGTATTGCGCTAGCCTGTCCAGTCTCATGCAAATAATGATTCCCTTTGACTGATGATTCCCTATGACCAATCAATGGTCTGCACCGCATTGACCTTGGACTCTAAGAAATGAAATGTTGATTTTACTTAACAAAGTTCTGCAAACCGGTCCCACACAACTGTGTTGTTTAAACAGGAAAAGCAAAAGAAAATTAATGTTAACAATACATACTTAGTAAATCCAACTTAATATTCCTACTTTATAGCTACATGCTACTGTTACATTGCATAAACACAAAACATCACTTTGGATTGACTGAGACCACATTAAGTTAACTTAATATGATTGAGTTCAATTAACTTAACACAAATTAATACAAAACCCAAAACCAGTGAAGTTGGCACGTTGTGTAAATCGTAAATAAAAACAGAATAGAATGATTTGCAAATCCTTTTCAACCTCTATTCAATTGAATACACAGCAAAGACAAGTTACTCAATGTTTGAACAGGTAAACTTTGTAATTTTTTGCAAATATTAGCTCGTTTGGAATTTGATGCCTGCAACATGTTTCCAAAAAGCTGGCACAAGTGGCAAAAAAGACAGAGAGAGTTGAGATATGCTCATCAAACACTTATTTGGAACATCCCACAGGTGAACGGGCTAATTGGGAACAGGTGGGTGCCATGATTGGGTATAAAAGCAGCTTCTCTGAAATGCTCAGTCATTCACAAACAAGGATGGGGCGAGGGTCACCACTTAGTGAACAAATGCGTGAGCTGATTGTCGAACAACATTCCTCAACGAGCTATTGCAAGAAATTTAGGGATTTCATCATCTACGGTCTGTAATATCGTCAAAAGGTTCAGAGAATCTTGAGAAATCACTGCACGTAAGCGACAAGGCCGAAAACCAACATTGAATGCCCGTGACCTTCGATCCCTCAGGCGGTACTGCATCAAAAACCGACATCAGTGTGTAAAGGACATCATCACATTGGCTCAGGAACACTTCAGAAAACCACTGTCAGTACCTACAGTTCGTCGCTACATCTGCAAGTGCAAGTTAAAACTCTACAATGCAAAGCAAAAGCCATTTATCACCAGCACCCAGAAACGCCGCCGGCTTCGCTGGACCCAAGCTCATCTAAGATGGATTGATGCAAAGTGGAAAAGTGTTCTGTGGTCTGACGAGTCCACATTTCAAATTGTTTTTGGAAACTGTGGACGTCGTGTCCTCCGAACTATAGAAGAAAAGAACCATCCGAACTGTTATAGTCGCAAAGTTCAAAAGCCAGCATCTGTGATGGTATGGGGGTGTATTAGTGCCCATGGCATGGGCAACTTACACATATGTGAAGGCACCATTAATGCTGAAAGGTACATACAGGTTTTGGAGCAACATATGTTGCCATCCAAGCAACGTCTTTTTCATGGACGCCCCTGCTTATTTTAGCAAGACAATGCCAAGCCACATTCTGCACGTGTTACAGCAGCATGGCTCCGTAGTAAAAGAGTGTGGGTACTAGACTGGCCTGCCTGTAGTCCAGACCTGTCTCCCATTGAAAATGTGTGGTGCATTATGAAGCGTAAAATATGACAACAGAGACCCCGGACTGTTGAACAACTTAAGCTGTACATCAAGCAAGAATGGGAAAGAGTTCCACCTGAAAAGCTTCAAAAATTGGTCTCCTCAGTTCCCAAACGTTTACTGAGCGTCGTTAAAAGGAAAGGCGATGTAACACAGTGGTAAAAAGGCCCCTGTGCCAACTTTTTTGCAATGTGTTGCTGGCTTTAAATTCTAAGTGAATGATTATTTGCAAAAAAAAAAAAGTTTTGAACATTAAACATCTTGTCTTTGCAGTGTATTCAATTAAATATAAGTTGAAAAGGATTTGCAAATTCTGTTCTTATCTACGATTTACACAACGTGGCAACTTCACTGGTTTTGGGTTTTGTATATTTCATGTGGTAGGTTTGTGTTAATCTAACACCCTAGTTGTACTGGCTAAATAAAAAGTTAAATAAATACAATTTAAGTTGCTTAATTTCACTGTAGCCTTTTTTCTCTGCAAACACTAGGAAATAGTGGGACTATTACAAATAACAGGTGTATGATTGCATATCTGTCCAGTATACACAGACATTACCAAAAATTGAAAATTAGGAAATCAAAATAAAGAGTATGAATGTATTTTGTTACTCTTTCAACCATACACCTGTTAAAATCCACATTTGTTGAACCAAATAGGTTTTATAGATAACTTAAACATTTGGTTAAATGGAGCGTCAGTGTTAGTTCAGACAGGCACGGAAGTCAGTCTTGGCTCCACCCCTTGTCCAATCGCATTGGACTTCAGCGTCGCGTACCTAATTGAGCGTCTTTTTAAATAAGCCGGCGCTCCATCTCAACTAGCCAAGCTCTACCATTCCCACCAAGACCCATTACAGATCTACACAAACATCCACGCCTGCAGATCTCTAAGGTATGAGAATCAGTTCTTGGGTATTTTTCTTACCTCGTGCATCATCGTATGTCCGGGCATCCTAATCCTTTCTCGGAGGAGGAATGCGTCCTATTTCAGCTGCCATCTCTCCCCATCTTCGCAGTCAGATCATGACAGGAAATGACGTAAACTTGGTTAAAAAATGTTAAGCTCGTCCGAATCTGGTTTGGGCGAGAAACGCCTAATGGACTACGGGGACATTTCCGTTATTCTGAAGGACAATGATCCGAGACTGTTAAATCTTACCATGACAGAGTTTAATGTGGCATTCGGTGCATTAAAGGAGGTGATTGGAGAAATGTACCTTGGACGCAGGGTCGATCTAAACACCTATTTGGCTCCCACTTCTGATCTTGCTCTGTCTTACGGTGACACTTGTTTACTAGTATCATAAGTACTGTTCAGATTAAAACTGCTTATTCCTCCAAAAGTCTAGTCAAAGACTGGATTGGTCTCCGGTTGATTAGGCGTTAGCTAGCAGGCATTTTACACCGTGGTATTTTCTGCACTGTCTGCGGAGCGTTCTGCCATTCCTCCTCCCTCCGCCCAAAAAAAAAATAATTGCCGAGTCCAACCCCCCTGCGACAGCCCGCACCGTAACGTTACCTCTGCCACAAAACTGCATCTAAAGTTTGTGTGCCCTCGCAGCAAGCTGCGTCTGCCGGCTAAGAAATTAAATAAAGCATCTACCCCCATCAGTCCCAGAACTCTCGAAGACGATGAGGGACCACTCAGATCGCTGTTTTGTCTCGTGCTTGTTGTTTGCTTAATGACATTTGTGCTGGTTTATACGATATTCACTCCAGCATGAAGAGCAATAACCTGCAGTCTGCCCAGCAGGAACCGGATATGGTTGATAAAATGGGTCAGGTTGTACTCATTAATTTTCTTCAAGGTTGGCAGGTCTGTAAATGGCGCAGAATCAAGGAAGTCATGGAGAGTGCACGTCGGCTTTGTCTATGACAAAGCGCAAATTGCTATCCCTGCTGAGGCACCTGAACTTCCTTTGTGTACCGGCTTCTCGACCTCTCTCAATCTCTAATCAATTTGTAAAAAAAAAAAAAAAAAAAAGTCAAATTAGACGAAGGTAAAAAAAAAAATAAAAATCTGATTTGCGCTTTTGGTCACGGTTGCACAAGCACTGGAATGGCACTTCGTTCTTTCATAAGGATAGGCCGAAGTCATCGGTCGCCTTCGAGTCTTCACTGATGCGGCTCCCTCCGTTGGTTTTGGGGGTTGGTTGGCTTCTGGAGGTTTGGATTGTCAAATCGCATAAAAAGCTTATGAAGCAGCTGGTCGTACTTCTCTCTTGTGCAGGATTTTAATCCCAGTTCTGCCGGATATCATTTCCATGATCTGTACCTTTTATAATACATTGTTCATAAATTCATCCCTGTTCTACTAAAGCATGAATTGCTGGGGTCTAGTTTCACTTAACATGTTTAGATCCTTCAGTCACTAGCTTGCTTGGAAATCCCTCCAGTCGCCTAATAACAGATTGAAGAAGGTTCATCCAGAAGACCATGATAAGCGTTTTTCCCTCACACTTTATTTGGTGAAAAGTTGGTATCGCACTTAAGAGCTGGGTGTTTTAGTCCTTATGTAGATGTATTGTTGGAAAGTATTCTGTCTTACAGCTTTCTCCGGGGTTCTTACATATGTGGAATTAACTACACCTTCAGAGAAATTTAATCCTTTACATGACCTCGCCATTTCTGATTTCTCCTCTGATAACTGTATGTTCACTAGCAACCTCAAACATTCCAAAAACTGATGAATGTGGTTAAGGCACTTCTGTGGTCACTGCCAGAACTAATACTGCATTTGTCCTTTTTCCTCTATTTCTCGGCCCCTGAAATGGCGAGCCAATGCAAGAGGAGATGAGCCCCTGTTCATGACTGATTCTGGGAGGTCGATGTACAGAGTTTGGTTGCTGTTCATCTCCGCATACCCTGCAGTGCTGCGGTCTGCCCCCAATCCTATGCACCACACATTCCTTTCGCATCGGCACTGCAACTACGGTTGCCTCTGTAGTTCCAGCATCTGTTATCCTAACCCTGTGTCGCTGGTCCTCAGGAGTATACCAGAAATAAGTCTGTCTTAATACTAGTGAATAATTTATGTAATTGGTAAATCGTAGTTCTTGCAACGTTAATTCTATGCTCACACCAAGTATTGCCACCTCGAATTTAATGTCGGTCAACTGTAACGGGCCTCAGGAAAATCAACGTGTGCAAAATTCATGGGTCCAATCCGTTCAACTTGGAGAAACTGGCATTTCATTCATATCGATTCACTATCTGCATCCGCCTTCGGTCTATCCAAAATTTAAAATGTCAACGTATTTACCACATGTAAACTCATATCTCGTAGCATATTTCCTTTGCATCAAGTCTCATGAGGGACTTGCCGAATGTTCTTCTGCTTGCATTCAGCAGGCCGCTGATGTCCAGCATGCAGAAGAGAAGGTCATGCATGCTTGCATGAATTCAAAGGAAATGCGACATGCTCTTCGCATTCACATTGTTTATCCCCACATAACACACCAACCGCGTATCGATTTTTTGCCTAATGTTCCAGTCAATGTCATCTATTCCTTGATCATAGAATGAGCTTGTTTTTCGTATCCAAAATTTAAGGGATAGAAACGTATTTCATGTTCAGATCCCCGCGGGTGACTCTGCTCATCTGCTCCCTGCAGGAGCGCGAGTTTGGGGGTTGTGATCTCCTGGGATGTCTGTGTCATGCTTGCTCAGATTGTTCCAGAGTATCACTTGAGCAGAGTCACCGCCAAATCCAAATGTATGTCATTCCAAATAAATGGTTAAATCTGACGTGAGTGTCCTGTCTGAAATGGAGCGTCAGTGTTAGTTCAGACAGGCACGGAAGTCCGTCTTGGCTCCACCCCTTGTCCAATCGCATTGGACTTCAGCGTCGCGTACCTAATTGAGCGTCTTTTTAAATAAGCCGGCGCTCCATCTCAACTAGCCAAGCTCTACCATTCCCACCAAGACCCATTACAGATCTACACAAACATCCCCTCCACCTCCGCAGCCTCCTCCTTTCCAATGGCACAGTCTTTGGCAGTACTTGTGTCCTACTCTTGTCTTTATATGGTATTGGCATTGTTTTGTACGGTATCTGCATTGTTTGTAAACTGTATTGTCTTTCATTTCATTTTGAGCGCTGGTTGCTGCTGTCCTGCTGTCTTGATCCGGTCCTGATCCAGTTCTGCACCATCCTCGACATGCCACTTCCCAGAGCTACCAATGCCACTGTTCAGATGGACTTAAATGGAACTCTTTTTGCCATTTTACTCTTTGACTTTATCTTGTTATTATTTAGCTAGCCCTCGGAGGATGGGCTTCCCCACTATAGCCGGGTTCCTCCTGAGATTTCTTCCCACTGGGGAGTTTTTTCTCACCACAGAGGATTTTTCTGCCTACTGGGAGTTTTTTGCCTCATTTGCTGTAGGGGGAATAGGCTGGGCACTGCCCTTCCAGTAACTTCATCTCTCACTGTAAAGTGTCTTTGTGACAGTCTTTGTGAAAAGCGCTATACAAATCTAATGAATTGAAATTTTAAACACGGTGAACCAGGCTCTGCTGGGGGGGGGGTGTGTGATCTCCTGGGACGTCTGTGTCATGCTTGCTCAGATTGTTCCAGAGTATCACTTGAGCAGAGTCACCGCCAAATCCAAATGTATGTCATTCCAAATAAATGGTTAAATCTGACGTGAGTGTCCTGTCTGAACTATGACTAACTGGTCAACCTGAAGGATATGCGTAACAAAAATGTCACAAGCTGTACTGTGTGATATAGGCAGCTCTGCTGTGGTCAAAATGAAATGTTACTCCTCAAGCAAGCCAACCCTTGCTGAACATGGCAGATGTGAAAAAACCTAAAATACCACATACCATCTGCAGATTCTTCTTCTGTTTGTATATTTTCTAACGTATTTACCTAATGTCAAAAGAACAGTTGCCAATTTTTGAATGATTGTTTCTTGCAAGTTCTCAGTTGGTGTGTCAGTTTCTATCAAATTATGACAATCTAAGTCCGAAGCAGTTTCTCCAAGATCAACTAGATGGTCTGAAGATGCATGATGGTCATCATTTACAGAACCATCTCTCACCACTTCAACTTTTAAGTCTTTAACTGAGCAATATGGATTCTTATTCCTATTCTTCTGTGATATGTAAGTAGAACATACATTTGTTTGAAACGTACAATTCTGAAACACACAAGTTACTGTTTCATAACGCTTCAGATGATTGTTGATGTGAGAAAAATACTCTCTACTAGATGTTATTTCACTTCCAGGGCAGAAAAGGCACATCCTTGTTCTGCTCTTCTAGTACGTAACACATCAACATGACATCTACTCAGATGAGTTTTAAGAGCATTCCATATTTTGAATGAGCATGGGCATTCATAGTATGTGCATGGACACGAGTGTCTCTGCCCAAAATGGTAAAGCATCAGTTTGTTCTGTTTTAGTAACTGGTACCTCGTAGATACAGTCTCAGAGCACTGTTTGCACCTCCACATTTATACCACAGCCAAAACCGAAAGAGGAAACGTGATTGGACAATGAGATGCAGGCATGCTGAAGCGCGACATCACTGGAGTTAGGCAAAGAGAAAATCGAACATCAGACGGCGGGAATGAAAGATGAAAAATAAAATGAAAGTCGAGCACAAATAAGCACAAAGACAACACACACGAGGCAGAATCATAACAGCGATTTTGAATCCAGCCCTCAGTGGGTTGATGATTTTGGTTTCCATTGACTTTATAGTCATTTTTTTCTTTACTGATGTACATTGTATAATTTGTCAAGATTTAAAATTTTAATACAACCGCATTTCCGAAATAGCCGGGACAAAGTGTAAATTGCGAATAAAATCAAAACGCAATGACTTTCAAATCACACCAGCCAGAATTTTATTCACAGTAGAACAGAGATAACATGGCAAATGTTGAAACAGAAATTTTACAATTTTATCCACAAAATGAGCTCATTTAAAATTTGATGGCTGCAACAGGTCTCAAAAAAGTTGGGACACTGCCTGATTACCATGGTGCAGCATCCCCTCTTCTTTTTAACACAGAGTGGAGGTGTCTGGGCATTGAGGAGACAAGTTTCTTGAGTTTAGCATTGGAATTTGATCCCACTCTTGTTTAATACAGGCTTCCGGCTGCTGGAGAGTTTTGGGTCTCCTTTGATGGACTTTTTGTTTAATTATCCACCAAATGTTCTCATTCGGTGAAAGATCAGGTCTGCAGGGAGGCCAATTCAGCAGGTGGACTCTTCTACAACAAAGCCAAGCTGTTGTAATAGCTGCAGTATGTGGTTTTGCATTGTCCTGCTGAAATACACAAGGCCTTCCCTGGAATAGATGTTGTCTGGAGGGGAGCATATGTCACTCTAAAACCTTTATATACCATTCAGCATTCATGGTGCTTTTTAAAACATGCAATTGTCCCACACCATTTGCACTAATGTGTCCCATACCATCAGAGATGCTGGCTTTTGAACTCAACTCTGATAACAGGTAGGGTGGTCTTTTTCCTCTTTAGCCCTTTAGACAAAACGCCCGTGATTTCTGTCAAGAATGTCACATTTGGACTCGTCTGACCACGGGATACTTTGCTGCGATCCATTTTAAATGAGCCTTGGCCCACAGAACATGGCGGTGCTTCTGGATCATGCTCAACAATGGCATCCTTTTTGCATGATGGAGTTTTAGGTGGCATCTTTGGATGGTACGGGGGACTGTGTTTACAGACAGCGGTTTTATGAAGTATGCCTGGGTCCATTTAGTAATGTCAATAACAGAATCATGCTGGTGAGTGACGCAGTGGCGTCTGAGGGCCCGAAGATCACGGGCATCCAGTAAAGGTCTTCGGTCTTGTCCCTTACGCATAGAGATTTTTCCAGTTTCTCTGAATCTTTTGATTATGTTATGCACACATTGTCGATGATGAGACCTTCAAAGCCTTTGCAATTTGACGTTGAGGAACATTGTTTTTGAAGTATTCCACATTTTTTTACGCATGCCTTCACAAGTTGGAGATCCTCTGGCCATCTATACGTCTGAGATACTCAGCCTCTCTTAGACATCCCTTTTATAGTCAATTATGTTACACACCTGATGCCAGTTAACTTAATTAATGATGCGAAGCCGGCGGAGCTAGTTCAGCCAGACAGCTCAATGCGCCAAACCCAGATCAGTCACATGCTCTCTTCATCTAAATAGGGCGGGTTATTTAAACCTCCCTGCCTACCTGATCATTCCCTGCGGCTCATTCTGCTCCGTGCTGCACTGCTGCTACTGATGCTCAGTACTGCTGCTCCTTCTGCTTATGCTGCTGCTCTGTGCTGCTGCCCATGAATATTTGCAGTCCCACCTCCTCCCCAGCATCCACCTGTGGGCTCTGTTTCTTTGATCCCCTGTGGGGGTCTTGCTATCATTCCCTGAAATGAATCAGGCAGATCATTTTCAGGGAATTAATAAATTGAGACAGAGTATGTCGCCAAACTTGCTTCCATCATGCATAGTATTTATGCTGAATTAAATATTTAATTCAATTCAGAGTTGCCTGACTGAACTTGCCAAATGTTCTTTCAGCTGATTCTCTTGTATATTCATTCATTTTTCAGCCCTTTTTTGCCCGTGTCCCAACTTTTTTGAGACCTGTTGCAGCCAAAAAACTTTAGATAAGCTCATATTGTGGATAAAAATGCAAAATGTCTCAGTTTCAACATTTAAAAAGTTGCCTCTGTTCTATTGTGATCTGAAAGTCATTGCATTTCATTCAAAATTTACATTTCGTCCCAACTATTTCGGAATGGGGTTGTAATTCTTTCATCAAGATCTGATTTCTGACTTAAGTGGGCCCTTACAGATATGTATGTGTGTGTGCGTGTGTATTTAGAATGCTGCCCAGAATGATTCTCTTTGACCAACAGTTTAAAACTATAAAGGGTGAATTCTAGACAAATCAGCAAAGGGGTGGTGCTTCATAAATTATGATGTGATTCTTTCCCAAATCCAACAACCCAACCCCTACTCTCAATGACACATGAATCAATAATAATGGAGAAAAGCTAAGCTAATCAGGAAAGGTGGTTGGGCTTTTTGTGAGTCCGAATAACGCAAACACCAAACTCGCCATGTCAAATAAAATTGTTGTGAAGGATCAAAAATGAGCAAATCAGTAAAAAATAGCAGACCTTTCTCTGTTAACGCATGATGCACCCCTGAGTAAAACTATTCAGTTCCCTCCTCTCAGAGAACAACTGTTTAATAGTTATGAAGTGTGAAAGCTAAGCCAATCAGCAAAGGTGTCATGGTTTGTTAGGATTTGCGCATTGTTTGGACTTTTCTTAGCTGCTCTCGTCCCGGGACGATATCAAATTTTTTACCCAGCTGGTTGATTGAGCAGGGTTTCCCAGAATTTATATATGCAGGATGTCTGGCAAGCCTCCTTCGCTAGAGTGTCTGCATTTAGCTTCGCACTATAGCCAAAGATATCTGTTGTCAGGTTTTGTATGACTTTCTGTCTTCTTATTGTTGGAGCTTCTTCTCCCTTTTTCTATCTCGCTTTGCTTCTGTGGTTCGGACTATTATACGTCCTTTGGAAATGCGAGTACTTGCGTTTGGACTATATTATTCTGTGTTTGTACTGTATTCGTGCCATTCTCTTTCTGTCTGTCATTGCGCTTGGCCTTTGTACGCTACCGGCCATTGCAGAAGGAGGTGGGGCTTATTCAATTAACATATGACCCTTTAAATCGTGAGGGAACGTAGTTAATTAACATCCAAATGATTTGCGGTTCAGTGCGCAAGATTAGACGCACAGGCATTTGCACATTATTCAGTATAAAGCCATGACTCTTTTATCTGAGCGAACTTTGCCGTTCTTGCAGTCTTCTAGGTGATCCCCCTGGAGAGCAACCTATGAGAAAATGGCATGGCCACCTCGTAGAGGGGATGGCGAAACTGTCATGGTTGCAGGTTTTCTCTTTGATTTTTTTCTGTCCTGATTGCAGGTGCTTCCAGCTTCTGGGAATTTTTCTTTATTGACAGGACTAGTTTGGTCTTATTTGTGTGGTTTCTCACATCTATTGTCTTGTTTGTTTCCTTTGTACTATCATCGAGGAGCTAACGACTGTCTTTTTGATAACTGACCATCTTTTCCTCTCTGTTTGCATTCTCTCTGCTGACTGCTGATGTGGCTGATTAATAATTGATTTCAGGTGTGTGAAGTCTATATATTACCCAGGGCTCCAACATTTCTTTGTGTTACTGTCGTCTTGTGTCGCCAGTGTTCACGGCACCAATGTCACCAATGTGACCAGTGGGTGTTACACCTAATGATGGTAACTCGGCGTTGGGTTCTGGCTTCAGTGAAATAAAGAGGCTGGAGGCAGTACTGGGTCTCTGGCTCTTTAGTGGCAATTTTTCAATTGAACACATCTGTTGTGTACAAAAATGCATTAAGTCATCAGCTGTGTGTGCGTCATGCTTGGCTCCCCTCCTTTAAGACAGGAAAAGATTTAAAGGGATCATCATACTATAATTTGAGGAACGTTTGTCTGTCTGTTTGTTTCCCTACTTCTCCGAGGTCCTCTGATGGATCTTCTCCAAACTTGGTGGGTCTATGTAGGTTGTCCCTGGAATTGTCCTTAAGGGGTTAGTTTTTTGAAAGGTCAAGGTCACTGGGGTCAAAAGTAAATTTTTCGCATCTCCCATATCCCTGGACAGATTTTCATGAAAGTTGGTACGTGGACAAAGGTCGTCACAAGAAATGACCGCGAGAGGTCCGTTCCATCAAAGGTTAAGGTCACGAGGGTCAAAGGTCACCGTATTCATGAAAGTTGGTATGTGGACGTAGGTCGTCACAAAAAATTATTCTCGCCGCGGGTAATTCGCTGGTATTTTAAAATTTTGGCAAATTGGCCTATTGCCATAATCCCTATAGTTATATGAGTAAGTAAATTAGCTTTATTTATCCATGCCCATTGTATTGAGATTCGGGGAGGAAAGACGCGAGCTGCTCAGTAAACCTCATGAAAGTAAAGGTCCCTCCCTCCTTCAAAACTCTTCAAATACGCAATCCAGCAGCTCCAAAATGCTCTCGTGGCCAACTTATGACCAGCTCATTCACCACGCGATGAAATGATCTATAATATATTTGAGGTTGATGTCTGTCTGTCTGTGTGTATGTACACGTTTTTCCCCCTATATTTCTCAACCCATTGTCACGAAATTTGGTGTGAATATCCACTTGGACACCAGGAAGGACTTGACGTCGCCCGATTTTTGAAAAACGGTCATGCACGCAAAAAAATGGCTATTTCACTCCGGGTAGCGGGTAGCAGCTTGTAATGTATAATTACGAGAGAGTTATTTTCAAGGCAAATGCATAACCAGAACTACATTCCAGACATACCGGCTGGGCGGAGTGATTTCAAAAGCGTATGTTCACTGCAGCTACTCACAAAGTCTGAGGTGCGCACTGCGCACTGTGTTAATCCGCCCAGCGGGAACTCAAAGTATTTCCGAGTATTTGCTTCATGTGTCATAATGTTTCATAATTATACATTATCATTTTGAGACCTTTCAAAATCATCTGGAGTCAACTAGAACATAGCCAAAAAATAGGTCATATATGACCTCTTAAGTGTCGATAATACAAACTTAATCTCTATCTGCAACCATTTGGCCTCCACAGGCCATTTTGCATATTAATATAGTGCAGCGCAACCTAGTGGACCATTGAATTTCTAAAATTACTGTCTTAAATATAGGGGCCAAAATTTCAACGGCCAAAAGGAATGACAAAAATTATTGAATCAAAAATCCAAAAATACTATCTGGAGAAAGATGGTAAATTTAGACAATAATTCATCAAGCTAATAGCTCATTGGCCCATTGGGCCGGTAAGGTGAGAATGGATTTGGACACCCCCTGAATGCACTTGAGCCTTGCGCTTCAGACTGTACATTTAGATAGTTAAAATAGGGCCCATAAAGTCGCAGAGACTCAATCATTTAACCCCTCTGCACAGATGTAGACACCAGCAGATATGGACCTGCTCTATTTATGCTAGCAGATACATTATCCTTTCGCTTAGATGGCACTCCTAGATCGGTTATTGAATATTCGCTTGCAATCCAAGCTCGAATGATGAGTTAAGTCCCCTCCCTGTTTCCCAGGAGTTGCATAAATGAGTAAATATTTCCCAAAAAATGTAAAGTTTATCAGTTTGAACATAAAGGGCTCTAATTTCTTGAAAATTCAATTGAAAATTGAAAATTCTCAGTGCTCATCTTGAATAACTGAGCCCTCTAATCAAAACATTCACGTTCAATATCTAAGAGTCAGTAGATTTGAAGAAATTAAAAACAAAAATCAACTGTCAGACACGGAGTTATATTAAAACCATCTGACTGTCGAACGGGGAGATATATTAAAACTCTCTCCAACTTTCAGACACGTAGACACATGCAATCAACGAAATCTGTCGTGCGAAAAATTTATTTCGCGTCCAGTGTCCAAGCGGCTTCAAATTAGGCTACTATTATTATCACCTGCGCCGCGCCTGCGTCTGGTCTACGAATTTAGAGCCCAAAGTATCTTGTCTTTGTAGTGTACTCAACTGAGTATGAAACTGAAATCATTGTATTCTGTTTTTATTCACATTTTACACAACATCCCAACATCATTAGAATTGGGGTTTGTTAATGAAGCCACACCCTTGGTACCCAAATTACTAAAGTAAATATAAACACTGCAATTAGCCTGTAAGAGGCTTCATGTTTGTCTGTCATTCTCAAACAGAATGAGTGCACCTTTTTGTGACACAAAATAATGAGTGAATAGCAATTATAGGAATCCAGGTTTGGGAAGGGCTTGTGATTGTGTTTTTTTAATGTGCTTAAGGAGACTGTCTATTAAATTTCAAGCAGATTATTAGGTGAACTTTTGCATGTTACATTTGAATATAATGTTTATAGAAATCAAACATTTTACAGTGTGAGGAAAGTGTATCTTTGTATTTATAGGAACCAAGGGTTTTAAAGTATCATAGAGGAAGGAAGAGGAAGTAGAGGAAAACTCTGGCAATTCTGGGAAAAACCACAGAGAATTCATGGCCATCCACAGCTGCACCGCCTCTGCAAAGCTGACAGCCACAGCCACACCGCAGCCCCAAACAAAATCAGAAAAAACCCCACAGCTGCAAAATTTCTGCTACAGCTGCCCACAGATGCAGCTACCTCAGCCTCCACAGCGCTGCACCGCTCCACACAGACTTCTGATGTAAACTGCAACTTCCTGACTGCCAAATACTCATATGAAAGTCAAACCATCGTAAATGCAGCATGTATTTTCGACAGAAATGGATTTATAGTATCTGATTGTTCTGTTTCTTTTCTTTGTGGTGATGAAAGAGAATAGTTTGAGTCAGCTTTGATGAACCGTGTGGTTTCATGTGTAAGACCTTACACCAGGTTACAATCTCACTTGTGCTCCAGTAGGCCGACTGCATTACGTCACTTGTTTGTCTGGGATGCACTTCTTGGATTGCATCACTAAAAAACATTATAGTGTTAGAACACGGACAGGGGGGGACTTGTCCGTTCCCTCCTTTTAGCCCCTCCTCCTGCTCTGATTAACTGCATGTTCATTTGTCAGAACAAAAACCCTCTCCCCTAAACCAGCCCCCCATGTACAAGTCCTTCTCCTGACCCAACCATCCCAAAATATAATCCTGTGATCACGGGGTATTGTGCAGTCACTCCAAGTGCTTCTGCTCCCTCAGTAGATTTGTGATTGGCTATTGTCTGCACGGCTTACGTACCACTCAAATTTATATATTCACATAAATTGTAACGATATTGAACAAAAAAATAACCCACCTGGACACAGGCAATCAGGATACAGTTGCCTATTGGGCTGTCTGACCTTCAGGAGTGTATGTTGAGCCATTGCAGTTTCTCAGGTGAGTTACTAATTCTTTCTTTCAATGTGAAGAATGACTCATTCATTTCTTACGAGCTTGACTGAAAGACTTTTGCAGACAGTAATACAATAGACCCAAAGGGCAGACCTTGTCTTCTGGGAAAACTGTCTCCAGTCTCAGGAGGCTTCAGTGCAGTTTCACAGAGTAAAGACTGGTGTCTCAGAAGTTTTCCCAGGATGGAAGTAGTCTTCCCAGAAAGTTATCCTTCAGTGCCACAAGACTACAAAATTGCGCTAGAGTCCCTTTACATGAATTTTTTTTTTTTTTTAAAGAGAGCTTGATTTGCTCAAAATAAGCCAGCATTACCCAGGTAGCATCCGGATGTGGACCAGATCAGGCAACGATCCAGCACTTTTGGCATTCTTTTGTCCCGGACAAAATAGATGTGAGCCTAAATTGGCCCATGTGGTAAATGCTGAATTTGGCCCGCATATCACAAAGCGAAAATGGCCCACAATCGGTAAATATTTGGCAGTGTTATGGTGCCAATTTGTTATTACATTTATAACACAACAGCAACAGCAAGGGATGACAAACACAGTTTTAACAACTAAAACACATTTAATTTTTAACGAAGACAAAGACTAATAACAACCTACAACTAAAGACCAAGATTGATAAATAAGAAAAAACAGAAATAATTACAGTCCCTTTTTAGTGGGGTGGCTTGGTGATGTCCTGGATGAAGAAAATGCTCAAACACAGTCAAAGAAATCCACAAAAGAAACGTCACAGGTCTTGAACAGAATGGCAGGTCTGGTCATCTTCTTGCAATTTCTCCTACTACTTTACTGTCTCAATTCTTTTCTTTATATACTCTTTTGCAGACCCCACCCACATTTAGACCTCTTTTTTTTAACTTTCTGAGACTTGCCCCAGACATGTCTGGAAACATGTCCAAACATGACTCCAGTCTGAGCTTAACAAAAAAAAGGTAAATACTGCCATCTTGTGGCCTATATTCACATTACACCTCCATTCCAAAAGGGAAAAATTTTGACTCATAAAGGCAAAATTTTTCTTTTCAATACAAAATGGTTAAGTGAACACTTGTCTATATATACATATCATACAATATTCAAACACATGATATATATATACACATTCAAACACGGGATAAGCAATCAGCAATTACATTGTCTGTACCCTTCACATGCTTAATTTCCAAGTCAAACTCCTGTAAAATCAAACTCCAATTCAACAATCTCCGATTCTTGTTTTTCATCTTATTCAAAAACGTTAACGGATTGTGGTCAGTGTACACAATCATTGGCTTTTGTCCTGTACAAACATAAACCTCAAAGTGTTGTAAAGAAAGGACCAGAGCCAACAGTTCCTTCTCTATTGTGGAATAGTTCCTTTGGTGGCGATTGAACTTCCTGGAGAAGTATGCCACGGGATGCTCAATGTCATCAGAGTCACTTCTCTGTAGGAGCACAGATCCACAAGCTTGGTCGCTAGCATCGACCGCGATGGAGAACGGTTTGTTGAAGTCAGGAGATTTGAGCACGGGGAAGTGACACAGCAGAGACTTCAGGTGATCGAAGGCTCTCTGGCATGCATCATCCCAGGTGAACTTTACGCCTTTCTTCAGTTGGTTATTTAGACTGAGAGCAATCTCAGCAAAGTTCTTGCAGAACTTGCGGTAGTACCCGATCATTCCAAGGAAGCGGCGCAAAGCTTTTTTGTTGTCAGGAACTGGAAAGTCCATGATGGCTTGGACTTTAGCATTTATGGGTGCCACCTTACCCTGGCCTATGACGTAGCCAAGATAGGTGACAGTAGCACAACCAAAGTCACTCTTGCTCAGGTTAACAGTCAGGTTAGCCTGGGTCAGGCGCTGGAACAACGTCTCTACATCTTTTAGATGTTCTTCCCAGGAGTCACTCCATGTGATCAGGTCATCGATGTATGCACCCGTGTGTGGCAATCCGGCGATTGTAGACTGTATCATCCTTTGGAACGTGGCTGGGGCATTTTTCATGCCAAAGGGTAGGACTTCATACTGGTACAATCCAGATGGTGTGGCAAAAGCAGAGATGCTCTTGGCCCTCTCAGTTAAAGGCACACACCAATAACCCTTCAATAAATCAATCTTGGTCAGAAACTTTGCTTGCCCTACACTATCAATACAATCATCAATCCTAGGTATTGGAAACACATCAGTTCTAGTTACAGCATTGACTTTGCGATAATCTGTACAGAATCTAGTACTTCCATCAGGTTTTGGAACTAGCACACAGGGTGAACTCCAATCGGAGTTGGAGGGTCTGATAATATCATGTTTTAACATGTACTCAACCTCTTTCTCAGCAATCTTTCTCTTTTCAGGATTCATCCAGTATGGATGCTGTTTTATTGGTTTGGCATCACCAACATCTACATCATGAGAGGCTATAGTAACTCTCTTTGGAACATCAGGAAACAAATCCTCATATTTCTTGATCAACCTTTCAAACTGATCTCTCTGTGAGGGTTCTAAGTGCTTGAGTTTTACATCAAGATTTTGCAACACTTCAGTGTTTGACAATTTACATGAAAGAACTTCAGCTTTAATTCTTGGTTCATCATCTTGAAACTCCCCCTCATCTTCACACGTTTCGACCATTGGAGAATCTGAAGTGACAGCTGCAACCCTAGCATTTCTGTCATGATAAGGCTTTAGCATGTTAATATGACACAATTGTTTTGGTTTTCTCCTATCTGGAGTCTTCACAATGTAATTGAGATCATTGAGTTTTGTCAGAATTTCATAAGGACCATGAAATCTAGCCTGCAATGGATTGGACTGCAAGGGAAACAATACAAGGACCTTGTCTCCTGGTTTAAACTCACGGCTTCTAGCCTTATGATCATACCAAGTTTTCATTTTTCCCTGACTTGATTTCAAGTTCTCTTTGGCAAGGTCACAAGCTGCACGCAATCTTTCCTTGAACTTGCTAACATAGTCTAACAGACTGATTTGCGGCTCTTCCTCTTGCCATTGTTCACTCAATAATAGCAAAGGTCCTCTCACTTCATGACCAAACACTAGCTCAAATGGACTGAATCCAGTAGACTCCTGCACTGCTTCTCTAGCTGCAAACAACAGCAAATGAACCCCTTCATCCCAGTCTTTCTCATGGTCATAACAATAAGTCCTCATCATTGTCTTGAGAGTGGAATGAAACCGCTCTAAGGCACCCTGACTTTCTGGATGATAGGCACTAGAAAGAATCTGCTTTGCACCTAGTTCATACACAACCTGCTGAAACAATCCTGAAGTGAAATTGCTACCTTGGTCTGACTGAATTTCCCTGGGAAGGCCAAACAACGTGAAGAACTTTATCAAAGCCTTCGAGATTGCAGCTGCCTTGATGTTACGTAGAGGTATGGCTTCAGGGAATCTGGTAGATGCACACATGATTGTCAACAAGTACTGATTTCCAGATCTAGTCTTGGGTAATGGACCAACGCAATCAACAATGACCCTAGAGAATGGCTCCCCAAATGCTGGGATAGGCTGCAATGGAGCTACAGGTGGGTCTAACTGGTGTTTTCCAACTACCTGACAAGTGTGACAGGTTTTGCAAAAGTTGGAAACGTCTTTCCGAAGCCCAGGCCAAAAGAAGTGTTTCATGATCTTATCAACAGTCTTGTTAACACCAAGATGACCTCCTAAAGGTAAACTATGAGCCATTGTTAAGATCTCATTCCTATAGACCTTCGGAACAACAATTTGCCTGACCACTGCCCAATCTGCATTGGCAGGGATATCAGGAGGGCGCCACTTCCGCATCAACACACCATCCTTGAGATAATACCCAACTGGAACTGCATCTATTTCTTTTTCAGGAAGGGCTCTCCTCTTTAGTACACAAATTTCAGGATCATTAGTTTGCTCCTCAATCAACCGCTTTCTGGACAGAGACAAGTCTCCAGACACATCAGAATCACCAGACCCATCCGGCTGGCTGAATAGAGAACTGATAAAAGTATCTGATAAGTCCTCAAACGGAGAAACCATAGTAGGCCAATCAGAGTCATGAGGCGAACCACCTGAGTCCTGACTATTCAATGTACTGGACGGCACCACAACATCATCTTCTTTAGCCTTCTTGGCCATAGCACGAGTCACTGCGCAAGAAGGATACAGAGATGGGTCCTCATCCCCATCTTCAGTGCTCGGCTGTGAAGTAAGATGTACAGGGGGAACTACTTTGCCCCCAGCCAGGTCATTGCCTAGCAACAGAGAAACACCCTTTATAGGTAGACTTGACATAAGTCCCACCTTTACCTGTCCTGTAACTAAATCTGACTTCAAGAATATAGAGCGCAGGGGTACAGATACAGTCCTCCCTTCAATACCTTGTACAAGTATGAAATCCCCTGAAGCGGTCTCATCACGTAACTCCAAGGAGTCCATCAACAAAAGTGACTGAGAAGCTCCGGTATCCCTTAGGATATATATGGGGACAGGAGTAGTATGCTCATTCAGAGCCACAAATCCCTCTGACACAAATGGAAGAAATTCCTCCCTCACAAAGTCAGCTGTATTAGGCTTTTTAGCCCCACAAGAAGCAGGCAATTTAGCAGATTGGTTATCTACTACAGGGGTTTCTAACCTTGTTTTCACAAAGGCATTTGGTTTGGTATCCTTTTCTTTTTCTTTCTTAGCTTTAAGGAACCAACAGTTAGTTGTAACATGACCAGATTTCTTGCAATAACTGCAAACTAGACCACTTTTGTCACTGTCAGCTTTCACACTTTGATCAGACCTATTACTGGATTTCTGAGCACCATCACCAGATTTGTCTTTGTCTTGGGGTGAGGAATCTTGGGTATCACCGTAACCCTTTTTCTGAAATTGGGACCATTTATTGTTACTGCTAGACTGAAATTTGGACTTATGAGTGAGAACATATTCATCTGCAAATTTGGCAGCTGATTGCAAGTTCAGTGCTTGCTTCTCATTAAGGTAGGTCTTAACATCATCCTTAACACAGTTCTTGAATTCTTCAACTAACACCATCTCTTTTAGTGAGTTGAAGTCATCCTTGACCTCCATAGAAGTACACCAGCGCTCAAAGCAAACTTTCTTCTCATTAGCAAATTCAACATAAGTCTGATTTTCAGATTTCTTCAGACCTCTGAATTTCTGTCGGTAAGCCTCTGGAACCAACTCATAAGCTCTCAAAATAACCTTTTTGACAACTTCATAATCAGAGGAATCATCTGCAGACAAAGCCGAATAGGCTTGTTGAGCTTTACCCTTGAGGACAGTTTGCAACATCAGAGGCCAGTGTTCCTTTGGCCACTGGCAACTCTTTGCTACCTTTTCAAAACACTGGAAATAGTTGTCAACATCCTTTTCTGAAAATGGAGGCACCAGTTTTACCTCCTGGCTAGCCCGAAATTTATTTTCAGTTTGAATTTTTATTTTTAGTTGCTCCATTTGGAGTCTTTCTTCTCTATCGAGTTTCTCTAATTCAAAATCTCTCTGTCTTGCAAATTTTTCTAACTCAAATTCTCTTTGTTTTTCTTTTTCCTCCCTTTCTTTTACTCTTTCTTCCCTTTCTTTCTCTTTTTCCTCCCTTTCTTTTTCTCTTTCCTCCCTTTCAATCTCTAGCATTTTTAATTTAAGTTCCATTTCTATATTTGGATTTTCCACTGGAAACTGTTCCAGATCTCCTGGTGCAAACACATTTTCATCAATGTAATATTCAACTATCTCTCTAGCCAGTCTTGCTTTTCGCATGGCTGGTTTTACCTCTGTCAGCTCCAACTGTCTGCAAATTTCTAGCAGTTCTGTCTTTTTAAAAGACTTCAAAACCCCTACGGTTGGTGATGCCAAGAAATCATCCATTGCTGTTGTCAATATATATCTAGGAAAATTCACAAAAACAATTTCACAATTTGGAATGTTAGATTTTCAATAAATTACTCACACAATGGTCTATCCCGGACCTTGAGCCCCCAATTTGTTATGGTGCCAATTTGTTATTACATTTATAACACAACAGCAACAGCAAGGGATGACAAACACAGTTTTAACAACTAAAACACATTTAATTTTTAACGAAGACAAAGACTAATAACAACCTACAACTAAAGACCAAGATTGATAAATAAGAAAAAACAGAAATAATTACAGTCCCTTTTTAGTGGGGTGGCTTGGTGATGTCCTGGATGAAGAAAATGCTCAAACACAGTCAAAGAAATCCACAAAAGAAACGTCACAGGTCTTGAACAGAATGGCAGGTCTGGTCATCTTCTTGCAATTTCTCCTACTACTTTACTGTCTCAATTCTTTTCTTTATATACTCTTTTGCAGACCCCACCCACATTTAGACCTCTTTTTTTTAACTTTCTGAGACTTGCCCCAGACATGTCTGGAAACATGTCCAAACATGACTCCAGTCTGAGCTTAACAAAAAAAAGGTAAATACTGCCATCTTGTGGCCTATATTCACATTACACAGAGTGACAATAGTCAGTCTAAATCTGAACCAAAACTGGCCCACATTTGCTGCGCCATGTGTTCTTGGCTGATATCTGGCATCATGATAGCTTGGTTGTGGCCAAATTCTGTCAAACGGGAGCGGAGCGCCCAAGTGCCATCATTCCATGCGCTATGTGGGCCGGATGAACGTGTTAGGTGTGAGCAGGATATGGACCAGAAGAATTTTGCTATCTGGGAAGTGTTACCATTTCTATTACGCAGTACATGTGTTATGATGAGGAATACTTTGAAGAACAGAATACAGTAAAATGATGCTGGAATCAGCATAAATAATTTAGCATAATAAAGAACACAATTTAGCCTTACAGTCCATTTATGAAGTGAGGACCATTGCTCTGTTCAGTTAGGTTAGACCATGTAACTTACATTCACTCTCCTTTCGAAGGAACATCAACCCTCAAACCTGCTGGATCAATTAAAGCCGAAATGAACAGCTCTGTCATCAATTCTAGCCTTCAGTTCAACCACTCCTCTTCAGGATCCAGTCTCCAGCTCTTGAACACTAATGGAGAATGCATACACACATTTGGTGTCGTTTTTTTTCAGTTTGTTTTTACGGTCATCAACATTGTAGTGGGCTACACTGCCAACATCATGGTGATGTGGCTGGTGGCCAGAAAGAAGAGTGACTCTTCCACCTCAGATACCTTCATCTTCAACTTGGCCCTCGCCGATGCCTGCTACTGCCTGATGGTCCCCATGTGCTTGGTTGGCCACGAAAGGTTGAAAATCACATCTAGATGGAATTTTGTGTCCTTTACCTACGGGATCAAAGACACCACCCCACTGTTCCTCACTTGCATTTGTCTGGACCGCTACGTGGCCGTGGTCCACCCCATTGTGTTCACCAACATCAAAGATAACAAGATCAGGGTGGCCATTTCCATGTTTGTTTGGGGGCTCATGTTAGCCTATGCAATCTGCAAGACATTGTGGTGGCAGGTCCCACGAAAAATATTTTCCGGGCTGATCCTAGCTGTCTTTGCCATTATGGTTTTCTGCAACATTTCCATCATGTGGAGTCTGAGGAAGTCGGTCTTTGGCAAGGAGAAGATGCACCCCATGAAAAAGAAAGCCATCAGAACCATGCAAATCACTCTGGCCATCATAGTGTTTAATTACCTTCCTGTAGTTGTTTTCACAAACAGCTTTTATCACATTTTATCTTATTTCCCGGAATACTGCCAGGTTGGACCCATTGCCTTCGCCCTCATGGACATCAGTGCCAGCATTGAGCCCCTAATCTACATCTCCAAGATGGACCAGCTGTCATGCCTTAATAATTTGTCCTGCATCTGCTGCCGAAGTCCTTCCACTGAGCCACATAATGTGAGCACATGAGATGTATCCTTGTGATTGTCTGTTAAACTGCATTTACTTTCGAAGTTCAGATCTGAAAATGAGTTCATGAAGCAAAAAAAGAATGGTGAGAGATAAGTAAGTATTTTAGCTTTGATATGACTGTAATTAGGAAAGTGATGACAACTAGCTTAATTGTAACCCTCGGCATTTAAAACAAGTGTAAATTATTAGAATCGCCCAAAAGCGTATTTTACCATGATTGCATATTACACAAATTTAAAAAGTTTTGATGTTTTGAAAATTAATACTCATAATCTATCAACTCAAATTAAAGAAACCATTTTTGATGTAATGTGTTGAGGATAATTATCTACTGACTTCCAAGTCAGTTTTATTATATCCATTAAATTTCATTATGCCAGTTTGGGATCTAGTTTTGCTTAAAAAAAACCTGACAGCGAAAACATACTTTTCTAGATTCTCACCAAACATGAAAACACAAAATGAATGTTTTGGCTATTCCTGTGCTTCTTTCTGACAATCAGTGGGCAAATACCACATTTATTCTATTGTATTCTTCAAAATAAAAGGTGAAATGTCACCAATATACAAACAACCAACTTTGAAAAGACAAAAAGACTTGAAATTAAATGTGAAGTACTTGAGTAATGCCTCTCTAAAGTGTCCAAGATGAGCCAAGAGGAAAAGTGTCTTCGCTGATCATAGACTAACCTCAGTCTCTGAGAGCAGAAGGATGCTGTACTTTGTGTTGAGTGCAGCTGATGTTAGTCACAGCTTTGGGGAACAAGGGGAAGTGCCGGGGACAGTCAGAAAGAAGGCCGGCATTGTTTAGCTCATGGTGTCCTGTTTTTGTTCAAACTGGGGATTACTTGAATTCTAATTTACTGGTTTTCAGCAACCATCCAACAAAAGTTTTTACAGGTTGCCATAATTGTTGATTTTCATACTGTCTAATTAAATAGAGTTTTCTGAGAGAGTCACACAATCAGTTTGGGCTCCAGCAATTTTACCCCTTTTGGTGAGTACCCTAATCATGAGAGATAATCAAGCAAAGTACTGCTGGTTTGTCTTCTCTTAAATACATGCATACTGCTAATAGTGTTTATATCAATAGGGTGACAATGGCCGGTTTACTGTAGATGCTTTTGTAGTTCGGTAATAAATCTTCAAATTTAATGGCATTTTTCAGGGGAATGTGAAAATTTTTCTCACCCCTATATCAGCAATTAAAAGAGGAAGCTTCAAATTGAGAGGAAGCTTCAAATAGGGATACAGTACAGTGATGTAAATTTCGCTGTTTCACAGTCCTAATTAAACCTTTTCATTGTCAGTACTCCATCTCTCCAGTCAGGCACACAATGTCTGTTTAAATTATGTAAATATCAGTCCCCATCTATTGGCCATTAATTGTATGAATTGGTTGTTTGAACCTGTGTATGGAATTTTGATAAAATCTGTTTGCCCCATCTCGCTGTTCAGGTCTCTGAATGACTAACCATACGTGACACTTGGCTAAAACACAATTGGGTGGGCAAATCATGCACAAAAGCTGAAAATTCAAGTGCCTGATATTCTGAACAAAGTACTTTCATATTATACTTACACATCTTGGGATTATTAGTCCATATTTGTTTTCCCCTCATTCAATCATGGTTTTTTTTTGATGATTGAAAATAAGGTGAGATATTATTCATAATACTATAAACTTTAAACAAAAAACCCCACAATAATTCGATAGACAATCATGAAATTGCTGAAATTTGAATTTATTGACGAATAGCTCTCAAGAACTACTAATTGCTAGATGCTATGCTAAATGGCACATAACTCAAAAACGTTCATCAGGTGTTTAAGATCTGCACATATGTCAGTGTTTTTATTAACATCAAACTTGACAAGTTTTTTGTTGTCTAACGTGTCAGGGTCATGGTTTTGGTCATGTTTATGTCCATGTTCAGTATTCATGATTTTGTCTTATTTATTCTTTTTGGTTACTGTAATACTCAGGTTTTTAGTTCATTCCATTTCTCAGTTCCATTGCACTTGTCTCCCGTCTTGTGATCTAGTTGGTTCAGTCCGTCTTCCCTGTCTGCGTGCTCACTGACGTCGGGTGATTTAAATGAATTCCGATGTTTAAAATATACCTTCGATTCCCGTTTACTTCCTTCATCTTTCTGTTCTGATTACTAACAAGACTAACATTTGTATTTTGTATCATTTCCTACTAACACAACTAATCCATATATATAGATTACTAACTTACTAATGAGCACTCTAGTTTAATATGTAAAGTCGCACTGCTACTAATTTATACTAATTCCCTCTCAGCAATCGCCCTGTTCTAGTATCCGCCTCTCGCTCAGTGGTCCCTGTCTTCCCCTGAGTTTCTGTGAGATCTCTCTCGCGTGCTTAATGACTTTCCTGCACTCCTTATCTGTGTGCTTAGAACTCCTTAACCGGAGCTGTTTAAATGTCATAGGCTGTCTGTGTGATTCCCGTCTGTGTCATGGCTTTCGCCAATTTTCGTGGTTAGGGTTTCCATCATGTGATTCTCCCATTGTAATTAGTCTGATTCAGTTCACCTGCTTCCTGCATAGCATGTCACTTCCCTCCCATCTATTTAAGCATTCTTTTCACTGCCAGCTCCTTGTCAGAACGTTGATCAGTATTTCTTTGTGCAGAGTGCCTTGTATACCATTGAGTATTGTTTTTTTCTACTGGTTTGTCCGACTTTGATTCTTGCCATTGCCCTTTTCGTATTGTTTTTGCCTTTCTGGATTTCGACCCATTTTTGAATGATCGCGATTTCAGCATTTGGATGCCCTGTGTATGACCTTTGGCTTTGTTCATCGACTATGACTTTTTGCCTACCGTTTGCCTATTTTTTGGATTTCCATCTCTTGCGCGTGGCTCCTGAATGAAGTCCTTTAAATTTACAATTGGTCTTCATCATTCATGGGGATTGACATTACCTCAGGTCATGTGGTCACAAAAACTTTGAGAGCTTACATAAGGTACCGTTTGGCCGGCGTACCTCACCCAGGAAGTATATGTGTACAGAGAAATTAACTAAAAACATTTTGGGACCGATATTTCGGGGTTGGTAACAGGCGCTCACAGACTGAAAAACATGTTTGTTTCATTATAATTTGCATAATACAACTAAATTATATTTGATATGCTTAAATACATTTTCATCTCTTGATGTGTGAAGGAGGGCGGTGCCCCAGCGCCCTCTACTGGCCGGCCGCAACTGGATTCTTCATATGCCCCACGCCTTCTGTGTGTGGTCTGTATATCTAGGTTTATTTTCTGTTTAGCAGAGTTGCCGGATTGTAATGTTTTGTCCCACTGTTATGGCCTCAATTTGTTATGACATTTACAACAGCAAGGGACGACAGACAAAATTTTAAAACTCAAACAGGTTTAATTAAACAAAGACCTACATTAACCTACAATTTACACTCCTGACCAAGATTGATAATATACAAGAAAAAAAAAATTTTCAGTCCCTTGAGATGGGGTTGCTTGGTGATGTTCCAGGTGAGGAAAATGCTCCAACACAGGCAAAAATCCACAAAAAGCGACACAGTTCTTGAAAAGAGTGACAGGTCTGGTCAAATGTATCCTTCTCCTTGCAATTTCTCCTCCTACTTTACTCTCTCAATTTTTCTCCTGATATACTCTTTTGCACCCCCCTCCCACCTTTTAGACTATTTTTTAATTCTCTGGGACTTTCCCTCTCAGACATGCCCAGGACATGCCCAAAACCTAGCTCCAGTCTGGGCTTAACAAAAAAAAAAAAGGGGTAAGTACTGCCATCTAGTGGCTTCTTTTCACATTACAACCCCATTCCAAAGGGGAAAAATTTTGACTCATAAAGGCAAAATTTTTCTTTTCAATACAAAAATGGTTTAGTAGACTGTTAAAGGAATTTTGATTTTACATTCCAAGTATTACCTTCACAAGAGAAAACTCAAGACGACTCAGGGAAAAAATCAGTCAGAGGCAGAAAAGTTAATATTCAAGCCAAAGTCTGTTTACTCTTTTCTGCAGAAAAAAGGATACCCACAAACAGAAGCTCAGGTCAAGATGAAGGATAAAGAGTTAGAAAGTGTTCTGGTATTTGTAGGGATACTCCATGGCGTTCTCCTCCCCCCCGTGCTGATTTACACACCACGCAAGCCTTTGCTGTCGCTCGCAACTGCGTCAAGTTGGTACGTAACCACGTCAAGTTGTCTTGGGATACACACACATCTTGCCAGGGAGGAGAGCACCTGCCTTCTCTCTCAGCTCTGGCTCCAGCTTATCTTGTTATGGGTTCCAGAGCTTTCTATAAACACATAAACTTAGAGAAAGAGAAAAACATCTTCTCCTTGGTACAGACATTCAAGTTGTCATGACTTTAGATAGGCTACATGTCATGACACACTAGTAGAGTTATGCAGGCCCCTGCTAAATCAGAAATATGCAAGCACACACACACTCTAGGCCTATGAAGTTGTGAACTGAAACAGAACATGAGCAAGCAAGGATAAGCAATTAATAATAATTAAATGAATCAATAAAAAAAAATGTTTCCACATAGACACTTGTATTTATATATACATAATACAATATGCAAATAAACACGTGATATATACACATACTCAAACACGGGATAAGCAATCAGCAATTACATTGTCATTACCCTTTACGTGCTTAATTTCCAAGTCAAACTCCAATTCAACAATCTCCAATTCTTGTTTTTCATCTTACTCAAAAATACTAACGGATTGTGGTCAGTGTACACAATCATTGGCTTTTGCCCAGTACCAACATAAACCTCAAAGTGTTGTAAGGATAGAACCAGAGCCAACAGTTCCTTCTCTATTGTGGAATAGTTCTTTTGGTGGCAATTGAACTACCTGGAGAAGTATGCCACAGGATGCTCAATGTCATCAGAGTCACTTCTCTGTAGGAGCACAGATCCACAAGCTTGGTCACTAGCATCAACCGCGATGGAGAACGGATTTTTGAAGTCAGGAGATTGAAGCATGGGGAAGTGACACAGCAGAGACTTCAGGCGATTGAAGGCTCTTTGGCATGCTTCATCCCAAGTGAACTTTACGCCTTTCTTCAGTTGGTTGGTGAGACTGAGGGCAATCTCAGCAAAGTTCTCTTGTAGAACTTGCGGTAGTACCCAATCATTCCAAGGAAGGGGCACAAAGCTTTTTTGTTGTCAGGAACTGCAAAGTCCATGATGACTTGGACTTTAGCATTTATGGGTGCCACCTTACCCTGGCCTATGACGTAGCCAAGATACGTGACCGTAGCACAACCAAAGTCACTCTTGTTCAAGTTAACAGTCAGATTGGTCTGGGTCAGGCGCTGGAACAACGTCTCTACATCTTTCAGATGTTCTTCCCAGGAGTCACTCCATGTGATCAGGTCGTCGATGTACGCACCCGTGTGTGGCGATCCGGCGATTTTAGACTGTATCATCCTTTGGAACGTGGCTGGAGCATTTTTCATGCCAAAGGGTAGGACTTCATACTGGTACAATCCAGATGGTGTGGCAAAAGCAGAGATGCTCTTGGCCCTCTCAGTTAAAGGCACACACCAATAACCCTTCAATAAATCAATCTTGGTCAGAAACTTTGCTTGCCCTACACTATCAATACAATCATCAATCCTAGGTATTGGAAACACATCAGTTCTAGTTACAGCATTGACTTTGCGATAATCTGTACAGAATCTAGTACTTCCATCAGGTTTTGGAACTAGCACACAGGGTGAACTCCAATTTGAGTTAGAAAATCTGATGATATCATGTTCTAACATGTACTCAACCTCTTTCTCAGCAATCTTTCTCTTTTCAGGATTCATTTGGTACGGATGCTGTTTTATCAGTTTGGCATCACCATCATCTACATCATGACAGGGTATAGAAACTATGTTTGGAACATCAGGAAATGTTGGCCACTACATTTAAATACATAAATACATAAATGGCCACTAGGTCACATGATCACAACCATCCAATCGGCGCACTCATCCTGCTTTAAGCTGAGAATTTAACACATCGTTTGACATTGGCTCCGGGCGACCCACGTGGTTCCTAATCTTATCGCACTGACATACCATGCACAAGCATGAAAGGCCTTCGACACAACGGTATACCCTTTTTTTGGGAGTATTTTCTGCCATGATCATCGCGGATTGTTTACTGTTTACACGTGGTTTCCGCCATTCCGTCTGCTGCTGGCGACGCATTTGTAAGCTCGGCGCTGATTGGTCCTCAGTCTTCGTTGACTTGCGGTTGCCACCTAGTGGCCATTATTATGAAAGAGTACGAAGGCTTGCAGTGGGTAGGGGGAGTTACCCACTGCAGATGGAGTGTACAGGAAATAGATCTTTATATTTCTTGATCAACCTCTCAAACCGATCTTTCTGTGAGGGTTCTAAGAGCTGGGGTTTTACATCAAGATTTTGCAACACTTCAGAATTTGACAATTTATATGAAACAACTTCAGCTTTAATTCCAGTTTCATCATCTTGAAACTCCCCCTCATCTTTACAAGTCTCAGCCATAGGAGGATCTGATGTGACAGCTGCAACCCTAGTATTCTTATCATAAGGCTTCAGCATGTTAAAGTGACACAGCTGTTTTTGCTTTCTCCTATCTGGAGTCTTCACAATGTGATTGAGATCATTGAGGTTTGTTAGAATTTCATTCGGACCATGAAATCTAGCCTGCAATGGATTGGACTGCAGGGGAAACAACACAAGGACCTTGTCTCCTGGTTTAAACTCACGGCTTCTAGCCTTATGATCATACCAAGTTTTCATTTTTACCTGACTTGATGTCAAGTTCTCTTTGGCTAGGTCACAAGCTGCACGCAATCTTTCCTTGAACTTGCTAACATAGTCTAACAGACTGATATGCGACTCTTTCTCTTGCCATTGTTCACTCAACAATAGCAAAGGTCCTCTCACTTCATGGCCAAACACTAGCTCAAACGGTCTGAATCCTGTAGACTCCTGCACTGCGCCTCTAGCTGCAAACAACAGCAAATGAACACCTTCATCCCAGTCTTTCTCATGGTCATAACAATAAGTCCTCATCATTGTCTTGAGAGTGGAATGAAACCCCTCTAAGGCACCCTGACCCTGATAGGCACTAGAAAGAATCTTCTTCGCACGTAGTTAATATACAACCTGCTGAAACAATCCTAAAGTGAAATTGGTACCTTTGTTTGGCCTTCCCAGGGAAATTCAGCCAGACTATGTGAAGAACTTTATCAAAGCCTTCGAGATTGCAGTTGCCTTGATGTTGCGTAGAGGTATGGCTCCAGGGAATCTCGTTGATGCACACATGATTGTCAACAAGTACTGATTTCCAGATCTAGTCCTGGGTAATGGACCAACACAATCAACAATGACCTTCGAGAAAGGCTCCCCAAATGCTGGGATAGGCTGCAATGGAGCTACAGGCGGGTCTAACTGGTGTTTTCCATCTACCTGACAAGTGTGACAGGCTGTGCAAAAGTTGGAAACATCTTTCCAAAGTCCAGGCCAGAAGAAGTGTTTCATTATCTTATCAACAGTTTTGTTAACACCAAGATGACCTCCTAAAGGTAAACTATGAGCCATTGTTAAGATCTCATTCATAACAATTTGCCTAACCACTGCCCAATCTGCATTGGCAGGGATATCAGGAGGGCGCCACTTCCGCATCAACACACCATCCTTGAGATAATACCCAACTGGAACTGCGTCTATTTCTTTATCAGGAAGGGCTCTCCTCTTTCGTACACAAATTTCAGGATCATGAGTTTGCACCTGAATCAACCGCTTTCTGGACAGAGACAAGTCTCCAGGCACATCAGAATCACCAGACCCATCTGGCTGGCTGAACAAAGAACTGATAAAAGTGTCTGATAAGTCCTCAAACGGAGGAACTATAGTAGGCCGAACAGAGTCATGAGTCGAACCACCTGAGTCATGACTATTCAATGTGCTGGACGGCACCACCTCATCTTCTAGTTGAGCCTTCTTAGCCATAGCACGGGTCACTGCACAGGAAGGATACAGAGATGGGTCTTCATCGCCATCTTCAGTGCTCGGCTGTGAAGTAAGATGAACGGGGAACTGCATTGCCCCCAGCAAGGTCATTGCCTAGCAACAGAGAAACACCTTTGATAGGTAGACTTGACATAAGTCCCACCTTTACCTGTCCTGTAACTAAATCTGACTTCAAGAATACAGAGCACAGGGGTACAGATAATGTTCTCCTTTCAATACCTTGTACAAGTATGAAATCCCCAGAAGCGGTCTCATCACGTAACTCTAAGGAGTCCATCAACAAAAGTGACTGAGAAGCTCCGGTATCCCTTAGGATATATATGGGGACAGGAGAAGAATGCGCATTCAGAACCACAAATCCCTCTGACACAAATGGAAGAAATTCCTCCCTCACAAAGTCAGCAGTATCAGGCTTCTTAGCCCCACAAGGAGCAGGCAATTTAGCAGATCGGTCATCTACTACAGGGGTTTCTAACCTTGTTTTCAGAAAGGCATTGGGTTTGGTATCCTTTTATTTTTCTTTCTTAACTTTAGGGAACCAACAGTTAGGAGTAACATGACCAGACTTCTTGCAATAATTGCAAACTAGACCACTTTTGTCACTGTCAGCTTTCACACTTTGATTAGACCTGTGACTGGATTTCTGTGCACTATCACCAGATTTTTCTTTGTCTTTGGGAGAGGAATCTTGGGTATCAGCTTGACCTTTCTTCCAAAATTTGAACCACCTATTGTTACTGCTAGACTGAAATTTGGACTTATGTGTGAATTCTCCAACTAATACCATCTCTTTCAGAGAGTTGAAATCATCCTTGACCTCCATAGAAGTACACCAGCGCTCAAAGCAAACCTTATTCTCGTTAGCAAATTCCACATAAGTCTGATTGTCAGATTTCTTCAGACCTCTTAATTTCTGTTGGTGAGCCTCTGGAACCAACTCATAAGCTATCAAAATAACCTTTTTGACAACCTCATAATCAGAGGAATCATCTGCAGACAAAGCCGAATAAGCTTTAATCCAAATAAGGGCACTTTCTTTCTGTTCGTAACCAATTGTGAAAGTTCATAGGGGGATTTAAAGCTAATTAAAAAATTTCATTGGCGACTGCTGGTCTCTGCTAACGTGATTTGCTCAGATACATCACGTGGTGCGCTCTGACACTTCCGTCTTTAGTTTGCCGCGGAACCTTGGCTGTGTTCGAATAGTTAAATAATCGCGTCCTATCGTCTAATTCCGAACCACTTTTCTTTAACCTCTGTGTAAAACGTCATGGGGACTCGTTTACAACTTGGGGAGAGAACCGCGCTCATAAGAGAATCTGAATGCACTTACACTGGGCACAGTGATCATCCACCTCCTGCCCGTCATGTTTATTTGTTTGAGATTTGGTGGTATGTTCGCGTTCCCGTGCCGTGGTTAGCAAAAAGTCAATCAACGCAATGCATGTGTTCCACGATCGTTCAAGTTGTTTAAATCGAATCGGACCAGTGTTGGGACTAACGCGTTGGAACTGCGTTATTTTTTGCAGTAACGAGTACTCTAACGAGTTATTTTTTAAATTCAATAACTCCGTTACCGTTACTATATGATGCATTATTGCGTTATTTTACGTTATTTCACAGTCTCGACTAGAGACTGTGAGAGCTGCAGTGCAGTGTCCTGTAGTCCTCAATCTTCCTGTGTCAGAGAGGGGTAGAAAGGAAATGTGCTGTGGGGGCGTGTCTGTGTTAGCCAACAACAACACTTGTATGGTTATGGCGACAGCGGAGCCCAAGTTGAGTTTCTTCACTTGGAGATATTCTCAGTACTTCACTTTTGTCGAGCAAAAAGAAAAGAACGTTTCAGTTAAATGTAACTTGTGCCTTGGATCAAAGATCCTGTCTACGGCCCAAAACAGCAATTCTAACCTGTTGAAACACCTACAGAAGCAACATGCTGCGACGTGGCTGGTAGCTAAAAATACTGGCACAGAAACAGACTCAGCATCCGATGCCACTTCACCTCCTCCACCACCGAAGCAGCAGCGGCTGGATTTTAACCGTGGGACTGCTAGCCAGGACAAAGTTGATAAAGCCATTGCAGGGTATGTTGTAGAGGACATGCAGGCTATTTCTACAGTGGAGTCGCCCGCTTTCAGGCGGCTAGTTAGCACGATACCCGGCGCGACACGACAAATGGGACGGAAAACCTTTTCCAAGTACCTGGAGAGCGAATACACAAGAATGGAAAGCGAGCTAAAGAAAACTTTTGAGGGGCTGAACTACGTATCGACCACCGCAGACATCTGGTCTGCCCACAACAGAAGCTTCATGGGGATAACTTCTCACTGGATAAACCCCACCACTTTACAACGCCAGAAAGCTGCGCTAGCCTGTTAGAGGATAAAGGGTAGGCACACCTACGATGTTGCTGCTACTGAAATTGACCACATTCACTCTTTGTATGGAGTGTCAACAAAAGTAACCTCCACAGTGACAGATAACGGCTCCAACCTTGTAAAAGCCTTTGCCATGTATCAACCGGAATCGTTCTCTGATGACGACGATGATAATCATGATCCAGATGATGAAGCGGTTACCTTTACTGATGTTGCAGACGTTCTCATCACCGCTGCTGAGGAAGGGATTGTTTTACCTCCGCACCAGCGATGTGCATCCCACACACTAAACTTAATTTCATGCCATGACGTAGACAAGTGGCTTGTTTCAAATCCTGGGACTAAGGCATTGTACAGAAGCTCTACCACTAAATGCACAGCACTGTGGAATAAGATAAGCAGGTCCACATTGGCTGCAGAGGTAGTGAGCGACGTGGTCACCAAAAAACTGCTTGTGCCATGCAGTACTAGATGGAATTCATTTTATGATGCTGTGGCCCGAATTGTTGAAATACCTATGACTGACTTGAGTGCCATCTCTGACCGTTTACAGCTAAAATCTGTTAGCGACAGGGAACTTAATTTTCTGAAGGAATATTGTGCCACAATGAAGCCACTCACAGTTGCTCTGGACATCCTGCAAGGAGAGGAGAACTGCTACTTTGGCACCCTCCTACCCACTCTAGAGACATTAATGTCAAAGACCCTGGAGGTGAAAGACAGTCTGACTGTGGCAATGGGCCTACCTGAAGCCATAGTTCAGGTAAGAAACATTCATCAACACTTTTGTAATTAACTGGTTTTCCCTCTTGATTGCACAGAAAGACTGTATTTAATCAGTGGACACACACCACTCATTATTTTAACTATAGAGTAGATGTCATTAATATTGTTAGTTGAGAGAACACTAATATAGCCAAATTGGTGAAAATGTGCAAAAAGTTATTTTCATTTTTCATGTATTCTATTTCAGGGAATGATAAGTCTCAAACATATTGATAAACTGAATGATATGTGTAATTTGTACTGCAGGACGCATCGGAAATAAATAGCAATACTTTTTTGGCCAAGTAAATTTTTAGTTTAAATGATTCATAATAACTATAGTTCAATATCACCTGGTGGTGTGCTGCTTTCATGGAAATGTACTCAAAATAAATAAATAAAAGGGAATCTCACTTATTCTAATGTCTGTGTACACTGTGTGTGGGTGTGTGGGTGTGTGTTATACAGGCTATCAAAAGACGATTTGCATCCGTCTTGGAAAGCAACGATGCAATGCTGGCAGCTGTCACTCTTCCCAAGTTCAAGTTGCGGTGGGTGAGAGACCAGAGGAAGAAAGAGATGATCAAGGGGATCCTGGTAGCAGAGTGTCACAAGTTTGTCCCTGGCCCTGAGCAGCAACCTGCCAGGAATCCTGTGTCTCCAACAACTCCACCAGACTCAGGCTCCTCCAAAGATAAAGAGCAGGACTTCTTTTCCTTTGAGGACGATGATGAAAACTTTGCCACTGTGGAGACTGAGGTAATGTCCTACTTGAAAACCGCCGAAACGGGCATGGAGATTCTCAAACAATTTCCCACAATAAAGGAAATTTGCTTGAAGCAAAATGCAGCTACCCCATCCAGTGCACCTGTTGAAAGACTCTTCAGTCTGGGAAGCCTGGTACTGTCTCCAAAGAGGAACAGGCTTTCTGACCAAAGGTTTGAGAAGCTGCTTCTCATGAGGTACAACCACTGGTTCGAAAGGTAACCTCCACTCAAACATTAACCAGGTCTTTGCCAATAAGCACCTTTTTATGTTTTACATTCTGTTAAATTTCACAGCGCTTATTTTATGGTTGCTGCCTGGACTTCATAGTTGAACTTAAGGAAAAATGTTGTGACTTTATTTTTATTTTTATATATATACTTATTTTGATGGACTATACACAACAGCAGTTGCCTACTTCATGCATATTTCGTGCTGAAAGTGCTTTAATTTTTGCCCTTTGATTCTGAATAATATATTCAGCTTGCATTTATGGTTGTCTATACCAGCAGTTACTTGGTGCTGGGTGAATGTTCATTTTTCCAACTTGATTCTGAATAATATATTCCAATTGTATGCAGTTATTTGTTTCGGAATGCCTTGTGGAAAGTAAGATAATTTATTTTGTGTTTATGTTGTTTGGTAGATTAGAGATATGAAGGAACAATAGGTATGGTAATAATGATCTGATGAAGCCATCATTTTATTTCAGAATTACTTGAGAAAAAAGGCTTTTTGGTTAGGCTATGTTGTGTGCCTTCCTTGAGTGAAGCCAGGTTTAGAGCTATGCTGTGATATATTGTTAGATTAATTCTGTTTGTTACTTATGTTGCAGCTATTTTCTGTAGTATTATCAGTTTGTTCTGGCCTGAAATAAATTGGCACTTTGAAACATATCTTTGCTGTTTGTGTTTGTATATAGACCACATTGCTTAGCAGAGTTCAGTGATGCAAATGCATGTCAAGTTCATCAACAGATTGCATTATTCTCCAATGCAGTAACATTTCTGAAATGAAGACTATAAGGGCATTAATTGGAGTCTTTTTTTATAGTAACTAAATAGTTACTTTTCACAGTAATGCATTACTTTTTGGTGTAAGTAACTGAGTTAGTAACCGAGTTACTTTTGAAATGAAGTAACTAGTAATGGTAACTAGTTACTGGTTTTCAGTAACTAGCACAACACTGAATAGGACAATATGAAACTTTTTTATGCAAGTCCATTGCTTTCAACCCCTGAGTAAAGAAAAGTGTGAAAAGTCTGGAGTCATAATTATTTCCATGTTACGTGGTGAAATCCACCGAAAAGCATGTGAAACTGATAAACCTCCATGCACAAGTACTTCAATTCCGCCCGAGAGTCTCTTACCAACGCGTGGTTGAATGGTTGCTGACATATGGCACGGAAACGTGAATATGACACTTAAACAGCCGAATGCGTGAAAGTTGACAGCCTTTATTCCTAATTGTGCTGCGCCGGGTCAATAAACATTGATACAGAAAATCATCGGTTCTGCAGCAGTTTATTGCTCGAGTGCTGTCATTGTAAAGGGGAAACTCGTGCAGATGAAGCGTCTTTACATCTACACCAGTGGTTTTCAACGTTGTTCCTGGAGACCCACTGTGTATGCTGGCTTTTGTTCTAACCACAGTTGTACTCGCAGGATTTTAACGAGCTGTTCATTAGTCTTAATTAAGTGTATTTAATGCTTAGAGCAGTTATTTGCCCTCTTAATTCACAAGATAAGAGAAATATCCATGTTTGCCATCCAGAATTAAAAAATGCCATACCCACATTGCTATGCATTGGAAATTACAACATAAAATGAGGGAAAACAATGTAACTAATCAAATTAAAGATGTACTTGGCTCCTACTTGGTGAAAAGTAATTGGCACATTAAGACAAATTTATTCAACAATCAAATGGTAAAGAGTCAAACCAGCTTTGTGTTAATCTAATTTACAGAGGGATTTGTTAATATTTCATCCCTAGCCTGATTTATGAGACATTTCATTCCCAAAACTATGGCGAAAATGGATTTTTTGAGGCCAAGGACAGCTTATTTTGATTTTCTCAGTAATAAAAGCGGATATCCTGAAATCCCTCTGTAATTGTTTTTTTCATCTTATATGTTAACAAAATGAAAAAAGAATTTTGCACCTGACTTTATCAGATGTTTAGATTTATCTTCCTAAAATATATGCAAATTAGTGCACATTTAATGAGATAATGCCTGATTTGCATATTTAAATATAATAATTTCAAAAACTTGTAATACAATTTTTTTTCATACTATTGCAAGTAATCAACTGGGGAAGTTTTATGACGATATCTATTATTTTAAATTTTTACCCCACCTGTAGTGTCTCGCCTTAATAACACTTTTTTTTAATTAATAGCCCTATTTCTTGGCTTTATGGAATGGTTCATTCAAGTCAACAACTCTTAACGGGTCAGTTTTTATCGCACACGCCGTTAAACCTTCATAAACACGTGAAACATGAGTGAGAAAATGTAATTAATGCAACATAAAAAGTAAAATTAATCATTTTCATATCTACACCAAATTTTATTTGCAAACTACTACAATATGTCACTTTAAGTGTACAAAAAATTAAAGGCCAGAGTTGGAAATTTATAGAATTATGAGTCATCCAATATATCGTGCAAAAGGTAAAAGTTGTAAAAAATTGACTCACATTCTTTTCTCATCAGATACTAAAACAGTTACCCTTTGCCATCCATAAAGTACTTAAACAGCTTAGTCAGTCCCTGCATTGACCCTCGGAATACCTCTCGTTCATCACTCGCGTTTCACCTCCGACAACATATTCTAAAGTCCTCAGCACCACTATACATCATTGGATTCTATCCATATCACTGCTTCATACACAAAACATGTTCAACTATTAAATTAATGGCATAAATATTAATTTGAAAATTAAAAAATATCAACAAATGTTTGTAGACTTGAGTGTGTTAATGGTGAAGAGTGTAATAGCCCTTTCATAGAAAAACACCAGAAGCCCAAGTGCAAGCAGGTGATTATCTGAGCTATCTACAACTCTTCCCTGAGAGAAAATTAAATGTACATTAAAACCTCAACTACATAATTTTCACCAGATTTGGGACCCCTTCATTTGCTATGTATCAAGAACAGATTTGTCACATATGATGGAAGAGCCTGGGGACATGTAAACAGTGGCACTTTGCAGTCCCTAAGATTAAAGACATTTTTTTTCTTTTATTTTTTTTTACCTGTATAATGACCTTGAATGAGCTAGCTCATGGTCCTGATTCCCAACCATGATTTGAAGTAGATTGATAGGGTGGGGGGTAAACACGTTTGTTCAAGACATGTAGTTGTATTGTAATGTATTGTTTTTCTTTGTTTTGTTGTGAAAAGCAATAAAAAGAGGTTAAAAAAAATTAATGGCATGAATACACATATCTGGCCCATCTAGGGTTTCTACCATGCCTTTGAAAATAAAATTGAACTCTTTTTCGCAACATCAGCGACTCCTCGCGGGCCAGTTGTGAACATTGACAAGTGTGGTCGGTTTTCATTTACAAGGCATAATGATTACGACTCTGGACTTCACACGCTTTTCTTTACACAGTGGTTGGAAGCAGTGCATGTATTTCACGATTGTTTAAATGAATTAAGATCATTTGAAATGTCGGTAACACTTTACAATAAGGGTACAACAATTAACATTAATTAACGTAAGCTCATTAACTGTCAGTTAATTAGCAGGTAACTAATGCGTTAGATAGCTGAATAAGCATTACGTAACCATAATTGAACTTTTATTAATTTCCTGTGTTTCCCTCATTTTGAAGTTGAAAACATCCCTTAAGTATCCCCTATGTAGCACTTCAAACTATTAAATCATAATTTATAATTTGATACCTTAGTTCATATGAGCATCATTTGTAAATGATTACCGATGCATTAGTTAAATGTGAATTACCTGTTAGTACACGCTTATTACTGCATTTACAAATGTTAATTGTTGTACTCTTATTGTAAACTGTTACTGAAATGTCTTTATGCAATTCTGTTGCTTCCAACTCCTCTTTCCGTGCCAGAATCTACATACTCATTGATTGAATAATTGCTGACTACAGCAGAGGAATGAAAATATGCCACTTAAACTAACACCGAAAGCATGAGAGTTGACAGGTGTAAGATGGGAAAAGGGGGGTTGGAGCACCACTGGCGCTGATGAATGCATCTGTGACACTGCAGCAAGACTGGCGGGCCTTCTGAGCATCAAAAGACTTCAATGCCATGCAATCAAACAAATTGTTGAGTTCCTGAGGACAAGCAGGTTGTTGTTAGCTGGCCTTTGTGTGAAGGGAGGTGGGGGTGGTTTATGCCTGTATGAGACTGGAGACCAGAACTGGCGGATGCAAAGGGTGAACAAGCTGTATCTGTGAATGGCAGGACAGGAGGAGGCTATAAACCCGGTCTCTGAGATGGGAGTGGGGGGTTTGCATGGTTTCTGTGCCTCTGAGATGGGAGTGGGGGGGTCTGTATGCTCTCTGTGGCTTTGAGCTGGAAGTGGGGGTTTGTATGGTTTCTGTGCCTTTGATGTCACCCTGCATGGGAGGCCTTTGGCCTACCCAATGCCCCACATTGCCCTCAGTCATCTGATGAAAGACTGGACCTTAACCTATCTTTTAAAGTAATCTGAAACTGTGGAAACTTCACAAATATGGTCACCTGTGTCTTATACTGTCATTAAATTGCTCCCGTATTCATAACAAAATTTACCTGTATAATCCAGCTAACGGCTTTTTCATAACAACTGCATCATATTCATATATTTTCCTGGCTTGTTTGGTATGTATTTTTCTGATATATGCCATTCAGCCCCTCAAATTATATTTCATTTCAAATGAAATTATAATTCATTCACTTTTAGAAACTCTCTAAATTTGGTTAAGCTAAAATCTCCTCTCGGGTAATACAGTTTAATTCCTTTTGTCTGAACGACCCTTCCTTCACAGCCAAATGGCCTGACTTTGTTTCAGTTCTGAGACCTGTAACCAGATATCCCACTTGGTTAACTTATGGGGCTCTCTGGTTGGAAGAGGGGGTAGCTGGTTTGGTTTATTGGAAAGAGAAATGAGCTGTTTGTAGCAGATCGTCTCTCTGATCTCGCCCTCACACAACTGTGTGTGTGTAGCTTTCACCAGGTATGACTTTTATGTTTGTCTAAATTCGTGGTAGCGGATGTTTTCTCTGTTGATTTAAGCTCTTGCCTACCTGGTGAATAAATTCTTGTCATCCCTTTAACTTGCGTGGGCTCTGTGACTCTAATCTTTTCACATTCTTCCTAGCCATGTTACGGCGGATACTTAGGGGTTTAATCCCAACCCGGTATGGGAATGGGTTTTATTAAGTTGGAGAGGCTATCATGGTCTATTCAGTTAAAGGGTCTATGTAGCGCTGGTTCTGGGATTTTTACCCTAAAGAAACCCATGGACGAAAAGTCGATTATCCGTTAAATTCCCCTAAGGAACCCTCTGGGGGTCTGCATAGACCTGGGTTCGTAGTCTCTGAGCCAAGGAAATCCAAAGCCGTAATCTTTTATTCCGCCAATAGGTCGGGAAGCCAGGGGTAGCACAGAGACTTAGTCAGGCAGGCAAGGTTCGTACACGAGAATCAATAAATGCAGCAATCAAAACAAAACGGCAAGGCTAAAAGAGTAATCCGTCAGACACAGGCTAAAGTTGTACACGGGAATCAAGACGAGAATACTGGCACTAAGCACAGGCAAGGGGGAAAAAGGAATGAAGATCTGACGGAAATCTGTAGTGAAATGAGATATAATATACCCAAGGAAATGACTAAACTAGGCGGGGAGTAGGATAGGTGCGAGTTGCTAAACAATCAAATCTAATAAGCACATGAGGGAAAGACGAACCATGATCACGCATCACAATTGACAAACCAATCCTAAACATGAAAACAGACTCCAATCAAGGAGTTGCCTAAGTGCATAATAGAACGGGAGACAGCTCGAGGTAAAACAGGTGCCAGAGATCACAGTAATCAGCAGAGTTGGGGATAGGAAACGGGAGGGCGGAGTTTACAGACCAGAGCGAATGCAAAGAGTATTTGTAAAAAATGAACAACATGAATGACTAGTGAATATTAATACACCAAAGTACTCAGGATGAGTATATTAGTCTATGTTAGTAATGACATAACGTAACATGAAGTATTAGTCTTAATTAATATGTTAATACGAGAATAGCAGGAAATACAGGAAACAAGATGTGAAGGAAGAATTTTGGAAACCACGGAAATACCCGAATAGATGCACAGATGTGGACAAGGAAGTCCATGGCTTAAATCACATGGAAGACGTACATGACACGACTGGGGCAGACGAGGTGCAACCCTAAACACATGAATGATAAATGAAACAATAAATGATGAGCATAATGAAGCCAGAAAATACGGATTATGACAGCATTAAGAGGACGAAGATTTGTTTCAGATGTATTTTGGTAGACAATGTCTGCATAGTCAAGTGTTGAAAGAATCAATTGTGTTACAATTCTTTTCCGAACTTTTAGGGAGAAAGACTCTTTAGAATGATACAGCAATTTCAAAAGACAACATATTTTCTCTGCAATTTATTTGATATGAATTTTATAGGATAAATGTGAATCTAGCCAAACTGCGAAATATTTCAATTTTATCAATTTCTTTTCATACTGTTCCATCAAGAAAATCAATAGACCATTGCAATAAAACAGATTGGGAGCAAAACAGCATACTGTAAGATTTTGACTTATTCAGAAGAAGCTTATTGTAGGAAAACCATTTTTGCATTAATTTGAAGTCAGATTGCAATGTGTGTTGTATTTGAGAAATGTTAGAGTTGGAAGAGTAGGGACCAGTGTCATCAGCATATAACAAAATTTGAGTATTACAACAGACTTGGGGTAGATCATTGATATAAATAAAACCCAAGGACCTAATGAGGAGTCTTGTGGTACACCTTCTTCTACCATCTTGAAATCTGATTGACTGCCCTGAAATGAGATGCATTGACTTCTATGATGAAGGTTGAAAATGAGTTGATGAGTTGAAAAACAATATGGTATCAGATGAAAGACCAATAGCATACAACTTATCCAGAAGCAGATAGTGATCAACCATGCTTTAGATAGTGGTCACATGCTTTGGTGAGATCAACGATTACGGCACCTGTAGGCTTATTATTGTCAAGTGATTATAAGATGTCATTGTTGAAATGCAGAAGAGCAGTTGAGGTTGAAAAGTTTGGTCGAAAACCAGATTGGTGGGGAGTTAATAAGTTATTGTTGTTAAGAGACTTAGATAATTGATTAAAGTTTTTCAAATATTTTGGCTATGCTATTTATAATTGATATAGGCCTATAATTATTGATGTCCTGAGTGTCACCCCCTTTATAAAGAGGGGTTACCCTGGCAAATTTCCAAGAAGACGGAGTTTCACCAGTTTCCAGTGATAGATTAAATGGGTCAGCTAAAGGAATGACAAAATATGAGAGACCATTTTGAAGTATCTCATCTCCAAACCATCTGGACCAGAATTCAAGCCATCTATGACTTCTTTAACCTTTATAGGTGTGATTGATCTGAAGGAGAAGGAAGTGATACACCTATTCTGATTGGAGTGAAATTGGAATGAGGTTCAAGGGAGTTATAATAAAGTGAGTTTCCTACTTTGCAAAAGTGCTGGCTAAATGCCTCCGCAATTAAATGCGGCTCAGTTCATTATTGATTTTAAGATGAGTTGTAGGAATCCCTGCAGATTTATTAATTACATTGTTACTTTTCTTTAAAATTGCTTTGTATTTTGAAAATCTCTGGATAGACAGTCTTTGTAGTAGTTTGATTTAGCATTTGTTTCTCAATTCTTTATAGATACTCCAATCTGACAAATCCTTTGTTGTATGATATTTTTTCCATGCCTTATCTCTTTGTTTAAATAAACTGATGAGTTCCCCTTTAATCCATGGTAAGTGTTGACCTTTGACTCTTTTAGTTTTTCATGGAGCATGTTTATCAATTACCCCCATAAATACAGTGTAGAAGAAATTCCAGGCATCTTTGACCGTAGGTATCAGTTAAAATTTGTCCCAGTTTATATTAATTGCTCCGGTATCCTTTAGGATATATATGGGGACAGGAGGAGAATGCTCATTCAGAGCCACAAATCCCTCTGACACAAATGGAAGAAATTCCTCCCTCACAAAGTCAGCAGTATCAGGCTTTTTAGCCCCACAAGGAGCAGGCAATTTAGCAGATCGGTTATCTACTACAGGGGTTTCTAACCTTGTTTTCACAAAGGCATTTGGTTTGGTATCCTTTTGTTTTTCTTTCTTAGTTTTAAGGAACCAACAGTTAGTTGTAACATGACCATATTTCTTGCAATCACTGCAAACTAGACCACTTTTGTCACTGTCAGCTTTTACACTCTAAAAACTGCTGGGTCAATAATCACCCAAATTGTGTAATTACAGTGACCCAATGGGTAGTCACTATATCACCAACTAGGCACTGGGTCGAAAAGACCCAAGGCACTTGGGTCACAATTTTGACCCAACATACTGGGTCAACCTATTTTACCCCAAAATGGGTGACTTTGAGCCTGTAGTGTGGGTCACTCTTAACCTTTTGCTGGGTCAATGTTATTTAGTTAATGCTGAAATTCTTTACCCAATGCTGGGCATTTCTTACCCAACATTGGTTTATTTTTACCCTTTTGTTGGGTTGATGTTATTTAGTTAACTCTGAAATTCTTTACCCAGTGCTGGGCATTTCTTACCCATTGGTTAATTTGATACTTTTTATGAGCTTTTCTTAATCAGTTCTAAATAAATAACAGACAACACAGAAACAGCTTATTTACATTGTATATATTTGATACATATTTGAAACAGTACAAAATCATTAAAAATACAAATGTGAGAAAGTGAGAGGTGGACAGAGGGTGCTGCTGGTTGGGGCTGATGGAGCGTTAGGCCCTCAGACTGCCATCCCCTCTGGCAGACAGCTTCATGAGCAGCATCGGCTTCACTGAGGTACTCCGGCATGTTGGTTCCAATCTGTGAACAAAACAGATTCCATTTGGGAGTGAGGAACTTTCATAATTTTACTGAAATAAATGTTAAGTCAAATGGGGGAAGTTTAATACTCCTCACAGTGGTACAGAATCGTTATTTTGACATGGACTACATGGGGAAAGTAGAATATTGCCTTCAAGTGTCCCTCACATTTTACGAACAGTTCAATATTTATAATGATTCACTGCATTTCTATGGCACTTTTCATGACAGCCAAAGCACCAGACTCTTCTCATTCACACACACGGAGAAGCAGCCAGCGTCCTTTCTGTACGCTTACACACGCACACACACGTGCGCACACACTTAATGACAGAGAGCCCAAACACAGAGTGAGGCAAATGACAGATTTACTATACCTTTAAATTTCGGGATGAGTTCTTCAAGATTCCGTGACCTGAGTCGCTCTTTTACGTACTCAGCCATGGAGTCGGAAATGAGACCAAAGAGACAGAAATCAGTTGTCAACATTACATTGACATTTATATCTCCATAAATGCTCAGATGAAACATATAGGCCAGGCTGCGACAACAACAGGGTTCAACATTAAGGTTTTTTTTCCCCCACTAGCTCAGTCAGGCAAGTTGGCCAGAGATCTACTTGGCCAAAGTCAGTTTTTAGTTACACACAAATACAAATTGTTTCATTTAAGCAGCTATCAAATGTCAACGAAGATGACCATCCATTTTTATGCTTTGTCTTAGCCTGGATGAATATATTTATAGGCTATAAGAAAAGGCCAATGTGACACTCCTTTTTTTTAGTTTTGACAACTATAAATAACTTATTGAAATCAATTTTTGATATAGGCTTGACATCATGACGTTATCACAAATTCACACATACAAGATTAAAAAAAAAATCTGAAGAAAATTCAGTTGAAAGTGTAATTTTTTAAGCAGTCAAAAAACGAAGCTGAATAACGTCATGGAGTAGCATGGGATCATGGGAGCTGTAGTCATTTAATGTATACAGATCTGATGTTCCTCACTTGTTTCACGAAATAAACCGACAGTTGCAGTTTTTGGGGGGGGGGGGAGAAGCGAGGTTCAGCAGCAGAGAAAATAGCCCTCTTTATTCGCGAGTGTCTTGCTGTTTTTTACATTCTACTCAGAAATGGTACTTACATTAGCTTAGCGGTTAGCAATCAGCTAGTTATTTTACCAAACTGCTAGTTACTTAGCTTTACAATTAGTGATGGCTTCTCCCTCTCTGTTGCGGTCTCTTGCTCAGTAATTACGTCTTATGTTAAGCTATTCCTCTGCCTATTTTATAAATGCAGTTTATGGCATCAGCACAGCATCATAGAAAGCTATTGTATTGTGCAGTGGTTAGCCAGCCTCTGCCCCACATTGCTCTGCACCCCCACAGCTCCACAGCCACAGCCCCGTACCCCACAGCCTCACACCAGCGACACGGCCAGCGGAGGACGTATACTTTTACTATTTTTAGCAACTTGCCCGAACAGGCAAGCGAGTTGCTAGGTTTACTTGCCAGATGTTCTTTCGATTTCTCCTTTTATTATTTTGACCGTTGAAATGGTCTATAGGCAGGAGAAATTGACGGAACACCTTGCAAGTAAATATAACGACTCGTTTGGTACGGAGCCCACCGGCCAGACCCCAAGACCCAGCCAGCCTCCAGCCTAGTTTAAACTCAGTTTTCTATTTACGTTAATCCGACAAGCCTACAGTATCAGTAGCACTGGCTCCGTAGCCAGAAGGCTTAGCTCGGTAGCCTAACAGACAACAGCTAACATAGCCTAACACACAAGATGCGTGTATACATTCCAACTGTACCGCTATAGACAATATTTTTTTTCATTCATTCTGAGTAAAATAAATCCACAAAGGCGGTAGAGTTGGCATGTATGAGCCGTGCTATGTTGTGAACATTGGGAAGGCTGAATAACATTAATATGAAATAAAGCCACTTACTTCCAAGATCCGAAGATCGTCCCTTGCCCCTGCCCGCAATCCACAGCACCGGGAAAATTGACCCATTAAATGGGTATGGTGCAGCGGGAATGGGACCCAGCGTTGTGGTTACCCAGTTTGAGGTCAATGTTCGCGCCGCAACAAAAAAGACCCACAGATATTTAATCCAAGACTAAATTAATCACCCAATATTAACGGACCCATCAAATGGGTCCTTCAGTTCACCCAGCAATTAGTACTTAATGACCAGGACCTGGGTATTGTGCAGTGTAGTCTGTTGCAGTGACCCAGGTTGTGGTTAATATTTGTGCAACAAAAATAAAAGACCCAAAGATATTTCACCCAAGACTAAATTAGTCACCCTATCTGGGTCTGTTGTCAACGACCCAACGATTGAGTCATGAAATTCACCCAGCATTTTTTAGTGTGTACACTTTCATCAGACCTGTGACTGTATTTCTGAGCAGTATCACCAGATTTGTCTTTGGGTGAGGAATCTTGGGTATCACCGTTACCTTTTTTTCTGAAATTGGAACCATCTATTGTTACTGCCGGACTGAAATTTGGACTTGTGTGAGAACATATTCATCTGCAAATTTGGCAGCTGATTGCAAATTCAGTGCTTGCTTCTCAGTAGGTCTTAATATCATCCTTAACCTTCATAGAAGTACACCAGCGCTCAAAGCAAACCTGCTTCTCGTTAGCAAATTCCACATAAGTCTGATAGTCAGATTTCTTCAGACCTCTGAATTTCTGTCGGTTAGCCTCTGGAACCAACTCAAAAGCTCTCAAAATAACCTTTTTTACAACCTCATAATCAGAGGAATCATCTGCAGACAAAGCCGAATAGGCTTGCTGAGCTTTACCCTTGAGGACAGTTTGCAACATCAGAGGCCAGTGTTCTTTTGGCCACTGGCAACTTTTAGCTACCTTTTCAAAACACTGGAAATAGTTGTCAACATCCTTTTCCAAAAGTGGGGGCACCAGTTTTACCTCCTGGCTAGCCAGAAATTTATTTTCAGATTCTATTTTTATTAGCTCCATTTGGAGTCTTTCTTCTCTATCCAACTTCTCTAATTCAAAATCTCTGTCTCTCTCTTTCTGCTCTTTCCTCTTTCTCTCAAATTCTCTTTGTTTTTCTTTTTCCTCTCTTTCTTTTTTCTCTTCTTTTGCTAATTTTTCTAACTCAAACTACCTTTGTTATTCTTTTTCCTCCCCATCAATCTCTAGCATTTTTAATTTAAGTTGCATTTCTATTTTTGGATTTTCCACTGGAAACTGTTCCAGATCTCCTGATGAAAAACATTTTCATCAATGTAATATTCAACAATCTCTCTAGCTAGTCTTGCTTTTCGCATGGCTGGTTTTACCTCAGTCAGCTCTAAATGTCTGCATATTTCTAGCAGTTCTGTCTTTTTAATAGACTTCAAAACCTCTACGGTTGGTGATGCCAAGAAATCATCCATTGCTGTTGATCTGCCTATATATATATATATAGGAAAATTAAAAAAACAATTTTACAATTTGAAATTTTAGATTTTCAATAAATGACTCACACAATGGTCTATCCTGGACTTGAGCCCCCAATTTGTTATGGCCCCAATTTGTTATTACATTTACGACAGCAAGGGATGACTGACACAATTTTAAAACTTAAACACATTTAATTAAACAGAATTTTAACTAAGCTACTATCTACTCTACTGACCAAGATTGATAAATACAAGAACAAAAATATTTACAGTCCCTTTGGTGGGGTTGCTTGGTGATGTCCTGTCTAGCACAGGCAAAAATCCACAAAAAGCTTCACAGGTCATGAAAAGAGTGACAGGTTTGGTCAAATGTATCCCTCTCCTTGCAATTTCTCCTACTACTCCACTCCCTCAATTTTCCTCCTTATATACTCTTTTGCAGACCCCTCCCACATTTAGACCTCTTTTTTTAAAATTCTCTCGGACTTGTCCCAGACATGCCCAAACCTAGCTCCAGTCTGGGCTTAACATAAGAAAGGTCAATACTCTTCGCATTACAACACAATAAAATGGTCTCATGACAGTTGAATGTCATGTTAAGATGTAAAGCTAAACAGTTTCTTATGGTTTGACAATTAAGGCTGCTATGTCATGTTTATGGCAGGTTATGTCCCCTCGCTTTATGTCAAGTTATAACAAAGACATCTCAAACAATGTCAGCTTTGCTTCTGAAGTGACATTATTTATCGAATGACACTTAATGACAACTGTCATAAGCATTCATTCATGTCCATGTCAGGAGTCATGTCATGATTATGACAGTGTCATGTCAGTCTTATGCACACCCATTCAAATGAAGTGTTACCTCCACCTTCACTTCACACTAGTGGATCCGTCTCTACAGAGAAGTGTTTTTCCTGCTGTTTGGAAAGTCTACCCTTACAATAGCAATTTGCAAAGTTGTAAAGGCATCTGGCTTTTAAACGGCATGGGACATGACACTCTGATTGGTTTATTACATGTTACTCCCAAAAAAAGCCCATGATTAATTAATAAATTAAGGACGACTCCTTTGAACTCCTGACTTCGCATCCTGCTAACCGACCGTTAAACTAGCAAAAATGGGACCCAGAGTCCTGTAGCTTACCAGCAAGCGATCTGATAGTGATGATCCAAGTGAAAATTTCATTTGAAGTTTGACCAAATCATTGAAGGTCAATGTCAAGGTCACTAAATAAAAGTTCAGATACATTTATAAGACCTCATATATGTCTGTAATACAATGCCAAGCTCGAAAGCAGTTTTGGTGATGTCATGGTTTGGGAGCCTTGTAGGCTCTTTTTGTTACTCTCGTCCGGGACGATATCGTTTCGCTCACTATCGGATTCCTTAGCCAGTTGGCATTAATTGGGGGGCGTCGCCCGGACTCTATTTAAGCTCCTGCCTTTCTTCGTTCGGGTTGCTGGAGTGTCAGTATGCTTTTGACGCTTGGGCCGGTAAGGTAAATTGAGAAAAGAGAATAGGCAGGATCTTAGCTGCATTAAGTTATTAGTGTGAGGAATGAGAGTATAGGCAGGTTCTTTGCTGCCTGGTATTTTGTTGGAGCTCGCCTTTTGGCTACCACGGACGGCGTTAGGTCCGTAGGTAGCGCGAGCCCCGGTATTTCCTTTTGTTTTAGATCAGCAGGTTGCTGCATTCAGCTTTTATTTCGAGCCACTGCTCCTGGCGTCCAAGACACCTACGCCATTACAGGTGACATGATTAATTTAAATTACAATGTAAAGTTTGGCATTGAAGGTCACTGAAGGTCAAGTTCAACGTCACCTAATTAAAGTTCATATATGGTGTTCTCTCTCTTCAATATTTTCAAGCCTAGAAGCCTTTGGAAATTGTACCATTTTGCTTGACCTCAAGTGAGACCTTTCAGGTCATCTTATGTCAACTTTACCGTAGCCTATAAATATATAGACTTTCTTTATATCGATGATACAAACTTGATCTCTATCTGCAACCACAGACCATTTTGCCCATTCTCCAATTGACCCAAAGTACAGCGCCCCCACTAGACCCACTTCCATTGATTCAATTAAAATGGCACTTGCCCTGTACATCAAGTGTGCTCGACACTGTCTGATAATTTTTTTTTCTAAATTGGGCAATTTTTTAAATTTTAATTTATCCGGTCTTTGTTAATATTTTCCTTGACTTTGAGTTTGACCTTTCAAAATCATCTGAGGTCAACTCTAACATAGCCAAAAAATAGGTCATATATGACTTCTTATGTGTCGGTAATACGAAATTAATCTCTATTCTCAACCATTTGGCTTCCACAGGCCATCCTGCATATTCATAAACTGCAGCGTACCCCGTGGAATGTTAAAATTTCTAAAATTACAGTCTTGAAAATGGGGGCCAAAATTTCAAGGGCCAATAAAACAGAAAAAATTATTAAATCAAAAAACCAAAAATACTATCTGGAGCATGTTATGGCAAATTTAGACTATAATCCATCAAGCAAAAAAAAGACAAAAAATTGTTCCAGATGACGGTACTAAACCACGACAATAGCTCATTGGCCCATAGGGCCGGTCAGCTGAGAATAGATTTGGACAGTCCCTGAACACACTAGCGCCATGTGCTTCAGGCTGTATGCTTAGATTGTTAAAATAGGGCCCATAAAGTCACAGTGACTCAATCATTTAACCCCTCTGCACAGATGAAGACATCAGCGGACATGGACCCGCTGTTTATGCATGCAGTTACACTATTTTATCACAAGAAGGATCTAGATGGATTCTATTACCGTGGTCAGTTATTGAATATTTGCTTGCAAGCCTAGCTCAAATGATGAGTTCTGTCCCCTCCCTGTTTCCTAGGAGTTGCATCAATGAGTAAATACACTTAACAAAAATATAAACGCCCCATGTAAATTATTTATGTAACATGAAATGTGTTATCCTAAATAAGCTGATAATGTCTTCACGGTGCAAAATGGCTCACACAGCGTGAACAGAACTCACACACTCAATAAATGTCACCCAAAACGTCAAATTTCATCAAAATTCACCATACCACAAATGTCCCACAAATCATCCGGGAACGCGCCATAGGAATGCTGGATGCAGGATTGTCCACCAGAGCGGCTGCTGCACAGCTGAATGTTCACTATCAGACAATTGGGTGATTAAGAGTTTGTTTAAGACAGACTGGCAGTACAGCAAATCAACCTCACCCCCGTCGTCCATGTGTGACCATACGAGCACAAGAGCCTCACATCCAGCTTCTTCACTTGCTTGATCGCCTCAGACCAGCAACACGCACAGCAGATGAAACAGTTGGTCTGCACAATAGACACATCACACCTCAAACTGTCCGGAACCACCTCAGAGAAGCGAACCTACACAATCTTTGTCCTCATCATGATCCCAACTGTGTGTACGAGTATCCGATTGCCATACGCCCCTATCTTGCTTTAATGAACAGTAATGTGTTGCATATTGATCAATGAAAGGAATTGCGTTTGACTTAAACCCTTAATGCTAATAAAAGTTTAAAAGTGCCAAATGGGGCGTTTATATTTTTCTTAAGTGTATTTCCAAAAAAAATGTCGAGTTTATCGGTTTGAACATAAAATATCTTGTCTTTGTAGTGTACTCAATTGAATATAGGTCAGAAAGGATTTGCCAATCATTGTATTCTGTTTTTATCCACATTTTACACAACATCCCAACTTCATTGGAATTGGGGTTAGTAAATGAAGCTGCACCATTTGTACCCAAATTATATATGAACACTGGAGTTAACCTGTGAGAGGTTTCATGTTTGTCTGTCTTTCTCAAACAGAATGGTTGCTAATTTTTGTGACTTATTTAAAACTAAATATCCAGTGACTAGCAATTACAGGAAGCCAGATTAGGGAAGGGCTTGTGATAGTGATTTTATAATTTGCTAAAGGAGATTGTCAATTAAATGTCAATCAGATTATCAGGTGAACTTTTGCATGTTATATTTCAGCATAATGTTTATAGAAATCAAACATTTTACAACATGAGGAATTTGTATCTTTGCATTTATAGAAACCAAGGGTTTTAAAATATAATAAATAAAAATTGAATAGTAGTATTCTAGACTGCAAATCATGTGTAGTTGCACCATAGCATACATGACATTCAATATAAATGTTAAATATGAATCTAAATATGATTTTATCTACAAAAATGTATGAATTATTGCTGAAAATTGGTAAAAAAAAAAAAAAGTAGTGGAAAAATGGAGGAAAACCACAGCAATACTGGGAAAAACCACAGAGAATTCATGAGCATCCACACCTGCACTGCCTCTGCAAAGCTGACAGCTGCAGCCACACCGCAGCCACAAGCAAAATCAGAAAAGACCCCACAGCTGCAAAATTTCTGCTACAGCCGCCCACAAATCAGCCTCCACAGCGCTGCACCGCTCCATGAAGACAGTCAAACCATCATGTATTTTCTGCAGAAATGGCGCAGTGGTCAAGTAGGCATGACTTAAGATCGTAAGGTCCTGAGTTCAGGTCCCGGCCATGGTGTTCGCGGTGTGTTCTTGGGCAAAACACTTCTCTCCCACACTCCACGCCTCATTCTACCCAGGTCGATATCAGGGAATAGTCAGGGAAACCTGACTAAGAGCTGGGGGGAATACCTGCGATGGTCAGGCATCCTGTTCAGGGGGAGTAGTAATACTCCTAGCTGCTTCATGCCACAGAAACTGGGGTTAAGCACCGGGCCGATGGGCCACTGGCTCAAAACAGGCTCACTTTTTTTTGTTTTTTTGATTTGCATTTTTATTATTTTCTATACATAAACTACAATTTTGCACAAGCAATCAATTATACATCTTAACATTCACCCACAACAACCACCTTCCCCCCACACACCCCAACCCGAGGGAGACCAAGACTCAAACTACGTTTTTGCTGCTAAACTATATTAAATTAAAAAAATAAATAAATAAATAATAGTAGCAATATAAAAATAATTAATAGTAATAATAATAGTAATAATGAAGCTACATACTTACAGTACATGGATACCAAAAAACCCCTTTACACTTCCCATTTTTCTCACGTACAAATGGTAGATATATATCTGCCCCACTTTTGCATATATTTTTGTGTCTTGTTTGTTATCCTGTAAGACATTTTTTCATACGCAGCTACTTTTCCTAGTTCAGAGGTCCACTCATTAAATGGAGGGGTTCCCAGTGATTTCCAATGCCTTAGCAGAACCTGTCTTCCAATCATTATCACAGTCTGTGTCCAGTTCTTCAGTGAATCAGGCCAGTTCAACAGTACCTTTGGATGACCAAGAACATACAATTCAGGGCAGAACTGAAAACGTAAACCTGTTACCTGCACAATATAGTTATGAATCTTTATCCAGAACAGCTGGATTTGAGTGCAAGACCACAGCACATGAGTTAGAGTACCCTCAACCTGATTACATTTCCAGTATAGGTTTGAATTTAAAAGCCCCATTCTGAATAATCTGCTGGGTGTCCAATGAAACGGGTGAAGTATTTTGAATTGCATCAATCTCACTCTTAGGTCTCTCGATTGCACACAACCGTTGGCACATATTTTCTCCCAATCATGGTCATCAAAAGAAACCCCCAAATCTTCTTCCCGTACACTTTTCAAAGCAATCGTACTTTTGTTTTCACTAACACTGAACAACAATTTGTAATTTTTGGAAGCCTCCTTTCCTCCTCCAAATACCTTAAAAATCCTATTAACTTTATCTGTTGATTGTGGGGCTTGTCTATATGAACCAAAGACTCATTTCAACGCTTGGCGAATTTGTAAGTATACTGAGTAACAAAAGAAACGCAAGTTAGCTAGTTAGTTAATGTGCTCAGTTACAGTGACCGCAAAATAAAGAAAAGTTTGATGAAACAAATGTAAATGTGCACCCCCTAGTAATAAATTAGATTTTCAAAAATAATTATGCGCAAACTTATTTTCCAGTCTGCCTATAATTAACTTGCGTTTCTTTTGTTGTTCAGTATATCTCCAGAAGTGATTTCTCCCCGGCCCATATTGTTGTGATAGTTCTCAGAATGACTTGATTATCATCCCACAATATAGATCCCCTAAAGTACTGATACCTTTATCTAGCCATTCCTTCCACAAGAAGGGACCTTTATCGATACAAACCTTCGGGTTATGCCAAATACTTGATGTACAGTTCAAATATGGGTTAAAGTCTAGCAACCCTGAAATTTTCCTCCACATACCTTGAAGATGAGATATTACTGGATGAAATTTATTTCCTTTCATAACATTGGTTGATAAACTCTTTATTAAAGGTAAAGGGGCTGCTACGAATTGTTCTATGGACTGCCATGGTGGAGCCCTTTCTGGAGGCAATGCCCAATGTGCAAGGTGTCTCAAGCTGTAAGCATAATAATAAAATAGCAGCTTTGGTAGACCCAACCCCCCTTTATCTACAGGTTGTTGCAGTTTCCCTAAATGCATCCGTGGATGCTTACCATTCCATAGAAAGTCTTTCAAATACTATCCAATTTCTTAAAATAACTTAAAGGAATCTGCAAGGGTAGAGAGTGTAGCAGATAGTTAAGCCTTGGGATTGAGTTCATTTTAAGAACATTGACTTTACCCCATAGCGACAAGGAGAATGATGACCAGCGTTTTACATCCACCGAAATTTTTTGCATCAGTGGTTCAAAATTCACTTTAATAAGATCATGCAAGTGAGGAGGGAACAGAATGCCAAGATATTGTAGACCCTGCACAGGCTAAATAAAATTATCAGACTGGAACAATGCTGTGGGACAGAACTTTGTTAATGGCATGGCCTCTGATTTTGCCCAGTTAACCTTGTACCCTGAAAATTTGGAGAATAAATCAATTATATTCAGCAATGAGGGAACAGATACCCGAGGGTCAGATACAAACAGCAGAATATCATCCGCGTATAACATTAATTTATGGACACAGCCAGCATAATTAATTCCACGAAACTTCTCCTCCTGTCGAATTGCTGCAGCTAGGGGTTCTAATGCTAAACAAAACAATAACGGGCTAAGTGGTGAGCCTTGGCGGGTACCCCTGCCCAATCTAAAATAAGGGGAAATATACCCATTTGTTTGGACAGCGGCCTCCAGCTGATAATATAACAGTTGTACCCATCTAATAAATGTTCTTCCAAATCCAAAAATTTCCAATATTGTAAACAAATACCCCCATTCGACCCAATCGAAAGCTTTCTCAGCATCTAGTGAAATAGCTGCGATTGGTTTGTCCAAATCTGAAACTGCCCGCATAATATTAATGAACCTCCTAATATTATCAGCTGAGTTACGTTTGTGAATGAACCCCACCTGATCCTCATGTACTAAAGAGGTGATAACTCTATTCAACCGGACTGCCAAAATCTTTGACAATATCTTAGTATCCTGGGAAATGAGAGAAATTGGCCGATAATTTTTGCACTCATATGGATCCTTGCCCTTTTTCAAGATCAACGTAATCAAAGCTTGAGATAGGGTGGGCGGTAATTCCCCCCTGTTAAATGACTCCAAATACATGTCATATAATTAAGGTGTCAACTCCATGGCAAAGCATTTCAAAAATTCTGCAGTAAACCCATCAGGGCCTGGCGCGTTATCATTTGGTAATCCTTTAATAACCCTTGCGATCTCCTCATGAATTATGGGTGAGTCAAGTTCCCTCCTTTGGTTTTCTGTTAACTTTGGAAGATCAAGGTTTTCAAAGAACGCTTTCATATTTTCCTCATTACTACAATCTGATGTATACAGCTCCTTGTAAAAATGTTTAAACGCATTATTAATATCAACAGATTTAGTTAGGAGATCTCCTCCTGGGACACGGATTGCCGGAATCAAAGATGATATAGGCTAACCCTCTGTCTTAAGGAATTGGCCAATAATCTCCCCATTTTGTCCCCCAACTCAAAGTATTTTTGCTGCATCCTAAACAGAGAGAACTCTACTGTCTGTGATAAGATACAGTTATGCTCATATTTTAGTTTAATTAAGTCTCGGAATCCATTACCATTAAAACACCTTTTCAATTCAGTTTCCAATTTCAAGATTTTATTTTCAATTTCCCTCTGTTTCTTGACATTTTTCTTTTTCTTGTGCGAACCGTATTGTATAACAAAACCTCTCACCACTGCATTCAGAGCCTCCCAAGCCACTCCAGCAGAGGGCGCAGTAGCAACATTTAGAGCTATATAACAGTTAATTTGACTCCTTAGTGCCTCCCTGAACTCACTTTCATGTAGTAAAGAAGAACTGAATCTCCATCTTGGCATTCCAGTGCTATCAGTAGCAGGCAACATCTCCAATGCTACTAGTGCGTGGTCTGATACGAGAATGCTTCCGATTGAGCATGCAACAACAGATTGCAAAATGGACTTGGAAATAAAAAAAAATCTATGCGAGTGTAGGTTTTATGAGGAGGAGAAAAGAAAGTGTAATCTCTGTTCTTTGGATTCAAGACTCTCCACACATCTATTTACCCACCATTCTCACACATACTCTTCACTGCTAACGCAGCTTTTGTGCTCCAACAACTCACCAAGCTACTGCGGTCCAAAACTGGGTCCATCACTAAGTTAAAATCTCCTCCAATTATAATATCATAATTTCCCATTCGTTGGATTTTAGCTTCCAGCTCACCAAAGAAGTTTGGCTCATCCTCATTTGGAGCATAAATACTGGCCAACACCACAAGCTGACCGTGTATTTCTGCCAGAATTATAATCATCTTTCCTTCCGTGCCCTCAGATACCTTAATGCATTTAAACTGCACTTTTTTATTAATTAGTATTATGACTCCCCTTCTGTGACCAGGGCCAACACTGCAAAACACTTTTACCACCCAGTCTTTACATCATGTCTCTGACTGGCGCACTGATAAATGTGTTTCCAGCAGAAATACTATATCACACCGTTCTGACTTCAACATTGACATAATTTTCTTCCGCTTACTTAACTGCTTGAGACCCTTCACATTCCAGGAGGCAAAACACACATTAGTCTCTCCAGATGACATTTATAGAGATGACAAAAAAGAACATAAAAAGGCAGCATGTATACATATAAAGCCATATCCTCTTTGTTTCTCTAAAACAACATTGGTCTCCCCCTCTAACCCCCCAACCCCAACTACTTTAACACAGTACCACTGACGGACCATCAACCGTCAATTTAGTGACTTACTCAACACACCGATAGCATTGCATCTAGAATGGTCCATAACCAACAATTCAACATAATAATCAAAAAACAACCTTTGAACACAGCGCCCCGCCACGTTAATCGTCCAAAAAGTCAGTTATCTCCCAATAACACTCACGCATATTCCACAGTCACTGCGAACCAATTCTGCTAATATAATCCATCACTTTCTTCGAGTTATCGAAACGCTTATATCCCCTGTTATCCTCGATCCGAAGGGTTGCTGGGTACAACAGAGCAAACCTGATATTCTGGGCATGAAGAGCCTTCTTGCACTCTCGGAACCGCTCCCGCTTCATCTGTGTAGCTCTTGCAAAATCCGGAAAAATCATAATTCGCCTGCCTTCCCACAGCAACTCCTCCTTACCCCGTCCTGCTCTCAACACAATCTCTCTGTCCCCTGATCGGAGGAATCAAACCAGGATCGTGCGCGGTCTCCCCACCAGGGTTCAGCCTCGGTATGGGAACCCTATAGGCCCGTTCAATCTCTGGCAACTTCACGGTATCATCCCAACCAAGGGCTGACTGCAACACCCTACTAATAAACTCCGCCACATCTCCCACTTCGCTGCCCTCCGGTACTTCCACCACCCAGATATTATTACGCCCACTGCGATTTTCCATATCCTCGAGCTTATCCCGGAGCTCCTCCACCTCAGCCTTGGTAGCCACCGGGTTAGCTTCCCAGGATGCCTTTAGCGCCTTATCCGAGTCCTCTAACCACTCCAGCCTATTCTCCACGTCCGTCACTCGTGTAATAAGTGAGGACAGCTTCCCTTCCACAGACATGGTCGTGCAACGGATAACATCTAAGCTGGCCAGATCTTTTGAGATCTTCTGCAGCGTGGCGAAAATATTTGCGATGTCTTGAGCAAATTGTTGCGGCTTGGAATTGGTAGCTCCACCATTGCCGCTATCTTGACTGGTATTTTGTGAGCGTAAATGTTTCTTAATATCGCCGCATGTCGCATTCTTTACTAATTTCGACATCTTTTAATCACTATCTCAGTATTTTGGGGCACTGCGCCTGCAAATAGTGGTTTTGAACGATAATATCTAATTCCAGCAATGCTTGGCGGAGCCTATTTCCTAGGCAGCCATCTTACCAACCGCGTCATGTGTCTCCACAGGCTTACTTTTTCATGTGTAAGACCTTGCACCAGGTTACACAGTCTCACCTGTGCTCCATTAGGCTGACTGCATTACATCACTTGTTTGTCTGGGATGCATTTCTTGGATTGCATCACGATTGAATAATACATTGTTAGAGCAGGGAATTGTCTGGGACTTGTCTGTTCCCTCCTTTTAGCCCCTCCTCCTGCTGTTTTACTGCTGTTCATTTGTCAGAACACAAACCCACTCTGCTAAACCAGCCTCATTTACAAGTCCTTTTCCACACCCATCCATCCCCAAATATAATCCTATGATCACAGGGTATTGCGCAGTCACTCCAAGTGCTACTGCTCCCTCAGTAGATTTGTGATTGGCTATTGTCTGCACTGCTTACGTACCACTCAAATTTATACATTTACATAAATTGTAACGATATTGAACAAAAAAATAACCCAGCTGGACACAGGCGATCAGGATAAATTTGCCTATTGGGCTGTCTGACCTTCAGGAGTGTATGTTGAGCCACTGGAATTTTCAGGTGAGTGACTTATTCTGTCTTTCAATCTGATGAAGGACTCTTTCATTTCTTATGTGCTTGAATGAAATACTTTTGCACACTGTCATACAAAAGGCCCAAAGGGCAGACCTTCTGGGAACACTGTCTCCAGTCTCAGGGAGCTCCAGTGCAGTTTCAAAGAGTAAAGACTGGTGTCTCAGAAGTTTTCCCAGGATGGAAGTAGTCTTCCCAGAAAACAAAATTATTCTCCAGTGCCACAAGGCTACTAAATTGCACTAGGCTGTAAAGGCCAAGGAATTTGGGAGGCCAAAAGCAGCGATTTTTCAAGGACCTTTAATCACAAATAATAATATACGACAGGCAGCAACTTAACTCTCGCGCCTCGAGAAATGCAAACAAGAATTAATTACAAAGAAGACTGCATTTCCGCAGAGAAAATGCAAAGTGTGCTTGCTCAAATTTAGCCACCAACAGTGAATGGATCAGATATGAGAAAAGCTTTGACCGTGTTAATTGTGTTGAATGAATACATCACCAGTCATAATTACCAGATGCAGGCAACAATGGCATCATCTTTCCATGTCAAAATGTTAAAACAATGCATCCAAACACATCAGAAACATCAGTTTGTCTGTCTGTCAATCCATTCTGTTTTTTTTCAATTCAATAAGCTTTATTGGCATGACTGTATTATATTGCCAAAGCATTTTTGGACAGACAGGTAACAATTCAGTGAGTGAAAAATAATACAATACAAATACAAAATAATACAAATAATAAATAAATAAACAAATAAATAAAATGGATTTTATTATTACAATATTTATATGATCAAAAATTTTCACAAGCATTTCTATATGCGTGGATTAATTTCATATTTACAGTATATCCTATGCATGTTTTTGTGTGTGTGAGTGTGAATGCATGTGTGTGTGGGGTGTGTGTATGAATGCATGTGTGTGTGTGTGTGCGCGTGTGAGTGTGTGTGTCTGACTTGTTTGTGTGTGCGCGTGTCAATCTTGTGTGTGCGCACGTGTATTTGTCTAGCAGGGCTTTTGTTTCTATCTGAGTCTCTCATCAGCAGCACCTGCATTGTCTACCAGTGAAGACTGTTCTATAGAATCCTAATCTAGAATGTTTGTAGTAGTTTCTACAATGACATTCTAATGACAGTTAAAATCAGTCAGTCTCTCTCTCTCACACACACGCACACAAATCAAACACACAGGTATCATCTGACATTGTTTAAAGCGCTTTGTGCTCTGAAATTTGTCTATACCGGCCTGTATAATCGCTGACGCTGCATTTTTACCAGTGAGAAACGCAGACAGATGTGTGTGTGTGTGTGTCTGTGTGCGCGGGTCTGTCACAGCAGCTCCTCAATGTGTGTGTCTGTCTCTATGGACACAGCAGCACCCCTGTGCTGTGAGTCAGAGAGGAATTCAAAGAATTCTTCATTCACACTGTCCGAACTACTGCCATTCTCTGGCAGACCATATGTCCTGTCGTAAAAAGAAAAATACCGTTCGTGACAGGAGACTCTGAGGATCGTCCCCGTGTATTTTTTTTTCTTTTACTGTCAAGTATGTGGTCAGGGTGGCCATTTCTGGCAGACCGTATATGGAGTGAGATGTGTTTGTTTATTACATGAGAGAAAATAAATGATCCAAGAGGGAAAAAATGTGTGAGAGAAAAAGTTTTCACAATGATAGTGAAAAAGAATTTTGTGAGAGAAAAACATATATATTTGAGAGAAAAAGTTTTCATACCGATAGCAAACAATTATATTTGAGACTAAAAATCCCATAGAACATAAAAAATATTAATTTTAAAAATTATTTTTGAGAAAAAAAATCCCTCAAAACCTTTTTTTTTTACTCTCAAATGTATAATTTTGCTTTCAGTGTGAAAACATTTTATCAAAAAAAAGTGTTTCTCAAAATATTTTTCTTCTCTCTCTCAAAACCTCTCAAAAATTTTTTTGCTCTTGTGTCAGGATTTTACTCTTGCAGCGCAAATAATGTCATGGGCGGGGCCCCGTTCCTATTGGCCAGTCGGGTGAGAATCGTCTTGGGAGTCGAATTCAGCTGAATCATTACAACATTATCGATTCACCGGCACAGATGCGCTGGCTTAAGCAGAGACTCCAATGTTTAGGTAAAATGATGACTCGAACAACTCAACGGCTGAGCAAGCTAGTAGTCCAAATTGTTCCCATCACAGGTTAGAGAGTAACAGATCAGAGGTATTAAAGGATGCGTAACTGGAGAGTAATGTGGCGTTCAGATCAGCTAACATCACTTGAAGATACATTAAATGTACTAAATGTAAGCTAGTTTGCCATGAGTGATGCGTTTGTCAGATTGTCATGGACAAACAGCACTCATATTCATGAATGTGTAGCTATTATCTTGTTAGCATGCTAATCGCTAGTAAAGCCAATCGCTAATTAGCCATCATGCTAGGCGAACTTGCAAACTCATCTGGTTCAGGCTATTTTTAAAGCCTTTGGAAACTTGTCTTGACATAGTGAGATTCATGTATAATATCAAAGTTGGGTGTCTCATAATGCATCTACAAAAAATTAACATTCATAAGCTTTCCTTATCACAAAACTTTGCAGCTGTCACTTAATTACTAGGGCTGTTTTGGCTATTTGCTTCAAGATGGTTGACTTAGAAGGGGGGAAAGGAGGAAAAAAAAAAGATACAGTCAACTTTGTTAAAATGCTAAACTTGACATTTTTTGTTTTAACATCAAATTGGTGCAGATCTCAATACAGGCTTTCCAGTTCAGTTAATCTCAAAAGCAAACACAGAGTATATACTTCTGTTTATGTTCATTTTAATCTGTTAACTTTATTTTTTATCTCTCTTCATGCTAGGGGAATACGTAACAATCTTAAACATAAAGCTTTATTTCTTTTTGCTAAGCAATTCAAGTCTGATTTTTTTTTATTTACAAGAATCTCATTCTGTCTTAAATGATGCTCATTTTTGGAGGTCACAGTGGGGTAATTCTATTTGGCTTTCTCATGTTTCTGAATGTTCGGCGGGCATGGCAATTTTAAAGAATCGGTTTAATGGTGATGTTTTACTTACAGAATGTGATCCAGCTGGTCATTTTATTTGCCAAGTAATTAAATGCAATGATATGGTACTCATCGTGACAAATATTTATGGATACAATTCAACTAGGGAAAATTATATTATCATTTCAACTATAGATAACATTTTGATTGGCTGGTTAGCTAAATTCACGAATGCCTTTCTACTGCTAGGAGGGGATTTTAATAGTATTTTGGATGGCAATGCAGACAAATGGCCTCTTGGTCCATTAAATAGATTAAATACTAATCTAAAAGCATTAATAGATAGATATAGCCTCCTAGAAATTTGGAGAGTATTGTACCCTAATAATAAGTCATTCACATGGAGTAATAAAACTGGCTCAAGTCAATCAAGGATTGATTTTTGGTTAATCTCTTAAAGTCTTAGCAGCAGTGTCACTAATGTTGATACAGTGCCCTCCAAAATTATTGGCACCCCTGGTTAAGATGTGTTCTTTAGCTTCTTAAGAAATCAGTTTTTTTCTAAATAATAGAGGACCACCATGAAAAAAAGAGGAAAATCCAACCTTTAATTCAAGTACATTTATTCAGTGGGGAAAAAAATCCCACAGTAATAAATAATTATTTTACATCAAATCATGTGTGCCACAATTATTAGCACCCCTGATGTTAATACTTTGTACAACCCTTTTTGCCAACAAAACGGCACCTAATCTTCTCCTATAATGTTTCACAAGATGGGAGAATACAGAATGAGGGATCTTCGACCTCTTTGCACAATCTCTCGAAGTCATCCAGCAACCTGGGTCCTCTCCTCTGCACTCTCCTCTTCAGCTCACTCCACAGGTTTTCAATGGAGTTGAGGTCTGGGGACTGAGATGGCCATAGGAGGAGCTTGATTCTGTGTCTGGTGAACCATTTCTGTGTAGATTTGGCCACATGTTTAGGGTCATTATCTTGCTGAAAGACCCAGTGAAGACCCATCTTCAGCTTTTGGGCAGAGGCCACCAGATTTTGATTTAAAATGTCCTGGTATTTCAAAGCGTTCATGATGCCATGCACCCTAACAAGGTTCTCAGAGCCTCTGGAAGTGAAACAGGCCGACAGCATCACCGATCCTCCCCCATACTTCACAGTGGGCATGAGGTGCTTTTCTGCATACTCATCTTTTGTATTCCGCCAGACCTACTTAGAGTGTTTGTAGCCAAGAAGCTCTATCTTGGTCACATCTGACCTAAGCACACGGTCCCAGTTGAAGTCCCAGTACCTCTTCGCTAAATCCAGACGTTTGAATTTATGATTGTGAGTGAGAAAACGTTTTTTTCATGCATGCCTCTCCAACAGCTTGTTGTCATGTAGATAGCACCTGATGGTTGTTTTGGAGACTTTGTGACCCCAAGATGCTGACCAGGGGTGCCAATAATTATGGAGGGCGCTGTATATTACCCACTCCTCCTACAGATCATAAGGCAATATCCATAAAAATAAAATTGTCCTCTAATCCCCAAGCCCAAGATAAACTATTTATTGACAACTGGTGTCCAATTTGCTTGCTTAATAATGACTACAAGATACATGCTCTTCTTTTGGCTAAAAGACTTAAAATACTATTGAACTCAGTTATTGAGGAAACACAATCAGGATTCATGACAAAAAGACACATAATAAATAATGTAAGATTTGTTCTGGACATACTGTTTTATGCAGCACTAATTGAAGATAATGGCTTCATTTTATTTTTAGACTTCTACAAAGCTTTCGATACTGTGGAGCATCAGTTCATTTTACAATCTTTGTCAAAATTTGGCTTTGGCAACTATTTCATAACAACAATTAAAACTCTTTTAAGAACAGGCAATAGTTCCATTTAGTTAATGGGTGGAACATGCCCTATATTTGATGTGTTTAGAGGCATACGGCAAGGTTGGCCCACCTCCCCTTACCTCTTCCTGTTGGTAGCCCAACTTTTGACTGCTCATATAAAAGCTAGTATGAAAGGTATCTCTCTTAATAGTCATGAATTAATTATAACTCAACTGGCAGATGACACCACTTTATTCCTCAAGGATGAAAATCAAATTTCCCGTGCTATCAAAGTAATTGAGGAGTTCTCAATGGCTTCTGGCCTACACTTGAATATTGATAAATGTGAACTTATGGCTATTAAGGAGTGCTCCATATCTGCCCTTTACAGTATTACAATAAAAAATAAGGTCAAGTATTTAGGTATTGTAATCACTAAAGATATGGAAAGGAGAATTTCCTTGAATTTTGATCCTATCATTCAGAAAACAAAAAAAAGAAGCTTTTTTTCAATGGCTGTTAAGGGATCTCTCTTTGAGAGGCAGAGTTCTATCAACGAAGGCAGAGGGAATATCCCAATTGACATATGCTGCTTTGGCCTTGAAAATGGGTAACAAATTACTCAAGAAATTGACAAAATGCTTTTTAATTTTATTCTGAAAAATGGGACCCATTACGTAAAGAACTCGGTTATTATGAACTCTTACGATAATGATGGGTTAAACTTTTTGGATTTTCGCACTTGAAATAATACATTTAAAATTAATTGGCTGAAGCAATTTTTCAGAAACCCTACCTCCATCTAAAATACAATACCTCTCCAGATACTGTCTAAGCTTGGTGGTTTAAACTTTTTCCTTGTCTGTAACTATAATATTGAAAAAATCCCTGTCAAGATGGCTGCTTTTCATTGCCAGGCCTTCCTATCATGGAGTCTCATCTACAAACACAATTTCTCACCTCATAGCTCTAACATATGGAATATTTAGAATACTAGTTGAATAACAATATTGCATTGGTAGATCAGAATTTAAGATTTTTTGCAAGTACATAAAATTCCTGTAAAACCTGAAGATTATGCAAAAGTTATTGGAGCAACTGTTTGCTACGTCTGTATGCTATTTAGATCTCAACCAAGACACAATGTTCTGCAATTGCCCTTGTTATCTTCAACATGCACTCCCATTGGAAAAGCTTTTCTAGTAAATTTGGGCAATAACAAATCCATACAAACGTTGTTTCAAAGAGATTTAGTTACACTACCATATGTGATTTCATATTGTTTGTTGATGACCTGCTTTTATTAGGCTTTTGCCTAATCGATTTTTAATTACAAACAAGGTAAAAGAAATTTCTTTTAAACTTATTCATACATGCTATCCTGCCAAGCAGTGCATTAAATCAAAATTTGGAATTCATATTAATGTGAATTGTATTTTCTGTTACAAGTGTCCTGAAACCATACTCGTCAAGTGATACGGTTTCGCCATATTTTAATATAAAGTAAATTATTGAGAGAACCTAAAATCAACTGAACAGTAATTCGATCCCTGGCGAAATTGAGCGCACCTAAGAAGCCGACGATGGATTGTTTCAATCGAACCTTCCTTCGAGCAGACGACACAAACCAGAAACAATTTGCGTCGGCAAAGCAAAGGCTGCTACTTGGAACTATAACAAGCAGCATCAGTGAACAGTTTCTTGTTTCAAGTTCATCCAAGTGCATTAGTGTAACAAAGCGGACTATCAAAAACTCTTTAATTCCAAGTGTATATAATTAAGCACTATATTCAGAATTATTCTTATTGAGTACTTTCAAATTAAGCAATCGATTTTGTGCTAATGAAAATTAGAAAAATATATATTTTTTAAATTTATTTATTATTAATATTATCATTTTTTTATTTACTTATTTTTAATGTTTTTTTTTTTTTTGTGCTATTTGGCTTATTATTTTCACATTACCAAAAAGTTATGGCTCAAGATTGTGTCCATGTAAGTGTACAGATAAATAAACATGTTTGAAATATATAGTTCATGTTGCAATTGTTGTTGTTTGTTTGGTTTTTTTTTTTTTGCTTCAGTTTTCTTTCATTTGCCGATTAAATACAGTTTTTAAGTACTTAGTACAGGTGTGAAAGCCCCCCCCCCCAATAAGGGAGGCATAATGTATGCCTTGACAGGTATGTGAAACTGTAGTGCATTTATTCTGGAATTGCCCTATAGTAAAAAAAGATTCTAGCAAAGCATATCTGCTCTGATAATCGAATTGATTGACGTAAGATTTATTTTAATGTGGAAGAATGTTCTGTTGGTTTTTTGGAAAATGACATGCTGGCACATATCAGTGTTTTTAATAAATTAAATTTTTGTGATGGGTAAATTTCATGTACATAAGTGTCATGGTTTGAAAGTATTGAGAGCTTTGTTGCTGTCCTCCGGGACGATATCGTTTTGCACCCGATTGGGTTCCTGGGCCAGCTGGCATTAATTGGGGGCGTTAGCCGGACTCTATTTAAGCTCCTGTTCTGCCTTGCTCCCGTTGCTAGAGTGTCAGTGTTTCTATTGTGCTTTAGCTGGTAAGGTCCCTTGAAAGAGTATTGTCAGGGACTTAGCTGCATAACAGGATTAGTGTTAGTGAGCAAGGGAACCTTTGGTTTTTTTCCCTTTTCTTTTGTTTTCCTGGAGCTTGCCTGTTTTTCTACCACGGACAGCGTAAGGTCCGTTGATAGCACGAGTCTCGTTATTTCTATCTGTTTTTTAGTCTCTCAGCACGCTGTGGGTTTTGCCTTTTATTTCTGCCCGCTGCTCTTGGCGTCCTAATTCCAACACCCACCACAGTACACTCTAGCCACCATGGAGACGCCAGCGGTAGCTGAAATTAAGAGGGCTATCGCCAGCCAACAAGAGACGTTGGCTGGGCTCGCTAAAGCACTTTCAGGTTTTGCCAATCAGCGATCTGAACTTGTTGAGAGACTCCACCTGCAAGAGACTGATTTCTTCAGAATCAGGAGAGCGCTCCGTTAAGCATGTCTGAGAGTATTAAATCACTAACGACACAAGCTTCACAAAAAGTTGCAGAAGCACCAACCATACATCCTCCCCGAGAACCTAAGTTAACAACTGCCCCAAAGATAGTGACTAGGCCGGAAAATGTAAGGATTTTATCGCCCAGGGTGAAATATTTTTAAAGGCTCGGCTGTCACGATTTGTTAATAAGGATTCTCGGGTAGCATTTACATCATCCCTGTTGGCTGGTACAGCGCTCAATTGGGTTGGCCCACAAATCAGATCTAACTCACCGGTCGTAAATTTTGTAGAGGCCCTTGCTAGGGAGATGGTGTCTGTATTCGATCAAGACATTTGTGGTCAAGATGCAGCTACGCGTTTAATGCATATTAAACAGGGCAAAGAAGGCGCAGCTGAGTTTTCTATTCCTTTTCGTTCTCTGGCCACAGAGACAGGCTGGCTGGAGGCTCCTCTGATGACCGTATTTAGCCATGCCCTTACAGAGGACGTGCTGGCTACTTTAGAACCCTGTTCGGCTTTTGACTCCTTAGTTCGCACTGCGGTGCGAATTGACAACCGCATACGTGAACTCAATAGGGAGAAGCTAAATCAATCACCGCTGGCTGACAATGGGGATAAAAGTGGTGAATGTGCACCTCCTATTCCATCCTTTAAAGATTCTACTCCGGTTGAACCCATGCCAGTGGATGGTTCATTTGACCATCAGACTAAAAGACCTATTTGCAGAGGAGTAATCTGCTTTAATTGTAAAAAGCCGGGTCATATCTGTCCATGTTGTCCTAACCTTCGGGGAAAACGGAAAACCCCTCTAGCAATTCAGGGGGCGCTAGAGGGGCAGACCCAATGTCCCCTCAGAACATTAATCCCGGGGAACTTACCGTGGGGAGCAAGAAAAAATTTCTAAATCCCCCCCCCCTGAGTCTTTTCTCTGCTGCTCTCACTCTAACATCTAGAGTGGAGGAGTGCATTATGACCTCATCACTCCAAAGTTCTACGCATTCATTTCAATGGCACCGAATTTCCCCAGAAAAACACGAATATCGAACGAACGATCAGGGATATTATACAAATTTAAACAAGTCGTGATGTTCAAACCAGTCTGGACGTCTCAGAGTTGGAATGGTGTCTCTATCTCGAAAGCCCTAGGAGGAGTAGGGGGCCACAGAAATGAGTGAAAAGGGTATAGTAAGAATAAGAGGAAGAACAATAGTGTGTCTGCCTTGCGAGCACACAGCAGCCTAAGCAAGCACACTAACTAGAATTCTCTTCTGGCTGAAGCGTAACTTAAAACAGACACTCTAGCAAAGTAGGAGTGACAGACCTCCGGTTTGTATGGAAACAGAGACAGGTGCTGTTAATCAAGCAAATTGGTGTAATCAATTAAGTGTAGAGAGACACAATTCAAAGATCTCAACAACCTAAACCATGACATGGGGTCCCTTGACTTTTTTTTTTTTCTAATCATTAAAAGAGAGGTTGATTTACTCAAAATAGGTCAGCATTAGGAGCATTTCTATTATGCACTGCATGCGTTATTATGAGGAATACTTTGGAGAACAGAATAATTCAAAATAATGCTGGAATCAGCATAAATAATTGAGAATTATAAAGAACATAATTTAGCTTTACAGTCCATTTAGGTGGTGAGGACCATTGCTCTATTCAGTAGACTATGTAACTTACATACACTCTCCTTTCTAAGGAACATCAATCCTCAAACCTGCTGGGTCAAATAAAGCCGAAATGAACAGCTCTGTCATCAGTTCTATCCAACCGTTCAACCACTCCTCTTCAGGATCCAGTCTCCAGCTCTTGAACACTACTGGAGAATGTTTACCAACACTTGGTGTGCTTTTGTGTCAGTTTATTTTCAGGGTCATCAACCTTGTAGTGGGCTACCCTGCCAACATCATGGTGATGTGGCTGGTGGCCAGAAAGAAGAGTGACTCTTCCACCTCGGATATCTTCATCTTCAACCTGGCCATCATCGATGCCTGCCACTGCCTGATGGTCCCCATCAGCTTTGTTGGCCTCCGAACATTAGGAATCACATCTATATTGGATTTTGTGGTCTTTACCTACGGGATCAAAGACACCACCTCACTCTTCCTCGCCTGCATTTGTCTGGACCGTTATGTGGCCGTGGTCCACCCCATTGTGTTCACCAACATTAAGGATAACAAGATTAGGGTGGCTACTTCCATGTTTGTTTGGGGGCTCATGTTAGCCTATGCAATCTGCAAGACATTGTGGTTGCAGGTCACACAAAAAATATTTTCCGGGCTGATCCTGGCTGTCTTTACCATTTTGGTTTTCTGCAACATTTCCATCATGTGGAGTCTGAGGAAGTCGGTCTTTGGGAAGGAGAAGATGCACCCCATGAAAAAGAAAGCCCTCAGAAAAATGCAAATCACTCTGGCCATCACAGTGTTGAATTACCTTCCTGTAGTTGTTTATACAAACAGCTTTCATCACATTAACTTTTATTTCCCGGAATACTGCCAGGTTGAACTCATTGCCTTCGCCCTCATGGACATCAGCGCCAGCATTGAGCCCCTAATCTACAGCTCCAAGATGGACCAGCTGCCATGCCTTAATAATTTGCCCTGCATCTGCTGCAAAAGCCCTTCCACTGAATCACAGAAAGTGAACACATGATATGTATACTTGTGATTGACTGTTAAACTGCATTTACTTTCTAAGTTCAGAACTGAAAATGAGTTCATGAAACAAAACAAGAATGGAGAGTGATAAGCAAATATTTTAGCTTTGATATGACTGTAATTAGGAAAGAGATTAAAACTAACTTAAAGGTGATCTATGATGCTATTTTTCCAAGTTTATATTTTGGTCTTCGACTCCTCTAGAGGATCACACAAAGTTAAAAAAGGTACTTATTTTGCTCTTACCGCCATCCTCAAAAAAACCCCATTTGCAGTCCATAGTAGTCTCTGCCTGAAACGTCTCAAAACATCTCATTCTTCCGCCATGGCTCCCACTCCCCGTGTGCCCACTTTCTTCTAACTAGCCAGCTCTGCGGAGGGCGGGTCTAGGCAGGACGAGGCAGCAGAATGCAGTTTCTACTCTAGCTAGGATTAAGGGAAAGCTAGAATCCTCCTCATCTAGACACATTTGTAGAACGAGTCGACATACCCAAGTTTCGACTGGAAACCGCAGAAATCCAGTGGGTCTGAGTTTAGAGGGAAACACGGACAGTGAGGAGCAGCTATAAGTGGCCTAACAAATTATGGACTGCTTCGGTGTGTATTAGGACCTGCTGGTTCGTGTGCATAGCTGGCGTGGGTTGTTAGCATGGAGAAACAAACAGCTTCTGCGCTGGTGTATGACGAAGGGGCGAAAGCTCCAGGCTTAACAGCCTTTTCGGTAATTGCCCGTGGTAATGGTTTACTTATTGCTTCAGAATGACCAGCTTTTCCTTGCAGAAAATGGGCGACTTATGGATATTGCACAAGAGCTAGATAGAGCTTCAGTTATGTCATGAACATAATGCAGGTTTTACAGATCATAAATTCCGTTTATGTGAACCGTTGCTTATGTGGAGCTAGCGAGTCGATCATCTTTACAGGAAAGAATTTACTATTCAATCGATGGCAATGCAAAGAAATCGTTTGTTATTCCGGACACGTTATAGCCTGTGCGCTTCCCAATTGCTTCCACCGGTAGAATCAGAGAGCTTACCCAGACATTGAAGATGTACCCAGGTCATGGATAAGTAAAGCGATCGTTTCACAAGCACCCAAATGCATCCTAAGATCAAACCTACGTCTGATCTAACTGCACCTCTCTGGTTAGCTTCAACTGTAGTGGCTACAATCAGGCAACGTTATGATGGAACTGACACATTGATGCTTACCGAAGTAACACAAGCATACCGACCATAATTTCTCCATACAAGATAACCAGGAGCATTTTTAATTAGCAGATCACACTAACATACAGGAGCTGGTAAGTGGTTGTGACTTTGAATGTAATCTGTCGCATGAAAAATTTGTTTCACGTCTGGTGTGAAAGCTGCTTAACGCAGCCGTAACGCTTGTATTTGCATCTTTGCATTGACTTTGAATGTAACCTGTCCCATGAAACTCGTGTGCAATGTGAAAGCAGCTTCATGGATAGTACGCAGCAGCTTGAGAGAGCTTGGTTATGTTATGAACATAATACAGGTTTTGCAGACCGTAAGTTCTGTTAGCGCGGAAAAGTTGCTTATATGGAGCTAGCGAATCGATCACTTCTACAGGAAAGAATTTCCAAATTAATCTCTGCCTTTTTCAGCTTTTTATTAGCCACAACAATTTCTAAAGGGGGATGAAATTGTGTCACGGTAGTGCAGAGGAATCATTTGTTATACCAGACACAGTACAGCTTCTGCATTATTCCTTGCTTTCATGGTAGCGGGAGAGAGCTTGCCCAGACATTTGAGAAGTATTCGTCTGATCCCAGTCATGGATAAAAGATCATACCGATCAGAATTACTGCATATAAGTTAACCAGGAGCATTTTTAATTAACACGACATGCAAACTAACATGCAGTAGCTGGTTACCGAGCGGTCATAGCCACAGACAAACTCTTACAATACAGGTTTTACAGAGAACCAGTTCTGTTACTGTGGACAGTTGTACTAAACATCCAAATTACAAACAAGTATAAAAAGTTAACTTCAAAAGAGGTTTATGTTCACACACTTTCTGTAGAATTTCCCCTGATATCACTCTTGAATATTTAGCACACAAACATTAGCAACAGTAACTTGGCTATGTTAGCTGCTGTGCTACAGCCACAATCAACTGGCTATCACGTCAAGTTGGTTTATGCAGTAAAAGCAACTTACAGCTTTTGTCTCTGTGAGTCACGGACAGTTGCGACCAATATAGGCTTTATCTTCAGATATTTTACAAAGACTGCATTTGAGGCCAGTTGTTAGTGCTAACTATCGCTAGCGGTCCTGCTAGCCACCCGTAACACGTTAGCTTCACTTGCATTATTTGCTGTTATATTGTTGCTTATAGCTTGCGGCTCTGAGCGCTTGATCGATGCAACTGCTTCAGGTTTGAGAAGCAGCTGAAACGCTTATCCTGTGTCGAATTATCCTTTATTTTTAAGCTGTCTTTGGTGAAATGCTGAGCACAAACAGCTGACATTCCCTTTGGCCGTGGCTGTTTGCTGCCAGCAAACAAAAAAAGCTACCCACCGATTTCTGTTGGCATCCTCTTTTGGAAGAGAAATTGGTGTTTTTCTTCACGTCCAAAAGTAAACGGACAAGCAGCTTTCGGAGAAATGCTGACAAAACTGCACCTCAAATGATCTGCGGTTCTTCTTTTGTATTTCCAAAAGTGTCGACGCTACTAAGGCATAGTATGATCTGCCATTGTTAGTGCCTGCTAGAATAGTTTCTGGTGTGGGCAGCTCCAGTGCCGTGATTGGCTCTGGCTTGGTCTGTACTAATTGGACGGCACAACATGATGTCAGGTTTTGCCCGGATCTCACAAAGATCTTGGGAGGAGCTGTTCAGAGAGGAAATCACATCCTTGGATCATGACAAAATCCCTGTATCTTATGTTCAGAAACTTTTCAGGGGTTGAGTTTGGACAACTAACATCATAACATTACAAATATGTATTGAAAGAAGGTTCAGCAGAATAGGTCCCCTTTAATTGTAATCCTAGGCATTAAAAAAATTGTAAACAATTTGAATCGCCCAAATGTCTATTTCACCACGATTGTTTAATTCATGTAATATGCAATCAAAATTTTGAAGTTTTGAAAATGAATCCTCATCATCTATTCACTCAAATTTAAGAAACCATTTTTGATTTAATGTGTTTAGGATAATTATCTCTTTACTTCCCAGTCAGTTTTTTATATCCATCAAATTTCATTATGGAATCTAGTTTTGCTTGAAGAGGCAACAGCGAAAACATAATTTTCTAGATGCTCATATGAAAACACAAAATTAATGTTTTGGCTATTCCTGTGTTTATTTCTGACTATCAGTGGGCAAATACCACTTTGAAATCATTTTATTCTCCAAAATGATAAAACGCATTCATCGAAAATTGAATGAATTGAAATTGAAATTTCTCTTCTCCACTCTTCAACATGGGAAAGACAAAGAACACACCATTCAAGTAAGGCAGATGTGTGTCGACCCTCACAAGTCAGTCAATGGCTACAAGAAAATAGCCACTTGCCTGCACCTGCCCATATCTACTGTCAGAGAAATCATGAAGAAGTTTAAAACAACTGGAACAGTGGTAAACAAGCCTGGACGAGGACTCAAGGTTATTTTGCAAACACGCTCAGCGAGGAGGATGTTAAGAGAAATAAAAAGTTGTCCAAAGTTCGTTGTTGACGAATTGCAACAAATGGTAGCATCTTGGGGTCACAAAGTCTCCAAAACAACTATCAGGCGCTTTCTACATGCCAACAAGCTGTTTGGGAGGCATGCACGGAAAAACCTTTTCTCACTCACAATCATAAATGCAAACATCTGGAGTTCGCTAAGTGGTACTGAAACTTCAACTGGGACCATGAGAACTTTTTGGCAACAAACACACTAAGTGGGTTTGGCGGAACACAAAAGATGAGTATGCAGAAAAGCACTTCATGCCCACTGTGAAGTATGGGGGAGGATCGGTGATGCTGTGGGCCTGTTTCACTTCCAGAGGCCCTGGGAACCTTTTTAGGGTGCATGGCATCATGAACGCTATGAAATACCAGGACATTTTAAATCAAAATCTGGTGACCTCTGCCTGAAAGCTGAAGATGGGTCGTCACTGGGTCTTTCAGCAAGATAGTGACCCTAAACATGTGGCCAAATCTACACAGAAATGGTTCACCAGACACAGAATCAAGCTCCTCCCATGGCCATCTCAGTCCCCAGACCTCAACCCCATTGAAAACCTGTGGAGTGAGCTGAAGAGGAGAGTGCAGGATGATTTAGAGACATTGTGCAAAGAGGAATGGACAAAGATCCCTCTTTCTGAATTCTCTTAATCTTGTGAAACATTATTGGAGAAGATAAGGTGCTGTTTTGTTGGCAAAAAGGGGTTTTACAAAGTATTAACATTGCAGTCAGCCCTCGATATATACAACAATATATTTATTGTAAATAAAATCAAAGCGCAATGACTTTCAAATCACACCAGCCAGTATTTTATTCACAATAGAACAGAGATAACATACCAAATGTTGAAACTGAGAATTTTTACAATTTTATCCACAAAATGAGCTTGTTTCAAATTTGATGGCTGCTACAAGTCTCAAAAAAGTTGGGACAGGGGCCTGTTTACCATGGTATGGCATCCCCTCTACTTTTTAACACAGTGGAGGCATTTGGGCATTGAGGAGACAAGTTTCTTGAGTTAAGCCATTGGAATTTGATCCCACTCTTGTTCAATACAGGCTTCCAGCTGCTGGAGAGTTTTGTGTCTCCTTTAACAGACTTTTTTGTTTTATTATGTGCCAAATGTTCTCAATTGGTGAAAGATCAGGACTGCAGGCAGGCCAGTTCAGCACACGGACTCTTCTACTCTGAAGCCATGCTGTTGTAATAGCTGCAGTATTTGGTTTCGCATTGTCCTGTTGAAATACACAAGGCCTTCCCTGGAATAGATGTCCTCTGGAGGGGAGCATATGTGGCTCTAAAACCTTAATGTACCTGTCACGATTCATGGTGCTTTTAAAACATGCGAGTGTCCCACACCATATGCACTAGTGCTTCCCCATACCATCACAGATGCTGGCTTTTCAACTGAACGCTGAAAACAGGAAGGGTGGTCTTTCTCCTCTTTAGCCTGGAGGACACAACACCCATGATTTCAACAAGAATGTCAAATTTGGACTCGTCTGATCACAGGACGCTTTGCCACTTTGCTACAGTCCATTTTAAATGAGCCTTGGCCCACAGAACATGGTGGCCCTTCTGGATCATGCTCAACAATGGCATCCTTTTTGCATGATAGAATTTTAGGTGGCATCTGCGGATGGCATGGCAGACTGTGTTTACAGAAGTATTCCTGGGCCCATTTAGTTATGTCTATGACACAATCATGCCGGTGAGCGATGCAGTGGCATCTGAGGGCCCGAAGATCACGGGCATCCAGTTAAGGTCTTCAGCCTTGTCCCTTATGCACAGAGATTTCTCATTTCTCTGAATCTTTCAATGATGTTATGCACTGTGGATGATGAGACCTTCAAAGCCTTTGCAATTTGATGTTGAGGAACATTGTTTTTAAAGTGTTCCACAATTTTTTTACGCAAACCTTCGCAGGTTGGAGAGCCTCTGGCCATCTGTAATTCTGAGAGACTCCGCCTCTCTAAGACATCCTTTTCAGAGCAAATCATGTTACACACTTTATGCCAGTTAACTTAATTACTTGCTAAATGTTCTTTCCGTTGATTCTCTCATATATTGTTTTTCCAGCCCTTTTTTTGCCTGTGTCCCAACTTTTTTGAGACCCGTTGCAGCAAGAAAATTTGAAATAAGCTCATTTTGTGGATAAAAATGTAAAATGTCTCATTTTCAACATTTGAAATGTTATCTATGTTCTATTGTCAATAACATATTGGCTCGTGATTTGAAAGTCATTGCATTTTGATTTTATTCACAATTTACACTTTGTCCCAACTATTACGGAATTGTGGTAGTTATATGGGAGTGTAAACAAAAGTTCAATCACGAGGCGTAGGACGCAAGCAATCGGTATTACCCAATCGTAACCCTTTATCTTTATAAATGCCCGTGACACGTTCCGTTTTGCTGTTTCAGAGATTCCCAATCGCGCGGCTTTCAGAATGTTAGTCCGCTCACGATTTCATTCTTAATATTCAAATTGGTAAAGAAGACCAACAAATTTGTTCAACCTCGAACTTCTTTGTTCTGAGTTAATGGTGTTATCGGCTCTTCCAATGCCAACGTGTAGCCTCCTCTCTATAGCGGAGTTCAAAGTTCGGAACAGTTCAGCGGCCTCTTGCACAAGCATTACCTCCCTGCCGTGTCCTGGTGCCGAATGCCAGCCGTTCAAACTTCAGTGATCTCGCGCAAGCACCTGAAAGCTGCTCCGGCAGTAGAAGCTACAGCATTCATCCGGCTCGTCCCTCGCAACAAAATCGGAGCTTCGCGGTGTTTCTTGAAGTATCTTCTATTTTTAATTGGCTTTCGCTATTCCTGACATTGAGCGGTAGTTTACATTTCACCAGCTACATCAATTTGTCCTCATTCCATTCTCAAATTCAAGGTAGGAATTTGTCGGGTCTTTATTTTCTGTTGTGGTTTTCCGGATGGGCATTCGTGTGGCCTACTCGGAGTGAATTCCGTATCATTAGGTGTTTTACAATTGCCAAGTTCTCTGCGGCTTTGGAGTTTAGAGTTTTATTTGTTAATCTCGAGCGTCGTCAACACTTAATGGCTGTGTCCAAATTCAGAGTCTGCATCCTTCGAAGGCTACAAATGAAGAACGGTTGCGTCACAGCGTCGCGACTTGGCCGGCCCATTTCGAAGGTTTCTTCAAATGTGGTCGAGAAATGCAGCCTTCTTTTTGCGGGCAATGAAGGCTGCAGCAGATGGATCCTTCGCGGTCCAATTTTTTCCAAGATTCCATGCGCTGTGGTGAATCGAACAATGGAGGCCGCAGGAAGTGACTTCACATTTAAACGTTAGTTCTTGGTTTTGAGTAGAGATACGAGTTACATCTTTGATCTTAGCTGGGTAAAATAGCGAAAAATACATAAAACCGAGGGGCCTCAAAAGTGGAAAAGTGTTGACGACATTTTGAATTAGCTACGTCATTGGCTAGCTAGTTGGCTAACGCCAGCTACTGGAAGCTGAAGCTCTGCTGTTTGCTGCTGACCTATGGGTTAGCCTTCGACTCTCCGTTTGATCATTTATCTTTGTTGATTAAAGATGGCTACGTTAACTCTTCCATTATTCAGCTATTTCAGGTGTGGCTGACTCGCTTGTTTCCAAGTAACTCGCAGAAGTGAAGAAAATAAGTGCTTCATTTGAATGCGAAATGCTTTCGTTCACAAAATTATGAAGCGCGTGTGTGGTAGCTGCTTCGCTGGACATGGCAAATTAATGATAATCCAGAGTAGTTTATCTTGTGTCATTAAGAGTGGCTAGTCTATTTTTTTTAATACGCTAATTATTTATTCGCGTGAACACCCCACTAAGAAGAAAGCTGTATGTTTGACTGCCAATTAATTATTGATTTCGATAGATAACGTGTTGCCCAAAGACAATGATTAAAAACGAGTCAGTAATCAAACGCTTCAAAGGAAATCTTCCGCCCCTCCTTTTAAATTTCAAAATTTAAAGGTTGAAATGTTCATTTGTCATGGCTAGACTGTGGTGATTATATAGTTTTTTTTTATTTATTAAGCTTTGGCAGAAGTCAGGAAATGATTGCACAGGTGGCAAGGCACCTATTTTGAGGCAATCATCCCACAACATGTACAGACAATTGAACAATGAGAAGAAGAAAAAAACGCACGGGATCAACCGTTAACTTATACAGCTTGTGAACCCTGCTTGATTTTTTTCTGAAGTGAATTATCTTTAGTCCAATTCAACTATGGTAATATTACGCAACTAGCTAAACTTGAGCCAGGTTATTTTAATTCCTGTTGCTGCTTTTGTTGTGTGAAGAAAAGCTTGCTAAGAGTTTTCGTTTTAATTAAGGAGCAAGGAGCAGACGGCAGCTTTTATTATGCTGCGGGGGGAGAATGACGCCCTGTTCACCGGGGCAAAAAATTCAGCTAATGCAGCTTGGTGGTAAGGCAGCAATAGCCAACTTGCAATATCAACATTTGACTAACTTGTACTTGAGGTTACGTTGCTGCTAAATTAACTGCCATGTTAAGGTTCCTAAACTCGGTCCTGGTGCCCCAGTGTGTATGCCGGTTTTTGTTCAGCAATTGCAATTTTAAAAAGATGTTATTTTATGATAATTCACTGCATTGTATGTATAGAGCATTTATTTACCATCTTAAGCCATATTTTGATGGACATGTCTATTTTGCCACAAATATTGAAAACCCATATACGTATTTATTCTGTACTGTGTGTGTGTGTGTGTGTGTGGGGTTTTTTTTTTTTTTTTTGGGGTCAAGTAAAAAAAAATGAACGGATCAAATTGGACTGAGAAAATCAGTAGGCTCCAAATTAGGTTGCTGAACACGGGTGTTTTCAATTATTTGAAAATTTTTCTAAACTTAATAAAATTAACATGAAATAAAACTGGTGTGACTATTGTTTGTTAGTTTTTCCGACAGTGTGTCAACAGTTTCACCAATGCGGAACCTATTGATTGTTTCACGTTGTTTAAATGCTTTGTTATAACGTTTCCCTCTCCAGTTATTTATACTTGTTTCTAATATCTCAATGGGGATATAAAATTTTTATTCTTAATGGCATGTATAGATTTTTCAAATGTGGCTGAAGAGGATATGTAACTGCTCTAAACATAAATGCACCTAATTGAGACAAATCAACAGCTTGTTAAAATCCTAAGATTGCAATTGTGGTTGGAACAAAAACCAGCATACACAGTGGGGCACCAGGACCTGGTTTGAGAACCACTGTGCTATAGGAAGATCATAATATTTAAACAACCAGTAGATGGAGCAATGACCGTCGGCCTCATTATGCAGTGCCCTCAGACCAGTGACTGTCACTGTTGACTTTTTTTTTTCTTTATCTGAACTGGGCCATCTGCTTTTATGATTTCTCTGAGACTTTGTCTGTCCAGCTGTGTCACCTTATCTAATATTCCTTCATTTTCATTTGTTTAAAATCATTGAAATGTGTCCCCTTTCTCCTCTGTGATTAGAAAAATAATTGAGACAGTGGACCTGCTCGGGAAGGTCACTCCCCTACAGGCCAAAAAATAATGGGACAACTTAAAAAAAATACAAGGTATGTGCATGTGATTTTAAATTTAAGGTGTTTTAATCATCAAATTTCATCTATGAATTGATTGTAGAGGATGGAAATTAAGTAATTCATGTGTATCACTTTTGCAGTATTCCCATTTCATGTTGTTGAATTCATGTTGTCTGTCGATGTTAAGTATTTATTATTTAGAACTTTCAGGACATCTATGTATACCAGTAATTTTTGATGTACCAATAGGGAGTATATTCATGAATATTAAAAACTATAATATTCTATAGTTATGTTATATATATAATATATACTATAAAAACTACTTTTGATTGTTTTTTTTTTCAGTATGCATTATCAAGTATTGCTCATTGTAAATGAGTGTAATCATTGTAAATGAGTGTATATTAATTCATCTACACAAAGCTGTAGATGAATTAATTGTTCTAAATGAAATTAAATCGCTAAAAATTGACATTTCTAGCTATTGTTTTTATGGTCATGAGTACAGTATGCAGAGGCTCATTGTGGCTTATAATTATGCTATAGGATTGCTGCTTCAGGTTACCTGTTGGCATAGTGCCAGTCACTCTTACCCGATTTGTTTTTGTTCGGATGGATGAAAGAACATCATAAATGCTTTATCCAGCTGGAGGACCTGCACTTGTACTCATCCAGGCTCAGAAAACACTGGAGAGAGATCTTGCGTATTTGCTGATTATTAATTATTAGATAAATTGTTGTAGTTTTATTGTGCATGTCTCAAAGCTTTTTGCCATCGATCCTTAAATAAAGTCTGCATTGCACTGAAACATGGTTTTTTTCTTAAATTTGTAATTCTGCTGTAGTTTTTGACCGTTTTAACCCTCTCCAGGCTCATGTTGCAGATTTGCAACAATAAATCAATTGATGACTGACTATAAAATATAAAGACCACATGGGAAATGGTTTGATAAAGTTACCCTTCCAGCTCAGTATTGCAAAAATACAACGTTAGTTCCCCCTGCAGCCACTAGTGTATAAGAACTTTTCTCCATGAATGAAATATTTTTCATCTTTCATCAAAATAATAAATTGGGCTGGAGAGGGTTAATTGATTTTCTCTACCATAGCATTGTGTGTGTCCAGGGTCAGGAGAGGGTGTTGGAGGGAAACCCACTCCAGAGACTTGGCCTTGGTTTGTCCTCATGGAGGAGGTGTTGGGACAGAGGCACTCCACAAGGCCTCCTGTCCTAATTGCCTCCATCCTTGAGGACACATCAGGTCCAAGTTCGGCAGTGGATGGCCAGGAGGAGGAAGAGCGACAGCGGAGAGCAGCAGGAGGGAAGAAGAGAAGCAGAGAGGGAGAGGATGAGCTCATAGAGCTCATAAAGGAAGACATGAGGTGGCAGAGGAGAGGAGAGCTCGGGAGAGCAGAGAGAGAATGAATAGGCTCTTGCCCATTCTCCAAAAAATCGTGCAAAAATATTTTGTTAAATCTATTTATTCTCAGTTCATTTACAGTAAGTACAAATGACAACTATTTACAACAAAAACATTCAAAATGCATACAAAATATAAACAGTCCTTTTAAAAAAATCTGAAAATTATCTGTACAAGTTTATTTACATTTTTTTTTCGGCTGAGCAGGGAGTCCTTGTTGGTGCTGCTGGACCTGGATGGGCTGCTACAATCGAGACCCGGGTATGACAGTGAGCGGGACATCGTCTGGGGTGGTCTCCAGTGTGCAGGGGACGAGTTCCTCCACTGTCCACCGCATCGTCCATTGAGTGGGTTTGCAGGGCTTGGGCAATCGACGGCTGCCATGTCACTAAGATGTTCAGAGAGAGAGGGATTAAACGGTGCATACAAAAACACTACTTCACAACCATGTTTTGACAAGCGATTACCAGTAAACATTTTGGCAGGAAAAATTGTTCAGAAAACATTTTCCATAAATGGGTATTGTAGCTTCACTCTTCCTTTACTTGCCAGTTGTAAGTAGTCATGGTCCTGCGGCACCTCCTCCAGGGCAGAGACCTCAGCAGACAGCTGGTCTCGCCAGACTGCACCACTGACTGCCTCCAAACCATGCTCCCCCTCACCCTCCTCCACATCCTCCTCAGGCTCGTCCTCCGGGGCCATGATGTCATCAGCCCCAAGGCAGATGTTGTGGAGGACGGCACAGGCTTTTATCACCTGCAATGATTTAAAAAAACCTTATACTTCAGTCAGTTTGACTCTTATTCAGCATCTTAAAAAAATCCTATTGAGGGAGTACTTACATGAGGTACAAAGGTGTGGTGCACTTCCAGCACTTGGAGGAAGATGGCCCGAAACCGCGTCTTCATCATCCCAAAGGCACGCTCTATAATGGAGCGTGCCCTGGAATGATGCCGATTGAAGCGCTGGGCTCCCATACCTTGCACTGTGGCCTTGTATGGAGTGATGAGCGGGAGTGGGGGTTGGAGGCATGGATACCCGCCGTCTGCGAGGATAAAGTGCCCTGGAGGAGGGTAGATTCACCTCTGGTACAGTGAGCTGTGCCGCAGCACCCGGGAGTCATGCACCGACCCAGGCCAGCCCATGCACGTGTTAATGAAGCAGCCCTGATGGTCACAAACAGCTTGCAGGATGATTGAGGGTAACAGTTTCCTGTTCCTGTAGCAGTGACCATCAGGGCCACTTGGTGGCTTGATGCGGACATGGCAGCCGTCCATTGCTCCTGCTGCTTTGGAGAAGGCTTGGTGTCTTGCCAGCCCTGCAAACCCACGTGATATTGCCTCCTGGTCTTCGGGGGCTTTGGGAGTTTGATGACCTTGTGTTGAATGGCCACCACCTCCTTAGTCAGTGTGGACGATGCGGTGGACAGTGGAGCGAGGCATTCCAAAAACTCTGGAGACTACTCTGTACGATGCCCCACTTGACAGCCAAAACAAAAAACCAGGGTCTCGATTGTGGCACCCCATCCACGTCGCCGTTCCTGATCAAGGAGGTCCAGCAGCACTGCAAGGGCCTCCGTGCTTAGCCGAAAATCAGGCCTGGTGTCCTTGTCATTAAAAAATCTGCCCAATACCGGGACATTCAGGTTGACCCTGCAGTACTGGGGTCGGGTCTGGGTTTGGGAAAGAAGAAAGATTAGTAAATGAACAAAAGCTAGCTATTTATTGTGGAGAACTTAGGCTTTGAATTTTACCTGTCCATCAATCTGCTCAGCCCTTTTGAATATAAAAATAGATTTATTTTCTGTGATGGAAAAAATATTTAGAACCTTATGCATGTGAAAAGTATGACTACTCTGCGTTTTTGCATTTTACTGCTGTAGATGTTGAAGGTTGAGCTGATTTCGACTAAATGTACTTCTGGGTTTTGTAATATGTGACGATCCACAGGAAAGGGGAGTATAAGGGATTTTTTACGTTTTGGAGAAACTGTTTTTCTGTTTAGTACATGGTAAGGGATCATCAGATACATTTAACACCAATTTGACCAAAATATCCCTTATACACCCTTTTCCTGTGGACTGTCACATATGATGAGCTCAACATCAACACATTTTGGGATGGCTACATGATTTTTATTTAACCGGAAGGATATAAGAAATTGCAATTTGAAATGTAACCAGCTGGCTAAAGCTAGAAAGTACATCATTTTATCAGCAAATTAAGGACAAGTAGCATAAATTTGCATTAAATGGAAATTATAAAGGGAACAAGTACTGAGAATGAGTTCATCTGTAAAGGTACGAAGTTACATTCGGCCGCTGGTTATTTTGAATATGAAATGGCTTTATGGGCTGTCAGATGACCTAAGCCATTCATTAACCAGGCTGACGGGAGTCGGCTGATTAACTACTTTCAACTGTTGGCTCAAAGTACAAACCTCTGGATATATATTTTACCTGGACATGGCTCTCTCTTAGCCGGAGGTATATCACCTGCCAGCGTCGCCAGCGAAGCATCTCCATCTCCAATAATTTAAAAAATGAAATGAAACAAACAATAAAAATTTCAGTCTCCATCTCCTGCTCCATCTCGGTAAGTGAGTCGCGATTGTCAGCTGAAGCTGTCAAGGTTGCTAGGCGACGAGAGCAGCGCCTCCAGACACGAAGCTAAGGGCGGGAACAGCACGAGAAGCCAACTGCGAATCCTCTGTCGACCAGACCGTCTCATTTCGGAGACCGCTGAGTTCGGCCTTAGCGGTCGAAGAAGGATGCAGCCTCTGAATTGGGACACAGCCAATGATCAGTCTCCCTTAATTGCCATTGGCTGCGACGTTAACTGAAGCATTGTGCCACGATATCAAATCTTGCTTGCTGAAGTTGTTTTTCATATCTCCTAGATTACGCGTGATTCTGTCTCTGTTTTTTTTTTTTTTATTGGACATTCACTCCCCTAAGAATGGCTTCTCTAGCATGAATTAATTTCATCCCACAGTTTCGTATTTATTTAACCATTCTGTATGTACTTATGCTTTCCCTAGTGCCCTGGTTGTTTTTTTTTTTCGCAGTTCTTTTTTAATTTTAAAGTTTACATGACAATAGAACAAAAACAACGCAAAAACCCCATTCCCATCCCGATACAAACATCCCCTGCCCCTTGCTATCACTCAGTAGTATTAGACTTGTTCTGTTTACTAAGGCTTTTCAACCTAAGGTTGAAAAGCTTCATCGAAGAATGTAAGAATGTCTGTATGATCCGCAGTCTAAAGGTTCCTTTCTTCTTTTACTAGTAATGTTATGCACGCCTGATTTAACGTGGTTGGAAAGGATCCTGATTTCAATGATTCAGAATACATGGCAGCCAAAATGGGAGTTAATTGTTTGGGAAATTTGGCGTAGAATTCACTGGGATAACCATCCTGACCTGGCGATTTTCAATTTTGTAAAGATTTAATGGCATCTGTTATTTCCTGTTGTGTTCATGGTTTATCCAAATCTGAGACCTGATCTGGAGACAGAATATGTCGATCCTTAAAAAAATCCTGCATGGAATTAAGATTGGGGTTGCTGGAAGTGTAAATTTACTATCATAATCTTTAAAAATATCATTTATTTCCTGTTGGTCTGTGGTGACCTCACCATCCTGAGAAACCACCCCATTAATAGTTTGCTTAGCCCTGGCGCCCTTCAATTGTCTGGCCAAAATTTTCCCTGCTTTCTCCCCATGCTCATGCAGATCACTTCTCTTCTTGAGCAGTAACTTATCTATGGAATATGACGAAACAAGGTCATATTCCGCTTTGAGTTTTAAACGCTCCTTATATAGATCGGGAGCGATCCTGTAAATCCATGAACACAGTATTTGGTAATACAAACATTTGCTCTTACAACTGTGAGGGAATCCATCGTTCAAAGGACTACATTCATGCTTTGTTATTTCAGTCTGTGTGTCATGGTTATGCCCCCGCCGGCTAAAGGCAACAAGCCAGTGGGCACTGGGACCATGTACCCTCAGGAAGGAGGGGCCCAAGAGCACAGGCTGAGTAAAATATGAAAATATGAATTTAAAAAAAACCAACAAACAAATGCCCAGGGGGGCAGCGGCAAAAGGGCTCCATAAACACACGGCCAACATACAGACAAAGCCTACAGAATCCCACTGCACTGAATAACTGCCAGTGCAGCTCTTAAATACTTTTGCAAAGCACCTCCACCTCAACGAGCAACAGCTGTGGCTCGTTGAGGTGGAGGTGCAAACAGGAGAGGGGAGGGCCTGCAGGGCCGGACCATGACACAGAGTGACATTCTGTGTTTACAAGAAACTTGGTTGTTACAAAGTAATCTGAAAATGCTTGGTTCGATACATCAAGATTATCTTTGCCATGGTAAACCAGGTGTTGACGAAACAAAACAGATTTTGCCTCGACGTCCGTATGGTGGCATGGCTATCCTGTATATTAAAAGTGTATCTAAACATGTAACATATGTAACAATTGATAGCAGTAGAGTATGTGGTATCATATTGACACCATCTTCTAATTACTCGGTACTAATACTGTGTGTATATATGCCCTGCGATAACTACTCTAAAAGTACCGTTACTGATAATTATGCTGATACAATCGATGTGTTAGAGAGTACAATACTTGCATATGATAGTCATTTCAATGTAATTTGTGGTGATTTAAATACATGCTTCGAGCGCAAAAATGCTCATTCACTTCTACTGAGAGATTTTGTCAGCCGGTATGATTTGAAAATTGCCTGGGATCATCCTTCTGCTGTGGTGGACAATACTTACACCAACTTCGCCTTGCAGCACGAGTCTTGCATTGATCACTTTATTGTCAGTGGTGATGTATACGGCAAAATTATCAGACATGGAGTGCATTATGACCCCACAAACCCGTCTAATCCTAACATACTCTCGTTAGTTACTGAGTTCGATATTACAAGAATGCCCTTGAAAAGTGTATCTTCAACGTCCAGACGATGTAAATGGTATAAGGCATCTGAAGTTGATATATCATCATACCAGTCTGATCTAGATAGTTTACTTAGTAACATTGTGATACCACGTGAAACCGTAGAATTTTGTAATATGTCTTGTGTCAGTGAAGCCCACAAGACTGACATTGACCAGTTCTGCCATGAAATTATAGACTGTTGCATTCAGGCAGGTTCTGTTAAAATTCCGACGAATAATTCGGCCAGTAAAATTATTCCGGGATGGAATGATATCGTTAAACCTGAAAAAGAACATTCACTGTTCTGGCACTGGATATGGGTTGAGTGTGGTAAACCTAGACAAGGTTACGTGTACGATGTGATGTGTAAAACCTGCGCTCGGTACCATTATGCAGTGAGAAAGGAATTTTCTCTAAGAAAACAATAACTGGCGTCGTGTGTTTGTGGCACGACAGATATGTGGAGAGAACTGAAGAAAATTAACCCTCTGTCAAAAACTATTCCTACATCTGTCGAACATGCTTCTTGTCCGAACGAAATTGCTGAATTATTTGTATCCAGATATGAAACATTGTACAACAGTGTGACCACGAATCAACGTGAAATGAATGATTTACACAGTACCATCGCAAAAGGTATCACTGAGAGCAGCACATATTGTTACATCCCTAGTAACGGGCGCCTGCAGGCCCATCTGGACGCTCTGGACTTTTCCCGGTGGCCTGTGTCCTTATTGGCCTGCCTGGCTGCCAATAAATAAAATGCAGCCACTGGCCCGCTGTATCCAGGCGGACAACACACACTTGTTGCAACAGCAGCAGCGCTGGCAGCACTATGTTGACAGAGAACGCGCCCCCTCACTGCATAGTGCACAGGTAGCCAACATGAAATCTGTGATCAGAGGGTAGGATTGATCGAAATTACAGCGATCACCGTTTTTCTTTTACAGGACTCGTGTTGTGTCTGGTTAGTTGCTTTATGGCCCGCCTCTACACAGCCAAAACACTGGAAGTGTAGAGAAGCACATGGAGCAGTCTGCGAGAGGAGGGGGATGAGTGAGAGAGACGCCTCCAGTGTTGCCAACTTAGCGACTTTAATCGTCATTACCCTGGACATGCAGCGGGTACTTCCGTCGGCCTGTCCGCCGTCACAGCGCACTCACAGGCGGCCCAGTCCTCTCGCAGCCGCCTCTCTTTGCTGGAGTCATAGCAGGAGAAGTTCACCCCTCCGTGTCCAAACTGCAAATGAATCGCACATGCGAATCCGCCGCTGTTTCTCACTGTTGGTTTACAGTCACGGCGATATAAATGTGATTTTTTTCTGTCTACATAAATAACTGTCAGGCATGCAAACTCCTCACCTTTCGGCGAAATTCGCCGTTTTGAGTTCGAAATGGGCCATGTACGCGAATTGCGCGGATCCGAGGAGGGGGGTTAGCGAGCGACTGAGCGAGCAGAACAGTGGACCGCAGAAAACTACCTACATAACTAGACCTACATTACACTCGTCTCGTGAGAGCAAATGACTGACGAGATGCTCTAATTCAGTGGTTCCCAAAGTGGGGGGCGCGCCCCCTAGGGGGGGCGCAGTGCAGTTGCAGGGGGGGCGCGGGGTGCGGGAAGCAAATTTTTCCCCACCCACTACTGTAGAGTTCCGGACACCAACAGAAAATTATTTGCGTACAGTCCATTCGCTGCCCAGAATTCTGCGATTACATCGTAAATACTTGCCTTACTCTCAACATAACTGTTCGCCAAATCATTCATCTAGCCTGCCATTTTCATTAATAATTTGTGATTAATGTAGTTGTTCAAATATTTGAAGCTGGTAAAATGAGCTGGTTACAATCGATGTAGTCTAGCAATACCCAACTCGCCGCTTTTTATCCTGCACTGATCTGGCATATTGATAATAAAATGGTAAGTGACACCGAACAAACTCCAATGAATACAAAGCAGAAATAACCGAGATTGCGTCATCTTATTCTCGATCATAAGAATGCTCTGTAGCTTGGCCCACAGATTAGTTTTATCTAGCCTAGCAACTGAACGTTACAAACATCTCAGCAGATTCGGCAAGTGGTGTTCCTGAATTTTTTTCGTACTTCGCTGTCGGCTGTTAAAATAGGTTGATAACGGGGCTTTCTTTCTGCATCATAGAAACATAATTTTAAGTAGACGGCTATACTCAGGCAGAGGGGTGTGATACAGCCTAATGATTTTATACTTTGAAAGAGGTTTTGAATTATTACATTTTCGTGTCCTTAATTGGAAAATTACGGTGGCCGTTTCCAAACGTGCCAATCATTTTTAATGTTTCCAGCTAGGCTACACAAAAATCATCTGTTCAGAGCATTCATATTTTCTAGTATAAGCTGACGCGATCTCGGTATTTTAACTTAAAACTGCAAGGCCAGTGAATAGAGAAAAATGTAACTGTCTCGACACACTCCTTCAGCGGTCCGGCACAAGGTCGCTGATTGGCTGTATGCAAGTAAGTTTCTGTTGGTGTCCGGAAAATGCATTAATAGCTATGCTGTTGAATATTTAAAAAATAAACCTGTTACACTGAACATAATTACACAGTTAAAGTGCTTGAAAATTGTGCTTGTTATTTCCAATTCTAAAAGTAGCCTAGTTGTAGTTCATGACAATCTACAGTTTATGACCGTTTACTTATATTTTTTCAAAAAAGGTTGAGGTTTACATTAATTTCAATGCGTGAAATAAGCTGCTATGGACTCTGAAAACAAATTGTGCGTATGTATTACCTATTTTTTTTTTTTTTCGGGGGGGGGGGGCGCAAAAATGTACTTATGTACCAAAGGGGGGCCCAGCAGAAAAAGTTTGGGAACCACTGCTCTAATTGAAGCGGCAATTTACACCAATTTACAAAGCGCCCCTTTCTTCCTAATTTTTTTCTAATGGTGCCAGCCTGAAGCAATTTACCCACGAAAGAAATCAGCTCAAGGCCTCCATTGTGGAAATTAGAACCTGCGGCAAGGTAAGACATAAACGATGCAGTTATACATTTCTTAAAGTGATAGCCTATGAACAGCTTCATAAATCAGATGTCAATGTTGTCGTTAGATTAATTCCTGCCCTTGGAACTTGCGCTGGTTTCGTTCGTGCCTACTGTGCTGTTCGTAATTCATTCTGCCATTAACAGGCTACACGGTTCTTTATAATCCTGTAGAATGCTCCATTCACTTCCCAACATTTTACTGTGACATTTCTTGATAACAGACTATTGTATAGCCTACAACAGGCTGCTGTTAAAGTGAAACAGAATGTTGCTATGAGGGTAAATTAACTAATCTGTAAAATTGAACTTATTCCTCGATATTTGACCGCCTCGCATAACGTTATCCTGGCCTATCAAATGAACTGCACAGTAGGTCTACCGATGTGATGTTTGAGAACGTTTTAGCTAGACGAGCAAGCCTGTCTCTTCAACAACTTATTTAAGAGTAGCTTAAACCTAAATAGGTCGCAGGCCATCTCCCTTGCATTTATAATTTCGAGGGAGACTCGTTTTTGGGAACGGATAAAAGGCTAAATAGGCCTACCGTCTCAGTCACGTATTTTATAATTAGTCACGACTCTCTGCCATGTGGCGATGGGTGGTATTGCTTAGACCTCGCCCTGAAGATTAAATCACATCTTGTTTTCTTGAATTAAAATAATAATAAATTAATCATAGCTATAGCTTTTTTTAGTTATTTTAAAACAATTGTGCAAATGTTTTAACCAGTATGATCAATGCAATTAGAGAAGTATGGAACTAATGTAGGTTGATCGAGGCATGAAAAAATGCATAAGGTGTGCCTATTAAAAAGGCATGTTACCGTTTACTGCTTTTGAAGAGCTAGCCTACATGTGGTGATATACATTGTGTTGTATCAAGCACATGATCGGAGAGTGAGTATAGCCTATACTGTAGCCTACCTGTTGTCACTGACAGGGCATGTGATCTTTGTCCAGGCCAAAACAAAAAATGACATGTGCATAACTTGTTGATTTAGATTTAGGTATTCATGGTCAAAAGAGCATTTGATCATTGTCCAGGCCAAAAAGAAAGAAAAATGACCTGTGCATAAGTTATAGTTGTTTTGAATTGTCGTCTCAATAAAAAAGGGATGTATATGTTAAGTCATCTTGTACAGTATTCTAATCAAGATGCCTCTGGTGATGCATGTTTCCATAACGCAGACTATCAAATTTACGTTTCCGTCGCGCCGTGTGTCTGTGCGCCCCTCTCACCTTTTTCACCCATGACCAGTTTGCATGCCTGAACTGTATTAATAAAGATACTCGCCTCGTCCAGACAGTCCCGTGTGTGTTTGCATTTCTCCGTGACACAAGCTAAACCTCTAGCTTAACATGGCTCAGTCTAAACTGTACAGTCAAAAGTACAGAATGGAGTGGGAATCAAACCCTGAATTCAAAGGCAGGTTGAAGCAGTTTATTGGGGATGATACTCGGGCATACTGCATATATTGCAAGGGTGATTTCTATGCCAAACTAAGCGATATAAAAAAAAACACATGGCAACTCCAAAACACATGCACAAGGTGTATTATGCAAATTAGGTAATGACGTCATCTATCGACTTTTAGGACAGCCAATACAATAGTATTATATTCAATATTGGTATTCTTTTTAGCGATTGTAAGCTGGCATGACATCTAAACGATTTGCTGACAAAATAATTAAAACATGTTTTTGTGTAATTCTGCACATTATATAATGTAGAACAAAAGGACACAGTATGATGTAGAGAAGACAAAACTGGTATGGTATGGAGGACTGTGTGGAGCTGTCGTCTTGGTTGTGTTTAATAGAGTGTTTTTGTGTGGCTGTCAGTCTAATAGTGTTGTTGTAGTTTCAATGACAACTCTAAATGCTGCCTAAAGTTGTCTTTTTTTGAAGAAAAACCCCCACAAATTTTTCGCCGCTCGCGCTTTGCATCCACCGCAACACTTCAGTGTCCTGCTTGCTTGGTAGTCTCCCGGCCTGAATTGGATCCCCAGCACGCCCCTGCCTAGTAATGTTGTAGAAAAGTGTATATTGAAATTAAAATCAGGTAAACGTGACAGTGGAGCTGGTTTTGACTGATCATCTCTTGAATGGCACTTCAATGTTGTACCAATACGTTTCTATTCTGTTCAACTGTATGTTAATACACGGTCATACTGCCAATGATCTACTTTATTCAACAATTGTATCTATTCCTTAAGACCTCGGTGCTTCACTGTGTTCTGCAGACAACTATCGTGGAATTGCTTTGTGTTGTTCCTTGTGTAAAGTTTTGGACGTTATTATTGATATATATAGCAGATTCCTGCATACATCCGACCTGCAATTCGGTTTCAAAACTGGTCTGTCCACAACTTTGTGTACAGCTGTATATATAGAAACTATCAACTATATTATATAAGGGCATATTATATATTATATAATAGCAATGTCTACAGTTGTTTACTAGACGCAAGTAAGGCATTTGACAAAGTCCACTACGGTAAATTGTTCACACTGCTGATTACTCGTGGCTTACCTCTGCCTGTTGCTGGAGGGATACACTCGTCAACGGGCATGTGTCTGCTGGGATGCATGTACATCCAGATGTTTTACCGTATCTAATGGTGTTAAACAAGGTGGGGTACTGTCACCAATTGTTTATTGTGAGGTTTTTACGAAATAAACCAAGAGCAAACTCCAGTAAAATGCAAAAGGAGGCTTTATTTCTGAAGGGGGAAACCCCCCAACAGAGCTGGCAACAGTACTAAGTCCTCAATCCAAAATCAGAATCCAAAGGGCGAAATCCAGAGTCATACACAGGGCACCAATCACAAAAATCGTAGTCAGACTAAAGAGGTCAAAAAACAAGAATGCGGCAAAAGTACAGGGAATAGGCAAAGCTCGATATCAAGGACGGTCCAGTCAGAAAGATAAACACTGAGAAATCAAGGCGAGAAACGTGGCACGAGAAAACTAGGGAGAACGATCTGACAAGAGAGTGAACCAAACAGACATCTTATATACACATCCGGGGTATACACATGACCAGGGAGAACAGGTGCAATCAATGGTAACAATGATCAGGGAGAGACACATGAGGAATAAACTAATTACATGAATTTGGCTGTAGCCAAAACGCAGACAGGGATCACAAGACAAACCTAAGTACAAAACAACAGCCCCGGTTACGGAGTACTAAAGTGCCAAGATAAAAGAAAAGGAAAGCACAAAGTATAAGTGGAGATCCACAGAAACTTGCAGCAGAGATAATTAGGGATAGGCAAGGAGGCGGAGATTAGAATTGAGCGACTGCTGAGAGATCGTTAGTCAATTAGTATGTGCAGCTATACAATCCCGAGTGCATGTTAGAAAGTTGGTAAAAATATACAAGATTAGTGTGGTTAGTAATTAGCAAAAACAATAAACTGTTAGTATGTGTTAGTAAGACAGTAAAAGAGAGAGGAAGGAAGAACACGAGATAATGAAAGAAGATTGAAACCCAGAAACCAATAAATCACCCGAATGAGTGGCACGCAAGACAAGGGACCGTGGGCAAAGACACACACATGACAAGACAGGGGAGACAAAGTGCAAAGCATGGAAATGAAAACATGGCATGGAAACTAAATGATCTAAGACATGGAAAAGTAATAACACAATGAAATCTACCAAAACACAATACATAATCCTAAGAATGGTCATAAGGCAGGCAGTGGTCACTAAACACAAAAAGCATACATGGCTAAGCCAGGCACAGAACTTAAACATGACAGCAGAATGCAGAATCACAACATGTATGGTATATATAGATGAACTAATTGTGACATTGGAGCGTTCTGGTCTGGGCTATCACGTTGGGCGTCACTACGTCGGCGTTCTGGGCTACGCTGATGACTTGACCCTGCTCAGCCCCAGTCTAACGGCACGCAATGAAATGTTAGTCATATGTAGCACCTTTGCTGTTAAATATAACATATGTTTTAATGCTAAGAAAACTGCCTGTATAAAATTTGGATCAAATGTGAAGGAAACTGAAAAGGTTTATCTGGATGGCTCTGTGATTGAGTGGGTTGACTAAAAACACCTTGTAAAACACCTTGGTCACTATGTGGACTCTGACCTGCGGTATAACCAGTCAGTCAGTAGGAAAAAAGGTGTGATTTATTGGTTTCTGGGTTTCAATCTTCTTTCATTATCTCGTGTTCTTCCTTCCTCTCTCTTTTACTGTCTTACTAACACATACTAACAGTTTATTGTTTTTGCTAATTACTAACCACACTAAGTATACGTTAGCACCCTCCTCAAGGGTGATATGGATTTCAACGCTCGAGCCGGTAGGCGAGAGCGTTAAATCCATTTCACCCGCAGAGAGGGGTGCTAACCTACTTACACCACGTGGGCAATGAATGGACTCGTCCATTCTTAAATGCACGTGTGTTACCTGCACGGATAAGGTTAAATGAAAACGTGGTTTGAGAAATGAAATCAGTGTTGAAAATGAATTCGGACGAAGAGCTTTGTCGGGCCTCGCAAGAAATTGCAGCAGAACTTAATAATGCAAGTGATGATTCTGATCGTGAATTGTTGGAAGCATCTCAAGTAACTGAATTACGTGAACATGAAGGTAAAACTAATGAACGTTTTCACATTTCCGATGATAATGAAATTGAGAAGCGTGCCATGGAAGCTGTGTCTGTTAACACGCAGCGACGGGATAAATGGGCATACAACAGTTTGACGGTATGGCCGTGTTGAAATCCTTTTGACACCATTACAGAGGTAATTTTGAAATATTGTTTCGAGGCGAAGCCGAGAAATAATATTTCAAAATTACCAATGTCCAAAATCCCGTGGGGAGATAAGTCAATGACCGAGGCGTAGCCGAGGTTTGACTTATCTACCCAAGGCTTATATGGTCCAGCTGCCTAATATCATACCCGGTTGTTGTCCAAATAGTAACCTCTGTTATCCAAATAGCAACCTCTGCACGTGCAGTGAGGAGGTTGATACACAGAAAAGCAACCTGCCAGAACAATGGACATAACATACCCTAGTGGTGTAATCTTGTATATTTTTACTAACTTTCTAACATGCACTCGGGATTGTATAGCTGCACATACTAATTGACTAATCTCTCAGCAGTCGCTCAATTCTAATCTCCGCCTCCTTGCCTATCCCTAATTATCTCTGCTGCAAGTTTCTGTGGTTCTCCACTTATACTTTGTGCTTTCCTCTTTTATCTTGGCACTTTAGTACTCCTTTACCGGAGCTGTTGTTTTGTACTTAGGTTTGTCTTGTGATCCCTGTCTGCGTTTTGGCTACAGCCAAATTCATGTAATTAGTTTATTCCTCATGTGTCTCTCCCTGATCATTGTTACCATTGATTGCACCTGTTCTCCCTGGTCATGTGTTTACCCTGGGTGTGTATATAAGATGTCTGTTTGGTTCACTCTCTTGTCAGATCGTTCTCCCTAGTTTTCTCGTGCCACGTTTCTCGCCTTGATTTCTCAGTGTTTATCTTTCTGACTTGATTGCCCGACTTTTGATTTTTGCCTTTGTGATTTTGGATTACTGTTGCATCTGTGTGTTTTGAACATTTTTCTGCCCGACTACGAGATCTGTTTGCTGCCCTGGTAACGATTCGGATTACGTCCTGTGGATTCTGGCTTGTCTCCCGGATGGTACTATTCCTGTGTACCAGACCCATTTCTGTCCGACTACGATTACTGTGATTGCTGCCCTGGTTTTTGATACTATTTTTGCCCAACTGGATTTCGACTTTTGGATTGTGGACTTTGTACTGTTGCCTTTTGCTCTGCGGGGGTCACCCCCCCTTTACCAGTAAAACGAGCTCTACTGCACTTCCTGGTTCTCGCATCTGGTTCCTGATCGCAACACAACAGATACAAGGTTTTATCAGCAGGCCACGATTTTCAAGTTTAAAGTCTGGTTTGCATTTTCCATGGACCGCAACTGCATTTTAATGGTTAATCAGAAAATCCTTATTCCATGTTTTCCCGATTTGCCATAATCAATGAGCTTTGTACAGAGTCTGCCTCTCTTTTGGATCAGTCACACCTCTTTCATAAGGCCGCCTACATTCTGAAGTTAAGCGCTGTGGGCGTGATCGAAGCACGTAGGGAAGAATACGCGTAACTCAAAAGCGCTTAACTGTAGGCGCGTAAAAAAGGACTTACGCGCTAATGGGAGAATAGACCCCTAAGTGCATCAAAAACAGTCATGAGTGGAAAAAACCGTACCCACCCCACTAGAGCATTGTTTGACGAGCCATTCATTGTTCTAACAGAAATAATAATTATCCACAAAACATACCCGTGGTCATCAACGTCAGAACTGCGCTGTCGCTCCTGGCATCTGGGTCGTTCCAGAGAGTGGCTGGTGATGTCAAACACATATCACAGGCGTCTGTGTCAAGGTGTCTGACACAGTTCGTTGACGCTCCAAGTTCTTCTCCATGCACTTCCACTGTAGAAAGAGTGGATGCCATCCCCTCCTCCTGTGCAGTGAAATGCACAGGGGATGATGGTTGCCCACCACCTGTTGCGTGTACACTTCTCTGGTGTGCAGAGAGCCTGGCTTTTACAGCGCCCCGCAGATCTCTCCATTTATGCTTTAAATCGGGGATACTGCGCTTACATCTCCCCATCGAAGCCACATCCAGAACGATTCGCAGCTTAATTCCTCGAATCAGCATTCAGTGCCTCGCTTGCCATACCCCACCAACATCTGTGAAATTTGGTTTTCGGCTTTGGCTCGACGTCGCCATCATTGTCTTCATGTTCTATTAACAAATGCGACTGCCCTATATGTTCGTGATAATCTAATTAGTTGTGATATTCTCACGAGTGAAGAGATTGATTTTCTAATTGAGGATATCTGTATTAACTAACTTGTGTCCTTGTATTTTTTTTTGCCATTGATAATATGGGGTATTTTAATGTGTGAATAAAGATATTATTACTCTAGATTGAGCCCTACCCTGGCCAATTCCAAAGCACTACCCATTTGTTAATCAATTTTAGCCTATAAAGAATAGCCGACATGGGAAGAATCATTATCAGTAAATGGGATAATTTATTATAATAAAGTATTAGGTTCAAGTGAATGTGTCGCTCGAAACAAATAGGATATAATGGGCTATGGATATGGAATTCCGTCATTGCTGAGGCGGTTTCGGGGTGGGGAGATGACCGCGTGCGGGGTAAGAATCCTTGTTAAAGAGTTTCCATGTCCTTTAGTTGCAAACCTGATCGGAGTAGTTTCAGATTTCAACGCAATGCCTAAATGAGATCACATAAACTGTCTTTTTCTGTGCGACTAGAATGTTCCTTTGTCTTCTTCCCTTTCTTCCACGGAACAAACAGGCTGGTGTAGGTGGGGCACATTTTCAATGATCTGATTGTGCTGGTTGAGAAGCGCTAAATTCTTTATTTACTATTTCATTATCGTAGCAATTTGTTTGTTTGCATAGCTTTAACACCATGGTGGCTAGAGTAAGAAATAACAAGTGTTTGCCACTAACATGGCAATATCCCCCGCCGCCTAAATTTTGTGTGTCCGTACGGATGGAGCCCAATGCTATATCCCCCACTTCGCGCTAATCGCACGACGGGGGGTAAAAAAAGAGATGTCTGAATTACTTCTTGCAATTGGTACAGACATACATAGGCCTACTATTACAGCGGCATATAAAAACTCGTATTTTCAAAATGACAAACTTCACAGGAAAATAAAAAATAAAATTACATAATAATAATAAAATAATATAAATGGATAAATATAGTTTAAAATAAAAATGTTTAATTTTGCATGTAAGAATAGTGGACATACAAGTTTCTTATCAGTTTGGAGATACAAGGTTTTATCAGCAGTCCGACGATATTCAAATTTAAAGTCTGGTTTGCGTTTTCCATGGACCACAAATGCATTTTCATGGTTAATCAAAAAATCCTTTTTCCATGTTTTTCTGATAGCCATAATCAATGAGCTTTGTACCGAGTCTGCCTGTCTTTTGAATTAGTCACACCTCTTTCATAAGGCCGCCTACATTCTGAAGTTAAGCGCTGTGGGCGGGATCAAAGCGCGTCGGGAAGAATACGCGTAACTCAAAAGCGCTTAACTGGAAGCGCGTAAGAAAGGACTTAAGCGCTAATGGGAGAATAGACCCCTCGGTGCACAACAATAGAAATAGAATTTCCAAGTTGTCTGTATATTTCCATCCACTAGTCAATCGAACTATCAGAAGTTCGCCAAAAATATTCATGCGAAATGAGCAGGTGAAAATGCGTTTCCATCCAACGTCATTAAAGCAAATAGAAAGTTGTGCGTCATGACGTCACATGCTTTTATGTGGTCAATTGGTGTATCGAATGGATTTCTGACATTTTAAGCTGTTTCCATTCATTTTCGCACTGAATCGCAGAACCTTCAAGTGAGCAAAAGTAGTGTGTTAGCCAACTAATTTAGCTAGTAAGCGAAAATGAATTGCGTCTACCATTCAAATGATGATAACTGCACAAGTTGTACGTGCTTATGTGCCAGCTATTAGAAACATAGCAAACCATTATCAGAAGGCAACGACGGCATCAAAACACTGTGATGCAGTTGCGGATTTATTCGGCAAATAACGCTTCCATCAGCATTTATCACTTAAGCCTTTTACTGATCATAAGAAAATCTGATCAGATCAACCGTATAAACTTTGTGTTGATATTCTTCAAATCAAGTCGAATGTCACCGTTTCCATAGGGAAATTTTTAATTTGATAGGACTTCATTCGCATAAGAACGTGTGGATGGAAACATGGCTTGTTTGCACAAAATGGGGCTAAGTAAATTCTGAAATACACTGGCTCGCTTTCTGTCATTTATCAGTCTACATCAGATGCTTAGCGGGTGACAGGAATATAATCCCGAAAATGTGATTTTAACCATTGCCGCTGTTCCCAAGATTTGGCTTAATTAACCGTGAATGATGTTTGCATGATTTGTCTCGATTAGCTGCTACTGTTTGTTCGTTGGCACTGTTAATGAGACATTAGCTGCCCCACTGATAAAGAGAGTTTCCGACGTTTCTACCTAGCATCATTTCCAGCCGTTTGCTGTGGTGACTGTCATGAACTGGCTTTAAGCGACAAATATCCTGTGTTGCACGACCCAAATTTCCTCATTTGATTAATATCTGGAGCTAGCTTTAATTTTTTCATTGAGCAGTAGCAAAGTTGAGTAGCTAGCAAGATTTTCTGTTAAGGTTTTATACTGAATTTACTTTTACATCATCTGATGCAACTGGCTTGCTAGTACTGTGATATTGTTATGGTTTTCTTAGATGTGCTCAGCTAACCATAGCTCCAAGTGTAATGGTCTTGAGAGTGCAACTGACGCCCAGTGGGAAGGGAAACAAAGTATCGAAAATATTACGTATTTTTAGCGCTTTGTTTCTAAGATCATTTTGAATTTTGAATTTGTCATTTCTCAACTATTTGAAAATTTGAATGATCATTTTTTCACTGTTCTTCATATAATAAAGCCAACCTTTCAGCAGACATATGATTTCCCATTTAATACATTTTCAGGCACCCAGCAGCCCAGCAAATTAGTGGGATAACTACTCTGAAGTTACCTCTGTCTGAACTACTTTAGGTCATGTTTTCTACCATTGACACTCTAAATAAAGTGTTAAAAATCACTGCAAGAGATAACAATCTGGTTTAATGTACATTTCAGTTCACCTGAAATGGAGTATGTGAGCAATATCTAAACTAGGGTGATTCAAGCCTCCAAACTGCATAGTTGCGCAAAAGTTTGCACTGCTGCCTCCTGCCTGTGGGTTTGAATCCATCCCCGGGCCTTTCTGAGTGGAGTTTGCATTTTCTCCCCCATTTCACGTGGGGTTTTCTCTGGGTGCTCTGGTTTCCCCCACCCAGAAAAACATGCATTTCAGGAATACTCCCACCAGTACCGCTGACCAAGGTGCTGGCTTTAGAACTGGAGTTGGTCCCCAGGTGCTGCTCTGTGGCTGCCCACTGCTCCTAAATATAGGATGGCGGCATGGTGGCATAGTTGTAGCACAACTGCCTCACAGCAAGAAGGCCGTGGGTTCGAATCCGGCCTGGGGCCTTTCTGTGTGGAGTTTGCATGTTCTCCCCGTGTTCGCGTGGGTTTCCTCAGGGTACTCCGGTTTCCCCCACCCATCCAAAACATGCAATATAGGAACCCTCCCTCCTGTATGGCTGTGTGTGAATGTTTGGTGGTGGTCGGAGGGGCCGTAGGCGCATACTGGCAGCCACGCTTCCGTCAGTCTGCCCCAGGGCAGCTGTGGCTACAAAAACGTAGTTTACCACCATCAGAGTGTGAATGTGTGAGTGAATGAATAATGCCTCCATTGAAAAGCGTCTTTGAGTGTCCAAAAAAGCGCTATATAAAATTGATGCATTATTATTATTATTAAATTCAGAGGACAAATTACCCCACAGGGTTTAATAAAGTGTCTTTTATGCAAGGTGACAAGAGGCTGAGCACAACTTTTGCAAGGGAATCCAAGACTTATTGCTAGATGATTCAAACCCTTTGCCAGGGAATGGAAAACCTTTGTGGAACACAAACGTATCTCTCAAAAAAAATTCCTGCTATGACCCTTAAGAAATAGATTTACTGTATCTGATTGCTCAATTTCTTTTCTTTGTGAGGATGAAAATAATTGTTTGAGTCTGCTTTGATGAATGTTGTGGTTTCATGTGTAAGACCTTACACCAGGTTACACAGTCTCACCTGTGCTCCAGTAGGCTGACTGCATTACATCACTTGTTTGTCTGGGATGCACTTCTTGGATTGCATCAGTGACAAATAATATATTGTTAGAACAGGGATGGGGGGGCACTCATCTACCCCTCTTTTTAGCCCCTCCTCTGTTTTACTACAGATCTATTTGTTGCATCACAAACTCACTCTGCAAACCCAACCCCCCTATATGTGAGTCCTCTTGCACACCCACCCATCCTTAAATATAATCCTGTGGTGACAGGGTATTGTACAGTCACTGCAAATGCTGTTGTTCCCTCAATGGATTTGTGACTTACTATCATCTGCACTACTTACAGACCACTAAAATGTATATGATTACTTGAACTGGAACTTATTATATTGAATAAAAACATAACCCTCCTGGACACAGGTGATCAGGATACAGGGGGCTTCTGGGTTGTCTGACCTTGAGGAGTGTTATGTTGAGCTATTGCAGTTTCTCAGGTAAGTTATTCATTCTTTCAATCTGATAAACCACTCTTTAATTTCTTATGTTGCGCTTGAGTGTAAAGGCTTTTGCAGACATTAAAAAATAGACCCAAAGGGCAAACAGTCTTTTGGGAACACTGTCTCCAATCTCAGGGAGTTCCAGTGCAGTTTCAAAGAGTAAAGCTGGTGTCTCAGAGAACAGATAGTTTTCACTGGATGGAGGTATTCCCAGAAAACAAAAACTATCCTTCAGTGTAATAATGCAAAAAAAAAATTTTGCAGGTCTTCATTGACATGAATAATTTCTCAAAAGAGAGGGTTTAATTTTGTGTAAAATAGGCCAGTATAAGTGTTTCCATCTCTATTATGCAGTAAATGTGTTATGATGAGGAATAGTTTGAGGAAAAGAATAATGTAAAATAATGCTGGAATCACCTTAAGAACATAATTTAGCCTTGCAGTCAGTTTCAGTGGTGAGTTCACAGTTATGCTCAACCATGTAACCTACATTCACTCTCTTTTCTAAGGATCATCAACCTTCAAGCCTGCAAGATAGAATAAAACCAAAATGAACAGCTCTGTCATCAATTCTAGCCAACCCTTCAACCACTCCTCTTCAGGATCCAGTCCCCAACTCTCAAACACATTTAAAGGGTGCTATATATCACTTCTAGGGTTTTCGTTTCTGGTGATTGAAAGAAGCATCAACTTTGTCGTGGGCTACCCTGCCAACATCATGGTGATGTGGCTGGTGGCCAGAGAGAAGAGTGACTCTTCCACCTCCGATATCTTCATCTTCAACCTGGCCATCGCTGATGCATTGCTCTGTGTGATGAGCTCCATCTGCTGCTTGGGCTTACTTCTGCTGCGAATCTCATATTTCAATGATATTATGTACTTTATCACTGGGATCAAAAACACCTCCCCACTCTTTCTCACCTGCATTTGTCTGGACCGCTACGTGGCTGTGGTCCACCCCATTGTGTTCACCAGCATCAAGGATAACAAGATGAGAGTGACTATTTCCATGCTTATTTGGGGGCTCATGATAGCCTATTCTGCCAGCAGGTCATTGCAGTTGCTTGTCTCAAATGAAATCTACACTGGGCTGATCCTGGCCGCCTTCGCCATCATGGTTTTCTGCAACGTTTCTATCATGTGGAGTCTGAGGAAGTCGGTCTTGGGCAAAGAGAAGATGCACCCCATGAAAAAGAAAGCCCTCAGAATCGTGCAAATCTATCTGGGCATCATAGTGTTTCATTACCTGCCTGTAGTTGCTATCAATCCCTTTCTATATAAACCTGATTTCCCAGAATTCTGTGACATTGAATTGATTATGTTCTCCATTATGTACCTCAGTACCATCACTGCACCCCTTCTCTACATCTCCCAGATTAAGCAACTGCCATGGCTGAAAAACTTGCTCTGCATCTGCTGCCGAAGCCCTTCCCCTGAGTGACATTATCATGGTTTGTGTATGTGCTTTTTGCTGTCTTTGTTACTCTCCTACCTGACGACATCATATTCTTTCCCCATCGGATTTTTCACCCAGCTGGCTGATTATTCCTGGGCGGTCCTTCCCCGGAGTCTATGGAAACCGGATGTCACCACGCCTCCTTTGCTGAAGTGTCTGCTTTCAGGTTTGTTTTGAGAAATCTGTAGTCATTGTTTGTCAGTCTATATATTATCTTTACTTCTGGGAAGCTCTGCTTCTTTAGGGAATTTATGGTACAATTGTTTGGTGCCTTGTAATTTTCTTGTTTATTGAGATTTCTTTTCCTCTGTTGTTGCTCGCCTTGTTTCTGGCACTTTGGAAACGCAAGCTTTTTTCCCTTCAATTCTCGCTCTATGACTTTCAGCTGTGCCGGCTCCGTGCTTGGTGCACCTTCGCCTGCCACGGCATCTGAAACTCCACTTTAAAGCGGACATGAAACACCAGAAGCAGTTAACATATTTTACAAGTTGGGTTCCCACTCTAAAAATTAATTACAGTTTCAACACTGTCAGTGAACCTGGATTAAAATAAAAAGCAATCTAAATTACATTTTTCAAACCAGTGTGGCGCCATCTTGTGGCGCATAGAATATGACTTCACGAGGTTGGTTGGCTTGGAACTCCTTTATTAGCTTGCATTGGAGAAACTTATGACAGCACTGACTTGATGGGGAATAAGGAACCTCAAGCTAAAAAACGATGCAAGGGGGGTCACTTTTGCATCGCCCCTGGATGCAGCAATGAATTTTATATGGCTAAAAATCAAAGAAAGATTGTCCACTTTCATGCTTTGCCTCTTCTGAGGCAAGTGGTTCTTTGTCGTTGGCTAGCTGCACTGAAACGAGAGAATCCTCCAGTTAGCCATGAAGCTAGGGTTTGTAGTGAGCATTTTGTTGAGGAGGACTATGTGGAGGAGAGGTTTTTTGAGACCAGCAACCTGGTGGTTCGATGATCCAACAAACTCAAGTCCGAAGCTGCTCCCTCTGTGTTCAACTTTTCCTCTTATGAGGTCGGGTGTACAGACCGTCCGACCCAGTCAACTAAAAAAAGGTAGCTGTGCTCCGTAATGAAAGGGCGCAACGGTGCGCCCATCTGGCCGAGCAGAGAGAAGTACGACCTGCAAGGTTGAGATGACCAGAAAATAAAATCAGCACTATCTTCGAGAATATAAACGTCTTTATAACATCAGGGCTGTGGTACTGTTTTCCAGTCAAAGCTCAGCAATCTAGTCGTTAATAACCTAGCAACAAAATAATCTCATCACATCTGTATCCGTCTGTATGCACGATATGTGCACCCCTCTACAACCATAAACAAGTTCAACAGCTCAGCTTTCTTACCTTGGCAGCACAGAGACTCTAATATTCACCGGCATCTCTGTAGAAATCAAACATTTTCTTCACCTTACAGTCTCCGTCCATTTTCATTTGGGCTTTTCCCCCTCAAGTAGGACGTGATAATCCACTCATAGCAGTAACTGGTATTGGAGTTCCGTTCAAATAATGTGATTAAATTAAAGAAAAGAAAAAAAAATCACAGCTACCGTATTTCACCAATTTATCGCCCGGACGTTTAATATGCAAAATCAACTTGGACCCCGGGCGATTAAAAGAACCAGGCGGCTGTTCGCTGCAGGCCTTTATTTATTTTTGCACCAGGTCATTATCGTAATGACAGCTACTGTCCAACATATTTTCAGTCGGTTGATTTAAGATTACGGTACATCCTTTTGTTCTAACGTTAGCTAGCGCTCTTATTTTGACAGAAATACCCATCAGCTTGAATAAGGTGCACTACACCTCACATATCTTTCATTACTGTTAACAGTTTGCTGTCAATAACGCAAGCTGTGCATGATTCATACAAACTATAGTGATAACTGTTAAAGTCTGGCAGTGATGTTGCACAAAGAAAAATAACCTTTTGCACTTAAGATGCTGAATTTTTTCACAATATCCACAACACCGTCATTTGTAAAAACTTTTACTATTCCAAAATATTTGTATAAAACTACACGGATTCACTGTGGTCCATGAGGAAGGAAAGCAGTCAGGGCTTGTCCTGGGAACATTCCAGTAAAAAGAAAACATTGTATTAATATGAGTCCATCCTTTCTCTGAAACTAACTGGCAAGTTGCAACTCAAAATAGTGCCCATCTCAGCCTGCTACAGCTAGCTAACAATGGACTCGCTTGCGGTCGGCATTTCAGTGCAGTGACCACACAGACACCAGGTTGTGTTACCCACCCTCTCCACACCAGAAGGAACCGACGGCTGCTCCTCAGATGAAATATTGTCCATCCTTTCTCTCCTCCTCACTGGCTCGAAGGCATAAGCCATTGGGTTTCTTTGGATCCCCTCAAAATATCGCTCAGCCTCGTCTTCTGACATGTTTAACTCATGTACGCCTGTGACCATCTCGAATCTCCAGCCAACCAAATTTTTGTCAATTTTTTTCTCAAATAAGTTCCAACACTCTTAAGTCTGTACAAAACTCGCAAAAACTGGGCTGTTTCATGTCCGCTTTAACCAGCCTTTACAGACATTATGTAAGCACATGAGATGTATGCTTGTGATTGTCTGTTATATTGCATTTACTCTCTACATAAATTCGTGAAAATGAGTTAATGGAACAGAGCGAGAATGTGATCTGAGTTCTTGGCAAATATGTTAAATTTGATTTGACTGTAATTAGGAATGAGATGATAATTAGCACAACTACAACCCAAAACCAGTGAAGTTGGCACGTTATGTAAATCGTAGATAAAAACAGAATACAATGATTTGCAAATCCTTTTCAACTTATATTCAATTGAATACACCGCAAAGACAAGATGTTTAATGTTCAAACTGAGAAACTTTTTTTTTTTTGCAAATAATCATTAACTTAGAATTTAAAGGCAGCAACACATTGCAAAAAAGTTGGCACAGGGGCCTTTTTACCACTTTGTTACATCGCCTTTCCAAAAACGACACTCAGTAAACGTTTGGGAACTGAGGAGACCAATTTCTGAAGCTTTTCAGGTGGAACTCTTTCCCATTCTTGCTTGATGTACAGCTTAAGTTGTTCAACAGTCCGGAATCTCCGTTGTCGTATTTTACGCTTCATAATGCGCCACACATTTTCAATGGGAGACAGGTCTGGACTACAGGCAGGCCAGTCTAGTACCCGCACTCTTTTACTACGGAGCCATGCTGTTGTAACACGTGCAGAGTGTGGCTTGGCATTGTCTTGCTGAAATAAGCAGGGGCGTCCATGAAAAAGACGTTGCTTGGATGGCAACATATGTTGCTCCAAAACCTGTATGTACCTTTCAGCATTAATGGTGCCTTCACATATGTGTAAGTTGCCCATGCCTTGGGCACTAATACACCCCCATACCATCACAGATGCTGGCTTTTGAACTTTGCGCCTATAACAGTGGTTGGATGGTTCTTTTCCTCTTTGGTCCGGAGGACACGACGTCCACAGTTTCCAAAAACTATTTGAAATGTGGACTCGTCAGACCACAGAACACTTTTCCACTTTGCATCAGTCCATCTTAGATGAGCTTGGGCCCAGCGAAGCCAGCGGCGTTTCTGGGTGCTGTTGATAAATGGCTTTCGCTTTGCATTGTAGAGTTTTAACTTGCACTTGCAGATTTAGCGACGAACTATAGTTACTGACAGTGGTTTTCTGAAGTGTTCCTGAGCCCATGTGGTGATGTCCTTTACACACTGATGTCGGTTTTTGATGCAGTACCGCCTGAGGGATCGAAGGTCACGGGCATTCAATGTTGGTTTTCGGCCTTGTCGCTTACGTGCAGTGATTTCTCCAGATTCTCTGAACCTTTTGACGATATTACGGACCGTAGATGATGAAATCCCTAAATTTCTTGCAATAGCTCGTTGAGGAATTTCGTTTTTAAACTGTTCGACAATCAGCTCACGCATTTGTTCACTAAGTGGTGACCCTCGCCCCATCGTTGTTTTTGAATGACTGAGCATTTCAGGGAAGCTGCTTTTATACCCAATCATGGCACCCACCTGTTCCCAATTAACCCGTTCACCTGTGGGATGTTCCAAATAAGTGTTTGATGAGCATTCCTCAACTCTTTCAGTCTTTTTTTGCCACTTGTGCCAGCTTTTTTGAAACATGTTGCAGGCATCAAATTCCAAATGAGCTAATATTTGCAAAAAATTACAAAGTTTACCTGTTCGAACATTAAAAGTAACTTGTCTTCGCAGTGTATTCAATTGAATATAGGTTGAAAAGGATTTGCAAATCATTGTATTCTGTTTTTATTTACGATGTACACAACGTGCCAACTTCACTGGTTTTGGGTTTTGTAATTAAACTGAATTATCATTGGGTATATTGCTCGCTGAAATCTTTATCACTATTAAAATCTACTAGTCAGATTTTACACTCCATCTGCATTGGGTAACTCCCCCGACCCACTGCAAGCCTTCGTACTCTTTCATAATAATGGCCACTAGGTCTCATGATCACAACCATCCAATCAGCGCACTCATCCTGCCTTAAGCTGAGAATCTAACACATCTTTTGTCATTGGCTCCGGGCGACCCACGTGGTTCCTAATCTTATATCGCACTGACATACCACGCACAAGCATGAAACCCCTCGGCACAACGGTATGCCCTTTTTTTGGGAGTATTTTCTGCCATGATCATCGCGGATTATTTACTGTTTACACGTGGTTTCCGCCATTCTGTCTGCTGCTGGCGACGCATTTGTAAGCTCGGCGCTGATTGGTCCTCAGTCGTCGTCGACTTGCGGTTGCCACCTAGTGGCCATTATTATGAAAGAGTGTGAAGGCTTGCAGTGGGTAGGGGGAGTTACCCACTGCAGATGGAGTGTAGTCAGATTTATACAGCCCCAGTTCTGAAATAGTCGGGACGAAGTGTACAGCACCCTCCATAATTATTGGCACCCCTGGTTAAGGTGTGTTAAAAGCCAAAAAATAAATTCAATTTTTATTGCAGAAGCATACTCTCACACTGAAAATTGTAGAAAAATGTAACCTTCCACTCAAGTGAATTTTAAGGGAAAAAAATACCTGACTAAGAAAAAATTATTTTTCATAAAATTACCTGTTCCGCGATTATTGGCACCCCAAACAATTCCTTGGAAATAAATGTAATCGAAGTATTTCTGTAATTTCTACAGTAGTTAACATAATTGATCAGAGTATCTAGAAACATTTAATTAGTGTTATGGCCCCAATTTCTTATTACAATCTACAACACAACAGCAACAGCAAGGGATGACAGACATAGTTTTTAAAACTCAAACACATTTAATTCACAGACAAAGACTAACACTAACCTACACTACTGACCAAGATTAATTATGTACAAAACATAAATATTTACAATCCCTTTTCGTGGGGGTGGCTTGGTGATGTCCTGGATGATGAAAAATGCTCAAACACAGGCAAAGAAATCCACAAAAGAAACGTCACAGGTCTTGAACAGAAATGGCAGGTCTGGTCATCTTCTTGCAATTTCTCCTACTACTTTACTGTCTCAATTCTTTTCCTTATATACTCTTTTGCAGACCCCACCCACATTTAGACCTCTTTTTTTTAATTTTCTGAGACTTGCCCCAGACATGTCCAGGACATGTCTAAACATGACTCCAGTCTGAGCTTAACAAAAAAAAGGTAAATACTGCCATCTAGTGGCCTATATTCACATTACACCTCCCTTCCAAAAGGGAAAAATTTTGACTCATAAAGGCAAAATTTTTCTTTTCAATACAAAATGGTTAAGTGAACACTTGTCTATATATACATATCATACAATATTCAAACACTGGATATATATATACACATTCAAACACTGGATAAGCAATCAGCAATTACATTGTCTGTACCCTTCACATGCTTAATTTCCAAGTCAAACTCCTGCAAAATCAAACTCCAATTCAACAATCTCCGATTCTTGTTTTTCATCTTACTCAAAAACATTAACGGATTGTGGTCAGTGTACACAATCATTGGCTTTTGTCCTGTACAAACATAAACCTCAAAGTGTTGTAAAGAAAGGACCAGAGCCAACAGTTCCTTCTCTATTGTGGAATAGTTCCTTTGGTGGCCATTGAACTTCCTGGAGAAGTATGCCACGGGATGCTCAATGTCATCAGAGTCACTTCTCTGTAGGAGCACAGATCCACAAGCTTGGTCGCTAGCATCGACCGCGATGGAGAACGGTTTGTTGAAGTCAGGAGATTTGAGCACGGGGAAGTGACACAACAGAGACTTCAGGTGATCGAAGGCTCTCTGGCATGCATCATCCCAGGTGAACCTTACGCCTTTCTTCAGTTGGTTAGTTAGACTGAGAGCAATCTCAGCCAAGTTCTTGCAGAACTTGCGGTAGTACCCGATCATTCCAAGGAAGCGGCGCAAAGCTTTTTTGTTGTCAGGAACTGGAAAGTCCATGATGGCTTGGACTTTAGCATTTATGGGTGCCACCTTACCCTGGCCTATGACGTAGCCAAGATAGGTGACAGTAGCACAACCAAAGTCACTCTTGTTCAGGTTAACAGTCAGGTTAGCCTGGGTCAGGCGCTGGAACAACGTCTCTACATCTTTTAGATGTTCTTCCCAGGAGTCACTCCATGTGATCAGGTCATCGATGTACGCACCCATGTGTGGCAATCCGGCGATTGTAGACTGTATCATCCTTTGGAACGTGGCTGGGGCATTTTTCATGCCAAAGGGTAGGACTTCATACTGGTACAATCCAGATGGTGTGGCAAAAGCAGAGATGCTCTTGGCCCTCTCAGTTAAAGGCACACACCAATAACCCTTCAATAAATCAATCTTGGTCAGAAACTTTGCTTGCCCTACACTATCAATACAATCATCAATCCTAGGTATTGGAAACACATCAGTTCTAGTTACAGCATTGACTTTGCGATAATCTGTACAGAATCTAGTACTTCCATCAGGTTTTGGAACTAGCACACAGGGTGAACTCCAATCGGAGTTGGAGGGTCTGATAATATCATGTTCTAACATGTACTCAACCTCTTCATCAGCAATCTTTCTCTTTTCAGGATTCATCCGGTATGGGTGCTGTTTTATTGGTTTGGCATCACCAACATCTACATCATGAGAGGCTATAGTAACTCTCTTTGGAACATCAGGAAACAAATCCTCATATTTCTTGATCAACCTTTCAAACTGATCTCTCTGTGAGGGTTCTAAGTGCTGGAGTTTTACATCAAGATTTTGCAACACTTCAGTGTTTGACAATTTACATGAAAGAACTTCAGCTTTAATTCTTGGTTCATCATCTTGAAACTCCCCCTCATCTTCACACGTTTCGGCCATTGGAGAATCTGAAGTGACAGCTGCAACCCTAGCATTTCTGTCATGATAAGGCTTTAGCATGTTAATATGACACAATTGTTTTGGTTTTCTCCTATCTGGAGTCTTCACAATGTAATTGAGATCATTGAGTTTTGTCAGAATTTCATAAGGACCATGAAATCTAGCCTGCAATGGATTGGACTGCAAGGGAAACAACACAAGGACCTTGTCTCCTGGTTTAAACTCACGGCTTCTAGCCTTATGATCATACCAAGTTTTCATTTTTCCCTGACTTGATTTCAAGTTCTCTTTGGCAAGGTCACAAGCTGCACGCAATCTTTCCTTGAACTTGCTAACATAGTCTAACAGACTGATATGCGGCTCTTTCTCTTGCCATTGTTCACTCAATAATAGCAAAGGTCCTCTCACTTCATGACCAAACACTAGCTCAAATGGACTGAATCCAGTAAACTCCTGCACTGCTTCTCTAGCTGCAAACAACAGCAAATGAACCCCTTCATCCCAGTCTTTCTCATGGTCATAACAATAAGTCCTCATCATTGTCTTGAGAGTGGAATGAAACCGCTCTAAGGCACCCTGACTTTCTGGATGATAGGCACTAGAAAGAATCTGCTTTGCACCTAGTTCATACACAACCTGCTGAAACAATCCTGAAGTGAAATTGCTACCTTGGTCTGACTGAATTTCCCTGGGAAGGCCAAACAACGTGAAGAACTTTATCAAAGCCTTCGAGATTGCAGTTGCCTTGATGTTACGTAGAGGTATGGCTTCGGGGAATCTGGTAGATGCACACATGATTGTCAACAAGTACTGATTTCCAGATCTAGTCTTGGGTAATGGACCAACGCAATCAACAATGACCCTAGAGCATGGCTCCCCAAATGCTGGGATAGGCTGCAATGGAGCTACAGGTGGGTCTAACTGGTGTTTTCCAACTACCTGACAAGTGTGACAGGTTTTGCAAAAGTCGGAAACGTCTTTCCGAAGCCCAGGCCAAAAGAAGTGTTTCATGATCTTATCAACAGTCTTGTTAACACCAAGATGACCTCCTAAAGGTAAACTATGAGCCATTGTTAAGATCTCATTCCTATAGACCTTCGGAACAACAATTTGCCTGACCACTGCCCAATCTGCATTGGCAGGGATATCAGGAGGGCGCCACTTCCGCATCAACACACCATCCTTGAGATAATACCCAACTGGAACTGCATCTATTTCTTTATCAGGAAGGGCTCTCCTCTTTAGTACACAAATTTCAGGATCATTAGTTTGCTCCTCAATCAACCGCTTTCTGGACAGAGACAAGTCTCCAGACACATCAGAATCACCAGATCCTTCCTGCTGGCTGAATAGAGAACTGATAAAAGTATCTGATAAGTCCTCAAACGGAGAAACCATAGTAGGCCAATCAGAGTCATGAGGCGAACCACCTGAGTCCTGACTATTCAATGTACTGGACGGCACCACATCATCTTCTTCTTTAGCCTTCTTGGCCATAGCACGAGTCACTGCGCAAGAAGGATACAGAGATGGGTCCTCATCCCCATCTTCAGTGCTCGGCTGTGAAGTAAGATGTACAGGGGGAACTACTTTGCCCCCAGCCAGGTCATTGCCTAGCAACAGAGAAACACCCTTTATAGGTAGACTTGACATAAGTCCCACCTTTACCTGTCCTGTAACTAAATCTGACTTCAAGAATATAGAGCGCAGGGGTACAGATACAGTCCTCCCTTCAATACCTTGTACAAGTATGAAATCCCCTGAAGCGGTCTCATCACGTAACTCCAAGGAGTCCATCAACAAAAGTGACTGAGAAGCTCCGGTATCCCTTAGGATATATATGGGGACAGGAGTAGTATGCTCATTCAGAGCCACAAATCCCTCTGACACAAATGGAAGAAATTCCTCCCTCACGAAGTCAGCTGTATCAGGCTTTTTAGCCCCACAAGAAGCAGGCAATTTAGCAGATTGGTTATCTACTACAGGGGTTTCTAACCTTGTTTTCACAAAGGCATTTGGTTTGGTATCCTTTTCTTTTTCTTTCTTAGCTTTAAGGAACCAACAGTAAGTTGTAACATGTCCAGTTTTCTTGCAATAACTGCAAACTAGACCACTTTTGTCACTGTCAGCTTTCACACTTTGATCAGACCTGTTACTGGATTTCTGAGCACCATCACCAGATTTGTCTTTGTCTTTGGGTGAGGAATCTTGGGTATCACCATAACCCTTTATCTGAAATTGGGACCATCTATTATTACTGCTAGACTGAAATTTGGACTTATGTGTGAGAACATATTCATCTGCAAATTTGGCAGCTGATTGCAAATTCAGTGCTTGCTTCTCATTAAGGTAGGTCTTAACATCATCTTTAACACAGTTCTTGAATTCTTCAACTAACACCATCTCTTTTAGTGAGTTGAAATCATCCTTGACCTCCATAGAAGTACACCAGCGCTCAAAGCAAACCTGCTTTTCATTAGCAAATTCAACATAAGTCTGATTTTCAGATTTCTTCAAACCTCTGAATTTCTGTCGGTAAGCCTCTGGAACCAACTCATAAGCTCTCAAAATAACCTTTTTGACAACCTCATAATCAGAGGAATCATCTGCAGACAAAGCCGAATAGGCTTGTTGAGCTTTACCCTTGAGGACAGTTTGCAACATCAGAGGCCAGTGTTCCTTTGGCCACTGGCAACTCTTTGCTACCTTTTCAAAACACTGGAAATAGTTGTCAACATCCTTTTCCGAAAATGGAGGCACCAGTTTTACCTCCTGGCTCGCCCGAAATTTATTTTCAGTTTGAATTTTTATTTTTAGTTTCTCCATTTGGAGTCTTTCTTCTCTATCGAATTTCTCTAATTCAAAATCTCTCTGTCTCTGTCTCTCTCTTTCTGCTCTTTCCTCTTTCTCTCTCTCAAATTCTCTTTGTTTTTCTTTTTCTTCCCTCTCAATTTTCTCTTCTCTTGCTAATTTTTCTAACTCAAACTGCCTTTGTTTTTCTTTTTCCTCCCTTTCAATCTCTAGCATTTTTAATTTAAGTTCCATTTCTATATTTGGATTTTCCACTGGAAACTGTTCCAGATCTCCTGGTGCAAACACATTTTCATCAATGTAATATTCAACTATCTCTCTAGCCAGTCTTGCTTTTCGCATGGCTGGTTTTACCTCTGTCAGCTCCAACTGTCTGCAAATTTCTAGCAGTTCTGTATTTTTAAAAGACTTCAAAACCCCTACGGTTGGTGATGCCAAGAAATCATCCATTGCTGTTGTCAATATATATGTATTCAATTAAAAAAAAATCAATTTTACAATTTGAAATGTTAGATTTTCAATAAATTACTCACACAATGGTCTATCCCGGACCTTGAGCCCCCAATTTGTTATGGCCCCAATTTGTTCTTACATTTATAACACAACAGCAACAGCAAGGGATGACAAACACAGTTTTAACAACTAAAACACATTTAATTTTTAAACAAAGACAAAGACTAATAACAACCTACAACTAAAGACCAAGATTGATAAATAAGAAAAAAAACAGAAATAATTACAGTCCCTTTTTGGTGGGGTGGCTTGGTGATGTCCTGGATGATGAAAATGCTCAAACACAGGCAAAGAAATCCACAAAAGAAACGTCACAGGTCTTGAACAGAAATGGCAGGTCTGGTCATCTTCTTGCAATTTCTCCTACTACTTTACTGTCTCAATTCTTTTCCTTATATACTCTTTTGCAGACCCCACCCACATTTAGACCTCTTTTTTTTAATTTTCTGAGACTTGCCCCAGACATGTCCAGGACATGTCTAAACATGACTCCAGTCTGAGCTTAACAAAAAAAAGGTAAATACTGCCATCTAGTGGCCTATATTCACATTACATTAGTAATTCATCACTTCCGTTTCCCTGGGGTATAAATATGACGTGATACAGAGGCCATTTCTCTTATCCACTCTTCAACATGGGAAAGACAAAGGAACACACCATTCAAGTAAGGCAGATATGTGTCGAGCTTCACAAGTCAGGCAATGGCTACAAGAAAATAGCCACTCGCCTGCACCTGCCCATATCTACTGTCAAAGGAATCATTAAGAAGTTTAAAACAACTGGAACAGTGGTAAAAAAGCCTGGACGAGGACGCAAGGTTATTTTGCCACCACACTCAGTGAGGAGGATGGTAAGAGAAATAAAAAGATCTCCAAAGCTCACTGTTAAAGAATTGCAAGAAATGGTAGCATCTTGGGGTCACAAAGTCTCCAAAACAACCATCAGGCGCTATCTACATGCCAACAAGCTGTTTTGGAGGCATGCACGGAAAAAACCTTTTCTCACTCACAATCACAAACGCAAATGTCTGGAGTTCACTAAGTGGTACTGGAACTTCAACTGGGACTGTGTGCTTTGGTCAGATGAGACCAAGATAGAGTGCTTGTTGCCAAAAGCTCTAAGTGGGTCGGGCTGAACACAAAAGATGAGTATGCAGAAAAGCACTTCATGCCGACTGTGAAGTATTGGGGAGGATCGGTGATGCTGTGGGCCTGTTTCTCTTCCAGAGGCTATGGGAACCTTGTTACGGTGCATGGCATCATGAACGCTTTGAAATACCAGGACATTTTAAATAAAAATCTGGTGGCCTCTGCCCGAAAGCTGAAGATGGGTCGTCAGTGGGTCTTTCAGCAAGATACTGACCCTAAACATGTGGCCAAATATACACAGAAATGGTTCACCAGACACAGAATCAAGGTACTGCCATGGCCATCTCAGTCCCCAGACCTCAACCCCATTGAAAACCGGTGGAGTGAGCTGAAGAGGAGAGTGCAGAGGAGAGGACCCAAGTCGTTGGATGATCTAGAGAGATTGTGGAAAGAGGAATGGTCGAAGATCCCTCTTTCTGTATTCTCCCATCTTGTGAAACATTGTAGGAGAAGATTAGGTGCTGTTTTGTTGGCAAAGGGGGGTTGTACTAAGTGTTAACATCAGGGGTGCTAATAATTGTGGCACACATGATTTCATGTAAAAGAATTATTTCTTAATGTGGGATTTTTTTCCACTGAATAAATGCATTCGAATTAAAGGTTGGATTTTCCTCTTTTTTTCATTGTGGTCCTATTTTATTTAGAAAAAAACTGAATTTATTAGAAGCTAAAGAACACATCTTAACCAGGGATGCCAATAATTATGGAGGGCAGTGTAAATTGCGAATAAAATCAAAATGCACTTTCAGATCACATGACCCAATATATTATTTGCAAAAGGATATATTAATCACATTTCAAGTGTCGAAAATGAGACATTTTACATTTTTATCCACAAAATGAGCTTATTTCAAATTTACCGGCTGCAACAGTTCTCAAAAAAGTTGGTACACAGGCAATAAAGGGCTGAAAAAGCAACCGATATATTAGAGAATCAGCTGAAAGAATATATTCCAAGTTATTAAGTGAACTGGGATCAGGTGTGTAACATGATTGGCTATAAAAGGGATGTCTTAGAGAGGCTGAGTCTCTCAGAAGTAAAGATGGCCAGAGGCTCGCCAACCTGTGAAGGCTTGCATAAAAAAAAATTGTGGAATACTTTAAAAACAATGTTCCTCAACGTGAAATTGCAAAGGCTTTGAAGGTCTCATCATCGACAGTGCATAACATCATCAAAAGATTCAGAGAAACTGTAAAAATCTCTGTGCGTAAGGGACAAGGTTGAAGACCTTTACTGGATGCCCATGATCTTTGGGCCCTCAGACGTCACTGCATCGCTCACCAGCATGATTCTGTCATTGCAATTTCTAAATGGGCCCAGGAATACTTCAAGAAGCCACTGTCTGTAAACACAGTCTGCCGTGCCATCCACAGATGTCACCTAAAACTCTGTCATGCATAAAAGAAGCCATTGTTGAGCATGATCCAGAAGCGCCACCGTGTTCTGTAGGCCAAGGCTCATTTAAAATGGACTGTAGCAAAGTGGCAAAGTGTCCTGTGGTCAGACGAGTCCAAATTTGGCTCAGCACCCGCAGAAATTATCCACAAAACATACCCGTGGTCATCAACGTCAGAACTGCACTGTCGCTCCTGACATCTGGGTTGTTCCAGAGAGTGGCTGGTGATGTCATACACATATCACAGGCGTCTGTATCAAGGTGTCTGACACAGTTTGTTGACGCTCCAAGTTCTTCTCTCTGCACTTCCACTGCAGAAAGAGTGGATGCCATCTCCTCCTCCTGTGCAGTGAAATGCACAGTGGATGATGGTTGCCCACCACCTGTTGCATGTACACTTCTCCGGTGTGCAGAGAGCCTGGCTTTTACAGCGCCCCGCAGATCTCTCCATTTATGCTTTAAATCGGGGATACTGGGCTTACATATCCCTACCGAAGCCACATCCAGAACGATTTGCAGCTTAATTCCTCGGATCAGCCTTCAGGGCTCGCTTGCCATACAACACCAACATCTGTGAAATTTGGTTTTCGGCTTTGGCTCGACGTCGCCATCATTGTCTTCATGTTCTATTAACAAATGCGACTGCCCTATATGTTCGTGATAATCTAAAAAGTTGTGATATTCTCACGAGTGAAGAGATTAAATTTCTAATTGAGGGTATCTGTATTGACTCGTGTCTGTAATTTTTTTTTTTACCATTGATAATACTGTGTATTTTAATGTGTGAATAAAGATATTATTAAATAGGCTACTCTAGATTGAGTCCTACCCTGGCCAATACCAAAGCACTACCCATCTGTTAATCAATTTTAGCCAATAAAGAATAGCCGACATGGGAAGAATCATTAACAGAAAAGGGGATAATTGATAATAATAAAGTATCATGCACGTGTTAAAGTGAATGTGTCGCTCAAATCAAATGGGACATAATAGGCTATGGATATGGAATTGCGTCGTTGCTGAGGCGGTTTCAGGGTGGGGAGATGACCGCGTGCGGGGTAAGAATCCTTCTTAAAGCGTTTCCATGTCCTTTAGTTGCAAACCTGACGTTGGAGTAGTTTGAGATTTCAAGTGCGCAATTTCTAAATGAGATCATATAAACTGTCTTTGATTGTTATTTCAATGTGACTAGAATGCTCTCTTTATTTGTCTTCTTCCCAGTCTTTCGCAGAACAAACAGGCTGGTGTAGGAGGGGCACATTTTCAATGATCTGATTGCGATGGTTGAGAAGCACTAAATTCTTAATTTTTTATTTCAATATTGCGGCAATTTCTTTGTTTGCATAGCTTTAATGCCATGGTGGCTGGAGTAATAAATAAAAAAGAGATGTCTGCAGTACTTCTTGTAATTGGAACAGACATACATAGGTCTATTATTACAGCGGCATATCGTCGGCCTGCTGATAAAACCTTGTATTTTCAAAATGACAAACTTCACAGGAAAATAATAAATAAATAAATAAATAAATAAAATAATAATAATAATAATAATAGTAATAATGGATAAATATAGTTTAAAATAAAAAATGTTTAATTTTGCATGTAAGAATAGTGGACATAGGAGTTTTTGTTTCTTATCAGTTTTGAGATACAAGGTTTTATCATAACTCGAATCGCGTAAATCGCGTATTCGTCTCAAAGACTAATATCAAAACAGAGGTCAATAGGAAGCCTGCGTTGCCGGCTAAACATGAGAAAGATTGGCGACACCTCAGAGAATTTTTTTGCCTTAAAACACACCGCTGATGTGACAGGAACCCCTTCAACATAATGTATAACTAAGAATATATACAAATATATCAGCAGCAATAAATTAAAAACATTTTTCCAACAATAAATAAAAAAAAAAAAATCTATAAATTGAATAATTAACATGCAGCTTCACACTGGCGAACTTTAGCACCCAAGTTTTGTTTAATGGCGTCAGTAATTATTAATTAATCTTGGCGTCAGTAATTATTAATGTATTATAAGCTGATTAGCGCCTGTGCGAGGACGTTAAATAGGCTGTAATTTCATTCATTATGTGCACTTTATATAGCTGAGTAACCAGTAAAATTTTCTCCAAACAATTGTATTTATTCAAGTTTCTTACCAAAACCCGATTTTTCTTCATCAATTACGTTACATTTGAACACAACCAGGGAAAATAAGCACCTCATCTGACGAATAGAAGCCAAAATGGTGCCTCTCACAAAAGAGGATAAATTATCAAAAATGAAAGAAAAAAATTCTGGAGCACACGATTATTTAAGTGATTTATTTAGGTGCAGGTGACTGACGTTCTACAAAAAATGTTGTCCTCAGAATATAAATTGCCAAAATAATCGTGAGGTCCAGAATTTATCACTTTCATATTTGTTAGATCATAACACATGACGATAACACAGTTATTTACCATCGCCCAGAAGTCATTTTACTGACCGGACCTTTAATGCGCGTAATCTTTTGAAACCTCGTTTAAATTAGCTAACTAGCTTTTATCCAGCCGCTTTCAACACGGATTTCAGTTTAAGATTGCGATACTGAAGGACTTTAATTCTACGTATAATATAATTTACTTTGTGATCTCTGACCCAAGGTTGGTGCACTTCGATAATGATGCAATAATTTATCTTGTTTAGCAAACACTCCGAATTGAATGTGCAGTACAACCAACTGTTCGTTAAATCAATTTACTTTGCTCTTACGTTTCATTAAATTTATTTAGCACGCACAACTATTGTTGGGTCAGGAATCACTACATAAGTAATATATGCAGAATTAGCTATTAAAGCTATTCTTACCATTGTGGAATTTTTACACTTTTCTTTTGTAATCTTAAAATGCCCCTAAAAAGCGTATGGCACACTAAAATGTAAAAGAAGTCCACCAGGTGTTGAAACTCATCGATATTCAATTCTCATATATTTCTGATAAAAGTCTGACTGTTGTGATTCTGTATTTGCTCATGTTCTGTTTTGCCCTTGGCCATGTTCATGCCTCGTTTATTCTGACTGACTTTTGTGTATTTTGATATTTGCCATGTCTGACTATTCTTAGTATGATGTATTGTGTTCTGTTAGTATTGGTTTTTCATGTATTGTCTTAGTGTGTGCTTTTCCATATTTAGCATTTTGCCATAGTCACATTCCGGTTCATGTTTTCTATTATGCATTGCACTTTGTCTCCCCCGTCTGGTCTTTCGTCTTGTCATTGCTCACAGCCCCAGTCCTGCTTGTCACTCTTCGGGTGATTTATTGGATTCTGTATTTCAACCTTCCTTCTGATCTCGTTTGCTTACTTCACCTTACTTTTCTATCTTACTAACCATACAAACAGTTTATTTTCGCTAGAAGTTACTAATACCAACTAACATTGTACATAATACTAACTTACTAACAAGCACCAAGGGATTGTATAGTTTCACTTACTAATTGATTAACAAGCTCTCAGCACTCGCCCTGTTCTAGTCTCCGCCTCTCGTCTCTCCCTGATTTCCTTTGCTGCATTTTCTGTGGAAGCTCCACATCTTATCGCGCTGTCCTTCTCTAATTATCTATGCACATTAGAACTCCTTAACTGCAGCTGTATGTCTTTGTATAGGTTTGTTCCGTAATCCCTGTCCGTGTTTTGGCTTCTGCCAAATTGCATGTGATTAGGTTCTCCCTCATGTGCTGCTCCCTTGTAATCAGCCTGACTGTTTGCACCTGTCTCTCGCCATGTGATCTCCCTGGAAATGTATATTAGGTGTCTTTTCACAGCCACTCTCTGTCAGATCATTTTCCTCAGTCTTCTTTTGCCACGCTTCATTCGCCTTGATTACTCAGTGTTTATCTTTCTGACTGGACCGCCTGACCTTTCGATTTTTTGCCTTTGTGATATTGGATTATTGTTGCATCTGTGTGTTTTGACCTTTTTCTGCCCGACCACGAGATCTATGATTGCTGCCCTGGTTACGATTTGGATTACGCCCATTGGATTCTAGTTTTGCTTCTCTGACATACCTATTCCCAGGCGCGTGCAGGCCCATCTGGACGCTCTGGACTTTTCCCGGTGGCCTGTGTCCTTATTGGCCTGCCTGGCTGCCAATAAATAAAATGCAGCCACTGGCCCGCTGTATCCAGGCGGACAACACACACTTGTTGCAACAGCAGCAGCGCTGGCAGCACTATGTTGACAGAGAACACGCCCCCTCACTGCATAGTGCACAGGTAGCCAACATGAAATCTGTGATCAGAGGGTAGGATTGATCGAAATTACAGCGATCACCGTTTTTCTTTTACAGGACTCGTGTTGTGACTGGTTAGTTGCTTTATGGCCCGCCTCTACACAGCCAAAACACTGGAAGTGTAGAGAAGCACATGGAGCAGTCTGCGAGAGGAGGGGGATGAGTGAGAGAGACGCGTCCAGTGTTGCCAACTTAGCGACTTTAATCGTCATTACCCTGGACATGCAGCGGGTACTTCCGTCGGCCTGTCCGCCGTCACAGCGCACTCACAGGCGGCCCAGTCCTCTCGCAGCCGCCTCTCTTTGCTGGAGTCATAGCAGGAGAAGTTCACCCCTCCGTGTCCAAACTGCAAATGAATCGCACATGCGAACCCGCCGCTGTTTCTCACTGTTGGTTTACAGTCACGGCAATATAAATGTGATTTTTTTCTGTCTACATAAATAACTGTCAGGCATGCAAACTCCTCACCTTTCGGCGAAATTCGCCGTTTTGAGTTCGAAATGGGCCATGTACGCGAATTGCGCGGATCCGAGGAGGGGGGTTAGCGAGCGACTGAGCGAGCAGAACAGTGGACCGCAGAAAACTACCTACATAACTAGACCTACATTACACTCGTCTCGTGAGAGCAAATGACTGACGAGATGCTCTAATTCAGTGGTTCCCAAAGTGGGGGGCGCGCCCCCTAGGGGGGGCGCAGTGCAGTTGCAGGGGGGGCGCGGGGTGCGGGAAGCAAATTTTTCCCCACCCACTACTGTAGAGTTCCGGACACCAACAGAAAATTATTTGCGTACAGTCCATTCGCTGCCCAGAATTCTGCGATTACATCGTAAATACTTGCCTTACTCTCAACATAACTGTTCGCCAAATCATTCATCTAGCCTGCCATTTTCATTAATAATTTGTGATTAATGTAGTTGTTCAAATATTTGAAGCTGGTAAAATGAGCTGGTTACAATCGATGTAGTCTAGCAATACCCAACTCGCCGCTTTTTATCCTGCACTGATCTGGCATATTGATAATAAAATGGTAAGTGACACCGAACAAACTCCAATGAATACAAAGCAGAAATAACCGAGATTGCGTCATCTTATTCTCGATCATAAGAATGCTCTGTAGCTTGGCCCACAGATTAGTTTTATCTAGCCTAGCAACTGAACGTTACAAACATCTCAGCAGATTCGGCAAGTGGTGTTCCTGAATTTTTTTCGTACTTCGCTGTCGGCTGTTAAAATAGGTTGATAACGGGGCTTTCTTTCTGCATCATAGAAACATAATTTTAAGTAGACGGCTATACTCAGGCAGAGGGGTGTGATACAGCCTAATGATTTTATACTTTGAAAGAGGTTTTGAATTATTACATTTTCGTGTCCTTAATTGGAAAATTACGGTGGCCGTTTCCAAACGTGCCAATCGTTTTTAATGTTTCCAGCTAGGCTAGACAAAAATCATCTGTTCAGAGCATTCATATTTTCTAGTATAAGCTGACGCGATCTCGGTATTTTAACTTAAAACTGCAAGGCCAGTGAATAGAGAAAAATGTAACTGTCTCGACACACTCCTTCAGCGGTCCGGCACAAGGTCGCTGATTGGCTGTATGCAAGTAAGTTTCTGTTGGTGTCCGGAAAATGCATTAATAGCTATGCTGTTGAATATTTAAAAAATAAACCTGTTACACTGAACATAATTACACAGTTAAAGTGCTTGAAAATTGTGCTTGTTATTTCCAATTCTAAAAGTAGCCTAGTTGTAGTTCATGACAATCTACAGTTTATGACCGTTTACTTATATTTTTTCAAAAAAGGTTGAGGTTTACATTAATTTCAATGCGTGAAATAAGCTGCTATGGACTCTGAAAACAAATTGTGCGTATGTATTACCTATTTTTTTTTTTTTTTTTCGGGGGGGGGCGCAAAAATGTACTTATGTACCAAAGGGGGGCCCAGCAGAAAAAGTTTGGGAACCACTGCTCTAATTGAAGCGGCAATTTACACCAATTTACAAAGCGCCCCTTTCTTCCTAATTTTTTTCTAATGGTGCCAGCCTGAAGCAATTTACCCACGAAAGAAATCAGCTCAAGGCCTCCATTGTGGAAATTAGAACCTGCGGCAAGGTAAGGCATAAACGATGCAGTTATACATTTCTTAAAGTGATAGCCTATGAACAGCTTCATAAATCAGATGTCAATGTTGTCGTTAGATTAATTCCTGCCCTTGGAACTTGCGCTGGTTTCGTTCGTGCCTACTGTGCTGTTCGTAATTCATTCTGCCATTAACAGGCTACACGGTTCTTTATAATCCTGTAGAATGCTCCATTCACTTCCCAACATTTTACTGTGACATTTCTTGATAACAGACTATTGTATAGCCTACAACAGGCTGCTGTTAAAGTGAAACAGAATGTTGCTATGAGGGTAAATTAACTAATCTGTAAAATTGAACTTATTCCTCGATATTTGACCGCCTCGCATAACGTTATCCTGGCCTATCAAATGAACTGCACAGTAGGTCTACCGATGTGATGTTTGAGAACGTTTTAGCTAGACGAGCAAGCCTGTCTCTTCAACAACTTATTTAAGAGTAGCTTAAACCTAAATAGGTCGCAGGCCATCTCCCTTGCATTTATAATTTCGAGGGAGACTCGTTTTTGGGAACGGATAAAAGGCTAAATAGGCCTACCGTCTCAGTCACGTATTTTATAATTAGTCACGACTCTCTGCCATGTGGCGATGGGTGGTATTGCTTAGACCTCGCCCTGAAGATTAAATCACATCTTGTTTTCTTGAATTAAAATAATAATAAATTAATAATAGCTATAGCTTTTTTTAGTTATTTTAAAACAATTGTGCAAATGTTTTAACCAGTATGATCAATGCAATTAGAGAAGTATGGAACTAATGTAGGTTGATCGAGGCATGAAAAAATGCATAAGGTGTGCCTATTAAAAAGGCATGTTACCGTTTACTGCTTTTGAAGAGCTAGCCTACATGTGGTGATATACATTGTGTTGTATCAAGCACATGATCGGAGAGTGAGTATAGCCTATACTGTAGCCTACCTGTTGTCACTGACAGGGCATGTGATCTTTGTCCAGGCCAAAACAAAAAATGACATGTGCATAACTTGTTGATTTAGATTTAGGTATTCATGGTCAAAAGAGCATTTGATCATTGTCCAGGCCAAAAAGAAAGAAAAATGACCTGTGCATAAGTTATAGTTGTTTTGAATTGTCGTCTCAATAAAAAAGGGATGTATATGTTAAGTCATCTTGTACAGTATTCTAATCAAGATGCCTCTGGTGATGCATGTTTCCATAACGCAGACTATCAAATTTACGTTTCCGTCGCGCCGTGTGTCTGTGCGCCCCTCTCACCTTTTTCACCCATGACCAGTTTGCATGCCTGAACTGTATTAATAAAGATACTCGCCTCGTCCAGACAGTCCCGTGTGTGTTTGCATTTCTCCGTGACACAAGCTAAACCTCTAGCTTAACATGGCTCAGTCTAAACTGTACAGTCAAAAGTACAGAATGGAGTGGGAATCAAACCCTGAATTCAAAGGCAGGTTGAAGCAGTTTATTGGGGATGATACTCGGGCATACTGCATATATTGCAAGGGTGATTTCTATGCCAAACTAAGCGATATAAAAAAAAACACATGGCAACTCCAAAACACATGCACAAGGTGTATTATGCAAATTAGGTAATGACGTCATCTATCGACTTTTAGGACAGCCAATACAATAGTATTATATTCAATATTGGTATTCTTTTTAGCGATTGTAAGCTGGCATGACATCTAAACGATTTGCTGACAAAATAATTAAAACATGTTTTTGTGTAATTCTGCACATTATATAATGTAGAACAAAAGGACACAGTATGATGTAGAGAAGACAAAACTGGTATGGTATGGAGGACTGTGTGGAGCTGTCGTCTTGGTTGTGTTTAATAGAGTGTTTTTGTGTGGCTGTCAGTCTAATAGTGTTGTTGTAGTTTCAATGACAACTCTAAATGCTGCCTAAAGTTGTCTTTTTTTGAAGAAAAACCCCCACAAATTTTTCGCCGCTCGCGCTTTGCATCCACCGCAACACTTCAGTGTCCTGCTTGCTTGGTAGTCTCCCGGCCTGAATTGGATCCCCAGCACGCCCCTGCCTAGTAATGTTGTAGAAAAGTGTATATTGAAATTAAAATCAGGTAAACGTGACAGTGGAGCTGGTTTTGACTGATCATCTCTTGAATGGCACTTCAATGTTGTACCAATACGTTTCTATTCTGTTCAACTGTATGTTAATACACGGTCATACTGCCAATGATCTACTTTATTCAACAATTGTATCTATTCCTTAAGACCTCGGTGCTTCACTGTGTTCTGCAGACAACTATCGTGGAATTGCTTTGTGTTGTTCCTTGTGTAAAGTTTTGGACGTTATTATTGATATATATAGCAGATTCCTGCATACATCCGACCTGCAATTCGGTTTCAAAACTGGTCTGTCCACAACTTTGTGTACAGCTGTATATATAGAAACTATCAACTATATTATATAAGGGCATATTATATATTATATAATAGCAATGTCTACAGTTGTTTACTAGACGCAAGTAAGGCATTTGACAAAGTCCACTACGGTAAATTGTTCACACTGCTGATTACTCGTGGCTTACCTCTGCCTGTTGCTGGAGGGATACACTCGTCAACGGGCATGTGTCTGCTGGGATGCATGTACATCCAGATGTTTTACCGTATCTAATGGTGTTAAACAAGGTGGGGTACTGTCACCAATTGTTTATTGTGAGGTTTTTACGAAATAAACCAAGAGCAAACTCCAGTAAAATGCAAAAGGAGGCTTTATTTCTGAAGGGGGAAACCCCCCAACAGAGCTGGCAACAGTACTAAGTCCTCAATCCAAAATCAGAATCCAAAGGGCGAAATCCAGAGTCATACACAGGGCACCAATCACAAAAATCGTAGTCAGACTAAAGAGGTCAAAAAACAAGAATGCGGCAAAAGTACAGGGAATAGGCAAAGCTCGATATCAAGGACGGTCCAGTCAGAAAGATAAACACTGAGAAATCAAGGCGAGAAACGTGGCACGAGAAAACTAGGGAGAACGATCTGACAAGAGAGTGAACCAAACAGACATCTTATATACACATCCGGGGTATACACATGACCAGGGAGAACAGGTGCAATCAATGGTAACAATGATCAGGGAGAGACACATGAGAAATAAACTAATTACATGAATTTGGCTGTAGCCAAAACGCAGACAGGGATCACAAGACAAACCTAAGTACAAAACAACAGCCCCGGTTACGGAGTACTAAAGTGCCAAGATAAAAGAAATGGAAAGCACAAAGTATAAGTGGAGATCCACAGAAACTTGCAGCAGAGATAATTAGGGATAGGCAAGGAGGCGGAGATTGGAATTGAGCGACTGCTGAGAGATCGTTAGTCAATTAGTATGTGCAGCTATACAATCCCGAGTGCATGTTAGAAAGTTGGTAAAAATATACAAGATTAGTGTGGTTAGTAATTAGCAAAAACAATAAACTGTTAGTATGTGTTAGTAAGACAGTAAAAGAGAGAGGAAGGAAGAACACGAGATAATGAAAGAAGATTGAAACCCAGAAACCAATAAATCACCCAATGAGTGGCACGCAAGACAAGGGACCGTGGGCAAAGACACACACATGACAAGACAGGGGAGACAAAGTGCAAAGCATGGAAATGAAAACATGGCATGGAAACTAAATGATCTAAGACATGGAAAAGTAATAACACAATGAAATCTACCAAAACACAATACATAATCCTAAGAATGGTCATAAGGCAGGCAGTGGTCACTAAACACAAAAAGCATACATGGCTAAGCCAGGCACAGAACTTAAACATGACAGCAGAATGCAGAATCACAACATGTATGGTATATATAGATGAACTAATTGTGACATTGGAGCGTTCTGGTCTGGGCTATCACGTTGGGCGTCACTACGTCGGCGTTCTGGGCTACGCTGATGACTTGACCCTGCTCAGCCCCAGTCTAACGGCACGCAATGAAATGTTAGTCATATGTAGCACCTTTGCTGTTAAATATAACATATGTTTTAATGCTAAGAAAACTGCCTGTATAAAATTTGGATCAAATGTGAAGGAAACTGAAAAGGTTTATCTGGATGGCTCTGTGATTGAGTGGGTTGACTAAAAACACCTTGTAAAACACCTTGGTCACTATGTGGACTCTGACCTGCGGTATAACCAGTCAGTCAGTAGGAAAAAAGGTGTTTTCAATGCTGCTGTAAATAAACTGGTTGTATCATATGGTAAATTGCAAACACCAAATATTGTGTATCTGTTTCATACCTTTTGTTGTTCTTTTTATGGATCTCAGTTGTGGGACTTCTTGTCAACTGGTTTTAAATCTTGTTGTGTTCAATGGAACAAGACGTTGAGAAAACTTTTATGTTTACCATACCATACACATTGCCGGTTATTAGGACCGATCACTAATCAACTGCATATTTCTTTCCAACTGAAAATCAAGTCCCTCAGATTTTTGTACAACATGTTTCATCATGTAAACCCTGTGGTTTCGTACATTGCAAAGGTTGCTCATTCATATGCTATGTCTCCATTTGGCAGAAACATTGCTCAACTCCGTCATGTATATGACACTAATTTTAATGATGATTTGTTGTTGAATATCCGCAGGATACACAATGCACATGTTTTAACAGCTGACCAGAGTTCTATTGTCAGCATGTACCATGATATGTGTACCTAACCCAGTCTAGCAGATGACCTGTCCATCCCAGGATCCATTCAAAAGTTAAAATCTCCCCCCATAATGAGCAGATGAGAATTCAGATCTGGAAGTAGTTTGATAAGGTAAACAAAAAACTGGGTATCATCAAAGTTAGGAGCATAAATGTTAGCCAATATGACCTTGGTACTATAAAGTTGGCCCGTAACTATAATATAACGACCATTTGGATCTGCAATAGAGTTAGAAGGAGAAAATGCAACGTTCCTCTTTATCAAAATGGCCACGCCTCTCGTCTTAGCCTGAAATGTGGAATGCGAAAGCTGCCCCACCCACCCGCCCGACAACTGGGAATGGTCTGACCTTCGAAGGTGAGTCTCCTGAAGAAAGGCGATTCCAGCCCTCAAGTGTTTGAGATGTGCTTGTGTTTTTTTCCTCTTAACCGGGAGATTCAGGCCCTTGACATTCAAGCTGACAAAGTTGAGGTCACTGTTCATGCTGCTTCTGTGAGTAGTTTGGTATGAAAAGGCAGTTAAACATCAGACAGATAATATGATACTGATTAACTTTTGAATTAGTCCAATGAAAGAGGTTATAAACATGAGCACACATTTCACTACGAGTGACAGCAAAGCAAAACGACCCACCCCAAAACCCAAGGTGACACTAGCTGTTGTCACAAACAGCAAACCTCCCCTTACTAACTTACAGACCTCCAAGTTACTTTCCTAATCTAAATATAAACCTCTATTCCGCCCTAACATTAACTCATAAGGTTCCCCATTTTATAAAATAAAGAAGGCTGAATGAAAAGAGGCATAAATATATAAAGATACAGGAAATAAACCTTGCTGTACAAGTGGACCAAAAGGACCTCAATGCTCGCAAAGTACGTAAATAAAATGGGATAGAAATCCCCTAATACTTGTGTCAATTACCTATATTTTCTACAAATGTGGTTTAAAAAAATCAGCAGCTTTGGAAATTACAGAGAAAGTTATGGTACGTAAGACAGTTGCATTATTGCTTAAATTTTCCCAACTTTAACCAGCCTGTAATTTATAAACATAGACATAGGGGCGAAGAAAAAAAAAACTCTGTCATCATGTATCAAAATGCCTTATAAAATTAAGACAAAGTAACATGAAGCAGTACTCACAGCTTAAACAGAAATATTTTTACCTGAACTATAAATAAACGTTTCAAAATTTAGACAGCCATTCACTTTTACACACTGAGCATTGGTGAAATCGTTGCGAGGAATCACTGAACGCCTGAATGAACGTGTCTGCCTCGGTCACTGATCCGAGCCAGATGCGGGTACCGTCGGACAGTGTAATGCGGAGCCTAGCCGGATAGAGTAAAGAGGGCTTCAGTCCAGTGGTGTTGCCAGGATACCAAGCTTGGGTGGGCTTCTGTCCTCTTTGGGGGGGCCAAAAAAAGAACCTCTAAATCATAAATTGATCATAAATTGATCATCACCAAAATTTAACGAAGTTGTTCCCAGATCATCATCTGCAACTTGTAAAAATTTCATGAAGATCTGTTATGTTGTTTCCGAGAAATTCCACTTAATAGCTCTGATCTGGATCTGGATCCAGAATCCAGATCTGGATCCTTATCACCACCTAAATTTAATGGGGTCGTCCTCGGCCCAAGATCTATCTGTGGTAAAAATTTCATAAAGATCCATCCAGTAGTTTCCGAGAAATCTTGTCCACAGACAGACAAACAAACAGACAAATAAATAAATAAAATAACGGACCCGATCGCATTATCTCCATGGCGGAGATAATAAATAAATAGGGCCTATATATATATATATATATATATATATATATATATATATATAGTGGCGGCTGGTGAACTGGCGGTAGGTGAGGGACATTAAATGGTGTGGTCAGTTTTCATTAATTATGCACACTATTGTTGTGCCAATCGTGAACCGCGATTTTTTAAGCAGGTTCACCACCTGCTGCCATGGGGCGAACATCCTAGCTTTCCCTTTTTCCTTCATTAAACTCAATGCAGGTTGAACAAAAGTGCAAAACATCAAAGGGCATGTGAAATGCTTCCGGAAAAAAAACTTGACTGTCATCAGTATTTTTCAGCTACATGCTTCACGGAGCCAAGTAAAGCAGTGGTTCTCAAACTCAGTCCTGGGGGACCCCTGTTTAGGCTGGTTTTTGTTCCAATCACCTTGGCAATCTCAGTATCTTAGGCCCAGTTTACACGAAGACACTTGCAAGTAAAGACGACAAAATATTTTAACGGAAGTGCCTTTTGTTTATATGGTGACGGCGTTTTTGGGGCTTGAAGACGCAAAAATCTCAAACCACCCTCGAGAGTGGAAAACTTGAATACGCTCCGGCGTAGCGTTTCCATCTGAACTGGCCAAGACGCAAAACTGGCTCAGATCTGCTGTTCTGCTCACGTCGCGTAGGCGTTTACGTCACGCAGTAAACAAACATGTCGGATTACATCCATGCTACGGACCTTCAGGCTACTCTGGCAGCCATAATAAATGTACAGGAATCGTTACTACAAATGTACAGAATCTGTACACATGCTATTGGCGAACAGAGGAGGATCTACCTGACCAGACGAAGTTCTTCTTGTTACCGGTAGCCATATTTTGTGATTTCGCGGCACAGTGACGAGAAGAAGGAAGATTCTACGCATGTGCGTAGGCATGGCGGCGTTTGTGTCAGTGTATCCCAGCACCACCTAGCCGTCTGGCATGCATACCCAATCGATTTCTACACACTTTTTGCGTCACCGTGTGCACACAGATTTCCTCCCGAGAACGCTCCTCTGAACGCGAAATAAAAAGTGAAGACGCGACGCCACTTTTGCGTCTTCTGTTCACACCGTCATCATGTAAACCTAGCCTTAACAAGATGCTAATTATCTAAACTAGGCGCTTATAATGTTGGATTACTTAAATTCTTAAATCACATCATGCAAGAATTGTCAATGTATGCAATGAGAAATTTATCTTCTATGGGCATGTAGTACTCACTGGATTAAATTTCAAAGAGTTGATTTCAATATACATGAAAAAAGGTAACTATAACCAATGCAATTAAAGTCTGAGGTCAATCAGCAGGCTCTTAATTGGTATTTACACCTGGCCATCATTCCTAACCATCAAGAAGATGATGATGAATGCAATAACAACGCCAATGATAATGAGGCCCACCAGTTTTGTGGTGAAGTATCAGGTGAAAATAGCCAATTATTGCGTATACAGCAATTAAGTTACATGTTTAGTCATTAAGTTGGCAAGTTAATCTTATTGGTCTGTTACCTCTTTAATTTTTTGCCAATAGTGCAATGAGTACAATGTAAAATTAGTCATCTTTGGGGCATTTCAAAGCCATGTTTGGCATTCTGTAGATTAAGATGGTAAATTACCTCTCTGAAGATCAAAAGAACCTAATTAAGAAAAACTAACAGCTTGTTAAAATCCTGGAATTGCTATTGTGGTTGCAATAAAAACCAGCAACACAGGGGTCCCCCAGGACTGAGTTTGAGAACCACTGAAGTAAAGGACTACAGAATCGCCTCCTATTTACCAATTAGGCAACTCTCAGAAAAACAAACCTATTCCCATTTACTTTGCTTGATTGGCAATCAAATGGTGGATTCGTCTACTCTCTAAGTTGAATAAGTAGAGCTGTTTGGACAGCATGATTGATTGATGCATTTCTAAATTTAAAAGGCCATCGAACAGCAGATTTGCATGAACGCGATTGTCATTGCCACACGATTTAGTGCGACTGATCATTTATATCTCACATTCACGTTTCATCCGCTTTTGGGGAAGAGGAAGATTTTTTCTAATCATTCAAACTGCCATTCTTTCAATCTAACACCGTAGCTCAGTTATGTTTGTCTGCTTTTCACCATCACATCTTTTTGGCCACTGAAATTGTTTGATTGTTATTGAGACCATGAACATGGGAGCAGATTTGGGGAAGGGCGGAGCACCTGCAATTTGCAAAATCTAAAATCAGGCTTCTTCCCGGCAGTATTTTAAATCGTTTTAAGCCGCTTCATGTGTGTATGTTTAAACACGTTTACTTTTCTTAGAGTTGCCTTCTGAAGTCCTTTACTTGGCTCCGTGCAGCATGTCGCCAAAAAATACTTACGCCAGTCAAGTTTTCTTCCGGAAGTGCTTATCATACAGAATTATTATTGCAACAACCCCAGTGAGTGACTAGCAACTCCAGACTAGCTGCTGGCTAGCTGCCTGGGCTCATTCGGTCGCCAACTCTGGTTATAACCACACGAGTCAACACGGATGACAAACTAGTACACAAATTACCTTAATGTCAAACAAGACTGACAAAATAAGCGGTGGCAGAAGTAGCAATAAAAGGGATATGGGTGAAGTTATAATTCCCTGAGAAGCACAGGGCTATAGACGTGACCTCAGCCTGATGAGTGAAGACGGCAATCTAAGAGAATGGGAGGGTCCCTAGTAAATCGATAGTGCCCGTTGGTTTCACAGCAGAATAGACTGGCAAAGGAATCCACCAATCACACGCAGTGATAGATAGATGAAGCATACTTAAAGCTCACTGTAAATGGCTGTCTATCTCCGGCTGTAAATCAGTTGGATATCGCGTGTTCGCTGTCAAATTGTAGTAAATCGGTTTTTTATCTTGAGTTTTCATTGGGTGGGCAGAGCTTTTCTCAGGATGGGCACTGCCCACCCCATACACCCCCCCCCCCCCCTTAGTAACGCCCCTGCTTCAGTCCTAGTTTGTTGATGAGTTGACATCATGGTCCCGTACACTCTCCGCTGGTTTACCACTTCTGGTGAATAGTCTCCCTGATCAGAAGCTCTTTGCTCTGAAAGCGGTGAAAGCAAAGCAGGACAGGCCGAGGCTTGTCGTTGCGGCCCGGTTTGGGAGCCAGGCTGCGGTGAGCCCGATCTAGCTCCGGGACAGAGAGGAATACTTCTTCACCGAGAGCCTCCAACAGCAGCTGGGCGAAGAACTTAGTGGGTTGTGGACCTTCGATACCTTCAGGCAGACCGATAAGCCGAGCATTACACCTTCTGTTCCTCCCCTCCAGGTCAGTTAGCTTAGCCTTTAGCCTCTGGTTATCAGACTGCAACAGGTCGCAGGAGGCTTCCACCTTCTCCAGCCGCCGGTGTAGGGACTTGGCATTTTCCTCCAGACATGTTAATCTGTTGCTGTGGCTAGTTAATGTCTCATGGAGTCCGTCCAATTTCTCGTTCAGCTCTTTAAATGATGTTTTGAGCTCGGAGAGCAGGGCTAATCTGTGGTCCGATAGCATTGCTAATAGATCAGCCTTGCTAATAACTGTAGTATCGGCATCTTTTTCGCCCGATTTAGATTGTTTTGGAGCCTTTGTTGGTCCGAGAGTAACAACAAATATGTTCTATTAATGGTAGAAGAAAAAAAAAGTCGCAAACAGTTGTCAAGTGATAAAGTACAGGTGGGTTAGGTTTAAAGATAAATATAGCGGGAGCTAGAGGTTAACACGACTCTACTCCATGCGTCCTCCGTGATTCTGTCTCTTGAGGTTACGAAGTTAAGTGATCACAACTGCTGGGACTCCTCGATTGCGGTCAAATTTAGTTTTTAGCAACATATGGCATCAGGTCAGTGTACCACAGTGTCAGTCAAGTGTTTAGTTTAACCGCATATCGCTTTAAAGGCGCTTCGAGTGTCTAGTGCTGTAAGAAGCCACGCGTGAATCCATAGCATGCATGCATGCATGCATGCATTCATTCATTCATAATACGCATTTCTGGGAATCGGATGCAACCTGTCAGGATGGAAATGATCGGTCCTTCTCCCGTGGAATCTTGGCGAAAAAATATGAAATCGTTTCATACAAGTTTGCTTACTTCATAAAGAGAAATCCAATAGTCTTGTTGAAATATATAGGTAGGCTTATGTGGATGGGGGTGAGAAATGAATGAATAAAAAATAATAGTAATAATAAAAAAAGACTGCTTTTCCTCATCACCCTTGCCATTCTTGATAAAATGTATTTGAACTCTTTGCTTCGGGATCGATCCGTAAGTAAGGATGAGTGTTATACCTTATTTTGATCTTGGATCTTTGGAACCTGTCCTTAAGCTAGAATTCTGCTATTAAGCATAAGAATTTTTACTTCATCAATTGCATCAAATGGCTGTCGATATGGAAAGCAAACATTCAAATGAGCAGGGATGGAGGTGATTTGCGTAAATTATGCAAATTAGGTGTCCAACATGGCCGCCACAAAGGGGCAGATCATGACGTTCTCAAAACGCCACATCCCAGTAACTAAGTCATTTCAACTCTAAGCGGAGGTTGTCTGATACAGCATCTATGGGCTAAACCTTAAAGTCGCATACTATAACAAAATGTAAAGGTATTGAAATTTTGCTCATGACTTAAACTCTCTACCTGATTATATATTCAGCACCCCTGAAATTAAGAATAACAAATGGGCCATTGTAGCTGTCTGAAGACAAATTCCCTTTTTATTACCCCGGCATATAATGCGGGGGGTTATAGCTATCGCTCTGTCCGTCTTTAAACATGAGTTTGTCATGTTTGTCATATCTCGGAAACTATATGTGCTAGCTTCACCAAACTTGACTAGCATGTCAATCATGATGTGTAGATGTGCCTTTTAAAGGTTGTTACACAACCTACAGCCGGGGGGATCCGCCATTGCCGGATGGCGCTTGTTTGTAATATTTGTCATCTTTGTACTTGCCTCATGAGCATATCTTTTATTTGGGTAATAGTTCATTGGAAATGTGTGTGAAGTGATTTTTTTTTCATCTGTTGCTTTAAATGGTTTAATTTGCGAAGACCGCACAATTGATCACATGACCGGGGAAAGATAAAGAGATGTATACAAGTCATCAGATGAACAGGAAAGAATGAGACAAGTCGTTAGCATTCCGTTGATTAAAAAAAAAGGGGGGGGGGGGTTTCTGCAAAGTTTGGAACATGTGGGAAAGGCGCAAAACGCTATGTCTAATCTCACGTTGTACTTAATATTTTCTGGTGTTAGTCAAATGATTTTCTCTGAACCGAGTGCAGTATATCGATCTCTGTTCTGTTTGCATTGTAGCTGTCACGGTGTTAAAGAAGCAACAGAACAGCTCCGAATGAAAATGGCAACGATTAAAACCACTTCTTAAACATCAGTTGATGCCTCCTGCATGTTGAAATAATCCCACGTATTACTACAGCCATATTTGGGTCCAGGACAACCATACTGTATATTGAGGATCCAAATTTCATTAAGATTGGACTTGTGGTTTGGGAAGCAGCGCGCGAATGTGGAAAATGTTATGGTAGTTTATAGCAGTAATATACCTTAAAGGGGAACTCTGGTCAATTTCAACACGTATCTTTGTTGTTTGTGGTGAAGGAGTACTGTCAATAGCGAGACAAATGAGGAAATTTTGTTTTGCCTACACCGAGTTATGCTCCTGCTAAAGTTCGCACCTAAGCGGCTCCAATGGGGCAGGCTTTTAACGTGCTTTTAGCGTCTTAACACAATCGTGATGTAATTTCAAGTCCATAGCCATGTTCACCTAACCCTTCCAAGTGACCACAATGAATTTGACTACAGTAGCTCAACTAGAAATGTATAAAAATTGTGCTGATTTACTCAGTGCACGTACCTCTGTTTACTTCTTGTTTTCCGATGAAGTCCACACTAGTCGATTGTCGAACTCGAAAAATCCAATATTCCAAAATGTCATTTTTCCACCAAAAAACATGCTTACGAACCGTTGTGGTTATGTCCATTGCGATGACTGTGTAGCAACATGGCTACACTGCAGCCTAACATCACAACTACATTTTAATACTAGCACTACAGGTGAGTGTCGGCAACATCCACGGAGATCTGACAGCTGACAGACGAAGACGGAGCGTTGGAACGACAACGACATTTGTTCAGTATCTTGAAAATATTTGCTCTGATGGATAGTTCATCCGAATCCGATGTGGAACACGAAGAGTTTTTTGAGTTTGACGGCCGGGGTTACCTCTTCGAACCTGAATATACGGACGAAGAGTTATTGGCACATAACTGCACATTTCAGAGTTGCCTTTTATTGTGGACAGTCTAAGGTACACCTGTGCACTAATCATGGTGTCTGATGAGCATCTTGATGTGGCACACCTGTGAGGTGGGATGGATTGTCTCAGCATAGCAAAAGTGCTCACTATCACACATTTAGACAGATTTGTGAACAATGTTTGAGAGAAATGGTAATATTGTGTATCTGGAATGAATTTTAGATCTTTGAGTCCATCTCATGACAAATGGGAGCAAAAACAAAAGTGTTGCATTTATATTTTTGTTGAGTGTCATTATAGAGGCATCTCTCTTATTGATTCTATCTGCAAATAATTTTCATACATTTTGAATAAGCGTTTGAAATCCTGGTGTGATGCTCATTAAATTATTGATGAGTCTCAGGCAGGTTTTCGAGCTGGGTACTCTACAATTGACCACATTTTTACCCTTCAGGCATTAGTTCAAAAATATTCATGTAAAAAGAGAGGCAGATTTTTTGCCTTTTTATTGACTTTTCTAAGGCTTTTGACACAATAAGACATGATGTTCTCTTGCAATCTTTAGCTGATGTTGGTGTATCTGGTAAATTTTTCAACATAATTTCATCTATGTACAGTAATTTATCTGCATGTGTTAGAACCCCAAAGGCATTATCTAGGTGTTTTACATGTAATATCGGAACCCGTCAAGGATGTGTGTTAAGTCTGCAATTGTTTATTATATTTATAAATAAGTTGTTTTCATTAATGCAACAGGAAGGTGGCTTGGGTGTTTTTGTTTCACCTGATTATAACAATCTGTGCTCGCTTATGTTTGCTGATGATGTTTCTGCACTTTCTGATACATGTAATTTGTTACAGCAGAAACTAAATGCACTTGAAATTTTTTGTGACCAAACTGGAATGTCAATTAATCTTAGTAAAACTAAGATTCTTGTTTTTAGAAATGGTGGGCCATTAAGGAGTTTTGAAAAGTGGTTTTACAAGGGAAATGTTATTGAAACTGTACCCTTTTACAAATATTTAGGACTTTTATATACACCAAAGCTTGTATGGAGTAAGGCTCAAAGCTGTGTAGCATCTCAGGCCAATAGGGCAATATTTTCAATATATGGTTTCCAAAAAAGGATGGGAAGACTCAATTGTCAAGACTTGTTTAAAATGTTTGATTGTATGGTCTCACCTATTTTATGTTATGGGTCTGAGGTTTGGGGTACTAATTATTGTAAAATCATTGAGTCTGTTCAGGTGAAGTTTTGTAAATATTTTTTGCAAGTTGGAAAATCTACATGTAATAGTATGGCTCTTGGTGAATGTGGCAGACTCCCTCTACAATTTGTTTATATGACTAAGGTAATTAAATATTGGTGTCGTTTATTGTATATGCCACAAAATAGATTGCGAAAACAGTATATATTATGATTAAGTCTTTAGATGATGTTGGTCGCTCCACCTGGGCAACATGTGTCAAAAATATTTTATTTGAGTATGGTTTTGGGTATGCTTGAATATGTCAGGATGTGGGTAATGTAAATTATTTCATATCCTTATTTTAGCAGAGACTGTCTGACAATCTTAAACAGTGCTGGTTCTCTTCAATCCAGAATTCTAGTAAATGTTTTCATTACTCCCAGTTTAAAACACTCTTAAATGTGGAAAGGTACTTAAATTTGATATTCCATTATATCTTAGATCATCCTTTTCCAAATTTAGATGTGGTAATTTAAACCAAGCAGTTGAAACTGGGAGATATATTAAAGTTGACCACAAAGATAGATTATGTTTATTTTGTAAATTGAATGGTGAAAGTCATATTGAGGATGAATTTTATGTTTTTTGCAAGTGTAAACATTTTGATGACTTAAGACAAAAATATATTCAGATGTACTTTGTTGCCTTTGATCCTGAGGCAAACTTTATAAACATTATGAAAACTAATAATGACTTTGTCATACAAAATGTTTGTATTTTCTTGTATCTTGTAAATAAGCGTATAAAACATTTTCCAATATAACAGCATGTGCACTATATATATTGTGTAAATGACTGTATTATGGGCCTGTGGCCTTTTTACTGAATAAAATATGTCTGTCTGTCTGTAACTTCTCAAAACAACCCTAATACACCTGACTGTAATCATCAGCAACTCTGTGAGATCTCTCACTTTGAACTATGTTCTCCTCTCCGAGTAACAGCATGATAACCTCCAAGACAATAGATTTCCTGAAACAGATGCCAGGCTTTAGAGAAATCTATGTAGTAGTGATGCGCGTGTCGGCCTGGAACCCGTGGTGTCCCGCTGGTTTACCCGCGGGTCGGGTCGGGTCGATATTTTTAAAAATTTAGCGGGTGCGGGCGGGTTGGGTCATACAGTGGCGACATCTAATTCCCACGACATTGAAAATAAAAAGTATAATAGGCTATTGGCCACTTGAGGGCTCTAGACATACAGCCTAGATAATATGCCCTTGTCAAATGATGTAACACTACCTTAAGCAGAATAGAATTCCAATTGTACCTCTCCCTCTTCCTACTCTCTACTCTCGATGTGCACGAACTCACTGTGTGCGCGGCTTAATCCTCCACGGTTAGACTGAGGATCTAAAGGTTGAATGATAGCTCATCTTATAAATCGTTCTGCAGTCAGCACCAAAATATTATATAGTAGTAGTAATTTTATTGACCTGTGGGTCCAAACAACACATAGACAAAACATTATTTCGCCACTTCACAGTGAAAGGCATATGACGATTTGTATTCAAAAATATAATCAACTTGTTGAGGTGCTTCCGTTTATCAGCTACGTGTTCTCTAACAGCAGAGAGTGTGCTGCCATCTGCAGTAAAGACACTTCTTGGATGTACATTTCTATAACACCATTCTGTACACATATCACCCAAACGAATAGGTAACCTATCATTACTGGAGCATGTATGGTCATAAACTTAGTCTTGCTCTGATTAATTACCATACCATGAGACAAAGAATAATCCTTTAAAACTCCATGGTGGCCAAAGCAGTTCTCTGCGTCCCAACAACAAGCGCAACAAGCGAGCGAACCTTCAGTTCGGCTGGCCGTGTCTTGGAAGCGCGCCGTAATCGCTTAAACCCTGGCACTGTTGACGCGATTTTCTTTTTGCCTAGTTTGGGAAAAAAATACACCTAGGCCGACAATATAAGCTGTGTTGAAAAAATCCCCGAAAGACCCCCCCCCCCCCCCCCCAAAAAACAATCTTGAAATAAATATATGAGGAAAAAAGAATTTCCTCGTAGACAGGATATCGCAACACTGTATGGGAGAGTAGGTGATTGCCACTGCGTCACTGTCATGTTAATTTTGCTCCAATAAAACAGCCTGTTTGCAGCCTGTTATAAAGAATTACAGCCAAAAGCCAATGGTATGTTGTGCTCCATTCAAATCCATAGGGTAACAGAGGAATAGTTTTTTTCCATTGCAAATCATGTCACACAGACCCACTGTATTCTTTTTCTCTTGCTTTCTTTTTGTGTCGGGTCGGGTTGGGTTCGGGTTGAAAATCTGCGAGTTGTAGCGGGGCGGGTTTGCTGTCACATCAGGTCGAGTTGGTGCGGGTGTTAAAAAACCTCGATCCGCGCATCACTACTATGTAGTGAAAGCAGAGAAAAGTACTTGTCAACTGTAATTTCTTTATTTCCAAACATTTAAATGAGAATCAAACCATCATAAATGTACCTAATAATATCAGCAGAAATGGATTTACTTTAACGTTTTGTTCATTTTCTTTTTTTTTTTGTGGGGATGAAAGAGAATTGTGTGAGTCTGCTTTGATGAACCTTGTGTTTTCATCTGTAAGACCTTACATCAGGTTACGCAGTTTCAGGTGTGCTGCAGTAAGCTGACTGTATTACATCACTTGTTTGTCTGGGATGCACTTCTTGGATTGCATCACTGACAAATAATATATTGTTAGAACAGGGATAGAGGGGCACTCATCTACCCCTCCTTTTAGCCCCTCCTCTGTTTTACTGCAGATCTGTTTGTCACATCACAAACTCACTCTGCAAACCCAACCCCCCTATATGTGAGTCCTCTTGCACACACACCCATCCTTAAATATAATCCTGTGGTGACAGGGTATTGTACAGTCACTCCAAATGCTGTTGCTCCCTAGGTGGATTTTTGACTGGCGGTAGTCTGCACTGCTTTCACACCACTCAAATTTATAAATTTATGTGAACTAGAACTATAGTGAATAAAGACATAATCCCCTGGATACAGGTGATCAGGATACAGTTGCCTATTGGGCTGTCTGACCTTCAGGAGTGTATGCTGAGCCATTACAGTTACTCAGGTGAGTAACTTATTCTTTCATTCAATCTATTGAAACACTTTGTCATTTCTTATGCTATTGCAGACAGTAATACAATAGACCTAAAGGGCAAACTTTGTCTTCTGGGAACACTGTCCCCAATCTTGGGAAGCTGCCGTGCAGTCTCAAAGAATAAAGATTGGTGTCACAGATGAGAGGTAGTTTTTCCAGGATGGAGCTAGTCTTCCCAGAAAACAAAGAAATTATCCCTCAGTGCAGCAACACAAAAAAAAAGTTGTGCTGGGCTCCAGACATGAATAATTTCTAAAAGGAGAAAGCTTGATTTTGCGCAAAATAGGCCAGGCCATCCTTAAAAATTTCTGTTGGGCGTAACCCAACCCAGTTTTGAGACTCAGGATCGGTTGGTCGTTTTTTTTTTTTTTAATTTTATTTATACCTTGCTCTTTATAATAATGCCTGTTGGAGGCAACTTATAGCCGTTCAATAAAATTGTCTTAATACATTTTGCTAGTTTGCCATTTGTGTCACACATCAAATATCCAATATAAAGAGTAAGACAAAACCACTTGTCAAGAGTTGGAACCACTGACTGCATATATGGACTAACTAGATAGCAAGGCAGCAAGTTGCTACCTTAGAAACTATGCTTCCGCGAAGCGCACCTCAGAACAAATTCTAAACCCACTTGACTATATAAAAAAGCCACATTTGAGCCAAAACTTTGTATATTTATCAGTTTATTTGTTTAAGCACATCATATTAATCTTCAGCAGTTAACTCTGAGTTCGCCCAAGATCATCAGTAAATGCACGCAATAATTTCTAGCGTTTCTTCGGAGTAGTAATAAAATGATGACACACCTGCAAGGAGAAGAAACAACCAGGCTAGACAAGCACAACTTTTCTCGAGACGATATGGCAGCAGCAACATGGGCGACCTCCACTGTGGGGTCCGGAATTATGTACCCTCCCTGGAATACATCACTGAAGTGAAAATATAAGTGCGAACCAATTTATCATTTTTTATTTAGTAGTTAACAGCTTCCTCAAGAAATAGTGAGAACGAAGGATTGCTCAAGTTGGACGGCGAAAGAATAAACAGCATGAAGGGTAAGTTTCTTGACCAAATGAACAACCGTTCCAATGTTTATAAACCATAAACCACTTAATCACTGCACAATGTCACTGCGGCCCGCCATCAAATCGCCAAGGCAAGGTGGCGTAAATATTTATTAATTTGCATTACTAAACTTTCAACAGAGCAGTTTATGTAAGATATAGGTGGAATTTTTTTTGGCTTGTGCATGTTGTAGAGTACAATAACTAATATTCAGTATACTTAAACTCTTCTGCCTCATACCAGCCAGCAGTGGTCGGCAGCTCCTTTCAGAGTAGAGCACGACTGGCCAATGTGCTACAGGGATGCAAATTGGGTAGAGTCTGGGAAGGGAAATAAAAAAATTAAAATAAAAAAAAAAACAGTTGCTTTGTTTGTTACATGAGCATGTCCATTGGCCAGCCGAGCGCTTGTCAGGAAGATTCTAAGCTTGTTCATGTTCTGGTATCCTCCGCCCTCGTTCAGAACTTGCGAGGATGCAAACAATGAGTGTACAGAAGCAGTATTGATGGGCACGTGCCTCGAAGGAGAGCCGTGAACCGTCTCTCTCCTGAATTGGCAACAAGGGGCCGCATATGATCAAGTCTTATACTGTACATAGTTCCTCAATTTGCCATTCCAGATTCGGGTGAGATTGAAGATGCCAAATTAAAAAAAAAAAAATTATAAAGAAATCATTGGTTTTAAGCATAGTTTAAATCTTGGTGTAGTGTGGAAGGAAGCCACTAGAGAGCAGTATTCTCCTTTTTAGTCGAGCCCCCGAAGGGGTTTCGCGAGACTATAGTAATCGCTTCGTGTGTGTGTGTGTGTGTGTGTGTGTGTGTGTGTGTGTGCGCGTGTGCGCGTGTGTGCGTGTGTGTGTGTGTGTGTGCGTGTGTGTGTGTGTGTCTGTCCGGACTGATATCTCTGGAACCGCGAGGCCGATTGCCTTCATATTACACAGGCGGGTTCCTTGTGAGAGTCTTTCGGCATGACATAAATTTGAAGGTCATAGGTCAAAGGTCAAGGTCAAGGTCATCATGTTGGCGGATAACTATGGGCGAGACTATGAATTCTCTGAATGCTTGTTTTGTTAAGGTAATCATCACGATGCTGGAAAAGAATGAAGGCTTTGGTTGTTATCAGGCAGAATGTGCGATTGGCCAGGGGATAAAGTTTTGTCGCGACCTAACTTGACTTTGAATTGAGTGGGATTTTATTTTTCTGTTCTTAAATGAAGAATACCAAATGATGACATGTTTTTGCCTCCTTTTATAAAAGCCTGTGCAAATTGCGATAATATCCTGAGGAGCCATTATTCTTCAGTGTGTACCGATGTCAGAGGTTTAGAAGCCCATTAGTAACCTCATTTTAAAGCATCATTCCTCAAGCTGTTCCTTTTTAAGTTTCTCTGATTAACACGCATGCAATATATTTACTGAATAACCAAGACCAATAGCTGACTTATAATGATCTAGAAATGAACGAAGGCACGACACTGCTGTCACGGAAAGGCTGTATTTACACGCAATACATGCTATTTTAAGTATGGCAGTCATCTGTGATGCTTTTTTTTTTTTAAATCTAAAACTTTCGTTTGAATTCAAACTCCCATTTAAGTGATTTTTCAGCCGTTAAATTTGCGATTGCCCTTTACATTAAATAAACAATGGCAAAAATTACTATTGCTGGCTAAGTATGATGCCCAAACATACAATGAAGTTGTACTTTGTAATACGAACTGGTGTGGAATCCTTAAAGACAAGTAATATGAGAAGCAACATTATACTGATCGATTTGAATTCCATTAATCCTTTGTTTACTTGCAAAGCATGCAAATGACCTAACGTTAGCGATCAAAGTATATAATCAAAATTGACAAGCGGCAACATCTTGCCAATCAGGTTTATTAATAAAACGTGCAAGATATAGACAAAGCAGCATAGCAACAGACATAAATGACAGCGTAGAAGCAGCAACATTTTCCTGATCTGAAGTTATCCTGCCAGTGTTTCATGTAACTGGTAGTAAAGCATGCATATTCTGTAGCCAAAACAGCCATTTTCGTAAGTGGTCGTTCAGTTCACTTCACATTTACCTAAACACGCAAATTAATTAGTCTGCTGATGTGCATGACGATTCTGGAGCCAATAGTGGAAGCCACATGGTTTCCGGGGCCCCACAGTGGAGGTCCACTATGATGCTGCAGCCACGTACTCTTGGGAGAGAGATGCTGTCCTCACTAAATAAGCCCTACTTGGCTCACTAGCTAGCTAGCTAGCGTGCATGCTGTGCCTTTCCATAACAATTATGTAACATTAGCTTGTTAGCTAGCTCGGTAGAGCGAACGTTGGCGCGCTACTCAGTTGACTGTGCATTATATGACCGTCACTAACTGACTAGGTAAGTGATGGAGTTGGCTCATAAGCTATGGGAATTACAGTTAAGGTGCAAATGGAAATAAAGCTTGTTTTTTATTAAATTACGTGATTCAGTTACGTAATAAACATAGTCTTTTACTCTTGGTTGTCTCGTATTGAAGTTACAAAACTCATTTAATACAAAACCCAAAACCAGTGAAGTTGGCACGTCATGTAAATCGAAGATAAAAACAGAATACAATGATTTGCAAATCCTTTTCGACTTATATTCAATTGAATACACTGCAAAGACAAGATGTTTAATGTTCAAACTGAGAAACTTTATTGTTTTTGCAAATAATCATTAACTTAGAATTTAAAGGCAGCAACACATTGCAAAAAAGCTGGCGCAGGAGCCTTTTTAACGCTGTGTTACATCGCCTGTCCTTTTAACGACACTCAGTAAACGTTTGGGAACTGAGGAGACCAATTTTTGAAGCTTTCCAGGTGGAACTCTTTCCCATTCTGTTGCTCCAAAACCTGTATGTACCTTTCAGCATTAATGGTGCCTTCACATATGTGTAAGTTGCCCATGCCTTGGGCACTAATACACCCCCATACCATCACAGATGCTGGTTTTTGAACTTTGCGCCTATAACAGTCCGGATGGTTCTTTTCCTCTTTGGTCCAGAGGACACGACATCCACAGTTTCCAAAAACAATTTGAAATGTGGACTCGTCAGAACACTTTTCCACTTTGCATCAGTCCATCTTAGATGAGCTTGGGCCCAGTGAAGCCGGCGGCGTTTCTGGGTGCTGTTGATAAATGGCTTTCGCTTTGCATTGTAGAGTTTTAACTTGCACTTGCAGATGTACCAATGAATTGTAGTAACTGACAGTGGTTTTCTGAAGTGTTCCTGAGCCCATAAGGTGATGTCCTTTACATACTGATGTCGGTTTTTGATGCAGTAACGCCTGAGGGATCGAAGGTCACGGGCATTCAATGTTGGTTTTTGGTCTTGTCGCTTACGTGCAGTGATTTCTCCAGATTCTCTGAACCTTTTGACGATATTACGGACCGTAGATGATGAAATCTCTAAATTTCTTGCAATAACTTGTTGATGAATGTTGTTTTTAAACTGTTCTACAATCAGCTCACGCATTTGTTCACTAAGTGGTGACCCTCGCCCCATCCTTGTTTGTGAATGACTGAGCATTTCAGGGAAGCTGCTTTTATACCCAATCATGGCACCCACCTGTTCCCAATTAGCCCGTTTACCTGTGGGATGGCCCAAATAAGTGTTTGATGAGCATTCCTCAACTCTCTGTCTTTTTTGCCACTTGTGCCAGCTTTTTTGAAACATGTTGCAGGCATCAAATTTCAAATGAGCTAATATTTGTAAAAAAAATTTACCTGTTTAAAAAAAGTTTACCTGTTCGAACATCAAGTAACTTGTCTTTGCAGTGTATTCAATTGAATATAGGTCGAAAAGGATTTGCAAATCATTGTACTCTGTTTTTAGTTACGATTTACACAATGTGCCAACTTCACTGGTTTTGGGTTTGTAGCTTTTGGACTTGTTTCTCGCTGAAGCTTGCAACAAATGCAAACTTCACTCATCTCACGCCGTGCCTTTCCTATGCGAATTTGCTTTCGTATTCTTTGCGTCTGGGTATCCAAATTCTCTCTCTGGATGCCAACATCACATCGAAAGCCGACCTTGGTCTGGCATCTGCACTTAGTGGAATTTTCTTGTGCTTAATGTCCATGATTGTAAATTGGACACATTGTATCCATGGATTTAACATCAAAACAGTTTGAAGTTTTTGTTGTTTTTTTACTGAAAAAAAACGTTGGTCAAAGTTGAATTAGAACATGATGGTGACAGATGGACTTGATACTTCGCAAAACGTATTCATCTGCATGGCCGGTCAAACTGTCAAAAAGAGCTTCTGTACTGATACGTTACTGATGGAGGTTTTACAAATTATCTCCCATTTCTGAAAGCCTGTGGATTTTTGATGTCGGTCGGGTTACGCCTAACAGACATATTTTTAAGGACGGCCCTAGCATAAGTGTTTCCATTTCTATTATGCAGAAGCTAGATGTGTTATGATGAGAAATACTTCAGAGAACAGAATAATGTACATTAATGCTTGAATCAGCATAAATAAAAAAAGATAATTTAGCCTTTCAGTCTGTTTGAGTGGTGAAGATCATTGCTCTGTTCAAATATGCTTGACCGTGTAACTGGCATTCACTCTCCTTCCTAAGGAACACCAACCCTCAGACCTGCTGGGTAAATTAATACCAAAATGAACATCAATTCTAGCCTACCTTTCAACCACTCCTCTTCAGCATCCAGTCTCCAACTCTCAAATGCATATACAGAATGTATATCATCACTTGGTGAGTATGTGTTTGAGTTTTTTGTCAAGGTCATCAACCTTGTTGTGGGCTACCCTGCTAACATCATGGTGATGTGGCTTGTGGCCAGAAAGAAGATTGACTCTTCCACCTCTGATATCTTCATCTTCAACCTGGCCATTGCCGATGCCTACTATGGCTTAGTGACCCCCATCAACTATGTTTCCTACCAGATGTTCAAAATGAGATATATAAATGATTTCCAGGTCTTTGTCTATGGTATCAAAGACACCACCTCTCTCTTTCTCACCTGCATTTGCCTGGACCGCTACGTGGCCGTGGTCCACCCTATTATGTTCACTAGCATCAAGGATAACAAGATCAGAGTGACTATTTCCATGCTTGTTTGGGGGCTCATGTTAGCCTTTGCAGTCGGCAGGACATTGTGGTTGAACCTCACACTTAACATCCTTTCCGGGATGATTCTGGCCATCTTCGCCATTATGGTTTTCTGCAACATATCCATTGTGTGGAATCTGAGGAAATCAGTCTTGGGCAAAGAGAAGATTCACCCCATGAAAAAGAAAGCCATCAGAACAGTGCAAATAAGTCTAGCCATCATAGTCTTTCATTACCTGCCTATAGTTGCTATCTTACCTTTCAGGCATAAACAAGATTTCCGAGAATTCTGCCAGGTTGAAATAATTGCATTCGCCTTCATGGACCTCAGTTCCAGCATTGAGCCCCTAATCTACATCTCCAAGATGGAGCAGGTGCCATTTATAAATAACTTGCTCTGCATCTGCTGCCGAAGCCCTAAGTGACACAATGTAAGCACATGAGATGTATGCTTGTGATTGTGACACTGTACTTTCAGTTGTGAAAATGAGTGCATACAACAAAGTAAGAATGTTAAGTGATTGACGGCAAATATTTTAGCTTTCCTTTTCACAGTGATTAGGAAAGAGATGACAATTAACATGATAGCATAAAAGCATTGAAAAAAACGTAAATTCTTTGAATCACCCTAATGCCTGTATCATCACGATTCCATATTATGCAATTAAACATTCAAAATTTTGAAAATAACTCTGCTTGATCTATAAATCCAAAATGAAGAGACCTATTTTTTCTGATGTAATTTTTCTGTTTTTTGTCAGATTTTTCTGTCTTTAGTCGGAATTCCAACTTTTTCGTTCTCATTGTGGACTTATCTGACTTCTGTTGCTTTAATAGCGCCATTCATTCATGAATCATCCCAGTTTTGGAATGAAAAAGTGTTTGATAAGACGCAGTCACTGATTGGTCTCTCTTTGCATGAGGCTGGACTGTCAACTTTTGGCAAAATCCTCTTCCTTTGCATTGAGAGACTATTGCCGTAGTGGAATGTATTTTGAAGTTACAGGGGTATAACTTTGTTGAAGGTTATAACGTCAGGCTTTTCTTTGAATTAGTTTTTAATTGCATTTCAGCTAACTTAACAAATTTACCGGTAAAGTGATAGCTAATATACAATTTTGACTCAATAATTTCCGGATTGTCGGTCAAACTCGAGTTGTTCGTATGTTTTTTACTTTACCTTGTCATGTCTTTTCTCAGACATTGCAGGGAAAGTAGTTAATAGGGTTGGATGCTACAACGTTAGGTCACTGGGGAAGCGCAAGGAGCTAGCGAGATTAGAGGGTTCGCTAGCTAGGTGAGTTACGTTGGTCTTAAAGCCATGGGTTTTTATTTTTTTAATTTTTTTTTTATCATGAACGTGGCACTGTTTCAACCAGGATAGATTGCCTGGATATGGTATCTGATTGCAAGCCTGTGGCTTGTCCCGACAGCTCAGAAGAAGGCCTGGCTAAGATTTACTTGCTTCGTAGCAGCTACACCCATTGGGTTGGGGTACATATGGTTTATGGCTGGCTAGTAAATTCAGATATGACATACTAGCTTATGACCACCGTGTATGTAATGTTTAATTACTGCAGTTGCTGTGATTTGAGTTTTCTGTGGCATTCCATCTGGGGTAGTGTGGTAGAAGAAGGCACTCTTCTCCTCCCCCTAACCCATCATTCTGTCTGTACCTGGCAACCAATCCAGTCCCATTGTCCCATTTTGAATGACCCCCCCCCCCCCCCCCCCCCATTTTATAGTTACTGTCAAGAACAGCCCACCTTGTTTTAGTTTAAATCTCTGGGCCTCCATCTTTAGGGGCTGTTTGCCATGCTGGTACCAGACAGAGCCACAGATTTCAGCAGTTGGTTTTCATTGGTATGATTCACCATTTGTTCGCAATTGTAACAGTACAATAAAGTTGTTAAAAGACTATACTCAGCCAAAATAAAAACTTCACAGTCGTTTGGAGGTCGACAAGTTGAACATTCAAGAAATGAGGTTTTAAATAATGATTTTATTTAATTCTGTACTCATTAAAGATGGTGTATCATAAAAATAATGTCCATAATGTAACCAGTTCCACCGAAAATGCTACGGAAATGTCCAAGAGTAAAAATGGTAAGTGACAACTTGAATAAGAGTAGTGCATAGGCGATTACGTATTGGGCAGACACACAACCTCTAAACAATTCATTCATAGTGGACGTTGCGGTGACAAATCGATTATGCAAATGACGTAAGACAATTTCTCAGTCTTCTGCTTTTGACGTCACACGTGGGCTACCAGAACGAGGTCGGTCAGCTGCGGTGCCGGTTTGTTGGAGACTTGTCCGAAGATCATGGATAGTCCGTCGACTGCATCCCATAACCCTTGCAACGTCAGTGACGGACGTTTCCGTATTCAGCATGCCAATGGCACGTTCACGCTGTATGTTTGACAGCCATGGCATTAAAAATCAACGAATAATTAACTGTGGAAACTCTTTTTTCCGAGATGTCACACTAACTTGCTAACGTGAGCTCAGTTGCACATCTCCCATATGGTCATGTGACTAGGAACACGAGAAAACATGGTTTTAGCTCAAAGTACCCTCGCACATGCTATGTACCTGTGCACGTCGGAGTTGATGTGTGTCATGATGTCTTTGACAATGCATTTACCCCTAGTGATAATAAAAACTTTCATTAAAAGTTTCAAGAAATTATTTACAAATTTATGAGTTTGAAGTTGCTTTTTTGACTCAGTATATTTGTTGTAATCTCTCGGTTCTACGACAATATTGGCGTAGTCGGCATGTCTCCGAACCTGTAACGGTTTTCATCTCCCAGCTACAGAGAACTAGGACTGCAGGCACATCAAAGCAATGGAGGTAAAGATTAATTCTTTCTCCTGTTTCTCTGTAGCAGAGAGTTGCTAGAGAGTCCTGATGGCAAACTATTTGTACCACTGCTGATTCTGTGTTTTATATGATTGGACAACAGAAATTGCTGCCAAGCTTCCTACCAATAAAAAAGGGTCTCATGAGTCGTGCAATTGGAACTAAGTAAGTAGTTCACGTCTATAAGTTAGTTAGGACGAATTGGCACTGGGTATTAACGCGTAGCAAGTATACTGGTCGGGTACCTATACTGGGTGCGCTAGATGTAAAGTAAGTTGCATTGTTGAAGTTGATTGGGGTGAATTTCCTTGTCCACTACATATTCTGAGTACAAATGAAAACGCACCACTTGGAAAAAAGTAAATATTTAAGTTCAAATGAACTTCAATATAATTTTTATACAACAACAACACTACAGTGACCTCACCCGACGTGCCAGGTGCAAGAAATGCGAGAATTTCAAGTTAACTGTAACGCTAGGCAATTTTTTGCAAAAACGCAACATCTTGCATGCACGCCACGGGAAAAATGAATTTCACTCTGAATTTGTGCACACATTGCCTTTAAAAGCATGTGAATCCGAATAAAATTTCACTTCTTCACTGACACTTGTGAAACTTCGACACTATGCCGCGACTTACAGCCCCTGAATGGGAACGTGCCATAGGCATGCTTCAAACTGGGGAAATTGCCAGACAACTACACTGCGCACACACAACGATCGCAAGACTCCATCAAAGGTTTCTGCAAACGGGGAGCACTCGGGACCGTCCTCGACCGGGTCAACAACGTGTGACAATGGCACGTCAGGACCGTCAGATTGTACGGCATCATGTCCGAGACCGAACACTACCAGCGACAAGAATGGCTGCTCAAGTCCAAGTACGACGTGGATTCATTCACCCCAACACCGTACGGAACCGTCTGCGAGCTGCAGGCCTGCGTGCACGATGTCCTCATTTCGGCCCCATATTGACGAATCGTCACCGAAACCAGCGTCTACAGTGGGCAAACAGGCACTAGACTTGGAGACTACGACAATGGCACGGTGTCATCTTTTCTGATGAGTCACGATTTCACTTAAGGAACGCAGATGGCCGTATACGTGTTTGGCGGAGACTTGGTGAACGTTATAACGTGCCCTATCGAGCACTTATGGGATGAAATGGGATGACGTCTTTAACGTCAATGCCAGATGGACAACATCCGAGAACTTGAGGTTGCCCTTGTTCAGGAGTGGAATGCTATCCCTCAGAACACTATCCAGAGACTGATCAAAGCCATGCGACGACGATGCACAGCATGTGTCAATGCAAATGGTGGTCACACCCATTATTGACTTTCCTGTTTAACTGGTGTAGGGGTCAAACCTCTCTCGCGCATTAACATTATCGTGAATGAAATTGAATGATGTTTACATGTCTTCTTAAATCATTCATTATCTCAAATGCATCATACATATATACTTCACATATCAATCTGTGGAGCTATTCCAGATTTCGTGAGCGGTGCATTTTCATATGGACTGAGTATATAAAAAGAAAATTTGGTGGTATATGTTAACTATATAACTGTCTGTGGGTGGGTCCTGAGTATGTGCATATGGTAAAGTCGACCAGTGTGTGTTGTGGAAAAAGTCTAGTTTCTGGGGAAAACTTAGCAAGGAATCTATGTATTAGCAGAAAATGTGAAAGAGAGAGAAAAAATATTGTGTATTGGAGACTGGTGATTCTGAAAATCATAGTTTTTTTAAATTTGTTTATTTGAGGCAAAGACTTACTTCTGGTGCAAATTTATGTTTGTCTTTCCTGTTGTTAGTTGTTGAAACATGTATTGTCCAATAGGTGGCCTAGCATCTGGGAAAAGTTTGAAATGTTTCATATATGAGAGAGCAATATTCTGCAAGCAAAGAGTTGGTTGATGATTGTGAGATTAGAGAATTCATCACCTGGCAGGATGTGGTCTGATGGTCTGCTGTAAGTGCAAGATGGTTTGTGGAAGTTAGCTGATGGTTGGATCACATTAAACCTGTGATATGCATGGTGGGATGGTTCTTGTTGATAATGGATGGTAAAAGTAAGGTCAATTGATTTGTTGGAATAAACAATGGATAAAACTAGTCATTCCAAAAAGCTTTAATGTTGGTAAAGGCTATTTTGTTTGGCTCCATTTTGAAAGAATCAGTAATGTCTTTTGTGTCTGATCATTACAAAAGCAATAGGCTTACCGGAAAGTTTAAAATCCTGAAGAATTTAACTACATGTGAACATGCATAAGAATTAGAACTTGAGAGCTGCTGGGTGGCTCACACAGTTAAGGCACTGCTCTGCAGTGCAGAGGTGATTACCACGTTGTGAGTTTGAGCCCCGGCGTACCCACCGGCAGGGGTCGGCAGCTTTTTCAAAGTAGCGCACAATTGGCGATCGCGCTACAGGGTATCAAATTGGGAAGGGACTGCCGGATTTGGGTATACATAACAGCTTTGTTTGTTGCTCCTGTGCCTCCTGTTGGCCAGACGGGCGCTTGTCAGGAAGACTCCGGGTATCCTCCGCCCTAGTTCTGAACTTGCGAAGATTCCACCAATGAGTGTATAGGAATCAGTGGCAGACAGGCACGTGCTTCGGAGGAGAGCCTTGAACTGTCTCACTATCCTGAGTTGGCAGCAAGGGGTCGCATACGAGCAAGCTTTGTACATAGTTCCCCAATTGGGCATTCCAGATTCGGGTGGGATAGGAGATGCCAAATTTATGAAAAAAAAAAAAAAAAGAATTAGAACCTTGGACCCTTTCCAATGTGAATGAATGGGACAAAGGAAAGTGCACTGGTGTGTGTGTGTGTGTGTATGCATGTGTGTCCATGTATGCTAAGCTCAGATTGTGTGTATGAAAATCAGCGTGATAAGCCTAACTGCATGAGTGTCTGCAAATAACAGCATGGCTGGCTTGTTTGTTAGTTCTCCCTTCGTTGGATTGAATGACGTAGTCATTTTATACCATAAAGGGATATATTTGCAGTATTTTGAGGATAAACGCTCAGCATGGGCTATATACACTATGTATTTGATATTAGTTCAAATATTTCTAAATAATACTTGGCTAAGTTAAATACTAGTGATTCATTATGATATATAGGAATATTCTTGAGAGCATAAATGCATTTTTCAATGAAAATCCCTGATAGGTTTGTGAATCTGGCCCAAGAACATTAGAGTGATTCTGGAACCCCATGCGGTCTTTGGCATATAGTATTGCTCTTTTTATCTGCGCATTTGGGTTCAAAAATGCACACTATGAGAGGAGTAAAACATCTTTATTTTGCCATTTTTAATGGCCCAATTTTTACATTTTGAATTATGTCAATTTTGGAAGATGAAAAGAAAAAATTACAGTCACAGTAACTATCAAGCTTCCTTAAATTTTATGCAATTACAAAATTGTACCAAATTGTTTCTTTGTTTGTTTTAGCAATGCTTGGATTTTTTAGTTGAACTTTAAAAGGAAATCAGAGAAATCCACTTATTAATTGAACAAGGCAATCAGAGATAGCAGACCTGGCCCCAGCCACGGGCTGACAGACAGAGTGACAGACACACACACACACACACACACATGATCATTGCTTAACCTGGCCTCCTAGGGGAGGGGCCAGGTAATAAACAAAGCTGAGTAAAATTGCCATACTTCTGATGGTTCTGAGCCAGAGCCAACCAAAATTCTTTAATTATTGCCAATTAATGTGTTGATTCAAAGAAAAATGCAATTGAGCTGAGAATTCTTGTGTGTACTTACTGTTAAATATAAGCTGGTCAAGGCCACTGGCGTAACAACAAATTTTCTCTGTGGTTTGGTGTTGAGACTTGGACTACTGTAGAAAAAGTTATCCCGCCAGCAGTCGAATTTTGTAATAATGATGCTACTATAGGAAGTACCTACAACTCTCTTTAAAGTGGGCAGCAATGTACTTTCCATTTTAAAACATCTTAATTATTGGGAATTTGCCTCATATGCTTTATATGGTGTTATGGCCCCAATTTGTTATGACATTTACACACAACAGCAACAGCAAGGGATGACAGACACAGTTTTAAAACTTAAACACATTTCATTTTTAACAAAGACAATAACGACTAAACTAATCTACAGACCAAGATTGATTTACAACAAAAACTGAAATATTTACAGTCCCTTTTTGGTTGGGTCCCTTGGTGATGTCCTGGGTGAAAAAAATGCTCTAACACAGGCAAAAATCCACAAAAGAAACTTCACACGTCTTGGAAAAAAATGACAGGTCTGGTCACATGTATCCTTCTCCTTGCAATTTCTCCTACTACTTCACTGTCTCAATTCTCCTCCTTATATACTCTTTTGCAGACCCCACCCACATTTAGACCTCTTTTTTTTCTGGGACTTGCCCCAGACATGTCTAAAACATGTCCAAACATAACTCCAGTCTGAGCTTAACAAAAAAAGTAAATGCTGCCATCTAGTGGCCTATATTCACATTACACCTCCATTCCAAAAGGGAAAAATTTTGACTCAAAGGCAAAATTTTTCTTTTTTTTTAAATACAAAAAATGGTTAAGCAGACACTTGTGTACACACACATACATACAATACAATATGCTCATAACATGATATATACAAACATTCAAACACGGGATAAGCAATCAGCAATCACATTGTCAGCACCCTTTACATGCTCAATTTCCAAGTCAAACTCCTGTAAAATCAAACTCCGATTCAACAATCTCCGATTCTTGTTTTTCATCTTAAAAACATTAACGGATTGTGGTCAGTGTACACAACCATTGGCTTTTGCCCAGTACAAACATAAACCTCAAAGTGTTGTAAAGATAGAACCAGCCAACAACTCCTTCTCTCTTGTGGAATAGTTCCTTTGGTGGCGATTGAACTTCCTGGAGAAGTATGCCATGGGATGCTCAATGTCATCAAAATCACTTCTCTGTAGGAGCACAGATCCACAAGCTTGGTCGCTAGCATCGACCGCAATGGAGAACAGTTTGTTGAAGTCAGAAGATTTGAGCACGGGAGTGACACAGCAGAGACTTCAGGCGATCGAAGGCTCTCTGGCATGCATCATCCTAAGTGAACTTTACGCCTTTCTTCAGTTGGTTAGTTAGACTGAGAGCAATCTCAGCAAAGTTCTTGCAGAACTTGCGGTAGTACCCGATCATTCCAAGGAAGCGGCGCTAAGCTTTTTTGTTGTCAGGAACTGGAAAGTCCATGATGGCTTGGACTTAAGCATTTATGGGTGTCACCTTACCCTGGCCTATGACATAGCCAAGATAGGTGACAGTAGCACAACCAAAGTCACTCATGTTCAGGTTAACAGTCAGGTTAGCCTGGGTCAGGCGCTGGAACAACGTCTCTACATCTTATAGATGTTCTTCCCAGGAGTCACTCCATGTGATCAGGTCGTCGATGTATGCACCCGTGTGTGGCAATCCGGCGATTGTAGACTGTATCATCCTTTGGAACGTGGCTGGGGCATTTTTCATGCCAAAGGTTACTGGTACAACCCAGATGGTGTGGCAAAAGCAGAGATGCTCTTGGGCCTCTCAGTTAAAGGCACACACCAATAACCCTTCAATAAATCAATCTTGGTCTGAAACCTTGGTCTTGTTTGCCCTACTCTATCAATACAATCATCAATCCTAGATATTGGGGAAACATCAGTTCTAGTTACAGCATTGACTTTGCGATAATCTGTACAGAATCTAGTACTTCCATCAGGTTTTGGAACTAGCACACAGGGTGAACTCCAATCTGAGGTGGAGGGTCTGATAATATCATGTTCTAACATGTACTCAACCTCTTTCTCAGCAATCTTTCTCTTTTTAGGATTCATCCGGTACGGATGCTGTTTTATTGGTTTGGCATCACCAACATCTACATCATGCGAGGCTATAGAAACTCTCTTTGGAACATCAAGAAACAGATCCTCATATTTCTTGATCAACCTCTCAAATTGATCTTTCTGTGAGGGTTCTAAGTGCTGGAGTTTTACATCAAGATTTTGCAACATGAAAGAACTTCAGCTTTAATTCTAGGTTCATCATCTTGAAACTCCCCCTCATCTTCACATGTCTCCACCATTGGAGGATCTGAAGTGACAGCTGCAACCCTAGCATTTCTGTCACGATAAGGCTTCAGCATGTTAATGTGACACAACTGTTTTGGCTTTCTCCTATCTGGGGTCTTCACAATGTAATTGAGATCATTGAGTTTTGTCAGAATTTCATAAGGACCATGAAATCTTGCCTGCAATGGATTGGACTACAAGGGAAACAACACAAGGACCTTGTCTCCTGGTTTAAACTCACGGCTTCTAGCCTTATGACCATACCAAGTTTTCATTTTTCCCTGACTTGATTTCAAGTCCTCTCTGGCTAGGTCACAAGCTGCACGCAATCTTTCCTTGAACTTGCAAACATAGTCTAACAGACTGATATGCGGCTCTTTCTCTTGCCATTGTTCACTCAACATTAGCAAAGGTCCTCTTACTTCATGGCCAAACACTAGCTCAAACGGACTGAATCCAGTAGACTACTGCACTGCTTCTCCAGCTGCAAACAACAGCAAATGAACACCTTCATCCCAGTCTTTCTTATAGTCAAAACAATAAGTCCTCATCATTGTCTTGAGAGTGGAATGAAACCGCTCTAAGGCACCCTGACTCTCTGGATGATCGGCACTAGAAAGAATCTGCTTCGCACCTAGTTCATACACAACCTGCTGAAACAATACGGAAGTGAAATAGCTACCTTGGTCTGACTGAATTTCCCTGGGAAGGCTAAACAACGTGAAGAACTTTATCAAAGCCTTTGAGATTGCAGTTGCCTTGATGTTACATAGAAGTATGGCTTCAGGGAATCTGGTAGATGCACACATGATTGTCAACAAGTACTGATTTCCAGATCTAGTCTTGGGTAATGGACCAACGCAATCAACAATGACCTTGGAGAATGGCTCCCCAAATGCTGGGATAGGCTGCAATGGAGCTACAGGTGAGTCTAACTGGTGTTTTCCAACTACCTGACAAGTGTGACAGGTTTTGCAAAGTTGGAAACGTCTTTCCGAAGCCCAGGCCAGGAGAAGTGTTTCATGATCTTATCAACAGTCTTGTTAATACCAAGATGACCTCCTAAAGGTAAACTATGAGCCATTGTTAAGATCTCATTCCTGTAGACCTTCAGAACAACAATTTGCCTAACCACTGCCCAATCTGCATTGGCAGGGATATCAGGAGGGCGCCACTTCCACATCAACACACCATCCTTGAGATAATACCCAACTTGAACTGCATCTATTTCTTTATCAGGAAGGGCTCTCCTCTTTAGTACACAAATTATAGGATCATTAGTTTGCTCCTTAATCAACCACTTTCTGGACAGAGACAAGTCTTTAGACACATCAGAATCACCAGACCCATCCGGCTGGCTGAATAGAGAACTGATAAAAGTATCTGATAAGTTCTCAAATGGAGAAACCATAGTAGGCCGAACAGAGTCATTAGGCGAACCACCTGAGTCATGACTATTCAATGTGCTGGACGGCGCCACATCATCTACTTCTTGAGCCTTCTTGGCCATAGCACGAGTCACTGCGCAAGAAGGATACAGAGATGGGTCCTCATCGCCATCTTCAGTGCTTGGCTGATGTACAGGGGGAACTACATTGCCCCCAGCAAGGTCATTGCCTAGCAACAGAGAAACACCCTTTATAGGTAGACGTGACATAAGTCCCACCTTTACCTGTCCTGTAACTAAATCTGACTTCAAGAATATAGAGCGCAGGGGTACAGATACAGTCCTTTCTTCAATACCTTGTACAAGTATGAAATCCCCAGAAGCGGTCTCATCACGTAACTCCAAGGAGTCCATCAACAAAAGTGACTGAGGAGCTCTGGTATCCCTTAGGATATATATGGGGACAGGAGTAGAGCTGCAACTATCGAGTATTTTTGGAATCGGGTATTCTGTCGATTATTTCTACGAGTAATCGAGTAATCTAACGAATCTTACTTTTTTGTTTTTAAACAATTAAATAAATTTTGTACAATGGAATATGAAAGGCCTTTTAAAATGAACAAACAATTGCGGTTTTTTTCCTCAGAAAAAGGTTTTTATTTTAACAACTTTCAAAGTTGAAACCATTGCTGGCTTAAGAACTAAGCCAATAAAACAATCTTCATCTAAGACAATAAAAATAAATCTTTGCTATGTAAATAAAAAATTAAATACAATTCAGCAGTGGTCCCTGCCTTTGCCCGTAGTCAGCTGGGATAGGCTCCAGCTCGCCCCGTGACCCTAGTGAGGAATAAGTGGGTATAGAAAATGGATGGATGGACAATTCAGCAGTCAGCCATTCAAAGTGGTAATAAAATTCAGCATTTCAGTCAACAATCCAAAGCAGCCTAAACCATTAGGCACAAGAACTAAGCCGATTGGTATGAATTTGGCAAACGTGTATAAGAAAGGGGACAGAGAGAGAGAGAGAGATTAGCTCTCCCTGTATAAAAAAATCAAAACACCGAACTTCTCAATGAAAACTTTAAAGTTTAAACCATTGCTGGCTTAAGAACAAAACTCTTCACCTCATATATGAACTATACTGTATGTGTACCTGTGTGTGTATCAGTGTTGGTGTGGACAGCCGCATTACTAGTCTGACAAGTATGAACTGACATGACAAAAAAGGTGTTTAATACAAGTTTATCTGCGGACACCAACAGGCTATGCGTAACCTAGACGCCCCCCCCCCCCCCTTTTTTTTAGTTGCGCTTGACGTGAGTGACTTCCATGCCTCGTTACTACAGACTAACACCACAGGCTATGAATACTGTACGTTTTAACAGGCGCTAGTGTTAATATCAATCTTAAATGAACGTTACTTTGTAACGGTGAAGTGAGGGCGTTTTCTTTTTAGGCGCTGCAGTATTGACGATGTGCTGTTGCGATCAGGTTTGCCTGATTAACAATCAGTTTATTAACTGAACAGCTACCGCCAATGCATGACATGTAATAATTAACGAATGACAAAGCGATTATCTGTTGGCCATGTTGATATAATTGATGTGACTCCGCAAGGATGACAATCTGCAAAAAATCTGGAACTTTCGCTGACTTCACGGCGATTACTTTCGTTGTTTTCACTCAGCTGTGCGTCTAACAACGCACTTGAGCTGTCACTACATTCAGACGAGAGAACGGATTCTCCTGACTTGTTGCTCAATTAACCTCGCGAACTAATTTACGCAAATCCAGAAATTATAAAGACGTAGGTGATTGATATTTTCCATCGTCATTGATGTGCGGAAGTAAACGCCGTATATATTCGTAGTGCAATGTATAACAAGGCTTTCAAAAATAAATTAGATTCTCATCGGTTCCAGCAATCAGTCTGAGCAACTGTTTTTAATTGGGGAGGTAAACTGCGAGAGGTGTCTGTCATTAAGAAGTGAAAGGTGAGGTTATTGCTGGCCCTGTGTTTCTGCCGACGGACCGTCACTGTAACGTTACATTTATAAATGTTATTTCTATGTGTATATTGAAACAGGGATATGGCCTATCTGAACAGCACTATAGTTAACATATACAGAATGCCGCGATGATACACAAATTAAAATAAAGAGTAACGTGACATTAATTAAACGGAGCCACGAGGTAAGGAATTTGCCTCGATTATTTTTTGTACTCGAATTACTCGAGTTACCCGAGTAATCGTTGCAGCCCTAGACAGGAGTAGTATGCTCATTCAGAGCCACAAATCCATCTGACACAAATGGAAGAAATTCATCCCTCACAAAGTCAGCAGTATCAGGCTTTTTAGCCCCACAAGAAGCAGGCAATTTTGCAGATTGATCATCTACTACAGGGGTTTCTAACCTTGTTTTCACAAAGGCATTTGGTTTGGTATCCTTTTCTTTTTCTTTCTTAGTTTTTAGGAACCAACAGTTAGTTGGTTGGTAACATGACCAGATTTCTTGCAATAACTGCAAACTAGACCACTTTTGTCACTGTCAGCTTTCACACTTTGATCAGACCTGTTACTGGATTTCTGAGCACCATCACCAGATTTATCTTTGTCTTTGGGTGAGGAATCTTGGGTATCACCGTTACCTTTTTTCAGAAATTGGAACCATCTATTGTTACTGCTAGACTGAAATTTGGACTTATGTGTGAGAACATATTCGTCTGCAAGGTTGGCAGCTGATTGCAAATTCAGTGCTTGCTTCTCATTAAGGTAGGTCTTAATATCATCCTTAACACAGTTCTTGAATTCTTCAACTAACACCATCTCTTTTCGTGAGTTGAAATCATGCTTGACCTCCATAGAAGTACACCAGCGCTCAAAGCAAACCTTCTCATTAGCAAATTCCACATAAGTCTGATTTTCAGATTTCTTCAAACCTCTGAATTTCTGTCGGTAAGCCTCTGGAACCAACTCATAAGCTCTCAAAATAACCTTTATGACAACCTCATAATCAGAGGAATCATCTGCAAACAAAGCCGAATAGGCTTGTTGAGCTTTACCCTTGAGGACAGTTTGCAACAGCAGAGGCCAGTGTTCCTTTAGCCACTGGCAACTCATTGCTACCTTTTCAAAACACTGGAAATAGTTGTCTACGTCCTTTTCCGAAAATGGAGGCACCAGTTTTGCCTCATGGCTAGCCTGAAATTTATTTTCAGTTTGAATTTTAATTTTTAGTTGCTCTATTTGGAGTCTTTCTTCTCTATCGAATTTCTCTAATTCAAAATCTCTCAGTTTTGCAAATTTTTCTAACTCAAATTCTCTTTGTTCCCTTTCTTTTTTCTCTACTCTTGCTAATTTTTCCAACTCAAACTGCCTTTGTTTTTCTTTTTCCTCCCTTTCTTTTTTCTCTTCTCTAGCTAATTTTTCTAACTCAAACTCTCTTTGTTCCCTTTCTTTTTTCTCTAATCTTGCTAATTTTTCCAACTCAAACTGCCTTTGTTTTTCTTTTTCCTCCCTTTCAAGCTCTAGCATTTTTAATTTAAGTTCCATTTCCATATTTGGATTTTCCCCTGGAAACTGTTCCAGATCTCCTGGTGCAAACACATTTTCATCAATGTAATATTCAACTGTCTCTCTAGCCAGTCTTGCTTTTCGCATGGCTGGTTTCACCTCTGTCAGCTCTAAATGTCTGCATATTTCCAACAGTTCTGTCTTTTTAAAAGACTTCAAAACCCCTACGGTTGGTGATGCCAAGAAATCATCCATTGCTGTTGATCTTTCTATATATATATATATATATATATATATATATATATACACATAGGAAAATTCACAAAAAGAATTTTACAATTTGAAATGTCAGATTTTCAATAAATGACTCACAGAATGTTCTACCCCGGACTTGAGCCCCCACTTTGTTATGGCCCCAATTCGTTATTACATTTACAACATCCACAGCAGCAAGGGATGACAGACACAATTTTAAAACCTCAACACATTTAATTAACAAATACAACTAACAACAAACTACTCGACAGACCAAGATTGATTGATTATATACAAAAACAGAAATATTTACAGTCCCTTTGGTGGGTTGCTTGGTGATGTCCTGGGTGAGGAAAATGCTCTAACACAGGCAACAGAATGACAGGTCTGGTCACATGTATCCTTCTCCTTGCAATTTCTCCTACTACTTTACTGTCTCAAATCTCCCTCTTTATATACTCTTTTGCAAACCCCTCCCACCTTTTAGACTTTTTTTTCTTTTCTCTGGGACTTGTTTCAGACATGCCCAGAACATGTCCAAACCTAGCTCCAGTCTGGGCTAAACAAAAAAAAGGTAAATACTGCCATCCAGTGGCCTATGTTCACATTACAATCTTTTCAAATGATTCAGATATTTCCCCAAAGTCAGGCGAGCAATTCCCATCTACTGCGTTCGGCCTCCTCCGTGCCAAAACTGCTTGAGGTGATATACCGGATGAGGGCCGCCGCCCGATTTGAAATTCTGGACAAGTCCATTGACTCATTGGATTGGCATGAAGTTTTCTATAATGTGGTTTGTTCTTCCAATTCTCATAGTTTTGCCCATGCTGCCTTTTCGTCGGGTTTGGTGGTTATTTTCAAGGTCAGTGATTCGCATGTAAATGGCCTATGTCTTTGCCAAAGCTCTATTCCTCAGCACTGCACGAAATTTAACCATTACCGTAGCCGTGGCATTTGGAGCAAGTTCTGGCATCGCAAACGTATTGCAGTTCCGTGCTTCAGTGAAGCAGCAGTAAGCATCATTTCCAAAAGTTCGGGTGGCACAGCGGCCGACACAGTTGTCTTCTAGCAAGAAGTTTGTGGGTTTGAAACCAGCTTGAGGCCTTTACATGTGGAGTTTGCGTTGTTCTCCCCGTGTTCGCGCAGGTTTCCTCTGGGTACTCCAGTCCCCTCTCTAGGTTCAGCTTCCCCTTTTGCCTTGTTTAAAGTTCACCAGATTCTTCATGAGGAGGGGTCTCGCTCTTACTGCTCTAATACTGCATGATTTTGCTGGAGGAAGTATTGCGTTTCTCTGCTTTTGCCACTTAAACCTATTCCAGTCAGTTTTGTCGGCTCATCTATTGCGATTGTTCATATATTTGTAAATTGCAATATGTCTGTCCGCTCGCATAACTCGACAACCGCTGATCATAATCTTGGAGTTTCTTTTTTATTTAGGTCATTGGTGTCTACCATTGCTAGGTCCTCCTGTGAGATGATCTGGATCCAGGTCTAGATGGGATTCGGGAACAATTTTATGAATCTTCAATTCATGTCTATTTGTCCATTGTCATCACTGCTAATTCCTTTAGGGGAGGGGGGTCTGCAGATGTGGTTTGGCAATATTGAACTCTGTCTTAAGTAGCAGTAGAGCTATCTGAAAATTCCTCCAAGGCCACCGCCATACATGACAGTACCGCCTCTAAAGCTGGGCAACCCATTGCCAGCCTGTGCCGTGTAATATTCAACGTATCTGTGCAGGTCGGTGTAGAGTACAGAACTCTTAATTTTTTACTCGTGATCACGATGTTTTACCGGTCTGAAGTGGAGCTTTGTAATGACTTTTCCGTAACGAAAGTTTATGTTCTGTTTTTGATCCGTCTTCAGGTCAATGGTTATGTCATCAATGTGCTGTTTGCTCACTGATACGTAGTGCGGCTTTTCATAAGTCTTTGTGATCACATCGTTGTTTGTCCCCGATATTTCAACACAGCGCAAAAGGGGTACAAAACTATCTCCGACTCTGTGGTGTTCGATGATGTCTGTGTAAATGAAAATTCTATCGAAACCTGCACGAATATCTGTGGGGTGTGGCGCAACTGGGTTTTCATAGTTCAATTCGACACCTGGATCGAGGCCAAGAATTTCAGTTAGTTTTCCTGTCGCTGCATATGACACTCCTTGCGGGGCTACAATTTTAATTCTATTTTTAATGTTTGAGTAAATCATTTCAATACCCTCCGTGCTAAAAGTATGGTTGTTTATTTCGTTAACTATACTGACTATAGACTTATAATAGCCCGGGGTAATGTCATGATATTTTATGCTTTGATTTATATTATTACGTGTGATAAAATAACCGTCTTGGTGCGATAATACGTCCCAAGTATGCGGGTACTGTATTTCGGCTAAGCCAACCTCCCACTCGCCTAGTAGTTCAATAGGTCTGACAAACTTGGTCGTATAGCTTGAAATTTTGTTTTCGGGGTTAGTTTGCAAGGATGCATTACTTGGGAGAGTAACGTAGAAATCTGTCTCCTCTATGGTCATTTACTGTCTGTCGTAGTGTATGCTTTTAAAAATATTTTTAAGATTAAATGTCGACCACGTGACTTGCAGGTATCCAACTGTTAAATTTTTCAGGCCACCCGACCCATTTCACTAAGACCATCTTTTTTCCCTTTACTCTCTTCTGCGCGATGATTTTTTCAACCTTAAATCTTGCTTTATCTTTACTCACAGTTACCCTCTATAATTCGGCCTCATAAAATGTGCCGTCAATGTCTTCACCATCGCAATCTTTCAACTTGTATACGGGAGGGATTCTGTGAACACGTTCAGCCACTGTGAAATATTCATCCGTATAGGTCTGTTCATAACCTTTTGCAAACGCCCCACGTACTTTTGAAACACGTACTGTATCGCCCTTCTCAAATTTAAACTTTTGCTTTTTAAGCTTTTTTGGAAAGGGTCCGTGTATGGTTTTAAAAACATTAAAGGCATTAGATTCATTAACATCAACAGGTTTCATTTTAATAGTACTATGATAGCTTTTAGTATATGATAGGACCAGGTTCTGTATTACATCAATGTACTTGTACGTATTATGGGCGCTGAAGTATCTCCACATCCTGGTCTTTAAGAGTCCTGTTAAACCGCTCCACTACAGACGCTTTCTTATCATTGCCTGTGGCGAAATTCGTTATTTGATATTGTTTCATCAACTTCTGAAAATCCTTGTTGAAAAATTCCGTACTTTTGTTAGTTTGTAGTTTTTTGGGCCTGCGGCCTTGTGCAAGTATGGCTTGGAAGGCCCGTGTCACTTCTTTACCGCTTTTATTCTTAAGAAGACCGACCCATGCAAATTTTGATAAGACATCTATGCAGGTCAGCATAAATTTAATATTATCATTATGCCGGGATAAACTTGACATATCGACTAAATCGGCCTGCCACTTTGCGTCAATATTTGAGACAAAAACCTTGTTCCTCTTGAAATTAACTCTGGCTGTCTTGTGCAAGGTGTATGTATCTTCACCAGACAGCCACTCTGTATGTTTCTTGTTGGAAATGCTTAACCCTTTAGTTTCCAACAAACGCCTCGGCAATATTTCTTTTCCACCAAAAGAACCTGGATTCTCCGGGATATTATATACAGACTTCAAACACTCCTGAACATCCATCTTCGCCTCCAAAACAAAAATGACACGTGGTCCCACAAAACAGTTCATTTAACACAGTCATCATTTTATTAAAAACTGTAGCAAAACCAACAAAACGTTGCAAACATTGGATTATCTTATACTTTATCCTCAGCCCGCAAGCTTTCTTTCACCGCCCCCGAAATCTCCCAGAAATCTCTTCATCGACAATCTTGTTACCAACATGCCCCAAGTCACGGGGTTTAATTTCCCGCAGCTTCCCCCTAATGTATGGCTTGTCCTTGAGTTCCGAAAGAATAGTGTCGACAGCCCCTTCAACACGCATGGGGCTCGGCCTAAGCCCCAGCACTTTGAGTGCCTTGGAGAGCAGGACACTCAACCATGGCGTTTTCACTTTCCCACACAGTTTTTCAATCAGCATTTCAGCATCACAGATTTCATCAGCCGGCCCCCGCGGTACTGATGGTTGCAACGGAACCTTCTTTTTCCGGGCGCATTTCCCCGGGCAGCATGGTCTGTCGTGCGGCACACCGTCTTCAGCTTCAAATCCTTCTGTCAGTCAGGGGTCCGAAATGGGCGTATCGTTATCAGCGCAGTACTCAGTCTCCATTGATTTCGGTGATGCCGCCAAGTCCGCTCGGCTGATCGGGACATAGGTTTTGTACACGGCCTGAGACCTGGCTGCTTCGCATTTGTGGGGTTGTTTGTAAGGATAGCCTTCTAACCCAGACCTTTTTAAAGGTCATCTTACGTGGCTTTCCCTCTAACCACGGAGGTTACAGCCTATCAATGGCCATGCGGTTCCCTGCAAGTAAACGCTAGCTGCTTGAATAACCTTGAAATGAAACGGCATAGACAATAATTGGTTTATAAAAAGTAGTTTTATTATTTAAAACACATGAAACATACAAGGCACAAAATGCACACAGATCACATGGCTAACTTTTTTCAATTCAAATATTACATCATAAATGAACCATTTTACATTGTAACGACTTGTTATTACAAATTGTTCAACAGCGTAAACGTATTAACATCATAAAACGCTAATGATACATATAGCCTATTTTACAGACTCAGTTTGACTTGTAAATGAACAGCTTAAACTTTTTCTTCTTCTTCTTCTTTGAACTGTTCAATTGGACCCGATTCCCGCACGATGCATTCTTCAGCGGCCTCCTCTTTGACCTGATGAAATGCGCTCCTTGAGTCCCCCTCGAACTTCTCGCTCAGGTGTACCCTGCTCAGGCGTATCCTCACTTCATCCATGGCCTGCCAGTGCTCAAAATCCTCAAACACTTTATGAGCTTCAACCAGCGCGTCCAACATCAAAGATTTCTGTGTGTCTCGGAAGTAAGACTCTTTATATTCTGCATCCACTTCTGAGGCATATACCGTGAAAAGACTTTCCCTTATAATCATTCTGCCTAGTTCTCCAGGCAACACAGTTATCAGGCGCTTTTTTTGATGAGAAGGCGATTCAGAACAAAATTCAAATTGCTTCCGATAACCAGAGGCGACATTGGCGAAGGCGCATCTCAAATGATCCCAGTCATAACTGTCGATAAGAATACCACGTTTTCCAACAGAGTGAAAGTCCTTGTCATCACACAAATTAAAAAAAAATAATTTCTGGAACATCAGCATCCGTGTAAATGTGGTAGCCGCAGCGGTAGTTCCGCGGATCATCAGCGACTCCACCCCACTAATGGTCCATCATCCGCAAAAGGGCTCTTGACATCGCTGTAAAAGGCTTCTTTGGACACTGCGGTGCAGTTTGCAGTTGGGCCGCGGACCCTGCAGACTCAGGCGTCGAAGTCGAAGACATGCTTTTCGGTTTAAAAGCAACCAGTTTTCTCAGTGCACCAAGACAAATCAGCTCAAAGGTCATTACAAGTTAAATAAGCTTAAAGACCACGTTTTATACAAGTCCTGAAGACTGGTTTCGACTTTAATTTTCGATCAGCGCATGCGCTTTTGACACCAGCCATCAGTACACATACAATCATCGAACACATTTCACTGGAAAACGTCTTGCCTTCTAACCAACAGTCTGCAATAAATTTGCCCGCCAGCTGGTCACCATTTAACTTTTTTTTTTTTTCAAATCTGATGCCAATTCCCCCTATAAATCCTCAATAATAAATTTACCATATTTCAAATTTCTTCAACTATCCTGCTTGACTCTACACACACACACACTCTCACACACACACACACACACACACACACACTTACATAAGAAAGTTTATTATCATTATTAGTAGATTTTGACCACTCCTCCTTTGTGGTTGTTGGCGTGCTTGCTCTGTGTTGGTGGGCGGGGCTGTTGCTGCCCAGCTGTTCCGTTGGGGGTGGCGGCTCTGCTCGTTTGTGTGGAGCGGGCACGCTAACCACAGCTAGTGGCCTGTTTATGTGTCTTTGTGTGTCTCGTCTGTTACGTGTCCCTCAGTGTGTAAGTGTTTAATGTCCTGTTCCTTTTCTTTTTTCTCCTCTCACCAGCAGTTTTTAACTGCAGCCCCCCCAACACACACACACGCGCGCACACACACACACACGCATATACACACACACACGCGCACACACACACACGATAGTCCAGCCTCTATCACCCCTCAGTCACTGATGGCTAACAGTAATTTGATGTGATTTGTTTGCTGTTGTAAATTCACATTAAAAATAAAGTTGTCCTCCGAAGAGGGGGGGTGGTGGCGGGTGGGGAAAAAAAAAAAAAAGTACACATACACACACACACCAACACCCCACGCCGGATTCAACCCCGCCCCCCTGGGGAAGTTTTTATCGTTCTCGTGCTTTTTGACAGAAGCTGCTCGGGCATCAATCGCTACCCCAACGCAAGCCCCGCCCGCCCATGGTGTCCACTGACTTTCAATGCATTTGTCCTCAGTCAGAGACACAGATGGGAGAGACACAGACCAGGGAAGAAGACGTACGGAATTAACACTCTACATGGAAACCATCCTTATTTCGCACTTCTTTCGTCAACTACATTACTACTTTTTCGTAACTTTTCTTTTCCACGCACATCGCTCCGAAAAACTGGTAAATAATTTTCTTTCTCTCTTTCTCCTTTACACACACTTATACACTGAACCTGCTTTATTTTAACACTTCATGCTCTCATTTTTTCTGCTATAAAAAAACACTCTTTTCTCTCCGAAACTCTGTTTCTTTCGTTACCCCACACAGCAAACAAAACTCTTGAAATAAAGTTTTACCACTTTTATCACTTTCACTTCCCTCCCCAACCACGCAAAATGCTTTAAAAGGTTCATCCCCACAAAAAAACGTAAAACTCGCTAAAACACACTAAAATGTATAAAATTCTCTCCCTGCACCAGAATGGGCAAGGGGGAAGGGGGTGCCATGGAAGGTCGGCTTCTGGACGGTGCTGAATCTCACTCACACACAGCCCCCTCGGAGAGAGAGAAGAGGAGAGGGGGGGGAGGATTAGGGAGAAGGGTGGTCTCATGTGAACTCTTCAACTCATTAAAAAGCCATCAATCATTTTGACACATGCCACATGCTATTATCTCTCTCTCTCATCACATTTTCAGCAGGTCATCGCAGCAAAAGGGTGCTCAACTAGGTATGAAAGATGCTTGTCATGAAGGCTTTGAATAATTTTGAGCTGGCAGTAGTCATTAAAAGGGGCATTTTGTGTTGAACTTGGAGAAGACGCAGAATATTTGTTGTGTTGAGCAATTTAAATTGTTCTTGTTTGATTTGTTCATTGCAAACAGCTGAAAGATTGTAAATTTTGCCAGTAAACCAAATTTGCAGGAGGGTTTGAATAATTTTGATTGCAACTGATTAAGTCAAACCATTTTTGCAGAGATGGACTTATGGTATCTGGTTGTTGTTTCTTTTCTTTGTGGTGATGAAAGAGAATTGTGTGAGTCTGCTTTGATGAACTGTGTGGTTTCATGTGTAAGACCTTACACCCGGTTACAGTCTCACCTGTGCTCCAGTAGGCCGACTGCATTGCATCACTTGTTTGTCTGGGATGCACTTCTTGGATTGCATCACTAAAAATATATTGTTAAAACAGGGAAAGGGGGGTGGGGACTTGTCCTTCCCTGTTTTACTGCATGTTCATTTGTCAGAACACAAACCCACTCCTCTAAACCAACCCCCCCCCCCATGTACAAGTCCTTCTCCGCACCCATCCATCCCCAAATATAATCCAGTGATCATGGAGTATTGTGCAGTCACTCCAAGTGCTACTGCTCCTTCAGTAGATTTGTGATTGGCTAATATCTGCACTGCTTACGTACCACTCAAATTTATATATTGACATAAATTGGAACGATATTGAACAAAATCATAACCCACCTGGACACAGGCAATCAGGATACAGTTGCCTATTGGGCTGTCTGACCTTCAGGAGTGTATGTTGAGCCTTTGCAGTTTCTCAGGTGAGTAACTTATTCTTTTTCTCAATCTGATGAACCACTCTTTCATTTCTTATGTGCTTCACTGAAAGACTGTTGCAGACAGTAATACAATCGACCCAAAGGGCAGACCTTGTCTTCTGGGAAACACTGTCTCCAGTCTCAGGGAGCTCCAGTGCAGGTTCACAGAGTAAAGACTGGTGTCTCAGAAGTTTTCCCAGGATGGAAGTAGTTTTTCCAGAAAACAAAATTATTCTTCAGTGCCATAAGTCAACAAAATTGTGCCAGGGTCCCTTGACATGAATATTTTATTAAAAAAGAGAGATTGATTTGAGAAAAATAAGGCAGCATAAGTGTTACCTTTTCTATAATGCAGTACATGTGTTATGATGAGGAATACTTTGGAGAGCAGAAAAATGTAAAATAATGCTGAAATCAGCATAATAATTTAGAATAATAAAGAATATAATTTAGCCTTACAGTCCATTTAGAACCATTGCTCTGTTTAGTTGGGTTAGACCATGTAACTTACATTCACTCCCCTTTCTAAGGAACATCAACCCTCAAACCAGCTGAGTCAATTAAAGCTGAAATGAACAGCTCTGTCATCAATTCTATCCGACCATTTATCCACTCTTCTTCAGGATCCAGTCTCCAGCTATTGAAAACTAATGGAGAATGCATATCAACACTTGGCGAGTATTTGTTTGAGTTTATTTTCAGTGTCATCAACACTGTAGTGGGCTACCCTGCCAACATCATGGTGATCTGGCTGGTGACCAGAAAGAAGAGTGACTCGTCCACCTCGGATACCTTCATCTTCAACCTGGCCATCGCCGATGCCTGCTACTGCGTGATGGGCCCCATCGGTTTCGTTGGCCTCCAAACTCTTGGAATCACATCTATATGGAATTTTTTGTACTTTTCCTACGGGATCAAAGACACCGCCCCACTGTTCCTCACTTGCATTTGTCTGGACCGTTACGTGGCCGTGGTCCATCCCATTGTGTTCACCAACATCAAGGACAACAAGGTCAGGGTGGCTATTTCCATATTTGTTTGGGGGCTCATGTTAGCCTATGCGATTTGCCGGATATTGTGGTTGCAGGTCACACTAAAAATATTTTCCGGGCTGATCCTGGCTGTCTTTGCCATCATGGTTTTCTGCAACATTTCCATCATGTGGAGTCTGAGGAAGTCCGTCTTTGGGAAGGAGAAGATGCACCCCATGAAAAAGAAAGCCCTCAGAACAGTACAAATTACTCTGGCCATCATAGTGTTTAATTACCTTCCTATAGTTGTTTTCTCAATCGGCTTAAAATTCTTTCATTTTCCGGAATGGTGCCAGGTTGAAATAATCGCCTTCGCCCTCATGGACATCAGTGCCAGCATTGAGCCTCTAATCTACATCTCCAAGATGGACCAGCTGCCATGCCTTAATAATTTACCCTGCATCTGCTGCCGAAGCCCTTCCACTGAGCCACATAATGTGAGCACATGAGATGTATGCTTGTGATTGTCTGTTAAACTGCATTTACTTTCTAAATTAGGAACTGAAAATGAGTTCATGAAACAAAGCAAGTATGGTGAGTGATACGCAAGTATTTTAGCTTTGATATGACTGTAATTAGGAAAGAGATGACAACTGACTTAATTGTAACCCTGGGGCTTGAAAAAAGTGTAAATTGGAATCGCCCAAAATGCCTATTTCACCATGAGTGCATAATCCATAAACAATCAAAATTTATTTTTTTTTGAAAATGAGTAGTCATGATCTATCCACTCAAAATAAAGAAACCATTTTTGATGTAATGTGTAGAGGATAATTATCTACTGACTTCCATTAAATTTCATTATGCCAGTTTGGGATCTAGTTTTGCTTGAAGAAAAGCCTACAGTGAAATTATGCTTTTCTAGATGCTCACCACACATGAAAACACAAAATGAATGTTTTGGCTGTTCCTGTGCTTATTTCTGAGGAGCAGTGAGCAAACACCACATTGAAATGATTTTATTTTGCAAAATGATAAACCGCATTCAAAATGAAACAGAAAATGTCACCAATGTACAAACAGAACCAACTTTGAAAAAGACAAGAATTGACATTAAATGTAAAGTACTTGAGTAATGTCTCTCTAACATCTCCAAGGTGAGCCAAGAGGAAAAGTGTCTTCACTGATCATAAACTTACCTCAGTCTCTGAGGGCAGAAGGATGCTGTACTTTGTGTTGAGTGCAGCTGATGTTAGTCACAGCTTTAGGGAACAAGGGGAAGTGCCGGGGACAGTCAGAAACAAGGCCGGCATTGTTTCGCTCATGGTGTCCTGTTTTTGTTTAAACTGGTTCAGTTTTTGTTGATTACTTGAGTTGTAATTTACTGGTTTTCATCAACCATCCAACAAAGGTTTTTATACGTTTACATAATTGGTGATGTTCCCTTATCTAATTAAATAGAGTTTTCTGAGAAAGACACACAATTAGTTTGGGCTCCAGCAATTTTACCCCTTTTGGTATGTACCCTTTGGTGAGTACAAAAAATATCTTTATTCAGTTTCAAATTGGGAAGGGACTGTTGGAAATGGGAAATAAACAGCTTTGTTTGTTGCTCAAGTGCCTCCTGTTGGCCAGACAGGCGCTTGTCAGGAAGATTCTTAGTCTGTTCTTGTCTGGGTACCCTCGTTCTGAACTTGCGAAGATTCAATCAATGAGTGTATAAGAAGCGGTGGCTGACAGGCACGTGCTTCGAAGGAGAGCCGTGAACTGTCTTCACTCTCCTGAATTCGCAAAAAGGGGTTGCAAACGAGCAAGCCTTGTACAAAACCCAAAACCAGTGAAGTTGGCACGTTATGTAAATCGTAGCTAAAAACAGAATACAATGATTTGCAAATACTTTTCAACTTATGGTTTAAAGGCAACAACACATTGAGAAAAAGTTGGCACAGGGGCCTTTTTACCACTGTGTTACATTGCCTTTCCTTTTAACGACACTCAGTAAACGTTTGGGAACTGAGGAGACAGATTTTTGATGCTTTTCAGGTGGAACGCTTTCCCATTCTTGCTTGATGTACAGCTTAAGTTGTTCAACAATCCGGGGTCTCCGTTATCGTATTTTACGCTTCATAATGCGCCACACATTTCCAATGGGAGACAGGTCTGGACTACAGGCAGGCCAGTCTAGTACCCCTACTCTTTTACTACAGAGCCATGCTGTTGTAACACGTGCAGAATGTGGCTTGGCATTGTCTTGCTGAAATAAGCAGGGGCGTCCATGAAAAAGACGTTGATTGGATGGCAACATATGTTGCTCCAAAACCTGTATGTACCTTTCAGCATTAATGGTGCCTTCACATATGTGTAAGTTGCCCGTGCCTTGGGCACTAATACACCCCCATATCATCACAGATGCTGGCTTTTGAACTTTGCGCCTATAACAGTCCGGATGGTTCTTTTCCTCTTTGGTCCGGAGGACACGACGTCCAGAGTTTCCAAAAACAATTTGAAATGTGGACTCGTCAGTTCACAGAACACTTTTCCACTTTGCATCAGTCCATCTTAGATGAGCTTGGGCCCAGCGAAGCCGGCGGCATTTCTGGGTGCTGTTGATAAATGGCTTTCGCTTTGCATTGTAGAGTTTTAACTTGCACTTGCAGATGTAGCGACGAACTGTAGTTACTGACAGTGGTTTTCTGAAGTGTTCCTGAGCCCATGTGGTGATGTCCTTTACACACTGATGTTGGTTTTTGATGCAGTACCGCTTGAGGGATCGGAGGTCACGGGCATTCAATGTTGGTTTTCAGCCTTGTCGCTCATGTGCAGTGATTTCTCCAGATTCTCCGAACCTTTTGACGATATTACAGACCGTAGATGGTGAAATCCCTAAATTTCTTGCAATAGCTCTTTGAGGAATGTTGTTTTTAAACTGTTCGACAATCGGCTCACGCATTTGTTCAGTAAGTGGTGACCCTCGCCCCATCCTTGTTTGTGAATGACTGAGAATTTCAGGGAAGGTGCTTTTATACCCAATCATGCCACCCACCTGTTCCAAATTAGCTTGTTCACCTGTGGGATATTCCAAATGAGTGTTGATGTTGTTGATGAGCATTCCTCCACTCTCCGTCTTTTTCGCCACTTGTGCCAGCTTTTTTGAAACATGTTGCAGGCATCAAATTCCAAATGAGCTAATATTTGCAAAAAATTACAAAGTTTACCTGTTTGAACATTAAGTAACTTGTCTTTGCAGTGTATTCAATTGAATATAGGTTGAAAAGCATTTGCAAATCATTGTATTCTGTTTTTATTTACGATTTACACAACGTGCCAACTTCACTGGTTTTGAGTTGTAAATGTTAAGTACTTGAGTAATGCCTCTCTAACGTGTCCAAGGTGAGACAAGAAGAAAAGTGTCATTCGCTGATCATAGACTAACCTCAGTCTCTGAGAGCAGAAGGATGCTGTACTTTGTGTTGAGAGCAGCTGATGTTAGTTGGGTCATTTCACAGTAATGTGAGCATTTTGGGTATCTCTGAATCCAAATATATAGTTGCCAATTTTGGTTCCAAATGTGATTTAAACCAAACCATGGGTCATGCTAAAGGCGGTACATGCTATTGGCATGCACTTTCATTGACCATAATAGATTTTTTAATAATTTCTCCTGGTAAGTAGTCATCTCCGTAACAGTGTGCCTAACTATTAGTAAAGGTAATTTATTGCTCTCCAGAAAAAGGAAACATAATTTTTAAACATGCTAGTGTGGTTAATATGGTATCTATCGATATAGAAATAAACTGCTTTGATTTTTGAGGAAAAAGATGCTTTGTGACGGAGATGACCTGTTGTTACGGAGGTGACCAGTAGTTACGGATATGACACTGTAGGTCTAAGAGCTTAAAAAGGCATTAAAATGGCTATCACATGTAGTTAATAACTAATAAAATTAGTTAATAATTATTCATTAAAACTTTAATTAAAATATTTAAGTCCCTCCCACGAGGCACCAAAATGCGTCAGGGAATCTGCCTTTACCATACGTAAAATAGCAAGGATGGATTATTCAGACGTTTCGTCCTAATAATCCTTCCCGCAAGATAACCATTTGATTCAGCAGGAAACCTGCAAATTTAGAAACCAGTCTCATAAAATTACTAAAATAACCAAAAATATGGTATTTTAATTAATTATTAAAATAACCAATATTAGTGATTAAAGAAAACAATTTAATTACTAATCTGAAGGAATTTTGGAGTTCTACATAGGCTATTTTGACTCAGACTCCCACGTGTTACAGCACTAAATAGACACCCGGTTTAATAAATGAATTTATTAAACAAACTAACACAGAATATACATGGGCTAATCTATGGAAGGACTATATACGAACTAGAAAGTAACAATGGTATGTGTGTACGGGAAAGTGTGCATGTGTGTTCTTAGCGCGCGTGCAGGACGCACACATGTGCGCGATTTTGTGGGCCGGCGCGTGTCCGCGTGCGTGGCAGATGCGCGTGCATACTTGTGGGCCCGAATTCCTTTGTCTTGGGGAGAATTCTTTCAGCACGGGGGCGATTTAGAATTTCTAAATGTAGTTATAGGCGGACTATGCGCGACCGGGTAACTCAATGTAGCGTCAACGATGTGCGAGAATAGTTTGCTTCAGCTCATACGCAATTTGTATCACTAATTGAGTTATCATCCATTCTAAGGCATGCGTGTTAGTTAAATTGCAGCATTAGAAAGTTAGCCAGGGAAAAGAATAAGCATGTAAAAACAAACAATCAATGGCTATTTAACTTCATGAATTATAAAATGGACACAATACGATTATACAATTACATCAGTAATATACAACTTAAATGTGTTACAGTTTAAGTTGAAAACCGCTAAACTGCATTACTGCCTGGAATGTTCAGTAAGTCTTACTGAAGTTCCAAGCTTGGGATTCCTCTCTGGGTCCGTTGAGCATCGCAGTTCTGGCCTGGATGCCCTGGGGAATGCGCAGATCTGAAGTCCTGTGTCCACTTGAGGAGTGCATGCAGCTCCGCTGTGTCGGAATGTCCTTGCCAATTCGGAAAAGTCCTTTTTGGAGTTATTCTGTGTCCAATTGGCAGTAGCACCGGGCATAAGCTAGTTTAATGAGATTTGCAGTCCTGAACTGAAATGGCGGTTCGCAGAGATGTGAGCACTCAGCAGATAGGCCAAATGAAATATCGCAGAATGCGTGAATTCCAATGCAAATGCCTTCTTTTCGCTTGAAAAGGATCTGGCTTTCCCTGAAGGGGGAGGGTAGCTTCCCTTGAAAGACGATGCGCTACGAGAGAGCATGACCTCCTCTGTTGGAGGTGTCCCAAGAAGAGAGAATGAACTGGGTGGGTCCCCAGTTTTAAGAGTTCTGTTTCCCGTTTTATTGCTTTTAGACTCATTCTATTGGGGGAAATGGAAAGGAAGCGGGTGGTGCGGTATAGGATATTTCCGTTTCCTGTTGACTGCATGGGAAATGTAGTTCTGTGGTCCCTTACACACCTACAACACTCTGTGCTTAGTTGATGAATATCTGAATAGCAGAATTAGGAAAACTGTTTTATTCTGAACATAAAACCACACAAACATTGGCATAGAGTTGGCATAGAGAACCCATCATCTCCGTCACGCCGACATTGTTACGGAGGTGACCGTGATGGATATGACACCTATTTGACATTTGTCTACATGGATAAATAGTACATCTATCTATACCTACAAGTTGGAGAAAATTTTGCAACAGTGCACCACTGCAAAACAGTATATATACATATTATTTTTGGGTTTGTGAGGCCAATTGGAAGGCGCCTATAGCATTCGGAGATGACACAGAATAAAGGTACTCACCTGCAACTGCTTTGCATGCATTTAATACTTTGCAAATACGGAAAATTTGAATGCATCAGTGGCCAAGATTTTCAAAAATGGCGCCTTGCAAAACTTCTGGACCATGTGACTCTTCGGTAGTGTGTATTCTGGCCAATAGGTGACAGCTGAAACATGTTGTTATGGATATGACACAAAATCTGGGGACAGGTATAATTGGGCAAACATCATGGAATAAATGAAAAAAAAAAATACAATTGCACCACAAATATTTAAGTGTGTTAAATGTTAAATGTGTAAAATGTTTATTTCCTTAGACTTAGTAAATATAAACCCAGTTTGTATTAAAATCCTGAAAAAAATAGATATGCTGACAGTTTGAAGTTTAGGCCAACCCACGAGGGACAGTGCTTGTAATGGGGGTAAAGTGTATGGAATTTGATGAAAAATATGAAAAAAATTAGTGAGGAAATGAAAAAAAATTTATAGCAATTTATTTTGACCTATTCTAACTTAAGACTCAAAAATGATCTAATTATATTCAATTTCCCTTCCATTTTAGCTGTTTAGCTTGTGGACACTAAGTGATCACATTACTGTGAAATGACCCAGTTACAGCTTTGAGGAACAAGGGGAAGCACCGGGGACAGTCAGAAACAAGGCCGGCATTATTTAGCTCATGGTGTCCTGTTTTTGTTGAAACTGGTTCAGTTTTTTGGTGATAACTTGAGTCTTATTTTACTGGTTTTCAGCATCTATCCAACAAGTTTTTATATTTTGCCATAATTGGTGATGTTCCTTTGTCTAATTAAATAGAGTTTTCTGAGTAAGACACAAAATCAGTTTGGGCCCCAGCAATTTTACCCCTTTTGGTGAGAACCTTAATCATGCTTTTGAGAGATAATCAAGCAAAGTACTGCTGGTTTGTCTTCTGTTAAATACATCCATACTGCTAATAGTGTTTATATCATCAGGATGACAGTGGCCGTTTTTTTTTTCAGGGGAATGTCAGTATTTTTCTTACCCCTGTATCAGAAATTAAAAGCTGAGAGGAAGCTTCAAATAGGGATGAAGTACAATTACGTAAATTTTGCACATTGCACAATCCAAATTCAACCTTTTCACTGTTCGTACTCCTTCTCTCCAGTCAGGCACACAGTCTGTTTAAATTATGTAAATATCAGTCCCCATCAATTTTCCATTAATTATATGAATTGGTTGGTTAAACCTATGTGTGGTATTTTGATAAGAGACATGTAGCTGTTTTCCCCATCTCGCTGTTAAGGTCTCTGAATGACTAATTATTATATCCAGAGTTTCCAAGTTGAAATCGGGGAATGGGGAGAGATCTCCTGACTGAAGGTGACTGATAGCAGGAGATGTTCACCCCCGGGGTCTGGGGCTCACTGAAAGGCCCCAGGAGCTGGAGCCTCCAAGACTAATTCTGGTGCATTCTTGGCCTCTCCTGGCTCCAGATCTCATGTTCAAAATCCCTAACCTTTTTCAACAAAGTGAGGAAAAAATGAGCAACACTAAATATCATTTTATTAACAGTCCATATATGTACCAACAAAAATATTGAATAATAGTAGAAAAGAAGCACCTGAATCACAAGAATTCTGAGTGTGGCTTAAATTCAGAACAAAACATACCTTTATTAAGAACATGTAAATAAATTAAATACCTTTACAGGCCTCAAATTAAGTTATTTTTAGGGCAAAGCCACTTGGCCTTTTAAAATTGGGGCATCACGACCAAAATGTAGGGCACCAAGGCCAAAGCCACGTTAATCAATTTTGCAAAAAAAATAAGTGATAATGATATTGTACACTGCTCAAAAAAATAAAAGGAACACTTAAACAAGACAATGTAACTCCAAGTCAATCACACTTCTGTGAAATCAAACTGTCCACTTCGGAAGCAACACTGATTGACAATCAATTTCACATGCTGTTGTGCAAATGGAATAGACAACAGGTGGAAATTATAGGCAATTAGCAAGACACCTCCAATAAAGGAGTGGTTCTGCAGGTGCTGACCACAGACCACTATTCAGTTCCTGTGCTTTCTGGCTGATGTTTTGGTCACTTTTGAATGCTGGCGGTGCTTTCACTCTAGTGGTAGCACGAGACGGACTCTACAACCCACACAAGTGGCTCAGGTAGAGCAGCTCATCCATGATGGCACATCAATGCGAGCTGTGGCCAGAAGGTTTGCTGTGTCTGTCAGCGTAGTGTCCAGAGCATGGAGGCGCTACCAGGAGACAGGCCAGTACATCAGGAGACGTGGAGGAGGCCGTAGGAGGGCAAAAACCTAGCAGCAGGACCGCTACCCCTGCCTTTGTGCAAGGAGGAACAGGAGGAGCACTGCCAGAGCCCTGCAAAATGACCTCCAGCCGGCCACAAATGTGCATGTGTCTGCTCAAACGGTCAGAAACCAACTCTATGAGGATGGTATGAGGGCCCGACGTCCACAGGTGAGGGTTGTGCTTACAGCCCAACATCATGTAGGACGTTTGGTATTTGCCAGAGAACACCAAGATTGGCAAATTCGCCACTGGTGCCCTGTGCTCTTTACAAATGAAAGCAGGTTTACAATGAGCACGTGGCACAGACGTGACAGAGTCTGTAGACGCTGTGGAGAACATTCTGCTGCCTGCAAAATCCTCCAGAATGACTGGTTTGGCAGTGGGTCAGTAATGGTGTGGGGTGGCATTTCTTTAGGGGGCCGCGCAGCCCTCCATGTGCTCGCCAGAGGTAGTCTGACTGCCATAAGGTTCCAAGATGAGATCCTCAGACCCCTTGTGAGACCATATGCTGGTGCGGTTGGCCCTGGGTTCCTCGTAATGCAAGACAATGCTCGACCTCATGTGGCTGGAGTGTGTGGCAGTTCCTGTAATTGATGCTATGGACTGGCCCGCCCGTTCCCAAGACCTGAATCCAACTGAGCACATCTGGGACATCATGTCTTGCTCCATCCACCAACGCCAAGTTGCACCACAGACTGTCCAGGAGTTGGCGGATGCTTTAGTCCTGGTCTGGGAGGAGATCCCTCAAGAGGCCATCTGCCACCTCATCAGGAACATGCCCAGGTGTTGTAGGTGTCATACAGGCACGTGGAGGCCACACACACTACTGAGCCTCATTTTGACTTGTTTTAAAGACATTAAATCAAAGTTAGATCAGACTGTAGTGTGTTTTTCCACTTTAATTTTGAGTGTGACTCCAAATCCAGACCTCCATGGGTTAATAGATTTGATTTCCATTGATAATTTTCGTGTGATTTTGTTGTCAGCACAATCAACTATGTAAAGAACAAAGTATTTAATAAGAATATTTCATTCATTCAGATCTAGGATGTATTATTTTAGTGTTCCCTTTATTTTTTTGAGCAGTTATGTAGATAAGACAGTATGAATCAATAATTAGGAGCGCATTGAAAACCATTCTTTTATCGATTTTTAAAATTGTAACATTTTTTATTCAGCTTGCAGCAATTTATCCACAGAACTAACATGACCATAATGAGAAATGATAATAAAAAAGTGAATGTCTATTGGCACGTTTATATAATTGGCATTGCAAGGATGATAATATAAATGCAAAAATCCAAAACTTTTGGCTTCACGTCATTTATTTTCACCATCCTTTCAGTTGCCACTCAGCTGTACATCATGCCAGACAACGCCCTTTAGCCATGATTTCATTCAGAATCAAGAATAGATTCATTGCTTAATGAGCCTCGCAGACTAACTTAGGCAAATCTGTGCTGCATGAGCGCAGAAATTATAAAGACATATTGATATTTTAGGTTGCCATTTAGGTGCGGAGGAAAAGGCTTCATTAGAATGCCAATTAGAAAATGAGAAACCAAAACCTCTTGCAGTTATCAAACTTTACAAGATGAGGTTTCTGATGGATTTGTTTCTGCCGACGGAATGCAACTGCTGAGCAGTCCGGCACAGCAGGAGACACGCTGCGTAGGCTAAAATTTTTAGCGAATGCTCTCTCCAGCTCACCGTTTTCACCCAGCCCAAAAACATCTATACTTGACACCAACAGTATTTAATTGTTTGCGCTTAAAACATAATGTGCGCTGATCTTTCTCAAGCCGGAAGGATTCATGGTTGTTGGATACCAACCTCACACAATGTTGCCTCATTCCTTCGTGAGTGCGCGTGTGGTTAACCACTGTGTTACATTGCCTTTCCTTTTAACGACACTCAGTAAACTTTTGGGAACTGAGGAGACCGATTTTTGATTCTTTTCAGGTGGAACGCTTTCCCATTCTTGCTTGATGTACAGCTTAAGTTGTTCAACAATCCGGGGTCTCCGTTATCGTATTTTACGCTTCATAATGCGCCACACATTTCCAATGGGAGACAGGTCTGGACTACTGGCAGGCCAGTCTAGTACCCGCACTCTTTTACTACAGAGCCATGCTGTTGTAACACGTGCAGAATGTGGCTTGGCATTGTCTTGCTGAAATAAGCAGGGGCGTCCATGAAAAAGATGTTGCTTGGATGGCAACATATGTTGCTCCAAAACCTGTATGTACCTTTCAGCATTAATGGTGCCTTCACATATGTGTAAGTTGCCCGTGCCTTGGGCACTAATACACCCCCATACCATCACAGATGCTGGCTTTTGAACTTTGCACCCATAACAGTCCGGATGGTTCTTTTCCTCTTTGGTCCGGAGGACACAACGTCCACAGTTTCCAAAAACAATTTGAAATGTGGACTCGTCAGATCACAGAACACTTTTCCACTTTGCATCTGTCCATCTTAGATGAGCTTGGGCCCAGCGAAGCCGGAGGCGTTTCTGGGTGCTGCTGATAAATGGCTATCGCTTTGCATTGTAGAGTTTTAACTTGCACTTGCAGATGTAGCGACGAACTGAAGTTACTGACAGTGGTTTTCTGAAGTGTTCCTGAGCCCATGTGGTGATGTCCTTTACACACTGATGTTGGTTTTTGATACAGAAAAGGTTTTATCCTACCTTGACATGTTTCGACGGGATACTCGCGTCTTCTTCAGAAGAGTCACCGATGTTGCGAGTGACGTGTCTTATCAGCTGATGTTATCCCGTCGAAACATGTCAAGGTAGGATAAAACCTTTTCTGTTTGTAAAATAAGAACGTCAACGTAAATTAGTTACTACAGACAGTATGAACTTTTTTGGATTTTCAGCTATATCTGTTCTAAGAAGGATCACTCGGCCTATCAGTCCAGCAGATTCTGAGACCAGTCCAGCCGATTGTGAAGACACCTTCAAACACGAGCGGTTAGGATGCTATTCCTTCTGTTTCTGTCTCAATGGTGCGGGACGTGTGAGAGGAGTATTAAAGTGAGCTAAACTCCAGCCCAGGTAAACTCAGTAGATGTTTTAGCGCCATCACAAAGGAGTAGCTGATGCACTTCGGCGTTACCATGAACGAGATAAGCCATTGCTATCAGACAGATTTAAGATCGAGCGAGGCTGCACTCTGATGTGTTTGTGTATGAAATGCGCACGTTATCTGTGAAAGTGTAAGTAATTATGATAAAGCTTTTGAAGCACAGTAATGTCACAGTAAATGCTTCACAATTTTGCTATGAGTCCTGTTTTCGTCCTGTACAAACTGAATTTATTGTTCGATCTAGAAGACGTTTTCAGATTAATTGAGTTTACTTTCTGCTTTTAAACCTCTCTGATGGAGGCATACTCATGTTAAAAAGTAAAATGTTTATGTCAGAAAATTACGTCAAGGAGCCTCCTGTAAATATTTGATTCCAGTATCGCGAAGCAAGCGACATTGCACTCATGTCCAGCACTAAGGCAATGACTCTACCTCACCTGTCGCAGTCTGAATAAGGACGGAGAAAAGTAGCAGCAGTGCTGTAGGTAGGGGGTTACCGCAGCGATTTGAGACCACGCTGAAACACGGTCACCTACTTCATCCAGCACCGCTCATTTTCTACTCTGATGGAAGTCTTAACTTGGGGAATAAGGACCAATCTGATAATGACGGATTCTAAATATGGTTAAAAATGTGACATGGAAAGGGGACTGATTAAACTGTGATGGTCACTGTCACATGGATACTTGAATATAATGATCGAATATTGGCTATTTTACTGACATCAATGGTAAAAAGTTTGTAAGATAATTACTCTGGGCCTACTATAATTGAGATAGCAATGTGCAGTGGACAATTCAGAATGACTGTTAAGGACATTCATTTTTAATTTGGGTGACTGCTGAAAGAGGTGAGGTGAAATTGGCTGGAGACAGGAGCTTAGCTAGTTAGTAAGTTTGCTCCGGAGCTGGCTAGCTCCACAGACTTTGTTTCCATGGTCACTTGTGATGGTCCGGCCCTGCAGGCCCTCCCCCTTTCTGCTTGCACATCCACCTCAACGAGCCACAGCTGCTGCTCGTTGAGGTGGAGGTGCTATTGTGTGTATATGTTGGCAGTGCAGCTGCATTCTTGTTGATTGGCCGTGCCTTATGGAGCCCTGTCTTTTTGCCGCTGCTCTCCTGGGTTTTGTTTTAAAGTTTAAATCTTTATTTATATTTTACTCAGTCTGTGCTCTTGGGTCCCTTATTTCTGGTTTGGGTACATGGTCCCAGTGCCCGCCGGCTTATTGCCTTCTGCCGGCGGGTGCAAAGCCATGACAGAATGCAGCAGCCAGCATTGGACCCAGCCAGGCTGAGTCAGGGGAGCAGCGGCAGCAGTTTTTTTTTATTTGTCTAGGGCTCCAGCAGGGGGGGGCGCAGCTCCGGAGGAATGTGTGCCGGACAAGTTGGGCGCCCCACTGTGGTCCGGAGGAGTGTGTGCCGGACGTGTTGGGCACCCCAGTTTGTTCCAGAGGAGTGTGTGCCGGACGTGTTGGGCGCCCCAGTGTGTTCCGGAGGAGTGTTGCGCCAACTGTGTTCCGAAGGAGTGTGTGCCGGAAGAGTTGGGCGCCCCAGTGTGTTTCGGAGGAGTGTTGCGTGCCCCAGTGTGTTCCGGAGGAGTGTTGTGCGCCCCAGTGCGTTCCGGAGGAGCGTGGCGCCCCAGTGCGTTCCGGAGGAGCGTGGCGCCCCAGTGCGTTCCGGAGGAGCGTGGCGCCCCAGTGCGTTCCGGAGGAGCGTGGCGCCCCAGTGTGTTCCGGAGGAGAGTGACTTTTGACACGCCAGGAGGCGTGCCTTGGGGGGAGGATCCTGTGATGGTCCGGCCCTGCAGGCCCTCCCCCTTTCTGCTAGCACCTCCTCCTCGACGAGCCACAGCTGCTGCTCGTTGAGGTGGAGGTGCTATTGTGTGTATATAAGAGCTGCATTGCCATGTTGGCAGTGCAGCTGCATTCTTGTTGATTGGCCGTGCCTTATGGAGCCCTGTCTTTTTGCCGCTGCACTCCTGGGTTTTGTTTAAAGATTGATCTTTATTTTTATTTTACTCAGCCTGTGCTCTTGGGTCCCTTATTTCTGGTTTGGGTACATGGTCCCAGTGCCCGCCGGCTTATTGCTTTCTGCCGGCGGGGGCAAAACCATGACATCACTAGTGCCATGCCTTAGCTCACATGCTCTGTGCAAACGAAATGGGGCTTGAGATCAAGCTAATCCCGTGCCGATCCTGGGCTAATCCATTATCCTACCTTCGTTCAATAGGCCCCAGGGCAGAGTTTTTGTTTTGGCAACCGAGTTACATAGTGACATTAGAGTGTTATTTTAAGATTAGACAGTGGACTTTCTTGTCAAAGTTTTTTTTTTTTGTGAGTGAAGAATAAATTTGTTGAGCCATTTAAATTGTTCTTTTTTGATTTGTTCATCGCAGACAGCTGAATGTTTGTAAGTTTTGGCAGTAAACCTAATTTGCAGTGGGGTTTGAATAATTTTGTTTGCAACTGTATTAATGTGAAAGTCAAATCATCGTAAATGCAGCATGTATTTTCTACAGAAATGGATTTATAGAATCTGACTGTTCTGTTTCTTTTCTTTGTGGTGATGAAAGAGAATTGTGTGAGTCTGCTTTGATGAACCGTGTGGTTTCATGTGTAAGACCTTACAGCAGGTTACAGTCTCACTTGTGCTCCAGTGGGCCGACTGCATTGCGTCACTTGTTTGTCTGGGATGCACTTCTTGGATTGCATCACTGAAAAACAATATATTGTTAGAACAGGGAAAGGGGGGGACTTGTCTGTTCCCTTCTTTTAGCCCCTCCTCCTGCTCTGTTTTACTCCATATTCATTTGTCAGAACACAAACCCTCTCCTCTAAACCAACCCCCCCCCCCATGTTCAAGTCCTTTTCCACGCCCATCCATCCCCAAATATAATCCTGTGATCACGGGGTATTGTGCAGTCACTCCAAGTGCTACTGCTCCCGCAATAAATTTGTGATTGGCTATTGTCTGCACTGTTTTTGTACCATTCAAATGAATATATCTACATTAATTGGAATGATATTGAATAAAAAATAACCCACCTGGACACAGGCAATCAGGATACAGTTGCCTGCTGGGCTGTCTGACCTTCAGGAGTGTATGTTGAGCCTTTGCAGTTTCTCAGGTGAGTTACTAATTCTTTCTTTTAATCTGATGAACCACTCTTTCATTTCTTATGTGCTTGACTGACAGACTTTTGCAGACAGTAATACAATAGACCCAAAGGGCAGACCTTGTCTTCTGGGAACACTGTCTCCAATCTCAGGGAGCTCCAGTGCAGTTTCACAGAGTAAAGACTGGTGTCTCAGAAGTTTTCCCAGGATGGAAGTAGTTTTCCCAGAAAACAAAAATTATCCTTCAGTGCCACAAGACTACAAAATAGCACTACGTTCCCTTAACATGAATATTTTCTTTAAAAAGAGAGCTTGATTTGCTTAAAATAGGCCAGCAGAAGTGTTACTACTTCTAATATGCAGTGCAAGTGTTATGATGAGAAATACTTTCGAGAACAGAATAATGTAAAATAATGTTGGAATCAGCATAAATAATTTAGAATGATAAAGAACATAATTTAGCCTTTCAGTCCATTTAGGAGGTGAGGACCATTGCTCTGTTCAGTTGGGTTAAACCATGTAACTTACATTCACTCTACTTTCTAAGGGACATCAACCCTCAAACCTGCTGGGTCAATTAAAGCCGAAATGAACAGCTCTGTCATGAATTATAGCCAACCGTTCAACCTCTCCTCTTCAGGATCCAGTCTCCAGCTCTTGAACACTAATCCAAAATGCATATCAACACTTGGCGAGTATTTGTTTGAGTTTATTTTCAGCATCATCAATATTGCAATGGGCTACCCTGCCAACATCATGGTGATGTGGCTGGTTGCCAGAAAGAAGAGTGACTCTTCCACCTCTGATATCTTCATCTTCAACCTGGCCATCGCCGATGCCTGCTACTGCGTGATGGGCCCCATCGGTTTCGTTGGCCTCCAAACTCTTGGACTCACATCTATATGGAATTTTTTATACTTTACATACGGGATCAAAGACACCGCCCCACTGTTCCTCACTTGCATTTGTCTGGACCGTTACGTGGCCGTGGTCCATCCCATTTTGTTCACCAACATCAAAGATAACAAGATCAGGGTGGCTATTTCCATGTTTGTTTGGGGGCTCATGTTAGCCTATGCAATCTGCCGGACATTGTGGTTGCAGGTCACACTAAAAGCTTTTTCCGGGCTGATCCTGGCTGTCTTTGCCATTTTGGTTTTCTGCAACATTTCCATCATGTGGAGTCTGAGGAAGTCGGTCTTTGGGAAGGAGAAGATGCACCCCATGAAAAAGAAAGCCCTCAGAACAGTGCAAATCACTCTGGCCATCATAGTGTTTAATTATCTTCCAATAGTTTCTGTCTACATCGTTGTATTTTACTTTTATTTACCAGAATTCTGCCAGATTGAAGTCATTGCTTTCGCCCTCATGGACATCAGTGCCAGCATTGAGCCCCTAATCTACATCTCCAAGATGGACCAGCTGCGATGCCTTAATAATTTGCCCTCCATCTGCTGCCAAAGCCCTTCCACTGAGCCACCTAATGTAAGCACATGAGATGCATTCTTGCAATTGTGTTAAATTTCATTACTTTCTAAGTTAGGAAATGAAAATGAGGTCATGTAACAAAGCAAGTATGGTGTGTGATAAGCAAATATTTTAGCTTTGATATGACTGTAATTAGGACAGAGATGAAAACTAACTTTTTTGTAACCCTGCGCCTTGAAAAAAGTGTAAATTAGAATCGCCCAAAATGCCTATTTCACCATGAATGCATATTCCATAAACAATCAAAATTTAGATTAAAAAAAAAATGAATAGTCATGATCTATCCACTCAAAATAAAGAAACTATTTTTGATGTAATGTGTAGAAGATAATTATCTACTGACTTCCATTAAACTTCATTATGCCAGCATGGGATCTAGTTTTGCTTGAAGAAAAGCCTACAGTGAAAACATACTTTTCTAGATCCTCACCACATACGAAAACACAAAATGAATGTTTTTTTGAGCAAACACCACATTGAAATATTTTTTTTCTGCAAAATGATGAAACACATTCAAAATGAAATGTGAAATGTCACCAATATACAAACAGAACCCACTTTGAAAAGACAAAAAGAATTGAAATTACAAAACCCAAAACCAGTGAAGTTGGCACATTATGTAAATCGTAGATAAAAACAGAATACAATGATTTGCAAATCCTTTTCAACTTATATTCAATTGAATACACTGCAAAGATGTTTAATGTTCAAACTGAGAATTTTTTTTTTTTTTTTTGCAAATAATCATTAACTTAGAATTTGAAGGCAGCAACACATTGCAAAAAAGTTGGCACAGGGGCCTTTTTACCACTGTGTTGCATTGCCTTTCCTTTTAACGACACTCAGTAAACGTTTGGGAACTGAGGAGACCAATTTTTCAGGTGGAACTCTTTCCCATTCTTGCTTGATGTACAGCTTAAGTTGTTCAACAGTCCGGGGTCTCTGTTGTCGTATTTTACGCTTCATAATGCGCCACACATTTTAAATGGGAGACAGGTCTGGACTATTAGCAGGCCAGTCTAGTACCCGCACTCTTTTACTACGGAGCCATGCTGTTGTAACACGTGCAGAATGTGGCTTGGCATCGTCTTGCTGAAATAAGCAGGGGTGTCCATGAAAAACATGTTGCTTGGATGGCAACATATGTTGCTCCAAAACCTGTATGTACCTTTCAGCATTAATGGTACCTTCACATATGTGGAAGTTGCCCATGCCTTGGGCACTAATACACCCCCATACCATCACAGATGCTGGCTTTTGAACTTTGCGCCTATAACAGTGGTTGGATGGTTCTTTTCCTCTTTGGTCCGGAGGACACAACGTCCACAGTTTCCAAAAACAATTTGAAATGTGGACTCGTCAGATCACAGAACACTTTTCCACTTTGCATCAGTCCATCTTAGATGAGCTTGGGCCCAGCGCTTTGCATTGTAGAGTTTTAACTTGCACTTGCAGATGTAGCGACGAACTGTAGTTACTGACAGTGGTTTTCTGAAGTGTTCCTGAGCCCATGTGGTGATGTCCTTTACACACCGATGTTGGTTTTTGATGCAGTACCGCCTGAGGGATCGAAGGTCACGGGCATTCAATGTTGGTTTTCAGCCTTGTCGCTCATGTGCAGTGATTTCTCCAGATTCTCCGAACCTTTTGACGATATTACAGACCGTAGATGGTGAAATCCCTAAATTTCTTGGAATAGCTCTTTGAGGAATGTTGTTTTTAAACTGTTCGACAATCGGCTCACGCATTTGTTCAGTAAGTGGTGACCCTCGCCCCATCCTTGTTTGTGAATGACTGAGAATTTCAGGGAAGGTGCTTTTATACCCAATCATGCCACCCACCTGTTCCAAATTAGCTCGTTCACCTGTGGGATGTTCCAAATGAGTGTTGATGTTGTTGATGAGCATTCCTCCACTCTCCGTCTTTTTTGCCACTTGTGCCAGCTTTTTTGAAACATGTTGCAGGCATCAAATTCCAAATGAGCTAATATTTGCAAAAAATTACAAAGTTTACCTGTTAGAACATTAAGTAACTTGTCTTTGCAGTGTATTCAATTGAATATAGGTTGAAAAGAATTTGCAAATCATTGTATTCTGTTTTTGTTTACGATTTACACAACGTGCCAACTTCACTGGTTTTGGGTTGTAAATGTTAAGTACTTGAGTAATGCCTCTCTAACGTGTCCAAGGTGAGACAAGAAGAAAAGTGTCATTCGCTGATCATAGACTAACCTCAGTCTCTGAGAGCAGAAGGATGCAATATTTTGTGTTGAGTGCAGCTGATGTTAGTTGGGTCATTTCACAGTAATGTGAGCATTTTGGGGATCTCTGAATCCAAATATATAGTTGCCAATTTTGGTTCCAAATGTGATTTAAACCAAACCATGGGTCATGCTAAAGGCGGTACATGCTATTGGCATGCGCTTTCATTGACCATAATAGATTTTTTTATAATTTCTCCTGGTAAGTAGTCATCTCCGTAACAGTGTGCCTAACTATTAGTAAAGGTAATTTATTGCTCTCCAGAAAAAGGAAACATAATTTTTAAACATGCTAGTGTGGTTAATATGGTATCTATCGATATAGAAATAAACTGCTTTGATTTTTGAGGAAAAAGATGCTTTGTGACGGAGATGACCTGTTGTTACAGAGGTGACCAGTAGTTACGGATATGACACTGTAGGTCTAACAGCTTAAAAAGGCATTAAAATGGCTATCACATGTAGTTAATAACTAATAAAATTAGTTAATAATTATTCATTAAAACTTTAATTAAAATATTTAAGTCCCTCCCACGAGGCACCAAAATGCGTCAGGGAATCTGCCTTTACCATACGTAAAATAGCAAGGATGGATTATTCAGACGTTTCGTCCTAATAATCCTTCCTGCAAGATAACCATTTGATTCAGCAGGAAACCTGCAAATTTAGAAACCAGTCTCATAAAATTACTAAAATAACCAAAAATATGGTATTTTAATTAATTATTAAAATAACCAATATTAGTGATTAAAGAAAACAATTTAATTACTAATCTGAAGGAATTTTGGAGTTCTACATAGGCTATTTTGACTCAGACTCCCACGTGTTACAGCACTAAATAGACACCCGGTTTAATAAATGAATTTATTAAACAAACTAACACAGAATATACATGGGCTAATCTATGGAAGGACTATATACGAACTAGAAAGTAACAATGGTATGTGTGTACGGGAAAGTGTGCATGTGTGTTCTTAGCGCGCGTGCAGGACGCACACGTGTGCGCGATTTTGTGGGCAGGCGCGTGTCCTCGTGCGTGGCAGATGCGCGTGCGTACTTGTGGGCCCGAATTCCTTTGTCTTGGGGAGAATTCTTTCAGCACGGGGGCGATTTAGAATTTCTAAATGTAGTTATAGGCGGACGATGCGCGACCGGGTAACTCAATGTAGCGGCAACGATGTGCGAGAAGAGTTTGCTTCAGCTCATACGCAATTTGTATCACTAATTGAGTTATCATCCATTCTAAGGCATGCGTGTTAGTTAAATTGCAGCATTAGAAAGTTAGCCAGGGAAAAGAATAAGCATGTGAAAACAAACAATCAATGGCTATTTAACTTCATGAAATATAAAATGGACACAATACGATTATACAATTACATCAGTAATATACAACTTAAATGTGTTACAGTTTAAGTTGAAAACCGCTAAACTGCATTACTGCCTGGAATGTTCAGTAAGTCTTACTGAAGTTCCAAGCTTGGGATTCCTCTCTGGGTCCGTTGAGCATCGCAGTTCTGGCCTGGATGTCCTGGGGAATGCGCAGATCTGAAGTCCTGTGTCCACTTGAGGAGTGCGTGCAGCTCCGCTGTGTCGGAATGTCCTTGCCGATTCGGAAAAGTCCTTTTTAGAGTTATTCTGTGTCCAACTGGCAGTAGCACCGGGCATAAGCTAGTTTAATGAGATTTGCAGTCCTGAACTGAAATGGAGGTTCGCAGAGATGTGAGCACTCAGCAGATAGGCCAAATGAAATATCGCAGAATGCGTGAATTCCAATGCAAATGCCTTCTTTTCGCTTGAAAAGGATCTGGCTTTCCCTGAAGGGGGAGGGTAGCTTCCCTTGAGAGACGATGCGCTACGAGAGAGCATGACCTCCTCTGTTGTAGGTGTCCCAAGAAGAGAGAGTGAACTGGGTGGGTCCCCAGTTTTAAGAGTTCTGTTTCCCGTTTTATTGCTTTTAGACTCATTCTATTGGGGGAAATGGAAAGGAAGCGGGTGGTGCGGTATAGGATATTTCTGTTTCCTGATGACTGCATGGGAAATGTAGTTCTGTGGTCCCTTACACACCTACAACACTCTGTGCTTAGTTGATGAGTATCTGAATAGCAGAATTAGGAAAACAGTTTTATTCTGAACATAAAACCACACAAACATTGGCATAGAGAACCCATCATCTCTGTCACGCCGACATTGTTACGGAGGTGACCGTGATGGATATGACACCTATTTGACATTTGTCTACATGGATAAATAGTACATCTATCTATACCTTCAAGTTGGAGAAAATTTTGCAACAGTGCACCACTGCAAAACAGTATATATACATATTATTTTTGGGTTTGTGAGGCCAATTGGAAGGCGCCTATAGCATACAGAGATAACACAGAATAAAGGTACTCACCTGCAACTGCTTTACATGCATTTAATACTTTGCAAATACGGAAAATTTGAAAGCATCAGTGGCCAAGATTTTCAAAAATGGCGCCTTGCAAAACTTCTGGACCATGTGACTCTTCGGTAGTGTGTATTCTGGCCAATAGGTGACAGCTAAAACATGTTGTTATGGATATGACACAAAATCTGGGGACAGGTATAATTGGGCAAACATCATGGAATAAATGAAAAAAAAAAAAACAATTGCACCAAAAATATTTTAGTGTGTTAAATGTTAAATGTGTAAAATGTTTATTTCCTTAGACTTCGTAAATATAAACCCAGTTTGTATTAAAATCCTGAAAAAAATAGATATGCTGACAGTTTGAAGTTTAGGCCAACCCACCAGGGACAGTGCTTGTCATGGGAGTAAAGTGTATGGAATTTGATGAAAAATATGAAAAAAAATTAGTGAGGAAATGAAAAAAAATCTATAGCAATTTATTTTGACCTATTCTAACTTAAGACTCAAAATGATCTAATTATATTCAATTTCCCTTCCATTTTAGCTGTTTAGCTTGTGGACACTAAGTGATCACATTACTGTGAAATGACCCAGTTACAGCTTTGAGGAACGAGGGGAAGCACCGGGGACAGTCAGAAACAAGGCCGGCATTATTTAGCTCATGGTATCCTGTTTTTGTTGAAACTGGTTCAGTTTTTTGGTGATTACTTGAGTCATATTTTACTGGTTTTCAGCATCTATCCAACAAGTTTTTATATTTTGCCATAATTGGTGATGTTCCTTTGTCTAATTAAATAGAGTTTTCTGAGAAAGACACAAAATCAGTTTGGGCCCCAGCAATTTTATCCCTTTTGGTGAGAACCTTAATCATGCTTTTGAGAGATAATCAAGCAAAGTACTGCTGGTTTGTCTTCTGTTAAATACATCCATACTGCTAATAGTGTTTATGTCAACAGGATGACAGTGGCCGTTTTTTTTTTCAGGAGAATGTCAGTATTTTTCTTACCCCTATATCAGAAATTAAAAGCTGAGAGGAAGATTCAAATAGGGATGCAGTACAATTATGTAAATTTTGCACATTGCACAATCCAAATTCAACCTTTTCACTGTTCGTACTCCTTCTCTCCAGTCAGGCACACAGTCTGTTTAAATTATGTAAATATCAGTCCCCATCTATTGGCCATTAATTATATGAATTGGTTGGTTAAACCTATGTGTGGTATTTTGATAAGAGACATGTAGCTGTTTTCCCCATCTCGCTGTTAAGGTCTCTGAATGACTAATTATTATATTCAGAGTTTCCAAGTTGAAATCGGGGAATGGGGATAGATCTCCTGACAGAAGGTGACTGATAGCAGGAGATGTTCACCCCCAGGGTCTGGGGCTCACTGAAGGGCCCCAGGAGCTGGAGCCTCCAAGACTAATTCTGGTGCATTCTTGGCCTCTCCTGGCTCCAGATCTCATGTTCAAAATCCCTAACCTTTTTCAACAAAGTGAGGAAAAAATGAGCAATACTAAATATCATTTTATTAACAGTCCATATATGTACCAACAAAAATATTGAATAATAGTAGAAAAGAAGCACCTGAATCACAAGAATTCTGAGTGTGGCTTAAATTCAGAACAAAACATACCTTTATTAAGAACATGTAAATAAATTAAATACCTTTACAGGCCTCAAATTAAGTTATTTTTAGGGCAAAGCCACTTGGCCTTTTAAAATTGGGGCATCACGACCAAAATGTAGGGCACCAAGGCCAAAGCCACGTTAATCAATTTTGCAAAAAAAAATAAGTGATAATGATATTGTACACTGCTCAAAAAAATAAAAGGAACACTTAAACAAGACAATGTAACTCCAAGTCAATCACACTTCTGTGAAATCAAACTGTCCACTTCGGAAGCAACACTGATTGACAATCAATTTCACATGCTGTTGTGCAAATGGAATAGACAACAGGTGGAAATTATAGGCAATTAGCAAGACACCTCCAATAAAGGAGTGGTTCTGCAGGTGGTGACCACAGACCACTATTCAGTTCCTGTGCTTTCTGGCTGTTGTTTTGGTCACTTTTGAATGCTGGCGGTGCTTTCACTCTAGTGGTAGCACGAGACGGACTCTACAACCCACACAAGTGGCTCAGGTAGAGCAGCTCATCCAGGATGGCACATCAATGCGAGCTGTGGCCAGAAGGTTTGCTGTGTCTGTCAGCGTAGTGTCCAGAGCATGGAGGCGCTACCAGGAGACAGGCCAGTACATCAGGAGACGTGGAGGAGGCCGTAGGAGGGCAAAAACCTAGCAGCAGGACCGCTACCCCTGCCTTTGTGCAAGGAGGAACAGGAGGAGCACTGCCAGAGCCCTGCAAAATGACCTCCAGCAGGCCACAAATGTGCATATGTCTGCTCAAACGGTCAGAAACCAACTCTATGAGGATGGTATGAGGGCCCGACGTCCACAGGTGAGGGTTGTGCTTACAGCCCAACACCATGTAGGACGTTTGGTACTTGCCAGAGAACACCAAGATTGGCAAATTCACCACTGGTGCCCTGTGCTCTTCACAAATGAAAGCAGGTTTACAATGAGCACGTGGCACAGACGTGACAGAGTCTGTAGACGCTGTGGAGAACATTCTGCTGCCTGCAAAATCCTCCAGAATGACTGGTTTGGCAGTGGGTCAGTCATGGTGTGGGGTGGCATTTCTTTAGGGGGCCGCGCAGCCCTCCATGTGCTCGCCAGAGGTAGTCTGACTGCCATAAGGTTCCAAGATGAGATCCTCAGACCCCTTGTGAGACCATATGCTGGTGCGGTTGGCCCTGGGTTCCTCGTAATGCAAGACAATGCTCGACCTCATGTAGCTGGAGTGTGTGGCAGTTCCTGTAATTGATGCTATGGACTGGCCCGCCCGTTTCCAAGACCTGAATCCAACTGAGCACATCTGGGACATCATGTCTTGCTCCATCCACCAAAGCCAAGTTGCACCACAGACTGTCCAGGAGTTGGCGGATGCTTTAGTCCAGGTCTGGGAGGAGATCCCTCAAGAGGCCATCTGCCACCTCATCAGGAGCATGCCCAGGTGTTGTAGGTGTCATACAGGCACGTGGAGGCCACACACACTACTGAGCCTCATTTTGACTTGTTTTAAGGACATTACATCAAAGTTAGATCAGACTGTAGTGTGTTTTTCCACTTTAATTTTGAGTGTGACTTGTTATGGCCCCAATTTGTAATTAGATTTACAACGCAACAGCAACAGCAAGGGATGACAGATACAGTTTTAACAACTAAAACACATTTAATAAACAAAGACAATAACTAACAACTAACTAACCTAAAGACCAAGATTGAATACAAAAACATAAATATTTACAGTCCCTTTTTGTGGGGTGACTTGGTGATGTCTTGGATGATGAAAATGCTCAATCACAGGCAAAGAAATCCACAAAAGAAACGTCACAGGTCTTGAACAGAATGGCAGGTCTGGTCATCTTCTTGAAATTTCTCCTACTACTTTACTGTCTCAATTCTCCCCTTTATATACTCTTTTGCAGACCCCACCCACATTTAGACCTCTTTTTTTTAATTTTCGGGGACTTGCCCCAGACATGTCTGGAAACATGTCCAAACATAACCCCAGTCTGAGCTCAACAAAAAAAAAGGTAAATACTGCCATCCAGTGGCCTATATTCACATTACACCTCCATTCCAAGAGGGAAAAATTTTGACTCATCAAGGCAAAATTTTTCTTTTCAATACAAAATGGTTAAGTGGACACTTGTCTATATATACATATCATACAGTATTCAAATAAACACGTGATATATATATACATATTCAAACCTGGGATAAGCAATCAGCAATTACATTGTCTGTACCCTTCACATGCTTAATTTCCAAGTCAAACTCCTGTAAAATCAAACTCCAATTCAACAATCTCCGATTCTTGTTTTTCATCTTACTCAAAAACATTTACGGATTGTGGTCTGTGTACACAATCATTGGCTTTTGCCCTGTACAAACATAAACCTCAAAGTGTTGGAAAGAAAGAACCAGAGCCAACAGCTCCTTCTCTATTGTGGAATAGTTCCTTTGGTGGCGATTGAACTTCCTGGAGAAGTATGCCACGGGATGCTCAATGTCATCAGAGTCACTTCTCTGTAGGAGCACAGATCCACAAGCTTGGTCGCTAGCATCGACCGCGATGGAGAACGGTTTGTTGAAGTCAGGAGATTTGAGCACGGGGAAGTGACACAGCAGAGACTTCAGGCGATCGAAGGCTCTCTGGCATGCATCATCCCAGGTGAACTTTACGCCTTTCTTCAGTTGGTTAGTGAGACTGAGAGCAATCTCAGCAAAGTTCTTGCAGAACTTGCGGTAGTACTTGATCATTCCAAGGAAACGGCGCAAAGCTTTTTTGTTGTGAGGAACTGGAAAGTCCATGATGGCTTGGACTTTAGCATTTATGGGTGCCACCTTCCAGGCACTGGAACAACGTCTCTACATCTTTCAGATGTTCTTCCCAGGAGTCACTCCATGTGATCAGGTCGTCGATGTACGCACCCGTGTGTGGCAATTTGGCGATTGTAGACTGTATCATCCTTTGGAACGTGGCTGGGGCATTTTTCATGCCAAAGGATAGGACTTCATACTGGTACAATCCAGATGGTGTGGCAAAAGCAGAGATGCTCTTGGCCTTCTCAGTTAAAGGCACACACCAATAACCCTTCAATAAATCAATCTTGGTCAGAAACTTTGCTTGCCCTACTCTATCGATACAATCATCAATCCTAGGTATTGGAAACACATCAGTTCTAGTTTCAGCATTGACTTTGCGATAATCTGTACAGAATCTAGTACTTCCATCAGGTTTTGAAACTAGCACACAGGGTGAACTCCAATCTGAGTTGGAGGGTCTGATAATATCATGTTTTAACATGTACTCAACCTCTTTCTCAGCAATCTTTCTCTTTTCAGGATTCATCCGGTATGGATGCTGTTTTATTGGTTTGGCATCACCAACATCTAGATCATGAGAGGCTATCGTAACTCTCTTTGGAACATCAGGAAACAAATCCTCATATTTCTTGATCAACCTTTCAAACTGATCTCTCTGTGAGGGTTCTAAGTGCTGGAGTTTTACATCAAGATTTTGCAACACTTCAGTGTTTGACAATTTACATGAAAGAACTTCAGCTTTAATTCTTGGTTCATCATCTTGAAACTCCCCCTCATCTTCACACGTTTCGACCATTGGAGAATCTGAAGTGACAGCTGCAACCCTAGCATTTCTGTCATGATAAGTCTTTAGCATGTTAATATGACACAATTGTTTTGGTTTTCTCCTATCTGGAGTCTTCACAATGTAATTGAGATCATTGAGCTTTGTCAGAATTTCATAAGGACCATGAAATCTAGCCTGCAATGGATTGGACTGCTAGGGAAACAACACAAGGACCTTGTCCCCTGGTTTAAACTCACGGCTTCTAGCCTTATGATCATACTAAGTTTTCATTTTTCCCTGACTTGATTTCAAGTTCTCTTTGGCTAGGTCACAAGCTGCACGCAATCTTTCCTTGAACTTGCTAACATAGTCTTACAGACCGATATGCGGCTCTTTCTCTTGCCATTGTTCACTCAATAATAGCAAAGGTCCTCTCACTTCATGGCCAAACACTAGCTCAAATGGACTGAATCCAGTAGACTCCTGCACTGCTTCTCTAGCTGCAAACAACAGCAAATGAACACCTTCATCCCAGTCTTTCTCATGGTCATAACAATAAGTCCTCATCATTGTCTTGAGAGTGGAATGAAACCGCTCTAAGGCACCCTGACTTTCTGGATGATAGGCACTAGAAAGAATCTGCTTTGCACCTAGTTCATACACAACCTGCTGAAACAAACCAGAAGTGAAATTGCGACCTTGGTCTGACTGAATTTCCCTGGGAAGGCCAAACAACGTGAAGAACTTTATCAAAGCCTTTGAGATTGCAGTTGCCTTGATGTTACGTTGAGGTATGGCTTCGGGGAATCTGGTAGATGCACACATGATTGTCAACAAGTACTGATTTCCAGATCTAGTCTTGGGTAATGGACCAACACAATCAACAATGACCTTAGAGAATGGCTCCCCAAATGCTGAGATAGGCTGCAATGGAGCTACAGGTGGGTCTAACTGGTGTTTTCCAACTACTTGACAATTGTGACACGTTTTGCAAAAGTTGGAAACGTCTTTCCGAAGCCCAGGCCAAAAGAAGTGTTTCATGATCTTATCAACAGTCTTGTTAACACCAAGATGACCTCCTAAAGGTAAACTATGAGCCATTGTTAAGATCTCATTCCTATAGACCTTCGGAACAACAATTTGCCTGACCACTGCCCAATCTGCATTGGCAGGGATATCAGGAGGGCGCCACTTCCGCATCAACACACCATCCTTGAGATAATACCCAACTGGAACTGCGTCTATTCCTTTATCAGGAAGGGCTCTCCTCTTTAGTGCACAAATTTCAGGATCATTAGTTTGCTCCTCAATCAACCGCTTTCTGGACAGAGACAAGTCTCCAGACACATCAGAATCACCAGACCCTTCTGGCTGGCTGAATAGAGAACTGATAAAAGTATCTGACAAGTCCTCAAATGGAGAAACCATAGTAGGCCAATCAGAGTTATGAGGCGAACCACCTGAGTCCTGACTATTCAATGTGCTGGACGGCACCACAACATCTTCCTCTTTAGCCTTCTTGGCCATAGCACGAGTCACTGCGCAAGAAGGATACAGAAATGGGTCCTCATCCCCATCTTCAGTGCTGGGCTGTGAAGTAAGATGTACAGGGGGAATTACTTTGCCCCCAGCCACGTCATTGCCTAGCAACAGAGAAACACCCTTTATAGGTAGACTTGACATAAGTCCCACCTTTACCTGTCCTGTAACTAAATCTGACTTCAAGAATATAGAGCGCAGGGGTACAGATACAGTCCTCCCTTCAATACCTTGTACAAGTATGAAATCCCCTGAAGCGGTCTCATCACGTAACTCCAAGGAGTCCATTAACAAAAGTGACTGAGAAGCTCCGGTATCCCTTAGGATATATATGGGGACAGGAGTAGTATGCTCATTCAGAGCCACAAATCCCTCTGACACAAATGGAAGAAATTCCTCCCTCACAAAGTCAGCAGTATCAGGCTTTTTAGCCCCACAAGAAGCAGGCAATTTAGCAGATCGGTTATCTACTACAGGGGTTTCTAACCTTGTTTTCACAAAGGCATTTGGTTTGGTATCCTTTTCTTTTTCTTTCTTAGCTTTGAGGAACCAACAGTTAGTTGTAACATGACCAGATTTCTTGCAATAACCGCAAACTAGACCACTTTTGTCACTGTCAGCTTTCACACTTTGATCAGACCTGTGACTGGATTTCTGAGCACCATCACCAGATTTGTCTTTGTCTTTGGGTGAGGAATCTTGGGTATCACCGTAACCCTTTTTCTGAAATCGGGACCATGTATTGTTACTGCTAGACTGAAATTTGGACTTATGTGTGAGAACATATTCATCTGCAAATTTGGCAGCTGATTGCAAATTCAGTGCTTGCTTCTCATTAAGGTTAATATCATCCTTAACACAGTTCTTAAATTCTTCAACTAACACCATCTCTTTTAGTGAGTTGAAATCATCCTTCACCTCCATGGAAGTACACCAGCGCTCAAAGCAAACTTTCTTCTCTTGCAAGTTTTTCTAACTCAAATACTCTTTGTTTTTCTTTTTCCTCCCTTTCTATTTTCTCTTCTCTTGCTAATTTTTCTAACTCAAACTGCCTTTGTTTTTCTTTTTCTTCCCTTTCAATCTCTAGCATTTTTAATTTAAGTTCCATTTCTATATTTGGATTTTCCACTGGAAACTGTTCCAGATCTCCGGGTGCAAACACATTTTCATCAATGTAATATTCAACTATCTCTCGAGCCAGTCTTGCTTTTCGCATGGCTGGTTTCACCTCTGTCAGCTCTAAATGTCTGCAAATTTCTAGCAGTTCTGTCTTTTTAAAAGACTTCAAAACCCCTACGGTTGGTGATGCCAAGAAATCATCCATTGCTGTTGTCAATATATATGTATTCAATTAAAAAAAATCAATTTTACAATTTGAAATGATAGATTTTCAATAAATTACTCACAAAATGGTCTATCCCGGACCTTGAGCCCCCAATTTGTTATGGCCCCAATTTGTAATTAGATTTACAACGCAACAGCAACAGCAAGGGATGACAGATACAGTTTTAACAACTAAAACACATTTAATAAACAAAGACAATAACTAACAACTAAATAACCTAAAGACCAAGATTGAATACAAAAACATAAATATTTACAGTCCCTTTTTGTGGGGTGACTTGGTGATGTCCTGGATGATGAAAATGCTCAATCACAGGCAAAGAAATCCACAAAAGAAACGTCACAGGTCTTGAACAGAATGGCAGGTCTGGTCATCTTCTTGCAATTTCTCCTACTACTTTACTGTCTCAATTCTCCCCTTTATATACTCTTTTGCAGACCCCACCCACATTTAGACCTCTTTTTTTTAATTTTCGGGGACTTGCCCCAGACATGTCTGGAAACATGTCCAAACATAACCCCAGTCTGAGCTCAACAAAAAAAAGGTAAATACTGCCATCCAGTGGCCTATATTCACATTACAGACTCCAAATCCAGACCTCCATGGGTTAATAGATTTGATTTCCATTGATAATTTTCGTGTGATTTTGTTGTCAGCACAATCAACTATGTAAAGAACAAAGTATTTAATAAGAATATTTCATTCATTCAGATCTAGGATGTATTATTTTAGTGTTCCCTTTATTTTTTTGAGCAGTTATGTAGATAAGACAGTATGAATCAATAATTAGGAGCGCATTGAAAACCATTCTTTTATCGATTTTTAAAATTGTAACATTTTTTATTCAGCTTGCAGCAATTTATCCACAGAACTAACATGACCAATAATGAGAAATGATAAAAAAAAAGTGAATGTCTATTGGCATGTTTATATCATTGGCATTGCAAGGATGATAATATAAATGCAAAAATCCAAAACTTTTGACTTCACGTCATTTATTTTCACCATCCTTTCAGTTGTCACTCAGCTGTACATCATGCCAGATAACGCCCTTTAGCCATCATTTCATTCAGAATCGAGAATAGATTCATTGCTTAATGAGCCTTGCAGACTAACTTAGGCAAATCTGTGCTGCATGAGCGCAGAAATTATAAAGACATATTGATATTTTAGGTTGCCATTTAGGTGCGGAGGAAAAGGCTTCATTAGAATGCCAATTAGAAAATGAGAAACCAAAACCTCTTGCAGTTATCAAACTTTACAAGATGAGGTTTCTGATGGATTTGTTTCTGCCGACGGAATGCTACTGCTGAGCAGTCCGGCACAGCAGGAGACACGCTGCGTAGGCTAAAGTTTTTAGCGAATGCTCTCTCCAGCTCACCGTTTTCACCCAGCCCAAAAACATCTATACTTGACACCAACAGTATTTAATTGTTTGCGCTTAAAACATAATGTGCGCTGATCTTTCTCAAGCCGGAAGGATTCATGGTTGTTGGATACCAACCTCACACAATGTTGCCTCATTCCTTCGTGAGTGCGCGTGTGGTTAACCACTGTGTTACATTGCCTTTCCTTTTAACGACACTCAGTAAACTTTTGGGAACTGAGGAGACCGATTTTTGATTCTTTTCAGGTGGAACGCTTTCCCATTCTTGCTTGATGTACAGCTTAAGTTGTTCAACAATCCGGGGTCTCCGTTATCGTATTTTACGCTTCATAATGCGCCACACATTTCCAATGGGAGACAGGTCTGGACTACTGGCAGGCCAGTCTAGTACCTGCACTCTTTTACTACAGAGCCATGCTGTTGTAACACGTGCAGAATGTGGCTTGGCATTGTCTTGCTGAAATAAGCAGGGGCGTCCATGAAAAAGACGTTGCTTGGATGGCAACATATGTTGCTCCAAAACCTGTATGTACCTTTCAGCATTTATGGTGCCTTCACATATGTGTAAGTTGCCCGTGCCTTGGGCACCAATACACCCCCATACCATCACAGATGCTGGCTTTTGAACTTTGCGCCCATAACAGTCCGGATGGTTCTTTTCCTCTTTGGTCCGGAGGACACAACGTCCACAGTTTCCAAAAATAATTTGAAATGTGGACTCGTCAGATCACAGAACACTTTTCCACTTTGCATCTGTCCATCTTAGATGAGCTTGGGCCCAGCGAAGCCGGCGGCGTTTCTGGGTGCTGTTGATAAATGGCTTTCGCTTTGCATTGTAGAGTTTTAACTTGCACTTGCAGATGTAGCGACGAACTGTAGTGACTGACAGTGGTTTTCTGAAGTGTTCCTGAGCCCATGTGGTGATGTCCTTTACACACTGATGTTGGTTTTTGATACAGAAAAGGTTTTATCCTACCTTGACATGTTTCGAAGGGATACTCGCGTCTTCTTCAGAAGAGTCACCAATGTTGCGAGTGACGTGTCTTATCAGCTGATGTTATCCCGTCGAAACATGTCAAGGTAGGATAAAACCTTTTCTGTTTGTAAAATAAGAACGTCAACGTAAATTAGTCCAGCCGATTGTGAAGACACCTTCAAACACGAGCGGTTAGGATGCTATTCCTTCTGTTTCTGTCTCAATGGTGCGGGACGTGTGAGAGGAGTATTAAAGTGAGCTAAACTCCAGCCCAGGTAAACTCAGTAGATGTTTTAGCGCCATCACAAAGGAGTAGCTGATGCACTTCGGCGTTACCATGAACGAGATAAGCCATTGCTATCAGACAGATTTAAGATCGAGCGAGGCTGCACTCTGATGTGTTTGTGTATGAAATGCGCACGTTATCTGTGAAAGTGTAAGTAATTATGATAAAGCTTTTGAAGCACAGTAATGTCACAGTAAATGCTTCACAATTTTGCTATGAGTCCTGTTTTCGTCCTGTACAAACTGAATTTATTGTTCGATCTAGAAGACGTTTTCAGATTAATTGAGTTTACTTTCTGCTTTTAAACCTCTCTGATGGAGGCATACTCATGTTAAAAAGTAAAATTTTTATGTCAGAAAATTACGTCAAGGAGCCTCCTGTAAATATTTGATTCCAGTATCGCGAAGCAAGCGACATTGCACTCATGTCCAGCACTAAGGCAATGACTCTACCTCACCTGTCGCAGTCTGAATAAGGACGGAGAAAAGTAGAAGCAGTGCTGTAGGTAGGGGGTTACCGCAGCGATTTGAGACCACGCTGAAACACGGTCACCTACTTCATCCAGCACCGCTCATTTTCCACTCTGATGGAAGTCTTAACTTGGGGAATAAGGACCAATCTGATAATGACGGATTCTAAATATGGTTAAAAATGTGACCTGGAAAGGGGACTGATTAAACTGTGATGGTCACTGTCACATGGATACTTGAATATAATGATCGAATATTGGATATTTTACTGACATCAATGGTAAAAAGTTTGTAAGATAATTACTCTGGGCCTACTATAATTGAGATAGCAATGTGCAGTGGACAATTCAGAATGACTGTTAAGGACATTGATTTTTAATTAGGGTGACTACTGAAAGAGGTGAGGTGAAATTGGCTGGAGACAGGAGCTTAGCTAGTTAGTAAGCTTGCTCCGGAGCTGGCTAGCTCCACAGACTTTGTTTCCATGGTCACTTGTGATGGTCCGGCCCTGCAGGCCCTCCCCCTTTCTGCTTGCACATCCACCTCAACGAGCTACAGCTGCTGCTCGTTGAGGTGGAGGTGCTATTGTGTGTATATGTTGGCAGTGCAGCTGCATTCTTGTTGATTGGCCGTGCCTTATGGAGCCCTGTCTTTTTGCCGCTGCTCTCCTGGGTTTTGTTTTAAAGTTTAAATCTTTATTTATATTTTACTCAGCCTGTGCTCTTGGGTCCCTTATTTCTGGTTTGGGTACATGGTCCCAGTCCCCGCCGGCTTCTTGCCTTCTGCCGGCGGGGGCAAAACCATGACAGAATGCAGCTGCCAGCATTGGACCCAGCCAGGCTGAGTTAGGGGAGCAGCGGCAGCAGTTTTTTTTATTTGTCTAGGGCTCCAGCCGGGGGGGGCGCAGCTCCGGAGGAATGTGTGCCGGACAAGTTGGGCGCCCCACTGTGTTCCGGAGAAGTGTGTGCCGGACGAGTTGGGCGCCCCAGTGTGTTCCGGAGGAGTGAGTGCCGGACGTGTTGGGCGCCCCAGTGTGTTCCGGAGGAGTGTGTGCCGGACGTGTTGGGCACCCCAGTTTGTTCCAGAGGAGTGTGTGCCGGACGTGTTGGGCGCCCCAGTGTGTTCCGGAGGAGTGTTGCGCCAACTGTGTTCTGGAGGAGTGTGTGCCGGAAGAGTTGGGCGCCCCAGTGTGTTCCGGAGGAGTGTTGCGTGCCCCAGTGTGTTCCGGAGGAGTGTTGTGCGCCCCAGTGCGTTCCGGAGGAGCGTGGCGCCCCAGTGCGTTCCGGAGGAGCGTGGCGCCCCAGTGCGTTCCGGAGGAGCATGGCGCCCCAGTGTGTTCCGGAGGAGAGTGAGTTTTGGCACGCCAGGAGGCGTGCCTTGGGGGGAGGGTCCTGTGATGGTCCGGCCCTGCAGGCCCTCCCCCTTTCTGCTTGCACCTCCTCCTCAACGAGCCACAGCTGCTGCTCATTGAGGTGGAGGTGCTATTGTGTGTATATAAGAGCTGCATTGCCATGTTGGCAGTGCGGCTGCATTCTTGTTGATTGGCCGTGCCTTATGGAGCCCTGTCTTTTTGCCGCTGCACTCCTGGGTTTCGTTTTAAAGATTAAATCTTTATTTTTATTTTACTCAGCCTGTGCTCTTGGGTCCCTTATTTCTGGTTTGGGTACATGGTCCCAGTGCCCGCCGGCTTATTGCCTTCTGCCGGCGGGGGCAAAACCATGACATCACTAGTGCCATGCCTTAGCTCACATGCTCTGTGCAAACGAAATGGGGCTTGAGATCAAGCTAATCCCGTGCCGATCCTGGGCTAATCCATTATCCTACCTTCGTTCAATAGGCCCCAGGGCAGAGTTTTTGTTTTGGCAACCGAGTTACATAGTGACATTAGAGTGTTATTTTAAGATTAGACAGTGGACTTTCTTGTCAAAGTTTTTTTTTTGTGAGTGAAGAATAAATTTGTTGAGCCATTTAAATTGTTCTTTTTTGATTTGTTCATCGCAGACAGCTGAATGTTTGTAAGTTTTGGCAGTAAACCTAATTTGCAGTGGGGTTTGAATAATTTTGTTTGCAACTGTATTAATGTGAAAGTCAAATCATCGTAAATGCAGCATGTATTTTCTACAGAAATGGATTTATAGAATCTGACTGTTCTGTTTCTTTTCTTTGTGGTGATGAAAGAGAATTGTGTGAGTCAGCTTTGATGAACCGTGTGGTTTCATGTGTAAGACCTTACAGCAGGTTACAGTCTCACTTGTGCTCCAGTAGGCCGACTGCATTGCGTCACTTGTTTGTCTGGGATGCACTTCTTGGATTGCATCACTGAAAAACAATATATTGTTAGAACAGGGAAAGGGGGGGACTTGTCTGTTCCCTTCTTTTAGCCCCTCCTCCTGCTCTGTTTTACTCCATATTCATTTGTCAGAACACAAACCCTCTCCTCTAAACCAACCCCCCCCATGTTCAAGTCCTTTTCCACGCCCATCCATCCCCAAATATAATCCTGTGATCACGGGGTATTGTGCAGTCACTCCAAGTGCTACTGCTCCCGCAATATATTTGTGATTGGCTATTGTCTGCACTGTTTTTGTACCATTCAAATGAATATATCTACATTAATTGGAATGATATTGAATAAAAAATAACCCACCTGGACACAGGCAATCAGGATACAGTTGCCTGTTGGGCTGTCTGACCTTCAGGAGTGTATGTTGAGCCTTTGCAGTTTCTCAGGTGAGTTACTAATTCTTTCTTTTAATCTGATGAACCACTCTTTCATTTCTTATGTGCTTGACTGACAGACTTTTGCAGACAGTAATACAATAGACCCAAAGGGCAGACCTTGTCTTCTGGGAACACTGTCTCCAATCTCAGGGAGCTCCAGTGCAGTTTCACAGAGTAAAGACTGGTGTCTCAGAAGTTTTCCCAGGATGGAAGTAGTTTTCCCAGAAAACAAAAATTATCCTTCAGTGCCACAAGACTACAAAATAGCACTACGTTCTCTTAACATGAATATTTTCTTTAAAAAGAGAGCTTGATTTGCTTAAAATAGGCCAGCAGAAGTGTTACTACTTCTAATATGCAGTGCAAGTGTTATGATGAGAAATACTTTCGAGAACAGAATAATGTAAAATAATGCTGGAATCAGCATAAATAATTTAGAATGATAAAGAACATAATTTAGCCTTACAGTCCATTTAGGAGGTGAGGACCATTGCTCTGTTCAGTTGGGTTAAACCATGTAACTTACATTCACTCTACTTTCTAAGGGACATCAACCCTCAAACCTGCTGGGTCAATTAAAGCCGAAATGAACAGCTCTGTCATGAATTATAGCCAACCGTTCAACCTCTCCTCTTCAGGATCCAGTCTCCAGCTCTTGAACACTAATCCAAAATGCATATCAACACTTGGCGAGTATTTGTTTGAGTTTATTTTCAGCATCATCAATATTGCAATGGGCTACCCTGCCAACATCATGGTGATGTGGCTGGTTGCCAGAAAGAAGAGTGACTCTTCCACCTCTGATATCTTCATCTTCAACCTGGCCATCGCCGATGCCTGCTACTGCCTGATGGGCCCCATCGGTTTCGTTGGCCTCCAAACTCTTGGAATCACATCTATATGGAATTTTTTATACTTTACATACGGGATCAAAGACACCGCCCCACTGTTCCTCACTTGCATTTGTCTGGACCGTTACGTGGCCGTGGTCCATCCCATTTTGTTCACCAACATCAAGGATAACAAGATCAGGGTGGCTATTTCCATGTTTGTTTGGGGGCTCATGTTAGCCTATGCAATCTGCCGGACATTGTGGTTGCAGGTCACACTAAAAGGTTTTTCCGGGCTGATCCTGGCTGTCTTTGCCATTTTGGTTTTCTGCAACATTTCCATCATGTGGAGTCTGAGGAAGTCGGTCTTTGGGAAGGAGAAGATGCACCCCATGAAAAAGAAAGCCCTCAGAACTGTGCAAATCACTCTGGCCATCATAGTGTTTAATTACCTTCCTATAGTTGTTTTCTCAATTGGCGTAAAATTATTTCATTTTCCGGAATACTGCCAGGTTGAAATAATTGCCTTCGCCCTCATGGACATCAGTGCCAGCATTGAGCCTCTAATCTACATCTCCAAGATGGACCAGCTGCCATGCCTTAATAATTTGCCCTGCATCTGCTGCCGAAGCCCTTCCACTGAGCCACCTAATGTAAGCACATGAGATGTATGCTTGTGATTGTCTATTAAACTGCATTTACTTTCTAAATTAGGAACTGAAAATGAGTTCATGAAACAAAGCAAGTATGGTGTGTGATAAGCAAATATTTTAGCTTTGATATGACTGTAATTAGGACAGAGATGAAAACTAACTTTTTTGTAACCCTGCGCCTTGAAAAAAGTGTAAATTAGAATCGCCCAGAATGCCTATTTCACCATGAATGCATATTCCATAAACAATCAAAATTTAGATTAAAAAAAAAAATGAATAGTCATGATCTATCCACTCAAAATAAAGAAACCATTTTTGATGTAATGTGTAGAAGATAATTATCTACTGACTTCCATTAAATTTCATTATGCCAGCATGGGATCTAGTTTTGCTTGAAGAAAAGCCTACAGTGAAAACATACTTTTCTAGATCCTCACCACATACGAAAACACAAAATGAATGTTTTTTTGAGCAAACACCACATTGAAATATTTTTTTTCTGCAAAATGATGAAACACATTCAAAATGAAATGTGAAATGTCACCAATATACAAACAGAACCCACTTTGAAAAGACAAAAAGAATTGAAATTACAAAACCCAAAACCAGTGAAGTTGGCACATTATGTAAATCGTAGATAAAAACAGAATACAATGATTTGCAAATCCTTTTCAACTTATATTCAATTGAATACACTGCAAAGATGTTTAATGTTCAAACTGAGAATTTTTTTTTTTTTTTTGCAAATAATCATTAACTTAAAATTTGAAGGCAGCAACACATTGCAAAAAAGTTGGCACAGGGGCCTTTTTACCTCTGTGTTGCATTGCCTTTCCTTTTAACGACACTCAGTAAACGTTTGGGAACTGAGGAGACCAATTTTTCAGGTGGAACTCTTTCCCATTCTTGCTTGATGTACAGCTTAAGTTGTTCAACAGTCCGGGGTCTCTGTTGTCGTATTTTACGCTTCATAATGCGCCACACATTTTAAATGGGAGACAGGTCTGGACTATTGGCAGGCCAGTCTAGTACCCGCACTCTTTTACTACGGAGCCATGCTGTTGTAACACGTGCAGAATGTGGCTTGGCATCGTCTTGCTGAAATAAGCAGGGGTGTCCATGAAAAACATGTTGCTTGGATGGCAACATATGTTGCTCCAAAACCTGTATGTACCTTTCAGCATTAATGGTACCTTCACATATGTGTAAGTTGCCCATGCCTTGGGCACTAATACACCCCCATACCATCACAGATGCTGGCTTTTGAACTTTGCGCCTATAACAGTGGTTGGATGGTTCTTTTCCTCTTTGGTCCGGAGGACACAACGTCCACAGTTTCCAAAAACAATTTGAAATGTGGACTCGTCAGATCACAGAACACTTTTCCACTTTGCATCAGTCCATCTTAGATGAGCTTGGGCCCAGCGAAGCCGGCGGCATTTCTGGGTGCTGTTGATAAATGGCTTTCGCTTTGCATTGTAGAGTTTTAACTTGCACTTGCAGATGTAGCGACGAACTGTAGTTACTGACAGTGGTTTTCTGAAGTGTTCCTGAGCCCATGTGGTGATGTCCTTTACACACCGATGTTGGTTTTTGATGCAGTACCGCCTGAGGGATCGAAGGTCACGGGCATTCAATGTTGGTTTTCAGCCTTGTCGCTCATGTGCAGTGATTTTTCCAGATTCTCCGAACCTTTTGACGATATTACAGACCGTAGATGGTGAAATCCCTAAATTTCTTGCAATAGCTCTTTGAGGAATGTTGTTTTTAAACTGTTCGACAATCGGCTCACGCATTTGTTCAGTAAGTGGTGACCCTCGCCCCATCCTTGTTTGTGAATGACTGAGAATTTCAGGGAAGGTGCTTTTAAACCCAATCATGCCACCCACCTGTTCCAAATTAGCTCGTTCACCTGTGGGATGTTCCAAATGAGTGTTGATGTTGTTGATGAGCATTCCTCCACTCTCCGTCTTTTTTGCCACTTGTGCCAGCTTTTTTGAAACATGTTGCAGGCATCAAATTCCAAATGAGCTAATATTTGCAAAAAATTACAAAGTTTACCTGTTAGAACATTAAGTAACTTGTCTTTGCAGTGTATTCAATTGAATATAGGTTGAAAAGCATTTGCAAATCATTGTATTCTGTTTTTGTTTACGATTTACACAACGTGCCAACTTCACTGGTTTTGGGTTGTAAATGTTAAGTATTGAGTAATGCCTCTCTAACGTGTCCAAGGTGAGACAAGAAGAAAAGTGTCATTCGCTGATCATAGACTAACCTCAGTCTCTGAGAGCAGAAGGATGCTGTACTTTGTGTTGAGAGCAGCTGATGTTAGTTGGGTCATTTCACAGTAATGTGAGCATTTTGGGGATCTCTGAATCCAAATATATAGTTGCCAATTTTGGTTCCAAATGTGATTTAAACCAAACCATGGGTCATGCTAAAGGCGGTACATGCTATTGGCATGCGCTTTCATTGACCATAATAGATTTTTTTATAATATCTCCTGGTAAGTAGTCATCTCCGTAACAGTGTGCCTAACTATTAGTAAAGGTAATTTATTGCTCTCCAGAAAAAGGAAACATAATTTTTAAACATGCTAGTGTGGTTAATATGGTATCTATCGATATAGAAATAAACTGCTTTGATTTTTGAGGAAAAAGATGCTTTGTGACGGAGATGACCTGATGTTACAGAGGTGACCAGTAGTTACGGATATGACACTGTAGGTCTAACAGCTTAAAAAGGCATTAAAATGGCTATCACATGTAGTTAATAACTAATAAAATTAGTTAATAATTATTCATTAAAACTTTAATTAAAATATTTAAGTCCCTCCCACGAGGCACCAAAATGCGTCAGGGAATCTGCCTTTACCATACGTAAAATAGCAAGGATGGATTATTCAGACGTTTCGTCCTAATAATCCTTCCCGCAAGGTAACCATTTGATTCAGCAGGAAACCTGCAAATTTAGAAACCAGTCTCATAAAATTACTAAAATAACCAAAAATATGGTATTTTAATTAATTGTTAAAATAACCAATATTAGTGATTAAAGAAAACAATTTAATTACTAATCTGAAGGAATTTTGGAGTTCTACATAGGCTATTTTGACTCAGACTCCCACGTGTTACAGCACTAAATAGACACCCGGTTTAATAAATGAATTTATTAAACAAACTAACACAGAATATACATGGGCTAATCTATGGAAGGACTATATACGAACTAGAAAGTAACAATGGTATGTGTGTACGGGAAAGTGTGCATGTGTGTTCTTAGCGCGCGTGCAGGACGCACACGTGTGCGCGATTTTGTGGGCAGGCGCGTGTCCTCGTGCGTGGCAGATGCGCGTGCGTACTTGTGGGCCCGAATTCCTTTGTCTTGGGGAGAATTCTTTCAGCACGGGGGCGATTTAGAATTTCTAAATGTAATTATAGGCGGACGATGCGCGACTGGGTAACTCAATGTAGCGGCAACGATGTGCGAGAAGAGTTTGCTTCAGCTCATACGCAATTTGTATCACTAATTGAGTTATCATCCATTCTAAGGCATGCGTGTTAGTTAAATTGCAGCATTAGAAAGTTAGCCAGGGAAAAGAATAAGCATGTAAAAACAAACAATCAATGGCTATTTAACTTCATGAAATATAAAATGGACACAATACGATTATACAATTACATCAGTAATATACAACTTAAATGTGTTACAGTTTAAGTTGAAAACCGCTAAACTGCATTACTGCCTGGAATGTTCAGTAAGTCTTACTGAAGTTCCAAGCTTGGGATTCCTCTCTGGGTCCGTTGAGCATCGCAGTTCTGGCCTGGATGTCCTGGGGAATGCGCAGATCTGAAGTCCTGTGTCCACTTGAGGAGTGCGTGCAGCTCCGCTGTGTCGGAATGTCCTTGCCGATTCGGAAAAGTCCTTTTTAGAGTTATTCTGTGTCCAACTGGCAGTAGCACCGGGCATAAGCTAGTTTAATGAGATTTGCAGTCCTGAACTGAAATGGAGGTTCGCAGAGATGTGAGCACTCAGCAGATAGGCCAAATGAAATATCGCAGAATGCGTGAATTCCAATGCAAATGCCTTCTTTTCGCTTGAAAAGGATCTGGCTTTCCCTGAAGGGGGAGGGTAGCTTCCCTTGAGAGACGATGCGCTACGAGAGAGCATGACCTCCTCTGTTGTAGGTGTCCCAAGAAGAGAGAGTGAACTGGGTGGGTCCCCAGTTTTAAGAGTTCTGTTTCCCGTTTTATTGCTTTTAGACTCATTCTATTGGGGGAAATGGAAAGGAAGCGGGTGGTGCGGTATAGGATATTTCTGTTTCCTGTTGACTGCATGGGAAATGTAGTTCTGTGGTCCCTTACACACCTACAACACTCTGTGCTTAGTTGATGAGTATCTGAATAGCAGACATAGGAAAACAGTTTTATTCTGAACATAAAACCACACAAACATTGGCATAGAGTTGGCATAGAGAACCCATCATCTCCGTCACGCCGACATTGTTACGGAGGTGACCGTGATGGATATGACACCTATTTGACATTTGTCTACATGGATAAATAGTACATCTATCTATACCTTCAAGTTGGAGAAAATTTTGCAACAGTGCACCACTGCAAAACAGTATATATACATATTATTTTTGGGTTTGTGAGGCCAATTGGAAGGCGCCTATAGCATACGGAGATGACACAGAATAAAGGTACTCACCTGCAACTGCTTTACATGCATTTAATACTTTGCAAATACGGAAAATTTGAATGCATCAGTGGCCAAGATTTTCAAAAATGGCGCCTTGCAAAACTTCTGGACCATGTGACTCTTCGGTAGTGTGTATTCTGGCCAATAGGTGACAGCTAAAACATGTTGTTATGGATATGACACAAAATCTGGGGACAGGTATAATTGGGCAAACATCATGGAATAAATGAAAAAAAAAAAATACAATTGCACCACAAATATTTAAGTGTGTTAAATGTTAAATGTGTAAAATGTTTATTTCCTTAGACTTAGTAAATATAAACCCAGTTTGTATTAAAATCCTGAAAAAAATAGATATGCTGACAGTTTGAAGTTTAGGCCAACCCACGAGGGACAGTGCTTGTAATGGGGGTAAAGTGTATGGAATTTGATGAAAAATATGAAAAAAAATTTGTGAGGAAATGAAAAAAAATTTATAGCGATTTATTTTGACCTATTCTAACTTAAGACTCAAAAATGATCTAATTATATTCAATTTCCCTTCCATTTTAGCTGTTTAGCTTGTGGACACTAAGTGATCACATTACTGTGAAATGACCCAGTTACAGCTTTGAGGAACAAGGGGAAGCACCGGGGACAGTCAGAAACAAGGCCGGCATTATTTAGCTCATGGTGTCCGGTTTTTGTTGAAACTGGTTCAGTTTTTTGGTGATAACTTGAGTCTTATTTTACTGGTTTTCAGCATCTATCCAACAAGTTTTTATATTTTGCCATAATTGGTGATGTTCCTTTGTCTAATTAAATAGAGTTTTCTGAGTAAGACACAAAATCAGTTTGGGCCCCAGCAATTTTACCCCTTTGGTGAGAACCTTAATCATGCTTTTGAGAGATAATCAAGCAAAGTACTGCTGGTTTGTCTTCTGTTAAATACATCCATACTGCTAATAGTGTTTATATCAACAGGATGACAGTGGCCGTTTTTTTTTTCAGGGGAATGTCAGTATTTTTCTTACCCCTATATCAGAAATTAAAAGCTGAGAGGAAGCTTCAAATAGGGATGAAGTACAATTACGTAAATTTTGCACATTGCACAATCCAAATTCAACCTTTTCACTGTTCGTACTCCTTCTCTCCAGTCAGGCACACAGTCTGTTTAAATTATGTAAATATCAGTCCCCATCAATTTGCCATTAATTATATGAATTGGTTGGTTAAACCTATGTGTGGTATTTTGATAAGAGACATGTAGCTGTTTTCCCCATCTCGCTGTTAAGGTCTCTGAATGACTAATTATTATATCCAGAGTTTCCAAGTTGAAATCGGGGAATGGGGAGAGATCTCCTGACTGAAGGTGACTGATAGCAGGAGACGTTCACCCCTGGGGTCTGGGGCTCACTGAAGGGCCCCAGGAGCTGGAGCCTCGAAGACTAATTCTGGTGCATTCTTGGCCTCTCCTGGCTCCAGATCTCATGTTCAAAATCCCTAACCTTTTTCAACAAAGTGAGGAAAAAATGAGCAACACTAAATATCATTTTATTAACAGTCCATATATGTACCAACAAAAATATTGAATAATAGTAGAAAAGAAGCACCTGAATCACAAGAATTCTGAGTGTGGCTTAAATTCAGAACAAAACATACCTTTATTAAGAACATGTAAATAAATTAAATACCTTTACAGGCCTCAAATTAAGTTATTCTTAGGGCAAAGCCACTTGGCCTTTTAAAATTGGGGCATCACGACCAAAATGTAGGGCACCAAGGCCAAAGCCACGTTAATCAATTTTGCAAAAAAAATAAGTGATAATGATATTGTACACTGCTCAAAAAAATAAAAGGAACACTTAAACAAGACAATGTAACTCCAAGTCAATCACACTTCTGTGAAATCAAACTGTCCACTTCGGAAGCAACACTGATTGACAATCAATTTCACATGCTGTTGTGCAAATGGAATAGACAACAGGTGGAAATTATAGGCAATTAGCAAGACACCCCCAATAAAGGAGTGGTTCTGCAGGTGGTGACCACAGACCACTATTCAGTTCCTGTGCTTTCTGGCTGATGTTTTGGTCACTTTTGAATGCTGGCGGTGCTTTCACTCTAGTGGTAGCACGAGACGGACTCTACAACCCACACAAGTGGCTCAGGTAGAGCAGCTCATCCAGGATGGCACATCAATTCGAGCTGTGGCCAGAAGGTTTGCTGTGTCTGTCAGCGTAGTGTCCAGAGCATGGAGGCGCTACCAGGAGACAGGCCAGTACATCAGGAGACGTGGAGGAGGCCGTAGGAGGGCAAAAACCTAGCAGCAGGACCGCTACCCCTGCCTTTGTGCAAGGAGGAACAGGAGGAGCACTGCCAGAGCCCTGCAAAATGACCTCCAGCAGGCCACAAATGTGCATGTGTCTGCTCAAACGGTCAGAAACCAACTCTATGAGGATGGTATGAGGGCCCGACGTCCACAGGTGAGGGTTGTGCTTACAGCCCAACACCATGTAGGACGTTTGGTATTTGCCAGAGAACACCAAGATTGGCAAATTCACCACTGGTGCCCTGTGCTCTTCACAAATGAAAGCAGGTTTACAATGAGCACGTGGCACAGACGTGACAGAGTCTGTAGACGCTGTGGAGAACATTCTGCTGCCTGCAAAATCCTCCAGAATGACTGGTTTGGCAGTGGGTCAGTAATGGTGTGGGGTGGCATTTCTTTAGGGGGCCGCGCAGCCCTCCATGTGCTCGCCAGAGGTAGTCTGACTGCCATAAGGTTCCAAGATGAGATCCTCAGACCCCTTGTGAGACCATATGCTGGTGCGGTTGGCCCTGGGTTCCTCGTAATGCAAGACAATGCTCGACCTCATGTAGCTGGAGTGTGTGGCAGTTCCTGTAATTGATGCTATGGACTGGCCCGCCCGTTCCCAAGACCTGAATCCAACTGAGCACATCTGGGACATCATGTCTTGCTCCATCCACCAAAGCCAAGTTGCACCACAGACTGTCCAGGAGTTGGCGGATGCTTTAGTCCTGGTCTGGGAGGAGATCCCTCAAGAGGCCATCTGCCACCTCATCAGGAGCATGCCCAGGTGTTGTAGGTGTCATACAGGCACGTGGAGGCCACACACACTACTGAGCCTCATTTTGACTTGTTTTAAGGACATTACATCAAAGTTAGATCAGACTGTAGTGTGTTTTTCCACTTTAATTTTGAGTGTGACTCCAAATCCAGACCTCCATGGGTTAATAGATTTGATTTCCATTGATAATTTTCGTGTGATTTTGTTGTCAGCACAATCAACTATGTAAAGAACAAAGTATTTAATAAGAATATTTCATTCATTCAGATCTAGGATGTATTATTTTAGTGTTCCCTTTATTTTTTTGAGCAGTTATGTAGATAAGACAGTATGAATCAATAATTAGGAACGCATTGAAAACCATTCTTTTATCGATTTTTTTAAATTGTAACATTTTTTATTCAGCTTGCAGCAATTTATCCACAGAACTAACATAACCAATAATGAGAAATGATAATAAAAAAGTGAATGTCTATTGGCACGTTTATATAATTGGCATTACAAGGATGATAATATAAATGCAAAAATCCAAAACTTTTGGCTTCACGTCATTTATTTTCACCATCCTTTCAGTTGCCACTCAGCTGTACATCATGCCAGACAACGCCCTTTAGCCATGATTTCATTCAGAATCAAGAATAGATTCATTGCTTAATGAGCCTCGCAGACTAACTTAGGCAAATCTGTGCTACATGAGCGCAGAAATTATAAAGACATATTGATATATTAGGTTGCCATTTATGTGCGGAGGAAAAGGCTTCATTAGAATGCCAATTAGAAAATTAGAAACCAAAACCTCTTGCAGTTATCAAACTTTACAAGATGAGGTTTCTGATGGACTTGTTTCTGCCGACGGAATGCTACTGCTGAGCAGTCCGGCACAGCAGGAGACACGCTGCGTCGGCTAAAGTTTTTAGCGAATGCTCTCTCCAGCTCACCGTTTTCACCCAGCCCAAAAACATCTATACTTGACACCAACAGTATTTAATTGTTTGCGCTTAAAACATAATGTGCGCTGATCTTTCTCAAGCCGGAAGGATTCATGGTTGTAGGATACCAACCTCACACAATGTTGCCTCATTCCTTAGTGAGTGCGCGTGTGGTTAACCACTGTGTTACATTGCCTTTCCTTTTAAGGACACTCAGTAAACTTTTGGGAACTGAGGAGACCGATTTTTGATTCTTTTCAGGTGGAACGCTTTCCCATTCTTGCTTGATGTACAGCTTAAGTTGTTCAACAATCCGGGGTCTCCGTTATCGTATTTTACGCTTCATAATGCGCCACACATTTCCAATGGGAGACAGGTCTGGACTACTGGCAGGCCAGTCTAGTACCCGCACTCTTTTACTACAGAGCCATGCTGTTGTAACACATGCAGAATGTGGCTTGGCATTGTCTTGCTGAAATAAGCAGGGGCGTCCATGAAAAAGACGTTGCTTGGATGGCAACATATGTTGCTCCAAAACCTGTATGTACCTTTCAGCATTAATGGTGCCTTCACATATGTGTAAGTTGCCCGTGCCTTGGGCACTAATACACCCCCATACCATCACAGATGCTGGCTTTTGAACTTTGCGCCCATAACAGTCCGGATGGTTCTTTTCCTCTTTGGTCCGGAGGACACAACGTCCACAGTTTCCAAAAACAATTTGAAATGTGGACTCGTCAGATCACAGAACACTTTTCCACTTTGCATCTGTCCATCTTAGATGAGCTTGGGCCCAGCGAAGCCGGCGGCGTTTCTGGGTGCTGTTGATAAATGGCTTTCGCTTTGCATTGTAGAGTTTTAACTTGCACTTGCAGATGTAGCGACAAACTGTAGTTACTGACAGTGGTTTTCTGAAGTGTTCCTGAGCCCATGTGGTGATGTCCTTTACACACTGATGTTGGTTTTTGATACAGAAAAGGTTTTATCCTACCTTGACATGTTTCGACGGGATACTCGCGTCTTCTTCAGAAGAGTCACCAATGTTGCGAGTGACGTGTCTTATCAGCTGATGTTAACCCGTCGAAACATGTCAAGGTAGGATAAAACCTTTTCTGTTTGTAAAATAAGAACGTCAACGTAAATTAGTTACTACAGACAGTATGAACTTTTTTGGATTTTCAGCTATATCTGTTCTAAGAAAGATCACTCGGCCCATCAGTCCAGCAGATTCTGAGACCAGTCCAGCCGATTGTGAAGACACCTTCAAACACGAGCGGTTAGGATGCTATTCCTTCTGTTTCTGTCTCAATGGTGCGGGACGTGTGAGAGGAGTATTAAAGTGAGCTAAACTCCAGCCCAGGTAAACTCAGTAGATGTTTTAGCGCCATCACAAAGGAGTAGCTGATGCACTTCGGCGTTACCATGAACGAGATAAGCCATTGCTATCAGACAGATTTAAGATCGAGCGAGGCTGCACTCTGATGTGTTTGTGTATGAAATGCGCACGTTATCTGTGAAAGTGTAAGTAATTATGATAAAGCTTTTGAAGCACAGTAATGTCACAGTAAATGCTTCACAATTTTGCTATGAGTCCTGTTTTCGTCCTGTACAAACTGAATTTATTGTCCGATCTAGAAGACGTTTTCAGATTAATTGAGTTTACTTTCTGCTTTTAGGCGGCACGGTGGCACAGTGGTTAGCATTGCTGCCTCACAGCAAGAAGGTCGTGGGTTCGAATCCGGCCTGGGGCCTTTCTGTGTGGAGTTTGCATGTTCTCCCCGTGTTGCGTGGGTTTTCGCCGGGTGCTCCGGTTTCCTCCCACAGTCCAAAGACATGCATATCAGGCTAATTGGAGACACCAAATTGCCCATAGGTATGAGTGTGAGAGTGAATGGTGTGTGACTGGTGTGTGCGCCCTGCAATGGATTGGCAAGCTGTTCAGGGTGAGTCCCTGCCTTTGCCCGTAGTCAGCTGGGATAGGCTCCAGCTCGCCCCGTGACCCTAGTGAGGAATAAGCGGGTATAGAAAATGGATGGATGGACTTTCTGCTTTTAAACCTCTCTAATGGAGGCATACTCATGTTAAAAAGTAAAATGTTTATGTCAGAAAATTACGTCAAGGAGCCTCCTGTAAATATTTGATTCCAGTATCGCGAAGCAAGCGACATTGCACTCATGTCCAGCACTAAGGCAATGACTCTACCTCACCTGTCGCAGTCTGAATAAGGACGGAGAAAAGTAGCAGCAGTGCTGTAGGTAGGGGGTTACCGCAGCGATTTGAGACCACGCTGAAACACGGTCACCTACTTCATCCAGCACCGCTCATTTTCTACTCTGATGGAAGTCTTAACTTGGGGAATAAGGACCAATCTGATAATGACGGATTCTAAATATGGTTAAAAATGTGACATGGAAAGGGGACTGATTAAACTGTGATGGTCACTGTCACATGGATACTTGAATATAATGATCGAATATTGGCTATTTTACTGACATCAATGGTAAAAAGTTTGTAAGATAATTACTCTGGGCCTACTATAATTGAGATAGCAATGTGCAGTGGACAATTCAGAATGACTGTTAAGGACATTGATTTTTAATTTGGGTGACTGCTGAAAGAGGTGAGGTGAAATTGGCTGGAGACAGGAGCTTAGCTAGTTAGTAAGTTTGCTCCGGAGCTGGCTAGCTCCACAGACTTTGTTTCCATGGTCACTTGTGATGGTCCGGCCCTGCAGGCCCTCCCCCTTTCTGCTTGCACATCCACCTCAACGAGCCACAGCTGCTGCTCGTTGAGGTGGAGGTGCTATTGTGTGTATATGTTGGCAGTGCAGCTGCATTCTTGTTGATTGGCCGTGCCTTATGGAGCCCTGTCTTTTTGCCGCTGCTCTCCTGGGTTTTGTTTTAAAGTTTAAATCTTTATTTATATTTTACTCAGTCTGTGCTCTTGGGTCCCTTATTTCTGGTTTGGGTACATGGTCCCAGTGCCCGCCGGCTTATTGCCTTCTGCCGGCGGGTGCAAAACCATGACAGAATGCAGATGCCAGCATTGGACCCAGCCAGGCTGAGTCAGGGGAGCAGCGGCAGCAGTTTTTTTTAATTTGTCTAGGACTCCAGCCGGGGGGGGCGCAGCTCCGGAGGAATGTGTGCCGGACAAGTTGGGCGCCCCACTGTGTTCCGGAGGAGTGTGTGCCGGACGAGTTGGGCGCCCCAGTGTGTTCTGGAGGAGTGTGTGCCGGACAAGTTGGGCGCCCCACTGTGTTCCGGAGGAGTGTGTGCCGGACGAGTTGGGCGCCCCAGTGTGTTCCGGAGGAGTGAGTGCCGGACGTGTTGGGCGCCCCAGTGTGTTCCGGAGGAGTGTGTGCCGGACGTGTTGGGCACCCCAGTTTGTTCCAGAGGAGTGTGTGCCGGACGTGTTGGGCACCCCAGTTTGTTCCAGAGGAGTGTGTGCCGGACGAGTTGGGCGCCCCAGTGTGTTCTGGAGGAGTGTGTGCCGGACAAGTTGGGCGCCCCAGTGTGTTCCGGAGGAGTGAGTGCCGGACGTGTTGGGCGCCCCACTGTGTTCCGGAGGAGTGAGTGCCGGACGTGTTGGGCGCCCCAGTGTGTTCCGGAGGAGTGTGTGCCGGACGTGTTGGGCACCCCAGTTTGTTCCAGAGGAGTGTGTGCCGGACGTGTTGGGCGCCCCAGTGTGTTCTGGAGGAGTGTTGCGCCAACTGTGTTCCGGAGGAGTGTGTGCCGGAAGAGTTGGGCGCCCCAGTGTGTTCCGGAGGAGTGTTGCGTGCCCCAGTGTGTTCCAGAGGAGTGTTGTGCGCCCCAGTGCGTTCCGGAGGAGCGTGGCGCCCCAGTGTGTTCTGGAGGAGCGTGGCACCCCAGTGTGTTCCAGAGGAGCGTGACGCCCCAGTGTGTTCCGGAGGAGAGTGACTTTTGACACGCCAGGAGGCGTGCCTTGGGGGGAGGGTCCTGTGATGGTCCGGCCCTGCAGGCCCTCCCCCTTTCTGCTTGCACCTCCTCCTCAACGAGCCACAGCTGCTGCTCGTTGAGGTGGAGGTGCTATTGTGTGTATATAAGAGCTGCATTGCCATGTTGGCAGTGCAGCTGCATTCTTGTCGATTGGCCGTGCCTTATGGAGCCCTGTCTTTTTGCCGCTGCACTCCTGGGTTTTGTTTTAAAGATTAAATCTTTATTTTTATTTTACTCAGCCTGTGCTCTTGGGTCCCTTATTTCTGGTTTGGGTACATGGTCCCAGTGCCCGCCGGCTTATTGCTTTCTGCCGGCGGGGGCAAAACCATGACATCACTAGTGCCATGCCTTAGCTCACATGCTCTGTGCAAACGAAATGGGGCTTGAGATCAAGTTAATCCCGTGCCGATCCTGGGCAAATCCATTATCCTACCTTCGTTCAATAGGCCCCAGGGCAGAGTTTTTGTTTTGGCAACCGAGTTACATAGTGACATTAGAGTGTTATTTTAAGATTAGACAGTGGACTTTCTTGTCAAAGTTTTTTTTTTTGTGAGTGAAGAATAAATTTGTTGAGCCATTTAAATTGTTCTTTTTTGATTTGTTCATCGCAGACAGCTGAATGTTTGTAAGTTTTGGCAGTAAACCTAATTTGCAGTGGGGTTTGAATAATTTTGTTTGCAACTGTATTAATGTGAAAGTCAAATCATCGTAAATGCAGCATGTATTTTCTACAGAAATGATTTATAGAATCTGACTGTTTCTTTTCTTTGTGGTGATGAAAGAGAATTGTGTCAGTCAGCTTTGATGAACCATGTGGTTTCATGTGTAAGACCTTACAGCAGGTTACAGTCTCACTTGTGCTCCAGTGGGCCGACTGCATTGCGTCACTTGTTTGTCTGGGATGCACTTCTTGGATTGCATCACTGAAAAACAATATATTGTTAGAACAGGGAAAGGGGGGACTTGTCTGTTCCCTTCTTTTAGCCCCTCCTCCTGCTCTGTTTTACTCCATATTCATTTGTTAGAACACAAACCCACTCCTCTAAACCAACCCCCCCCCATGTACAAGTCCTTTTCCACACCCATCCATTCCCAAATATAATCCTGTGATCACAGGGTATTGTGCAGTCACTCCAAGTGCTACTGCTCCCTCAATAAATTTGTGATTGGCTATTGTCTGCACTGTTTTTGTACCATTCAAATGAATATATCTACATTAATTGGAATGATATTGAATAAAAAATAATCCTCCTGGACACAGGCGATCAGGATACAGTTGCCTGTTGGGCTGTCTGACCTTCAGGAGTGTATGTTGAGCCTTTGCAGTTTCTCAGGTGAGTTGCTAATTCTTTGTTTCAATCTGATGAACCACTCTTTCATTTTGTATGTGTTTGACTGAAAGACTTTTGCAGACAGTAATACAATAGACCCAAAGGGCAGACCTTGTCTTCTGGGAAACACTGTCTCCAATCTCAGGGAGCTCCAGTGCAGTTTCACAGAGTAAAGACTGGTGTCTCAGAAGTTTTCCCAGGATGGAAGTAGTTTTCCCAGAAAACAAAAATTATCCTTCAGTGCCACAAGACTACAAAATAGCACTACGTTCCCTTAACATGAATATTTTCTTTAAAAAGAGAGCTTGATTTGCTTAAAATAGGCCAGCAGAAGTGTTACTACTTCTAATATGCAGTGGATGTGTAATGATGAGAAATACTTTCGAGAACAGAATAATGTAAAATAATGTTGGAATCGGCATAAATAATTTAGAATGATAAAGAACATAATTTAGCCTTACAGTTCATTTAGGAGGTGAGGACCATTGCTCTGTTCAGTTGGGTTGAACCATGTAACTTACATTCACTCTCCTTTCTAAGGAACATCAACCCTCAAATGTGCTGGGGAAATTAAAGCCGAAATGAACAGCTCTGTCATGAATTATAGCCAACCGTTCATCCACTCCTCTTCAGGATCCAGTCTCCAGCTCTTGAACACAAATCCAGAATGCATATCAACACTTGGCGAGTTTTTGTTTGAGTTTATTTTCAGCATCATCAATATTGCAGTGGGCTACCCTGCCAACATCATGGTGATGTGGCTGGTGGCCAGAAAGAAGGGTGACTCTTCCACCTCCGATATCTTCATCTTCAACCTGGCCATCGCCGATGCCTGCTTCGGCGTGATGCGCCCCATCGGTTTCGTTGGCCTCCAAACTCTTGAAATCACATCGATATGGGACTTTTTATACTTTACATACGGGATCAAAGACACCGCCCCACTGTTCCTCACTTGCATTTGTCTGGACCGTTACGTGGCCGTGGTCCACCCCATTTTGTTCACCAACATCAAGGATAACAAGATCAGGGTGGCTATTTCCATATTTGTTTGGGGGCTCATGTTAGCCTATGCAATCTGCCGGACATTGTGGTTGCAGGTCACACTAAAAGGTTTTTCCGGGCTGATCCTGGCTGTCTTTGCCATTTTGGTTTTCTGCAACATCTCCATCATGTGGAGTCTGAGGAAGTCGGTCTTTGGGAAGGAGAAGATGCACCCCATGAAAAAGAAAGCCCTCAGAACTGTGCAAATCACTCTGGCCATCATAGTGTTTAATTACCTTCCTATAGTTGTTTTCTCAATTGGCGTAAAATTCTTTCATTTTCCGGAATACTGCCAGGTTGAAATAATTGCCTTCGCCCTCATGGACATCAGTGCCAGCATTGAGCCTCTAATCTACATCTCCAAGATGGACCAGCTGCCATGCCTTAATAATTTGCCCTGCATCTGCTGCCGAAGCCCTTCCACTGAGCCACCTAATGTGAGCACATGAGATGTCTGCTTGTGATTGTCTATTAAACTGCATTTACTTTCTAAATTAGGAACTGAAAATCAGTTCATGAAACAAAGCAAGTATGGTGTGTGATAAGCAAATATTTTAGCTTTGATATGACTGTAATTAGGACAGAGATGAAAACTAACTTTTTTGTAACCCTGCGCCTTGAAAAAAGTGTAAATTAGAATCGCCCAAAATGCCTATTTCACCATGAATGCATATTCCATAAACAATCAAAATTTTGAAAAAAAAAAAATGAATAGTCATGATCTATCCACTCAAAATAAAGAAACCATTTTTGATGTAATGTGGAGAAGATAATTATCTACTGACTTCCATTAAATTTCATTATGCCAGCATGGGATCTAGTTTTGCTTGAAGAAAAGCCTACAGTGAAAACATACTTTTCTAGATCCTCACCACATACGAAAACACAAAATGAATGTTTTTTGAGCAAACACCACATTGAAATATTTTTTTTCTTCAAAATGATGAAACACATTCAAAATGAAATGTGAAATGTCACCAATATACAAACAGAACCGACTTTAAAAAGACAAAAAGAATTGAAATCACAAAACCCAAAACCAGTGAAGTTGGCACATTATGTAAATCGTAGATAAAAACAGAATACAATGATTTGCAAATCCTTTTCAACTTATATTCAATTGAATGTTTAATGTTCAAACTGAGAATTTATTTATTTTTTTTTTTGCAAATAATCATTAACTTAGAATTTGAAGGCAGCAACACATTGCAAAAAAGTTGGCACAGGGGCCTTTTTACCACTGTGTTGCATTGCCTTTCCTTTTAACGACACTCAGTAAACGTTTGGGAACTGAGGAGACCAATTTTTCAGGTGGAACGCTTTCCCATTCTTGCTTGATGTACAGCTTAAGTTGTTCAACAGTCCGGGGTCTCTGTTGTCGTATTTTACGCTTCATAATGCGCCACACATTTTAAATGGGAGACAGGTCTGGACTATTGGCAGGCCAGTCTAGTACCCGCACTCTTTTACTACGGAGCCATGCTGTTGTAACACGTGCAGAATGTGGCTTGGCCTTGTCTTGCTGAAATAAGCAGGGGTGTCCATGAAAAACATGTTGCTTGGATGGCAACATATGTTGCTCCAAAACCTGTATGTACCTTTCAGCATTAATGGTGCCTTCACATATGTGTAAGTTGCCCGTGCCTTGGGCACTAATACACCCCCATACCATCACAGATGCTGGCTTTTGAACTTTGCGCCTATAACAGAGGTTGGATGGTTCTTTTCCTCTTTGGTCCGGAGGACACAACGTCCACAGTTTCCAAAAACAATTTGAAATGTGGACTCGTCAGATCACAGAACACTTTTCCACTTTGCATCAGTCCATCTTTGATGAGCTTGGGCCCAGCGAAGCCGGCGGCATTTCTGGGTGCTGTTGATAAATGGCTTTCGCTTTGCATTGTAGAGTTTTAACTTGCACTTGCAGATGTAGCGACGAACTGTAGTTACTGACAGTGGTTTTCTGAAGTGTTCCTGAGCCCATGTGGTGATGTCCTTTACACACCGATGTTGGTTTTTGATGCAGTACCGCCTGAGGGATCGAAGGTCACGGGCATTCAATGTTGGTTTTCAGCCTTGTCGCTCATGTGCAGTGATTTCTCCAGATTCTCCGAACCTTTTGACGATATTACAGACCGTAGATGGTGAAATCCCTAAATTTCTTGCAATAGCTCTTTGAGGAATGTTGTTTTTAAACTGTTCGACAATCGGCTCACGCATTTGTTCAGTAAGTGGTGACCCTCGCCCCATCCTTGTTTGTGAATGACTGAGAATTTCAGGGAAGGTGCTTTTATACCCAATCATGCCACCCACCTGTTCCAAATTAGCTCGTTCACCTGTGGGATGTTCCAAATGAGTGTTGATGTTGTTGATGAGCATTCCTCCACTCTCCGTCTTTTTTGCCACTTGTGCCAGCTTTTTTGAAACATGTTGCAGGCATCAAATTCCAAATGAGCTAATATTTGCAAAAAATTACAAAGTTTACCTGTTAGAACATTAAGTAACTTGTCTTTGCAGTGTATTCAATTGAATATAGGTTGTAAAAGCATTTGCAAATCATTGTATTCTGTTTTTATTTACGATTTACACAACGTGCCAACTTCACTGGTTTTGGGTTGTAAATGTTAAGTACTTGAGTAATGCCTCTCTAACGTGTCCAAGGAGAGCCAAGAGGAAAAGTGTCATTCGCTGATCATAGACTAACTTCAGTCTCAGAGAGCAGAAGGATGCAATACTTTGTGTTGAGTGCAGCTGATGTTAGTTGGGTCATTTCACAGTAATGTGAGCATTTTGGGGATCTCTGAATCCAAATATATAGTTGCCAATTTTGGTTCCAAATGTGATTTAAACCAAACCATGGGTCATGCTAAAGGCGGTACATGCTATTGGCATGCGCTTTCATTGACCATAATAGATTTTTTTATAATTTCTCCTGGTAAGTAGTCATCTCCGTAACAGTGTGCCGAACTATTAGTAAAGGTAATTTATTGCTCTCCAGAAAAAGGAAACATAATTTTTAAACATGCTAGTGAGGTTAACATGGTATCTATCGATATAGAAATAAACTGCTTTGATTTTTGAGGAAAAAGATGCTTTGTGACGGAGATGACCTGTTGTTACGGAGGTGACCAGTAGTTACGGATATGACACCGTAGGTCTAACAGCTTAAAAAGGCATTAAAATGGCTATCACATGTAGTTAATAACTAATAAAATTAGTTAATAATTATTCATTAAAACTTTAATTAAAATATTTAAGTCCCTCCCACGAGGCACCAAAATGCGTCAGGGAATCTGCCTTTACCATACGTAAAATAGCAAGGATGGATTATTCAGACGTTTCGTCCTAATAATCCTTCCCGCAAGATAACCATTTGATTCAGCAGGAAACCTGCAAATTTAGAAACCAGTCTCATAAAATTACTAAAATAACCAAAAATATGGTATTTTAATTAATTATTAAAATAACCAATATTAGTGATTAAAGAAAACAATTTAATTTCTAATCTGAAGGAATTTTGGAGTTCTACATAGGCTATTTTGACTCAGACTCCCACGTGTTACAGCACTAAATAGACACCCGGTTTAATAAATGAATTTATTAAACAAACTAACACAGAATATACATGGGCTAATCTATGGAAGGACTATATACGAACTAGAAAGTAACAATGGTATGTGTTTACGGGAAAGTGTGCATGTGTGTTCTTAGCGCGCGTGCAGGACTCACACGTGTGCGCGATTTTGTGGGCCGGCGCGTGTCCTCGTGCCTGACAGATGCGCGTGCATACTTGTGGGCCCGAATTCCTTTGTCTTGGGGAGAATTCTTTCAGCACGGGGGCGATTTAGAATTTCTAAATGTAGTTATAGGCGAACGATGCGCGACCGGGTAACTCAATGTAGCGGCAACGATGTGCGAGAAGAGTTTGCTTCAGCTCATACGCAATTTGTATCACTAATTGAGTTATCATCCATTCTAAGGCATGCGTGTTAGTTAAATTGCAGCATTAGAAAGTTAGCCAGGGAAAAGAATAAGCATGTAAAAACAAACAATCAATGGCTATTTAACTTCATGAAATATAAAATGGACACAATACGATTATACAATTACATCAGTAATATACAACTTAAATGTGTTACAGTTTAAGTTGAAAACTGCTAAACTGCATTACTGCCTGGAATGTTCAGTAAGTCTTACTGAAGTTCCAAGCTTGGGATTCCTCTCTGGGTCCTTTGAGCATCGCAGTTCTGGCCTGGATGTCCTGGGGAATGCGCAGATCTGAAGTCCTGTGTCCACTTGAGGAGTGCGTGCAGCTCCGCTGTGTCGGAATGTCCTTGCCGATTCGGAAAAGTCCTTTTTAGAGTTATTCTGTGTCCAACTGGCAGTAGCACCGGGCATAAGCTAGTTTAATGAGATTTGCAGTCCTGAACTGAAATGGAGGTTCGCAGAGATGTGAGCACTCAGCAGATAGGCCAAATGAAATATCGTAGAATGCGTGAATTCCAATGCAAATGCCTTCTTTTCGCTTGAAAAGGATCTGGCTTTCCCTGAAGGGGGAGGGTAGCTTCCCTTGAGAGACGATGCGCTACGAGAGAGCATGACCTCCTCTGTTGTAGGTGTCCCAAGAAGAGAGAGTGAACTGGGTGGGTCCCCAGTTTTAAGAGTTCTGTTTCCCGTTTTATTGCTTTTAGACTCATTCTATTGGGGGAAATGGAAAGGAAGCGGGTGGTGCGGTATAGGATATTTCTGTTTCCTGTTGACTGCATGGGAAATGTAGTTCTGTGGTCCCTTACACACCTACAACACTCTGTGCTAAGTTGATGAATATCTGAATAGCAGACTTAGGAAAACAGTTTTATTCTGAACATAAAACCACACAAACATTGGCATAGAGTTGGCATAGAGAACCCATCATCTCCGTCACGCCGACATTGTTACGGAGGTGACCGTGATGGATATGACACCTATTTGACATTTGTCTACATGGATAAATAGTACATCTATCTATACCTTCAAGTTGGAGAAAATTTTGCAACAGTGCACCACTGCAAAATAGTATATATACATATTATTTTTGGGTTTGTGAGGCCAATTGGAAGGCGCCTATAGCATACGGAGATGACACAGAATAAAGGTACTCACCTGCAACTGCTTTACATGCATTTAATACTTTGCAAATACGGAAAATTTGAATGCATCAGTGGCCAAGATTTTCAAAAATGGCGCCTTGCAAAACTTCTGGACCATGTGACTCTTCGGTAGTGTGTATTCTGGCCAATAGGTGACAGCTAAAACATGTTGTTATGGATATGACACAAAATCTGGGGACAGGTATAATTGGGCAAACATCATGGAATAAATGAAAAAAAAAAAAACAATTGCACCACAAATATTTTAGTGTGTTAAATGTTAAATGTGTAAAATGTTTATTTCCTTAGACTTAGTAAATATAAACCCAGTTTGTATTAAAATCCTGAAAAAAATAGATATGCTGACAGTTTGAAGTTTAGGCCAACCCACCAGGGACAGTGCTTGTAATGGGGGTAAAGTGTATGGAATTTGATGAAAAATATGAATAAAAATTAGTGAGGATATGAAAAAAAATCTATAGCAATTTATTTTGACCTATTCTAACTTAAGACTCAAAATGATCTAATGATATTCAATTTCCCTTCCATTTTAGCTGTTTAGCTTGTGGACACTAAGTGATCACATTACTGTGATCCCAGTTACAGCTTTGAGGAACAAGGGGAAGCACCGGGGACAGTCAGAAACAAGGCCGGCATTATTTAGCTCATGGTGTCCTGTTTTTGTTGAAACTGGTTCAGTTTTTTGGTGATTACTTGAGTCTTATTTTACTGGTTTTCAGCATCTATCCAACAAGTTTTTATATTTTGCCATAATTGGTGATGTTCCTTTGTCTAATTAAATAGAGTTTTTTGAGAAAGACACAAAATCAGTTTGGGCCCCAGCAATTTTACCCCTTTGGTGAGAACCTTAATCATGCTTTTGAGAGATAATCAAGCAAAGTACTGCTGGTTTGTCTTCTGTTAAATACATCCATACTGCTAATAGTGTTTATATCAACAGGATGACAGTGGCCGTTTTTTTTCAGGGGAATGTCAGTATTTTTCTTACCCCTATATCAGAAATTAAAAGCTGAGAGGAAGCTTCAAATAGGGATGCAGTAAAATTATGTAAATTTTGCACATTGCACAATCCAAATTCAACCTTTTCACTGTTTGTACTCCTTCTCTCCAGTCAGGCACACAGTCTGTTTAAATTATGTAAATATCAGTCCCCATCAATTTGCCATTAATTATATGAATTGGTTGGTTAAACCTATGTGTGGTATTTTGATAAGAGACAAGTAGCTGTTTTCCCCATCTCGCTGTTAAGGTCTCTGAATGACTAATTATTATATCCAGAGTTTCCAAGTTGAAATCGGGGAATGGGGAGAGATCTCCTGACAGAAGGTGACTGATAGCAGGAGATGTTCACCCCCGGGGTCTGGGGCTCACTGAAGGTCCCCAGGAGCTGGAGCCTCCAAGACTAATTCTGGTGCATTCTTGGCCTCTCCTGGCTCCAGATCTCATGTTCGAAATCCCTAACCTTTTTCAACAAAGTGAGGAAAAAATGAGCAACACTAAATATCATTTTATTAACAGTCCATATATGTACCAACAAAAATATTGAATAATAGTAGAAAAGAAGCACCTGAATCACAAGAATTCTGAGTGTGGCTTAAATTCAGAACAAAACATACCTTTATTAAGAACATGTAAATAAATTAAATACCTTTACAGGCCTCAAATTAAGTTATTCTTAGGGCAAAGCCACTTGGCCTTTTAAAATTGGGGCATCACGACCAAAATGTAGGGCACCAAGGCCAAAGCCACGTTAATCAATTTTGCAAAAAAAATAAGTGATAATGATATTGTACACTGCTCAAAAAAATAAAAGGAACACTTAAACAAGACAATGTAACTCCAAGTCAATCACACTTCTGTGAAATCAAACTGTCCACTTCGGAAGCAACACTGATTGACAATCAATTTCACATGCTGTTGTGCAAATGGAATAGACAACAGGTGGAAATTATAGGCAATTAGCAAGACACCCCCAATAAAGGAGTGGTTCTGCAGGTGGTGACCACAGACCACTATTCAGTTCCTGTGCTTTCTGGCTGATGTTTTGGTCACTTTTGAATGCTGGCGGTGCTTTCACTCTAGTGGTAGCACGAGACGGACTCTACAACCCACACAAGTGGCTCAGGTAGAGCAGCTCATCCAGGATGGCACATCAATGCGAGCTGCGGCCAGAAGGTTTGCTGTGTCTGTCAGCGTAGTGTCCAGAGCATGGAGGCGCTACCAGGAGACAGGCCAGTACATCAGGAGACATGGCCGTAGGAGGGCAAAAACCTAGCAGCAGGACCGCTACCCCTGCCTTTGTGCAAGGAGGAACAGGAGGAGCACTGCCAGAGCCCTGCAAAATGACCTCCAGCAGGCCACAAATGTGCATGTGTCTGCTCAAACGGTCAGAAACCAACTCTATGAGGATGGTATGAGGGCCCGACGTCCACAGGTGAGGGTTGTGCTTACAGCCCAACACCATGTAGGACGTTTGGTATTTGCCAGAGAACACCAAGATTGGCAAATTCACCACTGGTGCCCTGTGCTCTTCACAAATGAAAGCAGGTTTACAATGAGCACGTGGCACAGACGTGACATTCTGCTGCCTGCAAAATCCTCCAGAATGACTGGTTTGGCAGTGGGTCAGTTATGGTGTGGGGTGGCATTTCTTTAGGGGGCCGCGCAGCCCTCCATGTGCTCGCCAGAGGTAGTCTGACTGCCATAAGGTTCCAAGATGAGATCCTCAGACCCCTTGTGAGACCATATGCTGGTGCGGTTGGCCCTGGGTTCCTCGTAATGCAAGACAATGCTCGACCTCATGTAGCTGGAGTGTGTGGCAGTTCCTGTAATTGATGCTATGGACTGGCCCGCCCGTTCCCAAGACCTGAATCCAACTGAGCACATCTGGGACATCATGTCTTGCTCCATCCACCAAAGCCAAGTTGCACCACAGACTGTCCAGGAGTTGGCGGATGCTTTAGTCCTGGTCTGGGAGGAGATCCCTCAAGAGGCCATCTGCCACCTCATCAGGAGCATGCCCAGGTGTTGTAGGTGTCATACAGGCACGTGGAGGCCACACACACTACTGAGCCTCATTTTGACTTGTTTTAAGGACATTACATCAAAGTTAGATCAGACTGTAGTGTGTTTTTCCACTTTAATTTTGAGTGTGACTCCAAATCCAGACCTCCATGGGTTAATAGATTTGATTTCCATTGATAATTTTCGTGTGATTTTGTTGTCAGCACAATCAACTATGTAAAGAACAAAGTATTTAATAAGAATATTTCATTCATTCAGATCTAGGATGTATTATTTTAGTGTTCCCTTTATTTTTTTGAGCAGTTATGTAGATAAGACAGTATGAATCAATAATTAGGAGCGCATTGAAAACCATTCTTTTATCGATTTTTAAAATTGTAACATTTTTTATTCAGCTTGCAGCAATTTATCCACAGAACTAACATGACCAATAATGAGAAATGATAATAAAAAAGTGAATGTCTATTGGCACGTTTATATAATTGGCATTACAAGGATGATAATATAAATGCAAAAATCCAAAACTTTTGGCTTCACGTCATTTATTTTCACCATCCTTTCAGTTGCCACTCAGCTGTACATCATGCCAGACAACGCCCTTTAGCCATGATTTCATTCAGAATCAAGAATGGATTCATTGCTTAATGAGCCTCGCAGACTAACTTAGGCAAATCTGTGCTACATGAGCGCAGAAATTATAAAGACATATTGATATTTTAGGTTGCCATTTATGTGCGGAGGAAAAGGCTTCATTAGAATGCCAATTAGAAAATTAGAAACCAAAACCTCTTGCAGTTATCAAACTTTACAAGATGAGGTTTCTGATGGATTTGTTTCTGCCGACGGAATGCTACTGCTGAGCAGTCCGGCACAGCAGGAGACACACTGCGTCGGCTAAAGTTTTTAGCGAATGCTCTCTCCAGCTCACCGTTTTCACCCAGCCCAAAAACATCTATACTTGACACCTACAGTATTTAATTGTTTGCGCTTAAAACATAATGCGCGCTGATCTTTCTCAAGCCGGAAGGATGCATGGTTGTAGGATACCAACCTCACACTATGTTGCCTCATTCCTTAGTGAGTGGGCGTGTCGTTAACCACTGTGTTACATTGCCTTTCCTTTTAACGACACTCAGTAAACTTTTGGGAACTGAGGAGACCGATTTTTGATTCTTTTCAGGTGGAACGCTTTCCCATTCTTGCTTGATGTACAGCTTAAGTTGTTCAACAATCCGGGGTCTCCGTTATTGTATTTTACGCTTCATAATGCGCCACACATTTCCAATGGGAGACAGGTCTGGACTACTGGCAGGCCAATCTAGTACCCGCACTCTTTTACTACGGAGCCATGCTGTTGTAACACGTGCAGAATGTGGCTTGGCATTGTCTTGCTGAAATAAGCAGGGGCGTCCATGAAAAAGACGTTGCTTGGATGGCAACATATGTTGCTCCAAAACCTGTATGTACCTTTCAGCATTAATGGTGCCTTCACATATGTGTAAGTTGCCCGTGCCTTGGGCACTAATACACCCCCATACCATCACAGATGCTGGCTTTTGAACTTTGCGCCCATAACAGTCCGGATGGTTCTTTTCCTCTTTGGTCCGGAGGACACAACGTCCACAGTTTCCAAAAACAATTTGAAATGTGGACTCGTCAGATCACAGAACACTTTTCCACTTTGCATCTGTCCATCTTAGATGAGCTTGGGCCCAGCGAAGCCGGCGGCGTTTCTGGGTGCTGTTGATAAATGGCTTTCGCTTTGCATTGTAGAGTTTTAACTTGCACTTGCAGATGTAGCGATGAACTGTAGTTACTGACAGTGGTTTTCTGAAGTGTTCCTGAGCCCATGTGGTGATGTCCTTTACACACTGATGTTGGTTTTTGATACAGAAAAGGTTTTATCCTACCTTGACATGTTTCGACGGGATACTCGCGTCTTCTTCAGAAGAGTCACCGATGTTGCGAGTGACGTGTCTTATCAGCTGATGTTATCCCGTCGAAACATGTCAAGGTAGGATAAAACCTTTTCTGTTTGTAAAATAAGAACGTCAACGTAAATTAGTTACTATAGACAGTATGAACTTTTTTTGGATTTTCAGCTATATCTGTTCTAAGAAGGATCACTCGGCCTATCAGTCCAGCAGATTCTGAGACCAGTCCAGCCGATTGTGAAGACACCTTCAAACACGAGCGGTTCGGATGCTATTCCTTCTGTTTCTGTCTGAATGGTGCGGGACGTGTGAGAGGAGTATTAAAGTGAGCTAAACTCAAGCCAAGGTAAACTCAGTAGATGTTTTAGCGCCATCACAAAGGAGTAGCTGATGCACTTCGGCGTTACCGTGAACGAGATAAGCCATTGCTATCAGACAGATTTAAGATCGAGCGAGGCTGCACTCTGATGTGTTCGTGTATGAAATGCGCACGTTATCTGTGAAAGTGTAAGTAATTATGATAAAGCTTTTGAAGCACAGTAATGTCACAGTAAATGCTTTACAATTTTGCTATGAGTCCTGTTTTCGTCCTGTACAAACTGAATTTATTGTCCGATCTAGAACACGTTTTCAGATTAATTGAGTTTACTTTCTGCTTTCAAACACCTCTGATGGAGGCATTCTCATGTTAAAAAGTAAAATGTTAATGTCAGAAAATTACGTTAAGGAGCCTCCTGTAAATATTTGATTCCAGTATCGCAAAGCAAGCGACATTGCACTCATGTCCAGCACTAAGGCAATGACTCTACCTCACCTGTCGCAGTCTGAATAAGGACAGAGAAAAGTAGCAGCAGTGCTGTAGGTAGGGGGTTACCGCAGCGATTTGAGACCACGCTGAAACACGGTCACCTACTTCATCCAGCACCGCTCATTTTCTACTCTGATGGAAGTCTTAACTTGGGGAATAAGGACCAATCTGATAATGACGGATTCTAAATATGGTTAAAAATGTGACATGGAAAGGGGACTGATTAAACTGTGATGGTCACTGTCACATGGATACTTGAATATAATGATCGAATATTGGCTATTTTACTGACATCAATGGTAAAAAGTTTGTAAGATAATTACTCTGGGCCTACTATAATTGAGATAGCAATGTGCAGTGGACAATTCAGAATGACTGTTAAGGACATTGATTTTTAATTTGGGTGACTGCTGAAAGAGGTGAGGTGAAATTGGCTGGAGACAGGAGCTTAGCTAGTTAGTAAGCTTGCTCCGGAGCTGGCTAGCTCCACAGACTTTGTTTCCATGGTCACTTGTGATGGTCCGGCCCTGCAGGCCCTCCCCCTTTCTGCTTGCACATCCACCTCAACGAGCCACAGCTGCTGCTCGTTGAGGTGGAGGTGCTATTGTGTGTATATGTTGGCAGTGCAGCTGCATTCTTGTTGATTGGCCGTGCCTTATGGAGCCCTGTCTTTTTGCCGCTGCTCTCCTGGGTTTTGTTTTAAAGATTAAATCTTTATTTTTATTTTACTCAGCCTGTGCTCTTGGGTCCCTTATTTCTGGTTTGGGTACATGGTCCCAGTCCCCGCCGGCTTATTGCCTTCTGCCGGCGGGTGCAAAGCCATGACAGAATGCAGCAGCCAGCATTGGACCCAGCCAGGCTGAGTCAGGGGAGCAGCGGCAGCAGTTTTTTTTTATTTGTCTTGGGCTCCAGCAGGGGGGGGCGCAGCTCCGGAGGAATGTGTGCCGGACAAGTTGGGCGCCCCACTGTGGTCCGGAGGAGTGTGTGCCGGACGAGTTGGGCGCCCCAGTGTGTTCCGGAGGAGTGTGTGCCGGACGTGTTGGGCACCCCAGTTTGTTCCAGAGGAGTGTGTGCCGGAAGTGTTGGGCGCCCCAGTGTGTTCCGGAGGAGTGTTGCGCCAACTGTGTTCCGGAGGAGTGTGTGCCGGAAGAGTTGGGCGCCCCAGTGTATTCCGGAGGAGTGTTGCGTGCCCCAGTGTGTTCCGGAGGAGTGTTGTGCGCCCCAGTGCGTTCCGGAGGAGCGTGGCGCCCCAGTGCGTTCCGGAGGAGCGTGGCGCCCCAGTGTGTTCCGGAGGAGCGTGGCGCCCCAGTGTGTTCCGGAGGAGAGTGACTTTTGACACGCCAGGAGGCGTGCCTTGGGGGGAGGGTCCTGTGATGGTCCGGCCCTGCAGGCCCTCCCCCTTTCTGCTTGCACCTCCTCCTCGACGAGCCCCAGCTGCTGCTCGTTGAGGTGGAGGTGCTATTGTGTGTATATAAGAGCTGCATTGCCATGTTGGCAGTGCAGCTGCATTCTTGTTGATTGGCCGTGCCTTATGGAGCCCTGTCTTTTTGCCGCTGCACTCCTGGGTTTTGTTTTAAAGATTAAATCTTTATTTTTATTTTACTCAGCCTGTGCTCTTGGGTCCCTTATTTCTGGTTTGGGTACATGGTCCCAGTGCCCGCCGGCTTATTGCCTTCTGCCGGCGGGGGCAAAACCATGACATCACTAGTGCCATGCCTTAGCTCACATGCTCTGTGCAAACGAAATGGGGCTTGAGATCAAGTTAATCCCGTGCCGATCCTGGGCTAATCCATTATCCTACCTTCGTTTAATAGGCCCCAGGGCAGAGTTTTTGTTTTGGCAACCGAGTTACATAGTGACATTAGAGTGTTATTTTAAGATTAGACAGTGGACTTTCTTGTCAAAGTTTTTTTTTTTTTGTGAGTGAAGAATAAATTTGTTGAGCCATTTAAATTGTTCTTTTTTGATTTGTTCATCGCAGACAGCTGAATGTTTGTTAGTTTTGGCAGTAAACCTAATTTGCAGTGGGGTTTGAATAATTTTGTTTGCAACTGTATTAATGTGAAAGTCAAATCATCGTAAATGCAGCATGTATTTTCTACAGAAATGGATTTATAGAATCTGACTGTTCTGTTTCTTTTCTTTGTGGTGATGAAAGAGAATTGTGTGAGTCAGCTTTGATGAACCGTGTGGTTTCATGTGTAAGACCTTACAGCAGGTTACAGTCTCACTTGTGCTCCAGTGGGCCGACTGCATTGCGTCACTTGTTTGTCTGGGATGCACTTCTTGGATTGCATCACTGAAAAACAATATATTGTTAGAACAGGGAAAGGGGGGGACTTGTCTGTTCCCTTCTTTTAGCCCCTCCTCCTGCTCTGTTTTACTCCATATTCATTTGTCAGAACACAAACCCTCTCCTCTAAACCAACCCCCCCCCCATGTTCAAGTCCTTTTCCACGCCCATCCATCCCCAAATATAATCCTGTGATCACGGGGTATTGTGCAGTCACTCCAAGTGCTACTGCTCCCGCAATAAATTTGTGATCGGCTATTGTCTGCACTGTTTTTGTACCATTCAAATGAATATATCTACATTAATTGGAAGGATATTGAATAAAAAATAACCCACCTGGACACAGGCAATCAGGATACAGTTGCCTGTTGGGCTGTCTGACCTTCAGGAGTGTATGTTGAGCCTTTGCAGTTTCTCAGGTGAGTTACTAATTCTTTCTTTTAATCTGATGAACCACTCTTTCATTTCTTATGTGCTTGACTGACAGACTTTTGCAGACAGTAATACAATAGACCCAAAGGGCAGACCTTGTCTTCTGGGAACACTGTCTCCAATCTCAGGGAGCTCCAGTGCAGTTTCACAGAGTAAAGACTGGTGTCTCAGAAGTTTTCCCAGGATGGAAGTAATTTTGGTTTTCTGGGAAAACTATCCTTCAGTGCCACAAGACTACAAAATAGCACTACGTTCCCTTAACATGAATATTTTCTTTAAAAAAAGAGCTTGATTTGCTTAAAATAGGCCAGCAGAAGTGTTACTACTTCTAATATGCAGTGCAAGTGTTATGATGAGAAATACTTTCGAGAACAGAATAATGTAAAATAATGTTGGAATCAGCATAAATAATTTAGAATGATAAAGAACATAATTTAGCCTTACAGTCCATTTAGGAGGTGAGGACCATTGCTCTGTTCAGTTGGGTTAAACCATGTAACTTACATTCACTCTACTTTCTAAGGGACATCAACCCTCAAACCTGCTGGGTCAATTAAAGCCGAAATGAACAGCTCTGTCATAAATTATAGCCAACCGTTCAACCTCTCCTCTTCAGGATCCAGTCTCCAGCTCTTGAACACTAATCCAAAATGCATATCAACACTTGGCGAGTATTTGTTTGAGTTTATTTTCAGCATCATCAATATTGCAATGGGCTACCCTGCCAACATCATGGTGATGTGGCTGGTTGCCAGAAAGAAGAGTGACTCTTCCACCTCTGATATCTTCATCTTCAACCTGGCCATCGCCGATGCCTGCTACTGCGTGATGGGCCCCATCGGTTTCGTTGGCCTCCAAACTCTTGGACTCACATCTATATGGAATTTTTTATACTTTACATACGGGATCAAAGACACCGCCCCACTGTTCCTCACTTGCATTTGTCTGGACCGTTACGTGGCCGTGGTCCATCCCATTTTGTTCACCAACATCAAGGATAACAAGATCAGGGTGGCTATTTCCATGTTTGTTTGGGGGCTCATGTTAGCCTATGCAATCTGCCGGACATTGTGGTTGCAGGTCACACTAAAAGGTTTTTCCGGGCTGATCCTGGCTGTCTTTGCCATTTTGGTTTTCTGCAACATTTCCATCATGTGGAGTCTGAGGAAGTCGGTCTTTGGGAAGGAGAAGATGCACCCCATGAAAAAGAAAGCCCTCAGAACTGTGCAAATCACTCTGGCCATCATAGTGTTTAATTACCTTCCTATAGTTGTTTTCTCAATTGGCGTAAAATTCTTTCATTTTCCGGAATACTGCCAGGTTGAAATAATTGCCTTCGCCCTCATGGACATCAGTGCCAGCATTGAGCCTCTAATCTACATCTCCAAGATGGACCAGCTGCCATGCCTTAATAATTTGCCCTGCATCTGCTGCCGAAGCCCTTCCACTGAGCCACCTAATGTAAGCACATGAGATGTATGCTTGTGATTGTCTATTAAACTGCATTTACTTTCTAAATTAGGAACTGAAAATGAGTTCATGAAACAAAGCAAGTATGGTGTGTGATAAGCAAATATTTTAGCTTTGATATGACTGTAATTAGGACAGAGATGAAAACTAACTTTTTTGTAACCCTGCGCCTTGAAAAAAGTGTAAATTAGAATCGCCCAAAATGCCTATTTCACCATGAATGCATATTCCATAAACAATCAAAATTTAGATTTAAAAAAAAAATGAATAGTCATGATCTATCCACTCAAAATAAAGAAACCATTTTCGATGTAATGTGTAGAAGATAATTATCTACTGACTTCCATTAAATTTCATTATGCCAGCATGGGATCTAGTTTTGCTTGAAGAAAAGCCTACAGTGAAAACATACTTTTCTAGATTCTCACCACATACGAAAACACAAAATGAATGTTTTTTTGAGCAAACACCTCATTGAAATATTTTTTTTCTGCAAAATGATGAAACACATTCAAAATGAAATGTGAAATGTCACCAATATACAAACAGAACCCACTTTGAAAAGACAAAAAGAATTGAAATTACAAAACCCAAAACCAGTGAAGTTGGCACGTTATGTAAATCGTAGATAAAAACAGAATACAATGATTTGCAAATCCTTTTCAACTTATATTCAATTGAATACACTGCAAAGATGTTTAATGTTCAAACTGAGAATTTTTTTTTTTTTTTTGCAAATAATCATTAACTTAGAATTTGAAGGCAGCAACACATTGCAAAAAAGTTGGCACAGGGGCCTTTTTACCACTGTGTTGCATTGCCTTTCCTTTTAACGACACTCAGTAAACGTTTGGGAACTGAGGAGACCAATTTTTCGGGTGGAACTCTTTCCCATTCTTGCTTGATGTACAGCTTAAGTTGTTCAACAGTCCGGGGTCTCTGTTGTCGTATTTTACGCTTCATAATGCGCCACACATTTTAAATGGGAGACAGGTCTGGACTATTGGCAGGCCAGTCTAGTACCCGCACTCTTTTACTACGGAGCCATGCTGTTGTAACACGTGCAGAATGTGGCTTGGCATCGTCTTGCTGAAATAAGCAGGGGCGTCCATGAAAAACATGTTGCTTGGATGGCAACATATGTTGCTCCAAAACCTGTATGTACCTTTCAGCATTAATGGTACCTTCACATATGTGTAAGTTGCCCATGCCTTGGGCACTAATACACCCCCGTACCATCACAGATGCTGGCTTTTGAACTTTGCGCCTATAACAGTGGTTGGATGGTTCTTTTCCTCTTTGGTCCGGAGGACACAACGTCCACAGTTTCCAAAAACAATTTGAAATGTGGACTCGTCAGATCACAGAACACTTTTCCACTTTGCATCAGTCCATCTTAGATGAGCTTGGGCCCAGCGAAGCCGGGGCATTTCTGGGTGCTGTTGATAAATGGCTTTCGCTTTGCATTGTAGAGTTTTAACTTGCACTTGCAGATGTAGTGATGAATTGTAGTTACTGACAGTGGTTTTCTGAAGTGTTCCTGAGCCCATGTGGTGATGTCCTTTACACACTGATGTTGATTTTGATGCAGTACCGCCTGAGGGATCGAAGGTCACGGGCATTCAATGTTGGTTTTCAGCCTTGTCGCTCATGTGCAGTGATTTCTCCAGATTCTCCGAACCTTTTGACGATATTACAGACCGTAGATGGTGAAATCCCTAAATTTCTTGCAATAGCTCTTTGAGGAATGTTGTTTTTAAACTGTTCGACAATCGGCTCACGCATTTGTTCAGTAAGTGGTGACCCTCGCCCCATCCTTGTTTGTGAATGACTGAGAATTTCAGGGAAGGTGCTTTTATACCCAATCATGCCACCCACCTGTTCCAAATTAGCTCGTTCACCTGTGGGATGTTCCAAATGAGTGTTGATGTTGTTGATGAGCATTCCTCCACTCTCTGTCTTTTTTGCCACTTGTGCCAGCTTTTTTGAAACATGTTGCAGGCATCAAATTCCAAATTAGCTAATATTTGCAAAAAATTACAAAGTTTACCTGTTAGAACATTAAGTAACTTGTCTTTGCAGTGTATTCAATTGAATATAGGTTGAAAAGCATTTGCAAATCATTGTATTCTGTTTTTATTTACGATTTACACAACGTGCCAACTTCACTGGTTTTGGGTTGTAAATGTTAAGTATTGAGTAATGCCTCTCTAACGTGTCCAAGGTGAGACAAGAAGAAAAGTGTCATTCGCTGATCATAGACTAACCTCAGTCTCTGAGAGCAGAAGGATGCAATACTTTGTGTTGAGTGCAGCTGATGTTAGTTGGGTCATTTCACAGTAATGTGAGCATTATGGGGATCTCTGAATCCAAATATATAGTTGCTAATTTTGGTTCCAAATGTGATTTAAACCAAACCATGGGTCATGCTAAAGGCGGTACATGCTATTGGCATGCGCTTTCATTGACCATAATAGATTTTTTTATAATTTCTCCTGGTAAGTAGTCATCTCCGTAACAGTGTGCCTAACTATTAGTAAAGGTAATTTATTGCTCTCCAGAAAAAGGAACGTAATTTTTAAACATGCTAGTGTGGTTAATATGGTATCTATCGATATAGAAATAAACTGCTTTGATTTTTGAGGAAAAAGATGCTTTGTGACGGAGATGACCTGTTGTTACGGAGGTGACCAGTAGTTACGGATATGACACTGTAGGTCTAACAGCTTAAAAAGGCATTAAAATGGCTATCACATGTAGTTAATAACTAATAAAATTAGTTAATAATTATTCATTAAAACTTTAATTAAAATATTTAAGTCCCTCCCACGAGGCGCCAAAATGCGTCAGGGAATCTGCCTTTACCATACGTAAAATAGCAAGGATGGATTATTCAGACATTTCGTCCTAATAATCCTTCCCGCAAGGTAACCATTTGATTCAGCAGGAAACCTGCAAATTTAGAAACCAGTCTCATAAAATTACTAAAATAACCAAAAATATGGTATTTTAATTAATTATTAAAATAAACAATATTAGTGATTAAAGAAAACAATTTAATTACTAATCTGAAGGAATTTTGGAGTTCTACATAGGCTATTTTGACTCAGACTCCCACGTGTTACAGCACTAAATAGACACCCGGTTTAATAAATGAATTTATTAAACAAACTAACACAGAATATACATGGGCTAATCTATGGAAGGACTATATACGAACTAGAAAGTAACAATGGTATGTGTGTACGGGAAAGTGTGCATGTGTGTTCTTAGCGCGCGTGCAGGACGCACACGTGTGCGCGATTTTGTGGGCAGGCGCGTGTCCTCGTGCGTGGCAGATGCGCGTGCGCACTTGTGGGCCCGAATTCCTTTGTCTTGGGGAGAATTCTTTCAGCACGGGGGCGATTTAGAATTTCTAAATGTAGTTATAGGCGGACGATGCGCGACCGGGTAACTCAATGTAGCGGCAACGATGTGCGAGAAGAGTTTGCTTCAGCTCATACGCAATTTGTATCACTAATTGAGTTATCATCCATTCTAAGGCATGCGTGTTAGTTAAATTGCAGCATTAGAAAGTTAGCCAGGGAAAAGAATAAGCATGTAAAAACAAACAATCAATGGCTATTTAACTTCATGAAATATAAAATGGACACAATACGATTATACAATTACATCAGTAATATACAACTTAAATGTGTTACAGTTTAAGTTGAAAACCGCTAAACTGCATTACTGCCTGGAATGTTCAGTAAGTCTTACTGAAGTTCCAAGCTTGGGATTCCTCTCTGGGTCCGTTGAGCATCGCAGTTCTGGCCTGGATGTCCTGGGGAATGCGCAGATCTGAAGTCCTGTGTCCACTTGAGGAGTGCGTGCAGCTCCGCTGTGTCGGAATGTCCTTGCCGATTCGGAAAAGTCCTTTTTAGAGTTATTCTGTGTCCAACTGGCAGTAGCACCGGGCATAAGCTAGTTTAATGAGATTTGCAGTCCTGAACTGAAATGGAGGTTCGCAGAGATGTGAGCACTCAGCAGATAGGCCAAATGAAATATCGCAGAATGCGTGAATTCCAATGCAAATGCCTTCTTTTCGCTTGAAAAGGATCTGGCTTTCCCTGAAGGGGGAGGGTAGCTTCCCTTGAGAGACGATGCGCTACGAGAGAGCATGACCTCCTCTGTTGTAGGTGTCCCAAGAAGAGAGAGTGAACTGGGTGGGTCCCCAGTTTTAAGAGTTCTGTTTCCCGTTTTATTGCTTTTAGACTCATTCTATTGGGGGAAATGGAAAGGAAGCGGGTGGTGCGGTATGGGATATTTCTGTTTCCTGTTGACTGCATGGGAAATGTAGTTCTGTGGTCCCTTACACACCTACAACACTCTGTGCTTAGTTGATGAGTATCTGAATAGCAGACTTAGGAAAACAGTTTTATTCTGAACATAAAACCACACAAACATTGGCATAGAGTTGGCATAGAGAACCCATCATCTCCGTCACGCCGACATTGTTACGGAGGTGACCGTGATGGATATGACACCTATTTGACATTTGTCTACATGGATAAATAGTACATCTATCTATACCTTCAAGTTGGAGAAAATTTTGCAACAGTGCACCACTGCAAAACAGTATATATACATATTATTTTTGGGTTTGTGAGGCCAATTGGAAGGCGCCTATAGCATACGGAGATGACACAGAATAAAGGTACTCACCTGCAACTGCTTTACATGCATTTAATACTTTGCAAATATGGAAAATTTGAATGCATCAGTGGCCAAGATTTTCAAAAATGGCGCCTTGCAAAACTTCTGGACCATGTGACTCTTCGGTAGTGTGTATTCTGGCCAATAGGTGACAGCTAAAACATGTTGTTATGGATATGACACAAAATCTGGGGACAGGTATAATTGGGCAAACATCATGGAATAAATGAAAAAAAAAAAAACAATTGCTCCACAAATATTTTAGTGTGTTAAATGTGAAATGTGTAAAATGTTTATTTCCTTAGACTTAGTAAATATAAACCCAGTTTGTATTAAAATCCTGAAATGCTGACAGTTTGAAGTTTAGGCCAACCCACCAGGGACAGTGCTTGTAATGGGGGTAAAGTGTATGGAATTTGATGAAAAATATGAAAAAAAATTAGTGAGGAAATGAAAAAAAATCCATAGCAATTTATTTTGACCTATTCTAACTTAAGACTCAAAATGATCTAATTATATTCAATTTCCCTTCCATTTTAGCTGTTTAGCTTGTGGACACTAAGTGATCACATTACTGTGAAATGACCCAGTTACAGCTTTGAGGAACAAGGGGAAGCACCGGGGACAGTCAGAAACAAGGCCGGCATTATTTAGCTCATGGTATCCTGTTTTTGTTGAAACTGGTTCAGTTTTTTGGTGATTACTTGAGTCATATTTTACTGGTTTTCAGCATCTATCCAACAAGTTTTTATATTTTGCCATAATTGGTGATGTTCCTTTGTCTAATTAAATAGAGTTTTCTGAGAAAGACACAAAATCAGTTTGGGCCCCAGCAATTTTACCCCTTTTGGTGAGAACCTTAATCATGCTTTTGAGAGATAATCAAGCAAAGTACTGCTGGTTTGTCTTCTGTTAAATACATCCATACTGCTAATAGTGTTTATATCAACAGGATGACAGTGGCCGTTTTTTTTTCAGGGGAATGTCAGTATTTTTCTTACCCCTATATCAGAAATTAAAAGCTGAGAGGAAGCTTCAAATAGGGATGCAGTACAATTACGTAAATTTTGCACATTGCACAATCCAAATTCAACCTTTTCACTGTTCGTACTCCTTCTCTCCAGTCAGGCACACAGTCTGTTTAAATTATGTAAATATCAGTCCCCATCTATTGGCCATTAATTATATGAATTGGTTGGTTAAACCTATGTGTGGTATTTTGATAGGAGACATGTAGCTGTTTTCCCCATCTCGCTGTTAAGGTCTCTGAATGACTAATTATTATATCCAGAGTTTCCAAGTTGAAATCGGGGAATGGGGAGAGATCTCCTGACAGAAGGTGACTGATAGCAGGAGATGTTCACCCCCGGGGTCTGGGGCTCACTGAAGGGCCCCAGGAGCTGGAGCCTCCAAGACTAATTCTGGTGCATTCTTGGCCTCTCCTGGCTCCAGATCTCATGTTCAAAATCCCTAACCTTTTCCAACAAAGTGAGGAAAAAATGAGCAACACTAAATATCATTTTATTAACAGTCCATATATGGACCAACAAAAATATTGAATAATAGTAGAAAAGAAGCACCTGAATCACAAGAATTCTGAGTGTGGCTTAAATTCAGAACAAAACATACCTTTATTAAGAACATGTAAATAAATTAAATACCTTTACAGGCCTCAAATTAAGTTATTTTTAGGGCAAAGCCACTTGGCCTTTTAAAATTGGGGCATCACGACCAAAATGTAGGGCACCAAGGCCAAAGCCACGTTAATCAATTTTGCAAAAAAAATAAGTGATAATGATATTGTACACTGCTCAAAAAAATAAAAGGAACACTTAAACAAGACAATGTAACTCCAAGTCAATCACACTTCTGTGAAATCAAACTGTCCACTTCGGAAGCAACACTGATTGACAATCAATTTCACATGCTGTTGTGCAAATGGAATAGACAACAGGTGGAAATTATAGGCAATTAGCAAGACACCTCCAATAAAGGAGTGGTTCTGCAGGTGCTGACCACAGACCACTATTCAGTTCCTGTGCTTTCTGGCTGATGTTTTGGTCACTTTTGAATGCTGGCGGTGCTTTCACTCTAGTGGTAGCACGAGACGGACTCTACAACCCACACAAGTGGCTCAGGTAGAGCAGCTCATCCAGGATGGCACATCAATGCGAGCTGCGGCCAGAAGGTTTGCTGTGTCTGTCAGCGTAGTGTCCAGAGCATGGAGGCGCTACCAGGAGACAGGCCAGTACATCAGGAGACGTGGAGGAGGCCGTAGGAGGGCAAAAACCTAGCAGCAGGACCGCTACCCCTGCCTTTGTGCAAGGAGGAACAGGAGGAGCACTGCCAGAGCCCTGCAAAATGACCTCCAGCAGGCCACAAATGTGCATGTGTCTGCTCAAACGGTCAGAAACCAACTCTATGAGGATGGTATGAGGGCCTGACGTCCACAGGTGAGGGTTGTGCTTACAGCCCAACACCATGTAGGACGTTTGGTATTTGCCAGAGAACACCAAGATTGGCAAATTCACCACTGGTGCCCTGTGCTCTTCACAAATGAAAGCAGGTTTACAATGAGCACGTGGCACAGACGTGACAGGAGTCTGTAGACGCTGTGGAGAACATTCTGCTGCATGTGGTGATGTCCTACCTTGACATGTTTCAACGGGATACTCGCGTCTTCTTCAGAAGAGTCACCGATGTTGCGAGTGACGTGTCTTATCAGCTGATGTTATCCCGTCGAAACATGTCAAGGTAGGATAAAACCTTTTCTGTTTGTAAAATAAGAACGTCAACGTAAATTAGTTACTACAGACAGTATGAACTTTTTTGGATTTTCAGCTATATCTGTTCTAAGAAGGATCACTCGGCCTATCAGTCCAGCAGATTCTGAGACCAGTCCAGCCGATTGTGAAGACACCTTCAAACACGAGCGGTTCGGATGCTATTCCTTCTGTTTCTGTTTGAATGGTGCGGGACGTGTGAGAGGAGTATTAAAGTGAGCTAAACTCAAGCCCAGGTAAACTCAGTAGATGTTTTAGCGCCATCACAAAGGAGTAGCTGATGCACTTCGGCGTTTCCATGAACGAGATAAGCCATTGCTATCAGACAGATTTAAGATCGAGCGAGGCTGCACTCTGATGTGTTCGTGTATGAAATGCGCACGTTATCTGTGAAAGTGTAAGTAATTATGATAAAGCTTTTGAAGCACAGTAATGTCACAGTAAATGCTTCACAATTTTGCAATGAGTCCTGTTTTCGTCCTGTACAAACTGAATTTATTGTCCGATCTAGAAGACGTTTTCAGATTAATTGAGTTTACTTTCTGCTTTTAAACCTCTCTGATGGAGGCATACTCATGTTAAAAAGTAAAATGTTTATGTCAGAAAATTACGTCAAGGAGCCTCCTGTAAATATTTGATTCCAGTATCGCGAAGCGAGCGACATTGCACTCATGTCCAGCACTAAGGCAATGACTCTACCTCACCCGTCGCAGTCTGAATAAGGACGGAGAAAAGTAGCAGCAGTGCTGTAGGTAGTGGGTTACCGCAGCGATTTGAGACCACGCTGAAACACGGTCACCTACTTCATCCAGCACCGCTCATTTTCTACTCTGATGGAAGTCTTAACTTGGGGAATAAGGACCAATCTGATAATGACGGATTCTAAATATGGTTAAAAATGTGACATGGAAAGGGGACTGATTAAACTGTGATGGTCACTGTCACATGGATACTTGAATATAATGATCGAATATTGGCCATTTTACTGACATCAATGGTAAAAAGTTTGTAAGATAATTACTCTGGGCCTAATATAATTGAGATAGCAATGTGCAGTGGAAAATTCAGAACGACTATTAAGGACATTGATTTTTAATGAGGGTGACTACTGAAAGAGGTGAGGTGAAATTGGCTGGAGACAGGAGCTTAGCTAGTTAGTAAGCTTGCTCCGGAGCTGGCTAGCTCCACAGACTTTGTTTCCATGGTCACTTGTGATGGTCCGGCCCTGCAGGCCCTCCCCCTTTCTGCTTGCACATCCACCTCAACGAGCCACAGCTGCTGCTCGTTGAGGTGGAGGTGCTATTGTGTGTATATGTTGGCAGTGCAGCTGCATTCTTGTTGATTGGCCGTGCCTTATGGAGCCCTGTCTTTTTGCCGCTGCTCTCCTGGGTTTTGTTTTAAAGTTTAAATCTTTATTTATATTTTACTCAGTCTGTGCTCTTGGGTCCCTTATTTCTGGTTTGGGTACATGGTCCCAGTGCCCGCCGGCTTATTGCCTTCTGCCGGCGGGGGCAAAACCATGACAGAATGCAGCGGCCAGCATTGGACCCAGCCAGGCTGAGTTAGGGGAGCAGCGGCAGCAGTTTTTTTTATTTGTCTAGGGTTCCAGCCGGGGGGGCGCAGCTCCGGAGGAATGTGTGCCGGACAAGTTGGGCGCCCCACTGTGTTCCGGAGGAGTGTGTGCCGGACGAGTTGGGCGCCCCAGTGTGTTCCGGAGGAGTGTGTGCCGGACGAGTTGGGCGCCCCAGTGTGTTCCGGAGGAGTGAGTGCCAGACGTGTTGGGCGCCCCAGTGTGTTCTGGAGGAGTGAGTGCCAGACGTGTTGGGCGCCCCAGTGTGTTCCGGAGGAGTGTGTGCCGGGCGTGTTGGGCACCCCAGTTTGTTCCAGAGGAGTGTGTGCCGGACGTGTTGGGCGCCCCAGTGTGTTCCGGAGGAGTGTTGCGCCAACTGTGTTCCGGAGGAGTGTGTGCCGGAAGAGTTGGGCGCCCCAGTGTGTTCCGGAGGAGTGTTGCGTGCCCCAGTGTGTTCCGGAGGAGTGTTGCGCGCCCCAGTGCGTTCCGGAGGAGCGTGGCGCCCCAGTGCGTTCCGGAGGAGCGTGGCGCCCCAGTGCGTTCCGGAGGAGCGTGGCGCCCCAGTGCGTTCCGGAGGAGCGTGGCGCCCCAGTGCGTTCCGGAGGAGCGTGGCGCCCCAGTGTGTTCCGGAGGAGCATGGCGCCCCAGTGTGTTCCGGAGGAGAGTGAGTTTTGGCACGCCAGGAGGCGTGCCTTGGGGGGAGGGTCCTGTGATGGTCCGGCCCTGCAGGCCCTCCCCCTTTCTGCTTGCACCTCCTCCTCAACAAGCCACAGCTGCTGCTCGTTGAGGTGGAGGTGCTATTGTGTGTATATAAGAGCTGCATTGCCATGTTGGCAGTGCAGCTGCATTCTTGTCGATTGGCCGTGCCTTATGGAGCCCTGTCTTTTTGCCACTGCACTCCTGGGTTTCGTTTTAAAGATTAAATCTTTATTTTTATTTTACTCAGCCTGTGCTCTTGGGTCCCTTATTTCTGGTTTGGGTACATGGTCCTAGTGCCCGCCGGCTTATTGCCTTCTGCCGGCGGGGGCAAAACCATGACATCACTAGTGCCATGCTTTAGCTCACATGCTCTGTGCAAACGAAATGGGGCTTGAGATCAAGCTAATCCCGTGCCGATCCTGGGCAAATCCATTATCCTACCTTCGTTCAATAGGCCCCAGGGCAGAGTTTTTGTTTTGGCAACCGAGTTACATAGTGACATAAGAGTGTTATTTTAAGATTAGACAGTGGATTTTCTGGTCAAAGTTTTTTTTTTTTGTGAGTGAAGAATAAATTTGTTTAAGTTGTCATTGCTGGTTTTCTTTGTTGTTATTTACAAGTCATAACACTTATAATATTTGCTATGTTGAGCCATTTAAATTGTTCTTTTTTGATTTGTTCATCGCAAACAGCTGAATGTTTGTAAGTTTTGCTAGTAAACCTAATTTGCAGTGGGGTTTGAATAATTTTGATTGCAACTGTATTAATGTGAAAGTCAAACCATCGTAAATGCAGCATGTATTTTCTACAGAAATGGATTTATAGAATCTGACTGTTCTGTTTCTTTTCTTTGTGGTGATGAAAGAGAATTGTGTGAGTCTGCTTTGATGAACCGTGTGGTTTCATGTGTAAGACCTTACAGCAGGTCACAGTCTCACTTGTGCTCCAGTAGGCCGACTGCATTGCGTCACTTGTTTGTATGGGATGCATTTCTTGGATTGCATCACTAAAAAACAATATATTGTTAGAACAGGGAAAGGGGGGGACTTGTCTGTTCCCTCCTTTTAGCCCCTCCTCCTGCTCTGTTTTACTCCATATTCATTTGTCAGAACACAAACCCTCTCCTCTAAACCAACCCCCCCCCATGTACAAGTCCTTTTCCACACCCATCCATTCCCAAATATAATCCTGTGATCACAGGGTATTGTGCAGTCACTCCAAGTGCTACTGCTCCCTCAATAAATTTGTGATTGGCTATTGTCTGCACTGTTTTTGTACCATTCAAATGAATATATCTACATTAATTGGAATGATATTGAATAAAAAATAACCCTCCGGGACACAGGCGATCAGGATACAGTTGCCTGTTGGGCTGTCTGACCTTCAGGAGTGTATGTTGAGCCTTTGCAGTTTCTCAGGTGAGTTGCTAATTCTTTGTTTCAATCTGATGAACCACTCTTTCATTTTGTATGTGTTTGACTGAAAGACTTTTGCAGACAGTAATACAATAGACCCAAAGGGCAGACCTTGTCTTCTGGGAAACACTGTCTCCAATCTCAGGGAGCTCCAGTGCAGTTTCACAGAGTAAGGACTGGTGTCTCAGAAGTTTTCCCAGGATGGAAGTAGTTTTCCCAGAAAACAAAAATTATCCTTCAGTGCCACAAGACTACAAAATAGCACTACGTTCCCTTAACATGAATATTTTCTTTAAAAAGAGAGCTTGATTTGCTTAAAATAGGCCAGCAGAAGTGTTACTACTTCTAATATGCAGTGGATGTGTAATGATGAGAAATACTTTCGAGAACAGAATAATGTAAAATAATGTTGGAATCGGCATAAATAATTTAGAATGATAAAGAACATAATTTAGCCTTACAGTTCATTTAGGAGGTGAGGACCATTGCTCTGTTCAGTTGGGTTAAACCATGTAACTTACATTCACTCTCCTTTCTAAGGAACATCAACCCTCAAATGTCCTGGGGAAATTAAAGCCGAAATGAACAGCTCTGTCATGAATTATAGCCAACCGTTCATCCACTCCTCTTCAGGATCCAGTCTCCAGCTCTTGAACACAAATCCAGAATGCATATCAACACTTGGCGAGTTTTTGTTTGAGTTTATTTTCAGCATCATCAATATTGCAGTGGGCTACCCTGCCAACATCATGGTGATGTGGCTGGTGGCCAGAAAGAAGAGTGACTCTTCCACCTCCGATATCTTCATCTTCAACCTGGCCATCGCCGATGCCTGCTACTGCGTGATGCGCCCCATCGGTTTCGTTGGCCTCCAAACTCTTGAAATCACATCGATATGGGACTTTTTATACTTTACATACGGGATCAAAGACACCGCCCCACTGTTCCTCACTTGCATTTGTCTGGACCGTTACGTGGCCGTGGTCCACCCCATTTTGTTCACCAACATCAAGGATAACAAGATCAGGGTGGCTATTTCCATATTTGTTTGGGGACTCATGTTAGCCTATGCAATCTGCCGGACATTGTGGTTGCAGGTCACACTAAAAGGTTTTTCCGGGCTGATCCTGGCTGTCTTTGCCATTTTGGTTTTCTGCAACATTTCCATCATGTGGAGTCTGAGGAAGTCGGTCTTTGGGAAGGAGAAGATGCACCCCATGAAAAAGAAAGCCCTCAGAACAGTGCAAATCACTCTGGCCATCATAGTGTTTAATTACCTTCCTATAGTTGTTTTCTCAATTGGCTTAAAATTCTTTCATTTTCCGGAATACTGCCAGGTTGAAATAATTGCCTTCGCCCTCATGGACATCAGTGCCAGCATTGAGCCTCTAATCTACATCTCCAAGATGGACCAGCTGCCATGCCTTAATAATTTGCCCTGCATCTGCTGCCGAAGCCCTTCCACTGAGCCACCTAATGTAAGCACATGAGATGTATGCTTGTGATTGTCTATTAAACTGCATTTACTTTCTAAATTAGGAACTGAAAATGAGTTCATGAAACAAAGCAAGTATGGTGTGTGATAAGCAAATATTTTAGCTTTGATATGACTGTAATTAGGAAAGAGATGAAAACTAACTTTATTGTAACCCTGCGCCTTGAAAAAAGTGAAAATTAGAATCGCCCAAAATGCCTATTTCACCATGAATGCATATTCCATAAACAATCAAAATTTAGATTAAAAAAAAATGAATAGTCATGATCTATCCACTCAAAATAAAGAAACCATTTTTGATGTAATGTGTAGAAGATAATTATCTACTGACTTTCATTAAATTTCATTATGCCAGCATGGGATCTAGTTTTGCTTGAAGAAAAGCCTACAGTGAAAACATACTTTTCTAGATTCTCACCACATACGAAAACACAAAATGAATGTTTTTTGAGCAAACACCACATTGAAATACTTTTTTTCTGCAAAATGATGAAACACATTCAAAAAGAAATGTTAAATGTCACCAATATACAAACAGAACCCACTTTGAAAAGACAAAAAGAATTGAAATTACAAAACCCAAAACCAGTGAAGTTGGCACATTATGTAAATCATAGATAAAAACAGAATACAATGATTTGCAAATCCTTTTCAACTTATATTCAATTGAATACACTGCAAAGACAAGATGTTTAATGTTCAAACTGAGAATTTTTTTTTTTTTGCAAATAATCATTAACTTAGAATTTGAAGGCAGCAACACATTGCAAAAAAGTTGGCACAGGGGCCTTTTTACCACTGTGTTGCATTGCCTTTCCTTTTAACGACATTCAGTAAACGTTTGGGAACTGAGGAGACCAATTTTTCAGGTGGAACTCTTTCCCATTCTTGCTTGATGTACAGCTTAAGTTGTTCAACAGTCCGGGTCTCTGTTGTCGTATTTTACGCTTCATAATGCGCCACACATTTTCAATGGGAGACAGGTCTGGACTACAGGCAGGCCAGTCTAGTACACACACTCTTTTACTACAGAGCCATGCTGTTGTAACACGTGCAGAATGTGGCTTGGCATTGTCTTGCTGAAATAAGCAGGGGTGTCCATGAAAAACTTGTTGCTTGGATGGCAACATATGTTGCTCCAAAACCTGTATGTACCTTTCAGCATTAATGATGCCTTCACATATGTGTAAGTTGCCCATGCCTTGGGCACTAATACACCCCCATACCATCACAGATGCTGGCTTTTGAACTTTGCGCCTATAACAGTCCGGATGGTTCTTTTCCTCTTTGGTCCGGAGGACACAACGTCCACAGTTTCCAAAAACAATTTGAAATGTGGACTCGTCAGATCACAGAACACTTTTCCACTTTGCATCAGTCCATCTTAGATGAGCTTGGGCCCAGCGAAGCCGGCGGCATTTCTGGGTGCTGTTGATAAATGGCTTTCGCTTTGCATTGTAGAGTTTTAACTTGCACTTGCAGATGTAGCGACGAACTGTAGTTACTGACAGTGGTTTTCTGAAGTGTTCCTGAGCCCATGTGGTGATGTCCTTTACACACTGATGTTGGTTTTTGATGCAGTACCGCCTGAGGGATCGAAGGTCACGGGCATTCAATGTTGGTTTTCAGCCTTGTCGCTCATGTGCAGTGATTTCTCAAGATTCTCCGAACCTTTTGACGACATTACAGACCGTAGATGGTGAAATCCCTAAATTTCTTGCAATAGCTCTTTGAGGAATGTTGTTTTTAAACTGTTCGACGATCAGCTCACGCGTTTGTTCACTAAGTGGTGACCCTCGCCCCATCATTGTTTGTGAATGACTGAGAATTTCAGGGAAGGTGCTTTTATACCCAATCATGCCACCCACCTGTTCCCTATTAGCCCGTTCACCTGTGGGATGTTCCAAATAAGTGTTGATGTTGTTGATGAGCATTCCTCCACTCTCCGTCTTTTTTGCCACTTGTGCCAGCTTTTTTGAAACATGTTGCAGGCATCAAATTCCAAATTATCTAATATTTGCAAAAAATTACAAAGTTTACCTGTTAGAACATTAAGTAACTTGTCTTTGCAGTGTATTCAATTGAATATAGGTTGAAAAGCATTTGCAAATCATTGTATTCTGTTTTTATTTACGATTTACACAACGTGCCAACTTCACTGGTTTTGGGTTGTAAATGTTAAGTACTTGAGTAATGCCTCTCTAACGTGTCCAAGGTGAGACAAGAAGAAAAGTGTCATTCGCTGATCATAGACTAACCTCAGTCTCTGAGGGCAGAAGGATGCAATACTTTGTCTTGAGTGCAGCTGATGTTAGTTGGGTCATTTCACAGTAATGTGAGCATTTTGGGGATTTCTGAATCCAAATATATAGTTGCCAATTTTGGTTCCAATTGTGATTTAAACCAAACCATGGGTCATGCTAAAGGCGGTACATGCTATTGGCACGCACTTTCATTGACCATAATAGATTTTTTTATAATTTCTCCTGGTAAGTAGTCATCTCCGTAACAGTGTGCCTAACTATTAGTAAAGGTAATTTATTGCTCTCCAGAAAAAGGAAACATAATTTTAAAACATGCTTGTGTGGTTAATATGGTATCTATCGATGTAGAAATAAACTGCTTTGATTTTTGAGGAAAAAGATGCTTTGTGACGGAGATGACCTGTTGTTACGGAGGTGACCAGTAGTTATGGGTATGACACTGTAGGTCTAACAGCTTAAAAAGGCATTAAAATGGCTATCACATGTAATTAATAACTAATAAAATTAGTTAATAATTATTTATTAAAACTTTAATTAAAATATTTAAGTCCCTCCCACGAGGCACCAAAATGCGTCAGGGAATCTGCCTTTACCATACGTAAAATAGCAAGGATGGATTATTCAGACGTTTCGTCCTAATAATCCTTCCCGCAAGATAACCATTTGATTCAGCAGGAAACCTGAAAATTTAGAAACCAGTCTCATAAAATTACTAAAATAACCAAAAATATGGTATTTTAATTAATTATTAAAATAACCAATATTAGTGATTAAAGAAAACAATTTAATTACTAATCTGAAGGAATTTTGGAGTTCTACATAGGCAATTTTGACTCAGACTCCCACGTGTTACAGCACTAAATAGACACCCGGTTTAATAAATGAATTTATTAAACAAACTAACACAGAATATACATGGGCTAATCTATGGAAGGACTATATACGAACTAGAAAGTAACAATGGTATGTGTGTACGGGAAAGTGTGCATGTGTGTTCTTTGCGCGCGGGCAGGACGCACACGTGTGCGCGATTTTGTGGGCAGGCGCGTGTCCGCGTGCGTGGCAGATGCGCGTGCGTACTTGTGGGCCCGAGTTCCTTTGTCTTGGGGAGAATTCTTTCAGCACGGGGGCGGTTTAGAATTTTTAAATGTAGTTATAGGCGGACGATGCGCGACCGGGTAACTCAATGTAGCGTCAACGATGTGCGAGAAGAGTTTGCTTCAGCTCATACGCAATTTGTATCACTAATTGAGTTATCATCCATTCTAAGGCATGCGTGTTAGTTAAATTGCAGCATTAGAAAGTTAGCCAGGGAAAAGAATAAGCATGTAAAAACAAACAATCAATGGCTATTTAACTTCATGAAATATAAAATGGACACAATACGATTATACAATTACATCAGTAATATACAACTTAAATGTGTTACAGTTTAAGTTGAAAACCGCTAAACTGCATTACTGCCTGGAATGTTCAGCAAGTCTTACTGAAGTTCCAAGCTCGGGATTCCTCTCTGGGTCCGTTGAGCATCGCAGTTCTGGCCTGGATGTCCTGGGGAATGCGCAGATCTGAAGTCCTGTGTCCACTTGAGGAGTGCGTGCAGCTCCGCTGTGTCGGAATGTCCTTGCCGATTCGGAAAAGTCCTTTTTGGAGTTATTCCGTGTCCAACTGGCAGTAGCACCGTGCATAAGCTAGTTTAATGAGATTTGCAGTCCTGAACTTAAATGGAGGTTCGCAGAGATGTGAGCACTCAGCAGATAGGCCAAATGAAATTTCGCAGAATGCGTGAATTCCAATGCAAATGCCTTCTTTTCGCTTGAAAAGGATCTGGCTTTCCCTGAAGGGGGAGGGTAGCTTCCCTTGAGAGACGATGCGCTACAAGAGAGCATGACCTCCTCTGTTGGAGGTGTGCCAAGAAGAGAGAGTGAACTGGGTGGGTCCCCAGTTTTAAGAGTTCTGTTTCCCGTTTTATTGCTTTTAGACTCATTCTGTTGGGGGAAATGGAAAGGAAGCGGGTGGTGCGGTATAGGATATTTCCGTTTCCTGTTGACTGCATGGGAAATGTAGTTCTGTGGTCCCTTACACACCTACAACACTCTGTGCTTAGTTGATGAATATCTGAATAGCAGACTTAGGAAAACAGTTTTATTCTGAACATAAAACCACACAAACATTGGCATAGAGTTGGCATAGAGAACCCATCATCTCCGTCATGCCGACATTGTTACGGAGGTGACCGTGATGGATATGACACCTATTTGACATTTGTCTACATGGATAAATAGTACATCTATCTATACCTTCAAGTTGGAGAAAATTTTGCAACAGTGCACCACTGCAAAACAGTATATATACATATTTTTGGGTTTGTGAGGCCAATTGGAAGGCGCCTATAGCATACGGAGATGACACAGAATAAAGGTACTCACCTGCAACTGCTTTACATGCATTTAATACTTTGCAAATATGGAAAATTTGAATGCATCAGTGGCCAAGATTTTCAAAAATGGCGCCTTGAAAAACTTCTGGACTATGTGACTCTTCGGTAGTGTGTATTCTGGCCAATAGGTGGCAGCTAAAACATGATGTTATGGATATGACACAAAATCTGGGGACAGGTATAATTGGGCAAACATCATGGAATAAATGAAAAAAAAATACAATTGCACCACAAATATTTTAGTGTGTTAAAAGTTAAATGTGTAAAATGTTTATTTCCTTAGACTTAGTAAATATAAACCCAGTTTGTATTAAAATCCTGAAAAAAATAGATATGCTGACAGTTTGAAGTTTAGGCCAACCCACCAGGGACAGTGCTTGTAATGGGGGTAAAGTGTATGGAATTTGATGAAAAATATGAAAAAAAATTAGTGAGGAAATGAAAAAAAATCCATAGCAATTTATTTTGACCTATTCTAACTTAAGACTCAAAAATGATCTAATTATATTCAATTTCCCTTCCATTTTAGCTGTTAGACTCTTGTGGACACTAAGTGATCACATTACTGTGAAATGACCCAGTTACAGCTTTGAGGAACAAGGGGAAGCACCGGGGACAGTCAGAAACAAGGCCGGCATTATTTAGCTCATGGTGTCCTGTTTTTGTTGAAACTGGTTCAGTTTTTTGGTGATAACTTGAGTCATATTTTGCTGGTTTTCAGCATCTATCCAACAAGTTTTTATATTTTGCCATAATTGGTGATGTTCCTTTGTCTAATTAAATAGAGTTTTCTGAGAAAGACACAAAATCAGTTTGGGCCCCAGCAATTTTACCCCTTTTGGTGAGAACCTTAATCATGCTTTTGAGAGATAATCAAGCAAAGTACTGCTGGTTTGTCTTCTGTGAAATACATCCATACTGCTAATAGTGTTTATATCAACAGGAAGACAGTGGCCGTTTTTTTTTCAGGGGAATGTCAGTATTTTTCTTACCCCTATATCAGAAATTAAAAGCTGAGAGGAAGCTTCAAATAGGGATGCAGTACAATTATGTAAATTTTGCACATTGCACAATCCAAATTCAACCTTTTCACTGTTCGTACTCCTTCTCTCCAGTCAGGCACACAGTCTGTTTAAATTATGTAAATATCAGTCCCCATCTATTGGCCATTAATTATATGAATTGGTTGGTTAAACCTATGTGTGGTATTTTGATAGGAGACATGTAGCTGTTTTCCCCATCTCGCTGTTAAGGTCTCTGAATGACTAATTATTATATCCAGAGTTTCCAAGTTGAAATCGGGGAATGGGGAGAGATCTCCTGACAGAAGGTGACTGATAGCAGGAGATGTTCACCCCCGGGGTCTGGGGCTCACTGAAGGGCCCCAGGAGCTGGAGCCTCCAAGACTAATTCTGGTGCATTCTTGGCCTCTCCTGGCTCCAGATCTCATGTTCAAAATCCCTAACCTTTTTCAACAAAGTGAGGAAAAAATGAGCAACACTAAATATCATTTTATTAACAGTCCATATATGTACCAACAAAAATATTGAATAATAGTAGAAAAGAAGCACCTGAATCACAAGAATTCTGAGCGTGGCTTAAATTCAGAACAAAACATACCTTTATTAAGAACATGTAAATAAATTAAATACCTTTACAGGCCTCAAATTAAGTTATTCTTAGGGCAAAGCCACTTGGCCTTTTAAAATTGGGGCATCACGACCAAAATGTAGGGCACCAAGGCCAAAGCCACGTTAATCAATTTTGCAAAAAAAGACAGATTTTTGTTTTGGCGTCGGCACTGGAAAGCCGTTGCCTATATTTATATATAACCATTAATATAAGTTTGTTCAATAAAGATCAGCTGAGTCATTATCATGGCACCTGTCAGCTTAAAAATGACTGAGATGTCGGCAGAAGAATAATTATCAGACTATGAAAAAAAATTTTTCCCCAGTGGATATTCTAGTTACAACATGATTGAGCTGGCAAAGCAGTTTTGTGTTGCTATGTGTGTTATTTATTCAGTTTTGGGAAATCACAATTTCTTTAAAACATCAGCCCAAGTTGGCTGGCTGACAAGGACTAGTTAACGTCAGATCTCATGTATTTCCATGGAAACGGAGAGAATACTATCAAAAACCTTCTATATTTTGAGAGCGAAATGCCGACTGTATAAATAAATTTTCAAAGTACATTTTATTTTCTTGGTGATCGTTGTATAATCACATTATTACACTTGAGTGTGTGCTTGAATGTCATTCTGGTCACTATCACTGTCATGACGAGAATGACGGTCAAGCGCACCCTCTCATGTAATAATGCTTAAAAGGGCATCATTCAGGCAAAAAGCAACACTGTTGCAGCTGCCAGAAGCTGCAGGGAATCTTGGCCAAAAATCCTCGACTCTGTCAGTGTGTGAGTTACTGTCATTGTAATATTAAAGCACCACTGTGTGTCTCTCAAATGTTTGTGCCTGTTTCAATTTTCTTTCATTCTTTTTGACAATTTAACTTCATCATTTCAGTTGCAACCCCAGCGGAGCCAGAAGGACTTGGGAGCAAGTAAGAAAAAATAGATACAAGAACATAGTTCAAAGCAGTCAGTAGGTTCATTATAATATCTTCCAGGCTACATGTATGATGTGAAAAAAATACATGCATAGTCTACAATAGTCTATACCACAACATGCACAAAGCGTTACCTTTTACACATCTCTTTGTTGTAGAATGATGACAATGGAACTGATTTGATATTGTGTGCAGCTCACAGGAAAACGTGACAAGAGAAAGATGGGAGGGGGAAGTGTACAACTGAACACTCCTGCAGAGGAGGGGTCCTCCTACACCACCATACACTCCTGCAGAGGAGGGGTCCTCCTACACAACCGTACACTCCTGCAGAGGAGGGGTCCTCCTACACAACCGTACACTCCTGCAGAGGAGGGGGTCCTCCTACACAACCGTACACTCCTGCAGAGGAGGGGTCCTCCTACACAACCGTACACTCCTGCAGAGGAGGGGTCCTCCTACACAACCGTACACTCCTGCAGAGGAGGGGTCGTCCTACACCACCATACACTCCTGCAGAGGAGGGGTCCTCCGACACAACCGTACACTCCTGCAGAGGAGGGGTCCTCCGACACAACCGCACACTCCTGCAGAGGAGGGGTCCTCCTACACAACCGTACACTCCTGCAGAGGAGGGGGTCCTCCTACACAACCGTACACTCCTGCAGAGGAGGGGTCCTCCTACACAACCGTACACTCCTGCAGAGGAGGGGTCCTCCTACACAACCGTACACTCCTGCAGAGGAGGGGTCGTCCTACACCACCATACACTCCTGCAGAGGAGGGGTCCTCCGACACAACCGTACACTCCTGCAGAGGAGGGGTCCTCCTACACAACTGTACACTCCTGCAAAGGAGTCCTCCTACACAAATTTACACTTTTGCAGAGGAGGGGTCCTCCTACAGAACCGCGCACTCCTGCAGAGGAGGAGTCCTCCTACTCAACCGCACACTCCTGCAGAGGAGGAGTCCTCCTACTCAACCGCACACTCCTGCAGAGGAGGGGTCCTCCTACTCAACCGCCCACTCCTGCAGAGGAGGGGTCCTCCTACACAACCGTACACTCCTGCAGAGGAGGGGTCCTCCTACACAACCGTACACTCCTGCAGAGGAGGGGTCCTCCTACACAACCGTACAATCCTGCAGAGGAGGGGTTCTCCTACACAACCGCACACTCCTGCAGAGGGGTCCTCCGACACAACCGCACACTCCTGCAGAGGGGTCCTCCAACACAACTATACGCTCCTGCAGAGGTGTCCTCTGACGCAACCTTACACTCCTGCAGAGGAGGGGTCCTCCTACTCAACCGCACACTCCTGCAGAGGAGGAGTCCTCCTACTCAACCGCACACTCCTGCAGAGGAGGGGTCCTCTTACTCAACCGCACACTCCTGCAGAGGAGGGGTCCTCCTACACAACCGTACACTCCTGCAGAGGAGGGGTCCTCCTACACAACCGTACACTCCTGCAGAGGAGGGGTCCTCCTACACAACCGTACAATCCTGCAGAGGAGGGGTTCTCCTACACAACCGCACACTCCTGCAGAGGGGTCCTCCGACACAACCGCACACTCCTGCAGAGGGGTCCTCCAACACAACTATACGCTCCTGCAGAGGTGTCCTCTGACGCAACCTTACACTCCTGCAGAGGAGGGGTCCTCCTACACAACCTTACACTCCTGCAGAGGAGGGGTCCTCCTACACAACCGCACACTCCTGCAGGGGAGGGGGTCCTCCTACACAACCGCACACTCCTGCAGAGGAGGGGTCCTCCTACACAACCGCACACTCCTGCAGAGGAGGGGTCCTCCTACACAACCTTACACTCCTGCAGAGGAGGGGTCCTCCTACACAACCGCACACTCCTGCAGAGGAGGGGTCCTCCTACACAACCGCACACTCCTGCAGAGGGGTCCTCCTACACAACCGCACCCTCCTGCAGAGGAGGGGTCCTCCTACACAACCGCACACTCCTGCAGAGGGGTCCTCCTACACAACCGCACACTAGTGGAGTAAAAAAAAAAAAAAACTTAGCCACCCATTAAAAGCCCCAATTCCTTCTTAAAATATATATTGTTTTTGTAAAAATATGCAATAATTAAAGAAGAATTTATAGTTTCTTGACAAACTCATTTTGTAGCTCTCAATTCAGTGAAGTTCAGTGCCATGCATGATATAAAATGGAAAATTTTGCCCCTGAATTATATGTTATGTCCATCTAAGACACATCCTAATCTAATCTATAGTGTAGCAAATCCTCTTCCTGATTTCTTTTTCTCCAATGAAATCTCACCTCTTCTGCGATCCTCTGATGGTTCTCTGGACTGAGTGCCCAACGCCTCTTTGATGCCTGGGAGCTGCTGCTCTCCTCACTGCAAGGCTCAACCATGGAATTAAGAGAATTTCTGCAGAGGACAAATATTTAGAAGAATAACAAAAATGAAGATGGTTAATAAAGGAAGGCAGGAAGTAAATAATAATAATAATAATAATAATAATGATAATAATAAATAATGAAAATAATAATAACCTGATCAGTTGAATGTCCCCTTGGAACTGCTGGATGCACTCACTGATGAGGACTGAATCTATGGCTTTCTTTTGGAGCTTAGCATATAGAAGGTCCACGTGTGGCATGATGTGGTGGAATAGTTGCAGGAAGAACTTGAAGTCCGGATGCTCCAGTAGCATAGCGAAGGCTCCTGCTTCTCTGACAGTGCTAGGGTCAAAGTCTCCAGAGTCTCCTATGGTCTCAAAACACTGAATGAGGGTCCTTTCTGTGCTTCATGTTCGATTCAATTTATGTTCCATAATATTTCCCTGGAGAAAATGAACAAAACTCTGAAAAAAAAACTGTTCCTGCAAAATCGCTGCTTGGACCCCAAATAACAAGCAACTCTGCGATCACACGAGCCTCATGGCTGGATTCAGGAGGATATTATCACTGCTTGTCTATCTCCATGATTTGAATTCCACCTTTTATTCAGTGCTTAACCCTTTCATGCAAGGAGGTCACTACAGTGTACAGCTGTTTAAAAGTGTTTTTTTTTCTCTTTACATGCCTGCAATTCTGGGCACTGCTGCATATTAGTAAAAAAAATCCTGACTGAGTTTATCATAATTCATGCATGAGGGGGTTAATCTGCGCACTTAAGATATAAATGTACACTACTTTAGTGGACCTTACTGCTCAGAATTTAAAGTTTATCTGAACTTTAAATTGGTAATTGTAACACAAAGTTATTTCTATAAATGGTGCATTTGCTGTGAATACACAGCATTCATCTCATTCTGGAAACTCTTCATGAGAGAATTACTAATATGAACTGACAGCAATTCTGTTCTGACTTTTTTCATTGTGCATTCAGTGTTTGTATGCAAATGCTACTCACCTAGTAAGTCTGTCTAGGTTTTCACCACCAAACCGTCTCCGATATCAAGAGGTACAGCATAAGCTTTTTTTCACCAAAGATGGTAGGAATCTTGGCTGATGATGAATGTTTTCCCATTATAATTCATTCTGTACCTTTCATTGATCTGATTAAAAGTTATTGAATACTGTTATGACAAAATAAAAACAATTTAAAATGATTTTGCATGTTGTTATAATCGCTGAATACAGTTATAACAATAGAGAATTCGATGTGGAACTCAGAGAGTGCAGACTCTGCCAAGGCCAAAAGTTCACTCCTCTAATCTCTGTTATCCAAATCAGCAAGCAGCGCCATCATCCTACAATTGGCCATTTTTTGTCACTATTAACTTACTACCATCTACTGGATTTTAAGATGTACACTGTAAAAAAAAAAAAAAAGTTGTCTCAAGTGAAAAAAGTTAGTGTCCAGGCTGCCTTAAAATCTTATGCTCATTGAACTTGAGATGACAAGTTGAGGTAATATTCAACTTATCTTAAATTTAGTTAACTTGAAATTTTGAGGCAGCCTGGAAACAAACTTTTTTCAGTTGAGACAACTTTTTTTTAAACCGTGTATGGCATTTATTATACATTCATTATCTTGCAGTGTTATTCAAAGTCAAAAATAATTTCAATATCTGAGCGGGGATTCGGATATAAGATTAAACGGGTTTTTCCTTGGCCCATGCTACACCCTTCCACCAAGTTTCATGAAAATTGGCTTGGTATTTTACCTGAAATCCTCCTAACTAGAGGGTCCTGGGTCAGTTTACTCAGTAAAGGCACTGCTTTACAGTGTAGAGTGATCGCCATGGCAACGGATTCAACACCTTGTCCTTCCACTGCCAGCTGTGGCCAGGAGTCTCATGAGAGAAGCGCAGAAATCGCTTTGCGCTGCTCAGGGAAATGGGTAAGACACAGTTGGTCATAGTTAGCATTGTTTGATGCTCAGGCTCCTGCTGCTGGCCACCTGGGTTCTTGTCAGTTGCATTCTGAACATGCACATGTTTGGATTTCTCCAAAATGAATGTAAAGCAGTGGCATCTGATAGGCACATGTTGCAAACTGTCTCACGCTCCATAGTTGGCAGCATGGATCATATACAAGTGTCCTTGTCAAGGTCTGCTGATTGAACATTCCAAAATTGGCTGGGATTGAAGATCATAGATCAAAAAAAAAAAAAATCAATCATCAAGCTGGCAAACACAACCGATCACAGTCTCCTTGACGAAGGCAAATATTCTCTCATTCTGTAAACAAATAGGGAGGACACCTGGATTTGTAATGGCAGAACTTATTGTACTCTACAAGTGACAGAAAATAAATGCTGATGAGCAATAATTTAATAAACTGCATCATGGAAGACATGCACTATTGTACTCAGTCCATTTACTTTCCAAGAGTTTGTTGAGACAGCAGATGAGAGAATGTTAGTCCCCTCTCTCAAAGACAAAGTATTTTCACCATAATACTAAAACCCTGAAAAAAAATTTCCACTAAGAAGTTGAGTAGAAACGGTTCCATAAAATTAGGCTTGTCTGTCTTTAGTCAAACCATTGAAACGCAATCAACCAATGACAAAGTGCCTGAAAGCATCATAATCAAAAAGCGCAGTGTCCATTTAATGGCTGCCTGAGTGGTATTATAGCTTGAAGCTTTCTCATTTCCAAAGAACTGCTCAGCCAATCAACTTTAAACTCAACACTACACTTCCTTGGGTGGTCAGCAATACACCCACTAAGTTTTAAATCGATTGCATTCCTGGAAAGTCATTCACCAAAGGACACACATACATAGACACACAGACAGGGATTCCTTGCTTTGTATTATCATAATGATAGCGTGGTCAGACCAAGACAAGAAGAGAAGACCTACAGATGATGAGAAAATTGATGAAGAACCTTACTGAGCATCCAATTATGTGGTTGTGATCACAGCTGGCGTTTGGCCATTTAAAGAATCAAAACTATTTTTTTCCTCAGATTCCCAGGCTCCATGTGGATAAAATACAATTCTCAAATTCAATTTTAAGTACTCCTCTGTCCCGCCTCTGCCCCTCCTTCCAGCGCAAGTTGGCAAAGAAGGCGTGTTTGGGTATAACACAGCCGAGTCAAATCTTCACCAGTCAAATGAGCTCCTCACCTCACCTTTAATGTGTTAGAATATAGAAGGCGACCCAGCCGAGTCAAATATTGCTCACTGGCAAGAGAAACGATGGATAGCGTGTTTCTATTATTACAAACTGTAGCTGCTTAAAATTTTGGGATTAACATGCATATACAACAAAGCAAGATACGTTACACATTTATTTCCAATATGTGATCCTAACTCAGTACGAGATCATCGCAATCAGGCTGCATTCCTTTCCCCCGCTAAAGACGATAAAGCATAAGTGACAATAATAGTAGCCTAGTATTAAGCCGCTTGCACACTGGACGCAAAACGAATTTTTCGCTCGACAGATTGCGTCTTGTGTCCAAAGGTCTGACAGGGTTTTAATAAATCGTCGTGTCCGACAGTCTATTATTGTTTTTCATTTCTTCAAATCTACTGACTCTTTCAGACATTAAACGTGAATGTTTGATAAGAGGGTTCAGTTCTTCAAGATGAGTACCGAGAATTTCAATCAATGTTTCTGTTTAAGCTCTGCTCAGTAAAGCGAGTCGACACTGGCATGGGACAATGCACAATGCCTCCGCGTCTGACAGCCAAAAAAAAAAAAGGACGATTAGAACAGATTGATAATGAAATAAAGAATAAAAAGAAACATTTTAACAACAGAGCATCCAATGAACACTGGGATTTATTTATTGGCGGGTCATCTTTGTTTGATATCACGTTTGTTGCTGATATATTTTTATTCTTTATTTCGTTATAAATCTGTTCTCATATCAATACTTTTACTTTTTGCTGGCTGCCGGACATGGAGTATTTTGCATTTCGTGTCGGACAGTCTTGATCGTGCATGCGATGATTTCTTCACACTGTCAGTGGTCATGGAATTGATTTGCTCACGCACTATATTATCTCTGCTGTGGAAATAAAGCGTGAATCTGTTCGATCCATCTGACTAATTTTCAAAAGAAAGACCGAATGAATACTGATGTCTATCTTCAACGGAAGAAAACAGATGAATAGGCTAAAAAGACCAAGAAAAGTCGATAGCTATCAATTTGCATTTTGTGAAGGCCGAACACAAACATAGCCAAGTTTGCACGTCTAATAATTCCTGGAATACTCGGAAAAACTAGAACTTTTATGACTTTCGGACACTGAGCTAGGCCTATATTAAAAACCTGTCCGACTATCGCGTCTTTGCATTGACTTTGTCTGTTATCAGTCGGGCGAAAAATTCGTTTTGCGTCCAGTGTGCAAGCGGCTTTAATGAGCATAGAACGCAAGGATTCGATATATATATATATATATATATATATATATATATATTATACAGTTTGTGGTTGGCTGAGAAAGATGTGAAGTCGTTAGTTTGCATCACAGATTCAGTTGCGTTGAATAAGCCAGGTCAAGTTTCCACTACGCGTGGCAACCGCCTGACATCAGGACAATCGATATAGATACTATAATTTATGTCCTTATTCAGATAGTTACATTAAATAGTGCTTCCTGTAATTTTTTCTTGTATTGAAATGTGCCTGACATTCTGTAAACCTGCCTGTGAGATTTTGGTGACGTGTGCGCACTCTGCGCCGGTCAGCCAAATTACCACTGCACGGAAATTAAACCAGGTTGGAGTTGGCGAGTTTTTTGCGCAACTCCAGCGGAGACTTTTTCTACGAAATTGTCACTGCGTCTTGATGAATATGTGACACCTCCCCCTACTACACCGCCACACCCATCTCGGCGCACCTTCGTCTACCGAAGGCTGCGCACCTCACGAAATTACCAGTACGCGGGCTGCGCCGTACGAAATTACCACTGCGCGGGCTGCCCCTCGCTACGCCAGCTGCGCTGCGCCAGGAAATTAGAGCCCAAAATGTTCAATTTGCTGTTATCAGGCACAAACCCTATCTAATGTTCCCTAAAGAAGGCACACAATATTTCTGACCTAACCCAGAAACAGTCATCAAATTTCCAAAACCATTTAACTGTGGAAGGCCACTTGTAGAGGGCATCGCCATTTTAAAAAGAATAACATTAACTGTATATCTTGATTTTGTTAATGTCAGTAGATGTTAACACGCCTTCATCAATGGAATGTGCAATAAGAAAAATGATGTATTTAAAGGGGTGCCCCACCCAAAACACAATTTGGGCTCTTTTTGGTTTTGAGTAAATAAACTCCTCTTGAAAGTTTTGCCAGCCATTCTTTTGGCAATTATCATAGATATTCTTTAAAAAACAAAACTGGGGTCAAAGGTTTTGAGTTAAAAGTAATATAAAATGTCCAGTAGTGGTCCTAGGTCAATTTAAAAACCTGCAAATATTCTTCTCTATCTGCTAAATTGTTTTATTACCTCCTCCAAATGGTTAAAACCCAAAAACCAGATTCGACTCCTCTTCCAGGGTGTTTATGGTCATGCTGCCTGGATCAAAGACGTGATTTGGCTCAAAGCAAAGACAGACAATCAATGTGGGGAAGATCATAGTCGACTTCCCACGTGTGCATCTCTATGTTGTGTGTAGCAAATCTATGTAGTCATCTACAATCTCTCCCTACACACGTTAGTGCGCAAGTAGCCCTTTTAACTATGGAATATCGTAATTCAAACTTCCCGTACGCTTGCTCCGTGTGTAGCCTTTTTCGCCAGGTACAACTTCACTCTTATTTTCTGAATTGTTTATAAATTGTAATTGGTTTAGCTTTGATTTGTTTGATTTAAGCTCTTGCCTACCTGGTGAATGAATTATTGTAATTCCTTTAAACTTGCGTGGTCTCTGTGACTCCTAATCCTTTTATTCTTTCTAGCCACATTGCGGCGGATATCTGGGGGTTTAATCCCAACCGAGGAATGACTGGCCAGCGGCCTGGTATGGAAATTAGTTTTATTAAGTTGGAGAGACAATCATGATCTACTTACATAAAGGGTTTATTTATTGCCAGTTCTGGGATTTTAACCTTAAGGAAAACCATGGACGAAAAGTCTGTTATCTGTTAAAATTCCCTGATGGAACCCATGGGCGTGCATAGATCTGTGTTCGCTGTACTCATGCCAAAAGATGCTGTTGCAGTGATGGTTGACTTCCATTCTCTAATGTCATCAACGAACCTAGGATCCGGTAATAATGCTAATAGCTGAGAGTATATGTGTAGCGACAGCAGTAGTCTCCTAAGAGTTCAAGGTGTAGTCACTTCTAGATCCATGCATGTTTTCCCTAGATTATGAATTCTAATTCTAGTTTGGAGTCAGATATTTAACGAGAGTATGACCAAATTTTGTATTTTAAATTTACTATGGAGTCAGATTATTTGTAACTATTGTGGTTTTGTGCCCTGTTCTTCTAACGGAGAAAATTGATCCATTTTATTGTGATTTGCTCCAGGCAGGAGGTCACGCGTGTTAACACCAGCCCAAAGAACATGTTGAGCCTTCGCCCCCTACAATTTCTGTCGTTGGTATTGTTTGGTGGGGTTTTACAATAGGACAGGGTTGCAAAAATGTACTGGAGATCCATAATCCTGCAAGTTTTTGGTTCAACCCTGCTACACTTGACTGGGCTCATCAGCAACTCTGTGTGATCTCTCACCTTTCAATGAGATGTTCTCTGGAAGGATGCAATTAAAAAGGAACGAATGCTGGAATCTACATAGCAAAGGCAAAAAAATTAAAAAAATTAAAAAATACACTAAGAGTAAACTGCATTGTGCATACTGCCAAAATTTGTGAATTTACCGCTATTATGAATAAGCTAAATCAGTCAAAGAAAAAACATAAGTAATTTTTTTTCCATATTAATGAGAATTGAAATTCTATCAGTCTGCTGTATTGTATACCTTGAGGGTTCATATGTAACAACTTGCACCAGGTTACACAGTCTCACCTGTGCTCTAGTAGGCCAACTACATTACGTCACTTGTTTGTCAGGGATGCGCTTCTCGGATTGCATCACTCGCAAAAATATATTGTGAGAACAGGGATCGAGGGAGGGAGTGCTCCTCTATCTTATACATCTAATAGTTATATAAAACAAACACCCCCCTCCACAACCCAGCTCCTGATATTAAGATCTCCTTCCATTCCACACACTCACAAATACCAATGTTAACAAGATACTCAGGTTTGAATGGACTTCCAAAATGGCTAAGGCCCAATACCTTATAATCCGTGTTGAAGGACATTTAATACACTTCCTTTCTTGACAAAGGAACATCGGGATATTATAAACTTGAAGACAAAGTGCAGCCACTGGAGTTCCTCAGGTGAGTTTCTTTGCTGTTCATTCAGATTACACTTCATCTTGTTTGTTTTCCTCATACAGTGAGTGAGATCTGGGTGGTTAAAAATCTTTTTTAATGACTTACAAAACGTATAAAACAGTGTTTCTAAAGGGCAAGCTTCATCTACCGGGGAGCTCTGCCGTCAGGCGGTGAACATGAATTTCTTTACCTCTTGCTGTGAAACCTTTTTGTTGAGGTTTTTTCCTGTGCCCTGGCATACTCCCTTCATTCCATGAAAATCACCCATAATCTGGGCACCTAGTTACAAATTATATTAGAACAGAATTAGTTTTCACTGACCGGAGGTAGTCCTCCCAGGAAAACAAAATTCACAGCTGCCATGGAGCAATATGCCAGCCTGCGGAAAGATTACTCATTTACTTAACTTGCAGTTTGATTTTGGACACATTGGGCAGCAGGTTATGATAAAAACCGCAAAACCTACTAAATGTATTACCGGTGCATGTGGCCGAAATGAATGAGGTTTTGTAATTGTTCAACTTTAGTGAATTTGAGCGAGCGCAAATACAAAAAAAAGCCTGGATGTTGCAATCAAGCCCCATTTCTGATGTTTGATGGGGTAGTTTTTTGGTCATGTTGCTTCCGGTTTTGCACTGCTGCCGGGGAAAAGTTACGTTAGCATGCATGGGTAGGATACTTAGCCATACGACCCGAAGCGTAAAAGCCGGATTAATTCTTCATGCATCCTGAAGTTTTTTCTTAACTTGATTTTAGTGTTTACATTGTTGGCAGTTTATCAAGTAAAGCTGAATTGTTGTTCTCATACCATTACACAACTTACGCACCGGATGTATGGCAGTCCTGGAAGTGTCAGAGATTTGTACCCTCTGGGTATTTTTTTTAAACTGGTGATCACTCGATCTGTCTTTTAAGGAGCTGATGGCCATTATTCTATGCTTGTCATGTGGCGTGGATCTAAGTTCCTTCTCTTTTCTCAGGGCACATAAAAGAAAAAATTATCAGCAAACTCTGCTGGGTTAAATTAATCGAAAAGCACAATGAACAGCTCTGCTGTCAACTCTAGCTCAAGCTCGGGACACCTGCCCTGGTACCAGTTTGATGTCTGCAAAAAAGAACCAGGTGGGTTTGTGTTCCTGTACCTCATAAAAGTCTTAAACCTGGCAGTGGGCTTTCCCACCAACATTATGGTGATGTGGCTGGTGGCCAGAAAGAAGAGTGACTCTTCCACCTCCGATATCTTTATCTTCAGCCTGGCCATCGCCGATGCTTACTTCAGTCTGATGACTCCCATTGAAATGGCAAACCTCTTTCTGCTCAATAACAAGAATATAGCGTACTTCCAGCGCTTTGCATATGGAGTCAAGGACACCACCCCACTTTTCCTCACCTGCATCTGCCTGGACCGCTACATGGCCGTGGTCCATCCTATTCTGTTCTCTAGCATCAGGGACAACAGGATCAGGGTTGCCATGTCCGTACTGGTTTGGGGGCTCGTGTTGGCCTACGCCCTCAGTAAGGCTTGGGGGGCGGACAAAACCATCAATATGTTCTCCGGGCTGATCCTCTCCGCCTTCACCATCATGGTTTTCTGCAACCTCTCCATCATCTGGAATCTGAGGAAGTCAGTCATGGGCAAGGAGAAGATGCACCCCATGAAGCTAAAAGCCCTCAGAACAGTGCTAATCACCCTGGCTATTATAGTGATTCACTACCTGCCTCCAGTGGCTGTTTTCCCCTTCACAGCTTACTATACCTTCCAGCAATTTAAGTGTAAGGTGAAAGTGGCAGCCTTTTCCATCATGGACCTCAGCTGCAGCACTGAACCCCTGCTCTACATCTCCAAGATGGATCGACTGCCATGCAACCCGCTCCGCAGCTGCTGCAAAAACCCTCCCAATGAGCCACATAATGTAAGCGCATGAACTTTATCCTTGTAAATGGTCTGCATTCGGTTACATCAGTGTGTGACAACCATATAAATTTACATAAATACATTTTTGGGGTGATATTCACAATATCGAATCATTACTCAATGCAGCATGAAGCATACATGCTGTAGTATCTTTGTATTTAGATTGTGATCAGATGCTCATTATTATTTTACACTGCTCAGGAGAGTCTAAAATATAGTCATTACAGTTGGGCATATTACTTCGGTTTTGTTTGGTTTATGAACAACTTACTATGCATTGCTATCGTGCATTGCTAGCCAAAATATGAACATTTTATTTCTAAGTTGAACGGTCATTAATTGATTTGAAAGCCAGCCAAAATCTTGTATGTTACGTTGGTTAAAATTGTATATTTTTCTATTTTGTTGAAACTGGTAATTATCCAAAATGATAAAACTTTCACATTTTAATGATTTTTTCCTGTTTGAGAAATAGAATTTCTGATAAATAACACAAACCAATTTAATTACCAAAGATTTTCAGCGTATCACAATAATTATTGACTTAAAGTCACAAGAAAAATATCTGTCCGAGGCATGTAAACTATTGAATTCTCATTTAGGCAAATTCTAACATCTACACAACATCATGACCACTTCACAGAGAGGTTAGTGAAGTGGGCTATGAAGGGTGATCAATCCTATGTGAAAATGTCATCCACTCGCAGATTTTTGTTTTAATTCAGCTCAACAATTTTTGATTTAGCTGTTTTACAACTATTGTCCCGAATTAAAACTGATAGATTTGTTGAGTTTTTGAGTGGTGTTGAAACACACCTTGCATCACAATGGAAAATACTGAAGACCGTTCTGTCAAATTGATTGCAGAAATTGAAGCACCTATTACTAAAACCCCATAAGTCACACTTGACTTGACTTGTGGGTTTTAATAATCAGTGCTTCAATTGGGTGCAACGATGCAAGCTTAACTCAAATGCTTCACAAAGTTGGGTCGAATAGAGATACAAATCACATCATTTTTAGTCAGTGTTTGATAAGGTGTTTCACAAATTGGGAGAAAAAATTTTATTAAAAAAAAAAGGTATGTATTATATGTATTGTTATGATAATAATTATGCATATAGTATGATGTCTGATAATAAAATAATGCAAAACTCTATTATTTCTGGTCTGAATTGATTTTATTGTTCATCATTTGTATGGACAGTGAACAGGATCAAACTAATAAGCCTATTCAGGATTTCTGATCCTGTAGCCTGTCAGATGTTTCACTCAATTTGAAATCTAAGGGTATAAAATTCTTCACAAAAGACAGTAAAGTCTTTAGCTCGAACAGTTAATTCAGTTCGATCGATCCTTTTTCATCAACTACTGCTTAATATGGTAATGTTTATCATGCAGCATGAAAATGCATTTTGTTTCTCTTTTTTTTACATTTTATTCATGAGGTTGTTGCATTACAAGGCAAACAAACGCTTAACAAGAACACAAGAATAATTGCAAATCTATTATATAAGGAAGACGGTGTGTGTCAGTGTGTTCGCCATGCACGGCAATATTTGAGCATGGATTTTTTTCTAATTTCACACAGTGATACCTGTGCTTCCAAACTAACATCTAAGCCAGATTTCGCTTGAGTCAAAAGAAGAGCCTGACTGGCGTGGCACCCTAAGTTCGCAGAAAATGCCATACCAACCAAACGGCTTGACCTATCGTGTAAGTTCCTTTTGTCCTAAGGATGGTTTCTGTCCATTACATCAAATGAGGTAAGCCAAGAAATGACCCTGACTGACGTGCCCCCCCCCTTCCCCCTCCCGATCGGAGAAGGTGCCATGCCGGCCAAACGGCTTGATCAATCAACTTGATGGGCTTGGCGCTACGCCGTCAAATTCATCCAAGTACAAGTTACAAGTGACGGGCTTGGCGGCTAGAAAATAAATAAATAAAAAACAAAAACAACAAAAAAAAAAAAAACCCCGGGACAAGCAAACAAATGTCCAAACAAACAAATCTCATGTCAGATCATATTGTGTCTAAAATGTTCAGCAGCTGGGCAGAAGATCAGGAATGCTGTCCATGAAGGTAGGACCCACTGAGGTGAAGGAAGGCCCAGAGCGATGGCTGGAAAAGCCAAAATCCTGGTGGGTCAGGTAAAAAAAACAGTACAGCACAGGAAAAAAAACAAAAAAAACAAAGCACAATAAAATACAAAATAGGGATAGTATTTGGCTCCTTGACTAACATCTCTTCCCAGTAATGTATTTAATAAAAGGTCCTCATATCTTTAGAAACTTGTGTTTGGATCCTGACAGAGTGAACCAATTTCTTCAAGTTCTAGACAGGAAGCCATATCATGAAGCCATTTTTTAAAATGGGGGGGAACACAGATTTCCACTGTCAAGATAACTCTTTTAGCTACAGTGCCAGTCAAAAGTTTGGACATAGCCACATTTTAAATAAAGAAATAGGAACCGTTTATTTTGTTAAAAAAAAAGAAGATCTAATTCTTCAATCCATTAAACTAACCAGCATTTTCTGCCATATTTACAGAGCATACACATTTTTTTCCTTTTTTTTTTTTACTAGAGCAGTTGTATGGCCATAATGAATTTGCTGTCGAGCAGCCCTCTAAGTTTCCCAAGATGTGCTGCACTTGTGGTTTGCTTTTCATCGACTTTTTCACCCAAAAAGTTCCAAAACAGCTTGTCTTGAATTTGGCAGTTGGAAAGTGGAAAGACCTTGTTTGTCTGCTCACTTAGCAAAATATGGCTTCTTTGAGAATCCTAAAATTTTGGACACCATTCAAACAAGTAAATTATTCTCTTTTAACTTCTGACTGTTTACCTCTTACCAGATTCCATTTGAGATTATATAGAGAAGTTAATCCATTTAAATTTCTCTAAAGACAGCTCTGTGACATAAGCGATGTGTGTCCAAACTTTTGACTGGTACTGCATAATCATACCAAACATGAGGGCTTGTTGTCATGCTAAAGGAAGGGTCAAAAAAATTATCTGAACAGCCCAGAATCACTGCAAGACAGTCAGGAAGGAGCTCTCTCCTATATATGACATTGTATTTATGAAAAATATCACCCCAAAACCTCTTGAGCTTGAGGCAAGACCAATAAAGATGACCCAGAGTCCCAACACCAGATCCACACTTATCTCAGGTAACAGAGATTGAGTAAAATGTCCTATTGAGTCTAGTTTTAGAAAGGGGCATCCGATAGATGATTTTATATTGAATGAGCTGTCTAGCATTAATAGAACATACTTTAATCCTTGTAACCTCTTTTTTCATAACTCATCTGAAATCTCCTCACCACAGCCCTGAACTCATCCCTCTTTGGCTGGATTTACACTGCAAAACTTGTTGCCCGGATCGGATATGGATCGGATTTTGAGGCCCATATCCGATTTCTTCAACTGTGTGTTTACATCTTGCTTTGAGTCTGAATGATATCTGTTTTGTATCAATTCCATTTGTTTACACCACACTACCTGGCCAATGTCTTGGGCGACCCACATGCGCACAGTGGAGAAGGCTCCTGACAATAAAAGCAAATGTGCATGCAGCGCAACAAAAGCATGCAGGCCTAACAGTCATAGAAATGATCAACATATGAAGCAAGCTTGCAACATGTCACTGGGTAACCAACATTCTTGAACCTGATTCTTCCCTTAACGCATTTTAAGCCACTTTCACACTGGATGGGAAACGACTTAATTTAGTTACTGATTTACTGATGAATATGATGAGAAATATTGAAAAATAATCCTAAACACATTCAAAGTAAATGCAAAGATGCGAATATACGCGTTTCACGTATATTCATCTTTGCATTGACTTTGAATGTAATCTGTCGCGCGAAAAATTAGTTTTGCGTCTGGTGTGAAAGCAGCTTTGCACCTATCACCTGCATCATCGCAAATGGGCAGGCAGATTCCGCCTTAGTCTGGGCCTTTTTTTTTTTTTTTTACAAAATATCCGATCTGCATGTTGATATGTATTTACACAACAGGCACATTGGCACATATCCGATACACATCAGATACATATCCCAACAAAAACCACATTTGAATGAGGCCTGGATCCGATTGAGGGCGGAATAAGTGGGTTTTTTTTCTGTTTACACAGCCATGTGACAGATAGGATATTGGCCGCATTTGAGCAAAAGATCCGATTCATGTCACATTTAACCCGTAGTTTAAATCCAGCCTTTGATGTGAAGAGAAGGGGTTGCCAGAGAGGAGAGACCAACAAACTGTGATACCAAGTGTTTGAAGGTTGGGTTATTAGTCAATAGATTATAAAAGACAAAAGCTGCTCAGACATTGTATCGAAGAAACTGGGCAGAGACTTATAAAACTTATCATTTGTAAACACCAAAAAAAAAAAAAGACTGGGAGGGAGATGAAATTTCACCTGAAGTTGAGCTAACAATGCAAAGGGGTTATCAATGTAGAGGTCTGATAGTAGACAGACCTTTATCTGAGCACTGTGAAAAAAACTGCATCCGTTTAGCTTGGCTTGAAACAAGGGTTTTGACAAATTGGAGCGTAAACTGTGAATTCCGAGATTCAAAATCTTGAGTGAGTTTGGCAGGACAAAATCCTTTTTAAGAGATCCGGTCGATAGATTTGGTTTCGAAAATAAGATGGATAAGACTCTTCAATTACCAAAAGATAAAGGGGGCCTGTCCCTCCCAAATATTAAGCGAGGTGGAAAGATAAAGAGTGTCAGATATCTAGTGATATCCCATTACAAGCAATCATAGGGGATAGTGGGTTGGCGGTTTATTTAAAAGAAATAAACTCATGGATAAAATCGTCAATTGAGACTTAGCATAGATTAGTTACCAAGACCAAAGTCAGGGAGCCGCATTGGGCCATAAGATTGATAGGATACAACTCTGATTTCCAACCAAACAGGGTAGATGTGAGATTTAAACAATGGGCTGAAAAAGGGTTAAAAATACTCTGCCCTTATCGTAGAGGTTGTAATCTGAGACAATTCCAGGATATTAAAAATGTATTCGGCTGAACAAACCAAGACTTTTACAGATATTTACAAATTTGGCATTATTTAGAAAAAAATACGATATTAAAAGCCATGCAAACAACAGACTTGGGCATATTGAAAATATTTCTATTAGCATACAGGTCCGATCCTGGACGTGGGATCATATCAAAGATATACAAAGAGCTACAAAAACTAGAGGGAAGTGACACTGCATATATAAAGGATAAATGGGAGAAGGAGGGTAGCATCACGCTGCAGATTGAAACGTGGGAAAAAAATACTTTCACAGCAATGGAAGAGCACATCTGCACTGTCTTGGAGAGAATTTGGGTGGAAAAGTATAATTAGATTTTTTAGAGTACCAGCTCAAAGCAGTTCTCAAGGAGGAAACGCATCATGTTGGAGGTTCTGCGGCCAGAAAAAAGCAACACATTTTCATGTTTTCTGAAGCTGCCCAGTTATCTCAGGTTATTGGCAAAAAATTAGATTGGCAATGAAGAAAATAATGAAAATTTTGATTCCACCAGGGTTTGAGTCTTTATGCCTGGGATTACAACCAGACACTGTGAAAGGGCCTGAAAATAGATACATGTATAACATTCTGCCATTAGCAAGCAAAAAAAAACAATTACTTGGAAGTGGTTGGTGAAGGAGTGCCCTAAGTTTGAGGATTGGATTAAGGTTATTCAGGATATATTTACGATGGAGAGGCTAACTTTCACTCTTAGGATGGAACAAGATAAACATAGGAAATACTGGGAAAACTGGATAAACCATATAGAAACCATAGGTTAAATACGGGATGAAAATGCCACCTAGTTCTGACTCTGCTCTAATGGGTCAGTTCATCATCTGATTTTCTTAGTTTGTTCTCTTTATTCATTTTATTTTATTTTTTTCTCCTTTTTCCTTCCCCTTTTTATTAAGTCTGGCAAATCTGTTTCGTCAGTCGAGGACGTACATATGCCCTTATTCCCTTTTGGTTGGCAATAAAGCAGCTATTTTTCAGTTAATCATAATATTTGATTTATTGATATAATTTTACACTTCTGAACCCTAAGGCTCTCTTTATACAAACATAGATGTATGTGATGTATAAGATGCTGTGAAAGGGGAAGAGGAAATAGACACTGATATACTGATGGGAATTGTTGGTTTCCTCCTTTTTGTTTTTTTGTTTTTGTTTTTCTCTCTTCAAATAGGTGTCTGCTTTTACATGTCAAATCTGAGGGTCGAGTGTGAAGTGTACAAATTTGAGAGCAACATGTACAACCTTGTTTCTTCTAATAAAAATCATAATGAAAAAAAAAGAAAATAAGATGGCTGCTAGAGAGGCATCAACCAGTGTAACTGCATTAGTGAACTCGATCTCGGGCCATCTGGGACAAAAACCGCCATCCGACCCAGCAACAGCCGGCTGGGTCGAATTGAGCTTAATTTGGAAAACAACAAGCTTTGCAACAGTCACGTCACTTCCAAGCATGTCACACACACACACACACTCATTAAACACACATCAGGCCATAAGTCGCCGTGGAGCACCATACCGTGCCAAGCACTGTACACGGAGCACCGGGTTAGCAATGAGATACCAGTTTGTGGAGCCACAGCAAGTTTCCAACAACCACAGAGAAATCTACCACACAGGAGTAAGTCGAGACTTACCGAGTGCAGTCAACCGCCTGACGAGGAGCCGCTAACTGTTAGATGGGATGACACAGGCAGCACCAGAGGCGGCAGCACAGCAGAAAAGTTAATTTCCCTCCTGATTTGCCAGCCAAGGAGGACGAGCAGCCAGTCGAGCCCGAGGCCGCAAAGGCGACCACAGTGACCGGCTCCCGCGCTTACCAGAGTTTCACCATTATGGACGTAACAGTAGAGAGGTAACAGCGAGCGATCGCCACACTCCGGCACAAGCAGCAGTTACAGCACTGACTTCTGTTCACGTCAACGGAATTGACAGACTCACACACACACACACACACACACATACACGTGCGCGCGCATTTTGGAAGACAGGTAGGCCCAGACCACCCTCAGCTGTGGGTTCCTGTAGGTGCATTTTAGAGATGCGAGGCGGTCTGCTGGACGAAATGAAAGGCACAATGAGGGAGTCCGTCTTAAAAAAGGAGGATGAAAGAAAAATGAGTAAGTTTTGAAAAAGATCAATAAATTTTGGAAGTACTACCATCTTCATAAAATTAACACGCCCTACCAAAAGAAGGGGGAGAAGTCCTCATTTGTTTAACAGAATTTTAAGTTTTCCGAGCAACTACAAATAGTTAGGTTTAAAAAGCAACCTTGAATTTCTGGTAATATTAATCCCGAGATACTCAAAAGGATCAGTGGCAATTTCAATAGGTAAATTATTCAGAAATTTGGGATCCAGGCCAGTGGACAGATGCATGCAGAGACATTTTCCCAAATTAATGGTAAATCCAGAGAGCCGTTTATACTCATTCACTAGTTCAAGAAAAGGAGAAAGAGATGTTCTTAAGTCTGACAGAGTCAGGATCACATCATCTGGACACAGACCAATGGTACAATCCGATGCATCATGTGCAGTTCCAGCGATTTGAGGACTGACAGCAGGACTGGAGGAGACCTGTCTTGATTGGTCAAAACCTAGGCTATGGGACAGGCATATTTAACATCCTTACTGATTTCATAAATTTCTCATCAAAACCAAATTTTTCCAAGGTGACAAACATGTATCTCCATTCAATTTGACCAAATGTCTGTTTTGTGTCTAAGGCAATAACAAGTGTGTGGTAGTTTCGTAGAGTACATTATATTCAACAAAAACAGCATGTTTGACAGGGAGAATCTATCAGAGATGAAATTTGTTTGATCATCACGTTTGATCATCAACTAATGAGCCAATGTGCTTATTCAATCTATTTGTAAAGACTTTTGCAAACTTTTGATCACTATTTAACAGACTGAAAGGCAGTGGCGGTTTTTCACGGAGGCCAAGGGAAGCCTGGCTTCCCCAAAAATTATTGCAAGAAAGAAAAAAATATAAATAAGCTTTAAGCAGATCCTTACAGCAGATTCTATTGTTATTTAAAACAAAAACACCCCTCCAGCCCAACCTCCTACATAATTATGTAAAGGCTTGTTAATGTGGAGTTTCAGATGCTGTGGCAGGCGAAAAGACTTAAGTGCCAGAAACAAGGCGAGAACAATAGAGATTTGTGATGACCAATTAATGTCCAAGCAGGCTATTTGGTTAGCTCACCTCTCTTAATGACCTCACTGACATTGCATGCATCAAAGAACAAATAGAATAATTGCAGCAAAAAAAACCAAAGAGGTAGAGTTGGCGAGGGTTAAACTGCATAAATTAGATTCTCATTTTTGCCTTCTCATGCAATGTTCAACTGTGGAACAGCTGAAGAACGCTAGATGGCAACTGACTGCTGATAAGTAGACATTCAGCTACTAGCTATTAACGTTACCTAAGCTAGCCACTGTGCTATCTAGCTTGCTAGCAAATGAAAAAGCTACAGAGATCGACGAAGTTTCACTCATGAAATTCGAATGGGTTTGCAAATGTCAAATTAGGTTCTTCTTAAAAGAATTTTAAGAGCCAAAACATGCCAATATAGAAACTATATACCAGCATTTCTTCGTATGGGATTTGCAGCCACAGACATTATTGTGTGGCTGGTGACAGCTCAACAGACCGTAGTAAGATCACAAGACTGCTAGCTAACTATCTGCTCGTTTCTTCTTGACTGAAACATTTGTGAATAATTCAGCATACTCTTATATAATGGGATAATAAATTGTGAAACATTTCATTAATTGTCGGCATAGTGAAACTTTATGATTTACGTCAATTAAATAAGCAAAAGCTGTTATCTTCAATTGATTTTTATTAGAAGGTTGGCCTGCTTACTAATCCACAGACAAAAATTTGGGAAACTATTTTACGTGGTCTAATTTATTTAAGACGGGCAGAATCTCACTTTATGCACATTGTGCTTTTCCAAATACTGTACGTAAACTGAAATGATTTATTAATATTCTTCCAATATCTTGCAGTTACTGGGTGCATTAGCTTGCGTAAACCAACTGGACTCAGTCAGGTGTGTTTATTGAGAGAGTGGACTGTGGGGCGGGGCCGAAAATATAAAAAAATTTTTTTTGCCCAGGCAGATCATCACATCACTGTTGTTCCCCAAATTTAAAAATTAATAAAAAGCTATTTATTTTGTCCTTATCGATTTTCCCAGTTGTAAACATGCCACATCGACATGATAAAAGTTTTCTAATGTCTGATCTGGCCAGATAAAAATGGATAGGCCTCATATCAAGGAGATTGGGGACTTCGCCATCATTTCACTCTCTCACCACTCAGTTGCTTGTACTTTGTCGCCTCACATTTAAACTGAAGATACATTAGCTGAGCAAACGATACAAAGAGCTTGTTTTTTTGCGTCACTGTTATGACTTGAAAAAAATCACAACAAAGAAAACTAGCAATGACAACTTAAGCAAATTTATTCTTCACTAAAACAAAGTTCTACAAAAAATATTCACTGTTTAATCCTCTAATAACATTCTAATGCCCTTAATGAACTCTGTTGCCGAAACAAAAACTCTGCTTCTGCTCTGCTCTTGGCATTTATATAGACGAGCAACATTCCAGGAAGATCTACAGGATTCCTGGGTAATCCCGCCCCCTCCAGGCAGGAAGGTGCCAGAAGCTTCTAGAAAGCACTAGTCTATTTCAAAGAGTTATTACATTAGATTATGTTTTGCAACAGACACACCACCACAGGGTGTCAAATGAACAAAATAAATAGCTGACCAGCAAGGCAGCAAAAACAGCATGTAAAAAATCTCCATTTACAAATGAAATATAATGCTTGTACATAAAATACTCATGCATACCACCTCCCCTCTAAATGTTTGCTAAAAACTTTCTTTTGTTAAAATTAACACAGTTTTATAATCAGTATAATCTTGAACTTTACACAAAAGTATCATTGATCATCAGAACAATCATAGACATAACAAACAGTGTAATTTTCACAATCAAATAGAAAAGTAAAATTACATTTTTCACAATCAAATAAAGAAATAAAATTACATGCGTGAAAGTGTATCTGGGATAACATTATCTTTTCCCCTGATGTGAGAAATATCCAAATCATACTCTTGCAAAAGTAAACTCCATCTCAGTAATCTTTGATTCTTGTGATTGTGATCACTGAAGACCTTGATAAAAGTAGCTGAACAAGTCAAATTGTCTTCAAAATGTTGTAAAGCCAAAACAAGTGCCAAATATTCTTTTTCAGTTGTTGAATAGTTTTTCTGATGTTTATCAAACTTTTTGGAAAAGTAACAAACAGGATGATCTACTCCACCAGTGTCTTCTTGCAGTAAGACTGTGCCTGCACCAATATCACTGGCATCAACAGCCAACTTGAACTCCCTTTTGAAATTAGGAGATTAGAGAACTGGTGTATTTTTGAGGATAGCTTTCAGCTGGTCAAATGAATTTTGACATTTTTCATTTCAAACAAATTTTGCATTTTTCTTCTGTAAATTTGGCAAAGATTCAGAAATGATGGAGAAATTTTTACAGAATGTTCTGTAGTAGCCAGCAATCCCTAGAAATTTCATTTGCTGTCTTTTAGTTGTAGGCTCAGGAAATTCAGTGTTAACTTTAACTTTTGCATCAACTGGTTTGACTTGACCCTGTCCTACAATATGACCTAAGTAAACAACCGTAGCTTTACAAAAGTCACTTTTAACAAGGTTGATAGTCAGCTTGGCATCACTCACTCTCTGAAAGAAGTTTCTGATGTCGGTGGGGTGCTCTTGGAAGCTGTCGCTGGTGATGATTAGATCATCGATATAGGCCTCACATGCTGGTATTCCAGCCATCACTCTGTTTACCAGACGTTGGAAGGTGGCCAGAGAATTTTTCATTCGAAATGGCATGACCTTGTATTGGTATAATCCATCTGGTGTGGTGAAGGCAGAGATCTCCTTTGCTCTAACTGTTAGAGGGATCTGCCAGAAGCCCTTGAGGAGATCAAATTCAGTGACATACTTTGACTGTACAACTTCGTCAATGCAGACATCAATCCTGGAAATAGGATATGACTCAGTTTTTGATAGTGATTCCCTTTCCTGTAGTCCGTCACCATTCAATATGTTCCATTGGGTTTCGGAACTAGGATGCATGGAGAACTCCAGTCACTGTTACTTAGTTTAGCAAAGTCATTTTCAAGCAGGTATTTGACTTCTTGTTTAAGGTATTTCTGCTTCTCTGGATTCATTCTGTAAGGATGCTGTTTTACAGGCTTGGCATCATCTTGTGGGATGACATCATGGTAAACCATATCAGTCCTTGTTGGAACATCAGGGAATATGTGACTATATTCGATTATGAGCTGCTTTAGCTGTTGTTTTTGAAAAGGGTCCAGGTGGGACAACTTGGCGTCAATATTTTGAAGAATGTCTGAATTTTCAAGTTTGACTGGACCAGGTTCATTTTCTAAGGGGCAGTCACAATCTTCAGAATTTTCCAGTTCACTTGTATTTACCTCATTGACTGGCTTTTGCTGAGTGTCTCTATCAATGTATTCTTTCAGCATGTTGATGTGACACATTTGTTTTTGTTTCCTCCTTCCAGGAGTTAAAATGACAATTTAGATCACTGATCTTTTTGAGGACAATGTTAGGGCCAAAATAATGGGGTCTTAGAGGGTTTCCAGGAACTGGCAAAAGTGTAAAGACTTTATCACCAGTTTTAAAACTTCTATCTTTTAAATGAAGGTCATATCTGGCTTTCATTTTGCCCTGAGCTTCTTTGAGATTAGACTTAGCAAAGTCACAAGCCTTAGAGAGACGATTACGGAAGTCAGAGACATACTGAAGCAAGTTCATCGGGACATCATCCTCAGCCAGAAACTTTTCCTTCAGGAGCTTCAGAGGTCCACGGACTGTTTGCCCAAAAAGAAGCTCAAAAGGACTGAACCAAAGAGATGCCTGAACAGCTTCACGGGCAGCAAACAGAAGAAGATGTACACATTCATCCCAATTTTTCTCTGTGTCAGGGTAGTAGGTCCTTATTATGTTCTTCAGGGTTTGATGAAACCTCTCCAAAGCATCTTGACTCTCAGGATTGTAAGCTGATGATCTGTATTGTTTAATACCAAGCTCAAGCATAACTTGTTGAAATACGCCAGACATGAAATTTGACCCTTGATCAGACTGAATAGACTTAGGAAGACTAACAAACAGAAAAACTTGGTAAGAGCCTTGATGATAGTCTTCACCTAGATATTACGAAGTGGAATTGCCTCAGGAAACCGGGTGGAAGAACACGATAGTCAGTAAGTACTCACAACCAGACCTAGTCTTCAACAATGGTCCAACACAATCAATCATGATTTGACTGAAAGGTTCTTCAAAAGCGGGAATGGGCTTAAGTCGAGCCTTTGGAATATTCTGGTTTGGCTTCCCAACCATTTGACAAGTATGACAGGATTTGCAGTACTCCTGTACATCGGACCTCATGGAAGGCCAGAAGAAATGATTCCTGACACGTTGAAGGGTCTTCGTGATACCGAAATGTCCTGACATAGGATTGTCATGGGCCAGACTAAGAGTTTCTTGACGATAAGGCTTTGGAACAACAATTTGATGGGTAATCTTCAACTCTTCATCTGCAGAAACATCAGGTGGACACCACTTTCTCATAAGTGCATCATCTTTGTAGTAAAAACAGACAGGAACTTGAGTAGCCTCTTGTTCACTTGCAGCCTGTGGTAGAAGATGCGTTCGATCACAAGCTGGTTGTTGCTCCTGAAAAAGTTTTTTCCAAGACAGAATGTCATTAGAATGACCTGACAAAGACAAGTCTGAAGATTTCTCAGACATCTCAGGACTGGAAGGTTCCTGATGAAAAGACTGCCCAATGAAGGTGTCAGCCAGGTTGAAGTCCAGGTCAGCATCATCTTGAATAGCCTTTTTGGCCATAGGATGAGTAACTGCACATGAAGGATAGAGGTCTGGTATTTCCTCTTCTATCGATTCAGATTCTTCATCAATCAAAGGAGTGTCAGTTACAACAGGGTAGGGCAAAACCTTATCCCCAGCAAGATCATTACCAAGAAGCAAATGTACACCTTTGAAAGGAAGAGAAGACCTAACATCAACAGTAACAGGTCAAGAGACTAAGTGATTTCAGATGACATTATGGAGAGGTACACTTGTAAAACCACATTCTACTCCTTGAATAAGGACATTAGCCTGAGTAGACGATTTGTCCGAAAAAGGAAGAATATCTGCAAGAATAAGAGATTGGGAAGACCCAGTATCCCTTAGAACTGGAGCAGATGAGGAAAAATCATGTGAATGTGAGACCAAACCATCGGTGATGAATGGCTCAAAACCCTCCATAACAGAATCAGACACAGAAGGTAGAAGATCAGGTGAACTGACCATTGATACAAGAGATTCTCCTAGTGAAAGCAGTTGGCTTGGTTTCTTCTCGTTAATGTTTTTTCTTGAGAGCATAACACTCCGAAATAAGGTGACCTTGCTATTTCCAGTACTGGCAAGACACAGATGGTAAAGAATCAGAGGATTGCTTCTCACTGGAAATTTTCCTCTCAGAAGTGGCCTTAGAATCATTAGAAGTGTTATGAGAAGAAGCCTTGGACTGAGTCTTGCTTTGAAATTTAGAAAAAGTGGATTTTTGGACAAAAAAAGACTTATGAGTTAATGCATAAATATCGGTCAGGGTGGAAACATCTTGCAAAGTATTGGCTTGTTTCTCCTCAAGGAAAATCTTTATATCAGGCTGGACACGCCTTCCTCAACCAGAATAAATGGCCTCATTCTGTCAAAATCTTTCTCAACTTTCATTGAATTACACCACTGATCAAATAACTGTTCTTTCAACCTGCCAAATTCCACATGAGTTTGACTGGCTTCCTTGCAAAAATTCCAAAATTTTTGCCTGTAAGCCTCGGGGACCAATTCATAACCCTTCAGAATGGCAGATTTGACAAAATCATAATCAGAACACTGTCGGACAGATAACTGGTTATAGATTTTCCTAGCTTTACCAGTAAGGACACTTTGTAACATCATTATCCAATGCTCTTTTGGCCATTTCAAATTTTCTGCAATTTTTTTCAAAATGGGTAAATATTGGTCAACATCATTTTCTAGGAAAGGAGGAACAAGTCTGGTTTGTTTAACCACATCAAAATGATCAGAAAGTCCAAAACATTTTGTAACAGTACCGGTTTCTATTTTCTTCATTTCCAATTCATACTACATCCTTTTTTCTTCTTTCTCTCTCCAACCTTCTTTCTTACAGTTCTCCTTCCTTCTCCCTCTCCAACCTTCTCTCATCCAGCTCTTTCAGGCGTAGCTGAAATTCAAGTCTTTGCAGCTCCGTTGCAGGCACTTCCATAGCTTTAATTAATTCTGCAGCTTCTTCCCCAAAGATATCGTCATTGATGAACTGTTGCACCAAAATGTTGAATATTTCTTGTTTCTTCATTGATGACTTCATATCAGATAATCCAAGGGTTGAGGCTATTTGCAGCAAGTCCATCTTCTTTGCCAGCACAATTAATTCCTGGATTGGAGTTTTCAAAAAACTTTCAACATCAAAAGTCATGATTGCTGGTTTTTTAAAAGTCACAAGATTTAAAATAATAATTCAGCTTTAATCTTTGGTGAATCCAATCACTGATCCAATGAATTGTTAATCTCGGTGGAACCTCCAATTTTTTATGACTTGAAAAAAATCACAACAAAGAAAACCAGCAATGACAACTTAAACAAATTTATTCTTCACTAAAAAAGAAAGTTCTACAAACAATATCCAATGTTTAATCCTCTAATAACACCCAAATGCCACTAATTAACTCTGCTTCTGCTCTGCTCTTGGTGACCAAAATCACGCCATTTATATAAAGACTAGCAACATTCAGGAAAGATCTACAGGATTCCTGGGTAATCCCGCCCCCTCCAGGCAGGAAGGTGCCAGAAGCTTCTAGAGAGCACTGGTGTATTTCAAAGAGATATTACATCAGATTATGTTTTGCTACAAACACACCACCAGAGGGTGCCAAATGAACAAAATAAGTAGCTGACCAGCAAGGCAGCAAAAACTGCATGTAACAAATGTCCATTTACAAATGGTAAACAATGCTGTACATAAAATACTCATACATAACTGTCACTCCAGAGGCAGAATACCATTAGAACTTGGCCGACGGAACTACATTGAACTAAGGAGCTAATGTTTGGGTTAGCCGTCCAAAAAGTCATCCCTTGGGCGCTCAACACAGCAGCAGTTGGAGTCCAATAAACACCTCTTACTCCCCCCAGTCAAAGCATCCAAGATCCATGCCTGCGGCAATGCTTCTTGGTTTTTTGATGTGTCTTTCTCTTCCAGTCGCAGTGTCTCAACTTGCATTTGATGATGTTGCAAGCTGTGTTTCCTGACACTGGTGTTCTGAAGTACAACCCCAATACTGAAATAGTTGGGACGAAATGTAAATTGTGAATAAAATCACAATGCAATGACTTTCAAATCGCACCAATAAGCATTTTATTCTGAATAGAACAGAGATAACATGGCAAATGTTGAAACTGAGAAATTTCACAATTTTATCCACAAAATGAGCTTGTTTCAAATTTGATGGATAAACGTTGGGACAGGGGCCTGTTTACCTTGGTATGGGATCCCCTCTTCTTTTTAACACAGAGTGGAGACGTCAGGGCATTGGGGAGACAAGTTTCTTTATTTCAGCCATTAGAATTTGATCCCACTCTTGTTTAATAACTTACAGGCTTCTTGCTCCTTGAGGGATTTTGGTCTCCTTTGACGGACTTTTCGTTTTATTATGCGCCAAATGTTCTAAATCGGTGAAAGATCAGGACTGCAGGCAGGCTAGTTCAGCACATGGACTCTTCTACTACGAAGCCATGCTTTTGTAATAGGTGAAATATGTGGTTTTGCATTGTCCTGCTGAAATACACAAGGCCTTCCCTGGAATAGATGTCATCTGGAGGGGAGCATATGATGCTTCAAAACCATTATATACCTTTCAGCATTCATGGTGCTTTTGAAAATATGCAAGTGTCCCACATCGCATGCACTAATGCATCCCCATACCATCAGAGATGCTGGCTTTTGAACTGAATGCTGATAACAGGAGGGGTGGTCTTTCTCCTCTTTAGCCCGGAGAACACGAGGCCCGGAATTTCCAAGAAGAATGTCAAATTTGGACTCGTCTGACCACAGGACACTTTGCCACTTTGCTAAAGTCCATTTGAAAATGAGCCTTGGCCCATAGAACATGGCGGCGCTTCTGGATCATGTCTCAACAATGGATTTTTCTCTGCATGATTGAGTTTTAGGTGGCATCTGTGGATGGCACGGCGCACTGTGTTTACAGACAGTGGTTTCTTGAAGTATTCCTGGGCCCATTTAGTAACGTCAATGACAGAATCATGCCGGTGAGTGATGGAGTGGCGTCTGAGGGCCCAAAGATCATGGGCATCCAGTAAAGGTCTTCAGCCTTGTCCCTTATGCACAGAGATTTTTCCAGTTTCTCTGAATCTTTTGATGATGTTATGCACTGTCGATAAGGAGACCTTCAAAGCCTTTGCAATTTGACGTTGAGGAACATTGTTTTTAAAGTATTCCACAATTTTTTTTTTACGCAAGCCTTCACAGGTTGGAGAGCCTCTGGCCATCTTTACTTCTGAGATACTCAGCCTCTCTAAGATATCCCTTTTATAGCCAATCATGTTACACACCTGATGCCAGTTAATTTAATTACTTGCTAGATGTCTTTCAGCGGATTCTCTCCTGTATGAATTGCTTTTTCAGCCCTTTTTTGCCAGTTTCCCACCTTTTTTGAGACCGGTTGCAGCCAGAAAATTTGAAATGAGCTCATTTTGTGGATAAAGATGTAAAATATCTCAGTTTCAACATTTGAAATGTTAGCTATGTACTATGGTAAATAACATATTGGTTCATGATCTGAAAGTCATTGCAATTAGATTTTTTTCACAATTTACATATCGTCCCAACTATTTCAGAATTGGGGTTGAATTTACAAGCCCATGAAATTATGTCCACTACAGAAGCATGTCAGTCTTCAATGCAGCGCCATCTGTGATCACAAAATCCAATAGTATTCAACCTTTTAAGTAGAGCGATTCCTCTGGTTTCTCCAAATTCTCAAAATCTTCTCATAGAATTATGGATTGTTGATGGTGAAATTTCTAAATTCTGTGCATTGGTACATTGAGCAATGTTGTTTACTTACTCAGACAGCTTTTGGCAAAGTGGCAAACCTCAACACATCATGCTGGTGTATGACCATTTGAATCTGCTCATTTTATTCCCAATAATAATTTAATCATCAATTACCTATTGACCTCTTAAAACTGTGGACTGTTGAATATGGGCATTTTCTGACGATTCCACAGACTTTTTAGTTGTCAATTCCCCTGTCTCAGTTGTTTTGGAACATTTTGCTGCATCAAATTTTTGCAAAATCAATAGAGTTGAGGAGGTGGAACTTTTTTATGCTGTTTTCAACTGCATGCAGTGAAAACAAAATTACAAATCTCTTAATTCTGTTTCAATTAGCATTTTACATATTTTCCCCATTTCTGAGGAATTAATGTTGTAATATTGCTTTGTGTAAACTGCCACTTCCAAAAAGGGCATAAAATCATATATTGTTGAAAACATCTGTGGAAATAATTCAAGTGTAATGAGAGAGTTACTCCCCTTCATGCAGACAAAAAAAAATTCCTTACCCCCAGCATTACACCAGTATGCTGTGTAATACCATAAGGTTTCATGTGACTTGTAACAACTTACACCAGGTTACAGTGTCTTATTTGTGCTCCTGTAGGCCGACAGCATTGCATCACCTGTTTGTCTGAGATTCAGCATTTCGATTGCATCATTTGCAAAAAATATATGGCAAATGCTGGGATGGGGGAGACGCTTCTGTGGCCCCACCTCTGTTTCTCTGTATATCTAACCATCGGATTACGCAAATAATTAATGCAGACCATGATTGGCTGATCCTGATTGCCTACCTTCTTTAACTGTCTATGCAGCTCATAAATTTATGCACTAAAATGAACTGGAACCAAATCAAATAAAAACATAAAGCTCCTGGAGCAATGTCGTCAGGAAACTGTTGCATTCTTGGTAGTCTGAGCTTGAGGAGTCTGTGTGAAGCCACTGTTGTTCTTCAGGTAAGGTTTATATTCCTTTGTTTTAAACATGATGAAAATTTCCTCAGCGTTTCATAAATCAGACGGCATTCTAATTCATACTGTATCTGGTCACATTGACTCCGATCTGAGAAATATCCAGTGCAGAGTAGTTTCCCACAGACAGATTTTTCCTAAGAGGCATTAGTCTACCCGGAAGAAAAACAGGCCTTTGGGGCCATTCTAAAATAATCCTGCACCAGCTCCAAATAAAAGAATATATTCACTTACTTTATCTTGGTTATATTATACTGAGCATTTCTATTATTCAGTAAATTGGGAAGACTTAGTCAGGTATGATGGTAATAGAATGTAAAATAATACAATAATTAGTAGCAAATATAAGAATGATGCCTCTTAGCTGTTGTGAGATTGTAGGAGGACCATTGTGTTCTACACTGTTAGGCTTCACCATGGCTCTGATTTTTAATTCTCCCTTCTCAGGAGCAATAATGACAAAGATATAGACCCTCAATTCAGCTTCTCAAACGAACACAAAAGCAGAGGGAACAGAGCTGTGTTGAACTCCAGCATGTATGTCAACCACTCCTCTTCAGGATCCAGTCACCTGCTCTGGTATGAGTTTGAAGTGTGTAAAGAGACACCATACGCCTTTGTGTTCTCCTACTTGATAAAGGTCTTTAACTTGGCATTTGGCTTCCCCACAAATGTTTTGGTGATTTGGCTTGTGGCTAGGAAGAAGAGTGACTCTTCCACTTCTGATATCTTCATCTTAAACCTGGCCATCTCTGATGCCTACTTCTGCCTGATGACCCCCATTGACCTGATGAATCGCCTGTTGCTTTCCAACAGCAATGTATGGTACTTTCAGCGCTTTGCCTACGGTATCAAGGACACCACCCCACTCTTCCTCACCTGTATTTGCCTGGACCGCTACATGGCCGTGGTCCACCCCATTGTGTTCACCAGTATCAGGGACACCAATATCAGGGTAGCCTTTTCCATGCTGGTTTGGGGGCTCATGTTGGCCAGTGCACTCACAAAGTCCATTTTGGGGGAGGAAAGCACAATCAACATCTTCACTGGGCTGATCCTGGGGGCCTTCACCATCATGGTCTTCTGTAACATCTCAATCATCTGGACTCTGAGGAAATCGGTTGTTGGCAAAGAGAAGATGCACCCCGTGAAGAAGAAAGCCCTCAGAATGGTGGTTATTGCCCTGGCCATCATAGTCTTTACCTACCTCCCTCCTGTGGCTCTTTTTCCCTTTGCTGAATATTACAGTGTCGTGGACTTCAAGTGCCATATCAGTGTGGTTGTCTTCTCCTTCATGGACCTCAGCTGCAGCATTGAGCCCCTGCTGTACATCTCCAAGTTGGATCAGTGGCTTGCTAAACTGCTCTGGATCTGCCGCAAAAGGACTTCCAATGTGCTGAATAAAGTTTGTTTCCCTGAATGACAGGGAAATCTTTTGTATATCCCATGAAAGGGCTATTCAACATTATCCACTAAGGGCCAATGTGGGTGCAGGCTTTCATTCCAACCAAGAAGTTACACACCTGGTACTACTAATGAAGCAGACTCTTTGGTTGATCTGTAGTATCAGTTGTGTAACTGCTTTGTTGAAATGAAAGCCTGCACCCACATTGGCCCTGTCTCGATAATGTTGAATAGCTCCGCCCAGTGAAATGATCATGAGCCATAGTTTTGCTTGAAGCCTAGAGCAACTTTTTGGGATGTTTGACTATCCACAAATCAGTCTTCATTAAAGGACTGCTTACTTTGGTGAAAACATATTTCTGCGGAGGGCAAACGTATCATTCAAAACCAAACTCATTATCCAAAGTCATATAAATTAACCTAAATGCCGCTTTTTTGCAACACATTTGAAGCTATAATGTGTTTCCGGACATACTTTGTATTAAACTCCATTTAAAAAGCTGCTTGAAGACTTGCAATAATGTCTTTGGTGTTGAAACTGCCACCTGACACTGATGAATTTTTGTACATATTGAAACAGAATAATATATCACCCACTTCCTTTGTGCTTTCAGTTTTGGGCCCTGCGTTACTCAGATGTCATCTGAGTGTTCTGCATCAAGCCAGAACCATACCACTGCTAAATATTCAAATGCAATTGGTTATTAGATGTTCAACGGGCATTCATCCCTTAACCACCTAGGATCAAAAGGAATGAAGGATTAGTCAATGATGTAATTACATCTTTAACTATCAACAGAAGAGAGTGAAAAGATGCCAAACCAAGGAGACCTAATTTTTTAAATTCATTTTTAACTTCTTCAACATCAAAAAGTGATTTATTTTTAAACTGTCACAAAGAGAGGACGTGTTTTTTTCCTATTGACTTCACCATTTATTAACTAGGTACGCTATGTTACTGCAGGAGCTCTCAGAAGGCCAAATTACTTGACAACTAGGCTGCCAGATCTACATCTCGGTAACACCAGACAATGCGCACTTGAAACTATTTATTTTAACTTCATATATTTTGGTACATTTTTGCTTTGGGGATATGATGAACCTTTATTTTTAGTGCATCTGAATGCACTAAATCGGAATCTGAATATTGCTTGAAAACTCATGTAACCCCTGCAGAAAAACAAGTGTAATTAATGGTAAATGTTCATTGTTGCAATTGAATCATTGAGTTTCCAAAGAACCCAACTCCATTGAATTAGATGTTGTGTTCTGGGGTCCTGGCCTTTGGCCAGGACAGCATTTATGGTTTTAACAGTTTCATGTTCAAGATTTCATAGTTTCATAGTTCATGTTCATAGTTCATGTCATAGTTTTAACAGTTTCTTGTCTCAGGATTTTACATTTCATATTCATGTTTATTGTCCATGTTTTTACTTTTCCATGTTTTTGTTTTCGCCAGGTCTGCCAAGCCACTCCACCGCTTGTCTGCGTTCCGCCCCGTGCCTTCGTTGTTGCACATTTCAGAGCTCTGGGTTGGCTTTGGTATTTCCCCTTCCTTCCATGCTGTGCTGATTCGGGGCTTTCTAAGCTTAATTGACAATTAACTGTTTTTAAGTTACTAACATTTACTAACACTCACTGGGTGGTGTAATTCATTAGATAGGCACATTACTAATATTACTAATTTAGACAGGGAGTTTATTGTCATAATTCCTGCTTTGCCATTTCAAGATCTTGTTGTGCTTTTCTGTTCTTAACATTCATGCTTGCTTCCAAACTGCATACTTAATTGGTACTTAAGCTGAGCACGCTCATTCTCTTAATGAGCAAGTCTTGTCATCCAATCTCTGTCCATGTCATGATCTTGCCCTGCCTCTTGTTTCTCCTTCTCCAGGTGTTGCCCTTCATGTGTCTTGATTTCTCAGCCTTTATCTAGATGCGGTGGAAGTTAGCTGGCAGACAGTGTCTCAAGTTTTGTTGCTCAAGTCTCGTTTCATGTACTAGTCTTCGCTCATGTTCACGCTTCCAAGTCTTGTTCATAGCCATAGTCTTGTTATTTATTTTTCTTGGATATCTGCCTGGAGTTTCCAGTGGTTTTTTGTTCTTGCCTTTTTAGCTCTTTAGTTCTTTGCTCTGTGTAGCTTATCTTTAGTTTGTCTTTTGCAACCCTTTGGGCCAAGTTTTTTTTTGTTGGCCCTCGTGCCTGTTTTGCTTTTGTTTTAATTCAATATTCCCCTTCACCTCGCTCCTGGTGTCTACTTGATCTCGTATCATTAGAGGTCTGCTCATCTTATAACAAAAAGGGGAACTTTCTTGTAATTGCAGCCGAAAGTATCCCATTGACCATCTCTTATAAAGAAATAAACTAAATAAATAAACGTATTTATTTAGCCCATATTTTATGACATTTTTCCTTTTCTAGAAAGAGTTCCTAGGAGTTGGGCCCTTTGGAAACTCAAGGATTCAACTTTTGACTTTATCAGTATCGATATTACATTATTTGAAAAAATAACAATCCAGGTATTTTGGCATATTTTTGTTTTTGCATTGACATTTTGATTGTATGAGCAAAAAAAAAAAACAACATAAAAATACAAACTTGATGCTCTCAATGGTGCAAAAACTGTTATTGGGTTTATTTCTGTCAACAATACAAACATCAAATTATGCAGACAACTTTCAATCTTTGGTCCCAGTGAGACTGTATTTTGTACCCTGATTGTAAAGTGACCGTAGTCAGCTGCAAAGGAGGATCTCTCTCTTTCCAATGTGTTCTCTGAGAAGGACAGGGGAGAACGGCACAGGAATTTACCTCGAGTCGAGTGAATCCTGCACATATTGCTTAAAAGCAAAATGAAACTCAAACAATTATAACTATGATATCTTTGAATTTACCAATTATGAGTAGATTTTTTCTTGGAGACATCAAAGATAACCTGTACGCCGTCCATTACACAAGCTGCTGCGTCGCACCTGGAGGTTTCATATGTAAGACCTTACACCAGGTTACACAGTCTCACCAGTGCTGCAGTAGGCCGACTGCATTGCGTCACTTGTTTGTCTGTGATGCTGCGCTAGAATTGCATCACTTGCAAAAAATATATTGTTAGAACAGGGATGGGGGAGTTCTCAACTGCGCCCTCCTCATAACACCTCATCTGTTTTGCCGCAGATCCTATTGTGATTTAAAACAAAAACACCCCTCCAGCACAACCTCCTACATAATGATCCCCTTCCACGTCCACCCATCCACAAATATTAACTAATGGTGACCTGGTATTGTACAGTTACAACTACTGAAGCTCTATTGTGGGCTTCAATTCATTACCCTCTCAATGGACTCCTGATGATTCAAAGCCTAAACTGTCTGTGTACTTCACAAATTTATATATTTAGCCACATGAACTAGAAATGTACTGAAAAAAACATAATCTCCTGGATACATGTCAGTAGGACACAGTTGCTTACTGGGCTGTCTGAACTCAAGGAGTCTGTGAAGAGCCACTGCAGTTACACTGGTGAGTGTCTTTTTTTTATCTCTTTAACACTTATGAGCCAGCCATTCTTTTCTTCATTTTTTTAAATTTAATATTACAACCTCAATTCTGAAAAAGTTGGGACAAAGTGTAAATTGTGAATAAAATCTAAATGCAATGACTTCCAGGACACATGAATCAATATATTTACAGTAGAACAAGGATAACATTTTAAATGTTGAAACTGAGACATTTTACATTTTTATCCGCGAAATGCGCCTGTTTCAAATTTTCCTCCTGCAGAAATTGGGACACTAGCAAAAAAAGGGCTGAAAAAGCTATTCATATTTAAGAGAATCAGCTGAAAGAACATTTAGCAAGTAATTAAGTTAACAGGCATCAGGTGTGTAACATGATTGGCTATAAAAGGGATGTCTAAGAAAGGCTGAGTCGCTCAGAAGTAAAGATGGCCAGAGGCTCTCCAACCTGTGAACCTCAACGTCAAATTGCAAAGTCTTTTAAGGTCTAATCCTCTACAGTGTATAACATCAGAAAAAGATTTACATAACATCAACTCAAGAAACTTGTCTCCTCAATGCTCACACGCCTCCACTCTGTGTTTACCATGGTAAACAGGCCCCCCTCCCAACTTTTTTGAGACATGTAACAGCCAACAAATTTGAAATGAGCTCATTTTGTGGATGAAATTGTAAAATTTTGTCAGTTTCAACATTTGCTATGTTATCTCTGCTCTATCGTGAATAATACAGGCTGGTGTGATTTGAAAGTCATTGCTTTTTGATTTTATTCACAAGATACACTTTGTCCCAATTATTTTGGAATTGAGATTATAGATCTGAATGTGTTGCATTGCATTCGGAGTAAAAGGCAGTATGTAATATGGAGAACACAAAAGGCAAACCATGTCTAATGAGCGGAGTGCATCAAATCTCAGAAAACCGCGAGGCAGACATGGTTTTGAAGGGCTGAGTTGGCATAGTCTTCTCAGAGCGAAGACAGTCTCCCCAGAAAACAAACATACGTTTCAGGGTCTGCCTAAAACAATGTTTTACCTGCATCAAAAACATTAATAATTTCTTTTACCTTATGCAACTATTTATGAAATGTATTGGTTTAAATTGTGGAACATAATTCAAATTATGTATTAAACGTATAGATAATGTACAACCCAGATTCCGAAATAATTGGGACGAGGGGTAAATTTTGAATAAAATCTAAAGGCAATGACTTTCAAATCACACCAGCCAGTATTTTATTCACAATAGAACTGAGATAGCAAATGTTGAAATCCACAAAATTAGCTTATTTCAAATTTTCTGGCTGCAACAGGTCTCAAAAAACACAGGCATAAAAGGGCTGAAAAAGCAGGTAATATATCAGAGAATCAGCTGAATGAACATTTAGCAAGTAATTAAGTTAACTGGCATCAGATGTGTAACATGGTTGGCTATAAAAGGGATGTCTTAGAGCATGGCTTCATAGTAGAAAAGACCTGATCTTTCACCGAATGAGAGCATTTGGCGCATAATTAAGCCAAAAGTCAGTCAAAAGAAGCCTGTATTAAACAAGAGTGGGATCAAATTCCAATGGCTAAACTCAAGAAACTTGTCTCCTCAATGGACAGATGCCTCCACTCTGTATTAAAAAGAAGAGGGGATGAAATTTTGCAGATGAAATTGTAAAATTTCTCAGTTTCAACATTTGCTATGTTATCTATATTCTATTGTGAATAAAATACTGGCTGGTGTGATTTGAAAGTCATTGCGTTTTAATATTATTCACAATTTACCCTTTGTCCCAACTATTAAGGAACTGGGGTTGTATAAATATATATAAATAACTAGAAAAGGCTAAATTTTCTGAAGAAAATTTGTGTGTTTGCTTTAGCAAGAAAATTTGAAGAAGTTGGCTTATAAAATGAGGCTGCTTGGAAACTGAGAGGTAAAGGAAATTGCGGAAGAAATGCTACGACTGCTGAAATGTAAACACAAGACTTTAAAGCTATAAATAATAGTTTAAGGATTTCTAAATTCTCAGCTGCATCCTGACCATGTCTGCTCTGCTTCAACCCAGCTGTAAAAGAAAAAGGGTGAATTGGAGTCAGTGAGGTTAATTCTTCTTTCTATGGCGCTGTGCGTATCTAGGTCAATGCAGTGCATGCTGAGAAATTAGCTTAATGGTGGCGCAAACGCAGCAGGCCACATTGGCAGACTGCTGCAGCTGTTGTCAGTGTCTCCCTCAGTCCCGAATGATACAACGCTGACCTCACCAAGTAGTGAGATGCTACTATTTGCGGCTCTCTGTTTATTTCTGTGCACAGTGTCTTTGCTAGCTAAATAGCTAATAATAGCAGGCTATAACATATCATTAACACATGTTGTGATATTATTCACGGATCACTTTTTATTTCTGCGCTATTAATAGCTAGTTAGCTCACAAACACATAGTGCACAGAACATGTTTGAAACGGGTCGAACTTGAGTTTTGAAATTGCCATCACTGCAGATGACATAATCAATAGCTTGCTGACGTAAACTATTTAACTACTCAATGAGAATGGAAAAGTTACGTCTGCTGGCTTAGCAAGGATAGCAGTTACGGCCATTTTGATACCAGTATTTTGCCTGTTTTAGATACGATTGTAAATATATCTAGGTAGTGCGAACAGTTGCTCGAGCAGTTTTTTTTCTGCTTTGCAATTTTTTTTACTGTAATGTGTTCTCATGGACCCGCCCTGTGAAAAGACTGGTCTTTGCTGCCTTTAATGTGCGCTCTTGGAGCTGGTTTGAGCGACGGTACAAAAGACTAAACCGAAAATTCTTTCATTGAGTTTGACGCAGAAGAATGAGATTTATCTAACAGTTGTATCAATCTTAATCAAAAACAAGCTGAGGCCAGGAAAAAGTCCAGCAGAGGGCAGAATTGAACCCCAATACAGCGACACCACAATTCATTTAAGTTAATAGTTAAAGCATTTGGTCCAACTGAGGTTTTAGCTAAGGCATCTCTTACATTCAACTGCCTCTACCTCAAAGATAGTAAGTCCAATCTGCGAAATGGAGATAACATACTAAAGAAAAGAGTCTGCTGAGCAAAATTTGTCTGTATTGCCAAAAATGTGGGACAAAGAGCAAGTTATAAAACTGTGTTTTTCAGCTTTCCAAGTGGAATTTTCTGTCTCATTTAATATTGGAGTCAATGGAGTTTCGGTTTTCTCCTGTCGCTTTTCGGCTCATACTGCCAAAACCATCTGTCCGATCGTTTGCATAGTTGCATTTTCGTGAGAAACACAACTTTTGCTACAACTTGAACTTAAAAATATTTATTTGGAGTGAAAACTGTGAGAGTTAGAGCAAGTTTAAGAGAAGACTTCTTTACGATTTTACAGCTGTTCGCCACTCTAACAGTGACGTCACCATGCTGTAAGTTCCCAGTGTGTATTGTAACAGAAATAATTTTTTAAAATCATAATAAAAAAATTATAGAAGTTACGAAAAATTTGAACATTTCAGAAATTATACAAGCTTAACTTAACATTTTGCAGTTTGAATGATATTTCTAGCTAAGTATGACAGAGTATAAAAAATAGCAGAAATAGCTGAGTCTACTGAATCAGCACAAAAATGGCTTGATTTAATAGGACCCCAAAAAATGACTTTTAAAATTAAATATCTCAAAAACTATAAATCAAAAATCTGTGCAGATGCAATGTAATTCAGAAGAAGCTGAATTTTTTTAAGTTTGAATGGAATTGATAGTTTAAACGGTGTAGGAGGAGTTAGTCGGCGAAATTTAGGCAGAAGAAGAAAAAGATTAAGAAGAAAAAGAAGTAACAGAATAGAGTGTGCTGCTTCTGCTGAAGCAAGCACACAATTATTCAAAACCTCTCCCATGTGAAAAAATAATTGCCTACTTAAATCTAATAACTGATTGTGCCACCCATGGTGGCAACAGCTACAATCAATAAGTTGCAATTACTGTCCATGAGTCTTTCACATTGCTAGGGAAGAATTGTTGCTTGTTGTTTTTTGTTGAATTGTTTTAGAAACTTTTACCAGCCACTACAAAAACATAAATTTTGTTTCTTCTGACCCATTCAAAGGTGGACTTGCTTGTGTGTTTTGCACCATTTTGCACCTGCATAATCCAACTGCACTTGAGATTTAGGTCACAAACTAATCGCCAGACATTCTCTCAGGATTTTCTGGAAGAGAGCAGAATTGTTGATCTCATCAACTGTGGAAAGTCACCCAGGTTCTGAAGCAGCAAAGCAGCCCCAGACCACCACACCACTGTGTTTGACTGGTTGTATAATGTGCTTATCCTGGAATGCTGAGTTATCTTTTAACCAGGGTAATGGGACTCATGTTTCCATAAAGTTCCACTTTTGTATTATCAGTCCACAGAATTTTATCCGAAAAATATATGGGTATCATCAAAATGTTTTTGGCAAATGTGAGCTATGCAACTCTCATGGATGCCATTTGCCTAGTGGCTTTCTTATCATGGAATCATGAACACTGACTTTAACTGAAGCAAGTGAGGCCTGGAGTTCTTTAGATGTTAGTCTGGGTTCTTTTTTTACCTCCTGGATGACTTGTTAATTTGCTATTGGAGGACTTTGGGTAAGCTGGCCAGACCTGGGAAGATTCACCATTGTTCCAAGGTTTTCTCCATTTGTAGATGGTTTGCATGAGTCCCAGACCCTTAGAAATTGCTTTGTAAACCCTTTTACAGACTGGCAGATATCAATGACTTCTTTTCTCAAATGTTTTGGAATTTATTTAGATTGTGGCATCATGTGCTGTTTTTTGCTTACTTTACCTTGCCAGACAGACTGTTTGTAAGTGACCATGAGATTCAACTAGGCTGGCAGTAATCCTGCCTGGTCGTGCCTGGAGAAATTAAACCCAGTTATCAATGAAATTTGCTTAATTGGTTTATTGAGTGACTGAGAGGGCAATTATTTTTTCACATAGAGTAGGGTTAAGTTAACTTTTTTCTCCACAATAAATGAAATAATGAAATAAAAACTGCATTTTGTAGTAACTTGGGTCATTTTGGTTCAATATTAAAATTTATTTGATGATCTGAAACACTCATGTGCGACAAATATGCAATAATAGATTAAATCTGGAAGGGGCATTTATTTTTTCACAGCACTGTAAAATGAGGCTGTAATTTGTCACTGTTGACAAAATCAGAAATTGTTAAACTGGGACAATCATAAAATTTTCGGTCACACCTTAGATCAAGCGTTGCTCATAAATGCTTTTTGCGGCATGTATAATGCCTATATAAATGAAACATAATGTCTTCATAAATCATTCGTAAGAAAATTTCATGCTTTTTAAAAGGTTTAATAAATCATGGTTAAAGTCCCAATCTGGCTCTTTCGACCTGCTACCTAATCATCCCCTGATCTAATTGGCTGTGCAAATTGCCCTCTCCCTCCCCAGCCCAACCCCCAGGGCTCCCTTGAAAAAGAGATTTTAATCTCAATGGGACTTCCCTGGTTAAATAAGGGTTAAAAAAAAAATCCTGATTCAGCATGTGATGCCAGATGTGATACAACTGACAATGTCACTTAGCTAGTGGCTAAATGCGATAAAGGGTGACATTGTCAGCTGAGTGACATTGTCAATATTACATCTGGCATCACATGGTGAATAAGGAGGTGTTATTTCACCCTTTACAAAGCATGAAATTTGCTGATGAATGATTTATGAAGACATTACTTCTCATTAATGAAGGCATTGTACGTGCAGTATGAAGCCTTTATGAGCAACACTTCATCTAAAGTGTAACCAAATTTTCAGATACTTGCCTGGGTTTTGCATGACTTGGCTCCGCCCCTCTTAGTGCCTTTATAAAGCGGAAAACAGCAAATGACCATTACACTAGGGGACTGCATAATACCTGTGAGGAGAACTGCTTTTGGGCAGTCAGTTTTTTTTCAGTGAGAGCAACTGACACATGGGACAATCTGCCATTGCTTGTTAGAAACTGAGAAACGTATCATTCATTTAAAACCAAAAGAATTATTAAAATCGTGGCTGATAGACAATCAAGTATCTAACCGTTGTGTATAACTGAACCGTTCCTGTTTAATGCTCTGTTTTATGTGTGGTTCTGTTTTAACCATTGTTCCATGAACTACTCTCCTTGCTTTTAAGTGTTTAATTTGTGCTTTGACTTGATATGCCTTGTGTGTTCATTGTTTTGTCATTCATCTGCCCAGGGACTAAATTTGACAATTAGCCAAGATGGCTAAACTAGCATATATACAGAAATTCAATTAATGTGCACTGTCCATGTAATTTTCAACAAAATAAATAAGTCCTGGAAGAAGAATATTGTACTTTGTTGTTGGCTATTAAAGCAGTATTAATAGCAGCGACCTTTGTACCACAGCATTAGTCGTGACCATGTCTCTGATTTTTAGTTCTCTCTCTGTAGGATCCAGGAGGAGAGAAATATTAATTCCTCTCAATTCTTTCGGGTGAGTTAAACCCAACAACAAAATGAGCAGCTCTGTGTTCAACTCCAGCAGGCTTTTCAACCACTCTTCAGGATCCAGTCCCCTCCTCTGGTATGAGTTTGAAGTGTGCGAAGAGTCACCTTATGGGTTTGTTTTCTTCTACATGGTAATGGTATTTAACCTGGTGGTGGGCTTTCCCATCAACACTATGGTGATGTGTCAGGTGGCCAGGAAGAAGAGTGACTCCTCCACCTCTGATATCTTCATCTTCAACCTGGCCATCGCTGATGCCTACTTCTGCCTGACGACCCCTGTTGACATGGTGAACCGGCTGCTGCTCAATAACACCAATGTATGGTACTTCCAGCGCTTTGCTTATGGGATCAAGACCACCACCCCACTCTTCCTCACCTGCATTTGCCTGGACCGCTACATGGCCGTGGTCCACCCTATTGTGTTTTCCGGTATTAGGGATAACAAGATCAGGATTGCTGTCTCCTTAGTAGTTTGGGGGCTCATGTTAGCTGGAGCATTCATCATGGTTGTCATGGGGGAGGAAAGCACAATCGGCATCTTCACTGTGCTGATCCTGGGGGCTTTCGCCATTATGGTCTTCTGTAACATCTCAATCATCTGGAATCTCAGGAAGTCAGTAGTAGGTAAAGAGAAGATGCACCCCTTGAAGAAGAAAGCCCTCAGGATGGTGGTCATTGCCCTGGCCATCATAATCTGCACCTACCTCCCCGCAGTGGCCCTTTATCCCTTTATCGATTACTACAGCGTTGTGGACTTCAAGTGTCACATCACTGTGGTTGTCTATGCCATCATTGACCTCAGCTGCAGCATTGAACCCCTGCTGTACATCTCCAAAATGGATCAATGTCTTGCTAACATGCCCTGCTGTCAAAGGCCTTCCAATGAGCCACAGAATGAGAGCAAATGAACTCGATCTTACATCTGGTCAGCTTGAGTTACCTTTGCCCTCAGTGAGTTCAGTGATCAAAAGAAAATGCCTGAAAATAGTTTGGATACCTTTTCAGACATACATCCATTTTGCTAAAAGACAACAGTGGCTTTTTGTAGAGATCCATCGTCTATAAAAATGAGTCCGTTATAATGGGGGGAAAAAACTTCAATAAAAAAAAGCAAACTCAACTGTAGCCATATATACTGAGTCAAAAAAGAAACTTCACACTCAAATATTTGTAAATATTTTCTTGAAACTTTTAACTTTTTTCCAACAAATTGGCACCACAGCTCACGACCTCGTCTGGTAGCCCACGTGTGACGTCAAAAGCAGAAGACCGACAAATTGTCTTACGTCATTTGCATAATCAATTTGTCACTGCAACGTCCACTAGGAATGAATTGTTTAGAGGTCATGTGACTGCCCTAACCATACGTAATTGCCTGCACACTGCTCTTATTCAAGTTGTTACTTACCATTTTTACTCTTGGACATTTCCGAAGCATTCCCGGTGGAACTGGTTACATTATGGACATTATTTTTATGATACACCATCTTTAATGAGTACAGAATTAAATAAAATCATTATTTAACACCTCATTTCTTGTATGTTCAACTTGTCGACTTCCAAACAAGCGTGAAGTTTTTATTTTGGCTAAGTATAATTAAATGCTGCATTTTCAACTCATTTTATGGTGAAACAAAGCAATTTTTTTAACTAACATTCAGAAATATACATTAAGAGCCCCATGAAGACATACAGTATTGTAATGTCTGATTGCCCCCTGATGCTGGTTATTGTTTGTGCACTTAGAGTAAATTATCTCATTTTTTCAGCGCTTTTCATTCTGGGTCCTTTTGATTCATTAACATTCATCCCAAATCAAAAATACATATTTTTCCTCTTACCAAAAGTGCTATCCATCTATCTAGATTGTTTTGGTGAGAGTTATCAAGTTTTATAACATTAACTTATAACTTTTTTATAACTACGTACATCTGCCACAGCATAGGAAATATACTAGTTTACTAGAAAGCCCGTAGTAAAGAAATCTTTTTTTTACGCACCACAGGAGATATGCAATTTAGTGTGCAAGTATTTCTATGGTGAATATCGCCAAAACCTGGCAAATGAAACCAAAGCAATCGAGATGAATAAATAGCTTTAGAAGTCAGATGGACTAATCGGACCACAACACTCCTGTTGAGTGCGACATCTTGTGCAGCAGTCTTTGTGGAGGTGCACCAAAGTGGTTTGCATTCGTGATAAACTATACTTAATCAGGGAGAAATAAAAATGTGTTTATGTCCGCCATTCAGAGAGCACTGTTCCATTTTTTTTTTTTTGCACATGCACATCATGTATATACACCTGAGTCAGTTCTCTCAGTTTGGTCTACTGCATTTCCTATGTTGCCATCTAGTGGGCGTAGACGACATTTCCTGTCTATTACCGTATTACTGTGTGCAACTGAAACATTACTTTGCCAATATTCAACAACTCCATCCCATTTGGGCATCAGTTAATTTCAAACGAGCACAAACCCAGAGAAGACGGTGGTGCGGGCCCAGTTCTAGGCATTGGCACAGAGGGGCAATGCCCACCCAAATATTCTGACTGCACCACCAAACTGACATCTTCATCCTCAGTCGCAGAAATAACTGTTGTTAAAACCCAAAAATTACTCATATTGATCATCTAACTGTTAACGTACTAATCCCAATGCATTATTCCTTATTAAATTTGAATGCAGCTGCAAATGTCAAATATTCTTTGAGGAATTCTCAAAACATGTCTATGTGGGAACTACAACCCCAATTCCGAAATAGTTGGGACAAAGTGTAAATTGTGAATAAAATCAAAATGTAATGACTTTCAGATTAAATGAGCCAAGATGTTATTTACCGTAGAACATAGATAACATTTCAAATGTTGAAACTGAGACATTTAATTTTTTTATCCATAAAATGAGCTAATATCAAATTTTCTGGCTGCAACAGGTCTCAAAAAAGTTTGGAAACAGGCAAAAAAGGGCTGAAAAAGCAATTAATATATTACAGAATCGGCTAAAAGAAGACATAGCAAGTAATTACATTAACTGGCATCAGGTGTGTAACATGATTGGTTATAAAAGGGATGTCTTAGAGAGGCTGAGTCTCTCAGAAGTAAAGATGGCCAGAGGCTCTCCAACTGGGGAAGGTTTGCGTAAAAAAAAAATTGTGGAATACTTATATAAAAACAATGTTCCTCAACGTCAAATTGCAAAAGCTTTGAAGGTCTCATCATCGTCAGTGCATAAAATCATCAAAAGATTCAGAGAAACTAGAAAAATCTCTGTGCGTCAGGGACAAGGCTGAAGACCTTTACTGGATGGCCGTGATCTTCAGTCCCTCAGACGCCACTGCATCACTCACTGGCTGTAAGGGTTTTCACCCTGCAGTTCATCACCTGCGGCTTGTTTTCACCTCCACCTTAACGGGCTGCATCTGTTGCTCGTTAGGGTGAAGGTGATTGTGTAGGTATATAGGGCTGGCAGTAGCCAGTCCTCATTGTCTCTGCATTCTTGTTTTGACCCTGTGTTACTGCTCCCCAGCTTTAAACTTTGTGTTTGGGTTTCTTTTATTAAAGCTCTCATCTTTATGCTCATGGTCGTAGCTCCGCCGGATTGATATTTGTATCTGGCGGGAGCGAAACCATGACACCGACATGATTCTTTCATTGACATTACTAATTGGGCCCAGAAGTACTTAAAGAAACCACTGTCTGTAAACACAGTCCGCCATGCCATCCACAGATGACTCCTAAAACTCTATCATGCAAAAAGGAAGCCATTGTTAAGCATGATCCAGAAGCACCGTCGTCTTCTATGGGCCAAGGGTCATTAAAAATAGACTGTAGCAAAGTAGCAAAGAGTTCTGTGGTCAGACGAGTCCAAATTTGACATTCTTGTTGGAAATTATGGGTGTGTGTCCTCCGGGCTAAAGAGGAGAAAGACCACCCTTCCTGTTATCAGTGTTCAGTTCAAAAGCCAGCATCTCTGATGGTATGGGGATGAATTAGTTCATATGGTGTAGGACACTTGCATGTTTTAAATAGCACCATGAATGCTCAAAGGTATATAAAGGTTTTAGAGCAACATATGCTCCGCTCCAGATGACATCTATTCCAAGGAAAGCCTTGCGTATTTCAGCAGGACAATGCAATACCACATACAGCAGCTATTACAACAGCATGGCTTCGTAGTAGAAGAGTCCGTGTGCTGAACTAGCCTGCCTGCAGTCCTGATCTTCCACTGATTGAGAATATTTGGCAAATAATTAAACGAAAAGTCTGTCAAAGGAGACCCAAAACTCTCAGGTAGCAGGAAGCCTGCATTAAACAAGAGTGGTATCAAATACCAATGGCTAAACTCAAAAAACTTGTCTCCTCAATGCCCAGACGCCTCCACTCTGTGTTAAAAGAAGAGATGTTACATCATGGTAAACAGGCCTCTGTCCCAACTTTTTTGAGACCTGCAGCAGCCATGAAATTTGAAATGAGCTCATTTTGTGGATAAAATTGAAAATTTTCTCAGTTTCAACATGTTCTATGTTATCTCTGTTCTATTCTGAATAAAACACTGGCTGGTGTGATTTGAAAGTCATTGTATTTTGATTTTATTCACAATTTACAATTTGTCCCAACTATTCCAGAATTGGGGTTGTATATTGGATGTCAGCTAGGTAGCTAGATAGTACGCTATAGGTATTTCTTTGTGTAACATTTGTTGCTACAGACATTGTTGTGTGGCTGGTGACAGCTCAACAGACTGTCATAAGATTACAAGCCAACTAGTCAACTATCTACCCAGTAATATTGACAGAAACATTTGTGACTAATACAGTATACTCTCATGTAATTTCATAATAAATTGTGAAATATTTTATCAATTATTCAGTATTATAAAAGTTTATAATTAATGTTAATTAAATAAGAAAACGTTGTATCCTCAATTAATATTTATTGGAAAACTGGCCTGCTGAATAATCCACGGAGTAAAATTTAGGGAAGCTATTTTACGTTGCGCAATTTATGTTACTTAAGATGGGCAGACGCACGCTTCATGCACATTGTGCCTTTCCTAATACATAAACTGATGTCATCGTACTTTGAGAATGAGTGGACTCGGGGGGGGGGGGAGTGAAAATAATTATTGCACTCAAATTTTGCCACTGTTATCCCCAAACTTAAAAATTACGTAAAAGCATTTTATTTTGTCCTGATTTTTCCATTCATAAACATGCCACATCGGCATGGTAAAAGTTTTCTAATATCTGATCTGGCCATATTAACAAGCATAGGCTGCGTAGCGAGGAGATTGACTATAATTTCCCTCTGTTACCATTCAGTCGCTTGTACATTGTCCATTCATTTTTAATCTGAAGAAGCATAAGCAGACTAAACAATACAAAGAGCTTGTTTTTTTGTGTGACACCAGAGGCAGAATCCCATGAAAACTTTGCCGATGGAACAATTTCCCGTAATTGTGCCGTAATTCTTCTTGGTATGTTGCCATGTCTTCCTCTTTGATTAGTAGAGTCTTAACTAGCATTTGATGTTGTTACAAGCTGTGTGACCTGGGCGCTCTGAAGTATTTACAACTCCATGAAGTTATGTTCACTACAGAAGCATGTCACTCCTTAATGCAGTGCCATCTGAGATCACAAAATCCAAAATGTAGTATTAGGCCTAGCCATTTACGTACGGAGATTGCTCTGGTTTCTCAAAATTCTCAAAATCTTCTTTTAGAATTATGGATTATTGATGGTGAAATCCCTAAATTTTATGTATTAGTACATTGAGCAATGTTGTTTACTTGCTCACACAGCTTTTGGCAAAGTGGCAAACCTCAAACCATCATGCTGCTGTATGACCATTTGAATCTGCTCATTTTATACCCAATAATAGTTTAAAGGAGCAGTATGTAAGTTTGTGGCCAAAACTGGTAGTCCAATCATATTCAAAATAGTGCAGAGCGCAATATCCCCTCCTCCTCTCCCCCAGACGAGAGGTTGCCAGATAGGTTGCCGGATCCAGCAAGAACGTCTACCACACGGAGCTACCATGGCTACGTTTCAATATCACCAATGATTTGCTCTGACAGGGTTGTGTTCAGTTCAGTTCAGAAAAGATCGAGACTAATGACTAACTAACTTTAGCAATGGTCATATTGGTCAACTTGCTCGTCACTCTTCTGTGTGGATAGCCCACTAAAGTCCATACTATAATATGCGTAAAGAATGAATGAGGACTCATTTGACCGATGTACTGTCTCAATTACATTTCATATTGCCATAATGGCTGTGCTAATGATGGAACGGTTTCCACAGCGTCTCAGCAAAATGCCTGAGAAACAAACTAATAATGCATTGCTAATGTTATCAATGAAGAGCCACGGTTACCTTTATTTCTCAAACAATTTGTTACCTAGTAAATTCACGAAATATTTCGGAATCATAACGTCAGACATTTGTGCTCCGAAACACTTGTAGCTGCCGCTCAGTGGTAACTGGCAACCTGGATGCCGAAATACTACTGACTTCCTGATTGGGAGATGGAAGGTGGCGCAACCGGCCAAAACACAAAATGACAACATAAACATTAGTTGTGGGCAGCAACTTCACTTTAGTCCAGCCAGAATATTCTCATTACAAATGTTGTAAGTGATATAAGTATTTGAAATTAACATCATTCTTTAATGTCTGGTGATATATCAGGCCATTTCTTGATTAATCACCTTACATTTCCTACATATTGCTCCTTTAATTTTCACTCTTTCTGATTCCTGCAGGTTGAATTATAATCAATTACCTTGGTCATGGCTTGTCTTGGTCTACCTTGTTGTTGGCAATTTGGCAGGTTGCTGTTTCTGAAAATTTCTATACAGGCATCAAGGATTCGAAGACCTGACTTAGCCATTCACACCTGGGGAACAGAAGCTACAACAATTTCCTGACTTCTAAATTTCTCTTTCAAAATACGGTAAATCTGACCCAAAGCATTTTTATGCATTACCTTTATATAAATAAATATTTATCATGCAAGGTACTGGTATTAAAAGATATATTTCCTTCACTGTTTTTTAGACCTACTTCTTTTACAATATAACTTCTCATTTGTAAATTTTAAAATATTTAAATATTAAATACAGTATTTACAAATATTTACTAAATATTTGTTTTGGGTAAGTTGCGTTATTTTGATAAATTCTGAAAAGTTTCCTTTACCTGTAACTATCTGACTACATCAAATTAAATCTCAATTTGCCCAATTTTTAAATGTATTATCATTTAAGGCTGGTTCAAATTTCATATCATATCTCTTTCAAAAATATAAAATCTTTTTGAATATCCTTTAGTTTTCCGACTTTTATCCAGGCGATTATTGTGTTCTTAATGTCTAAGTTTTAAATTTTTCTAATATTCTTCTTTGTCACTTTACAAGATACATACATGCTCTAATACTTACCCGTTTGTTCAATTTCAATCTCCTTCCATTTTACTGCTGAATTGTGACAGAGCCAGACAGTAATTAGTTTAATTAAGGCAGCATAATAAATTACCAAATTTGGAAGAGCAAGTCCCCCATTTTGTTTAGTTAATTTAGGCAACTTTATTTTGTCCGAATAAATTCATTAAAAATTTGATCCCATTGGTTAGATTTTTTTCTTTTTGATATTTGAATTGGTAAATTTTGAAATAAAAAATAAATCTTGGCAAAATATTAGTTGTAATAACCTCAAATATTGTCAAAGGGATCTTGTAAAATTCGTTGCTCCAAAACTCCAAAATTATATTGATGAAGTTGACTAAAATCTTGAGATAATCAGCCCTAGATATCTCAGTTTATTTTGTACCAAATTGAAATTATATTTACATTTAACAGTAGATGATTTTGGCTGCCCAACTACCATTGCTTCAGATTTACCCATATTTAACTTATATCAGACACTTCACTATAAGGTTTTGTTTCCCCCTTAATTGAAGCACCTATTACTAAAACCCCATAAGTCACACTTGACTTGACTTGACTTGTGGGGTTTTAGTAATCAGTGCTTCAATTGTCTCAAGTGACTGTGATGTTAGTAAGATAAAAGATCACATCATCTGCAAACATAGCTAGTTTGTGCTCTTGTTGTCCCAATGGCAAACGCTGTATTTTTTGGTTACGCCTTATTCACTCTGTTCCATCACTAAAATAAAAATTAAAGGAGAGAGAAAATCTCCCTGGCTTGTTAACCGATAAAAATTAAAAGACTCTGGGATAGTACCATTTACTCTTATTCTTGCCTTTGACGTATTTTATATATTTTTTAACCGACTGATAAATTTTTCATTAAAGGGGACTTAATATGCTCTTTTTCCAAGTTTATATTTTGGTCTTCGACTCCCCTAGAATACTCCTGATCGCCAAAGTAAAAAAAAGGTACTTATTTCGCTCGTCCTGCCATCCTCAAAAAACCCCATTTGTAGTCCATAGTAGTCTCTGCCTGAAACGCCTCACTGGGGTGGCTCTTCCGCTATTGCCCCCACTCCCCATGTTCCCACTTTCTTCTGACTGGCCAGCTCTGTGGAGTTTGGGTTGAGGTGGGACGATGCAAAGTGAAACGTGAGACGCGTCTGCCATCTGAGCAGAGGAATCAGGGGGAAATTCTGCTTTCAAACGCAGTACATGTGTATAGATCAAATGAAATTAACTAGTTCTAATTGTAGAACGGGTCAACATGCCTGAATGTTGACCGGAGACCATAGAAATCCAGTGGGTCTGAGTTTAGAGGGAAACATGGACAGTGAGGGGCAGCTAAAAGTGGACCAACAGCTTATGGACTGCTTCGGTGTGTATTAGGACCTGCTGGTTACTTGCATAGCTGTGGTGGGTTCTTAGCATGGTCTGTAAGTTCCGTCTGCGTGAACCGTTGCTTATGTGGAGCTAGAGAATCGATCACTTTTACGGGAAATAATTTAATATTCAATTGATGGCAATGCAGCGTTTGTAATACCGAACACGTTAGCCTTTGCGCTTCCCAATTGCTTTCACCAGTCGTATCAGAGCTTGCCCAGCCATTGGAGATGTATCAGGCTCATCCCGGTCATTGATAAGTGAAGCGATCGTTTCATAAGCACCCAAAAACGCACTCCAAGCTCTGCAAAATCTACTTCTGGTCTGACTGCAGCCCAACTCGGCAGAAACGTGCAGCACCTCTCCGGTTAGCTTCAACTGTAGTGGCTACACATTGATGCTTACCGAAGTAACACAAGCATACCGATCATAATAGCTGCATATTAACCAGGAGCAGTTTTAATTGGCAGAGCACACAAACTACCATGAAGTAGCTGATAAGCTGTCATGACTTTCAATGTAATCCGTCGCGTGCAAAATTTGTTTCGCGTCCGGTGTGAAAGCTGCTTAACGCGCCTTTAACGCCTGTATTCGTGTCTTTGCATTGACTTTGAATGTAGCTAATCTATCGCGCAAAAAATTTGTTTCGCGACTGGTTTGAAAGCTGCTTGACGTCCCCATAACGATTATTTGTGTCTTTGCATTGACTTTTAAAGTAGACTAATCTGTCCTGCAAAAAATTTGTCTGATGTGAAAGCAGCGTTATGGATAGTATGCAACAGCGAGAGAGAGCTCGGTTATGTTATGAACATGATTTGCAGACCATAAGTTCCGTTAGCGCGGACAAGCTGCTTATGTGGAGCCATTGAATTGATCAGTTCTACAGGAAAGAATTACCTATTTAATCTCCGCTTTTTTCGGCTTTTTATTAGCCACAACAATTTCTAAAGGGGGAAGAAATTATGACAAGGTAGTGCAGAGAAATCATTTGTAAACCGGTAGAGCTTCTGCGTTTCGCATTGCTTTCATGGTAGCACCAGAGAGCTTGCTCAGACATTTGTGAAGTATCTGGCTGATCCCGGTCATGGATAAGTGAAGCGATCACTAACTGTAGTGGCTACGATCGAGTAACGTTATGCCACATTGATGCTTACCGAGGTATCACAAGCATACTGATCAGAATTACTGCATATACGTTAACCAGGAGCATTTTTAATTAGCACGACACGCAAACTAACATGCAGTAGCTGGTAACCGAGCGGTCATAACCACAGAGACAAACCCTTGCAATACAGGTACTACAGACAGCAAGTTCTGTTACTGTGAACAGTTGTACTAAGCATCCAAATTACAAACAATTATTAAAAGTTAGCTTCAAATGAGGTTTATGTTCACACACCCTCTGTAGAATTTCCCCTGATATCACTCTTGCATAATTAGGACACAAACATTAGCAACAGTAACTTGGCTACGTTAGACGCGGTGCTACAGCCACGATCAACTAGCTATCACGTCAGGTTGGCTTATGCAGTAAAAGCAACTTACAGCTTCAGTGTCTGTGAGTCACAGACAGTCGGGACAGATACAGGCTTTATCTTCAGATATTATACAAAGCCTGCGTTAGCTTCACTTACATTATTTGCTGTTATATCGTTACTTACAGCTTGTGGCTCCGAGCGCTTGATTGATGCAACTGCTTCAGGTTTGAGAAGCAGCTGAAATGCTTATCCTGTGTCGAATTATCCTTTATTGAGAAAACTGTCTTTGGTGAAATGCTGAGCACAAACAGCTAACATTCCCTTTGGCCGTGACTGTTTGCTGCCAGCAAACAAAAAAAAGCTACCCACTGATTTCTGGTGGCATCGTCTTTTGGAAGAGAAATATTTGTTTTCTTTTGTGTCCAAAAGTAAATGGACAAGTAGCTTTGAGAGAGATACTGACAAAATTGCACCTCAAATGATCTGCAGTTCTTCTTTTGTATTTCCAAAAGTGTAGACGCTACTAAGGCATAGTATGATCTGCCGTTGTTGGTACCTGCTAGAATAGTTTCCAATGTGGGTAGGTCCAGCACAATGGATGGCTCTGGCTAGGTCTGTACTAATTGGACGGCACAACCTGACAGAGGTGTCAAAAGTATTCAGATTCATTACTTGAGTAGAAGTATAGATAATGGGGTTTAAAAAGACTTTTGTAGAAGTGAAAGTGTCAACTCAAATAGAAGTATAAAAGTACTGGCTTTAAAAACTACTTAAAAGTAAAAGTAATAAGAAAAAATGCCATTAAGGATGAAACCAGCTTAGGCCGCGTGCCAGGGGGGCCTATTGTACACTTCCCCACTTTCAAATAAAACCACCATTTTTCCAAATTCCATGACGACTAATGCCATGTTAAAATGTTAATGTTGAAAAATTTGTGATGCACTAGGCTACCCTTTTCAGCCTCATATGCCCATTGAAAATGAATGCATTTCAGTACAATGAAAATACATTCAAGAACCATGTGTACTACCAAAAATGAATCATTAGACTGACGGTCTAATGATTTATTTTTGGTACTACTGAGCATTAACATGCGTTTCATGGAGCAAATAACACGATGACTAGTGGTATGCCTAAGTATTGTAATGGTGCAAAAAGTCAAACTTCAGAGGCGTTTTCAATAAGCTTTATTGGAATGTAAAATTACTTCCAACCTTAGCTGCAGTTGTTTTTGGATCCAGCGATTTCAAAAAATTCTTCCAGGTACCGCCAGGGATGTAGAATGCTTGGCTTGTCGTTGTCGTTGTCTTCCTGGCTACCAGCCTCCTCGCTGGTGCTTGCCTTGGTGCTTGCTTGGGACATTCACTGGGCTTCTCTTCGCTACTACAGGCAACTTCGCACTAAATGCACGAGTCCAACTATGCACTGCAACCACGTGTCTCTTGCTTGCATCTAACGTGATTTGTATTCGTCATTCATGTGCAGGGGCAAAGGATCGCATACAAACCAATAGGGTGTCAGAATTGTATGTGTTTATACTTCTCACCCAATCACAATCTAATTGACTATATCCGGATGGCGCGATTTATTTGGATGTTTTTTTTTTTGAACAATGAAAAAAAAAAACTGTCTAAATGAAATCAGAGTAACGAGGCTGTTTTTAAAAATGTAAGGAGTAGAAAGTACCGATAATTGCGTGAAAAAATAAGGAGTAGAAGTGAAAAGTTGCCTGAAAAATAATTACTCCAGTAAAGTACAAATACCTAAAAATTCTACTTAAGTAGAACTTAAGTATTTGTACTTCGTTACTTGACACCTCTGCAACCTGACGTTAGGTTTTACCCAGATTTCGTGAAGATCTCGGGAGGAGCTGTTCAGAGAGGAAATCACGCTCACAAAATCACGTTCTTGGATTACGGCAAAATCCGTGTATCTAATGTTTAGAAACTTTTCAGAGGTTGAGCATGGCCAACCAACATTATAACATTACTAATATGTATTAAAAGAAGGATCAGCATGTTAGGTCCCCTTTAAACTTAAATTTAACAATAAAATCCTATAAAATGCTTCATCTGCATCTAGTATTAAAATAAGCTTTCGTTATTTAGTTTACAAATAATTTTCCATAATATTCAAAGTTCTTCCAACATTCTCTCCCAGAGTTCTATTGGGGACAAATCCTGACTGATCCAAAAGTGTAAGATTAGGAATGATATTTTCAATCTATTTGCAAGAATTGAAGTCAGTGATTTACGATCAATGTATAATAAAGAAATTGGGCGATATGAAGAATGTTCTGTTATTTCTTTGGCTTCCTTATGAATCAATGTTATACTTGTTGACTCCCAAGCATCTGCATATTGTGCTTATTCCGTCGCCCAATTAAATGTTTTACATAATAAAGCCTCTAAGAAAGTTTGAATTTCCTGATGAAATTCAATTGTAAATCCATCACTTCCTGGGCATTTCTCATTTTTTGTCTTTCATATCATAAAAGATAATTCTGTCTCATTTATTATCTTAATTAATTGATTGTTTTGGTCTTCCGTTACTTCAGGCAAAACTATATGTTCCAAATGTACGTTTGAACTTTTTCAGCAGGTGTTTCATTTGCTTCTGAAGTACACAATTTTTGACAATATTTAACAAATTCTCAGCTAAGGGTTCAGCAATCACCGGCCTGAGAGGAGATGTGTGAAAAGTGTTATTGATGTGGGAGTTAGACACCAACTGTACTGTGTATGCTGATTCATTCACCTTCTGGATGACACAGAAGGGGCCAATGAACCATGGGCTTAACTTCTTGCAGGGCAGAAGGAGGCCCAGTTCACTTGCTCAGAGTTAGACTCGGTCCTTTGTCTGGTGTTGGGGGGAGTCCCAACGTCTCTGGTCCGTCCGGATCTTCTGGATCTTTCTGATCTGGAAGTAGATGGCCTCCCAAACCTTCTTGAACCAGGGGTCCACCACCAGGATTTCCGTCTGGCTCTGGTCCCACAGGCACAGGGGAGGTTGCCGTCTAAGCATGCACTGGAAGGAGCTGAGTCCAGTAGACCCGCTCTTTTGGGAGCTCTGGGCATACTCCACCCAGGGAGCTATCTGGAACAGTCTCACTGGCGCTGATGGCAGTAGGCTTGGAGGAACCTCCCCAGATCTTGGATGGCTCGCTCCACCTGCCCATTGGCTTCAGGGTGGTATCCCAAGGTGAGGCTCACTGTGGCTCCTAGTATCTGGGAGAAGGCCCTCCACACTCAGGCCCACGGTCAGATACAATTTCCTTCGCAAGCCCAAAATTCCAGAACACCTGCTCAAATATGCGCTGTTCAACTTGGAGTGCAGATGGTAATCAACAGTGAAATGTGACCATGGATGATGGGGTCCTGGCAGTGGGTTAAGTTTACCCGCAGGCAGCTGTCATGGTGTTTTGGACATTGCGCATACAGAGCAAGAGCGCACGACTGCCTCCACATCCGAGGCCAGGTGAGGCCGCCAATATTTTCGGCTGATGAAGCTTGTCATTCTTTTTATTCTGGGATGTCCTGCTGACAGAAAGTTGTGGGCCCATAGACTTACTCGCTTATGAAGATTAGCGGGAACGAATGTCCTACCTGCTGGCACAGAAGCAGTAGGAGGATTTCTCCGGGTCTCCTTCGCAATCTTGCGATCTGGCTGCCACCTGATCGGAGTGAGAATGCAAGAGGAGGGTAGAATGAGCTCTTCTGCTTCCGGATCCTTCTCGGCTTTGTATCTTTGTGATAGCGCATCGGCTTTGATATTCTTTGAGCCTTTATTGAACAGGAGCAAATGCATTAGACATGATTTTGAATAAAATAAAAAACAGATGTCCAGCACATGGGTTTCTAGCTAAGGCTAATTTGCAACCCCTGTCCCTGGCTAGGCCTTTACTATTAAACAAAACTTCATGAGCAAAGTTAAGCAGTACAAAATGTTAAAACACAAGGAAAGACAAAATAAAGACAAAACATAAAGCAAAAACACAACAGGTTATAAAAGTTCATGTCCACAAGCTTGTTTCAGTTTCAGCCATTGTTTTACTTGTGTATTAAAAACCTTGAGCTCTGTCAATGTTCTGATTTCAGATGGTAATGTGTTCCAAAGTTTTATTCCGATTACTGAGAAAGATGACTGCCCAAATGCTATTCGCGTTTCGCTGTTCTACAGTAATTGCCTGTTGCAACTCTAGTTTTAATTCCACCATTTTGTTTGTTTACCAATTGGCAGAGTATTTCTGGAACAAGGTTTTTCACACACTTGAATGAGGGTTTCAGAAATGAAAAGCCAACAAAACTGTCAATATCAAGAAATATAATTTACTAGGTTATTTGGCAGTGGTACCATCTAACAGGTTTCTGATCAATTACTTTCAGTGTTTAAGTTGCATTGATCAGTCAGGATGAGGAAAGGGTGGCAGGCCCCCTCATACCAATGCCTCCATTCTTCCATAAGCTGGCCCTTACTGCCATGAGTTCCCAGTTGCCTACATCATAGTTGGCCTCTGCGGGTGTCAGCATGTGTAAGAAGTACGCACAGCAACAAAGACAGCTGTCAAAGCCTCCAGACCACGACACCAAGTCTCATGGATACGAGGGCCCTTAAATTGGTGCCCTTCCCTTACAAAGAAGCAAAAACATTTACAGCACATGAGTGATGAGCAAATGAAATGAGCCCATTTAACACTTCTCCCCAATTAATCAAAACCCTGTCATATTCACATGTATCTATACACTTACGGACCCTTAAATGCACAAACATTTCCAAACATACAAACGCATAAATTCATAGACACATGCATACATTCACATTTAACTGAAAACGCAAATAATTAAAAAGACAACCTCTCTCTTTTAGGCTATTATCAGAAAAAAAAAATGTAAACTTATTTACTAACTTTTATACAAGATTTATATCACATTTTATCTTTTTTTCCCCTCTTCCCCCCCCTTTCACACAATCTTCTGTTACCCAAAAACTTAAAAGAACTATTTAATTAATGGAAAGGAAGAGAAGAACAAAAAACGAACTAACCACTAAAGTATTAAAAAATTCAACATATGCATTACATAAATGCAGTGCTGTGCAAAAGTCTTAGGCACATTTAAAGCAATTTTGTAGAGCAAATATACTCGCAAAAATTATTAAATAAAATATTAAATTTCTAATAACTGAGAAATGTACTGAGCAGAGCTGTAAACTGTTAAAAACTAAATCAAATCAATATTTGGTGCAACTACCCTTTGCCAAAAAATGTGAGACACTGTCCTACTGTGATTCAGTTTTATAAGATGATTGGTGTTTGCTTCTTCCAAGCAGAGTGGAAAATTTGCCACCACTCCTCTGCAGACTGACTGTCTCACCCTGTCCTAAGTTATTGCAGACAGCCATGATGATGTTGACATCAAGGCGCTATCAAGGCTAAAGAATCTGTACTGGCTTAATTTGATGGAATAAAAACATTTATTTGTGAAACTTTTCTTTAAATTAGCATTTGGAATTTCACATGTATTTTTCTATCTTCAGAAACTCTAATATGGAAAAGAAAAGTAAACATCTAAAGCAAATTTAAGTTTTAAAAAGTGCAGGGTGCCTACATATATAGAGCTACAAATATAGACTTTTCTTGATATCTGATAATTATTTCTCATCATTTTGGCCCCTTGAATGTAACTGCCAGAGCAATAGTCATGTTTTTAGCATGTCCACAACCATAGTTCAGATGTTTATTAATATTCTAAAGCAATAAAGTTTATATCTATGTAATTATTTCCCTACCAAATCTGAAAACAATTAAATTGAAATGCTATGGCACCAAACTGATGATTATACCGGCCATATTTTCTTGGTGGCATGTTGTCAGAACTTGTCCACAAAATCCTTTTACAGAATCCTTTTTGTCAGAACCATCAAGGATCGAAATACAGGCCTAATTATGAGAAATAAATCTTCTATTTGTCGCAGAACATTCACATATCAGGCAAAATAATGCGAAATCCAAATCTCGGGACACTGTTTTCTTTAAGTTGTGACGACCGATTTCAGTAAAATTCCGAACCTACGGGTTAAGGTGTTTTTTTTTAATATATATATACAAAAGCGACCTCTGGTGGAAAGTATACGAAATACACATTTTCCAGCATATTAAATTGCATGTTTTCGTCCCTGAAAGGAATGGAACACGTTAAAGCTGTTCAATTTCATTTTGTACCCGACTGATGCAGAAAAATCGAAAATTAAAATTTTTTTTTCGGAATGATTTTTTACAAGTTCCGAAACTGAGAGATTCGAGAGATGATAACCCATAGCTCCATTATCACCCAGTTTTTTTTTTAACCATATAAAGATGGCAAGATCCGAGCAAACACCGATAGATTTTTTGACAGCATCGTTTTCTAACATTCTTTTACAGGATGATTGAAATTTGTCAAATAACAAAGGTGCTATAAGTGTCTGAAACATTCTAATTCTGATTCTAAAGAAGTCTGGAGAATGTATTGGTTAAATTACATTTACTTATCTTTGGTTAAATTAGTTTGGGGTTAACAAATAATATTTTCTGAAGATAGAGTGATGAAGTATCCATGTTTTTTACGGGATCCAAAGCGTTTTGTTCTCTGTTGACTAAGATAACGGGCATTTAAAATGACTGTAATAGGCCAAGCTGAAGAAACCCTCACACTTGGAGTTCAGTGGAAAACCTGGATAGTTTCAAAACAGATTCTGTTTTGGATTAGCCTAAATTTTGTCTTTTTTCTAGCAATTTCCACCTATGCAAGATCTTGAACCCATTCATTGTTGCAGGTAGGATAAAAATAATTTCAATGGGTATGTACAACCCTAATTCCAAAAAAGTTGCGATGCTGTGTAAAATGCAAGTAAAAACAGAATGCAAACCTCATAAAGCCAAATTTTATTCACAATAAAACAGTCAAAATATCAGATGTTGAAAGTGAGACATTTTACTATTACATGAAAAATATAAGCTCAACTTTAATTTGGTAGCAACTATACATCTGAAAACAGTTGGGACAGGGGCAACAAAAGGCTGGAAAACTAATACATATCAATAAAAAAAAGCTGGAAGAGCATTTTGAAACAAATTAGCTTAATTGGAAACTGGTCAGTAACAGGACAGAGTTTTAAAAAGAAGTAGTTTAGAAGATGTTTATTAATATTCTAAAGCAATAAAGTTTATATCTGTGTAATTATTTCCCTACCAAATCTGAAAACAATTAAATTGAAATGCTATGGCACCAAACTGATGATTATACCGCCCATATTTTCTTGGAGGCATGTTGTCAGAACTTGTCCACAAAATCCTTTTACAGAATCCTTTTTGTCAGAACCATCAAGGATCGAAATACAGGTCTAATTATGAGAAATAAATGTTCTATTTGTCGCAGAACATTCACATATCAGGCAAAATAATGTGAAATCCAAATCTCGGGACACTGTTTTCTTTAAATTGTGACGACCGATTTCAGTAAAATTCCGAACCTACGGGTTAAGGTGTTTTTTTTAATATATATACAAAAGCGACCTCTGGTGGAAAGGATACGAAATACACATTTTCCAGCATATTAAATTGCATGTTTTCGTCCCTGAAAGGAATGGAACAAGTTAAAGCTGTTCAATTTTATTTTGCACCCGACTGATGCAGAAAAATCGAGAATTATTTTATTTATTTTTTTCGGAATGATTTTTTACAAGTTCTGAAACTCAGAGATTGGAGAGATGATAACCCATAGCTCCATTATCACCCAGTTTTTTTTTTAACCATATAAAGATGGCAAGATCCGAGCAAACACCGATAGATTTTTTGACAGCATCGTTTTCTAACATTCTTTTACAGGATGATTGAAATTTGTCAAATAACAATGGTGCTATAAGTGTCTGAAACATTCTAATTCTGAGTCTAAAGAAGTCTGGAGAATGTATTGGTGAAATTACATTTACTTATCTTTAGTTACATTAGCTCGGGGTTAACAAATAATATTTTCTGTGATGAAGTATCCATGTTTTTTACGGGATCCAATGTGTTTTGTTCTCGGTTGATTAAGATAACGGGCATTTTAAATGACTGTAATAGGCCAAGCTGAAGAAACCCTCACACTTGGAGTTTAGTGGAAAAACTGGATAGTTTCAAAACAGATGCTGTTTTGGATTAGCCTAAATTTTGTCTTTTTTCTGGCAATTTCCACCTATGCAAGATCTTGAACCCATTTATTGTTGCAGGTAGGATAAAAATATTCTCAATGGGTATGTACAACCCTAATTCCAAAAAAGTTGGGATGCTGTGTAAAATGCAAGTAAAAACAGAAAGCAAACCTCATAGAGCCACATTTTATTCACAATAAAACAGAGTCAAAATATCGGATGTTGAAAGTGAGACATTTTACTATTACATAAAAAATATAAGCTCAACTTTAATTTGGCAGCAACTATACATCTGAAAACAGTTGGGACAGGGGCTACAAAAGGCTGGAAAACTAATACGTATCAATAAAAAAAAAGCTGGAAGAGCATTTTGAAACAAATTAGCTTAATTGGAAACTGGTCAGTAACAGAACAGTTTAAAAAAGAAGTAGTTTAGAAGGGCGGAGTCTCTCAGAAGATGGGCAGAGGTTCACCAATCTGCAAAAAACTAGAATAGAATAACTGGACAGCTGACGCAATAGTAAACTGCACTGGAAGGTTGAGGCAACCGAGTGGCCATATTGGTATGCCCGGTTGTAATCAACCAATTCTATGGCTAGGCTGACCCAAGGTCTATCTTTCCAGGGGAGCAAACATCTATCAAGTTATTTGGCAAGACAATTCATTGGCTAATAGTTAGTAAAGTAGTAGTTCACATGAGAGGAGAGGTGAGCAGTAGCTAGCTGAAACTGGCATTTGTGATAGTGATCATTTGGTACCACTTCAGCAGTTATACATTTTCACTCGTAACTTTGCAAAATTTTATTCAAATCAGATTATTGAGCGATGCAATGAGGTTCGCTGCATTTGTGCTGGTTAAAATTAGCTTTCATGATTTAACCATTGACTGCCCAACATTAGCCTAGCGTCCAGGCATCTGTCAGTCAATGACCGGTTGCGCTTTCTGAAATCAACATATTCATGATCATACGCAAAACAAGCAAATTATTGGTATTAACTTGTAGCTAGGTATGTGGAGGAAATGCAATCTATATATGACGTACGGTCATTATTTTTTCACCATGTTTTTTTTCTCCCTTTACCTTGAAAATAGTCAGGAATGTTGGATTTTATACACATCCTCAGAACTCACCCCAGTGGAATCTTAGCTTTCCATAAATGAGCCAATAACCCCATCTACAGCCCAAATGTGGTTTTACTGCAAGCGCAGACTATTATAAAACATCTATGTGTATCAATGATGCTGGAAATTTTTAGCAATTTGCATCATAATTCACTATTCTTAGGAAATTAACTGGACGAATATGTTCCATGATCATAATACGCACTTGTTTTTCTAAGTAAAAGCTTATTTAAAATAACTTGATTGTAAAATAAACTATCTGACTGAAGTGAGGGACATGCACATTCTTTAAAAATATAATTTCATCAGGAGTCATGCAGTGAAAACACATCTAAAATGGTATGTCTATGTCCTTAACAGATTGGACACATCCCATGTGTCACACGTTGTTAAAATATATAAAAATAATACTATGTAGATGCCTGAGCTCAACCAATATGTTTTTTGATAAGTTTTTTTTTTAGGGAACATTCAAATCTGGGTAAATGAAATATTTTTTTTCCCCACAAGTTACAACGTCCAAATGGCATCCTATAAAAAATGACTCCACGCTTAACAAGTTTGTTTGTGGTATTTTCGGTATAATTATCCGCTAAATATTCAACCGTCGTTGACAAAGTCATTTTCTGACAGAAACGCGTGAATACTTAAGGCACAACAGTACAGACAAGGTTTGTGACTTTTTTTTTTTACTCATTCTTTCTATGGGCAATTTGAAAACTGGAAAATCGCTAATTGGTGTAGCCTAGTGGTTAAGGTGTGTCACTTCAGCGTACACAGCCACGGTTCGAATCTCTGGTCAGGTGTGTTTTTGTAAGCCAGGAGTACCATTTTGCTTGTAAATATAATTGCTGGGGTTTTTATTCTTTTGACTTTCTCCCCCCATTTCTTTCACCCTATTTGTATTCATTATCTTATTAATTTGCTTATTTAAAAAAATTAATTGCTCCAATGGAGCCAAACTTCATTTTCTTTGTATTTATTGTCTTTGAATGGGAAATTGTGTAGGCTATAGGATTGGCAGAAATAATAATTTAAAAAATGATAAATTCATCTAATCTCATCATCTGCCGCTTAATCCGGGGCCGGGTCGTGGGGGCAGCAGTCTAAGCAAAGATGCGCAGACTTCCCTCTCCCTGGACACTTCCTCCAGTTCTCCCGGGGGTATCCCGAGGCGTTCCCAGGCCAGCCGAGCGACATAGTCCCTCCAGCGTGTCCTGGGTCTTCCTCAGGGCCTCCTCCCGGTAGGGCATGCCCGGAACACCTTCCCAGGAAGGCGTCAAGGGGGCATCCGATATAGATGCCCGAGCCACCTCAACTGACTCCTCTCGACGTGGAGGAGCAGCGGCTTTACTCTGAGCTCTTCCCAGGTGACAGAGCTTTTCACCCTATCTCTAAGGGAGCGCCCCGCCACCCTGCGGAGGAAACCCATTTCAGCCGCTTGTATCCTAGATCTCGTTCTTTCGGTCATGACCCAGAGTTCATGACCATAGGTGAGGGTAGGAATGCAGATTGACTGGTAAATCGAGAGCTTTGCCTTTCTGCTCAGCTCCTTCTTCACCACAACAGATCGGTACAATGACCGCATTACTGCTGCCGCTGCACCGATCCGTCTGTCAATCTCACGCTCCATCCTTCCCTCACTCGTGAACAAGACCATAAGATACTTAAACTCCTCCACTTTAGGCAGGAGCTCTCCTCCAACCCGGAGGGGACTTGCCGCCTTTTTCTGGTCAAGAACCATGGCCCCGGACTTGGACGTGCTGATTCTCATCCCAGCTGCTTCGCACTCAGCTGCAAACCGCCCCAGTACATGCTGAAGATCCAGGTTCGATGGAGCCAACAGGACAACATCATCCGCAAAAAGCAGAGATGAGATCCGCTGGACTCCCTCCGGCCACTGGCTGCACCTAGAAATCCTGTCCATAAAAATAATGAACAGACCAGATGACAAAGGGCAGCCCTACCGGAGTTCAACATGCACTGGAAACAGGTCTGACTTACTGCCGGCAATGCGAACCAAGCTCCTGCTCCGGTCATACAGAGACCACACAGCCCTTAGTAGAGGGCCCCGGACTCCATACTCCCGAAGCACCTCCCACAGAATGCCACGAGGGACACGGTCGAATACTTTCTCCAAGTCCTCAAAAAACATGTGAACTGGTTGGGCAAACTCCCATGAACTCTCAAGCACCCTGCGGAGGGTATAGAGCTGGTCCAGTGTTCCAAGACCAGGACGAAAACCGCATTGTTCCTCCTGAATCTGAGGTTCGACTATTGGCCGGATTCTCCTATCCAGCACCCTGGAATAGACTTTACCCGGGAGGAGACCCCCAATAGTTGGAACACAACCTCCGGTCCCCCTTCTGAAAAAGAGGTACCACCACCCTGATCTGCCAGTCCACAGGCACTGTCCCGACTGCCACGTGATGTTGCAAAGGCGTGTCAACCAAGACAGCCCTACAACATCCAGAGACTTGAGGTACTCAGAGCGGATCTCATCCACCTCCGGTGCCTTGCCACCAAGGAGCTTCTGAACTACCTCAGTGACTTCAGCCCGAGTGATGGATGAATCAGCCTCTGGGTCCCCAGTCTCTGCTTCCTCTATGGAACGCGTGTCAGTGGGATTGAGGAGATCCTCGAAGTATTCCTTCCACCGGTCGACAATATCCCTAGTCGAAGTCAACAGCTCCCCACCTCCACTGTAAACAGTGTTGGCAGGGCACGGCTTTTCCCTCCTGAGGCGCCGAACGGTTTCCCAGAACCTCTTCGGGGCCGACCGATAATCCTCTTCCATGGCCTCCCCGAACTTTTCCCATACCCAAGATTTGCTTCAGCCGCCGCCCTGGCCGCAGCACGCTTAGCCTGCCGGTACCCGTCAGCTGCCTTGATAGGACTCCTTCTTCAGCTTGACAGCATCCCTTACTTCTGGTGTCCACCACTGGGTTCGGGGATTGCCGCCACGACAGGCGCCGGAAACGTGACCGCCACAGCTCCGAACGGCCGCATCAACAATGGAGGTGGAGAACATGGTCCATTCAGACTCAATGTCTCCAGACTCCCTTGGGATCTGGTCAAAACTCTCTCGGACATGAAAGTTGAAAACCACTCTGACAGAGGGTTCCGCCAGACGTTCCCAACAGACCCTCACAACACGTTTGGGCCTGCCAAGCCTGTCCAGCTTCCTCCTCTGCCAGCGGATCCAACTCACCACCGGGTGGTGATAAATGGACAGCTCAGCCCCTCTCTTCTCCCGAGTGTCCAAGACATACGGCCAAAGATCAGATGACACGACCACAAAGTTGATCATTGACCTCCGGCCTCGGGCGTCCTCGTGCCACGTGCACTGATGGACGCCCTTATGTTTGAACATGGTGTTTGTTATGGACAAACTGTGACTAGCACAGAAGACCAATAACAGAACACCACTCGGGTTCAGATCGGGAAGGCCGTTCCTCCCAATCACGCCCCTCCAGGTAACACTGTCTCCACTCCAACACATGGCGGCTAAGCTGGGGGGCTATAAGCAAACCCACACCAGCCCGCCGCCTCTCACCGCGGGCAACTCCAGAAGAAAAGAGAGTCCAGCCTCTCTCAAGGAGTTGGGTTCCAGAGCCCAGACTGTGCGTGGAGGTGAGCCCGACTATCACTAGCCGGTATCGCTCAACCTCCCGTACAAGCTCAGGCTCCTTCCCACCCAGTGAGGTGACATTCCCTGTCCCAAGAACCAGTTTCTGCATCCAGGGGCCCCCGCCTATGACTGCCACCCAAAGCGCAAGGCATCTGCCCCTTTTGAACCCTCCCGCGGGTGATGGGCCTACAGGAAGGCGGGCCCACGTCGCACATTCGGGCTGTGCCGAGCCGGGTCCTGTGTGCAGAGACCAGACCACCAGGCGCTCGCCTGCCAGCCCCAACCCCAGGCCTGGCTCCAGAGTGGGGTCCCAGTGACACCAATCCGGGTGACGTGAACTTCCTTGGTTTACGGTTCATTCATTCAGGGTGTTTTGAACCGCTCTTAGTCTGACCTGTCACCTGGGACCTATTTGCCCTGGGGCAATAAGCCCCAGACAACATAGGTCCTAGGATCATCCAGGTACTCAAACCCCTCCACCACGATAAGGTGGCGATTCAAGGAGGGGAAAAAATAATAATAAATTCGAAAATTTAAAAACTGGTTGTATTTGAGTGGAATGTATGCCTGTAGAGACAAATAAGCGAAATTAAATGAGTTTTACAGTTTAATATCTGAGAAATCTGAGTTGGCACACAAGGTACCTGAATTGCCAATTTGGAGAAGCCACCTAGCCATTCCTCTCTAATTTTATTCTGGTTTACTTGATTAGGATAAACTCTTACACCCTGCCCCCTCAAAAAGTTGGAAGTTTCTGGGACTTAAGTCACATCACCCATGACGTGACCAAAGGAAAGCACCTCCGCCATCGTGGTCTCTGCACGGTCCCTTTACACGCTTGTTTACACACATTTTCTATTGTGTTTGTTTAGTGTATGAGCCTGCAATAAAGATATTTATCTACTTGTTCTACTCGACAAACCGTGTTACATAGGCTAGATGGCTGGATTTTACGTATTTAACGTGTACAACAAGGCATCAAGATAACTTGCTGATTCATTAAAAATACTGTATGCATGTTGTGACTGACGTTACAAGCCTACAAGCCAGCGTTAGTTCCACAGTGATCACGGATGCCCACCTCCTACAGCACAGCCGGCGATCAGGCATGACAATACAGCCTCCCGAGTTCATCTGGCTAATAATGCGACGGCAGCTGTCGATAATCCAGTTACTGTCCAGCTGTGGCCGTTCGTCAGCAAATATATCAAAGTTAACCATCTATGGCATTAAACTTCAGGATTATACGCCAGAACATTTGCCAGAATAGGTGACGTTAAACCGCTTTTACACCGGACGCGAAACGAATTTTTCACGTGACAGATTACATTCAAAGTCAATGCAAAGATTAAAAAACACGCAAGACGCTCTGCTCATAAGGCTCGCTTAACGGCCGAACCGAGACCAGGGCGATTGGATTGAGGGAAATACATGAAACTGTCACTTACGTTAGCTTGCTAAATGGGTAGTTAAACTGACAGGTAGGTAGTTAGTGTGTAACTTGGCAGTTCTCTCAACACTGGACTGAATGCTTGGTGTATAATTTAATAATCGAAATTCATGATAATCTAACGTTATGCCAAGATTAAATTAGCTGGCCAACTACTGCAGAAAATTAATGTCAGCTAGCCAGCTAGCTTGCGTGTGTGTCTAAAGCTGCTTTCACACCAGATGCCAAACGCATGTATTTGCATCTTTGCATTGACTTTGAATGTAATGTGTTGTGCGAAAAATTTGTTTCAGAATGTAACAATGTATGAATATATCAGAGCACACTATGCTTGTGAAGGATACAAATTCCTATGCAATGACACGGTTATAAATTTTCTGTAATTACGTTACTTTGTTGCCAGCACTCAGCCACGCAAACAACAGAAAACATTTCACCGTATCAGATAAACTATCTCAGCCAACCACGAATGCAGGTGAAATATATCACCTTCACCGGACACCGGACTGTTGTTATTGAACAACACAATCCTTGACGGCTAAAATAATGGCAGACGAAACCTCTTTATTATTCTATAACTGCTGCAGGCAACCATTTTCTCTCAGCATTTTAGTAGGTTGGCGAGTGATAACGAATCATAACTCTGGACGCGCTTATTTATTAATTCATTAATTTATTATTATTGATATTATTATCATTTATTGAAAAAACGAGTTACACCAATGTGTTTCATTTGCTCTCTCTCTCCCTCTCTGAATGAATGAATGAAAGATCTGCATCACCTACCTCTGCACACAGTCGGGACCCCACGACAGAGCAGTAGGCCTAAACAATAACGGGTTCGGATCACAAGGCGATATGGACAATTTAGTTAGTTCAGATTTATAAACAGTGAATGACGTTCACACCTCCCAGATAGATGTAATCACGCAAAGTGGACAACAAGAATTGAGGCATAATCGTCTAAAGATTCCTGCTGATCCGGCTCAGAGCCGGGGCAGATTGGGAGCGGAGATGCTAGCTATCTGGGAATAAAATAAAAATTATTATAATATCTGAAATTTATTTCACTACCAGCCTTGCCTGAATGGCCTGAGAAGGAGGATAGATTAATCAGTGGTCCTCGTCAGTGATCATGGTCAGAGGAAAGACCTGAAATGGTCCGTGGGGTAATGACCAGTGGTCCGAGCATAGCGACCATGGTCTGAGGACTGACCTCTGAATTGGCTACAAACCCTGCTGGGGACATGTGCAATACTTCACCACTTCATGTACTTCTTCATGGCTGGTTTTGTAATGGCGGGTGAATCACAGCCGTTCGCTATTAGTCAATGTTTGAACAAAGTTTATTACCAACGCACGTTACAAGTATGTTGTGGCAGCTGTTTACAAAGACTGTCTGTGAACTGAAGCGTGTAATTAAAAAAGTCTTATGGCCAAATATGCTCTGAATTTCCCAATGTGATCTAATTTTTCTGGCCACATTTCCGTGAGCAGCTGTAAATGATCAACGTGCATCAATTTTAACAGAAATTCGTTGACAAGTTGAGATTGGTGTCAGAATCTGAAGTCCCACGGCCGCATAAGTGACTTATCCGGAGGATAGAGACTATACTCCGGATAGCGAGGTTAAAGTGGTATGCATGTAGAGGGGATAGCACTATCCCCCTTTATAATTACCTGGATTTCTGCATAAATTGGACACGAAATGTGATCTTATCTTCAACTATGTCACAATGTTGTGGTTTTCATTCAGTCATATTTTCAGATTATGAGGTTCCCCCATCCTCAAGCAATTGGAGAGAGACAGATTCTTCAGACAATTAGGCTTTATTGTGGCAAGTTGATAAATGTAAAGCCGAGTTCTTTTTGCGCAAGAAGAACTGATTTCTTACTTTTCACACCCAGTTTTTATACCTTCTTTACAGGAAATATCTTCCAAATATGGTCTTTCCGCATTCTCATTTTCGTGCTACAATAAGACAGGCAAACCAAAACACGGTTAGCTAATCCTTCAGGAATTCAAAGCAAAGATAAGCTGCACATCACTACAAACAGGCCTACCAAAGAAAACGTAGCCTCAGCACACAAAAACTTTGAAATGCTTACATTAATCGCGGAAATAGCAACTGAAAAATAATACCCCGCTACCGAAACTGCAAAAACCGCAACATAAACTGTTGACTCGTAGCATAAGACTATGAAACTGCAATATCTTCATTCGCATCCGTCTTTGCCATTTACTGCGCTTGCGCGTACCGGCCCAGGCTGCTTTCAGAGATAGCGGAATCAGGCGTGTCTCCTTCGGTTGGTAAGTAAAACTTCCAAATATGACGTTATTGTTAATGCAGATGTTTAACAATGAATTGTAAGACGTAGCTGTTACATCCACATTCTCGTAAATTTGCTTATTTTAGCATGTCATTCTGCCGAAAATGAACGATTCACGATTAGAGTTGCCAACTTGACGACTTTCTCGCTTAATCTGGCGACTTTCCAAATCGGGATTGTTTGTCCACTCAAGACGTATGTATACGTCTTGAGAAAGTCGTCAAGTTGGCAACTCTAAGACTTTAGCGAAATCGACAGTGCATTGTTCATTTTCGGCAGGGTGACATGCTAAAATAAGCGAATTTACGAGAATGTGGATGTAACAGCTACGTCTTACAATTCATTGTTAAACATCTGCATTAACAATAACGTCATATTTGGAAGTTTTACTTACCAACCGAAGGAGACACGCCTGATTCCGCTATCTCTGAAAGCAGCCTGGGCCGGTACGCGCAAGCGCAGTAAATGGCAAAGACGGATGCGATAGAAGATGTTGCAGTTTCATAGTCTTATGCTACGAGTCAACAGTTTATGTTGCGGTTTTTGCAGTTTCAGTAGCGGGGTATTATTTTTCAGTTGCTATTTCCGCGATTAATGTAGGCATTTCAAAGTTTTTGTGTGCTGAGGCTACGTTTTCTTTGGTAGGCCTGACAAAGGACTGGAACATTTTCCAGTCGAGAGGAAATATACTGACAAAGGAATAGGATGCTAGTGGATACATAAATGATTTAATCGTTTTTTCCAGTAACAACAAATGATTTTACTGAACAAATATTGATCAAAGCTACAGAAATCAAATACATCCTCTGATTATGTTTTTGAATCAACTAAACAGAAGCCTGCTTACTGATCAAAGCTACAGAAGCCTGCTGCTCATGCATGTGTGAATTGAATTGCTTGTATGTGTGTGTCTGCCTGTGAACTGTTTATATGTGTGTGTGTGTGTGTGTGTGTGTGTGTGTATGTGCATGTGTTCGTGTGCTGCTTATGCATGTATCTGTGTGCACTGCTGCTTAATATGGTTATTGATTATGATTATTGATTATGGTTATTCAACATGGCATTTGCATGGACAGCTAAGGCCAGCGGAAAAACCTGCTGCTGCTGTGAGAAAGACCCGACTTTTGTATACAAAGGTCATCTGTGTAAGAAAAAAAACGGAAGGGACAATTCCAATCTTTGTATGAAAAATGGCATTTATTTCCAGTAAAAATGGCAGTGGTCAGAAATACGGGTAACATCCTCTGGGTTCAGCGGAGTCAAAGTGAACCCTGAGCCTCCCCAACGTACATTTCTTATACATGAAAAAACCTTTTAAGTTGGCCAGGCATGTTAAGTGTATTCATTACTTAAATAATGCTGATACGGTTTCTTCGGGTGAAACCGGTCCTCAATGTATAATGGTGAGGTGTATCATGATTAAGTTAAATGGTCAGAAGACCATTGTTTACTCAGCAGTATAGCCGTGTGGGTGCTGATTGCGTTAGGATGGTCTCTGATTGATATAGGAAGCTCACAATATGTCTCCTTCGACAGTTGATGGCCGTCCTTGGTTTTTCCTGTTTTCAGGCATTACCTTGAGGCCAGGGTGTGGGCCTTCTCTTTGTTATATTGACAAGATTACCATTTCAGAGCATGTGTTGGTTCCATGCTTGGTGATTGCTGGGGCTAACTAAATTATGAGTCTCCCGCTCTCCAGCAGAATGACTCACAATTCCTTACACCAGTTAACAGGGAAACCAGTTGATCTCTAACAACAGCACGCTTGTCTGAAAGACATGCAGATTTAAGCACCACGCTTCCGATTAAGACAAGACTGCAGTGCATTACTGTGTTTATCTAAGCATCCAAAGGTTTTTCAACACCCGGAAAAGATCACCTTCTGACAAAGGAGTACTGGTTCGCTAAACAAGAACTGGAATCCAGCGTTCGTGGCTGCATCCAGATGACCATGTGCTGCTTTAAATTTGCGGTAGATAAATAACACGCCAATGCGAAATGTTCCTTCGGCAAAACAAACACAATGTTTTCGAAGCCAGCCACATAAATTCATGAGACAAGTTTGTTTTTTCCGCTGCTTGTCCTGCATAACCTAGCACTTCCAAGGTGACAACATGCGAGCCTGACGTCAAACCACAGCAAATCACCGAAATGCAGTAACCAAAATAAACATGTTATAAAAGTAGCAGTGATAACGAAAACCACGAACCTTGTCACAGGTGGCTCCGTTTCCCGTGGCAGCAATGTTAAGTGTACATGCTGCAGCGCCTCTACTTATGCTCGCATTGTGAGCAAACTAGCATGTCAATCAAGCAATCATGTGACAGCAAATCAGATGACATCCATGAGCACTCAGGTGATTCTCAAGCTTGAGAAGCGGCTCCTATAGTTAGCAAGCTTGACTCCGTGCCAATCAGAAATTACATCAAGCTCAATTTGTTACCGCTCCTTTTATACCCAATAGTGATTTAATCACCAGTTATCTATTCACCTGTTATCCAGTGGAACTTTGTACATGGAGTTTTTCCCTGGAGATTCTACAACTTTTCCTACTATTCCTTTACCCTGTCCCAGTTGTTCTGGAACATGCTGCAGGCATCAAATGCGGAACTTGTAGATATTGACAAAATATCAATACGGTTCAGAAGGTGGAACTTTAAATATAATATTTCTTTCCATTGTGCTTTTTGCTACTAAATGCAAATTTTTAAAAAATGACAAATCACTTAAATATGTTTCAACTTGTATTTCACATATTGTCCCTATTCTTGTGGAATTCATGTTTTAATATTACTTAATGTAAAAAGCAACTTACAAAAGGGAATGAAATTATATATTATCAAAAAACATCTCTGGAAACCCCCCCCCCCCTCCCCCAGGTGGACAGAGAATCCTCACCCTCAGCATTATATCTGTCTGCAGTGTTGTACCTTTTGCTGTCAAGTGCAACAAATTGCATCAGGTTACGGTTTCATGTGTGCCATAGTAAGCTTTCTGCATTACGTCATCTGTTTGTCTGGGATGCAGCACTTTGATTACATCATTTACACAAAAATATATTGCAAGACCAGGGATAGGGGGGTACCTCTCTGACTCCTCCTTTGTTTTACTCATATCTCGAGGTAATATTACAAAAAAATCCCACCAGACCCACCCCTGTACAGAATACTCCACCTTTTATCCACCTTTCCAAAGATATTAACCAATAGTGACATAGTATTGTAATCGCTCGGCATGCTATACTGCAGACCTCAAGTCATTTTAGTCAAAATGGACTCTTCTGATTGGCTACCTTCCTTAACTGTTTATGTCACTCAAAATTTTACATATTGTAATGAACTAGAATCAAATCAAATAAAAATATAAAGCTCCTGGAGAAAGGCCATCAGGAAACTGTTGCATACGCTGCTGCTGTCTGAACTCAAAGAGTCTGCGTCTGCCTGAAGCCATTGCAGTTCCTTTGGTAAGATTTATTGATCTTCCTTTGAACTTTATGAAAGTTTTTCACCTTGTGTTTGGCAATTAGATGGCATTTTTCATTTGATCAGAACTGCATCTAATAATGCTAAAGTCATACCTTGCTTTCTGGGCACATTTCCTGTGATCTGAGAAAGCTCCAGTGTAGGCAGTTTCCATAGAGGAGGCAGGTTTTTCTGAGAGTAGGCAGACAGACCTTCAGGCCACTCCAAAATAATATTTTACCGGCCCCAAATGAATGAGGATAAGAATTTACTTCATTTTAGTCGTATTATGTTTGATATTTCCATTATTTAATAAATTGGAAAGATTTATTTAAAAAATAATGATAATAAAATGTAAAATAATGCAATAATTAGGATCAAATATAGAAATGCTTACCTATTATGACACTGTGGGGGGAGGATTGTATACAATATTTTTAGGCTTGATCACGGCTCTTATTTTTACCTCTCCCTTCTCAGGACCCTTTAAAGAAAGAAACATAGACCCTAAATTCTGCTTGGCAAATGAACCCAAAAGCAGAATGAACAGTGCTGTGTTGAACTCCAGCATGTATGTCAACCACTCCTCTTCAGGATCCAGTCACCAGCTCTGGTATGAGTTTGAAGTGTGTAAAGAGACACCATATGCGTTTGTGTTTGCCTACGTGGTAAGGGTTTTTAACATAGTGGTTGGCTTGCCCACAAATGTTTTGGTGATTTGGCAGGTGGCTAGGAAGAAGAGTGACTCCTCCACCTCTGATATCTTCATCTTAAACCTGGCCATCTCTGATGCCTACTACTGTTTGATGACCCCCATTGACCAGTTGAATCGCCTGCTACTTTCCAACAGCTATTTAACGCATCTCCAGAACTTTGCTTATGGGATCAAGGACACCACCCCTCTCTTCCTCACCTGCATTTGCCTGGACCGCTACATGGCCGTGGTCCACCCAATTGTGTTCTCAGGCATCAGGGACAACAAGATCAGGGTGGCCGTTTCCATGCTGGTTTGGGGGCTCATGATAGCCGGTGCACTCACAAAGTCCATTTTAGGAGTGGAAAGCACAATCAATGTCTTCACCGGGATAATCCTGGGTGCCTTAATCATCATGGTCTTCTGTAACATCTCAATCATCTGGACTCTGAGGAAGTCAGTCATGGGCAAAGAGAAGATGCACCCCGTGAAGAAGAAAGCCCTCACAATGGTGGCTCTTGCCCTGGCCATCATCGTCTTTACCTACCTCCCTCCTGTGGCACTTTTTCCATTTGTTGGTTACTACAGCGTTGTGGAGTTCAAGTGTTACATTGCCGTGGTCCTCTTCTCTTTAATGGACCTGAGCTGCAGCATTGAGCCCATGCTGTACATCTCCAAGATGGATCAATGGCTTGCTAACCTGCCCTGCAGCTGCTGCCGAAGGCCCTCAAATGAGCCAAATAAAGTAAGCACTTGAGGCATATCCTTAAACCTGCTTGGCATTAAGTTACATCTGCCTTCTCAATGAAAACAGTGGGTGCAGTTTCCAAACAGGGAACAACTGAATGACAGGCAAATCTTTAGGATATCCTATGACATGTACTTGAGCAATAGTTTGCTTTAATCCTACAACAACCTTTTGGGGTGTTTGCCTTCAAAAAACCAATCTTCATTAAACAGCTGCTTACTTAGGCGCACAATGATACTCTGCAAATGGTATAAAGAAATTTTTATTGAAGAAAAAATTATCAAAAAAATCTAAATTCATCTCCAACACCATAAATTAATCTAAATGCTGTTTCACTGTTTGTTTGTTTTTTTTTTTTTTTCCTTGACATTTGAAGTTATAATGTGTTTCTTAACATACTGAACTCCATGGAAAAAGCTGCGCAAAAACTTTCTATAATGTCTTTGTGTTTAACTGCCATCTGATACTGGAGATTGTTTTGTACAGATTAAAAGAGAATGAAATATCAACCACACTGTAGTTTAACTCCAAAAGACGATTTCTTTTAAAATGCCCCAAAGGGTGGACAAGTTTTTCCCCCTATTAACTTCCATATCAATTTACTAGATACACCATGTCACTACCAGATTCGCATCTTGTTAAAACCGCATGGTGTGCCTGTGTGCACATATTTGCAGATTCTCTTGAAGGCAAATTTAAGGAAGTACAAAGCTGGTCAACATTAATGTAATTCAATTCAATCAATAGCATTTAACGTCAATATTAATGCACTGAGAAAAATCGCAATGCACTTATCGTCATGCAAAGCACTTAAAGTCATATCTCCTACACAATTTTTTTCCCAATCAAACATTGATGTAGGGTCTACATGATGAACATTAACCCCTTGAGTACTTTTTTAAGTCCACTTAAAAAATATCAGAGGAACGTTCGCTCGTCAGTTTAATAATGAATGTAGATGATTGTAATCAAAAGGAATATAGAGAAAAGAACCGTTAGATTGATTCTAGGATTGCCTGCGCTCCACATTAAGTGTGGTCTGTCTTGCTCTTCTGTTATAGTCTGCTCTCTCAATATTAAAGGCCATGAAACGAAACAGATGCTGCCTACCAGTAAAATAACCCCGCGGAATGAAATTACAGAAACTTCAGTATTCCATCAGGAAAGGTAGATTGGCGCTTCTGAATTTCCTGTATTATCACCGGGCTTCACAAATGAGATTTGCTCATAGAATGGGTTAAAGATGGTCAGTACTCCTTTCCAGGGTAAGAGAGTATAGGTATAGATAATGTGTCAATGGTAGTTCCAGAATTTGCAAACTAAGATAAAAGAAAATTTTATTGTTAAAAACATTTGTAAGTCTTTGAATCGTAGCGTACAGGCCTATCTAAACATTATTGAATTAGCCAGTACTCATTTTAACCACCCATTGCAAATAACCCTGACTTTGAATATACTTGTAGAGATACGGGGTTCAGAGGTCGGATGACTAAACGCAACACAAAAATATGATATTTATCTGGGCGATGCAATAAAGTCCTCTCAAAAATTACAACAGTTTCGAATTCTTCTAATGCACTTTTATTGTCATCCAAATCACGAGTTATTTGAGAAAAATTTCATATTACATGTGGAAGAAAGTCGAGTATTGTTGAAAGTCAGATTATGAAAGCAGCAACAACTGATTAGAAAGTGATGACCTCATGTATACTAGGAACCAAATTGAACAATCAATCGATTTTTATTGCTTTTCCAGTGAGATACAAGTAGAAGTAAAGAAAAGTGCAAGGTATTGTAATCCAGAAGTGCATCACAAGGACACGCTGAGCTCACTCAAAACAAGAATTCCAGCACCACTATACAAATCAAAAACAACTCGATGTCCGTTAATACTGAAGTGCTCAGCGTCTCCAAGTGACGTGCGTCGGGATTACAATGCCACATGCTTTTCTTTTTTCCACTTTTATCTCATTGGAAAAGCAATAACAATCAATTGATTCTTCAGTTTGAAGTAAATACAGTACATACCTCACCCATGTGTTTTTAATGGCTTCGAGTTTGTTTATGATGATAAGACTACAATGCATATTAAAAATTGTTGGGAAAAAGACTTTGTTGTTCACCTGAACGACCAATTACTAGATTAGACAAATTCCATGAAACATTATATAAGATAATTAATAAACTGCCATGAAATACACAGTAAATATGATGATTCATAAATGGTAGTGTATGTGCCTGACGTGTCAAAAACAACCAGGCACTTATTTTTATTTAATGTGTTCATGACCACTGATAACAGCATTCTGGTTATCTGTTCAGATTTGGAGACTGACATTTGTTTACATGAAAACAGTAATGGATCCAAAGTTACTATATCCCCGAACGTTCTGCGGATATTATGTTTTTGGTCCGACCGCCACCGCCACTGCTGCGCTACGTGTTAACACGATAACTTCAGTAATAATTCAATGAGAAATTTCAAGTTTTGCCTATAAGTAACTATCATAAAGAGGAAGAACTGATTCAATTTTGGACTATTTATGATCTCTAGATTGGCCACCAGGGGCCAAAAACTGATTTACGTGTTAACGCGATAACTTCAGTAATATTTCAATTGGAAATTCCAAGTTTTGCAAATAAGTAAGTATCATAAAGAGGAAGAACTGATTCGATTTTGGACAATTTACAATTTCTAGATTGGCCACCTGGGGCCAAAAACTGAAAAAAATCACTGTTTTTATCATATCTCTGGAAATATTAGTCCGCTTCACCTCAAATCAAGTGCAAATAAAAGGTTGTTGACCTGATGATGTGTCCCACGATGACATTATACCTGTTTGGTTCAAAATTTTGACACAAGGTGGAGCTTTGTCACATAAAATTCATCATTTTTGCCATATCTTTGAAACTATTTGTCCAATTGACATGAAACTATGTGCAACTGCAAGGTCATGACCTCACAACGTGTCACATGATGACATCATACCTGTATGGTTCGATATTTTGCCACCAGGTGGCGCTTGTGATGGAAAAATTACCATTTTGGCCATATCTTCAGAACCATTTGTCCGATTGACCTAAAATTAAGTTGAAATGAAAGTCTATTCAAGGTCTATTCAAGGATATGGGAATTGGAGGATTGGGGGCGTTCGGGGATATACCCCCAGCCGTCGCCTCCGACGGCATAAGCCTAGTTTATTCTTGGTGTTTGCTCCTTGTCTAGTCAAATGACAGAATTCCTAAATATCTTGTTGTGAGCTGCATGCCTTTCAATCCTGCATGTTTGGCTTGATGTACATCCACCCTGCGCTGTACATTATCATTGTGATTTGTAATTACTCTCAATTCTCCCCTATGAAAGGCTTTCCAGTGTATTGCAAGGAACCTTAAATAAGTTTGTAAATAAGTTGATGCCCCTCAAAACGTATTTTGGTTGTGAGTGACCAGCAATAACCTGTACGGGAGTAAATTGAGTTTAATTTGCTTAATAAGTATTTTCTGTTGAGGCAAATGTCTCCTCTTGCGTTGTTTTTTATTTCCTTGTTCATGTGTGTTCATGCTGGGACAGCAGTATGTTATGGCCCCAATTTGTTATTACATTTATAACACAACAGCAACAGCAAGGGATGACAAACACAGTTTTAACAACTAAAACACATTTAATTTTTAACAAAGACAAAGACTAATAACAACCTACAACTAAAGACCAAGATTGATAAATAAGAAAAAACAGAAATAATTACAGTCCCTTTTTAGTGGGGTGGCTTGGTGATGTCCTGGATGAAGAAAATGCTCAAACACAGGCAAAGAAATCCACAAAAGAAACGTCACAGGTCTTGAACAGAATGGCAGGTCTGGTCATCTTCTTGCAATTTCTCCTACTACTTTACTGTCTCAATTCTTTTCCTTATATACTCTTTTGCAGACCCCACCCAAATTTAGACCTCTTTTTTTTAATTTTCTGAGACTTGCCCCAGACATGTCCAGGACATGTCTAAACATGACTCCAGTCTGATCTTAACAAAAAAAAGGTAAATACTGCCATCTAGTGGCCTATATTCACATTACACCTCCATTCCAAAAGGGAAAAATTTTGACTCATAAAGGCAAAATTTTTCTTTTCAATACAAAATGGTTAAGTGAACACTTGTCTATATATACATATCATACCCATTCAAACACGGGATAAGCAATCAGCAATTACATTGTCTGTACCCTTCACATGCTTAATTTCCAAGTCAAACTCCTGTAAAATCAAACTCCAATTCAACAATCTCCGATTCTTGTTTTTCATCTTACTCAAAAACATTAACGGATTGTGGTCAGTGTACACAATCATTGGCTTTTGTCCTGTACAAACATAAACCTCAAAGTGTTGTAAAGAAAGGACCAGAGCCAACAGTTCCTTCTCTATTGTGGAATAGTTCCTTTGGTGGCGATTGAACTTCCTGGAGAAGTATGCCACGGGATGCTCAATGTCATCAGAGTCACTTCTCTGTAGGAGCACAGATCCACAAGCTTGGTCGCTAGCATCGACCGCGATGGAGAACGGTTTGTTGAAGTCAGGAGATTTGAGCACGGGGAAGTGACACAGCAGAGACTTCAGGCGATCGAAGGCTCTCTGGCATGCATCATCCCAGGTGAACTTTACGCCTTTCTTCAGTTGGTTAGTTAGACTGAGAGCAATCTCAGCAAAGTTCTTGCAGAACTTGCGGTAGTACCCGATCATTCCAAGGAAGCGGCGCAAAGCTTTTTTGTTGTCAGGAACTGGAAAGTCCATGATGGCTTGGACTTTAGCATTTATGGGTGCCACCTTACCCTGGCCTATGACGTAGCCAAGATAGGTGACAGTAGCACAACCAAAGTCACTCTTGTTCAGGTTAACAGTCAGGTTAGCCTGGGTCAGGCGCTGGAACAACGTCTCTACATCTTTTAGATGTTCTTCCCAGGAGTCACTCCATGTGATCAGGTCATCGATGTACGCACCCGTGTGTGGCAATCCGGCGATTGTAGACTGTATCATCCTTTGGAACGTGGCTGGGGCATTTTTCATGCCAAAGGGTAGGACTTCATACTGGTACAATCCAGATGGTGTGGCAAAAGCAGAGATGCTCTTGGCCCTCTCAGTTAAAGGCACACACCAATAACCCTTCAATAAATCAATCTTGGTCAGAAACTTTGCTTGCCCTACTCTATCAATACAATCATCAATCCTAGGTATTGGAAACACATCAGTCTTAGTTACAGCATTGACTTTGCGATAATCTGTACAGAATCTAGTACTTCCATCAGGTTTTGGAACTAGCACACAGGGTGAACTCCAATCGGAGTTGGAGGGTCTGATAATATCATGTTTTAACATGTACTCAACCTCTTTCTCAGCAATCTTTCTCTTTTCAGGATTCATCCGGTATGGATGCTGTTTTATTGGTTTGGCATCACCAACATCTACATCATGAGAGGCTATAGTAACTCTCTTTGGAACATCAGGAAACAAATCCTCATATTTCTTGATCAACCTTTCAAACTGATCTCTCTGTGAGGGTTCTAAGTGCTGGAGTTTTACATCAAGATTTTGCAACACTTCAGAATTTGACAATTTACATGAAAGAACTTCAGCTTTAATTCTTGGTTCATCATCTTGAAACTCCCCCTCATCTTCACACGTTTCGACCATTGGAGAATCTGAAGTGACAGCTGCAACCCTAGCATTTCTGTCATGATAAGGCTTTAGCATGTGAATATGACACAATTGTTTTGGTTTTCTCCTATCTGGAGTCTTCACAATGTAATTGAGATCATTGAGTTTTGTCAGAATTTCATAAGGACCATGAAATCTAGCCTGCAATAGATTGGACTGCAAGGGAAACAACACAAGGACCTTGTCTCCTGGTTTAAACTCACGGCTTCTAGCCTTATGATCATACCAAGTTTTCATTTTTCCCTGACTTGATTTCAAGTTCTCTTTGGCAAGGTCACAAGCTGCACGCAATCTTTCCTTGAACTTGCTAACATAGTCTAACAGACTGATTTGCGGCTCTTCCTCTTGCCATTGTTCACTCAATAATAGCAAAGGTCCTCTCACTTCATGACCAAACACTAGCTCAAATGGACTGAATCCAGTAGACTCCTGCACTGCTTCTCTAGCTGCAAACAACAGCAAATGAACCCCTTCATCCCAGTCTTTCTCATATTCATAACAATAAGTCCTCATCATTGTCTTGAGAGTGGAATGAAACCGCTCTAAGGCACCCTGACTTTCTGGATGATAGGCACTAGAAAGAATCTGTTTTGCACCTAGTTCATACACAACCTGCTGAAACAATCCTGAAGTGAAATTGCTACCTTGGTCTGACTGAATTTCCCTGGGAAGACCAAACAACGTGAAGAACTTTATCAAAGCCTTCGAGATTGCAGTTGCCTTGATGTTACGTAGAGGTATGGCTTCGGGGAATCTGGTAGATGCACACATGATTGTCAACAAGTACTGATTTCCAGATCTAGTCTTGGGTAATGGACCAACGCAATCAACAATGACCCTAGAGAATGGCTCCCCAAATGCTGGGATAGGCTGCAATGGAGCTACAGGTGGGTCTAACTGGTGTTTTCCAACTACCTGACAAGTGTGACAGGTTTTGCAAAAGTTGGAAACGTCTTTCCGAAGCCCAGGCCAAAAGAAGTGTTTCATGATCTTATCAACAGTCTTGTTAACACCAAGATGACCTCCTAAAGGTAAACTATGAGCCATTGTTAAGATCTCATTCCTATAGACCTTCGGAACAACAATTTGCCTGACCACTGCCCAATCTGCATTGGCAGGGATATCAGGAGGGCGCCACTTCCGCATCAACACACCATCCTTGAGATAATACCCAACTGGAACTGCATCTATTTCTTTTTCAGGAAGGGCTCTCCTCTTTAGTACACAAATTTCAGGATCATTAGTTTGCTCCTCAATCAACCGCTTTCTGGACAGAGACAAGTCTCCAGACACATCAGAATCACCAGACCCATCCGGCTGGCTGAATAGAGAACTGATAAAAGTATCTGATAAGTCCTCAAACGGAGAAACCATAGTAGGCCAATCAGAGTCATGAGGCGAACCACCTGAGTCCTGACTATTCAATGTACTGGACGGCACCACAACATCATCTTCTTTAGCCTTCTTGGCCATAGCACGAGTCACTGCGCAAGAAGGATACAGAGATGGGTCCTCATCCCCATTTTCAGTGCTCGGCTGTGAAGTAAGATGTACAGGGGGAACTACTTTGCCCCCAGCCAGGTCATTGCCTAGCAACAGAGAAACACCCTTTATAGGTAGACTTGACATAAGACCCACCTTTACCTGTCCTGTAACTAAATCTGACTTCAAGAATATAGAGCGCAGGGGTACAGATACAGTCCTCCCTTCAATACCTTGTACAAGTATGAAATCCCCTGAAGCGGTCTCATCACGTAACTCCAAGGAGTCCATCAACAAAAGTGACTGAGAAGCTCCGGTATCCCTTAGGATATATATGGGGACAGGAGTAGTATGCTCATTCAGAGCCACAAATCCCTCTGACACAAATGGAAGAAATTCCTCCCTCACAAAGTCAGCTGTATTAGGCTTTTTAGCCCCACAAGAAGCAGGCAATTTAGCAGATTGGTTATCTACTGCAGGGGTTTCTAACCTTGTTTTCACAAAGGCATTTGGTTTGGTATCCTTTTCTTTTTCTTTCTTAGCTTTAAGGAACCAACAGTTAGTTGTAACATGACCAGATTTCTTGCAATAACTGCAAACTAGACCACTTTTGTCACTGTCAGCTTTCACACTTTGATCAGACCTGTTACTGGATTTCTGAGCACCATCACCAGATTTGTCTTTGTCTTTGGGTGAGGAATCTTGGGTATCACCGTAACCCTTTTTCTGAAATTGGGACCATTTATTGTTACTGCTAGACTGAAATTTGGACTTATGAGTGAGAACATATTCATCTGCAAATTTGGCAGCTGATTGAAAGTTCAGTGCTTGCTTCTCATTAAGGTAGGTCTTAACATCATCATTAACACAGTTCTTGAATTCTTCAACTAACACCATCTCTTTTAGTGAGTTGAAATCATCCTTGACCTCCATAGCTCCATACACCAGCGCTCAAAGCAAACCTGCTTCTCATTAGCAAATTCAACATAAGTCTGATTTTCAGATTTCTTCAGACCTCTGAATTTCTGTCGGTAAGCCTCTGGAACCAACTCATAAGCTCTCAAAATAACCTTTTTGACAACCTCATAATCAGAGGAATCATCTGCAGACAAAGCCGAATAGGCTTGTTGAGCTTTACCCTTGAGGACAGTTTGCAACATCAGCGGCCAGTGTTCCTTTGGCCACTGGCAACTCTTTGCTACCTTTTCAAAACACTGGAAATAGTTGTCAACATCCTTTCCCGAAAATGGAGGCACCAGTTTTACCTCCTGGCTAGCACGAAATTTATATTTAGTTTGAATTTTAATTTTTAGTTGCTCCATTTGGAGTCTTTCTTCTCTATCGAATTTCTATAATTCAAAATCTCTCTGTCTCTGTCTCTCTCTTTCTGCTCTTTCCTCTTTCTCTCTCTCAAATTCTCTTTGTTTTTCTTCTCTTGCTAATTTTTCTAACTCAAACTGCCTTTGTTTTTCTTTTTCTTCCCTCTCAAATTCTCTTTGTTTCTCTTTTTCCTCCCTTTCTTTTTCTCTTTCTTCCCTTTTTTTCTCTTTTTCCTCCCTTTCTTTTTCTCTTTCCTCCCTTTCAATCTCTAGCATTTTTAATTTAAGTTCCATTTCTATATTTGGATTTTCCACTGGAAACTGTTCCAGATCTCCTGGTGCAAACACATTTTCATCAATGTAATATTCAACTATCTCTCTAGCCAGTCTTGCTTTTCGCATGGCTGGTTTTACCTCTGTCAGCTCCAACTGTCTGCAAATTTCTAGCAGTTCTGTCTTTTTAAAAGACTTCAAAACCCCTACGGTTGGTGATGCCAAGAAATCATCCATTGCTGTTGTCAATATATATCTAGGAAAATTCACAAAAACAATTTCACAATTTGGAATGTTAGATTTTCAATAAATTACTCACACAATGGTCTATCCCGGACCTTGAGCCCCCAATTTGTTATTGCCCCAATTTGTTATTACATTTATAACACAACAGCAACAGCAAGGGATGACAAACACAGTTTTAACAACTAAAACACATTTAATTTTTAACAAAGACAAAGACTAATAACAACCTACAACTAAAGACCAAGATTGATAAATAAGAAAAAACAGAAATAATTACAGTCCCTTTTTAGTGGGGTGGCTTGGTGATGTCCTGGATGAAGAAAATGCTCAAACACAGGCAAAGAAATCCACAAAAGAAACGTCACAGGTCTTGAACAGAATGGCAGGTCTGGTCATCTTCTTGCAATTTCTCCTACTTCTTTACTGTCTCAATTCTTTTCCTTATATACTCTTTTGCAGACCCCACCCACATTTAGACCTCTTTTTTTTAATTTTCTGAGACTTGCCCCAGACATGTCCAGGACATGTCTAAACATGACTCCAGTCTGATCTTAACAAAAAAAAGGTAAATACTGCCATCTAGTGGCCTATATTCACATTACAAGTATAACAATGTTGTGTTTTTATTTGTCAATATGTGTATGTTGTTGTCCTTAAATGATATTGCAATGTTTTGTTTTGTCTCAAAATAAAAGAAAATGGGATGGAAAAAAACACTTGACAAATTTCTTCAATTCTCATGAATTTCCTGCATGGGATTTCTGGAATGAGCTTTGTATGCTCACACTTATCTCACATCATGCTCAGTTTGACAAATGCCACAAAGACTGAACAGCTTCACCCTGGTGTCTGCATGCAATGTGATAATACTTATTAAAAAAACAAAAAAAAAGCCAGGCAACAGTATATAAACCATACTGGACCTTTAAAAAGTTTGAAAGCACTTATTTTTTATTCCACGTTTGACCTCTATTACTAAAAGTCCTGAATCTCAAAAATTATGAACACCAGAAATATGGTTCAAAGCTAGCTTTGAACTAAAGACCTGCACCTTTTTGACTAAAGAGTAATTTTATATTTGTCCAATTTCTAATACGACCCCAATTCTGAAATAGTTGGGACAAAGTGTAAATTGTGAATAAAATCAAAACGCAATGCAAAACACACGCTAGCCAGTATTTTATTCGCAATAGAACAGAGATAACAGCAAATGTTGAAACTGAGAAATTTTACAATTTTACCCTTAAAATGAGCTTATTTCATATTTAATGGCTGCTAGAGGTCTCAAAAAGTTGGGACAGGGGCCTGTTTACCATGATGTAGCATCCCTCTTTTTAAAACACAGAATGAAGGTGTCTGGGCATTGAGGAGACAGTTTTCTTGAGTTTAGCCATTGGAGTTTGATCCCACTCTTGTTTGATACAGGCTTCCAGCTGCTGGGGAGTTTTGGGTCCCCTTTGACAGACTTTTTGTTTAATTATGTGCCAAGTGTTCTCAATCGGTGAAAGATCAGGACTTCTACTACAAAGCAATGCTGTTGTAAATAACTGAAATATGTGGTTTTGCATTGTCCTGCTGAAATAAATGAAGGCTTCCCTGGAATAGATATCGTCTGGAAGGGGGCATATGTTGCTCTAAAACCTTTATATACCTTTCAGCATTCATGGTGCTTTTTAACACATGCAAGTGTCCCACACCATATGCACTAATGCATCCCCATACCATCAGAGATGCTGGCTTTTGAACTGAACGCTGATAACCGGAGGGGTGGTCTTTCTCCTCTTTAGCCCGGAGGACAAGACGCCCATGATTTCCAACAATAATGTCAAATTTGGACTTGTCTGACCACAGGACACTTCGCCACTTTGCTACAGTCCATTTTAAATGAGTTTTGGCCTGCAGAACACTGCAGTGCTTCTGGATCATGCTCAACAATGGCTTCATTTTTGCATGATAGAGTTTTAGATGGCATCTGTGGATGGCACGGCGGACTGTGTTTACAAATAGTGGTTTTTTGAAGTATACCTGGGCCCATTTTGTAATGTCAAAGACGGAATCATGCCGGTGAGTGATGCAGTGGCGTCTGAGGGCCCAAAGATCACAGGCATCCAGTAATGGTCTTCGGCTTTGTCTTTTACACGCAGAGATTTTTGCAGTTTCTCTGAATCTTTTGATGATGTTATGCACTGTAAATGAAACCTTCAAAGCCTTTGCAATTTGACCTTGAGGAACATTGTTGATAAAGTATTCCACAATTTTTTTATGCAACCTTCACAGGTTGGAGAGCCTCTGGCCATCTTTACTTCTGAGAGGCTCAGCCTCTCTAAGACATCTCTTTTATAGCCAATCATGTTACACACCTGATGCCAGTTAATTATTTGCTAAATATTCTTTCAACTGCTTCTCTTATGTATTAATTGCTTTTTCAGCCCTTTTTTGCCTGTGTCCTAACTTTCTTGAGACCTTTTGCAGCCAGAAAATTCAAAATAAGCTCATTTTATGGATAAAAAAGTAAAATGTCTCATTTGCAACATTTGCAATGTTATCTACGTCCTATTGTAAATAACATATTGGCTCATATGATCTGAAAGTCATTGCGTTTTAATTTTATTCACAATTTACACTTCATTCCAACTATTTCGGAATTGGGGTTATACTTATATCATCAACTTATGCGTTGAGAATGTCTAAAAATTGCTGATTAAAAACCAAATTTTGAAGTTTTTTGTTGATGAGCGTAATGGCTTTTTCTGTGCACTGAGTAAAGTGCACTGGAAAAATGGAAAATGTAGAACTGGATTCAGGTGTGAAGATGAAATAGGTTTCATCAAGCCTTTTCTGAAGCACCACAAAGGCAGAAAAGGCTTACAAGACTGCACCAAATTAGTGCAAAGTTCAGAGTTATATAAGCATAAGCAATGAATGACACTACGAGAAACAGATGCGGTGGAGCGAGGAATGCAGGCCAGGTCTTATCAGAGCAATGATTGAGGGCGCTGGAGGCATGGTGTGACAATGAGAAAGTATGGAAGAAATTACACTAATCTGGAGTAAAAGCATGTCCTCAAAATACTTAAAAAATAAGTGTGTTGAAATCTTTAACCAATCAAATTTTTGAACAGTTTTTCAGGAACATAGAACATTAACTTGCATTGCGTGCAAAATATTGGAATCTACCATAAAAGATGAGCTGGACTTATTTCTTGAACGTAACAGTATCTTGAGGGATAGCCAACATGGTTTTCAGAAGGGAAGGTCATGCCTGACAAACCCTCTAGAATTTTTTGAAGGTCTTCTGACCAGAGCAGGGCTTATGACATCATATACTAATTATACTAAGACTAATATACTAAGACTAATTTTTAAAATGAGTTCCATTGGAGTTACAGGAGGTATTCTGAAGTGGATTCAAAACTGGTAATGGGACAGAACACAAAGAGTGGTGGTCAGTGGTATCTCATCTGAGCTAGGTATGGTGGGGAGTGGGATCCCCCAGGGATCGGTGTTGGGACCCCTGCTGTTCCTCATCTACATTAATGACCTTGATACGAATATTAAGAGCAGATTGGTTAAATTTGCAGATGATTCTAAATTGGGGGGTTTGGCAAATAGTTTAGGGTCCACTAAAGTGATTCAGGACTATTTGGATAGAATCCAGAATCGGGCAGAAATGTGGGAAATGAAATTTAATCTAGCAAAATGTAAAGTTGTACAAAAGTAGGTAATAAAAACATTTGACGGGATCACTTCATCAGAGGTTTAAAACTGGAATGTGCTGCACACGAGAAAGATCTGGGAGTGATTGTTGACCAAACCCTCACAGGTTCTAGCCATTGTGCCATAGGAGTTAAAAAAGCTAATCGGATAATGCGATACATTGCCAAACATTCGTTAGACCACTTCTGGAGTATTGTGTACAGTTCTGGGCACCATACTTTAAGAAAGATATTGAGGCTCTAGAGAAAGTTCAGAGAAGAGCCACTAAGCTTATTCCAGGTATAAAAGATGAAAGCTAAGAGAAAAGACTGAAGATCCTTAACCTCTTTAGTCTTAGGAAAAGGAGACTCAGGGGTGATTTGATTGAGGTCTTTAAATATGTTAAAGGGAGTAACAAAGTTAATTATGTAGGATTCCCTTGACCAAGTGTTGTGAGTAGAACTCGGGGTCACAAATGGAAGTTGACCAAATGTAAATTTAGCACTGATATTCGGAAATATTTCTTCACCCAAAGAGTAATTTCAATGTGGAATAGCTTGCCTGACCATATTGTTGAGGCAGAGACCTTGGGGGTTTTCAAGAGCAGGCTTGACTTAAAGCTAGATACCACTGAGTCACTCAGTATCTGAAGGGATATTTTCACAATAGTATAAAGAAACTGGCAGGCTTAGTTGGGCTGAAAGGCCTGTTTTTGCCATGTTATGTTAACAGAGCCTATTTTAGAATCTATAGAACATGATATATAATTTCAACAATGTTTGCGCATGAAATGTAAAATTTTTTTTTTTAAATTAGGAAGGTTACCAAGGTTCTTGACATGAGAGTGAGTATTAAAGGCTAACAGGCCAAGGGTGTCCACGTTCAGCATTTCAGGGCGTCAAAATACAATGACCTCAGTCTTGCCTTCATTGAGATTAAGGAAATTTAAATTCATCCATGACTTTCTATCCTGTAGACAATCAAGCAGGGGCTGCACTGAACCTTTACTTTTAAGATTTAAAGGCAAATATATTTGCACATCATCAGCATAACTGTGGAAGGAGACATTTGGAAGTAAATCAAATCAAATGGCCACTGGTAAAGTCTAACTGACAGCATCACCGATCACAGAGAGGAAAATGCATTGCAAGGAAGCTGAATGCCGAGGAGCTGAGATCTTTGAAGCAATGCTCGAGAGGAAAAACATGCCTCATTGAGACTCGCAGATCTAGTTTTGGGATAACACGGACACATTGAGCTAACAATAGTAAGCCTGGATTTACCCTCAAACAGTTTTTTTATTATAAAATATCAAAGGGAAAAAATGTCTTTGCTCATCTCTGTAGAGTGTATGCCTGCTTTATAGGCCTACTCGAGGATACAACCAATGACGGTTTATCGGAGGTTTAGGTAAGCTATGTATGTTGGCAACATCAATAACACTTTATTATATCGCTAAATTATTTCAATGCTAAGCAATAGCCCTACATGCAATGTATTGCAATTCAGACGTATATGTACATACATACATGACGCGCAAAAGAAGGCTACACAAAAAAAGCCTACCTTTCTGCCGAAGCATTCCCGAAAAATGAAGTGATGGCTGGTTGGCAGCGTTTAATTCCAGTAGGCTTACTGGTCTCCCATATACTGAGAACACAAAATAGTCGGCTAAAAAAAAGTCATAGAAGTGAATGAAGAGAACTGGAGAACGGGGCAGAGGTCATTGGAAACACATGTTCAAGTTCATGTGAAGAAGTTAGGCGGAAGTGCAACTCCTGCAAATTATTCGCTCACTAATGCACTTACATACATGTCACGACTTTCTAGTGCACTGTCTTTGCGCTGGGGCAGGTTGATTTTTTGATGAATGACTGGGGGGGCCATGGTACCCCCAGTCCCCCCGGCTCCACAGTCTCTGTACCATTGTGTAGTTAAGAAAATTATGAATTGGTAAGAGCATTTCAATTGTTTGATATTGCTAACCAAATAAATGTTCATAACATTAGTCACAGTTGTAAACTCGTATTCAAAAATCTAATCAGAAGTATTTGGATGGCAACAAAATAGAAACAGAAGTTAATGCATGTGGTATCTATCTATTAAGATTATGGAGGCGTGGCATCATAAAAAATACAAAGAAACACTCATTTGGATAATCTCCATAAACAGAAAAGGCAGTATCTGCACTCAGATTTGCTTAAATTTTCCAGCGAGCGCACTATACGCGCTCGCATTACATTTGCGTCTCTACCAATTGTCACGTTAAACCTAGGCCCTTGATCTAACGGGCAATTTGCAGGGCGAAGATGGTGGACCACCTCAGACGAGGAGGTCATTGATATGGGCTCAAACTGACTAAAGACAACTGTGCACACAGGAGGAGAAGGCAGGTCATTGTCAGCAAATGAGGGTAAGGAAGAATGAAGAGTAGTGATTTTGTCAATGAAGAATTTGAGAAAGGCATCACAGAGGAGTGAAGAAGGTCTGATCGGAGCAGACGTGCAGCAATTCATCAGAGTTAAAAACACTGAAAAGAACCTGAGGTCGATGATGGTTCTTGGTGACCAGGCTGAGAATAAAGTCTATTTTTGCAAATTTAACAGCTCCTTGATACTCAGACAAACTGCATTGCAAGATTCATAAAAAACTTGGGAGTTTTTTTTATTTCCACCTTCTCCCAGCCTGTGGGCACGTATGTCTGAGAGAACGGGTAGAGGTGTTTAGCTATGGTTCAAAAGGTAATTTAGTGCTTTTCATTTTCAGGGGACAAACAACATCCAGGATGTTCATGCAGGCTGAATTTAACAGACTAAAAAGTTTTTCAGCACTGAGAAAAACACTTCAAAAAGCACAGATTCATTAAAAACAGCAGAAAACCGCAATGACGTTTCATTATTAATCATAAGGCCAAGGCAAGCAGAGGAAGGCTTGAGTACAGAACAGTACAGGCAAATGGTCTGATATACACGTATTGCAGATCTCATTTACAGAAACATTTAAGCCATAGGAAAAAACAACGTCCAATGTATGACCTTTTTCATGAGTGGGACCAGGCACCGACTGACTGAAATTAAAAGAATTAATAAAGTTAAGAAAGTCTTTAGCCATAGGTTTTGTTTCACAGGTCAAAAGGGAGAGGACAAATTACCCCATGGGATTCAACAAAGCGTATGTTATCTCATCAATATTCAGTTGCCCATGCTTCAACGTATGACGTCTGGAGTCAAGTAAATTAGCCAACTGCATATTTCCAATTTGCCATTTTTGTCTATTACAGCAACATCTCACAGTCAGTTGCCACAATTGATGAGGGGCCACAGATAGAGGTTACTATTTTATCCAAAGGTTGGTGAAAAAAAGACAAAATTTACACGTTTTTACCTCTCATCCTCTTGTTGCTATGCTTGCCATCATATTTGTCGAGAGGTGTTTCGAGAGGGGTTTCTCCCATACACCCCGTAGTCTTTCTCCCATGTATCCCGTGGTGTTTCTCCCATGTATCCCGTGGTGTTTCCCCCATGTATCCCGTGGTGTTTCCCCCATGTATCCCGTGGCGTTTCCCCCATGTATCCCGTGGTGTTTCCCCCATGTGTCCCGTGGTGTTTCTCCCATGTGTCCCGTGGTGTTTCCCCCATGTATCCCGTGGTGTTTTGCCCGTGTATCCTGTGGTGTTTCCCCCATGTATCCCGTGGCGTTTCCCCCATGTATCCTGTGACGTTTCTCCCATGTATCCCGTGGTGTTTCTCCCATGTATCCCGTGGTGTTTCCCCCATGTATCCCGTGGCGTTTCCCCCATGTATCCTGTGACGTTTCTCCCATGTATCCCGTGGTGTTTCCCCCATGTATCCCGTGGCATTTCCCCCATGTATCCCGTGGTGTTTCTCCCATGTATCCCGTGGTGTTTCTCCCATGTATCCCGTGGTGTTTCCCCATGGCAAAAAAGAGGCAGTTTTGCCTCTCCATGTAAACGGTGAGGAATTATATCAAATTTTGATAAATTATTGAAAAGTGGCCTCCTATACAGGCATGCAACTTGGATTTAACACTTTCAGTGCCCGTGCCCAATCTTTTCAAAATTGTATTGTTAAAGTGCCTAACTTTTTTGAAATGGCGATTTTGAAATTTAAAAAAAAAAATTTATCACTGTCCAAATTAATACTGGCAAAATACATGCAAATTCTGCTGCAGAAAAGCCACAAAGCAAGTGCGTTAACTGGGCGCTGCCATCTTTTCTGCACAGTTAAGAGACAATACGCCCTGTTCTGTACCGCAATTAGTAAGGAAAAAATTAGTTGTATGTGAACAATTCTGCAAAATACGATTCATTGAGCCCTTTATGGATGGGTTTAGGTCGTAAATGCACAAGCTTTGGCGTTTTTTCATTAAAAATAATAAAAGAATGAAACTGTATATGTATGATCTTGGCCCTTTTGCATTATCATGCCGTACATGATCGTACGGCACTGAAAGTGTTAACAAATTAATTCTGATCTTTACAGGACTTTGTGGAGTGTTTTTCAATTTCAATGGCAAAGATGTCATAAAAAATAGCACATTTTCGCAGCTATTATTGCTGAGCTTGCTGCTGCTGCTCCCTCGTGGTGCAGAGATCTTTCAACTTGTCTGCCATGACCTGGCGGATCTGCCCCATCTCCACTGTGGGGAACTTCTTTGTCACATAAACTGAAAACAGATACAAGCAAGGAATATGAATATTGGCCCATTTGAATCACCAGTATTATTTGACTGTGTTTTGGGCATTTTCAAAGTTTTTTTCAGGTGCACACAGTGACATTTAAGCGCAGTTTCTGACATGCCACTACTTTCTGCACCATGAAATGTGCGTGCATGTTGCATATAGTACAAGGCAACCAAATACCAATACACATACTCATAGCTTTACATTTGGATTTGACTTCTCTTAAAACTGCAAAAGTATATAAAAACATTTCTCATTTTGTGGAAGTCAGAGATGGAATAACAAAGAATCTCAGCCTTGGGAATGCTAATTGGTACAAACACTGTCATGGTCCATACTCTCACATTCTAACGAAATGTATGCAAATACAATGATTTGTCCTAAGGGGAAACTCTGAAGTTCAAAAACGTGAACTGTATTTAGTGATTTTCAGAAAGCAACCCCGAAAGAGGAACCGACTAAACACTGGTGAAAAAATTCATGCCTGAAATTATTATTCATGAGAAAATTATATTGTGCTTATTGTACGTGAATTGGGAAATTGTTCAAAGGAAATTACGTTTTTTCTCTCATTGTATCAATGAATCTAACTAACTACAAAAGTTTAGGTCAGTACTTCCACATTTGCCTTGACTTTTCCTGTGGGAGTGCTGGACGAAGTTCTCTCTTGGCATACACACCCACAGCTTCCTTCCCCATGACACTGGAAGAGGCCATCTCCTCACGTGTGAAGAGAGCACACACGAGATCTCGGGTTAATTTTTTTAAATCCGAGCTTGTGCAGCACGTGAAGAGGCAGCGTCAAGTTTGGACCCTGTAAAGAATAAATCATTGAAGTAAATTACAGCCTTGTCTTTGAACATGAAGTTAATTCAAAGTGAAGCTAATCACACAATCGTTAATTGTCTAAAGTGCGCTCACAAATTTTCAATATGGCCTCACTGACAGTTTACTCACGTTACTTTGATGAACCCCCCACCCACGCAACCTAATACAGATATGTTGACACAAAGGAAGGAAACTAGCAACCAAATGATGAATTGTTTTACTCCCAGCCTTTTACCCTTCAACATTTTGTGAAATGCACTTTTGGCCGTTGATTAAATCCCTTTGAAGTAATTTTCTGTGCAGTATGGATCACACTCTACACAATTCTTTTGTGTGGTTAAGCTCAGGGCGAACATACCGATTTGTTCATGGTTAACTGCTCTCCACTGTGCTACATTACATACATTGACTCTGTCTTCTTTTACAAAGTACAATTTATTTCACACTTCACTTCCCTTCTTGGGGGTTCACATATTGCTCTGAGTATTGACTTCCTACTAGGAGAATTAAGGTGCTGTTAACAGGGGGTCAAGTTTAAATAACACTGTGACCAAAAATATTATCAAAGCTGAAGTGCAAATCAGCTCATACTTCAAAGAGGCAATTTGAGCCTACCTGGCATCCGATCCTGCCTCTGAGGGGGTCCTGCTGCCAGAGGTGCTTGGTGTGCTGGGTATGCTGGGCGACCTGTACTGATTGCTTTTCAGGCTGTTTGTTATGGCTTTCAGTTCGTCCACAATAGTGGAGCGGGGTAGTTGAAAAAAGGTGCAAATGGTGATACAAGCAGCAGACTGCACGAGAACTTTTAACATCCCCATAAATCAAAATCAACCTCCGGCCACTTCAATTTATCGTTATATCCAAGATGGCCGACACGTTTTCAAAATGGTGGCAAATTTGCTCTATATTTTGAATATTTTCAGCCTATAAGCTACAAAAATTGCATATTTTCTACACAGTCATTGTGAATTCATATATCTTGGCATTCTTACAGTCAAGAGATAAACTAAACCAACCCTTCTAATCCTTATCCTTTTACCACCTTTACAACATGTAAGCACTTTCAGATATGGGATACAACTAGGCTCAGATATGTTACAATCCTACCCCTAGCCCGATCATTCATCCAATGCTATTTAATTCCTGTGTGATCTGTACACCTTCCAGAAGACTATAGCCCCTTCTTCTTTGGCTCGGCTCTCCCGCGCTGGCACATCCGGTCAATTCAGGTGCGGCTGTTTAACTTTAAAATGGGGCTAGAGAAACAGCATTTGGGAAACTAATGATGAATTTCTTCCATTAGCTTGCATTGAACCCCCATGCTGAGTTTCACAGCTATAGTGTCAACCAGTGTGCCCTGGTAGTGCAATGACACTACACTATTACAATGTTATATTTACCTTTATGTTCATGTTTTCAAATTAGAATGAACATTGATTAAAAAGAGCTTAATTATTTTCTTACTTGCAAAAATAAACTGATCCAGCAAGATTTACCCCAGATCAATCTACTACCTGACCTTTTAGCGCACATATGAACTTATACGCAAATATTTTGCTCTTTGGCGGCCATTTTGGATATGATGACAGCCATCTTGGATGTTTCTAGAAACTATTTTACATAATCTTAGTACTTGTAGGCTTGCTCTCAATATTTTAGCTTAAACTGACAATGATAAAGAAATGTATAAGTGATTAAGGAATTAAATGTCCGTATTCATATATCGAAATGAAGCCATTTTGAGAAACTGTCAAATTCTGTGTGGCCGGAGGTTGATTATGAGACAGGAGACAAAGAAGAATAGTTATGCCGAATTTCATGCTTGTATCACTATTTGCACTTTTTCCCTGCTATTCTCAAGTTACCCGCTCCACTGCAGCAGTAGGCAGTCCTTGAAAATTAAAAGATTTTATGGATGTGCGTCAAAATACATGCTACATATGAAACTTGACCTTTAACATTTTTTAAATAAAATGTAAGGCTTTACAGGTCAAAACATTGTTATTTGCTGTTTCTTCATGACCAACAATGATGCAGTTACAACATAAATGTCGAGAACTTTATGAAAAGTGGAGTACAATATACTGGTGTATCAAGCAGTCAAAATAAAGTATACATTTTGGCTGACACGTTTTTTAGTATGGGCCAATATTTTACGATTTTGGGTTAAGCTGTACCCAAGTAAAGTCATACCCAGGTCGTACCCGAGTTAAGCTGTACTTTACGAGTTCAATACTTACATCATGATGATTCACATTTGATGATAATTCATATATTTTCTCTTACCCGTTATTTAAATTTTTAAATACTGTAATGTGTCCCATACTTACCGGTACATCATATCATGAAATCACAATTTTTTTGTAGGCAGTTACTTTTAGAATATATTTCTTTCCATTTGTGAAAAATAAGTATAGTTATTAAAAATAATATTACAATTAATGAAATTGTTTTAAGGGATCCAAACCATTTTTAGCCTTCCAAAATTTTTGTGGTCAATTGTAAACTTTGCTCAATTTTTTATTTTATTTGTATAATGTAATTAATTTTTACTAAAATGATGCACGTAATTTTTTTGGCCTCCAAACGAAACCATTTGCACCACTCATGATCCCACGTGTACACGAGGGTGCGAACTGATTTTCGTACGAGATGGCTTGGATACAAGATGACTGGGGTACGAGTTGACCCAGGTATGACTTGACCCATTGGTTTCCCGACCAATTCCCTTACTCAAAATGATGAAAATTAATGACTAATGCATAAAGTTCAGCCTGGGAACTGCGGTGTCAGGTAAAATTGGCCATTTGACCATTGACCTATGAGTTACCAACTTGACTGCTGAGTATTCAGCTGTACTGCGTACAAGTCAACTCAACTGTTGTCCAACTCGACCGTTGACCGACGCGACCGCCATGTAATAAACTGGACCACTGTCCAACTCGCCAGTTGAAAACGAACGCGGGAGATGATTTTATACAAACGTGCACAGCCACAGATATGAATAAAAAGATGGCGGTGTCCCAAAAAAGCCACATAAAATACGCAACTCAAGGTTCATATCATGTTCAGTTGTTTTGATTGTGGTTGGGACAGTCATGCTTGTAAGTTGTATCGACATGTACATGTACTATACGGTGACATGCAGCCATGACAGCGGTCGATTTGGTAATGGTCGAGTTGACAAACTCAGCTTAACGTTAGGCCATAACTAAGCAACCGTTACAAGTTAGCACACTGTGGTCTAAAATCCTTCCTGCATGAATGTCCTGGGCCAAGTTTAGACAGGTCTAGTCCATAGCTCTGTGGCTATAACATGCACATCATGTTATTTTCCTTGGACTAAAGCTAATGACCGTGGCTATTCTTACGTGACCGTAATCCACTGTAGGCAGGCTATTCTTACGTGACTTTCGGTCAGGCATGCACAGATTGAAACTGTCAGAATTATGTAATTTTTCTTTCTTGTTCTCCTGTAAGAATAGCTCGACACATGTTGATGGTTTGCATGACTGATGCTCACGAAATGTGGATATGTATGACTATTTTTATGGGAGTTCTCCTGCCTGATTAACGGCCTAGTTCCAGATGCTACAACGAGATTGCCCAACCTTGGTGAAGCAAGTATACTGAGCAACAAAAGAAACGCAATTAACTTATTAAAGACAGACCAGAAAATAGGTTTGCGCAGAAGTATTATAGAAAACAAATTTATAACTAGCGCATGCACATTTACACTGGTTTTGTTTTGCGGTCGCTTTGACTGAGTAATCATAAGAGTACATTAACTAACTCGCTAACTTTCGTTTCTTTTGTTGCTCAGTATAGAAGCCCCAGGGACGAGATTTCAATTTACCGGTGCCATGGTTACGGGCTTAACCCTTTGGCCCCTGGTACAAGCTCGGGCGCTAAATTGACATGATTGATCAAAATTACGCTGTCAAACAATTTCAATCTGCGCATGCCTGAACAGGAGTCGCGTAAGAATAGCCTGTCTGCAATGGATTACGGACACGTAAGAATAGCCACGGTCAAAACTAATAAAGGTTAAAGTGAATTTAAAGGCAACATTACCATCCAAAGACAGTACTCTCCCGTCATACTTTTTCCAGCCGTTGACAGGCTCCTTTTTGCCCAGAACTGCGACGCGATCTTGCCAACTTTGGCGCTGTCTTCGAGCAGACTCTTGCCATTGATCGTTGTCACAGGCACCATACTGGTGCTGTTGTTAGCCACCCAGTGAACCGGTGCATATTTAGCCGGCATCATTAGTACAAAGTGAATATTACAACTATCAAAAATCAGAATAATGTTTGCAAATAAAAAGAACTGCTTTGTAATATGAGGAGAAAGGCAATAAGCAGTAGCATACGACACAGCTAAAACGAGAAATTCATTAACTAGTCTCAGGTCGAATTGAGCAGTCTTATATGGTCGCAGCTGTGAGACATGCTGGATAGCCAGTTAGCTATGGCGAAGGGTGCCAAGCTCACAGCCATGTTGGTGACGTATATTGAGCAAGACGATCGGTCGTGTATGTCTCCTAATTAACCTATCCTACTCTATCGTCGGAACATGGAGGAAAGCGGGCAACTAAGGCAGAATACGCATTATTTGTGTGGAGATGGAGTATATCACGGCGTCCCTAAAACCACGAAACGTAGATGGAGAATCATGACAACCGACACGATCGAGGCAGATTTGCAAAACATGCAAGGGGATGATGTCGCTGATGCAGCTGAAGATCGTGAAGCTCTGCCGTTTACTCAAGTTCATATCCGTGGAGAAACAAAACAAAGTGATATTAACGACATGGGACATTAGCATGATTAGCATGATATGTATTGCATGTACATGTATTGTAAAAATATATCAGTTGCATGTAGGCATAGCATAGGCTACTGAAGAAATACATTGTAATTATATAGGAATTCTTGCCATGATGTCACTGGGTCTTGCTTCTGGTCTCTATTTGGTCAGTGGTGACTTAGATCTCACCCTATTTGGCATGTCTGGACTGGAAGCGGAAGATGTCAGAAGATGTGTGGCGTATGGGGTAAAAATAGAAATTATTATAAAACACGTTTATTTTTAAATTTCACTGTTTTATGCAGTATAACAGTTGGTTTAGTTGGGGCCACTCAAAGTGGTCAGTGTTTTTTAATTTCAATAAATATATAAATATATATTTTTTTTAATTTGGCATTTCCAATCCCACCCGAATCTGGAATGCCCAACTGGTGAACTATGTACAAAGCTTGCTTGTATGCGACCCCTTGCTGCCAACTCAGGAGAGCAAAGACAGTTCACGGCTCTCCAGGGAAGTGCGTGCCTGTCAGCCACTTCTCCTTATACACTCATTGGTTGAAGCTTCGCAAATTCAGAGCGAAGGTGGAGGATAGCCGGACATGAACAGACTTAGAATCTTCCTGACGAGGTCCATCTGGCCAACAGGAGGCGCTTGAGCTACAAACAAAGCTATCAATTTATTACCCTTTCTGGCAGTCCCTTCCCGATATGAAACCCTGTAGCGCGATAGCCAATTGTACGCTACTCTGAAAAAGCTGCTGACCACTGCCGGTTGGTACGACCGGGGCTTGAACCCGCGACGTAATAGTCACTTTTCCACTGCAATGCAGTGCCTTAACCGAGTGAGCTATCCGGCTCAAAGTATTTTTTACTCACCCACCCACACCCATTTTGATTAAAAAAAAAAACTGATTTGCCCTTCAGCATGAAGAATGTATGTGTCCATTACACACGGGTCATTCTTTGTGAATTGTGGCTTCTGAAGACTGCAACTTTCATTTCAGTGATGGCGTGATGCAGCTGTTGGTCTCCCCCTTCCAAAATATTTCCATGCTTGAAACACTGAGGGGCCTTGAATTTTACGCAGTGTCTATTGAAACAAAAAGCGGCTAATAAGATGTTTTGTGCAGCTGCTTGTTGTTTAAAACAAACCGTAAATGAAGTTTCTTTCTCCTTTCACTGATTAACAGCAAGGTGCTCATGATGAGGAACAAGCTGTCAGTAATGATGAAGACAGCCCTGCTAGTGAGGAGGGGGCTGCTAGTAGTGACGAGGGAGGAGGTGTCTTCACTACTATTGAAGATGAGGAGCCTGATCAGCGGGTAATTTTACTTTTCCTTATCTGTTAAACATGTACACTTAAGGCTTTATAGGAGAATAGTGTCAGTCCTTGTTGAGAACACTTCCATATACGGACAACATCACTAGCTGCAAATAGGGTATCAGAAAGCAATAGCATTTCCTAATACATGTATGTCAAATATCAAAGATGAACTTTGTGTTGGAGGTGTTATTTTTAATTACTGGATTTGCCCGAACTCCGACACGTATTTATAACTCTGTATGAATATACTAAGTGTTGTCTGAGTGCTTGTGAAAAAAAACACAAGCCACCTGGGTGGGACTTGAACCCATGAACTCCTGTCCACCACTGCTGACGTCCCAACCTGCCACTGTCTTCTACAAGAATTTTATATAAATTCTATACAAAAAAAAATATTGAGAAATGCAACATTCTTTGCAGTCTTTGCTGCACTATTTTCTACACTGTACATAAACCGAAAGTTACGTATGTAACTACGGTTCTATGAATCCTGGATGACCGCCAGAGGCATTGCTTCAAGCACTGAATGATCCATCTGGCGTATGCGCAGGTCAAGTGTTTATACCAACAAAGTCACCCGCGACCCCTGGATGGCCCAGGAGGGGCTATATCTCCCGGTGTCATCAGGGGATCTGTTCCTACGGAGTCTTCTCGCGAGCACACAAGGATTCTGAGTGACAGAACGCTCTGGCGGTCAGCCAGTATTCATAGAACCGTAGTTACATACGTAACTTTCGTTCTATTTCATCCTTACTGACCGCCAGAGGCGGTGCTTCAAGCACTGGATGACCCATAACAACAAAGTCACGAGGAATCCCCATACCTCATTGAGAGGAAAAAGCCGAGTCGGGTCACAGGACCACACCCAACGGATGGGGAGTGGCAACATTCACCGGATAGAATCTGGAGAAGGTACTGGGTGATGCCCATGATGCTGCATCACAGGTGTCCTGCAGGGGCACTCCGCGCAGGGCCGCCCATGATGTAGAGATAGCCCTAGTCGAGTGGCACCTCACCCCGGATGGCGGGGGGTGACCACCTCTATTATATGCATGGGCGATGACATCCACAACCCAGTGAGAGAGTCGCTGTTTAGAGAGAGCACAGCCTCTCCTATGCCCACCATAGCAGATGAAGAGCTGGTCTGACCGTCTCATACTTGCGGTTGCAGCCACATAGACTCTCAGAGCTCGCACAGGACACAGCAGTTTTGACCTGTCCTCCCCCTCTGGGGGAATAAATTGAGCCAGGTGGATAGGTAGGTTGAGGTTCGACGATGACAGAACCTTCGGGAGAAAAGCTGCGTTTGGTTACAGGGTAACCTCCGAGCCATCTGAGTTCCATCTCAGACATGAGTCGCTCACGGACAGAGCATGCAGCTCCCCAACACGCTTCACTGAAGCAATGGCAAGGAGAAAGGCAGTCTTAGCAGAGACCCACTTCAGCTCTGCCTGATCCAGGGGTTCAAAAGGAGGCAGACACAAGGCATCCAGCACCAGGTGCAGATCCCATGCTGGAGCATGCCATGTGCGTGGGGGGCGTAGCCTCAATGCCCCCTCTAGGAAAAGGGACACTGTGGCGCCCTACTGTGTCAGTGTCTACCTGGGCATGTCGAGACGAAATGGATGCCACGTATATCCTCAGAGGAGCAGGGGATCAGCCGTCATCCAAGAGTGACTGGAGGGACTCCAGAATATTTGGAATTGAACAGTGCACTGGGTCCTCATCTCTATCCGTGCACCATGCAGTAAACAGCTGCCATCGGCTTTCATACTGCTCCCGAGTAGAAGCTGCCCTGGCATTCATAACGGTATTGCGGGCCGCATCTGAACACTCTGTCAGCAGTGGGTTGGGCCCAGCAACGACCAGACCCATAGCTGCAGACGAAAAGGTTCGGGATGCCTAATGTGGCCCTGTGACTGGGACAGGAGATCCTTCCTATAGGGGAGGCCCCATGGTGAGCTGCGGCAGAGCCTGCGCACCAGTGGAAACCATGTCCTCCCTGGGCAGAAGGGGGCTACCAACAGCAGTCTGTGGCCCCGCTGAAGGACCCTCTGTAGTGTTGGAAGAATTAGAGGGATTGGTGGAAAAGCATAAAGGAGACCCTCTGGCCAATCGTGGGCGAGAGCATCCTGGCCCAGAGGGCTGATCTCCTCTGTCAAGGAGAACCAGAGGGGGCCATGGGTCGACTCCTTTGCGGAAAAGAGATCCACCTCAGCCCTGCCGAATATGTCCCAGATGTTGAGCACCACCTCTGGATGAAGCCGCCACTCCCCCAGCAGAGGCTTGCCCTGGGAGAGCAAATCTGCAGCCCGGTTCCGTTCCCCGGGCAAATACATTGCTCTCAGGCTGGCCAGGCGTGGTGCTGCCCACAACAGGAGGTCCCGGGATGCCTGCAATAGCCATGCAGACCTGGTGCCCCCCTGGTGGTTTACGTGAGAGACGGTTGAGACATTGTCCGAACATACAAGCACATGCCTCTCAGATAGGGAAGAAAAAACTGCAGCGCCATGTGCACAGCCCGCAGCTCCAGAACATTGATGTGCTCCGAGCAGTCCCGAGCAGATCACGGCCTCTGAGCTGCCCGGTTCTGCCACACTGCACCCCACCCCAAGAGGGAGGCATCTGTTGTGATGGCTTCCCGACAGGATGCAATGGAACGCATGGGCATGCCCTGCAGGAGAAATGATCTCTCTCTCCACTGAGCCAGAGCAAGGAGGCAACTGCGTGAAACCTTAAGTCTCATGTGCCGGTGCCGTTTGGCATCCAAATGAAAACTGTTCAGCCACCTCTGGAGGGGGGCGTAGCAACAACAGCTCTAAAGGAACCACAGTGGCGGCGGCAGTCAGTTTCCCTAGGAGGCGCAAGAACTCCACATAGTGCAACCACTTGCCCTCGCGAAACAAGGGAAGGAGGCGGAGAATGTCCACCCTCTGTGGCGACGGACAAGCCTTCATAGCAACTGCATTGAGAGTCAGTCCGACTGTGCTCTGCGCGGGAACCAGACAACTCTTTGTGACATTTACCTTGAGTCCCAGTTGGGTCACATGGGAGAGGAGACGCGTCATGTCCAGGGCCACCTGAGACTGGGAAGGCGCACAGATGAGCCAGTCATCCAGATATGGTAGTATCTTCATGCCCCCCGACTGCAGGGGCGAGAGGGCTACCATCACACCCGTGGAGAAAGGGAGAGGCCGAACGGGAGCACTCTGAATTGGAAATGACGCCCTTGGAAGGCAAACCGCAGAAACTTTCTGTGGTGTGGCACTATGGGGACATGGGAGTAGGTGTCCTTCAGGTCTATTGAGGTAAACCACTCCCCTCTGGCAACCGTACGCAGAACCTCTACAGTGCTGAGCATGTGAAATCTCAGGACCTTCAGGAACCTGTTGAGCCCCCTCAAGTCGAGGATGGGGCGGAGCCTGCCATCCTTCTTTGCTGTGAGAAAGTATGTCGAGTAGAACCCCCCAGGTTTTGACAGAGAATCTACAGGTTCGATGGCACCCTTGTCCAGGAGGACCGATAACTCCTAGTTGAGGGCTTGGGCTTTTGGCGGGTCGTGTATGATGGTCATCTTGACCCAGCCAGAGGTTGGGGGCCAGCGTTGGAACTGAAGTTTGTACCCGTGGGTCTAGGTGGAAAGCACCCACGGGTTCGTGGTGGAAGCAGCCCAATAACTGAGCTGCTGCTGGGAAAACCATCCGAGAACTGGCCCTAGGCCCTCAGCGCCTCATCCCCCCCGCCCCTAGAGGCTCTGGCGGGACGACGGACAGCATGTGAGGTGTGAGGTTGCCCAGAGGGCAGTTGCTCAGGGGCCCAAAAGGCCTGTGCAACCCGCTGTTCAGGCTGGGGAACTGGGCGTTGAGACCTCAAGTAGCCACTGGGGTAAGCCCGTGTTTGAGAGCGGCGCTGGGGGGCAGATGAAGAACCCCTAGGCCTGCTGGGAGGCGGCAGACTCCTGTGAAGCCCCACTAGCTGGTGTCGAGTCTGTCTAGCTTGGACCGTACGCTCAAGCGCCTCAAGAGCCGTTGAATTACAAAAGGAGAATATACTGTTGACTGGACTATGGTTTATACAGGGGAAACCTGATCCTTCAATATTCCTCCGGCCATTTTATTGAAGAATGTAATAGCTTGGCTGAAACAGGCTTCATATGGACAGTTAAGGAATCTGATGTCTGTAAAATGACAAAAGTGTTCAATATCGCTAGTACATGTGACTCTGTAGCCAGGTGTGTTCTGTTGAATTTCAAACAGTTTACAGTGGCAGATTTGGCTGTGCCTGGTGTTTGCAAGAGGGAGAACGTGTGGCAAAAGGGAGAGGTTATGTGCAGGTATACCCAAACTTAGAGGTTCCCGCAGAAGAAAGAAATTTAACACAAACCATTGAAAATGCTGAGGAAGCATTAACACTGAATGAGCCTGTTAGAGGGGTCAAAGGACCGTCAATTCCAATGTTCCAATGAGGACATTTAACATAATTCTTGGATTTCCAGTGGATTATCTGCACAACAGCCTGCTTGGAGTCACAAGGTATTTTACCTATTTTTGGGCTTGATTCAACAAATAATGCTGCAGATTAATATGTTGGGTGGGACACAGGCAGACTAGATGAGAGATTAACAAGCATTATGCTACCCAATGATTTAACACGAGCTCCTAGATCTCTTTCTCAAAGGCGATTTTGGAAAGGTTCAGAATGGAGATCCTGGCTGCTTTTTTACTCCATACCTCGTTTGTTGGGTGTACTGAAAACCCTGTATCTTCCCATACTTCCAAAATTTGAAAATCCTTTTTTTCTAATTTTTATGTCGAATGATGTAAACTGAGCAAAAATTTTAAAAAGCTCTGTGATATAGTCCATATCTTTACACATGCAGCAACATAAAGCACAACATAATACTTGCTATTTTAACTTTAATTGCATAAGAAATCCCAATATAATTGGTAATAGGAGTTTTCCAGACTGCAATACACATGGCACTAGTTTATGGGGTTGCAAGGACTGTCCATGGTGCTCACATGGGCCGCCATTGCGCTCACAATGGCCGCCATGATGCTCACATGGGCAGCTTTGGTGCTTACAAGGGCCACCATGGTGCTGTCATGGGCTGCCATGGTGTTTTAAGAGACCACCATGAGCATCATTTTCATCCCCATGGGATTCCCTATGGCTTTGTCATGGGACAATTTTGCAAGGGAGGGCCCTAAGATCACGGGGATCCAGTGAAGGTCTTCGGCCTTTTCCCTTACACACATTTGTTACGCAGATTTTTCCAGTTTCTCTGAATCTTTTGATGATGTTATGCACTGTCGATGATGAGACCTGCAAAGCCTTTGCAATTTGACATTGAGGAACATTGTTTTTAAAGTTTTCCACAATTTTTTTTTTATGCAGGCCTTCACAGGTTGGAGAGCCACTGGCCATCTTTACTTCTGAGAGACTCAGCCTCTCAAAGACATCCCTTTTATAGCCAATCATTTTACACACCTGATGCCAGTTAATGTAATTACTTACTAAATTCTTTCAGCTGATTCTCTTATATATTAATTACTTTTTCAGCCCTTTTTTGCCGGTGTCCCAACTTTTTTGAGACCTGTAGCAGCCAGAAAATTTGAAATAAGCTCATTTTGTGGATGAAAATATAAAATGTCTAAGTTTAAACATTTGAAATGTTATCTATGTTCTATGGTAAATATCATCTTGGCTCATGTGAGCTGAAAGTCATTGCATTTTGATTTTATTCAAAATTTACACTTCTTCCCAACTATTTTGGAATCAGGGTTGTATCTATCATCCTGTGAGTTTTCAATTCATACAAACCACACCCACTCCTTCACACCAGCAGTGAAGTAAGTTCTCTCGCCGTTGAATAAGATGTTCTCTGGTCTCTGGCTGTTGAATAAGATGCTCTCTGGTCTCTGGCTGTTGAATAAGATGCTCTCTGGTCTCTGGCTGTTGAATAAGATGCTCTCTGGTCTCTCGCTGTTGAATAAGATGCTCTCTGGTCTCTGGCTGTTGAATAAGATGCTCTCTGGTCTCTCGCTGTTGAATAAGATGCTCTCTGGTCTCTCGCTGTTGAATAAGATGCTCTCTGGTCTCTGGCTGTTGAATAAGATGCTCTCTGGTCTCTGGCTGTTGAATAAGATGCTCTCTGGTCTCTGGCTGTTGAATAAGATGCTCTCTGGTCTCTCGCTGTTGAATAAGATGCTCTCTGGTCTCTGGCTGTTGAATAAGATGCTCTCTGGTCTCTCGCTGTTGAATAAGATGCTCTCTGGTCTCTGGCTGTTGAATAAGATGCTCTCTGGTCTCTGGCTGTTGAATAAGATGCTCTCTGGTCTCTGGCTGTTGAATAAGATGCTCTCTGGTCTCTCGCTGTTGAATAAGATGCTCTCTGGTCTCTCGCTGTTGAATAAGATGCTCTCTGGTCTCTGGCTGTTGAATAAGATGCTCTCTGGTCTCTGGCTGTTGAATAAGATGCTCTCTGGTCTCTGGCTGTTGAATAAGATGCTCTCTGGTCTCTGGCTGTTGAATAAGATGCTCTCTGGTCTCTGGCTGTTGAATAAGATGCTCTCTGGTCTCTGGCTGTTGAATAAGATGCTCTCCGGTCTCTCGCTGTTGAATAAGAAGCTCTCTGGTCTCTCGCTGATGAATAAGATGTTCTCTGGTCTTTCGCTGTTGAATAAGATGTTCTCTGGTCTCTCACTGTTGAATAAGATGCTCTCTGGTCTCTGGCTGTTGAATAAGATGCTCTCTGGTCTTTTGCTGTTGAATAAGATGCTCTCTGGTCTTTTGCTGTTGAATAAGATGGTTTCTGGTCTTTCGCTGTTGAATAAGATGCTTTCTGGTCTTTTGCTGTTGAATAAGATGCTTTCTGGTCTCTCGCTGTTGAATAAGATGCTCTCTGGTCTTTCGCTGTTGAATAAGATGCTCTCTGGTCTCTCGCTGTTGAATAAGATGCTCTCTGGTCTCTCGCTGTTGAATAAGATATTCTCTGGTCTCTCGCTGTTGAATAAGATGCTCTCTGGTCTCTCGCTGTTGAATAAGATATTCTCTGGTCTCTCGCTGTTGAATTAGATGCTCTCTGGTCTCTCGCTGTTGAATAAGATGCTCCTTGGTCTCTCACTGTTGAATAAGATGTTCTCTGGTCTCTCACTGTTGAATAAGATGTTCTCTGGTCTCTTGCTGATGAATAAGATGTTCTCTGGTCTTTCGCTGTTGAATAAGATGCTTTCTGGTCTCTCGCTGTTGAATAAGATGCTCTCTGGTCTCTCGCTGTTGAATAAGATGCTCTTTGGTCTCTCACTGTTGAATAAGATGCTCTCTGGTCTTTGCTGTGGAATAGTCTCTCAAGTCTCTCGCTGTTAAATAAGATGCTCTCTAGAAGGACTTATGTGAAAAACTACTAGCTTGAGGGCACTCAGCCTAAGCAAAGAAATGTATTTTGTCAAAACTGAAACTTTACATGAAATGATGGTCAAATAATCATGCATGCACCAAATAACATCCTTCCAAAAAATAAAAAAATAAAATCTTCTGATAGGAGTACTTTGTTTCTTTGTTTATTTTTAAGAAGAGAGGTGGGAGAGAATCCTTCCTCCATCCATTATACGTGTCTGCTGTATAATGCCTTAACGTTTGACATGTAACAACTTACACCAGGTTGCACAGTCTTACCTGTGCTCCAGTAGGCTGCCTGCATTGCGTCAGTTGTTTGTCTGGGATGCAGTTCTTGGATTGCATCACTAACAAATAATATATTGTTAGAACAGGGATGGGGGATGGGTGGGTACTCATCTGTCCCCTCCTTACAGCACCTCCTCCATTTTTCTGCAGATCTAACAGTTATATAAAACAAACACACCCTACCAACTCAATCACTGATGTGATTTCCACACCTACCCATCCATAAATATTAACTGATGGTGTTGTCGTATTGTGCAGTTACAGCAAGCTCTACACTGGGCTTCAATTCATTGCACTCAATTGACTTCTGATTGACTGAAGCCTAAAATTTCCCAGTAATTCACGCATTTTCATATTTACATGCTCTTGAAATATACAACAGCCTGGATAAATGGTTGCCAGATACAGTTGCTTATTGGGTTGTCTGAACTCAAGGAGTCTGTTAGGAGTCAATGCCGTTTCTCAGGTGAGTGCCTCATGCGTTCTAAAAAACCTCATGAAACTGTGTTTCATTTCTTACATTTTGTTAGATCTGCATGTATTAGAATACATCATGGGTGAAAGGGTTTTTTAGACTGTAAAATTATGGCAATCCTTGTCAAACAGGCAGAATGCCGAATTTCGGAAAACTCCAGGGCAAAGGAAGACATGGTCTCAAAGGGCAGGCTAGGATTCTCAGTGTAATGGAAGTTTACCCAGAGTGGAGAACATCTTATACGACTAGCCTTTTGGGCCACCCTAAAGTAATACTGTACCAGCTCCAAAGAAATAAATTTTTTACTTTACTCTGGGCGTGTCACACTGAAATAGTTTATTTCCATGCATCCATTGGGCAGTAAATTGAAACCATTTTTAACATGAGCATGAATGGTGAGGACATTAGTGCTGCACCAATAAGCTCGATCCTGACTCTGATTTTCACCTCCTTCTTCAGGACCCAGTGGAGGAGAAATAATATCCCTCAGTTTTGTGGGGTAAATTAGACAAGAATGCAATGAGCAGCTCTGTGTTCAACTCTAGCCTGTTTGTCAACCACTCCGACTCAGGATCCAGTCCTCTGCTCTGGTATGAGTTTGAAGTGTGCAAAGATTCATCACATGCTTTTGTGTTCTCCTACCTGGTGAAGGTCTTTAACCTGGCAGTGGGCTTTCCCACAAATGTTATGGTGATGTGTCAGGTGGCCAGAAAGAAGGGCGACTCCTCCACCTCTGACATCTTCATCTTCAACCTGGCCATCTCTGATGCCTACTTCTGCCTGATGACCCCCATTGACTTAGTGAACAGGCTACTCCTCAATAGCAATTATATATGGCACTTCCAGCGCTTTGCCTATGGGATCAAGGACACCACCCCACTCTTCCTCACCTGCGTTTGTGTGGATCGCTATATCGCTGTGGTCCACCCCATTGTTTTCTCTAGTATCAGGAACAACAAGATCAGGATTGCTGTTTCCATATTGGTTTGGGGGTTCATGTTAGCTGGAGCATTCATCATGGCCTTACTGGGGGAGGAAAGCACAATTGGCATCTTCACTGTGCTGATTCTGGGGGCTTTCGCCATTATGGTCTTCTGCAACATCTCCATTATCTGGAATCTTCGGAAGTCAGTTGTTGGTAAAGAGACAATTCATCCCATGAAAAAGAAAGCCCTCAGAATGGTGGTTCTTGCCCTGGCCATCATAGTCTTCACCTACCTCCCTCCTGTGGCTCTTTTTCCCTTTGTAGATTACTACAGCGTTGTGGACTTCAAGTGTCACATCACCGTGGTTGTTTACACCTTCATTGACCTCAGCTGCAGCATTGAACCCCTGTTCTACATCTCCAAGATGAATCACTGCCTTGCTAATGTGCCCTGCAGCTGCAATGAGTCGACGAGTTCATAAGCTTATGAACCCTAATCTTATGCCCCAGGGGTGTGCTACAAGGAATGTTCAACAATAGCCAGGCTTTTTTTTTGCATGACTTAAAAAACCCTAAAAATGCAATCTGACATATCATGAGTTATCATGGTATGTTAAAAAAGAACCAACTTCATGACATTAAAACCTTAGATTTAGGCTCAACATACAGTAATTCGCTATGCCACTTATCTCATTTAAAAGTATGGCCTTCTGGTCTGCATTAGGTTGCACCCACCTTCAAATTGTTCAAAAGTGGGTTGCGGACCCATTCTGAGTGGGTCACAGACAGCTGGTTAAAAAATTAAAAAACAAGAGCACTCAGAGAACGCAGCACCTCCGCAACGCTGGGGCAACTCTGTACGCGAGTTATTTTTGCAGGCGGATGTACGGTATTGTTGCATTTTACTACCAGGTGGCAGCAAAACCCAAAAGCACGGCAATTGGAAATCCGGCTCATTGGAAAGACTTAAAATCTTGAACTTCGGTGTATATCCCAGCTGTAGTTTGGCCTAGATATGCCAATTAATCACTTTCTCCTCTTGTGCTACTCAAACATTCTGCAAAGTTTGGTTAAAATCTATGCAGCCGTTTTTGAGCTATCCTGCTAACAGACAAACAAACAAACCAACTAACGCCAGCAAGAACATTCACCTCCTTGGCGGTGGTGAATAATGCTTAATGCGCGTCTGACTCTGGAGCCATGGTAACCATCATTTGATTGACGTTCACTTTAAGTGTTGTGTTGAAGTTCTGGAGAGTCGAGGGGAAGTTGAGCAGAAGAGGAATAAGCGAGGAGACTTGAGCTCACAAGTGACGATAGGAGTTTGAACTTGAAGTGCGAGTTTGTGTGAAATGGAGGTTTTTTTTGCGTATTCGAGATGTATCATAATACATCTGGCCTGTGGTGCGCAGTAATACACCGAGCGTATAATGCAGAGCGATTCATAGACGCAAAATATTTAGTTTTGTGGCCTTTTATGTTGTGCAGTTTTGATAATTTTATTTTATTCACTTTTATACATGCAGTTGTTATGTTCCTCCTCAGTTTGTGCTCTGAATGCTGAAATATTCATAGAAGTGAAATATTTAGTTTTGTGGCCTTATTTATTTTGTGCAGTTTTGGTATTTAATTGCATTTTATTCACGAATGCAGTTTTTATGTTCTTCATTTTCTTAATAATGTGCTTTGAAATGCACTTTGCACATACAAATAAATTTAATTAAAAAGATGACGTATGTGTTTTCTAAGGCTGTTTTTGAAAAATATATTTGCTTGTTTTCGATTCTACAAAATAAAAGTGGGCTGTGACGTAATGACCATGGGAAAATGTGGGTCCCAATGTGAGACCAGTTGAGAACCCCCGGTCAATATAATTGGAAAGAAGTTTGTGTTCCCATTGAAACATGCTTCTAGGATAGTTTTTTCAAAAAAAATCAACAATGGGTTTCTGAACGGTGCACCGTTCACCAAAAATTTTGTGTTCGACAGTTGTTTAATCCTATGCACATTGCCACAAAAAGTCCTTATTCGGCAGCAGACACTGGCAAGTATTTTTGCATTTGAACATGCAATGGGTTGTGAGAGTGCATTCAGGAACCACATGCAAGAGAGGGAAATCCAAAAAACGTATGCCTTGATTGGAGTCTGAGTCAAAGCCAAAAAACACAAGAATTGCCAAGCCACAATACGAAATCCAAAAACAGTGTCGACTAGACAGGCAGGGGTCAGAACCAGTAAGACAGATGAGCAGAGGTACAAAAACGATAAGCAAAAGGTCGAACAAAGCCAAGGGTCATACACAGGGCATCCAAACACAGAAATTGTGGTCATACAAAATAGGTCGAAATCCAGAAAGACAAAAACAATACAAAAAGGGCAATAGCAAGAATCAAGGTCGGACAATCGAGTAGAAGTGAAACAATATTCAATGGCATACAAGGCGCTCTGCACAAAAAAGTATTGATCAACACTCTGACAAGAGCTGTGAGTGAAAAGACTGTTCAAATAGACAAGAGGAAAGTCACAGGGAACAGGTTAATTGGATCAATGTAATTACAAAGGAATGAACATGAGGAAGTTCCTAATCACATGAAATAGGCAAAAGCTAAAACGCGGACAGGGATCACGAGACAGCCTATAGACAAAACAAACAGATCCGGTTAGGGATTTCAATGTGCACAGAGTGAGTGGCAGAACAGTGATTAGACAGGTGCAGAGAATCTGCTAGAAGCACAGCAAAGTACATTGAGTGAAGGCAAGAGCCGGAGACTAGAAGAGGGCGAATGCTGAGAGATCGTTAGTGAATTAGTAGAGTGCAGCCATACAATCCCTAGTGCTTGCTAGTAAGATAGTAATATGTAAAGTGTTAGTCTTGGTTAGTAATTTAACAAAAACAACAAACTGTTAGTATTGGTTAGTAATCTAGAAAAGCAAGATGAAGGAAGTAAACGAGATTGGAAGGAATGTTTGAAATCCCAGAAACAATTCAATCACCCGAACGCACAGCACGCAATACTGGGGCTGTGAGCGATCACATGACATGAGACCAGACGAGGGAGACAAAGTGCAATGCATGGGTGGAAGGAAAACATGGACCGGAATGTGACTGCAGGAATGGAATATGGGAAAATACAAAACATGGAAAAACTAAACTAGACAATACTGTAATGGCCCCAATTTGTTATGAAATTAACGACAGCAAAGGATGACAGACAAAAATTTTAAAACTAAAACACATTTGATTAAACCAAGGCAACTAACAACAAACTACTCTACTCTACAGACCAAGATTGATTTTATACAAAAACAGAAATATTTACAGTACCTTTGGTGGGTTGCTTGGTGATGTCCTGGGTGAGGAAAATGCTCTAACACAGGCAAAAATGCACTAAAATCTTCATAGGTCTTGAACAAAATGACAGGTCTGGTCACATGTATCCTTCTGCTTGCAATTTCTCCTACTACTCCACTCCCTCAATTTTCCTCCTTATATACTCTTTTGCAGACCCCTCCCACATTTAGGCTTTTTTTAATTTTTCTCTGGGACTTGTCCCAGACATGCCTATAACATGCCCAAACCTATCTCCAGTCTGGGCTTAACAAAAAAAAGGTAAATTCACATTACAATACATGGACAAATCTAAGCAACCAAATCACATGGTCAGAGATAAGATCCAAATCCCAATCAGACAGAACGTAAAGAAACATGGCAAAACAGATCGGGGACATGGCAAAGCAGATCAGAATCATGACAGTCAGAGCAGAATCATAACATGGGTAGTTTGTGAATTACCTCTCAGACAGGTCTCAATGTGTCCAATTTGATGGACGAACATCTAATTTGCAAAATGTTTGTAATAGTGTACCTCAGGGTTCTGTTTTAGGGCTATTGTATTTATATCTATATGAAGAGTTTAGGTCAAAATGTGGATGAGGCAAACCTTCACTTTGATGCAGATAATACAGGGATATTTTATCCTGGGACTTCCATTGCAGAGGCTTTTAAATTGCTTTTAGGAAACATGACGTATTTATGATGCGTAATGATTGGCGGTACTGGGGGCGTTCGGCTTTAAGAGGTTAATACAAGGTTTAAAAGAAAGACCACCATAAAGCCATAAACCGAGATATATCTGACAGGAAAAAGTTTCTTACTTCAAGTTATTCCCTGGCTTCTTTATGCAGCATTGAGAACTGCATCACTTTTTATTTAACAGAATTTAAAACCAGCTCAAGCAGTAAAAGCTGAGACTGAATAATGCTAAAGACAGCCTGCAATATTGTCATACGGCATATCCACCTAAACCTAACACAATTCAAGCACCAAGCAAGTAAATAAGTATGTTGCAAAACATAGGATAAGATACCAGTGTTTGGTCGCTAGCGTTTCTATTGGATTTGTGCCATACATACAAACGATGCATCTAATGAAAGAGAAAAGTCCACAGAATTCCAAAATATAAGCCACGTCATTTTATAACGTTACCACTGTCACAGAACAGCAGGCATACACTTTACATTCTTCAACAATGAGCAAAAAATTTTTCTGACCTTTGATCTTTTGTTGTAAAAAAACCATGTTGGAGCGTATTTCTGCACCTGCTATTGTTAGCCCAATGTGTATTGTATGTATGTATTGTATTGTAGGATAATCATGGCCTGCTGTGTCCCGTAAAACATTGCTGTGAAGCGTGGTGTGCCACTTTCCCCTCAGCCACTACACCATGAGGATGTGCGTCCTGACGCAATGACGGGACCAGAGTGCAGGCTCGCTGTTCAAGTTCGAGTGCAATTAATTGCCCGTTTGTGAATAAAGTTGCATTAATATTACAATTTGAATCAAACAGTCTGATTTTTTTTAAAAAAAACGAAGTCACTTCAAAAATGAGGACAGACCGGTTTCAGTGCACATCTTTAATTTTTTAAATTTTCTATTTATTTGATTGTACTGGATATGGTTGCGAGTGGTGAGGCAATTTTATCGAGAGCGTCAGCTATCCTTTCTTGATTGTCCAACACTGCTTCTGAGATCAGCCAAGGAGAGGCACGGGCCCAAGTACACATGAAGGTACTGCTGCAGGAGGGTTCTGGTTCTGTTGCAGGTTGGCTCTGCGGGTCTTCATCTGTGAATAAATAATAAATCAAGCCATTGTTGCAACCCTCAGTCCAATACGAAGACGTAATTTTATCTTACATGCATTATGGTAAACTACTGCCTTTAGGACACATGTTTGTATCCAGACACTCAGTCGATGGTACTCCTAAAAACTAGGCCGGAGAAATGAAGCAATTAATTAATGAAATAAATAAATAAATAAATGAAACTATCGTGACCTACATTTTTCCCCCAGCCTTCCTGAGAGTGCCGTCTCCCCGATGATCGCCCCGATGCACTGGTCCAACTCAGACAGGTTTGGGGAGTCTGCTGTTCCCCCTCTAGTCCCCTGCATCTCCCATCGGAATTTTGCAATGTTTTTTTTTTTTTTTTGGTGTCAGATTTGAGATCAAACCATTTCTTTTTCACCTCCTCTGTTGTATGTCCTTCACCAGATGCTGCGTTCACAGCATGTGTGACAGCCTCCTCCTTTTTGTAAGTGTTAGTGCACTAAAGCTACTAAATACCGTTTATATATATATTTTTTCTCTTCTTTCCTGCAGGAGTACCTCCTCCTCTGAACTAAGAAAGTTTTTTTTTACTCTTCTCTGACTGCGCTCCAATTGATTTACTTTTTGCTTTGGACATTTTGTTGTTGCTGTTTCCTCTGTATGACATCTGCTCTCGGCCCTGCAGTTTCATGCCCTTTTATGGGCATTGGTGGGCGGTTACCTTTGCTAATCATATGTTAATTAGGCTAAACTGGCACGCGCTCTCAGTTTACGAGGAGATGTACTTTAAGTAATGTAATTTAAGAGTACAGCTGCAAACAATTCTGCAGTTTAAGAACACGTTGATGAATCCGACGTAGAGTTTTCTTAAGAACCTTCTTAAGAACACCGTAAGAAAGAATCTAAGAAAATTCTTAACTATTTATTTGTAAATAAGGACCATTGTTCCTGTACTGAAATGCTCAACATGGTCTGTGGATTATCTTGACTGATCTGCCCATTATTTCTGGAATTAGACATTGCTCTTAAATTTTTTTTTTCTTTTAACTTTATTTTCGCTTTCTCTCTTTTTTGGCTCTTTGAGCAAAACAAGAGAAAAGCAATTTAGTTCCAGTATATATAACATCACTAGATCAACTGTTGATGGAAGAGCCCATGGCAGCTGATCTGAGGGAACTGAAAGCCGACTTAATTACTTTCCATGAAGCGGTTTTCAGAAATGTAACAGATTTAACAGCTCCCAATGATATGGATCAGTGAAATAGAGGCTAATGTTTTGCCTGCATGCAGCTGCTAACTTTACTTTGGTTGTTTCTAAGCAATTAGAAACAAGCAAAATCAGAGACCTTTTTACTCAAGAAATCCAAGTTTACAATTTTTCATGGTTTCGTTCAGTTTTTAACGGAACTGTTTCGGAGTCTGCATCAGTGATTTATAGTTCAAACCTACCCATTGCTGGCAAATGTGATTGGCTAGCTCTTGTTTCACTTTTAAGATCAAGCTCATTAGTCATAATTGTAACATGTTAAAAGTCGGTAGTTGATAGCTGGCTTGTATTTTATTTTTCTTCCATGTTCTCATGCAGCTAAAAAATGCCTAAACTAATTTAGCCAGTCCGATAAAAACTACAGAGAAGATTGTGAATAAATGCAGAGAGAGGGTTCTATATGCCAATGTTAGGCAAAAGCAAACAGTCATGGCTGACTTTATTCCTCTAAGTGATAATGCTGACATTATGTGCAATGCATTGTGGGCTTTGACTATGGTGAACAAAATAATGCAAATATCCTTCAACCTGGAGTCAATATTAAAAAGCAATCAAATTGACGGGTCATTCAGATTTCTTACAGGATTAAATATGATGTATAACTACTACATAACTGATTCGAAAACAACTACAAATCATCCAGCCTATAATGGTGCCTATACTTTGTTCGTGCTCTGGAAAAGAGCGTCAGCCAAGTACATGTGATGTAATGTTATAATAGTAAACAGGTTTCAGTACAAGATTGCCATCATTTGGCAGATACTTACGGTATTTTAGTCTCATTTAGGCTGCAAATGTCATGGTTTTGGAGCTTTGAGAGCTCCTTTTGTTACTCTCGTCCAGGACGATATCGTTTTGCTTGCCATCGGATTCCTGGGCCAGCTGGCATTAATTGGGGGTGTTACCCGGTCTCTATTTAAGCTCCTGTTCTACCTCGTTTGTGTTGCTGGAGTGACATTTTCTCCTTGGTGCTTTAGCCGGTAAGGTCTTTTGAGAGAGAGTATTGTCAGGATCTTAGCTGCATAACAGGATTAGTGTTACTCAGTGTCAGTGAGTAAGGGATTCTTTGGTTTATTTCCCTTTTCTTTTGTCTTTTTTCGAGCTCGCTTGTTGTCGACCACAGATGAAGTCAGGTTCGTTGGTAGCCCAAGTCTTGTGATTTCTATCTGTTTTAGTCTCTCAGCACCCTGCTGATTTTTGCTTTTATTTCTGGCCACTGCTCTTGGCGTCCTACTACCAATGCCCATCACAGCAAAGGTTTTTGTCTTCTATACCTCCACTAATGAGTGAGTGAATGAGAACAGTCTGGCTGGTGTTTGGCTTGCCTGAATTTTCCCTCGTGAAACTAGAGTATTAGGCAGACACAGCCTTTGATTCTTTTTTTAAAGAGTTTTTTTAATTAGACTTCAATCCAACTTTCATTAATTAGCCTGCCAGCGGAGGATGGGCTTCCCCTCTAATGCCCAGTTGTGCCTGAGATTTCTTCCTACAGGAGAGTGTTTTTTTTCTCATCATTGAGGATTTTTGCCATATTGGGAGTTTTTGTTGTTTTTTTTTGCCTAATTTGCTATTTTAAGGATTAGGCCAGGCACTGTCCTTTTTTCACTCTTTACAGGTCTTTACTTGTAATAGTTTCTGATAGAGCCTCTGTGAAAAGCACCATGCAAATATAATTGAATGTAAATGTATTTGATTCTGTAAATGTTTTTACCCATAAAAAATATAAAATGATGGCTCCAGTTTCATGCCTTTCCTTTGAACCAGCTCCGAAAGGAGTTCAAAAGCAGATTTTATCCATGATCTAACAAGTTAAATTAAAAAAAAAAAGAAACCTTACAGGCATTACTCAAGCATGTATGAGTGATAGTTTCACTTTCTTGGAGTCGCTGGCAAGACTGTTTGTGTGGTTTCAGACCAAAACCTCATTTACCAAAACATTTTAAGGTTGAGACAATGTTATTCCCTTTGTGACTCAATTCACTAAGATAATTTTGGGGAATGAAGCTCATTCTAGGGATTAATGTTACAAATAATTTTGTCATACATGGAGGTAATATCTTAACATAACGTAACATAACGAGAGTGGCAAGAACAGGCCATTCAGCCCAACTAGGCTCGCCATTTTCTTATTACTATAGTGAATCTAACACTTCAGATACTCAATTACTTACTGGTATCTAGCACAAAATCGAGCCTACTCTTAAATTCCCAAAGCTTCTGCCTGAACAATATGGTCAGGCAAGCTATTCCACGCTCAGATTACTCTCTCGCTGTAAACGTATTTAATTCTAAACAATTCTAAATTCTAGTCTGAGGCAGTAATCCTCTCAAACATGTTAACATATGTTTCCACACAAAATACTCAGCGTTTTCTTCAGTAAGATCTTGCAGTAAGGGTTGTGATTGTCATGTTCATAATAAACAGCGACTCAGGGAAAGTTAAAAAAAAAAAGGTTTAAAGTTTTGTGGGATTATATTAATTCCATTATAATTACAAAAAACCTCCCAAGGGTCGAAATGATACATTACAACAAAGTCCTCAAGGGCCAAATTCAATAAAAATTATGCAAGAAATTAAATGATAAAATTCTACGCTTCTCTTCTATGAATGAGGACCTGTCATTTTTTACTTTCACAGCCAAATTTTTCTTTCCAGTGGTCTAGATATGCAAGTGGTACAACGTGGAATCATTCGGCAGGAAGGAAATGGACATCAGAGGATCAGTTATGATCAGGAAGAGAAAAAATGAAAATGTTGTCAAGTGTCATATAATTTTACTCTAACGTCTGCTTTAGTGCTCATTGCTTTGGTTTGAAACTATTTTCATTCCAATTACATATACTGTGTTTGATTGTTGGGAGATTTTGTTCATTGATGAAACTAATCAAATTCCACAATGCTGCAGTCAAAAAAATAATTTGTTGGGTGAACATAATAAAATTATGGAAAGTATTTCCACCCAATTATAATACGCTCATTTAGCAAGAAACAGTTTTGTTGAGTGAAATTAATGTAAACATGCCGAATAAACATAATGTGTCTGGGGCAGACTGACGCCTATGGCCCCTCCGACCACCAAGCATTCACACACAGCCATACAGAGGTGTTCCTATATTGCATGGTTTGTGGGTAATAATTGAATAAAAGTCAATTCTGACATCAATATTTGTTTTAAACAATGTAAACATTTGTTATCCTAGTTTATGACAGTTGATATCAAGTTAGGAAAAAAAACACCTAAAAGCAAACAGGATTTCTTGAGATTGAACTTTATTCAACTCGCCTTCCCCAACTTGTCCGCCCGCCCGTCTCTTTCGTGCGTTGCTCTGCCTTCTTCTGCAACTTCCGGAAGTAAAGTTTGTAAATGCACTCCCTGCTCGCACACTACTGCCACCTTCTGTTCTGGAGTTGTACACGCCATTTGATATCTTACCCAAAAAGCATTAGGTTCTGTCAGTATAACTGAATTTAGTAAATGTTAAGTTATTGCACATCATGCTAAAATAACATTACTTAATGATGTTCAACCACAAAACATGACTATATATGGTAGAAGCAACATGTTATACTTAGATTAATTTAGCAGACACCCAATCTGGTTTTTTTGAGTGTGGAACATTGGAACAGACATTTACTGGTAAATTTTTCTGTAAATAATTGGTTTTTAACTTCCATGTTCACATTTGATCGCAGAACCCAGTTTCCAGTGGCCTTCTCTCCAAAGTATGATGTGTGGGGTTGAGTAAATAAGATTCTTGTCAAAAGGTTAATAGAATGTTTTACTGGATAATAGCATTACCTCGGGTGGTCATGAGAACATTTTTTTATTTATTTTTTGTTGGGGCTGAAATTAGTGACCCTATAAATGTGCCTAGAGTTTGATAAAAGAAAACAGCCATTATATTTATCAGTACATAGTTGAAATGAATCAAGAAATTCAATAAAACCACAGAATGACCGATCATGAGAGCTATCAGAAAAGGGCATTTTACCATTTACAACAAGATGTCTGACTTCACCCAGTGAAGTTCATTACAACATGTCAATCTTTACAGAAGAGAATACTATATCAAATTTTTCATCAGCATCAAGTAATAAAACACGGTCGTCACTCTCCCCCGCCACGATCAAGAGCCATAACTCCATAAATAAATATGCTTTGACTTCCATTTTCGAGCTCAATATAGATCATGAATAGCTTACAAAGTGTACAAAATTTGACCTGTCATAGTTTTTGAGTTAACTTGTCTCTATTGAAAGTGTGACGGATGGATGAACGGAAGGAAGGATGGACGAACAAAACCCAATCCTATATCCCCCGCAGTAGCTCGTGGCAGGGGATAAAAATCAATGACAAGGATCATAACTCAGCAAATATTTGAACCGTGGTATTTATTTTTGGACTCATTCTACGACAGTATCACCTAAAGAATTATGCAAAGATTCATTCTGAGATTCATTCAGAGATTTATTCTGTCTCTAATTTTTATGAGAAGCTGTTCACATTGAATTCCCAACACACCAGGTAGGGAAATTAATGACAAGAAACATAACAGTGAATAATTGAGCTGCGTAATTAATCTTCAAACTCATTTCTTATCATCATTAGGTATGTGTCTCTGCAAAATATGATCAATGCCTGCTGTTTTAAACCTGTCCAGCCTGAAAGCATGACGGACAGATGGATGGCAGGACAGATGGATGGACTGACCCCATTCCTATATCCCCTACACCATTTTGTGGTGGTAGATAATAACTATGCAAGGTTACCTTTGATTGGTGCTGAGAAAAGCTGTCCAGGTTGAATGTCCTTTGCAGTAAGTCAGTAACCTAAGGACAAGGGCCATCACTCCATAAATAATTGACCGACAACATACATTTTCTAACTCGTTCTACAATATTATTAATTAAATAACTGTGCAAAGTTTCACTGATTAGCCTTTCATAGTTCCTGAGAAATGCTGTCCAGAAATGTCCTATGAAAGGCTAATCAGTGAAACTTTGCACAGTTATTCAATTGATAATATTGTAGAATGAGTTAGAAAATATATGAAACAGGTGAATTACAAGTTATGGCAGTTGTCATTGGTTAACAACACCTATAATTCGCTTCCATTCTTTGCACCCTCTATAAACCCCAAAAAACAAAGTCTTTACTGTCCCAGTAATTCACGCATTTTCATATTTACATGCACTAGAAATATACTGAGAAAAACATAACACCCTGGAAACATGGCAGTAGTGTATAGTTGCTTACTGGTCTGTCTGAACTACTTTGTAAAACAGTCTGTGCAGAGCCATTGCAGTTCCTCAGGTAAGTGTCTTATATAGGACACATGCCTTAAATCTCGTAAAACCGCCGAGCAGAGAAAGTCATGGTGAGAAAGGGCACAGACAGGATTCTTGGGGAGATAGTTTTCCCAGCATGGAGGTAGTTTTTCAAAGGTAGACCGAGACTTGCATGAGCATTTTTCACACTGTACTGTTTTGGTGTGGCACAGTGGCCTGCCAGTCCAGTTACGGTCCTGTTCCACGAGTGGACCATCTTGGGGCACTCTCTGGCTCAGAAAAATTGTAGACATAGTCACCTTTCCAACCTGCCATTCATGACGGTGTCAGGTTATGATTTTGTGCAAATACCAAATCGAAATTAATTGCTCTAAATGTAGCCTAATTGTTCAAAATACTTCAAGCAGGTAAAATGAGCTAGTTTCTATCAGTGTCATAAAGCCAGCCCATGGTTTGTTGGCCAACTGGCATATCAACAAGCTAACTAATGACACCAAAAACACCATATAAATATAAAATAACTGAGATAGCCTTTTCTTATTAACTAACGTACAAATGCTTTGAAAACATAAAAAAAATTCTGAAGGTTGTGATTTTGCAAGAACAGTGCTGTGAAAAAGTATTTGCCCCCTTCCTGATTTCTTTTTTTTTGCATGTGTCACACTTAAATGTTTCAGATCATCAAAAAAATGTAATATTGGACAAAAATAACCCGAGTAAATACAAAATGCAACTTTTAAATGATGATTTCATTTATTGAGGGAAAAAAGCTATCCGAACCTACTTGGCCCTATGAGAAAAAAGTAACCCCCCCCCGAAAAAAAATCATGAATTTACTGTGATTAACTACATTTTTTTTTTTTTGTTCAATTTCACTGGCCACTACCAGATCTGATTACGACCAGACCAGTTCAATCAAGAAATCACTAAAATAGAACCAGTCTGATCAAGTGTAGTATGCTAAAAGAGCAACAAGCCACACATCATGCCACGATCTGAAGAAATTCAAGAACAGATGAGAAACAAAGTTGTAAGCCGCGCTGCAATGTAGAGCGAACTAAACGCAGCCCCTCTCTCACAGACACAGGACTGGCAAAGTAACCCTATTGTCAAAAGGGCCCCGGCATCTGGCTGTCATGAGAGCAGATGCAATTAGGGTCTGTGTCAGTGGCAATTTACCTTGGCACAGCACAGCTGACAGCTGCTTTGATGTCGACACAGTCAGTTATTAAGAAGGAAAATGTAGCCTATAGATTTTATCAGGGTTTGTACCCTTTTTTATTATGAATTGATGATGAATCCCCCATGTCCACAGATCACTGTATCTGTCCTTACATTACTTACAGATCACTGCACCTGTCCTTACATTACCTATAGATCACTGTATCTGTCCTTACATTACTTACAGATCACTGTATCTGTCCTTACATCACTTACAGATTGATTGTAAAAGCGGTCGTGTTAAAGATAATCCACCAACTAACTGGGATTTTGATGTTTTGTAAAGATGCAAACAATATGTGGAACATAGTTAAACAGAAAAACAAAAAAAAAAATCTAAAAACACTGTTTACTGCTGTTTACAGGCTTCGTACACCTTTCCCAAAGTGAAATTCAAGGCACTTTTCAAGGATTTTCAAGGTGTATTTTCATGCTTTTCCAGTACCTTACAGCAGTGGAAAGTTACATATTTATATACATAAATGACAGATTCCACACAAAGTGACTTTTTTTCCCATTGACTACACTAACAAGCTCTCTGAGACCCAGAGAAGTACATGTGAGGGTTTAATTTCAGAGGAAGAACTACAGAAAGCCATCTTCTCTTTTCAAAGTGATAAAACACCAGGACTTGATGGCATTCCTGTTGAAGTTTATCAAATATTTTATAAAGAGATTAAGGCCCCTTTGCTCTCATGTTTTAATTATTCCTTTAAAGATGGCTCTTTATCAGATACACAAAAAATAGGCCTCATCTCATTATTATTAAAGCAGGACCCACAAGGACAGTATAAAGACCCAGCCTTAAAAAATCTTAAAAACTGGCGGCCATTAACGTTACAATGTTGTGATGCAAAAATACTGGCAAAATTTATTGCTCATTGAATGAAAAGACTTACCGGACATAATTCATTATGACCAAACAGGCTTCCTCCACGGAAGATATATTGGAGAAAATATTCGTCAAGTATTAGAAATAATGGAATATTATGATATGACAAAAAACCTGGCTTAGTTTTTATTGCTGATTTTGAAAAGGCCTTTGATAAGGTAAGATTAGATTTTATTTATAAATGCCTAGATTTTTTCAATTTTGGGAAGTCCCTAATAAAATGGATAAAAGTACTATATCATTAACCATGCTGTAAAATTATAAATAATGGGCATTTTTCAGACTGGATACCACTGTTCAGAGGACTTAAACAAGGTTGCCTTTTATCGCCATACCTCTTTATCATAGCAATAGAGATGTTGGGGATAAAAGTTGTAACCAATGACAGTATAAAAGGACTAGAAATTAATGGGGGGGATTTAAGGTTTCGATGTATGCAGATGATACAAATTTTCCCATAAATCCTCAACTGTCTACTCTTCGAAACCTTATTGAAGACCTAAATACTTTCTCAAAATACTCAGGCCTAAAACCAAATTATGAAAAATGTAGCTAATTGAGAATTGGATCATTAAAGGATACACACTTCAATTTACCATGCCTCTTTCCTATACAATGGACAGATGGACCAGTAAATGTCCTTGGGATTAGTGGATACAAGCTTTAAATTAAAATGTAGCAAAATGGATAAAAGACTGCTACCTGGGAAAGGTCAACAGTTAACATTATATGGGAAAATTGCTCTAGTTAATTCCTTGATTGTTTCTCAATTTACATATCCATTTATGTCCTTACCTTCACCAGCAGATTCTGCCTTCAAATTATATGAACAGAAGATGTTTAAATTCATCTGGAATAATAAACCAGAAAAAATAAAGAGGAAATATTTATACAACAACTATGAACATGGAGGATTAAGATTATTAAATTTAAAAGCATTGGATCTAACTTTAAAAGCATCGGTGATTAAAAAAATCTATCATAAGCCAAACTGGTTTTTTTTCGGATTATTATGTACAAAACCCAAAACCAGTGAAGTTGGCACGTAATGTAAATTGTAGATAAAAACAGAATACAATGATGTGCAAATCCTTTTCAACTTATATTCAATTGAATACTCTGCAAAGACATGATGTTTAATGTTCAAACTGAGAAACTTTTTTTTGTTGCAAATAATCATTAACTTAGAATTTAAAGGCAGCAACACGTTGCAAAAAAGTTGGCACAGGGGCCTTTTTACCACTGTGTTACATCGACTTTCCTTTTAACGACGCTCAGTAAACGTTTGGGAACTGAAGAGACCAATTTTTGAAGCTTTTCAGGTGGAACTCTTTCCCATTCTTGCTTGACGTACAGCTTAAGTTATTCAACAGTCCGGGGTCTCCGTTGTCGTATTTTACGCTTCATAATGCGCCACACATTTTCAATGGGAGACAGGTCTGGACTACAGGCAGGCCAGTCTAGTACCCGCACTCTTTTACTAAGGAGCCATGCTGTTGTAACACGTGCAGAATGTGGCTTGGCATTGTCTTGCTGAATTAAGCAGGGGCGTCCATGAACAAGAAGTTGCTTGGATGGCAACATATGTTGCTCCAAAACCTGTATGTACCTTTCAGCATTAATGGTGCCTTCACATATGTGTAAGTTGGCCATGCCTTGGGCACTAATACACCCCCATACCATCACAGATGCTGGCTTTTGAACTTTGCGCCTACAACAGTCCGGATGGTTCTTTTCCTCTTTGGTCTGGAGGATACGACGTCCACAGTTTCCAAAAACAATTTGAAATGTGGACTTGTCAGACCACAGAACACTTTTCCACTTTGCATCAGTCCATCTTAGATGAGCTTGGGCCCAGCGAAGCCAGCAGCGTTTCTGGGTGCTGTTGATGAATGGCTTTCGCTTTGCGTTGTAGAGTTTTAACTTGCACTTGCAGATGTAGCGACGAACTGTAGTTACTGACAGTGGTTTTCTGAAGTGTTCCTGAGCCCATGTGGTGATGTCCTTTACACACTGATGTCTGTTTTTGATGCAGTACCGCCTGAGGGATCGAAGGTCACGGGCATTCAATGTTAGTTTTCGGCCTTGTCGCTTACGTGCAGCGATTTCTCCAGATTCTCTGAACCTTTTGACGATATTACGGACCGTAGATGATGAAATCCCTAAATTTCTTGCAATAGCTTGTTGAAGAATGCTGTTTCCAAACTGTCCGACAATCAGCTCACGCATTTGTTCACTAAGTGGTGACCCTCGCCCCATCCTTGTTTGTAAATGACTGAGCATTTCAGGGAAGCCGCTTTTATACCCAATCATGGCACCCACCTGCTCCCAATTAGCCCGTTCACCTGTGGGATGTTCCAAATAAGTGTTTGATGAGCATTTCTCAACTCTTTCAGTCTTTTTTGCCACTTGTGCCAGCTTTTTTGAAACATGTTGCAGGCATCAAATTCCAAATGAGATAAGGTTTACCTGTTCGAACATTAAGTAACTTGTCTTTGCAGTGTATTCAATTGAATATAGGTTGAAAAGGATTTGCAAATCATTGTATTCTGTTTTCATTTACGATTTACACAACGTGCCAACTTCACTGATTTGGGGTTTGTACATTTTATCACATATTTGAAAGCCAGCTCTTTCCATTTCTGCAATTAAGATCACTCTATATTCCCCTGTTTATTCAAGAAGTCATGGCCGATTCATCAGTCTTTCTAAAAGAGTCTATAAAACCTTGGTTGAGTTTCCAGTACCATCCACCAGACCATCCGGAAGAAATCTTACAACAAATAATATGGTTTAACTCAAATATTACAATTAAAGGATATCCATTTATATGGAAACAAATGTCTGCTAGGGGCATTTACTTTGTGAATGATCTAATTGATGAAAATGGGAAATAGGTAAGGTGCCCTTTGCTCCATACAAAATTACAATCAACTGGCTGCAGCATTGCCTTCAGAATGGAAAAGAAAGACTAACAAAATAACTTCTCAGGAACTAGTATGTCGGCCCTCCATAAAAAATTTCAGTTGGGTTGCTCATGAAAAAATCAATAGGAAAATGTACGATTTTTTAATGGAGAAAAATAACCAAAGGAAATTCCCGACAGAATTCATACATAATGGGAGGATTTAGTTGACACGCCAATCCCTTGGCTACAAGTTTTTAACATAAATAATCACATTTCTATTGGGACAAGGACTAGAATTTTCCAATACAAATTGTTATATAAAATCTTGGCAACAAATAAAATGCTTCAAATATGGGGGATGAAGGAATCCGATACATGTAGACTTTGTGAGGACGAGGAAGAAACCTTAGTTCACTTATTTTGGTATTGTCCATATGCTGTTGGGTTCTGGATACAGGTGCAGGAATGGCTACAAATACTTAATTTTCCATTCGAGGTGACCTTGTTTACAGTTATGCTGGGGGACCTGAAAGATACTTGTCCAAAATTAATTAATATAATTATAGTGCTTGGAAAAATCTTTATTTTTAATACACAAAATAAGAATGCACTAAGATGAAGTAATTTCGAAATGTTTGTTAAAAACAGCTATAATCTGGAAAGTATAGCTATGAGAAACCTGGGCAGAGCATCTAAATTTTTTTACGGTTGGCAGAAAATAAGTACAGGTGAGGGATGGGCATTACTCACCATATGAATGAATCTTATCTGCGTGAATAAGCTTGTGTGATCTGTTTTTTTTTTTTTTTCCTTCTTATGGAGACATCATTGCATGTAAAATCCAATTCCAATCATGCATTGGAATGATGAGGCTTTAGGAGGTTTGGGGGGTCACAGGAGGATTGATAGCTTTGAGAGTTGTTGGTGTGTGGTTACGTTCTTTATTTTTCCAGGTTTTTTTTCCTTTCATTGCTTTATTATCTCCGCCAAGGAGATTATGCGATCGAGTCGGTTTATTTATTTATTAATTTGTCTGTCTGTGGACAGGATTTCCCGGAAACTATTGGACATGAAATTTTCACCAGAGATAGATCTTGGTCCAGGGAGGACTCCATTAAATTTTGGTGATGATCCAGATCGGGATCTGGATCTACAAATTTAGTGACATTTCTTGGAAACTACTAAACGGATCTTCATAAAATTTTCACCAGGGATGACTCCATTAAATTTTGGTGATGATAGGCTATATCGAGTAATACCTCACAGGAAAGCTCTTGTGATGAATGATCTGACACAATTGTTTTCACTTGGACGTCATTGCTAGACGTGAATGGGTTGCTTTACACACACTAATCCCAATTAAACTTGTCGCATGCGTGGTCCTAAAATCTTCCCAAGAGACAGATCTTACATTTGTATCAATGAGTTAAATTTAACCCCAATGCACCTGTTTCTACTCAAAAACAGCTAAGGGAGATCTAACGCCTGCAAATGAGAGGTTTTCTGTGACGACGAGGGTGAAAAAACCACTATCTTGAGTCTTATTCAGCAAAAGCAAAGAAATTCATTTTGTCAAAACTGAAACTTGAAATGACATGCTTGGGAAATGATTTATCTGATGGGAGTAGTTATTTTTTATAATTTAACTTTTCAAGGAAGAAAATATTGATACCACCCATCATACAAGTCTGCTGTACTGCACTTTGTGCCTTCACATGTAACAACTTACACCAGGTTACACAGCCTCACCTGTGCTCCTGTAGGCCAACTGAATTGCATCATTTGTTTGTCTGGGATGCAATCCTTGGATTGCATCACTTGCAAAAAATATATTTTAAGAACAGGGACTCTTCTGCCCCCTCCGCTTAGCCCCTCCTCTATTTTACCGTAGATCTAAATGTAAAACAAAGACACCCCTCCGACCCAATCACTGATGTAACAGTGCCTTTCCACACCCACCCATCCACAAATATTAACCGATAGTTACCAGATATTGTAAAGTCACAACAAGCCCTATGCTGGGCATCAATTCTTTGCACCCTCATTAGACTGAAGGCTTAGCTGTTTCAGGTATTCATGCACATTTTCATATTTACATGCACTAGAAATATACCGAGGAAAACACCCTGGACGCATGGCGGGAGGATACAGTTGCTTCCTGGTCTGTCTGAACTAGTCTGTGAAGAGCCATTGCAGATCCTCAGGTGAGTCTTATTCTAAAACTATTTAAACATTCTTTTATTTCCTAGATTTTTAGAAAATTTCGATCTGATTTAGATCTGCACATATGACAATGCAAATTTGCAAGTGAAATGCTTTTCTGAACAAGATTATAGTGGACAGTGAAGGCAAACCTTGTTAAATGGGCATCGCGCCTCAAATCTCTGAAAACCCCAGGGCAGAGGAAGAAGTGGTTTCAAAGATCACAGACAGGATTCTTGGGTAGATTGTTTTCCCAGTGTGGGATGTTTTTTCAAGCGTGAACTTTGACTTCTAGGAGGGGCAGTAGCATTGCACTGTCATGCTGCCACGACACGGTGGCCTGCCAGTGCAGTTATGATCCTGCTCCACTTTGGGACCGGAACGGGGCTCTGAACTGCTACCTTGAGGCACTCACTGCCTCAGTAAAACTGTGGACAAAGTCACCAATCTAACTTGACATTTATGATGGCATCATATTCAATGCTTTTGTTCTGGTACCAAATTGGAATTACACATTCTGAATGAAGCTTAATTTTTCAAAATACTTCAAGCAAGTAAAATGAGCTATTTATGATCACTGTGACAATACCTGTTCGCCTCTTGTACAAATGCTAACCAATTAGGCATATCAATAAGCTAGCTAATGAAAACTAACAATACTAGATGAGTATTAAATGAAAATAACTGAGATAGAGTTAACTTTTCAAACAAAATACCAAGGCTCCAAGCAGATTGATTTTACCTAGCTAGGGAATGTTAAAAAATAGTTGGCAGGTCACGATTTGGCAAGTTAGGCTAATGAATTCGAATCACACTTTTCAGTCAGGTGTTAATCTCAGCCGATTGTTGCATTTTCTTTCTCCAGCATCAAACCATAATTTCAAGTAGAGGACTATAACTATACTTAGGCAGTAGAGTGTTATAAATCCAAATGATTGTATAAGTAAAATTACAACTCTTGATACTTTTGAAAATTCAGTGGCTGTCCCCGAAAAGTAATTTGGTTCCAAAAAAGACACTGGAAAGTTGACTATGGTTTTACCATTCAATCCTGCAGAGCTAAGGTAAAAAATGGTAAGACTGTCAAGGTGGATGGGTGCTTGAGCTACAAAGAAGGCTATTGCACTATCCATCAGAAACAGGACTGAGCTCACTTTTAGGGAAAATTCTCCCATTAGCGCGTAAGTCCTTTTTTACGCGATTCCAGTTAAGCGCTTTTGAGTTACGCGTATTCTCCCCTACGCGCTTCGATCACGCCCACAGCGCTTAACTGGCTATCAGCAAAACATGGAACAAGGATTTTCTGATTAACCATGAAAATGCAGTTGTGGTCCATGGAAAATGCAAACCAGACTTTAAATTTGAATACCGTGGGCCTGCTGATAAAACCTCGTAGCCTATCTCCAAACTGATAAGAAACAAAAACTCGTATGTCCACTATTCTCTCATGCAGAATTAAACATGTTTTAATTTATTTATATTTAAAATGTATCAATTTATATATCTTCTTTATTTTATGTTTATCTATTTTCCTGTGAAGTTTATCATTTTGAAGATACAAGGTTTTATCAGCAGGCCCACAATATGCGGCTGTAATAGTAGGCCTTTATGTGTCTGTGCCAATTACAAGAAGTAGGCTATTGCAGACATCTCTTTTTTGTTTCTTACTCTATTCACCATGGCATTAAAGCCATGCAAACAAAGAAATTGCCGCGATAATGAAATAATAAATAAAGAATTTAGTGCTTCAACCAGCGTAATCAGAACATTGAAAATGTGCCCCTCCTACAATAGCCTGTATGTTCCGTAGAAGACAGGACAGAAGCTGCAGTATGCTTTTGATTCACTGACAATGATAAATACATGTATGTCGCTGCAGAAACTTTGGCTCTGCTCTGAACAGGGCAATAAATACTACACATTGCTTCAAAGGTACTCGTTTGTTAACAAATAAAGTGGGGAAACCTCATTGAACTGGAGGGAATTCCTCGTGCAATTCGCGTGCGCTGGAGCTGGAATCGATCAGATCAGAAAAATACGCATGCCGCTCCCCTCCAGGAGCCGAGTGAAAATCTCGTAGATGGAAACACTTCATATAAAGACAATGATATGCAGTCTATGTCTACGGTCTCTGTACATATTCTTATTAGTGGAAGGGGTTCTGATTGCAACGTGAGTGCAATCAATGGCTCCCACAACACTGGGGAACCTGGTGACCCGGTAGAACCCCCTTAACTCTTCGTCTTTCAGCTGGTGTTAGGGGGAATTTTAAAGTGGCTGACGTGGTGCAGTATAGCGTCAACCGTATCAGACACCTTGACACAGATGCCTGTGATATGTGCATGACATCACCAGCCACTCTCTGGAACGACCCAGATGCCAGGACCGACAGCGCAGTTGTGACCTTGATGACCACTGGTATGTTTGTAATTGTTTGCAATGCGTTTGTAATTGAACTGATTGGAGAACAGGCTGTTGCGTAATATCATATGATGATTTCGTTTGATAATTCATTATGGTTATGAGAAATGTAGTTTAGAAATAAGGATGAACAATTGAGTAATGAATGTCTCAACCTTTACCATGTTAAATAAAATAAAATTAATGTTAAAATTCGGCCTATAACCGACATCAAACGCAGTAGTCCATTACGCCTTATGTTGGCCCTTGACCTTAATACAGCCCTCAAAAGCGATTAACAGAAAAAGTGCATAAGCCAGGGGTAGAATACGCGTAAGTGTTATTTGCATGAGAAACGCCCGGAAACGCCTCGATTTTGGCCTTGCTCCGCCCCAAGTGCGTAACTGCCTTCGGGGCGCGTACTGCACAGACTTAAGTCGAGGGGAGAATACGCTTAGGCTGAAAAGCGCGTAGCTACGTGCTTTTTTCGACTTACGCGCATGGGAGAATTGACCCCTTTGTGAATTTCATACAGCCTAACTACCACTATATATTACCGCAGCTAGTAGCACTATATTTTGATCCCAATTAATCATGACTAACTCTAGCCAGGGTATATTAGTGCACCAGTTTTTATTAGCAAGCCATTAATATTGTTTCATGAGCCACCTCTAGTTGTCATAGGTGCTGCTTGTTTTGGGATCAGAGAGTACAGTTTCCAGCAGGCTTTGTTCCTCATTAATGTGAATCTACGCTCTTTATGTTAGGCTTTACTTCACTGATAATTTTTTAGCTTTATATTTTGACAATCTGTGGATGGAAATTACCTCAAAACTGAAAGGTTTTTTTTTTTTTTTTGCTTCTGTATTTCTTTAAAACGTAGCCCACAAAAGTAAATAAAATTATAAAAAATAAATAAATCAATAACATGCTGTTAGTGGGGAGAGTGGGGCACAACTTTTTTGGTTTTGGCATAATTATTAAAAAATATTTGAGTAATTAAAATATTTGATCAATCATGTTTTATATGAGCAACATACATCTCTGCCACAAATGAACCTTTGAACTTTCTATGGCCGACCATTCTTCTAAAATTGCACCGAAAGAGGAGGAAATTAAATGTTCCTCCTTGAATGGGGTTACCTTAACGGACAGTAATACCTGGTATTAAAGTCTGTTTGAATGCAAGTGATTAAATATAATTCAGTCTATATATTTTAGGTGGATACTGTTTGTGGATCTATCTCTGATAATATAATATTTATATCTATCTCTTTCCATCCAAGATAGATAAATGTTCAGATAACTATGTGTGGATATCTATTTGCCTTTCCATCTCATTGATGGATGGTCAGGTATCAATGCAGGTCCATCTATTCGTCTATGATCAAATAGATGTTTTTAAAGTATTCTACCATTTCTTTACGCAAGCCTTCACAAGTAGGAGAGCCTCTGGCCATCTTTACTTCTTAGAGACTCAGCCTCTGTAAGACAACCCTTTTCATAGCCAATCTTAACTTAATTACTTGCTAAATGTTCTTTCAACTGATTCTCTTATATATTAATTGCTTTTTAAGCCCTTTTCTGTCTGTGTCCCAATGTTTTTGAGGCCTGTTGCAGCCAGAAAATTTTAAATAAGCTCATTTTGTGGATGCTACTGCGCTGTTATCAATGGATTGCATTGTAGTTTACAGTTAACATAACAGCGCCACATAACTGTGGATGACTTGTTGTTGGAATGCGACATTCTCTGCTTGCAAGAGACCCTCCTCTCTGAACAAGACCTGCGCAATCTGAACACTTTTAATGTAGATGTTCATGGAATTAGTGAATCAACTCCTGACCTGACTCTGGGTATAATGAGGGGGAGAATAGCAGGAGGTGTTGCTATCCTATGGCACAAAAGACAGGACTCAGTGCTCAGTGCCATCCGGCTTGATGTAGACTCGGCTATTGCTGTCCAGTATAAGTCTAATGACAAGGAGTGTATCGTTCTTAATGTGTACATGCCTTATGAGTGTAAAGAGAACGAGGAGGACTACCTAAGTAAACTTGCTTTTATCCATTCGTGCAAGATAATCCCTGTACTTGTATCTATGTGGTTGGAGACTGGAATGCTGACATGTCAGGTAAAAGCTCCTTATTGGCCAAGAACATGGTACACTTTTGTGAGGATAGTGACCTCATCATTTCCAGCCAAGTGCTCTTGCCAGCTGACAGTTTTACTTATATTAGTGAAGCCTGGCACGCAACATCCTGGCTCGATCACTGTGTTTCCATGGCTGATGCCCATGCCAATATCCGTTTAATGGAGATTAAGTATGAGGCATCCCTGAGTGACCACATACCTTGTATTTTTTTATATTGAGGCAGACAGTCTGCCTGAGATGATTCAAGGGAACAATGACAGTGCTAGAAGTAAAGTAGACTGGTCAAGACTCTCTGATGATGATGTTTTATGTTACTGTGAGAGAACTATGTATTTTTACCCTGTGATGCTATTATATGTTCTGATCTTAACTGTAAAGATAAAGTCCACTCTGATAATCTTTGTATTATGTATGATGCTATGGTAGAAAGTCTATGGAAGGCCAGCAGTACCTTACCTAGTTATAGGGCTAATAGTAAGCCGAGTAAACCAGGCTGGCACAAACATGTAGCACCTCACCATGCTGCAGCCAGGGATGCTTACATTGAGTGGGTTCAAGCAGGCAGGCCAAGGGAGGGACCTGCTCTGGACCACAGAAAGCTTACACATGCCAGGTATAAATCAGCCATTCGCTATATTAGCAGGCATGAACAACTAATGAGAGCTGACTCTATGGCTGAGAAGCTTCTCAGCTGGAATGTAACTGGGTTCTGGACAAAGGTGAGGTCCTTGAACCGGGGTTGCATGCCCCTGCCATGTTCAGTTGAGGGAGTCACTGGATCAGATAATATAGCTGAGCTTTGGAGGCTGCACTACTCTGCTATTTTTAACTGTATTGACAGCTACCCCTTTCAGGTAGGGAGCATCCCTGACAGCGAGGTAGTGGGGGTCTCAGCTACTGAGGTACATGATGCTATAATTCAGCTGGCAGATAATAAAGCTAATGGTCCAGATAATATCACTGCGGAACATTTAAAGTATGCGAGCCCTAGGACCTCTGTCCTGCTCACCTTATGTTTTACTGGCTTCATGTCACATGGGCTGCTGCCAAACTCCATGCTTTCTGTTACCTTGGTGCCAGTTATTAAGGATAAGACAGGCAAGGTGGGTAGCCTGGACAATTACCGGCCAATTGCACTTGCTAGTGTACTTTCAAAGATTTTAGAAAAAATCTTATTAACTCGTTTAGGTCCTTTTTTAATTACCACTGACAATCAATTTGAGTTTGAAACCAAGCACGGTACTGACTTGTGTATTTATGGGCTGAAAGAAGTGATTGACATGTATAAAGCAAATAGCTCCTCTCTATTGGTGGGCTTTATTGATGCCTCTAAGGCTTTTGACCGCGTGAAGCATCAGAAACTGTTCCTAAAGCTGAGGGAGAGAGGTGTGCCCAATAGTCTCATTAGACTCCTGGCATATTGCTATGCAAATCAGACCATGCAGGTCAGGTGGGGTAATGTAGTCTCTCTTCCTTTTGGGGTGGGGAACGGTGTTCGCCAAGGTGGGCTTCTTTCGCCTGTACTTTTTAACTTTTATATGAATGATCTTTCTGTGCAGCTCAACAACTATAATACTGGTTGTTTTCTTGGCAACACCTTGATTAATCATTTTATGTATGCTGACGACCTGGCCATATTCTTCCCGAGCAGTGCTGGTTTTCAACAGCTCCTGGACATATGCACTGACTATGGTATCAGGTTTGACGTAAAATATGCAGAGTGCAAATGAACACGCACCACTTGAAAAAGTCAATATTTAAGTTCAAATGAACTTCAATATAATTTTTATACAACAACAACACTACAGTGACGTCACCCGACATGCCAGGTGCAAGAAATAGTGTGAAAGCGGATTCATTCGCAAAAAAGAGTTCTGAAATGCTGCTCTTACTGGAAAAAAAAATTACTCTTGCTGAGTACCAGTGCATAGACCTATTTATAATTAATTTGTTTTCTGTACTGAACCTAGCCCATTATTTTCTCGCTGTTAGATCGCATGGGGGAGAGCAGCTGTGTCTTCAATTGCCAATTGATTATTCTTGAATTGGAAAACACAAAGAAAAACTAAAATCTAGAATTAGCCAGGACTAATTATTGTCAATAAAGGGATGGATATTTGCCCATGAATTTTTAGGTCTAGCGCTGGCTCTGACCCACCATTACAAATTATATTGTAGTCGGCAGTCAACGTGTTAATCCCCTTGAAGTATTTTGAACAACATTAAGAACAATATTCGAAGAAAGTTTGAGTCGATATTTGCGCCAAAGTATCAAAACCTAGCATGGCTTCATCTTCAATGGCAAGCAAGATTGGTGATGTGGGCCACAATTTTTGTTGAGGCAATGGACGCCACGAGAAAGTGGCTCAGTGTAAGGAGCCAGTCCCCTAGTGGAACAGGACAGTAACAGCACGGGCAGGCCACTGTACTGCACCAACCGTGCAGTACACAAAGTGCTAAAGCCCCCTCTCTAGGCCTTCCTATGTCTATCCAATTTTTAAAGAAAACTCAGACCACCCGATATGACCACCTGGAAATACTGGTGTACCAGCTCCAAAAACATTATTATTATAATTATTATTATAAAAACATTATAAACATTAACACTTTACCCTAACATTGGTTATGTCACACAAAAACCATTTATTGCCATGTAACCATTAGGCAGTAAATTGGCAATTTATATTATAAAAGCAAAGTGGACTCTGCGTGCGTGCATGTGAGTCCGGCCACTTCGCTTTTATATTATGTCCTTGGGGATTCCCCCTGTATGTCCTCTCCTGGTGATTCCCCCTGTATATCCCCTCCCCACGCACACAGCATGTGTGTCCAATCAGTGGAAAATGACTTGGCAATGACTCAGTCACGTGACCAAGCCAATCATCCACAAGAGTCCTGAATGCAAAAAAGAGGTGCCAGGCCACAAGAGAAAGCATCTCAGTGACAGCTCAAGTACTGTGACTGATATGCCAAGCTTAATATCACAACATGGATAGTTACTATCAGAAACTTAGATCAACTCATTTCATTAAACAAAAAAATTTAAACTTGGGCTGAAAACTGGACTCCATGTGGGTTGAATCTAGAATCCCTGAATCTCCACGGGCAAAGTGCTTATATTTAATAATATGAACCCCTTTGTGCGGATGTAGATGCCTGTGAACATGGGGCTGCTCTATTTATGCAGGCAGTTACACTATTCTATCACTAGATGGCGAACCCAGATCAGTTATTGAATATTCACTAGCAAGCCAAGCTCAAACATGGTTTAGACTATGGACGAGTTATGACCCTGTTTCCCAGGTGTTGCATGAATTAAACTCCTCAACTAAGCCTGATGTGCAAACTGCTCAATATACTTGCCCATAGTATCAATCCTGCTGCTTAAAAAAAGATCTCTTGTGACAGAAAAAAATTGTTCTCTTCTGTTACTACTACCTCAGCTATAGTGAGCCAATGGTATCCCAATTAAGCAATTTAAAAAATCAGTTTTCTGAAGCAAAATTTTGCCATGGTACTATGTCATTTTACAATCAATTATTGTCATTAGATATTAAATGCGTAATTTCCTGTTGTGGATTTATGTGTAGATTTGTCAGTCAAAGAATTCAGCTGTCTTTTAGAGCTGCATACAAGCTCTTACAGAAATACAATCACTCTAATGGTTTTCAATTGTGTCTGCGTATCAGCAAAGCTATTGTACACCCCCACATGAAACTCTCCTGGTAATTACCTATTGATTGACAAGATTTTTATCCAATTCCCGACAGTGTAAGCTTTCCTCAGTAATTGAAGGACATTTATTGGACCCTCAGAAACATATTTAAACACTTGCATAATAGAAGTTTGGTTGTATTCTCTCAACTTTGTGCAACTGAAAAAGATGCGATTGCATGGGAAAAAAAAGAATTCCAAAAACAAGCCTGGAAATTTGATTCTGAGAAGGAAAATGGCAGTTCTGAATGGAGCAGCCTGGAGGGGCAACTGAATGATTGAGAATTTTTCTCTTGAAGTGTGAGTAAAACTGTCTTTTTATAATGTGGTACAACTGCCTTTATATATACTTCTAGCCAGCTAGTTAACTAGCCAGCGACTTCTTATTTTCCATTTACCACTGTGATCAGAGCTAGTTTGGACATTGAGTAACAAGTCTATACTGCAATGTGCTGCCATTTTGCTTAATGTGGCGATCTGTTTTAGAATTTATACTACATTCAAAGACATAGAATGCCTTGGACTCATTTAAAATGCAAACAACTAATACTGTGTTATGAGGGATACTTGCTTCTGATAGGGTGTGAAAAGTGTAACAAGCTTGCTTTTCGCTTGGATGAATTATAAACAGCAGGCTTTCCATCTGAGTGATCACATCGACCATAGAATAAGCAGCTCCTTTAATGAGTATGTGTGCTTGCTGATGCGGCATTGTTGAAAAATGGATGAAACTCTGAAATTTATCATTGAGAAAATGTATTTGTTTGGTTTGGATACGTGACTGGTGACCAATGATGTCCACCTGCGCCTACATTGATAAACTTATGCTAAATTTAACGAGAAACTCATTAATTCACATTGAATTTCATGAGTCAGAAGTTGATTTGTGTTAAAAATACGGTATGATTATTTTATTATTTCACCGTGCGCCATTTTGAGGGCTGAGGGAAGCCACCTGGAGAGCTGTCTTATTTGGCTTCCTCTTTCAAAGCCAAATAAGATTTAATACTCAGATGAACACTACTTGTGCTCCAGGAGTTTATAATCCCGGAAATGTATTGTTTTAAACCCCAGCCATTTTTCAATTTGCAGTATTTTTTTATTTTTTTGTAATTTCGATGCATAATTTTCATGAAGTTTTTTTATGTTTGCGGCCCCTTTTCTCAACTAAAATCGTGATAATGAAATGAAATACGATGGAATACTAAATGCTGCAACTGTCTTGTCTCAGTTGAGCTTCATTTGGTCTCTGTATGAAGCTTAAATCTTGAATTGTAAAGCGTTAAATAGGGTAATGGATAAAAAGCCACTTTTGGCTTCCGTGCAGATGGGTTAATAAAACTGATGAGGACAATTGTGACGCAACATCATGCTTGACCATAGCTATAATTTTTACCTCTTCCTCTGCAGGATCCAGGAAAAGGGAAGCCTTACCTCTCAATTTTGAGAAAGTTGGACTCAAGAACGCCATGAGCAGCTCTGTGTTTGACTTCAGGGTGCTGGTTAACCACTCCTCTTCCGGACCAAGTCCCTTGCTCTGGTATGAGTTTGAAGTGTGTGAAGAGTCACCACAAGCTTTTGTGTTCTACTATTTGATAAAGGTTTTTAACCTAGTAGTTGGCTTTCCCACAAATATTATGGTGATGTGGCAGGTGGCCAGAAAGAAGAGTGACTCCTCCACCTCCGATATTTTCATCTTCAACCTGGCCATCTCTGATGCCTACTTCTGCCTGATGACACCCATTGACATGGTGAACCGGCTACTGCTCAATAACAGCAATATTTGGTACTTCCAGCGCTTTGCCTATGGGATCAAGAACACTGGGCCACTCTTCCTGTCCTGCATTTGCCTGGACCGCTACATGGCTGTGGTTCACCCTATCATGTTCTCCAGCATCAAGGATAACAAGATCAGAGTTTCTGTTTCCATATTGGTTTGGGGGCTCATGTTAGCAGGTGCATTCATCATGACCTTCATGGGGGAGGAAAGCACAATCAACATCTTTACCGTGGTGGTCCTAGGGGCTTTCGCCATCATGGTCTTCTGCAACATCTCCATTATCTGGACTCTGAGGAAGTCCGTCATCGGTAAAGAAAAGATGCACCCCGTGAAGAAGAAAGCCTTTAGGATGGTGGTTCTTGCTCTGGCCATCATAGTCTTTACCTACCTACCTCCAGTGGCTCTTTTTCCCTTTGCAGAATATTACAGTGTTGTGGACTTTAAATGTCACATCACCGTGGTTGTCTATGCCGTAATTGGTCTCAGCTGCAGCATCGAACCCCTGCTGTACATCTCCAAGATGAATCACTGCCTTGGTCTCATGCCCTGCCGTTGCTGCAAAACGCCTTCCAGTCAGCCGCACAATATAAGCACATGAACCCAAGCCTTACACCTGAGGGATGTGTTTTCTTTGCATGAGCTGGCTTGACAAATCCTAAACTTTGCAATCAGAGATACCATAAGTTTAAGGTACAATGGCGACCCAGCCAGGTTAAAAGCAGGCCAGCTTTGTAATATTGAAAACTCTGTCTTTGGGGTCAACTTAACACACTTACCTATCAATTAAGCTTTGCAGGACACCCCTCAGGCAAATGCACACTGAGTCAGGTGTAATTGGTGCAATATTTGTAAATGTCTCTGTGAAGATATTCCTGCAGCTTAGAGATATAGTCAGAGTTGTTGACAATTCACTCTTTTCCCGTGAAATGTTTCCTATCCTGACATTGTAGTTTGTAGTCATCCAACTCACTGGCTGTGCAGATCGTCTTGTTTCAACGTGAGACATTCGGCAGTCCTCTGCAACAAACAAAAAGCTTTTATATCTGTCTTTATGGACAAGTAATGAGTTTGTTCATCATTTAGCTGCTAATTAATGTATCATAGTTACACACAGCTGCAAAAGTGACCCATCCTTTTATAATTCTGTTAAAGAGAACAGCAACTGAAAACTGTTGCTGTAGCCCCTGTAAGACACTAAAATCCAAACTTTAAATTTGTCTGAATTTTCTCAAGTGAAAGTAGAGTGTTAGGCAGACTAAGCCTTTGATTCTGTACAGGTTTTTGCCAAAGGAAAAAAAATGGAAAGATGCCTCTATCCCATGCCTTTTCTTTAATTCAAAAGCAGTTTTTTTATCCATGTTTTTTACGGCTTGTGGATTTTTTGTTACTATCTACTTCGACGGAGGTTGCTGGCCATAAGACCTGACGGCGTTGTAAGAGGAGATGACATCGTTCGGGAGTTCTCTTTCCACCGGGATCTCCTTCTGACACGCCTTCCCCCCGACCAATCGCTGACTGCCTGCTGCTCTTCCTCCTCCGGCCGTGCCAGCTCCATCCACAAATCCACGGAGATCAGAAGCATATTTAAAGGTCAAGCCATCGTCACTCATGTCATCTGTTTTTGGCGTTGACAGTCTGCCTTGATACTCTGTGCCACTTGTGTGTTTCTGCTGACATTTGCATTGTATTTTATAGAACTTTTGGTCGACCTGATGGAATTTTTTGTTTAATAGTAATGTGGTACTAGTTTCTAAGAGCTTGGTTATTTTTGTAATTCTGTATATTATCGTTTGCTGTGTATTTGGATAATTTGCTGTCATTTGCTGGCCTCATTTTACATATTCAATAATTTCTGTGCTCACAAGCCAGTCTACCAAATACATTAAACAAATACCGGCTAACCAGCAAATATTTTCCAACACCATTGTGTTGCTTCCCATAGTCCCTCGCAGAACTAAAAGGGTTTGTAACAATATTGTATAAATTTGAAAAACTTAATAGCATTCAGTTTACAGAAATGTGTTTCGCTAATATCCTCACATTCTTGCTAAGTGATACCAGCGAGACCGAGTAGTTGTAGACCGAAGCCCCAGTAAAAAAATCTCTTAAAGCTGAGACAATCATTTTCCCTTTGTGACTCCAGACGAAGACGAAGACACAGATAAATTTAGTCAGAAGATGATTTTGGGAAATGATGGCCAATCTAGTAGGGATGAATGTTGCAGATCATTTTGTCATGCACAAAGGGCATGTCTCACTGTGAACTTGTTAAATTCAGTCTGAGGGAATAATCCTCTCATCATCAGCTTCCATACAATATACTCAGCAGTATGTCCAATAAAAGCTTGCATTAAGGGTTATCATTGTCAATTTAACAAATGACAGCAACTTAGAGATAGTTCAAAGGGTGCAAAATGTTCGAGGATCAGATTTGTGTCATAAAAATTGAACAAAACCTTTCAAGAGTCAAAACAAACGATGAGAGTGAACAACAACACTTTTAAACAAAAAAAAGACCTTAATGGAGAAATTTACATATAAACTATACAAGATATTTTATTTAAAATTCCACTCTTTCACCAATCAGGATCTCTCAGTACTGAGAATAGAAACATAGTTGCTACCGATCCAGCGTTTATCCTCTGATATTTTACAAAGCCTGCATTAGACCAGTTCCTAGTGCTAACTATCATTAGCAGTCCTGTTAGCCACCCGTAACACGTTAGCTTCACTTGCATTATTTGCTGTTATATCGTAACTTACAACTTGTGGCTCGAAGCACTTGATCGATGCAACTGCTCAAGGTTTGATAGGCAGCTGAGATGCATATCGAGCCTCAAATGATCCTTTATTGACAAAGCTGTCTTAGCTGAAATGCCGAGCACAGACAGCTAACTTTCCTTTGAGTGTGGCTATTTGCCGCCAGCAAACAAAAAAGCTACCCATTGATTTATGGTGGTATCGTCTTTTGGAATAGCGGTCCTTTTTTTTCGCATCCAAAAAAAATAAATGGATGAGCAGCTTTGGGAGAGCAGCTTTTGAGCAGCTTTCTTTTATATTTCCGGAAGTGTAATTCTACTAAGGCGTAATTTGATCCGCGATTGTTGATGTCTGATAGAATAAATTCCGGGGTGGGCAGGTCCAGCACCTTGATTGGCTCTGGCCAGGTCTGTCCTGATTGAATGGCACAACCTGACCTCAGGTTTTGCCCAGATCTCGTGAAGATCTCGGGACGAGCTGTTCAGAGAGGAAATCACGTTCTAAGATTACGGCAAAACCCCGTATCTTATGTTTAGAGACTTTACAGCAGTTGAGTATAGACATCCATCATTATAACATTACTTGTATGTATTAAACGATCAGCATAATATGTCCTCTTCAAAATGGAGGGAAAAATACACAAGCTGAGGTTCAAGTATGCATTTTCCTACGCAGTGAAAAAAATGTAAAACACAGACATACAGCCAAGCATTTTCAGAACAATAAAATAAAACTGAGAGGGAGTACACACCCTTGGTCAGTAAGCTATTACAATTGTCCCCAAAAAATATAAGCAACAGACGCTACTATTCTACACACCAGTGTTTAGTTGCAACCAATTGTGGACACTGCACAGCAATCTCTACGCAGTCAATTAATTTCTCTCCACAGAGGTGGCGTCACGCAGTGAAAGGGGAAATGATAGCATTACCTTCCCTTTAGCGAACCCAAGCTTACAACCCTGATATCGAAACGATAAAATTTAATCACACCCGATGCTAAGGTGCTCTTGACCCATACCTCATAGGCTTGAATTGCGCCGATCATCGTCCCAGTACCATCCACTTTGCCCACCTCACCGTGTGGCCCATGCCGCAGTCAGAAGTACTGAAATTACTCTTTACCCATTTCAGTAAGAATCATATTGCACAGTTCTCTGGGTACAGTCAAAGTTGCTGTATCACACAAAACCCATTACCTCGAAAGGAACACAACTAGATTGCACAGTTCCTGTACTGTGGTGAAAATACTATATTGCACACCACCTGTCGTGTACAGGCACACAGCTATCACACGCTGCCCAGTGAATATAACAGCACAGCCGTTATCGTGATTATACAAATAATTCAAAATTGGGGGAAAACAATGGCTATATTTTGCAGGGAATGCCAGTAATCCTGGTAAACACCATTTGCAATAGATCCTTCTCTCCCCACATTCCATGCGCATCTGCGGAACGCCCATGCAGAAACGGTTCCAAAGCTGACCACCGCTAACACTGTACAATGTGATAGCCTGCACTCCTCCAAATACCAGGACAATCTTTGTCAAAAAATTGAATCTTCCCCCAGACAGGACCAAAAGACCAAAAGATAGTTTGAAAGTTCAAAACTCGCGAGAATCACCCCTGAAGTGAGTAACAATGATCCTCTTAAGGGACTGCGGCCCACCCAAAATAATGTCCTAGGTCTAAACCCCCTACCGGTTACAATTAGTTAAGAGTTTCTACTTCACCCTATCCAGTTTTGCATTACTTTATATGTTTTTTAAATGAAACGAGGATGAATGTTATTTGATGGGGGCGGGGACTGAGAGAACCTCTTGAGACTGGTGTGCAAAGTGTTGTGGAAATTGGAGGAGAGTTAAACTGTGTGAGAGTTACCTTGAGTTTTGGACTTGATGCCACCTCATATGGAAAACCCCAGCGAATAAATAAGAAGTACAATCTGAAGCAAAGGTCTAGTGCCTGCATAAACTCACAGGTTAATACAGCATGTTGATCTATAAGCAAAGACACATTGTTATCAGATTTTGGAGCAGAATTAAAATTTGTGTTATGGACATCATCACTTACCCAGGATTCCCGATTCCAAACTACTTCTTACACCAGCAACAGTAGCACCATGGCGGACAGAATCTCTGCTTAATTTTGTGAAAATATCTGTTTCTCTTGACTTGTTCCTCCTGATCAGGGCCACAAAAAGTTTGTGCCCCCCCCCCCCCCCCAGGCCTATCCGCGAAGCAAAGGTGTAATTGTAACAGAGCTTTAGTTTTTTGAGGTGTTGTACTTTACCTGAGTTCTTTCTTAAACCTGGACTTTTACTCTACAACATTTAAAACTTAAAAATTATCATTTTACTTCGTTACTTTGACACTAGCCACTTTGTTACAAATTAAAATATGAACGCAATTCATCGTTTAAGATTTATCTGGATTTTGCGTCTTCGAGAAGAACAACGGTGCTCGGCAGCAGGGTATGTTAGTGCGGAGCTGCAAATTTATGCACGTAGTTACAATATTCTATCACTAGATGGCACACCCGCATCAGTTATTGGATATTCACAGAAACAATCGTCCGCTGTAGCCAACCACTTCAGCTACAGTGAGCCAGTAGGTATCCAAATCAGTAATTAAGAAAAATCAGTTTTCTGAAAAACGTAGACACCCATAATTATTAGGGCTATTAGAACCATGGACAATGAATATTTGCACTGCATCTCTACATCACACAACACGTTAGGCTATTTGAACCGTGAACAACAGTGACAATACATTGCCAATGAAAATGCGAAAAAGATCCATACGGCTGAACAGTCAACCGTATTTCCCTAACAGCACAACAGTGGCCAAATCGATAAGTAAATAGATAGATGGATACACATCCTGGCACAGCAGCCATTTAACCACAACCGGCAAGCTGATCACTTGCAGTAGCCTAATAAAAAACTGCACTCACCCATTCAGAAGTTAACTGTGGGTGCCTTCTGCTCTGCAAAGTCGTTGAGCAAGAGCCAAGAGGGCAATGAGGTGGTAGCATCAGCCTCCAAGTCTGACTGCTGCGTGTCGCCGCTATCATTCACAACGCTAGCAGGAACTGCATCTGGACAATATGACTGTTTAAAAATGCATTCAATTTCGCCAATTTGGAGTTCCGTACATCGCGCTCTTTTTTTCTTTTCTTTTTTGAGCACCGCTTTTGTGCTGCTCAACATGGTGCTCAAGACTTTTCACCTCTAATACTAGGCTAATGGGTGAGCTGATCTCTCAAAAAAGAACAATTCACGTGCAAGCGCGTAGCCTACGAAGCTACGATCAGAAAGGATTAAGTAAATGTCAACTAATTGGACAAACACATTTCCCAGCAGGCCATGCTCATTTGAAAATGTTGTGAATAAAACAATCAAATATATGATTAGTAATTGTGATTATAACTGAAAAAGTATCATTACTGCAATACAAAAGACATATATCAAAGAAAAGAGGAAAAATGGCCAATGTGTGTGTGTGTGTGTGGGGGGGGGGGTTGTTACCATGACTGTGTTGTATGAAACAGTGGAGTAGTATATATACTCATCAACTCTTCAGTTAGCACATGATAGTACTGCGTTGAGCAGGAGTCTTGAACTGACAAATCTAATAGATGAAATGTCAATATGTGTTAGTGTAAGAGGAAGAATGGCATAGTTAATCACCGTGGGCCCTCAGAGGTCATCGCGCACCGGCTGCACCGGCAATACCTACGCCGCTGTCTCTAGCTATTGAATGAGATGCTCTGTAGTAAGACTGGACTGAAACGGTACAAGCTGGGGTATGCTCAGCCAAAGCGAAGACATTTCTTTTGTCAAACTTTAAATGCAAGTCAAACCATATCAAAAAGCATCTTTGGTAAAAGATTTATCTGATATGGGTAGTGTTTTTTTTTCTAAGGAGGTGGGGGAGAATCCCTTCACAGTCCATTATACGAGCCCGCTGTACTGTATCTTGAGGTTTCATGTGTAACAACTTACACCAGGTTACAAAGTCTGTCTCATGTCTGTTGCATTGCGTCACTTGTTTGTCTAGGATGCAGCTCTTGCATTGCATCACTCACAAATAATATATTGTTAGAACAGGAACGGGGGGACTCATCTAGCCCTCCTTTTAGCCCCTCCTCTTGTTTTACTGCAGATCTAAATCTAAAACAAACACACCTCTTCAACACAACCGCTGATGTAACAGTGCTATCCCACACCAACCCATCCACAAATATTAACCGATGGTGACCTGGTATTGCGCAGTCACAGCAAATCCTATGCTGGGCTTCGATTCGTTGGACCCTTAAAAGCCTCAACTGTTGAAGTATTTCAAACCTTTACACATTTAAAAGTACTAGAAATATACTCAGAAAACATAAAACTGTGGATACATGGCTGCAGGATACAGTTCCTTACTGGGCTGTTTGAACTAATGAATATGATTGAGAGTCTGTGAAGAGTCATTGCAGTACCTCAGGTGAGTGCCTTATTCGTTCTATAAACTTTATAAAAGTCCTTCAGGTCTTATGTTTTGTCTGATAAAAGGCACTTCCAAACTGCAATATGGTGGACACAGAAGGCAAACTGTCATTTCAAGGCCACCCAAAAATAATACTGTTCTAGTTCATAGAAATGAATATTTTCATGAACTGTATTTTGGATACATCACACTGAAACAATTTATTAATTTCCATCATGCAGCAAATTGGAAACAAATGAATGCAAATAACGTACAATACGCCTCCAATTAGCTTAATTAAAAGAATAATGCATTCTCATCATTCAGGTAGTATAACTGGTGAGAATCATGGTACTACATCATTGCGTGTGACCCTATCTCTGACTTTTACCTCTCCTTCCCCAGCACCCAGAAAGGGACAAACATTATCAATTCTCTCTCAATTCTGCTGGGCATATTGAAAGTAACAATGCAATGAGGAGCCCTGAGTTCAATTCCAACCTGCTCGTCAACTACTCCTCTTCAGGATCCAGCGACCCGCTCTGGTATGGGTTTGAAGTGTGTGAAGATTCACCACATGGGTTTGTTTTTTACCACATGATGCGGGTCTTTAACCTGGCAGTGGGCTTTCCCATCAACATGATGGTGATGTGTCAGGTGGCCAGGAAGAAGAGTGACTCCTCCACCTCCGATATCTTCATCTTCAACCTGGCCATCGCTGACGCCTACTTCTGCCTGATGACCCCCATTGACTTGGTGAACCGGCTACTACTTAATAGCAGCAAATTATGGTACTTCCAGTCCTTCGCCTACGGGATCAAGGACACCACCCTACTCTTCCTCACCTGCATTTGCCTGGACCGCTACATGGCCGTGGTCCATCCTATTGTGTTTTCCGGTATTAGGGACAACAAGATCAGGGTTACTATTTCCATGCTGGCTTGGGGGCTAATGTTGGCCAGTGCACTCACAAAGTCCATTTTGGGGGAGGAAAGCACAATCAACATCTTCACAGGGCTGATCCTGGGGGCCTTCACCATCATGGTCTTCTGTAACATCTCAATCATCTGGACTCTGAGGAAATCGGTCATCGGCAAAGAGAAGATGAACCCCATGAAGAAGAAAGCCCTCAGAATGGTTGTCATTGCCCTGGCCATCATAGTCTTTACCTACCTCCCTCCAGTGGCTCTTTTTCCCTTTGCAGAATATTATAGTGTTGTAGGCTTCAAGTGTTACATCTCCCCAGTTGTCTATGCGGTCATTGGCCTCAGCTGCAGCATAGAACCTCTGTTATACATCTCCAAGATGGATCATCCCCTTAAAAACCTGCCCTGCAACTGCTGCCAAAGGCCTTCATGAAAGCTACATAATGTAAGCACCTGAACCCTATCCTTATAAATGGTCTACATTGTACAACCCCAATTCCGAAATAGTTTATTACAAAGTGTAAATTGTGAATAAAATGAAAACGCAAAGACTTTCAGATCACACCAGCCAGTATTTTATTCACAATAGAACAGAAATAACATAGCAAATGTTGAAACTGAGAAATTTTACAGTTTTATCCACAACTGCTGCTGCTTACAGTCTTTTAATCGCTTCACCTCAGGCCCTATGGCTTCTTCAGCATTAAACAGTTTTCACTCTAATGAGAGCAGGGCTGCAGGGCTGTTCATTTTCCTTGTTTTAAGTCCATACTCACTCACATTTTAATTATATACTAAGGAACATCAATATGTGGAATGTGACATTATTTAAATGGATTTAATTCCACATTGTCACTTTAGATAAACACATCCACTGCGTACATGACATGTACAACCCCAATTCCGAAATAGTTGGAACAAAGTGTTAAATGTGAATAAAATCAAAATGCAATGACTTTCAAATCACACCAGTCAGTATTTTATTCACCGGAGAACAGAAGTAACATAGCAAATGTTGAAACTGAGAAATTTTACAATTTTATCCACAGATTGAGCTTATTTCAAATGTGATGGCTGCTACAGGTCTCAGAAAGGTTGGGACAGGGGCCTGTTTACCATGGTGTAGCATCCCCTCTTCTTTTCAACACAGAGTGGAGGTGTCTGGGCATTGAGGGGACAAGTTTTTTGAGTTTAGCCATTGGAATTTGATCCTACTCGTGTTAAATACAGGCTTCCAGCGGCTGGAGAGTTTTTGATCTCCTTCGACTGACTTTTCGTTTAATTAAGCGCCAAATGTTCTCAATCAGTGAAAGATCAGGACTGCAGGCAGGCCAATTCAGCACACTGACTCTTCTACTACAAAGCCATGCTGTTGTAATAGGTGCAGTATGTGGTTTTGCATTGTCCTGCTAAAATACATAAGGACCTCTTTGGAATAGATGTCATCGGGAGGGGAGCATATGTTGTTCTAAAACCTTTATACACCTTACAGAATTCATGGTGCTTTTTAAAACATGCAAGTGTCTGACACCATATGCACTAATGCATCCCCAAACCATCAGAGATGCTGGCTTTTGAACTGAACGCTGATAATAGGAGGGGTGGTCTTTCTCCTCTTTAGCCCAGAGGACAAGACGTCCATGATTTCCAACAAGAATGTTAAATTTGGACTTTGAACAAATTTGAACATGGCGGCGCTTCTGGATCATGCTCAACAATGGCTTCCTTTTTGCATGATAGAGTTTTAGGTGGCGTCTGTGGATGGCACGACAGACTGTGTTTACAGACAGTGGTTTCTTGAAATATTCCTGGGCCCATTTAGTAATGTCAACGACAGAATCATGCTGGTGAGTGATGCAGTGGCGTCCGAGGGCCAGAAGATCATGGGCATCCAGTAATGCCCATTTAGCCTTATCCCTTACGCAGAGATTTTTCAGGTTCTCTGAATTTTTAGATGATGTTACGCACTGTTGATGACGAGATCTTCAAAGCCTTTGCAATTTGACATTGAAGAACACTGTTTTTAAAGTATTCCACAATTTCTTACACAAGTCTTCAAGGGTTGGAGAGCCTCTGGCCATCTTTACTTCTGAGAGACTTAGCCTCTCTAAGACATCCCTTTTATTGCTAATCATGTTACACACCAGTTAAGTGATGCCAGTTAACTTAATTACTTGCTAAATGTTCCTTCAGCCGATTTTCTTATATATTAATTGCTTTTTTAGCCCTTTATTTGCCTGTGTCCTAACTTTTTTGAGACCTGTTGTGGCCAGAAAATTTGAAATAAGCTCATTTTGTGGATAAAAAAGTAAAATGTCTCAGTTTCAACATTTCGAAGGTTATCTATGTTCTATTGTGAATATTGGCTCATGATCTGAAAGTCATTGCATTTTTATTTTATTCACAATTTACACCTCGTCCCAACTATTTCGGAATTGGAGTTGTATTACATCTACCTTGAAATTGTAGAAACTTCATTGCAATAGTGAGCTTGTTAACAACAACAACAAAAAAAATTTGAATGATGGGCAAATACTTTGGATACCTTCTGAAACATGCTTGTTTTGCCTTACGTCTACGGTGTCTTTTTGGGAGGTTTGCTCACCACTGAATCAAGGATTGGTTTTAAGTGTTAGCAGGGTGGTGAGTTTTTCAAAGTGACCTACTTTTGAAGCTACATCAAACTTTACATCAAACTTCAAACCAAGCTCAAGTGAACTATTTCTGTTTGTCTATCTGTACGTCTGTATGTACACATAATATGTATGTATAGCCTTCCATTTTCTCAGCAACCATTTGTCCGATCAACTTGGCACTAAGTGGGTGTATTGCTGAGGACCCAAATGAGATCTGTTTTGGGTGCAAAGTTGTTTGGTCAAGCAGTTCACGAGGAATCTCTTGAACTCTGAAAGCAGCAATACCTGAGGCCAGGTTGTCGGCGAGTTCGTAAAAAGCATGTTTTGATTGGGCACTACACAAGTTTGAATAAATCGGCCTTGCATCAACAGTAGAGGACGCAAAATACCCAACCACTGTAAATCAATTTTTTTTTAATTATTCAAACATACTGCAAAAACTCAATAGCTATCACAGCACTATGCCAAAGCTATTCTGTCCTCTTCTGACTCCACAAAAGTAGACTATTAGTGGTTCATGAAATCAAATCAAGGGGCATTTCCAAGTCAGTGACATTCAGCAAGTGAAGTGACAGGCTGTCATTCCTCTTTAATGGGAGCGAGTTACATCAATGTGAAGTGATAATGGTCTGTCAAGTGGGCGGGGCCAGCATTTAAAAATGTCATTTGTACAAATGATGAGCGATTTGAATAGGAGTGAAGCAGAGTAGGCACTAAGATATTATTTTTCCCACAGTGATACAAGTGCAGTTTTTAAAATTTAAATCCCTGTAGTTTTCCACAATGACAGCGAACATGGAGAGCTTCATAAGGGCAATTTCTAACCTGTCTTACATTGTCTTTGGACAAATACAAAGACATGTTCCAAAAAGCCATGTAAATGGAAATCCACCAAAAGCAATATAGGGATTCCTGGTGATTTCTGTTTGTGAGTTCATATGCGTAAATGTATAAATAAAAGGTGGCACAGTCGTGCTGAGGTTAGCACTTCTGCCACACAGCAAAAGGTTGTGGGTTCAAATGCGGCCTGGGGCCTTTCTGTGTGGGGTTTGCATGTTCTCCCTGTGTTTGGCTGAGTTTCCTCCAGTACTCCAGTTACCTCCTATTGTCCAAAGACATGCAAATGTCTTTGGACAATGAGAAATTATTTTTTTATTATTATATTTTATTATTAAATGAGAAATTAAATTACCCACAGGAATGAGTGTTTGCGCCCTGCAATGGACTGGCAAGCAGTCTAGGGTGGATTCCTGCCTTTCACACACAGATTGGGTCCCGATCCCCCATGACCCTAGAGAGGAAGAACTGGTATAGAGAATGGATGGATAGATGGGATTGTCAATAAAATGGCAAACTAGCTTTCAGATAAGTCATGCAGTGAATGTTAGCATGCAGCTAATGCATATTGCGGTGATAAAATTCACAAGTTTATTATCAAATAATTTTTGTATGATCATATTTGGTTCTATGTAGTATCATTTTAACTGTTAGTTTCCCCCACCGGGCACAGTTTAGGTACCACTACAAAGAAACGTTACCAGGGCGAACCTTTTGCAAAAGCCCCGCCAGCAACTTCAGCGATGAATTGCTTCACATTTGGTCACACCGAAAGAAGCCAGCACATGACTACTTGAACACAAATATCGATATCAAGAATCAATATGCCCATTAGCTGCAAAGTATCAAGAACAGCTCCATTGAAAATTAGAGGGGGCATTCAAACAGTAAACCTACAACCTGCTGTGAATCTAGTCCTATTTATTGTGCTCCCAGTGGTGAAAATCCCTGCCAAACAGGCCCACTCCATTTTGCATGGAGCAAAATGACGCCATGAATGCATTACCCTGACTTTTTAATATTTAATACAATTTCAGCAGCTCTTGGTTTTTGACTATGCTAGTGATTTTAACATATCTGTGCCCATCGTAAGTACATTAAGTCTTGAAATGCCAATAACTCTTCAACAATCAACAGAATGAAGAGATGAAGTTGGTAAGAACCCTGATGTGTAGCTCTTGAGCATGACCTTTAACCCCAAAATTGCTGCAGGGGCTGTATCCGTCCTCAAGTGCAATAGTTCTATTTGGAATTTTTCCAAGGGCTTCCTTGACAAAGACAAACATGTTCTCTATGGAATTTCCCCAGTAAAGCTCCTAAAGCCCAACCTCCTCCTGGCGGTAACGCTGGCGTGAGGGGATTTTCAATAGCAAGCAGTGAGCCTCTGCCACTTAAAGTGCATTTCCTGGGCCAATTTAGTCTTTTTTTGTCTAAAAGATTGTGACTTTATACACCAAATCCTAAGGGTTATTTTGCCAAGGGTGGTCCGTGTATAGAACAATTTTTGAAAATTACTGGAAATATCTGGAAAAATCCTCAGGGAGTCCTTAGCTATGTTGATCCAGATTCGCAACTTCACCTGCAGTTCCCCAATATCCTGGTTGCTGAGAAGACCCACTGCCTGCATGGATCATTGCGTGGTCACCGTCATTTACCGATTGCAGCAAAACAACAGTGTATCTGATATGGAATCACCGTCTGTCCATGATATTGTCTCGCCTGTCTTAGCCATATATCACAGGAATACATTATGGGCATTGTCAGGCCATTTACATAGGCCAGTCTGTGTACAGAGGGAGTGTCCAGTATGGTCACGCTTGACCAAATCAGACCAAGTGAGTCAACCATGTCCTGTAAACATCTTGAGTCAATTTTAGGTGAGTATTATAAGTTTTGTGACTCACTAATGGAACTGTACAGATACTTATTGGGTCAGATAATCGCCTTTCTGACCAAATATGCCATTTTGACATTAAATATTTGTTTAAAACATATTGATTATCAAATATTTTAATCACTTTTACACACAATAGCAAGCATTTAGCCGAATATACAAAAGCTGTTATGTAGTCGAACTTTCAAGTAGTGTACAAATACTTATTGGAGCCACTGTATATGCTTCTGACGTGTTCCTGTCTGCTGTTGCACAGATCCCGCATTGCACAGCTTCCGGCTCGATTCAAGCTTTATTTAGCAAATCTACCAAGTCGAACTAAAGTTCGTATCAACCTGGAACTTCTTCTTCGTTCAAAGTCACTGATGTTCCTGTTCTGTCCGATGTACGCGAATCCTCCCCACCACAAGGGAGTTCAAAATTCGATACAGTTCAAAGGCCTCCGGGGAAGAAGAAATTTTTTTTTTTTTTTTTGGCCTGCTTGTCGTGTCATAGTTCCGGACGTCAGCCGGCCAAACCCTGGTGAAAATCGTGAAAGCATCTGGGGTTCAGCAGTAGAAGCTACAGCATTCATCCGGCTCGACATCGCATCAATATCGGAACTCCGCTGTGTTCCTAAGTATTGTCAATTCTTCATTTGCTTTTGTTATTCCGGTCATTGAGCGGTAGGCTACATTTTACCAGCTACATCAATTTATCCTCATTCTTTCTCAAGTACTACATGATAGGAATGTGTCGAGTCTTTTTCTTTTGCTGTTTCCCGAATGAGCGTACGCATGGTCTACTTCTCTGTAGAGTCAATTTTGTATCATTTGGTGTTTAACAATTGCGAAGTTTGCTGTGGCATTGGAATTTATTAAGATTGTTTGTTTGTTTATCGAGTATCAAGAGTGTTAATCTCCCTTAATTGCTAATTGGCAGCTTCGTTCAGTCGAGCATTGTTCTACGGATATTAAATCTTGTTTGCTGAAGCTGCGTTACATATCTCCTAGATCACGTGATTCTGTTTTGAAGGTCAGTACGTTCGATGATCACAGCGGCTGTCACTCATGTCACTCAGAATTACAGACCAGTGGTCAAACAAGCTGCTTGCCAGTCAAAAACGGCTCTGATCGCTCAGAAATCAATAGTTCTCCAACAATGCCCAAAAAAAAAAAAAAAAAAAATCACAAATTTAGTCAACGTATCAAAGAACAGGTCTACTTGGCTTATTGATGCCTGATCATTATTTCACAGAAAGTAAGCACCTTCGGGGAGGCTCCTTTTTATTATATTTAAACCTTTCGATTTAGCTTTAACGTCATTTCTCAAAATTTTGTAGGTTTTCCAACGTATGCTATTGTATCCAGTCTTAATTTCCACTGTTGCGTTTATTGCAATGTATGTCATGCGTAACCTTATCAAACAACTTGGGGTGAGAATCTAGTTTCAAGGTTTGACCCTCAATTTGGGGGTTCCGGTTTTTATCCTACGTCAGAATTAAGACCGAATCAGTTCATCATCCCTTGTTGGTAGACTCCCAATCTGTTATTGCCTTTCTTTGTTTTGAGCATTAAGGAATTTTAATTCAAACCTTTTCCAATGCGGATTAAATGTGGTAAATTTTGGAAATGGGCATCTGTCTCTGCGCATGGCCTTCTGCTTCATCCTTCATCAATGTGCAGCTCTCAGTGGCCCCATCAAAATAATATCCATACCTTACCTCCGCAGCTCAAGGCAGATGGAACGTTCCAATTACAAGCATGGGCGTTGGTCATCTGTGGCCACTTCATAAATGCAGCCTTCAGCCTAAACCATAATTCACTTGCAGTTTTCATGGCCTCATCAAAGCAGCCTCCTAAGTTTACAGAAGTGGGTGGTCTCGCTGCATGCTTGCCTTGTTAGTGACCCGATTGCGGTATGAGATGTGAACTGTAGTTGGATATTGTTAATGCCTGTGTGGCATGGGTTTCTAATGATAAATGTAAAAGGTGTGTGTTCATTGCAAATTATTCGTCATAATGATTGCAATGTTCTTCCGCAGTAGTTAAATCTTTACTAATGCTTTGCCATGTTTTCTCATCCACTCGCAGTGGATATCTCGCTTGCTTCTTGGCACCAAGGTCACACGCTGCCCAGCCATCACAAATAATGCGCATATTCACCTCACGTCCACTCGCAGGGGCAGGGACGTGCTGCCTTGCTGGCCGGCTTTAATGGATACTACAGGCTTATCCATATCTCGTCCTCTCGCAGCGGCACAGTATCGATACGCATTGCTTAGCTGGCGAGCAGTCCCAAATCCTACTCATGTATCTACCTCACGTCCACTTGCAGTTGCAATGCTCATACATTTAGATGATGGTTGAGTAAGTAAGTATCTATTTTGGTAAGTAACCTCAGATACTCGTTTCCATGACCCGTTCACTCACAGTGGCACAGCCCACAATCGATTGCTACCGTTTTGGTTATGGGCTCACCTTGCCTGGCTGGCAAGTAGTCACAGATGCTATGGAGTATTGACCTCATGTCCACAAGCAATGGCCATGCTCATGTATTTAGATGATTGTTGTAACAGTAAGTATCTAAATTGGTAAGTAAGCACACAAGTGCCTGGCTAGCTTTTTTTGGGCACATTTTGCCTAGCTGGCAAGCAGTCACGTGTATTACCCCAATATCTACCTCATCCTCTCGCTACAGCAATGCTACTGCATTTAGATGATTGTCGTGTAAGTAAGAATTTATATGGGTAAGTTATCTCAGATGCTAGCAGTGGCACTGCTCATACAGTTAGATCAGGGTTGCGATGAGGAGTTTCATTGGTTTGTGCTTTAAGGACTTAATTAGGAGTCGAACCTCTCCAATGCTGATTAAATGTGCTAAATTTGGAAATCAAGGGCGTCGGTATGCACGTGGCCCTTTGCCTAAACCACAGTTAATGTGCAGTTCTTAGTTGCCTCATCAAACTGGTATCCGTACCTTACTTCTAAGGTGGTGGTGGTTTTGCTTGTGCCCATTCTATGTTCATGCTACAAAAGTCTCCATTAAACTAGGTGTTGGGGGATGCATAATGGCATAAGTCTGGATCGTTTTCAAGTTATAAATGTGCGTGATATGCATTGCATTGGTAAGTGAATCCAATGATGAATTGCTGTGTCCATGACAAGCACCAATTCAAGTTAGCATAGCATTTGAATGATCTGACATCATTTTCTCTTTTGCGTGGCATGGCACTGCTTACAAGTGGTAATCTTACACCATGGTCTCATTCTACCCACTCATGACACTCATTCAGGTTCCAAGCGCTACATCCGCGGTTCCATGCAGACGGGAAGTTCCAATTTACAAGCATAGATGTTGGTCATTAGCAGGTACTGCTAAATGCAGCCCACAGCTTCGACCATAATCGACATGCAGTTCGCATGAACTCATCTAAGCGGCGTCCTAAGCTTTCATATGGTGGTCCTACTAGCTGTGGCACAGCTCACTAGTGCGTCGCGTGCGCTTCGGTCATGGGTGCACATCGCCTCGCCGGCAAACATTCACGTATCCTGCATGCGTATCCACCTCACGCTCACTCGCAGTAGCGCAGTTCACTATCACTTCGGTCATCGGCATATTTTGCCCCGCCGGCAAACATTCGCGGATACTGCACGTGTATCCACCTCACGGCCACTTGCTGTGGCGCATCTCTCTGGTGCTTAGCTAGCGATTCGGCTATGGGTGCACTTTGCCCCTTGTTAAGGAGATGGCGTCTGTATTCGATCAAGACATTTGTGGTCAACACACAGCTACGCGTTTAATGCACCTTAAACAGGGCAAAGAAAGCGCAGCTGAGTTTTCATTTGCGTTTCGTTCTCTGGCCACGGAGGCAGGCTGGCCGGAGGCTCCTCTGATGACTGTATTTAGCCATGCCCTTACGGAGGAGATTAAGGACGTGCTGGCAACTTAAGAACCCTGTTCGACTTTAGACTGGTTAGTCCGTACGGCTCTGCAATTGACAACCGCATTTGCGAACGCAACAGGGAGAGACTAAACAGCTTGCCGCTAGCTGACAAAAGGGGCTTAAGTTGCTAGTGGCGAGTGTACGGCTCCGATTCCACTCTCTGAAAGTTGAGTACCAGTTGAGCCTATGCAAATTGACAGTTGGTTTGACAGTCGGACTATATTCTTCTGCTAGTAGGTTTATATCTGCTTTAATTGTAATAAGCAGGGGCATACCCGTCTACGTTGTCCTAAGCGTAAGGGAGAACAGAAAACCCCTCCAGCTACATGGGGGGCGATAGAGGGGCAATTTCCCTTCCGAACATTAATCCCTGTCGAACTGACTGTGGGGTGCAAGAGATTTAGTATTAAAGCGTTCGTAGATTTGGGTGCAGTAGATTGTTTTATGGATATTGGGTGGGCTAGGAAGTTCCATTCCCACTGTTACGTTTCCACAGTCATGCTCGGTCAGAACTTTGGACAGTCGCCCGCTTAAATCGGGAGTGATAACTGAAGTGTCTGAACTGCTAAATATGTTCATTTAATTTGGTGGCCACTCGGAGGAGTTTTGGTTATTTATTATCAGTTCCCCTGCTTTTCCTATTGTTTTAGGGCATTCTTGGTTACGGGAACACAGACCTTGCATCAGGTGGGGGGAACAGAACAACCCTATTGTCCGCTGGGGCACGAATTGCAGCTCTGATTGTAGAGATAATGAAACTTGTTTTCCCAGACATCAAGCCACGGGGCAGGCTGATGCCTCGAGAGAGTGTGAGGAGGCTATCTCACCGTACTCTCCTAGAGTAAGAAAAGGGGCAGAGGAGGGTTTGGAATGGGATCCTCAGTTTGACTGGCGACAGCCAGAAGACGATTACCTTTTAGAAGGTTTTAGCGATTCGGAATCAGTCACGGAGTCATTAGATTCTGAGCAGGTTAAGGAATTTGGGGCCACCCTGAACTTTGACTTGCCTCCGAATGTTCCCAGGGATTACGCAGATCTTGCTGAGGTGTTTAGTAAACAACAAGCCTCTACGTTACCCCCGCATTGTCCATACGACTGCGAAATTAATCTTGGATAAGATTAGAAACTTATTGGATTGGAATTGGATAAGAAACAAGCCTATCAATACATTGTTACTGGGGAACCTTTACGAGGGCGTGAACAATAACTGTAGAGTTACGCAGATGAATCTGAGTATATAATTGAGTGACTGGCTATCGACACTAGTACTTGGGAAGATAGAAGGGAGCGCTGAATTTGTCAATGGAGGAATCTACGCGTTAATCCATGGGAGGGAACTACGCATATTTTGTGTGTGATGACTGCAATTGACAGTAGAATGTGAGAGAATCAATACAATGTCGGATTTTTTGTTTATCAAAACATACTTTTTTAATCACTTATTGGAATACTGTTAGCTCACTGTAGCCAAAATGGTTGCTACAGAGTACTAAGTTTTTTTCTGTCGCAAGTGATAATTTATTGAAACTACTGGATCGATACTATGGGCAAGGATATTGACCAGTTTGCACATCAGGTTTAGCTGAGGAGTTCAATTCATGCAACTCCTGAAAAACAGGGATTGGAGGAAAGTTCTCCATACTCTAATTCGCGTTTCAGCTCTGCCTGCTTGGGAAAATTCAATAGCTGATCCGGGGGTGCCATCTCGTGGTCAAGTACCATAAATAAGAGCTTAAATTTGCAGGTCTATAGACGCGAGCGTGTACATCTGCAGAAAGGGGTTAAACACTCATGTTCTATGAATATCGAGTCTTACTGTTCGGGCTTGTTAACGCCCCCTCGGTGATTCAGGCATTCGTCAATGACGTTTTCTGAGAGATGTTGGAGAAATTCGACTTCATTTATCTTGACAACATTTTGATTTTTTCTTCAACACTGTTGGAGCACAAACAACACGTCAGACATGTACTGGAAGCCCTGCTCAATACCAAACTTTTTGTGAAAGCCGAAAAATGTGAATTCCACGCGCAAACTGTCTCGTTCTTTGGCTTTATTGTTTCTAAGTGGTCGGTGCGGATGGACTCGGACAAGGTGGCTATGGTCAGGAGTTGGCTTGCACCGCAGAGTGTTAAAGAGGTTCAACGCTTTCTGGGCTTTGCAAATTTTTAAAGGAGGTTTATTCATAATTTTAGCGCAGTAGCTGCCCCCATTATTGCGCTCACTAAAAAGAATACCTCCTCAGCATTTTTTTGGTCTCCTGCAGCTGATGCTGCCCATGACCCCATGATTTAATCGTTGTTAGATTGCATACGGAGAGAAACCGTGTCTTCGGTTGCCAATTACGATAATTGGAAAATGCATCAATAAATGAAAATGATAGAGAACTACTAATTGCAGTCAAAAAGGGACGTGTCTCAGCACCCCCGCTGGCTACGGCACTGCTGTTTTCTTATCTGTCGAAATAATAGAGGATCTTGCTTTCAACTCATTTTACTATCTGTGGTTATATAGCGCAACTGCGATTGAAAAAGCTTATAAATCCTCAACGTGTGACCGGGTACACGTTGTTTAGAAGTCCCGTGTACACGTGTAGAAAAAATTGTAAACGTTGACACTCCTCGTAAGGACCGACCTTAAAAACCTCCAATACATTCAGCAAATCAAGCAGCGGAATTCTCGGCAGGCACGATAGTCATTATTTATTAACCACCCTGATTTCACGCTCATCTACTGCCTGGGCTCTAAAAATATTAAGCCTGAAGCTCTGTCACAAATATATGGTCGCACTGATCACGATTCTACCCCGAAGCCTGTTATTCCTACTGCGCAGATCATGGCTCCCATTCAGTGGGAGGTTGAGGCGGTGGTTCAGAAGGTATTGAAGTCTAATCCCGGTCCTGGGGGGAGCCTCCTGGCTGTTTGTTTGTCCCGCATGGAGTTAGGCCACAGATCCTCCAGTGGGGACACTCTTCCCGCTTGGGGGGGCACCTGGGGGCCCACCGGACCAAGCAGTTTCGAGCCCGACGTTTTTGGTGGCCGGATATGATGAGGGACATTAGGGAGTTTGTCGCTGCATGTGGCGTCTGTTCCAGGAATAAGACTTCCCATCTCCCTACCACTGGCTTGTTGCGACCTTTGCCCGTTCCCAGGCGCTCTTGGTCTTGGTTTTATGCATACATCCGTCATTCCACGTCTCTCGAATTAAGCCGGTTGGCACTAGCGTCCTGGCACCCGTGGACACACCCCTGCCGCCACCACGAATGGTTGAGGGGGGGCCGTTTTATACAGTGCGCCGCATTCTGGCCGAGAGGCGTGTAGGTCGTGGGGTCCAGTTCCTCGTAGATTGGGAGGGATCTGGTCCTGAGAAACGGTGCTGGGTCCCTTCGCGGGATATTCTGGATCCCTCGCTAATTTCGGAGTTTCATGCCCGGGGTTCCTTGGGGACTTCTGGTGCTGTCCCTTAGAGGCAGAAACCTGTCATGGTTTGGGAGCTTTGAGAGCTCTGTTTGTTGCTTTCGTCTGGGACGTTATCGTTTTGCTCCCTATCGGATTCCTGGGCCAGCTGGCAGTAATTGGGGGCATTGCCCAGACTCTATTTAAACTCCAGTTTCGCCTCGCGTTCCTTGCTAGAGTGTCAGTGCTTCTTTGGCGCTTTAGCCGGTAAGGTCTCTTGAGAGATTGTCAAGGACTTAGCTGCATACAGGATCAGTGTTAGTGAGTAAGGGAATCTTTGATTTATTATCATTTTCCTTGCCTGTTTTCTACCACGGACGGCTTCTGGTCCGTTGGTAGCGCGAGTCTCGTTATTTCTATCTGTTTTTAGTCTCTCTACACGCTGTGAGATTTGCCTTCTATATTTGGCCGCTGCCCTTGGTGTCCTCTTTCAGCAGCTATCACAGTGTGAATAATAAATTGTATGAAAAGTTTCATTCACATGCCTTAATAGGCAACTCTTTACGAAAAAACCACTGTGGATTTTCTGCGTTAAATTTTGTCACATCCTAAGCAAGTTGTCAAACTTGCGCGTAATGAATGTTTCATTGGAAAAGATTGAAACGCGCTCTTTTTTGCATTCAACTGATGCGTTTGATTTCTCACCTTAACGAAGACAAATAGCTACACCTAAGAGGGGAGAGTTAAGCTGTCTTTTACCAGGGAAATTGACTAAAAACAGATCAAGACTAACAAGTGCACTGCTTGTCGGTGAATGTCGTATTGCTGTGCAATACTAGTCCCCAACTGGAATATGCATATTATATTTCCTAAAAAGTAGGACAAAGTGACCTGAATAGGGTACATGACACACCCTCTCCCTAAGATGCATCCACACACCAACTTTGATGTTCCTTGGTCATACAGTATTGAAGTTATGGAGCGGACACACTGACGGACGGACGGAGTGCAATCCTATAGTCCCCCCCCGTTTCCGGCAGGGGACTAACAAACAGTTTAAAGACATGTTTATCGCCCTGGACTCTTCCCACCGCCCGCCACTGTAGCCAGCCATTATAGAGTTGGTCGAACTAGGCCATTATTATGGTTTGCGAACATTCATTCTTACCCTTTGCCTTACTTTGGGAAAATCTGAAGACTGTCAATAGATTTTTACTCCCCATTTCACATCTGCTTTCTACTTGCTTGCTAGCAACGTACTGCAACCTATTACGCTGACCCACCCAGTAACGATAGTTGACAGCATTGATCCACTGATCAGACCAGGCTGCGATGCGACCAACTTTATATGCAATAAGTCTGATCGGTATGCTTGTGTTGCTTCGGCAAGCATCAATGTGGCAGTTTTATAACGTTGCCCGATTGTAGCCACAACAGTTGAAGCTAACCGAAGAGGTGCAGTTAGACCAGACGTAGGTTTTGCAAAGCTTGGGGTGCATTTTTGGGTGCATGTGAAATGATCGCTTTACTTATATGACTGGAGTCTGCCTGATACTTCACCAATACCTGGGCAAGCTCTCTAATGCTACCGGTGAAAGCAATAGGGAAACACACAGGCTATAACATGTCTGGTATCACAGACGATTTCTCTGCATTGCCGTCGATTGAATATTAAATCGGCAATTGAATATTAAATTCTTTCCTGTAAAAGTTATCGATTCGCTAACTCCACATTAGCAACAATTCACGCTAACGGAACTTACGGTCTGTAAAACCCATATTATGCTCATAACAAAACCGGAGCTCTATCTAGTTCTCGCGTACTATCCATTACGTGCCTATTCTCTACGAGGAAATGCTGGTCATTCCGATGCAATGAGTAAACCATTACCACAGGCAACTTCTGAAAAGGCCGTTTCGCCTGGAGCTTACACCCCTCCCGTCACATACCAGCGCAGAAGCTGTTCGTTTCTCAAGGCTAACAACACACCACAGTTATGCACACAAACCAGCAGGTCCTAATAATACACACCGAAGCAGTCCATAAGCTGCTGGTCCACTTTTACCTGCTCCATCTATGATTTTAGCTGTCAATGATTCCCTCTAAACTCAGACCCACCATATTTCCACGGTCTCCGGTCTAACACGTGGATATGTCGACCTGCTCTACAAATGTGTCAGAAACACTTTATAATAAGAGGACATGAATCATGTAGTTATCATGCATTACTTTAAGTAAATAATGCCTTACTTGATATGATGTCATTATATGAACTCATATATGACTATGCATAAATTCATGTTGACTCATGATGTGTCATGATGCATTCATGCATGAAATAATGCATGATTATTATTCATGTTCCCTTATTAAAAAAGTGTTACCAATGTGTTTATATGGGGCGGATTCTAGCTTTCGCTGCATCCTAGCTATAGATTAGAAAAACTGCTGTACTCACCACTGTTGCCATAGCAAACTGTAGCCGATAGCAAATTTGAGCTTGAGCTGTCAGATTTTCGCACTGTCTTCCACTTTTGCCGCTGTGTTTATTAGAACAGGTTGATTTCATTAGATCTATACACATGTACTGCGTTAGATTGCGGAATTTGCCACATCACCATATGAAACCATACCAGGGGAAACCATCACCACATGAAACTCTGACCAGGGGAAACCATCACCACATGATTGGACTGCAGGGAAAAGACTGATGATGACGTGAAGTGCCTTTTTAAGTAAGGCGCCTCAAAATAGGACTGCGTTTGATAGGAAGTGCATCAAAAAACAGCGAGGCGCCTGGGGCACTTCAACACGAGGCACCCGGTGCACAAAAGCAGCGTTCATAACGTGTCTAATCATTGAGAATATTTACAAAAAGGGCGCATAAAGCGTGTTCGGTGTGATCGGTCCCTAAAGCTGCACGAGAGTTGGCTTGAGTTGTGGCCTTGACACCAGCTCATATAGTTAATGGAAAACTCCAGCCAATAAATACAGAGTTCGGTCTGTAGCTGTGGTCTGGTGCATGTGTAAACTCCCCTTTTCCCCTTGACCTTTCGGCAAGGAAAAACTGAATCAGATTTTGGAGCAGCATCAAAAAGTAAAATGGACATTAACCCTCAGCCAGGGTTTCTGACTTCCAGCTGTGGTGTGTTACACCAGCAACAGCAGCACCCAGGCAGATATAATTTCTGCTCCATTTATAAAAAGGTTATTTGTTCCTCTGGAACCTTTCCGCTAGATCAGGGCTGTAAAAACTCACTGAAGATCTATCGTCCCGTAAGTGTTCAGTTCAACCCCAAGGTACCTGATTCTACTCAGTTTCAGCTCTGTGAAATTTCTCGCCCTCAGATGAAATGCTTTGTGTAAGAACTGGAGTGCAAAACTACCAGCTGGAACCTACTCAGCCAAAACACATAAATTGATTTTGTCAAAACTGAAGCTTGAAATTAAACAGAAGTGAAAGCATTACATATGATGCAGATTTACCGGCTGAAAGTACTTTATTATTATTTTTTTAAACGTGGGTGGGAGAAAATCATTTCCCCGTCCATGATACCAGTCTGCTGTGCTGTACCTTGTGGTTTCATGAGTAAGACCTTACACCAGGTTACACAGCCTCACCTGATCTCCAGTACGCCGACTGCATTGCGTCACTTGTTTATCTGGGATGCAGGTCTTGGATTGCGTCACTCACAAACATTTATTGTGAGAGCAGTGGTGGGGGGTTCAATTAAAGTGTCCCCTACCCATAGCCCACCCTCTTTTTTTCTGCAGATCTGAATGTAAAACAAAAACACCCCTTCAACACAACAATGTAACGATGCTTTTCCACGCCCAGCCACCACAAATATTAACCAATGGTGTTTTGGTATTACGCAGTTACAGCAAGCCCTGCACTGGGCTTCAAATTACTGCACCCTCAACAGACTCCGGATTGACAGAAGCCTAAACACTCAGTATTTCACACATTTACACACTTGCATGCACTAGAAATACACTGTGAAGAACATTACCCCTGGATACATACCAACAAAATACAGTTCCTAACTGGGCTGTCTAAACTTAAGGAGTCCGTGAAGAGCCATTGCAGTTCCTCAGGTGAGTTCCTAATTTAGTCTTGAAACTATATGGAAATATTTTTTTTCCAATGATTCTGTTTTTTTTTTTTATATGAATACGTTAGAAAGCATTACGAGTGAAAAACATTTGTAGACTCTAATATGGTGGACACAGAGGGAAAACCTTACCTTTTCAGAAAACTAAGACAATCCTTCATGGCCACCAAAAAAGAAATATTGCAGCAGCGCAAATGAATTTATATTTTTGTTCACCTTTGGGACCATTATACTGAAACCATTTATAAATTTCATCATTCTGCAAATTGGAAATAAATGAATGGCAAAAATGTAAATTAAGGCTCCAATAAGCGTGAGTTGTAGAATAATGCATTTTTGTCATTCAGGCAGTTTAAAAGGCAAGAATCATTGTACTACATGTACTGTAGCATTAGGCATAACCATATATCTGATTTTTACCCCTTCTTTCTCAGGACTTTGAAAGGGAGAAATATTATCTCTCAAATTCTGCTGGGCATATTAAAACAAAAAACACAATGAACAGCCCTGTGTTAAATTCCAACGTGCTTGTGAACTACTCCTCTACAGGATCCAGTCCCCTGCTCTGGTATGAGTTTGAAGAGTGTGAAGATACACCACATGGGTTTGTTTTTTTCTACATGGTATTAGTATTTAACCTGGTAGTGGGCTTTCCCATTAACATGATGGTGATGTGTCAGGTGGCCAGAAAGAAGAGTGATTCCTCCACCTCTGACATCTTCATCTTCAACCTGGCCATCGCTGATGCCTACTTCTGCTTGATGACCCCCATTGACATGGTGAACCGGCTGCTGCTCAATAACACCAATATATGGTACTTCCAACGCTTTGCGTACGGGATCAAAGATACCACCCCACTCTTCCTCACCTGTATTTGCCTGGACCGCTACATGGCCGTGGTCCATCCTGTTGTGTTCTCAGGCATCAGGGACAACAGGATCAGGGTGGCTGTTTCCATGCTGGTTTGGGGGCTCATGTTGGCCAGTGCACTAACAAAGTCCATTTTGGGGGAGGAAAGCACAATCAACATCTTCACTGGGCTGATCCTGGCGGCCTTCACCATCATGGTCTTCTGTAACATCTCAATCATCTGGACTCTGAGGAAATCGGTCGTCGGCAAAGAGAAGATGCATCCCGTGAAGAAGAAAGCCCTCAGAATGGTGGCTCTTGCCCTGGTTATCATAGTCTTTACCTACCTCCCTCCAGTGGCTCTTTTTCCCTTTGCTGAATATTACAGTGTTGTGGACTTCAAGTGTCGCATCACCGTAGCTGTCTTCTCATTAATTGACCTCAGCTGCAGCATAGAACCTCTGCTATACATCTCCAAGATGGAGCGTTGTCTCGCAAACCTGCCCTGCAACTGCTGCCAAAGAGCTTTGAATTGGCTACATAATGTAAGCACCTGAAAGCTATTCTTATACTTGGTCTGCATAACATTACATCTGTCTTCATGCTGCTGGAACTTAATTGCAATAGTGAGGTTATTTACCAAAAAGAAAACGTTTGAATGACCGGCAAATACTATGGAGACCTTTTGGAACCTGCTTGTGACTTTTTGGGAGGTTTGCCAACCACTGATGCAAGTGTTGATTTTTAAGTACTAGTAGGGTGCAGAGCAGAAAAAAAAACCAGCAGAGATTTTCAAAATGATTAGATTTTGAAGCCATATCAAACTGTAGATCAAACTCCAAGCATGCTCCATTGAATCGATTCTGTTTGCCTTTCTGTATGTCTGCATGTATGTTGACGTTTGTTTCATGAGGAATCTCAAGAACTCTGCAGGCAGCAATACTGCGCAAGTGGCAATACTGGAAGCGAAGCAATCAGTCTGTTCCAAACAGGCATGTTTTGAGTGGCACTGCATCAGTTTAAATGCAACCCCAATTCCAAAATAGTTGGGAAGTTTTAATTGTGAATAAAATCAAAATGCAATGACTTTAAGATCACTAGCCAATGTTATTTACAATAGAACATAGATAACATTTCAACTGTTGAAATTTACATTTATGTCCACAAAATGAGCTTATTTCAGATTTTCTTGCTGCTACAGGTCTCAAAAGAGTTGGGACACAGGCAAAAAAGGCCTGAAAAAGTAATTAATGTACAAGAGAATCAGCTGAAAGAACATTTAGCAAGCCAGTTAACTGTTATCAGGTGTGTAACATGATTAGCTATAAAAGGGATGTCTCAATGATGCTGAGTCTCTCAGAAGTAAAGACGGTCAGAGGCTCTCCAACCCGTGAAGTCTTGCATAAAAAAAATAAAAAAAAATTGTGGATTACTTTAAAAACAATGTTCCTCAATGTCAAACAGCAAAGGCTTTGAAGGTCTCATCATCGACAGTGCATAACATCATCAAAAGATTCAGAGAAACTGGAGAAATCTCTCTGCATCACTGGGAAAAGTGATGCGAATTCTGTGAGACACCAGACGCGAGATGCATGGGAACCGGGAATTTATTAGAATAAAAGAAAACAGGCACAAAAAAAAAAAACTTTGCCCAAAGAGTTGCAAAAATTCAACTAAGAAGAGCTTCACAGAGCTGATTACTAAAAATCCAAAATGACAAAAAACAAAACCACTGGAACCTCCAGGCAGAAAACTAAGAACAGAAAAGAATGAATTTACTAAGAATTTAAACAACAAGACTTGGCTTGGCTAAGGAGAAGTACATAAATACTACTACGCACACACAAGGAGATTGGGGACATGAAATGCAGTGAACATGGAGAACTCGAGACTCTGTCTGCCAGCCAACTTCCACCGCCTCTAGATAAAGGGAGAGAAATCAGGACACATGAGGAGCAACACCTGGAGAAGAAACAAGGGGCAGGGCAAGATCATGAGACAAGGACAAAGATTGGTAGACATGACCTGCTCATTAAGAAAATGAGCGTGCTCAGCTTAAGTACCAATGTACCATGCAGAATGGAAGGAAGCATGAATGTCAGAACAGGAAAGCACAGCAAGACTTGAAAAAGCAAAGCAGGAATCAAACTACCTAAATTAGTAGTATTAGTAATGTGCCTGTCTAAGAATCACGCCTCCCGTGACTGTTAGTAAATGTTAGTAACTTAAAAACAGTTATCAATTAAGCTTAGACAGCCCTGAATCCACCGCAGCACAGAAAGAAGAGGGAAATACCAGAGCCAACCAGAGCTCTGAAATGTGCAAAAACGAAGGCATGGGGCGGAACGCAGACAAGCGATGGAATGGCTGGGCAGACCTGGCAAGACAAAAGACACAGAAAAGTAAAAACATGAACAATAAACATGAACTATGAAATATTAAAACCTGATACAAGAAACTGTTAAAACTGTGATATGAGAAATGACTATGAACTATGAAATCCTGATACAAGAAACTGTTATAAACCGAAAACACTGTCCTGGCCAAAGGCCCAGGACCCTGGAACACACCACAAAGACCTTTACTGGATGCCCTTGATCTTCGGGCCCTCAGAAGCCGTAGCATCACTCACCGGCATGATTCTGTCATTGACGTTACTAATTGGGCCCAATAGTACTTCAAGAAACCACTGTATGTAAGCACAGTCTGCCGTGCCATCCACAGATGCCATCTAAACTCTATCATGCAAAAAGGAAGCCATTGTGGAGCATGATCCAGAAGCGCCGCCGCGTTCTGTGGGCCAAGGCTCATTTAAAATGGACCATAGCAAAGTGGCAAACTGTCCTGTGGTCAGACGAGTCCAAATTTGTCATTCTTGTCGGAGTCATTTCCTCCGGGCTTAAGAGGAGAACGACCACCCCTCCTGTTATCAGCGTTCAGTTCAGAAGCCAGCATCTCTGATGGTATGGGGATGCATTAGTGCATATGGTGTGGGACACTTGCATGTTTCAAAAGCAACATGAATGCTGAAAGGTATATAAAAGTTTTAGAGCAACATATGCTCCCCTCCAGATGACATCAGTTCCAGGGAAGGCCTTGTGTATTTCAGCAGGACAATACAAAACCACATACTGCACCTATTACAACAGCGGCTTCATAGTGGAAGAGTCCCTGTGCTGAACTGTCCTCCCTGTAGTCCTGATCTTTCACCGATTGAGAACATTTGGTGCATAATTAAACAAAAAGTCTGTAAAAAGAAGATCCAAAACTCTCCAGCAGCTGGAAGCCTGTATTAAATAAGAGTGGGTTTAAATTCCAATGGCTAAACTCAAGAAACTTGTCTCCTCAATGCCCAGACGCCTCCACTCTGTGTTAAAAAGAAGAAGGGATGTTACATCATGGTAAACAGGCCCCTGTCCCAACTTTTGTGAGACCTGTATTAGCCATCAAATTTGAAATGAGCTCATTTTTCTGACAAAATTGTAAAATTTCTCAGTTTCAACATTTGTTATGTTATTTCTGTTCTATTGTGAATAAAATACTGGCTGGTGTGAAGTCATTGCGTTTTGATTTTATTCACAGTTTAAACTTTGTCCAAACTATTTTGGAATTGGGTTTGTATAATGGCAGCAACACATCTAAAAAAAAATTTGAAAAAAAAACAACAAAAGGCTGGCAAAGTAAGTGGTACTTATAAAGAACAGCTGGAGAAGCATTTTGCAGCTACTTAGGTCAAATGGCAACAGGTCAGTAACACGACTTGGTGTAAAAAGAGCATTTTGGAAAGGCAGAGTCAGAGGTAAAGATGGGCAGATATTCATCAATCTGTGAAAAACTACATTTGAAAAATATGGAACAATTTCAGAAAAATATTCCTCAATGTAAAATTGCAAAGACATTATATGTTGCACCATCTACAGGACATAATATCATCAGAACATTCAGAAATCTCTGTGCACAAGAGACATGGCCAAAGGTTGGATGCTCATGATCTTCGGGACCTCAGGCAGCACTGCATGAAAAACAGGCATAATTCTGCACTGGAATTCACTGCAAGGGCTTAGGAATATTTCCAGAAATCACTGTCTGTGAACACAGTTCGCCGTACGATCTACGAATGCAAGTTAAAGCCGTATCATGCAAAGAAGAAGCCATATGTGAACACGACCCAGAAACGCTGCCCTCTTCTCTGGGCCAAAGCTCATTTAAAATGGACTGAGGAAAAATAGAAAACTGTTCTGTGGTCAGCTGAAGCAAAAATTAGAAATTCTTTTTGGAAACCCTGGACGCGATATCATGCGGACTAAAGAGGAGAGGGGCCATCCAGCTTGTTATTAGTGCTCATTTCAAAAGCCTGCATCTCTGATGGTATCCGGTTGCATTAGTGCCTATGGCGTTCACAGCTTACAGATCTGGAAAGGCACTATCAAAGCTGAAAAGTAGATAGAGGTTTTACAACAACATATTGTCCCATGCAGACACCATCTATTTTAGGGAAGGCCTTGCATATTTCGGCAAAACAATGCTAAACCATAAAGAGTCCAGGTACTGAACTGGCCTACCTGCAGTCCAGACCTTTCAACAGTAGAATTTTGGCTCATCATAAAACAAAGCAGGTAGAATCCTACATCTACATCATCCTACATTCTTCTCCCAAAACTCCAGCAACTGGTCTCCTCATTTCCCAGACGTTTACAGACTGTTGTTAAAAGCCGAGGGGACATTTCACAATGGTAAACACAGCCCTGCCCTATCTTTATTGAGATGCATTGCAGCCATCAAATTAAAAATGAGCTAATATTTTTCAAGAAATGGTAAAATGTCTCACTTTCAACATCTGATATGTTGTCGATGTTCCATTATGAATAAAAGGGTTTATGAGATTTGCACATCATTGTATTGTTTTTATTCATGTTTTACACAATGTCCCAACTTGATTGGAATTGGGGTTTGTATGTCAAGGTTTGCTAGTGACGACAATATTGTGGGGGAGGGGGGGAATCACACTTTCTAAAGAAGCTGTAATTGACTTCAATTTTCCTGATGGGGAAGAGCAATTTCTGAGAGGGATATCAGTGAGTAATAGCTTGACTTTATGTTTTCTTAAATTACCTGCTTTATCATTAAATACTGGGTTTCTACTTTAAGCAGTTGTTTGCCCTGTCCAGTTAAGCTTTACTTTATTTCATTACTTTCAGCAAACTGAGTTGTTATTGGATAAGGATGAGGGCTGAGGAATCTTCTGAGACTGGTGTGCAGGGTCTTACAGAAAAAGTAGAGTAAGGGGCCGATCACACCGTACGCGCATTACAGGCGCGGAAACACCAGGTGCCTCGGACTTGTTTTTTTTTTAAGCCGAAGTTGTAAAAAGGTGCTGGATGCGTCTTCTCTGTGTTGCTAAGTAGCACTCCTGTCACTCATCTTTGCGAACATTCTGAAATGTTCCGTTTCACCGAACTAGTCAAAAGCGAGCGGATTTCAAATTTTTTATTTTTTTATTGTTTAAAATCAAAAAATTATCGTAGGGCACTCGCTTTTGCTCTTTTTGAGAGTGAAAGACAATGAATCCATAAAACTCCGAGCAGAGGAATAGCATCACCACATTAAAATTCTGAGCAGGGGAAACCATCACCACATGAAACTCTGAGCAGGGGATACCATCAACACATGAAACTCTGAGCAGGAGAAACCATCACCACATGAAACTCTGAGCAGGGGAAACCATCACCACATGAAACTCTGAGCAGGGGAAACCATCACCACATGAAACTCTGAGCAGGGGAAACCATCACCACATGAAACTCTGAGCAGGGGAAACCATCACCACATGAAACTCTGAGCAGGGGAAACCATCACCACATGAAACTGAGCAGGAGAAACCATCACCACATGAAACTCTGAGCAGGGGAAACCATCACAACATGAAACTCTGAGCAGGGGAAACCATCACCACAAGAAACTCTGAGCAGGGGAAACCATCACCACATGAAACTCTGAGCAGGGGATACCATCACCACATGAAACTCTGAGCAGGGGATACCATCACCAAATGAAACTCTGAGCAGGGGAAACCATCACCACAAGAAACTCTGAGCAGGGGAAACCATCACCACATGAAACTCTGAGCAGGGGATACCATCACCACATGAAACTCTGAGCAGGGGAAACCATCACCACACGATTGGACTGCAGGGAGAAGACTGACGATGACATGACGTGCCTTTTTATCAAGGTGCCTCAAAATAGGACTGCGTTTGATAGGAAGTGCATCAAAAAACAGCGAGGCACCCGGTGCACAAAAGTAGCGTCCAGAACGTGTCTAATCATTGAGAATATTAACAAAAAAGGCGCATGAAGCGTGTTCGGTGTGATCGGCCCCTAAAGCTGCACGAAATTTGGCGTGAGTTGTGTGGCCTTGACACCAGCTCATATAGTTAATGGAAAACCCCAGCCAATAAATACAGAGTCCGGTCTGCAGCTGTGGTCTGGTGCATGTGTAAACTCCCCTTTTCCCCTTGACCTTTCGGCAAGGAAAAACTGAATCATATTTCGGAGCCGCATCAAAAAGTAAAATGGACATTAACCCTCAGCCAGGGTTTCTGACTTCCAGCTGTGGTGTGTTACACCAGCAACAGCAGCACCCAGGCAGATATAATTTCTGCTCCATTTATAAAAAGGTTATTTGTTCCTCTGGAACTTTTCCGCTAGATCAGAGGCCTGTACTACGAACGAAGTTCAACCTACCCAGAAGTAACCCAGGGTTCCAGCGGGAAACCGGGGTTGACAAAACCTGGTTATCTAGTTTGCGGTTAATCAGTGCTACGACGCTGATTATGAAGTTGATTTGCTGAACCTGTGTTAACCTTATCAGAGTTACTGCGCGTTCACATAAAAGGGGGCGGATACCAGAGTCAAACACCACTTTTGACGATGGCACGGGCACCTTGTTTCTCAGACGAGGAATGCGCGATAATTATACGGAGTTATGAAGAGTTTAAATCCACCCTCACCACGAAATCCAACACCGCTTCAGCGAATAGAGCGCGACTGGTCTGTTGGCAGCGGATTACAGATCGCGTGAATGCGTAAGTATGCCAGTTTTACTTATGTCCGTGAAAAGAAATAAAGCCTGCTGTCAGGACAATAAAATAAGATTTGCTACTTTAACTGTAAGAAATAATTTATCGTATGTACATCACCACATGAAGCATGCTGATTGATGTTTCCTGAAAAGATGGGCTACTATATTCTGTTCAACGTGCAGGATCTTACCGTCTTGGAATCTCAAAGATAGTAGTGATTCTCGAAAAATGCGAGCATCATGTACAGACTCTGGCCATCTTGCATCCACACTTGTTACCATGTACTGGTGATCACATGTCATCTAAGAATATATGCAAAGGTGAGGAACAAGAGGTTCAAGCACTTGTCACCCCTGAAAATCAAACCATGTGAGGGACAAGAAGTAATGCAAAATGGGACCAACAGTTGACTGGTTAATTTTCAGATGTGGCCATGTCCTATTTCAATGTATACCTATAGGCCTATAAATTACATCTTTCACCTGCACATTGATGGTATGTTGGGATTTCCTATTCACAAAATCCCCCTCATGCTCTCCTAGGGGTGCACTGATGGGAATGTGGGTACAATCAATGGCTCCTATTACTCTTGGGAAACCTATATTGTTAGTCAAATCAGTTACTGGTCATAATTCGGTTTTTTATAAAAGGCAAAATAGCCAATTGCATACAATGATTAGTAGCCAATTACCCGCGATTGAATAGAAGCCTTCTTTGATTTGAAGTGCAGTTAGATGGCCAGGGAACACGACAAATGCATCCACCAGTTTAGTAAGGGCAAGTACCACTTTCCGAATCTCACGGCATACAGTGTTCTTACTCAGATATTCAGCATCACCGATGGAATACAGATATTGTCCGCTGGCGAAATAGCGCAAGGACAGGCACACAATCTGCGCGATTGTGAGGGCCTGACTTCGGCGGGTTACATTCGAGACGTCCGCCTCGATCAGCTGGCACAGGTAACGAATTCCCTCAGCTGAAAATCTATATCTTTCATGGAGAACATCGTCCGGGTACGCCAGCGGCTTCTGGCGGTCTCTAAATACCCGTGTCCTCCAAAGAGAGCCCCTCACAATCCGCGCGCCAATGTCGTATGGGTCGTCCAGGTACGCTGTCATTGTCAAGAGGACGCGTCAGCCGAGGAGTGCTGTTTCAATAGGGCGTGGTTAATCGGAAACCTGGGGTTAAGCAAGATCTAACTCTGAGACGACCAGGTTTGAGATGTGGCGTATATTGCCATGGCAACATTCCCCGGTTTCAACATATCCACCTTTCGTAGTCGCGATTAGCCGGGAAGTTAGGCTGCACGTGATGAAGTTACTCTCGAAGTTACCCTGATAAGCCAGAAAACCGGCTTCGTAGTACAGGCCACAGGGCTGTAGAAACTCACTGAAGATCTATCGTCCTGTAAGTGTTCAGTTCAACCCCAAGATTCTACTCAGTTTCAGCTCTGTGAAATTTCTCGCCCTCAGATGAAATGCTTTGTGTAAGAACTGGAGAGCAAAACTACCAGCTGGAACCTACTCAGCCAAAACAAATAAATTGAAATTTTAAGTTTGAAATTAAACCGAAGTGAAAGCATTACATATGATGCAAATTTACCGGCTGAAAGTACTTTATTATTATTTTTTTAAACGTAGGTGAGAGAAAATCATTTCCCCGTCCATGATACCAGTCTGCTGTGCTGTACCTTGTGATTTCATGAGTAAGACCTGACACCAGGTTACACAGCCTCACCTGATCTCCAGTACGCTGACTGCATTGCGTCACTTGTTTATCTGGGATGCAGGTCTTGGATTGCGTCACTCACAAACATTTATTGTGAGAGCAGTGGTGGGGGGATCAATTAAAGTGTCCCCTTCCCATAGCCCATCCTCTTTTTCTGCAGATCCGAATGTAAAACAAAAACACCCCTTCAACACAACAATGTAACCATGCTTTTCCACGCCCAGCCACCACAAATATTAACCAATGGTGTTGTGGTATTTCGCAGTTACAGAAAGCCCTGCACTGGGCTTCAATTTACTGCACCCTCAACAGACTCCGGATTGACAGAAGCCTAAACACTCAGTATTTCACACATTTACACACTTGCATGCACTAGAAATACACTGTGAAGAACATTACCCCTGGATACATACCAACAAAATACAGTTCCTAACTGGATGGCTGAACTTAAGGGGTCCCTGAAGAGCCATTGCAGTTCCTCAGGTGAGTTCCTAATTTTTCTTGAAACTTTATGGAAAATAAAATATGCAAAAATATAAAAATATAATAATAATTAGAAAGCATTACGAGTGAAAAACATTTGTAGGCATTTGTAATATGCTGGACACTTTTCTGAAAAGATAAGGTTTTCCCTCTGAGACAACCCTTCATGGCCACCCAAAAAGAAATATTGCAGCAGCATAAATGAATTCATATTTTAATTCACTTTTGGGACCATCATACTGAGACCATTTATAAATTTCATCATTCTGCAGATTGGAAATAAATGAATGGCAAAAAGTAAATTAAGGCTTCAATTAGCGTAAGTTGTAGAATAATGCATTTTTGTCATTCAGGCAGTTTAAAAGGCAAGAATCATTGTACTACAGCATTAGGCATAACCATATATCTGATTTATACCCCTTCTTTCTCAGGATCCTGAAAGGGAGAAATATTATCTCTCAAATTCTGCTGAGCATATTAAAACTAAAAACACAATGAACAGCCCTGTGTTAAATTCCAAAGTGCATGTGAACTACTCCTCTTCAGGATCCAGTCCCCTGCTCTGGTATGAGTTTGAAGTGTGTGAAGATACACCACATGGGTTTGTTTTTTTCTACATGGTATTAGTATTTAACCTGGTAGTGGGCTTTCCCATTAACATGATGGTGATGTGTCAGGTGGTCAGAAAGAAGAGTGATTCCTCCACCTCTGACATCTTCATCTTCAACCTGGCCATTTGTGACGCCTACTTCTGCCTGATGACCCCCATTGACATGGTAAACCGGCTACTGCTCAATAACACCAATATATGGTACTTCAAACGCTTTGCCTATGGGATCAAGGACACCACCCCACTCTTCCTCACCTGCATTTGCCTGGACCGCTACATGGCCGTGGTCCACCCTGTTTTGTTCTCCGGCATCAGGGACAACAGGATCAGGGTGGCTGTTTCCTTGCTGGTTTGGGGGCTCATGTTAGCCAGTGCACTCACAAAATCCATTTTAGGAGTGGACAGCACAATCAACATCTTCACAGGGCTGATCCTCGGTGCCTTGACCATCATGGTCTTCTGTAGCATCTCAATCATCTGGACTCTGAGGAAATCGGTCATCGGTAAAGAGAAGATGCACCCCGTGAAGAAGAAAGCCCTCAGAATGGTGGCTCTTGCCCTGGCCATCATAGTCTTCACCTACCTACCTCCAGTGGCTCTTTTTCCCTTTGTAGAATATCACAGTGTTGTGGACTTCAAGTGTCGCATCACTGTAGCTGTCTTCTCATTAATTGACCTCAGCTGCAGCATAGAACCTCTGCTATATATCTCCAAGATGGAGCGTTGTCTTGCAAACCTGCCCTGCAACTGCTACCAAAGACCTTCCAAAAAGCTAAATAATGTAAGCACCTGAAAGCTATTCTTATACTTGGTCTGCATAACATTACATCTGCCTTCATGCTGCTGGAACTTAATTGCAATAGTGAGGTTATTAACCAGAAAGATAACATTTGAATGACTGGCAAATACTATGGAGACCTTTTGAAACCTGCTTGTGACTTTTTGGGAGGTTTGCCAACCACTGATGCAAGTGTTGATTTTTAAGTACTAGTAGGATGCAGAGCAGAAAAAAAAGTTTTTCAAAATGATTGCCTTTTAGAGCCATATCAATCTTTACATCAAACTCCCAGCATGCTCAATCGAACCATTTTTGTTTGCCTATCTGTATATCTGCATGTACGTTTACGTTTGGTTCATGAGGAATCTCAAAAGCTCTGCAGGCTGCAATACTGTGCAAGTGGCAATACAGGAGGCGAATCAACAGTTCAGGCGTCACTGCCTGTAAATGTTACCATAGAAACCATTTTGGGAGCCTCCCACCAGTGACTTCAGCAGGCCAAAAATCGCCTTATATCGCATTGACCTCACTTAAGAAACCAGCATATGACTATACAAACACAAATATCTTGAAGCCCATTTGCTACAAACCATCAATCAAGAGTTTATTTGAAAAGCAGAGGGGGCCATTCTAACATCTGCTCAGAACCCGCTGCCAATTCAGTCCCGTTTATTTTGCTCCCACTGGCGAAAACCCCTGATAAATAAGCCCTCCATTTTGCATTGGGCTTTATGGAACCTCATGCTCTAATCTGTGTGACTATGATATGATGAACAGCAAGTCATTGAATACTACTTATATGAGAGCCAACCAAAATGTGCACCTTTTATTATCATTGTGGCTGAGCAGATGTTATTTGCATGCCTGTGGTTATTTTGCTGAAAAAATTCTTATTTAGAATTGTATGATTCTAATTTGTCAAAACTAAACATGAGTATGACACAAATGTTGAAATTTTCTTGTATAACGATGAAACCTGTTAAAGAGATAGCCTAGATTTCTAATTTCTAAGCTGATAAGCAAGTTCTATTGCTTTTTCTTTTTTTTAAAGAATCACTTGGTCTTGTGGTGGGAAAAATATACTAAAATATTCTAAATTCAAAGTATAACCATCATCGCAGTTCAAGAGAGAGAACTCAGCCAGGTTTTTATGGCCTTTTAAAATTACTGAGAGAGAGTGTGTAGCTGAAAAACAAAAACTCATAAATCTGTTAAACTCAAATAACAAAACTCTAGTAGGCCAGCTGGATGAGCTAATCTTCCAGAAAGACCATATTGGTTGTTAACCAATAAGCAGCCTCATTACATGAGCCATCTTACTCCAGTTCATTCTGGAAAAATTCAGGAATACAGCCCACTTGGGCACCCAAAACTGACCCTCAGGTGAACCCTTGGTTTGGGAAGAAGGGGTGCAGTGCTCAAGTGTCTCTTGAGGCCTAAAATGAATTTACAATATTATGTAAAAAGGTAATTCTGGAAAACTAGTAACTAAGGGTGTTCTACTATGTGACAATGTACCATTCACAAATTAGTAATATTTGATTAGGAAGAAAGTGTCACGTTTACCACATTTAAGTCGGAGTCAGAAAGCCTTTCAAAAACAGTGGTTCCAGCAATCGGTGGTCAGTCTGTCAGGTGATTGAAAAATGAATGTTGTGTGGTTTGTGCAGACCAGCCTGTATTTTTATTTCAGTTTGAGCGACTTAAAATAAACCCGATGGCATCAGACGCCATTCCTTAGAGGTAGATTTACAAGGGTGAGAGGAACATTTAGTCCACTTGCCTGTCTTCAACAGTAATTCTTTTTCATAAATATGTCATCAAAACTGTCACTTTAGGGCTATAATAAATGGTCTGTTTACCATGAACAAACTAATATCAAACCTTTAAACTGATTCTTAAGCGTCCGATCAGAATGTGATCTGATATCATAAAGATGCAGAACAAAAAAATTGAAAGTCTAACTATTGACTGCTCCACTTCAAGATAATCAGTGGATCGACTCCCCCTGATAAGACATTTAGTAGACATTTTTGTCAAGTTCCTACTTCAGACTTATAAATAACGTCGCGCAATTTTAATTTGAAACTTTAAATATTGTTAAGCCAGCTCAGGAGGTATTTTTACATGCAGGGAAACCAGCTGACCTGACAAATCCTGACTGGGCACCAACTTTACACATCAGTCATGGAAATATATAGATTCAGTCTCTTACGATTGAATGAATGAAATTCTCGTTCTGAATTCAGAAACCAAAATGGATGCAAAATCAACTAAACAACCTCAACCACTTTTACGCAGAGTGCTATTGACGAGGCTATACAACAAAATGAGGAGGAGGTCGTTCAACTAAGTGTTCAGTGTGAAGTCTTTCAGCAAAATCTAGCCCTGGTAAGTCAGTAATTGACATTGTTTTGTTCTATCATGTCTGCATTATCACAAAGAAATTACTCTACACGGAATTGGTTTTCATATTTTATTACATCTACGAGGTCGGAAGCACCAGGTAATTTAGACTATCATAACATAACATGAATGTCAAGAACAGGCCGTTCAGCCCAACTACGCTTGCCAGTTTCTTTATACTATTGTGAATATATCCCTTCAGATACTCAATGACTCAATAGTATCTAGCTTTAAGTCAAGCCTGCTCTTGAAAACTCCCAAGGTCTTTGCCTCAACAATATGGTCAGGCAAGCTATTCCACATTGAAATTACTCTTTGGGTGAAGAAATATTTCATAATATCAGTGCTAAATTTACCTTTAGTCAACTTCCATTAGTGACCCCGAGTTCTACTCACAACACTTAGTCGAAGGAATCCAACATAATTCACTTTGTTAATCCCTTTAACATATTTAAAGACCTCAATCAAATCACCCCGAGTCTCCTTTTCCAAAGACTTCCGCGATTAAGGATCTTCAGCCTCTTCTCGTAGCCTTCATTTTTTTTTTTACTTGGAATAAGCTTAGTGGCTCTTCTCTGAACTTTCTCTAGAGCCTCTATATCTTTCTGAAAGTATGGTCCCCCGAACTGTACACAATACTCCAGGTGTGGTCTGACGAATGTGTTGTACAAAAGAAGCATCACCTCCTTAGATTTGTACTCAATACTTTTTGCAATGTATCCCAGCACCCGATTGGATTTTTTAACTGCTACGGCACAATGGCAAGAGCCTGTGAAGGTTTGGTCAACAATCACTCCCAGATCTTTCTCGTGTGCAGCACATTCCAGTTTTAAACCTCCCATGAAGTAATACCGTCAAATGTTTTTATTACCTACATGTACAACTTTACATTTCGCTACATTAAATTTCATTTGCAAGATTTCTGCCCAATCTGGATTCAATCCAAATCATTCTGAATCACTTTAGTGGACCGTAAACTATTTGCCAAACCCCCCAATTTAGTATCATATGAAAATTTAACCAATCTGCTCTCAATATTCCTATCAAGGTCATTAATGTAGATGAGGAACAGCAGGGGTCCCAACACCGATCCCTGGGGACGCCACTCCCCACCATTACTAGCTCAGATGAGATACCACTGACCACCACTCTTTGTTTTCTGTCCTGTAACCAGTTTTGAATCCACTCCAGAATACTTCCTGTAACTCCAATGGAGCTCATTTTAAAAATTAGTCTCTTATGCGGTACTGTATCAAATGCTTTCTGAAAATCCAAGTACATGATGTTATAAGCCCTGCTCTGGTCATAAGTCTTGGTGGCCTCCTCAAAAAAAATTCCAGACGGTTTATCAGGCATGACCTTCCCCGATGGCAGTGATTCTCAAATTCGGTCCTGGCGCCCCCCTGTGTATGCTAGTTTTTGAACAACCACAACTGCAATTATAAGATTTTAAAAAGCTGTTACTTTGTCTTAATTAGTAGCATTCCATGTTTAGAGTAGTTATTTACCGTCTTAAGTCACATTTGGATGGACATATCCATTCTGCTATGAAGATTAAAAACCCTTGAACACATTGTGCTTAATTTTCAATATTGCTAGGATTTTCAGGTGAAAACATTTTCAAACAGATCAAATTAGACTCTGAGAAAATCAATAAGCTCCAAATTAGGTTTGTGAATACAGGTGTTTTGAGTTTTTCCCAAATAACCTGCCTGAACCAAATGAAATCAACATAAAACACAACAGGTGTGACTCCATTGTTTGCCAAGTTAATTGTTGGTTTTTGCCACTATGTGTCAAGAGTTTCACCAATGAGGAACCTCGTGATTATTTATGTTGATTAAATGTTCGGTTAAATTTTTTCCCTCTGCCGATATTTACAATATATCTCAATGTGGATGCTTGCATAAATGCACCTAATTAAAACAAATCGACAGCTTGTTAAAATACTAAGATTAAAATTGTGGTTTGAACAAAAACCAGCATACACAGGGGGGCGCCAGGACCGAATTTGAGAACCACTGCCTTACGGAAACCACGTTGGCTATCCTTCAAGATACATTTACGTTCAAGAAATAAGTCCAGCTCATCTTTTATGATGGATTCCAATATTTTGCACGCAATGCACGTTAAACTGACTGGCCTGTAATTTCCTGGCTCGGTAAGGTCCCCTTTCTGATATATTAGTATTATATTGCCCTGTTTCCAGTCATTCGGTATTTCTACAGTTTCTAAAGACCGTCTAAAGATGGTGGATAACGGCTTAAAGATGATCTCACCGACTTCCCTGAGCACTCTAGGATATAAGTCATCAGGACCCGCCGCCTTATTTGCCTTTAGTTTATGCAACTTGTCTAATACTTCGTTATCCAGAGCCTCAATTTCCGCACAAATAATCTTGAGCATTTAACATGCCCTCTGGCCAAATAAAGACCCCCTCTGAGGTAAAATTCTTAACAAAGTAACTGTTTAAGGCACCCGCAATATCCTTTCTATCATATAGCAGCAACCCATTTTTATTCTTTATGCACCTGCTCTTTAACTTTCCTTTTTCTGCTACAGTACTGAAAGAAGCGCTTAAGGTTAGTTTTTGCCCCCTCTGCAATTTGTCTTTCATACAGTCTTCTGGCATTCCTCAGCTCTTTTTTTACCACAGCCTGCATTTTACAGTATTCAGCCTTAGTGTTCTGATTGTTATCCTTTATGTACATCTTATAAAGATTCCTCTTTTCCCTCAAAATCCTATGAATACTTTTGGTCATCCACTGAGGATTCTGCTTTTTCAGCTTACTTTTGGACACCTTCGGAATGAATCTGTGATTCAAGTAAAACCCCCTTAAATCTTTCCCACATCTCATTTACGGACTCACAGTCCAGGAGCATCTCCCATTTTATTTCACTTAGATATGAGCGCATCCTGTCAAAGTTTGCTCGCCTAAAATGGAAAATTTTTGGTTTTGAATACACCTTTTTAACTTTCCATGAAACATCAAAATTAACAGCAGAGTGATCACTTGTCCCAAGTGGCTCCAGTACCTCAACATTGCTAATTCTATCTGGGTCATTACTTAGCACTAAGACTAAAATTGCCTTCTCTCTTGTAGGTTTATTAACATACATCACCATGAAATTATCATTTATAACATCTAGAAATTCTTCCTCCCCCCTTCCCTGTCCTTTCACCATTTCCCAATTGATACCAGGATAATTTAATTTAGAGGTCCCTCCACCTCTACAAGCTTGCATAATCCTCCTAAAAAGCATTTAATTGACTGTACTGTCCAAAGATGGCGGTCGATAGCATACTCCTATGTTTAAAACTGTCTCGTGTTTGCCAATGAGCCTGACCCAGATATCTTCACAAGGCAAGGAATGTTCAATTTCGGGAATTTCCTATACATTTATGTTTTCGTTCACATAGATTGAAGCACCTTTTACTAAAACCCCATAAGTCACACTTCACTTGACTTGACTTGTGGGGTTTTAGTAATCAGTGCTTCGATTGCTACGCACCCTCCTTGCCTATTACATCTATCCTTCCTAAAGAGCTTATAACCTTCTATATTATATTCATCTCCATCCTCTTCACTAAGCCATGTCTCTGTAATCCCAACTATGTCACAGCCCTCACTAATCATAACAGCCTCAAGCTCTGGAAATTTATTTTTTATGCTTCTTGCATTTAAATAAAAACATTTCAGTTTATCACTACTGCTCTTCCCCCTTGATTTCCCATACGGCCGCTGCTTCAAGCCCCCCACTACGCTTTGTTGCTTTAAAAGTATATTATCAATTGTAAATGTAACGCCTTCAGCTTCCATCGGGACAGTCTGCATTTCCCTATGTGTAACACTCACCAACCTCCCTGCCCCCCAAGTCCCTCGTTTAAATAATCCAGTGGGCATTTCAAGTCCCGACTTCTCTCATTGTTAAAAATTTCCTTGACCTCGAGTTTGACCTTTAAAAGTCATCCGAGGTGAAATCTAACATTTTCATTTTTCACAATCCTTTTTCAGCCAATGTCGTCATAACTTCTACCATTGCTATTTAGTTTGGGAATCACTAGTTCGTGGCCCGTAAATCCCGAAGAGTTCTTGCCAACCGAAAACCACTTGATTAATCCTCAGAATTGAAACTGTAACTTCTACTTCTTATTCTTTTTTTGAGTTTTTTTGCAGCTGGACTCTATTCTGGTGCATTATTGCCTCCCAGGTATGAGTCTGAATTGCACCTACAGTGCTATGAAAAAGTATTTGGCCCCTTCCGGATTTCTTTGCTTTTTTTTTGCATATTTGTCACACTTAGACATTTCAGATCATCAAATAAATTTCAATATTAGGGTGTTTTCACACATAGGTTGTTTAGGTCGACCTAACAGTCTAGGTAGTGTGAACACAACTAGCCGCACCCGAGGTCGACCTAAACAGCCGTACCGAGAGCGGCTGGAAGGGGTGGTCTCGGAGCAGCGCACTAAGCCTTTTAGTTTGGTGCGGCGCACCAAACCAGTGGTGTGAACGCGCAGTGAACCCGGGGTCGGCCCAAGCCGACTTTTCCTCTCCACCGCCATAGGGTTATAATGTAAAATATCAGCTAGCTGAAGTGGGATTCAAGCTAGGTGTAAATGAGCCCATATGGTTACCTGGTATGCCTGATGTAACGTTTAGTTAGTATTACCACGCGTTTGCTAGCAAACGTAACTGCATTTAACATCAATACGTTCATGTCTAACGTTACAACTTACCTCGCTGTTCGCCAATATCTGCATATGGTGAGAGGGGCCTGGTTTAACAGAATCAATCTGCGCCTTGTTCTGGTTTGTCTGGCAATTCGCATTCGCCGTCTCCAATGCAAGAAAACATTGTTCTCCACACGCTGCCGTGCCTCGTTCTTAAATTCGAATGTTATAACTTCCAGACACTGAACGAGACAAACTATATAGATTCCCAAAAGTGGTAACATTAAGCATATCAGACGATGTTGCTGTTGAGTCGCCATCGTTCACGTGTGTTCTATTTACATCTCGAGGCTTCATTTCAACCTTCTCTTCTGGATGGAATGGTGCTACATACGTCATTTTATTCTGGTTGCCATGGATACATGACGCTCCATTCAGTAAAATGGTGGACTTTGTACGGCGATAAAAAGCCTATGTGAAACAGCCACTCCAGTTGAAGATTGATACATTGTATATGCGACTGGGTTGACCCTAATAAGTGTGAAAACGCCCTTAGACAAAGATAGCCCAAGTAAATACAAAATGAAGTTTTTAAATGATGATTTGTTGAGGGAAAAAGCTATCCAAACCTACCTGGCCCTATGTGAAAAAGTAATTGCCTCCTAAATGTAATATCTGGCTGTGCCACCCTCAGCAACAACAACTGCAATCAATCGTTTGCCATAACTGGCAATAAGCCTTTCACATCGCTTTGAAGGAATTTTGGCCCACTCTTCTTTTTGCAGAGTTGTTTTAATTCAGCCATATCGGAGGGTTTTTGAGCCTGAATGGCCTGTTTAAGTTCATGCCACAGCAACTCAATCGAATTTAAGTTGAGTTTGGCTAGGCCACTCCAAAATCTTCATTTTGTTTTTTTTTTTAGGCCATTCAGAGGTGGACAGGGGGGGGTCGTCAAACACTATTTCACAAAGGGCCAGGTAGGTTTGGATAGCTTTTTTTCCCCTTAAATGAAATCGTCATTTTAAAACTGCATTTTGTATTTACTTGGGTTATCTTTGTTTAATATTGAAATTTGTTTGATGATCTGAAACATTTGGTTGACAAATATGCAAAAATAAGAAATCAGGAAGGGAGCACAGCACTGTAATTATGAACAGCCTAAATCAAATTGCAGATTTGGAAATCTCTGGTGTTGTTTACGTATGATAGCAAATTAAGGATTTAGCTTTATGCAAAGTTATGAAATAATGGCATAAAAATGCAATAAATTGCAAGCCACTTGTGAATGACATTTGTCCCCAATAAATTAGGCCATAACTCAGTCAACAACGCTTGTAATAACCGTTTTGCTGAATGTCCTTTCTCATGATGAACAACCATTAATTTTTTCACATATTTGAAAGGCTCAAGTTTTTTTAAAATTTGGTCCAGTTGACATAAAGGACCCAAAAAGAACATCCTACCAACAATCAAACATGGCGACTGAAGTGCGATGACCTGGGGCTGTTTTTTTGCTTCAGGACCTAGGCGACTCATCATGACTGATGGAACCATGAATTCTTCCCAGGAGAATGTCCAGCCATCATTTTTCGACCTAAAGCTTAAAGGGACTATGAGCCAATACAATTTATCGCTTAAATCATTCCCAGACAATCCATTCAACCCCCACCCTTTTCCAGGTGAGTCAACCCCCATGAGATTCAAACATCGAATAAAGGGTGCAAGCAAACATTCTCTCTGAATGGGGTGCACCACTTCATTAGATCAGTGTCTTTTTCTGCGTTAGCTATGACTACTCCGGCTGCGCAACGTATTTTTCACATACAGCATACAACGGTACAATCGTCGTCTTACCACCAAAATTTTTATGAAATGAGCAAGCTACCCAGTGTGCACAGAGTACCTTTCCAAAACCATTATGTAATGGTTTGTTAGCAAGCTGGCAAGTCAGTGTTGGCTGTTAATTTAAAAATCATAGCAAGTTCAACTGTCAATGTCAGTGCCTCTGTTGTGATTTACGAAATGAACCAAGTGCGACAGCCAGTAGAATGCAAAAAGGAGGCTTTATTTCTGAAGGGGGAAACCCCCCAACAGAGCTGGCAACGGTACAAAGTCCACAATCCAAAAACAGTATCCAATGGGCGTAATCCAGAATCGTAACCAGGGCACCAATAACAAAGTTCGTGGTCAGACAAAAAGGGTTCAGTACACAGGCGTAGGTTTGGAGGAGAAACAAACTCATAAGCCAAAGACAGTCCGAATCCAAAACCAGGGCAGTAATCACAAACTCAAGGTCGGGCAGAAAAAGGTCAAAACTCACAGATGCAACAATATCCAAAAAAGGCAAACCAAAAACGATAGTCGGGAAATCCAGTCAGAAAGATAAACACTGAGAAATCAAGGCGATAAACGTGGCACGAGAAAACTAGGGAGAACGATCTGACAAGAGTGTGAAGCAAACAGACATCTTATATACACATCCAGGAGAACACATGACCAGGGAGAACAGGTGCAATCAATGGTAACAATGATCAGGGAGAGACACATGAGGAATAAACTAATCACATGAATTTGGCAAATGCCAAAACGCAGACAGGGATCACAAGACAATCCTATGAACAAACAGCTCCGGTTAAGGAGTACTAAAAGTGCATAGTCTAAAGAAAAGGAAAGCATGAGATATAAGTGGAAAACTGCAGCAGAGATAATTAGGGATAGGCAAGGAGGCGGAGACTAGAATTGGGCGACAGCTGAGAGATCATTAGTCAATTAGTAAGTGCAGCTATACAATCCCAAGTGCTTGTTAGTAAGTTAGTCCAAATATACAAGGTTAGTGTGGATTAGTATTTAGCAAAAACAATAAACTGTTAGTATGTGTTAGTAAGACAGTAAAAGAGAGAGGAAGGAAGAACACGAAATAATGAAAGAAGATTGAAACCCAGAAACCAATAAATCACCCGAATGAGTGGCACACAAGACAAGGGACCGTGAGCAAAGATACACACATGACAAGACAGGGGAGACAAAGTGTAAAGCATGGAAATGAAAACATGGCATGGAATCTGAAGCATGAAAAAATAATAAAACGTGAAATCTAAATTTCCAAAAACACAATACATGATCCTAAGAATGGTCAGACAGAGCAGTGGTCACTAAACACAAAAATCATAAAGCCAGGTACAGAACTTAAACATGAGATGCAGAATCCAGAATCCCAACAGCCTCATTACAGCGATCAGAGTGATGTGGCTCAGTACAAACATAAAGCTTGCAACAAATGAAAATTTACACAACTCATTTCATAACTTTCATCTGACAAACTTATTTCTGTAAGATCCTCTGTATCATGTATATCCCTGGGAAAGGCTACAATACTGCACATTGAGTTTGTGTCAGTTGTCATGTATGCTTGTATGTCAGTCATGCAGACATAGTCGAGGTTTAGGTGCAGGAAATCTAACTTAACCGCTTTCATTCTAGGCAGGCGATTTGTTTTAATAGCCAGATATCACACAAAAGGCGCGTAATGTGGGAATGCAATACAGATAAAAATGACAGCCATAGTGAGCCGGGATAACATCACTATTTACAGTGCCCCTAGCGGTCTTTCCTCAAAAACACCGTCTGCTAGAGGTGTCATGGGCTGCCGGATAGCTCATTCTGTTAAGGCACTGTATTGCAGCATAGACGTGACTATCACGTCGCAGAGTTCGTTAACCGGTCGTACCAACCAGCAGTGGTCGGCAGCTTTTTCAGAGTAGCGCACAATTGGCCATTGCGCCACAGGGTTGCAAATTGGGAAGGGACTGCCGGGAAGGGAAAATAGTAATTGCTTTGTTCGTTGCCCAAGCGCCTCCTGTTGGCCAGAGGGGCCTTGTCAGGAAAATTCTATGTCTGTTCATGTCCGGGTAACCTCCGCCCTCGTTCTGAACTTGCAAAGATTCAACCAATGAGTGTATAAGAGGCAGTGGCAGACAGGCGCGTGCTTCGGAGGAGAGCCGCGAGCTGCCTGCACTCTCCTGATTTGGCAGCAAGGGGTCACATACGAGCAAGCCTTGTACATAGTTCACCGATTGGGCATTCCAGATTCAGGTGGGATTGGAGATGCCAAATTTATATTTTTTTAAAAATTGTCATGGCGCATTCCATATGCTTATCAAAAGCATGTAAACAATTCAAAATTCACATGAAAAATTTCCTACACAGGATTGATTTTGGATATTCATGCAATTATTGAGTGTGACTTGTAGTACTACGTTATTGCCCTTTAAGTGTAGTTCAGTTATGCAGCAGGGCAACGATACAGAGCACACAAGCAATTACACCTCTGAATGGCTTAAAAAAAAGAAAAAAAAACAATAACAAAATTAAGGTTGTGGAGTGGCCTAGTCAAAGTAATGACATGAATCCAATTGTGTTGCTGTGACATTACCCTAAATGGGTAGTTCATGCAAAAAAATCCTCTGATCTGCCTGAATTGAAACAATTTTGCAAAGAAGAGTGGACTGAAATTCCTCCACTGCAATGTAAAAAACTCAATGGCAGACTCCAATAGTTTGATTGCTGTTTTTGCTACCACGGGTTGCGTAACCAGTTATTAGATTTAGGGGTGCAATTATCTTTTTCATAGGGGTGATAGAGTTTTGAATAACTCATTACCTTCAATAAATGAACATTTAAAATCTGGACTTTGAGTTTAATCATGTTGAATTTTTTCTAATATTAAAATTAGTTGGATGATCCAAAGCATGTTCATATTACAAATTAAAAATAGAAGAAATCCAAAGGGGGGCAAATATTCTATCACAGCACTGTACGCTGAACTTTAAGCAATGGAATACCACAACACATTTTGGAACAGGAAATGGAAATATTTTATACTGCACCTGAGCCATGGTTTCTGACTACAGACTAAGGCATTTTACGTCAGCAACACCAGCCCCTGTCAGGCACGATGTCGCCCCATACAGGAAAATGTTTCATTCTGTCTGTTGCTTTAGGGCTGCAGAAATGTTCTGGGGATTTACCATCCAGTAAGTTCTCAATTCAACCCCAATACACTCTAGAGAACAGGATGACTCTGTCCAATATGACTCTATCCATCAGCAGTTCTGTGAGATCTTTTGGCTGCAAAAGAAATGTTCTCTGCAAGAAGTGACTGGATTCTTCAGTGAAGGACTTTAGTTCTGCGTATGTCATTTACCGTGTGATTTCTGATCTAATGAACAAAATAAACTGATTGAATGAAAAGTCCCTCAGTATATTTGCGAAAAGCGATGTATTTTTTTCTACACTGAAATTTAGACTTTGCCAAAAAGTGAAATAAAATCCAAACCATTATAAATGTGCCAAATAACTTCTTTGGAAAAATATTTATCTACCATTAGTAGCTTTTTTTGAAGAGGAGGTGGGAGAGAATTGTGATCCCGGCCATTACACCACCCTGCTGCGCAGTACCTTGAGGTTTCACATGTAAGACCTTACACCAGGTTACACAGTCTCACCTGTGCTCCAGCAAGCTGGCTGCATTGCATCACTTGTTTGTCTGGGACGCACTTCTTGGATTGCATCAGTGACAAATAATATATTGTTAGAACAGGGATAGGGGGGCACTCATCTACCCCTCCTTTTAGCCCCTCCTGTTTTACTGCAGATCTACATGTCATTTAAAACAAACAGGCCTTCAACCTAACCACCAATATCACAACCCTTTTCCACACCCACCCATCCAGGAATATTTGGTAATGGTGACCAGATATTGTGCAGATACGGCTAGTGTTACTGTGTGCTTCAATTTATTGCCCCCTTAATGGACTACTGATTGGCTACAGTCTAAACTATGTAATTCATACATTCTCATATTAACATAAACTAGAACTGCACCGAGAATAAGCATAACAGTCTGGTAACAGGCTCTTAGGCCTCAGTGTCTCAGTGAGCTGTCCGAACTCAAGGACTCTGTGAGGAGCTATTGCACTTTTTCAGGTAAGTGTCTAATTCTTTATTTTCACGCTTTATAGACCAGTTTTTCATTTCCTACATTTTGTCAGATCTGATAGGCTGAAAGGCTTTGCGGACTGAAATACAGTAGACACTGAAGGAAAACCTTGTGTACTGGTAATGGTGCCCTTGATCAAGAAAACTTTAGAGAAGAAAAAAATTTGGTTTCATAAGGCAGGGACAGATTTCTCAGGCAGGCAGTTTCCCCAGAGTAGACATAGTTCTTCCACATTGGAAGTTTTATTCTCAGAAACAAAGACTACCCGCCAGGGCCACCCTAAGATAATACTGTGAGTGAAGTAGTTTTGGCACATAACACCGGAAATTTCCATTTAGCAGTAAATTGGAATTATTTAACAACGACCAGCCATACAATCATACAAACCAAGGCCCAAAAAAGTGCAGGTAAAAGGTAAAAATTATTTTAACCATTCAGGGACTTTCAGTCGTGAAGACAACAGTAGTGCATCATTACATGTGATTCAAACTGATTTTTACCTCTTCTTCCTCAGGACACAGGAAGTGAGAAACATTACCTCTCAATTCTGCTGGGTAATTTAAACCAAAAAAAGCAATCAGCAGCACTGTGATCAACTCCAGCATGATTTTCAACCACTCCTCTTCAGGATCCAGTCTCCCGCTATGGTATGAGTTTGAAGTGTGCAAAGAAACACCATATGCGTTTGCATTTCTCTACATAATACTAGTCTTTAATTTAGTAGTAGGTTTTCCCATCAACATTATGGTGATGCGTCAGGTGGCAAAAAAGAACGACTCATCCACCTCCGACATCTTCATCTTCAACCTGGCCATCTCTGATGCCTACTTCTGCCTGATGACTCCCGTTGACATGGTGAACCGGCTACTGCTCAATAGTAATGATATATGGTACTTCCAGCGCTTTGCCTACGGTATCAAGGACACCACCCCACTCTTCCTCACCTGTATTTGCATGGACCGCTACATGGCTGTGGTTCACCCTATCCTGTTCTCTAGCATCAGGGACAATAAGATCAGGGTTGCTATTTCCATAGTGGTTTGGGGGTTCATGTTAGCCGGAGCATTCATAATGTCCTTTATGGGGGAGGAAAGCACAATGAACATCTTCACTGTGATAATCCTGGGGTGCTTTGCTGTTATGGTCTTCTGCAACATCTCCATCATTTGGAATCTTAGGAGGTCAGTCATGGGTAAAGTTAAAATGCACCCCATGAAGAAGAAAGCCCTCAGGATGGTGGTAATAGCGCTGGCAATCATAGTCTTCACCTATCTCCCTCCAGTTGCTCTTTTTCCCTTTGCAGAATACTACAGTGAAGTTGACTTCAAGTGTCACATCACTGTGGTTGTTTATGCCATCTTTGACTTCAGCAGCAGCATTGAACCCCTGCTGTACATCTCCAAGATGGATCACTGCCTCGCTAACCTGCCTTGCAGCTGCTGCCAAAGGCCTTCCAAAGAGCCACATAATGTAAGCACATGAGCTATATCCTTATACCTACGCTGTACCAGGTTACATGTGCCTTCCCATTATTAATGAAAAGTTCATGAGCCAAAAAAAAAAAAAAACCTTTGGGTACCTTTTGAAATATGTTAGTTTTACATAAAGGCTACAGCAACCTTTTTTTCTGAAAGGTTAACTCATTTTGGCTCAACTAATAGTTCTGCAAATAGCATCCATAAATTACAAACCCCAATTCCAATGAAATTGGGACGTTGTGTAAAACCTGAATAAAAACAGAATACAATGATTTGCAAATCCCTTTCGACCTATATTCAATTGAGCTGACTACAAAGACAAGACATATAAATGTTAAAACTGATAAACTTCACTGTTTTTTTGGAAATATTCACTCATTTTGAATTTGATGCCTGCAACATGTTCCAAAAAAGCTGAGAAAGGGGCATATTTACCACTGTTGTTATGATTCTGCTCTGTTTGCCATGTTTTTGATTTTTTCTGTCTGATCTCTGTATTGCCTGACCATGCCTAGAATTGTGTATTGTGATTTGGTTACCAGATTATGTTCTTGTTTTGCCGAGTTTAGTTTTGCCATGTTTTTTATTTTGCCATAGTCCATTCCAACAGTTACATTCTGGTCCATGTTTTTTTTTTTGCCATGCATTGCACTTTGTCTTTCCGTCTGGTCTCTTGTCTTGCCACTGCTCACAGCCCCAGTATTGTGTGCCACTCTTTCGGGTAATTTAATGGTTTCTGGATTTCAACCATTCTTTCCAGTCACGTTTACTTCCTTCGCCTTGCTTTTCTAGATTACTTACCAATACTAACAGTTTGTTGTTTTGTTAAATTACTAACCATGTCTAACATTGTACATAGTACTAACTTACCAATAAATACTAGGGATTTTATGGCTGCACTTTACCAATTGACTAACGATCTCTCAGCATTCGCCCTGTTCTAGTCTCCGCCTCTTGCCTTCACTCAATTTTCTTTGCTCTGCTTCTAGCAGATTCTCTGCGCCTGTCTAATCACTGTTCTGCCACTCACTCTGTGCACGTAGAAATCCCTAACCGGATCTGTTTGTTCTGTCTATAGGCTGTCTTGTGATCCCTGTCCGCGTTTTGGCTTTTGCCTATTCCCCAAATTCATTACAATTGCATGTTGAGAAATGTTTTTCTTAAACTGATGGACTGTTTGCTCAAGCAGTTGTTCTCAATGTGGGGAGCCTCACCCCATCCTTGCTTGTTAACGACTGAGCCTTTTCTGGATGCTCGTTTTATACCCAATCATGACACTCACCTGTTTCCAATTAACCTCTTCAGCTGCGGAATGTTCCAAACAGGTGTTTTTTAAGCATTCCTCAACTTTCAAAGTCTTTTGTTGCCCTTGTCCCAGATTTCCTGAAACGTGTTGCAGGCATCAAATTCAAAATGAGTGAATATTTCCAAAAAAACAATAAACTTTATCACTTTGAACATTACGGGCCTGAATTACTAAGACCTATAGCACATGCAAAATCTTTGTGGGCGTGCAAAACCAGAAACCTGGCCACTGATTGGTGCAAGGCAAGTACCCTGGCCAATCATGGGCAATGTTATTGGTTTTGAAAGGGCGAAAGGTCTTAGTACCTCAGGCCGTAAATATCTTGTCTTTGTTGTGTACTCCATTGAATATCGGTCGAAAAGGATTTGCAAATCATTGTGTTCTGTTTTTATTCACATTTTACACAATGTCCCAACTTCTTTTTTTTGTTGTTCCCACCACTAACACCCCCCCCCCCCCTTTCCAGTGGACAACTTTATTTTTAATTACGAATGTTATAATAGTGAAGGGGGGCTTAAAAACCACACGTTACATAAAAAAGAAAAAAACAAAGAAAAATAAATTCAAGAAAAAAAACAAACAAACTAAAAATAGGCCAATATTATAACCAGGGAATACAAAACGTGCAGACATCGACAAGCATAGACAGGACATGAACGTAGGTGGGATAACATACCAACGCACATGGACATGGACAGGATCAAGGAGGAAACCACTACATGGGGGGGGGGGTATATATAGGTCTCGTTCTTCTCCCCTTTGTTATGATGTGGTCACAAACTCAGTATGAACACAAGAAAACAGATAACAAAAACAAAGAGTGGTGGTAGAAGTGGGTTAACGGAGATGATGAGGTCAGGAGGTAATTTATACAGACAAAATGTATACAGAAAAAAATCGTGGATATGATGATGATAGATAAACAATATAACCAAATAATTAAACAATAGAGAATGATATTTGTGTCTGTGCGGGAGTAAATAAAAGAGAAAGGGAAAAAATACAGTAATACCATCGGTAAATAAATAAATAAATATGTAAATACACAAATGTGTATGAATGGGTGCATTGTCAAACTAGGGGGATGACTGCAGGGAGCTGTGGTCCTGCACATGGCATTGATCAAATGTTGAGTCCTGTTTTATGTTGAGATGGGTTATGAATGAAGTGCCAGATTTCATTAAAGACTGAAAAATCATTGTTTTTGTGAGCCACTATTCTTTCGATTGCAGTGTATTCTGCAAGACTAATGATGTGAACAGAACTTTTAGAATTTCATTTTTGTCATATTATTTTCTTTTCAATAGCCAGAGAAATGAGTAATGGGTGGCTATCCGACAGGTTCTCAGTAAGGCGGGAAAAGTTACGGAAAAAAACAATTCCAGGGAGAAAAGCCCAATATGAAATAAGACAGATACCCAAGGAAAAAATACAGGCACACTGTCAAGGATGAAGTATGGGTGATATTTTTTAATTCATGAACAAGGCAACAAGACAGACCAGTGCATTTCGACACTAGGGGCTCTAAATTCCTGGACCAGGCGCAGCGAAGAGGGGGAACGCCGCGCCAATGGGGTGTGTCCAGGCGTATGTCGCAATTTCGTGCCCGGCGTAGACCGGCACAAGTACTCCTCTGTCCCGCCTCCCGTCCCTCCTGCTGGCACAAGTGGCAAAGAGGGAGGAGAGAAGGCTTAAGTGGGTTTAACACAGCCGAATCAGCTCTTCACCAATAAAATGAGCTCCTCTCTTCTTCTTTAAAGTGTTGAAATAAAGAAGCCTCTGTCCTATATCTGCATGATGCTTTAATGTTGCATTTTACTTTGCTGCTTTAGACTTGTTTTCTTCACCGCTTACGTTTATATTAAGCATTACGAATAAGAGGCATTCTTGAATTATTACCATTTGCAAACTTGAATGGAATTCCAAAACGAAAACTATGTCAGATCATTCAAACTTATGAAGTTGGAATGAAATATGATGGTTGCTCATTTATTTCTTCAGCCTGCATCATTGGGAAGAGAAACGATGGATAACGTGTTCTTATTATTACACCCTGTTGCTGCCTAAAATTTTGGGATTAACTTGCATGGACAACAATGAAAGATACGTTACACATTTATTTTCAACATGTGATCTTACCTCAGTACCAGATAATAGCAATCAGGCTGTATTCCTTTCCCCCACTAAAAACGATAAAACCTAAGTGAGAATAATAATAGTATAAAGCCGCTTGCACACTAGACGCGAAACAAATTTTTCGCTTGACAGATATCGTTGCTGAGTTGAACACAGTGTCTATGTGTCCGAAAGTTGGACAGGGTTTTAATATATCTCCATGTCCGACAGTCTCATGGTTTCAATATAACTCCGTGTCCAACAGTCGATTATTGTTTTTAATTTCTTAAAATCTACTGAATCTTTTAGATATTAAATGTGAATGTTTTGATGAGGGCTCAGTTCTTCAAGATGAGAACCGAGAATTTCAATCAATGTTTCTGTTTAAGCTCTGCTCCATAAGTGATTCGACATTGGCGCAGGACAATGTGCAATGCCTGTCAAACATTTAATGCAAAATACTCTGTCTGACCGCCAAAAAAAAAAAAAAAATGATGACGATTAGATGAGATTTTTCTTTTTTTTTCTCTTCTTTTTTGTTGTCTTTTTCTGCCGTCCTGTATTTTATCATTCTCATCTTATTTTCAATTACCTATCCTTTATTTTTCCCATAGGATGTACATTAATTTTTTTTCTTGAATAAGCATTTCATAAGGTCAGGGTGAGGCCGCTCTATAAGCCCTTTCGGGCTTCAGACCTCACCTGCACATTTTTTTTTCTTCTTTTTAACTCACTCCTCTTGAGTGATCTCTTTTGTAATGTGTCACTCACATGTGCAAATAAATAAATAAATAATAAATAAATTGATTACGAAATAAAGAATAAAAAGAAACATTTTGAAAACAAACAGAATATCCGATTAACACTGCGATTTATTTACAAAGTATTTGCGGGCCATCTTTTTTGGATGTTCTGTTTGTTGATGATACATTTTTATTCTTTATTTTGTTAAAATATCTGTTCTCATATCAATAGGGGAGACCGGGGTTACTCACGGGGTTAGGTTTGTCACCCCAGTTTTTTTCATTGCAAACGCACTGATGGGAAAACTAAAATGCACAAATTATGTGACATCCTAACGACGTCATCTCTTGGAAAGAAGAAACACTTGTAGTGTCATGTAAGTGTTTTCTGCCTAAATAACTGAATTTTGCCCCAAATTCCAAACTTTAAGTTTCTGAAAGAAATGCGTCCAGCACGGTGTTTTTACTATTTCATAAATGAATGTAATTATAGTTATTAACAACACATAAGATAAAGGCCTGCTGCGATCTCATGAGATGAGAGATGTGGCCTGATTTCCAAAATGGGAGCACGGGGCTACACTGGCCAAACAGCATGGGGTTAGTTTGTCAGGGTGCTGAGGTTGCACCACTTGTAGGTCCTTTGTTAGGCCTATATTAAAATATTACAAAGTCAAATTTAGGAGCCGATTTATTGTTTTTCAGACACCTATAGTGTCTTAATAATTCTAATATTTGCATTTATGTTTATGATAGAGGAGATATTAGGGCCTTCGTTTGCTCCTTGCAGCCCCTCCCCTTTCTCATTCTTCCACCTCCACCGTAATGGGCCACAGTTGGGGCCCCTTAAAGTGGTGGTATTGCCAGAGTCTTTAGGGTTGGCAGGTGCCAGCCCTGGGGCCTCTGCATTTCATTCCATTCCTTTTTCAGTGGGAATGTTTGCTGCACCTCTTTGGTGCCGCGGTCCTTACTGATCATCCAAAGGTGGAGAGGAGGGGGTCCAGTGCTTCTCATGCAAAGGGTGGTCACATGAGGATTGTGCTAATGTCAGTATGCGAGCCCACATATGTCATAACTGCTATTCTGATGGTGATTATGCATAAATCATAGCTTGTGTTGGTTAGTTGTAAAAATAAAACGGTTCTCACCATTTCTGTTATGAGAATATTGGACTTTTTTCAGCTTCAGCTTATTGCTAACTATGACAATTTTTCCCTCCCATCTGACGAAGTCGGCATGTTTGTGACATATCGAAAATTGATTTGATGTAAAAGAATTATTTCTTAATGTGGAATTTTTTTACCCACTGAATAAACAAACTTGATTTAAAAGTTGGATTTTCCTCTTTTTTTCATTGTGGTCCTATATTATTTAGAAAAAAACTGAATTTATTAGAAGCTAAAGAACACATCTTAACTAGGGGTGCCAATAATTGTGGAGGGCGCTTTACATCTTCAAAACTTAGTTCCAAAGTTTCAAATCTTTTGTACACTTTCAAACACGGGGTTTCAAACTTTCAAAGTTTTTTCTTTCGGTTTCGCATCGTGGCAGTGTTTTAGCTCCATAGTAATTACAATACAAATTGGACCATTCTCTCCCTTGTTTGCTTCACTTTGTCCCCAACACCCCTTTTTTAGGGATTTGGTTGGGATGGATGTAATAAAACTAGAGGTTCAATTGAGGCTGAAACTGAATTGGTCTGCCCCTCTGCAGCTCCCATTTAGGAGTGGGATACAAGGCTGAAATGAAATACCAAACCGCATGTTCTAAAGATGTTGTATGCAAAGTTTAATCGAATATGTTCAATATTTGTGATCACTTGAAGTCTCAGGTCTAAAGGTGAAGGAATTTCAAAGGTCACTGAAGGGCCATTTTTCAGAAACCTGCCATTTTCATGTTGAAACATGCTGTATACTGCCTGCAAACTAAGGTTCAGCTCTTTATCTATAGTACAAAAGTGGAAAAGGACTTCAGTTTTTCAATTTGATCACCCTGCCACACCCACTATGGGAGGTGTGGGGCAGAAATGCCACATCAAAATAGCCTATATGCTTCAGATGTTTGGACCAAGTTTCGGCAAATTTTATCAATACTTGTGTCTGCAAGCGGTTCCAGGTCAAATTGTTTACAGACGACAGACATTGACCAAGGACAACCATGGAGTTCAGACCACAGAAATAACTCAGCTGGTCAACGCCCAGTTAAGTTAAAAAATAATTACAAAATGCTTTGTTTTACTTCAGTGTGGTGATGTATCCTGATTGAATAAAAATGCAGATAAAGAAAAGTGATAGCTTTGAGATCGAATTTTGTACTTTACTGACTGCTTGGGCAGGGGGGCACAATTATCAGAAACACCATTACACAACCATCGATATCACCTATTTCTAGGTGAAGCTGCAACAACAGGTTTCAGCGAAGAACTAATGCATCTCATTTTGGGACAGATATTGATTCATGGACATGGAAACTTAACTGTGGTTTTTTACCGTAACTATTGCATTTTTCACCTGCAACAGCAGCCTTGATGGATATGATTTCCGATCCATACAGCAAAAAATTGAATTGTATCCATTGCTTCAGTATGGGCAACAGAAATATTTTGCTGAAAGATTTGCCATTCCGCAGGTTTTCAATTTAACCACAATCCAGCTGACACCGCCAATCAGCAGCTCAGTGAAATCGCTCACCTTCTCTGACTGAGGTTCTTTCTGTAAGGACTGCAGTGTAAAGTCATGGGATGGTTCCTCTCCTCGGATAAGTTTTCAGCAGCAAACAATGAAATCCACTCAGTGAAATCAAAGAAATTCACTCTGCATAAGCAGCAACTTCCATTGCCATTTTTGGAAATCTGTAAGTCAAATCATTCAAAATTCACCAAATGAAATCAGTTGAAAAACATTTTTTTGACATGAGTAGTTTATTTATTTCTGTTCAAATATGTGCCCATTCCTTTGTACGAGTCTGCTATATTGCATCTTAAGGTTTTATGAGTAACAACTTTCTCTAGGTTACACAGTCTCACTTGTGCTCCAGTAAGACTACAGCATTGCGTCACTTGTTTATCTCGGATGCTGTTCACAGATTGCATCACTCGCAAAAATATATTGTGAGAACAGGGATGGGGGTACTCTTCAGTCCCCTCCTTTCGGCCCCTCCTCTTTGCAGCACATTGAATCAGAATATTAAAAAAAAAAAAAAGAACACTCCAGTCTGACCTGTTATATAATGACCTCCTTCCACATTCGCCCATCAACAAATATTAACTGATAGTGACCTGCTATTGTATCGGAACAGCTAAAATAATTTTATTTTAGGCTTGAGGTAATTGCCCTCAAAATGGACTCCTGAGGGGTAGCAATCTTCATTGTTTGTATGTTACATCTTTGCATTTGTTTGAGCAGGAATTGAATTAAGAAAAAGCGTAGGGCTCCTGGATAAAGAACATCAGGATACAGTTTCTTACTGGGCTGTCCGAACTCGAGGAGCCTGTGAAATCCATCACAGTCTCTCAGGTGAGTTTCTTACTCTGTCCTTAAACATGATGAATTCAGCCATCATTTCTTTAGGTGTGTTAGAACTGCATGTATTCAGATTGCAATATGAGATAAATACAATGGGCCTGGAAATATGACACATCAATCTTGTAATTTGCGGAGGAAGGGACAGTTTCGAAGGGCAGTGGTATGTTTTTCACAATAGAGAGTTTTTCCAACTCAGAAGTGTCCTGGGATTAAGCTTTTCAAGAGCGGAGATCGTCCACCAAAATATACAAAATGCATCCCTTCAAAGCCTCCATAAAATTAATCAGTAGCCGCTGTAAGAACAACTCAAATTCCAAATTTGTTGGTACATCATGAAATAAAAAAAAAAAGACTGATTTAAAAAGTCCATTCATGCCGTTTTACAATTAAAACTGTACAGCACCATATGATTTCATGTTGCAATGTTAATTTGATAGCATTTTGAGAATATACAGAGTAACTGAAAGAGAGCCTAGAAAAGTTGGCAGTTAGCTGTTTACTACTGTGTAACATCACCATGTACACTGCCTGGCCAAAAAAAAAGTCACCGTTTGGAAATTGATGCACTAATTCTATAATTGGATCATTATTGATGTTATTAATACGTTTCAGTATGTTACAGTATTTCAGAACGGGCAAGTTATTGGCCTGTATTTTGCCAAGAAAACCATGAATGACAAATAAAAGCATGAGGAATCATTTTCGCAAACAAATTAGCCACCACAAAGTCCTGACCTTAAACACATTAAAAGTTATTGGGATGTGCTCATGAAAGACCACCAGTGGTTCAGCCATTATGTCGAGAAGACAAGAGCTCGGCCAAAAATTATGCCATTTCTGATCGAAAATGAATGTTCTGGCATTGCATATAGTTGTCAAAACAGTGACAAGATGAATATGGACTGTAATCAAAGCTACTGGGGTTCCAACTAAATATTTGAGTGTGTGACTTTTTTTTTGGCCGGGCAGCGTATTTTAAGCTCTCTCACTAAATATGTGTCCATTGGACACACCAGCGGGTAAAGTCTAGAAAGTAGAATTTTCAACCATTCCTCCATTATGCAGTTGCACAAGGCCTTTGCTACCATATATTTAGCGAAGCTCATTTATTTCTATGAAACCCTATCTTGGAAATGTATTGCAATGAATGATGAAATAGCCCAAGTCGCAGAAGGGTATCGACTCTCCTTGTATAGTTCACTACAGGCGGTGCTCTCTTTAAAACTAAATAATAATGTAAAGTGATGCTATAATTATGTTTAAATTATGTCATTTAAATGGTGAGCCTTGACTATGTCTAAAATGTATTTTTACCTTCGCTTTTTAAGGACTCATAAACAGGTAAAGCTCAACTCTCAATTCTGCTGGATAAGTTCAATCCAAGAATATAATGAGCAGCTCTGTGGTGAACTCCAGCACACTCAACCCCTCCTCCTCAGGATCCAGTGCCCTGCTGTGGTATAGGTTTCCACTGTGCAAAGAGGCACCGGAGGCATTTGTGTTCTTCTACCTGGTAAAGGTCTTTAACCTGGTGGTGGGCTTTCCTACAAACTTTATGGTGGTGTGGCAGTTGGCCAGAGGGAAGAGTGACTCTTCCACCTCTGATATCTTCATTTTCAACCTGGCCATTGTCGATGTCTACTTCTGTTTGATGACCCCCATTGACCTAACAAATCGCCTACAGCTCAATAACCGCTATATATGGTACTTCCAACGTTTTGCTTATGGGATCAAGGACACCACCCCACTCTTCCTCACCTGCATTTGCCTGGACCGCTACATGGCCGTGGTCCATCCTATTGTTTTCTCTAGCATCAGGGACAATAAAATCAGGGTGGTTGTTTCCATGCTGGTTTGGGGGCTCATGCTTGCCAGGGCATTCACCAAATCCATTTTGGGGGTGAATAGTGCAATGAACCTCTTCACAGGGCTGATCCTGAGTGTCTTCACCATCATGGTCTTCTGCAACCTCTCAATCATCTGGACTCTGAGGAAGTCAGTGGTTGGCAAAGAGAAGATGCACCCTGTGAAGAAGAAAGCCCTCAGAATGGTTGTCATGACCTTAGCCATCATCGTCTTTACCTACCTCCCTCCAGTGGCTCTTTTCCCCTTTGCAGAATACTACAGCATCTTACACCATGAGTGTTACATAAAAGTGGTTGTCTTCTCCTTCATGGACCTCAGCAGCAGCATTGAGCCCCTGCTGTACATCTCAAAGATGGATCAGCCCACTGCTAAATTGCCATGCAGCTGCTGCCAAAAAACCTCCAAGGAGTCAAATGATGTATGCAGATGAACTCTGTCCTTGGATCTGGTTCTTTATGATTTGCTCCTGAAATTGTGCCACCCAATTATTAACTGCTGGGAAAATATTGTGATTCCTTTTGACCGATACAGTGACCTACCCTGCCTGGTTTGGTGGTTTAAGAGTAATTGAGGATGTGGCGAAAACTAATGACCAGCCTGGATGTCAGCTCACATCTGTGGAAAAGAAGCAATATTGGTGAATTAATTTGTTATAATCACATCAACTTCTCTTGCTAAATGCAAGGTTTGATTGTTAACTAAAGTACTGTACCATGAATTTATGTGAAATGATCAAATCACAGCATTTGCATGGACTGACTTATTATTTTTCAATTACTTCTACCAAATTCTCCCTCAACATTAACAGTGTAAGAACAACATTTTGACAATTCAAAATTGGAAAAATCTTGGGTCCAGTCAGAATCGCAGGCAAACTATTGACAGTCGGCACAGAACAATTTTACAATATTTTCTCCGACTTGTTTAATCTGTCCTCAAAGCAGCAAAAGCTCCTCACATTCTGTGAAGTGTCCGTCATGCAAGAGCAAACCCCTCATAGAGCTCAGTGACCTCAGGCCAGTAGCGCTTAGCTGACTGTTCATGAAGTCACTTCAGAGGCTGAGAGAGCAACAGCAAGATCACAGGGTTGAGGGGTTACTAGACTGTATGCAATTTGCCCATCGAACCAACAGGGCTCATGCAAAAATTATTAAGTTACGTTTAACACAATTCATCCTCTAATATTAGCTAATGAACTATAATGTCTAATATTGATGTTAGCATTGGTTGGTGGATTGTGGATTTCCCAGCATTTGGGTTCCAGGTGGTCAGGATTACTGACACCTTGTCACAGCAGTGCTGGTCTTCTACCGTACCTCCACAAGGACGTTCTTAACCCCTCTACATTACAGCCTACATACCAACAACCGTAGAAGTCAGAATGGAGATAATTTGCTGACTCTGTTGTCATCGGTCCGCTCCAAGATGGAGTGACATCTCATTGGCCTGTTGTTTGGTGAGTTTGCACACTGGTGTAATGATTATGTTTTGAGGCTAAATACGATGAAAGCAAAATACATGTCTGTTGACTTTAGAAGGTCAGCATCACTCCCATTCTTTCAGACCGTTGTCAAAGGTCATGGGGTTTATATAGTCCACAGCTGCAGGTGTCTTCGCTCATTCATTGACAAAGAAATAAACTCTGAGCTGAATACAGCAGTAATCTGTAATTATGGCCAGCAAAGATTGTATTTCCGACTTCTGAAGGATCCTGGTATTGCAAGTGAGTAACACTGTAAAGAGGGCAAGCAAGATCATCGACAAACAGCAGTCCTCCTTGTCAGACATCAATTTTAGGAGGCCCAGATTATTCTCTCTTTGAGACATTTAATCTTCTCGCTTTAGGTCAGAAGTACTGACTTCCCAGAGCAAAGTGTAAAAGATTTTACTTTTTCTTTGTCTGTAGTGCAATGGACATGCTTTACTTGCACAGAAGGTCATTGTAACCCTGCACTTACGCACTTTTTTCTCTCAGCACCGTAGCACTTTATCAAACCAAATCTTGCAGAAAACTCATGTTTTGATAGATTTTAATGAGTGGCAGCTGGTCAGCTGAAAATAGAGTACGCTCAGAACATCCCAATAAATTAAAGCTTGGTCTTCACCTGTTTTCAGTCATTTTGTTTGATTAACACGGTCTTTTCTTTTAAAAAAAATGCTTTGCCAGTTAAACACAGCTTTCTTCCTCTTGCAAGTAACATTTTCTGTTAGTACATTACTGTCTAATAGTGGATACTGTGCATTAGATGGTTACGAAAATGAAAGGACAACCATGACCTTATTTTTATGTCGTGGCGATGTCCGTCTGTCCGTGTATCTGTCTGAACGTCCCGGGAAGGGTGCTTGACGTTAAATGGTGGTGACCTATTGTATATCCTTGGGCTGGAAATTATGTTCTGACATCGACTCCTCCTACATTTTTTGAGGAATTTTCATGAAACTTACAGCATATATTGGTGATGGGCATATTACATTTTGAAAGTTGGATTCATAATAATGTCTACATTATATACTCAAAGGCAATGAAACACAACGCGTTTGGAGAGTTGGACTCTCATCAATCCATATTGAGTAGAACATATGGGATAAGGATTTGTGCAAGTACAGTGGTTGAAATGAAGGAGGGGTTGTCTTCCCTATATAAAGGCAAGATAAAACCCACACATAAAACATTTTTAAGTGTCATAATGCCACGTCTGTTGACTGAACAACGGAACAGGACCCTGGGTATGCTAGAGGCGGGAGTAAGTGCCCGGCAAGTGGCTCACGGTTTTGGATGTAGTACGTCCAGAATCAGTACGTTTTGGGAGTAGTACGTCCAACTGGGACGAGCTCTTTTATCAAGAGTACCTGGACCCCAAACCAGGCAGCAACTCCAGAATGCACTACAGCCAGAGTGGCCACAACTTCCCCAAGACAACCTAAGACGCTCAGTCAGGTCCATGAGGAGACGTTGTACTGCCTGTGTGGATGTTCGTGGGGGTCTCACCCGATACCCGACTGTTCTTTTGAGTTCATTTTTAAATGTGTGTTCCGTTCAATCTTGTTGTGATTTTCATTTTCAACTTGTGCTTGTTATGTACAATGCATCTGTTTATTATGTCCAAATCGGCCCATTAACACATTTAATTCATCAAAGTCAACCCACCCTACATATTTGAATTGTTAAAATAAGGAAAAATAAATTTGAGTCACAGAATTATTTGAATCCAAACTGGTGTTGCATTTTCATGGCATCTGAGTATATTTTTGATCTTTATCATGGTTTTGGACCTGTAGTCAGACAAAGTGAGATGTCTGTGGATGCCAGATTGGAATTGGGGAAAGCTAAAATGAATTTTACATAATTTTATAGACAAACATTTAATATAGAAAATAACTGGAATGCTAATCAATAATGAAATGATTCATAGCAGATAGGCCTCTCCGTAAAAGTACCATTACAGCTCCATTTTAAAAGGAAATCAACATCACCTTTCAGCAGCAAAACTGCACAAATAAAATAAATTTAAGCTAAGCAGAACAAAAAAAAACACTTGTACCATTATTGGGAAATGTTAGGCCCTATGTGTAGTTGAAATTCTCTCATTAAAATAAAACTCTAGTGTATCCTGTTGTAGGTCTCAAAACAGCACAAACAACCACAATGACATGTTAACACACAAAAAAGACTAACATCTCCCACATACCGGTATTTATTGGGAAGAAATACTTGAAACAATTTGAGAAATACAAAAGACTGGAGCTAAGAATAGTATATTGAACAATGACCAAGACATTTCATTGGCTGCATTACATAGACAATTCAACAAATTGAAATGTGAAAATTTTTATTCATACTAGAGTAAATGTAACGATTGACCATATCATGAGGATACAAATATCATTGTGGTGACTTTTTGAAAAACTTCTCATCAAATATAGTCCCACAGTGCAGGGCAGACAAAAAGATGCAGTGCCCTGCAATTTGAAGTCAAGGGTTTGGGGACATTTATACAAAATATCAGTGGCGGTTAATTTATTACTGCTATTGGGCGACGCACCACTAAAGGGGAAATAATTTTTTTTTTCTCACAGTAATTTCCAAGTTGTGTTGTAGCTTAGCCGACATGCTAACGTTAGCCACAGGTTCCCTGCAAGGAGTACTGACGCTGGTTCAGAGGGTGTTTGAAACGCAGGCGATAGACTTCTGGGGTGCAGTCTGTCATTGAGGAGCCTACTAACTGCTGGATGAGGTCAGTAATGTTACTGTAAATCCTTCCTTGTTTAAATGTCTAATTTTCTTTTTCAACATTCTTCTGTATTAAAAACAGCGGATAACAGCGTAGTGAGCACACATTGACTTGACTTGTTTACTAAGTTATAGATAGTCACTGTCACCCTGAATGTCCTGCATGTCAATAAAATGTTGCTAGTTGCCACACGTAAGATACAAGTAAGGGTCAAATATTCGTATTGAATAGCAAAATCTGATTCAACTGACAAAAGCTGAAGTATCTGGGGACAGCCCTATTTATTTTATAGGCTAATTATTTTAATTATAGTTTCTTATTTAAGACTATTCAATGTTTGGGGTCAAGCAGTGTACCTGTTAAAGCAGTAAGACATGAACTGTAGAGGTTATACACACACCTCAGTATGTATTTATTGTCATGACAGTATTAAACAGTGTGAGCCCCGGGTTCGAGTAGCCTACATACTCCTGCTCTGTTACAGTAGGTATATTTGAAACCTGATGTGTGCATGTAAGCAGCATTTTAATGGTGTCAAGCTCATTTTAAAACCAATGCTAATGTGTCTATATAAAACATGTTTTATATATAAAATATTTTTCTGAAAAGTACACAACACACCCATTGTGCAGACAGATTTGATTTTTTTATTTCTCAGATACAACAAAAGTATGTGAAGTATGAGCAACTCTGCCCTCTAGTGGCAGAATACCAGACTGCAGAACATCAGGGATTATTTAAAACAGACACAGGGAAGGCAGAAAACAAAGGCTGGGGTGAACAAAGTGTCCAATACATGCGCAAAATTTTTTCATTAACATGGATGTGGAAAAGAAAAGAGCCCTCAAGGTTGTCTATGACCTTGAAGCTGATTAAAAAAAAAAAAACGAAAACACAATTAAGTACAGGACTCAAATGTACTTTGTTACTTCCCATCTAAAGTAAACAATATACAATTACACAGTTTAACATCTTAAATTCTGTGTTCATCTTTACAAATGAAATCAGTAAATTAAATTGAAAAACTACACATTGCATTTTTAAAACTCTCTATGAACACTTCTTAGCTGAACATAAAAAGTAGAGAGAAAAATAACATTGTTTCCACTTTTAGAACTGGACCATTTGCACTGGAGGCTCTTGGAACAGCCGTGACATGTCATCTTCACTGCCCTGCTGGTTTTGATTTCTAAAAGAAGGCTCTGTAACCGATGTGCAAGGGTAAATCTTTATGAATCTATTGTCATCATAATCCACACAACACGTCACAGTCGGCATTTCTAGGAGCATTTCTTCTGTTTCATCAGAATGGTGAGTCAATCCAGGCTTGTTTTGTTGTTGCAGTACTTGGGGTATGGTGGCATTATCGATTTTGTAGTCTCTGATTACACCCACAGTTTCCTTTAATGCCACAGTGCTGCTTAAGGTTTTCTCATATGTTGACATCTTTTGTTTTCTTTCACAGTGATCACATCTGTGATATTTGTCCATAGGACTGGAATTCCCTGTCTGGTGCTTTTTGCAAATGATGCAACGGAATTTAAATTTAATGTCCACAGCAACAGCTCCCACCAGAACTGTTTTAATGTTTTGATCCACAGCAATGTCTTCATGGTTGACAGGCAGTGAAATATCTTTGCACTCCGTAATGGTTGAGTGTGGAGCTGCTCTCAGTAGACATTGTCCAGCAAAATGCGTTGTTGACAAATGTGTAATAATGTATGGCTTTTGTGCCTGTATGTACTGATACTGTTCATGCCACACCGGGATTTTAATATCAGCTGTTTCATTTTTCCCCATCACTGTAGTGACCTCCTGGTTACTGCCGTGGACAGAGACGGTGTATTTGAAACTGACGTGATTTTGCATCTGATTGAGTCAATCTTACAAAATAAGATAATATTAATGTTTAAACTGTTAAATTATTAATGTTAAAGATTACTCACTAACTCCTCTTTCTCCACTGTTTAAACTCATTTACCTTATGATGAAAGGGTAGCAGTTTTGCTTGTGCCAGGCTCTTTTCTTCAGTCTTCTGTTGTCGTGGATGAAAGTTGACAAGGGTAGGTTCCATTGTGGTGTTGAATTTGCAGATCACATCATACTCTGAGTATTGTCGGTATAACCAGTACATTAGAAAATCCAAAGTAAGACAATTAGTCAGCTAATGATTATAGGAGAGTTGTATTTTATGATAAAGATGATTAAGCAAAAAAGTTGAGTTGTTTTATAAATACTTACTTCATTCTTTTCTTATGTTGAAGAGTTTCATGGCTTGTCTTGTTTTTGTAAACTTCAAAAAATGCGCATGGAGCTGCATCTTGGAGGAAACATCATGAAATCTTTCATTTGAAATCTGAATTACTGCATTGAAGTAATGCTTTCCATTTTGGATATCTTAGCTGCACTCAGCACTTTCCAGATGTATCCCTCTACAGTGGTATTATCACTTTAATCTGCTTTAGGCTTCTTTCGTGGGTTCTCTTCCATGATTCATATGTGGGGAAAACTCCAGAACTTTAAATACTTCTCTGTACGAACCAGGTGTAAACTTTCAGCAATTAGGTGACTGACTGATCAGTACACAGCCAGTGTGTGACATCAGCACTGCCCATGTGATTCCATGAGCTGGGATTGACCTCTTGAGTTAAATGTAATGTGAGCTCAGAAAAAAACTTGCCCTGCAATGGTAGTTCAGGTTATAAAAAACAAGGGACTTATAAATGAAAGATTAAGTAAAACTTAAGTCATTTTATGTTTTAGTATTTTGAGTTTAATATACAAAAGGAAATGCAACATGGTGGCAGTACTGTGGCTCTGCTCAGTGCTGCCTACTGCTCCTCATGGATGGGTTAAATGCAGAGATTAAATTTCACTGTACACCTGTATGTGTGACAAGTAAAGTACCTTTACCTCGATGAAATGCTAGTTGCAATGTGTGGGTTCCAAGCGCAAAAGCAACCTTAGACTTACAGTGAATTTTAAGAGGAAATGAAATTCAATGTGAATGAATGTTTTGTTTTTTTTTAAAAAATCAAACGGAACATCATAGCTGCTTTACAGCCATGGTTTGGGCCAGGCAGTTTTGTGCAGAAAGCGGAAGAATAGGAGGACAACAAGAAAGTTGACATTACAATGTGCATTTTGTATCAGTTGAGACTTGAACTCACCCTCACACTCAGGGGCTGGAGATCAACACAGAGAGAGGGTGTGTGACGTCCTGCTATACTCCAGGTGAAATTACACCTCTCGTTCTTCACACAGCGATTTTTAATTCCTTCAATCTAGATGCATTTCCGTTTATTGCCCCTTTAAGTTTTATAGGATCACAGCACTGCAAACAACTGAAGTTTGCAACTAAAGTTGTCATTCATGCATAGTCATTGGTGACTTCATGTTATTTTGACATTTAAAATTTTGTTTCACATCCATGTGGGATAATGGAATGCATAACCACCATTCATTTTCTAGATGCTTATCCAGGCCAGCAACAGGAGACGTCCTCCTCCTCCGTGGTCTCACCTCCCATCCCAACTCCCTGCAAGAGATACAGCATAATCCACCCATAGTGTTCCAGGTTTACCCATCCATATAAGTATCAGTTTCAGTCACAATAAAAAAAAAACTATAACAAAGAACCGACTCTGATGAATTTTGTGATTTACCTTTGCATTTGTAAACTAACTTAAATCCAGAAACAGGTGATGCCATTCAAGATACCAGTAAAAGGTACGTTATTCTTACCTTCATAACCTCCTAAAGGTAGAGCATGCAGTATTTTCCAAATAAAAAATGTTCTGTTTGCAAACAGCCGCACATGAGGTTCGCCCTTCCCCACTCTCCCTTCGCCTCTCCCGCTCCGCTGCCTGTGAGCGTGTGCACTACATAATGAAGTGAATCTCTCTGGGCAGAAGCAGCCTCTGAAACAGATGATTAAAACACTATTTTCTGACTTTTTCACAGTGGTCAAGTTTTAAAAACACTGATAAACCCTTACAACTCCACACAACTCTGCCAGATTACTTTTAAATGCGCTCTGCATTTGTATGGCGACAAAACGGTCCCCACTTTTTCACTGTGTGTCTGTGTGTGAGTCTCACGTGCTGACAGGCGTGACAAAGAGGCAGTGTTTGAATGGCTGTGCGGTGATTGGCTGGGAGCTACACACACTCACATAGAAAAATGGAAAGACTCGCAACACTGTTCATGCTCCCAGTAAAAAATATTATTATATCATTGAAAGTGACAAACACAACACGACTACAAACAAACTGCCCAAAGGAGCTCAGCCACACAGCAAAACAATGAGAAATACAGGCAGAGGGCTGAGTTTATGCAGACAAACACACCACCACACTCTTGTAGTGGGTCACAAGTGATGATTGAGAGGAATTATACAAGTCCACATATTTTTTTTTTCTGAAAATCATGCGACTCTACCTTTCAAAATGTTAAACCTTAAAAGATCCTTTAAAAAATAATTAATTTGACCCTAAGGACAAAAAAAAAGTCAGCTTCCCAAAGACTGCTGTAAAAATGTTATATATTAATATTTTTTTCCACTTAAAACGAGTCAATCTTTTATAACTACTTATGCCTGAAATACACATATCAAATATTAATTATATTTTTGGGGATTTTAACCCCAAATGTTAATACGTTTACATAGCTCCACTGTTTTTTATTGAAAAAACTCAACAGAAATAATTTCCATAAAATACATTTCAAGGAGTATTTGATAATTGTAATTATTAGGCCCTGAGATGGGACAGTGATTGGCAGCAACATTGATTTTATTTTTTTTGCAGTGTCAGATTAAAAAAAAAAACTCACACTCGAGGTCCTAACAACAAAAAATGTCACCATCCCAAAAACTGCTGTAAAAATGTTATATATATTGATATTTTATTCCACTTTAAACAAGTCAATCTTTTAAAACTACTTCAGCCTGAAATATATAATCGATCAGGCATAATATTATGACCACCTGCCTAATATTGTGTAGGTCCCCCTTTCGCTGCCAAAACAGCCCTGACCCGTCGAGGCATGGACTCCACTAGACCTCTGCAGCTGTGCTGTGGTTTCTGGCACCAAGACGTGAACAGCAGATCAGTTAAGTCCTGTAAGGCACGAGGTGGATCCTCCATGGATCGGACTTGTTTGTCCAGCACATCTTAGAGATGCTTGATTGGATTGAGATCCGGGGAATTTGGAGGCCAAGGCAACACCTCAAACAGGCTGTTGTGTTCCTCAAACCATTTCTGAACCATTTTTGCTTTGTGACGGGGCCATTATCCTGCTGAAAGAGGCCACTGCCATCAGGGAATACCGTTTCCATGAAAGGGTGTACATGGTCTGGAACAATGCTTAGGTAGGTGGTACGTGTCAAAGAAACATCCACATGGATGTCAGGCAGGGCCGTCGTACAGGGCGGAAAGGTGATGACAATTATAAGGGCCCACAGCCCATTGGGGCCCACAAAACCCGCAGTAACTGCCATGAATAAATTATGCATAGACCTAACTGCTATTCATACTTATTGCACCAGAGTTAATCACAAAGCCACAAAGGTGTGCAATATTGATTAAATAAATTTCAACAACCCCCTTCTTAAAATGGTTCGGTCCTCTGCTCCTCTTGGAAAATTGTATGCGCGTTTTTTGCTTGCGAGGTTCGCAAAGTACGGCAGTCAATAGTATGTGCAGCCCACACACACAAATCTGGACACCAGAAAAGGATAGAGAGAGAGAGAGAGAGAGAGGCCAGCAGAGCAGGGGCCCAGAAAATTACAAAATTCTTTTCAAAGAAAGGTGAGATTATTTAAGTAGCCTGCTATGTTAGCTGTTCAGGCTGGCTGTTCAGCTGCTAACGTTACACTGAAAAAATTGAGACTTTGGATCAAAGTAAAAAAATTGCGTTGACTTGTCACAGCTAATTTTTTTAGTTTTTCTCAACTGAAAAAAATTACCGTAGTAAAAAATTTTTAATTGAGAAAAACTACAAAAATTAGCTGTAACAAGTCAATGCAATTTTTTTTTACTCTGATCCAAAGTCTAAATTTTTTCAGTGTATGTTAATGTAACGTGGTCAGTTGAGTAAATGATCGCCTGACAAGAATGACATTACTCAGTTATTAACGGTATCATCAACAGAAAAGATCGGTAAGGTTACCATTCGCCAGCCATTATAATATACTGTCAAAAAATCCGGTAGCAGCAGGACACATGCCTCCATCCTTATTATGAGTGGTTACTACATACTTGGCTTTCGTGACTGTGCAGACTAGGTTTGGATAGCGAACTACATGCAGTCAGTGTGGTAGGTGTAACTGAAACAATCGCTTGACAAGGCTAACATTTTACCTACTTACAAAAGTGTTCACTAAAACTAAACTGCTACTTTATTCTGTTGACATAAGTCTTATTAATGCGGGGGGTAATTTTACAGAGCTTGCCCTCATACTATATCAAAGTGAAGCTGTGTGCTTAGAGTTATGGTACTGAGAGAGAAGCCCATCTAAATTTGGTTTATTCCAAGACTTGGTATGTTAGTTCTTCATTAGTTGGTCCATATAATATAATTTTAAATGTTTACAAAAGCAATATGAAATAGAATAATTAAACCTTTATGTTCTGCCACTCCAGAATCAGCTGTGGTCACTTCATCTGAACCTGACCCAGCAGTAGATCCTCACCACCAGCAGTCTAAAGATGTTTTTGATGGAGAGTGAGTGAGTGTGGCAGAAACTGGTTGGCTGTTTAGATTTATTAGTGAACTGCTGTACAAATGGCAAATACTCTCTCAGCCATTTGAATTATATAATTAAATGGCAAAATAGGCTGGATTTATTTATAAGTCTACTAAAGCCACTATTTATCCTGTTGACAGAGCCAGGCCCATCTCCCTAAAGCAAGGCTACTTCAGATAGTGAAGGGAGTAGTGAACCAGATCATAGCTGTAGGCTACAGCTACAACAATCTAGGAGAGGCTTAATACCCTGCCAGACTTTCAATTGAAAGTCACTTAAGCAGATAGTTGGACTTCAAAGACCTTAAGCTGTGAACAAACAAAATAATTTAAGTTCAAGTTGAGATAAGGGAAGACTTAAAATTAGTTTTTGATGTTTATTTTACAAGAAAGTATTTCATTGTGTTTAGGGCTGGGAATCGGTTCAAATTTCAAGAATCGATTTGATTCCGATACTCAAGATTGAGAATCGAATATCACAATTCAATTCGATACGATACAATATGATTCGATATCGATTCAATTTGTGTTGTTATATTTTGAGCTGTAATCTGAATTAAATGACTGCATAGTTATGCAACACATCCATACTGGTATTCATACTTGACATACCTCTCTCTGAAGGGGTCTGGTACAAACTATGCTTTTGGGAAACATACCCCTGCTTGGGTTTACCTTTTTTCCTTCCTCCTAACAGCCAACTGTTCGCCGCACTGAGTATCTGATGTCTGTAATGCAGACCTTACGGAGACTACAGACCATGTTGACCACACTGAAACTCTGCAGGCATATAGACCTCTGAAACTATGCAGACAATTATGTAGACCTCATTGGCACACCAACAAGCTATTGTGTAGACCTCACTGAGATTGAAGTAGGGCTGGGTATTGCCACTGATTTCCTGAGTCAATTCGATTTCGATTCACAAGGTTTCGATTCGATTTATGATTCAATTCAATTCAATTCGATCCGATATTGATTCATTGAAGGATATTTCAGCTTTAGTACCTGTTTTGCTTGAATATGAAAGGGAGTCTTGGAGAACTAATGGCAGGAATTATACTTTCAGTTGAATTATTAATAAGAAACCTTCTAACTAGGCACAATATTTCAAATATTAAAATTCACACTAAAAAGTGACCCCAAACTTGTTTCCTGAAATTACTTTTTATTGACCAACACATTTGATCAATCAACATAATAGAGTGCAACATATACTTAACAGTTAGTAGACTATTATTCTCTGAAACTGGGTCAATATTACATGCTTCACTTTTCAAGTTCATTTTCCAGTAAATGTTATTGAATTTAAACCAATAAGCTTGCCCAAAATACCCCACTTGGACATGTTCAACTGTACAGAAATAAATATTACTATTTATTCAACAAAGAAAATAATATTAGATTTTTTTATTCGAAAACTAGTTGAAATGGTGGATGAAAATTGGCACGTTTTATTACTATACTTCCACCCTATGCTGTTATTGAAAATATATCTCCAACACATGTAGTTGAGCTTAAAATAAAGATTTCATACCGAAATTTATATCCAACGTTGACTTTGTTCTCTGATCATTACTTGTAGCTTGAAAATCCGGCCTCAATTTACCATTCCGTGCGTAACCAGTCGTATCCACTGCAGTTACGTACGGATAACAGTACATTTTTACCATCAATAGGTAGTTTCGCAGTTGCAGCATGCTTTCTATCAATGAAACACTGCTCGATGTACATTTATATGACACGTAGTCAAAATACCTCTACCTGCAATTAACTTATTCATTATTATCCGTTATGTCGGGGAATTTATTACTTAAGTATTTTTTTGAGGATTTATACCTGAGTTTTTTTTTTTTTTTTTATACTGGGACTTGTACCTTAACTCTACTACATTTAAAAGATAAAAAGTAAACTTTCACTTCGTTACTTTGACACTGGCCACTTCGCGACTCGATACAAATGAAATATGAATGTAATTCATCATTTAAGGATTATCTGGATTTGGCACGTTTCTAGAAGAACATCGGTGCTTGGCAGGCTATCTTAAGCGCCTTGTGCAGAGTGTCCGCCAGCAGACATGGAGCTGCAAATTTATGCATGCAGAACAATATTGTATCACTAGATGGCACTCCCGGATCAGTTATTGAATATTCCCAAGCAAGATGGAAATGCATTAATAAAAGATGGATCTTTGAATAAAATATAAAAAAAATAATGACTCAATATCGAAAATTTAAATAAAAAACCGATCTGAATCAGAAAATCAATTTTTTGAACCCAGCCCTAATTGTGTTGTCAATACTACTTGCAAGAAATCCAAATAGTAAAGTTACATGGCTACCTTTGTGATGTCACTATAACAGCTCCACCTTGTGTTGCATCTTTAGCCAGTATACTTTGAGTTATTGTCTGTTGCACATCAGTGCTCAATGTTTTGCAACAGAATATCCTGTACCCATTTGCTGAGTGGTTTATTGAACATTTATTTCTGATCAGACTGGGTGTAATAATGTGGTTTCAGGTAGCCTCTTTTGTGAATACGAGCCACATCTAATAATTCAGAATTTGCACAATAATACTCTCAACTCAGAAAAAAGAATCACAGCCATTGTCGTAAAAAATGTCGGGGGCCCACACTGATATTCTTTCAGGGGGCCAAGAATTCCAAGCAACTGCCCTGATGGCAGGACCCAAGGTTTCCCAGCAGAACATTGCCCAAAGCATCACTGCCTCTGCCAGCTTGCCTTCTTCCCCCAGTGTATCCTGGTACCATGTGTCCCCCAGGTAAGTTGATTCACACGCAAATAGCCATCCACATGATGGGAAAAAAAATGTGAGTCATCAGACCGGGCCACTTTGTTCCATTGCTCCATGGTCCAGTTCTGATGCTCACGTGCCCATTGTTGGCACTTTCGTCGGTGGACAGGGGTCAGCATTTGATCCTAGTGACAAAAAATGCCTCATTGACAACCATTGAAAATATCATTTTTGATCCCACATTTATCTGAACTTAAGAAAATGCATTCCTTTATGTTAAGATTTAATTTTGAACTACTGGCCTTCAATTTTTAATTTTTATATTTGTTCATCAGATGACTCTACTTTTACCCATTCAAAGCATGCAGAAAAATTTCACACTTTTTACTGTTTTCTGCAAGTGCGCCTTGGTCCCGAAATGATAAGTGTGTATTGGAATTGATACTGGATAATGGTGTGTGTGTGTGTAATAATAATAAAATATAGAAAAAATGTATTTATTTAATGGAAATTTTTTTTTTTTTTTTTTTTTTTCATTTTTTGGATAAAAATTATTTTTTAAAAACAGTGGAGCTATGTAAACATACTGGCATTTAAAGGGTTAAAATCCAAAAAAATGTAATAAATATTTGATACGTTGCTTTTCTCTCAAGGGTAGTGGTCTTATCATACTACCAAGAATTCGGCTGAATCTTTCGGTTCCTCCATTTCCCATGGCGTGATATGATGTGGAGTGTGATTTGGAGACTCCTGATAGCTTGAGAAGTTTGGCGATCAGTGTACTTTCAAAATTGGCACCTTCATCTGTGTGAATACGTTCTGGAAATCCAAAAACACAGAAGGCGTGGTCCCACAACTTCTTAGCAACTTGCTTTGCGGTTTGGTTTGTACATGGAAAGGCATGAGCTAACTTTGTAAAATGGTCAGTTAAGACCAACACATCACTGTTTGCGATCCTCAGCACTCCAAAAGTCCAAACACACCAATTCCATTGGGCCAGAAGTCCTAATACTTTTGAGCGGCGCCCTGGCAGATGGTTCTGGTGTTTTGGCTAAGATACACCTCTGACAACATTTCATGTTTCGCTTGGCTTTTCTGAAGTTCTCCTAGAGAAAACACAGGGAAAGAGTCTTGTCCCGGTGGCACTAAAGGCTGGAGAGATTGCACTATCTGCACTGCCCTGTCCGTCACTGACTGTCCAGACGAAAGGATCCCGGCTCAATGCATCGGGCACAATGTTCTTGGTCCCTGCAATATGTTTTAAATCAAACGTATAGGGAGCTAACTGTGATACCAACGTAGCCCGCATGTGTCAAGTTTTGGTTTTGTCATAATGTAGGTTAGTGGCTTTTTGTCCATCCAAACGGTAAAAGAATTTCCCTTCTGCCAATGGCTGTACTTCTTACAAACACTCCATTTCAATGCCAAGAACTCTAGTCTGTGAGCGGGGTACCATTTTTGAGAGTTACTTAAAGTCTTGCTTGCGAAAGCAATGGGACGCGCCCTGTCTTCCCCGGCTGGGATCTGAGATAATACAGCACCGAGCCCATCCAATGACGCATCTATTGACAGGATAAAGGGCCTTGAAAAATCAGGATGTGCCAGCAAAACACAATGTAACAACTTCTCCTAGAGCTAGACAATGCAATGTCACATTCTGGGGTCCAATCAATAGGTTTGAGTTCCCTAAAAGTCCCCACCAGTGGCTTAAATTTTCCTTTTCTTTTCTGTCCTGCAGTAAAAGCAAAGAGCGGTTTGGAAATTGAAGAACAGTTGGGGATAAAATGCTGATAGAAGATCATTCCCACAGATGATTTGATCCTTTTCACTGAAGAAGTTTGTCCAGCATCCTTCATCAAATCCATTTTTGTCATGGTTGAAATAAAGTCCACCTTGGCTGGGTCAACAGACACTTCATGACCATCTATGATGTGATGGAGGAATTTGACTGATTTTCTCATGAGGTGACACTTCTTTGGGATAAGTTTCAGATTGTGGTGATGCAGTCGCAGGAACACAATTTCCAACCTTTCCAGACCTTCTCTTTCAGATGTGGCGAACACCAATAAGTCATCGAGGTAACATAATTAACTACTGAAGTTCAAGTCACCTCAATTTTTCCAGTATTTTTACAGAAATTTATGCAGTATAATGTCTCATTGTGTAATGCGTAGAATTATGAAAGGTGATGCGTTTGGTTCGTGCTTGTGCACACAGGAGAATGTTGAGGGGAGAAATGCAACCGAAACAGTCTAAAAGTGATATCCTGGGAGATATCACCACTAATGCCTCTACTTAAGAGGCGAACCAAAAGGGAACGCACCCAAACCCAAGGAGAGGAAAACTCGAATAGGGACTGATATAAATGTGACCAGGCAGAGTCACAAAAACTAAATAGCTAATGATCCCTCACGGAAAAGACCGTGAAGGGAGGAAGAGAGAGACAAACGAAAAGAAAAGGATTGACTGCCAGAACCCAACTAGGGCAGCCAGAGGAATAATTTTCAAAGAAAAGATAACCAAAAGGCTTAGAAGCTAATTCATAGATTCAAGACCTAAATAACTATGAACATAAGATCTTAACTTCAGCCATGTAGAATTCACACTGAACTGCTGGCCGGCAAAACCAAAGGGATAAGCTCAGCGCAGCTGGCACCAATAAGCAAGACCACGCCCCCCCAATCAGCCCTCCGATAGCCGATTAGCCCCCATAGCAAAGGAATGACAGACCTAACAAACCTAAACCCATGACACATTGTACTCTGAAATGAAAGCATAGACACAATAGAACAAATTACAATCGAAGTTAAAAAAGAAATCATGGAATCAATTTATAAACTAAAATGTATTTTAAACTTTTGACTCAAAGTAGCCACCTTTGGCAGATATAACGGCTGAACTTGCTCGTGGCATCCTATCTACAATGGGAATCAAATATTCTCCAGAAAGTTCTTTCCAATTCTGTTACAGAAGTTCCCATAAATGTATGGTACTTGTAGGCTGCTTTGCTTTCACTCTTCTGTCCAGTTCATCCCAAACCATCTCGATGGGGGTTAAGTCTGGAGACTGTGCTGCTGCTCCATGTTTTCAAGCTCACTATCTTGTTCTCTTTTCCTAAGGTATTTCTGGCACAACTGGGTTGAGTTGTGATTAATCACACATAAGAGGGAGAGGCATTCAGCTGTAAATCCCATGCATTACACCAACATTACCTCGAATCAGGGTTGAAGAGGTTAAAACAAATAAAGCAACAAGCATGATAGTTTTTAAAATTACACATATAGTTGTCTGTACATTAAAAAAAAAAAAGAAAAATCATACACGGAAACCAATTAGACACCATGGTAGTGCATAATTATATGATATGCGGACAAAAAGGGAGTAAGAGAGTAACGGTTACACATATATAGAAGATTGTATATCACTAGAGTCATTTACCTGTGTCAGAAAATATCCTCTGGGGAAATTGTATCCAGAGGTACTTGTCTGGTAATGCACACGTCTTGGCCACGGCGCCTGCATTACTATGTGACCAGTAGCAATACAGAGTCTGAAACATACAGTGAGATAACTTATACGTAGTTGATATCATAAAAAATGTAAATTACTCAATTTTTTAAAACATCTTACCCCATCGCCCCACTCCAGCCATTTTGATGGTGCTGACTCTACGTCATTTTCGGTAATACAGAGCAGTTCCATGTACTGCTTTGTTGGGTGAATAAAAAAATTTTGAACCATGAGTCACATTTTGAACACTTACATTTGTTCACAGCCCGGTTAGAAGAAAAAGTAAAGGAAATATATAGAACACTGAGAACAAAGCTGAGCATGTGCATTTCAAGTTGGGTAAAATTTATAATGAATACTAAATAAAGAGCCAAATATGCATTTTTTGAATAAAACAGAATACACAGATAGAACCACAATAGCACAGAATAAGTCCATAATAAATGAGTCTCCTCAGGAGTACCAAAGGATCTCAGCCATTAATCTTCAGGCCCTTCTGCTCCTAGGTCTCTCGTATTAAGGACCAATGTTCTAAACAAAGGCTCCACTTTGAAACAACCATTCCAATATCCAGTTAGGATCTTAAATATTTGAACCGAGGCAATTTTCATTGTTCTAGTTTTGAAAGCCACTTCATGTGCTTCAAGTGCAGAATTTCACCTTCAATTTAAGAGCTTTTTTTTCTCCTAAAATAATAACTGCAGCATATCTGGATCACAAACATTTTATGCACAGCCCCCCCAGCATCAGAGGCTCAAAAGTAATTGGACAAACTGACACAATCAATAAGTAAACTGCCATTTTCAAGACTCAGCGGCAATATAAAGCCTGAAGTCTGCACCTCATAGACATCACCATATACTGGTATTCTCCCTTGATGACGCTCTGCCAGGCCTTCACAAACAACTGTCATCAGTTCCTGCTTTGTTGCTGGGGAGTTTTTCGCTTACACAATGCATCCCGAGGTATTTGCCTCATTAAATAAGATTCAAAATTCACACTTTCTACAAAAAAGACCTGTGGTCATTGGAAGCCCATGTAAGTGCCCAAATCTGATGCTGTGTTGATACCTGTCACTGTGCCTAGATCCGTAGGGGTGCCTAGCTCTAGAACCCGCAACTCTCCTGCTTGCAAGTCAAAAGCCAGCGATACTCGTAACAATGTGTTTTTAGATGTTACATTATTTATAACACAAAAACGTGACAGGAATAATGTATCAAATGCTCACTGCTCGTGGATATCTCCCATCCCTGAGACACAGCATTGTCTGCTGGGCAGAGTGCAAGGCTATATTTTCAGAGTTTGAAACAAGTGAATCATAGTGTAACTATAAATATACTGTATAAATAAAATAAAATCATTGCCATATTTGTGTAAACATGCGATCAATACTCACAAGCAGTCATCTTCTGCAAGGTCCAGTAGCAACTTCATGAATGCATGTCACATACTTGGCGCAGTAGGACTACGGGCAGCTTGTGTGTGGCATCTGAGCCGATTCGATAAAAATCAAAAAGAAGAATATCATCAAAATAAGCAACACAGCAAATTACCCTGTTTTGTGAAATGGTTTTGGATTGACCAGTTATAAAGTAATAGAAATTCACTAATTCTGCATCATCTTGAACAATCCTCTATTATTCAGCTGAAATGTGTCATTCAGTTTTTCCCCATCTGCAATTAAAAATCCAGCAACAATTTGAAACCTCAGCTAAATTATACATATTTTATATTAAATTTACATTTAACCTATGTCACTATTCAGGGATCAAGACAAGGACCGATATAAAAGTATAAAACAAGACATCTCCCTCTCACACCACAGATTTTTAAAGCTAAAATTTCTGCAGCTAAATCAGCCAGAGACTGGGAAGTTAATCCTGCACTTCAGCCAGCAAGCTATATTACCTTCCTGTAGGCTGTTAGCGTCTGCTCAGCGGGAAAACTTTGCTCGCTATCCATTCTATCCCAGCAACTTTCACAGTGGTAACGTTAGTTTAAGCGCTTTTGATACGGCTGAAAATATTTCAGTGGGGCAGTATTCATAAAGTAACTAATATTAATTAGTTAACCAGCAATACTAACTCTTTCACACCAGCTTCCAAGCTAACATTACAAAATAACGGAGGACCCACCACATGAGGGATGTTGAGTTAGTGAGCTAACTGCCGTGACGTTAGTCTAAAGTTAGTAAAGCCACACAAGCCCCCGACACTGGCAGGGCATAACAGGATGGAATAGACTAAAGCGTCGATTACAAAAAATATTCGAGACTTAAAAGACTTTTCATAAAAAGGGAAATAGCTGAAACTTCAAATTCTCAAACATGATTTTAAGTTTAGCTCATCTGAATTTGCAAGCTGGCCAGCTCGTCATCATTAACGGCTACCGTGGTCTGTGATGCTCGCGCTCCGACTTAAAACAGGTAACTCTTTTCCCAACGGTCTTCCTCCTCGTGTTGAAAATGGAGTGTGTCATTAATCTCTCCCCTTGATGTTGAGCCAGGTTTAGCGGCATAAAAAACCGGAGGAAATCTTACTGCTGATGATCTTCAAAGATGTTTGCTGGGGCTCAACCAGACAGGAAATTCTTACAAATTCTTATCAAGAATGTCGGATCTTCGCCGATATGTAATCGCGTCCTCCTCAGCGCCGTATTTAATGTGAAGGAAGAGGTATATTCGCCTCGCAGCGTTTCGGCGAGAAAGTCACGAGAGCAGGCGGTTTATAAAATTAAATATCTTTAGCTGCCCAGCTGCGGAACAAATTGCAGAAGTGCTTCTCGGATCTGCTTCGTTGCGCTGCGGTGCGAATAGCAGAAAAGCTTCTCTTGTCCGCTCCGCTGCGGGGCAGATCGCTTTGCCCAGTTCACCTCGCTAGAATAGCCTCTTTCTTTAATAAAGCAAGGTATTCCATTGACATCAGTTACTTTTTGAGATATGCCGTTAACTGACGAACGAACGCCAGTGAAAACATCCTGGCAGAGGTTAAAGGTACTCCCAGGAAAGTCCCTTAAATGTCCCAAGTATAACGTTATACAGTGACCAAAATAGGACGTTCTGAAGACGTTTACGAAAGACCTAACGAGGACGTTATACGGAAACCAAATGGGGACTTTTACCGAACGTTCGATTTACGTCTCATTCAGAACGTCGCTCCATGACTAAAACAGGACATTTTACGGACGTCAATGAACGTTGGGCTGGGGACCAATTGGGAACGTCGTGAATGTCCCGTGAACGTCCGGGGGACGTCCCCTATTTGCTGGGATAAGCCTCAGAACCGGGATACTAAAGACCTTGTAAACGCAGTCATTAACGGCTACCGTCGTCTGTGATGCTAGCGCTCCGACTCAAAACGGGTAACTGTCTTTTCGGTCCTCCTCCTCAATGACTGCGTTTACAAGGTCTTTAGTATCCCGGTTTTGAGGCTTATCCCGGCCTTGAGCATAACCGGGATATGATGTTTACATGGAACACGGAGAAACCAGGTTATTCATATCCCTGTATACATGTTAATACCAGTAACCCGTTTTCTGATCACTGCATCCTATCTGCACAGGCGTGTGTTGCATCTTTTACGTCTTTTGTTTACAACAAATTGAGCAGGAGGTGTGATTTAGAAGTAAGAAAAACCTGAGATCTCTGTGGCTTCTAGCGGGCTTAGCGTTACAAAATACCCACGTCGTATAACAGCTATAGAGCTATAGCTCATCCACTTAATTTTCTGCAATGGGAGGAGAGAGCGACCAAAAATATTGAATACATCACCAACTTTAATAAGTATTCACACAGAGATATAAAAAGTGGCAATGTAGGCTATTCAATATTTGTTGAATAAAGCCAAAACCTTCCTCGTATAAAGCGGAAAATCGCTCAAGCTGGAAAACAGCTCAAGTCCCAATTTTTCTGTGATGTTTTTCGATTAAATAAACATTGAATATACCGGATTTTATGGAATGGATTTTCGCTAACATCGGACAAAATTTCTAATCCTGTCACAATGTGTTTCCATTCAAATGCACTCGTGTATACCGGACAAGCTGGTATGCACCATACACATAAGCAGTTGTAACAAAACAACGAAATCAAGTTCGGCTTCCGTGCATTGTTATAAACTGACTGAATTGTCTCCTTGTCATTTTTACTGTAAGTGGAGTCCTGCGCGCATTTTACCGTGGTTTACACTGAATATGCACTGAACTCTGTGGTAAACTCGTTGTAAAATTAAAGTTAACATAGTTGGCAAAAAGGTGTCAGTTAAATTACCAGTTAAAAAAAGGCTTCAAGTTATTATTAACAGTGTATTTGCGGAAACTGAAACTGGCGCGGTTTCATACTTTTTCAGACTTCTACATTGATTCCAGTTGGTGAATCATCCTGTTATCCATTGCGTCAGGGCAAAGACGGACTAAATGAAGAAGGCAACACTTCAGAATGAAGTTGTTCCAATCTTAATGCTCAAAGTATACAAATAAATTCATATATGCATAAAACGACTAGTTTCTTCCAGGTTTCTTCCAGACTCACAGGCACAGCTGAATGCGAACGCTTTTTCTTTGAACTGAACGAAAACGTAGTTAACTGAGCGCTAATATAAAGGGTACGGCAATCGTAGCGCTTATTCTTTAGCTTTGCCAAATAATGGAGCATAAATATTGTTGATTTACAATTCCTTATTCGTGTACTTTTTTGACGTATGAAAAGATAAAAAGAACATGGAAAACAAGTCCCCCCCAACCCAAAAAATTACCACCCACGTTTACTGTTTACATGTGCCTCATTGGACATTTATACATGCACAATAGGGCCTACAGCGGAGCTATTCTGCCGTGTGCGCTGTAGTCCAGCCAATGACGTTGTCCACTCTAGCTCTTTCTTATACCTCTGTGGGCGTTCGGATGTCACTGCCACCACGCAGTCACTCTGGTGCCTGCGGACACGTTGGGCAGCCGTCAGAATCCGGGATAAGGTGAATACATGCTCCAGTATCCCGGCTTCTATTGGAGCACTCCAGGTGGCGAAACCGGGATAAGAGCATAACCCGGTTTCTGAATTCGGGATATGGTGTTTACATGGACAAACACAAAAACGGGATACTTAAAAAACCCAATCAAAACCGGTATGCTTGGTTTGGTTAGTCAATTTTAGGTTTTTATTATTTTTGTGAGTCTGTTTTTAGTCCATGTCTTAGTGTTTCACATTTCGTATCTCTCCCGTGTTTATTCCAGTGCACGTCTAACCCATGTACTGTCTTTGCTTTCTCCCTGATCGCGTCATCAGTTTGTAGCAGTTTTTGTCTGAATTGATTGTGACACTATTTCGGGTGATTTAATGGGTTTCTGGGTTTCAGCCTTCCTTCCGTTCTTGTTTACTAATTTCCCCTTGCTTTTCTATATTACTAACCCCTACTAGCAGTTTGTTATTTTCTAGAATTTACTAACCAAAACTAACATTTTATATTAGACTAACACACTAACGTGCACCTGGGATTGTACAGCAGCACTTACTAATTGACTAACAATCTCTTTGCATTCGCCCTGCTCTAGTCTCTGCCTCTTGCTTTTCTTCAACTGGGTTTGCTGTGCCTTCTGCAGACTCTCTGCATTTATCTTATCTGTCCTGCTTCTTTCTATGCACTGTGAAATATTTATTCAGTTTATTTATCCCTTCTTTGGTAAGTGTCTTGTGATACTCGTCTGTGTGTTAATGTTTACCTGTTTCATGTCATTAGGTTACCCTCGTGTTCCACCCCTTGTAAGTTATATTAAGTTTCAGCACCTGTGTCTATATGTGCCCCTGCCCTATAAATGTTCCCTGCAAGCAGATCAGTTCAGATCTGACTTTGCTCGCTCCACACCACTCCTTGCCCCTGCGCACGTTCCCTCTGGTCCCCGTTACTTTCCCTGTATTCTCCATCTGTCTTCATGCCCCAGCCCAGCCTGCCCCTGCCTGCCGTTTCCTGTTCCAGTCCCGTCCGAGTCTGCCCCCCTCCTGCTGTATCCCGAGCCTTCTCCCCACCAGCTGTGCCTGAGTCTGCCAGCTGTGCCGTCGCCCAGTCCCGTCTGCCCTGCCTGATGTTTCCGAGCCTCCTGGTGCCCCCTAGATGTCTTCCGAGCCCCCCCTGATGTTCCAGTTGTCCTCCAAGTTGTTCCAGTCCTAGTCTGCCCCCCTGATAGATGTCTTCCGAGCCCCTAGATGTTCCAGTTGTCCAAGTCTGCCCCCGCCTGATGTTTCCCCTAGCCTTTTCCCAGCCAGCTATGCCTCCCGAGTCACCACCTGCCAGCTGTGCCCATCGTCTTGTCCTGTGCCTTCCCTCTACCTGCTGTCTCCTAGCCTCCGTCCCTGTTCCAAGCTGCCCCTGCCCTGTTCCGAGTTGCCTCTGTCCGAGTGCCCCTGTTGAGTTGCCCCAGTCCAGTCCAAGTTGCCTCTGTCTGTTCCCTAGTCTGCCCCCTAGTGTTTCCTCTAGTCAGTTTTTATTCCTGAGTTTCTCCTTATGTTGGCTTGAGTGCCTCGCTTTTTTCCCCTTTCAAGATTTTTAGTTTATTTAATAAATTCATTTTTTGGATCCCTGCATATGGCGTCTCTCCCCCTTGTTTCCAGTGTTCCTTGTTCCGAGTCTAGTTTCCATGTTTTCCGAGTTCCCAGTGTTTTCCCTTCTCAGATTCATAACACTCATGTTGAAAATGGAGTGTGTTATTAATCTCTCCCCTTGATGTTGAGCCAAGTTTAGCATCATAAAAAACCGGAGGAACGCTCGCCGCTGATGATCTTCAAAGACGTTTGCTGGGGCGTAATCAGACCAGAAATTCTTACAAATTCTTAAATCATGAATGTCGGATCTTCGCCAAAGTGTAATCACTTCCTCCTCAGCACCGTATTTAAAATAAAGGAAGGGGTATATTCGTCTCGCAGTGTTTCGGCGTGAAAGTCACAAGAGCAGGGCGGATTATAAAATGAAATCTCTTTAGCTGCGGAGCAAATTGCAGAAGTGCTTCTCTTGTCTTGATCTGCTTTGCTGCGGTGCGAATAGCAGAAATGCTTCTCTTGTCCGCCCTGCTGCGGGGCAGATAGCGGATGCCATCTTGCCCAGCTCACCTCGCTAGAATAGCCTCTTTCTTTGATAAAGCAAGGCAGTGGCAGATCTAGAAAATTTTACATGGGGTGGCAAAGGGGTGGCAAGAGGTCTGGGAGGGGTGGCATGGGACGTCCTCAGTGCGGTATTAGGAAGTCCCCAATTCTAAAGAAGTTGGGACATTGTGTAAAACAAACATAAAAACAGAGTACAATAATTTGCCAATCTCAATAACCCATATCTTATTCACAATAGAGCACAGACAACATATCAGATGTTGTAAGCAGAGGTTCACCAATCTGCCAAAAAAACTGCATCTAAAAATTGGGGAACAATTTCAGAAAAATATTCTTCAATGTATTTATTTTACAGTGTGTCCCAAAAAAGGAAACCAAGAATAAATGGTTAATTCTATAATAATTACTTAACATTCTTTGATTTAAAATGGCATTTGGTGTTATATAACTATGCCTTCTGTCTAATGAAGTCAAGTAAGTGGAGCTTGTGCTGCACTCAACTGAACAACAATGACACTTTTGGAGTAAGTCAGTGACCACTTTGCACCAGATTACATAAAATGATGACAGGACTAAACACAGATGAACCTGGATGATCAGTTTCAACTTTTCATTGTAGGGGCCATTAGTGCTTTAGGTTGTGTAAAGTGCACTGCTCGCAATGAAAACCCTACTAGCTGCCTGACAGATGTACACAAATCATGTAGCTGACAACAGAACAATGAGTTCTGACAATGATGCCTGACTAATTTTGTTTTCTTTGAACTATGTGAAAAAGTACACAGTTGTGTAATTAATAGTCCTAATTAGTTTTATAGATACTATTTTTTAACAGAATACTTCTCAATTTATTCCCAGTTTCCCTTATTTCTGGACGCACTGTATTATTATGCCTTCCAAGATGTAGTCGAATGAATATTTAGGCCTAATGAAATAAAAGGCCAAATAAATACAGCAAAAGTACGTAGGTCACAGTCCAGGACTGACATTGGCCATCTCTTTTAAGAGAGCTTCAGACGACGATTGTTTTGCTTTGCTGCAAAGCGTCTAGCACACATATTCATATCTAGCTCTTTTGCATGCTGTTTCAATACTGAGAACAGCTAGATTTCCAGTATTCCATTGACATCGGTTACTTTTTGAGATATGCCGTTAACTGACGAACGAACGCCAGTGAAAACATCCTGGCAGCAGTTAAAAGAAGTCCCAGGAAAGTCCCTTAAATGTCCCTTGTATAACGTTACACGGTGACCAAAATAGGACGTTCTGAAGACGTTTGTGAAAGACCTGGGACGTTATAAGGAGACCAAACGGTCGTTCAATTTGCGTCTCATTCAGAACGTCGCTCTGTGACCAAAATAGGACATTCTACGGACTTCAATAATGTCCCTGCAACGTCGCCCAGCGAACGTTGTGCTGAGGACTTATTGGGAACGTCGTGAATGTTCCGGAAATGTCAGGGGGATGTCCCCTGTTTGCTGGGATAGCCCTTGGATACGATTTTTTTTTTTTTTAATGTGTAGTTGGAGAAGGAATGCTGTTTTTGATTAAGCTGGTTTTACATAACTAACTTCAGCCTAAGTGTAACATTTTTCAATTAAAGTGAGAATGTGTAGAGAATTTGCAGACCTGTACATCTAAAGCCTGGAGTGATGCTTGTAATGTGAATATAGGCCACTAGATGGCAGTATTTACCTTTTTTGTTAAGCTCAGACTGGGAGTCATGTTTAGACATGTCCTGGACATGTCTGGGGCAAGTCTCAGAAAGTTAAAAAAAAAGAGGTCTAAATGTGGGTGGGGTCTGCAAAAGAGTATATAAGGAAAAGAATCGAGACAGTAAAGCAGTAGGAGAAATTGCAAGAAGAAGGATACGTGTGACCAGACCTGTCATTTCTGTTCAAGACCTGTGTAGTTTCTTTTGTGGATTTCTTTGCCTGTGTTTGAGCATTTTCTTCATCCAGGACATCACCAAGCCACCCCACCAAGAAGGGACTGTAATTATTTCTGTTTTTTTCTTATTTATCAATCTTGGTCTTTAGTTGTAGGTTGTTATTAGTCTTTGTCTTTGTTAAAAATTAAATGTGTTTTAGTTGTTGAAACTGTGTTTGTCGTCCCTTGCTGTTGCTGTTGTGTTATGAATGTAATAACAAATTGGGGCCATAACAAATTGGGGGCTCAAGGTCCGGGATAGACCATTGTGTGAGTAATTTATTGAAAATCTAACATTCCAAATTGTGAAATTGTTTTTGTGAATTTTCCAAGATATATATTGACAACAGCAATGGATGATTTCTTGGCATCACCAACCGTAGGGGTTTTGAAGTCTTTTAAAAAGACAGAACTGCTAGAAATTTGCAGACAGTTGGAGTTGACAGAGGTAAAACCAGCCATGCGAAAAGCAAGACTGGCTAGAGAGATAGTTGAATATTACATTGATGAAAATGTGTTTGCACCAGGAGATCTGGAACAGTTTCCAGTGGAAAATCCAAATATAGAAATGGAACTTAAATTAAAAATGCTAGAGATTGAAAGGGAGGAAAGAGAAAAAGAAAGGGAATATGAGAGGGAAGAAAAAGAAAAACAAAGGCAGTTTGAGTTAGAAAAATTAGCAAGAGAAGAAAAACAAAGAGAATTTGAGTTAGAAAAATTTGCAAGACAGAGAGATTTTGAATTAGAGAAATTCGATAGAGAAGAAAGACTCCAAATGGAGCAACTAAAAATAAAAATTCAAACTGAAAATAAATTTCGGGCTAGCCAGGAGGTAAAACTGGTGCCTCCATTTTCGGAAAAGGATGTTGACAACTATTTCCAGTGTTTTGAAAAGGTAGCAAAGAGTTGCCAGTGGCCAAAGGAACACTGGCCTCTGATGTTGCAAACTGTCCTCAAGGGTAAAGCTCAACAAGCCTATTCGGCTTTGTCTGCAGATGATTCCTCTGATTATGAGGTTGTCAAAAAGGTTATTTTGAGAGCTTATGAGTTGGTTCCAGAGGCTTACCGACAGAAATTCAGAGGTCTGAAGAAATCTGAAAATCAGACTTATGTTGAATTTGCTAATGAAAAGCAGGTTTGCTTTGAGCGCTGGTGTACTTCTATGGAGGTCAAGGATGATTTCAACTCACTAAAAGAGATGGTGTTAGTTGAAGAATTCAAGAACTGTGCTAAGGATGATGTTAAGACCTACCTTAATGAGAAGCAAGCACTGAACTTGCAATCAGCTGCCAAATTTGCAGATGAATATGTTCTCACTCATAAGTCCAAATTTCAGTGTCGCAGTAACAATAAATGGTCCCAATTTCAGAAAAAGGGTTACGGTGATACCCAAGATTCCTCACCCAAAGACAAAGACAAATCTGGTGATGGTGCTCAGAAATCCAGTAACAGGTCTGATCAAAGTGTGAAAGCTGACAGTGACAAAAGTGGTCTAGTTTGCAGTTATTGCAAGAAATCTGGTCATGTTACAACTAACTGTTGGTTCCTTAAAGCTAAGAAAGAAAAAGAAAAGGATACCAAACCAAATGCCTTTGTGAAAACAAGGTTAGAAACCCCTGTAGTAGATAACCAATCTGCTAAATTGCCTGCTTCTTGTGGGGCTAAAAAGCCTAATACAGCTGACTTTGTGAGGGAGGAATTTCTTCCATTTGTGTCAGAGGGATTTGTGGCTCTGAATGAGCATACTACTCCTGTCCCCATATATATCCTAAGGGATACCGGAGCTTCTCAGTCACTTTTGTTGATGGACTCCTTGGAGTTACGTGATGAGACCGCTTCAGGGGATTTCATACTTGTACAAGGTATTGAAGGGAGGACTGTATCTGTACCCCTGCGCTCTATATTCTTGAAGTCAGATTTAGTTACAGGACAGGTAAAGGTGGGACTTATGTCAAGTCTACCTATAAAGGGTGTTTCTCTGTTGCTAGGCAATGACCTGGCTGGGGGCAAAGTAGTTCCCCCTGTACATCTTACTTCACAGCCGAGCACTGAAGATGGGGATGAGGACCCATCTCTGTATCCTTCTTGCGCAGTGACTCGTGCTATGGCCAAGAAGGCTAAAGAAGATGATGTTGTGGTGCCGTCCAGTACATTGAATAGTCAGGACTCAGGTGGTTCGCCTCATGACTCTGATTGGCCTACTATGGTTTCTCCGTTTGAGGACTTATCAGATACTTTTATCAGTTCTCTATTCAGCCAGCCGGATGGGTCTGGTGATTCTGATGTGTCTGGAGACTTGTCTCTGTCCAGAAAGCGGTTGATTGAGGAGCAAACTAATGATCCTGAAATTGGTGTACTAAAGAGGAGAGCCCTTCCTGAAAAAGAAATAGATGCAGTTCCAGTTGGGTATTATCTCAAGGATGGTGTGCTGATGCGGAAGTGGCGCCCTCCTGATATCCCTGCCAATACAGATTGGACAGTGGTCAGGCAAATTGTTGTTCCGAAGGTCTACAGGAATGAGATCTTAACAATGGCTCATAGTTTACCTTTAGGAGGTCATCTTGGTGTTAACAAGACTGTTGATAAGATCATGAAACACTTCTTTTGGCCTGGGCTTCGGAAAGACGTTTCCAACTTTTGCAAAACCTGTCACACTTGTCAGGTAGTTGGAAAACACCAGTTAGACCCACCTGTAGCTCCATTGCAGCCTATTCCAGCATTTGGGGAGCCATTCTCTAGGGTCATTGTTGATTGCGTTGGTCCATTACCCAAGACTAGATCTGGAAATCAGTACTTGCTGACAATCATGTGTGCATCTACCAGATTCCCCGAAGCCATACCTCTACGTAACATCAAGGCAACTGCAATCTCGAAGGCTTTGATAAAGTTCTTCACGTTGTTTGGCCTTCCCAGGGAAATTCAGTCAGACCAGGGTAGCAATTTCACTTCAGGATTGTTTCAGCAGGTTGTGTATGAACTAGGTGCAAAGCAGATTCTTTCTAGTGCCTATCATCCAGAAAGTCAGGGTGCCTTAGAGCGGTTTCATTCCACTCTCAAGACAATGATGAGGACTTATTGTTATGACCATGAGAAAGACTGGGATGAAGGGGTTCATTTGCTGTTGTTTGCAGCTAGAGAAGCAGTGCAGGAGTCTACTGGATTCAGTCCATTTGAGCTAGTGTTTGGTCATGAAGTGAGAGGACCTTTGCTATTATTGAGTGAACAATGGCAAGAGAAAGAGCCGCATATCAGTCTGTTAGACTATGTTAGCAAGTTCAAGGAAAGATTGCGTGCAGCTTGTGACCTTGCCAAAGAGAACTTGAAATCAAGTCAGGGAAAAATGAAAACTTGGTATGATCATAAGGCTAGAAGCCGTGAGTTTAAACCAGGAGAAATGGTCCTTGTGTTGTTTCCCTTGCAGTCCAATCCATTGCAGGCTAGATTTCATGGTCCTTATGAAATTCTGACAAAACTCAGTGATCTCAATTACATTGTGAAGACTCCAGATAGGAGAAAACCAAAACAATTGTGTCACATTAACATGCTGAAGCCTTATCATGACAGAAATGCTAGGGTTGCTGCCGTCACTTCAGTGCTGCCGTCACTGACCATCTCCTATGGTCAAAACGTGTGAAGATGAGGGGGAGTTTCAAGATGATGAACCAAAAATTAAAGCTGAAGTTCTTTCATGTAAATTGTCAAACACTGAAGTGTTGCAAAATCTTGATGTAAAACTCCAGCACTTAGAACCCTCACAGAGAGATCAGTTTGAAAGGTTGATCAAGAAATATGAGGATTTGTTTCCTGATGTTCCAAAGAGAGTTACTATAGCCTCTCATGATGTAGATGTTGGTGATGCCAAACCAATAAAACAGCATCCATACCGGATGAATCCTGAAAAGAGAAAGATTGCTGAGAAAGAGGTTGAGTACATGTTAAAACATGATATTATCAGACCCTCCAACTCCGATTGGAGTTCACCCTGTGTGCTAGTTCCAAAACCTGATGGAAGTACTAGATTCTGTACAGATTATCGCAAAGTCAATGCTGTAACTAGAACTGATGTGTTTCCAATACCTAGGATTGATGATTGTATTGATAGTGTAGGGCAAGCAAAGTTTCTGACCAAGATTGATTTATTGAAGGGTTATTGGTGTGTGCCTTTAACTGAGAGGGCCAAGAGCATCTCTGCTTTTGCCACACCATCTGGATTGTACCAGTATGAAGTCCTACCCATTGGCATGAAAAATGCCCCAGCCACGTTCCAAAGGATGATACAGTCTACAATCGCCGGATTGCCACACACGGGTGCATACATCGATGACCTGATCACATGGAGTGACTCCTGGGAAGAACATCTAAAAGATGTAGAGACGTTGTTCCAGCGCCTGACCCAGGCTAACCTGACTGTTAACCTGAACAAGAGTGACTTTGGTTGAGCTACTGTCACCTATCTTGGCTACGTCATAGGCCAGGGTAAGGTGGCACCCATAAATGCTAAAGTCCAAGCCATCATGGACTTTCCAGTTCCTGACAACAAAAAAGCTTTGCGCCGCTTCCTTGGAATGATCGGGTACTACCGCAAGTTCTGCAAGAACTTTGCTGAGATTGCTCTCAGTCTAACTAACAAACTGAAGAAAGGCGTAAAGTTCACCTGGGATGATGCATGCCAGAGAGCCTTCGATCACCTGAAGTCTCTGCTGTGTCACTTCCCCGTGCTCAAATCTCCTGACTTCAACAAACCGTTCTCCATCGCGGTCGATGCAAGCGACCAAGCTTGTGGATCTGTGCTCCTACAGAGAAGTGACTCTGATGACATTGAGCATCCCGTGGCATACTTCTCAAGGAAGTTCAATCGCCACCGAGGGAACTATTCCACAATAGAGAAGGAACTGTTGGCTCTGGTCCTTTCTTTGCAACACTTTGAGGTTTATGTTTGTACAGGACAAAAGCCAATGATTGTGTACACTGACCACAATCCGTTAATGTTTTTGAGTAAGATGAAAAACAAGAATCGGAGATTGTTGAATTGGAGTTTGATTTTGCAGGAGTTTGACTTGGAAATTAAGCATGTGAAGGGTACAGACAATGTAATTGCTGATTGCTTATCCCGTGTTTGAATGTGTATATATATATCATGTGTTTGAATATTGTATGATATGTATATATAGACAAGTGTTCACTTAACCATTTTGTATTGAAAAGAAAAATTTTGCCTTTATGAGTCAAAATTTTTCCCTTTTGGAATGGAGGTGTAATGTGAATATAGGCCACTAGATGGCAGTATTTACCTTTTTTGTTAAGCTCAGACTGGGAGTCATGTTTAGACATGTCCTGGACATGTCTGGGGCAAGTCTCAGAAAGTTAAAAAAAAAGAGGTCTAAATGTGGGTGGGGTCTGCAAAAGAGTATATAAGGAAAAGAATCGAGACAGTAAAGCAGTAGGAGAAATTGCAAGAAGAAGGATACGTGTGACCAGACCTGTCATTTCTGTTCAAGACCTGTGTAGTTTCTTTTGTGGATTTCTTTGCCTGTGTTTGAGCATTTTCTTCATCCAGGACATCACCAAGCCACCCCACCAAGAAGGGACTGTAATTATTTCTGTTTTTTTCTTATTTATCAATCTTGGTCTTTAGTTGTAGGTTGTTATTAGTCTTTGTCTTTGTTAAAAATTAAATGTGTTTTAGTTGTTGAAACTGTGTTTGTCGTCCCTTGCTGTTGCTGTTGTGTTATGAATGTAATAACAAATTGGGGCCATAACATGCTCAATAAACATCATTTATTGTGGACAGTAGCGCTGTGTGACTTGCGTGTTGTTTCTGCGCCTGCAGTGTTGTAATATAGGCAGAATTTTATAGTGACAAGGCATGAGCACAATTGATATACAACATACTTTTGCTGATAACTGAGCCATAGGTCTATCAAAGAGGGTAAATGCGAAGCTTTTTCACATAAGGATCTTTGGTTCTGGTGTATGTCTCAGTTTGGGCGCATTTGCGAGCGCGTTCGGTAATCTTTTTAAATGACGTCATAAACCCAGCGCACCCTGTGAAAGTGCATACCCCGAATTAAAAAATCTATCTATTGGTTATTTGAATTGCGCCATTTTATCATTTTGAAAGCAGATGTGATTGCAATTGGACGAGAGCATTAACTGCATATCCGGGGAGAAGTGAGGGGTAGATCTACGGGCGGACCTTACCGCATCAAACAAGGACCAGAGAATAGCCACGCCCCTAAAGCATATACTGGTTTATCCTTTATTCTAGTCTATTTGGGAAATTCACAAAAATGAACATCATGATATATCGAAGGAGACTTGAAAATTGTGATAGATACAATAAAGTAATGTGGAAAATCATTATTTATATAATAAATCAGGAGGGAAAGTTGGGTCATTTTCTTATAGACTTCTATAGGACTGAACTTCTTTCTGCAACCACCGACATTGCCACCTGCTGGCCATTAAACAGAGTTCAAATTTTGGAGAATTCCGCATAGGCCTCAGTTCTCAGACTTGAGTGCTGCGTCCATCTTTTTATACACTCTATGGTCTGAACTGTCTGCTCGCTCAGATCCTCCCAGAGCACTGTGTGTGAGTGAGTTGCCTGGCAACCATTCATAAGTCCTAGGCGGAATGAACCATTTTGCATTTTTGCAAGGAGGGTGCTGGTAGTCTCAGACTGTCTTACTTTGATCAAAGCAAACTTATCATTAAACCTATATTACAAATTTGATTTTACTTTCATATTTTTGCCTTTTTTATAACCAAGATATTTGAGTAAAAGGAAAAAATATTGAAAGTTGCCCATGTCGTTTTCATCATTATTCCTACTTGGAAGTTAATGCAGCTTAAAGTTTGCATAACCTTACATTCATAAAAGCCAGAGCATGTGGAAGATAGGCCTTTCCCTGACTGACGTCCTACTATTATCGATCACAGTGAAGCTCGCTCAAGAGTTTGTTTGCTTTGCTTTCGTAAAGGGAGTTTCTCCATTGTGGGTGAAGTTCACCTCATCAAAACAATTCAGGATAACATTTCCTGGCGCAGCGCAGGTGGCGTAACGAGGCGCAGCCCGCGCAGTGGTAATTTCGTACGGCGCAGCCCGCGTAGTGGTAATTTCGTGAGGTGCGCAGCCTTCGGTGGACGAAGGTGCGCCAAGATGGGTGTGGCGGCGTAGTAGGGGGAGGTGTCACATATTCATCAAGACGCAGTGACAATTTCGTTGAAAAAGTCTCCGCTGGAGTTGCGCAGAAAACTCGCCAGCTCCAACCTAGTTTAATTTCCGTGCAGTGGTAATTTGGCTGACCGGCGCTGAGTGCGCACACGTCACCGAAATCTCTCAGGCAGGTTTACAGAATGTCAGGTACATTTCAATGCAAGAAATAATTACAGGAAGCACTATTTAATGTAACTATCTGAATAAGGACATAAATTATAGTATCTATATCGATTGTCCTGATGTCAGATTAAAGGCGGTTGCCACGCGTAATGGAAACTTGACCTGGCTTAACCCCATTCTGCAGATGTAGACGCCGGCGTCCGTAAATTCCAAAATTTAATTCCTAAGCAATTCTGTAATTGAATTTCCAAATGTCTAGCTTCACTTGAATAATTTTCAAAAATCTCTGTGTCACAAATCCTGAGTTCTAAAGCTTAAATAGGCTCATGCACAACAGGAAAAATTGGCAAAATTTTGTATTCCGCGCAAAGGGGTTTTTAATCAACTCAGCGGAATCTGTGATGCAAACTAACGACTTCACATCTTTTTCAGCCAACCACAAACTGTATATGTATATATATATATATAGCCTATATATCGAATGCTTGCGTTCTATGCCCAGTAAAGCCGCTTGCACACTGGACGCGAAACAAATTTTTTGCATGACTGATTACAAAGTCAATGCAAAGACGCGATAGTCGGACAGGGTTTCTATATAGCTCCTTGTCCGAAAGTCATAAAAGTTCTAATTTTCCCGAATATTCCAGGAATTATTAGACGTGCTAACTTGGCTATGTTTGTGTTCGACCTTCACAAAATGCAAACTATCGACTTTTCTTGGTCTTTTTTGCCTATTCATCTGTTTTCGAACAGATTCGCTTTACTTCCACAGCAGAGATAAAATAGTGCGTGAGCAAATGAATTCCATGACCATTGACAGTGTGAATAAATTATCGCATGCACGATCAAGACTGTTCGACACAAAATGCAAATTACTCCATGTCCAGCAGCCAGCAAAAAGTAAAAGTATTGATATGAGAACAGATTTATAAAGAAATAAAGAATAAAAATATATCAGCAAAAACGGGATATCCAACAAAGATGACCCGCCAATAAATAAATTGCAGTGTTCATTGGATGCTCTGTTGTTAAAATGTTTCTTTTTATTCTTTATTTCATTATCAATCTGTTCTAATCGTCCTTTTTTTCGGCTGTCAGACACGGAGACATTGTACATTGTCTCGCGCCAATGTCGACTCGTTTTACTGAGCAGAGCTTAAACAGAAACATTGATTGAAATTCTCGGTACTCATCTTGAAGAACTGAGCCCTCTTATCAAACACACTCGTTTAATATCTAAAAGAGTCAGTAGATTTGAAGAAATTAAAAACAATAATAGACTGTAGGACGCGGAGATTTATTAAAACCCTGTCAGACTTTTGGACACAAGACGCAATCTGTCGAGCGAAAAATTTGTTTCACATCCAGTGTGCAAGCGGCTTAATACTAGGCTACTATTATTGTCACTTAGATTTTATCGTCTTTAGTGGGGGAAAGGAATACAGCCTGATTGCTATGATCTCGCACTGAGTTAAGATCTCATATTGAAAATAAATGTGTAACGTATCTTGCATTGTTGTCCATTCATGTTAATCCCAAAATTTTAAGCGGCAACAGTTAGTAATAATAGGAACACGCTATCCATCGTTTCTCTTGCCAATGAGCAATATTTGACTCGGCTGTGTTATACCCAAATACGCCTTCTTTGCCAACTTGCGCTGGAAGGCGGGGCAGAGGCGGGACAGAGTACTAGCGCCAGGCTACGCCGGGCACGAAATTGCCACATACGCCTGGACACGACCCGTTGGCGCGGCGCACCCTTCATTTGCCGCGCCTGCGCCTGGTCTATGAAATTAGAGCACTATATCTCAGTATGACGTACATGACTGCCGTTTACCAACATCACTTTGTGACACTTGTAAAACAAAGGTTTATAAGATGAGGCAAGGTAATCTTGACCAAAAATTCAACTGTCTGTCCCAATTAGAACAGCTAATTGAAGGCCAGTGTTGGATCAGCCCCAGAGTTCAGTCTTGTGACTGTTTGATTTGCCAAGTGGCGAAAGCCAATGGATTCAAGGCCAAGCACATACAAGGTAGCCTCAAAAGAGGGCGTCCAAACGACTCCGAAAAGCAGTAAGTGCCATGGTTGTGGAATGGCTAGATATTCTGAGCAAGCTTTTGAAGCATGCTGACTTCTCAAGATTCTGGGAGAGGCATCAGATAAAGGATAGCAGCAAGAAACTATTTGGTTTGCGCTGAAAGCAAGCCGTCAAAGAGTACAATAGCGCACGTCTAAGCATTACATTTAGCTATATAGAACATTTTTGCCACACGAGGGTTAAAGAAAGGAGATGGACTACTATTACTATTTTCACATTCTTTTGATCGACAACCCTGCAGAGGAGACTTTCAGAAACAAATCGCCAAAGCGCAGAAGTTTTTAACCCTTTACAGTCAATTAGAAAATTTCAAGGTGGATGCCGAAGAAAAAGTGGATTTTCTCCAATAATTCCCAACAGATTTTTTTTTATTTTTGCATTTTCTTTATCTGCTCACTAAGACCTAAAAAATGACATAAGTCTTGCTTCAATATCTTATTTTCAGAGTTTCAAGAACGTTAAACCCAGTGTGCACAGACAGTGTGAATGAAGAATTCTTTCAGTTCCTCTCTGTCTCACAGCGCCTGTGAGATCACCACGGCAAGCACACAGGGGTGCAGCTGTCTCCATGGAGACTCGCACACACAAAGAGGAGCTGCTGTGTCAGACTCACGCACACACACACACACACACAATTAAACAGGCCATTATACACAAATTTCAGAGTGGGAAGTGCTCTGAAATTTGTGCTTTAAACAATGTCAGATGATACCTGTGCGTGTGTGAGAGAGAGAGAGAGACAGACAGACCGACTACCAACCTACACTCTGCTTGACTGCCACTCAAGTGCGTATGTGTGTTTGTGAGAGACATTGCTTTTAACTGTAGCGTTAACATTTTGGCAAGCATACTCTCGAGGTTCGTCCTAATGAAACACAGTTCTAGAGTCATTTCGCATTGTTTCATGTGAAATTCATTTCATCATTTTGTGGACTAAAATACTTGTGATATTATGAATGTGATACTTGCTCACTGATTAATCTTGATCTGCATTAAGAGCCAGTTTTTCTCAGATTGACCCAGTAATGCATTAGGAGGTGATGCATCATAGTCATGAAATTTGGTCATTCTTGGAGTTGCTGACAGTCCGTCTCAAATGGCAAAATCCAAATTTTGAGGTCTCTGGACCCATTACGTTTTTTCTAGGACTCCCAGAAGATTTAGGGATTAATCAGCCAGTAAAAGAAAACTTTTAGGAGCCTATATCTCAGTGTGCCCGCACCTGCCCAGACTTACTTTCATGGATATGTATCTACAATTAAAGGTCTTTTAGAAAAAAGTGAAAATTTCCATGAGACGTTAGCTGAGAGGAGGTGCTTCAATCACCTCCCAAAGCCGACACAACCCATTTTCCATCAAGGATTTACAGGCTGCGCCCTCGGCAGCCAAATGTGTTTTATACATATTACGACAGTTTAGTTACCCCTCTTCCTAATTAACATAAATGCGGGTTGGGCTGTCTCAGGCGCATGGATATAGAGGGCGCTGTTTACGGTCACAACACAGTTTTTGGCTAACTTTGGCGTAAAATATCTTCATGCGCCCTTGATCATACATAAATATATACATACATTTTTAAATAATCAAAAAAATATTTACTTTGGGTAATATGAAATCATGGTGATATAGACATGGGGGTGATTCAAATAATTTCACTTTTTAATGAATGCATATAGTGATAGTTGTGTTAATTATCATCTCTTTCCTCATTACAGTAAAATGAAATATAACATATTTGCCTATAGCTCAGGTAACATTCTTGCTTTGTTTCATGAATTCATTTTCACAAATTTATGTAGAGAGTAAATGCAGCATAACAGACAATCACAAGCATACATCTCATGTGCTTACATTATGTCCCTCAGGGGAAGGGCTTCGGCAGCAGATGCAGAGCAAGTTTTTCAGCCACGGCGGCTGCTTAATCAGGGAGATGTAGAGAAGGGGTGCAGTGATGGAACTGTAGTACATAATGGTGAACAGAATGTTTTCAATCATGCAGAATTCTGGGAAATCAGGTTGATGCGTAAAGAGCATGATAACAACTACAGGCAGGTAATGAAACACTATGATGCCCAGATAGATCTGCACGATCCTGAGGGCTTTCTTTTTCTTGGGGTGCATCTTCTCCTTGCCCAAGACTGACTTCCTCAGATTCCACATGATAGAAATGTTACAGAAAACCATGATAATGAAGGCAGCCAGGATCAGCCCGATGTAGATGTTAACTGCGATTTTCCTCCACGTTGTCCTGAGGACGGAATAGACCATCATGGGCCCCCAAACAAGCATGGAAATAGCCACTCTGATGTTCTTGTCCTTGATGCTGGTGAACACAATGGGGTGGACCACGGCCACGTAGCGGTCCAGGCAAATGCAAGTGAGAAAGAGTGGGGAGCTGTTTTTTATCCCAGTGATAAAGTACAATATATAATCGAAATATGTGATTTTGAGCCAAGAGGAGCCAAAGATGCAGATGGGAGTCATCAAGCACAGAAATGCATCGGCGATGGCCAGGTTGAAGATGAAGATATTGGAGGTGGAAGAGTCACTCTTCTCTCTGGCCACCAGCCACATCACCATGATGTTGGCAGGGTAGCCCACTGCAAGGTTGATGCTTCTTTCAACAAACAGAAACGAATACTCAACAAGTGATGTTGAGTAGCACCCCTGAAATGTGTCTGAGAGTTGGAGACTGGATCCTGAAGAGGAGTGGTTGAAGGGTTGGCTAGAATTGATGACAGAGCTGTTCATTTTGGTTTTATTTTATCTCGCAGGTTTAAGGGTAGACGATCCTTAGAAAAGAGAGTGAATGTAAGTTGCATGGTCAAGTCTAACTGAACTCACCACTTAAACTGACTGCAAGGCTAAATTAAGTTCTTAAGCTGATTCCAGCATTATTTTACCTGATTCTTTTCTCCAAAGTATTCCTCATCATCAAGCATCAAATGCATCATAGAGATGTAAACACTTATACTGGCTTATTTTGTACGAAGATAAGCTCTCTCTTTTGAGGAATTATTCATGTCAAAGAAGACCTGCGCAATTTAGTCGCAGTGTTACACTGATCTTTTTTGTTTTCTGGGAAGATTACCTCCATCCAGGGAAAATGACCTCTCCTCTGATACACCAGCTTTACTCTTTAAAACTGCACTGGAGCTCCCTGAGACCGGAGACAGTGTTCCCAGAAAACAAGGTTTGCCCTTTTGGTCTATATTTTATTGTCTGCAAAAGTCTCTCACTCAAGCACAGCATAAGAAATGAATGAGTGGTTTATCAAATGGAAAAAATGAATAACTTACCTGAGAAACTGCAATGGCTCAACATAACACTCCTCAAGGTCAGACAGCCCAGAAGGCCCCTGTATCCTGATCACCTGTGTCCAGGAGGGTTATGTTTTTATTCAATTTAGTTCCAGTTCATACAAATATATAAATTTTAGTGGTACGTAAGCAGTCAGACAATAGCCAGTCACAAATCCATTGAGGGAACAGCAGCATTTGCGGTGACTGTACAAGACCCTGTCAGCACAGGATTATATTTAAGGATGGGTGGGTGTGCAAGAGGACTCACATACAGGGGGGTTGGGTTTGCAGAGTGAGTTTGTGATGTAACAAACAGATCTGCAGTGAAACAGAGGAGGGGCTAAAAGGAGGGGTAGATGAGTGCCCCCCTGTCCCTGTTCTAACAATATATTATTTGTCACTGATGCAATCCAAGAAGTGCATCCCAGACAAACAAGTGATGTAATGCAGTGAGCCTACTGGAGCACAGGTGAGACTGTAACCTGGTGTAAGGCCTTACTCATGAAACCACAAGGTTCATCAAAGCAGACTCACAAAATTATTTTCATCCTCATAAAAAAAAGAAATTGAATAATCAGAATCAGTAAATCTATTTTTTTCAGAGCCTCCAAAGGGTCATGGTGGGAATTTTTTTGGAGAGATATGTTTGCGTTCCCCCGCAATTCATTTGCATTCCCCAGAAAAAGTTTTACATTCCCTGGCAAAGGGTTTGCATTATCTCGCAAAAAGTATTGTATTCCCTTGCAAAAATTTTGCCCAGTCTTTAGTCATCATAGGTACACTTTATTGAGTCACGTGATGCACTTGAAGCGAGGGGGTCATTTTCGCCAGACTCCCTCTCTCACAACCTATTTCTCGTTATATTTTAAAATTGTACGACACTTTAAAATTCCAAACTGCAACTCTAGAGGCCAAACATATCCGGGACTGAAGTACAGGAAAACCCATGCAAAACTTTGGGGAGAACCTACACTGAGACCAAAAAGCTACTCATATCTACAACCCCGATTCCGAAATAGTTGGGACAAAGTGTAAATTGAGAATAAAATCAAAATGCAATGACTCTCAGATCATATGAGCCATTATGTTATTTACAATAGAACATAGATAACATTTCAAATGTTGAAACTGAGACATTTTACATTTTTTTCCATAAAATGAGCCTATTTAAAATTTTCTGGCTGTAGCAGGTCTCAAAAAAGTTGGGACACAGGCAAAAAAGGGCTAAGAAAGTAATTAATACCTAAAGGAATCAGCTAAAAGAACATTTAGCTAGTAATTAAGTTAAATGGCATCAGGTGTGTAACATGATTGGCTATAAAAGAGATGTCTTAGAGAGGCTGAGTCTCTCAGAAGTAAAGATGGCCTGAGCAGGGGCAGAGCCAGGGAGAGGCCAGGGGTGGCCATGGCACCATAAATTAAACTTCGCCCACCCCTCCAGCCACCACATCACCACCACTGTTTTTCCAGCAACTTTTTCTGTGCACAAGTGTTCCCACAGTGACGCAATTCAACCTCAAGGAAGTAGTTCTCCACCACTACAGATAGAGGCGGTAATACACTCAACTTGACTTTTTATACACTAACATAATTACAAACGAAGAAGAAGTAGTAGTTGTGGTTCATGTGCATGTGCTCCATGCATAAATATCCTTGGCTCTATACAGCAGCGGCCCAGAGCATGTTGGTCAAACGAAGCAGGTACCAATATCAAAGGACATGAGCCTATGGGAGGATACTCATCGTTTATAGATACAGTGGCTCCAATAAGTATTTGTTCACTACTTGAAAATTCGACTGGAAGCCATGTTTGTGCCCAGACCATCTGTAACCGGCTCCATGAAGTACAGTAGTGTACAAATACTTATTAGAGCCACTGTATGCACGTCTGGCGAGGTACCTCTGCTGCGTGTGGCCCCTGGGCACCCCCAAAAATGCTGAAGTAAAGCACTGGATCAAACATTATTGGTACCACATAAAACATTAGGGATGTGAATAAGTTTATTGTAATGCTGCTACTTCAGGCCCCCCAGACCCCAAAAAAGGGTCCCAAAATTTGGCCCAGATCAAACATTGGAGATACTGCATCAATCCAAATTAAAATGAACAAGTACATCCCACTGATAACAGAAAGCCCTATCCCAGACAAAATTACAGCCCCAAAAATGGACCCTTGTGACCATTTCAGTAAAACTAGGCTAGAACAAATGTTCAGAGTACCAGATGCAACCAACTGTAAATGAAGGTACACATCATGTACATCAGGTACTGCCCCCTGCCAGACAAATATTCTACTGTCTTGTCCACCAGACACCCCCACCCCCTTATAATGTCACACCCTTTATAGTTTCTTTGAGAGTCAATATTCTCTCAGCAATGTCCTATCTACATGTCAGCTTCAGAGTCACTGTCGTCACTCCATGATGGCTCTGAAAGGGAATCCTCTGCGTCATCATATTCGGTATCCTGCAAGTTCTCCGTGCCTCGTTTTAAAAGTCAGGGCCCTCGGAATTCTACCAATGAAGTGTAGAGCTACTTTGAGCCTTGTTCATGATGAAAAAAATAGCGATTTCTTTGCATGGCAACGTCATGCCCGATTCACAACCGTTGTAAGCCTGTTGGGAGCTTCGGCTAAAAATCCATTTATTTCGAAAAGTTGCTTGCGTACAGAGGTGGGGAATACAACAAAAGTTTGTACTCATTATCTTGTTTCAATTCACCCCAAGTCAGCTTCACACCGGAATTCTCCTCTAACCGAGGTAATAAACAATACAAACCAGAGCAACTTCGAAGAATATCAACATGTAAAAAGTACCAGTTGATATGCTTCATGTTCACCAAAATCAACAGGGATACTGTCACTTGTTCCCTCTCTGGGTGTTTCTGTCGTCTGAAAGAAAGGAGGCATGAAATTTTGGTTGTGGATTATAGAACATGGCCACGTAGAGGATCTTGGTAGAGGATTTTCTGATATACAGTGTGTCCCAGAAAATTTGTTTAATTCCCATTATATTATACAAAGTTTATTCAACAAACTCTCTGGGACACGCTGCAGAAAGATATACATAATATGGATGTACCTGGTGACTGTCAGTTATGCTATTCCCATCATATTTTGCTCTATCACCATTGACTGTTTCAGTTGTCTCCTGGAAAAAAAAAAAGAATTTAGCTTGTCTACCCAATTGGTGCCAAGAAAAAAGTCTGCCATCAAGGGTAAAGGTACAGTTATGAATGATTTGTATAGTTCATTGCAAGTAATTGAGGAAAGCAAGAAAACGTACGGCCTGATCATGTTCTGCTCCATAACTTTTTGGACTGCTGGGGATGACTCCATCCATCATTCGCGATTTTCTTCCAATATGCCTGAAGGAGAAAATTGCTATTTTAGTACCAAAATACAGACTTTCAATAACAGTATGGAGTAACTTTCACTTCAAGTATACCAAAGTTGCAAGCCTTTCATACATTATTATTATTATTATAACCTTTATTTAACCAGGTAAAATCCCTTTGAGATCATGATCTCATTTTCAAGGGTGACCTGGCCAAGAATGCAGCAGCACATGTCGTAAAGAGCATTCATAAAATACAATAAAATAAAATTAATACACAAATACATTGAAATAAATAGAGCACAATTGAACATAATAAAAACAAAGTGCAAAGGGATCGTGTTACAGAATAATTAAAAGCAGAGGCACTGTCCAGATGATTTTTCCTGTTGATCTTTTTAGAGACGATGGAAGACATTAAAAGAAACCAGTTCAGACATTTTTAGATCGGCTTGATAATTGTTCCAAGAGGACGGGGCAGCAAAACTGAATGCTTTTTTACCAAGTTCAGTCCGAACTTGTGGAATATTCAAGTAAAAGAAGTCATTGCACTGTAAAGCATAACGGCTTTCTGCTCTTCGGAGAAGCGAACATAAATAGGAAGGGACCAAACCGAGGAGTGCTTTATAGATTATAAGCATCCAATGTGTTTCTCTCCGAGTGCTCAGAGATGGCCAGCCAGACTGGGCCTAAAGTTGACAATGATGTGTAAGGCGACTACAGCCAGTGAAAAACCTCAGTGCACTGTGGTATACAGTGTCCAGAGCTGATAGGCTTTCAGACGGAGCACGTATATACAGCACATCTCCATAGTCAATTAAAGGTAAAAAAGTTGACAACACAAGCAAATTTTTGATTTGTTGGCGTTTAAGACCAATTTGAGACTTCGCAGGCAGGCCTCAACAACATTGAAAGCAGCCTGTAACAACTCAAATGCATGTGCAACAGAGGACGCGCAACAATAAATAACAGTATCGTTGGCATACAGATGATAGGCAGCATTTGACACAAAAAGATCATTTATGTAGATAGAATAAAATGGGTTCATGGACCGAGCCTTTAGTGATCGCTAGTAAAGATGATGTGGTATTGGCCGTCTGAACACATTGAGTCCTCTTGGACAAGTAATCAGCCAACCAGGTAACTGCCTGGTTGGAAATGCCGATTTTCTTTAAGATGTTAAGCAATATCACGTGGTTGATCGAGTCAAACGCCTTAGAGAGATCAATAAAAAGGGTGACGCATGCTTTTTTAAGATCGAGGGCTTCAATGAAATCGTTTAAAACTTTCAGGGCAGCTGTAACGGTACCGTGTTGCTTCCTAAAGCCAGATTGAAATTGATTAAAGTACTATTAGATTCTAGGAAATCTTTTAATTGCTCACTGATGATTTTTTCCAATATTTTTGCAATAGTGCATAATTTGGAAATAGGCCTGTGATTATTCACATCTTATGAGTCACCTCCCTTTAACAAAGGGAAGGACAAAAGCAGATTTCCAATCTTTTGGGAGTTTGTTGGTGCTGAGGCTGAGATTGGAAATGTGTGTCAAAGGCCCAGCAATATGATTAGCAGCCAACTTCAAGAAAAAAGGGTCTAATTTATCAGGACCAGCTGCTTTTTTTTATCCAAACTGGTGAGGGCTCGACAGACCTCAGATGTGGACAAAGGTTCAAAGTAAAAGAAATTTCCTATATAGCTGCTTAACGCCTCATCCTTAGAATCCTCGGTCACATCAGTTTTTAATTTATTGGAATTTTCCTCATCATATTGATGACCCGCTGAGACAAAGCGCTCATTGAAAAAATCTTGCTGATTTTTCAGTCAAATTGATGGAGCCTTTGACCAAGAGGTTTGGTAATTCAATTTGCTGAGCAGCGCCAGATCACGAATTTACCACCTTCCAAAATTTCCTCGGATCATTTAAGTTGTTTGTGGTTTCTGTTAAATAGAACTCAGCTTTGGCCTTCTTAATCAAAGATGTACATTTATTACGCATCTGACGGAAGCAATGCCAATCGTTCTCAGATTTTGTTTTTCGAGCTCTAGCCCAGGCAGCATCTCGGTTTTTTATAAGATTTCCAATTTCTGGGTGAAACCAGGGATTGTTGCGCCCTTTTCCCCCTGAAATTCTGATAAGGAGCATCTTTATCAATTAAATTCAGGAATTCCTCATGAAAATAGCTCCAGGCCAATTCCACATCATCAAATAAGGAGACCCTGTCCAAATTACAATAATACAGGTCACGGATAAAGGCTTGTTCATGAAAGTGCTTAAGGTCTCTCTTGAACACAATGCGTGGCTTGGTCTTCAGGAGTTTAGCATTTCTAACCACTGCGATGGTGCAGTGATCACTCAGATCATTTGCAAAGACACCTATATTATTATATTTATGAGGGACATTGGTCAGAACTAGATCAAGAAGTGAAGATCTAGATGGAAATTTAATATTGGGCCGGGTTGGGCTATCGATGAGCTGAGTGAGATTAAGAGTGTCACAAACCTGTTTTAGACTGTCTGAAGTTGAGGATAACCAGTCATCGTCTAGATCCCCCACAAGAACAATTTCACTGGAGTTAAACCCTGCCACATAATTGGATAGGGTTGAAAGAGCTTCACTGCAGGCCGAGGGGGGTCTATAGCAGCCTATAATTATAAGAGACTGGCGTTGCGAGAATTCAAGTTTTAAAGCAAGGAATTCAAATTGTTTGGTCAATGATATAGAGATAATGAGAGTGGCCTGAAATTTCTTTTTAATGTAAATGGAAACACCTCCTCCTTTCCTGGGTCAATCACATCGAAAGACATTGTAATCATTAATAGAAATGTCTTTATCTAAAGCATTTTTATTCAGCCAGGTTTCTGATAGCACGAGTATGTCTGTGTCGGTTGACTGTATCCAGATTTTTATTAAATCCATTTTAGGGACCAAACTCCTGACATTCATGTGAATGATCCCAAGTCCAAACCGTGCCCTAAATTTGTTCTGGGTATCAATAATGCTCAGAGGGTTAGGGTTAGGGTTAGGGTTATATTGCCAGACAATAAGTATAAAAGTAAAATAAAACACTTCCTCTTTACAACTGTTGTTTTAACAGTAGCCTTGTTATTTGGATTAGATATTTCCATAATTAAAGATTCTGTGGGTCTAAAATTGTTTTCCAAAACTGAAAGGCACAACAGACGAAGGAGACAAAAATCATTTAGAACTGGCTCATAACGGGGCTTCAACATTTGACTGGTCAAGTCAGTGGATGACAAGGACCAGGAAAGTGTAACTGTACTAGGAAGACCCAGAGAGGGGCAGGACATATTACTATGGTCACCGCCAAAGTTATGAAGCACAGGACCCCATCTCGCAGTCTTCTGAATAGACTCTCCGCCGCTGATGTCCCGGTGGACGCGATTAGCCACACATGGCTCACGGCAGGTGACTTAATCTGAGACATCAGGACTGCAGGCAGGCCAATCCAGCGCCAGCAGCCTTGCGCTTGTTATCTGTGCAGAATGTGGTTTGGTGTTGCCCTATTATTAAATGTAGGGATGTCCCTGGAACTGACGTATAGATAGCAGCATATGTTGCGCTGCCTTTTTTCCCCCAAAACTTCTTAAAATGTTCACTTGTCAGACCACAAACCATGCTACCACTGTACTTCCGCCGATGTCCGATGACGCCAAGCCTAGAAACACTGGCAGGGCTTTGCAACAGGGTTGATTTATGCAATCTTTAACTTGCATAGGAGGATTCAGCAGGGAATGGTGATGACTTTCAAAGGTCTGCCTAAGCATTTCCAAGCCCATGTTGTGACATACATCAAAGTTGAGTGACCGTTCTTAAGACAGTGATGTCTGAGGGCTCAAAGATCATGTACATTCAGAAGTAATTTTCAGCCGTTCCCTTTAGGCACCAAGATTCAGCTAGATTCCCGTAATCTATTAATTATATTACAGACAGATGAAATACCCCAAATCCTATACATTAATCTTTGTTGCTCTAAAAGAAATGGATTATACAGTAAGCTGATGCATCTCCTGGCAAATTGGCAAGCCATAACACATCTTTGCTCTTGAGAGACTTGGCCTCTTTTGGATACTTTTTTAAGATACTACATTTGATTATTTCAAGCGAATCATGATAAGCATAAGTTTTCAATAAGTGTGTTGTCAATTAAGCTCACAAGTTAAAGCACTAAAAAAGTTTTCTTGAGGTGTTTTCAGTGTAGAACAAAGAGAATTAAAATTTTAAGCCCTTCCTTTTGATTGAATTTGCATTTTCCATTAAATATCTTCTTTTGGCATGGTAAATGCATATTTTCTCCATCTTTGTTTTAGGTTCATCGTATTGAAGCTCATTTATTTCTATGAAACCCAATCTTGGAAATGTATTGCAATGAATGATAAAATAGCACAAGTCACAGAAGGGTATCTACTCTCCTTGTATAGTTCACTACAGGCGGTGCTCTCTTTAAAATGAAATAATAATGTAAAGCGATGCAATAATTATGTATAAATTATGTAATTTAAATGGTGAGCCTTGACTATGTCTAAAATTTATTTTTACCATCGCTTTTTAAGGACTCATAAACAGGTAAAGCTCAACTCTCAATTCTGCTGGATAAGTTCAATCCAAGAATATAATGAGCAGCTCTGTGGTGAACTCCAGCACACTCAACCCCTCCTCCTCAGGATCCAGTGCCCTGCTGTGGTATAGGTTTCCACTGTGCAAAGAGGCACCGGAGGCATTTGTGTTCTTTTACCTGGTAAAGGTCTTTAACCTGGTGGTGGGCTCTCCTACAAACTTTATGGTGGTGTGGCAGTTGGCCAGAGGGAAGAGTGACTCTTCCACCTCTGATATCTTCATTTTCAACCTGGCCATTGTCGATGTCTACTTCTGTTTGATGACCCCTATTGACCTGACAAATCGCCTACAGCTCAATAACCGCTATATATGGTACTTCCAGCGGTTTGCTTATGGGATCAAGGACACCACCCCACTCTTCATCACCTGCATTTGCCTGGACCGCTACATGGCCGTGGTCCACCCTATTGTTTTCTCTAGCATCAGGGACAATAAGATCAGGGTGGTTGTTTCCATGTTGGTTTGGGGGCTCATGCTTGCCAGGGCATTCACCAAATCAATTTTGGGGGTGAATACTGCAATGAACCTCTTCACAGGGCTGATCCTGAGTGTCTTCACCATCATGGTCTTCTGCAACCTCTCAATCATCTGGACTCTGAGGAAGTCAGTGGTTGGCAAAGAGAAGATGCACCCCGTGAAGAAGAAAGCCCTCAGAATGGTTGTCATGACCTTAGCCATCATCGTCTTTACCTACCTCCCTCCAGTGGCTCTTTTCCCCTTTGCAGAATACTACAGCATCTTACACCATGAGTGTTACATAAAAGTGGTTGTCTTCTCCTTCATGGACCTCAGCAGCAGCATTGAGCCCCTGCTGTACGTCTCAAAGATGGATTACTGCACTGCTAAACCAGACCTCCCAACATTTGGATTTTGCAATTAGTATTTTTTGCCGTAGTATCCTAATACTATACCGGGATAACTACACCGACATAATAACCCGACCGCGTGTAATGCCAAAGTGTACAATCATGTTAAAACTCTTAATAAAAGTATAGAAGAATACTCACCCAACATAGTGACATCCAAAGAAGCTGACAGTTGACCATGTTCAATGTGGAATGTCATCCAACAGAATTACTTAGTGACTGTCCTCCAATCACAGATTCATTTCTTCAGTAAACTTGGAAACTTAAAAGTCCTGGATCCCCCAGTCTACACAGACACTATGTGACACTAATAACATGTGATGAATCCCAGGAATACACGGCCACACACTGCACACTGCGCCTTATCAAAAGCGTTGATTTGTTAGCCTACTGCTGCAACGGCAAGCAACAGTTATCGGGCATTTATTACCTTCGCCAGCGACTTCGCTGACGAAGGTAATGTTTTGATCCCCGCGTATTTATTTGTTTGTGTGTCTGTCTGTCTGTGTGTATGTATGTGTATCGAATAACTCAAAAAGTACCAAACGGAATTTCATAAAATTTGGTGGGTTGATTTGGCATGACCTGAGGATCAATCGATTAGATTTTGGGAGTGATCGGGTCAAAGGTCAAGGTCAAGGCCACGAAAAGGTCAAAACCGACTTTCGGCCATATCTCGGTCAATTTTTATCCGATCGGCATGAAACCAACGCCAAAATGTGCAGAATTATATACCCGATCCTGTGATGTGAAACACGGTACAATGGGGTCAATACCCTTCTTAGCGGTTGGGGGTCAAAGGTCAGGGGGGTCATTACCTTTCGAACTTAAAGGCGTATTGATATAAAAAAAAAAAATATCGTACTCTTCTCATTCATCGATCATTTAAAAAAATAAAAATTGGTCCTCAGAGTTATGTGGCGAGGGATTCAGTGGCGTCGGCGAAGGCGCTCTACCGAGTGCCCGTTCTAGTTTCTCTATGAAGCCGAATATCTCGAAATGATAGATAAAAGTTAAATCCACAATTTACCGTTCTAGCGATGTCCAACTCAAGGCTGACAGCGAAGTCATTTTCCCGCAACAAAAAGTTAGATTTCTGCAAATTGCGAAATCGGTCAAATTGCGGAACCGGTCAACCCACTGTAGCCTATATCGAAGATTACTCGCACCCCGTCTCAGTAAAATTCATTTAGGGAAAGAACTTGAATGTTTTTCGATTTATAGCCTATAGGCTACGGTTTCGTTTTAAAATGCTAATTGGCTATTTTTGCATCGTCTGTATTTGTTTTAATGACTTCTCATCCATTCAGATAACCATTCAGATGTTCAAACAATGTTCGCAAAGCTTGCAACTAGAAAATAATTGCGTACAATATGAATTTAGTTCGACCATAACGACTCTTGAATGCACTAAAAAAAGCAAAATGAACTATTTGCGGAACCTTACACAGGATGTTTTTAGTAAGCTTATTCTATATCTATCAATAAGGAAACGCAATTTTAAAAAAAAGATCTGCCCAATATCTTTTCTCTAAAGGACAATGTCACTTAAAATTGAATGGCTCTTTCGTAAACTGAATTCACGGAATTAAAAGCGGATACACTTGGCACTGATTCAATACAGCTGAGTTCATGTCATCTCTATTTATCACTCATTGTCACCCTATATATTCCCTTTAAGCTCATTGTAGCCTATTAAAGAATTAATGACCTGGTCAGCGCGTGGCAGAAATTTTCTACAAAATGCCCAACCATAAACTGACATCACATTCACAACAAGGGAACCTGTCACGATACGACGCATTTCCCCTGAGTTTAGGACGAAGATTGACTCCTTGGCGAGAGACAACCTCACACCTCTGCAGGTCCAAAAACGCATAATTTCATAGAATAACGTGATCATAAGCTCACGGGCTATTAAGTTGTATTTTGCCAATTTGTTTATTTATATTGCAGCTGGCTTTTCAAAACCAATAAATCAATTGCGGCAAACTTCGCTGAAGATCTACCCACAAACTCTCAGAATCACAGTTTCTGCAATAAAAAGACATATTTGAAATACCAAAAAAAATTTCCTTCAAGAATACAATTTCTTTTATTTCGCTGTCGAATTCAGCCATCATAATAGGCTATTTTTCCTTGTTCATGCTAGGCTTTTTAAACAGAGGATCAGCCACGCGCTTTCCAGAGGTCGCATAAGCTCTCACTTCCACTTTCACTGCAAGAGAAAATAAAAAGATGTTTAAATACATAACGGCAAACACACGTAATTCTAACAGTCAAAATGCCCTCTATTCTATAACTTACACGCAGTACTACATTCAGTTCCGCGGAGCCACATGGGGTTATTACTAGCAGTAAATTGTCCGGTGATACGTCTCATTGGTTAGATCGTGGTTAGAAATGGGTAAGAAGGGCGAAATGTTCGAGATAACCGGGTGTGAACTAACGGCATCTCTGGTTTTAACGGTGACTGTACTGTAGGATACAATCACTGTACTCTGAAGTACAGCACAGATGGGTGCCCTGGAGACGGGGTTGGGTTCGCTTGTCGTCTGCTATTCTCAAGCCCGCGAAAACGGTGCTTTTCAATTTTTGAAAAAATCGATCTTCCAATTCGTAAAAATTGGAACTGATTGCGTATTTTCGTAAATGGGCCCAAAATTCGTAAAAAATACGGCTAATTCGTACATGTTGGGAGGTCTGCCTAATTATAATTTAATTATTTTTCTGTACTGAATGTAGCCCATTATTTTGTCGCTGTTCGATCACATGGGGGAGAGAAGCCGTGTCTTCAATTGCCACTTGATTACTCTTGAATTGGAGAGCGTGTTAATAAAGAAAAACCATCTAGAATTACACAGGACTAACTGTTGTCAATAAACGGATGGATATTTCCCCCCGAATTTTCAGGTGTAGCGCCGGCCCTGGATGAGATACTATGACAGTAAGTTAATTGATGCTCAGATCAGTAGTGTTTTACATGTACTTTGAATCCTTTACTTTCCTCACACTATAGGTGTTCGTGATGAGGCAGTGGATTGCATCCAGTTCTTGGAAACCAATTTGAACAAAGTCGCCTTACCATCCCAGGTCCTCTTCAGTTAATATTGTGCGTCAAACGACCAAATAAGATTCTACACCAAATTTCCATCAGAACGTGTTTTACATCTTGGGTTGATGTCCAAAAAAGTAGAACTATTAATTCATTAATATAGCGCTCGGTGGAATTAAAAGATAGGAAACACAGAAATCGGGTGCAAAAAGTGTATTTACAATAAGCGGTACAAAGGTGAAGGATAGGTGAACAGTAAATAATCTATTTACAAAAGTATTTACAAAACAAAGTTAGAGGAAAACAATAAGGTCTAAAGCACTGCCAAATAAATGAAAGGAATAAAACAAAACTCTTATAGAAAAACAAAAGTGCAGTACTAACTAAAATATCTGTATTCACAAAAATAAAATAACTAACTACCCTAACATATGCGTCAAAAACCAAAATACAGAGGGTGGCAGCTGCCGCTAAACTAGTGGACTAGACAGCGAAAAAAAGAATACCTACGTGCGTGTGGAGTGTATAAGGGCCCCCGTCTACCCTTGACCCAAGTTATTTCCCCGACACACACACTGAACCGACAGACCACAGAACATCGAACGAGCAAACATAGCTGGGGCACGGGCAGGACTTCGTAATATTTAAACGTTATTCCACGAACGGGGCAGCACCGGACTGGCTGACGGAGAATCAGCTGACGGAAGAGGAATAAGTGATGCAAATGATGGGCAGCTTGATGGACGAAGAATGGGATAGTCGGAGACGAATCTGGCAACAAACAAACAGCAACAGAAATGCACACACAATGCATCCAAAAGGGAAAACGATTTACAGAAGAAAAAAAAAAAGTTTCCCGTAACAACGTGTGTTTAAAATCTTCTGGGAGTCCTTTGCACCATCTGCCTCTCGATTGATCTACTGGAGTAAAGCGAAGAGTATAGGTGAAGACATCAGACCCAGCCCCTCTCGTAGCATGCCATTAATCGATGAATTCTTCATGTACTCTATGCGAGTAGCTGTTGGCATGAAGGAACAGCTCATTGCTGACATGTTCGAGTTCAGAATAGCCACCGTGAGCCGAGTCACCATCACCTGGGCCAATTACCTCTTTTTGATGCTGGGGTCACTTCCTCTTTGGATACGTATGGAGAAGGTTAAATCCATCATCCCAGCAAAATTCAAGATGCACTGTCCCAATGTTCGCGTGATACTGGACTGCACTAAGATTGCTGGCGGCAACCTCTTCACTGACCTTGCAATCGGTAACGAACTCCATCACAAAAACAGGACGACTTTGAAGTGACTGATTGGAGTTGCTCCCAATGGTTTGGTGACGTTTGTCGCACCCCTGTACACTGGAAGCATCTCTGACAAGAAGACAACGAAGATCAGTGGAATCCTTCCCTTACTTGAGCCAGGTAACGAAGTGATGGCTGACAAAGGATTTCTCATTGAAGATCTACTTTCTGATGAGCAAAACTAATCATTCCACCCTTCAAGCGTTCAGCTCAATTCACAAGAGAGGAAACCGAGGAAACGCAAGTCATCGCTCGTCTCAGGATAGTAGTCGAGAGGGTAATAGGCAGAGTTAAGTCCAATCACATCTGGGACTCACCAGTACCACTCACTCTGATAGGCACTGTCAATCAGATCTGGCACAACTATTGTGTTACGGTTAATTTTCAAGGACCATCGTCATAATAAGTTGCTGAGAAGATTGTCAGTGGCCCCAGCAACCAACAAAAATGATAAATTTGAACGTGAACATTAACTATGCAGTTTTGAGCATTTTTTTTCTAAGATGTATATGTTATATATTTTTATATATAAATGTTGTGGTTCAGTGTAACAAACCACAATAATCTAACAAAAAAAAAAAAAACCACTATGTAATATAAATGTATTAACATATATATTTTTTATCTGAATGAGAGAAATTAAACCTTCATATGAGATGCTCTGTCAGTAAATTAATTGATGCCCAGATCAGTCCTGTTATGCGTGTTAGTCATGTTACCTCATAAAAAATTATGATGGTCAAATTACTTTGAATCCTTTACTTTCCTTGAAAGGAACAAACATCATCTGAATAAACAACTGATTTATTGAATTAATTCACCACATTTCTGTGTCACTTGGTAAGGTAAGTGGGAGCATTATCATTTAGGACCTTGTGTACCAAGAGCAAGGGGTTACGCTGTAGACAGGTAGAGGATTATGAACTGATTTGATGAACAACATTTCAATTTTATGCTGTGCAAAGATGAAAATCAACTAATGAATTAATATGTAAAATATTAAATGCGTAAACTGATTCAATTATTCACAGTATATTACATCAGGCAACTATTGAGAGTCGGAGACAGTTCAGTGTGATTCCAAGTAAACATTCATGTATGTGTTGTACAAGAAAAGGTCTAATTTGTCCTTCTAATTTGTACCAGGGTGTCCTTGGGTTTTTGTGTTTTTAGAGGTTACTGGTGACCACTGATGTTCAGCTGCACTTATATTGATAAATTCATGCTAAACTCAACTAGAAAATCATTAGTTCATATTAAATTTCATGCCTCAAAACTTTATTTGTGTTAAATACATGATTATTTGATGATTTAACAGTGCACCATCTCGAACTTTGGGGAGCCACTTGGATAGCTGCGTACTTTGTCTAATAGCACGTAGGTAATCTAGAATGTAATGTTGAAGATGAATTCTACTTGTGGTCAAGGAGTTTATGATCCGAGAAATGTGTAGATTTAAGCCCCAGCAGTTTTTCAACTCTGAGTATTTTTTTTGCAATTCTAATGGTGAATTCTGATGAAGATGAGGCAGTCCATTTTCGTAACTAAAATTTTGAAAATAAATTGAAATACGATGTAATTCTAAATGCTGTAAGTGTCTTTTCTGAGTAAAGCCACAATTTTCCTCTTTATGAAACTTAAATCTTGAATTATACAGCATTAAATTGGGTAACCCATAAATAGCCAAATTTGGCCTCTGCGCAAAGGGGTTAAAAATGCACAGCACAGGATCATTACCAAATTAAAATTTATAAAACTATGCGTTTTAGACACTTCAAGTATCTACTTTCTGCTGAAATATACTTTGCCAAGGTGCTGTCCCCTCCTTTAAATATCATGTAAAAAAATCTTGAAAATGCCATTTTTTCAGTGCGCTTTTAGACGTCCTGGTAAATGATTGCACGTACACACTAGCTTTTCCTGAAAATGCTGAAATTAGACGATAATCAGGGTGTTACATTTATTTATTTATAGAATTTTTACAACTGAAATCCTCTTTTTAGTCCAAAATCAATATTAAGTCATTTAACTGCTCCCCCCCACCCAGCTAACCACAATCCTACTCAGTATCACAAATCAGAAAAACTCGGACCCAAAATTTACAACATAAATGCGACAGCAGACACAACAGCGCCCATCCCTTCTACAAAATGGGAACGTGATTTGCAGATCTCCCCTGATGCTGATTTCAGGACCCAAATCTGTGTGAATGTTTTCTCTGCACCCACCATCTCTAACATCCAATTTCAATTATTCACAGATGGCACTACACAGGAAAAGGGATTTTTTCAAATGGGCATCACTGACTGGGACATTTGCACTCATTCCACGCAAAACACTAGACTGTTACATGCCTGCCACTTGGGAATGCACACCAATCAAAAAGGTTTGGTAGGACATCACCAGTAATCTCTCATTTCTCTTGGACTGCCACATCCCACTATATCCCTCACTTTTTTACTAGGAGATCTCTCTTTCATCAACCTCAACAACGCATCCACTGGAGTACTGTCCATAGCCCCAATCATCGCTAAGAAAACTATCCTCATGAACTGGAAATTAAGGAACCAGGGGCCTATTGCATAAAGGCAGGATAAGGGATTAGCCAGGGCTCTCAAGTCTCACGCATTGAGCGTGAGACACCCGCATTTCAGTAAGTTCACATGCTCTCACGCCATTTCTCACCCTGAGAAGTGATAAAATCGCCGCGCAGTAGAAAAATATAATGTATATAAAAGAGATTAGAAAGAATCTATGAATGGACGAGGCGAAGGCAGACTGCTCTGCCTGAATCAGCAACCTCTCAGCCAATCAGAAAATAGTATTTGTTTTTCCTAGGTGAAACAGCAGCGCCGTAATCAAGTCCTCCACATGCACGCGAATGCCACTATTGAGTAGACACGTCAAAGAAGAGCTGGAAGTGGAAGCCCGAAATCAGGTAATCAGTTCATCACTTTTTTTTTTTTTACAATAGCTGCTTATTAAAGTCGAGGAACTATGCAGGATATTTGCTTTATGGATCATTTTTTGCCTCAATTTAACAGCTTTGTATGGTTATGGTTAGATGAATTGACTTGTAACTTGTTACGGGGAGAGTGGGGGCTGTCTGCCCTCCATTTAGCGTATTTTGACTGAAAACAAACCCTGCTTCGATCCGGTGTCACAGGTCATACCACAACATCTCCTGTTTGTGACAACTACTTCAAGAGTTAATGGCAGCAAGTTGAAATCAAAATTTTAAGCTCATGTCAAACAGCATTCGAGAATGCTGGTCAGAAAACTCATATTTGTGACGCTAAGCACAGCTGTTAGCTGTGTTGTAAAATGCTTGATGTTGCAAAGGATGGAAAATATGCACAGCCGAAATTAGGGTTAGTTTCCTGAGGAATGGTATGAATGAGAGAGAGCAGGAACGGCCGTGTTTATTATGTCTGCTGTGGTCACGATGTACGGTTATACATTTGGGGCTGCTTTGCAGGGGAAAGTGAGACAAATGGCTAATTAATAGCTGCCCTTCCAGGAAACGGCAAAAACAAAAGTCCACAAAAAAGGACCTTAAAAGCTTTTGTGATATTGGCTATAGCAAACCAAGCCCCGCGACTGATGAGGCGGATGAGAGTGATGGCGTGGTCCACGGAAGAGTAGTGCATGGGGAAATCATTACTGGGGAGTGCGGAACCGTGAGGGGATGTTAAGTCTATGATTAACCGCTTTTCCCGAATATTTTTGGGTCACTATCCTGACAGCGCTGATGCGAAAGACGGGGTGGCGCGGTGTGGGGTCCGATCATGAAATCCGCCTTGACTTCATCTTGTATAAGCTTGTCAACAATATGGGGCTCTACTAAAGCGGATTGTAAATTTCTGCACATGAAAGACTGATTGGGAGTAGCGACTAGTGCGGGGTGGAAACCGAGGGTAAAGCCGTGAATGAGCGAACGGACTAAGTTGGGATCAGGATGGTTAGATAAAGCCAGGGGGAGTAATTTGATTTGTATGGGAGTTTTGAGATATTGTGGTAGTCAGTTCCGCGGGTTGCGCGGGCAAAAGGATCGTGCATGGGCACCCCCGCAGAAGGAGCAGGTGTGGAGGCAGCAGCAGCTGGAAATATCACAACCAGTGCTATTGAAATTATTGCAGGTCATCCTCCCCCCCGGAAGAGGATGGGCCTCCCTTTCTTATTAGTTTCACCGAAAGAGGACATGTTGAGAGAAGGGCGAGAAGTGGAAGAAACGAGCGCCGGTGGAGATAGAGGTGCTGCGGAAGACGTACGGGAAACTACGGGTGGTTGACTAAAGGTGGAAGCTTTCGCCATAATACTTAAAAAAATGGAAATGGTACACGCAGTAGCGGGGTCAGAGAGGGCCTCGCAGAGCTCGTAAGATAGCGATGTTTGGGCGGCGAAAATTCTTTCCTATACTAATATCAAAACTGTCACTTAAATACTTACTATTGGAGAGCATAAGGAACCGATCGAATTACCCGGCACAAAAAAGATTCATGGCATTCCCTTGCCATGACCAAATAATGAAAGGTGAAAATTTGAGCAAAATGTCATTTAGAAATGATGGAAAATGACTAGCGGCTTACCCGACCAGAAGTGAATAGTACAAATATGCAAGTGGGTCGACGGCACCCAGTTCTTGCATCGAATGGCAATTATCCAAGTAGGTTTTTTTTAGGATTAGGAATACATAGGCAACGTTCCTGAACCCTTCACAAATCGGATTGTGCATTTAATAACAAAGCATTTAATAACAATGACGAAAAGTGGAAGACAGCTTTACTACACCTGTAAAATTAATCGTCACGTTGTGGTTTTTGCCAACCATAATAGTCAACAAAGCCGCGTGACCAGGTTCGTGGTATCATGAGGAGTATTGCTATTCTAAGTCTAAGGTGCCCCAGTAAACTCCCTGATTGAATCAAACTCCTCCTGCTGATCAAACCAGTTGCTTTAGGGGCAAAAATTATGCGGTATTGATGAAAACCCGAACCGCCAAAGCGTAAGGTGAGATCGACAATGAGTGTAAGGTAATCATCCAGTTCTTGCCTCCGATTAGGAAAGGACTGAGGGATTGTGCCCCAGTAGAGTGAGAAGGCGAATATGAGCTAGGTGTTTGAGCTTGGCGGGGTCGAGAACAATTTGGATTTTTGTGACTGAAATATGAATCTGGAAATGGGGCAAAAAGTATGTGTTATTAATAAAAAAAAACCCTACCGCCGAAGAGTAAGGCGAGATCGAGGACAAGTGTAAGGTAATCAATGATTCGGATTTTCACAACTGAAATATGAATGCGGAAAGAATGGTGGAATGAGCTGAGCGAGATTGACTTACATAGCCGAAAAAATCTGTCTACGACTGGGGGATAGTGGCTAAGGGTTTGGAATGTACAATGAGGGGCGTATGGGAGGTAAAGCGGTGGCTAGTGTGTACTGAAACTGTGATGAGGAAAAGTGCGTGGGGCCAGCCGGAGTAGTTGATGGGAGGGGCGGACCTGTAGGAAGAAGCACAGAATTAGTAACACTGGGATTATTAACATTGGGAAACAGGGCGGGGGGCAGGGAAAGAGAGTGCAGTAGATGAAGTGACAGCAGGTGCTTCACTGCGTGTAGGTGGCTTGGCACCTGAACTGCTGGAGGCTTGGAGAAATCGCTTGTGGGCTGAAGGAATGCAGAAGCCAGGTTTGGTCCAGCGGAAAGGATGGGGGGAGGAGTGGGAACGGGACGCATGTGCACGGGGTGCAGCCTGCAAACATTGGGACGAAACAGTGGACGAAAAGAGACCAGAGAGGTAATAAATAGTGGGAGCAGGCATGGGGTGGACAGGCTGGTTTGCAGAAGGAATGGCTTCCACCGAATCTGGAGCGGAGAGGACATTGCCGAGCATGATGACGTTGGCGCTGGGTACGATGACGATGGAACCCGCAAGTTCTGAATGGTCTGCTGCAGGCAGATGGGGAGGATCAGCTACGTTGCTGAGGGAGTGGTGCTAAATTTTAGTATTCTGGCCTTGTTGTTGGAGCGGTGGAAGGGGATTTTCTTCTGCTTGAGTGCACGATGGAGTCTTGCGATGGTCCAAGGTGGAGCCTTGAATGAGCCTGGTGTACGAGCCGTGGTGAGCCTTGCTAGGAAGCCGCAGGCTCTCGCTTCTGGGCATCGCGGTTGACAAGGGGCGTAGATGCTACGAGACAGCACTGGAGACCACCAGCTGGAATTCCTGCGGCGCGAAGCCCGTACAGGAGAACGGCCTCGTCGTCATCGCGGGGGGAGCGTGGTCTGGAATATGAGCACCCTGGTTGGGACAAGCGGGTGGTGTTTTGTGGTGGAGGTACGAAGATGGCGGAGCGCAGACGGGTGCACGGAGGAGAAACGGGAGTTCCGGGAATGGATTTAGAAGATTCCTCTGGAGCATCGAAGTCTTAGAATTATTCTGCGTCCAAGGGACTCGGTAGGATTTCAGATTCCATGCTTCGGGTAAGCAAACTCTTACTGTGCACTGGGCTTTCTGGTTTGCGAGTAAACCACGAAAAAACGAGACGAGCGGGGAATGTGGGAATGTAGGTATAATAGGTGTAAGGACGAATAGGAACTCCTTTGGCGGTGCATCAAGGGGGTTCTTCAGCTAGGACGTCACTCATTAGGAACGCGAACGAAAACAATGTACCTCATTTGCATACCAACCAATCAGCTTCTGGGTAGCACCTGCGCATGGAACTCACCTGAAGAAGGCCATGTTAGTTGAAACGTTGTATGAAATAAAGTTTTCTGGGAGCGACTTAAACAGTGTGCGGACTTTTATTCTTTTCGACTTAGTGATAATGTCATGATGGTTAGGCTGCTATGCAATGTGTGTCATCGCGTATTCAGTGATGTTGATCTTTTAGATAGCCACCTAGGCAGCTATTATGCTATCATACGTAACCTAAGGAAAGTCTTTGCGAATGATCAACACATTAAAGCAATATGATTTGGTTTTTGCCCCAATCAAGAAGTAACATCAATATGCATTTTGATTTCCTTTTTTTTTTTTTTTTTTTTTACACAAAACCTAATTTTATTTTCTCATTTCCAGCTAAAAGACACAAATCTTGGCTCTGAGAGAACATGTAAAATCAGTTTCTTTGTCCCAACAGATGACCCTGTTGGAGGAATATATATGCAGTGATAAAGTCCATCCATCCATTCTCTATACCGTTTATTCCTCACTAGGGTTGTGGGGAGAGATGGACCCTATCCCAGCAGACTATGGGCCCACCTTGGACAGCTCGTCAATCTATTGCAGAGCACACACGCCATTCACTCTCATCCCAATGGGAAATTTGGCAGCTCTATTTAACATGATGTGCACGTATTTAGACTGTGGGACGAACCCCACGTAATCAGGGGGAGAACATGCACACCCCACTGTTATGGCCCCAATTTGTTATTACATTTACAACACAAACAGCAACAGCAACAGCAAGGGATGACAGAAACTGTTTTAAAAACTTAAACACATTTAATCAACAGACAAAGACAATAACAACTAACTAACAACTAATGACCAAGATTGAATAAAAAAAAAACAGAAATATTTACTGTCCCTTTTTGTGGGGTGGCTTGGTGATGTCCTGGATAATGAAAATGCTCAAACACAGGCAAAGAAATCCACAAAAGAAACGTCACAGGTCTTGAACAGAATGGCAGGTCTGGTCATCTTCTTGCAATTTCTCCTACCACTTTACTGTCTCAATTCTTTTCCTTATATACTCTCTTTCAGACCCCACCCACATTTAGACCTCTTTTTTTTAACTTTCTGAGACTTGCCCCAGACATGTTCAGGACATGTCTAAACATGACTCCAGTCTGAGCTTAACAAAAAAAAGGTAAATACTGCCATCTAGTGGCCTATATTCACATTACACCTCCATTCCAAAAGGGAAAAATTTTGACTCATAAAGGCAAAATTTTTCTTTTCAATACAAAATGGTTAAGTGAACACTTGTCTTCATATACATATCATACAATATTCAAACACATGATATATATATACACATTCAAACACGGGATAAGCAATCAGCAATTACATTGTCTGTACCCTTCACATGCTTAATTTCCAAGTCAAACTCCTGTAAAATCAAACTCCAATTCAACAATCTCCGATTCTTGTTTTTCATCTTACTCAAAAACATTAACGGATTGTGGTCAGTGTACACAATCATTGGCTTTTGTCCTGTACAAACATAAACCTCAAAGTGTTGTAAAGAAAGGACCAGAGCCAACAGTTCCTTCTCTATTGTGGAATAGTTCCTTTGGTGGCGATTGAACTTCCTGGAGAAGTATGCCACGGGATGCTCAATGTCATCAGAGTCACTTCTCTGTAGGAGCACAGATCCACAAGCTTGGTCGCTAGCATCGACCGCGATGGAGAACGGTTTGTTGAAGTCAGGAGATTTGAGCAAGGGGAAGTGACACAGCAGAGACTTCAGGTGATTGAAGGCTCTCTGGCATGCATCATCCCAGGTGAACTTTATGCCTTTCTTCAGTTGGTTAGTTAGACTGAGAGCAATCTCAGCAAAGTTCTTGCAGAACTTGCGGTAGTACCCGATCATTCCAAGGAAGCGGCGCAAAGCTTTTTTGTTGTCAGGAACTGGAAAGTCCTTGATGGCTTGGACTTTAGCATTTATGGGTGCCACCTTACCCTGGCCTATGACGTAGCCAAGATAGGTGACAGTAGCACAACCAAAGTCACTCTTGTTCAGGTTAACAGTCAGGTTAGCCTGGGTCAGGCGCTGGAACAACGTCTCTACATCTTTTAGATGTTCTTCCCAGGAGTCACTCCATGTGATCAGGTCATCGATGTATGCACCCGTGTGTGGCAATCCGGCGATTGTAGACTGTATCATCCTTTGGAACGTGGCTGGGGCATTTTTCATGCCAAAGGGTAGGACTTCATACTGGTACAATCCAGATGGTGTGGCAAAAGCAGAGATGCTCTTGGCCCTCTCAGTTAAAGGCACACACCAATAACCCTTCAATAAATCAATCTTGGTCAGAAATTTTGCTTGCCCTATACTATCAATACAATCATCAATCCTAGGTATTGGAAACACATCCGTTCTAGTTACAGCATTGACTTTGCGATAATCTGTACAGAATCGAGTACTTCCATCAGGTTTTGGAACTAGCACACAGGGTGAACTCCAATCGGAGTTGGAGGGTCTGATAATATCATGTTTTAACATGTACTCAACCTCTTTCTCAGCAATCTTTCTCTTTTCAGGATTCATCCGGTATGGATGCTGTTTTATTGGTTTGGCATCACCAACATCTACATCATGAGAGGCTATAGTAACTCTCTTTGGAACATCAGGAAACAAATCCTCATATTTCTTGATCAACCTTTCAAACTGATCTCTCTGTGAGGGTTCTAAGTGCTGGAGTTTTACATCAAGATTTTGCAACACTTCAGTGTTTGACAATTTACATGAAAGAACTTCAGCTTTAATTCTTGGTTCATCATCTTGAAACTCCCCCTCATCTTCACACATTTCGACCATTGGAGAATCTGAAGTGACAGCTGCAACCCTAGCATTTCTGTCATGATAAGGCTTTAGCATGTTAATATGACACAATTGTTTTGGTTTTCTCCTATCTGGAGTCTTCAAAATGTAATTGAGATCATTGAGTTTTGTCAGAATTTCATAAGGACCATGAAATCTAGCCTGCAATGGATTGGACTGCAAGGGAAACAACACAAGGACCTTGTCTCCTGGTTTAAACTCACGGCTTCTAGCCTTATGATCATACCAAGTTTTCATTTTTCCCTGACTTGATTTCAAGTTCTCTTTGGCAAGGTCACAAGCTGCACGAAATCTTTCCTTGAACTTGCTAACATAGTCTAACAGACTGATTTGCGGCTCTTCCTCTTGCCATTGTTCACTCAATAATAGCAAAGGTCCTCTCACTTCATGGCCAAACACTAGCTCAAATGGACTGAATCCAGTAGACTCCTGCACTGCTTCTCTAGCTGCAAACAACAGCAAATTAACCCCTTCATCCCAGTCTTTCTCATGGTCATAACAATAAGTCCTCATCATTGTCTTGAGAGTGGAATGAAACCGCTCTAAGGCACCCTGACTTTCTGGATGATAGGCACTAGAAAGAATCTGTTTTGCACCTAGTTCATACACAACCTGCTGAAACAATCCTGAAGTGAAATTGCTACCTTGGTCTGACTGAATTTCCCTGGGAAGACCAAACAACGTGAAGAACTTTATCAAAGCCTTCGAGATTGCAGTTGCCTTGATGTTACGTAGAGGTATGGCTTCGGGGAATCTGGTAGATGCACACATGATTGTCAACAAGTACTGATTTCCAGATCTAGTCTTGGGTAATGGACCAACGCAATCAACAATGACCCTAGAGAATGGCTCCCCAAATGCTGGGATAGGCTGCAATGGAGCTACAGGTGGGTCTAACTGGTGTTTTCCAACTACCTGACAAGTGTGACAGGTTTTGCAAAAGTTGGAAACGTCTTTCCGAAGCCCAGGCCAAAAGAAGTGTTTCATGATCTTATCAACAGTCTTGTTAACACCAAGATGACCTCCTAAAGGTAAACTATGAGCCATTGTTAAGATCTCATTCCTATAGACCTTCGGAACAACAATTTGCCTGACCACTGCCCAATCTGCATTGGCAGGGATATCAGGAGGGCGCCACTTCCGCATCAACACACCATCCTTGAGATAATACCCAACTGGAACTGCGTCTATTTCTTTTTCAGGAAGGGCTCTCCTCTTTAGTACACCAATTTCAGGATCATTAGTTTGCTCCTCAATCAACCGCTTTCTGGACAGAGACAAGTCTCCAGACACATCAGAATCACCAGACCCATCCGGCTGGCTGAATAGAGAACTGATAAAAGTATCTGATAAGTCCTCAAACGGAGAAACCATAGTAGGCCAATCAGAGTCATGAGGCGAACCACCTGAGTCCTGACTATTCAATGTACTGGACGGCACCACAACATCATCTTCTTTAGCCTTCTTGGCCATAGCACGAGTCACTGCGCAAGAAGGATACAGAGATGGGTCCTCATCCCCATTTTCAGTGCTCGGCTGTGAAGTAAGATGTACAGGGGGAACTACTTTGCCCCCAGCCAGGTCATTGCCTAGCAACAGAGAAACACCCTTTATAGGTAGACTTGACATAAGTCCCACCTTTACCTGTCCTGTAACTAAATCTGACTTCAAGAATATAGAGCGCAGGGGTACAGATACAGTCCTCCCTTCAATACCTTGTACAAGTATGAAATCCCCTGAAGCGGTCTCATCACGTAACTCCAAGGAGTCCATCAACAAAAGAGACTGAGAAGCTCCGGTATCCCTTAGGATATATATGGGGACAGGAGTAGTATGCTCATTCAGAGCCACAAATCCCTCTGACACAAATGGAAGAAATTCCTCCTTCACAAAGTCAGCTGTATTAGGCTTTTTAGCCCCACAAGAAGCAGGCAATTTAGCAGATTGGTTATCTACTACAGGGGTTTCTAACCTTGTTTTCACAAAGGCTTTTGGTTTGGTATCCTTTTCTTTTTCTTTCTTAGCTTTAAGGAACCAACAGTTAGTTGTAACATGACCAGATTTCTTGCAATAACTGCAAACTAGACCACTTTTGTCACTGTCAGCTTTCACACTTTGATCAGACCTGTTACTGGATTTCTGAGCACCATCACCAGATTTGTCTTTGTCTTTGGGTGAGGAATCTTGGGTATCACCGTAACCCTTTTTCTGAAATTGGGACCATTTATTGTTACTGCTAGACTGAAATTTGGACTTATGAGTGAGAACATATTCATCTGCAAATTTGGCAGCTGATTGCAAGTTCAGTGCTTGCTTCTCATTAAGGTAGGTCTTAACATCATCCTTAACACAGTTCTTGAATTCTTCAACTAACACCATCTCTTTTAGTGAGTTGAAATCATCCTTGACCTCCATAGAAGTACACCAGCGCTCAAAGCAAACCTGCTTCTCATTAGCAAATTCAACATAAGTCTGATTTTCAGATTTCTTCAGACCTCTGAATTTCTGTCGGTAAGCCTCTGGAACCAACTCATAAGCTCTCAAAATAACCTTTTTGACAACCTCATAATCAGAGGAATCATCTGCAGACAAAGCCGAATAGGCTTGTTGAGCTTTACCCTTGAGGACAGTTTGCAACATCAGAGGCCAGTGTTCCTTTGGCCACTGGCAACTCTTTGCTACCTTTTCAAAACACTGGAAATAGTTGTCAACATCCTTTTCTGAAAATGGAGGCACCAGTTTTACCTCCTGACTGGCACAAAATTTATTTTTAGTTTCAATTTTAATTTTTAGTTGCTCCATTTGGAGTCTTTCTTCTCTATCGAATTTCTCTAATTCAAAATCTCTCTGTCTCTGTCTCTCTCTTTCTGCTCTTTCCTCTTTCTCTCTCTCAAATTCTCTTTGTTTTTCTTCTCTTGCTAATTTTTCTAACTCAAACTGCCTTTGTTTTTCTTTTTCTTCCCTCTCAAATTCTCTTTGTTTCTCTTTTTCCTCCCTTTCTTTTTCTCTTTCTTCCCTTTCTTTCTCTTTTTCCTCCCTTTCTTTTTCTCTTTCCTCCCTTTCAATCTCTAGCATTTTTAATTTAAGTTCCATTTCTATATTTGGATTTTCCACTGGAAACTGTTCCAGATCTCCTGGTGCAAACACATTTTCATCAATGTAATATTCAACTATCTCTCTAGCCAGTCTTGCTTTTCGCATGGCTGGTTTTACCTCTGTCAGCTCCAACTGTCTGCAAATTTCTAGCAGTTCTGTCTTTTTAAAAGACTTCAAAACCCCTACGGTTGGTGATGCCAAGAAATCATCCATTGCTGTTGTCAATATATATCTAGGAAAATTCACAAAAACAATTTCACAATTTGGAATGTTAGATTTTCAATAAATTACTCACACAATGGTCTATCCCGGACCTTGAGCCCCCAATTTGTTATGGCCCCAATTTGTTATTACATTTACAACACAAACAGCAACAGCAACAGCAAGGGATGACAGAAACTGTTTTAAAAACTTAAACACATTTAATCAACAGACAAAGACAATAACAACTAACTAACAACTAATGACCAAGATTGAATAAAAAAAAAAACAGAAATATTTACTGTCCCTTTTTGTGGGGTGGCTTGGTGATGTCCTGGATAATGAAAATGCTCAAACACAGGCAAAGAAATCCACAAAAGAAACGTCACAGGTCTTGAACAGAATGGCAGGTCTGGTCATCTTCTTGCAATTTCTCCGACCACTTTACTGTCTCAATTCTTTTCCTTATATACTCTCTTTCAGACCCCACCCACATTTAGACCTCTTTTTTTAACTTTCTGAGACTTGCCCCAGACATGTTCAGGACATGTCTAAACATGACTCCAGTCTGAGCTTAACAAAAAAAAGGTAAATACTGCCATCTAGTGGCCTATATTCACATTACACCACACAGAAAGGCCCCAGACTGGATTTGAAGCCACAACCTTTTTGATGTGAGGCTGCAGTTCTAATATTCTGCAAGATATTTGCCATTCTGCAGGTTTTCACTTCAACCACAATCCACCCTATTCCACAAGTCAGCAGCTCAGTGAAATCTCTCATCTTTGACTAAGAATCTTTCTGTGAGGGCTGTATTGAAAACTTACAGGACAGTACATCTCCCACTACAAATGATCAGCTGTTAATGGTGGAAAGAAAGAAAGTGAAAGAAAAGAAATTTACTTTGTTTTACCAGAAACTTGCAAATTGCCAAAAGAGTAAATGGAAACCAAATAATCAAAAATTTGCCAAATGACATTCATTGTGAAATAAAATGTGTGGTTTTTATTTGCAAGAGTTCTTAGCCCTTCCTTTGTATGAGCCTGCTGTGTTGCATCATGAGATTTCATGTGTGTTACGACTCGGCTCAAAAGGCGTAACAAGGAGGGAGATGCACACTGATGCATTTAAAAAGCAAAAATCAACTTATTTTGCAGAATTGAACTTAACAACAAGACTATGCAAATATGGGGTATGAAAGTCAGTATCATCAGTATGTAAGTGAGTGGACGTGTGCAAAGAGTACTGAAGCAGTGTTGCATGTAATCCAACCAAAAAAACAAAGTCAAAATGGAGAGAGAGTCTAAAACATGGCAATTGGGCTTTTTTTATTAGCTCAGCAAACGAGCCACAGGTGCTCTCTATTGTACCAATGAGCCCTGGCTCCGCCCACCAGGCACCTGCAAATTGGCTTCAACTGCAAGCAGAGTAGGGGCCGTAACAATGTGTAACAGCTTACAGCAGGTTGCACAGTCTCACCTGTGCTACAGTAGGCCGACTGCATTGCGTCACTTGTTTGTCTGGGATGCTGTTCTCAGATTGCATCACTTGCAAAAATATATCGTGAGAATAGGGATGGGGGTACTCTTCAGTCCCATCCTTTTGGCCCCTCCTCTACTTTACTGCAAATTGGATCATAATATTTAAAAAAAAACTCCAGTCTGACCTGTTATATAATGACCTCCTTGTAGACTCAGCCATCAGCAAATATTAACTAACAGTGACCTGCTATTGTATTGGAAAAGCACTGTTGTGGGCTTGAATTGATTGTCTCCAAAATGGACTCTAGATTGGTGGCAATCCTTATTGTTTGCATACATCTTTATATCTGCTAGAACTGGAACTGCATTAAGAAAAGCACAGAGCTCCTGGATCATCAGGATACAGTTTCTTACTGGGCTGGCTGAACTCAGGGAGTCTGAGTGAAGCATCACAGTTCTTCCGGTGAGTTTCTTATTCTCTCCTTAAACATGATGAACCAATTTTTCTTATTTTTGTCATGTTAGATCTTGATGTGTTTTGAATACCTTAAGAGAAATACTTTTTTGAATTGAAACACAATCAACCTGGATATTCGATAGACCAATCTTGTCAAACAGCACTGTTGAGGAAGGGACCGTTTGAAAAGGCAGAGAGCAGTTTTCCCAAAATAGTGGTTTCCTGCAATGTAGTTTTCAAAGAATGAAGATCATCTTTCCCCCAAAAAGTCATCTTTCAAGGCCATCATATAATAATTTTGTGGCAGTTGTAAATACAATCTAAATGACAAAAGTTGGTGCATCATGGAAAAGCTAAATAAAATATAGTGAAAATGAATGACTTCAAAACTCAGTTCTTCCTCTGAAAAAAGGCAGGAAAAATTTTTTTTAGGCCGCGAAAATATGCTTTTACTTTGGGACCGTTCACAACAGTGTATAGCCTAAATCTCCGCCCAGCACTGTGCGCTGGTGCGGCTACCAGGAGGAGATCAGAAAGCTTTCTTCTGCATCTTATGTAAGTAGCGGCAATTTGTAGCTCATACAACCCCACTTCAAAAAAAGTGAACTGTCCCTTTAAATCTGTGAACTATCCCTTTCAGTCTGTTGTCAGTGGCCGCGTTCACATGGGGGGTTTTCCCTCAATCTGATTGAAATAAATCGGAATAAGTGAATCTGATTTGATCTGTATACATGAAGTTTAAGTAAAGAGATCCACGTTCAATCCGCGTTGACATGGCCCAAGCTGAATCTGATTGTATTGTGTTTTTTTACCTGCGCATTACATCACTCTGCGTACGTCACTTCACTTACGAGCCTCTTATGTACTAGGAGCGCATGCGCGGACCGAACAATCCTCTTTATCAACACAATCCGCTCCACTCAGTTGTTTACATGGAGCATGGAGCGGATTATCAATCGGCGTAGACTACCTCTTACAATCCGATCCGGGTGAATCAGATTGGCTATGGTGTTTATATGAGACATTTTGACCGTTCAGTCTGATTGTAAATAGGATTTTTGGACCCATGTAGACGGGGCCAGTGTTACCCTTCAGTGATCTGTCATTGTATCCCCAGGATGGAGTGTCTGGGGGTGCTATGGATTTGCGGTTGTCACGCGTCTGCATCGCGTCCTGCAAGATTTTCTTATGCATGCTCTACAGACTGCAATTCTGCAACAGCCTTTATGGTGCACACGCTTAGACCGATGAGCCACCAGCAGAGGCGTTACCAGGATGCCAAGCTTGGGTGGGCATTTGTCCTCTTTGGGGGGGCAAAAGAAAGAACCTCTAAATCGCCAAAAAATAAATAAATAGGGCATATATATATATATATATATATATATATATATATATGAAGAGTTTGGTTCCAAAATGCAATATATCCATTTTAGTCATTTTGAGTAAATCAGCTTTCTCTATGTTGGCGCCTATTGCATTTTATAGAAGAACACAAACTTTAACCATGAAAAAATACACCATATAGAATGCATTTCTAATGATGGGTTTTTGCACCGTGTGTAAGAAGCGCAGGACTAGCGCTTTATGGTATTATCTCAATTTTTGTCATTTTGGCACTTATTGCGTTTTGGAACCATATATATATATATGCGGCTGGTGAATTGGCGATAGGGGAGGGACATTAACAGGTGTGGTAAGTTTTCATTAATTATGCACACTAGGGTTGTGCCAATCGTGAACCGCGATTTTTTAAAGGCGTAGCACCACCACCTGCTGCTATGGGGCGAACATCCGAGCTTTACCTTTTACTTCATTAAACCCATCGCAGGTTGAACGAAAGTGCGAAACATCAAAGGGCATGTAAAATGCTTCCGAAAAAAAAATTTGACAGACATCTGTATTTTTCGGCTACATGCGGCACACAGCCAAGTAAAGGACTACAGAATCGCCTCATATTAACCAATTGAGCAACTGTCAGAAAAACAAAGCTGTTCCCATTTACTTTACTTGATTGGCAATCAAACGGTGGATTCGTTTACTCTCTAAGTTGAATGAGTAAAGCTGTTTAGACAGTATGTTCGATTGATGCATTTCGAAATTTAAATGGCCATAGAACAGCAGATTTGCATGAACGCGATTGTCATTGCCACGCGATTTCGTGCAACTGATCATTTATATCTGACATTCACGTTTCATAGGCTTTTGGGGAAGACGAAGTTTTTTTTCTAATTATCCAAACTGGCATTATTTTAATCTAACACCGTAGCCCAGTTCGTTTTTTCTGCTTTTCACCGTCACATTTTAATCGTTATAGGCCACAGAAATCGCTTGATTGTTATTGAGGCCAAGTACACGGGAGCAGATTTAGGGAAGGGCGGAGCACCTGCAATTTGCGAAATCTAAACTCGGGCTTCTTCCCGACAGCATTTTAAATCGTTTTAAGTCACTTCAGGTGTGTGTGTGTTTAAAGAAATTACACGCGACTGCCTACACGTCTCATGACTGTAAGTGGGTCTCATCACACATAAAAAAAAATAAATAAATCAAATCCTAGTTCAACATCGCCACATCCCAACTCAGCATTTCATTTCTCGTTGTAGTATATTTAGGAGATCTAATGATAAAATAAAAATAAAGAGATTTGTTATAAAAGCTCCCTGGATTTTAAGCGTCTAGGAAAATACACAAGGTGGAAAACCTGAAAAGCGGATGAAACATGGATGTGAGACATAAATGATCTGTCGCACGAAATGGCGTGGCAATGACATCGTGTTCATGCAAATCTGCTGTTCTACGGCCATTTAAATTTCGAAATCCGTCAAACATGTTGTCTTAATAAACAGCTCTACTCATTCAACTTAGAGAGTAAACGAATCCACCATTTGATTGCCAATCAAGCAAAGTAAACGGGAACAGGTTGACTTCTCTTAGAGTTGCCTTCTGAAGTCCTTTACTTGGCTCCATGTAGCACGTCGGTTTTCTTCCCGAAGTGCTTGTGATACAGAATTATTGTTGCAACAACCCCAGTGAGTGACTAGCAACTCCAGACTAGCTGCTGGCGAGCTGCCTGGGCTCACTCGGTAGCCAACTCAGGTTATAATCACACAAGTCAACAGAGATGACAAATTAGTACACAAATTACCTTAATGACTAACAAAATAAGCGGTGGCAGAAGTAGCAACAAAAGGGATATGGGCGAAGTTTTAATTCCCTGAGTGAAGCGCAGGGCCGTAGACGTAACCTCAAACTGATGAGTGAAGACGGCAGTCTACGAGTATGGGAGGGTCCCAGTAATTCGATAGTGTCCGTTGCTTTCACAGCAGAAAAGACTGACAAAGGGATCCACCAATCACACATAGTGATAGATAAATGAATATATGTAAAGCTCACTCTAAAATAGCTGCCTGCATCTGGCTGTGAATCAGTTGGATGTCGCGTGTTTGCTGTCAAATTGGAGTAAATAATTTTTTTATCTTGAGTTTTCATTGGGGGGGGGCAGAGCTTTTCTCAGGGTGGGCACTGCCCACCCCCTGCCCCCCCTTGGTAACGCCCCTGGCCACCAGGGCGCCAGACTGCAATTACTATCCAATCCTTTTGATATTTCACATGCACCTTGATGGTGGTGAGAGAATGAAGCCTATCGATTTTGGCTGAGTTTCGTCTGCAGTGTCCGGAATATTCCGAAAAACCCAACAAAAATTTTCCCATTGGAAAGAATGGGAGTTGGGTTTTCATTGCTCGAGTGTGTGATATCACGTGTAGGAGCTGGGAGCACAGAGGCTGAAAAAAATACTTTTCATATCACATAACTTCCACAAATTTGAATCCCTCTTCATGAAATTTCACCAAAACGTTGGGAATTTAGTCTTTATAGCACAGATGTACATAGTTTTGGCTCAGGGAACAGTCAAAGGACATGAAGCATATCGATTTTCTCTATCTTTTCCATTCAAAAAGCACCCGAAAATTTTTGGGAGAACAGCGAACAGACAGAGTTTATAGATCACTGTAATTCCAACATTATATAACTCAGAGAAATAAAAAAGTCATCCGCACACTCAGCAAAGTCTCGTGCCTTGAATGATGTGGTTACATTGGTGACAGGATGAACGATTTTGCGTGAGACGCAGAAGTTTGAGGTTTGCACGAGCAAGGATTTCTTTGACTAAGTGGCTCAGCGATTCTCTGCGCATGCGGAACCAGTCCTGGCATGCCCCTCTGTGATTGGCTGATTTGATATCTGACACCTTAGCTGAGTTTCCATGGAGATGATTTGGTTAGAATCAGTGACGTGCAGTCGGAGGTTAGTTTGGTGAGGCAGAAACCTCCCCTTTGCTTGAGTAGCAATCAGACAATTAACTAGTTTAGTAAGACTATTCAGCAAAATGACGGGCCAGTTAAGTTTCTGCAGCGTTATTACTCAGTACATCAAACCTGAAATGCTCAACAGCAGATTTGCGAGTACTTGCTTCCAGGAAGCCGAAGCAATGCCATCAAAAAATATTTAAACAGTATGATTTTATGCAGCGTTCAATGCTTAATCAATAGGCTATACAATGTATTCTCCATTAAATAAGCGCTTTTACACCCCAACAAAAAGCGGGTGTTTATTTTCAGTTGTTTTTCATAATCCGATTAACAAAATGTTAAAACGATATACAGAATTACCGAGAGCCAAGAATTTTTCCTAATTGATTATTCAGATTTCCATCCTTGCAGTCTCGAATTGAAGCGTATACATGAATGAATCTTTTTGTCACTATCTCCTCAAACAGTATAAGGCTGCCTATAGGCTTGGTCTTAATTGTTTTGATTGTCAATCAGCAATATTTTGTGGGAACAAGTTCACAAAATCCTGTGATAAAAGTTTGGGTTACTGCCTCACCTCACCGCACGTCTCTGGCTTCCTGTAAGCTAGTACTCGCAAATCTGCAGTTTCATGAGCATTTCAGGTTCGATGTAGCCTACTGAGTAAAAATGCCGTGGATACAATAATGTCTTTTTGTGAGTAAAGGTCATTATCTCGTTTCTTAATACTTTCTGAATAATCACAGGCTTACATATTCATCTTGATTATTCCGTGAATAATTGTGTGATATATTGATCAAGTGATCTTAAACACGGTCAGCTTGAAAGCAATTGTGCATTTTAGGGCGAGAGACTCACAGCACTTCATTTGAAAATTCCGAACCACTAGTGTTACTGTCAGGGGGACGTTGAGTTGTAGGGAGTTAATGACCACAGTGAGTCAGGACCTTAGTTTAACGTCTCCTCCGAAAGACGGATATATGATGTATGGCTTTGATTTTGTATTGTATAGCTTTTACTTGCGTCCATGGATGCATTAATGGTGTTGACTTGAAAAACGTCTATCGAACCATTTTGCAGCTGGTGTCGTGATAAGACAGATGCAGAGAAATGACGAGTCCTTCGACAGTGATGACTGGGAGGTTGCTGATCTTGCGTATCCAGAAGTGGGTTCTGGCCTCGCACTTCAGGAGCAGAGTTTCAATCAGATTCCTTCCCATTTTTTTCTCACACCCTGTAGATGGTGAAATGAGCAAAATCATAGCAATTTGATTTTGGCAAACATTGTTCTCGAAGTGATGGATAATACAGTAAGCTTATGTACCCGTTGACAAATAGGTGAACTAACAGGTATTTACGTATTAAAGAACTGGACATCATTTGCTCTGGACAAAAAAGAAAATGACCATCTGCACTGTTACCAGCAACAAGTCCAAAAGCCATGATATACTAAAATGGGGTCATGTCAGTGACCTCATTTGGCATACTTTTCAAAGGCGCAGCTGCAAAAGGAGACGGTGCAGGTGCTGGACTAGCCTGCCTGCCGTTTTCCATAATTTTCCCTAATTGAGAAAATGTGGTGACTTTGGAAAAGGCAACAACATGCTGCAACAATAAAGACTGCTTACTGTTTCATACCTTAAAACTAGCTTGCAGGAAGAATGTGTAATGTCTGGTAAAGAAATCCAAATGCAAGTAGTTCAGAAGTGCAAAAATTGTGGTCTTCATTCAGTCCGAGTTAGGGGTGGAACGGTTCACAAAAGTCATGGTTTGGTTTGTATCACGATTGTGGTGTCACGGTTTTCGGTTTGGTATCTTTTTTTTTTGTACAGCAGGAGAGGTGGCTATGTCAATTTCAACATACTTCTCATTTATTTGGCAAAAAAGAGTTCACAGCAAACAAAATTCTGGCTAAGAATATAAGGAACATAAACACTTGAAAATACACACACTGAATTTTCAAATGTCTTGCTTCACTAAAATAATTTTCCAGTCTCTATGGCAAAAATACTGAAGTATGAAGCCTTAAATAGGCTCATGCACAACAGGAAAAATCTGCATTATTTGTAATCTGCGCAAAGAGGTTAAATGTTAAGGAAAGGTGTCTCCGTGCTTCCTTATTTTCCTCTTTTAGCATAGGGTACAGAGAACCATCTTTTTTGAAAAGAAAGAAGATCACAGTATCCCACAGTTCCGTGTGGCAGCAATATTTAAAGCAACTGCCATTCATCTGGCCAATCACGACAACAAGTGAGCATGACAGGTGAGAGATCCAAGATCACGTTGCCTCGTGTCAGTGCATTCAGATTCTCTAATTAGTGCTCTAATTTGTCTTCCTAAACTCTAATTAATCACACTTTACACATTTTCTTCACCTTATGATGTTTTTTTTTCCAAAGGTAAAAGGAAAGGGGCTCAGTGGCGGTGCTAGAACTGGGAATGGCGGGGAGGGGCGGCCGCAGCACAGAACAGGCCCTTTAAAACAATGACCTGTTCTTAATCATTTTCATAATAAATAATTGATTCACTCCGCGAGCACTCCACACTAACAGGTGCTGCTAGTTCTCCATGTTTAGGTAAGACAACAATTATTCATCTGGACGCATATTTGCTGCATTTAAATCAATGTATTTCAAAATCGCATACCTGTCAGCTTTCTTGCATATCTCACTCTTTTAATATTTAATAGCTGAGTCCGACTTTTAAATCAACCCACGCAGTACTGAGAGTGAAAGGCGAGGTTTTGTTTTTCAATCAACGCAAATTTCAGAGATTTTCACATGGAATTTAAGTCTTTATGGATGGAAGTTTTTCTGTTTTTAAGCAAGGAATTTAAATGATTGTGAAGTGCAAGTTAAATCGCCTAAAAAGGCAGCGCAGAAGTTTCAGAGCGGTTAGTCCTTCGTAAAGCATAGGCCCATTTTCCTGTATGTAAATTATTTTTCTCTACTGAATTTAGCCCATTGCCATTTGATCGCATGGGGAGAGAATCTACGTCTTAAATTGCCAATGGATTATTTCTATAATTGGAAAACGCGTCAATAAGGGAAAATGATTGAGAACTAGCTAGAAGTAATTGTTGTCATAAAGGCATACATCTTTGCACCACCCCCCACCCCTCCATTCCTAGTTCTGGGGCCGCCACTTAAAGGGTAAGGAATTGGTGGATAGGACGTATTTTTTTACTATTTGGACACAGCCTAGGTTTCAAATGTCACTTGAATAAAAATACAGCGTTACTGCCACCTATGGCGCGTTATCATTTTCGGCACAAAAAAGAACTGAACTTGCGAGTATTGCACTCGACACTCATCCGCGCCAACTCTTTAATTTCGGTGGATACAATACATACCAGCCCCGACCCGAGACCAATGAACCGAACAGTTCAGATTTTTTACTTGAACCGTTCCATCCCTAGTCTGAGTCCGAAGCCAAGTAAACTCAGTGACGGTACAGAGGGGCAATCCTAAAAACAGAGTCCAATGGCAGACAAGGGTTCAAAAACCAAAAAGCACAGGCAATAGCACCAAATTGTGAGGCAGTGGGGAAGTAGAGTGTCCGTAATCCGAATTCCAAAAGCTAAGGCAGTAGCTGAAGGGGGAAAACACAAGAGGTAATTAAACAATACAAAATGGGAAACAATGACAAAGACTAGTTTTCACACCACATCCTTAACGCCGAACGAGTCGTCGCCGACACAGATTTGACGTAATTTTGAAAGTACTGTAAATTTTGCGCAATAGAATAAAATTCTAACTGTTCCTGAAAGCTGAGAAGCTGTGCTTCAGCCCAAATACAGGTTACTATGGTAAACACAGCAGCAGGATTTTTGCATTAGGCTTTAAAGGGTTACACAACAACGGCTCCTTTCAAGGAATGCTGAAGTGCGGAGAGATGGAAGAAACAGATTAGTAGAGGAGATTGTTTCTGCAGAAACCCTGCAACTAAGACAAAGCACTGGGAGAGCAAAGGGGGCGGAAAGATTACTGTGGAAAGTGGAGAGATATAAAAATATAAAATTTATTTGCTGCATATAAATTCTAATTCAATAGGCTAATCATCACCAACAGTGATCATGTAATTTAACAAGGTGCCAGCAAAAAATTCTGTCTGGTCTGAAAAAATATATGCGCTGTATATAACATGTAAATCGTGATAGATTAATTCGCTTGACTACTCTCAAAGAATGAGATCTTCCGGAAACTTTCTTACCCAGTCAGACCCTGGAGTAGATTAGCTTGAGTGCTTTCCATAGTAGTAAATTACAGTCTATCATTAATACAGAAAGAGATAAGTCACCCTAAGGCAATGGCCACTTCAAATAATATTTTGTTGTTTTATGAAAGATCATTGACTTGACTGTTTTTATTGCACCTTGTATGATCACATCGCCAAACAGGCTAACTAGATGGGATGAGACGCTGTGGATACCATAGTTAGCTGACCTTCATCAGACTCCTCTTGCTCTGATTCAGTGCGAAAATCATCAGCGTCAATGTCTAGCTCATCTTTTCTGGATGTGAAGTAAACCATAATAACATCCTGCCAGGCATTAGTATCCCCTAGTTGAGGAGGTTGATTCGTCCTAATTCGTTTAAAGGACCAGTGCGTAATATTTGGGATGGTTTATTGGCGAAATCTGAATATACTACCTATTTATATGTTTATATAAGTGTATAATCGCTATAAAATAAAATTTGTTTGGTTTTTGTTGCCTTGTAATTATGCGTTTATATATACATATAGCAAGGGCCTTGCTTTAGAGACATCGCCATCTTGCACCGCCATGTTGGTTTGGCAGCCCGACCGGACAATCCAGCCAGTTAGAAAACGTGTTTCGCTTTCATAAATCCCAGTCGTGGAAGACGCCATTTCCGCAAAAGTGTTTTGGTCCTCGGAGGCCACTGTCTTTTTGCCGACGGGAGGGGTGAGTGTGAGTGAGTGAGAGCGCTGCAGTCTAGAATCTGAAGGCTTGATTTCATGGTTTTCCCCCCATTTCACACACTGGTCCTTTAACTGGGCAGCTAGTTTGCTCTCCCTTCTCACTCAAAGCTCTCCCATCTGTGTATCGTCTCGTCAGTCTCAGATTTCATCATCAACTGAGGAAATTTGATGTGTAGCTCACATGGGACTAGCGAGAAAATGTACAATATTAAGTAAAACCAAATACCATAAAGATGAAGTAATATCATTGAATTATTATTGATTACTATATATACCATATATGTTATATGGTTTACTTTGACAGATGAACTGTCTTCATAGTCTCTGTAGACTAGCAGTTATGGGCGATTTTCACACTCCTCCGCCACATGCGACTACAAAGGTAGGAGGTAACGACAATCAGACAGACAAAGAGTGGTTCATAAAAATAACTTATTAAATGAGTGAATAACAGTGAGATATTGTCAGAGATGATAGACAAGATGTTGTAGAGTATTAATTACATGAAAACCCAATTTCACCAAAATATTGACTTTCGACCCATTTTCACTCTTTCCTGGAAAAGTGCCAGCGCGACATCCGACGGGTTTTCCCAGATTCCATCACATATATCAAGTGTTGTGAAAAGGGATGCCAACAAAACAAAGTGATAAGTCCCAACTTTTTAAAAAATATTGCATGAATCAAAAGTAAAATGTGCATATTTCAACCGTCAATAAATTGTATTTGGTGACATATCACAATGCACTGATGTATTGTTTTCAATGTAACTCAGGGCAATGACAATTTGCAAACCTCTGCTTTGAGTTATACCGTACCATCCCAACATTCTCTAATTTTGTGTATCCTTTCTAAATTGTCCCTGTGTCAATATTCTTCAGAATAAAATAAGCATGTATTTTCCACAAAAGTCTGAATTCACAAGTTAAAACTTCAAATGGTGTGTTGTTGTGTTTTCACTACAGTGAACAATGAATTGGCTTCTTTAATCCATTGTTTTGATTCTATTTGCATTTTCCATAATGTGCCCACTTTTTCAAAATTGGTATTGTAAATGCATATTTTCTTTTATGTGCCTCATTCTGAAACACTTCATGAATTTCTATTTGGCTGCAAATTGGAAAGATACTGTTGCCCATAAAGTTATAATCATTTTGTATTCAGACACTTTATCTAACAACAACAAATCACATTGTCATAATCTTGTCATGAAAAGAGGTAAGAAATGTTTTATTCCAACTTTGTGAGCAACAGTTATAATTCATGGTGACAATTGTATGTCAAAGAAGCCCATCTGCACACCTTGTTCCTTGGTCCATAATAATGTAAACAATGCAGTAATGAGATCAAATGCAAGAATTATGTCACACAGCCTTTAATATAATTTACGTGGGGAGCCTTGACTATATCGAATAATTGATTTTTATCTCTTCTGGTCAAGGTCTCATAAGAGGTAAAATATTATCCCTTAATTCTGCAGGACAAGTGCAATCCAAAAACACAATGAGCAACTCTCTTTTCAACTCCAGCATGCTTGTCAACAGTTCCCGGCCATGGTATGAGTTTGATGTGTGTGACGAGGCACCAGAGGCATTTGTGTTCTCCTACGTGATAAAGATCTTTAATCTGGTGGTTGGCTTTCCGACAAATGTTATGGTGATGTGTCAAGTGGCCAGAAGAAAGAGCGACTCCTCCACCTCTGACATCTTCATCTTCAACCTGGCCATCTGCGATGCCTTCTTCTGTCTGATTACCCCTATTGACATGGCGAATCGCCTACTGCTCAGTAACAAACATATGTGGACCTTCCAGCGCTTCGCCTATGGGATCAAGGACACCACCCCACTCTTCCTCACCTGCATTTGCTTGGACCGCTACATGGCCGTGGTTCACCCCATTGTGTTCTCAGGCAGCAGGGACAATAAGATCAGGTTGGCAGTTTCTATGCTGGTTTGGGGGCTCATGATAGCCAGTGCACTCACCAAGTCCATAGTGGGAGTGGACAGCACAATGAACATGTTCACTGGACTGATCTTGGCTGCCTTAGCCATCATGGTCTGCTGCAACATCTCCATCATCTGGACTCTGAGGAAGTCAGTCATTGGCAAAGAGAAGATGCACCCTGTGAAGAAGAAAGCCTTCAGAATAGTGGGTATTGCTCTGGCCATCATAGTCTTTACCTACCTCCCTCCAGTGGCTCTTTTCCCCTTCAAAGAATACTTCAGCATCTTGGACTACAAGTGCCGCATCATGGTGGTTGTCTTTTCCCTCATGAACTTCAGCTGCAGCATTGAACCCCTGCTGTACATCTCCAAGTTGGATCAATGCCTTGCTAACCTGCCTTGCAGCTGCTACCAAAGGCCTTCCAATGAGTCCAAGGATGTGTGCAGATGAGCCGTGCCCTAAATTCGGGGCCGCAATAATTTGCTGCTGAAATTAAGCAACCAAATTATTGACCCCATGAAACCTATGGAACTATGTACGAGTCCATCAAATGCAGCTGCTGTATTCAAACCTATTGAACTTCAGACCTATTTTAAATCATAGAAGGGATTCCAAGGTTTCCAGCAATCCCAAATACGTCCCGCTGAATTACAGAGAAATGTGAATAAAATAATGTAAAATATCTTGACATTTTCCATTTGATGTAATGCTGTGGACATGGCAGCCTGGGTTTCAATAGTTTTCTTGATAAAAATGTGATGTAGATTCAGTGAAGCACTGCGACCAGCAGATATACAGAATATGTATGTATGCGACATTGTCTCACAATATGAAAAAAAAAAAACCCTTTTTCTGATATGTTACCTACTCAACTCCAGAAAGCCAACAGACCCATATATGGGTCCAAAAAAATGCAGCTGCTCTTTTTAAATGTGCGGAACTTCAGTCCTATTTTAAATTCTAGCAGAGATTCCAAGGTTTCTAACGATCCCAAGTATGTCCAGTTGAATTACAAGGAAATGTCCATAAAATGATGTACAAGACCTAGATATTTTCCATTTGAAGTAATGCAGAGGCCATAGAAACATAAGCATCCTAGGTTTGAATCAAGGGCGTAGGTTTGCGTACGCATTTTTATCACCTTTCCCGATAAGCCACATTAGACCCAGTTGGACGCTATGTCTCCAAGACAACCTATTTACGCATTCTAGCATTTGATTGGTTGAAAGGGAGCATGCAACCAGCAAATATGTTGTAAGTATCTGACAGTTCCCCACAATATGAAAAAAATGTTTTTTTAATGTTGAATCTACTCAAAGGAAAATTTCAGTGAACAAGTTTAAATGTAACGTCTTTGGGACAATGGTGTGTAATTAGTGAGTGCCTGTGCAGGATGGACATACATGCCTCCTCCGCCTTTTTTGGGCCTAGTTAATGGTTGCGCACTGACATGTAGAATATGCTTATCAAGTTTCATGGCAATACCTTAAGTAATATTGGAATATTACTTAATATTACTATAATATTAGTAATATTGGAATAGTGCTCAAATTAGCTCAAATCCAGACCATGAAGAACTAGAAGAAGTAGAAGACAAAGAAGATACTGTGAGTGTTTGATCATGAGGACAAAACGTCAGAGTCTAAGGGGATAAGGGAACACTTATGTGAAAAGTTAAGGGGTGAAGAGCATTAATTAGAAAAATGGAGCGCACTGGGCAGTGGCCAAAGTGTAATTGGGGGCATTGGGGAAATAACTTATGACTAGCCAACAGGCTTGCTTGGATCTCTGGAAAACAAAGCTATAATGGTTTTTGAAATTATTATGTGGGTTATATTGCCTTCATTTTCCAACTAAATAGACTTTTTGTTCAAAAAAAGTATTGTGAATCTATTTAAATTGATCAAATCAAAAGCATAGTGCTTGTCATAAATAATTTGGATATCAATTAGGGACCTTGTCAATATTCTGAACAGTGAGCGCATTCATTTTTGAACAGACGCCTGTTCATTTTTGGATGCGTTCGAGGCTGTAAACCTAGTCACTGCATTCGATGATGAACACCCTTCAGTTCATTTTCTGATGCATTTTCTGATGCATTTTCCGGTGTGTTCATTCTACGACGCCTGCCCAGGGCCTGACACATTCATCTATGTGTGAAGTGAGCTTTTAGATTATGGGCGCGGAAGTTCTTTTGTGAACAATGACTTAATATGGATGACGGATTATACAAACGCTTGTACGGGCCTATTTTAAATTCTCAGTTCCTTAAAGTGAAATAGTTCTCATTGTCATTGTTAGGTTTTTTTAATATTAAGTGAAATAGTTCTCATTGTCATTGTTAGTTTTTTTTTCATATGAAGTGAAATTGTTCTCATTGTTAGTTTTTTTTCATATACTGGGTATAATCCGCCTGCAAAAGATCATTTGCCAATTTAGCTGACGCTTCAGGAATGGGATTATATGCGACCTACTCCTGTTCTCTGAACAAAAACATGTTCCAGTTATCTAAACAAAACATTCAGACATGCTGATTTTATAATAGCCTACTGTGCAGATGCAGAGGTTTTACTTTGCTCATCGGATTATCTAGATCTGGACTTGTCATTGGCAGCTCCCACAGAGCGATAGTTTCATGTGTAGTGATTTCAATCTGAAGAAAGTACTGTACAATAAATGAGAAACGTAGTGTCTACATGTCCGAAAGTTGGACAGGGTTTTAATATATCTCCGTGTCAGACAGTCGGATGGTTTCACTATAACTCTGTCCTACAGTCGATTATTGTTTTTAATTTCTTCAAATCTACTGAATCTTTTAGATATTAAATGTGAATATTTTGACAGGGCTCAGTTCTTCAAGATGAGTACATAGTACTCAAGAGTACTTCTACTTTCTGCTGGCTGCCCGAGATGGAGTATTTTGCATTTCGCGTCCGACAGTCTTGATCATGCGTGCGATATTTAATACACAATGTCAATGGGCATGGAATTGATTTGTTCACTGAATACAAACACTATTTCATCTCTGGTGTGGAAATAAAGAGGAATCTGTTCGATCCATCTGACTAATTTTCAAAAGAGAGACTGAATAAAGACTGTTGTCTATCTTCAATGGAAGAAAATAAATGAATAAAAAGCTTTCAATTTGCATTTTGTGAAGGTCAACCACAAACATGGCCAAGTTTGTATGTCTAATAATTGCTGGAATACTCGAAAAATTAAAACTTTTATGACTTTCAGACACAGAATATTTTAGGATCTCAAAGTCCCGCGCCAATGTCAACTCACTTTATGTAGCAGAGCTTAAACGAACACATTGATTGAAATTCTCGGTACTCATCTTGAAGAACCGAGCCCTCTTATCAAACATGGTTTTGGAGCTTTGAGAGCTCCTTTTGTTACTCACGTCCGGGACGATATCGTTTTGCTCGCCATCAGATTCCCGTACTCTATTTAAGCTCCTGTTCTGCCTCGCTCGTGTTGCTAGAGTGTCATTGTCTCCTTGGCGCTTTAGCCGGTAAGGTGTTTAGAGAGAGAGTATTGTAAGGTTCGTAGCTGCATAACAGGATTAGTGTTAGTTAGTAAGGGAATCTTTGGTTTATTTCCCTTTTGTTTTGTTTTTTTCGAGCCCGCCTGTTTTCTACCATGGACAGCGTCAGGTCCGTTGGTAGCGTGAGTCTCGTGATTTTTATCCGTTTTAGTCTCTCAGCACTCTGCTGGTTCTTCCTTTTATTTCTGGCCACTGCTCTTGGCGTCCAACTACCAAGGCCCATCACAGTACACTCTAGCCACTATGGAGACGCCAGCGGTGGCTGAAATTAAGAGGGCTGTTGCCAGCCAGCAAGATAAGTTAGCAGGGTTCATTAGAGGACTTTCTGATTTGGACAGCCAGCAATCTAAATTAGTTGAGAGCCTACACCTCCAAGAGAACGCGCTTAAGAATCAAGAGAGCGTTCTGTTAAGCTTGACTGAGAGTATTAATTCTCTCGCTACACAAGTTTCACTAAAAGTTGCACAAGCACCACCCATGCATCCTCCCCGAGAACCTAAGTTACAACTGCACCAAAGATATAGTGGCGAGGCTGGAAAGTGCAAGGATTTTATCGCTCAGTGTGAAATATTTTTTAGGGCTCAGCCGTCACGTTTTGTTCATGAGAATTCTCGGGTTGCATTTATATTATCCCTGTTGGCTGGCACAGCGCTCAATTGGGTTGGCCCATTAATTAGGTCTAATTCACCGGTCGTAAATTCTGTAGAGGCACTTGTTAGGGAGATGGTGTCTGTTTTCGATCATGACATTTCTGGTCAAGATGCAGCTACGCGTTTAATGCACCTTAAACAGAGCAAAGAAAGCGCATCTGAGTTTTCTATTGCTTTTCGTTCTCTGGCCACAGAGACAAGCTGGCCAGAGGCTCCTCTGATGACTGTATTTAGCCATGCCCTTACGGAGGAGATTAAGGACGTGCTGGCAACTTTAGAACCCTGTTCGACTTCAGACTGTTTAGTTCGTACTGCAGTACGAATTGACAACCGCATACGCAACAGGGATAAGCTAAATAGATCACCGCTGGCTGACAATGGGGTTAAAATTGCTCGTGGCGAGTGTGCATCGCCTATTCCACCCATTAAAGATGCTACTTCGGTTGTGCCCATGCAAGTTGACGGTTCGTTTGACCGTCAGCCTAAGAGACCCATTAGCAGAAGAGTAATCTGCTTTAAATAGAATAAGCCGGGTCATATCCGTGCACATTGTCCTAAGCGTCGGGGAAACAGAAAGACCCCTCTAGCGATTTAGGGGGCGCTAGAAGGGCAGACCCAGTTTCCCTTCTGAACATTAATCCCCGTGGAACTTACTGTGGGGAACAAGAGATTTACTATTGAAGCGTTCAGAGACACAGGCGCAGTTGATTGTTTCATGGATATTAAATGGGCTAGAAAACTTTGGACGGTCACCCGCTTGGAACAGGAGTTATAACCGAAGTTTCGGTACCACTAGAAATGTTCATTTCCTTTGGTGGCCACTCTGAGACTGTTCGATTTTTTTATTACCAGGTCCACCACTTTTCCAATAGTTTTGGGGCATTCATGGTTGCGGGAACATGAACCTTGAATCAGATGGGAGTAACAGGTTAATCCTGTCGTCCACTGGGGTCCCAAGTGCAATTCTCATTGTAGAACTAATGAGAATGGTTCTTTTGGACGTCAAGCTATGGGGCAGGCTGACGCCGAGAGTGAGTGTGAGGAGGTTATCTCACCGTTCCCTCCAAGGCTACAAAGAGGGGCAGAGGAGGAGTTGGAATGGGATGATCAATTTGACTGGTGACAGCCAGAGGACGTGTACTTTTCTGAAGATTTTTTGCGATTCGCAATCAGTCTCAGAGTCATTAGATTCTGAGCAGGGTAAAAAATTTGGGGCCACCCTGAACTTTGACTTGCCTCCGAATGTTCCCAGGGATTACGTTGATCTTGCTGAGGTGTTTAGTAAACAACGAGCATCTACATTACCTCCTCGTCGCCTGTACGATTGTGAAATAAATCTCTATCCTGGGACAACTCCACCCAGGGGTTCGCTCTATTTGTTATCAGGACCAGAGCGTAGGGCCATGCAAGAATATATTCAAGAGGCTCTCGCCAGTGGTTTTATTCAGCCGTCCACGTCTCCTGCCGGAGCAGGTTTTTTCTTTATGGGGAAAAAGGATGGCAATCTTAGACTCTGTATTGATTATAGGGGTCTGAATAAAATCACTATTAAAAACCGATACCCTCTTTCGTTAAAGATTTCCGCGTTTGAACGTCTGCAGGAGGTGTCATTTTTTACGAAGCTAGATCTTCATAATGCGTATAATTTGATTGGCATTTGGGAGGGGGACGAATGGAAAACGGCTTTTAACACTCATGCATGCACTACGAATATCGGGTCTTACCGTTCGGGCTGGTTAACGCCCCCTCAATGTTTCAGGCATTCGTCAATGACATGCTCCGAGAGATGTTGGAGAAATTCGTCTTCATTTATCTTGACGACATTTAGATTTTTTTCAACCCTCTCGGAGCACAAACAACACGTTAGGCGTGTACTGGAAGCCCTGCTGAATGCCAAACTTTTTGTTGAAGCCGAAAAATGTGTTTTCCACGCCCAGACTGTCTCTTTCCTAGGCTTTATTGTTTCTAAGGGGTCGATGCGCATGGACCCAGACAAGGTAGCTGCGGTCAGGAATTGGCCTGCACCGCAGAGTGTTAAAGAGGTCCAACGCTTTCTGGGCTTTGCAAATTTATACTGGAGGTTTATCCGTAATTATAGCGCGATTGCTGCCCCCATTATTGCGCTCACAAAAAAGAATACCTCCTCAGCGTTTTTTTAGTCCCCGGCAGCCGATGCTGCTTTTCAGGAATTAAAAGAACGTTTTAGCTCAGAGCCTATTTTGTTTTTTCCCAACCCCTCCCTCCCATTTGTCGTGGAGGTAGATGCTTCGTAGGTGGGCATGGGTGCTATTCTGTCCCAGCGCCCTCGTTGGGTTCATAAGCTTCATCCATGTGCGTACTTCTCCCGGTCTTTGTCCCCCGGCGAATGCAAGTATTATAGTATTGGTGACCGGGAGTTATTAGCGGTCAAGCTGGCGCTCGTGGAGTGGCGCCACTGGTTGGAGGGAGCTAAGCACCCTTTTGTGGTTTGGACCGACCATAAAATCCTCCAATATATTCAGTAGACCAAACGGCGTAATTCCCAGCAGGCGTGATGCCGCTTTGATTTTACACTTACGTACCGCCCGGGATCTAAAAATATTAAGCCTGATGCCCTGTCACGTATGTACGATCGCACGGATAGCGATCCTACCCCAGAGCCTGTTATTCCTTCAACCCAGATCGTGGCACCTATTCAATAGGAAGTTGAGGCGGTGGTTCAGGAGGCATTGAAATCCGATCCCGGTCCTGGGGGGGAGCCTCCTGCCTGTTTATTTGTTCCGCTTGGGGTTAGGTCAAGGGTCCTTCAGTGGGGACACTCTTCCCGCTTGGCTGGGCACCCCGGGGCCCATCGGACCAAGCAGTTCCTTGCCCAATGGTTTTGGTGGCCAGATATGATGAAGGACATTCGGGAGTTTGTTGCGGCCTGTAGCGTATGTTCCAGAAATAAAACTTCCCACCTCCCTCCGTCTGACCTGCTGTGACCTTTGCCCGTTCCTAGGCGCCCTTGGTCACATATCGCGCTCGATTTTATTACGGGGCTGCCTGTATCTGACGGCAACACTGTCATTTTGGTAGTGGTTGACTGGTTTTCTAAAGCGGCTCATTTTGTAGCGCTACCTAAGCTTCCTTCGGCGCGGGAGACAGCGCATCTTGTAGTTAACGTCTTCCGTTTACATGGACTTCCGCAGGATGTTGTTGGGGGGGGGGTACCCCAACTACACAGCCCCAAAGGGTACGCCTCCCCAAATTGAGCTGGACATTTTTTCCTACCGATACTGATGTATTTTCAGAAGAGACATACCAGTCAAACCTCAGTTGTCATGAATACTAGTATAGTCACAGACCACTTGTGCATTCAGCAGTTTTATAAACAAAAAGTTTTGTCACAACCTTACTTTGTTTTGATGATACTTTTTTTAATTGTTTAGATGGTGATCATTTTCCCTCAGGTAACAAGAAGTAAAGATTGAACAGTTTGTTGTTTTGTGAATCAAGAAGTCTAGAATCACTGAAATATGCGTCGGAAAGAGTAGCAGGCTGAGGTGAAGTCACATCCAGTGAGCGCATGATATCCTGGCATAGCTCTTGATAATCCTGGCTTGAGGTCTTCAAGATGAGACAAACATCACTGGTAACACAGGTAACCCACCACTGAAAATGTCTGGCAGTGGTCATTTCTCTATCACAGGACCATGAAGAACAACTTCCAACAGGTTTCAAGTGGTTACCTCACCAGCTGACCTAGCCCATTTTTTACCCCCCAGTTAATGATGTCTGGCAAGCCCCGTCCACCAACAAAAATGTCTGGCAGTGGCCATTCCTCAATCAGGGGACCATGATGAACAATTTGCAACAGGTTCCAAGTGGTAACCTCACCAGCTGATCTAGCCCATTTTTTGGGTGCCAGTTTAACCCCCCTCACTGCCACACCCACCAGAGGGAACCCGGCAGACGTGCAGTACCTCTACCTGGGGACCATGCCAGACATCATTCTACCCATAAAAATTGGTAACCTTCCCAACTAGGCTGACCCCCCCTAGGCTCCTGGTCTATCAGCTCCGGCCAGGTGCGATTTGGACTTAAGGGGGTGGAGCTGAGCTCCGGTGGGCTCCGGCCCTGTTTAACCCCTGTGTCTGGGTATGATACATATGTGTACCAGATTTCGTCTGCCGAATTTCCCTTTAAGAATTTTGAAACGTGTTTAGGGGCGCTATTTTGGCATTTTGCATCGACCATGGACGAGCACCCAAAAATATCGAATTTCGGATCCGGCCAGACGAATGTGGAAAGTTAGATGCGTTTTCACAATTGGGAAAGGGGCAAAATTGTCCTTTGAAATGTCGGAATAATAATAATAATTATAATAATAATTAAAGCACCACGTCGCGAGTTCGAGCCCCAGCGTACCCACCGGCAGAGGTCGGCAGCTTTTTCAGAGTAGCGCACAATTGGCTATCGCGCTACGGGGTTTCAAATTGAGAAGGGGCTTCCGGATTTGGGCATACAAATAACAGCTTTGTTCGTTGCTCCAGCGCCTCCTGTTGGCCAGACGGGCGCTCATCAGGAAGACTCCGGGTTGGTTCATGTCCAGGTATCCTCCGCCCTAGTTCTGAACTTGCGAAGATTCAACCAACGAGTGTATAAAAATCAGTGGCAGACAGGCACGTGCTTCGGAGGAGAGCCGTGAACTGTCTCACTATCCTGAGTTGGCAGCAAGGGGTTGCATACGAGCAAGCTTTGTACATAGTTCCCCAATTGGGAATTCCAGATTCGGGTGGGATTGGAGATGCCAAATTTATAAAAAAAAAATTTTTTTTTAAATTGAAAAAATAATAATTATAGCTGCAAGCAGCGTTGAACGGGCCCTCGCACCCATATGCACTTTGGGGGTAGTGGTGAGATCCTGACGGGTGCAGGTGTGCACTCATAACCAGTGGAGAGGTCAAGTACAGGCACCAACCTGTGATAAAGTTTCGAGCGAATCGGACTAAGCTGGAAGAAGTTTTGAAAAGTTGATAGTTCATACACCAGGGAGCGCTCTGAGCGTAACCAAATGTGGGCAGGTGCATTCACAGGCAGGTCATCAGCACAAATACTAAGTTTCAAGCAAATCGGCCGATCTCAATGTAAAATATGGCATTTCCTGTTTCCATGAGGGGGCGCAATAGAGACATTTTGCTCCCCCCATGGGTGAGGCCCCTATCAGATTTAACAGCTTGCCATCCTTGAACTGTCTATTAATTTTTATGATGATACGAGTTAACTAAAGACATCAAAAACAAAAACGTATTTTCCCAGCAAGGGATCCATCTTCTCTGTGTTGCTACAGTAACACCATTACTTGCAGCTTCACAGCATTCATAATGTAGCTACACCAACTTTTTCTGCATGTTTTAGAGGGGCAATGAAGTTGAGGGGTACATGTAAAACGAAAAAATGGTCACTTCCTGTTACCACCAGGGGCCGCTATTTGTAAAGTGGGAAGTTATTATATTGTGATGTTCAGAGAGGAGGCGTCATCATTTCCAGAAAGATTGAATGTTCTATGGTGAAGTACGTTGGAATGGCAGCATTTTAAAATTTTTTTGGCCAATCGCCAATTTTTGTCACGCCCTAGCAGCCACACCCTTTGACCGACAGACATGCAGAGCACAGCTTTTGATTAAGATAGTGTCTAGATGATCTGTACCAAATTGGAAGTCAATCGGTCTAAAAACCCAAGGAGGAGTTCATTTTAAAATTCAAAATTTCTAATCAAAATGGCCGACTTGCTGTTGGGTTTAGTGTGTGGCTCCAATGAGTTTTTTGCATGTCTGGGTATGATACATTTGGGAATTGAATTTTGTCTGCCTACGACACAGTAATCATACTGGTAACTTCCTGTTACCACCAGGGGGTGCTATTATAGAAGTGGGAAGTTATTATATCCTGACGTTCAGGGTGGAGCCATCATCATCTCCTGCAAGTTTGAAGCTTCTATGATCAAGTATGTTGGCGTGAGAGTATTTTGAAATTTTTTTGGCGAGTCGCCAAACTTTGTCACGCCCTAGCAGCCACACCCTTTGACTGACATATGCAAAGCACAACTTTTGATCAGCTTGGTCTCAAGATGATCTGTTCCAAATTTGATGTTAATCGGTCGTAAACCGAGGAGGAGTTCGTTTTAAAATTCAAAATTTCAAATCAAAATGGCCGACTTCCTGTTGGGTTTAGGGCGTGGCTCCAATTAGTTTCTTGTCTGGGTATGATACATATGTGTATCGAATTTCGTCTGCCTACAACAAAGTAACCGTACGGGTAACTTCCTGTTACCACCAGGGGGCGCTATTAGAGAAGTGGGAAGTAATTATATTGAGATGTTCAGGGCAGAGCCATCATCATTTACAGCAAGTTTGAAGCTGCTTCGATCAAGTATGTTGGCGTGAGAGCATTTTGACATTTTTTTGGCGAGCCGCCAAGCTTTGTCACGCCCTAGCAGCCACGCCCTTTGACCAACAGACATGCAGAGCACAACTTTTGATCAGCTTGCTCTCTACATGATCTGGACCAAATTTGAAATCAATTGGGCAAAATTCCGAGGAGGAGTTCATTTTCAAAGTAAAAACTGGTCACTTCCTGTTACCACCGGAGGGCGCTATTAGTAACGTGAAATATTATGATATGGTTACCTTCAGGGCGAAGACTTCATGATGTTCAGCAAGTTTGAAGCTGCTAAGATGAAGTATATGGGCGTGAGAGCATTTTGAAATTTTTTCGTCGAGTCGCCAAAAGTTGTCAAGCACTAGCAGCCACGCCCTTTGACCTACAGACTCTTGATCAGCTTGGTCTCTAGATGATCTGGACCAAATTTGAAGTCCATCGTGCAAAATCCCTGGAAGTAGTTCATTTTAAAATGTAAAAATTCAAATCAAAATGGCCGACTTCCTGTTGGGTTTAGGGCGTGGATCCAATGAGTTTTTTTTGTATGTCTGGGTATGATACATATGACTACCGAATTTTGTCGGTAGTTTCATGAGAAAGTAACCGAATTTCCCTATGGGAATTTTGAAACGTGTTTAGGGTGCACTATTTTGGCATTTTGCGTTGACTAAAAGAGCCCCCAAAAATATCGAATTTCGGATGCGGCCGGATGAATGTGGAAAGTTAGACACGTTTTCACAATTGGGAAAGGGGTGAAATTCGCCTTTGAAATGTCGGAAGAATAATAGAAAAAAAGAAAATAATAATAAGCAGCGCGATTTCAATAGGGCCCTTTGCAGATGACTTGCAGTCGGCTCGGGCCCTAATAAACAGCGCAATTTCAAGAGGGCCTTCGCAGACGACTTGCAGTCGGCTCGGGCCCTAATAATCTACAGTACAAGAATAGGGTCCCCTGCCCAGGCTTTGCCTAGGGCTCTGACCCTAATTAAAGCTGCAAGCAGCTTTGGACAGATCCTCGCACCTGCGCACGTCGATGAGGGGGCGAGACGTTTTCGGGCGCCGCCGAGCATTCTCAACTGTTGACAGCGTGAGAATGAGTAGTCGGCTCGGGCCCTAATAAATAGAGCGATTTCAACAGGGCCTTCACAGATGACTTGCAGTCGGCTTGGGCCCTAATAATAATAATAAACAGTACAATTTCAATAGGGTCCTCGGACAACTTTCAGTCGGCTCGGGCCCTAATAATAATAATAAAAATAAAAAGCGCAATTTCAATAGGGCCTTCGCAGATGACTTGCAGTCGGCTCGGGCCCTAATGAGCTGCTACCGAGGAATGCTAGTGGCCAGCAGAGGAATGCCACTGACCAGCTAAGCCAGTAGCAAATCCAATGAGTTACAAGCCTCTGACAATTGATAGCTGGCTTCTCATTTACCACCGCCAGCCTCTCATTTACACACTGGCTTATCAGTCGGTAGATTGTTTGCCGGTTGCGGAATGGATGTCGCATGTGAGAGGAAAAATGGTGTCCTTTCACAAAAGTAGTTTTGAGGGAGTCCCACCCAGTCCCACAGCCAATCACAGCACAAATAAATTAAGTTGCCTTCCTTTTCCACTAAACTACTTCCTTTTCCACGATACTTTCTCTCACACACACACACACACACACATGTACTCTCCTCTTACACACATATATACTCCTCTCACACACCTGTATTCTTTTCTCGCACACGTTTTCTTCTCTTGCGAGAATGTGTGTGCGTGCGAGAGTGAAAATATATGTGCGTTAGTGTTGTCACGATTCCAAAATTTTGATTTTGATATCAATACCAAATTTAGTATTACAATACTAAATACCAAAAAGATACTTGAAACCAAAACGATACTGAAATGATACAGTTCAATACTCGATACCAAAATGGATCAGAAACCAGAGGTGTAAAAAATACAGAAAAAAAAACTAGGTAAAAGTAGAAGTACCATAACTGAAAGTTACTTTGGTTAAAGTTGAATTCACTCATAAGAAAATTACTTGAGTAAAAGTCTTAAAGTAGCTCATATTAAATGTACTTAAGTACCAAAAGTATCTTTAATAACTGCAAGTACAAGTACAAAGTATTTTTACAGTATGCTTAGAAAGAAGCAAAGCTACCACGCATTGTTCTCTCCTGGTGCACTTTAATCAATTTTCAGGTAAATGAAAGATGCAGTATTCAAAAAACAAACAGGGAGTCTCACCTTTTAAATATTTCTTCTTCTTCCTCCTTGAGTTTACTGGCAGTTTGAAAAACCACTATAATTGAGTATAATTGATAGTAGAATTACATAGTATCAATACCATGTAGAAAATTTGCTTCAGAAGACTGATTTTTCTTAACTACTAATTGAGATATTATTGGCTCACTGTAGCCAAAGTGGTTGCTACAGAGGACAACATCCAGATCCGCATCCAGATAATCCTTAAATGATGAATTACATTCATATTTTAATTTGTAATGAGTAACAAAGTGACCAGTGTCAGAGTAACAAAGTAAAAGTATACTTTATCTTTTACTCTACTACATTTAAAAGATTAAGTCCTGGTTTAAAAAAAAAGTCAAAGTACAAATCATCAAAAAAAAAAAAAAAACGACTTAAGTGCTGTTTAAGTATATGCACATCCTTACTATACACCTCTGTCAGAAACAGACTGTCCCCAATGGTTGATCACATTTTCAAATCAACACTTTATTAACAAACTTGTCATACAAAAAAAAACTACATAAAACTTCTAATTCTCCCAAAATGAGGGGAGTAAGCCCAAAAATGCCACGGCTCATGTGACAAATTACAAGCAACAAGAACAGCCTGAGTAGTCTCCCTGGTGTTACTTGTCTAAGCTAGTGCTGCCACCCAGTGGCCATTCAGAAAAACTGCATTTGGCTCGAGGATCGAAGGTGGAGAGACATTAGTATTGAACCGTTTTCAAAGTAAAAGTATCGAAATTCGGTGAATCGTGCAACACTAATGTGAGTAAACGGAGAATGTATGTGTGTAAAAAGGAGAATGTAAGTGTGAGAAGGAGAATGTATGTGTGTGAGAAGGAGAGAATGTATGTGTGTGAGAAGGAGAATGTATGTGTGTGAGAAGGAGAATGTAGTGCCTTCCAATAAGTCACTTTTTAAGATGTCATAGAGGGGTTTCAATATGCCAGTTGTTTAATAAATTGATATTTTGCGAAATAAAGTAAAATAAGAATTCAGTCCATCAAAATAAAAACAAAAAATTTTTAAAAAGGGACAAAAAATGTAAAATGTATAGACTGATATATTTGATGTCTGATATTTGATTATAGGGTGTCAATTCTGATGGCTGAAAATGGTATGATATGGCTCCATATTGTTGTTTATTTGTTATTGTACCTGTTTAGCTGGGAGAAATTTGAAGTCTGGTGTGTAGGAGCCATTTGCTTATCTGTGTTTTAATTAAGTCACTTAAATATAATAATTCACTTCTTAAGACGCCGTAGAGGGGTTTCAATATGCCAGTTGTTTAATAAATTAATATTTCGCAAAATAAAGGAAATTAAGAATTCAGTCCATCAAAATAAAAATAAAAAAAGGGTTATGTATAAACTGAAAAAATTGAAAATTCCTTACTGCTGGCAAACCGTTTCCCTTCGTTTGTATGATCAAATAATTATGTAAGAACCCAATAGTTGACACCTATAACAGTTCATTGAAGGACAGTGACCTGTTTGGGATAAATGGTTTCAAGGAGAGTTCTAACTGCATTTCACAAATTCCTCCTCCACTTATTTCATCTGAAAAGGCCAATTTTGAATTGCATGATCAGCATCAGGTAATGGTAAGGACATGGAATCAATAGATTGCACAAAAATGTAATGATGTTACTAATAAATGTGGACAAAATTTGGTGTCATCCACTTCAAGTGCCCAGTTACTTGAAAGATATTGCACGGTGAATGCCGAGAGAAAGTTTGCCCAATTTGTTTCCGAAAAGGAAATTTCAAGATCACCAATTTGCTTGATAAAATTCATGAACACGTTTTGACTGATTACGATATCGCTGACATTTGTTTGCCATGTGTATTATGTTCAACATGAAAAAGGACTCTGAATGCCTTGTCTGAGCTCCAATAGGTGGCGATACGCTTCTGTTTGTTCATGTTGTATCTTTTTCTGAATGACCTTTTGCGTTACAGACCAAACATTTGACAAACAAGTGCTGGCGGCAGACTAGTACCATATCTAGTGCATTGACTGTATAACGTCGAGTGGCGAGAACATCCTTTTAGCATTGTCTTCAATGCGGCTGCTCAGTCGGTCGAGGGTGGAGTGGAGTTGAGAAAATATCTGTTCCATTAGGGCAGTTATCTTTTCTGACTTCCCGAGCGAGTCTCGTAGCAGTGGTTTCAGCTGAGAGGATACTGCCTCCAGTGTTGGTGGCAACATGGCTGATTTAGCAATTTAGCTATTTAGGGGCCTAGGCAAACAGAAGCATGGGGCCCTCCACCCTATTCAAATCTCATTTAACAAACAAATTAAAAACAAACATCTCGCTCCAAGTTTTTAAATTCTTTCTCTAAAAAAAAAAAATACAGACAGCACTAAAACACAGTATAGTAACTACAGTAAGTCTTATTTTCATCAAAGTACAACCCCAATTCCGAAACAGTTGGGACTGTTTAAGTGTAAATCAATACAATATAAACGCAATGACTTTCAAATCACACCAGCCAGTATTTTATTTACAATAGAACAGAGATAATATATCAATTGTTGAAACTGAGAAATATTACAATTTTATCCACAAAATGAGCTCATTTCAAATTTGATGGCTACTACAGGTCTCAAAAAAGTTGGGACAGGGACCTGTTTACCATGCTGTTGATGTTTTATATCACTCAGCCATCCGGTTAGCCACAAATGCTCCTTTCAGAACTGACCACTGCACACTCTACTCCTCCATAAACTGGCCATCTTCGCACATCCGTCGTACTATTCACTAGTTCACACTCATTTACAGGACCCTTCTTGGCTTGTCCCCTCTGTATCTTTGTCATCCGTTACACACATGCAGTCCTGCGTACAGGACTCGCTCTGCTCACCACATTCTGTTGAAGGTGTCCAAATGAAATTCTGCACTGGGTTTTTCGTCTTTTCAGGCTGCTGCGGCCAGGGACTGGAATGCTTTGCAGAAGGGACTCAAACTGGAAACACTTATTCCCCCGTCTGCATTTAAAGGCTGGATTATGGACGCTCTGAGGGAGACATGCTGTTGTCTCTCTGAAGCCTAATCTTCTGTTGTTGTTTCTTTTGATTATTGTTTCATTATTCATATTTTGATTAAAATTAAGTTTATTCTTTGTTTTGTTTAATAATACACTGTTTTTTTTTTCAGCCCCCTTCCTTCCCCCCTCAAGAGGCCCCCACGCCTTTTATAAGGCCTGCATTGTAAATAAGAACTTGTTCATAATTGTCTTGCCTGGTTAAATAAAAGTCAAATGAAATTAAAGCTGCAAGCAGCATTGAACGGGCCCTCGCACCCTTGTGCACGTTGGGGGTTGCTGTGCAACCCTGACGGGTGCAGGTGTGCACTCACGGCCGGAGAACAGGTCAAGTACAGGCCCCAACCTGTGATAAAGTTTCGAGCAAATCGGACAAAGCACGAAGGAGTAGTGACAAGTGGGTAGTTCATCCATCAGGGGGCGCTCAGAGTGTAAGCAAACGTGGGCAGGTGCATTCAGGGGAAGACCCTCAGCACAAATGTGAGGTTTTCAGCAAATCGATCAATGTCAATGTAAAATATGGCATTTCCTGTTTCCACAAGGGGGTGCCATGAGCGAGATTGCCTGAGAGCATATGGAGGCGCTCATGGCGGGGCTCTTATCAAATACAAGAATTTTGAAGTCGTCTGGATGAAGTATGAGGGAGAGAAAGCTGCTCGAATATGCATGGCGAGGCATCAGAAATGGAGACGGCATTGCGGCCACGGCCATTGACCTACGGACATGCAGAACACAACTTTTGATCAGCATAGTCTCTAGATGATCTGCACCAAGTTTTAAGTCGATCGGGCGAAATACCTATGAGGAGTTCATTTTAAAATTCAAAAATTCTAATCAAAATGGCCGACTTCCTGTTGGGTTTAGGGTGTGGCTCCGATGAAATTTTTTGTATGTCTGGGTATGATACATACTGCGCCCCTTATAATTATTGGCACCTCTGGTTAAGATGTGTTCTTTAGCTTCCAGTAAATTCAGTCTTTTTTCCAAATAATATAGGACCACAATGAAAAAAAGAGGAAAATCCAACCTTTAATTCAAGTGCATTTATTCAGTGGGAAAAAAAATCCCACATTAAGAAATCATTCTTTTACATCAAATCAAGTGTGCCACTATTATTAGCACCCCTGATGTTAATATTTTGTACAACCCCCTTTTGCAATCAAAACAGCACCTAATCTTCTCCTATAATGTTTCACAGGATGGGAGAATACAGAAAGAGGGATCTTCGACCATTCTTCTTTGCACAATCTCTCTAAATCATCCAGTGACCTGGGTCCTCTCCTCTGTACTCTCCTCTTTAGCTCACTTCACAGGTTTTCAATGGGGTTTAGGTCTGGGGACTGAGATGGCCATGGGAGGAGCTTGATTCTGTGTCTGGTGAACCATTTCTGTGTAGATTTGGCCACATGTTTAGGGTCATTATCTTGCTGAAAGACCCAGTGATGACCCATCTTCAGCTTTCGGGAAGAGGCCACCAGATTTTGATTTAAAATGGCCTGGTATTTCCAAGCGTTCATGATGCCATGCACCCTAACAAGGTTCCCAGGGCCTCTGGAAGAGAAACAGCCCCACAGCATCACCGATCCTGCCCCATACTTCCAGTGGGCATGAGGTGCTTTTCTGCATACTCATCTTTTGTGTTCCACCAGACCCACTTAGAGTGTTTGTTGCCAAAAAGCTCTATCTTGGTCTCATCTGACCAAAGCACACGGTCCCAGTTGAAGTCCCAGTACCGCTTAGCGAACTCCAGGCGTTTGTGTTTATGATTGTGAGTCAGAGAAGGTTTTTTCCATGCATGCCTCCCAAACAGCTTGTTGGCATGCAGATAGCGCCCGATGGTTGTTTTGGAGACTTTGTGACCCCAAGATGCTACCATTTGTTGCAATTCTTTAACAGTGAGCTTTGGAGAACTTTTTATTTCTCTTACCATCCTCCTCACTGTACCTGGTGGCAAAATAACCTTGCATCCTCCTCCAGGCTTGTTAACCACTGTTCCAGTTGTTTTAAACTTCTTAATGATTCCTCTGAAAGTAGATATGGGCAGGTGCAGGTGAGTGGCTATTTTCTTGAAGCCATTGCCTGACTTGTGAAGGTCGACACACATTCGCCTTACTTGAATGGTGCGTTCCTTTGTCTTTCCCATGATTTAGAATGGATAAGAGAAATGGCCTCTGTTTCACGTCATATTTATACCCCAGGGAAACAGGAAGTGATGATTTACTAATTTAATGTTCCTAGATATTCTTATCAACTTTGTAAACTACTGTAGAAATGACAGAAATACTTCAATTACATTTAATTCCTAGGAATTGTTAGGGGTACCAATAATTGTGGAACTGGTGATTTAGTCAGGGATTTTTTTTCCTTAAAATTCACTTGAGTTGAAGGTTACATTTCTCTACAATTTTCAGTGTGAGAGTATGCTTCTGTAATAAAATTGAATTTATTTTATGGCTTTTACCACATCTTGACCAGGGGTGCCAATAATTGTGGAGGGCGCTGTAATTTTGACTTGTCGAGTGAAATTTACATACCCCATTGGCAAGATAGTTTAAATAACTCGAATCAAGGAAAAATTTCTTGACTTACTAAGAAAATGGTGATAGAAGTGTTTTAAGTCTTAAAATAAGTGAATTTCCCTTTCTTGAAAATCACTTTTTGCAGTGAAGGGATCCATCTTTGCTGCATTGCCACACGGACGCCATTACTTGTAGCTTCACATTATTCATAAAGGAGCTTCACCAACTTGTTCTGCATGTTTTAGAAGTGGAATGAAGTTCAGGGGTTCAACCATGTGTTATCAGTGCATGTTAAAGTAAAAAATGGTCACTTCCTGTTAACACCAGGGGGCGCTCTTAGTAAAGTGGGAAGCTATTAAATCGTGACATTAAGGGCTGAGGCATCATCATTTCAAGCAAGTTTGAAGCTGCTTTGATCAAGTATGTTGGAGTGAGAGAATTTTAAATATTTTTGGCGAGTCGGCAATCTTTGTCACGCCGTTGTAGCCACGCCCTTTGACCTGCAGGGCAGACATTTTGGTCAGCTTGCTCTCCAGATGATCTGGACCAAATTTAAAGTCGATCGGGCAAAATCTCTAGGAGGAGTTTGTTAGTTTGTTTTAAAAGTAAAAACTGGTCACTTCCTGTTACCACCGGGGGGCGCCATTAGTAAATTGAAAAGTTATGATTTAGAGACGTTCAGCGTGGAGACACCATCATGTCCAGCAAGTTTGAAGCTGCTTCGATCAAGTATGTTGGCGTGAGAGCATTTTGAAATTTCTTTTGTCAAGTCGCCAAAATTTGTAACGCCCTAGCAGCCACGCCCTTTGACCGACAGACATGCAGAGCACAACTTTTGATCAGCTTGTTCTCTACATGATCTGGACCAAATTTGAAGTCAATCGAGCAAAATCACTAGGAGTCGTTTTCAAATTCAAAAATTCTAATCAAAATGGCCGACTTCCTTTTGGGTTTAGGGCGTGGCTCCAATGAAGTTTTTTGTATGTCTGCGTATGATACATACGTATACCGAATATCCCGATGGGAATGCTATTTCGGCATTTGGGGTCGAACGTGTGCGAGCGCCCAAAAATATCAAATTTCGGATCCAGCCGGACGATTGTGGAAAGTTAGACGCGTTTTCACAATTGGGAGAGGGGCGAAATTGGCCTTTGAAATGTCGGAAGAATGATAAATAATAATAATAATAATTATTATTATTATTATAAACAGCGCAATTTCAGTTGGGCCTTCACAGACGACTTGCAGTCGGCTCGGCCCCTAATAATCTACAGTACAAGAATAGGGTCCCCTGCCCAGGCTTTGCCTAGGGCTCTGACCCTAATTAAAGCTGCAAGCAGCTTTGGACGGATCCTCGCCCACCTGCGTACGTCGATGAGGGGGCGAGACGTTTTCGGGCGCCGCCGAGCATTCTCAACTGTCTGACAGCGTGAGAATGAGTAAAATGTTATCTTGAGTTTAATGCAAACCCCTTTACTGAACGAGATTTTTCTTTTGTAAAATGGAGTTAGGAGTCATGGGACCTGGTCAAAGTTTCTGAAGCAGATTTTATCGCTGCTGTGTATTGTGCAATCTTCCTCCATTCATGAACTTAGTGAAGGGAGATGAGCCATGTGAGCCTACTGCCACCCGGTGGACAGAATATGTAACAGCACAAAGAAAAACACTGAAAATGAATTATAATAAAGTAATTCATAAATGGTTCTTCCACGTTAATCCGACACTGCTGAAATTTTGGGAGGATGTTCACTGAAAACAGTCAAAAGTTTCATACAGTGCAACCTATGGTCAATTCAGAAGTCCGTCACTCTGTATTTTTCAAAATATGAAAATTCAAAACATTAATATCTCGGCAAATATAAATTCAAATACTACGACCCTTGGCAAATCGTTTCATAAAATGGAGATTATAAAGTATCCCAAAGTTCATTTTGATACGATAAACGGTGTGTCCACAGCAATAAAGTATATATTACTGTATTATTAACATTAAATTTTTTATTTCAAAAAGTCTTGAATTAATTTTCACAAAAACACGTGACAGTTCAGGTCCTGGTACAGGCATTATGAGTGCATTTTTTCAGAATTTTATGACATTGCGACAGGCCTTGCTGATTGCAAAATGATTACACCCATTTTGGTGTATTTAGGCGGCGCTAGAGAGCCATTTTGTCTCCATTTTTGGTGAATTTTCACATTGTAAAAATATTTGAATCCATTTTGTATTACCAGCAAAATTTGTTTAGTTTCTGAGCATATTTAAGGGGTCAGAATTAGACAAAATCCTCTGTGAGGATGAAAATAATTGTTTGAGTCTGCTCTGATGAACCTTGTGGTTTCATGTGTAAGACCTTACACCAGGTTTCAGTCTCACCTGTGCTCCCGTAGGCTGACTGCATTACATCACTTGTTTGTCTGGGATGCACTTCTTGGATTGCATCAGTGACAAATAATATATTGTTAGAACAGGGATAGGGGGGCACTCATCTACCCCTCCTTTTAGCCCCTCCTCTGTTTCACTGCAGATCTGTTTGTTACATCACAAACTCACTCTGCAAACCCAACCCCCCTATATGTGAGTCCTCTTGCACACCCACCCATCCTTAAATATAATCCTGTGCTGACAGGGTATTGTACAGTCACTGCAAATGCTGTTGTTCCCTAAATGGATTTGTGACTGACTATCATCTGGACTGCTTATGTACCATTAAAATTAATACATTTACATGAACTGGAACAACACTGAATAAAAACATAACCCTCCTGGACACAGGTGATCAGGATACAGGGGCCTTCTGGGTTGTCTGACCTTGAGGAGTGTTATGTTGAGCTATTGCAGTTTCCCAGGTAAGTTATTCATTCTTTAAATCTGATAAACCACTCTTTAATTTCTTATGTTGGGCTTGACTGAGAGACTTTTGTAGACAGTGAAAAATAGACCCAAAGGGCAAACAGTCGTCTGGGAAAACTGTCTCAATCTCAGGGAGCTCCAGTGCTGTTTCAAAGAGTAAAACTGCTGTCTCAGAAGAGAGGTAGTTTTCTCTGGATGGAGGGAATCTTCCCAGAAAACAGAACCTATCCTTCAGTGTAACAGTGCAACTAAATTGTGCAGGTCTTCTTTGACATGAATAATTCCTCAAAAGAGAGAGCTTATCTTTCTGCAAAATCAGCCAGTATAAGTGTTTCCATCTCTATGATGCAGTTAATGTGTTATGATGAGGAATACTTTGGAGAAAAGAATCATATGAAGTAATGCTGGAATCAGCTTAAGAACATCATTAAGCCTTGCAGTCAGTTTGGTGAGTTGTGAGTGGTGAGTTCAGTTAGGCTTGACCATGTAACTTACATTCACTCTCTTTTCTAAGGATCATCAACCCTCAAACCTGCGAGATAAAATAAAACCAAAATGAACAGCTCTGTCATCAATTCTAGCCACCCCTTCAACCACTCCTCTTCAGGATCCAGTCTCCAACTCTCAAACACATTTCAAGGGTGCTATTTATCACTTGTTGAGTATTCGTTTCTGTTTGTTGAAAGAAGCATTAACTTTGTAGTGGGCTACCCCGCCAACATTATGGTGATGTGGCTGGTGGCCAGAGAGAAGAGTGACTCTTCCACCTCCAATATCTTCATCTTCAACCTGGCCATCGCTGATGCGTTGCTCTGTGTGATGAGCTCCATCTGCTGCTTCGGCTTACTTCTGCTGAAAATCTCATATTTCAATGATATAATGTACTTTATCACTGGGATCAAAAACACCTCCCCACTCTTTCTCACCTGCATTTGCCTGGACCGCTATGTGGCCGTGGTCCACCCCATTGTGTTCACCAGGATCAAGGACAACAACATCAGAGTGGCTATTTCCATGTTTGTTTGGGGGCCCATGATGGCCTATTCCCTCCTCAGGACAACTGCTTGTTCTCCCTGATTAGGTAAGACGACAATTATTCATCTGGAAACGTTTGCTTGATTAAAATCAACGTAATTCAAAATTACTCTTGGTATTGAGTGGGAAAAAAGTGGCACTTGGCAGTGAAATAGGCTATAAAAAGCATGCAGCTGTATTTGACGTTGATTTAAATTATGCAAACGCGTCCAGATGAATGATTGTCGTCATACCTAATCGAGCAGAACAAGCAGCACCTGTTAAGTGCGGAGCGCTCTCGGAGTGAACATTTTGTTAATCATGAAAATGACTGCGAACAGGTCAGGACCAATAATTCTTTAAAACAGATGTTACGTCCGCCACAATTCTCAGTTTTACGGAATTTACCCCATGACTTCATCGCTGTTAGATTGCATGAGAAACCGTGTATTCAGTTGCCTATTACGATAATTGGAAAACGCGTCAATAAAGAAATATAATTGAGAACTAGCCAGGACTATCCTAATTGTCATAAAGGGACGTGTCAGTGCCACCCCAATTCCCGGTTCTAGCTTCGCCCCTTGAAAGGAGAGGCAGGAGAAAGAAAGAAGACAGAAAGTAGGCAACCAGGAGCTTACAGTTTTTTTTTTAATAAAAGGTGAGTTCAGCCCCTAATGTGTAAAGCACATGGTGAGAAAGTTTTACACGGTAAACAGGTGCTTTATGGGTACTGCGCGCAGGGATTCTCCCCTCTCCAAATACGACTGCTGAATGTTCGGGTTCTACTGCGAGAAGTAAAACAGGGAAACAAGTTTGGATACTTTAACAGAAAGATGGTCTTCTACATAAATAGTATACTGCTGCTTATCAAGAGAACAACTCAGGAAAGGTACAGGAAATGTCCAGAAAATAACCGGGCTTTAGGAGAACGTTTGAATAGCCTATTTGTGAAGGGAAAGGTAACGAGAGCATGGAAGACGCAGTCCGCGACAGCAATGATGCACAGAGCGCGCAAATTGTTTCTCAACATTTCCTTAGAATTTAGTGTAGTGAATCACAGAACTACCAGCATGTAACATAAAACAATTAAGCTCATGGAAATTGTAGGCCTATCATATTCATCATATTGTTGACCAATCATATTTAGAGGTTTCGAAAGTAAGAAAGTTACATTTATGATGAGTTAGGTATTGCACAACAGCCTAAGCTTCTTTTTTTGTTATTTAACATCATAGGCAAACCATAAGAGTTGGCTTTTTTTGCATTTCAAACTGAATGAGTCATGTTTTGGTTTTGGGTGTGGAGATGTGATCCTCCTGACTATTGTTTTATATGGATCGTCACAGGGTTGGTTTGCGTCGGGGGGCCCTTCAGGAGTCTTTTTCCTGGGACCCAGAATTTGGCGCTACATCCCTGATAATGGCTGCCTATGGGGGAGCTGGTCAGTGACACTGTCCGAACTACTGCCATTTTCTGACAGAGCGTAGGTCCTATGATGAAAACAAAAAAAATGAGCAAGAGGAGACCCTATTTAGTGCCCCCATGTATTTTTTCTCTTGTATGGTCAAGTATGTGGTCAGGATGGCGATTTCAAAAAAGGTGTTTTTCAACTTTCTTCCCATACTTTTCTGCTCTTGTTATAATGGCTGCCTGTGGGGCAGTTGGTCGGTGCTCCTGTTACTTTGAGATGCCTATAGTCTCAAACCTTTATCTGTTTCCTTCCAAAGTGACATTTTTTAGGCCAACACAAACTTTCCTAAGTTTTGATGTTGAATTTGTGAGTGTGTAGTAGACACATTCAAAAATGTGTCTATATACTGGTTGTGGTGTTGAGGCTGCCCTCTGAGCCTAGATTGGGCCAGCGTTCTGTGATGTCATCATGGCAGAACTCCACCATGCATTTTCAATGGAGAGAAAAAGAGATGAAAAACAGGGATTGCAAAAGAATGAAAAGTGGCTGTGCAACCGTTTATAGAAGGCCCAGAGACACGATTTGGCCGGACGTTTCGGCCAAAAAAAGTCTGTGGAAATAGTAAAATAAATATATAAGAACAATGTGTTCCTTGCTGCAAGCAGACAATTAAATGTAAAGATCTTGAGTAATGCCTCTCTGACATGTTCAAGGTCAACAAAGAGGTAAAGTGTCCATCAACTATCATACACTAACCTCAGTCTCAGAATTCAGTAGGATGATGTGAAACTTGACACCTTTCTGCTAATTTAAACTTTGAACTTTTTAACTTCTGCAAAGTTTCTTTTTTTTGAAAAAATTTTCTGGGTTTTTGGGCTGGGCTGTGCAGCAAGCCAGGGCAGGACCCTATAAACGCAAATGTTGCTGCATGACTGACTGACTGAGTGAGTGATCAAGTTCAACGATTGGCTGGCTGGCAGGGAAGAAGTTTAGCGATTGGTCGGGCGGCAGAGAACAAATATAACGATTGGTTAGCCGACGATTGGCTGGCTGGCTGGCTGGCTGGGCATTCACCTCACTCGTCAGTGTATTTGTATTGTTATGAACACGTCGGCGTCACATGTGATTTCGGAGATGCCAAGGCTTACACCTTAGGCGTGAGTCTCTCGCCTCTTAGTGGCATTCAAGTTCCCATGCCGTAGTCTGCAATTATTCAATCAACCTGCACTGAAGAAATTTACCTGCGGAATTTAAGTCATTGTGCATAACGTTAATTAGTTTCACGTGCATTACGGTAGATTTCCCCACTAATGACACGGAAATCGATTATGACTCGGGAATTCTCATGCTTGTCTTTACTGAAGGATTGAAAGCGATGGAATTGCATGAAAACGTTTCAAATGGTCTTATTTCATTAAAACAATTTACACGATCATGAAACGCATGCATTGTTACCATTCCCTGAATAAAGAGAGGCTCGGGAAGTCCGGAGTCATAATCGCTTTCCATATTACTTGTGATGAGGTGCACCTTTACACAAGTAAAACGGAAACTACAATGCACAAGGATTTTACTTCCATGTGAGAATCTCATTAAGCATTCAATGAATAATTGCGGACTACGGTGAATAAGCCTAAAAAATGCGTGAGACCTACGCCGAATGCATGAGATTTGGCATCTCTGTGATTTGGGTATTGATCGTGTGCACATTTTTGCGATTCAGATATACGAATTCATTCACCGATGGTGCCCTAATCATGATGTAAGTGCAGTCAATTGCTCCAGTTACATTAGGGAAACCAGACTTAGCTGTGGCTTTGATTGTTCTTTCAAATAGGCTATAATCTGTGTTCCCCTACCTCGCACTCTGCAATTCTCTGACTCAGTAGCTGCGTCGCCAATTCCCCCTGTTCTTCAAAAAGGCTGTAAATCACGGTACGCCATTGTCAAAATGGGTGTAAATGTCTGCACTTTTTTCTGTCAGGTTTGGGTTTGATAGATCCAACATTTGGCGGAGAAAAGTGCATACGCACAAAACGGGGGAAAGGGTGTAAAAAAAAGGTCTATCCACAATGATAAATGAGGCCCCTGAGTAGTGTTATCTCCACTTTGAATGGTGACATTATCACACTGAGGGAGAAAATTGCACTACTGGAGATGCAGCAGATGCTCGTCAGGCCAGGGAGGTATTCCAGGTTACTCCACCACCTGCTCCCACTGAACAGCAGGACCCAGGTACCCCTCAGGAGCGCCAGGAGGCCACCCATGGGCCCTCATTTATCAAACTTGCATAGGATCTGGTGTAGATTCTGGTGTAAATATCATCGTTCACCAGGTGTCACGTCTGATTTACTAAAAGTGTGCACGTAGCAGATTTCGGTGTAGTACTGCCGTGGCATTGATAAATCCGGCGGCAGAAACCATCGTAATTTACATGACACGCCCCTATAAATTCATGCTCCGAGAGGCATAGTCCTGCTCACTTTACGACATGGACTCTCGAAAGACGGCAAAGAAGAAAGAACTTAACTGAGGAGGAAATATCGTCGGCCTGCTGATAAACCTCGTATCTACAATTTGATGAGAAACAAAAAATCGTATGTCCACGATAACAGCATATACATTGCAAAATACAAAATTTCATTGATTGGATACATTCTTGGAGGAAAAATAGTCATCCAACCCGAACACAGCTCAACTGCATTCTTACATGCAAAATTAAACTTTTTTTTTTTGCTCTCCTGTAAAGTTTATAATTTTGTAGATATGAGGTTTTATCAGCAGGCCGACGATAGATGGAGAAAAACAAAATTATTTTATTTGGAAGTCTTAAGAGTGGCATAAAGGGAGCCCAGTAGGCTGCAGTTTGGAGAACTATTGCTGCTGCAGTAGTAAACACTGTTGGGGTGGAAAACCGGAGTTCAGCAGATGTTTTATTTAATTCATTAAAAAATCGAAGTGACTATTCGCACTTAATTTTTGTGCTTGGACGCACTTAAATGACCAAAATTCTTGTTAGACGCACTTATTATTATGGCCATGACGCACATTTCTCCATCGCCCACACTTAATTTTAGTGTGTCCAAAGCTAAATTTTTTTCTTGGCCAAACTTATTTTAAACGGTACTTTCTAAGCGGCACTGGAATGGTCATCAACTTGCGCACTTACAAGTGTGGTCAAGAAAAAAAATTAGCATTGGCCACACGTAAAAGTGCGATTAACGTCGACCTAAATAAATTCAATTTATAGATCCACGATATTTCATGTTATATTACCTACATAATTGACAACCCAAATGCTTTACATGGTAGGTTATAAAAGTGGTCCGATTTTAAGATCGCATCCATAAAACGGGTTGCAACAGCGCACGGACCGGTGGAGGCCAACAAGACTCGAACTTCCAGCTGTCACAGCACTGATAGCCTCCCTCTCAGTCGTTGGAATACGAACCGTTGGGGACATGGATGAGTCCCCCCCGCCTCGATCGGAGCACGATCGAGCACCATGAGGGTAATTGGTAAAATACAGTCTGCAGAGATCACTCTTCATTGTACTTTCATCCGTGTTACTCCTTGACATTTTATTGGGTGCCACACAAAAAACGAGCAGCCACTAGTCACATCTGTGTAGAGAAATTAATTACACTTATATTTGGAAACAACCTATTTTTATTCATTTATTCATTCATTTATTTAGTCTATTTATTTTTAATAATTAGAACAACAACAGCATGACATCCGCATCGCTGCATATGGTTTATTACTCATTTTGACAGCTGCACTCGTTCCTGCATGTTGTTCGCTGTTTTCAGATTTGCGTACACCTGGTCAGAGCTGGCGTGAGATTTTTGCGGACCGTTGTGATTGATAAATGCCGATTCTTGCGGGAGATTTGGTGTACGACAGTTTGATAAATGAGGGCCAACATGAGGCTGAGAGTACGGTACTTGTGGCGGAGCATCACGCTGAGACAACTGGTGACGCCATAGTGCTGGCTCCTGAGCCTGATAACGTTCAGACATCAGACTCAGACGGTGCAGCCAGACTCCAGTGCTCGGACAGCACAGCATGGTGACGTCCAGCTCCCTGCAGGCCAGTGTCACCGCTTGCGTCGAGGACAGATCCACATCTAGAACTCCACCAGGAATGACATCCATGGTTCATCTACATCTGCAATGTTCAGGATTCAAGCTGCTATCAGACGTAGTTTTCCCCGTGGAGTAAGAGCCATCTATGTTAGCAACATGGCTGGCAATACATCTGATTCCGATATCAGGAACCTCTTCCATGTTATTGGTTTGTCCAGTGCGGTTGATGTTCTGAACCTTCAATGCAAGATTCAGACATAATTTTGTGTGAGTATAGACAGCCAAGAGGATGAAGACCGTGTCTTCAAACCTGAGAACTGGCCTTTAGGGGTTTGTATTCGCCCCTTTAAGGAAAGACCCGCCATGAGAAACACAGCATCTTGTCCACAGCAGTCTACACACAGTGACCAGAATGATAGGCTCCGGTCTGCACGTCATGATAATCGTACCTCTCATCATCATGATGCCTGCGCTAACGTTATGTATCAACATGGTGATCAGCAGAGAACAGCCTCATCTAGTTGGCGCTACTATGAATACAACCATGGTTCCAACAGGCTTCCATATTAAAATAAAGATGTTGTGTGATAATATGTCATGACTGATAACAAATTCTGACTGTACTATTTATGATTTATAATATCATATCTTTCAATTGCAAAGGTTGTAAAACTTCTTATGACATGATTGATAATGTTTTATTGAAGAGATAGATGTAATATGTTATTTTTGTATGAACACTGGCTCACCCCACATGAACTTGCTGCTTTAAAGGAAAGTTTTAATGACAATAAAAGTTGGAGCGTATGAAATCTAGTGTTAACCCTGAAGAAATGTTAGTGGGACGCACCCACGGTGGTATTGGATTTATTGCCAACGGAGTGAAAGGAATAACATATAAACCCTGTCCAGATGATTTCTGATGATCAAGTGCAACTCAATGTTTTTGGTGTATATTTCCCATTTTACAATGGTCTCACTGACCAGATAGATGTTTAGAGCTTCTTCAATGTGGCATAGACAGTGTTTCTACTCCTTTTATCATTGTGGGTGACATGAAGGCTTCTCTACCACGTCATGAACAACTGTCAAGGTGATGGCATAGATAATATCCTTTTAACACGCAGCGATATTTGTTGCACAATTTTATATGTAATATTGATACTGTTCTTTGCAATTTTTTTCCCAGAATGTTAATTCTTCTTCTTGAGTGCCGTAGCCTAATCAGGCCTTTGGCGAACCATGACTTCATTGATTTTGTCTCGCCAGATATCATGATGTCTGGCGGCATCCCAAAGTTGACGGGTGCTATTGAATTGGTCTTTTAAATTGCTGGTGTACGTGAGCTTCTGCCTGCCTCGGGCACCAGGCATACGGCCTCTGAGGGAAAGGTCTTCGAGTTTTCCTTTCCTTATGTAATGTCCGAGGAATTTAAGTTGGCGTGCTTGGATTATGTTTAAAAGTTCTTGTTTCATGCTGACGAGGCGGAGGACCTCGATGTTCGTAACGTGGTCGACGTAGGATACTCGGAGAATGCGCCGATAGTACCACATCTCTACGGCTTGGATGTTCTGCCAGGTTTCCACGTTGAGTGTCCACGCTTCCGCGCCTTACAGCAGAACAGGCCACAGGAAGGTTTTCAGTAGATGGAGTTTCATTTTCATTGAGAGCTTCCGATTGGTGAAAATGCCTCTCATCCTGTTGAACGCGTCTTTAGAAATTCCTATTCGTCTCCAATTTCTTTTTTGCTGTCCCCGTTGGATATAATGTTGCCTCCGAGGTAGTTGAAAACTGAGACTTGTTCTATAAGTTCATCGTGAATTTTGAGTTTGAACTGCGGCTCTGGTTGTTGTTTCGAGACGACCATCACTTTGTGTTCTTGCAGTTGATGTTGAGACTTCGGCTGTCTGCGGCGGCTGTTGCAATGTTGGTAATTCTCTGGGCTTCTTCCTCAGACGTTGTGATGAGCACCGTGTCGTCGGCATATCGGATATTGTTGATCCGGTGTCCATTTACGAGAAGGCTCTCGGGGATTTCCTCAAGAATTTTGAGGATTATTTCACAGTACAGGTTGAAGAAATCAGGTGACATTCCTCATTCTTGTCTCAGTCCTCATTGTACTTCGACCCATTCCGTGAGATTTTTTTGTCGGGGAGTCTGAATGCTGCATTTTGCAAGGTGTAAAGGTTGACGATGAATCTGAGATCTTTGTCATCGATTTTGAAGTTTCTGAACATTTCGAAGAGATCCTTGTGCTTGACCCTATCAAACACCTTCTTGTAATCAATAAAGATGAGATAGAGGTCTTGCTGGTGTTCGATTGCTCTTTCACACAGCATTTTTATGACGAATATCGTGTTTCTGGTGCCTCTATCCTTCATAAAACCGTACTGGTTTTCGGGAATTTCTGGGATCAATTTCCTCCGCACTCTATGAAGAACTACTTTCAGTAGAACCTTGAGTGCATGGTTCATTAGGCTTATAGTACGGTGATTACTGCAGTGAAGTGTGCCGGGGCTTTTTGGAAGTGCTACGAAGATTGACTTAAGCATTTCTTCAGGGAATTTACCGGTTTCATACATCTTGTCACCAATCGACCAAATGAGATCCACGCCTTCTTCTTCCAACGCTAAGATCATTTCTGCTGGGACCTCGTTGGGGCCCGCGGCCTTGCCCGTCTTCATATTCTTCAGTGCCCAACGAATTTCCTCTTTGAGGATTCTTGGACCGGTTTCCATGGTTTCTAAAGTTAATTTGTCTTCTTCTCGTTCGTCATGGAAGAGCTCTTGCAGGTATTCCTTCCACCTTTCAGCAACGTCTTTTGGGTCTGGAAGGACACTGCCGTCGGCGGCTTTGATGATTTTTGACGTTGGGGGCGATCTTTTGCCTGTGATTCTTTTGATCCGCTTGAACATCTCTTCGGGTTGTGTTTTGAGTTGTTCGACCTCTTAGCATTGCTGTTTAACCATTCTTCTTTCTTACATTTCCTTCGTATTTCCTTATTGACAAGATTGTATTCCACTTTGTTTCGTTTCACGAGGCTTTGTTGTTCCATCAGGTCTTTGATCTCCTGTGTAATCCACGGAGATGACTAGTATGACTTTGGGTCAACTTTGGGAATGTGTTGTTCGGCTCCCTGTCTGATCGCCGATGCAATGGCATTCCAGTGTGTATCGACATCCGCTGTGTCGAGTGGCAGCAAGTTGTTAAAGACACTAGGCTTGAAGCTGTTCCTGGTTTCTGATGTTTTCAAAGCATCCAAATCGTGCTTTACCGACAGTTTAAGTTTTGAAATACGTTTGAGAGAGAGCCTGAAGCGTATGACGACTGGGTTGAGACCAGAGCTTACGTCCGCACCTGGGTAAGTCTTTGCCGAACTGACCGCATTCCTGAACTGTTGGTTGATGATTATGTAGTCAATCTGGTTTCGTGCGCGGTCACCCGAGCTTGTCCAAGTGTACCTTCTTCGAAAAGGTACTAAGTGTTCGTGATCGTCATGTCCTTATCTCTGCACCAGTCGATCAGCCTGTTTCTTCTTTCGTTTCTTTCCCCCAGACCGTTATGGGTCAACGATCCTGCCTTCTTTTTCAGATCCGACCTTTGCATTCAAATCTCCCATGACGATGCTGATCTCATTTGATTTCTACGTAGAGTAGACTTCTTCTAGATCTCTGTAGAAGTGGTCGATTGTCTGATCGTCCACCTCCAATGTTGGAGCGTAAATCACGATGATGTTGAGACTGAAAGGGCTTGCTTTGAGCGTGACGAGCATAACCCTGTCAGACCTTGACCAGAAAGAGAGAATGGATTTGCCAGTGTTTGTTGAGAAGTAAGCCGATTTTGTGGTGATGTCCATTACCTCCAGAGTAGAAGATACGTTTCTCTTCTTTGCAGAACTCCTCGGCTCCTGACCACCTGACTTCGCATAGGCCTAAACATTGAATATTAAGTCTATCCATTTCAAGCATAACGTTATCAAGTTTCCCTGTTTGAAACAACATGCGGACGTTCTACACGCCGTTCATGGACAATTTCGATCATAAATGTTTGGCCGTAGTCGCTGGATGACGATCCTGGGGACCCCACGGCTGTTTGCTGCTGTTGTTGCCGTCCCAGTTACCATGCGCGATGTCCCGACCTGATGAGTCAGGGACCCCGTTTACGCAGTTGATGATGGTTATTTGGTCATTGTTGTGCATCATGGTTGACTGTGTGGTATACTGGGGTGGGGTGCCCATGGCCCTTCCCCAGGCTATGTAACCCATAGCTGGGGCCCTAAACAGGTGCTACCACCCCGGGTCAGGATGGACCTGGGAGCGATGGCGGAAAGGGAAGTAGCTCCACAGTCCTCCGACTCAATGTGATTCTCGCCACCGGATGCAGTTAAACGTCATGCCCAGGACAAAGAATGTTAATTATACATATTTTAATATTATTTCTAGGTCATACATAGATCATGTTATATCACCTATTTTATATCACCTATATCAACTATTTTGTTGATAACAATGTAGAATATTTTATTTTCTCTGATATTGGTTGTAATAGTAGTGATCTATGCATTTACGTAGCATTTACATAGCAGTTACTATACATTTACATGTTGGTACAGATAATAATTTGTATGATCACACAGGTAGGTCTAGTGTACCATCATACCAAAAAGTTAACTGGTCTGACACCCTGGTGTATGATGAGTACAGAGCACTGATACAACAAGCATCCCAGCACATACGTGTGATAGATGTGAATGGTATCATCACTCGAGATGAGGCACAGTCTGTGATAAATTCCACTTGTAATGAATTGATGGGAATCCAAGATGGCAGCACCATGTTGGTCCGGTGTCTGACTCACTTTATTGTCCTGTCTTAGAACCTAAAAGTTTTTGTCTTGTTTTAAAATCTAAAAGTTCACTGTAAGCCTATCCTCAGTTAAATAATAAATGTTTACAAATGGGCTACGAAATGGTTTGTTGCATGTTTTAATTTAAAGCAAGCAAGAGTGTTTTATTATCTTTTGACCTCATGTTATTTGTTTGTAACCTACCTGGGGGGTTGCCTGCAATGTCTGATGTTCTATCTGGCACTTCGCCAGACTACGAGAAATACATCCACAGATGATCCACCTTATCAATAGTTTTCGTCGCCGCTGCTGGGTTACATGAAGCCTGGGTAACGAGACCCTTAAAAGATTGCAATGGAAAGATCTGCAGCAAGGTCGGTGGTAGCCTAACGCCTCGCCTTCTCTTGACTTTCCACCTGGTGTGCGACTCTGCGCCCATTAGCAGAGCCTCTCTTTCCCTGCTATCTCTTTCCACCTCCGCTGCTTGATCTACTGAGGAGTTGTGGTCCGGAGGCGGCTTCACCATATCTCTCTGTAACCTCTGGCATGATGAAACTGCTACTGCTACTCTGTGGTCTTTTGCCTGTTCAGTCCTTGCAACAGGTCAGACAAAATTGAGGACAAAGCGATCCATCTAACGCGCTTCTACATTCATCTTCCATCAGAGCATACTGACATAGTCTGCTCGTTCTGGACGACCCTGAGCGCCGTTCTAATGGAATCAAGGACAAACCTTTCTCTCGTTTTCCAAATCATTTTATACAATCCTTCTTTCCCTACGAATTTACCGTTGAACTCCAACAAGGGACAAAATACCCTCCTATTAAAGAAGGTTCGGCCGAATACTAAACCCACTGAAGTGTCTGTTCTCCCTGGTAATGACTAGGTACGACGCGCTTGTTTCAAAAGTTAAAATGCCACATCTATTAAGCATCACTTTAAAACTACTACAAAGGCAAAGGCAACTAAACACTGCGAAAACCTACTGCGGAGCAAGGCAAAGCCAAGCGTAAGAAGCGAGAAGCGGTCGAAAAACCATTTGCCCATCCAGGGTCACACACCTTGCACAACACTCCATAGGCCTACCTAATATACTTGTTTGGCTCACAGACAATGCCACCCAGCGTATAAACAAAAAAAAAAACAATACAAAAATATATATACACAATATATGCAACATTTGGCTCCTACACACTGGCCCCTAATTGTTAAATGGCATGTAGGCATAACAATTCACACAACATTTGTAAACCAAGGAACCATAATGTTATAATCCTAAACACATACATATTGCGTAAAATAAGACACACACATTACACTGTATGAATTAAACAAAGTTTGGTTATAGGCCTTTCGAAAACAGCAGACTTTGTCTGCAACCTCACAGATCTCACACAACCCTGTTTATCAGAGAATACATCAAGCACTCTAGCGAGAGGCCAGGAACCATGAGGAGCCGAGGCGTCTACTATTACGGCGATGTCTCCAACTTTCAAGCTCCTACGCTTCTGGTTCCACTTCTGTCTTTCTTGAAGTAGAGGCAAGTACTCCCGCACCCATCTCTTCCAAAAAAGATCTGAGAGATACTGAACTTGTCTCCATCTCCATTTCACATACATGTCATGAGATGAAAACACTCCTGGTGGCAAGGCCGGTTTTCCCTTTAGTAAAAGCAAGTGGTTGGGAGACAATGGCTCTAAATCATTTGGATCATCTGAGAGCTTCGAAATCGGCTGGTCATTCAAAATGGCCTCCACCTCGCAAAACAAAGTCTGAACCCCATCATCGTCCAAGAGCTTCTGCCTTAAGACAGAACTAAGGACTCTTCTCACCAGGCGGATCATTCGTTCCCAGACGCCTCCATGATGAGAGCCTGCTGGAGGGTTAAAGTTCCATCTAATTACAACCTGTGCCAGTGCTCCGCCTATTTGACTGTGATCCAGAGCAGCAAGGGCCTCCTTCAGTTCCCTGTCTGCCCTAACGAAATTGGTTCCGTTATCAGATATCAAGCACGCCACTTGTCCTCTTCTACTAATAAAGCGCCGAAGAACGGTGATGCAGGCATCGGTTTCCAATGAAGCTGCCACCTCCAGGTGGACGGCTCTGCTTGCCAGGCAAGTGAAAACTGTGCAGTAACGCTTAAATTTTCCTCTTCTTTTTCAAACTTCCGCGGGCCTAAAGTGGTCAACACCTGTGTTGGTGAATGGTGGTAAGTCAGGAAGGAATGATCTGCCATTGTAACATTTAAAAAATTACATTCTGCAATTAATTTCCGCACAGCAGTTTTGGCTCGTGTAATCCAGAACCTCCTCCTTACAAATGATAATGTGTGAGTGCGACCAGCATGTCTTAGGCTCTGATGTACATGCCTCAGGATGAGCTTTGATATGTGCTCCTCTTTAGAGAGAATCAATGGATGCTTAGTCTGCCCTGGCAAAGCTCCTTTACTGAGCCTTCCTCCACCTCTCAAAACGCCGTCATCCAAGACAGGATCAAGCTTGAAGGGGGAACTTTGGCAACTCACTTTGCCTTTCAGAGAGGACAGTGAAGCAATGTCCTTCTTAAACTGTTGATGTTGATAATAGCGAATGATGGCCATTTCCAATTTCATGAGATCATCCAGATCCAAAAATGTCCTGCTTGGTTCTGTGCCAGCATCATTTCCAGCCTGCCTGATGCTTTTGCTGCTGTTGTTCAGAAGACCGGCTGTGGTTGCCCCAACTTGCTTTTTCTTGTGGACCCTACTTAACAAGATATCTCTTAATCTTAGAAGCCAGGCAGTGGACCTCTTCTACTTTTTCCAATCAGAGAAGTAACTAATGAACTGGTCAGTAGGTGAGAAGACATCACACGCACTGATGGCATTCATAGCTACCTCCTTTCAAACCTCCTGTTCAACTCAATGACATATCCACCAAATTGTTAAGCCATTCCTTCTCATGCTTCCAAAGAAAGGCTGGATCCTTCAGCCATCTCTTACTCTTCAGAAAGTCCATCACCTTCAGACCGCGGGAAGCATCATCAGCGGGATTATCTTTGGAACCAATTTGCCTCCATTGGCATGGCTCGGAAGCTTCTCTGATGGTGGACACTCAGTTTGCCACAAAGGTGTGAAATCTTCTATCCTCATTGTTGATATACTTAAGGACAGAAGTACTATCTGTCCAAAAGTCAGAATTTTCTAACTGGAAGGCAAGCTCCTTTTTCAGCAGTAAATCCGTTCGCACAGCAAGAACAGCTGCCGTTAATTCAAGACGTGGAATGGTTACCATTTTCAGAGGTGTTACTCTTGACTTGCCAAACAGAAAGGACACTTGAACACAGTTCTCATAATTCAGCAATTTCAAATAAGTGACTGTGCCATAACCATCTTCGCTTGCATCAGCAAAGTGATGAAGCTGAGCAACTCTGATCCTTCCATGATCAACGGGCTTAATGCATTTGGCCTCTTTAAATGCAGGAGACACGGTGCAGTGGTGGTCAAGTAGGCTTGACTCGAGATCGTAAGATCCTGAGTTCAAGCCCCGGCCACGGCCTTTGCGGTGTGTTCTTGGGCAAAACACTTCACTCCACGCCTCACTCCACCCAGGTGTATAAATGGGTACCAGCAAAATAGTCAGAGAAACCTGACTAAGAGCTGGGGGGAGTACCTGCGGTGGACTGGCATCCCATCCAGGGGGAGTAGTAATACTCCTAGTCGCTTCATGCCATTCAATGTGCTGGACGGCACCACAACATCTTCTTCTTTAGCCTTCTTGGCCATAGCACGAGTCACTGCGCAAGAAGGATACAGAGATGGGTCCTCATCCCCATCTTCAGTGCTCGGCTGTGAAGTAAGATGTACAGGGGGAACTACTTTGCCCCCAGCCAGGTCATTGCCTAGCAACAGAGAAACACCCTTTATAGGTAGACTTGACATAAGTCCCACCTTTACCTGTCCTGTAACTAAATCTGACTTCAAGAATATAGAGCGTCGGGGTACAGATACAGTCCTCCTTTCAATACCTTGTACAAGTATGAAATCCCCTGAAGCGGTCTCATCACGTAACTCCAAAGAGTCCATCAACAAAAGTGACTGAGAAGCTCTATCCCGTAGGATATATATGGGGACAGGAGTAGTATGCTCATTCAGAGCCACAAATCCCTCTGACAGAAATGGAAGAAATTCCTTCCTCACAAAGTCAGCTGTATCAGGCTTTTTAGCCCCACAAGAAGCAGGCAATTTAGCAGATTAGTCATCTACTACAGGGGTTTCTAACCTTGTTTTCACAAAGGCATTTGGTTTGGTATCCTTTTCTTTTTCTTTCTTAGCTTTTAGGAACCAACAGTTAGTTGTAACATGACCAGATTTCTTGCAATAACTGCAAACTAGACCACTTTTGTCACTGTCAGCTTTCACACTTTGATCAGACCTGTTACTGGATTTCTGAGCACCATCACCAGATTTATCTTTGTCTTTGAGTGAGGAATCTTGGGTATCACCGTAACCCTTTTTCTGAAATTGGAACCATCTATTGTTACTGCTAGACTGAAATTTGGACTAATGCGTGAGAACATATTCATCTGAAAATTTTTGCAGCTGATTGCAAATTCAGTGCTTGCTTCTCATTAAGGTAGGTCTTAATATCATCCTTAACACAGTTCTTGAATTCTTCAACTAACACCATCTCCTTTAGTGAGTTGAAATCATCCTTGACCTCCATAGAAGTACACCAGCGCTCAAAGCAAACCTTCTTCTCATTAGCAAATTCCACATAAGTCTGATTTTCAGATTTTTTCAGACCTCTGAATTTCTGTCGGTAAGCCTCTGGAACCAACTCATAAGCTCTCAAAATAACCTTTTTGACAACCTCATAATCAGAGGAATCATCTGCAGACAAAGCCGAATAGGCTTGTTGAGCTTTACCCTTGAGGACAGTTTGCAACATCAGAGGCCAGTGTTCCTATGGCCACTGGCAACTCTTTGCTACCTTTTCAAAACACTGGAAATAGTTGTCAACATCCTTTTCCGAAAATGGAGGCACCAGTTTTACCTCCTGACTGGCACAAAATGTATTTTTAGTTTCAATTTCAATTTTTAGTTGCTCCATTGGGAGTCTTTCTTCTCTATCGAATTTCTCTAATTCAAAATCTCTCTGTCGCTGTCTCTCTCTTTCTGCTCTTTCCTATTTCTCTCTCTCAAATTCTCTTTGTTCCCTTTCTTTTTTCTCTTCTCTTGCAAATTTTTCTAACTCAAACTGCCTTTGTTTTTCTTTTTCCTCCCTTTCAATCTCTAGCATTTTTAATTTAAGTTCCACTTCTATATTTGGATTTTCCACTGGAAATTGTTCCAGATCTCCTGGCGCAAACACATTTTCATCAATGTAATATTCAACTATCTCTCTAGCCAGTCTTGCTTTTCGCATGGCTGGTTTTACCTCTGTCAGCTCTAACTGTCGGCAAATTTCTAGCAGTTCTGTCTTTTTAAAAGACTTCAAAACCCCTACGGTTGGTGATGCCAAGAAATCATCCATTGCTGTTGATCTATATATATGTATTCAATTAAAAAAATCTATTTTACAATTTGAAATGTTAGATTTTTAATAAATGACTCACAAAATGGTCTATCCCGGACTTGAGCCCCCAATTTGTTATGGCCACAATTTGTTATTACATTTACAACACAAACGCAACAGCAACAGCAAGGGATGACAGACACAGTTTTAACAACTGAAACACATTTAATTAACAAACAAGGACTATTAACTAAACTAATCTACTGACCAAGATTGAATGTATAACAACAAAAATATTTACAGTCCCTTGGTGATGTCCTGGGTGAGGAAACTTCTCTAACACAGGCAAAAATCCAGAAAAGAAACTTCACAGGTCTTGAACAGAATGACAGGTCTGGTCACACGTATCCTTCTTCTTGCAATTTCTCCTACTACTACTGTCTCAATTCTTTTCCTTATATACTCTTTTGCAGACCCCACCCACATTTAGACCTCTTTTTTTTTATTTTCGGGGACTTGCCCCAGACATGTCCAGGACATGTCTAAACATAGCTCCAGTCTGAGCTGAATAAAAAAAAAGGTAAATACTGACATCCAGTGGCCTATATTCACATTACAGTATACTTTAACTTCTACTCTATTACATTTAAAAGATTAAGTCCTGCTTTAAAAAAAAAAACTCAAAGTACAAATCATCAAAAAAAAAACGACTTAAGTACTGTTTAAGTATATGCACATCCTTACTATACACCTCTGTCAGAAACAGACTGTCCCCAATGGTAGACTGTCCCCAATGGTTAATCACATTTTCAAATCAACACTTTATTAACAAACTTGTCATACAAAAAAAAAACTACATAAAACGTCTAATTCTCCCAAAATGAGGGGAGTAAGCCAAAAAATGCCACGGCTCATGAGACAAATTACAAGCAACAAGAACAGTCTGAGTAGTCTCCCTGGTGTTACTTGTCTAAGCTAGTGCTGCCACCCAGTGGCCATTCAGAAAAACTGCATTTGGCTCGAGTATCGAAGGTGGAGAGACATTAGTATTGAACCGTTTTCAGAGTAAAAGTATCGAAATTCGGTGTATCGTGCAACACTAATGTGAGTGAAAGGAGAATGTATGTGTGTGAGAAGGAGAATGTAAGTGTGAGAAGGAGAATTAATGTGTGTGAGAAGGAGAGAATGTATGTGTGTGAGAAGGAGAATGTATGTGTGAGAAGGAGAATGTAGTGCCTTCCAATAAGTCACTTTTTAAGATGTCATAGAGGGGTTTCAATATGCCAGTTGTTTAATAAATTAATATTTTGCGAAATAAAGGAAAATAAGAATTCAGTCCATCAAAATAAAATAAAAAAATTTTAAAAAGGGACAAAAAATGTAAAATGTGTAGACTGATGTATTTGATGTCTGATATTTGATTATGGGGTATCAATTCTGATGGCTGAAAATGGTATGATATGGCTCCATATTGTTGTTTATTTGTTACTGTTCCTGTGTAGCTGGGAGCAATTAGAAGTCTGGTGTGTAGGAGCCATTTGTTTATCTGTGTTTTAATTAAGTCACTTAAATATAATAAGTCACTTCTTCAGACGCCATAGAGGGGTTTCAATATGCCAGTTGTTTAATAAATTAATATTTTGCGAAATAAAGGAAAATAAGAATTCAGTCCATCAAAATAAAAATAAAAATAAAAAAAGGGTTATGTATAAACAAACTGAAAAAATTGAAAATCCCTTACTGCTGGCAAACCATATCCCTTCGTTTGTATGATCAAATAATTATGTGAGAACCCAATAGTTGACACCTATAACAGTTCATTGCAGGACAGTGACCTGTTTGGGATAAATGGTTTCAAGAAGAGTTCTAACTGCATTTCACAAATTCCACCCACACTTATTTCATCTGAAAAGGCCAATTTTGAATTGCATGATCAGCATCAGGTAATGGTAAGGACATGGAATCAATAGATTGCACCAGAATGTAATGATGTTACTAATAAATGTGGACAAAATTTGGTGTCATCCACTTCAAGTGCCCAGTTACTTAAAAAATATCGCACGGTGAATGCCGAGAGAAAGTTTGCCCAGTTTGTTTCCAAAAAGGAAATTTCAAGATCACCAATTTACTTGATAAAATTCATGAACAGGTTTTGACTGATTACGATATCGCTGACATTTGTTTGCCATGTGTATTATGTTCAACATGAAAAAGGACTCTGAATGCCTTGTCTGAGCTCCAATAGGTGGCGATACGCTTCTGTTTGTTCATGTTGTATCTTTTTCTGAATGACCTTTTGCGTTACAGAGCAAACATTTGACAAACAAGTGCTGGCGGCAGACTAGTACCATATCTAGTGCATTGACTGTATAACGTCGAGTGGCGAGAACATCCTTTTAGCATTGTCTTCAATGCGGCTGCTCAGTCGGTCGAGGGTGGAGTGGAGTTGAGAAAATTTCTGTTCCATTAGGGCAGTTATCTTTTCTGACTTCCCGAGCGAGTCTCATAGCAGTGGTTTCAGCTGAGAGGATACTGCCTCCAGTGTTGGCGGCAACATGGCTGATTTAGCTATTTAGGGGACCCAGGCAAACAGAAGCATGGGGCCCTCCACCTTATTCAAATCTCATTTAACAAACAAATTAAAAACAAACAAACAAACATCTCGCTCCAAGTTTTTAAATTCTTTCTCAAAAAAAAAAAAATACAGACAGCACTAAAACACAGTTAAGCAACTACAGTAAGTCTTATTTACCTTTTCCATTAAAGTACAACCCCAACTCCGAAACAGTTGGGACAAAGTGTAAATCAATACAATATAAACGCAATGACTTTAAAATCACACCAGCCAGTATTTTTTTCACAATAGAACAGAGATAATGTATCAAATGTTGAAACTGAGAAATATTACAATTTCATCCACAAAATGAGCTCATTTCAAACTTGATGGCTACTGCAGGTCTCAAAAAAGTTGGGACAGGGACCTGTTTACCATGCTGTTGATGTTTTATATCACTCGGCCATTCGGTTAGCCACAAATGCTCCTTTCAGAACTCACCGCTGCACACTCTACTCCTCCATAAACTGGCCATCTTCACACATCCGTCGTACTATTCACTGGTTCACACTCATTTACAGGACCCTTCTTGGCTTGTCCCCTCTGTATCTTTGTCATCGGTTACACACCTGCAGTCCTGCGTACAGGACTCGCTCTGCTCACCACATTCTGTTGAAGGTGTCCAAAAGAAATTCTGCACTGGGTTTTTCGTCTTTTCAGGCTGCTGCGGCCAGGGACTGGAATGCTTTGCAGAAGAGACTCAAGCTGGAAACATTTATTCCCCCGTCTGCATTTAAAGGCTGGATTATGGACGCTCTGAAGGAGGCATGCTGTTGTCTCTCTGAAGCCTAATCTTCTGTTTTTGTTTCTTTTGATTATTGGATCATTATTCATTTTTTAATTAAAATTAAGTTTATTCTTTGTTTTGTTCAATAATACACTGTTTTCCTTTTCAGCCCCCTTCCTTCCCCCCTCAAGAGGCCCCCCCGCCTTTTATCAGGCCTGCATTGTAAATAAGAACTTGTTCTTAATTGTCTTGCCTGGTTAAATAAAAGTCAAATGAAATTAAAGCTGCAAGCAGTATTGAACGGGCCCTCGCACCCTTGTGCACGTTGGGGGTTGCTGTGCGACCCTGAAGGGTGCAGGTATGCACTCACGGCCAGAGAACAGGTCAAGTGCAGGCCCCAACCTGTGATAAAGTTTCAAGCAAATCGGACAAAGCACGAAGGAGTAGTGACAAGAGCGTAGTTCATCCATCAGGGGGCGCTCAGAGTGTAAGCAAACGTGGGCAGGTGCATTCAGGGGAAGACCCTCAGCACAAATGTGAGGTTTTCAGCAAATCGATCAATGTCAATGTAAAATATGGCATTTCCTGTTTCCACAAGGGGGTGCCATGAGCGAGATTGCCTGAGAGCATATGGAGGCGCTCATGGCGGGGCTCTTATCAAATACAAGAATTTTGAAGTCGTCTGGATGAAGTATGAGGGAGAGAGAGCTGCTCGAATATGCATGGCGAGGCATCAGAAATGGAGACGGCATTGCGGCCACGCCGATTGACCTACGTACATGCAGAACACAACTTTTGATCAGCAGGGTCTCTAGATGATCTGTACCAATTTTTAAGTCGATCGGGCGAAATACTGTACCTATGAGGAGTTCATTTTAAAATTCAAAAATTCTAATCAAAATGGCCGAATTCCTGTTGGGTTTAGAGTGTGGCTCCAATGAGAGTTTTTGTATGTCTGGGTATGATACATACCGCGCCCCCTATAATTATTGGCACCTCTGGTTAAGATGTGTTCTTCAGCTTCTAATAAATTCAGTCTTTTTTCCAAATAATATAGGACCACAATGAAAAAAAGAGGAAAATCCAACCTTTAATTCGAGTGCATTTATTCAGTGGGGAAAAATCCCACATTAAGAAATAATTCTTTTACATCAAATCATGTGTGCCACAATTATTAGCACCCCTGATGATAATATTTTGTACAACCCCCTTTTGCAATCAAAACAGCACCTAATCTTCTCCTATAATGTTTCACAAGATGGGAGAATACAGAAAGAGGGATCTTCGACCATTCCTTATTGGACAATCTCTCTAAATTATCCAGCGACCTGGGTCCTCTCTTCTGCACTCTCCTCTTCAGCTCACTCCACAGGTTTTCAATGGGGTTGAGGTCTGGGGACTGAGATGGCCATGGGAGGAGCTTGTTTCTGTGTCTGGTGAACCATTTCTGTGTAGATTTTGCCACATGTTTAGGCTCATTATCTTGCTGAAAGACCCAGTGACGACCCATCTTCAGCTTTCGGGCAGAGGCCACCAGATTTTGATTTAAATTGGCCTGGTATTTCCAAGCGTTCATGATGCCATGCACCCTAACAAGGTTCACAGGGCCTCTGGAAGAGAAACAGGCCCACAGCATCACCGATCCTGCCCCATACTTCACAGTGGGCATGAGGTGCTTATCTGCATACTCATCTTTTGTGTTCCACCAGACCCACTTAGAGTGTTTCTTGCCAAAAAGCTCTATCTTGGTCTCATCTGACCAAAGCACACGGTCCCAGTTGAAGTCCCAGTACCACTTAGCAAACTCCAGGCGTTTGCGTTTATGCTTGTGAGTCAGAAAAGGTTTTTTCCATGCATGCCTCCCAAACAGCTTGTTGGCATGCAGATAGCGCCCGATGGTTGTTTTGGAGACTTTGTGACCCCAAGATGCTACCATTTGTTGCAATTCTTTAACAGTGAGCTTTGGAGAACTTTTAATTTCTCTTACCATCCTCCTCACTGTGCGTGGTGGCAAAATAACCTTGCATCCTCCTCCAGGCTTGTTTACCATTGTTCCAGTTGTTTTAAACTTCTTCATGATTCCTCTGACAGTAGATATGGGCAGGTGCAGGCGAGTGGCTATTTTCTTGTAGCCATTGCCTGACTTGTGAAGGTCGACACACATTTGCCTTACTTGAATGGTGTGTTCCTTTGTCTTTCCCATGTTGAAGAATGGATAAGAGAAATGGCCTCTGTTTCACGTCATATTTATACCCCAGGGAAACAGGAAGTGATGATTTACTAATTAAATGTTCCTAGATACTCTGATCAACCTTGTAAACTACTGTAGAAATGAGAGAAATACTTAAATTACATTTAATTCCTAGGAATCGTTAGGGGTGCCAATAATTGTGGAACAGGTGATTTAGTCAGGGATTTTTTTCCCTTAAAATTCACTTGAGTTGAAGGTTACATTTCTCTACAATTTTCAGTGTGAGAGTATGCTTCTGTAATAAAAATTTAATTTATTTTAAGGCTTTTACCACATCTTAACCAGTGGTGCCAATAATTCTGGAGGGCGCTGTAATTTGGACTACCTTGCCAGTGAGCCAAGTAAATTTCACTTGTCGAGTGAAATTTACTTACCCCATTGGCAAGATAGTTAAAATAACTCGAATCAAGAAAAAATTTCTTGTCTTACTTAGAAAATCGTGATAGAAATGTGTTTTAAGTCTTCAAATAAGTGAATTTCCCTTTCTTGAAAATCACTTTTTGCAGTGAAGGGATCCATCTTCGCTGCATTGCCACACGGACGCCATTACTTGTAGCTTCACTTTATTCATAATGGAGCTTCACCAACTTGTTCTGCATGTTTTAGAAGTGGAATGAAGTTGAGGGGTTCAACTGTGTGTAATCAGTGCATGTTAAAGTAAAAAATTGTCACTTCCTGTTACCACCAGGGGGCGCTCTTATTAAAGTGGGAAGCTATTCAATCGTGACATTTAGGGCTGAGGCATCATCATTTCCAGCAAGTTTGAAGCTGCTTCGATCAAGTATGTTGGCGTGAGAGCATTTTGAAATTTCTTGTGTCGAGTCGCCAAGCTTTGTCACGCCCTAGCAGCCACGCCCTTTGACCGACAGACATGCAGAACACAACTTTTGATCAGCTTGTTCTCTACATGATCTGGACCAAATTTCAAGTCAATCGAGCAAAATCACTTGGAGGAGTTCGTTTTCATATTCAAAAATTCTAATCAAAATGTCCGACTTCCTTTTGGGTTTAGGGCGTGGCTCCAATGAAGTTTTCAATATGTCTGCGTATGATACATACGTATACCGAATTTCCTGATGGGGATTTTGAAACATGTTTAGGGGGCGCTATATCGGCATTTGGGGTCGAACGTGTGCAAGCGCCCAAAAATATCAAATTTCGGATCCAGCCGGACGATTGTGGAAAGTTAGACGGGTTTCACAATTGAGAAAGGGGCGAAATTGGCCTTTGAAATGTCGGAAGAATAATAAATAATTATAATAATAATAATAAACAGCGCAATTTCAGTTGGGCCTTCGCAGACGACTTGCAGTCGGCTCGGGCCCTTACAATCTACAGTACAAGAATAGGGTCCCCTGCCCAGGCTTTGCCGAGGGCTCTGACCCTAATTAAAGCTGCAAGCAGCTTTGGACGGTGCCTCGCCCACCTGCGCACGTCGAGACGTTTTCGGCCGCCACCGAGCATTCTCAACTGTCTGACAGCGTGAGAATGAGTAAAATGTTATATCTTGAGTTTAATGCAAACCCCTTTACTGAACGAGATTTTTCTTTTGTAAAATGGAGTTAGGAGTCATGGGACCTGGTCAAAGTTTCTGAAGCAGATTTTATCACTGCTGTGTATTGTGCAATCTTCCCCTATTCATGAACTTAGTGAAGGGAGATGAGCCATGTGATCCTACTGCTACCCGGTGGTCAGAATGTGTTGCAGCACAAAGAAAAACACTGAAAATGAATTACAAAACCCAAAACCAGTGAAGTTGGCACGTTGTGTAAATCATAAATAAAAACAAAATACAATGATTTACAAATCCATTTCAACCTATATTCAATTGAATACACTGCAAAGACAAGTTACTTAATGTTTGAACAGGTAAACTTTGTAATTTTTTGCAAATATTAGCTCATTTGGAATTTGATGCCTGCAACGTGTTTCAAAAAAGCTGGCACAAGTGGCAGAAAAGACTGAGAAAGTTGAGGAATGCTTATCAAACACTTATTTGGAACATCCCACAGGTGAACGGGCTAATTGGGAACAGGTGGGTGCCATGATTGGGTATAAAAGCAGCTTCCCTGAAATGCTCAGTCATTCACAAACAAGGACGGGGCGAGGGTCACCACTTAGTGAACAAATGCGTGAGCTGATTGTCGAACAGTTTAAAAACAACATTCCTCAACGAGCTATTGCAAGAAATATAGGGATTTCATCATCTACGGTCCGTAATATTGTCAAAAGGTTCAGAGAATCTGGAGAAATCACTGCACATAAGCAACAAGACCGAAAACCAACATTGAATGCCCGTGACCTTCGATCCCTCGGGCGGTTCTGCATCAAAAACCGACATCAGTGTGTAAAGGACATCACCACATGGGCTCAGGAACACTTCAGAAAACCACTGTCAGTAACTACAGTTTGTCGCTACATCTGCAAGTGCAAGTTAAAACTCTACAATGCAAAGCGAAAGCCATTTATCAACAGCACCCAGAAACGCCGCCGGCTTCGCTGGGCCCAAGCTCATCTAAGATGGACTGATGCAAAGTGTAAAAGTGTTCTGTGGACTGATGAGTCCACATTTCAAATTGTTTATGGAAACTGTGGACGTCGTGTCCTCCAAACTAAAGAGGAAAAGAACCATCCGGACTGTTATAGGCGCAAAGTTCAAAAGCCAGCATCTGTGATGGTATGGGGGTGTATTAGTGCCCAAGGCATGGGCAACTTACACATATGTGAAGGCACCATTAATGCTGAAAGGTACATACTGGTTTTGAAGCAACATATGTTGCTATCCAAGCAACGTCTTTTTCATGGACGCCCCTGCTTATTTCAGCAAGACAATGCCAAGCCACATTCTGCACGTGTTACAACAGCATGGCTCCGAAGCAAAAGAGTGCGGGTACTAGACTGGCCTGCCTGTAGTCCAGACCTGTCTCCCATTGAAAATGTGTGGCGCATTATGAAGCATAAAATACGACAACGGAGACCCCGGACTGTTGAACAACTTAAGCTGTACATCAAGCAAGAATGGGAAAGAGTTCCAACTGAAAAGCTTCAAAAATTGGTCTCCTCAGTTCCCAAATGTTTACTGAGTGTCGTTAAAAGGAAAGGCGATGTAATACAGTGGTAAAAAGCCCCCTGTGCCAACTTTTTTGCAATGTGTTGCTGCCTTTAAATTCTAAGTTAATGATTATTTGCAAATAAAATATACAGTTTCTCAGTTTGTCTTTGCTGTGTATTCAATTGAATATAAGTTGAAAAGGATTTGCAAATTATTTTATTCTGTTTTTATCTACGATTTACATAACGTGCCAACTTCACTGGTTTTAGGTTTTGTATAATCAGTGACGTGCAGTCGGAGGTTATTTTGGTGAGGCAGAAACCTTCCCTTTGCTTGATTCGCAATCAGACGATTAACTGATTTAGAAATACTATTCGGCAGAATGACGGGCCATTTTAAGTTTCCGCGGCGTTATTACTCAGTAGGCTACATCGAACTTGAAATGCTCACGAAACTGCAGATTTGCGAGTACTTGCTTACAGGAAGCCAGAGACGTGCGGTGAGATGAGGCAGTGACCCAAACTTTTATCACAGGATTTTGTGAACCTGTTCCCACATACTATTCCTGATTGACAATGAAAACAATTAAGACCAAGCCTTATGGAAGCCTGATGCTGATAGAGGAGATAATAACTTAATTCACATATACGCTGCAATTCGAGACTGCAAGGATGGAAATCTGAATAATCAATTAGGAAAAAGTCTCGGCTCTCTGTAATTCTGTTTTTAAACATTTTGTTAATCGGATTAAGAAAGAAGACTGAAAATAAACGCCTGCTTTTTGTTTGGGTTTAAAACCGAGTATTTAAAGGAGAATTCATTATCGGCTATTGATTAAGCATTGTACTCTGCATAAGTCAAACTATGTTCATATTTTTTGATGACATTGCTTCGGCTTCCTGGAAGCAAGTACGCGCAAATCGGCTGTTGAGCATTTCAGGTTCGATGTACTGAGTAATTACGCCGCGGAAACTTAAACAGGCCCGTCATGCTGTCGAATAGTCTTACTAAACTAGTTAATCGTCTGATTGCTAATCAAGATAAGGAGAGGTTTTTGCCTCACCAAACCAACCTCCACCGCACGTCACTGATTGTAATAAAAGTAATTAATAAATGGTTCTTCCACGTTAATCCTACACAGCTGAAATTTTGGGAGGATGTTCACTGAAAACAGTCAAACGTTTCATACAGTGCAACCTATAATGAATTCAGTAGTCCGTCACTCTGTATTTTTCAAAATATGAAATTTCAAAACATTAATATCTCGCCAAATATAAATTCAAATAGTGCGACGCTTGGCAAATCGCTTCATAAAATGGAGATTATAAAGTATCCCAAAGTTAATATTGATACGATAAACGGTGTGTCCACAGCAATAAAGTATATATTACTGTATTATTAACATAACATTTTTTATTTCAAAAATGAATTAATTTTCACAAAAACATGTGACAGTTCAGGTCCTGGTACAGGCATTATGAGTGCATTTTTTCAGAATTTTATGACATTGCGACAGGCCTTGCTGATTGCAAAATGATTACACCCATTTTGGTGTATTTAGGTGGCGCTAGAGAGCCATTTTGTCTCCATTTTTGGTGAATTTTCACATTGTAAAAATATTTGAATCCATTTTGTATTACCAGCAAAATTTGTTTCGTTTCTGAGCATATTTAAGGGGTCACAACTAGACAAAATCCTCTGTGAGGATGAAAATAATTGTTTGAGTCTGCTGTGATGAACCTTGTGGTTTCATGTGTAAGACCTTACACCAGGTTACACAGTCTCACCTGTGCTCCAGTAGGCTGACTGCATTACATCACTTGTTTGTTTGGGATGCAATTCTTGGATTGCATCAGTGACAAATAATATATTGTTAGAACAGGGATAGGGGGGCACTCATCTACCCCTCCTTTTAGCCCCTCCTCTGTTTCACTGCAGATCTGTTTGTTACATCATAAACTCACTCTGCAAACCCAACACCCCTATATGTGAGTCCTCTTGCACACTCACCCATCCTTAAATATAATCCTGTGGTGACAGGGTATTGAACAGTCACTGCAAATGCTGTTGTTCCCTTAATGGATTTGTGACTGGCTATCATCTGCACTGCTTATGTACCATTAGAATTAATACATTTACATGAACTAGAACTACATTGAATAGAAACATAACCCTCCTGGACACAGGTGATCAGGATACAGGGGCCTTCTGGGCTGTCTGACCTTGAGGAGTGTTATGTTGAGTTACTGCAGTTTCTCAGGTAAGTTATTCATTCTTTCAATCTGATAAACCACTCTTTCATTTCTTATGTTGAGCTTGAGTAAGAGACTTTTGCAGACAGTAAAAATAGACCCAAAGGGCAAACCTTGTCTTCTGGGAACACTGTCTCCAATCTCAGGGAGCTCCAGTGCAGTTTAAAAGAGTAAAGCTGGTGTATCAGAGGAGAGGTAGTTTTCCCTGGATGGAGGTAATCTTCCCAGAAAACAGAAACTATCCTTCAGTGTAACAGTGCAACTAAATAGTGCAGGTCTTCTTTGACATGAATAATTCCTCAAAATAGAGAGCTTAACTTTGTACAAAATCAGCCAGTATAAGTGTTTACATCTCTATGATGCAGTTAATGTGTTATGATGAGGAATACTTTGGAGAAAAGAATCAAATAAAATAATGCTGGAATCAGCTTAAGAACATCATTAAGCCTTGCAGTCAGTTTGGTGAGTTGTGAGTGGTGAGTTCAGTTAGGCTTGACCATGTAAGTTATATTTACTCTCTTTCCTAAGGATCATCAACCCTCAAACCTGCGAGATAAAATAAAACCAAAATGAACGGCTCTGTCATCAATTCTAGCCAACCCTTCAACCACTCCTCTTCAGGATCCAGTCTCCAACTCTCAAACACATTTCAAGGGTGCTACTCAACATCACTTGTTGAGTATTCGTTTCTGTTTGTTGAAAGAGCCATCAACTTTGTAGTGGGTTACCCTGCCAACATTATGGTGATGTGGCAGGTGGCCAGAGAGAAGAGTGACTCTTCCACCTCCAATATCTTTATCTTCAACCTGGCCATCGCTGATACATTGCTCTGTGTGATGAGCTCCATCTGCTGCTTGGGCTTACTTCTGCTGAAAATCTCATATTTCAATGATATTATGTACTTTATCACTGGGGTCAAAAACACCTCCCCACTCTTTCTCACCTGCATTTGCCTGGACCGTTACGTGGCCGTGGTCCACCCCATTGTGTTCACCAGGATCAAGGATAAGAAGATCAGAGTGGCTATTTCCATGCTTGTTTGGGGGCTCATGATGGCCTATTCCGTCCTCAGGACATCGTGGAGGAAAATCGCAGTTAACATCTACATCGGGCTGATCCTGGCTGCCTTCGTCATCATGGTTTTCTGCAATGTTTCTATCATGTGGAGCCTGAGGAAGTCGGTCTTGGGCAAGGAAAAGATTCATCCCATGAAAAAGAAAGCCTTCAGAATCGTGCAGATCTATCTGGCCATCATAGTGTTTCATTACTTGCCTGTAGTTGTTATCATGCTCTTTAAACATCAACCTGATTTCCCAGAATTCTGCATGATTGAAAACATTCTGTTCACCATTATGTACCTCAGTACCATCACTTCACCCCTTCTCTACATCTCCCTGATTAAACAGCTGCCGTGGCTGAAAAACCTCCTCTGCATCTGCTGCCGAAGCCCTTCCCCTGAGGGACATAATGTAAGCACATGAGATGTATGCTTGTAATTGTCTGTTACGCTGCATTTACTCTCTACATAGATTTGTGAAAATGAATTCATGAAACAAAGCAAGAATGTTATCTGAGCTATAGGCAAATATGATAGATTTCATTTTACTGTAATGAGGAAAGAGATGATAATTAACACAACTATCACTATATGCATTCATTAAAAAGTGAAATTATTTGAATCACCCCAATGTCTATATCACCATGATTTCATATTACGCAAATTAAACTTTTTTTTGATTATTTAAAAATGAGCACGTATTATCGAGGGCGCATGGAGATATTTCACCCCAAAGTTAGCCAAAAACTGTGTTGTGACCCTAAAGAGCATCCGCTATATCCATGCGCCCAAAACAGTACCACCCCAATTTATGTTAATTAGAAAGAGGGTTAACTAAACTGTGATATTTTGTATAAAACACCTTTGGCTGCCGAGGGTGCAGCCTGTAAATCCCTGATGAAAAATGGGTTGTGTTGGCTTGGGAATATGATTGAAGCACCTTTTTTCACCTGCTTCCTTAACTCCCCATGGAAATTTTAACTTTTTTCTGAAAGACCTTTAATTGTTGATTCACATCCATGAAATTACATGGATAAAAGTTTACATTTGTTAAACTTTTAACATTTTTTCCCTTTTAATTCAATATCCCAATTATAAAAAAGGCAAACATATTACAGAAAAATCAAATTTGTTATATAGGTTTAATGCATATATACTTTTCTACATTAATGTATATATAATATAATGTAATATATACATTATATTTTATATATATATATATATATTAGGGCTGCGCCGATTCAGGAATCGCGATTATTTTAAGCGCATTAAAAGTAACTGCCACTATGAGGCAGACAGACGAGCTTGCTTATTACCTTTTCTATGACACATACCTATAATGCGGTCAATTGAAATGCTTCCAGGAAGAAAAATGCATTTTGCAGTCCGCTAATTACCAGCGAGGTTGGACAGCCTCCATGGCTTTGGCATAATTGGCTTATCTTAAATCAATTCCCCCTTTGCCTACCTTGCAATCAAGCCGTTTATTCAGCCAACTGACTGATCAAAACCAAAATGTGGCCTATGATGAGAAAGAAGAGATAATGAGAAGCAGACAGACCTAACCAATAGCAGACCTCTGAATGCCACCTCTCGTATAATTCTTACCCATCATTAAAAAGACTTTTTAAAAATAAAGTCATTTTAATATGGTCCATGTTTATAAGCGTTTCAAACCATACATGAGGTGAAAAACATTTTGTGAAGCATTTCAAAAATGAGAGAAATTATTTTCGCATTGCACACAATAGATAAATTCAGCAAAGATTTTGCAAACACTTTCAGGCAAACGTAAATTTGCAGCGTTATATATTTGATCATTGATCAATTTAAAAAAGTAATATATAGCTCTTGATTTTGGTTACTTTTGAGCGACTAAATGGCATACAGTGAAGGTGGAAAAAATTGTGCTTAAGCTTAGCCTATCGACCTGGACATGTTAATTGTTCACACGCAGCACGGCCAATCGTAAAACTAGAAATAATCTAGCAATCATTCAGGCAAATTACGTGCTGAACAACGCACAGTTAAGGTCTGCAAAGTCATCATCCTCTTCCCGACAATCGCTCTCACCCCCTTCCCAATTAGCCAATTTTGCTCAATTTGTAATCGAACAGTTGATTCGCTCAAGGCTGATGATTTAAATTGGTTAACAGTCTGATTTATTCATATATCATTTTTGTTTGTCGCATTATTAAATTTAAATAACCATGAAACACGACAGATTTGCCTGAATATGTTAGCTAGATTATTTCTAATTTTGCGTTCCCCCGCAATGCTTGCGTTTACAATTTTCTTGTCACGTTCGATACGCTTAAAATGTTTTCCAACTTCACTGTTAAGACGCTCAAAAGTAAATAAAATCACGTGCGATGAGTTACTTTATTATAAATTAATCTTGTTCAATTATCTAATAAGAATGCCACAAATTTGCGGCAAAGATTCGCCTTAACGTGCATCGCGAAATCTTCGGTGCATCGGACCACTGGGTGCAATGCAAACATATTCTCTCTCGCATTCACGTTCGGTATGCTTCACAAAATGTTTTCCACTTCACGTAGCCTATATTTTATGCGCTTTAAACCAGGGCCATCTTAACATAATTAAATTTTTTAAAGAAATATCTTTAATAATACATCAAAAATTCCTCAATGAGAGATGGAATTCAGAGGTCTGCAATTTATTCAGATTATTGACATTCTTTCAATCTAACACGGCCTGGTTAAGTCTCTCTGCTGCTCATTATCTCGTAATCATTATAGGCCAAATTTTGGTTTTGATTAGTCAGTTAAATGGCTTGATTGCAAGTTAGGCAAAGTACACGGGAATTGATTTAAGGTAAGCCAATTATGCCAAAGCTATGGAGGCTGTCCAACCTCGCTGGTAATTATCAGACTTCAAATCACAGATCTCTTCCCGGAAGCATTTCAAATGACTGTATTAGGTATGTGTCATAGAAAAGTTAATAAGCAAGCTCGTCTGTCTGCCTCGTAGTGGCAGTTACTTTTATTGCGCTTAAAATAATCGCGATTCCTGAATCGGCCCAGCCCTAATATATGTTTGATCAATGTAAGACAGTCTGAGACTACCTGCAGCCACCTTGCAAAAATGCAAAATGATTCATTCTGCTTAGGACTTGTGAATGGTTGCCAGGAAACTCACTCACACACAGTTCTCTGGGAGGATTTGCGTGAGCAGACAGTTCAGACCATAGACACAGTTCAGACCATAGACTGAATAAGAAGATAGACGCAGCACTCAAGTCTGAAAACTGAGGCCAATGTGGAAATCTCCAAAATTTGCATTCTATTTAATGGCCAGCAGATGGCAACGTCGATGGTTGCAGAAAGAAGTTCCACCTGATTTATTATTTAAATACTGATTTTCCACATTACTTTATTGTATCTATCACAAGTTTCAAGCCTCCTTTGATATATCATGATGTTCATTTTTGTAAATTTCCCAAATAGACTAGAATAAAGGATAAACCAGTATATGCTTTAGGGGTGTGGCTATCCTCTGGTCCTTGTTTGATGCGGTAAGGTCCACCCGTAGATCTACCCCTCGCTTCTCCCCGGATATGCAATTCATGCTCTTGTCCAATAGTAGTCACATCTGGTTTCAAAATGATAAAATGGCACGAATCTTCCTCAATGGTATGCTGAAACCAATGGGTGACTTCATGGTTGCTTTGTCCATCTTTTCATACAGTCCATGGTTCAGACAGCAGGGGCGAAGCTAGAACCGGGAATTGGGGTGGCACAGACATGTCCCTTTATGACAATTAGGATAGTCCTGGCTAGTTCTCAATTATTTTTCTTTATTAACGCGTTTTCCAATTATTGTAATAGGCAACTGAAGACACGGTTTCTCATGCGATCTAACAGCGATGAAGTCATGGGGTAAATTCGGTAAAACTGAGAACTGGGGTGGACGTAACATCTGTTTTAAAGAATTATTAGTCCTGACCTGTTCGCAGTTATTTTCATGATTAACAAAATGTTCACTCCCAGAGCGCTCCGCACTTAACAGGTGCTGCTTGTCCTCCCTGATTAGGTAAGACGACAATCATTCATCTGGAAACGTTTGCTTGATTAAAATCAACGTAATTCAAAATTACTCTTGGTATTGAGTGGGAAAAAAGTGGCACATGGCAGTGAAATAGGCTATAAAAAGCATGCAGCTCTATTTGACGTTGATTTAAATTATGCAAACGCGTCCACCCCAATTCTCAGTTTTACCGAATTTACCCCATGACTTCATCGCTGTTAGACTGCATGAGAAACCGTGTATTCAGTTGCCTATTACGATAATTGGAAAACGCGTCAATTAAGAAATATAATTGAGAACTAGCCAGGACTATCCTAATTGTCATAAAGGGACGTGTCAGTGCCACCCCAATTCCCGGTTCTAGAGCGTAGGTCCTATGATAAAAACCAAAAAAATGAGCAAGAGGAGACCCTGTTTAGTGCCCCCATGTATTTTTTATCTTGTATGGTCAAGAATGTGGTCAGGATGGCGATTTCAAAAAAGGTGTTTTTCAACTTTCTTCCCATACTTTTCTGCTCTTGTTATAATGGCTGCCTGTGGGGCAGTTGGTCGGTGCTCCTGTTACTTTGAGGTGCCTATAGTTTCAAACCTTTATCTGTTTCCTTCCAAAGTGACATTTTTTAGGCCTACACAAACTTTCCTAAGTTTTGATGTTGAATTTGTGAGTGTGAAGTAGACACATTCAAAAATGTGTCTATATACTGGCTGTGGTGTTGAGGCTGCCCTCTGAGCCTAGATTGGGCCAGCGTTCTGTGATGACATCATGGCAAAACGCCACCATGCATTTTTAATGGAGAGAAAAAGAGATGAATAACAGGGATTGCAAAAGAATGAAAAGTAGCTATGCAACCATTTATAGAAGACCTAGAGACACGATTTGGCCGGACATTTCGGGGTTTGAACTGTGTGTCTATTGCAAACCTTCGGGCAGTTGATATGGGGAAAAAAAGTCTGTGGAAATAGAAAAATAAATAAATAAGAACAATGTGTTCCTTGCTGCAAGCAGACAATTAAATGTAAAGTACTTGAGTAATGCCTCTCTGACATGTTCAAGGTCAAAAAAGAGGTAAAGTGTCCATCAACTATCATACACTAACCTCAGTCTCAGAATTCTTTAGGATGATGTGAAACTTGACACCTTTCTGCAAATTTAAACTCTGAACTTTTTAACTTCTGCAAAGTTTCTTTTTTTTAAAAAAAATTTTCTGAGTTTTTGCGCTGGGCTGTGCAACAAGCCAGGGCAGGCCCCTATAAACGCGAATGTTGCTGCATGACTGACTGACTGAGTGAGTGATCAAGTTCAACGATTGGCTGGCTGGCAGGGAAGAAGTTCAGCGATTGGTCGGGCGGCAGAGAACAAATATAGCGATTGGTTGGCCGACGATTGGCTGGCTGGCTGGCTAGGCATTCACCTCACTTGTCAGTGTATTTGTATTGTTATGAACACGTCGGCGTAACATGTGATTACGGAGATGCCAAGGCTTACACCTTAGGCGTGAGTCTCTCGCCTCTTAGTGGCATTCAAGTTCCTGTGCCGTAGTCTGCAATTATTCAATCAACCTGCACTGAAGAAATTTACCTGGGGAATTTAAGTCATTGTGCATAACGTTAATTAGTTTCACGTGCATTAAGGTGGATTTCCCCACTAATGACACGGAAATCGATTACGACTTGGGAATTCTCATGCTTGTCTTTACTGAAGGATTGAAAGCAATGGAATTGCATGAAAACGTTTCAAATGGTCTTATTTCATTAAAACAATTCACACGATCATGAAACACATGCATTGTTACCATTCCCTGAATAAAGAGAGGCTCGAGAAGTCTGGAGTCATAATCGCTTTCCATGTTACTTGTGATGAGGTGCGCCTTTACACAAGTAAAACGGAAACTACAATGCACAAGGATTTTAATTCCATGTGAGAATCTCATTAAGCATTCAATGAATAATTGCGGACTACGGTGAATAAGCCTAAAAAATGCGTGAGACCTACGCCGAATGCATGAGATTTGGTATCTCTGTGTTTTGGGTATTGATCGTGTGCACATTTTTGGGATTCAGATATACGAATTCATTCACCGATGGTGCCCTAATCATGATGTAAGTGCAGTCAATGGCTCCAGTTACATTAGGGAAACCAGACTTAGCTGTGGCTTTGATTGTTCTTTCAAATAGGCTATAATCCATGTTCCCCTACCTCGCACTCTGTAATTCTCTGACTCAGTAGCTGCATTGCCCATTCCCCCTGTTCTTCAAAAAGGCTGTAAATCACGGTACACCATTGTCAAAATGGGTGTAAATGTCTGCACTTTTTCCTGTCAGGTTTGGGTTTGATACATCCGACATTTGGCGGAGAAAAGTGCATACGCACAAAACGGGGGAAAGGGTGTAAAAAAAAGGTCTATCCACAATGATAAATGAGGCCCCTGAGTAGTGTCATCTCCACTTTGAATGGTGCCATTATCACACTGAGGGAGAAAATTGCACTACTGGAGATGCAGCAGATGCTCGTCAGGCCAGGGAGGTATTTCAGGTTACTCCACCACCTGCTCCCACTGAACAGCAGGACCCAGGTACCCCTCAGGAGCGCCAGGAGGCCACACATGGGCCCTCATTTATCAAACTTGCATAGGATCTGGTGTAGATTCTGGTGTAAATATCATCGTTCACCAGGTGTCACGTCTGATTTACTAAAAGTGTGCATGTCGCAGATTTCGGTGTAACTGCCGTGGCATTGATAAATCCGGCGGCAGAAACCATCGTAATTTACATGACGCCCCCATAAATTCTGCTCCGAGAGGCATAGTCCTGCCCACTTTACGACATGGACTCTCGAAAGACGGCAAAGAAGAAAGAACTTAACTGAGGAGGAAATATCGTCGGCCTGCTGATAAACCTCGTATCTACAATTTGATGAAAAACAAAAAATCATATGTCCACGATAATAGCATATACATTGCAAAATACTAAATTTCATTGATTGGATACATTCTTGGAGGAAAAATAGTCATCCGACCCGAACACAGCTCAACTGCATTCTTACATACAAAATTAAACTTTTTTTTTTTTTTTTTGCTCTCCTGTAAAGTTTATCATTTTGAAGATACGAGGTTTTATCAGCAGGCCGACGATAGATGGAGAAAAACAAAATTATTTTATTTGGAAGTCTTAAGAGTGGCATAAAGGGAGCCCAGTAGGCTGCAGTTTGGAGAGCTATGCTGCTGCAGTAGTAAACACTGTTGGGGTGGAAAACCGGAGTCCAGCAGATGTTTTATTTAATTCATTAAAAAAATCGAAGTGACTTTTTGTGCTTGGACGCACTTAAATGACCAAAATTCTTGTTAGACGCACTTATTATTGTGGCCATGCACTTATAAATTATACACTTATTTTTAGTGTTTCCAAAGCTAAATTTTTTTCTTGGCCAAACTTATTTTAAACTGTACTTTCTAAGCGGCACTGGAATGGTCATCAACTTGCGCACTTACAAGTGTGGTCAAGAAAATAAATTAGCATTGGCCACACGTAAAAGTGCGATTAACGTCGGCCTTAATAAATTCAATTTATAGATCCATGATATTTCATGTTATATTACCTACATAATTGACAATCCAAATGCTTTACATGTAGGTTATAAAAGTGGTCCGATTTTAAGATCGCATCCATAAAACGGGTTGCAACAGCGCACGGACCGGTGGAGGCCAACTAGACTGGAACTTTCAGCTGTCACAGCACTGATAGGCTCCCTCTCAATCGTTGGAATACGAGCCGTTGGGGACATGGATGATTCCCCCCCCCGATCGGAGCACGATCGAGCACCATGAGGGTAATTGGTAAAATACAGTCTGCAGAGATCACTCTTCATTGTACTTTTATCCGTGTTACTCCATGAAATTTTATTGGGTGCCACACAAAACGAGCAGCCACTCGTCTCATCTGTGTAGAGAAATTAATTACACTTATATTTGGAAACAACCTGCTTTTATTCACTTCGTTATGGCCCCAATTTGTTATTACATTTAAGACAACAGCAACAGCAAGGGATGACACACAGTTTTTAAAACTTAAACACATTTAATTAAACAGACAAAGACTAATAACAACTAACTAACTGACCAAGATTTAACAAAACAAAAAACAGAAACATTTACAGTCCCTTTTTGTGGGGTGGCTTGGTGATGTCCTGGATGAGGAAAAATGCTCAAAAGAAACTTAACAGGTCTTGAACAGAAATGACAGGTCTGGTCACACGTATCCTTCTTCTTGCAATTTCTCCTACGACTTTACTGTCTCAATTCTTTTCCTTATATACTCTTTTGCAGACCCCACCCACATTTAGACCTCTTTTTTTTAATTTTCTGAGACTTGCCCCAGACATGTCCAGGACATGTCTAAACATGACTCCAGTCTGAGCTCAACAAAAAAAAGGTAAATACTGCCATCTAGTGGCCTATATTCACATTACAACTTACTCATTCATTCATTTAGTCTATTTATTTTTAATAAGAAGAACAACAACAGCATGAGGTCCGCATCGCTGCATATGGTTTATTACTCATTTTGACAGCTGCATTCGTTCCTGCATGTTGTTCGCTGTTTTCAGATTTGCGTGCACCTGGTCAGAGCTGGCATGAGCTTTTTGTGGACCGTTCGCTCACGTTCAGATTGATAAATGCCGATTCTTGCGGGAGATTTGGTGTACACCCATTTTTTGGGTGTACGCAAGTTTGATAAATGAGGGCCAACATGAGGCTGAGAGTACGGTACTTGTGGCGGAGCATCACGCTGAGACAACTGGTGACGCCATAGTGCTGGCTCCTGAGCCTGATAACGTTCAGACATCAGACTCAGACGGTGCAGCCAGACTCCAGTGCTCGGACAGCACAGCATGGTGACGTCCAGCTCCCTGCAGGCCAGTGTCACTGCTTGCATCGAGGACAGATCCACATCCAGAACTCCACCAGGAATGACATCCATGGTTCATCTACATCTGCAATGTTCAGGATTCAAGCTGCTATCAGACGTAGTTTTCCCCGTGGAGTAAGAGCCATCTATGTTAGCAACATGGCTGGCAATACGTCTGATTCCGATATAAGGAACCTCCTCCATGTTATTGGTTTGTCCAGTGCGGTTGATGTTCTGAACCTTCAATGCAAGATTCAGACATAATTTTGTGTGAGTATAGACAGCCAAGAGGATGAAGACCGTGTCCCCAAACCTGAGAACTGGCCTTTAAGGGTTTGTATTTGCCCCTTTAAGGAAAGACCCGCCATGAGAAGCACAGCATCTTGTCCACAGCAGTCTACAGACAGTGACCAGAATGATAGGCTCTGGCCTGCTCGTCATGATAATCGTACCTCTCATCATCATGATGCCCGCGCTAACATTATGTATCAACATGGTGATCAGCAGAGAACAGCCTCATCTAGTTGGCGCTACTATGAATACAACCATGGTTCCAACAGGCTTCCATATTAAAATAAAGATGTTGTGTGATAATATGTCATGACTGATAACAAATTCTGACTGTACTATTTATGATTTATAATATCATATCTTTCAATTGCAAAGGTTGCAAATCTTCTTATGACATGATTGATAATGTTTTATTGAAGAGATGTAATATGTTATTTTTGTATGAACACTGGCTCACCCCACATGAACTTGCTGCTTTAAAGGAAAGTTTTAATGACAATAAAAGTTGGAGCGTATGAAATCTAGTGTTAACCCTGAAGAAATGTTAGTGGGTCGCCCCCATGGTAGTATTGGATTTATTGCCAACGGAGTGAAAGGAATAACATATAAACCCTGTCCAGATGATTTCTGATGGTCAAGTGCAACTCAATGTTTTTGGTGTATATTTTCCATTTTATAACGGTCACACTGACCAGATAGATGTTTAGAGCTTCTTCAATGTGCCATAGCCAGTGTTTCTACTCCTTTCATCATTGTGGGTAACATGAAGGCTTCTCTACCGCGTCATGAACAACTGTCAAGGTGATGGCATAGACAATATCCTTTTCACACGCAGCGCTATTTGTTGCACAATTTTATATATAATGCTGATACTGTTCTTTGCAATTTTTTCCCCAGAATGTTAATTCTTCTTCATGAGTGCCGTAGCCTAATCAGGCCTTTGGCGAACCATGACTTCATTGATTTTGTCTCGCCAGATATCACGATGTCTGGCGGCATCCCAAAGTTGACGGACGCTATTGAATTGGTCTTTTAAATTGCTGGTGTACGTGAGCGTCTGCCTGCCTCGGGCACCAGGCATACGGCCTCCGAGGGAAAGGTCTTCAAGTTTTCCTTTCCTCATGTAATGTCCGAGGAATTTAAGTTGGCGTGCTTGGATTATGTTTAAAAGTTCTCGTTTCATGCTGACGAGGCGGAGGACCTCGATGTTCGTAACGTGGTCGACATAGGATACTCGGAGAATGCGCCAGTAGTACCACATCTCTATGGCTTGGATGTTCTGCCGGGTTTCCGCGTTAAGTGTCCACGCTTCCGCGCCGTACAGCAGAACAGGCCACACGAAGGTTTTCAGTCGATGGAGTTTGATTTTCATTGAGAGCTTCTGATTGGTGAAAATGCCTCTCATCCTGTTGAACGCGTCTTTAGAAATTCCTATTCGTCTCCAATTTCTTTTTTGCTGTCCCCGTTGGTGTTAATGTTGCCTCCGAGGTAGTTGAAAACTGAGACTTGTTCTATAAGTTCATCGTGAATTTTGAGTTTGAACTGCGGCTCTGGTTGTTGTTACGAGACGACCATCACTTTGTGTTCTTGCAGTTGATGTTGAGACTTCGGCTGTCTGCGGCGGCTGTTGCAATGTTCGTAATTCTCTGGGCTTCTTCCTCAGACGTTGTGATGAGCACTGTGTCATCGGCATATCGGATATTGTTGATCCGGTGTCCATTTACGAGAAGGCTCTCGGGGATTTACGAAATCTGGTGACATTCCGCATTCTTGTCTCAGTCCTCATTGTACTTCGACCCATTCCGTGAGTGTTTCTGGTGCCTCTATACTTCATAAAACCGTACTGGTTTTCGGGAATTTCTGGGATCAATTTCCTCTGTACTGTTGGGGTCACACAGAGGAAAGCCTTTCATATGTGAGGAGACAAAATGGAGTCCAGGACTTCCCATGACCACTTGCTGCCTGCAAGCCCCTCCCGCCAGCAGGCCAGGCACATAAAAGCAGTGGTCAACCATTTTATCTCTCTCTTCTCTTGGATCCTCTCTTGGAGCTCTGGACTCTCTCTCTCCCTCCCTTGGAGAGGCTCCTGGACCCCTGGGGACTGCTCAGGCTGGGGAACCCCTCCCCCACCTCCTAGGCCCAGCATAGACTGGCCATGCTGAAGAATCTGCCAGGCTACCAGTAGTACAGCAAGAGTTGAAGAAACAGCTTGCTTTTGAGGAGCGGCCAGCTTCCCTCCTCTGCCCACAGAAAAGGCACGGACCGCACCAGAACCGCTCTTCTGACAGCACCAGAACCGCTCTTCCAGCCGGATCAAACCTCCAAACCTCTTTCCTTAACTAAGGACTGGTAACAACTGGGCATTCAAACCTTCTTTTCAGACTAAGACTGACTGTGTGTATTTGTAAAATGATAGTTGCTGTGATTGCTTTTAGGATTGTGTTTTAGTAGGACAGGATGGTATTAATATATAGCAGACAAGGTTTTGCATGCAAATAACCCCTGTAGACTAACACGGCGCCTTTCTTGTGCAAAATACAAACAGATCTCTTCATTTTAATGTAATACACACACACAAACACAACACTGAGTGTTTTAAGTCATTTGACTGACTTTATAACTCTTTAAACTTTCCATTGCTACAAAGACTTGGTCTCCGTTACAGTAGGGTTGCCTTCCCCCACTCCACATGGTCAGCAAGGCCCCTCCACTCACACCTTAGATCATCTCTTTGTTCTCTCTCACCCACACCCGCACGCGCGCACACACACACCCACACACACACACACACACACACACCTCCTCCATTGTGCATATAGTGTTTAGTGTAGTCTCGATTGTGTGTTTCATTTGTTTCATTTAAATAAATATCCTTTAAAGACATATGCTGTGGTTATTAATGTTGTACAAGAGTGAACGAAACTGCCAACCTCTTCTATAGAACTCCAAAGCCTTCAATCTAACTATTAAATGGGCAAGTTGGTTACAATTATTAATTTAATTATTAATCAATTTCCAAATTAATAGCTTAGCAGATATTGAGACTGAGGTTTTATTAATTGGCTATCATTTTCCCTTCACTGAGGAAGGGTGGTGCCCCGAGGTAATTATATTAATATTTAATATTAATATTACGATATCATATTTTTGGATAGTCAAATTAATAATATTGATATCATTAGGCAAACTGCATTTTTCCCAACATTGGTGTTCTGTGCGAGGCCATTACCCCAACAGTACTCTATGAAGAACTACTTTCAGTAGAACCTTGAGTGCATGGTTCATTAGGCTTATAGTACGGTGATTACTGCAGTGAAGTGTGCCGGGGCTTTTTGGAAGTGCTACGAAGATTGACTTTAGCATTTCTTCAGGGAATTCACCGGTTTCATACATCTTGTCAGCAATCGACCAAATGAGATCCACGCCTTCTTCTTCCAACGCTAAGATCATTTCTGCTGGGACCTCGTTGGGGCCCGCGGCCTTGCCCGTCTTCATATTCTTCAGTGCCCAACAAATTTCCTCTTTCAGGATTCTTGGACCGGTTTCCATGGTGTCTAAAGTTAATTTGTCTTCTTCTCGTTCGTCATGGAAGAGCTCTTGCAGGTATTCCTTCCACCTTTCAGCAACGTCTTTTGGGTATTGAAGGACACTGCTTTCGGCGGCTTTGATGATTTTTGAGGTTGGGGGCGATCTTTGATTCTTTTGATCCGCTTGAACATCTCTTTGGGTTGTGTTTTGAGTTGTTCGACCTCTTAGCATTGCTGTTCAACCATTCTTCTTTCTTACATTTCCTTCGTATTTCCTCATTGACAAGATTGTATTCCACTTTGTTTCGTTTCACGAGCCTTTGTTGTTCCATCAGGTCTTTGATCTCCTGTGTAATCCACGGAGATGACTAGTATGACTTTGGGTCAACTTTTGGAATGTGTTGTTCGGCTTCCTGTCTGATCGCTGATGCAATGGCATTCCAGTGTGTATCGACGTCCGCTGTGTCGAGTGGCAGAAAGTTGTTGAAGACAGCAGGCTTGAAGCTGTTCCTGGTTTCTTATGTTTTCAAAGCATCCAAATCGTGCTTTACCGATGGTTTAAGTTTTGAAATACGTTTGAGAGAGAGCCTGAAGCGAATGACGACTGGGTTGAGACCAGAGCTTACGTCCGCACCTGGGTAAGTCTTTGCCGACTTGACCGCATTCCTGAACTGTTGGCTGATGATTATGTAGTCAATCTGGTTTCGTGCGTGGTCACCCGCGCTTGTCCAAGTGTACCTTCGTCGAAGAGAGACATTGTACCAAGTGTTCGTGATCGTCATGTCCTTATCTCTGCACCAGTCGATCAGCCTGTTTCCCCTTTCCTTTCTTTCCCCCAGACCGTTATGGGTCGACGATCCTGCCTTCTTTTTCAGATCCGACCTTTGCATTCCAATCTCCCATGACGATGCTGATCTCATTTGATTTCTACGTAGAGTAGACTTCTTCTAGATCTCTGTAGAAGTGGTCGATTGTCTGATCGTCCACCTCCAATGCTGGAGCGTAAATCACGATGATGTTGAGACTGAAAGGGCTTTCTTTGAGCGTGACGAGCATAACCCTGTCAGACCTTGGCCAGAAAGAGAGAATGGATTTGCCAGTGTTTGTTGAGAAGTAAGCCGATTCCGTGGTGATGTCCATTACCTCCAGAGTAGAAGATACGTTTCTCTTCTTTGCAGAACTCCTCGGCTCCTGACCACCTGACTTCGCATAGGCCTAAACATTGAATATTAAGTCTATCCATTTCAAGCATAACGTTATCAAGTTTCCCTATTTGAAACAACATGCGGACGTTCTACACGCCGTTCATGGACAATTTCGATCATAAATGTTTGGCCGTTGTTGCTGGATGACGATCCCGGGGACCCCACGGCCGTTTGCTGCTGTTGTTGCCGTTCCAGTTACCGTGCGCGGCGTCCCGACCTGATGAGTCAGAGACCCCGTTTACGCAGTTGATGATGGTTATTTGTTGTGCATCATGGTTGACTGTGTGGTATACCGGGGCGGGGTGCCCATGGTCCTTCCCCAGGCTATGGAGCAATGGCAGCAAGGGAGGTAGCTCCACAGTCCTCCGACTCAATGTGATTCTCGCCAAAGGATGCAGTTTAACGTCATGCCCAGGACAAAGAATGTTAATTATACATATTTTAATATTATTTCTAGGTCATACATAGATCATGTTATATCACCTGTTTTATATCACCTATATCAACTATTTTGTTGATAATAATGTAGAATATTTTATTTTCTCTGATATTGGTTGTAATAGTAGTGATCAATTTCTCTATCAGTTACTAAATATTTACATGTTGGTACAGATAAGAATTTGTATGATCACACAAGTAGGTCTAATGTACCATCATACCAAAAAGTTAACTGGTCTGACACCCTGGTGTATGATGAGTACAGAGCACTGATACAACAAGCATCCCAGCACATACATGTGATAGATGTGAATGGTATCATCACTCGAGATGAGGCACAGTCTGTGATAAATTCCACTTGTAATAAATTGATGGGAATCCAAGATGGCAGCACCATGTTAGTCCAGTGTCTGACTCACTGTATTGTCCTGTCTTAGAACCTAAAAGTTTTTGTCTTGTTTTAAAATCTAAAAGTTCACTGTAAGCCTATCCTCAGTTAAATGTTTACAAATGGGCTACAAAATGGTTTGTTGCTTGTTTTAATTTAAAGCAAGCAAGAGTGTTTTATTATCTTTTGACCTCATGTTATTTGTTTGTAACCTACCTGGGGGGTTGCCTGCAATGTCTGATGTTCTATCTGGCACTTCGCAGACTACTAGAAATGCATCCACAGATGATCCACCTTATCAATAGTTTTCGTCGCCGCTGCTGGGTTACGTGAAGCCTGGGTAACTAGACCCTTAAAAGACTGCAATGGAAAGATCTGCAGCAAGGTCGGTGGTAGCCTAACGTCTCGCCTTCTCTTGACTTTCCACCTGGTGTGCGACTCTGCGCCCATTAGCAGAGCCTCTCTTTCCCCGCTATCTCTTTCCACCTCCGCTGCTTGATCGACTGAGGAGTTGCGGTCCGGAGGCGGCTTCACCATGTCTCTCTGTAACCTCTGGCATGATGAAACTGCTACTGCTACTCTGCGGTCTTTTGCCCGTTCAGTCCTTGCAACAGGTCAGACAACATTGAGGACAAAGCGATCCATCTAACGCGCTTCTACATTCATCTTCCATCAGAGCATACTGACATAGTCTGCTCGTTCTGGACGACCCTGAGCGCCGTTCTAATGGAATCAAGGACAAACCTTTCTCTCGTTTTCCAAATCATTCTACACAATCCTTCTTTCCCTACGAATTTACTGTTGAACTCCAACAAGGGACAAAATACCCTCCTATTAATGAAGGTTCGGCCGAATACTAAACCCACTGAAGTGTCTGTTCTCCCCGGTAATGACTAGGTACGATGCGCTTGTTTAAAAAGTTGAAATGCCACCTCTATTAAGCATCACTTTAAAACTACTACAAAGGCAAAGGCAACTAAACACTGCGAAAGCCTACTGCGGAGCAAGGCAAAGCCAAGCGTGAGAAGCGAGAAGCGGTCGAAAAACCATTTGCCCATCCGGGGTCACACACCTTGCACAACACTCCATAGGCCTACCTAATATACTTGTTTGGCTCACACACACAATGCCACCCAGTGTATAAACAACAAAAAAAAACAATGCAAAAATTCAATACACATTATATGCAACATTTGGCTCCTGCACACCGGCCCCTAATTGTTAAATGGCATGCAGACATAACAATTCACACAACATTTGTAAACCAAGGAACAATAATGTTGCAATCCTTAACACATACATATTGCGTAAAATAAGACACACACATTACACTGTATGAATTAAACAAAGTTTGGTTATAGGCCTTTCGAAAACAGCAGACTTTGTCTGCAACCTCACAGATCTCACACAACCCTGTTTATCAGAGAACACATCAAGCACTCTAGCGAGAGGCCAAGAACCATGAGGAGCCGAGGCGTCTACTATTACGGCGATGTCTCCAACTTTCATGCTCCTACGTCTCTGGTTCCACTTCTGTCTTTCTTGAAGTAGAGGCAAGTACTCCCGCACCCATCTCTTCCAAAAAAGATCTGAGAGATACTGAACTTGTCTCCATCTCCGTTTCACATACATGTCATGAGATGAAAACACTCCTGGTGGCAAGGCCGGTTTTCCCTTTAGTAAAAGCAAGTGTTTGGGAGACAATGGCTCTAAATCATCTGGATCATCTGAGAGCTTCGAAATCGGCTGGTCATTCAAAATGGCCTCCACCTCGCAAAACAAAGTCTGAAGCCCATCATCGTCCAAGAGCTGCTGCCTTAAGACAGAACTAAGGACTCTTCTCACCAGGCGGATCATTCGTTCCCAGACCCCTCCATGATGAGAGCCTGCTGGAGGGTTAAAGTTCCATTTAATTACAACCTGTGCCAGAGCTCCGCCTATTTGACTGTGATCCAGAGCAGCAGGGGCCTCCTTCAGTAACCTGTCTGCCCCAACGAAATTGGTTCTGTTATCAGATATCAAGCATGCCCCTGGTCCTCTTCTACTAGTAAAGCGCCAAAGAACGTTGATGCAGGCATCGGTTTCCAATGAAACTGCCACCTCCAGGTGGACTGCTCTGCTTGCCAGGCAAGTGAATATTGTGCCGTAAGGCTTACATTTTCCTCTTCTTTTTCAAACTTCCACGGGCCTAAAGTGGTCAACACCTGTGTTGGTGAATGGTGGTAAGTCAGGAAGGAATGGTCTGCCATTGTAACATTTACAAAAATTACATTCTGCAATTAATTTCCGCACAGCAGTATTGGCTCGTGCAATCCAGAACCTCCTCCTTACAAATGATAATGTGTGAGTGCGACCCGCATGTCTTTGGCTCTGATGTACATGCCTCAGGATGAGCTTTGATATGTGCTGCTCTTTAGAGAGAATCAATGGATGCTTAGTCTGCTCTGGCAAAGCTCCTTTACTGAGCCTTCCTCCACCTCTCAAAAGGCCGTCATCCAAGACAGGATCAAGCTTGAAGGGGGAACTTTGGCGACTCACTTTGCCTTTCAGAGACGACAATGAAGCAATGTCCTCCTTAAACTGTTGATGTTGATAATAGCGAATGATGGCCATTTCCACTTTCATGAGATCATCCAGATCCAAAAATGTCCTGCTTGGTTCTGTGCCAGCATCATTTCCAGCCTGCCTGATGCTCTTGCTGCTGTTGTTCAGAAGACCAGCTGTGGTTGCCTCCAATTGCTTTTTCTTGTGGACCCTACTTAACAAGATATCTCTTAATCTTAGAAGCCAGGCAGTGGACCTCTTCAACTTTTTCCAATCAGAGAAGTAACTAATGAACTGGACAGTGGGTGAGAAGACATCACACGCACTGATGGCCTTCATAGCTACCTCCTGGTCATCCTGGTCAACTAAATGTCATATCCACCAAAATGTTAAGCCATTCCTTCTCATGCTTCCAAAGAAAGGTTGGATCTTTCAGCCATCTCTTACTCTTCAGAAAGTCCATCACCTTCAGACCGCGGGAAGCATCATCAGCAGGATTATCTTAGGAACCAATTTGCCTCCATTGGCATGGCTCGGAAGCTTCTCTGATGGCGGACACTCAGTTTGCCACAAAGGTGTGAAATCTTCTATCCTCATTGTTGATATACTTAAGGACAGAAGTACTATCTGTCCAAAAGTCAGAATTTTCTAACTGGAAGGCAAGCTCCTTTTTCAGCAGTAAATCCGTTCGCACAGCAAGAACAGCTGCTGTTAATTCAAGACGTGGAATGGTTACCATTTTCAGAGGTGTTACTCTTGACTTGCCAAACAGAAAGGACACTTGAACACAGTTCTCATAATTCAGCAATCTCAAATAAGTGACTGTACCATAACCATCTTCGCTTGCATCAGCAAAGTGATGAAGCTGAGTAACTCTGATCCTTCCATAATCAATGGGCTTAATGCATTTGGCCTCTTTAAATGCAGGTAGTGCAGTGGTCAAGTAGGCTTGACTCGAGATCGTAAGATCCTGAGTTCAAGCCCTGGCCATAGCCTTCGCGGTGTGTTCTTGGGCAAAACACTTCACTCCGCGCCTCACTCCACCCAGGTGTATAAATGGGTACCAGCAAAATAGTCAGGGAAACCTGACTAAGAGCTGGGGGGAGTACCTTCGGTGGACTGGCATCCCATCCAGGGGGAGTAGTAATACTCCTAGTCGCTTCATGCCACAAAAACAGGGTCCAAGCACCGGGCCGATGAGCCACGAGGCTTGAATAGGCTTACTTCTTCTTCTTCCTCTTTAAATGCAGCAAGCTGATCCAGGTCTTCTAACCACCCCTTCCACTTGCAGAGAATGTCAGGTGGCAATAAATCATCCCAAGCACAACTTCTCCTACAAAGTTCCTGCTGCAAGATTTTAGCAGGTAAAGTCACTGGGGCTAAGAAACCCAAAGGATCATAAACAGAGCAAATCAATGACAGCATACCTCGGTGTGAGAAAGGCTGTTCCTTCATCTGCAACTTAAATGTAAATGAATCACTTTCCACACACCACTGTAGGCCTAATGCCCGCTCAAGTGGAAGTTTGTCATTATCTAAGTCCAGATCCTTAAAGTCTTTAGCCCTCTGCTTCACTGCAATAGCCTGCGACACAGGTAGACTGTTGCTGATCCACTTCTCCAATGTAAAACCTCCCTTCTGACATAAAGCAGTAAGCTGCCTGATCATCTCAATGGCTTCCCCTTCTGTGGCTGAGCTCTTCAGAAAATCATTCACAGAACAGTTTTGCTTTACTGCTTGTATTACATCAATAGTGAACTCCGTCTGATGGTCATCCGCAGTTCTCCTCAGTGCATAACTCACACAACTGGGAGAGGAAGTCACTCCAAATAAATGTACCGTCATTCTGCATTCCACAAGATCTTTAGTGACATCTCCCTTTGGCCACCACAGAAAGCGCAAGAAATCTTTATCTTCCTCAGCAACCTTCACTTGGTGGAACATGACCTGAATATCACCCATGAATGCCATAGGCTCTTCCCTGAAGCGAAGAAGAACACCAAGCAAAGAGCTGGAAAGATTGGGACCTGGAAGAAGTTGTTTATTCAATGAAAGACTCTGATAAGTGGAAGCACAATCAAATACCACACGGATGTTACCCTTACGGGGATGGTAAACAGGGTGATGGGGAATATACCAAACCTTTCCTGCTTGGCACTGCAACTGAGTTTGAGAGACCTGCTCGGCATAGGAGTTCATGATAGGCTGATCTATATATGCAGAGTTGTCCGTATGTAAATGCTCATTTTCAGGGAACCTTTTTCTCAAGCCTTGCATTTGTTGCTTCACAATAGCCATATTGTTAGGAAACAAAACATCTTCCTTCTTACAAGGCGATTTCAATGAGTACATCCCATCTTTCAATGCAGCAGAATGTTCCATGATTTCTAGAAATCTGATGTCATCTCTAGATATTTCCTTCTCCTCATTTTTTGAGTCACAGAAGTCATGCTGGTATTGAGAGGCTAACATTTTCTCCAATGTGCAGACAGAGATCCTGTTCACTGTGGCAGAGGGCAACTGTGCACCACTGTTCCCATTCAGGGGGCCATTGACAACCCATCCCAGTACTTTTCAAATAGTGTATGGGCCATTCCCACTGCTATTAATGACCTCCCATGGTTGTAGCAACTTTGGTGCATTTGCTCCTATTAGCAGATCCACATTTGCCTCCATACTTGGGATGTGCACCTCTGACAGGTAAGGCCATCTAGTCAAGTCCTTTTACTGTGATCACGTAATCCACAGTGACTGGCCATTTCTCTCTGCGTGACAACTTCAGGAAGAGGGTAAAAAATTATTGCTGTTCAATTCAGACACCCCCAAACCAGGTAAAGAATAAGCAGACACAACCTTTCCTTGCCCCATAGTTTGCGACAGAAAGCTGGTTCTTTTGCCTGTCCTGTTCAGCTTCTGCATCAGACGTTCGGAACAGAAAGTGGCTGAGCTACCTGAATCTAGAAAGGCATGAGTTGTTATAATGTGACTGCCTATTGCAGATTTTACTTTAACAGGAACAATAGATAAAACATATTTGTCGTTACCGGCCCCTGTATGACCACATGTTTGAGATGAGGATGGCTGGCCATCAGTGGGCTGCTTTGTCTGCTCCTGAGCTAATTGCCTCTTGATATGAAGCACACTGGGATGACCTTTACTCCAAACTTTACATTTCAAATGCTTGTCACAGTCCTTACTCATGTGGCCAACACATAAACATGCAAAGCAAACCCCCTTTTCTCTTAAGAAAGAAATTTTGTCCTTGTGCATTCTTTTCTTAAACTGCTGGCAGTCTTCCAGTGAGTGTTGGCGAGCACAGCAGAGACACAGGTCATCAGCAGCTCTTTGCTGCCCTTGTCCATTTTCATTTACATCTGCAGATGCTACAGCAGTGGCTACAATGTGTCCCTTCCCATGACTTCTTGATTTTGACTTCAATTTATTTAGTGGCTTTACACCAGCTGCACCAGAGGTTTCCTGTATGTCACTGAACAAAGGGTCAGAAAGAATTTTTACTTGCTGCTCAATAAACTTAACCAAATCTAAAAAGTGAGCTCGGTCATTGTAGGCTTCCATTATATTATGTGCAAAAGTTATCCAATGCTCCCTCAACTTAGACACAATTGATCTCATATTTATAGGCAGGTCAAGTTCCTGCACATACTGAAGTTCTGCCATAGCGTTACTGCAGCCACGTAAGAACAAGGAATATGCTTGGTGCGCTTTAAAATCCTCAGATTTAATGTTTTGCCAAGCCAGCGCTTTTTCCATGTAAGCAGTCGCAATTTTATATGGAATGTCAAAATGTTCCTGCATGCAATAGACCCTTTGCCACTGCGTAGCCATGCCCGGGTGCCATGTGCTGACAGCTGCGCACCAATTCCTGCAGCTGTCCTCGAGTAAATTGCTCCAAGTAGTAAAGAGAGTCTGCACTTCCTGCCTTCTGCTCCACTCCTTGCTCAAATGCTCTAATGAATGCTCTGTACTGTAAAGGGTCTCCATCAAACACAGGAACCTCTCGCGGGGGCAGAGATGTTTGGTTTTGCTGCTGTACAAGGGCTGCAGTGATGTCATTTGCCTCTGCATAATAGCAAGCATATCCCTGGATGGGGTTTTCCCAATTTGATTGGTAATGCGCTGTCTTTCATTTGTCACTTGTTGCAATACTCCTTGCTGCTGTTGAACGTCATTGCCTTCATGACAAGACTGGTCAAAATTGGGCTGATGCCTTAAAGAATCTGCACACCACTGCCTTGTTTGCTTTGTACGTGCATCCAGTGAAAGAGAAATGTTAGGTAGTGAAGGTCCTTTACTCATGTCAAACTGACATGTAGACTTCGCCAATCCAGGAAGAAATTCCTTAGTCTTAGTATTCAGAACACTGACCGACTCCATTTTATGTTTCTCCCTTTTCAGGTACGAATTCATTCCATTGGAGAGGGCTGATGAGCCCCTCTGCTCTGAAGCTTCCAACACAGCCAGCCTTGCTGCTGATTCAGCCAATTCAGTCTCCATATCCAACTGTTCTCTCTTCCTCCTCAGTAGCTGCTCTTGCTCCTCGAGTTCATGCTTTTGTTTTAAAGCTGAAGCTCTCGCCGTCAGTGCAGCTCTGTTGGCCTCGGCCTTTACTCTAGCAGAGGAGAGGCTGCTTCTCCCACTGCTCCCACTCTCTCTACCAGAATGTCTACTACAGAATTAGAAATGCTATTGTAACCCAGGTAATAAATTCAGTTTTAAAAGTCTCGCGGTTTTTTTCCTCTGATCCTGCGGGATGATCACCTGGGCCAGTTGCCCAATCATTTGTTATTTCGCTGGTGGCGTTATGGGGTTGCATGGGTCGGCGCGGCCGATCGCGTGCAATTATTAAGCTGCCGTAGTAGTTTAGTCTCGGGATAGCAGTGGGGAAGCTGGAAGAAAGACGAGCTACAGGTCACTTTAAACTATTTTCACCACCCTTTCTGTTTAAATTTTGAACGACGTTAAACAATGCACATGTATTAACTTGTAGAAGCCCTTTGCCGTGCCCAGAACTTGCGGAACGCGTGTGTATATCGTACACGTGGACTGGTAAGTAATTGTTTGTAGCTGTTTGCGTTAGCTTAGTGACGCCATTCATTCTAATTGACGTGGTTAGCGTTTATTTACATGCCTGCTTCTCTAAAATGAAAAGCCAAGAATGCTGTGAATGAATTCAATAAATTCATTTTGTGAACGATCTTATGTCATCGGTGAATGGTTTTTAAAGCATTTGTGCTGAGAGTTTAAGGTCGTAAGTCAGATAACTTGGACGATATTTATAAATCATGCTTGTTGAATAATATTGTGAATGTTGTTTGTGGCTAATGATCATTGCGAAAATAATTAAACCATGAGTATTTTGACGTTTACTATAGTGCAACTAGTGTTATGTGTGAATTGTGTGCACACTGGATTTTTGTTATTGATGTACATCGTGATTTATGGGAACTGTGGGCCTGTTCTTCAGGCCAGGCTTTCTTGAGGATGATGGCGAGCTAACGAAGCAGGCCTAGAGCCTACAGAATGGCAAGACTACTGAAGAGTCATACCCCTCCTGCCGGGCCAATAGGGGGCTCTCTGTAGCCCATTATGAACATTCCTCCCACTTGCTCTGCTCATTGCCTGTTGTTATATTTTGCGTTCTCCTCAATAAGGTTTTTTTTCCACTAAATGAACTCTCTCAAATCCAGATGTGGGTTTTCCATGAACTCTGGGGGGGTTGCTAGGGTCGTGATTTGGGGTTTTATTGAAACCCAGGGTTTGCAGAACTCAAACTGGTGGATTCTTCATGCACTTGTTTTTTTTTTTTTTTTATTCATAAGTGACTTATTGGGCATATTTGATTACTAGGTGTGCATATGCAATTTATTGTGCATATTTGATTTCAAGATGTGCATATTTGAGTATTAGATGTGCATATGTGACTTATTGTGCATATTTGATCACTAGATGTGCATATGTGATTTGTTGTGCATATTTGATTACTAGACGCGCATATGTAATTTATTGTGCATATTTGATTACGAGACAATTGAACTAACATTTGTTAAACGGCCATTCTCATTTTCTTGTATGTGTATTGAGCTCTTCACTGTATAACCATTGCACTTTATTGTAAGTCATTTACTATTTTTCTTTCCTAATACATGGTACCATCTAAAGTAAATCTCAGTCTCCTGTCCACTCCCTCCTAGAGCTTATCTTAGATCTTCTGACCACAAGCCGTTACAACGCTTTTACTGTGTTATACTTTATAGACATCGTTAGACGTTACTATAGTGGTTTCAAGTCTTCGTATTAAATTAATTTAACACAGTTGCTACATAAATTTGTGGCGAGCCAGCCAGGAGGGAGTACAGACAGAGCTGAGCAAATAGAAATTGTAAATTTGACATTCATTGCAAATATGGACATTTTGGAGAAACATGGCATAAAAATTCTAAATGCTGTTTTGATCAAACAAGTAACCCGCGATGAGCCAGATGATGAGGTGGTTGCATTTTTGAGTCAGTATGGCAAATTATGTAACATTAAGGTTATAACCGAGCTTGGTGTTTTTCAAGACACAATTGTCGTTGAGTTCGATTCTGGCAATGCTTTGGTCGAATTGCGGAAAATTTTACCATACACGTACATTTCTCAGACCGACAAGGTGACTTATGATATTCCATCTCAATGAGGAAGCACTGCCGTCTGCTCCCAGCACAGCTACCTCTGCACAGTTGTCCAATACTGCCATTTTTATTTCACCTCAAGGTGCTACAGCTATGGCAGCAAATTCAGGAGATGGGCTGCCACAGATCCCTTTAAATCCAAATGCTTGGAGCACAGCAAGGCCCTCAGTTCCTACAGTGTCTTTTCTTGATCTCAATCCACCAGGGATACAATGTTATGTTGTCGAACATATTGTGAAAAGTGATGATAATGCTATCCACTAGTCCACATAGTGACTCAGATCATTTTCAGGTCGTGTTCCTAGACCACAGCATGAATCTGATTATGAAGCCTGGCGATCTGGGATTGATCAGCTGTTGAAAGATCCTGCTGTTCCAGACCTGCAACGCACCAGGAAGATATTCGAGAGTTTACTCCCACCAGCAGCAGACATGGTAAGGCATCTCATGCCAGAAATGCCACCACTGGCTTACCTCCAGATCCTTGACTCAGCATATGGAACAGTCCAAGATGGTGATGAGCTATACGCCAAGTTTATGGAGCTGTTCCAGGATGCTGGGGAAAAACCATCTGCTTATTTGCAACGTTTGCAGGTTGCAGTACATTTGGCTGTGAAGAGGGGAGGAGTCCCAGCCACTGAATTGGATCGACATCTGTTAAATCAATTTTGCCGGGGTTGCTGAGACAATATACTCATATCTGAACTCCAGCTCAAGCAGCGCAAGGCTCATCCCCCATCTTTCGCTGAGTTGTTGCTGTTACTCAGGACAGAGGAAGATAGAGAGGCTGCAAAGGTTCAGCGTATGAAGCAGCCTCTCGGCTCAAAAGCCAGAGATGGGACGCATGCTCAATACGCCTCTGCCACCCCAGAAAGGACTAAAGTTGATGCACTTGCTACCTACTCAGCAGCTCACCCAGCAGCTTGCTGACATTCAAACGCAGCCGGCGTCTCTTACTGCTCAGTCTGATGGAAGGCAGCCCAGTTCATCCAATTCAACTCAGGTCAGCCAGCCCAGTGAAAGCATGAAATCCAGCAAAGCTACAACCCGTTCTTCTCACAAGACTCAATCATCCGGACCAAAACCAGGTTATTGTTATAACTGTGGAGAAGATGGACATATAAAACCCCATTGTGACAACGATCCAAACCCTTCACTTGTAGCGGTGAAGAAGAAACAGTTCACAGAGATACGGAGAAAGTGGTCAAGATTAAATCCTCACAGTGCGTTGCCTTTAAACTACGTTCCTACATCAGGTTTTGGAACTAGCACACAGGGTGAACTCCAATCTGAGTTGGAGGGTCTGATAATATCATGTTCTAACATATACTCAACCTCTTTCTCAGCAATCTCTCTCTTTTCAGGATTCATCCGGTACGGATGCTGTTTTATTGGTTTGGCATCACCAACATCTACATCATGAGAGGCTACAGAAACTTTCTTTGGAACATCAGGAAATAGATCTTTATATTTCTTGATCAACCTCTCAAACTGATCTTTCTGTAAGGGTTCTAAGTGCTGGAGTTTTACATCAAGATTTTGCAACACTTCAGAATTTGACAATTTACGTGAAAGAACTTCAGCTTTAATTCTAGGTTCATCATCTTGAAACTCCCCCTCATCTTCACACGTCACGACCATAGGAGAATCTGAAGTGACAGCTGCAACCCTAGCATTTCTGTAATGATAAGGCTTCCGCATATTAATGTGACACAACTGTTATGGCTTTCTCCTATCTGGAGTCTTCACAATGTACAAAACCCAAAACCAGTGAAGTTGGCACGTTATGTAAATCTTAAACAGAATACAATGATTTGCAAATACTTTTCAACTTACATTCAATTGAATACACTGCAAAGAAAAGATGTTTAATGTTCAAACTGAGAAACTTTTTTTTTTTTTTGCCAATAATCATTAACTTAGAATTTAAAGGCAGCAATACATTGCAAAAAAGTTGCCACAGGGGCCTTTTTACCACTGTGTTACATCGCCTTTCCGTTTAACGACACTCAGTAAACGTTTGGGAACTGAGGAGACCAAATTTTGAAGCTTTTCAGGTGGAACTCTTTCCCATTCTTGCTTGATGTACAGCTTAAGTTGTTCAACAGTCCGGGGTCTCCATTGTCATATTTTACGCTTCATAATGCGCCACACATTTTCAATGGGAGACAGGTCTTGACTACAGGCAGGCCAGTCTAGTACCCGCACTCTTTTACTACGGAGCCATGCTGTTGTAACACGTGCAGAATGTGGCTTGGCATTGTCTTGCTGAAATAAGCAGGGGTGTCCATGAAAAAGACGTTGCTTGGATGGCAACATATGTTGCTCCAAAAACTGTATGTACTTTTCAGCATTAATGGTGCCTTCACATATGTGTAAGTTGTCCATGCCTTGGGCACTAATACCCCCCATACCATCACGGATGCTGGCTTTTGAACTTTGCGCCTATAACAGTCTGAATGGTTCTTTTCCTCTTTGGTCCGGAGGACACGACGTCCACAGTTTCCAAAAGCAGTTCAATTCAATGTTAGTTTTCGGCCTCTTCGCTTACGTGCAGTGATTTCTCCAGATTCTCTGAACCTTTTGACGATATTACAGACCGAAGATGATGAAATCCCTAAATTTCTTGCAATAGCTCGTTGAGGAATGTTGTTTTTAAACTGTTCTACAATCAGCTCACGCATTTGTTCACTAAGTGGTGACCCTCGCCCCATCATTGTTTGTGAATGACTGAGCATTTCAGGGAAGCTGCTTTTATACCCAATCATGGCACCCACCTGTTCCCAATTAGCCCATTCACCTGTGGGATGTTACAAATAAGTGTTTGATGAGCATTCCTCAACTCTCTCAGTCTTTTTTGCCACTTGTGCCAGCTTTTTTGAAACATGTTGCAGGCATCAAATTCCAAATGAGATAATATTTGCAAAAAATTACCAAGTTAACCTGTTCGAACATTAAGTACTTTGTCTTTGCAGTGTATTCAATTGAATATAGGTTGAAAAGGATTTGCAAGTCATTGTATTCTGTTTTTATTTGCGATTTACACAACGTGCCTACTTCACTGGTTTTGGGTATTGTAATTGAGATCATTGAGTTTTGTCAGAATATCATATGGACCATGAAATCTACCCTGTAATGGATTGGACTGCAAGGAAAACAACACAAGGACCTGGTCTCCTGGTTTAAACTCACGGTTTCTAGCCTAATGATCATACCAAGTTTTCATTTTTCCCTGACTTGATTTCAAGTTCTGTTTGGCTAGGTCACAAGCTGCACGCAATCTTTCCTTGAACTTGCTAACAAAGTCTAACTGACTGACATGCAGTTCTTTCTCTTGCCATTGTTCACTCAACAATAGCAAAGGTCCTCTCACTTAATGGCCAAACACTAGCTCAAACGGACTGAATCCAGTACACTCCTGCACTGCTTCTCTAGCTGCAAACAACAGCAAATGAACACCTTCATCCCAGTCTTTCTCATGGTCAAAACAATGAGTCCTCATCATTGTCTTGAGAGTGGAATGAAACCGCTCTAAGGCACCCTGACTCTCTGGATGATAGGCACTAGAAAGAATCTGCTTCGCACCTAGTTCATACACAACCTGCTGAAACAAACCACGAGTGAAATTGCTATCTTGGTCTGATATCTGGATTGGCAGGGATATCAGGAGGGCGCCAATTCCGCATCAACACACCATCCTTGAGATAATACCCAACTGGAACTACGTCTATTTCTTTATCAGGAAGGGCTCTCCTCTTTAGTACACAAATTATAGGATCATTAGTTTGCTCCTCAATCAACCATTTTCTGGACAGAGACAAGTCTCCAGACACATCAGAATCACCAGACCCATCTAGCTGGCTGAACAAAGAACTGATAAAAGTATCTGATAAGTCCTCAAACGGACAAAGCATAGTAGGCCAAACAGAGTCATGAGGCGAACCACCTGAGTCATGACTATTCAATGTGCTGGACGGCACCACATCAACTTCTTCTTGAGCCTTCTTGGCCATAGCACGAGTCACTGCGCAAGAAGGATACAAAGATGGGTCTTCATCGCCATCTTCAGTGCTCGGCTGTGAAGTAAAATGTACAGGGGGAACTACATTGCCCCCAGCCAGGTCATTGCCTAGCAACAGAGAAACACCCTTTATAGTTAGACTTGACATAAGTCCCACCTTTACCTGTCCTGTAACTAAATCTGACTTCAAGAATACAGAGCGCAGGGGTACAGATGCAGTCCTCCCTTCAATACCTTGTGCAAGTATGAAATCCCCAGAAGCGGTCTCATTACGTAACTCCAAGGAGTCTATCAACAAAAGTGACTGAGAAGCTCTGGTATGTCTTAGGATATATATGGGGACAGGAGTAGTATGCTCATTCAGAGCCACAAGTCCCTCTGACACAAATGGAAGAAATTCCTCCCTCACAAAGTCAGCAGTATCAGGCTTCTTGGCCCCATATGACGCAGGCAATTTAGCAGATCAATCATCTACGACAGGGGTTTCTAACCTTGTCTTCACAAACACATTTGGTTTGGTATCCTTTTCTTTTTCTTTCATAGTTTTAAGGAACCAACAGTTAGTTGTAACATGACCAGATTTCTTGCAATAACTGCAAACTAGACCACTTTTGTTACCGTCAGCTTTCACACTTTAATCAGACCGGTTACTGGATTTCTGAGCACCATCACCAGATTTGTCTTTGTCTCTGGGTGAGGAATCTTGGGTATCACCGTTACCTTTTTTTCTGAAATTGGAACCATCTATTGTTACTGGTAGACTGAAATTTAGACTTATGTGTGAGAACATATTCATCTGCAAATTTGTCAGCTGACTGCAAATTCAGTGCTTGCTTCTCATTAAGTTAGGTCTAAATATCATCCTTAACACAGTTCTTGAATTCTTCAACTAACACCATCTCTTTTAGTGAGTTGAACTAAATCCTTGACCTCCATAGAAGTACACCAGCGCTCAAAGCAAACCTTCTTCTCATTAACAAATTCCACATAAGTCTGATTGTCAGATTTCTTCAGACCTCTGAATTTCTGTCGGTAAGCCTCTGGAACCAACTCATAAGCTCTCAAAATAACCTTTTTAACAACCTCATAATCAGAGGAATCATCAGCAGACAAAGCCGAATAGGCTTGTTGAGCTTTACCCTTGAGGACAGTTTGCAACATCAGAGGCCAGTGTTCCTTTGGCCACTGGCAACTTTAAGCTACCTTTTCAAAACACTGGAAATAGTTGTCAACATCCTTTTCTGCGAATGGAGGCACCAGTTTTACCTCCTGGCTAGCCCGAAATTTATTTTCAGTTGCTATTTTTATTTTTAGCGTCTCCATTTGGAGCCTTTCTTCCCTATCGAATTTCTGGAATTCAGAATCTCTGTCTATGTTTCTCTCTTTCTGCTATTTCCTCTTTCTCTCTCTCTCTCTTGCTAATTTTTCTAACTCAAATTCTTTTTGTTTTTCTTCTCTTGCTAATTCTCTTGCAAAGTCAAACTGCCTTTGTTTTTCTCTCTCCTCCCTTTCAATCTCTAGCAGTTTTAATTTAAGTTCAATTTCTACATTTGGATTTTCCAAAGGAAACTGTTCCAGATCTCCTGGTGCAAACACATTTTCATCAATGCAATATTCAACAATCTCTCTAGCCAGTCTTGCTTTTTGCATGGCTGGTTTTACCTCTGTCAGCTCTAAATGTCTGCATATTTCTAGCAGTTATGTCTTTTTAAAAGACTTCAAAACCTCTACGGTTGGTGATGCCTAGAAATCATCCATTGCTGTTTATCTGTCAATATATATCTAGGAAAATTCAAAAAACAAATTTACAATTTGAAATGCTAGATTTTCTATGACTCACACAATGGTCTAACCCGGATGAGCCCCCAATTTGTTATGGCCCCAAGTTGTTATTACATATACGACAGCAAGGGATGACAGACACAATTTTAAAACTTAAACATTTAATCAAACAAAGACTTTTAACTAATCTACTATCTACTCTACTGACCAAGATTGATATATACAAGAACAAAAATATTTACAGTCCCTTTGGTTGGGTTGCTAGGTGATGTCCTGGGTGAGGAAAATGCTCCAATACAGGCAAAAATCCACTAAAAAACTTCACAGGTCTTGAACAGAATGACAGGTCTGGTCAAATGTATCCCTCTCCATGCAATTTCTCCTACTACTCTACACCCTCAATTTTCCTCCTTATATACTCTTTTGCAGACCCCTCCCACATTTAGACCTCTTTTTTTTTTATTCTCTGGGGGTTGTCCCAGACATGCCCAAGACATGCCCAAACCTAGCTCCAGTCTGGGCTGAACATATTCTATTCGCATTACAAACTTTGCAAAAATGATATAAATATTTTGGTCATATTTACTGCCCTTGACGTTAAATGGTGACTTATCGTATATGCTAGCGAGGGTGCTTATGTTCCGAAATCAACTCCTCCCATATTTTTTTTGGGATTTTCATGAAACTGCACAAAAATGATAAACATATACTGTTTATACGCATTTCAGATTTTTGTTGCGCCAAACTTGTATTTAACAGAGTTACTGCCCTTGACGTTAAATGGTGACTTATGGTGTTGTGGTTTTCATTCAAACATATTTTCATATCATGAGGTTCCCACATCCTCAAGCAATTGGAGAGAGACAGATTCTTCAGACATTTAGGCTTTATTGAGGCATACTGATAAATGTAAAGCCGAGTTCTTTTTGAGCAAGAAGAACTGATTTCTAACTTTTCACACCCAGTTTTTATACCCTAATCACAGAAAGTACAGCGCCCTCAATAATTATTGGGACCCCTGGTTCAGATGTGTTAAAAGCCTTAAAATAAATTAAATTTTGATTGCAGAAGCATACTCTCACACTGAAAATTGTAGAAAAATGTAACCTTCAACTTGAGTGAATTTTAAGGAAAAAAAAATCCCTGACTAAGAAGTAATTATTTTTAATAAAATCACCTGTTCCACAATTATTGCCACCCCTAACAATTCCTAGGAATTAAATGAAATTGAAATATTTCTGTCATTTCTACAGTAGTTTACAAAGTTGATCGGAGTATCTAGGAACAACTCTAGGAATCTAGGAATAACCATTTGATTAGTAAATTATCACTTCCTGTTTCCCTGGGGTATAAATATGACATGACGGAGAGGACATTTCTCTTATCCACTCTTCAACAAGGGAAAGACAAAGGAACGCACCATTCAAGTAAGGCAGATGTGTGTCGACCTTCACAAGTCAAGCAATGGCTACAAGAAAATAGTCACTTGCCAGCACCTGCCCATATCTGCTGTCAGAGGAATCATTAAGAAGTTTAAAACAACTGGAACAGTGGTTAACAAGCCTGGACGAGGATGCAAGGTTATTTTGCCACCGCAAACAGTGAGGAGGATGGTAAGAGAAATAAGAAGTTCTCCAAAGCTCACTTTTAAAGAATTGCAATAAGTGGTAGCATCTTGGGGTCACAAAGTCTCAAAAAACAACCATCAGGCACCATCTACATGCCAACAAGCTGTTTGGGAGGCATGCATGGAAAAAACCTTTTCTCACTCACAATCATATACGCAAATGTCTGGAGTTCACTTAGCGGTACTGGAACTTCAACTGGGACCGTGTGCTTTGGTCAGATGAGACCAAGATAGAGCTTTTTGGCAACAAACACTCTAAGTGGGTCTGGCGGAACACAAAAGATGAGTATGCAGAAAAGCACCTCATGTCCACTGTGGAGTATGGGGGAGGATCGGTGATGCTGTGGGCCTGTTTCTCTCCCAGAGGCCCTGGGAACCTTGTTAGGGTTCATGGCATCACCAACGCTTTGAAATACCAGGACATTTTAAATCAAAATCTGGTGGTCTCTGCCCGAAAGCTGAAGATAGGTCATCACTGAGTCTTTCAGCAAGATAATGACCCCAAACATGTGGCCAAATCTACACAGAAATGGTTCACCAGACACAGAATCAAGCTCCTCCCATGGCCATCTCAGTACCCAGACCTCAACCCCATTGAAAACCTGTGGAGTGAGCTGAAGAGGAGAGTGCAGAGGAGAGGACCCAGGTCGCTGGATGATTTAGAGAGATTGTGCAAAGAGTAATGGTCGAAGATCCCTCTTTCTGTATTCTCCCATCTTGTGAAACATTATAGGAGAAGATTAGGTGCTGTTATGTTTGCAAAAGGGGGTTGTACAAAGTATTAACATCAGGAGTGCTAATAATTGTGGCACACATGATTTGATGTAAAAGAATTATTTATTAATGTGGTATTTTTTTCCCATTGAATAAATGCACTTGAATTAAAGGCTGGATTTTCCTCTTTTTTCTGTTGTGGTCCTATATTATTTAGAAAAAAAAACTGAATTTTTGTAAGCTAAAGAACACATCTTAACCATGGGTGCCAATGATTATGGAGGGCACTGTATCTTCCAAATTTGGTCTTTCCGCATTGTCATTCTCGCACTGCAATTGGACAGGCAAACTGAAACACGGCTAGCTAATTCCTCAGAATTTCAAAGCAAAGATAAGCTGCACATCACTGGAAAGGACTGGAAAGTTACAAGAGAGGAAAAATACAGCCAGATGAATTGGATACATGTAGATAGATAAATGATTCAATTGATGATGTTTTCAGTTACAATTAATGATTTTACTGAATAAATATTGATCAAAGCTACAGAAATCAAATACATCCTCTGATTACGGTTTTGAATCAACTAAGCAGAAGCCTCTTACTAATCAAAGCTGCAGAAGCCTGGTGCTTATGTGTGTGTGAGCTGGTCATGCATGTGTGAATTGAATTGCTTGAATGTGTGTGTCTCTGAGTGAACTGCTTGTATATATGTGTGTCTGTGTGCCTGTGTGTGTGTGCATGTGTACGTGTGCTGCCTGTGTGTGTGTGCATGTGTACGTGTGCACTGCTCATGTGCAGACATGCCTACCCCAAAATGCTATTTCAGAAACACATGCGAGTTCCATGCCTAATTTTCAGGAACATCAGTTTTTTCAGGCACATTAAGTTCTAAAGGAAATTACAATCCTTCAACTTTAAAAAAACAGTTAAACTCTATGAAATTAAGCACAACAATTGATCAGAAAAGAATTTATTTGCATATTTTAAACTTTTCAACAGTTGACTTTGAATATATAATGTTATGACATGTATTTATTGTTCCACAAAAAATTTCTCAGTGACTATTCTGTTAAGACATGGCAATACATAACACAGGGATGACAACAGCTAGATAGAAAGTCAGCTGAAAACCTAAAACACAGCTTAAAACTGCATATTTACAGGGATCACCCTGGAGAAAATAGTCAATTGGAGGCAAGCAGCTGGAAAATTTCTGCAACAGCCTCCCACAGATCAGCCTCCACAGCGCTGCACCACTCCACGCAGACTTGTGATGTAAACTTCCTTACTGCCAAATATTCATATGAAATTCAAACCATCGTAAATGCAGCATGTATTTTCTGCAGAAATGTATTTTGTAGTATCTGATTGTTCTGTTTCTTTTCTTTGTGGAGATTAAAGAAAATTGTTTGAGTCTGCTTTGATGAACCATGTGGTTTCATGTGTAAGACCTTACACCAGGTTACCCTGTCTCACTTGTGCTCCAGTAGGCTGACTGCATTGCGTCACTTGTTTGTCAGGGATGCACTTCTTGGATTGCATCACTAATACATTATACATTGTTAGAACAGGGAAAGGGGGGACTTGTCTGTTCCCTCCTTTTAGCCCCTCCTCCTGCTGTTTTACTGCTGTTCATTTGTCGGAACACAAACCCACTCTGCTAAACCAGCCTCATTTACAAGTCCTTTTCCACACCCATCCATCCCCAAATATAATCCTATGATCACAGGGTATTGCGCAGTCACTCCAAGTGCTACTGCTCCCTCAGTAGATTTGTGATTGGCTATTGTCTGCACCTGTTACGTACCATTCAAATTAATATATTTACACAAATTGGTATAATATTGAACAAAAACATAACCCACCTGGACACAGGCGATCAGGATACAGTTGCTTACTGGGCTGTCTGACCTTCAGGAGTGTATGTTGAGCCACTGCAGTTTCTCAGGTGAGTTACTTATTTTTTCTTTCATTCTGATTAAGGACTGTTTCATTTCTTATGTGCTTAACTGAAAGACTTTTGCAGACAGTAATACAATAGACCCAAAGGGCAGACCTTGTCTTCTGGGAACACTGTCTCCAGTCTCAGGGAGATCCAGTGCAGTTTCACAGAGTAAAAACTGGTGTCTCAGAAGTTTTCCCAGGATGGAAGTAGTTTTCCCAGAAAACAAAAATTATCCTTCAGTGCCACAAGACGACAAAACTGCGCCAGGGTCCCTTAACATGAATATTTTCTTTAAAATGAGAGCTTGATCTGCTCAAAATAGGCCAGCATTAGTTTTACCATTTCTATTATGAAGAACATGTTATGATGAGGAATACTTTGGCGAACAGAATAATGTAAAATAATGCTGGAATCAGCATAAATAATATAGAAAGATAAAGAACATAATTTAGCCAAACAGTTCATTTAGGAGGAGAGGACCATTGCTCTGTTCAGTTGGGTTAGACCAGTGGTTCCCAAACTTTTTCTGCTGGGCCCCCCTTTGGTACATAAAAAATTTTTTGCGCCCCCCCCCCCCCCCCAAAAAAATAGGTAATACATACGCACATTTTGTTTTCAGAGACCATTGCAGTTTATTTCATTCATTGTAATTTAAATAAACCTCAACCTTTTTGGAAAAAATGTAAGTAAATGGTCATAAACTGTAGATTGTCATAAACTAAAACTAGGCTACTTTTAGAATTGGAAATAGCAAAATAACAAACAACCACGGTGTAATTATTTTAAGTGTAACTGTTTTCAGGCACCTTAACTGTGTAATTATGTTCAGTGTAACAGGTTTATTTTTTTTAATATACAACAACATTGCTATTTATGCATTTTCCGGACACCAACAGAAACTTACTTGCATACAGCCAATCAGCAACCTTGTGCGGACCGCTGAAGGAGTGTCTCGAGACAGTTACATTTTCTTCTCTTCACTGGCCTCGCACTTTTAAGTTAAAATACGTTAACCGAGATCGCGTCAGCTTATTCTAGAAAATATGAATGCTCTGCACAGATGATTTTTGTCCAGCCTAGCTGGGAACATTAAAAATGATTGGCACGTTTGGAAACGGCCACAGTTATTTTCCAATTAAGGACACGAAAATTTAATAATGCAAAATCTCTTTTAAAGTATAAAATCATTAGGCTGTATCACACTCCTCTGCCTGAGTACAGCCGTCTACTTAAAATTATGTTTCTATGATGCAGAAAGACAGCGAAGTACGAAAAAAAATTCATGAACACCACTTGCCGAACCAGCCGATATGTTTGTAACGTTCAGTTGGTGGGCTAGATAAAAATAATCTGTCGGCATACAGAGCATTCATATTATCGAGAATAAGATGACGCAATCTCGGTTATTTCTGCTTTGTATTCATCGGATTTTGTTCGGTGTCACTTACCATTTTATTATCAATATGCCAGATCAGTGCAGGATAAAAAGCGGCGAGTTGGGTATCGCGAGACTACATTACCGGCTTCAAATATTTGAACAACTACATTCATAAATTATTTATGAAAATGGCAGGCTAGATGAATGATTTGGCGAACAGTTATGTTGAGAGTAAGGCGGGCATTTACGATGTAATCGCAGAATTCTGGGCAGCGAATGGACTGTATGCAAATGATTTTCTGTTGGTGTCCGGAACTCCCGCACCCCGCGCCCCCCCTGCAATTTCTCTGCGCCCCCCACTTTGGGAACCACTGGGTTAGACCATGTAACTTACATTCACTCTACTTTCTAAGGGACATCAACCCTCAAACCTGCTGGGTCAATTAAAGCCAAAATGAACAGCTCTGTCATCAATTCTATCCAACCGTTCAACCTCTCCTCTCCAGGATCCAGTCTCCAGCTCTTGAACACTAATCGAAAATGCATATCAACACTTGGTGAGCTTTTCTTTGAGTTTATACTCAGGGTCATCAATATTGTAGTGGGCTACCCTGCCAACATCATGGTGATGTGGCTGGTGGCCAGAAAGAAGAGTGACTCTTCCACCTCGGATTCCTTCATCTTCAACCTGGCTATCGCCGATGCCTGCTACTGCCTGATGGCCCCCATCAGCTTTGTTGGTCTCCAAATGTTGGAAATCACATCTATACGGGATTTTGTGGTCTTTATCTACGGGATCAAAGACACCACCCCACTGTTCCTCACTTGCATTTGTCTGGACCGTTACGTGGCCGTGGTCCACCCCATTGTGTTCACCAACATCAAGGATAACAAGATCAGGGTGGCTATTTCCATGTTTGTTTGGGGGCTCATGTTAGCCTATGCAATCTGCCGGATATTGTGGTTGCAGGTCCCACGAAAAATATTTTCCGGGCTGATCCTGACTGTCTTTGCCATCATGGTTTTCTGCAACATTTCCATCACGTGGAGTCTGAGGAAGTCGGTCTTTGGCAAGGAGAAGATGCACCCCATGAAAAAGAAAGCCCTCAGAACAGTGCAAATCACTCTGGCCATCATAGTGTTTAATTACCTTCCTGCAGTTGTTTTCACAAACAGCTTTTATCACATTTACTCTTATTTCCCGGAATACTGCAGGGTTGGACCCATTGTCTTCGCCCTCATGGATATCAGTGCCAGCATTGAGCCCATAATCTACATCTCCAAGATGGACCAACTGCCTTGCCTTAATAATTTGTCCTGCACCTGCTGCCGAAGCCCTTCCACTGAGCCACATAATGTGAGCACATGAGATGTATGCTTGTGATTGTCTGTTAAACTGCATTTACTGTCTAAGTTAGAAACTGAAAATGAGTTCATGAAACAAAACAACAATGGTAAGTGATAAGCAAGTATTTTAGCTTTGATATGACTGTAATTAGGAAAGAGATGACAATTAACTTCATTGTAACCCTTGGCATTGAAAAAATAACATTTTTAGGATTGGCCAAATGTCTATTTTACCATGATTGCATATTACATAAATTAAACAATCAAAACTTAGATGTTTTGAAAATGAACTCTCATCATTTATCTACTCAAATTAAATAAACCATTTTTGATGTAATGTGTTGAGGATTATCTCCTGACTTCCAAGTCAGTTTTATTAAATCCATTAAATTTCATTATGCCAGCATGTGATCTAATTTTGTTTGAAGAAGAGCCTACAGTGAAAACATACTTTTCTAGATGCTCACCACTTATGAAAACACAAAATGATTGTTTGGCTATTCCTGTGCTTATTTCTGACAATCAGTGGGCAAATATCACATTTAAATTATTTTATTCGGCAAAATGATAAAACGCATTCAAAATGAAATGTGAAATGTCACCAATATACAAACTGAACTGACTTTGAAAAGACAAAAAGAATTGAATTTAAATGTAAAGTACTTGAGTAATGCCTCTCTAACGTGTCCAAGGTGAGCCAAGAGGAAAAGTGTGTAATGCGAAAAAATGCCACTAAATGGTTAGTATTGACGTTTTTTTGTTAATCCCAGTCTGGAGCTAGGTTTGGGCATGTCCTGGGCATTAGTTATGCGCGAGTCTAGGTTTTTTAACACCCGCACTAACCCAACCCGACGCGACAGCTAACCTGCCCCGCCCGCCCCACTATAACTCACGCTGATTTTCAACCCGAACCCAACCGACCTGACACAAAAAGGGGGCAAGAGAAAAAGAATACAGTGGGTCTGTGACATGATTTGCAATGGAAAAAAACAATTCCTCTGCTACGCTATGGATTTGAGTGGAGCACAACATACATTTGGCTTTTGGCTGGAATTCTTGATGCAAAGTTTAGGCTCTGTCTATTAATTTAACCTAACCATGATTTCTGATCTTTGCAACCAAATGAAATACCATCAGGCAAAATATTGCAAACAGGCTGTTTTATTAGAACAAAATTAACATGACAGTGGCGCACTGGCACTATCGCCTACGCTCCCATACAGTGTTGCGATATCCTGTCTACGAGGAAATTTTTTCCCCTAATATATTTATTTCAAGATTTTTTTGGGGGGGCGGCTTTTAGGCTATTTTTTTCAACACAGCTTATAATGTAGGCCGAGCCGTATTTTTTCCAAAACTATGCAAAAACAAAATCGCGTCAACAGTGCCGGGGTTTACGCGATTACGGCGCGCTTCCAGGACACGGCCAGCCGAACTGAAGGTTCGCTCGCTTGTTGCTCTAGTTGCTTGAACGCTGTATGTCTAGAGCCCTCAAGTGGCCGATAGCCTATTATACCTTTTATTCGCAATTTCGTGGGAATTAGACGTCGCCACTGTTTGGCCCAACCCACCCGCTAAATGTTATTAAAATATTGACCCGCCCCGCCCGACCCACGGGTTCTGGGCCGACCCACGCATCACTACTGGGCATATCTGAGAGGGGAAGTCCCAGAGAATTGAAAAAAGTCTGGAAGGTGGGAGGGGGCTGCGAAAGAGTATATAAGGAGAAAAATTGAGAGAGTAAAGTAGTGGGAGAAATTGCAAGGAGAAGGATACTTTTGACCAGACCTGTCACTCTTTTCAAGACCAGTCAAGTTTTTTTTTTGTGGATTTTTGCCTGTGTTGAAGCATTTCCCTGTCCCAGGACATCACCAAGCAACCCCATCTCAGGGATTGTAAATATTTTTTTTCATGTATATGTCAATCTTGGTCAGTAGTATCAATTGTAGGTTAGTTGTCAGTCTTTGTTTAACCCCTTTGTGCAGAAGCCAAATCTGGCTTTTTAGGTGTTACCTGATTTAGGGCTTTATAATTGCTTTAAGATTGGAGCTTCACAGACAGAAAAACTTTGGCTCAATTGAGTCTAGACACTTGAAGCATTTAGACTACCATCGTATTTCAGTTTATTTTTATGATTTTGGTGGAGAAAAAGGGTCTGCAAACATAAAAAATCTTCATGTGAATTCACCATTGAAATAGCAAAAAAAAAATAATACTGACAAATGAAAAACTGCTGGGGCTTAAAACTATACACTTCTGGGATCATAAACTTCTTGACCACAAGTACAATTCATCTTGGACATTATATTCTAGACTACCCGCCTGCTAGGAGCCAAATTAGACCGCTATCTAGGTGTCTCCCCAAAGTCAGAGATCTATCAAAATGGTTCACTGTCTAATCATAGATTAATCATATACATAACACAAATTAACTTTTGGGGCATGAAATTCAGCATGAACTAATGATTTTCTGGTTGAGTTTAGCATGAATTTATCAATATCAGTGCAGTTGAACATCATTGGTCACCAGTAACCTCTCCAAACACCAAACATGTCTTTCCTCCATAATAAAGTTAACAATATTGTCCATTTTTCTTCGAAGTCCACCAAGCATTAAATAAAGTGCTGATTAAAAAGCTATAACATTCACGCTGCAATGAAAAGCTAACCGCTCTCACATCCAAGCTCATAACCTTAAAGGTAAAAACTCACTACCTCAGTAATATCTGAATTCTGAAATACACCTTATATAATGATCAAAAAAAGAAACGCAATTATGTAATCCAGTGGCAAATTTCAACAAACCCATTGAGAAAGATACTTTTGCTCTGAGTTATATTTGGAGGTGAGTACTTCTATCATCCAAATTTTTGCGGTCACAGCGCGTATTCTGGAGCTGCCATTTATCCAGAACCAAAAAATCAGCAGTGCTTGGATTCGAGTACTACTATTGTCCTAACCCTCCCATTTTTGTTTTGAGTTCCTCGTAGACACCAGGGCCTATAAAAGTCTTACTGAAAATGAGTAAAAATCAGACTGGTTATAATGCCACTACTAAAGGAAATTATGGTCCAGTCACACAGCGAAAACGCATGAATTACGCAAGAATTACGAACAGATTTTCGTTTCTGCGCGGAGCGTACGTCGTATCCGTAATTCGTAGGTGGAACGAACGTGGACCGTCAGTGATTGTAAGTGGATGTGCGTCGAAGGCGGTTTGTGCGTGATTTTGAGTTTTGAACGGTTCAAAATTTTTGCGACGCACAACTGTGCGTTGGTGTGCATAATTCATGAGTCGGCATGCGTAGTTTATGCGTCGAGTATGCGTTACTATGCGCGACTGCACCATATTTGCTAGTATGCGTTGACGTGCGCGAAATGTCAGTGATTCGTCAGTGATTGTAAGTGATACATGCGTGGTTCAGGCGTGAGTCAAGCCTGATTCGTCAGAGATTTCTACCCCCCGACATCCCGAAAAATTGGTCAATTTCTCAACGCACAAAAACGTACAAACCCAATCTGTGCCTGATTTGTGAGTGATTCGTGCGTGATCGGCTGTGTGACTGGGCCATTAAACAAGAACGCTTAATTGGGATGCTACAGGCTGGAAGTCGGGTAGATAATGTTGCCTGTCAATTCGGCGTGCATTCTGCGACAATTAGTCACCTCAGATCTGGTAGGCTAAGTGTTACGACTCCAGCATCTGACCTTCATATAACGACCGACCGTTTGCTACAAACCGAACCAACCTTCATTTTGTTGAAGGAAACCTCAACGCCGTCCGTTACCACAATTAAATTCTCCGTCCAGTCGTCCTTCCATTTGTCCGACACCGACTGACTTTCCAACAGGACAACGCGCGTCCGCACATGCCAAATGTCTGTAAAGAGTTCCTTCGGGCCGAAAACGTGTAAATCCTTCCCTGGCCAGTGTTTTCTCCAGATCTTTCACCTATAGAACAATTGTGGGACATTCTGGAAGGAGCGATCTGGAGACGTCAACCACGCCAGCGACAGTACGTCAGCTAGGACGAGCACTGACCGAAGAGCGGAGCAGTGTTCCACAAGGAACAATCAGACGTCTGGTGATGTCTATGAGACGCAGGTGTACCGCCGTGCACGACGCTAACAGGGGACATAGGAGGTACTGATAGTGTCATTTATGTTGTATAATGTTGAAGTTCACCTTGTTAAATAAAAGCCAACATGGCGATATTTCGACCCGATTTTCTGTTTTATTTGGTGTCTGAGGTTCCCTCTTTCATTTGATACCAATGAAGTGTTGATTAATAACAGTAACGCCTGATAAAATCAGGAAAAAGAAAATTGCGTTTCTTTTTTTGGTCAGTATAATAACAAAACAGAAATGTTACTTTCGGGAAAAATCAAGCGACATATGCCTCCATATTCAACAGAATGGTGTAATGAACGTACCGAGGGATCTACCGACGTGCGTGTGCATTTGGAGAAACGAAAACCTCGGCATTCAATGTCTTTAAACGCGATATAAATTCTACAGCAAAAAGCCATATTGTGCAATTGCAAACAGAGTAGATGTATAACCTGTTTTCTTCAGTGATGCCCTCCTCCAGAGACAGATGGATCGGGTAAAAGGAACCCTCCAGTACTGTTTCATTCGGAATAATTCTCATTGACCGCGTCCATACAACATTTATCTCGTAAATGAAACTGAACACTTCAGTCCGGTTTCGGGTGTCTTTGTTTCTTTGACATCGCATCATTTTCAGCTGCGCAACCGTGGCCAACATTCGAAGAACACAACCAACCTTACTTTTACGCTCAGCTTTGTATCCTATTCTTATTGTTCGATCAATGTATTTCAGTCATTGAGGAAAGTTTAAACACTCAGGAATTGGATAAGAAACGAGTCTATCAATACATCGTTACCGAGGAAGCTTCACGAGGGCGTGAACTATAACTGTAGAGTTATGCAGATGAATCTGAGTATATAATTGAGTGACTGGCTATCGACACCAGTACTTTGGTGGATAGAAGGGAGCGCTGAATTTGTCAATGGAGGAATATACGCGTTAATCCATGGGAGGGAACTACGCATATTTTGTGTGTGATGACTGTAATTGACAGTAGAATGCGAGAGAATCAATACTATGTCGGATTTTTTGCTTCACAAAACGTATTTTTTTAACCACTAATTGGAGTACTGTTGGCTCACTGTAGCTAAAATGCTTGCTACAGAGTACTAAGTTTTATTTCTGTCGCAAGTGATTATTTTTTAAAACCACTGGATCGATACTATGGGCAAGGATATTGACCTGTTTGCACATCAGGCTTAGCTGAGGAGTTTAATTCATGCTACTCCTGAAAAACAGGGATTGGAGGAAACTTCTCCATACTCTAAATCGCGTTTCACCTCTGCCTGCTTGTGAATATTCAATAGCTGATCCGGGGGTGCCATCTCGTGGTCGAGTACTGTAACTAAGTGTTTAAATTTGCATATCTATAGACGCGAGCGTCTACATCTGCAGAAAGGGGTTAATTAAATCTGTTTAAGTTTGAAAATTTTGTCTGTCATCTCTTGTCTTATATGTCATAAGAAATTGGGGGCTCATCCGGGATAGACCATTGTGTGAGTCATTTATTGAAAATCTAACATTTCAAATTGTGAAATTGTTTTTTATTTTATTTTCCTATGTACATATTCACAGATCCGCAGCAATGGATGATTTCTTGGCATCACCAACAGTCAAGATTTTGTAGTCTTTTAAAAAGACAGAACTGCTAGAAATATGCAGACAGTTAGAGCTGACAGAGGTACAACCAGCCATGCAAAAAGCAAGACTGGCAAGAGAGATTGTTGAATATTACATATTACAAAATGTGTTTGCACCAGGAGATCTGGAACAGTTTCCAGTGGAAAATCCAAATGTAGAAATGGAACATAAATTAAAAATGCTAGAGATTGAAAGAGAAGAAAAACAAAGAGAATTTGAGAGAGCAGAAAGAGAGAAAGAAAGGGAGGAAAAAGAAAAACAGGCAGTTTTAGTTAGAAAAATTTGCAAGAGAAGAGAAAAAAGAAAAAAGAGAATTTGAGAGGGAAAGAGCAGAAAGAGAGAGACTGAGACAGAGAGATTTTGATTTAGAGAAGTTAGATAGAGAAGAAAGGCTCCAAATGGAGCAACTAAAAATTAAAATGGAAGCGGAGAACTAATTTCGTGCTAGCCAGGAGGTAAAACTGGTGCCTCCATTCTCGGAGAAGGAGGTTGATAAGTATTTCCAGTGTTTTGAGAAAGTAGCTAAGAGTTGCCAGTGGCCAAAGGAACACTGGCCTCTGTTGTCGCTAACTGTCCTCAAGGGTAAAGCTCAATAAGCCTATTCGGCTTTGTCTGCAGATGATTCCTCTGATTATGAGGTTGTCAAAAAGGTTATTTTAACAGCTTGTGAGTTGGTTCCAGAGGCTTACCGACAGAAATTCAGAGGTCTAAAGAAATCAGACAATCAGACTTATGTGGAATTTGCTAACAAGAAGAAGGTTTGCTTTGAGAGCTGGTGTACTTCTATGGAGGTCAAGGATGATTTCAACTCACTAAAAGAGATGGTGTTTGTTTAGTTTTCTAAGATTCTCCCCACTGAACGGGGCACCGAGAGAGGACACGTTGTTATAACTCTTTTTGGTCTTTATTTACTTTGATTGATTTCTGAATAAAGTTGTTTAATCCACAGATAACAGCCACAAATAGCAGGTGATAAACCTATAGAATAGAGAGACTATGATGTAACAGCAATATTGAAAGCCATATATGCGTAATATTGTCTAAATTCTGAATATACAAATATAAGTATATCCATATAAAAAACATACAAATATGAATATACTGTATGAATTCACACAAATATACATTCATAAACCACAATAATCAGTATTAATAAGTATTTAAAAAGATAAATATATATAATATAATTAGTGTATTAATTGAGTGGCCAATCAAAGCACATTAAACATTGTATTGCCACACAGGCCACATTGCATCACTAATATTACACATTTAACCAATTGCCCAAAAGTGATGGCCTAAATGCAACAAGTGAGTGTAGTTTTAAGTAGCAAAGCTGAGCATAGCAATTCATTATTAGTCTAAGGCGATTAACTACATTACCCAGCCTGCATTGCGAGCAGGAAGACAGCCAATTACAAGCAACTACGTCACCCAACCAGCACCGCAAAACAGGAAATATACTCATGTGACAGTGAAAGCGCTACAATTCAAACATTAGACACGGATACTATTAAACCGGCAACGTTACACATCAGACCGCTAACAATGTTTTATCAGCGTGACCAAAGTAACAGTTATCAAGCATATGAACCGCGCACATACACCGCGACAGCACGGCAGCAACACAAACAGACAAGCTTAAACGGCAGCTCAATGAATGGAAACAGCAGCTTACCGGTGGCGCACCTCTCCTGACTAAACGACGTGCCAAAACTAGTGCTCGTTCCCGCTTATAGCCCGTGCTCGTTCATTGCTGTATTCGAACTTGCCGCTATGGGATTACTGGTCTACGTTTCAATTGTTTACTGGCCCGTGCTTCAATCAGGTAAGTGAACTTCCCACTTGTTCACCTGTGCGTAATTAATCACTAATCACCCGTGACTTTCCCGTGTCTCACCCGTAAGCTGGCGAACGCAATAGTGTTAGTTGAAGAATTCAAGAACTGTGTTAAGGATGATATTAAGACCTACCTTAATGAGAAGCAAGCACTGAATTTGCAATCAGCGGCCAAATTTGCAGACGAATATGTTCTCACACATAAGTCCAAATTTCAGTCTAGCAGTAACAAAAGATGGTCCCAATTTCGGAAAAAAAGGTAACGGTGATGGTGCTCAGAGATCCAGTCACAGGTCTGATCAAAGTGTGAAAGCTGACAGTTACAAAAGTGGTCTAGTTGGCAATTATTGCAAGAAATCTGGTCATGTTACAACTAACTGTTGGTTCCTTAAGGATACCAAACCCAATGCCTTTGTGAAGACAAGGTTAGAAACCCCGATCTGCTAAATTGCCTGCTCCTTGTGGGGCTAAGAAGCCTGATACTGCTGACTTTGTAAGGGAGGAATTTTTTCCATTTATGTCAGAGGGATTTGTGGCTCTGAATGAGCATTCTCCTCCTGTACCCATATATATCCTGAGGGATACCGGAGCTTCTCTGTCACTTTTGTTGATGAAGTTACCTTGGAGTTATGTGATGAGACCGCTTCTGGGGATTTCATACTTGGACAAAGTATTGAAGGGAGGACTGTATCTGTACCTTTGTGCTCTGTATTCTTGAAGACTGATTTATTTACAGGTGAAGGTGGGACTTATGTCAAGTCTTCCTATAAAGGGTGTTTTTCTGTTGCTAGGCAATGACCTAGCTGGGGCCAATGTAGTTCCCCCTGTTCATCTTACTTCACAGCCAAGCACTGAAGATGGCGATGAAGACCCATCCCTGTATCCTTCCTGTGCAGTGACCCGTGCTATGGCCAAGAAGGCTCAAAAAGGAGATGATGTGGTGCCGTCCAGCACATTGAATTGTCATGATTCAGTTGGTTCGCCTAATGACTCTGTTCAGCCTACTATGGTTTCTCCGTTTGAGAACATATCATACCGGGCCTGGTCATTCTCCCGCCTGATTAAAAAACACCTGAACTGACTTCAGTATACCTTAATGATATGAATGTGATGCAAAAGTTATCAAATTACTAGATGGCACAGATATATGTTGTTTTCTTTTTCTCTCTTTCATTAATTTGTTGTAACAAATTAGGTCCTGCTGTTGTTCTGTATGTCTGTTGAAGTTGCTCAAAACACGAGAAAACTGGTTCTGCACACATTTTAAAACTGGTGTGTATATATGTAATTACTGCTAGAACCTTAATAAAAAGAACATTAAAATTATATATATATATATTATATATATATACAATGGCGTGCACAAATAGACGCTAGGTGGTGCTACAGCACTTGCCCCTTTGCCCTTTATCAATGAAAGTGCCCTTTTGAAATTTTGTTCTTTTTTTAATGATTATATTTATTGTTATTTTTATTATTATTATTATTATTATTAACACTTTAGTGGGGCCAATGTTGAAATGATCTTTTATAAAAGCTGTGTGATTAAAATCTACTGAAAAAAATGCCCCGAAATGGGCCACCTCCTCACGCACTTCCGACCGCTCTTCCTTTGTCACGTGAACACACGCGCAGTGCATATCAGCTGAGCGACTGGAAGCCACAGTCTTGTGCCCCGCCAGCCAGGTAACACACAGATCAAGTGAAATCGTACAGTTTGCCCTCCAAGCCCAACCTGTAATCATTTTGTTGTGCAGTAGCATGTCTCATACACAGTGACGGTCCGTCGGCAGAAACACAGGGCCAGCAATAACCTCACCTTTCACTTCTTAATGACAGACACCTCTCGCAGTTTACCTCCCTGATTAGCAACCGTTGTTCAGACTGATTGGAGCAACCAACGAGAATCTAACTTGTTTTTGAAAGCCGTGTTATACATTGCACTACGAAATTATACGGCATTAAACTTACTTCCGCACACCAATGGCTACGGAAGAAATATCCTACGTCTTTATAATTTCTGAATTTGCGTAAATTAATTAGCAACGTTCATTCAGCAATTAGCCATGACAATCCGTTCTATATACTCTGAATGTGACAGCCAAAGTGCGTAGTAGCACAGCTGAGTGAAGACGAAAATAATTGCTGTGAAGTCCGCGAAAGTTTCGGATTTTTTGCAGATAGTCATCCTTGCGGATTCATATCAATTATATCAACATAGCCAACAGGCAATCGCTTTGTAATTAGCATTTCTTAATCATTACGTGTCCCGCATTGGTGGTGGCCATTCTGTTAATTAACTGTTTGATTGTTAAGCAATCAAACCTGATCGCAAAAAGTTTAAGAGCAATTATCCGGGAAAGGGCGATGTTACTGAAGGCCTTCCTGGGATCTGACGGTACGCCACTGCTCATACAGTACCAAACAACTGAGCATTTTTTATCCCACTGGTCACCTGATGAGCTAGTTTAATGCTATAGCCCAAACAATGATAGATAACGTGAGGACGACCACCACAAACAATGTCGGTCGACTTTGCAAATCTATCTGTTAAGCTGAACATTTTTTTTTTGTGTGTAGGTTTTGTTAGGCAACATAAATGAACACATAAAGAGGAATCAGGCAGTTCCCCATTGCCTGAGAGAAAAATATCCCCATAATGGCTACCCATGTGCCTTCTTATGATGAATGACAGTAGTCATGAATTGCATTGAACATGTGCGTGTAATGTTTTTTTTATTTTTTAATCTCACACTATAATAGCATGTTCCACGTGTGCAAAAAAGTGCCCTCCCCCTCCCCCCTGAGAACTTGCCCCCCATAATGTCTGTGCACGCCACTGTATATATATAATGTAAAAAATATTTACCACCTCAAAAAGGCTGTAAATCACGGTACGCCATTGTCAAAATGGGTGTAAATGTCTGCACTTTTTCCTGTCAGGTTTGGGTTTGATAGATCCAACATTTGGCGGAGAAAAGTGCATACACACGAAACGGGGGAAAGGGTGTAAAAAAAAGGTCTATCCACAATGATAAATGAGGCCCCTGAGTAGTGTCATCTCCACTTTGAATGGTGACATTATCACACTGAGGGAGAAAATTGCACTACTGGAGATGCAGTAGATGCTCGTCAGGCCAGGGAGGTATTTCAGGTTACTCCACCACCTGCTATCACTGAACAGCAGGACCCAGGTACCCCTCAGGAGCGCCAGGAGGCCACACATGGGCCCTCATTTATCAAACCTGCATAGGATCTGGTGTAGATTCTGGTGTAAATATCATCGTTCACCAGGTGTCACGTCTGATTTACTAAAAGTGTGCATGTCGCAGATTTCGGTGTAACTGCCGTGGCATTGATAAATTCGGCGGCAGAAACCATCGTAATTTACATGACACGCCCCTATAAATTCATGCTCCGAGAGGCATAGTCCTGCCCACTTTACGACATGGACTCTTGAAAGACGGCAAAGAAGAAAGAACTTAACTGAGGAGGAAATATCGTCGGCCTGCTGATAAACCTCGTATCTTCAATTTAATGAAAAACAAAAAATCATATGTCCACGATTATAGCATATACATTGCAAAATACAAAATTTCATTGATTGGATACATTCTTGGAGGAAAAATAGTCATCCTACCGGAACACAGCTCAACTGCATTCTTACATGCAAAATTAAACTTTTTTTTTTTTTTGCTCTCCTGTAAAGTTTATCATTTTGAAGATACAAGGATTTATCAGCAGGCCGACGATAGATGGAGAAAAACAAGTCTTAAGAGTGGCATAAATGGAGCCCAGTAGGCTGCAGTTTGGAGAACTATTGCTGCTGCAGTAGTAAACATTGTTGGGGTGGAAAAACGGAGTGCAGCAGATGTTTTATTTAATTCATTAAAAAATCGAAGTGACTAATTTTTGTGCTTGGACGCACTTAAATGACCAAAATTCTTGTTAGACGGACTTATTATTGTGGCCATGATGCACATTTCTTCATTGCCCACACTTATTTTTATTGTTTCCAAAGCTAAATTTTTTTCTTGGCCAAACTTATTTTAAACGGTACTTTCTAAGCGGCACTGGAATGGTCATCAACTTGCGCACTTACTAGTGTGGTCAAGAAAAAAAATTAGCATTGGACACACGTAAAAGTGCGATTAACGTCGGCCGTAATAAATTCAATTTATAGATCCACGATATTTCATGTTATATTACCTACATAATTGACAATCCAAATGCTTTACATGTAGGTCATAAAAGTTGTCTGATTTTAAGATCGCATCCATAAAACGGGTTGCAACAGCGCACGGACCGGTGGAGGCCAACTAGACTGGAACTTTCAGCTGTCACAGCACTGATAGGCTCCCTCTCAATCGTTGGAATACGAGCCGTTGGGGACATGGATGAGTCCCCCCCCTGCCTCGATCGGAGCACGATCGAGCACCGTGAGGGTAATTGGTAAAATACAGTCTGCTGAGATCACTCTTCATTGTACTTTTATCCGTGTTACAACTGAGACAACTGGTGACGCCATAGTGCTGGCTCCTGAGCCTGATTACGTTCAGACATCAGACTCAGACGGTGCAGCCAGACTCCAGTGCTCGGACAGCACAGCATGGTGACGTCCAGCTCCCTGCAGGCCAGTGTCACCGCTTGCGTCGAGGACAGATCCACATCTAGAACTCCACCAGGAATGACATCCATGGTTCATCTACATCTGCAATGTTCAGGATTCAAGCTGCTATCAGACGTAGTTTTTCCCGTGGAGTAAGAGCCATCTATGTTAGCAACATGGCAGGCAATACATCTGATTCCGATATCAGGAACCTCTTCCATGCTATTGGTTTGTCCAGTGCGGTTGATGTTCTGAACCTTCAATGCAAGATTCAGACATAATTTTGTGTGAGTATAGACAGCCAAGAGGATGAAGACCGTGTCTTCAAACCTGAGAACTGGCCTTTAGGGGTTTGTATTCGCTCCTTTAAGGAAAGACCCGCCATGAGAAGCACAGCATCTTGTCCACAGCAGTCTACACACAGTGACCAGAATGATAGGCTACAGCCTGCACGTCATGATAATCGTACCTCTCATCATCATGATGCCCGCGCTAACGTTATGTATCAACATGGTGATCAGCAGAGAACAGCCTCATCTAGTTGGCGCAACTATGAATACAACCATGGTTCCATCAGGCTTCCATATTAAAATAATGATGTTGTGTGATAATATGTCATGACTGATAACAAATTCTGACTGTACTATTTATGATTTATAATATCATATCTTTCAATTGCAAAGGTTGTAAATCTTCTTATGACATGATTGATAATGTTTTATTGAAGAGATGTAATATGTTATTTTTGTATGAACACTGGCTCACCCCACATGAACTTGCTGCTTTAAAGGAAAGTTTTAATGACAATAAAAGTTGGAGCGTATAAAATCTAGTGTTAACCCTGAAGAAATGTTAGTGGGTCGCCCCCACGGTAGTATTGGATTTATTGCCAACGGAGTGAAAGGAATAACATATAAACCCTGTCCAGATGATTTCTGATGGTCAAGTGCAACTCAATGTTTTTGGTGTATATTTCCCATTTTATAACGGTCACACTGACCAGATAGATGTTTAGAGCTTCTTCAATGTGCCATGGACTGTGTTTCTACTCCTTTTATCATTGTGGGTAACATGAAGGCTTCTCTACCGCGTCATGAACAACTGTCAAGGTGATGGCATAGACAATATCCTTTTCACACGCAGCACTATTTGTTGCACAATTTTATATATAATGCTGATACTGTTCTTTGCCATTTTTTTCCCAGAATGTTAATTCTTCTTCATGAGTGCCGTAGCCTAATCAGGCCTTTGGCGAACCATGACTTCATTGATTTTGTCTTGCCAGATATCACGATGTCTGGCGGCATCCCAAAGTTGACGGACGCTATTGAATTAGTCTTTTAAATTGCTGGTGTACGTGAGCTTCTGCCTGCCTCGGGCACCAGGCATACGGCCTCCGAGGGAAAGGTCTTCGAGTTTTCCTTTCCTTATGTAATGTCCGAGGAATTTAAGTTGGCGTGCTTGGATTATGTTTAAAAGTTCTCGTTTCATGCTGACGAGGCGGAGGACCTCAATGTTCGTAACGTGGTCGACGTAGGATACTCGGAGAATGCGCCAGTAGTACCACATCTCTATGGCTTGGATGTTCTGCCGGGTTTCCGCGTTGAGTGTCCACGCTTCCGCGCCGTACAGTAGAACAGGCCACACGAAGGTTTTCTGTAGATGGAGTTTGATTTTCATTGAGAACTTCCGATTGGTGAAAATGCCTCTCATCCTGTTGAACGCGTCATTAGAAATTCCTATTCGTCTCCGATTTCTTTTTTGCTGTCCCCATTGGTGTTAATGTTGCCTCCGAGGTAGTTTAAAACTGAGACTTGTTTTATAAGTTCATCGTGAATTTTGAGTTTGAACTGCGGCTCTGGTTGTTGTTTCGAGACGACCATCACTTTGTGTTCTTACAGTTGATGTTGAGACTTCGGCTGTCTGCAGCGGCTGTTGCAATGTTGGTAATTCTCTGGGCTTCTTCCTCAGACGTTGTGATGAGCACTGTGTCGTCGGCATATCGGATATTGTTGATCCGGTGTCCATTTACGAGAAGGCCCTCAGGGATTTCCTCACAAATTTTGAGGATTATTTCACTGTACAGGTTGAAGAAATCAGGTGACATTCCGCATTCTTATCTCAATCCTCATTGTACTTCGACCCAGTCCGTGAGTGTTTTGTCGGGGAGTCTCAATGCTGCCTTTTGCAAGGTGTAAAGGTTGACGATGAATCTGAGATCTTTGTCATCGATTTTGATGTTTCTGAACATTTCCTTGTGATCCTTGTGTTTGACCCTATCAAACACCCTCTTGTAATCAATAAAGACGAGATAAAGGTCTTGCTGGTGTTCGATTGCTCTTTCACACAGCATTTTTATGACGAATATTGTGTTTCTGGTGCCTCTATCCTTCATAAAACCATACTGGTTTTCGGGAATTTCTAGGATCAATTTCCTCCGTACTCTATGAAGAACTACTTTCAGTAGAACCTTGAGTGCATGGTTCATTAGGCTTATAGTACGGTGATTACTGCAGTGAAGTGTGCCGGGGCTTTTTGGAAGTGCTACGAAGATTGACTTTAGCATTTCTTCAGGGAATTCACCGGTTTCATACATCTTGTCAGCAATCGACCAAATGAGATCCACGCCTTCTTCTTCCAACGCTAAGATCATTTCTGCTGGGACCTCGTTGGGGCCCGCGGCCTTGCCCGTCTTCATATTCTTCAGTGCCCAACAAATTTCCTCTTTCAGGATTCTTGGACCGGTTTCCATGGTGTCTAAAGTTAATTTGTCTTCTTCTCGTTCGTCATGGAAGAGCTTTTGCAGGTATTCCTTCCACCTTTCAGCAACGTCTTTTGGGTATTGAAGGACACTGCCGTCGGCGGCTTTGATGATTTTTGAGGTTGGGGGCGATCTTTGATTCTTTTGATCCGCTTGAACATCTCTTTGGGTTGTGTTTTGAGTTGTTCGACCTCTTAGCATTGCTGTTTAACCATTCTTCTTTCTTACATTTCCTTCGTATTTCCTTATTGACAAGATTGTATTCCACTTTGTTTCGTTTCACGAGCCTTTGTTGTTCCATCAGGTCTTTGATCTCCTGTGTAATCCACGGAGATGACAAGTATGACTTTGGGTCAACTTTGGTAATGTGTTGTTTGGCTCCCTGTCTGATCGCCGATGCAATGGCATTCCAGTATGTATCGACGTCCGCTGTGTCGAGTGGCAGAAAGTTGTTGAAGACAGCAGGCTTGAAGCTGTTCCTGGTTTCTTATGTTTTCAAAGCATCCAAATCGTGCTTTCCCGATGGTTTAAGTTTTGAAATACGTTTGAGAGAGAGCCTGAAGCGTATGACGACTGGGTTGAGACCAGAGCTTACGTCCGCACCTGGGTAAGTCTTTGCCGACTTGACCGCATTCCTGAACTGTTGGCTGATGATTATGTAGTCAATCTGGTTTTGTGCGTGGTCACCCGCGCTTGTCCAAGTGTACCTTCGTCGAAGAGAGACATTGTACCAAGTGTTCCTGATCGTCATGTCCTTATCTCTGCACAAGTCGATCAGCCTGTTTCCTCTTTCGTTTCTTTCCCCCAGACCGTTATGGGTCGACGATCCTGCCTTCTTTTTCAGATCCGACCTTTGCATTCCAATCTCCCATGACGATGCTGATCTCATTTGATTTCTACGTAGACTTCTTCTAGATCTCTGTAGAAGTGGTCGATTGTCTGATCGTCCACCTCCAATGTTGGAGCGTAAATCACGATGATGTTGAAACTGAGAGGACTTTCTTTGAGCGTGACAAGCATAACCCTGTCAGACCTTGGCCAGAAAGAGAGAATGGATTTGCCAGTGTTTGTTGAGAAGTAAGCAGATTTTGTGGTGATGTCCATTACCTCCAGAGTAGAAGATACGTTTCTCTTCTTTGCAGAACTCCTCGGCTCCTGACCACCTGACTTCGCATAGGCCTAAACATTGAATATTAAGTCTATCCATTTCAAGCATAACGTTATCAAGTTTCCCTGTTTGAAACAACATGCGGACGTTCTACACGCCATTCATGGACCATTTCGATCATAAATGTTTGGCCGTAGTCGCTGGATGACGATCCCGGGGACCCCACGGCCGTTTGCTGCTGTTGTTGCCGTTCCAGTTACCGTGCGCGACGTCCCGACCTGATGAGTCAGGGACCCCGTTTACGCAGTTGATGATGGTTATTTGGTCATTGTTGTGCATCATGGTTGACTGTGTGGTACACTGGATTGGGGTGCCCATGGCTCTTCCCCAGGCTATGGAGCGATGGCGGCAAGGGAGGTAGCTCCACAGTCCTCCGACTCAATGTGATTCTCGCCAAAGGATGCAGTTTAACGTCATGCCCAGGACAAAGAATGATAATTATACATATTTTAATGTTATTTCTAGGTCATACATAGATCATATTATATCACCTATTTTATATCACCTATATCAACTATTTTGTTGATAATAATGTAGAATATTTTATTTTCTCTGATATTGGTTGTAATAGTAGTGATCAATTTCTCTATCAGTTACTATACATTTACATGTTGGGACAGATAAGAATTTGTATGACCACACAGGTAGGTCCAGTGTACCATCATACCAAAAAGTTAACTGGTCTGACACCCTGGTGTATGATGAGTACAGAGCACTGATACAACAAGCATCCCAGCACATACATGTGATAGATGTGAATGGTATCATCACTCGAGATGAGGCACAGTCTGTGATAAATTCCACTTGTAATAAATTGATGGGAATCCAAGATGGCAGCACCATGTTAGTCCAGTATCTGACTCACTGTATTGTCTTGTCTCAGAACCTAAAAGTTTTTGTCTTGTTTTAAATTCTAAAAGTTCACTGTAAGCCTATCCTCAGTTAAATGTTTACAAATGGGCTACGAAACGGTTTGTTGCTTGTTTTAATTTAAAGCAAGCAAGAGTGTTTTATTATCTTTTGACCTCATGTTATTTGTTTGTAACCTACCTGGGGGGTTGCCTGCAATGTCTGACGTTCTATCTGGCACTTCGCCAGACTACGAGAAATGCATCCACAGATGATCCACCTTATCAATAGTTTTCGTCGCCGCTGCTGGGTTACATGAAGCCTGGGTTACTAGACCCTTAAAAGACTGCAATGGAAAGATCTGCAGCAAGGTCGGTGGTGGCCTAACGTCTCGCCTTCTCTTGACTTTCCACCTGGTGTGCGACTCTGCGCCCATTAGCAGAGCCTCTCTTTCCCCGCTATCTCTTTCCACCTCCGCTGCTTGATCGACTGAGGAGTTGTGGTCCGGAGGCGGCTTCACCATATCTCTCTGTAACCTCTGGCATGATGAAACTGCTACTGCTACTCTGTGGTCTTTTGCCTGTTCAGTCCATGCAACAGGTCAGACAACATTGAGGACAAAGCGATCCATCTAACGCGCTTCTACATTCACCTTCCATCAGAGCATACTGACATTGTCTGCTCGTTTTGGACGGCCCTGAGCGCCGTTCTAATGGAATCAAGGACAAACCTTTCTCTCGTTTTCCAAATCATTCTATACAATCCTTCTTTCCCTACGAATTTACTGTTGAACTCCAACAAGGGACAAAATACCCTCCTATTAACGAAGGTTCGGCCGAATACTAAACCCACTGAAGTGTCTGTGCTCCGCAGTAATGACGAGGTACGATGCGCTTGTTTCAAAAGTTAAAATGCCACCTCTATTAAGCATCACTTTAAAACTACTACAAAGGCAAAGGCAACTAAACACTGCGAAAGCCTACTGCGGAGCAAGGCAAAGCCAAGCGTGAGAAGCGAGAAGCGGTCGAAAAACTATTTGCCCATCCGGGGTCACACACCTTGCACAACACTCCATAGGCCTACCTAATATACTTGTTTGGCTCACACACAATGCCACCCAGTGTATAAACAAAAAAAAAAAACAATACAAAAATTCTATACACAGTATATGCAACATTTGGCTCCTGCACACCGGCCCCTAATTGTTAAATGGAATGCAGACATAACAATTCACACAACACTTGTAAACCAAGGAACAATAATGTTGCAATCCTAAACACATACATATTGCGTAAAATAAGACACACACATTACACTGTATGAATTAAACAAAGTTTGGTTATAGGCCTTTCGAAAACAGCAGACTTTGTCTGCAACCTCACAGATCTCACACAACCCTGTTTATCAGAGAACACATCAAGCACTCTAGCGAGAGGCCAAGAACCATGAGGAGCTGAGGCGTCTACTATTACTGTGATGTTTCCGACTTTCAAGCTCCTACGTTTCTGGTTCCACTTCTGTCTTTCTTGAAGTAGAGGCAAGTACTCCCGCACCCATCTCTTCCAAAAAAGATCTGAGAGATACTGAACTTGTCTCCATCTACGTCTCACATACATGTCATGAGATGAAAACACTCCTGGTGGTAAGGCCGGTTTTCCCTTTAGTAAAAGCAAGTGGTTGGGAGACAATGGCTCTAAATCATTTGGATCATCTGAGAGCTTCGAAATCGGCTGGTCATTCAAAATGGCCTCCACCTCGCAAAACAAAGTCCGAAGCCCATAATCGTCCAAGAGCTGCTGCCTTAAGACAGAACTAAGGACTCTTCTCACCAGGCGGATCATTCGTTCCCAGACGCCTCCATGATGAGAGCCTGCTGGAGGGGAAAAGTGGTCAACACCTGTGTTGGTGAATGGTGGTCAGTCAGGAAGGAATGGTCTGCCATTGTAATATTTACAAAAATTACATTCTTCAATGAATTTCCGCACAGCAGTATTGGCTCGTGTAATCCAGAACCTCCTCCTTACAAATGATAATGTGTGAGTGCGACCAGCATGTCTTAGGCTCTGATGTACATGCCTCAGGATGAGCTTTGATATGTGCTGCTCTTTAGAGAGAATCAATGGATGCTTAGTCTGCTCTGGCAAAGCTCCTTTACTGAGCCTTCCTCCACCTCTCAAATGGCCGTCATCCAAGACAGGATCAAGCTTGAAGGGGGAACTTTGGCGACTCACTTTGCCTTTCAGAGATGACAATGAAGCAATGTCCTCCTTAAACTGTTGATGTTGATAATAGCGAATGATGGCCATTTCCACTTTCGTGAGATCATACAGATCCAAAAATGTCCTGCTTGGTTCTGTGCCAGCATCATTTCCAGCCTGCCTGATGCTCTTGCTGCTGTTGTTCAGAAGACCAGCTGTGGTTGCCTCCAATTGCTTTTTCTTGTGGACGCTACTTGATAAGATATCTCTTAATCTTAGAAGCCAGACAGTGGACCTCTTCAACTTTTTCCAATCAGAGAAGTAACTAATGAACTGGACAGTGGGTGAGAAGACATCACACGCACTGATGGCATTCATAGCTACCTCCTTTCGAACCTCCTGGTCATCCTGGTCAACTAAATGACATATCCACCAAAATGTTAAGCCATTCCTTCTCATGCTTCCAAAGAAAGGCTGGATCCTTCAGCCATCTCTTACTCTTCAGAAAGTCCATCACCTTCAGACCGCAGGAAGCATCATCAGCAGGATTATCTTAGGAACCAATTTGCCTCCATTGGCATGACTCGGAAGCTTCTATGATGGCGGACACTCAGTTTGCCACAAAGGTGTGAAATCTTCTATCCTCATTGTTGATATACTTAAGGACAGAAGTACTATCTGTCCAAAAGTCAGAATTTTCTAACTGGAAGGCAAGCTCCTTTTTCAGCAGTAAATCCGTTCGCACTGCAAGAACAGCTGCTGTTAATTCAAGACGTGGAATGGTTACCATTTTCAGAGCTGTTACTCTTGACTTGCCAAACAGAAAGGACACTTGAACACAGTTCTCACAATTCAGCAATCTCAAATAAGTGACTGTACCATAACCATCTTCGCTTGCATCAGCAAAGTGATGAAGCTGAGCAACTCTGATCCTTCCATAATCAATGGGCTTAATGCATTTGGCCTCTTTAAATGCAGGAGACACGGTAGTGCAGTGGTCAAGTAGGCTTGACTCGAGATCGTAAGATCCTGAGTTCAAGCCCTGGCCATGGCCTTCGCGGTGTGTTCTTGGGCAAAACACTTCACTCCGCGCCTCACTCCACCCAGGTGTATAAATGGGTACCAGCAAAATAGTCAGGGAAACCTGACTAAGAGCTTGGGGGAGTACCTTCGGTGGACTGGCATCCCATCCAGGGGGAGTAGTAATGCTCCTAGTTGCTTCATGCCACAAAAACTGGGTTTAAGCACCGGGCCGATGGGCCACGAGGCTTGAATAGGCTTACTTCTTCTTCTTCCTCTTTAAATGCAGCAAATACAGGTCTTCTAACCACCCCTTCCACTTGCAGAGAATGTCAGGTGGCAATAAATCATCCCAAGCACATCATCTCCTACAAAGTTCCTGCTGCAAGATTTTAGCAGGTAAAGTCACTGGGGCTAAGAAACCCAAAGGATCATAAACAGAGCAAATCAATGACAGCATACCTCGGTGTGAGAAAGGCTGTTTCTTCATCTGCAACTTAAATGTAAATGAATCACTTTCCACACACCACTGTAGGCCTAATGCCCGCTCAAGTGGAAGTTTGTCATTATCTAAGTCCAGATCCTTGAAGTCTTTAGCCCTCTGCTTCACTGCAATAGCCTGCAACACAGGTAGACTGTTGCTGATCCACTTCTCCAATGTAACACCTCCCTTCTGACATAAAGCAGTAAGCTGCCTGATCATCTCAATGGCTTCCCCTTCTGTGGCTGAGCTCTTCAGAAAATCATCCAGATAACAGTTTAGCTTTACTGCTTGTATTACATCAATAGTGAACTCCGTCTGATGGTCATCCGCAGTTCTCCTCAGTGCATAACTCACACAACTGGGAGAGGAAGTCACTCCAAATAAATGTACCGTCATTCTGTATTCCACAAGATCGTTAGTAACATCTCCTTTTGGCCACCACAGAAAGCGCAAGAAATCTTTATCTTCCTCAGCAACCTTCACTTGCTGGAACATGACCTGAATATCACCCATGAATGCCATAGGCTCTTCTCTGAAGGCGAAGAAGAACACCAAGCAAAGAGCTGGAAAGATTGGGACCAGGAAGAAGTTGTTTATTCAATGAAAGACTCTGATAAGTGGAAGCACAATCAAATACCACACGGATGTTACCCTTACGGGGATGGTAAACAGGGCGATGGGGAATATACCAAACCTTTCCTGCTTGGCACTGCAACTGAGTTTGAGAGACCTGCTCGGCATAGAAGTTCATGATAGGCTGATCTATGTATGCAGAGTAGTCCGTATGTAAATGCTCATTTTCAGGGAACCTTTTTCTCAAGCCTTGCATTCGTTGCTTCACAATAGCCATATTGTTAGGTAACGAAACATCCTCCTTCTTAAAAGGCAATTTCAATGAGTACATCCCATCTTTCAATGCAGCAGAATGTTCCATGATTTCTAGAAATCTGATGTCATCTCTAGATATTTCCTTCTCCTCATTTTTTGAGTCACAGAAGTCATGCTGGTATTGAGAGGCTAACATTTTCTCCAATGTGCAGACAGAGATCTTGTTCACTGTGGCAGAGGGCAACTGTGCACCACTGTTCCCATTCAGGGGGCCATTGACAACCCATCCCAGTACTGTTCTAATAGTGTATGGGCCATTTCCACTGCTATTAATGACCCCCCATGGTTGTAGCAACTTTGGTGCATTTGCTCCTATTAGCAGATCCACATTTGCCTCCATACTTGGGATGTGCACCTCTGACAGGTAAGGCCATCTAGTCAGGTCCTTTACTGTGATCACGTTATCCACAGTGACTGGCATTTCTCTCTGCGGGACAACTTCAGGAAGAGGGTAAAAAATTATTGCTGTTCAATTCGGACACCCCCAAACCAGTTAAAGAATAAGCAGACACAACCTTTCCTTGCCCCATAGTTTGCGACAGAAAGCTGGTTCTTTTGCCTGTCCTGTTCAGCTTCCGCATCAGACGTTCGGAACAGAAAGTGGCTGAGCTACCTGCATCTAGAAAGGCATGAGTTGTTATAATGTGACTGCCTATTGCAGATTTTACTTTAACAGGAACAATAGATAAAACATATTTGTCGTTACCGGCCCCTGTATGACCACATGTTTGAGATGAGGATGGCTGGCCATCAGTGGGCTGCTTTGTCTGCTCCTGAGCTAATTGCCTCTTGATATGAAGCACACTGGGATGACCTTTACAACAAACTTTACATTTCAAATGCTTGTCACAGTCCTTACTCATGTGGCCAACACATAAACATGCAAAGCAAACCCCCTTTTCTCTTAAGAAAGAAATTTTGTCCTTGTGCATTCTTTTCTTAAACTGCTGGCAGTCTTCCAGTGAGTGTTGGCGAGCACAGCAGAGACACAGGTCATCAGCAGCTCTTTGCTGCCCTTGTCCATTTTCATTTACATCTGCAGATGCTACAGCAGTGGCTACAATGTGTCCCTTCCCATGACTTCTTGATTTTGACTTCAATTTATTTAGTGGCTTTACACCAGCTGCACCAGAGGTTTCCTGTATGTCACCGAACAAAGGGTCAGAAAGAATTTTTACTTGCTGCTCAATAAACTTAACCAAATCTAAAAAGTGAGCTCGGTCATTGTTGGCTTCCATTATATTATGTGCAAAAGTTCTCCAATGCTCCCTCAACTTAGACACAATTGATCTCATATTTATAGGCAGGTCAAGTTCCTGCACATACTGAAGTTCTGCCATAGCGTTACTGCAGCCACGTAAGAACAAGGAATATGCTTGGTGCGCTTTAAAATCCTCAGATTTAATGTTTTGCCAAGCCAGCGCTTTTTCCATGTAAGCAGTCGCAATTTTATATGGATTGTCAAAATGTTCCTGCATGCAATAGACCCTTTGCCACTGCGTAGCCATGCCCGGGTGCCATGTGCTGACAGCTGCGCACCAATTCCTGCAGCTGTCCTCGAGTAAATTGCTCCAAGTAATAAAGAGAGTCTGCACTTCCTGCCTTCTGCTCCACTCCTTGCTCAAATGCTCTAATGAATGCTCTGTACTGTAAAGGGTCTCCATCAAACACAGGAACCTCTCGCGGGGGCAGAGATGTTTGGTTTTGCTGCTGTACAAGGGCTGCAGTGATGTCATTTGCCTCTGCATAATAGCAAGCATATCCCTGGATGGGGTTTTCCCAATTTGATTGGTAATGCGCTGTCTTTCATTTGTCACTTGTTGCAATACTCCTTGCTGCTGTTGAACGTCATTGCCTTCATGACAAGACTGGTCAAAATTGGGCTGATGCCTTAAAGAATCTGCACACCACTGCCTTGTTTGCTTTGTACGTGCATCCAGTGAAAGAGAAATGTTAGGTAGTGAAGGTCCTTTACTCATGTCAAACTGACATGTAGACTTCGCCAATCCAGGAAGAAATTCCTTAGTCTTAGTATTCAGAACACTGACCGACTCCATTTTATGTTTCTCCCTTTTCAGGTACGAATTCATTCCATTGGAGAGGGCTGATGAGCCCCTCTGCTCTGAAGCTTCCAACACAGCCAGCCTTGCTGCTGATTCAGCCAATTCAGTCTCCATATCCAACTGTTCTCTTTTCCTCCTCAGTTGCTGCTCTTGCTCCTCGAGTTCATGCTTTTGTTTTAAAGCTGAAGCTCTAGCCGTCAGTGCAGCTCTGTTGGCCTCGGCCTTTACTCTAGCAGAGGAGAGGCTGCTTCTCCCACTGCTCCCACTCTCTGTACCAGAATGTCTACTACAGAATTAGAAATGCTATTGTAACCCAGGTAATAAATTCAGTTTTAAAAGTCTTGCGGTTTTTTTCCTCTGATCCTGCGGGATGATCACCTGGGCCAGTTGCCCAATCATTTGTTATTTCGCTGGTGGCGTTATGGGGTTGCATGGGTCGGCGCGGCCGATCGCGTGCAATTATTAAGCTGCCGTAGTAGTTTAGTCTCGGGATAGCAGTGGGGAAGCTGGAAGAAAGACGAGCTACAGGTTGGTTTAAACTATTTTCACCACCCTTTCTGTTTCAATTTTGAACGACTTTAAACAATGCACATGTATTAACTTGTAGAAGCCCTTTGCCGTGCCCAGAACTTGCGGAACGCGTGTGTATATCGTACACGTGGACTGGTAAGTAATTGTTTGTAGCTGTTTGCCTTAGCTTAGTGACGCCATTCATTCTAATTGACGTGGTTAGCGTTTATTTACATGCCTGCTTCTCTAAAATGAAAAGCCAAGAATGCTGTGAATGAATTCTATAAATTCATTTTGTGAACGATCTTATGTTATTGCTGAATGGTTTTTAAAGCATTTGTGCTGAGAGTTTAAGGTCTTAAGTCAGATAACTTGGACGATATTTATAGATCATGCTTGTTGAATAATATTGTGAATGTTGTTTGTGGCTAATGATCATTGCGAAAATAATTAAACCATGAGTATTTTGAAGTTTACTATAGTGCAACTAGTGTTATGTGTGAATTGTGTGCACACTGGATTTGGATTTTTGTTATTGATGTACATCGTGATTTATGGGAACTGTGGGCCTGTTCTTCAGGCCAGGCTTTCTTGAGGATGATGGCGAGCTAACGAAGTAGGCCTAGAGCCTACAGAATGGCAAGACTACTGAAGAGTCATACCCCTCCTGCCGGGCCAATAGGGGGCTCTCTGTAGCCCATTATGAACATTCCTCCCACTTGCTCTGCTCATTGCCTGTTGTTATATTTTGCATTCTCTTCAATAAGGTTTTTTTTCCACTAAATGAACTCTCTCAAATCCAGATGTGGGTTTTCCATGAACTCTGGGGGGGTTGCTGGGGTCGTGATTTGGGGTTTTATTGAAACCCAGGGTTTGCAGAACTCAAACTGGTGGATTCTTCATGCACTTGTTTTTTTTTTTTTTTTTTATTCATAAGTGACTTATTGGGCATATTTGATTACTAGGTGTGCATATGCAATTTATTGTGCATATTTGATTTCAAGATGTGCATATTTGAGTATTAGATGTGCATATGTGACTTATTGTGCATATTTGATCACTAGATGTGCATATGTGATTTGTTGTGCATATTTGATTACTAGACGCGCATATGTAATTTATTGTGCATATTTGATTACTAGACAATTGATCTAACATTTGTGAAACGGCCATTCTCATTTTCTTGTATGTGTATTGAGCTCTTCACTGTATAACCATTGCACTTTATTGTAAGTCATTTACTATTTTTCTTTCCTAATACATGGTACCATCTAAAGTAAATCTCAGACTCTTGTCCACTCCCTCCTAGAGCTTATCTTAGATCTTCTGACCACTAGCCGTTACAACGCTTTTACTGTGTTATACTTTATAGACATCGTTAGACGTTACTATAGTGGTTTCTAGTCTTCGTATTAAATTAATTTAACACAGTTGCTACATAAATTTGTGGCGAGCCAGCCAGGAGGGAGTACAGACAGAGCTGAGCAAATAGAAATTGTAAATTTGACATTCATTGCAAATATTGAAATTTTGGAGAAACATGGCATAAAAATTCTAAATGCTGTTTTGATCAAACAAGTAAGCCGCGATGAGCCAGATGATGAGGTGGTTGCATTTTTGAGTCAGTATGGCAAATTATGTAACATTAAGGTTATAACCGAGCTTGGTGTTTTTCAAGACACAATTGTTGTTGAGTTCGATTCTGGCAATGCTTTGGTCGAATTGCGGAAAATTTTACCATACACGTACATTTCTCAGACCGACAAGGTGACTTATGATATTCCATCTCAATGAGGAAGCACTGCCGTCTGCTCCCAGCACAGCTACCTCTGCACAGTTGTCCAATACTGCCATTTTTATTTCACCTCAAGGTGCTACAGCTATGGCAGCAAATTCAGGAGATGGGCTGCCACAGATCCCTTTAAATCCAAATGCTTGGAGCACAGCAAGGCCCTCAGTTCCTACAGTGTCTTTTCTTGATCTCAATCCACCAGGGATACAATGTTATGTTGTCGAACATATTGTGAAAAGTGATGATAATGCTATCCATTAGTCCACATAGCGACTCAGATCATTTTCAGGTCGTGTTCCTAGACCACAGCATGAATCTGATTATGAAGCCTGGCGATCTGGGATTGATCAGCTGTTGAAAGATCCTGCTGTTCCAGACCTGCAATGCACCAGGAAGATATTTGAGAGTTTACTCCCATCAGCAGCAGACATGGTAAGGCATCTCATGCCAGAAATGCCACCACTGGCTTACCTCCAGATCCTTGACTCAGCATATGGAACAGTCCAAGATGGTGATGAGCTATACGCCAAGTTTATGGAGCTGTTCCAGGATGCTGGGGAAAAACCATCTGCTTACTTGCAACGTTTGCAGGTTGCACTACATTTGGCTGTGAAGAGGGGAGGAGTCCCAGCCACTGAATTGGATCGACATCTGTTAAATCAATTTTGCCGGGGTTGCTGAGACAATATACTCATATCAGAACTCCAGCTCAAGCAGCGCAAGGCTCATCCCCCATCTTTCGCTGAGTTGTTGCTGTTACTCAGGACAGAGGAAGATAGAGAGGCTGCAAAGGTTCAGCGTATGAAGCAGCCTCTCGGCTCAAAAGCCAGAGATGGGACGCATGCTCAATACGCCTCTGCCACCCCAGAAGGGACTAAAGTTGATGCACTTGCTACCTACTCATCAGCTCACCCAGCAGCTTGCTGACATTCAAACGCAGCCGGCGTCTCTTACTGCTCAGTCTTATGGAAGGCAGCCCAGTTCATCCAATTCAACTCAGGTCAGCCAGCCCAGTGAAAGCATGAAATCCAGCAAAGCTACAACCCGTTCTTCTCACAAGACTCAATCATCCGGACCAAAACCAGGTTATTGTTATAACTGTGGAGAAGATGGACATATAAAACCCCATTGTGACAACGATCCAAACCCTTCACTTGTAGCGGTGAAGAAGAAACAGTTCACAGAGATACGGAGAAAGTGGTCAAGATTAAATCCTCACAGTGCGTTGCCTTTAAACTACGTTCCTACATCAGGTTTTGGAACTAGCACACAGGGTGAACTCCAATCTGAGTTGGAGGGTCTGATAATATCATGTTCTAACATATACTCAACCTCTTTCTCAGCAATCTCTCTCTTTTCAGGATTCATCCGGTACGGATGCTGTTTTATTGGTTTGGCATCACCAACATCTACATCATGAGAGGCTACAGAAACTCTCTTTGGAACATCAGGAAATAGATCTTTATATTTCTTGATCAACCTCTCAAACTGATCTTTCTGTGAGGGTTCTAAGTGCTGGAGTTTTACATCAAGATTTTGCAACACTTCAGAATTTGACAATTTACGTGAAAGAACTTCAGCTTTAATTCTAGGTTCATCATCTTGAAACTCCCCCTCATCTTCACACGTCACGACCATAGGAGAATCTGAAGTGACAGCTGCAACCCTAGCATTTCTGAAATGATAAGGCTTCCGCATATTAATGTGACACAACTGTTTTGGCTTTCTCCTATCTGGAGTCTTCACAATGTACAAAACCCAAAACCAGTGAAGTTGGCACGTTATGTAAATCTTAGATAAAAACAGAATACAATGATTTGCAAATACTTTTCAACTTACATTCAATTGAATACACTGCAAAGAAAAGATGTTTAATGTTCAAACTGAGAAACTTTTTTTTTTTTTTTGCCAATAATCATTAACTTAGAATTTAAAGGCAGCAACACATTGCAAAAAAGTTGGCACAGGGGCCTTTTTACCACTGTGTTACATCGCCTTTCCTTTTAACGACACTCAGTAAACGTTTGGGAACTGAGGAGACCAAATTTTGAAGCTTTTCAGGTGGAACTCTTTCCCATTCTTGCTTGATGTACAGCTTAAGTTGTTCAACAGTCCGGGGTCTCCATTGTCATATTTTACGCTTCATAATGCGCCACACATTTTCAATGGGAGACAGGTCTGGACTACAGGCAGGCCAGTCTAGTCCCCGCACTCTTTTACTACGGAGCCATGCTGTTGTAACACGTGCAGAATGTGGCTTGGCATTGTCTTGCTGAAATAAGCAGGGGCGTCCATGAAAAAGACGTTGCTTGGATGGCAACATATGTTGCTCCAAAACCTGCATGTACGTTTCAGCATTAATGGTGCCTTCACATATGTGTAAGTTGTCCATGCCTTGGGCACTAATACCCCCCCATACCATCACGGATGCTGGCTTTTGAACTTTGCGCCTATAACAGTCCAAATGGTTCTTTTCCTCTTTGGTCCGGAGGACATGACGTCCACAGTTTCCAAAAACAGTTCGATTCAATGTTGGTTTTCGGCCTCTTCGCTTACGTCCAGTGATTTCTCCAGATTCTCTGAACCTTTTGACGATATTACAGACCGAAGATGATGAAATCCCTAAATTTCTTGCAATAGCTCGTTGAGGAATGTTGTTTTTAAACTGTTCTACAATCAGCTCACGCATTTGTTCACTAAGTGGTGACCCTCGCCCCATCATTGTTTGTGAATGACTGAGCATTTCAGGGAAGCTGCTTTTATACCCAATCATGGCACCCACATGTTCCCAATTAGCCCATTCACCTGTGGGATGTTCCAAATAAGTGTTTGATAAGCATTCCTCAACTCTCTCAGTCTTTTTTGCCACTTGTGCCAGCTTTTTTGAAACATGTTGCAGGCATCAAATTCCAAATGAGATAAAATTTGCAAAAAATTACAAAGTTTACCTGTTCGAACATTAAGTAACTTGTCTTTGCAGTGTATTCAATTGAATATAGGTTGAAAAGGATTTGCAAGTCATTGTATTCTGTTTTTATTTGCGATTTACACAATGTGCCTACTTTCACTGGTTTTGGGTATCGTAATTGAGATCATTGAGTTTTGTCAGAATATCATATGGACCATGAAATCTACCCTGTAATGGATTGGACTGCAAGGGAAACAACACAAGGACCTGGTCTCCTGGTTTAAACTCACGGTTTCTAGCCTAATGATCATACCAAGTTTTCATTTTTCACTGACTTGATTTCAAGTTCTGTTTGGCTAGGTCACAAGCTGCACGCAATCTTTCCTTGAACTTGCTAACAAAGTCTAACTGACTGACATGCAGTTCTTTCTCTTGCCATTGTTCACTCAACAATAGCAAAGGTCCTCTCACTTCATGGCCAAACACTAGCTCAAACAGACTGAATCCAGTAGACTCCTGCACTGCTTCTCTAGCTGCAAACAACAGCAAATGAACACCTTCATCCCAGTCTTTCTCATGGTCAAAACAATGAGTCCTCATCATTGCCTTGAGAGTGGAATGAAACCGCTCTAAGGCACCCTGACTCTCTGGATGATAGGCACTAGAAAGAATCTGCTTCGCACCTAGTTCATACACAACCTGCTGAAACAAACCACGAGTGAAATTGCTATCTTGGTCTGATATCTGGATTGGCAGGGATATCAGGAGGGCGCCAATTCCGCATCAACACACCATCCTTGAGATAATACCCAACTGGAATTACGTCTATTTCTTTATCAGGAAGGGCTCTCTTCTTTAGTACACAAATTATAGGATCATTAGTTTGCTCCTCAATCAACCACTTTCTGGACAGAGACAAGTCTCCAGACACATCAGAATCACCAGACCCATCTAGCTGGCTGAACAAAGAACTGATAAAAGTATCTGATAAGTCCTCAAACGGACAAAGCATAGTAGGCCGAACAGAGTCATGAGGCGAACCACCTGAGTCATGACTATTCAATGTGCTGGACGGCACCACATCAACTTCTTCTTGAGCCTTCTTGGCCATAGCACGAGTCACTGCGCAAGACGGATACAAAGATGGGTCTTCATCGCCATCTTCAGTGCTCGGCTGTGAAGTAAAATGTACAGGGGGAACCTCATTGCCTAGCAACAGAGAAACACCCTTTATAGTTAGACTTGACATAAGTCCCACCTTTACCTGTCCTGTAACTAAATCTGACTTCAAGAATACAGAGCGCAGGGGTTCAGATGCAGTCCTCCCTTCAATACCTTGTGCAAGTATGAAATCCCCAGAGGCGGTCTCATTACGTAACTCCAAGGAGTCTATCAACAAAAGTGACTGAGAAGCTCTGGTATATCTTAGGATATATATGGGGACAGGAGTAGTATGCTCATTCAGAGCGACAAGTCCCTCTGACACAAATGGATGAAATTCCTCCCTCACAAAGTCAGCAGTATCAGGCTTCTTGGCCCCATATGAAGCAGGCAATTTAGCAGATCAATCATCTACTACAGGGGTTTCTAACCTTGTCTTCACAAACGCATTTGGTTTGGTATCCTTTTCTTTTTCTTTCATAGTTTTAAGGAACCAACAGTTAGTTGTAACATGACCAGATTTCTTGCAATAACTGCAAACTAGACCACTTTTGTTACTGTCAGCTTTCACACTTTAATCAGACCGGTTACTGGATTTCTGAGCACCATCACCAGATTTGTCTTTGGCTCTGGGTGAGGAATCTTGGGTATCACCGTTACCTTTTTTTCTGAAATTGGAACCATCTATTGTTACTGGTAGACTGAAATTTAGACTTATGTGTGAGAACATATTCATCTGCAAATTTGTCAGCTGACTGCAAATTCAGTGCTTGCTTCTCATTAAGTTAGGTCTTAATATCATCCTTAACACAGTGTTAGTTGAAGAATTCAAGAACTATCTCTTTTCGTGAGTTGAACTAAATCCTTGACCTCTATAGAAGTACACCAGCGCTCAAAGCAAACCTTCTTCTCATTAACAAATTACACATAAGTCTGATTGTCAGATTTCTTCAGACCTCTGAATTTCTGTCGGTAAGCCTCTGGAACCAACTCATAAGCTCTCAAAATAACCTTTTTAACAACCTTATAATCAGAGGAATCATCAGCAGACAAAGCTGAATAGGCTTGTTGAGCTTTACCCTTGAGGACAGTTTGCAACATCAGAGGCCAGTGTTCCTTTCGCCACTGGCAACTTTAAGCTACCTTTTCAAAACACTGGAAATAGTTTTCAACATCCTTTTCTGCGAATGGAGGCACCAGTTTTACCTCCTGGCTAGCCCGAAATTTATTTTCAGTTGCTATTTTTATTTTTAGCGTCTCCATTTGGAGCCTTTCTTCCCTATCGAATTTCTGTAATTCAAAATCTCTGTCCATGTGTCTCTCTTTCTGCTATTTCCTCTTTTTCTCTCTCTCTCTTGCTAATTTTTCTAACTCAAATTCTCTTTGTTTTTCTTCTCTTGCTAATTCTCTTGCAAAGTCAAACTGCCTTTGTTTTTCTCTCTCCTCCCTTTCAATTTCTACATTTGGATTTTCCAATGGAAACTGTTCCAGATCTCCTGGTGCAAACACAATTTCATCAATGTAATATTCAACAATCTCTATAGCCAGTCTTGCTTTTTGCATGGCTGGTTTTACCTCTGTCAGCTCTAAATGTCTGCGTATTTCTAGCAGTTATGTCTTTTTAAAAGACTTCAAAACCTCTACGGTTGGTGATGCCAAGAAATCATCCATTGCTGTCTATCTGTCAATATATATCTAGGAAAATTCAAAAAACAAATTTACAATTTGAAATGCTAGATTTTCTATGACTCACACAATGGTCTATCCCGGATGAGCCCCCAATTTGTTATGGCCCCAAGTTGTTATTACATATACGACAGCAAGGGATGACAGACACAATTTTAAAACTTAAACATTTAATCAAACAAAGACTTTTAACTAATCTACTATCTACTCTACTGACCAAGATTGATATATACAAGAACAAAAATATTTACAGTCCCTTTGGTTGGGTTGCTAGGTGATGTCCTGGGTGAGGAAAATGCTCCAATACAGGCAAAAATCCACTAAAAAACTTCACAGGTCTTGAATAGAATGACAGGTCTGGTCAAATGTATCCCTCTCCACACTGTAAAACCTGATAAGTTATTTGAACTTAAAAAATTAGTTGAAACTGATTACATCGAAAATAGTAAGTTATACCAAAATATTTTTTACTGAAAAGTTTTTAGTAGCAGTTACTTAGCTTTTTAAAGTAGCAACTCTGTTTTATAAAGTAAAGGTAACAAATAATTTTTAAGTACCTTTTACATGGTTTTTTTGTCTTATCTGTACAAATAAGAACTGAGCACTGCAAACTCAAATATTTTGTTGAGATATACCATAAATTATTTATATTCCTTGTAATTGATTATTTTAACATCACATTGATTATTTCTTTTAAGTTTAATTAAGCTGTGTAAACTTCCCTGTAATAAAAAATATTGAGTTATTCCAACTCAAAACAGTATGTTTAGTACTCAAAACATTTTGTGAAACTGATTACATAATTTTTTTTAAGTTCCTTTAACTAAAAACCCCTTGATGCACAAATTTAAGGTGAGCATTAAAAACTTGTCGACACAGTATTACTTGAATGCAAGTCACTTTAATGACAAGAAAACATTCAAACATTGATGATAAAAAAAACTGTATGGCAAATTTAGCACTTCGACTTTAACAAATGGGCTAAGAATTATTTCAAGCATCATTGCTTTGAGCAGATAACATTCTACTGCCCACATTTTCACCAATTAAGACAAACAAAAAAAATTGATATTGAGGTATTTGGCTAAGCATCAACAGCATATAAAATATCAGATATTAAGACCTTTGAAGACATTATACATCTAGAAATGACATTTTAAAGATATGGTAACCTAAGCATAGTTGGAATATTCTAACTTGAATGCAAGTCACTTAAATGACTAGAAAACATTAGTCAAACATTGACTGTAAAAAAAAAAAAAAAAAAAAAACACAACACAAAATTTAAGACTTCATGGACTTATTTCAAGCACAATTGCTTTGAGCAGATAACATTTAAATTATCCCCTGCCCAAGTTTTTACCAATTAAGTCAAACAAAAAAATGTCATCTTAAGGTGTTTGGCTAAGCATCAACAGCATGTAAAATATCAGATTGATATTAAGACCTTTTAAGACAAAGGACGTGATTGTAGGAAATCACCAATCTGCATCTGTGCTGATAATGAGCTTAAACACTTGAGCTCATACTCCTAAAACAACAGATACCACATTAGGGCATGAGGAGGAGCAATGCAGACTGTAAACAATGCACAGTGAGAAACAGTTACTTTCACGCAACCAATTATATAAAACATCCTATGAACCAATACAGTATGGTGAAATAAACATTTAAAACATTTTAAGTACTGTAGCGCTAAATACTAAAGTATCGATCCTCAGTATCAGGAAGTACCTCGATATTAAAAACTTGTACTTGGTTTGAAAAAAGTGGTATCTGTGTATCCAGAAGAAAAAGGTTTACCTCACATCCCTGCACGACAAACACTCAAATATTTCAAACATCAACGTATTTGAAGTTAAACTAGACCAGGATTTTTTTTTCCAGAACACAAAAAAAAAAACATTGCTTAAACTGCACCAAAAAAGACATAAGTGCAAATGTGCAAAAAGAAAGTCTTTCAGTGTTGAGTCAATTTATGTGCCCTTTTTTATACAAATTGTCACTCTGGCGACAAAAGGTCATTTTTAAGGCTTAACACCCTTGGCCTCAACTTTCCATCCTCCAGGCCCATCAAGACTTTTTGGATGAAGTCAAATGTATTGGCCAGGTCTTTTGGGTAACTGAGATGCAGTGCATAAATGAGTGCAAAAAGCATCAAAAATGCATCAGCCAATGTGGGGCAATCAACAACTACGTTACCCTCAAGCACAATTGCAACCTTATCAGGGCACAAGACCATGGCGTCTGCTGAACTGGCATTGATGAGGAGGAGCCCGACTGGTACATTGCCAATCTGCGGCTCATCTGGCTGCGCCACCTAAAGACAACAACAGAGAACTGTTACATGCCAACTGTGTAAACTATGGTCTTTCTCACAGACTGACAGTGTACACATGGCAGACTGAAAAAAGCAAACAATTTAATTAGTTTGTACGTGTTTAATAAAAAATGAATGAATATGTGTACGCATACAGTAGATTGTATTTTTAATGTCATTGTACTTTAATATTTGAAAAAAGAAAAATAATACAGATAAACAAATTACTTAATAATGAGGTTATATTTCTAATTCTCATAAAAATGCTAACTGAGTTTTTTTCATTTAAAATCAATGCACAAGTAATGAATTCATATTTACTGAGAGCAATACAATGTACAAGATAAATTTTGTTTTTGTATCCAGTTAATATATTTATGCAAGTTTGATAAAATATAGTTTGCATCAGAAAAGAGAGAGGCTGAATAATTACTAATCAGGTGGGATTTAATAAGTATGTAAAACCCCGATTCTGAAATAGTTGGGACAAAGTGTAAATTGTGAATAAAATCCAACGCAATGACTTTCAAATCACACCAACCAGTATTTTATTCACAGAACAACAGAAATAACATAGCAAATGTTCTTGAAACTGAGAAATTTTACAATTTTATCCACAAAACAAGATAATTTAAAATTTGATAGCTGCTACAGGTTTCAAAAAAGTTGGGACAGAGGCCTGTTTACCATGATGTAGCATCCTCTCTTCTTTTAAACACTGAGTGGAGGCGAAAGAGCATTGAGGAGACACATTTCTTGAGTTTAGCCTTTGGAATTTGATCCCACTCATTAAATACATCCTTCCAGCTGCTGGAGAGATTTTGTTCTCCTTTGACGGACTTTTCGTTTAATTATGAGCCAAATGTTTTCAATGGCCAGTTCAGCACACGGACTCTTCTACTACGAAGCCATGCTGTTGTAATAGCTGCAGTATGTGGTTTTGCATTGTTCTGCTGAAATAAACAAAAGCCTTCCCGCAGCACGGTGGCATAGTGGCTGCACTGTTGCCTCACAGCAAGAAGGTTGTGGGCCTTTCTGTGTGGATTTTGCAAGTTCTCCCCATGTTCGTGTAGGTTTTCTGCGGGTACTCCGGTTTCCCCCACCCACAAAAACATGCATCATAGGAACACTCCACCCAGTTCCCATGACCAAGTAACTGGCTTTAAAACTGGAGTTGGTCCCCAGGCGCTGTTCTGTGGCTGCCTTCTGCTCCTAACTATAGGATGGGATAAATGCTGAGGACAAATTACCCCACGGGGTTCAATAAAATAGATGTCAAATAGATGTTAATAGATGTCATCCAAAGGAGCATATGTTGCTCCAAAACCTTAATATACCTTTCAGCATTCATTGTGCTTTTTAAAACATGCAAGTGTCCCACACCGTGATTTTTGGCCCCTCAGACGCCACTGCATCTCTCACTGGAGTCTGAGGGGCCAATAATCACGGACATCCAGTAAAGGTCTTCGGCCTTGTCCCTTACACACATATTTTTCCAGTTTCTGTTCTCTGAATCGCTTGTTGATGTTATACACTGTTGATGAAGAGACCTTCAAAGCCTTTGCACTTTGACGTTGAGGAACATTGTTTTTAAAGTATTGCACAATTTTTTTACATAACCTTCACAGGTTGGAGAGCCTCTGGCCATCTTTACTTCTGAGAGACTCAGCCTCTCTAAGACATCCCTTTTATAGCCAATAATGTTACAGACCTGATGCCAGTTAACTTAATTACTTGCTAAATGTTCTTTCAGCTGATTCTATTATATCTTAATAGCTTTTTCAGCCCTTTTTTGCCTGTGTCCCAACTTTGAGACCTGTTGCAGCCAGCAAATTTGAAATAAGCTCATTTAGTGGATAAAAATGTAAAATGTCTCAGTGTCAAATGTATTATTCACCTTGTGTGTGTCAACTTGGTTCACAGTCTTCATCTGCAGAATGGTTTCTATTGTCCTATTTTGCATTATTTCTCTCACAATTCAGTATTTTACATGCACAAGTGAGCCCATGAAGAGGAGGCACAAAATGATTAAAGCAAAAATGGCACTCAATGACACTGGCCCCTCTTACAAGCTTTAAAAACAATTGTAAAAATAGCTCCACATTTCCCTTCCTTAAATTATAATAATTTAATTGTAATATTACAGCATCCACCATTTTAGCATCCAAATAATATGCATTACACGTTCAACAATTACAATAAAAAAAAAATATGCATAACTTACATCCCACTGCTTCAGAAACGCTGAGTCATCCTCATGCAGGTATGTAGGCAGAGCACGGAGGACAACAGCACGTCGGACATTCACATCAAGTTGTTCCTTAGGAGTGACAAAACATTCCTTTAACTTTAAATTCTACACAGGGAAGGCACAAAAGCACGGTAATGCGTAGAAAACTGTCACATGACAATGTCTACAGTAAAACACTGAGGTAGATAACATTTTCCCCCCCAACAGTCTTTCATCAAAAAAGACTGTCAGCTATTAAAAATGGCAATGTCATTTAGCCCTGCTATAGTCAGAATACATTGAGTTCACCAAAACACAGTTTTATTATTGTTATTATTATTATTATTATTATTTCACACAAAAAAGCCAGGAGGAGACCCTGTGGCAGACCCAGGACACACTGAAGAGATCATGTCTCTCAGCTGGTTTGGGAAGGCCTTGGTTTCCTTCTGGAGGAGCTGGTGGAAGTGGCCAGGGAGAGGAGAGTCTAGGCTTCTTAGCTGCTCCTACGGCCCGGATAAGCGGTAGATGATGATATGGTACATAAAAAGCAAAATCAACTCACCTGGAGGTCGTAAGATCTGAAGAGTGGACCCAGGACTTCAGCAATCTTTCCTGTGCGAGCAGCTTTCTTCCTGAACAAACTCTGAAGACGAGGGACATGTCGGTCAAACTCTGCGTAGAAGTGGTTCTTCAAGTTTATGTTTGTAATTCTGAGAAACTCAGAACAAATCTGCGAAAATGAAAAGTTTAAGTTAAAGTACACATTTAGCAGTAAAGAAAAGCGAAATTAAGATTAAAACAAAATGAGACATGATTAACTACAATACTTGATGATGGCAAAACCTTAAATTTTTTAACCACTTGTCAGATTTGGGGAAAGACATGCAGATCATATGGGAAGTTTGATGTGTCAGTAAACCTGTTTGACATATCAGATACACTGCTCAAACGGGTAACAAAGAAAATCCTCACCTGGGACTCTAATTTCAGGGCAGGCCAGCGGTCCAGGATCTCTCCCAAGGGTAAGTCATCATTGATAATCTCTTGGCGTCGCAGGGCAAAGGTGGACTGCATCAACTTTTCAATCAGAGGGAGGTTCTTCTCAGTCTTCATAACTTCGTCCGCAATTTGGAGTCTCTGTTGCTCAAGGCTCGCACTATCTTCTCCTCTTGGAAAGTTGGGGAGAAAATTAATTTCTGCCCTTTTTGGTCTCTTGATGTTTGTGTGGGGAGCTTGTTTGTGTGGGTCATTTCTACTTCTCTTCCCTGAATTCACAGCAACCTCGCAAACTCCTGCCCGACTCAACTTACTGCGAAAGTTACCCATTTTAAATTTCAAGCTATTTTTCCATCCATACCATCCTGTCTGAGAGCCAGGCTCTTTTAGACAAGGATAGCGACTGACAAGCGCTTCTGCAACCACTGAAATCTCCTTATCATTTGGATATGCTTTGTAGCTATGCATTTTGGCAGCAAGGGTCTCAAGAATGTCATGCTTTTGTCCCCTAGATAACTTAAGGGTTTTCCCAGTCCTCTCATTTGCAACATTCCCTTCAGCAAGTATGACCTCCACCTCATAGGAAAAAGTTGGCACTGGAAAAACCTCTGGCCATTTCTGAGCCCTGGACGGAGTCATGGCATGTGGCAATATTACTGTATCGTCTGATGCGATTGAGCTGGCATCACTCTCAGATCTCACTAGTTTTAGTACAGCCTTCTGTGGAAGCTCCTCAATGTCCACAAGGGAACATAACTGCCCATCAAATTCAGGATCTTCGTAAGATAAGCAAAAATCATAATCTATCTTAAACTTCTCTTTTATCATAGTCTTAAGCTCATCCACTGATTCTGGACGTGAAGACAAACTCATCTTCCTGACCACGTCCATGGAGGTATGTACATGAAGGAGGACATTTTGAGCAGCCATTCCCTATAAATATGAAGTAAAGACATGGAATGCTCCTAATTAGTTCATTCTATGTGTCGATACATAATCAGTATGCGTGTCATTCAGAGCTGAGCAATTTCAATCCTACTTTCAGTTCTACAACCCCAATTCTGAAATAGTTGGGACATAGTGTAAATTGTGAATAAAATCAAAATGCTATGACTTTCAGATCACATGAGCCAATAAGCGAATTACAATAGAACAGAAATAACATAGCAAATGTTGAAGTTGAGACATTTTACATTTGTATCCATAAAATGAGCTTAATTCAAATTTTCTGGCTGCAACTGGCCTCAAAAAAGTTGGGATAGTCAAAATAGGGCTGAAAAAGCAAATAATATATAAGAGAATCAGCTGAAAGAACATTTAGCAAGTAATTAAGTTAACTGGCATCAGGTGAGTAACATGATTGGCTAAATAAGGGATGTCTTACAGAGGCTGAGTCTCTCAGAAGTAAAGATGGCCAGAGGCTCTCCAACCTGTGAAGGCTTATGTAAAAAAAATTGTGGAATATTTTAAAAACAATGTTCCTCAACGTCAAATTGAAAAGGCTTTGAAGGTCTCATCATCGACAGTGCCTAACTTCATCAAAAGATTCAGAGAAACTGGAAAAATCTCTCTGCGTAAGGGACAAGGCTGAAGACCTTTACTGGATGCCCGTGATCTTCAGGCCCTCAGACGCCACTGCATCACTCACTGGCATGATTCTGTCATTGACATTACTAAATGGGCCAAGGAATACTTTAAGAAACCACTGTCTGTAAACACAGTCCGCCGTGCCATCCACAGATGCCACCTAAAACTCTGTCATACAAAAAGGAAGCCATTGTTGAGCATGATCCAGAAGCCCCGCCATGTTCTGAGGGCCAAGGCTCATTTAAAATGGACTGTAGGCGCATAATTAAACCAAAAGTCCATCGAAGGAGACCCAAACCTCTCCAGCAGCTGGAAGCCTGTATTAAACAAGAGTGGGATCAAATTCCAATGGCTAAACTGAAGAAACTTGTCTCCTCAATGCTCAGACGCCTCCACTCTGTTAAAAAAAAGAGGGGATGCTACACCATGGTAAACAGGCCCCTGCTCCAACTTTTTTGAGACCCATAGCAACCATCAAATTTTAAATGAGCTCATTTTGTGAATAAAATTGTAAAATTTCTCAGTTTCAACATTTGCAATATTCTCTGCTCTATTGTGATTAAAATACTGGCTGGTGTGATTTCAAATTCATTGCGTTTTGATATTTACACTTTGTCCCAACTATTTCGGAATTCAAATTGTTAACTAACCTCAATGCTTACTGTTTTTTTTTTTTTTTAATCACCATTACTTCAGTCATTAAAGGCTTATAGAGGTGGAAAATATCAATGATGGTAACAATATTAATTTTCTCCGCCTCCCATGAGTTTTCATGAGGTCAGGTATCATTTTAATCCTGCACATCTCTGATAAAAAAAATCTTTTCTGTGTCAACATTAAGTGCCCTTCTATGTTGTATGCTGAGAGACTTACTGTGTCATTAAGTTCTGACAACTGGTGGACAGAGAAGTTATCAGTCGATGTCAGCTCAAATGACCTCAAATGCTCCCTGTACCAGCTCTCGTACTGTCTGCAAAGAAAGGAGACAGAGTTATTCACAAGCAGTGTTTGCTCGATCCTGCTGAACTTCGGAAGTCCTCCTGCCTGGCCTGCAGAAACAAATATTCCATTTGCATACTCTGTGCCATCTACAGATACCTTTGATGTACTGTATATGGTTTGGCTGTCTGTCTTTGTCTTTATGAAGTCTTTTGCCACTTGAGACAACGTGGCAACCTGGACAGAAGTGACACTTGAGGCTTGCATATGCGGTTTGAAAAACAATGGTGCACTAAAATAATACGCCATCATGTGCTGATGTCTGGTGGCAAGAGTTTTCAAGACATTCTTGAAATTGTTTGTGTCATGAATCACTCTTTTGAAAAAGCGATGTTTCCCCTCAAACCTCATTGTCCAAAGGTGAACAAGAGGCCCAAAGCGCCTTGTCATTTCTGGGTAGTGTTCAACGTAATGATGTTTCGGTCTGAGCTTGAAGTCTGGAAACACTGCTTGAAGACCCTGCCGATGATCACTGATCTTAGTCTGCATGTACTGAATGGACTCCTCAGTGAAAGATGGAGACAACACAAGCTGCACTATTTCTTTAAGGTCCATCAATATGTCCCATGTTTCATCTCCTTCAGGGACCTTACTTCCAACCATTAGTGGTAACAGCCTCAGCAGAGTCGAATTTTCATGCCCATTCCCGCCAATGTTAAGTTTGACAGCAAAATTCTTTGGTATTTGTTGAGGTTTATCAAGCCTATCAGTGTGCTGATATGGAAATGTGCGTATTTTTGTGTTTAGATATTCCAGTGTGAAATACTTTAGGCGAATCATCTCACGGATGCACAAGGACAACTCAACTGGCACAATACCCTCAAACAAGTCGTGGAGTATATCAGGAGGGAAACCAGTAATGGGATGAAAATGCTGCAGCACTGCGCTGAGTGCACACACGCCAGTAACACCCATGTGATTTGCCTTTTCTTCTTCCACAACATTCTGCACATGAAAATCATGGGATGCCGTAGTTCTCATGCTAAACTTCCCTTCAGAAACTTCAGTGGACTTTATCTGGTCCAAAGAACAGCAACAGAATCTGCAGACATATTGTCCTCGGAAACCCTGCACAAAGCCTGCAAGACCATGGGCAGCCAAGTTATCAGCTGCAACACACAGCACTGTTCCCTTGATACACTGACCGACACTTTCAATGAAAATGCCATCCTGCTCAAGTGTGCGCAAGTCTTTCAGCAAAGGTGAAAGAACAATTTGATACCCACACTTATGCAAATCAGGTACTTTACACAGCAGAGCTAGCTGTATGACATGCAGACTGGATCTGTACTTACTGGGTACATTGGCAAGCAACCAGTAAACTGCACAAAGCTTGTGGATCTTTCTAGCTGTGCCTAAAGGATTAGCTAGTTCAATGTCATCCACATACAAAATCAGGGACAATTTCAGATCCCCTGCTTCAGACAATAATGGATTTTCTTTGAAATGTGTTCCATCTTCATGAGACAAGTAACTTTCAGGTGGTGACGGTTTTGTCTCGTGAATTTTGTCAAGAAGATCAGTATTTTTAAACATTGTTTGAATCATCTGTAGAATCGGAACATACACTGCTGTGTGTCCGCTGGAATCAATATTATACGGCACTTGCATTACCAAAGGATAGTTACTCCTGACAAATGTTTTCCTCCGTTTAGCAGTAGACAGTTCTGCACCTTCTGAAGTAGCGCTGACAAAAACATTACTTTTCATGACAGCCTCCACTAGCTCATGGAGAAGGGCATCACTGATAGACTGATCATGCTCTTGAAAAATCTTGACGACAACCTCTCTTACCAGAGGTTTGGACAATGAGAATATTTGCGACAAGTTTTGAATTATGTCCTGTATAGCCATCTCTGACACATGAAGAACACTATACATTTTCAAGAACAAAGAAGCTAAATTATTTTTCAACTGATCATGCAATTCACCAGTGTCATCTCTAGATCCAGAGGGATTACAATCGGGAGCAGCCAGCTCAGGAGAATCTGGAGAGGGACCACACCCATCAGATTCATCCAGACTCTGCACTGGTTGACTCTCATTTTCTGTAAATACAACTCCAGTTCTGTAGTAAGATATACCACAGTCAGGATGAGATCTACTTTTGTGGGCATTAAAGGAGGAGTACACATTTGTCCTGTAGTGACAATTTTGAAATGGGCACTCCACCATCTCATGCTGTTTTAAATGTGTCCTTAAATGACTGAGAAGACTTTTCTCATTAAATGGTTGCTTGAATTCACACAGAGGACATACAAATGACATGCAAGTAGCCACATTTTCACTTGGCACAACTGAGTTTGTATGTACCCTAGTCAAATGAATTTTCAATGCATTTACTGACTGAAATGTGCAGATACAGTCATCATAGAGACAAGGCAATGGGCTTGTTGAGGTTAAATTGCAGTGATGCAAACGATAGTGTTCTAGCAATTGTGTCCTTTTATCACAGACAATAGAACAAAGCTTACATTTCCAAGCCATTATAAGACTCAGCAGTGGCACGTTAACAAGTCTAACACAAAGTTAAGAATTATTAGACAGTGTACAAGTTTATGGTTTTCACTGTTGTGCAGCACATCACAATTCTCAGTGCAGCAAAATAAATATCTGTGAAAGTTTCTTTGACTTCACTTACCAGCTTGAAGATTCAGTCTGTCATCTAGCTGCATCTGTTTAAGCCTGAAGATAAAGAAAAGTGTAAAATTAGCTGGGCTGTAAAATTTGCAGTTACACTTTTAAGTTTATTTTCAGTTAAGCATAAACCAAAATCTGATTTACAGGGCAGGTGAGTGAATTCCCAAGTATTTACACAGTCTTTCAAATGAGCTCATTAATAAATTTGACCTTTATGTGGAGAGTAGAGAACTTGCACTGTGTTTGGACAAAACAAAGGGCTTAATTACACAATTATAAAACAAAAAACAAACAAAGGGCTACAGCTAAACTAAGGGCTCAGCAGAATAACTACAGAACACAATCTAGAATTTCAAACCTAAAAGTCACTATCCAAAACCTTAAAATACACTTGTTTGGAAAATAGGTGACTGGTTCCACACATGGCTGATGAAGGACATATATTCTCATAAAAATGTTGTAAAACCTCAGTGAAAATCCTTATCCTGGCCTGCTCTGAAATGCCCGGAAGTGCACAACAAAAGGAACAAAAAGGCAGCTGCAGCCACCAGTAAAATTAACTTTGCCTGCAAAATTTTTAAGCAATGTAAATATTTTGGCTAGAAAAGTAATGCAAGATATCTAAGAAATTACTTCTACGCCTAATATTTAAAAAATTCACCTTTAATTTGGCAAACAGGCTAAGCAGGAAGGTGATTAAAATACAAGACCTTGTCCTGTTAACACACTTCAGTCACTTATAGATATATTTCAGAGACACTTGTTGCAAGTTAAGTGACTTAATAAGCACAACACGACTGTAAAGCTGCTGTGGCACATTTAATTTACATGCAGCAGGCAAAGGAGGAAAAAAAGCGGTCGCGGGGACCGTTGTAATCTCAAAATTTGAGGTTACAAGACATTTTTTCTTTTGCAATTATTCTTCAAAATGAAACGCGTGAAACTAAAAAATATCGATTCACCGATGGTTAGGCCTACTTTTTCAGCGTTTAGCATGCAATAGAGCAAACGGCATTGCAGCTATAACACTTAGCTAACTGAAACTAGATTCAACCTGTAAACGCACAAAATAACTGCGGGCATAATATCTGCATTTAATGCAGGAAAATACAAAACAACATCCCAAAAAATGATAAAAGAAAAGTTAACTTACCAGATAAGCGCACTCAACGACAACATCAGAGTTATGGCGGTCAGTGCTGCCAGCGCAGTGGAGAGAGAAAACTCTGAAAAATCCTGCATAGCACAGCACGAGTCACTTTGAAATTATCGTTCCGGTCCCACAAATGACAAATATATTATTTCTGCGTTTAAGTTATTCTGCAATTGAGACAATTTTCCTCGTTTCTTCAGACAGTTTCTGTCTCTGACTCAATGCGACAGGCAAAAATACGGCGGAGTCAATCTCAGGGTGGTTTGGTGAGGTTGAAATTTTTCCCTGTCCATGAGAATGAAGTAACCCACACTGCGCATGCTCAACCACTCAGACTCCTCTCGCGCAAGAGCTGTGTATTTCCCGCAAATATAAGTAAACCTTGAATGAAGAGAAGGCTATAATATTCAGAAAGTTTTGAAAGGAAACACTTTCCGATGAACTACTGGCGATTTAAAGTGACGGAAAAAACTGAAAATTATGCTCTAACGTCCAAGGTATGCGCAGTTGCAACCTTGACCTTGACCTGTTGGGGGGTGTTGTTGAGAGCATGGTCACGTGACTATGACGTCATTCTGATGAACGGATGATTGTCAAATGATTTGAGTACAATTGCAAAAAAAAATCAAAGTTTTTAAATACTGAATACTTAAAACTAAAAATGCGTTGTAATAACTAAAAGAATTAGAGGTGAAAAAACTTTTTTGAATTTTTGAGTCAACACAGCTAAAATTTTTTAACAAGCTTTTACTATTCGGTTTTACAGTGCATGCAATTTCTCCTACTACTCTACACCCTCAATTTTCCTCCTTATAAACTCTTTTGCAGACCCCTCCCACATTTAGACCTCTTTTTTTTTTATTCTCTGGGGGTTGTCCCAGACATGCCCAAGACATGCCCAAACCTAGCTCCAGTCTGGGCTGAACATATTCTATTCGCATTACAAACTTTGCAAAAATGATATAAATATTTTGGTTATAGTTACTGCCCTTGACGTTAAATGGTGACTTATCGTATATGCTCGCGAGGGTGCTTATGTTCCGAAATCAACTCCTCCCATATTTTTTTGGGGATTTTCATGAAACTGCACAAAAATGATAAACATATACTGTTTATACGCATTTCACATTTTTGTTGCGCCAAACTTGTATTTAACAGAGTTACTGCCCTTGACATTAAATGGTGACTTATGGTGTTGTGGTTTTCATTCAAACATATTTTCATATCATGAGGTTCCCACATCCTCAAGCAATTGGAGAGAGACAGATTCTTCAGACAATTAGGCTTTATTGAGGCATACTGATAAATGTAAAGCCGAGTTCTTTTTGAGCAAGAAAAACTGATTTCTAACTTTTCACACCCAGTTTTTATACCCTAATCACAGGAAGTACAGCGCCCTCAATAATTATTGGGACCCCTGGTTAAGATGTGTTAAAAGCCTTAAAATAAATTAAATTTTGATTGCAGAAGCATACTCTCACGCTGAAAATCGTAGAAAAATGTAACCTTCAACTCGAGTGAATTTTAAGGAAAAAAAAATCCCTGACTAAGAAGTAATAATTTTTAATAAAATCACCTGTTCCACAATTATTGCCACCCCTAACAATTCCTAGGAATTAAATGAAATTGAAATATTTCTGTCATTTCTACAGTAGTTTACAAAGTTGATCGGAGTATCTAGGAACATTTAATTAGTAAATTATCACTTCCTGTTTCCCTGGGGTATAAATATGACATGACGGAGAGGACATTTCTCTTATCCACTCTTCAACAAGGGAAAGACAAAGGAACGCACCATTCAAGTAAGGCAGATGTGTGTCGACCTTCACAAGTCAAGCAATGGCTACAAGAAAATAGCCACTTGCCAGCACCTGCCCATATCAATTGTCAGAGGAATCATTAAGAAGTTTAAAACAACTGGAACAGTGGTAAACAAGCCTGGACGAAGATGCAAGGTTATTTTGCCACCGCAAACAGTGAGGAGGATGGTAAGAGAAATAAGAAGTTCTCCAAAGCTCACTTTTAAAGAATTGCAATAAGTGGTAGCATCTTGGGGTCACAAAGTCTCAAAAAACAACCATCAGGCGCCATCTACATGCCAACAAGCTGTTTGGGAGGCATGCATGGAGAAAACCTTTCCTCCCTTACAATCATAAACGCAAACGTCTGGAGTTCACTAAGCGGTACTGGAACTTCAACTGGGACCATGTGCTTTGGTCAGATGAGACCAAGATAGAGTGTTTGTTGCCAAAAAGCTCTAAGTGGGTCTGGCGGAACACAAAAGATGAGTATGCAGAAAAGCACCTCATGTCACTGTGGAGTATGGGGGAGGATCGGTGATGCTGTCGGCCTGTTCCTCTCCCAGAGGCCCTGGGAACCTTGTTAGGGTGCATGGCATCACCAACGCTTTGAAATACCAGGACATTTTAAATCAAAATCTGGTGGTCTCTGCCCGAAAGCTGAAGATAGGTCATCACTAGGTCTTTCAGCAAGATAATGACCCTAAACATGTGGCCAAACACAGAAATGGTTCACCAGACACAGAATCAAGCTCCTCCCATGGCCATCTCAGTCCCCAGACCTCAACCCCATTGAAAACCTGTGGAGTGAGCTGAAGAGGAGAGTGCAGAGGAGAGGACCCAGGTGGCTGGATGATTTAGAGAGATTGTGCAAAGAGGAATGGTCGAAGATCCCTCTTACTGTATTCTCCCATCTTGTGAAACATTATAGGAGAAGATTAGGTGCTGTTATGTTGGCAAAAGGGGGTTGTACAAAGTATTAACATTAGGGGTGCTAATAATTGTGGCACACATGATTTGATGTAAAAGAATTATTTATTAATGTGGGATTTTTTCCCCATTGAATAAATGCACTTGAATTAAAGGCTGGATTTTCCTCTTTTTTCTGTTGTGGTCCTATATTATTTAGAAAAAAAAAACTGAATTTTTGTAAGCTAAAGAACACATCTTAACCATGGGTGCCAATGATTATGGAGGGCACTGTATCTTCCAAATTTGGTCTTTCCGCATTGTCATTCTCGCACTGCAATTGGACAGGCAAACCAAAACACGGCTAGCTAATTCTTCAGAAATTCAAAGCAAAGATAAGCTGCACATCACTGGAAAGGACTGGAAAGTTACAAGAGAGGAAAAATACAGCCAGATGAATTGGATACATGTAGATAGATAAATGATTCAATTGATGATGTTTTCAGTAACAATTAATGATTTTACTGAATAAATATTGATCAAAGCTAGAGAAATCAAATACATCCTCTGATTACGTTTTTGAATCAACTAAGCAGAAGCCTCTTACTAATCAAAGCTGCAGAAGCCTGCTGCTTATGTGTGTGTGAGCTGGTCATGCATGTGTGAATTGAATTGCTTGAATGTGTGTGTCTCTGAGTGAACTGCTTGTATGTATGTGTGTCTGTGTGTATGTGCATGTGTACGTGTGCTGCCTGTGTGTGTGTGCATGTGTACGTGTGCACTGCTCATAAGGAGACATGCCTACCCCAAAATGCTATTTCAGAAACACATGCGAGTTCCATGCCTAATTTTTAGGAACATCAGTTTTTTCAGGCACATTAAGTTCTAAAGGAAATTACAATCCTTCAACTTTTAAAAAACAGTTAAACTCAATGAAATTAAGCACAACAATTGATCAGAAAAGAATTTATTTGCATATTTTTTTTGTAGTATCTGATTGTTCTGTTTCTTTTCTTTGTGGAGATTAAAGAAAATTGTTTGAGTCTGCTTTGATGAACCATGTGGTTTCATGTGTAAGACCTTACACCAGGTTACACTGTCTCACTTGTGCTCCAGTAGGCTGACTGCATTGCGTCACTTGTTTGTCAGGGATGCACTTCTTGGATTGCATCACTAATACATTATACATTGTTAGAACAGGGAAATTGGGGGACTTGTCTGTTCCCTCCTTTTAGCCCCTCCTCCTGCTGTTTTACTGCTGTTCATTTGTCAGAACACAAACCCACTCTGCTAAACCAGCCTCATTTACAAGTCCTTTTCCACACCCATCCATCCCCAAATATAATCCTATGATCACAGGGTATTGCGCAGTCACTCCAAGTGCTACTGCTCCCTCAGTAGATTTGTGATTGGCTATTGTCTGCACCCGTTACGTACCATTCAAATTAATATATTTACACAAATTGGTATAATATTGAACAAAAACAAAACCCACCTGGACACAGGCGATCAGGATACAGTTGCTTACTGGGCTGTCTGACTTTCAGGAGTGTATGTTGAGCCACTGCAGTTTCTCAGGTGAGTTACTTATTTTTTCTTTCAATCTGATGAACCACTCTTTCATTTCTTATGTGCTTAACTGAAAGACTTTTGCAGACAGTAATACAATAGACCCAAAGGGCAGATCTTGTCTTCTGGGAACACTGTCTCCAGTCTCAGGGAGCTCCAGTGCAGTTTCACAGAGTAAAGACTGGTGTCTCAGAAGTTTTCTCAGGATGGAAGTAGTTTTCCCAGAAAACAAAAATTATCCTTCAGTGCCACAAGACTACAAAACTGCGCCAGGGTCCCTTAACATGAATATTTTCTTTAAAATGAGAGCTTGATCTGCTCAAAATAGGCCAGCATTAGTTTTACCATTTCTATTATGCAGAACATGTTATGATGAGGAATACTTTGGCGAACAGAATAATGTAAAATAATGCTGGAATCAGCACAAACAATTTAGAATAATAAAGTACATAATTTAGCCTAACTGTCCATTTAGGAGGAGAGGACCATTGCTCTGTTCAGTTGGGTTAGACGATGTAACTTACATTCACTCTCCTTTCTAAGGAACATCAACCCTCAAACCTGCTGGGTCAATTAAAGCCAAAATGAACAGCTCTGTCAACAATTCTATCCAACCGTTCAACCTCTCCTCTCCAGGATCCAGTCTCCAGCTCTTGAACACTAATCAAATATGCATATCAACACTTGGTGTGGTTTTGTTTGAGTTTATTTTCAGGGTCATCAATATTGTAGTGGGCTACCCTGCCAACATCATGGTGATGTGGCTGGTGGCCAGAAAGAAGAGTGACTCTTCCACCTCAGATACCTTCATCTTCAACCTGGCCCTCGCCGATGCCTGCTACTGCATGATGGCCCCCATCGGCTTGATTGGTCTCCAAATGTTGGAAATCACATCTATATGGTATTTTGTGGACTTCACCTACGGGATCAAAGACACCACCCCACTGTTCCTCACTTGCATTTGTCTGGACCGTTACGTGGCCGTGGTCCACCCCATTGTGTTCACCAACATCAAGGATAACAAGATCAGGGTGGCTATTTCCATGTTTGTTTGGGGGCTTATGTTAGCCTATGCAATCTGCAAGGCATTGTGGTTGCAGGTCACACGAATAATATTTTCCGGGCTGATCCTGACTGTCTTTGCCATCATGGTTTTCTGCAACATTTCCATCACGTGGAGTCTGAGGAAGTCGGTCTTTGGCAAGGAGAAGATGCACCCCATGAAAAAGAAAGCCCTCAGAACAGTGCAAATCACTCAGGCCATCATAGTGTTTAATTACCTTCCTGCAGTTGTTTTCACAAACAGCTTTTATCACATTTACTCTTATTTCCCGGAATACTGCCAGGTTGGACTAATTGTCTTCGCCCTCATGGATATCAGTGCCAGCATTGAGCCCATAATCTACATCTCCAAGATGGACCAGCTGCCTTGCCTTAATAATTTGTCCTGCATCTGCTGCCGAAGCCCTTCCACTGAGCCACATAATGTGAGCACATGAGATGTATGCTTGTGATTGTCTGTTAAACTGCATTTACTTTCTAAGTTAGAAACTGAAAATGAGTTCATGAAACAAAACAACAATGGTAAGTGATAAGCAAGTATTTTAGCTTTGATATGACTGTAATTAGGAAAGAGATGACAATTAACTTCATTGTAACCCTTGGCATTGAAAAAAGAACATTTTTAGGATTGGCCAAATGTCTATTTTACCATGATTGCATATTACATAAATTAAACAATCAAAACTTAGATGTTTTGAAAATGAACTCTCATCATTTATCCACTCAAATTAAATAAACCATTTTTGATGTAATGTGTTGAGGATTATCTCCTGACTTCCAAGTCAGTTTTATTAAATCCATTAAATTTCATTATGCCAGCATGGGACCTAATTTTGCTTGAAGAAAAGCCTACAGTGAAAATATACCTTTCTAGATGCTCACCACATATAAAAACACAAAATGATTGTTTGGCTATTCCTGTGCTTATTTCTGACAATCAGTGGGCAAATATCACATTTAAATTATTTTATTCTGCAAAATGATAAAACGCATTCGAAATGAAATGTGAAATGTCACCAATATACAAACTGAACTGACTTTGAAAAGACAAAAAGAATTGAATTTAAATGTAAAGTACTTGAGTAATGCCTCTCTAACTTGTCCAAGGTGAGCCAAGAGGAAAAGTGTGTAATGCGAAAAAATGCCACTAAATGGTTAGTATTGACATTTTTTTGTTAATCCCAGTCTGGAGCTAGGTTTGGGCATGTCCTGGGCATTAGTTATGCGCGAGTCGAGGTTTTTTAACACCCGCACTAACCCAACCCGACGTGACAGCTAACCCGCCCCGCCCGCCCCACTAAAACTCACGCTGATTTTCAACCCGAACCCAACCGACCTGACACAAAAAGGGGACAAGAGAAAAAGAATACAGTGGGTCTGTGACATGATTTGCAATGGAAAAAAACAATTCCTCTGTTACGCTATGGATTTGAGTGGAGCACAACATACATTTGGCTTTTGGCTGGAATTCTTGATCCAAAGTTTAGGCTCTGTCTATTAATTTAACCTAACCATGATTTCTGATCTTTGCAACCAAATGAAATACCATCAGGCAAAATATTGCAAACAGGCTGTTTTATTAGAACAAAATTAACATGACAGTGGCGCACTGGCACTATCGCCTACACTCCCATACAGTGTTGCAATATCCTGTCTACGAGGAAATTTTTTCCCCTAATATATTTATTTCAAGATTTTTTTGGGGGGGCGGCTTTTAGGCTATTTTTTTCAACACAGCTTATAATGTAGGCCTAGCCGTATTTTTCCCAAAACTATGCAAAAACAAAATCGCGTCAACAGTGCCGGGGTTTAAGCGATTCCAGCGCGCTTCCAGGACAGGGCCAGCCGAACTGAAGGTTCGCTCGCTTGTTGCTCAAGTTGCTGGGACGCAGAGGACTGTTTTGGCCACCATGGAGTTTTACACGATTATTCTTTGTCTCATGGTATGGTAATTAATCAGAGAAAGACTAAGTTTATGATCATACATGCTCCAGTGATGATAAGTTACCTATTCGTTTGGGTGATGTCTGTATAGAATGGTGTTATAGATATGTATATCTAAGAAGTGTCTTTACTGCCTATGGCAGCACATGCTCTGCTGTTAGAGAACAGGTTGCTGATAAACGGAAGCACCCTAACAAGTTGATTTTATTTTTGAATAAGAATCGTGATATGCCTTTCCCTGTAAAGTGGCGAAAAAATGTTTTGTCTGTGTTGTTTGGACCTAAAGGTCAATAAAATTACTACTACAATATAATATTTCGGTGCTGACTGCAGAGCGATTTATAAGATGAACTATCATTCAACCATTAGATCCTTAGTCTAACCGTGGAGGATTAAGCCGCGCACCAGTGAGTGCGTGTACATCGAGAGTAGGAAGAGGGAGAGGAAAAATTAGCATTCTATCCTGCTTAAGGTAGCGTTACATTGTTTGACAAGAGCATATTATCTTGGCTGTATGTCTAGAGCCCTCAAGTGGCCGATAGCCTATTATACCTTTTATTCGCAATTTCGTGGGAATTAGACGTCGCCACTGTTTGGCCCAACCCACCCGCTAAATGTTATTAAAATACTGACCCGCCCCGCCCGACCCGCGGGTAAACCTGCGGGACCCACGGGTTCCGGGCCGACCCACGCATCACTACTGGGCATATCTGAGAGGGGAAGTCCCAGAGAATTGAAAAAAGTCTGGAAGGTGGGAGGGGGCTGCGAAAGAGTATATAAGGAGAAAAATGGAGAGAGTAAAGTAGTGAGAAAAATTGCAAGGAGAAGGATACCTTTGACCAGACCTGTCACTCTTTTCAAGACCAGTCAAGTTTTTTTTTTGTGGATTTTTGCCTGTGTTGGAGCATTTCCCTGTCCCAGGACATCACCAAGCAACCCCATCTCAAGGGATTGTAAATATTTTTTTTCATGTATATGTCAATCTTGGTCAGTAGTATCAATTGTAGGTTAGTTGTCAGCAGTGACGTGCGGTGGAGGTTGGTTTGGTGAGGCACAAACCTCCCCTTTGCTTGATTAGCAATCAGACGATTGACTAGTTTAGTAAGACAATTCGGCAGAATGACGGGCCAGTTTAAGTTTCCGCGGCACTATTACTCAGTACATCGAACCTGAAATGCTCAACAGCAGATTTGCGCGTACTTGCTTCCAGGAAGCCGAAGCAATGTCATCAAAAAATATTAACGCAGTTCGACTTATGCAGAGTTCAATGCTTAATCAATAGCCTATGATGTATTCTCCTTTAAATACGCGCAGTTACACCCAAACAAAAAGCGGGCGTTTATTTTCAGTCTTCTTTCGTAATCCGATTAACAGAATGTTTAAATGATATACAGAATTACCGAGAGCTGAGACTTTTTTCCTAATTGATTATTCACATTTCCATCCTTGCAGTCCCGAATTGCAGCGTATACGTGAATGAAGTTATCTCTCTATCAGTATCAGGCTTCCATAAGGCTTGGTCTTAATTGTTATCACTGTCAATCAGGAATAGTACGTGGGAACAGGTTCACAAAATCCTGCGATAAATTTTGGGTCACTGCCTCACCTCTCCGCGCGTCTCCAGATTCCTGTAAGCAAATACTTGCAAATCTGCAGTTTCATGAGCATTTTAAGTTCAATGTAGCCTACTGAATAATAACGCCGCGGAAACTTAATCTGGCCCGTCATTTTGCCGAATAGTCTTACTGAACTAGTTAATCGCCTGATTGCTAATCAGGCAAAGGGAAGGTTTCTGCCTCACCAAACTAACCTCCGACGGCACGTCACTGGTTGTCAGTCTTTGTTTAACCCCTTTGTGCAGAAGCCAAATCTGGCTTTTTAGGTGTTACCTGATTTAGGGCTTTATAATTGCTTTAAGATTGGAGCTTCACAGACAGAAAAACTTTGGCTCAATTGAGTCTAGACACTTGAAGCATTAAGAATACCATCGTATTTCAGTTTATTTTTATGATTTTGGTGGAGATAAAGGGGCTGCAAACATAAAAAATCTTCATGTGAATTCACCATTGAAATAGCAAAAAAAAATAATACTGACAAATGAAAAACTGCTGGGGCTTAAAACTATACACTTCTGGGATCATAAACTTCTTGACCACAAGTACAATTCATCTTGGACATTATATTCTAGACTACCCGCTTGCTATGAGCCAAATTAGACAGCTATCCAGGTGTCTCCTCAAAGTCAGAGATCTATCAAAATGGTTCACTGTCTATTCATAGATTAATAATATATATAACACAAATTAACTTTTGGGGCATGAAATTCAGCATGAACTAATGATTTTGTGGTTGAGTTTAGCATGAATTTATCAATATCAGTGCAGTTGAACATCATTGGTCACCAGTAACCTCTCCAAACACCAAACATGTCTTTCCTCCATAATAAAGTTAACAATATTGTCCATTTTTCTTCGAAGTCCACCAAGCATTAAATAAAGTGCTGATTAAAAAGCTATAACATTCACGCTGCAATGAAAAGCTAACCGCTCTCACATCCAAGCTCATAACCTTAAAGGTAAAAACTCACTAACTCAGTAATATCTGAATTCTGAAATACACCTTATATACTGACCAAAAAAAGAAACGTAATTATGTAATCCAGTGGCAAATTTCAACAAACCAATTGAGAAAGATACTTTTGCTCTGAGTTATATTTGGAGGTGAGTATTTCTATCATCCAAATTTTCGCGGTCACAGCGCGTATTCTGGAGCTGCCATTTATCCAGAACCAAAAAATCAGCAGTGCTCGGATTAGAGTACTACTATTGTCCTAAACCTCCCATTTTTGTTTTGAGTTCCTCGTAGACACCAGGGCCTATAAAAGTCTTACTGAAAATGAATAAAAATCAGACTGGTTATAATGCCACTACAAAGGAAATTATGGCCTAGTCACACAGCGAAAATGCATGAATTACGCACGAATTACACACAGATTTTCGTTTCTGCGCGGAGCGTACGTCGTATCCGTAATTTGTAGGTGGAACGAAAGTGGACTGTCAGTGATTGTAAGTGGATGTGCGTCGAAGGCAGTTTGTGCGTGATTTTGAGTTTTGAACGGTTCAAAATTTTTGCGACGCACAACTGTGCGTTGGTGTGCGTAATTCATGAGTCGGCATGCGTAGTTTATGCGTCGAGTTTGCGTAACTATGCGCGACTGCACCATATTTGCTAGTATGCGTCGACGTGCGCGATATGTCAGTGATTCGTCAGTGATTGTAAGTGATACATGCGTGGTTCAGGCGTGAGTCAAGCCGGATTCGTCAGAGATTTCTACCCCCGACATCCCGAAAAATTGGTCAATTTCTCAACGCACAAGAACGTACAAACCCAATCTGTGCCTGATTTGTGAGTGATTCGTGCGTGATCGGCTGTGTGACTGGGCCATTAAACGAGAACGCTTAATTGGGATGCTACAGGCTGGAAGTCGGGTAGATAATGTTGCCTGTCAATTCGGCATGCATTCTGCGACAATTAGTCACCTCAGATCTGGTAGGCTAAGTGTTACGACTCCAGCATCTGACCTTCATATAACGACGACCGTTTGCTACACACCGAACCAACCTTCATTTTGTTGAAGGAAACCTCAACGCCGTCCGTTACCACAATTAAATTCTCCGTCCAGTCCTCCTTCCATTTGTCCGATACCGACTGACTTTCCAACAGGACAACGCGCGTCCGCACATGCCAAGTGTCTGTAAAGAGTTCCTTCGGGCCGAAAACGTGTAAATCCTTCCCTGGCCAGTGTTTTCTCCAGATCTTTCACCTATAGAACAATTGTGGGACATTCTGGAAGGAGCGATCCGGAGACGTCAACCACGCCAGCGACAGTACGTCAGCTAGGACGAGCACTGACCGAAGGGCGGAGCAGTGTTCCACAAGGAACAATCAGACGTCTGGTGATGTCTATGAGACGCAGGTGTACCGCCGTGCACGACGCTAACAGGGGACATAGGAGGTACTGATAGTGTCATTTATGTTGTATAATGTTGAAGTTCACCTTGGCGATACATGGTGATATTCCGACCCGATTTTCTGTTTTATTTGGTGTCTGAGGTTCCCTCTTTCATTTGATACCAATGAAGTGTTGATTAATAACAGTAATGCCTGATAAAATCAAGAAAAAGAAAATTGCGTTTCTTTTTTGGTCAGTATAATAACAAAACAGAAATGTTACTTTCAGGAAAAATCAAGCGACATATGCCTCCATATTCAACAGAATGGTGTAATGAACGTACCGAGGGATCTACCGACGTGCATGCATTTGGAGAAACGAAAACCTCGGCATTCGTTGTCTTTTTACGCGATATAAATTCTACAGCAAAAAGCCATATTGTGCAATTGCAAACAGAGTAGATGTATAACCTGTTTTCTTCATTGATGCCCTCCTTCAGAGACAGATGGATCGGGTAGAAGGAACCCTCCAGTACTGTTTCATTCGGAATAATTCCCATTGACCGCGTCCATACAACATTTATCTCGTAAATGAAACTGAACACTTCGGGCCGGTTTCGGGTGTCTTTGTTTCTTTGACATCGCATCATTTTCAGCTGCGCAACCGTGGCCAACATTCGAAGAACACAACGAAGCTTACTTTTACGCTCAGCTTTGTATCCTATTCTTATTGTTCGATCAATGTATTTCAGTCATTAAGGAAAGTTTAAACACTCGGGAATTGGATAAGAAACAAGTCTATCAATACATCGTTACCGGGGAAGCTTCACGAGGGCGTGAACTATAACTGTAGAGTTATGCAGATGAATCTGAGTATATAATTGAGTGACTGGCTATCGACACCAGTACTTCGGTGGATAGAAGGGAGCGCTGAATTTGTCAATGGTGGAATATACTCGTTAATCCATGGGAGGGAACTACGCATATTTTGTGTGTGATGACTGTAATTGACAGTAGAATGTGAGAGAATCAATACTATGTCGGATTTTTTGCTTCACAAAACATATTTTTTTATCCACTAATTGGAGTACTGTTGGCTCACTGTAGCTAAAATGCTTGCTACAGAGTACTAAGTTTTATTTCTAATCCAAAAAAAATCATACTGTCTGTAGTCACTAATTTCCATTGACGTACTTATTTTTCAAACAGAAAAGGTTTTATCCTACCTTAACATGTTTCGACGGGATACTCCCGTCTTCTTCAGAGGAGTCACCGATGTTGCGAGTGACGCGTCTTATCAGCTGATGTTAGCAAGGCGTGGCGGCCACGCCTCGTGCTGTCCGGCCGCTCCTCCAAGATGGTACTCCAGGCGTGGGAAAGCGTGTATGCCCCCTCGTCCCGGTTCATGGTCCTGTGGGCCCGCTTCCTGATTTCAATTGCCTCCATGATCCAGCGTTCATGTCGATTGTTCTGAGTGCTGATGACCTTGGCCTTGTCCCAGTCCATAATATGATTTTCCCTCTTGCAATGGTCTGTGATTGCTGATTTAAGGTTTGTCTGTAGTACTTGTTCCTTAACTGAGCGTGTCTGTCTTACTGTTGTCTCTTTCTCGCATTCTTTTTGGTGTTCTTTTTTACTTGAATGAAAAGGTCTACCTGTTTCCCCAATGTATGTTTTATGGCAAGACCGGCATGGGATTTCGTATATGGCGTCACATTTGTTACAGTTGTCAATTTGGTCTTTCGGGTGTACCAGTAGTGGTCGTAATTTTATGTATGGTTTTACCGGGGTGTTGATGTGGAATTTTCTCATGGCCCGTTGAAACCGCTCTGTGACGCCTCTTATGTATGGTAACGTAACGACTCCTTTGGTTTCGGTTTCATTTTTTCGTTTCTTTCTGAATGCCCCGGGGTTTTGTTTCTGCTGTACCTGTAGTTTGCCTGTGTTTATGGCCCATAGTGGGTACTGGCATTTCTTCAGTGCGTTAGTTATATGTTCCTCTTCCTTTTTCTTGTCTGTGTCTTCTGTGATGATGGATGCGCGATCAAACAGTGTTCTTACCACGGAAAGTTTGTGATTTATGGGGTGTTCAGATGACCAAAGCAGGTATTGATCAGTGTGGGTGGGCTTCCTGTATATTTTAATTTTTATGTTTCCTTCGTTAGTGTGATGTATATTTATTTCCAGAAACGCTATGGTTTTGTCGGTCTCTTCTTCGTGTGTGAATTGTATTTTCCCAGTGCGGTCCGTACTGTTTAAATGATCTGTGAGTTGTTGCGTATGTCCTGATTTTATTTTTTCTAAGATGTCGTCCACGTATCTTTTCCAGAGCTGGGACGATTACTTTCGGGTGCCGATGCGATGGCCCTCGTTTCTAGGTCCTCCATGAAAAAACCACACATGATGGCAGACAGCGGGTCACCCATGGGGAATCCTTCTTTTTGTCTAAATATTGTGTTGCGAAATTTGAAATAGGTGGATGTGGCGACAAACCTAAGCAGTTCTGATATGTCGTGTACCGAGAGATTTGTGCGGTTTTTTAATGATCTGTCTGTCTCCAATCTTTTTTCCACTATGTTTAAAGTGGCGTCTACAGGCGTGCGAGTGAATAAAGAAACCACGTCATGCGATATGAAGATTTCGTCTGCCTCTACTTTGGTGTCTTTTAGTTCTTTGGCTAACTGTTTTGAGCTTTCGCAATGCTTGTTATTTTATCCCAGAAGGGGTTGTAATATTTCTGCGAGGTATTTGGATAGGTTGTACGTTACTGATCCTATGCTGTCTGCTATGGGTCGCAGCGGAGCTCCCTGCTTGTGGATTTTTGGTGTACCGTATATTCGGGGGGTAACACTTGCTGTGGGTATAAGATGATTGTACCTCTGTTTGTCTATTTTCTTTTCACTTAGAAGTCGTTTTATGGTTGTCCTGAGCCTATTTTTCTTCTCCTCTGTTGGATCCTTTTTTAACACTTCGTATATGTCTGTATCTTCCAGCATTTTCATAATTTGTTTTTCGTAATGTTCTGTGTCCAAGATGAGCGTAGTTCTGCCTTTGTCTGCTGGGAGAATAGTGATTTCTTTGTTTTTAGATAGAGTGTTAATGGCTTGTGCTTCTGATTTTGTAATGTTGCTCGGTGGGAGTTTCGTTGATTTGAGGATGCCTACTATATCATTGCGTAGAGCTGCTTTTTGCCCGGGGTCTGGTATTTTTTCGCATGCCAATTCTGTAGCGAGGATAAACTCTTCGAGGGGGATGCGTTTAGGTGTAACCGCAAAGTTTAACCCTCAGGATAACACGCTATGTTCTGCATCTGTTAGACGATGTTTAGACATGTTACATATCCATTTTTCATTCATTGGGTGTTGGTTTCTTACTGTATGCATATTTACGATTAATTTGTTAAGTTTCCTTATGTGCCTTTATTTCGTTTTTCAGAACTCGTTCTCATACTGTTTATGTAAGTTTTTGTCTACCATTCCTTGTATTTCCTTACTTAAGGGGTACCGGTGTTAAAACACAAAATAAAGGAGTTTAAATTCATATTCTAAATTCCTAATATTGTTTGCTGTTAATCGTATTCTTTCCTTGACTAAACTCATCCGCACTCTCTCCATCATTCGATCTGCATTCTTAGTTCGAATGGGATTCTTTACATGAAGGCTGGCAGGTGTAACATTTTCATCTCGGCAGCGCAGATTGAAGCGGAGATGGTTCTTCTGGCGCGCCCGTTTTAAAATCAGGTGTTCGAGGTAGCGGAACTCTCTGACACAAGATTGTCCAAAGTTTTCGCGTAGTAATCCAAAAAAGTTCATACTGTCTTTTAGTAACTAATTTACGTTGACATTCTTATTTTTCAAACAGAAAAGGTTTTATCCTACCTTGACATGTTTCGACGGGATACTCCCGTCTTCTTCAGAAGAGTCACCGATGTTGCGAGTGACGCGTCTTATCAGCTGATGTAAGCGAGGCGTGGCCTCCCTGTCAGATTTGACAGGGCGGCCACGCCTCCTGCTGTCCGGCCGCTCCTCCAAGATGGTACTCCAGGTGTGGCAAAGGCCAAGGTCATCCGCACTCAGAACAATCGACATGAACGCTGGATCATGGAGGCAATTGAAATCAGGAAGCGGGCCCACAGGACCATGAACCGAGACGAGGGGGCATACACGCTTTCCCACACCTGGAGTACCATCTTGGAGGAGCGGCCGGACAGCACGAGGCGTGGCCGCCCTGACAAATCTGACAGGGCGGCCACGCCTCGCTAACATCAGCTGATAAGACGCGTCACTCGCAACATCGGTGACTCTTCTGAAGAAGACGGGAGTATCCCGTCGAAGCATGTCAAGGTAGGATAAAACCTTTTCTGTTTGAAAAATTAGAACGTCAACGTAAAAAAGTTTTACTTCCGTCGCAAGTGATTATTTTTTAAAACCACTGGATCGATACTATGGGCAAGGATATTGACCAGTTTGCACATCAGGCTTAGCTGAGGAGTTTAATTCATGCTACTCCTGAAAAACAGGGATTGGAGGGAACTTCTCCATACTCTAAATCGCGTTTCACCCCTGCCTGCTTGTGAATATTCAATTGCTGATCCGGGGGTGCCATCTCGTGGTCTGTACTGTAACTTAGTGTTTAAATTTGCATATCTATAATCGCGAGCGTCTACATCTGCAGAAAGGGGTTAATTAAATCTGTTTAAGTTTTAAAATTTTGTCTGTCATCTCTTGTCTTATATGTCATAACAAATTGGGGGCTTATCCGGGATAGACCATTGTGTGAGTCATTTATTGAAAATCTAACATTTCAAATTGTTTTTTTTTTAATTTTCCTATGTACATATTGACAGATCAGCAGCAATGGATAATTTCTTGGCATCGCCAACCGTAGAGATTTTGAAGTCTTTTAAAAAGACAGAACTGCGAGAAATATGCAGACAGTTAGAGCTGGCAGAGGTACAACCAGCCATGCAAAAAGCAAGACTGGCAAGAGAGATTGTTGAATATTACATATTACAAAATGTGTTTGCACCAGGAGATCTGGAACAGTTTCCAGTGGAAAATCCAAATGTAGAAATGGAACATAAATTAAAAATGCTAGAGATTGAAAGAGAAGAAAAACAAAGAGAATTTGAGAGAGCAGAACGAGAGAAAGAAAGGGAGGAAAAAGAAAAACAGGCAGTTTGAGTAAGAAAAAATTGGCAAGAGAAGAGAAAAAAGAAACAGAGAATTTGAGAGGGAAAGAGGAAAGAGCAGAAAGAGAGAGACAGAGAGATTTTGATTTAGAGAAGTTAGATAGAGAAGAAAGGCTCCAAATGGAGCAACTAAAAATCTAAATGGAAGCGGAGAACAAATTTCGTGCTAGCCAGGAGGTAAAACTGGTGCCTCCATTCTCGGAGAAGGAGGTTGATAAGTATTTCCAGTGTTTCGAAAAGTAGCTTAGAGTTGCCAGTGGCCAAAGGAACACAGGCCTCTGATGTCGCAAACTGTCCTCAAGGGTAAAGCTCAATAAGCCTATTCGGCTTTGTCTGCAGATGATTGCTCTGATTATGAGGTTGTCAAAAAGGTTATTTTGACAGCTTATGAGTTGGTTCCAGAGGCTTACCGACAGAAATTCAGAGGTCTGAAGAAATCAGACTATCAGACTTATTTGCTAACTTATTTGCTTATTTGCTTATTTTCTAACGAGAAGAAGGTTTGCTTTGAGAGCTGGTGTACTTCTATGGAGGTCAAGGATGATTTCAACTCACTAAAAGAGATGGTGTTTGTTCAGTTTTTTAAGATTCTCCCCACTGAACGGGGCACCGAGAGAGGACACGTTGTTATAACTCTTTTTGGTCTTTATTTACTTTGATTGATTTCTGAATAAAGTTGTTTAATCCACAGATAACAGCCACAAATAGCAGGTTATAAACCTATAGAATAGAAAGGCTATGATGTAACAGCAATATTGAAAGCCATATATGCATAATACTGTATAAATTCTGAATATGCAAATGTAAGTATATCCATATAAAACACTGTAATATAACACTGTAATATAAATATACTGTATGAATTCACACAAATATACATTCATAACCACAATAATCAGTATTAATAAGAATTTAAAAAGATACACTAAAAAAAAAAAATATATATATATATATATATTAATTGAATGGCAAATCAAAGCACATTAAACATTAAACAGTGTATTGCCACACAGGCCACATTACATCACTAATATTACACATTAAACCAATTGCTCAAAAGTGATGGCCTAAATGCAACCAGTGAGTATAGTTTTAAGTAGCAAAGCTGAGCATAGCAATTCATTATTAGTCTAAAGCGATTAACTACATTACCCAGCCTGCATTGCGAGCAGGAAGACAGCCAATTACAAGCAACTACGTCACCCAACCAGCACCGCAAAACAGGAAATATACTCATGTGACAGTGAAAGCGCTACAATTCAAACATTAGACACGGATACTATTAAACCGGCAACGTTACACATCAGACCGCTAACAATGTTTTATCAGCGTGACCAAAGTAACAGTTATCAAGCATATGAACCGCGCACATACACCGCGACAGAACGGCGGCAACACAAACAGGCAAGCTTAAACCGCAGCTCAATGAATGGAAACAGCAGCTTACTGGTGGCGCATCTCTCCTGACGAATCGACATGCCAAAACTAGTGTTCGCTCCCGCTCATAGCCAGTGCTCATTCATTGCCGGATTCTAACTTGCCGCTATGGGATTACTGGTCTACGTTTCAATTGTTTACTGGCCCGTGCTTCAATCGGGTAAGTGAACTTCCCACTTGTTCACCTGTGCGTAATTAATCACTAATCATCCGTGACTTTCCCGTGGCTCACCCGCAAGCTAGCGAACGCAACACCTCCCACTTTACCGACTGATCATGTGATCCAAGGCGGTCACAGAGTCACATGACACCACATAATACATACATTTTTTTTTTTCTTCCCTGTCACAAAGGATTAGATGCCATTGTCACTGCTCGGACATCTATCCCTGACAGATGTATGGTGTTCCGCCAGGTTTGGTCATATGGGGTGTGTACTCTTCTTTCTACATAAATGGTGCAAGTGGTGCCGATGGCAGCATAGACACATGCTAAGCAGCTAGAGAGTGAGAGAGAGAGAGAAAGAGGGGGGCAGTGACATCCTGAGGCAAATGCCTTCAGAATCAGGTGGCTTCAGGCATTGAGGTCCTGAGGCAGCGCCTACAGAACTGATGGCTGACGAAGTCCAGGAGTCACTGGTCTTCCTTAGGGATGAGGACTACTAATCTCCTCACGTCTCTCCGTAGGATGACTGCCGTCGGCTGCTGTGGGTTCCTCTTGACTTGCCCATCTGTTAGGGAGGCAGGGAAGCCTGCACAGGTCTTCACGTCTGCGTCTCTCACAAGTCCTCTCTTATCAGGGTACACAGTCTGGATCCGACCAAGCCGGAATTTCCCTCGCAGTGCGTTTTGGTCAGCGATCCAAACAATGTCACCGATCGCTACATTCCTTTTGGACTGGTGACACTTTGGCCGAATAAAGAGGTTAGGTCCGGCAAGTTCACTCCACTTCTTCCAGAACATATCCACACCAATCTGGATGGCTCTGAGACGACGCCAAGGATGGGTGCACAAGTCAATTCCTCCTGTATCTCCTCCTTGTCTGGTCCTTCCAAGGAGCAGAGTGTTGGGGGTCAGATACTCAATGGATTCTTCTTGTTCTTGTGCCCTGGCGTCAATTAGCCTTTCATTGGTGAGGCTAGCTGCCTGATAGAAGAGGGTTTGGAGTTCACCCCAGGTGAGTGAGCTTGTCGTCCCTCTAAGGCTAGTGAGAGCCCTCTTTCTGAGCTTAACAGCAGCTTCCGCAGCCCCATTCTGATGTGGTGCATCAGCTGGATGAAAGTTCCATGCCCACTCTGTCCCATGCTTGGCGGCCTGGTCTTCAATGGATGCTTCCAGTAAAGTAGCCAAGTACCTGTGCAAGTCTTGTTGGGCAGATTTAGCCCCAATAAAATTGGTTCCCTTATCTGACCACAGTTTTCTCGGATGGCCTCGCATTGTCTGGCAGTGTTGTGAGGTCTACCTTCCAGGGATAGGCTGCGTCCCAATGGGGAGAGTTGCTGTGTTTGTCCGCCAGTACATATGTTAGGCACCCTTTTATTTTTTCCAGGTCCCGCTCTTCCTTGAGGGTCATTTCTTTTCCTCCAGGGGGGCACCTGCCACACTTGCAACCGCCACATTGAGGACTGCATGCTGCGCCGATAATGTCCCACCTGAGCCACTCAAAGACTTCTTTGTTAGTGGTTGAGGTGCTCCGGACTAGCAAACCTTCTTCCTCTTCTTGAGGTATGATGGTCTCTTTGTACACCATGGAGGCTGATCTCAAGGTCCTCGCGAGTCTCAGAGCGGTACACGGTCAAGTTGACTGTCTCCATGAGACCAGGATGGGTTCCTCCGACGGTCTTTCCCAGTGGGCCGTCCCAGAGGACAAGGTCTCCCACTATCTTGGTTGGTTGGGGAACAAGAAGACCTTCCCGATGGCTAATAAGGAGGTCAATCTTTGTGGGACGGACCAGTTCGTCTCTGGGTACACTGGGGAAGAACCTCTGTAGTTGCTCGGCTGTGACTGGTTGGGTCACCTCTGCAATGTTTTCCAGGCCATAGCAAAGAATTCGATGCTCAGCCACCTTTCCTTTGGATGTCTTCACCTTCAGCCGGAGGGAGTACCTTTTAGTCAGGACAGTTTTCTTCATCCTCCCGACTCCATGGACAATAAGCCTGATGTTCTCACCGCATAATCCAAGGTGATCAGCTGCTTCATTGGTGATATAATTAGTGTCAGATGCGAGGTCAATTAGGGTGCCAGTAAGGCAGCCCGAATTCGTCGTAACTTCCATCAGCATCATCACCACTGGATGTTCTGGCAGTCCATTTCCAGCCTTGGCACATGCAGTTGAGGATGTTTTGTTTGAGAATGCGTTCTTGTATTTCTCTCTTTGTTCTGGAGTAAGCTCTGCCAGAAACTCCTTTTGTTTGCCGGTGAGGCCAAGTTTAACAGTGCTCTGCTCCTCACTGCTGCTGTCTTTCTTTGGAGTCAGTGGCTTAGGACACAGAACGTAGTTGTGGTCCAACACCCTTCCTTTCCGACAATCTGCTTTTGGGGAGAGGTATCTGGGTGTGCATCCTTTCCCATCCTTGGGGTGGGGCCGCAAACATTTGGAGCACAAACCTAGCTTCTTCAGATGGGCTCTTTTACTTGAGAGATCCTGCTCTCTGAAGACCTTGCACGCAAATAGCTTGCCAGCGTGTGATTCATCTCCACAGACAGTGCAGCTGGGATGGTCGTCCCTCTGACCTGCTGTGGACTTAGTGAAAGCCTTCCTCCCTCTCTTATCTGGATTGTCTGCTGCACCCTTTTCCGCAGGGCCTTTGTCTACAGGGCTTGGCTCCAACTGATCCAACTCTTCAAGAATCTCCTCCTGCTTCTTCAAGAATTTCAGGAGGTTATCAAAGTGGTCCAGTGGAGAGAGCCTGTTTTCCGGGTCAGTTTTGTGCATAATCCACTACTTCTTGAGTGAGCTGGGAAGCTTGCTTTCGATAGACTGAGCAACAACATGATTCTTCACAGCGTCCTCTTCACCAAGAATCTGGAGGTTGTACAGTGCCCTTTCTACAGCCTGGATCAATTCAATGGTTCTTCTGGGATTATTTCCTCTGACAGGGGGAAGTACCTGGACCTCATTGGTGATTAATAGGACTATTTTTGCTTGGTCCCGTATTTGCAGTCCAGCAGCTAGAACACATCATCGGCGGATTCACAGCTAGTTAGCACGAGGTCCTTCTTCACTTTTTCATGGAGACTATTCAGTAAGTGGAGCCTTTTTATACACTCCGCACCATGTCGGTTACCCAACTCCTGTAGGTATTCCCACTCAGACTTCCAGCGGTAATAGTCCCTCATGTCACCAGAAAAAGTGGGTAGCCGTGCTCTTTCAAGACTGGTTTGAGGCTTGACTTTAGAGTTGCCTTGGGCCATTCCTGGGCTGCTGCTTTCCTGTGAGGGGGGCCAGGTGTTCATGTTTGCTGCCTTTGTGTCTGTTTTGGGCTTCAGCTTGAGACTGGTAGACATGTCAGGGAGAGAAAGGAAAGAAGAATCTTTTCGTGGATCACCAACCGCACTGCCATCATCTCCCAGGTTTCTTTCTCTACCCTTTACTTGGTCTGCCACATCCTCCTCCAGCTTTTCTGACAATGCCAGGACCCTCTTCTTTAGTGCCTTGTGGTGGGTCTTCAGATCTATCACCTTCGAGCTAGGAACCAACTCCTTCCACTCTACCAGCATTTCTACGAGTTCAGTGACCTCTCTTTCAAGACCTCTATTCCTCAGCCTGCGGTCTTTGATTGACTTCAGAGGGTTAACCTCCTCTTCCTCTGCCTGAGTGATGACCGAATCAGCCGTTTTGGCCTGCTTGAAAAACGCCTTCTCTGCATAGCCCGTCCAAAAGGTTTCCTGAGTGGCTTTCTTCACCTCAAGGAACTTGTTCTCACACTCAGTAGTCTTTGCATCGATTTAGTCTGCAGATGCTATGACCTCTTCATCCATTGAGTCCCTCAAGGCTTCGGCATACTCATGTCCCGCGTCTGTGACTTTAGAGAAGTCCGTTCTAAACATCTTCCATTCTCTGAGGATTTCAGTCAGTTCCAAGAGTCCTGCTTGGTGAGAGTATGAGCCCCTCTGGTGAATGACGCCTGTGCTCTTGATCGCACACTTTTAAGCTTTTCCAAGTCTGCCATTGTTCCTCCCTTTGTGTTGACTGGAGAGCTGCCACTACCAGTGTGTGCACTCGCTCCTTTATCCATAATCAACGGGCAGTTTGATTAATGGTAAACTTGGGGTCAGTCACAGGTGACCGGTCAGCTGATTGAGCCTCCTTGATGAGGCAGTCCGTGCCGGCTTTGCTGCACTTAATCTAGTGCAGTGGGCCTCGGTTTATAACTGTTCGGTTCTTTAAGATTCTCCCCACCGAACGGAGCGCCAAGAGAGGACACGTTGTTATAACTCTTTGTGGTCTTTATTTACTTTGATTGATTCCTGAATAAAGTTGTTTAATCCACAGATAACAGCCACAAATAGCAGGTTACAGACCTCCCAACATTTGGATTTTGCAATTAGTATTTTTTGCCGCAGTATCCTAATACTATACCGGGATAACTACACCGACATAATAACCCGAGCGCGTGTAGCGCCAAAGTGTACAATAATGTCAAAACTCTTAATAGAAGTGTAGAAGAATACTCACCCAACAAAGTGACATCCAAAGAAGCTGACAGTTGACCATGTTCAATGTGGAATGTCATCCAACAGAATTACTTAGTGACTGTCCTCCAATCACAGATTCATTTCTTCAGTAAACTTGGAAACTTAAAAGTCCTGGATCCCCCAGTCTACACAGACACTATGTGACACTAATAACGTGATAAATCCCAGGAATACACGTGTTTAACGGCCACACACTGCACAGTGCGCCTTATCAAAAGCGTTGATTTGGTAGCCTACTGCTGCAACAGCAAGCAACAGTTATCGGGCATTTATCTCTCTATGAAGCCGAAAATATCTCGAAATGATAGTTAAGAGTTAAATCCACAATTTACCGTTCTAGCGATGTCCAGCTCAAGGCTGACAGCGAAGTCGTTTTCCCGCAACAAAAAGTTTGATTTCTGCAAATTGCGGAATCGGTCAAATTGCGGAACCGGTCAACCCACTGTATATCGAAGATTACTCGCACCCGTCTCAGTAAAATTCATTTCGGGAAAGAACTTGAATGTTTTTCGATTTATAGCCTATACGGTTTCGTTTTAAAATGCTAATTGGCAATTTTTAACCATTTTTTCAAAACGTTTTGCATCTTCTGTATTTGTTTTAATGACTTCTCATCCATTCAGATAACCATTCAGATGTTCAAACAATATTCGCAAAGCTTGCAACCAGAAAATTATTGCGTACAATATGAATTTAGTTCGACCATAACGACTCTTGAATGCACTAAAAAATGCAAAATAAACTATTTGCGGAACCTTACACAGGATGTTTTAGAAAGCTTATTCTATATCTATCAATAAGGAAACGCAATTAAAAAAAAAGATCGGCTCAATAGCTTTTCTCTAAAGGACAATGTCACTTAAAATTGAATGGCTCTTTCGTAAACTGAATTCACGGAATTAAAGGCGGATACACTTGGCACTGATTCAATACAGCTAAGTTCGTGTCATCTCTATTTATCACTCATTGTCACCCTATATGCCCTTTAAGCTCATTGTAGCCTATTAAAGAATTAATGACCTGGTCAGCGCGTGGTAGAAATTTTCTATAAAATGCCCAACCATAAACTGACATCACATTCACAACTAGGGAACCTGTCACGATACGACGCATTTCCCCAGAGTTTAGGACGAAGATTGACTCCTTGGCGAGAGACAACCTCACACCTCTGCAGGTCCGAAAACGCATAATTTCGGAGAATAACGTGATCATAAGCTCACAGGCTATTAAGTTGTATATTGCCAATTTGTTTATTTATATTGTGGCTGGCTTTTCAAAGCCAATAAATCAATTGCAGCACACTTCGCTGAAGATCTACCCACAAACTCTCAGAATCACAGTTTCTGCAATAAAAAGACATATTTGAAATACCAAAAAAAATTTCCTTCAAGAATACAATTTCTTTTATTTCCCTGTCGAATTTAGCTATCATAATAGGCTATTTTTTTCTCGTTCATGCTAGGCTTTTTAAACAGAGGATCAGCCACGCGCTTTCCAGAGGTCGCATAAGCTCTCACTTCCACTTTCACTGCAAGAGAAAATTAAAAGATGTTAAAATACATAAGGGCAACTCACGTAATTCTAACAGTCAAAATGCCCTCTATTCTATAACTTACACGCGGTACTACATTCAGTTTCGCGGAGCCACATGTGGTTATTACTAGCGGTAAGTTGTCCGGTGATACGTCTCATTGGTTAGATTGTGGTTAGAAATGGGTAAGAAGGGCGAAATGTTCGAGATAACCGGGTGTGAACTAACGGCGTCTCTGGTTTTAACGGCGACTGTACTGTAGGATACAATCACTGTACTCTGAAGTACAGCACAGATGGGTGCCCTGGAGACGGGGTCTGGTCCGCTTGTCGTCTGCTATTCTCAAGCGCGCGAAAACGGTGCTTTTCAATTTTTGAAAAAATCGATCTTCCAATTCGTAAAAATTGGAACTGATTGCGTATTTTCGTAAATGGGCCCAACGTTCATAAAAAATACGGCTAATTCGTACATGTTGGGAGGTCTGAGGTTATAAACCTATAGAATAAAAAGGCTATGATGTAACAGCAATTTTGAAAGTCAAGTATATCCATATAAAACACACAAATATAAATATACTGTATGAATTCACATAAATATACATTCATAAACCACAATAATCAGTATTAATAAGTATTAAAAAAAGATATATATATATATATATATATATATATATATATATATATAATATAATTAATGTATTAATTGAATGGTCAATTAAAGCGCATTAAACATTGTATTGCCACACAGGCCACATTGCATCACTAATATTACACATTTAACCAATTACCCAAAAGTAATGGCCTAAATGCAACCAGTGAGTGTAGTTTTAAGTAGCAAAGCTGAGCATAGTAATTCATTATTAGTCTAAAGCGATTAACTAGATTACCCAGCCTGCATTGCGAGCAGGAAGACAGCCAATTACAAGCAACTACGTCACCCAACCAGCACCGCAAAACAGGAAATATACTCATGTGACAGTGAAAGCGCTACAATTCAAACATTAGACACGGATACTATTAAACCGGCAACGTTACACATCAGACCGCTAACAATGTTTTATCAGCGTGACCAAAGTAACAGTTATCAAGCTTATGAACCGCGCACATACACCGCGACAGCACGGCGGCAACACAAACAGACAAGCTTAAACCGCAGCTCAATGAATGGAAACAGCAGCTCACCTCTCCTGACGAAACGACATGCCAAAACTAGTGCTCGCTCCCGCTTATAGCCCGTGCTCGTTCATTGCTGGATTCTAACTTGCCGCAATGGGATTACTGGTCTACGTTTCAATTGTTTACTGGCCCGTGCTTCAATCAGGTAAGTGAACTTCCCACTTGTTCACCTGTGCGTAATTAATCACTAATCACCCGTGACTTTCCCGTGTCTCACCCGCAAGCTAGCGAACGCAATAGTGTTAGTTGAAGAATTCAAGAACTTTGTTAAGGATGATATTAAGACCTACCTTAATGAGAAGCAAGCACCGAATTTGCAATCAGCTGCCAAATTTGCAGACGAAAATTTTCTCACACATAAGTCCAAATTTCAGTCTAGCGGTAACAATAGATGGTCCCAATTTCGGAAAAAAAGGTAATGGTGATGGCGCTCAGAGATCCAGTCACAGGTCTGATCAAAGTGTGAAAGCTGACAGTAACAAAAGTGGTCTAGTTTGCAATTATTGCAAGAAATCTGGTCATGTTACAACTAACTGTTGGTTCCTTAAAGTTAAGAAAGAAAAAGAAAAGGATACCAAACCCAATGCCTTTGAGAAGACAAGGTTAGAAACCCCGATCTGCTAAATTGCCTGCTCCTTGTGGGGCTAAGAAGCCTGATACCTTATCAAGCCTTCTTAGAGGGATTTGTGGCTCTGAATGAGCATTCTCCTCCTGTACCCATATATATCCTGAGGGATACCGGAGCTTCTCTGTAACTTTTGTTGATGTTACCTTGGAGTTATGTGATGAGACCGCTTCTGGGGATTTCATACTTGTACAAAGTATTGAAGGGAGGACTGTATCTGTACCTTTGTGCTCTGTATTCTTGAAGGCTGATTTAGTTACAGGTGAAGGTGGGACTTATGTCAAGTCTTCCTATCAAGGGTGTTTCTCTGTTGCTAGGCAATGGCCTGGCTGGGGGCAATGTAGTTCCCCCTGTTCATCTTACTTCACAGCCGAGCACTGAAGATGGCGATGAAGACCCATCCCTGTATCCTTCCTGTGCAGTGACCCGTGCTATGGCCAAGAAGGCTCAAAAAGGAGATGATGTGGTGCCGTCCAGCACAGTGAATTGTCATGATTCAGTTGGTTCGCCTAATGACTCTGTTCAGCCTACTATGGTTTCTCCGTTTGAGGACATATCATACCGGGCCTGGTCATTCTCCCGCCTGATTAAAAACACCTGAACTGACTTCAGTATACCTTAGTGATATGAATGTGATGCAGAAGTTATCAAATTACTAGATGGCACAGATATATTGTAAAGGGTTAATTTAAGGTTCTTGGCTAAGGTGTTTGACTACGCCACCTGGGGCCTTTCACCTCAAGATATACTTAGTTGCCTCTAACACCTGGTTAAGACAAGAGGGCTATCCCCCACGGATACGTTAGGAAATACAGATACGTGAGATTTCAGTCAAAAGAATAAATTTATTATAGCTAATACAAAATGAAACAATATAAAAGGATGTCCCTTCAGTTTCTTTGTTTTGCTTTACATGGAGGTACTCCTACTCACAGAATGGGAACACTTCATACGGCACTTAGGGAAAGTAAAGACTGCCACACAACGTTAATTATCAATTGGCACAGGGGACTAAATGAAGCAGCTGTAGAGGGGTTGGTTACCTGTCCTAGAAGAGTGAGGCTGACACACCAAACGTGCTCTTGACTCTGGTGCCTATCAACACACACAAACAGACACACACGCAGATACTGCAAAGCAAGTGATCACAGCAAATGGTGGGATGCTCTTTACCACTATAAGTACTGTGTGCAGTGCGCGAAGAGGACTCAGATCCGGCGACCTGCCCCGATGAACAGCTGAAATGCTGCATACGGCTATAAAGAAAATGCAAGAAAGAGGTTGGTTAAGACCAGCTGCAGGAACCTGAAAAGAACACACAAATGACCTAATTTGCTACCACAACAGCAGTAGACGAACGGTGGCAGTCTGTACTTCCCAAGGCCAGCACAGCGATATGGAAAAGAAAGAAAAGAAGACTAACCCAAAAATGCACGCAGAGCCCAAACGGAGTGCTGAGCACACAAAATAAATCAAAATAAACAAAGATACAAAAGGGCAAAGACTAAAATGCAGTACCAAACTAACACAAGGCAAAGCAGCAGTGGCAAATCGTTCTGTTAAAAAAAACAGACAGTTAGTTGAGAGCGCAGTAGATAAAATGAGCATTAACAAACAAGTAAGTTGACCCATATGAAGTTAGCACATCAAGCATTACTCCAATTTACCTCCATGTACTTTAGGCTCCCTTGAATAAATACTGGCACCTGACGTCTCAGGCCCAGTCTCAAACGGAACCCTTAACACGATTGAGGAGAACGTGTTAACAACAATCACAAGAAAAATTCATCCGCTACAACCCCAGGATAGCGTTTACCGCTGTTCCCCACTGCTTCAGCAATCATACATGAACATCATAACATTTCATTACCGTATACTGCCGGAACGTTTCCCGATTCCTCAAGCAGCAAGGCACAGACCGTGCTGTCGGCGTCCTTCAAAGCAAACCCTTGGTTGAAAACAAATAAATTAAATTTACGTCCCCCCACTACGTGCCGACATGCATTTATATCAAGCTACTTAGTAGAGTATTTGATACCTTCGGTAGTATATTCCCACACTACCCGGAAGCGTTAGGCAACGTTATGCTGCGGGACACCTGTTTAAAAATAGTTTACCATTAAAAACCATTACTCACAACGTGCTACACAGAAAAAAATAATCTAGCAGCCCATACCTTCCTGGTGAATACGGCGAGGGCGAAGCATGATCCAGTATATCCGAACTTTTTGTAGCCTGTCCAAAAGGCAGCTTTATACGAGTTATGCACCTAAACAATGAATGAATAGCCACTGAGATGCTACCTAAAGGGCGTGTCTGCAAAGGAAAAAGCTAACGGTGGCTGCTGGGGGACAACAGTAACGCACAGAAAGGACTGCCGGTTACATTCGTTGGTTTTTTTTTCTCTTTTTCATTAATTTGTTGTAACTGGCTTTTGGGGGGGGGGGGGGTTTGGTCATCGGTCTAGGTCCTGCTGTTGTTCTGTACGTCTGTTGAAGTTGCACAAAACACGAGAAAACTGGTTCTGCACAAATTTGAAAACTGGTGTGTATATATGTAATTACTGCTGGAACCTTAATAAAAAGAAGATTATATATATAATGTAAAAAATATTTACCACCTCTACATACAGAATAGTGTTGTGGGGAAACATATGAGCCTCCCAAACCATAGGTTCACCTGAAGATCAGTAAGTGGGTTGAGTTCATCGACCTTTCCAGAATACTGGAGTGTGCATGCACATTGGTTGACTACTGATATGGTCATTATGCAAGACTTTTTCCTCTAGCTGGCCTTGAGGGCCTGCAGAAGCTTCTTTATCAGGTTGTTTGTGATAGATTTGAGTTTTTGCCTCTTCTCAGCTCCACATTCTTACAGAAGTTTGAAAGGCCCGGCGGAGTTCTTTCTGTTGAAATGAAGCTTAGCAAAAGTTCAGTCAGGAAGACTCTCTCTCTTTCCCGCTTGTCAACCCTGTCTATTTGTTCATGCATGTTCACTCGTGATTTTCCACAGACAATATCCGGGGCTGTCAATGAGCAGTCAAATGGCATAGCAGCTGATCGCTTCCATCCAACCAGGGCACACCTCAGTCGCATCGCTAGCCAATCATTCTGCTGCCATCTTCTATAAATATGTTGGGCTCTAATTTCGTAGACCAGGCGCAGGGGCGGCGCATGGGGGGTGCGCAGCGCCAACAGGGTGTGTCCAGGCGTATGTGGCAATTTCGTGCCCGGCGTAGCCTGGCGCAAGTACTCCTCTGTCCCGCCTCTGTCCCTCCCTCCAGCGCAAGTTGGCAAAGAAGGCGACACAGCCGAGTCAATTCTTGCTCACTGACAAGAGAAACGATGGATAGCGTGTTCCCATTAGTTACAAACTGTTGCTGCTTTAAATTTTGGGATTAACATGCATGGACAACAATGCAAGATACGTGACACATTTATTTTCAATATGTGATCTTAACTCAGTACGAGATCAAAGCAATCAGGCTGTATTCCTTTCCCCCACTGAAGACAACAAACCTAAGTGACAATAATAGTAGCCTAGTATTAAGCCGCTTGCACACTGGACGCGAAACGAATTTTTCGCTCGACAGATTGCGTCTTGTGTCCGAAAGTCTGACAGGGTTTTAATAAATCTCCGTGTCCGACAGTCTATTATAGTTTTTAATGTCTTCAAATATGCTGACTCTTTTAGATATTAAACGTGAATGTTTTGACAAGAGGGCTCAGTTCTTTAAGATGAGTACCGAGAATTTTAATCAATGTTTCTGTTTAAGCTCTGCTCAATCAAGTGAGTCGACACTGGCGCGAGACAATGTACAATGCCTCCGTGTCTGACAGCCAAAAGAAAAGAGGAGGATGAGAACAGATTGATAACGAAATAAAGAATAAAAAGAAACATTTTAACGACAGAACATCCAATGAACACTGCGATTTATTTATTGGCGGGTCATCTTTGTTGGATATCCCGGTTGTTGGTTTTTATTCTTTATTTCATTATAAATCTGTTCTCATATCAATACTTTAACTTTTTGCTGGCTGGTGGACATGGAGTATTTTGCATTTCGTGTCGGACAGTCTTGATCGTGCATGTGATAATTTCTTCACACTATCAATGGTCATGGAATTGATTTCCTCACGCACTATTTTATCTCTGCTTTGGAAATAAAGCATGAATCTGTTCGGTCCATCTGACTTATTTTCAAAAGAAAGACCGAATAAAGACTGCTGTCTATCTTCAACGAAAACAGACGAATAGGCTAAAAAGACCAAGAAAAGTCGATAGCTATCAATTTGCAGTTTGTGAAGGTCGAACACAAACATAGCCAAGTTTGCACGTCTCATAATTCCTGGAATACTCGGAAAAATTAGAACTTTTATAACTTTCGGACACGGAGCTATATTAAAACCCTGTCCGAATATCGCGTCTTTGCATTGACTTTGTCTGTAATCAGTCGTGCAAAAAATTTGTTTTGCATCCAGTGTGCAAGCGGCTTTCATGAGCATAGAACGCAAGCATCCGATATAGATACAGTTTGTGGTTGGCTGAGAAAGATGTGAAGTCGTTAGATTGCATCACAGATTCAGCTGCGTTGATCAAGCCGGGTCAAGTTTCCATTACGCGTGGCAACCGCCTTTAATCTGACATCAGGACAATCGATATAGATACTATCATTTATGTCCTTATTCAGATAGTTACATTAAATAGTGCTTCCTGTAATTATTTCTTGCATTGAAATGTGCCTTACATTCTGTAAACCTGCCTGTGAGATTTCGGTGACGTGTGTGCACTCTGCGCCGGTCAGCCAAGTTACCACTGCACGGAAATTAAACCAGGTTGGAGCTGGCGAGTTTTCTGCGCAACTCCAGCGGAGACTTTTTCTACGAAATTGTCACTGCGTCTTGATGAATATGTGACACCTCCCCCTACTACGCCGCCACACCCATCTCGGCGCACCTTCGTCTACCAAAGGCTGCGCACCTCACGAAATTACCACTACGCGGGCTGCGCCGTACGAAATTACCACTGCGTGGGCTGCGCCTCGCTATGCCACCTGCGCTGCGCCAGGAAATTAGAGCTTCATTTTCTCTGCCCTAGTTCACCCATGCTGCCGCTCGCTGACCCTCCACCGCCCAAACACCGCGGTGTTTTTGTTGGCCGGAGTGCCCATTTTTCCCCCCGGTTTATTTCTGTGTTTATTTTGTAATGTGAGTTTAGGCCACTAGATGGCAGTATTTACCTTTTTTTTGTTAAGCTCAGACTGGAGTCATGTTTAGACATGTCCTGGACATGTCTGGGGCAAGTCTCAGAAAATAAAAAAAAGAGGTCTAAATGTGGGTGGGGTCTGCAAAAGAGTATATAAGGAAAAGAATTGAGACAGTAAAGTAGTAGGAGAAATTGCAGGAAGATGACCAGACCTGCCATTCTGTTCAAGACCTGTGACGTTTCTTTTGTGGATTTCTTTGCCTGTGTTTGAGCATTTTCATCATCCAGGACATCACCAAGCCACCCCCACGAAAAGGGATTGTAAATATTTATGTTTTGTACATAATTCAATCTTGGTCTATAGGTTAGTTAGTTGTTATGGTGTTTGTTAATTAAATGTGTTGAGGTTTTTAAAACTGTGTCTGTCATCCCTTGCTGTTGCTGTTGTGTTATAAATGTAATAACAAATTGGGGCCATAACAAATTGGGGGCTCGACCGGGTGAGACCATTGTGAGAGTAATTTATTAAAAATCTAACATTTCAGATTGTAAAATTGTTTTTGTGAATTTTCATATATAAATATATTGACAACAGCAATGGATGATTTCTTGGCATCACCAACCGTAGGGGTTTTGAAGTCTTTTAAAAAGACAGAACTGTTGGAAAAATGCAGACATTTGGAGCTGACAGAGGTAAAACCAGCCATGCGAAAAGCAAGACTGGCTCGAGAGATAGTTGAATATTACATTGATGAAAATGTGTTTGCACCCGGAGATCTGGAACAGTTTCCAGTGGAAAATCCAAATATAGAAATGGAACTTAAATTAAAAATGCTAGAGATTGAAAGGGAGGAAAGAGAAAAAGAAAGGGAGGAAAAAGAAAAGCAAAGAGAATTTGAGAGGGAAGAAAGAGAGAAAGAAAGGGAAGAAAAAGAAAAACAAAGGCAGTTTGAGTTAGAAAAATTAGCAAGAGAAGAGAAAATAGAAAGGGAGGAAAAAGAAAAACAAAGAGAATTTGAGTTAGAAAAATTTGCAAGACAGAGAGATTTTGAATTAGAGAAAGATCTGGAACAGTTTCCAGTGGAAAATCCAAATATAGAAATGGAACTTAAATTAAAAATGCTAGAGATTGAAAGGGAGGAAAGAGAAAAAGAAAGGGAGGAAAAAGAAAAGCAAAGAGAATTTGAGAGGGAAGAAAGAGAGAAAGAAAGGGAAGAAAAAGAAAAACAAAGGCAGTTTGAGTTAGAAAAATTAGCAAGAGAAGAGAAAATAGAAAGGGAGGAAAAAGAAAAACAAAGAGAATTTGAGTTAGAAAAATTTGCAAGACAGAGAGATTTTGAATTAGAGAAAGATCTGGAACAGTTTCCAGTGGAAAATCCAAATATAGAAATGGAACTTAAATTAAAAATGCTAGAGATTGAAAGGGAGGAAAGAGAAAAAGAAAGGGAGGAAAAAGAAAAGCAAAGAGAATTTGAGAGGGAAGAAAGAGAGAAAGAAAGGGAAGAAAAAGAAAAACAAAGGCAGTTTGAGTTAGAAAAATTAGCAAGAGAAGAGAAAATAGAAAGGGAGGAAAAAGAAAAACAAAGAGAATTTGAGTTAGAAAAATTTGCAAGACAGAGAGATTTTGAATTAGAGAAATTCGATAGAGAAGAAAGACTCCAAATGGAGCAACTAAAAATTAAAATTGAAACTAAAAATAAATTTTGTGCCAGTCAGGAGGTAAAACTGGTGCCTCCATTTTCGGAAAAGGATGTTGACAACTATTTCCAGTGTTTTGAAAAGGTAGCAAAGAGTTGCCAGTGGCCAAAGGAACACTGGCCTCTGATGTTGCAAACTGTCCTCAAGGGTAAAGCTCAACAAGCGTATTCGGCTTTGTCTGCAGATGATTCCTCTGATTATGAGGTTGTCAAAAAGGTTATTTTGAGAGCTTATGAGTTGGTTCCAGAGGCTTACCGACAGAAATTCAGAGGTCTGAAGAAATCTGAAAATCAGACTAATGTTGAATTTGCTAATGAAAAGCAGGTTTGCTTTGAGCGCTGGTGTACTTCTATGGAGGTCAAGGATGATTTCAACTCACTAAAAGAGATGGTGTTAGTTGAAGAATTCAAGAACTGTGTTAAAGATGATGTTAAGACCTACCTTAACCCCTTTGTGCAGAAGCCAAATTTGGCTATTTTTGGGTTACCCACTTTAATGCTGTATAATTCAAGATTAAAGTTTCATAAAGAGGAAAAATGTGGCTCAATTCTGAAAAGACACTTACAGCATTTAGAATTACATAGTATTTCAGTTAATTTTCATGATTATGGTAGAGAAAATGAGCTGCAAACATAAAAAATCTTCATGAGAATTCACCATTGAAATTGCAAAAAAAATAATTCTGAGGATTGAAAAACTGCTGGGGCTTAAAACTATACATTTCTGGGATCATAAACTCCTTGACCACAAGTACAATTCATCTTCAACATTACATTCTAGATTACCTACATGCTTTTAGCCAAATTATACAGCTATCCAAGTGTCTCCCCGAAGTCTCAAAATGAAGTCCAGTCAAATCATAAAAAAATCATGTATATAACACAAATAAAGTTTTAAGGCATGAAATTTAATATGAACAAATGATTTTCTGGTTGAGTTTAGTATGAATTTATCAATCTCAGTGCAGTTGAATATCAATGGTCACCAGTAACCACTCCAAAACACAAAACATGCCTTTTCTCCATAATAAAGTTTAGAGTTTTGCCCATTTTACTTTAAAGTGCCAGCACAAACACGCATTAAATAAACTTCTTATTAAACGGTTAGAACATTCACCCTGTAATGGAAGCTACCAGTCCCCTCTTCTAAGCTCACAAACTCATTTCAACACTTATAAGGAACAAGTGCAACTCACTAACTCAGTAATATCTGAATTCTGAAATATACCTTATTTTAACTGAACAGACACTCCACTTTCAGGGATCAATCCATTGCCTCCCTGGATTCAAAAGAAACGTGCAATGAACGTACCAGGGGGTCCACCCAAATGCACGGGCAGTTCGCGTTTTAAACAGGAAAAAAAACCTCGACATTCGACTTTGTTGAGTACGTATACATTCCAAAAAGAAAACAACAACAACAACAACAACAACAAAAAAATAACAAAGTATCAGCCTCACCTTTTTCATGAATCCCTGCTCCAGACCGATGTATCCAGTAGCAGGGATCCTCCGGTCCTGTTTCATTCTACATAATTCCAATTGACCATATCCTTATCTCATTTAGATCCTATAAATGTAACTGAACACTTCAAGGCCAGTTTTGCGAACGTGTTTTCTATAAATCGCGTCTATTTTAACCGCGTAATGTGCATAACGTAGACAGGATACAACCGAACATGCTGATACGCATTGGTTTGTATGGTCTGTGTTTGTCCAATCAATGTGTTTCACTTACTCTAAAATGTTTAAACACTCGGGATTTGGATAAGAAACGAGCCGATCAATACATTTTTACCGGGTTAGCTTTGCGAGGGCATGAAGTGCAACTATACAATTACGCAGAAGAGCTTGAGTGATTGGCTATCAACGCCAGTACTCGGGTGGATATAATGAAGCGCTGGATTTGTCAATGAATGGATCTGCGCGTAAATCCACGGTAGGAAACTACGATTTTTTTTGTACGTGACGACAGTAATTAAAAGTAGAATGTGAGAGAATCAATACCATGTCGATTTTTTTGCCTCAGAAAACTGATTTTTCTGAACCATTACTTGGAATACTGTTGGCTCACTGTGGCTTATCTGGTTGCTACAGAGGATAGCGATTTTTTCTGTGTCAAGATATCGTTTTTTTAAACTGCTGGATCGATACTATAGGCAAGGATACTGACCAGTTTGCACATCAGGCTTAGCTGAGGAGTTTAATTCATGCAGCTCTTGAAAAACAGGGCGTGGAGTGAACTTCCCCATATTCAGAACCGCGTTCGAGGTCTGCTTGCTTGTGAACATTCAATAACTGATCCGAGGGTGCCATTTATTGATCGAGTACAATAACAGCGTGCTTCCAGTTTGCAGGTCTATAGATGCGGGCGTCTACATCTGCAGAAAGGGGTTAATGAGAAGCAAGCACTGAATTTGCAATCAGCTGCCAAATTTGCAGATGAATATGTTCTCACACATAAGTCCAAATTTCAGTCTAGCAGTAATAATAGATGGTCCCAATTTCAGAAAAAGGGTTATGGTGATACCCAAGATTCTTCACCCAAAGACAAAGACAAATCTGGTGATGGTGCTCAGAAATCCAGTAACAGGTCTGATAAAAGTGTGAAAGCTGACAGTGACAAAAGTGGTCTAGTTTGCAGTTATTGCAAGAAATCTGGTCATGTTACAACTAACTGTTGGTTCCTTAAAGCTAAGAAAGAAAAAGAAAAGGATACCAAACCAAATGCCTTTGTGAAAACAAGGTTAGAAACCCCTGTAGTAGATAACCAATCTGCTAAATTGCCTGCTTCTTGTGGGGCTAAAAAGCCTGATACAGCTGACTTCGTGAGGGAGGAATTTCTTCCATTTGTGTCAGAGGGATTTGTGGCTCTGAATGAGCATACTACTCCAGTCCCCATATATATCCTAAGGGATACCGGAGCTTCTCAGTCACTTTTGTTGATGGACTCCTTGGAGTTACGTGATGAGACCGCTTCAGGGGATTTCAGACTTGTACAAGGTATTGAAGGGAGGACTGTATCTGTGCCCCTGCGCTCTATATTCTTGAAGTCAGATTTAGTTACAGGACAGGTAAAGTGGGACTTATGTCAAGTCTACCTATAAAGGGTGTTTCTCTGTTGCTAGGCAATGACCTGGCTGGGGGCAAAGTAGTTCCCCCTGTACATCTTACTTCACAGCCGAGCACTGAAGATGGGGATGAGGACCCATCTCTGTATCCTTCTTGCGCAGTGACTCGTGCTATGGCCAAGAAGGCTAAAGAAGAAGATGATGTGGTGCCGTCCAGTACATTGAATAGTCAGGACTCAGGTGGTTCGCCTCATGACTCTGATTGGCCTACTATGGTTTCTCCGTTTGAGGACTTATCAGATACTTTTATCAGTTCTCTATTCAGCCAGCCGGATGGGTCTGGTGATTCTGATGTGTCTGGAGACTTGTCTCTGTCCAGAAAGCGGTTGATTGAGGAGCAAACTAATGATCCTGAAATTTGTGTACTAAAGAGGAGAGCCCTTCCTGATAAAGAAATAGACGCAGTTCCAGTTGGGTATTATCTCAAGGATGGTGTGTTGATGCGGAAGTGGCGCCCTCCTGATATCCCTGCCAATGCAGATTGGGCAGTGGTCAGGCAAATTGTTGTTCCGAAGGTCTATAGGAATGAGATCTTAACAATGGCTCATAGTTTACCTTTAGGAGGTCATCTTGGTGTTAACAAGACTGTTGATAAGATCATGAAACACTTCTTTTGGCCTGGGCTTCAGAAAGACGTTTCCAACTTTTGCAAAACCTGTCACACTTGTCAGGTAGTTGGAAAACACCAGTTAGACCCACCTGTAGCTCCATTGCAGCCTATCCCAGCATTTGGGGAGCCATTCTCTAGGGTCATTGTTGATTGCGTTGGTCCATTACCCAAGACTAGATCTGGAAATTAGTACTTGTTGACAATCATGTGTGCAACTACCAGATTCCCCGAAGCCATACCTCTACATAACATCAAGGCAACTGCAATCTCGAAGGCTTTGATAAAGTTCTTCACGTTGTTTGGCCTTCCCAGGGAAATTCAGTCAGACCAGGGTAGCAATTTCACTTCAGGATTGTTTCAGCAGGTTGTGTATGAACTAGGTGCAAAGCAGATTCTTTCTAGTGCCGATCATCCAGAAAGTCAGGGTGCCTTAGAGCGGTTTCATTCCACTCTCAAGACAATGATGAGGACTTATTGTTATGACCATGAGAAAGACTGGGATGAAGGTGTTCATTTGCTGTTGTTTGCAGCTAGAGAAGCAGTGCAGGAGTCTACTGGACTCAGTCCATTTGAGCTAGTGTTTGGTCATGAAGTGAGAGGACCTTTGCTATTGTTGAGTGAACAATGGCGAGAGGAAGAGCCGCAAATCAGTCTGTTAGACTATGTTAGCAAGTTCAAGGAAAGATTGGGTGCAGCTTGTGACCTAGCCAAAGAGAACTTGAAATCAACTCAGGGAAAAATGAAAACTTGGTATGATCATAAGGCTAGAAGCCGTGAGTTTAAACCAGGAGACAAGGTCCTTGTGTTGTTTCCCTTGCAGTCCAATCCATTGCAGGCTAGATTTCATGGTCCTTATGAAATTCCTGACAAAACTCAATGATCTCAATTACATTGTAAAGACGCCAGATAGGAGAAAGCCAAAACAGTTGTGTCACATTAACATACTGAAGCCTTATCATGACAGAATTGCTAGGGTTGCATCTGTCACTTCAGATTCTCCTATGGTCAAAACGTGTGAAGATGAGGAAGAGTTTCAAGATGATGAACCTAGAATTAAAGCTGAAGTTCTTTCATGCAAATTGTCAAATTCTGAAGTGTTGCAAAATCTTGATGTAAAACTCCAGCACTTAAAACCCACACAGAAAGATCAGTTTGAGAGGTTGATCAAGAAATATGAGGATCTGTTTCCTGATGTTCCAAAAAGAGTTTCTATAGCCTCTCATGATGTAGATGTTGGTGATGCCAAACCAATAAAACAGCATCCGTACTGGATGAATCCTGAAAAGAGAAAGATTGCTGAGAAAGAGGTTGAGTACATGTTAAAACATGATATTATCAGACCCTCCAACTCCGATTGGAGTTCACCCTGTGTGCTAGTTCCAAAACCTGATGGAAGTACTAGATTCTGTACAGATTATCGCAAAGTCAATGCTGTAACTAGAACTGATGTGTTTCCAATACCTAGGATTGATGATTGTATTGATAGTGTAGGGCAAGCAAAGTTTCTGACCAAGATTGATTTATTGAAGGGTTATTGGTGTGTGCCTTTAACTGAGAGGGCCAAGAGCATCTCTGCTTTTGCCACACCATCTGGATTGTACCAGTATGAAGTCCTACCCTTTGGCATGAAAAATGCCCCAGCCACGTTCCAAAGGATGATACAGTCTACAATCGCCGGATTGCCACACACGGGTGCGTACATCGATGACCTGATCACATGGAGTGACTCCTGGGAAGAACATCTAAAAGATGTAGAGACGTTGTTCCAGCGCCTGACCCAGGCTAACCTGACTGTTAACCTGAGCAAGAGTGACTTTGGTTGTGCTACTGTCACCTATCTTGGCTACGTCATAGGCCAGGGTAAGGTGGCACCCATAAATGCTAAAGTCCAAGCCATCATGGACTTTCCAGTTCCTGACAACAAAAAAGCTTTGCACCGCTTCCTTGGAATGATCGGGTACTACCGCAAGTTCTGCAAGAACTTTGCTGAGATTGCTCTCAGTCTAACTAACCAACTGAAAAAAGGCGTAAAGTTCACCTGGGATGATGCATGCCAGAGAGCCTTCGATCGCCTGAAGTCTCTGCTGTGTCACTTCCCCGTGCTCAAATCTCCTGACTTCAACAAACCGTTCTCCATCGCGGTCGATGCTAGCGACCAAGCTTGTGGATCTGTGCTCCTACAGAGAAGTGACTCTGATGACATTGAGCATCCCGTGGCATACTTCTCCAGGAAGTTCAATCGCCACCAAAGGAACTATTCCACAATAGAGAAGGAACTGTTGGCTCTGGTCCTTTCTTTACAACACTTTGAGGTTTATGTTTGTACAGGACAAAAGCCAATGATTGTGTACACTGACCACAATCCGTTAATGTTTTTGAGTAAGATGAAAAACAAGAATCGCAGATTGTTGAATTGGAGTTTGATTTTACAGGAGTTTGACTTGGAAATTAAGCATGTGAAGGGTACAGACAATGTAATTGCTGATTGCTTATCCCGTGTTTGAATGTGTATATATATATCATGTGTTTGAATATTGTATGATATGTGTATATAGACAAGTGTTCACTTAACCATTTTGTATTGAAAAGAAAAATTTTGCCTTTATGAGTCAAAATTTTTCCCTTTTGGAATGGAGGTGTAATGTGAATATAGGCCACTAGATGGCAGTATTTACCTTTTTTTTGTTAAGCTCAGACTGGAGTCATGTTTAGACATGTCCTGGACATGTCTGGGGCAAGTCTCAGAAAATTAAAAAAAAGAGGTCTAAATGTGGGTGGGGTCTGCAAAAGAGTATATAAGGAAAAGAATTGAGACAGTAAAGTAGTAGGAGAAATTGCAAGAAGATGACCAGACCTGCCATTCTGTTCAAGACCTGTGACGTTGCTTTTGTGGATTTCTTTGCCTGTGTTTGAGCATTTTCATCATCCAGAACATCACCAAGCCACCCCCACGAAAAGGGATTGTAAATATTTATGTTTTGTACATAATTCAATCTTGGTCTTTAGGTTAGTTAGTTGTTATGGTGTTTGTTAATTAACCCTGTAAGACCCAGACATAGTAAAACATTAAAAAAATATTCAACCTCTTAGATGGTGTTGTAGGAGGCCTTTGATGATGAAAATGAAGTGTTTGTAAAAAATTTTTGTTTTTGTAAGGTTTTATGGGAACGTTGTAATATTACAACGCTGGGTGAAATGGGTAGCAGAATTTCCTGTAGGCTATCTGTACTCATTGTCTGAACAGAAAGGTACAAATGTTTGTACCTCAGTAAAAAACACTAAGGGTTCATTTGCATGTTTGATTGCTTACTACTTTGCCACAGAACAGTATATAATATGAATAATAATAATAATAACATTAGTCATATTTTTATGAATTAAATATTTTATTTAAAAACAAATAAATAAAAACAGGAACACGCACATGCATGTAGGCAAATATGTACACTATAGAAATATGTACAAGGGGTATAAGGAGTAGTAGGTTGGGGAGTAGTGCAGTAATCAATTACAGTGATAGTTCCAGAAACAGTCCCTGTCCTCTGAAAAGCACAGACGAACATCACACTTGCGGCATTGTGTGTTGGTATACCCTTTAGAGCAATGTCTGCAGCGCCCTCTCTTTGTCTTCATTGGGAAATGTCCAATGAGGTCCTTGCGTGCATCCAGTGGCGGGTGTGCACATGGCCTCTTCTGTGGGACGCTGTTTGGACTCCCATCACCCGAGGATGGTCTCTTCTGTCCATTCGAAGGGCTGCCTCTTGTCACCATCCGTCTTTCTGGGCTGCCTGAAGATGGTCGTCCCCTCTTTGGAGTTTTGACTGTGTCCACCAGAATGAGAGAGGATGCTAGCTCTGCCTGGAAATGTGTCAGGTTCAGTGTCTCTTTCTTGGAGATCTTGAGAGCTTGGCAGTCCCGCTTGTAGAGGAGCCAGGCGTTGACCACAGCGAGGGTGATGGTGTGCCAGAAGATGTACATGTACCAGCGGCGGGATTTCAGGGGGAACTTATATTTGGCTGTAAACGAGTCTAACAAATCCACACCTCCCATGTATGTGTTGTAGGTACCCACAATGTACGGCCTTTCAACTTCAACGTAGGTCTTGTTGGCTTTGTCCCAGCGTTGAATCTTCTGCACTGGTTCTGTTCCAGCAAAGGATGACACAAGTGTGACCGCTCTGTTGTCATACCATTTGACAGCACAGATGTTGTGTTTCACCTCCACTCTGTGGTCAAAGGTTCCTCTCCCCTTCTTTTTCAAGCTCTTGTCGTCTTCTAGGTTACAGTTGGGTAGGCGCACCTGCCTGGCTGTTCCCACATAATGGATTCCACGATCAAGGAGCTTCTCTATCAGTGGAACAGAGGTGAAGTAGTTGTCTGCATAGATTTTGTAGTTCTGACCTTCTGGCAGTGTTGAAGCAAGTTTCATCACGGCATCACCTGACAAACCAAATTCAGACTTGGCTCGTATTCCGTTGTTGCTTCCTTGGTACACATCAAAGTCACACATCATGCCAGACGTTCCAGCTCTCACCCATACTTTGAAGCCCCATGGGTGTGGCTTGCCTCGAATCATCATTTCATCCACAGAGTTGTGCTCTTCTGGTACCACCTGCAGGCACATCTCTCTGAATGAATTAAGCCATGGTCTGATTTTCCAGAGTTTGTCCCTTTTGTCTGTGTCTGACACTGTCAAGTTGTTGACTAAATGCAAGAATGTCAACAGAGACTGGAATCTGTTGCGTGGCATCACATCAGCAACAGGGGCGTGCCGTGTGTCTGTCTCCCAGTACATTCGCATTCCAGCCATTTGTACTCGGCCCATCTTCAGGTACATGCCCATCATTTTTTCCATTTCCTTTTTGTTGGTGTTTACGGATCTTCCGGTTGCTTGAAAGCTGTACTCATTTGTGTTCCTTGTGAGTGACTCAATCATGTCTTCAGACACAAATTGTCTGAAGTATTCGAGTGGTGTGTAGAGGGAAGGCACTTCTTCGGTGAGAGGTGGACCAGAAAAATCCGCATTAGGGCTGATGTAATGTTTTTTCTGCCAGCGATATCTATCACGGGTCTTGGCATGTTTGGCCGGTTGGGGCTCAGTGTCCACATCAGCTGGGCAGTCAATGGGTGGATAGTTTTCTTTGTCCACTTCTACATGGGCCTCATCATCTGAGTCTTCATCGGTTTCATCAAAGACTATGTCCACATCACTCTCTCCATTCTGGACAGCATCAATGACATCCTGCACAGTATAGTAAGGCTTTCTCCTTGCTGAAGACATTCTGAAATTAAAAAAATAAAATGGAAATACCTTTAGTACATGGGTGGTGGGGCAAAGTGTTTACACTTTTCACTAAAGCATCCTATTTACACATTTCACTAGTCACACAATACTGTCTGGCCAACCTATTGTTCTCTGATTATCAGGTGAGAATGTTCAGGAATGTGGAATTATCATCCTAAAAGAAATGCATGCAGCATTCCTTTTAGGATGATAATTCCACATTCCTGAACATTCTCACCTGTTCAACCTGTTCCACCATCTGAGCCACAGCGTCCAATGCAACAGGCATCCCCCAGTCTCCCCCCAGAACTAACTGCTTTGATTAAGAATTGAGCCAAAATAATGGGCACATATGTACAAACAGAATGGGAAACTGAACTGTTGAAGGTCATTACTATAACATTATAAGCAGTAGAAAGTGATATACTATTGCAATATATTTTGTAATTCAGCTTCTAGTACAATGGGTTCCAAATAGTATTGGATTGGAAATTAAAGTAAAAATAAATATACAGCCTACATAATATATAATAAGGTCTGGAATGTGTATATATATTGTGAAAACTAGAAGGTCCCCTTCAAAATGTCTATTTAGACTACACTTAGCCAGGTATGTTGTAAACTTACAACATGGCTATTTTGACTACCACACTCTCCCAGTGTTGTATAATTACAACGTATATACAACATGCTCTAATTTACATTTGAGGAATGTATTTCACAATAACTACATATGTACATGTTCGAGACAGTGTAATGATCACCAAAAAAATATTAAAGGCATTTTACTTACTTAAATCAGATAAATCCAGTCCAATGAAACAAAGTGTTGTTCCTCAGCCGAAGTTTTGCAGCTTGTGAAAGTTCTGGACCTGTGGGCCGGACTTCTATACAAATGTCCTATCCAATAGCATTGTGAGACTGAACAATAGGACCCAATGACTATGCTAATGTGAAAAAACAACAAAAAAAAAAACATTAATACCTTTTTTTGGAAAAAATAAAAATGTTGTAATTCTGCAACGTCGGGTCTTACAGGGTTAAATGTGTTGAGGTTTTTAAAACTGTGTCTGTCATCCCTTGCTGTTGCTGTTGTGTTATAAATGTAATAACAAATTGGGGCCATAACAATTTTAATAAATATCTTTTTGGATCCCCGCATCTGGCGTCTCACTCCCCTTTTGTGTCTCCCTCCTGTTTCCAGAAAGGTATTCCGAGTTTCCGAGTTCCCCTGTGTTTTTCCCCCTCGTATTCGTAACAGAAGTCAGATCTCCCCGAGACGCCAGCGGGATCCCCTCTTTAGTTGCCCCTTTTTCTTTGGTCCCTCCCTTCCCCCCCTGAGTTTCCGAGGTTCCTTGTGTTCCCCTGAGATTTCGCGTTCCTTGTGTTTCCGAGTTCCCCTTTGTGTTCCCCTGTGTTCCTTGTTCTGTCTTCAGAGAGACAGATTCTACAGACAATTAGGCTTTATTGAGGCATACTGATAAATGTAAAGCCAAGTTTTTGGCCAAGAAGAACTTATTTCTTACTTTTCACACCCAGTTTTTAGACCCTAATCACAGGAAATACAGCACCCTCAATAATTATTGGCACCCCTGGTTAAGATGTGTCAAAAGCCTTAAAATAAATTCAATTTTTATTGCAGAAGCATACTGTCACACTGAAAATTGTAGAAAAATGTAAACTTCAACTAAAGTGAATTTTAAGGGGAAAAAAATCCCTGACTAAGAAATAACTAATTTCATAAAATCACCTGTTCCACAATTATTGCCACCCCTAACAATTCCTAGGAATTAAATGTAATTGAAATATTTCTGTCATTTCTACAGTCGCTTACAAAGTTGATCTGAGTATCTAGGAACATTTAATTAGTAATTCATCACTTCCTGTTTCCCTGGGGTATAAATATGACATGACGCAGAGGACATTTCTCTTATCCACTCTTCAACATGGGAAAGACTAAGGAACGCACCATTCAAGTAAGGCAGATGTGTGTCGACCTTCACAAGTCAGGCAATGGCTGCAAGAAAATAGGCATTTGCCTGCACCTGCCCATATCTACTGTCAGAGGAATCATTAAGGAGTTTAAAACAACTGGAACAGTGGTAAACAAGCCTGGACGAGGATGCAAGGTTATTTTGCCACCGCGCACAGTGAGGAGGATGGTAAGAGAAATAAAAAGTTCTCCAAAGCTCATTGTTAAAGAATTTCACCAAGTGGTAGCATCTTGGGGTCACAAAGTCTCCAAAACAACCATCAGGCGCCTTCCACATGCTTGCAAGCTTTTGGGAGGCATGCACGGAAAAAACCTTTTATCACTCACAATCATAAACGCAAACGTCTGGAGTTCACTAAGCGGTACTGAGACTTCAACTGGGACCGTGTGCTTTGGTCAGATGAGACCAAGATAGAGCTGTTTGGCAACAAACACTCTAAGTGGGTCTGGCGGAACACAAAAGATGAGTTTGCAGAAAAGCACCTCATTCCTACTGTGAAGAATGGGGGAGGATCAGTGATGCTGTGGGCCTGTTTCTCTCCCAGAGGCCCTGGGAACCTTGTTAGGGTGCAGGGCATCATGAACGCTTTGAAAAACCAAAACATTTTAAATCGAAATCTGGTGGCCTTTGCCCAAAAGCTGAAGATGGGTTGTCACTGGGTCTTTCAGCAAGATAATGACCCTAAACATGTGGCAAAATCTACACAGAAATGGTTCACCAGACACAGAATCAAGCTCCTCCCATGGCCATCTCAGTCCCCAGACCTCAACCCCATTGAAAACCTGTGGAGTGAGCTGAAGAGGAGAGTGCAGAGGAGAGGACCCAGGTCGCTGGATGACTTAGAGAGATTGTGGACAGAGGAATGGTCGAAGATCCCTCTTTCTGTATTCTCCCATCTTGTGAAACATTATAGGAGAAGATTAGGTGTTGTTTTGTTGGCGAAAGGGGGTTGTACAAAGTATTAACATCAGGGGTGCAAATAATTGTGGCATTCCATTGTGGTTTTATATTATTTAGGAAAAAACTGAATTTTTAGAAGCTAAAGAACACATCTTAACCGTGGGTGCCAATAATTATGGATGGCACTGTATCTTCCAAATATGGTCTCTCTGCATTGTCATTCTCGCGCTGCAATTGGACAGGCAAATCAAAACACGGCTAGCTAATCCTTCAGGAATTCTAAGCTAAGATAAGCTGCACATCACTACAAAGGACTGGAAAATTACAAGAGAGGAAAAATACAGCCAGATGAATTGGATACATGTAGATAGATAAATTACGTTTTCAGTAACAATTAATGATTTTTCTGAACAAATATTGATCAAAGCTACAGAAATCAAATACATCCTCTGATTATGTTTCTGAATCAACTAAACAGAAGCCTGCTTACTAATCAAAGCTACAGAAGCCTGCTGCTTATGTGTGTGTGAGCTGCTCATGCATGTGTGAATTGAATTGCTTGTTTGTGTGTGTGTCTGTGTGTTAACTGCTTGTATGTATGTGTGTCTGTGTGCCTGTGCGTGCATGTGTACGTGTGCTGCCTGTGTGTGTGTGTGTATGTGCACATGTGCACTGCTCATGTGCAGACATGCCTACCACAAAAATGCTATTTCAGAAACACATGCGAGTTCCATGCCTAATTTTCAGGAACATCAGTTTTTTCAGGCACATTAAGTTCTAAAGGAAATTACAATCTTTCAACTTTAAAAAACAGTTAAACTCTATGAAATTAAGCACAACAATGGATCAGAAAGGAATTTATTTGCATATTTTAAACTTTTCAACAGTTGACTTTGAGTATGTAATGTTATGACATGTATTTATTGTTCTACAAAATACTTAGAAAAAATTCTTCAGTTACTATCCTGTTAAGACATGGCAATACATAACACAGGGATGACAACAGCTAGATAGAAAGTCAGCTGAAAACCTAAAACACAGCTTAAATCTGCATGTTTACAGGGATCACCCTGGAGAAAATAGTCAATTGGAGGCAATCCCTTCCTTTACAATGGAATTTTCTGAAAAAAGTATGGAATATTTTCTAATAACTACATGCAATGCACCATTTAAGTAACATGATTTTCTCCCAACTATGTAACATTTATGTTATCAATTAAATTTCACTGAATGAGTAAAAATCCCCAAATCCCTACCCAAAGAGATCCATGTATTTATACATAAATTACATAGAGATGATTATAACATTTTCAGCTGAAATCAGCTGATCAGTGGAAATTGTCATCACTGATAACTTAGATAGAACCATCTTAAACAGATAAAAAAAACAATGACTGAAACTTTACCAAACAAGTCCAAATCAAGTGGAAAAATATTTTCAACATCAGAAATCTAGAATCAACAAAATCAGTAAATTTTAGCTGACAATAAGAGCCATAATATGGCCCAGTTCATTCATCATTGACAGTGCACATACACAATATATTGTAATTCACATTATATCACTTAACAGTACATTCAGATGATTCTGGAAGGTGAAACTCATTATCAAAAAGACATTGAGACTGACAATGGCAACAAGAAAACTACTGAATGTTGCACATGCAGGACAGAGAGGTCACTAAAATGTTGAATCTATCACTATCAACTAATAAGTGTCTCTTTTGTCAAAGTAAAGGAAATATTTTAGATTAGAATACTTTGATATTCAATTTCCTGCAGTAGCTATCATCATCAACCATGTCAAAGTGTGTAAATGAAAACAATGAACTTCCATATACACTGCCTTGCAATCAGAGAACAATCAAGCACTAGCTAGTCCATTATCCCACAGTACTGTCACTCTTTCAAAGATAGTGTGTAGGCACTCTTGAGCTGAGAGAGCATCTTGTCTGTGAAAGATCTCTCCCAGGGTTCTCCAGGTTCTGATTTTACCACAAGAAGAGCTTCCAGTGTCTCATTGCTGAGGTTGGACCTGGGGCCGGTTGCATAAAATTAGACCCAGTCTTTGACTTTAATGTATTTTTAAGTCAGACTTACGATAGATAATTAAATATGCCTGTTGCATAAAATCTGTCTTTGAGTGACTTATTTAAGACTGACTTGGATAGCCGGTCGCGCTATGTGTCATGGGTAAAATAAGACACTTCATAGAGTAGAAAAACATGGCGGACACAATAGCGACACTCGGTGGCAGCGGGTGATCACCGCACTTTAGCGCAACGGAAAACCTTTTCTTTGCTGGAGAAATATACTCAGCAACAAAAGTTTCTGTGACACCAATATTGTTAATTATTTTTCATAACGCAATTATGAAATTGTCATACATGGTGATGTCAGACTGAAACAGTACACGTAAACACAACATTGAAATGGAAATCATGAAAATGCGAGAAAATGACTTTGCACGTGAAAATGTGCGTAAATCATGCTTGTGGATGGCAATAAAAGAGGAGAATTTTTAGAATGTTCACATTGTGCCTGATGAACGACGGAAGCATCACTTATCGAAAACACAGCCATTTCGGATCAGGAACTCTACCCTCTAAATGCAAAGACTGTCTGAAAATGATCGGTGGAGGGCCATTGGGATGATTGAATCCGGAACCTCGCAGAGGGAAGTTGCTCATCGCCTGAATGTCCACCGAAACACCATTTGGAACTTATGGCAGCGTCATCAGCAGACAAGACATGACAGAGACAGCGGCCGTCCACGAGTAACCACTCCCAGACAGGACAACTGGATTCGAACAACCCATCTCCGAAATCGATTCCAACCTGCAACCATAACTGCAAGAACGATACCTGGTTTGAGGCGACTGTCTGCACAGACAATCCGTCGCCGTCTCCGTCATTTTGGCATTGTCCCACATCGGCCAGCAAGACGTCCAATACTCACAGTACAACACCGACGACTGCGTCTACAGTGGGCACAACAACATCGACGGTGGATCCAACGTCAGTGGGATCTTGTACTCTTCACTGATGAATCAAGATTCATGCTTAACCGATGTGATGGTCGTTTACGTGTATACCGTCGACGTGGAGAACGTTATGCCAACAACTGTGTTCAGGAATTTGATCGTTTTGGAGGTGGTAGTGTCATGATTTGGGGAGGGATCATGGCAAGAAACAGAACAGATTTGCTTGTTATTGATGGAAATCTGACAGGTCAAAGATATCGCGATGAAGTGCTACGGCCATTGGTGGTACCGTTTCCCGGAATAACGCTGCAACATGATAACGCCAGACCACACGTTGCAAGGATTGTACAGCAGTATCTGATGCAACAACATGTCAATGTCCTGCCATGGCCAGCCAGATCCCCAGACATGTCCCCAATCGAGCATCTTTGGGACGAGATGGATCGACGTTTGCGGCGGTTGGATAACCCGCCAGCTACACTCCAGGAATTGCGACAACGTCTACGTCATATTTAGAATGACATCCCACAGCAATTTCTGGCACATCTGATTCGGTCCATGCGCCGGAGATGCGTTGCTTGCATCATGGCACGAGGAAGTCACACCCGGTATTGAAGTGTGAAGGTCACAATTGGTTAGACTTCAGACAAGTGCTTCATGACGCATGAAAATGACATTTTTCGTTTTGAGTGACGTTGGCACTGAAAAATCAGTGTTTCTCCTGTTAAATAAACATATTGATTGCATTGAGATCTTTGCTTGTCATTTATAACATACACATAAATGGTGTCACAGAAACTTTTGTTGCTGAGTATATAATGCCGATAGAAGTCTTTTGTTCAATAGTTTTAATCAAGCGAATGGAAATTTGACCCGTCATCAAGTTAGGGGAGAAAATTACAGAAAAGGCGAACGGTATCAACGGTCGTGAGAACCGTAAAAGATGTTCAAAAACGTTTTAAAAATATTGTGCAACAATCCAAAGCTGCTTTCACACCGGAAAGCGTTTCGCGTGTATTCGCGTCTTTGCATTGACATTGATTTTAATCTGTCGTGCGAAAAATTTGTTTCGCGTCCGGTGTGAAAGCATCTTAAGACGGAAATATGAAAGAGGAAAAAATCCAGGCACCAGAGGAGGACCCCCTCAAAAACTACAAAATAAATAAATACAAATTAAAAAAAAAAAAGAGCTAATAATCCTGTTTCCAATGTAAAATATTTTTTGTCCTTTTTTGTTAGAAAAACAATAAATATTGCTGTATCTTTGTGTCCTCTAACAGGTGTTCTTACAATGTGTTGCCATGGCAACAAAGCTCTCATCTCAGGGTTAGCCAGGGGGAGAGGTGGCTAATTTTTATGCCTCAAATCAAGTCAGTCTTAAGCTTTATGCAACAGTCAGTCTTAATTAGACTAGTCTAACTTGACAATTTAAGACCAGTTTACAGTGACAACCAGTCTTAAACTAAGTTTATGCAACCGGCCCCTGGTGTTCGTCCTGTTCCTCCACACACAAGAGAAGACTCGCTCACAGTGGGCACTGGAGTGCGGTGCTGTCAAAATACCCAGCACGAAAGGAGGAAGGCACTGGAACATTGAGTTCCCATCTTCATCTTTGATGGCACTGATTTCTTTCCAGGTGTGATCAAGGCGTTCCTTCATTGCACTACTGACATCTGTGGACTGGTACGTGGCAAATTCCGGTAGAACTTGCTCACTTGATGCACCATGCGGTAGCAGGCATGGGAACCTCTTGTACTCAAGTACTCCACAGACACTGAGGAAGATGACAGCTGTATATCTGTGTCAACCACTTCTGCATGGCGGAGTAATTCATCCTCTAACAGCGGCTTTTCCTTCAGGTATCTGCATGGTGTCACAAAGAATGTCTTCACAGTGGAGAAGAACTCGTCAATCTTGTGCTCTCGCAGATGATTCTCCTCGGAATCAGTCAGGAGCTGCCTTGCCGCATCTCCAATCAACAGTTCAGAGTTATGTCTTCCCCTTCCTGGGGGGGGGAGACATATTGTTTTTGCCTGAATTCCCGTTGGTGTCGGCGCTGGCGTCGGTGTTCCTATGTTTTTCCGGAGCATAACTCTGAAACTGTTCGACCGATTCTCACCAAATTTGATATAGTGTCTCTCCATAACATGTAGATGTGCCTTTTGAGGGTTTGAACTGCTTTTGAATTTTATTTTTTCTGTTTCCATGGCAACAATTTGGACTTAGGCATATTGAAGGGTGGGACTCGTTTCCGGACCATAACTCTAAAATGTGAAATGGGGAAAGGGGGAGACATCTGTTTTTACATGTAAAAACCATTTCTAGTTACTCTTGTGGTTATAGTTTAGTTCAAACTGGACATCCTGCACAAGTTTGTTGTGTGTGGCAGCTGGCTTCAGAAATCTCACAAACAGATTCCTCATTAACTGATTCCACACTCTTCGCAGCTTGTGTATCTTTGGTTCTTCTGATTGAAGTTCAGTGTTCGCTGAATCGAAGACTGGCAAAGTGTGCTGCAGGAACAGGAAAAACAAGCGACATGTAGGTGATTGGAATATCCTCTTCATTCTTTCCGAGCGATCAGCCTGATATGACGATGTGGGAGATCTGTCCTTACTTGGCTTGTCCTTACTTGCCTTTTGGTCTTTCTTTGATTTTTCCGTTTTCTTTCCTTCTGTCTTGCCTGACTTCTCCTGGCTTGTATGTGGTTTGTCCTGTTTTGATTCCTTAGGCCCAGACTTCTGAGTTTTCAGAAACTCATGAAAGGCAACCCAGTTTTCCAGCATTCTTGGAAGACATCTGCTGACACTAAGCCATCGCGTACTTACGTGCTTCAGAACTTTCTTATGTTCTACATCATAAAGTTCCTGCTTCTCCCGCAACATAGCCTGTCTTGTGCTGCTTTTGTCCAAGTAGTAGAACTTGTCCACTAAAACTTCATCTACCATGAATGGAAGACAGGATGCAGCTGAAAAAGAAAAATATCACATAAACAAATGAATTTAAATTCATGTAAAGTTTTAAATTCACAATTTGGTCCATTTATGAAACCATTTTCATTAACATATGGTCTAAAATGTCTTCAGAAAACAATATCATTTAATTTTCATTTCCATCATATGGCCCATTTTGATAAGATGAGTAAGTACAGACAAAAGAAATGTGTAAAAAGAGCAAGCATCAGTCAAATTTAAAAAAAATGTAAAATGGATAAAGGAATTAATGGAATAAATATTAATTCTTAATTCCAAAGAAACAAGTATGGTCATTGGAGTATTAGTATTAAACAATATTTAAACATCATTACCTCTCTCAGCTGCAATGTGGATAAGATGACAAACACAACCAGAGAGATACAAGGAGGGCTGTTGTTTTTCATGAAAGCAAAAACTCCTTTTTTCTTTCCGGTCATGACATTTGCGTTGTCACAACCAAGTGCCAAGCAGTTCCTCCATGGGATACCCCGTGTCTCCATGTCCTGTTTGATGAGGTTGTAGATGTTTTCCCCTGGAAACAATAAACATCAAATGAACCAAACTTCACATCGATATGGTTAAACCATCATAAAAGCTAAAATTTCTGTTTATTAAGTAATATTCATTGTAAGCATGCTGTAATTCATTAAATTCAAGATTTGGAATTTAATTAGTATAGATATTATCTATGTTGAACAAAAATTTATCATGCATGTTATGGTTAATGAAGGTTCAGGCAAGTGTAAGATGCATACCTTGTGTCCATTTCTTATGTGCAGAAATGATACTGAACAGTGTGCAGTGAACACAAGACAAACTGAAAATAAAAAATGTGAGAACTTATGTAAAACATGCATATGAATTCCATGCTTCAAATCTTAATCAACATGCGAAATAATGTTTGAAAATTGAATTTTAGACAAAGTCTAATACACAGGTATCATTTACTATCTGTATAATATGACTTCTAATAAAGAGTAACAATGTGATAAATATCATGAAGTTTTTTTAGGACATTCCTACAAAATGCCCAAAACTTTGAACCAATGAATTCTAGATTAAATCAGAACTTAAAAGTCAGTGTCTGTAAATATCAAACAAATTAAAAATAACTACAGAATTTATTTTTGGAGAAAATGGTTCTGAATGGTAAAATAATATACAGACTAATAGTATTCACTTCACATCCAGAATTATATTATAAATGATATATTTAATTGTGAGGAAATAGAGTGGAATGTTTATTTAAAATATACACATCATGACTTACCTGTAGCTGAGAATTCGCAAATAGGAACTGACAACACGTCTGATCGGACATGGCTTGATTCTGTGTCCACAGTTCTAACGACAGTTGGAAATTGCTTGCTCCCTGCGTCGTTGCTTCCATCGGTGGATATCGTGTAGGGACCTGACTTAATTTTTTCAGAGAGGTTACTCTGGATTTGATGTGAGAGTTCCTTCATGATGGCACCACCTTTGCGCCTTCCACACTGGAACTTTTTGGCGATGTTACGGTCAGGAAACATAATAAATGCTTTCGTAAACTTACCAGCAGATGCAATCGGGAGATTTAACTGTGTGATCAAATCCATCATTATTGTCTCAGCCTTGGTGACATTGAAGTTTTCCTGCGGTATGGCAAAAAAAGAGGAAATCGTAATCGGTGTGTTTTTTTGAGGCAATGTGTCTTCTGCAATCGTCTCTTCCACCGTGTCCGATCGAGAAGTCCAAATTACAAACGGAATAGATAAATGTGTCACCTTTCTTGCTGGGTCTCAATACAGGCCATAATTCATGATAATCTTCTCTGTAAGTTTGAACGCGCCGTTTCGTAGTTTTCCTATTATCGCTATCTGCTTTTCATTTCACAGATGCCATGATGGCTTGCCGCCATTCACACGAAATCACATGACAGTTGTGATTTCATTGATTACTGAGAGGTTCCGGACAATAATTATTCAGAAAATGCTGGGCTGAACAAACCGGTTTCAGGTTTGCTTATTTGACGCATTAGTAGACAACAAATATTATGGCGGAAATAACATGTTTTGGTTTATGAACAATATTGAAGCGAAGTTCGTTCTTGGCTTGGCAAAATAAAAAAAACACAATTTTATATTTTTCATATTTTACAGTTTCCGTATTTTATTAAAACAACTCGTGGCACCGTCGTTTAATATTTTTTTCCGTACTAAATACGGACAAACTGTAACGGTAGGCATGTCTGCATGTGTGTGAACTGCTTGTATGTGTGTGTGTGTGTGTCTGTGTGCACTGCTCATGTTTGTGTGAACTGCTTGTATGTGTTATGCGTGTGTGTCTGGGTGCACTGCTCATGTGTATGTGTAACTGCTGCCTACAAAATATGGTTGTTGATTATGGTTATTCAACATAGCAAGTGATCTACTGATGAATCTGATGAGAAATATTGAAATATATTCCTCAAGTTTAGCATTTGGAAATACAGTCTAGTAGTATGTTATGGCAAATTTAGACAAAAATTCATCAAGCCAAAAAAAAGACAAAAAATTTTCCGGACGATGGACGCCAAAACACGACAATAGCTCATTGGCCCATCAGGCCAGTAAGCTGAAAATGGATTTAGACACCCCCTGAACACACTTGCGCCATGCGCTTCAGGCTGTACACTTGGATTGTTAAAATAGGGCCCATAAAGTCACTGAGACTCAATCATTTAACCCCTCTGCACAGATGTAGACACCAGCGGACTTGGACCTGCTTTATTTATGCATGCAGTTACACTATCCTATCACTAGATGGCACACCCAGATTAGTTTTTGAATATTCACTTGCAAGGCAAGCTCAAACGAGCTTTAGAAAATGGATGAGTTCAGTCCCCTCCCTGTTTCCCAGGAGTTACATGAAAGAGTGAATATTTCCAAAAAAATGTAAAGTTTATTGGTTTGAACATAAAATATCTTGTCTTTGTAGTGTACTCAATTGAATATAGGTCAGAAAGGATTTGCAAATCATTGTATTCTGTTTTTATCCACATTTTACACAACATCCCAACTTCATTGGAATTGGGGTTAGTAAATGAAGCTGCACCATTTGTACCCAAATTAAATATGAACACTGGTGTTAACCTGTGAGGCGTTTCATGTTTGTCTGTCTTTCTCAAACAGAATGATTGCTAATTTTTGTGACTTATTTGACACTTAATAACTAGTGAATATCAATTACAGGAAGCTAGATTAGGGTTGGCCTTGTGATAGTGTTACTGTAATATGCAAAAGGGGATTATCGATTAAATGTTAAACAGATTATCAGGTGAAGTTTTGCTTGTTATATTTGAACATGATGTTTATAGAAATCAAACGTTTTACAATATGAGGAATTTGTATCTTTGCATTGATAGTGTAGGTGCAGCAGCGTAAAAAGTGCATTTAAATTACTATCACATGTAATTAATAACTAATAAAAGTAGTTTACATAGAGTTCTACATAGGCTATTTTGACTCAGACTACCACGTATTACAGCACCAAAACAGACACCTAGTTTAATAAATTAATTTATTAACAGACAAACAGAAAATACATGGGCTAATCTACGGACAGGGGCGTTTCTAATCACCTTTGGGGCCCTAGGCAATAGTGACCATGGGGGCCCTCCCAGCCCAAAAACACCAAGAAGATCATTCAATCCAGAAATCTTTTATTTTAAATAAAAGAACATTATATCTCTTATATAAGGAAGAATGCGTGTGTCTGTGTGTTCGCCATGCACGGCCATATTTGTGCATGGATTTTTTTCGAATTTCACACAGTGATACCTGGGCTTCCAAACTAACACCTAAGCCAGGTTTCAAAGACGTGCCCCCCCCCTCCTCCCGATCAGACAAGGTGCCATGCCGGCCAAAGAGCTTGATCAATCAACTTGATGGGCTTAGCGCTACGGCGTCGAATTCATCGAAGTACAAGTTACAAGTGACGGGCTTGACGGCTAGCCAGTGGCGTGCACAGAGATTATGGGGGGCAAGTGCTCAGGGGGGAGGGGGAGGGCACTTTTTTGCACACGTGGGACATGTTATTATAGTGTGAAATTAAAAAAATAAAATAAACATTACACGCACATGTTCAATGCAATTCATGACTACCATCATTCATCACAAGAAGACACATGGGTAGCCTTTATGGGGATATTTTTCTCAGGCAATGGGGAACTGCCCGATTCTTCTTAATGTGTTCATTTATGTTGCCTAACAAAACCTACAGAAAAGAAAACGTTCAGCTTAACAGATAGATTTGCAAAGTTGACCGACATTGTTTGTGGTGGTCGTCCTCACGTTATCTATCATTGTTTGGGCTATGGCATTAAACTAGCTAATCAGGTGACCAGTTGGCTAAAAAATGCTCAGTTGTTTCGTGCTGTTTGAGCAGTGGCGTACCGTCAGATGCCAGGAAGGCCTTCAGTAACATCACCCTTTCCCGCATAATTGCTCTTAAACTGTTTGCGATCAGGTTTGAGTGATTAACAATCAAACAGTTAATTAACTAAATGGCCACCACCAATGCGTGACACGTAATGATTAAGAAATGCTAATTACAAAGCGATTGCTTGTTGGCTATGTTGATATAATTGATGTGCATCCGCAAGGATGACAATCTGCAAAAAATCTGTAACTTTCGCGGATTTCACAGCAATTATTTTCGTCTTCACTCAGCTGTGCAACTACGCACTTTGGCACATTCAGAGCATATAGAACGGATTCTCATGGCTAATTGCTCAATGAACGTTGCGAATTAATTTACGCAAATTCAGAAATTATAAAGAAGTAGGCTATAGATATTTTTCCGTAGCCATTGGTGTGCGGAAGTAAGTTAAACGGCGTATAATTTCGTAGTGCAATGTATAACACGGCTTTCAAAAACAAGTTAGATTCTCGTCGGTTCCTCCAATCAGTCTGAGCAACGGTTGCTAATCGGGGAGGTAAACTGCGAGAGGTGTCTGTCATTAAGAAGTGAAAGGTGAGGTTATAGCTGGCCCTGTGTTTCTGCCGACAAACCGTCACTGTGTATGAGACATGCTTCTGCACAACATAATGATTACAAGTTGGGCTTGGAGGGCAAACTGTATGATTTCACTTGATCTGTATGTTACCAGGCTGGTGGGGCACAAGACCGTGGCTTCCAGTCGCTCATCTGATATGCTCCTGCAGCGCATCTACATATGCGCGCGTGTTCACGTGACAAAGGAAGAGGTCGGAAATGCGTGAGAAGGTGGCCCGTTTCGGGGCATTTTTTTCAGTAGTTTTTAATCACACAGCTTTTCTAAAAGATCATTTCAACATTGGCCCCACTAAAGTGTTAATAATAATAATAATAATAATAATAATAAATGTAATCATTTAAAAAAAACGAAATTTCAAAAGGGCACTTTCATTGATAAAGGGCAAAGGGGCAAGTGCTGTTGCACCACCTAGTGTCTATTTGTGCATGCCACTGCGGCTAGTATATATATATATACACTCAACAAAAATATAAACGCAGCACTTTTGTTTTTGCTCCCATTTGTCATGAGATGGACTCAAAGATCTAAAATTCATTCCAGATACACAATATTACTATTTCTCTCAAACATTGTTCACAAATCTGTCTAAATGTGTGATAGTGAGCACTTTTGCTTTGCTGAGACAATCCATCTCACCTCACAGGTGTGCCACATCAAGATGCTCATCAGACACCATGATTAGTGGACAGGTGTACCTTAGACTGCCCACAATAAAAGGCCACTCTGAAATGTGCAGTTTTGTCTCACAGCAAAATGCCACAGATGGCGCAAGCATTGAGGGAGCGTGCAATTGGCATGCTGACAGCAGGAATGTCAACCAGATCTGTTGCTCGGGCATTGAATGTTCATTTCTCCACCATAAGCCGTCTCCAAAGGCGTTTCAGAGAATATGGCAGTACATCCAACCGGCCTCACAACCCCAGACCACGTGTAACCACACCAGCCCAGGACCTCCACATCCAGCAGGTTCACCTCCAAGATCGTCTGAGACCAGCTACTCAGACAGCTGCTGAAACAATTGGTTTGCATAACCAAAGAATTTCTGCACAAACTGTCACAAACCGTCTCAGGGAAGCTCAACTGCATGCTCGTCGTCCTCATCGGGGTCTTAACCTGACTCCAGATCGTCGCCGTAACAGACTTGAGTGGGCTTTTGCTCACATTCGATGGCGTCTGGCACGTTGGAGAGGTGTTCTCTTCACGGATGAATCTCAGTTTACATTGTTCAGGGCAGATGGCAGACAGCGTGTGTGGCGTTGTGTGGGTGAGTGCTTTGCTGATGTCAATGTTATGGATCGAGTGGCCCATGGTGGTGGTGAGGTTATGGTATGGGCAGGCATCTGTTATGGACGAAGAACACAGGTGCATTTTATTGATGGCATTTTGAATGCACAGAGATACCGTGATGAGATCCTGAGGCCCATTGTTGTGCCATACATCCATAAACATCACCTCATGTTTCAGCAAGATAATCCACGGCCCCATGTTGCAAGGATCTGTACACAATTCTTGGAAGCTGAAAATGTCCCAGTTCTTGCATGGCCAGCATAGTCACCAGACATGTCACCCATTGAGCATGTTTGGGATGTGCTTGACCGGCGTATACGACAGCGCGTACCAGTTCCCACTAATATCCAGCAACTTCGTATAACAGATTAATGTAGACATCTTTTATGAATTTCACCATATCATTCTAGTTTATTCTTTTTTTGTGTGTAATTGGGTTTATTTCTCCTACCTGTGGCACTGCGGTGCGCGCGTGTTTACCGTTGCTGCTGTGTGTGTGTTCGTGCGCACGCGAGTCAAAGCTCTTTCCAACTGACAGAGAGGTAAGCTGCATCAGCTGATACTCCGCGATAAATTTAAATTTTTTTATGCATTAAAAAATGATACTAAGACCATCTAAAGATTGTATCTTGTTCTATGTCACAAGACATGTTCCGTTTTGAGTAAATCCTGTCGATATCTGAGATCGCTAACTTAAGTTATTTAATTAAAATTATATTATGAGACGTTCAGCTACTGTTACAGCGCTGAAATCGTTGTCAACAATTGTCTTAACGACCCTGCTGTATATACGCAACTTTTATCTTAATTTTATCTTTTTCATCTCTCTGTCAGGGGAGCTAAGTAGACACACACAGCCAACTGATGCCTTGTTTTATACATATTTTACCAGGTATGGAGAGTTTTTCCCTTTGTTTTTGAATGTTTTTCTGATCAGTTCACTCAGTCTAGCTATACAAGCTAAGTCTAGCTGGTGTGGTTGCTATGGCAGCAACACAGGGCAGTACTTTATGTAGTTATTATGGTTGTTACACATAAATGTGGGTCAGTACTGTAGTTTTCTTATTTCTAATGTGAATTTCTGTGTTTATAATTGTTAAAGTAATGAAATATGCATCTTTTGGATATTTTTCTTCTGTACTGTATAATTAATTAGAATTATTTATATGCCAATCAGTAGTGTAATGTCATGTTGATGCTCAATGTGAAAGTTACCAGGTTTTGTGATTTTTGTTATGTCAGTATGACTGGTATTGAATTTCATTGTATCCAGTAGTTTTTAGTAGTTGTATTTATTTTATAACTGTGATTTAAAAGAAGAAGAGGAAAAAAAAGCTCTTTGCTACTGACAGAGAGGGGAGCTAAGTATACACACACACAGCCAACTGATGCCTTTTTTATACATATTTTTACCAGAGATCAACATTAAACACCTTAGAGTCAGTACTGCCACCTGCCTCTTCATTTAACACGCCAAGAACACAACGCAGACAGCATCGGCGTGAGAAGCCGGTTACATTCGCACAGCCATCGAAGAGGAGTGGACCAACATTCCACAGGCCACAATTGACAATCTGATAAACTCTATGCGAAGAGGATGTGTTGCACTGCATGAGGCAAATGGTGGTCACACCAGACACTGACTGGTTCTGAGTCCCCAGACCCCCAATAAAGCAAAAACTGCACATTTCAGGGTGGCCTTTTATTGTGGACAGTCTAAGGTACACCTGTGCACTAATCATGGTGCCTGATGAGCATCTTGATGTGGCACACCTGTGAGGTGGGATGGATTGTCTCAGCAAAGCAAAAGTGCTCACTATCACACATTTAGACAGATTTGTGAACAATGTTTGAGAGAAATGGTAATATTGTGTATCTGGAATGAATTTTAGATCTTTGAGTCCATCTCATGACAAATGGGAGCAAAAACAAAAGTGTTGCATTTATATTTTTGTTGAGTGTATATATATACATGTGTATATATATATATATATATACCCGGCGGTGGATTGTGTTTTCACGCGCCTACATTTCGAGCAAGTATTGAATTTCTTTGTTTTGAACGGAGAGATGGCATAAACCCCCATAAACCCCCCCCAAAAGTATTTATGCCCCCTTTTAAAATTATTCTGGTAAAAAAAAAAAGTGGGGGTTGTGAATGGTACTCTTGCCGGCTTAATTTGTGAAACCTCGGCAATTAAATCCTTTAATTCGGAGCGTGTTACATTCGCCGGAGCGGGAGACGCTGACTGGAGGCGGAGAAGTGCAGCTTTGCCTGGGGAGAAACCCGGTGAGACGCGGCGAACAGCTGTTTTTGATCCGCCGTCCGGAAGATGGTCTGTCTAATCTGGAACGAAGACATCATCTGAGCTGAAGGCGTTGGAGAATTTCTTGGAATACTTCAGTTCGTTTGAACGATTGAGTTTGAGACGGATGGTTGGGCTGGAGTTTGGACTCGTAATCTGTGTTGCTAGGTAAGTAGAAACATCGGATAGCAGAAAAACATTTACTTTACTTACTTGGCAATGGAGAATGCAGGTCCGGTAGAATGCTTGCTTTGGAGAATGCGGTCCGATAGAATGCTGGTTTGGAGAATGCGGGTCTGTTTAGAAATGTTTAGTATGCTGGTTCGGAATCGTGAGACTACAGACTGGGACAAAGTGGCATCACACTTTTTTGAAAAATAATTTCAGATTATGCACGCTTGAATTTACCACTTTCCCGTTTTCTTTTTTCTTCATCTTCTTGTTTTTTTTTCTTTTTGCATGCCCTGACGGATATGCTCGCTTCATTTTTCCTCGAGTTTGAAGTCCCGCAGAAAGCCGGCCACGGGCAGTCGGGGCCCCATTAGGGGGATCCCAAACGTGTCGCTGCACTGTCAATGGAGGTTTCAGATTGTGTCATTGATATGGAATGATATTGGCCGTGTCTCGGGGTCCCTTAACAAACTGAGCAGTGACAGCTAGTGAGGGCCCTATGCAGGGGGTTTTCCAATGCATCGACGTTGCAGTATCTAAAGCAGTTCAGTCATTTTGTCATTGACAGAAGGACCAATATCAGCGCAGTCCTGGGGCCCCTTCCAGCTCGGGGCCCTAGGCAATTGCCTAGTATGCCTACCCCGTTGCAGCATCTCTGTCTACAGAAGGTCTATATACGAACTAGAGAGAGTAACAATGGTGTGTGTGTACGAGCAACCATGTGTGTGTTGCTGGCGCGTGTGTGCGATTTTGGGAGGGGGCAGCCAGTCCGCGCACGTGGTTGATGCACATGTGTGCTCGTGGGCACGAGTTCCTTTGTCTTGGGACAAAGTCTTCCAGTGCGGGGGCTGCTTTGAATTTCTAAATGTAGCTATAGGCGGGCGATGTGCGGCTGGATAACTCCATTTAGCTTTATGAACTGTGAGAAGAGTTTGCTTCAGCTCATACGCAATTTGTATTACTAATTGAGTTATCATCCATACTACGGCATGCATGTTAGTTAACTGCTGCATTAGAAAGTTAGCCAGGATAAAGATTATGCATGTAAAGACAATCAATCAATGGCTATTTAACTTCATAAAATATAACAGGGACACAATGCAATTATACAACTACAACAGTGATGGACAACTTAAATGCGGTGCAGTTTAAGATGAAAACCGCTAAACTGCATTACTGCCTGGAATGTTCAGTTAGTCTCACTGATGTTCCTAGCTTGAGATTCCTCTCTGGGTCCATTGAGCATCACAGTTCTGGCGAGGATGTCCTGCGGGGTGCGCAAATCCGAAGTCCTGTGTCCACTTGGAGTTGCGTGCTGCTCTGCTGTGTCGGAATGTCCTTGCTGATTCGGAAAAGTTGGCCTTCCCTGGGGGGAGAGAGTAGCTTCCCTTGGGAGAAGAGGCGCAAAGAGAGAGCGTGACCTCCTCCGTTGGAAGTGTGCCAAGAAGAGAAAATTAACCCTAGTTCTAAAAATTCTGTTGCCAGTTTTACTGCTTTTGGGTTCATTCTATTGGGAAACGTAAAGGAAGCGAGTGGTACTGTGTAGGATGTTTCCGTTTCCTGTTGACTGCATGGGAAACGTAGTTCCCTACAATAGAAACCAAGGGTTTTACAATATCATATATAAAAATTGAATAATAATATACTAGATTGCAAATCGTGTAGTTGCATCATAGCATAAATTAAATTCAATATAAATGTTAAATATTCAGCTATATATGATTTTATCTACAAAAATTCATGAATAATTGCTGAAAATTGGTAAAAAGAGCTGTGGAGAAATGCAGGAAAACCACAGAGAATTCATGAGCACCCACAGCTGCACCGCCTCTGCAAAGCTGACAGCCAAAGGCAAAATCATAAAAGACCTCGCAGCTGCAAAATTTCTGCTACAGCCGCCCGCAGATGCAGCCGCCTAAGCCTCCGGAGCGCTGCACCGCTCCACACAGACTTCTGATGTAAACTGCAACTTCCTCATTGCCAAATATTTATATGAAAGTCAAACCTTTGTAAATGCAGCATGTATTTTCTGCCGAAATGGATATATAGTATCTGATTGTTCTGTTTCTTTTCTTTGTGGTGATGAAAGAGAATTGTGTGAGTCTGCTTTGATGAACCATGTGGTTTCATGTGTAAGACCTTACACCAGGTTACACTGTCTCACTTGTGCTCCAGTAGGCTGACTGCATTGCGTCACGTGTTTGTCTGGGATGCACTTCTTGGATTGCATCACTAAAAATATATTGTTAAAACAGGGAAAGGGGGGTGGGGACTTGTCCTTCTCTGTTTTACTTCATGTTCATTTGTCAGAACACAAACCCACTCCTCTAAACCAACCCCCCCATGTACAAGTCCTTCTCCTGACCCAACCATCCCAAAATATAATCCTGTGATCACGGGGTATTGTGCAGTCACTAAAACTGCGACTGCTCCCTCAGTAGATTTGTGATTGGCTATTGTCTGCACCAGTTACGTACCATTCAAATTAATATATTTACATAAATTGAAACGATATTGAACAAAAACATAACCCACCTGGACACAGGCGATCAGGATACAGTTGCTTACTGGGCTGTCTGACTTTCAGGAGTGTATGTTGAGCCACTACAGTTTCTCAGGTGAGTTACTTATTTTTTCTTTCAATCTGATGAACCACTCTTTCATTTCTTATGTGCTTGAATGAAATACTTTTGCACACTGTCATACAAAAGGCCCAAAAGACAGACCTTGTCTTCTGGTAACACTGTCTCCAATCTCAGGGAGCTCCAGTGCAGTTTCACAGAGTAAAGACTGGTGTCTCAGAAGTTTTCCCAGGATGGAAGTAGTTTTCCCAGAAAACAAAAACTATCCTTCAGTGCCACAAGACTACAAAATTGCGCTAAGGTCCCTTAACATGAATATTTTCTTTAAAATGAGAGCTTGATTTGCTTAAAATAGGCCAGCATAAGAGTTACCATTTCTATTATGCAGTACATGTGTTATGATGAGGAATACTTTGGAGAACAGAATAATGTAAAATAATGCTGGAATCAGCATAAATAATTTAGAATAATAAAGAACATAATTTAGCCTAACAGTCCATTTAGGAGTTGAGGACCATTGCTCTGTTTAGTTGGGTTAGACCATGTAACTTACATTCACTCTCCTTTCTAAGAAACATCAACCCTCAAACCTGCTGGGTCAATTAAAGCCGAAATGAACAGCTCTGTCAACAATTCTATCCAACCGTTCAACCTCTCCTCTCCAGGATCCAGTCTCCAGCTCTTGAACACTAATCCAAAATGCATATCAACAATTGGTGTGGTTTTGCTTGAGTTTATTTTCAGGGTCATCAATATTGTAGTGGGCTACCCTGCCAACATCATGGTGATGTGGCTGGTGGCCAGAAAGAAGAGTGACTCTTCCACCTCGGATTCCTTCATCTTCAACCTGGCCCTCGCCGATGCCTGCTACTGCATGATGTCCCCCATCGGCTTTGTTGGTCTCGAAATGTTGAAAAACACATCTATATGGAATTTGGTGTCCTTTACCTACGGGATCAAAGACACCACCCCACTTTTCCTCACTTGCATTTGTCTGGACCGTTACGTGGCCGTGGTCCATCCCATTGTGTTCACCAACATCAAGGATAACAAGATCAGGGTGGCTATTTCCATGTTTGTTTGGGGGCTCATGTTAGCCTATGCAATCTGCCGGATATTGTGGTTGCAGGTCACACAAAAAATATTTTCTGGGCTGATCCTGGCTGTCTTTGCCATTATGGTTTTCTGTAACATTTCCATCATGTGGAGTCTGAGAAAGTCTGTCTTTGGCAAGGAGAAGATGCACCCCATGAAAAAGAAAGCCCTCAGAACAGTGCAAATGACTCTGGCCATCATAGTGTTTAATTACCTTCCTGTAGTTGTTTTCACAAACAGCTTTTATCACATTTTAACTTTTTTCCCGGAATACTGCCAGGTTGGACCAATTGTCTTCGCCCTCATGGACATCAGTGCCAGCATTGAGCCCCTGATCTACATCTCCAAGATGGACCAGCTGCTATGCCTTAATAATTTGCCCTGCATCTGCTGCCGAAGCCCTTCCACTGAGCCACATAATGTGAGCACATGAGATGTCTGCTTGTGATTGTCTGTTAAACTGCATTTACTGTCTAAGTTAGAAACTGAAAATGAGTTCATGAAACAAAACAACAATGGTGAGTGAGAAGCAAATATTTTAGCTTTGATATGACTGTAATTAGGAAAGAGATGACAATTAACTTCATTGTAACCCTCGGCATTGAAAAAAGTCTACATTTTTAGAAATGGCCAAATGTCTTTTTCACCATGACTGCATATTACATAAATTAAACAATCAAAAATTTGATGTTTTGAAAATGAATACACATCATTTATCCACTCAAATAAACCATTTTTTATGTAATGTGTTGAGGATTATCTCCTGACTTCCAAGTCAGTTTTACTACATTCATTAAATTTCATTATGCCAGTTTGGGATCTGGTTTAGCTTGAAGAAAAGCCTACAGTGAAAACATACTTTTCTAGATGCTCACCACACATTAAAACACAAAATGAATGTTTTGGCTGTTCCTGTGCTTATTTCTGACAATCAGTGGGCAAATATCACATTGAAATGATTTCATTTTGCAAAATGATAAACCGCATTCAAAATGAAACAGAAAATGTCACCAATATACAAACAGAACTGACTTTGAAAACACAAAAAGAATTGACATTCAATGTAAAGTACTTGAGTAATGTCTTTCTAACATGTCCAAGGTGAGCCAAGAGGAAAAGTGTCTTCACTGATCATAGACTAACCTCAGTCTCTGAGGGCAGAAGGATGCTGTACTTTGTGTTGAGCGCAGCTGATGTTAGTCACAGCTTTGGGGAACAAGGGGAAGCGCCGGGGACAGTCAGAAACAAGGCTGGCATTGTAGCTCATGGTGTTCTGTTTTTGTTCAAACTGGTTCAGTTTTTTGGCCATTAGTCGAGATGTCATTTCCTGGTTTTCAGCAACCATCCAACAGAAGTTTTTACTCGTTGCCATAATTGTTGATGTTCCCTTGTCTATTTAAATCGTTTTTTTTTTCTGAGAAAGACATACAATCAGTTTGGGCTCCAGCAATTTTACCCCTTTTGGAAAGAACCCTAATTATGCTTTTGAGAGGTAATCAAGCAAAGTACTGCTGGTTTGTCTTCTGTTAAAAACATCTATAGGGGAGAACGGGGTAATGTGTGATATCAGGTAATGTGAGACACTCCCTGGGTCATTCCATGCCATTTGAACAATAGGCTTACACCACACCATCTCAGATTTACTCGAAATTTTATTGTAGTAATCAACAGGGTATTAGATGAATAATCCTGAAATTTTAGCCTCCTACTCCAATAATTTCCCATGTTGATAGCAATTTTAGTGTTCGGAAATAAAAGTTAAATTGATTATTTTTTGTCCAGTTGAAATTTTCCCGATATCAAATGTTAATAACTCAGCAATGAAACATGATAGAGACCTGAAATTTCACTTGCTGACTCAGAATTCTGTGTAGATTCCAAATCTGCAACAGAATTTGTTCCCTGGTGATCATATAGAGTGAATGTCTAAAATTGAAGAAAATATCAATCTCGTCCATGTTTAGAAGTCCAAAAAACCAAGAAAATCTTCAAACACAAATCTATTCTTTACTGTGCCTGCACATTTATTGATTTATTTTCATAAAATGTAACATAGATAATTATTTAGACCCGAAGTAATGCTCACCAAGATATCTTTATCATTGCAATTGCAACCTTCCCCACATCATGTCATCATCAAGGCTATTCCACAGGATCACCCCACAAACTGATATGCACATGCTTTTTTGTGTCGTGCGGACACAAGCTCGTTTCAGATTTAATTTCCCTCTTAGCTCATATCTCGCCCCTCTGTCACTGAATAATTTTTGAATGTTTCTTGGGAGCAGATTGTGTCTTGCTTTAAATATGATTTGTAGAGTTTTAAATTTTATTAGATCCATGAATTTCAGAATGTTTGATTTTAAAAACAGTACATTTGTGTGTTCTCGGTAACCCACATGATTCATCAACCTTACCGCCCTTTTTTGCAGTGAGCATATTTTTTGTAAGTTGCTCCTGTAAGTATTACCCCAGACTTCCACACAGTAGCTGAGATATGGTAGAATTAGAGTGTTATACAGCATGGACAGTGTTTTTTGGTTCAGCATATGTCAAGTTTTCCATAATATCCCAACACTTTTACAAATCTTGGAGCACAGATATTTAACATGAGATTTCCAACAGAGCTTATGGTCTAATACAACACCCAGAAACTTATAGTCAAAGACCCTTTCTATAATTTCCTTATTAATTTTGATTTGTACCTCTGCATTTATTCTACACTTACCAAACAACATGTATTTTGTTTTGTTCAAGTTTAAGGACAATTTGTTTTTATCAAACCAGTATTTAATTTTACCCATTTCTTTTGTGACCACCTCTAATAACTGATTTAAATCCATTCCAGAACAAAATATATTTGTATCATCAGCAAAAACAACAAATTTTAGCAAATCTGATACTTTGCAAATGTCATTGATATATAAAATAAACAATTTGGGACCCAGTACTGAGCCCTGTGGGACCCCACAAGTAATATTGAGGCACTTTGATTTGTGTTGCCTATTTACAATATAACTTTTCAACCAGTCAAAAGCTAATTCTCTGATACCATACCACTCCATTTTTTCAAGTAGAATTTCATGGTCTATTGTATCAAATGCTTTTTTAAGATCAATAAATATTCCCACGGCATATTTTTTATTTTCGATACAACTCGTTAATTCCTCAACCAACTCCAGTAAAGCCATTGAGGTTGATCTGGCTGATCTGAACCCATACTGACTGTCCATTAATAAATTGTTTCGGTCAATAAAATTGTCCAACCTTGCAGCAAAAAGTTTTTCAAGTATTTTTGAGAATTAAGAAAGGAGTGATATTGGCCGATAATTAGTATAAAATGTTTATCATTTGCTTTGTATACTGGGATAACCTCGGCAATTTTTTATTTTATCTGGGAATGTACCAGCTTGGAATGATAAATTGCATATATGAGTTAGTGGATCTATAATTTCTTCAATTGTTTTCTTTATCAAACTCATGTCAATGTCATTCCAATCTGTGGAAGTTTTATTTTTACATCCATTAACTATTTTCATAATTTCATTTTTTTCTATTGTTCCCAACAGGATAGAGTTTGGATTTCTTTCTCCCTAGTCCTCAATAATGTATTTATTTCCAGTATTATTTATTTCACTAGCCAGTTTTGGACCCACATTCACAAAAAAGTTATTAAATCCTTCAACCGCCTCATTCATGCTGGTAATCGCTGTGTCGTTATCAGTAAAAAGTTCTGGATAGTTTGGTTTGATTTGTTAATTCCTAAAAATTCCATTTAATGTATTCCATATTTCTTTAATGTTGTTTCTGTTATTCTCTAATATTTTGGTATAATAATCCCTTTTACATGTCCTTATTATAATAACTAGTTTGTTTTTATATTTCTTATATTTTAGCTCTGCCTCTCTCGTTCTGTGTTTAATAAATTTCCTGTATAGAGAGTTCTTTTTTTTACAAGCATTTTGAAGTCCTTTGGACATCCATGGGTTTTCTGGAAAATTCTTCTTGTTCCTATATTGTTTTGATGGGCAATTTCTGTCATGTAAAGTTATGTTTACATCTAAAAATAACTCATATGCTTTATTTACATTGGTTTCTTTAAATATATCACTCCAATTATATTTCAGTAAATCATTTCTAAATGCAGATATCGATTCTTCACTTCTCACTCTCCTGTATATGATTTCATTAGACTCCTTCTTTTGATTATTACAGTCATATGTTATAAAGACAGGCAGGTGAACACTAATGTCATTCATTAATAATCCACTCACATTGTTGTTATCCATATTGTTAGTGAAGATATTGTCTATCAGAGTAGCAGCGCGAGATGTTATTCTGGTAGGTTTTGTAATTGCAGGATATAGACTCATGCTATACATTGCTTCTGTGAATTCATCTACCTTTTGGTGTTTATTAGGATTTAATAGATCTATGTTACAATCCCCACAGATAAAGCTTTGCTTTTGCTTTGTTTTGGAAAACAACTTTTCCATATTTTCAGTAAATATTTCAATGCTAGATCCTGGTTTTCTGTACACTCAGCTAACAATGACATTTTTCATTCTTTCCATACATATCTCAATTGTAATGCATTCCATTACATCATCAATGATTATAGACATGCAGCAGACAACTTTGTAGTTAAGTACTTTGTCCACAAAGAGAGCCACACCACCTCCACTTTTGCTCCCTCTATTAACATAATTAAATTCATAACCTTGCAGATTGAAATCTGCTCCCTTGTCTGCATTTAGCCATGTTTCTGAAACTGCTATAATATTCAAAGATTTTTTTAATTGTCCTAAAAACTCTTTTATATTCTGGAAGTTTGCATATAGACTTCTACTTTTAAAGTGAATGATCGATATTCCATGCTCATATTTGATATTTTTGTTAAATTGATGCTCTGTGTAATAGCAGCAATTAGTATTTATGATATTGTATATGATATATATATGATATTGGTTGCTTGTCCTCTGATATTGCCAGTGTTGCTTCTTTGATTGGCTTCAGGGTCCGCACCAAATCTTCGCCAGTCGTTACATCTTCTTCTGTTAAGCTTCACAGATCATTTTCATTTCTACGCACATCTGGTGAAAGGAGAGTGGCAGAGATTGCCGGCTGTTGTTCCAAAAAGCGTTTGACCATTTCCAGTGCACTGTTCCACCTGGTCACAACGTCTAGTTTTAGCTTATGAGCTGGCAGTTGAAGCAGCTTTTGTTTTTCTTTCAGAATGCTGGTTGGCGTCATACTCCGGTGAAAAAATGTGACTACACGCCTCACTCAAGCAAGCAGACGTGACACGGCTGGGATTTTCAGACCGGCTTGTGATGCTAAGTTAAGCGTGTGAGCGAAACACCCGATGTACATTAGCTGCATTATCTCCACAGCCTGAACCATATTAGCAGCGTTGTCCGTCACTACTGCAGGGCTTTTGCTGGTCAGCCTCCACTCCTGTATGGCCCTCGTCAACATATCGGCCATATTGGCAGCGGTATGGCTCGTCAGCACCTCGGTGGTCTGTAGTGCATGAGCCATGAGGCACCACTCCGTGTCAATGTAATGAATCATCACTGTTAAGTAGGACTGCGTTGACAACGATGTCCATGTGTCACACGTAATAGCAACTCTGTCTGCTGACTGAATTTTCATTCGTATCGCGTCTTTCACAGATGTATACATCTTCGGTATCACAGTTTCGGTCAGATGCTTACGTTGCACCCTATTTTAGTGTGGCTCGAGCACCTGAACGAGCGGTCTAAATCCCTCATTTTCCACTACCGAGTATGGTCGTAAATCTCTGCAAACAAAAGCTGCGATGGCCTCCGTTACCTTTATGGCCTGCGGAGACTCCGACGGTAATGCTAGCATGTCTTTCAGCTACTTTTGTTTTGCTCCTGGTGGGTTGTTGTCAGACGCCAAGGTTAGCGTAGTATGGTACCTTGTCAGATGGTTTCTGAGGTTTGTAGTATTCCTACAGTAACTGAGCTCTGCTTGGCATATATCGCAAACCACCTTGGTTTTATCTAGCCCGTCGTCCTTAGTTGCTTTAAATTTGAAATGATTCCACACGCCGAATTTCATTTGGGAGTGGGGTGGCTTGCTCTGCGGTGTTTTCCCGGCGTCAGCCATTTTCTTTGCGTGCCTGAACGTCACAACGTATGACTGCGCAGCTGCGTCATCACACACGAGAGTACTAAGGCAGCAAATCTCAGGCAAAATGCAAAGTTGTGTTATGGGGGAAAAAAATATTTAAACAAAAAACCGATTTCGTGCCTTGTGAATCGATAGTGCAAAATTTAGATGGAATCGATCTAAAATCGATTAAATCAATTTTTTTACCTAGTCCTAGTTTAGACTCTGGCAGGAAAAGGACCAGGATTGACTTGCCAAACTATTTGAAGGAGGAATAATGGAATCATTTGAGCACCTGCAGAGAAAAATATTCCCTACAACAGTATCACTTTCATCCTTATTTACAAATCAGACATTTTATTCTAAAAAACATACAGGCTCCAAATTTGTCTTTCATAGAAGACATTTTTATTCCACCTATGCCAAAGAGGTTTATTTCTCATGTTTATGGAACTTTTGGCTCAAACTTGGATTGTTGTTACAACCACATGCGAAAGCAATGGCAAAGTGATATAGAATGTCAAATAGAAGGAAAATCCTGGGCATCAATCATAGAAAATAGGCATACTATTCTGAGCTGTAACGCGGATAGAGAGACACAATTTTAAATTCTGTACCCCGTATCTGAGGACAGGCTCAGTCTAGGCTCTTCTAAATGTATAAAATGTAATTCAGAAACTGGGACTTATACACATATGATCTGGAAATGTGTAAAGATACAGGAATTCTGGAGTGAAGTTAGACACGAGGCGGTCACTCTGATTGGATATAACCTAGAGTTATTGCCGCTGCAGTGCATTCTGACAGCTAAGGTGGACAGTGCAAGGACCATACAGAATGCCAAAATGATTGAAATATTTTTACATGTGGCAAGGAAGACCATTCTCGAGTTCTGGATCTCTCAGGAAGCCCCTGCATTGAGTGATTGGTACATGGAGCTCCTAAGAATTTTCCCCCTGGAAAAGCTAACCTACACCCTACGGGACAACTATGAAGGATTTGTTAAAATATGGAAACCTGTCTTGAACATGGTTGATCCCCCGGGCCTGGTCATTCACCCGCCTGATTAAAAAAAACACCTGAACTGACTTCAGTATACCTGAATGATATGAATGTGATACAAAAGTGATCAAATTACTAGATGGCACAGATATATGTTCTGTTTTTTTTTCTCTTTAATTAATTTGTTGTTACTGTCTTTTTTGGGGGGGTTTGGTTGTTGTTGTGGGTCCTGCTGTTGTTCTGTATGTTCTGTTGAATAATACTGACAAATGAAAAACTGCTGGGGCTTAAATCTATACATTTCTGAGATCATAAACTTCTTGACCACAATTCATCTTGAACATTACATTCTAGATTACCTGCTTGCTATGAGCCAAATTAGACAGCTATCCAGGTGTCTCCCCAAAGTCTGAGATCCATCAAAATGGTTCACTGTCAAATCATTCATTAATCATATATTTAACACAAATTAACTTTTGGGGCATGAAATTCAGCATGAACTAATGATTTTGTGGTTGAGTTTAGCATGAATTTATCATTATCAGAGCAGTTGAACATCATTAATCACCAGTAACCTCTCCAAACACAAAACATGCCTTTTCTCCATAATAAAGTTAACATTATTGTCCATTTTTCTTCGAAGTCCCCCAAGCATTAAATAAAGTGCTGATTAAACAGCTATAACATTCACGCTGCAATGAAAAGCTAACTGCTCTCACATCCGAGCTCATAACCTTACACCTTATAAGGGTAAAAACTCACTAACTCAGTAATATCTGAATTCTGAAATACACCTTATTTTAACAGAACAGAAAATTCACTTTCTGGAAAAATCAAACGACATATGCCTCCATATTCAACAGAATGGTGTAATGAACGTACCGAGGGATCTTACCGTCGTGCGTGGGCTGCATACATTTGGAGAAACGAAAACCTCGGCATTCGATGTCTTTAAACGCGATATATAAATTCTACAGCAAAAAGCCATAATGAGCAAAATGCAAACAGTGTAGAAGTATAATCTGTTTTCTTCATTGATGCCCTCCTCCAGAGACAGATGTATCGGGTATGTAATGTGAATATAGGCCACTAGATGGCAGTATTTACTTTTTTTTTTAAGCTCAGACTGGAGTCATGTTTAGACATGTCCTGGACATGTCTGGGGCAAGTCTCAGAAAATTTAAAAAAAGAGGTCTAAATGTGGGTGGGGTCTGCAAAAGAGTATATAAGGAAAAGAATTGAGACAGTAAAGTAGTAGGAGAAATTGCAAGAAGATGACCAGACCTGCCATTCTGTTCAAGACCTGTGACGTTTCTTTTGTGGATTTCTTTGCCTGTGTTTGAGCATTTTCTTCATCCAGGACATCACCAAGCCACCCCACCAAAAAGGGACTGTAATTATTTCTGTTTTTTCTTATTTATCAATCTTGGTCTTTAGTTGTAGGTTGTTATTAGTCTTTGTCTTTGTTAAAAATGAATTGTGTTTTAGTTGTTAAAACTGTGTTTGTCATCCCTTGCTGTTGCTGTTGTGTTATAAATGTAATAACAAATTGGGGCCATAACAGGTAGAAGGAAGCCTCCAGTACTGTTTCATTCAGAATAATTCCCATTGACTGCGCCCATACAACATGTATCTCGTAAATGAAACGGAACACTTCAGGCCGGTTTCAGTGGTCTTTGTTTCTTTGATATCGCATCATTTTCAGCTGCGCAACCCTGGCCGACATTTGAAGAACACAACCAACCTTACTTTTACGCTTAGCTTTGTATCCTATTCTTATTGTCCGATCAATGTATTTCAGTTATTGAGGAAAGTTTAAACACTCGGGAATTGGATAAGAAATGAGTCTATCAATACATTGTTACCGGGGAAGCTTCACGAGGGCGTGAACTATAACTGTAGAGTTATGCAGATGAATCTGAGTATATAATTGAGTGACTGGCTGTCGACACCAGTACTTGGGTGGATAGAAGGGAGCGCTGAATTTGTCAATGGATGAATGTACGCATTAATCCATGGAAGGGAACTACGCATATTTTGTGTGTGATGACTGTAATTGACAGTAGAATGTGAGAGAATCAATACTATGTCGGATTTTTTGCTTCGCAAAACGTATTTTTTAACCACTAATTGGAATATTGTTGGCTCACTGTAGCTAAAATGTTTGCTACAGAGTACTAAGTTTTTTTCTGTTGCAAGTGATAATTTTTTAAAACTACTGGATTGATACAATGGGCAAGGATGTTGACCAGGTTGCACATCAGGTTTAGCTGAGGAGTTTAATTCATGCAACTCCTGAAAAACAGGGATTGGAGGGAACTTCTCCATACTCTAAATCGCGTTTCAGCTCTGCCTGCTTGTGAATATTCAATAGCTGATCCGGGGGTGCCATCTCGTGGTCGAGTACTGTAACTAAGTGCTTAAATTTGCATATCTATAGACGCGAGTGTCTACATCTGCAGAAAGGGGTTAATAAAAAGAAGATTTAAAGAAATATATATATATATATATAATGTAAAAAATATTTATTACCTCTTCATACAGAATAGTGTAATGGGGCAACATATGAGCCTCCCAAACCATAGGTTCACCTGAAGATCAGTAAGTGGGTTGAGTTCATAGATCTATCCAGAATACTGGAGTGTGCATGCACATTGGTTCACTACTGATATGGTCATTATGGAAGACTTTCTCATCTAGCCGGCCTTGAGGGCCTGCAGAAGCTTCTTTATCAGGTTGTTTTTGACAGATTTAGGTTTTTGCCTCTTCTCAGCTCCACACTCTTACAGCAGTTTGAAAGGCCCGGCTGAGTTCTTTCTGTTGAAATGTGATTATGGTAATACTTTGATTTTTCGAGTTTTTAAGAATATTATTCCCATCACACAGGTCAGTTGAACTTTCGAAGTTCATACAAAAAAGAAGCACATTCATAGGAAAAGGGTTTTTCTCTGTACAATAAAAAGTTAATGGTGACCAAATGTTGCCATTTATTTCTGTTGTATGGGTTGGTCCCAATTCACTCCAATATATGAATGAAAACTTTTCCTTTTAATATCCAAATGTGTTGTATGGGCAGCAAATGATTGCGCAACCTACCATTGGAATGAGAGTGAGAGATGATGGCTGAATTTTCATTTTGGGTGAAGTTCTACATTAAGCACTATGAAGCCCAGATACCTGTTCAGAGCTTTCAGGATCATCTGAGGAATCTGAGACCAAATCCACAGCTTCTTTTGTTTAAAGGTAAAGGCTTGAAATCTCCAGTTTTGCTTGGTCATAAAGTTCCACAAGTGTAGTTGTCATTGACACAGACTTTTTCAATTTCTTAAAGTCACACATATCAAAGGTAAAGTTCCTCACAGATCCTTTGGATGACTGACATTTTGGGGGGGAATAAGTGCTTTAGAAGTTTCCATGATCTGTGCATCTGTAGTGTTCTTGTCGAGTGTCAAATGCCAAGTTCCACCTCCATTCTTTGAGCTGACTTGATGATGTCATCATCCTGAAAATGTAACCAACTCACCTCAAGTCTCTGTGTGCTTTTCAGGTCATTAGTGTCCCTTCGGAGACCGAAGGGGGATGATGTTGTGGCAATGTCTGTCCGTCCGTCCGTCCCGGGTGAAGGGTGTTTATGCTATGAAATCAACTCCTCCCACATTTTTTGTGAGATTTTCACAAAACTTTACAAAAATGATAAAAATATATTGGTTATAGTTACTGCCCTTGACATTAAATGTTGACTTATTGTATATGCAAGCGAGGGTGCTTATGTTCTGAAATCAACTCCTCCCATATTTTTTTCCGGATTTTCATGAAACTGCACAAAAATGATAAACATTTATTGTTTGTACACATATCACATTTTTGTTGCCCCAAACTAGTATCTAATAGAGTTACTGCCCTTGACGTTAAATGGTGACTTATGGTGTTGTGGTTTTCATTCAAACATATTTTCGTATCACGAGGTTCCCCCATCCTCAAGCAATTGGAGAGAGACAGATTCTTCAGACAATTAGGCTTTATTGAGGCATACTGATAAATGTAAAGCCGAGTTCTTTTTGCGCAAGAAGGACTGATTTCTAACTTTTCACACCCAGTTTTTATACCCTAATTACAGGAAATACCGCGCCCTCAATAATTATTGGCACCCCTGGTTAAGATGTGGTAAAAGCCTTAAAATAAATTCAATTTTGATTGCAGAAGCATACTGTCACACTGAAAATTGCAGAAAAATGTAACCTTCAACTCAAGTGAATTTTAAGGGAAAAAAAATCCCTGACTAAGAAATAATTTTTTTTCATAAAATCACCTCCTCCACAATTATTGCCACCCCTAACAATTCCTAGGAATTAAATGTAATTGAAATTTTTCTGACATTTCTACAGTAGTTTATAAAGTTGATTGGAGTATCTAGGGACATTTAATTAGTCACTTCCTGTTTCCCTGGGGTATAAATATGACGTGACACAAAGGACATTTCTCTTATCCACTCTTCAACAGGGGAAAGACAAAGGAACGCACCATTTAAGTAAGGCAGATGTGTGTCGACCTTCACAAGTCAGGCAATGGCTACAAGAAAATAGCCACTTGCCTACACCTGCCCATATCTACTGTCAGAGGAATCATTAAGAAGTTTAAAACAACTGGAACAGTGGTAAACAAGCCTGGACAAGGATGCAAGGTTATTTTGCCACCGCGCACAGTGAGGAGGATGGTAAGAGAAATAAAAAGTTCTCCAAAGCTCACTGTTAAAGAATTGCACCAAGTGGTAGCATTTTGGGGTCACAAAGTCTCCAAAACAACCATCAGGCGCCATCTACATGCCAACAAGCTGTTTGGGAGGCATGCATGGAAAAAACCTTTTCTCACTCAGAATCATCAACGCAAATGTCTGGAGTTCACTAAGCGGTACTGGGACTTCAACTGGGACCATTTGCTTTGGTCAGATGAGACCAAGATAGAGCTTTTTGGCAACAAACACTCTAAGTGGGTCTGGCGGAACACAAAAGATGAGTATGCAGAAAAGCACCTCATGTCAACTGTGGAGTATGGGGGAGGATCGGTGATGCTGAGGGCCTGTTTCTCTTCCAGAGGCCCTGGGAACCTTTATAGGGTGCATGGCATAATGAACGCTTTGAAATACCAGGACATTTTAAATCAAAATCTGGTGGTCTCTGCCCGAAAGCTGAAGATGGGTCGTCACTGGGTCTTTCAGCAAGATAATGACCATAAGCATGTGGCCAAATCTACACAGAAATTGTTCATTAGACACAGAATCAAGCTTCTCCCATGGCCATCTCAGTCCCCAGACCTCAACCCCATTGAAAACCTGTGGTGTGAGCTGAAGAGGTGGCTGGATGATTTAGAGAGATTGTGCAAAGAGGAATGGTAGAAGAACCCTCTTTCAGTATTCTTCCATCTTGTGAAACATTACAAGAGAAGATTAGGAGCTGTTTTATTGGCAAAAGGGGGTTGTACAAAGTATTAACATCGGGGGTGCTAATAATTGGGGCACACATGATTTGATGTAAAGGCATTATTTATTAATGTGGGATTTTTTTCCCACTGGATAAATGCACTTGAATTAAAGGTTCGACTGTCTTCTTTTTTCATTGTGGTCCTATATTATTTAGAAAAAAAAAACTGAATTTTTAGAAGCTAAGGAACACATCTTAACCAGGGGTGCCAAGAATTATGGAGGGCACTGTATCTTCCAATATGGTCTCTCCGCATTCTCATTCTCGCGCTGCAATTGGACAGGCAAACCAAAACACGGCTAGCTAATTCTTCAGAAATTCAAAGCAAAGATAAGCTGCACATCACTGGAAAGGACTGGAAAGTTACAAGAGAGGAAAAATACAGCCAGATGAATTGGATACATGTAGATAGATAAATGATTCAATTGATGATGTTTTCAGCAACAATTAATGATTTTACTGAACAAATATTGATCAAAGGTACAGAAATCAAATACAAAACGTGGACAAAATTGTTGGTACCCTTCTGTTAATGAAAGAAAAACCCACAATGGTCACCAAAATCACTTGAAACTTACGAAAGTAACAATAAATAAAAATGTATTGAAAATTAAACAATCAAAATCAGACCTTACTTTGGAATTGTCGTTCAACATAATTATTAAATAAAACAAACTAATGAAACAGGCCTGGACAAAAATGATGGTACCCATAACTTAATGTTTTGTTGCACAACCTTTTGAGGCAATCACTGCAATTAAACGATTTCTTTAGCTCCAATGAGACCTCTGCACCTCTCAACAGGTATTTTGGCCCATTCCTCGTGAGCATACTCCTCCAGTTGTCTCAGGTTTGAAGGGTGTCTTCTCCAGATGGCATGTTTCAGCTCTTTCCACAAATGTTCAATAGGATTTAGATCTGGGCTCATAGAAGGCCACTTCAGAATAGTCCAATGTTTTTTTTGTCTTAGCCATTCTTGGGTGTTTTTGGCTGTGTGCTTGGGGTCGTTATCCCGTTGGAAGACCCATGATCTGCGACTAAGACCAAGCTTTTTGACACTAGGCAGCACATTTCTCTCCAGAATGCCTTGATAGTCTTGAGATTTCATAGGACCTTGCACAGATTCAAGACACCCGGTGCCAGATGCAGCAAAGCAGCCCCAGAACATAACCAAACCTCCTCCATGTTTCACAGTAGGGACAGTGTTCTTTTCTTGATATGCTTGATTTTTTCCATCTGTGAACATGGAGTTGATGTGCCTTACCAAAAAGCTCCAGTTTTGTCTCGTCTGTCCAAAGAACATTCTCCCAGAAGCTTTGTGGCTTGTCAACATGCATTTTTGCAAATTGCAGTCCTCCTTGGTCGTGTCCCATGGCGTCCACTTTGGCTCAAACAACGACGAATTGTGCGATCCGACACTGATGTACCTTGGCCTTGGAGTTCATCTTAAATTTCTTTGGAGGATGTTCTGGGCTCTTTGGATACCTTTCGAACTATCCGTCTCTTCAATTTATCGTCAATTTTCCTCTTGCGGCCACATCCAGGAAGGATGGCTACAGTCCCGTGGATCTTAAACTTTTGAATAATATGTGCCACTGTTGTCACAGGGACATCAAGCTGCTTAGAGATGGTCTTATAGCCTTTACCTTTAACATGCTTGTCTATAATTTTCTTTCTAAGCTCCTGAGACAACTCTCTCCTTTGCTTTCTGCTGTCCATGTTCAGTGTGGTACACACCATGTCACCAAACAGCACAGTGACTATTTGTCATCCTTTAAATAGGCAGACTGACTAATTATGAGATTCAACACACCTGTGATGCCAATTACAGGACACACCTGAGTTAATCATGTCCCTCTGGTCAATGTTTTTTCAATCTTTTACAGAGGTACCATCATTTTTGTCCAGGCATGTTTCAGTAGTTTGTTTTTTTTTTTTATTATTATGTTGAACGACAGCTAAAAAGTGATGACTGATTCTGATTGTTTAATTTTCAATAAATTTTTATTAATTGTCACTTTAAGTTTCAGGTGTTCTCAATAACCATTGTGGATTTTTAGCTGCGACCAAGCAGCTCTATGAACGCTTCTGTCTGTCCGTCTGTCCATCCGTCTGACACCTTTTTCACCATGTTCCTGTCGTCGTATCATCATGAAATTTTCAGGAGTTATTTACCTTCACCAAAGTGATGCCCATGCACAAGGTCGAGGTCAAAGGTCAAGTTCACAGAGGTCACGACCTTGTTTGTGGGTTTTCGGGCTGTAACTCCAGTTAGAATTCATGAATCACTATTAAATTTTGGAAATAGCTTCTAGGCATACAGAAGGTGTTCCCTATTGTTTTTCAAGGTCATCTGTCAAATCCCAAGGTCACACCGGTCAAAAAAGTGTCGATTTTGCCCCGATTTCACAGTTTTCGCACCGTAACTCGAGTTTAACTTGATGGATGGTTATTAAATCTTACAACAAGCTTCTTGGTACAGAGGAAGGGTTCCCTATTGATTTTCAAGGTCATTTGCCAATTTCGAGGTTACACTTGTACAAGAAACCACCAGTCATGGACACTAGGCCACGTGACGGATGCTAGGCCAGATCGCAGCTATTAAATTCTTCTGATCTACTTGTTCTTTCATTAACAGAGGGGTACCAACAATTTTGTCCACGTGTGTACATCCTCTGATTATGCTTTTGAATCAACTAAACTGAAGCCTGCTTACTAATCAAAGCTACAGAAGAGCGCTACTTATGTGTGTGTGAGCTGCTCATGCATGTGTGAATTGAATTGCTTGTATGAGTGTGTGTCTGTGTGTGAACTGCTTGAATGTATGTGTGTCTGTGCGCCTGTGTGTGCATTTGTACGTGTGCTGCCTGTGTATGTGTGCGTGCATGTGTCTGTGTGCACTGTTCATGTGCGTGTGAACTGCTTGTATGTGTATGTGTGTGTTTTATGTGTATGTGTCTGTGTGTGCATTTGTCTGTGTGCACTGCTCATGTGCATGTAAACTGCTTGTATGTGTATGTGTGTTTGTTTTATGTGTATGTGTCTGTGTGTGTGTGCACTGCTCATGTGCATGAGAACTGCTTATATATGTGTGTGTGTGTTTTTTGTGTACGTGTGTGCATGTGTACGTGTGCACTGCTTGTGTGGGTGAACTGCTTGTATGTGAGTGTTATGCGTGTGTCTGTATGTGTATGTCTGTGTTCACTGCTCATCCCCTCCCTACTTGTGTGAACTGCTTGTGTGTGTGTGTGTGTGTGTGTGTGCATGTGTAGGTATGTTACGTATGTGCATGGTGCCTACATAGTCTGGTTATTGATTATGATTATGGTTATTCAACATGGCAATTAATCGACTGATGAATCTGATGAGAAATATTCAAATATAATCCTCAACATTAGCATTTGGAGATACAGTCTAGTAGTATATTATGGCATATTTAGACAAAAATTAATCAAGCCAAAAAAAAAAAAAGACAAAACATTTTCCAGACGACAGACAGCAAACCACGACCAAAGCTCATTGGACTATAAGGTAAGCTGAGAATAGATTAAGACATCCCCTGAACACACTTGCGCCTTGCGCTTCAGGCTGTACGCTTAGATTGTTGAAATAGGGCCCATAAAGTCACAGAGACTCAATCATTTAACCCCTCTGCACAGATGTAGACACCAGTGGACAAGGACCTGCTTTATTTATGCATGCAGTTACACTATACTATCACTAGACGGCACACCCAGATTAGTTTTTGAATATTCACTTGCAAGCCAAGCTCAAATGAGGTTTAGAAAATGGATGAGTTCAGTCCCCTCCCTGTTTCCCAGGAGTTACATGAAAGAGTGAATATTTCCAAAAAATGCAGTTTATCAGTTTGAACATAAAATATCTTGTCTTTGTAGTGTACTCAGTTGAATATAGGTCAGGAAGGATTTGCAAATCAGTGTATTCTGTTTTCATCTACATTTTACACAACATTCCAACTTCATTGGAATTGGGGTTAGTAAATGAAGCTGCACCATTTGTACCCAAATTAAATATGAACACTGGTGTTAACCTGTGAGTCGTTTCATGTTTGTCTGTCTTTCTCAAACAGAATGATTGCTAATTTGAGACTTATTTGACCCTTAATAACTAGTGAATAGCAATTACAGGAAGCCAGTTGAGGGTAGGGCTTGTCATTGTGTTACTGTAATATGCTACAGGATATTATCTATTAAAAGTCAAACAGATTATCAGGTGAACTTTTGCATGTTATATTTGAACATAATGTTTATAGAAATCAAACATTTTACAACAGGAGGAATTTGTATCTTTGCATTTATAGAAACCAAGGGTTTTACAAAATCATATATAAAAATTGAATAATAATATTCTTAATTGCAAATCATGTGTAGTTGCACCATAGCATAAATTGCATTCAATATAAATGTTAAATATTCAGCTATATATGATTTTATCCACAAAAATTCATGAATAATTGCTGAAAATTGGGAAAAATGCAAGAAAATTCATGAGCACCCACAGCTGCACCGCTTCTGCAAAGCTGATAGCCACAGCCACACCGCAGCCACAGGCAAAATCATGAAAGACCCCGCAACTGCAAAATTTCTGCTAAAGCACCTCTGCCTTCGCAGCGCTGCACCGCTCCATGCAGCCTTCTGATGTAAACTGCAATTTCCTTACTGCCAAATATTCATATGAAAGTCGAACCATCATAAATGCAGCATGTATTTTCTGCAGAAATGGATTTATAGTATCTGATTGTTCTGTTTCTTTTCTTTGTGGAGATGAAAGAGAACTGTTTGGGCTCACTTTGATGAACCATGTGGTTTCATGTGTAAGACCTTGCACCAGGTTACAGTCTCACTTGTGCTCCAGTGGGCCGACTGCATTGCGTCACTTGTTTGTCTGGGATGCACTTCTTGGATTGCATCACTAAAAATATATTGATAAAACAGGGAAAGGGGGGTGGGGACTTGTCCTTCTCTGTTTTACTTCATGTTCATTTGTCAGAACACAAACCCACTCCTCTAAACCAACCCCCCCCCCCAATGTACAAGTCCTTTTCCACATCCATCCATCCCCAAATATAATCCTGTGATCACGGGGTATTGTGCAGTCACTCCAAGTGCTACTGCTCCTTCAATAGATTTGTGATTGGCTATTGTCTGCACCAGTTACACACCATTCAAATTAATATATTTACGTAAATTGGAATGATATTGAACAAAATCATAACCCACCTGGACACAGGCGATCAGGATACAGTTGCCTATTGGGCTGTCTGACCTTCAGGAGTGTATGTTGAGCCACTGCAGTTTCTCAGGTGAGTTATTAATTCTTTTTCTCAATCTGATGAACCACTCTTTCATTTCTTATAAGTTTGACTGAAAGACTTTTGCAGACAGTAATACAATTGACCCAAAAGCAGACCATGTCTTCTGGGAACACCGTCTCCAGTCTCAGGGAGCTCCAGTGCAGTTTCACAGAGTAAAGACTGGTGTCTCAGAAGTTTTCCCAGGATGGAAGTAGTTTTCCCAGAAAACAAAAATTATCCTTCAGTGCCACAAGACTACAAAACTGCGCTAAGGTCTCTTGACATTAATATTTTCTTTAAAAACAGAGCTTGATCTGCTCAAAATAGGCCAGCATTAGTTTTACCATTTCTATTATGAAGAACATGTTATGATGAGGAATACTTTGGAGAACAAAATAATGTAAAATAATGCTGGAATCAGCAAAAATAATATAGAATGATAAAGACATAATTTAGCCTAACAGTCCATTTAGGAGGAGAGGACCGTTGCTCTGTTCAGTTGGGTTAGACCATGTAACTTACATTCACTCTCCTTTCTAAGGAACATCAACCCTCAAACCTGCTGGGTCAATTAAAGCCGAAATGAACAGCTCTGTCATCAATTCTATCCAACCGTTCAACCTCTCCTCTTCAGGATCCAGTCTCCAGCTCTTGAACACTAATCCAAAATGCATATCAACACTTGGTGAGCTTTTCTTTGAGTTTATATTCAGGGTCATCAATATTGTAGTGGGCTACCCTGCCAACATCATGGTGATGTGGCTGGTTGCCAGAAAGAAGAGTGACTCTTCCACCTCGGATTCCTTCATCTTCAACCTGGCCCTCGCCGATGCCTGCTACTGCATGATGTCCCCCATCGGCTTGGTTGGTCTCCAAATGTTGAAAAACACATCTATATGGAATTTGGTGTCCTTTACCTACGGGATCAAAGACACCACCCCACTTTTCCTCACTTGCATTTGTCTGGACCGTTACGTGGCTGTGGTCCATCCCATTGTGTTCACCAACATCTAGGATAACAAAATCAGGGTGGCTATTTCCATGTTTGTTTGGGGGCTCATGTTAGCCCACGCAGTCTGCAAGAAATTGCAGTTGCAGGTCACACGAAAAATATTTTCTGGTCTGATCCTGGCTGTCTTTGCCATTATGGTTTTCTGCAACATTTCCATCATGTGGAGTCTGAGAAAGTCGGTCATTGGCAAGGAGAAGATGCACCCCATGAAAAAGAAAGCCCTCAGAACAGTGCAAATGACTCTGGCCATCATAGTGTTTAATTACCTTCCTGTAGTTGTTTTCACAAACAGCTTTTATCACATTTTATCTTTTTTCCCGAATACTGCAAGGTTGGACCCATTGTCTTCGCCCTCATGGACATCAGTGCCAGCATTGAGCCCCTAATCTACATCTCCAAGATGGACCAGCGGCCACGCCTTAATAATTTGCCCTGCATCTGCTGCCGAAGCCCTTCCACTGAGCCACATAATGTGAGCACATGAGATGTGTGCTTGTGATTGTCTGTTAAACTGCATTTACTTTTTAAGTTAGAAACTGAAAATGAGTTCATGAAACAAAACAAGAATGGTGAGTGAGAAGCAAATATTTTAGCTTTGATGTGACTGTAATTAGGAAAGAGATGACAATTAACTTCATTGTAACCCTTGGCATTGGAAAAAAGAGTAAATTTTTAGAATTGGCCAAATGTCTTTTTCACCATGACTGCATATTACATAAATTAAACAATCAAAAATTTGATGTTTTGAAAATGAATACTCATCATTTATCCACTCAAATTAAATAAACCATTTTTGATGTAATGTGTTGAGGATTATCTCCTGACTCCCATGTCAGTTTTACTATGTCTATTAAATTTCATTATGCCAGCATGGGATCTAGTTTTGCTTGAAGAAAAGATGACAGCGAAAACATACTTTTCTAGATCCTCACCACATATGAAAACACAAAATGAATGTTTTGGCTATTCCTGTGCTTATTTCTGACAATCAGTGGGCAAATACCACATTGAAATTATTTTATTCTGCAAAATGATAAAACGCATTCAAAATCAAATGTGAAATGTCACCAAGATACAAACAAAACTGACTTTGAAAAGACAAAAAGAATTGACATTAAATGTAAATTACTTGAGTAATGCCTCTGTAACGTGTCCAAGTTGATGTGGTTCAGTTCTTTGGCGATTACATGAGTTGTAATTTACTGGTGATCAGCAACCATACAACAAAAGTTTTCATTCGTTGCCATAATTGTTGATGTTCCCTTCTCTAACAAGTATTTGACACTAATGTGTCTTTGTCCCCCGCCACAAAATGTGAAATCGTGTCAAAATGAACAATTTCTCGGTGTGACCTTGAGGATGGCGCGAAGGTCACCGAAATGGACTGGCGCTGGGGTAACACCCTAATACATGTTGACATAAGATTTGAAGTAAATCCGTCGATTCGTTCTTCAGATATGTCGCTGACAAGGCTATCAGTGTGAAAATCCACAATCTCTCGGTGTGACCTTGAGAATGGCGCGAAGGTCACCGAAATGGACTGGCGCTGAGGTATCACCCTAATACATGTTGACATAAGATTTGAAGTAAATCCGTCGATTTGTTCTTGAGATATGTCACTGACAAGGCTATCAGTGTGAAAATCCACAATCTCTCGGTGTGACATTGAGAATGGCGCGAAGGTCACCGAAATGGACTGGCGCCGGGGTATCAGCCCAATATATGTTAACATGGAATTTGAAGTAAATCCGTCGATTCGTTCTTGAGATATGTCACTGACAAGGCTATCAGTGTGAAAATCCACAATCTCTCGGTGTGACCTTGAGAATGGCGCGAAGGTCACCGAAATGGACTGGCGCTGGGGTATCACCCTAATACATGTTGACATAAGATTTGAAGTAAATCCGTCGATTTGTTCTTGAGATATGTCACTGACAAGGCTATCAGTGTGAAAATCCACAATCTCTCAGTGTGACCTTGAGAATGGTGCGAAGGTCACCAAAATCGACTGGCGCCGGGGCCTCACCATCATACATGTTGACATGAAATTTGAAGAAAATGCGACAATTCGTTCTTGAGATATCGCGCTGACAAGGCCAAAAGTGTGAAAATCGACAATCTCTCAGTGTGACCTTGAGAATGGTGCGAAGGTCACCAAAATCGACTGGCGCCAGGGCGTCACCATCATACATGTTGACATCAAATTTGAAGAAAATCCGACAATTCGTTCTTGAGATATCGCGCTGACAAGGATTCGGGACGTACAGACGGACGTACGGACGGTCGTGAATACTATGTCCCCCGCTAATGAATGTTGCCACCAAATATGAAATCAATCCGAGGCTTCCTTCTTGAGATATCGCGCAGACAAGCATTTCAGTGTCAGAATCTATCATACCTCGGTGTGACCTTGAAAATGTCGCGAAGGTCACCAAATTCGACTGGCGCCGGGACATTACCCTAATACATGTTGACACCAAATTTGAAAAGAATCCGAGGCTTCCTTCTTGAGATATCGCGCAGACAAGCATTTCAGTGTCAGAATCTATCATACCTCGGTGTGACCTTGAAAATGTCGCGAAGGTCACCAAATTCGACTGGCGCCGGGACATTACCCTAATACATGTTAACACCAAATTTGAAAAGAATCCGAGGCTTCCTTCTTGAGATATCGCGCAGACAAGCATTTCAGTGTCAGAATCTATCATACCTCGGTGTGACCTTGAAAATGTCGCGAAGGTCACCAAATTCGACTGGCGCTGGGACATTACCCTAATACATGTTGACACCAAATTGGAAAAAAATCCGATGCTTACTTCTTGAGATATCGCGCAGACAAACATTTCAGTGTCAGAATCTATCATACCTCGGTGTGACCTTGAAAATGTCGCGAAGGTCACCAAATTCGACTGGCGCCGGGACATTACCCTAATACATGTTAACACCAAATTTGAAAAGAATCAGAGGCTTCCTTCTTGAGATATCGCGCAGACAAGCATTTCAGTGTCAGAATCTATCATACCTCGGTGTGACCTTGAAAATGTCGCGAAGGTCACCAAATTCGACTGGCGCCGGGACATTACCCTAATACATGTTGACACCAAATTTGAAAAAAATCCGATGCTTACTTCTTGAGATATCGCGCAGACAAGCATTTCAGTGTCAGAATCTATCATACCTCGGTGTGACCTTGAAAATGTCACAATTATTGACAATTAATGACAATTATTTATTCTGAGAAAGACACAAAATCAGTTTGGGCTCCAGCAATTTTACCCCTTTTGGTAAGAAACCTAATCATGCTTTTGAGAGATAATCAATGAAAGTACTGCTGGTTTGTCTTCAGTTAAAAACATCTATAGGGGAGAACGGGGTAATGTGAGATATCAGGTAATGTGAGACACCCCCTGTATCTAGGCAACGGAACACATTTGTGGTCATGTGACCATGGTGTTTTCAGTCCTCTCCCATTTCCCCTTGGCCATGAAGGAGAGGACCTCATGGTGCTGTGGTAAGCGTGTTTTATTTTCTTACAAAAATATTTTTTTTGCACGCAAAAGTAAATTTTCTTGCTGTCAACTTAACCAACTGTTGTGCCAAAACAAATTGATTCAGGTAAAAAAACTTTTAGTTTTGTCTTTAACATATTTTAATTAAATATTGAATTACATATGTTTTATTTTTAATGTCATATACATTGTAGAAAAGCCATCATGCCAAGGTAAAACAGCCCTCGAGGAGATGTAGAGTGCAACCGCTGAGGTCAAGGAAGGAAAGAAGTCTATAAGAGCAGCTGCAAGAGATAGAAATATTGACAAGTCAAACCTCCTAAGATTCATAAAGAAAAAAGAGAAAGGGGAAGTAAAATCAGTAGCCTGGGGTGCAGTAGCTGAGGCAACGAGAATATTCAGATGAGATGGAGGAGGAGCCTGCCAAACACTTGAAACATCTAGCTGAACAGTTCCGTGGCCTTCCTCCAGTTAAGTGCTGTCAACTGGCATTTGAATATGCGGAGAAAAACAAATTCCCTGCTCCTGCCAATCGGGCAAAGACACAATGTGCAGGTAGGCTAAGGTGTGCAAGAGATCACATGATTCTGTAGGTTAACTCAGGTCAACTGATCTTGCTACAAAACTAAATCGTATAATAATGAGTTGTCTACTCTAGGTGAAGATTGGTTTGGCAGCTACCTAGCACGTCACCATTTCTCTGTCTTAACTCCAGAGGCAACATCCCTGGGAAGGGCTACAGCCTTCAATAAAACTACAATCGGGGAGTTCTTTGACTATCTGGCTGTAGTGATGGACAGGTGACAGAATTGATTCTTTATTTGCGAATGTTTTATGAAGGCTTTAGCTGTATGATTTGGTTTTGATTCTGATAAGGTTCTTCCCTTGCCTCTCATCTTTAACGGGCATACATTCCCTCCACACATGATTTACAATGTGTATGAAACAGGTGTCTTTACAATATAAAAGCCACAGCAGGTAAGCTACACATGATACACCAGAGAGCATCAGACTGATACTGAGTGGCTTGTGATAATGACCAGCTATTAACAGAATGTTGAAACTAATGCTATTAGTAATGCTGTGAACTTCTGAACTGGAAAAAAATGAATGGACTGAAAAAAAAAAAATACAATGTACCTTTAGACCAGTAGTAGCCTACTGATTGCACATGCCATTGATTCTAAACTTTCTATTTGATTCAGATTGTGACAGAGAAAGGAAAAAGGCAAGTTGGTTCTGTCACATCGGCTGAGAGAGAACTGGTGACTGTGGTGAGTGCAGTGAATGCTGCTGGGAATGCCACAACTCCCATGTTTGTCTTCCCCAGAGTTAAGTTCAAGGACTGCTTCATGATAGGAGCACCTCCAGAAGCCAAAGGTATCTCCACCAGAACGGGATGGACGAATGAAGACACCTGGGCTGAGTTCTGTGAACACCTGATACAGCACACTAACTGCACCCCTGACCGTCCCATGCTGCTAATCCTGAATAATCTTTAGGCTCACATCTCACTCGAGGCAGGAGAAATAGCCAAGAGCAACGGCATTGTTCTGCTCACCCTCCCACCCCACACATCCCACCGCATGCTGCCTCTCGACGTGACCGTGTTCAAGACCCAATACAGCCGAGCTCTTGATGGGGGGATGTGATCTAGCCCTGGCAAAACAGTCTCCATCAACCAGATTGCAGGACTTGTGAATGAGGCCTTCATGTCAGCAGTGACACCACACAACATCACTTCTGGATTTAGGTCCACTGGGATTTTCCCATATAACCGAGAAATTTTCCCTGATGAAGCGTTTGCACCATCCATGGTGTCAAACCGGCCAAACCCTGAGCTGCAGCCTGCCACTGCAGATGTTCTGGATTGTCTGCCCATTACAGATGATCCAGATGGTCTGCCCCCTGCAGATGATCCGGATGGTCCGCCCACTGCAGATGATTCACCTGCAGATGAACCACCCGCTGCTGATAATTAACTCGCTGATGCTAATCCATCCACTGTGCATGGTCTACATGGATGTGCCTGGCCAGCTGACTCAGATGTGCCTCGAGTTCCCAGCCGACCTGGATGTGTGTCGGGTGGGACAGATATCGTGAAATCCTGCCACTTCCCAAATGTACCCCCAGAACACAAACCAAACGAAAGCGTGTGAGGACAGCCATCCTTACTGATACTCCTGAGAAGCAGCCAATTGAAAAGCCTTATAAAGAAGGACAGAGGAAACTGGAAGGGAAAAGCAAAATATCAAAGAAAAGGTAAAACCGAAAAGGAAAGTAACCAAAAATAAAATCGTTGGTAGCAGCTCTGAGGAGAGTGATGTCCCTGTCCCACTTCATAATGTGTCTGACGAAGAGAGCTCTGAGGATGAAAGATGTGACCCAGGAAACACAGATCTGTCCGTGGGTGACTTTGGCTGCAAAGTTAACTATGACAAACACAGGAGCGTCCGTTACATTGGCATGGTGGAGAAAATTGAGGATGATGAAATACTTACACAATTTCTCTGAAGAACTGATTTCTGGACATCAAGTTCACATAGGGGTCTATTCTCCCATTAGCGCGTCAGTCTTTTGTTAAGCGCTTTTGAGTTACGCGTATTCTCCCCTACGCACTTCGATCACGCCCACAGTGCTTAACTTCAGAATGTAGGCGGCCTTATGAAAGAGGTGTGACTGATCCAAAAGAGAGGCGGACTCTGTACAAAGCTCATTGATTATGGCTATCAGGAAAACCTGGAAAAAGGATTTTCTGATTAACAATGAAAATGCAGTTTTGGTCCATGGAAAATGCAAACCAGACTGTAAATTTGAATATCGTGGGCCTGCTGATAAAACCTCACTGCCTATCTCCAAACTGACAAGAAACAAAAATTTGTATATCCACTATTATAACATGCAGAATTAAACATGTTTTATTTTATTTATATTTAAAATTTATCAATTTATATATATTCTTTATTTTATGTTTATTTATTTTACTGTGAAGTTATCATTTTGAAGATACAAGGCTTTATCAGCAGGCCCAAGAAATGCGGCGGTAATAGTAGGCCTATGTGTGTCTGTGCCAATTACAAGAAGTAGGCTATTGCAGACATCTCTTTTTTTATTTATTTCTTTCTCTAGCCACCATGGCATTAAAGCCATGCAAACAAAGAAATTGCCGTGATAATGAAATAATAAATAAAGAATTTAGCGCTTCTCAACCAGCGTAATCAGAGCATTGAAAATGAGCCCCTCCTACAACAGCCTGTTTGTCTCGTGGAAGTCAGGAAAGAAGCGGCAGTTTGCTTTTGATTCACTGACAGTGATAAATACATGTGTGTCGCTGCAGAAACCTCAGCTCTGCTCTGAACAGGGCAATAAATACTACTCATTGCTTCAAAGGTACTCGTTTGTTAACAAAATAAAGTGGGGAAATCTCATTGAACTAGAGGGAATTCCTCGTGCAATTCGTGTGCGCTGGAGCTGGAATCGAAAAATCACGTAGATGGAAACACTTCATATTAAGACAATGATATGCGATTTTTGACGTACCCGTGTCTGCATCGGCGCCTGACTTCAGCTGTTTAAATGGAAACATAGCTTAATGCTGTGCCGATGTCTACGGTCTCTGTACATATTCTTATTAGTGGAAGGGGTTCTGATTGCAACGTAAGCACAATTAGTGGCTCCCACAACACTGGGGAACCTGGCGACCCGGTAGAACCCCCTTAACTCTCCGTCTTTCAGCTGGTGTTACGGGGAATTTTAAAGTGGCGGACGTGGTGCAGTATAGCGTCAACCGTGTCAGACACCTTGACACAGACGCCTGTAATATGTGCATGACATCACCAGCCACTCTCTGGAACGACCCAGATGCCAGGACCGACAGCGCAGTTGTGACCTTGATGACCACTGGTATGTTTGTAATTGTTTGCAATGCGTTTGTAATTGAACTAATAGGAGAACAGGCTGTTGCGTAATATCATATGATGATTTTGTTTGATAATTTATTATGGTTATGAGAAATGTAGTTTAGAAATAAGGATGAACAATCGAATAGTGAATGTCTCAACCTTTACCATGTTAAATAACATGAAATTCATGTTACAATTCGGCCTATAACCGACATCAAACGCAATATTCCAGTACGCCTTATGTTGGCGCTTGAACTTAATACAGCCCTCAAAAGCGCTTAACAGAGACAGCGCGTAAGCCAGGGGGAGAATACGCGCAAGTGTCATTTGCCTGAGAAATGCCCGGAAACGCCCCGATTTTGGCCTTGCTCCGCCCTAAGCGCGTAACTGCCTTCGGGGCGCGTAATGCACAGACTTAAGTCGAGGGGAGAATACGCTTTCGACTTATGCGCATGGGAGAATAGACCCCATAGTGAGTAGAGTAGAGTGAGTCGAGTAGAGTGAAAGTAAAAGTCCTGGATAAAAAAAATCTTGAGTAAAATACAAATTCTCAAAAAAAAAACTACTTAAGTAGGCTACTGCAATGAAGTACATGTAACTTCATTACCACGCACCTTTGAAAACTGTGATGTGATAACCTACACTGCACTATGAGGATGCAGGATCTCTCTCTCTCTATCGAACATTTCACCATCTCCATTTTCAAAAATAATATCATGCATACGTATTAGCCTATGCTTTGAGATGCACCTCATGATCACCTCAGCCAAATGAAAATAGCCTCGTTCGAGATGAAGTGCGCCTCGCCTGGAAAGTAGATGAGAGCAGGCGGCCGCAGCGGGGGGCAATGACAAGCTGCAATCAAATCGGACAGTTTCCAGACTTGAGCGGGTATACAGGAAGTCACAGAAATACGTACATCCTCGTCACCCGGGATGTCTCCCCTAAAAATCTTCACATCCCACTTACACAGACCTATAAAGAAAACTGGACAGACAACGAAAGCTGGAACACATGCCAACATGGGCGTAGCGGTGAACTTGATATTGCAGGTCAGGTGATGCCATGGGGGCCAAAAAGGAATTTCTCCATTGGGAATAATTGAAAAAGAGACGCTGATAAATCTGTGAAAAAAAACTTTTTGACAGCCACAAATTATCGATACCGAAACGGTTTATTTTTCTCTTTTAAATCATTGATGCCTCGTTTCTCGGCAAAGACAAAATGTTCTATTTTTGGGCATGTTCTCGTTTCCTCCAATTTACCACTGCAGCGGATGTGAGTGGGTGGAGCAATGGGCATTCCTTGCCGTCTGCCGTAGCTGGCGACGTGAGTTAATTGAAGACAAACCGGAAAATAAGTTTGCGCGTAATTATCATAGAAAATCAAATTTTCGAATTGCGAGCAGATCTGGGCTGATCAGAACCTCGAGGTCCTCAAGGCTTTACCTGGGGTCTGTCATGCTTGTTATTATCCAGCCCAGATTTACGACACAGATGTTGATGTGATTGCTTATAAGATGTTTCTGGGTCCGTAGCGGGTTAAATACCACTAATAAGGGTCACTGGCTCTGTGCAGTGGGCAAGCAGGCTGTCCACTTCTGTACTTGCGTTCCTCAGTGGGTAGCTTCTGGAGTGGAATCCTATAGAAACACAAATCACCAGCACGAACACCAGAGAGACTATCTAGAAAGGACCAGTGGGCTAACCCAAGCAGGGGCTGATTGTTTTTTTTTTTTTAGTGTTTACTCCCATAGATCCGCTGCAATTTGCAATACTAGGGGTGGCGTAAGAGCCACAGCATGCAGTCTTCAGCATGTGACAGGCTAGGTAACGTTACTGCGGCCACTTGCTAACGATGCAGCGCATCACATACCACTGGATACGGGGAGACCAGAAATGGGCATTCCTTGCCGTCCGTCTGTGATCAGCATTATAGACGTAGCCAAGCCAGTGATGTGAGCTGGCGTTATGGTGCAAATCTACTGAGCAACAAAAGAAATGCCTCTTAATTAAAGGCAGACCGGAGAATAAGTTTGCGCGTAATTATTGCAAATCAAATTTATTACTAGTGTAATGTGAATAGAGGCCACTAGATAGCAGCATTTACCTTTTTTTTGTTATGCTCAGACTGGAGCTATGTTTAGACATGTTTCAGACATGTCTGGGGCAAGTCCCCAAAAATAAAAAAAAAAAGGTCTAAATGTGGGTGGGGTCTGCAAAAGAGTATATAAAGAGTAGAATTGAGACAGTAAAGTAGTAGGAGAAATTGCAAGAAGAAGGATACATGTGACCAGACCTGTCATTCTGTTCAAGACCTGTGAAGTTTCTTTTGTGGATTTTTGCCTGTGTTAGAGCACTTTCCTCACCCAAGACATCACCAAGCCACCCCACCAAAAAGGGACTGTAAATATTTCTGTTTTTTGTTGTTTTCAATCTTGGTCAGTAGGTTAGTTAGTTGTTTAGTTGTCTGTTCATTAAATGTGTTTAAGTTTTTAAAACTGTGTCTGTCATCCCTTGCTGTTGTGTTGTAAATGTAATCACAAATTGAGGCCATAACACTAGCGTGTGCCCATTTACACTTGTTTCATCAAACATTTCTATGTTTTGCAGTCACTTTGATTAACCATAAGAACAAATTAACTTACTAGCTAACTTGCGTTTTGTTAGTTGCTCAATATATTTTTGCCATTTTATTTTAATTGATGAATGGCCGTAATATGTAGCAACTTCATTGCCACATTTTATGTAGCGCGGCAAAATGTACTGTAAGCTAAGGTCGCTGTTGTGACATCCTAGAACCATGTACGCAGCCAACACTCACCTTACTTTTTCATATTAAAATGATATGGATATATCCATGAACTGAGTTATGTATTTCCATTACTTTGAATAGCACCAATTCACATTAATCTATTTTGACGTGTTATGCATAATGTGTCAGCTGAGTAGCATCTAACGTAATATCCATATGAGTGCATTTATAGCACTACATAAATTCAGTTCAAACACCGCTTAGCGAACCATTTATTAACCATTCTTCGTTGTTAAATTACTTACAGACCTACGTGATGACGAAAATTTTCAGCAACTTCATAGATGAGATCCAAAATGATAACTATTTTTTGTGCATGACCTGTACCGAGTGGGTAGAACAATGGGCATTCCTTGCTGTCCGTCTGTGATCAACATTATAGACGCGGCCAAGTCGGTAAAGCGGGCTGGCGTTACAGTTAAAATATTTTAGCCATTTTATTTTAATGGATGAATGGCCGTAATATATTGGATTGCCACACGTCATTATGTAGCACGGCAAAATGTATACAGCGCCCTCAATAATTATTGGCACCCCTGGTTAAGATGCGTTCTTTAGCTTCTAATAAATTCAGTTTTTTTTCTCAACAATATAGGACCACAATGAAAAAAAAGAGGAAAATCCAACATTTAATTCAAGTGCATTTATTCACTGGGAAAAAAGTCCCACATTAAGAAATAATTATTTTACATCAAATCATGTGTGCCACAATTATTAGCACCCCTAATGTTAATACTTTGTACAACCCCCTTTTGCCTACAAAACAGCACCTAATCTTCTCCTATAATGTTTCGCAAGATGGGAGAATACAGAAAGAGGGATCTTTGCCCATTCCTCTTTGCACAATCTCTCTAAATCATCTAGCGACCGGGGTCCTCTCCTCTGCACTCTCTTCTTCAGCTCACTCCACAGGTTTTCAATGGGGTTGAGGTCTGGGGACTGAGATGGCCATGGGAGGAGCTTGATTCTGTGTCTGGTGAACCATTTCTGTGTAGATTTGGCCACATGTTTGGGTCATTATCTTCCTGAAAGACCCAGTGACGACCCATCTTCAGCTTTTGGGCAGAGGCCACCAGATTTTGATTTAAAATGTCCTGGTATTTCAAAGCGTTCATGATGCCATGCACCCTAACAAGGCTCCCAGGGCCTCTGGAAGAGAAACAGGCCCACAGCATCACCGATCCTCCCCCATACTTCACAGTAGGCATGAGGTGCTTTTCTGCAAACTCATCTTTTGTGTTCCGCCTGACCCACTTAGAGTATTTGTTGCCAAAAAGCTCTATCTTGGTCTCATCTGACCAAAGCACACAGTCTTAGATGAAGTCCCAGTACCGCTTAGCGAACTCCAGAGGTTTGCGTTTGTGATTGTTAATGAGAAAAGTTTTTTTCCGGGCATGCCTCCCAAACAGCTAGTTGGCATGTAGATAGCGCCTGATGGTTGTTTTGGAGACTTTGTGACCCCGAGATGCTACCATTTGTTGCAATTCTTTAACAGTGAGTTTGGACAGTGAGTTTGGAGAACTTTTTATTTCTCTTACCATGCTCCTCACTGTGCGTGGTGGCAAAATCAGGCATGCCCATCTTCCGCGGATTCGCGGAAATCCATGGTTTTAGGAGCCAAAATGGTCACCCACGAGATTCGTGTAAATCTAAGGAGAAAATTTGAGGGGTAGAGGGGGGTTAGGGGGGTCTAGGAACGAAATTTGGGCTTGAAATTGTCTTGTGCGATTGCCAAATTTGCGAGCGGTAGACATATTTGTTTTTATTTATGTATTGAATGGTTCCCGATCTCCAGCAATGCTCTAAAAACCCCTTCGCGAAACGATCGGGAAACGTCCAAAAGTTGAATGGTCCCCGCTCTCAAAGACTCCTCTAATACTCTTCATCGGAATGATAGGGTAACGTCTTACACTTCCAGGGTTTGCTTCGCTGACAGATTTTTAAACCCCCCCCCCCCCCCCCCCTTAGCTTGTGTCATTGGCACAAACAGACTGCCTATTCCGCGTGATTTTACTCTTTATAAAAGAGTAAAACCTATTGGCATGCCTGCAAAATAACCTTGCATCCTCGTCCAGGCTTGCTTTCCACTGTTGGAGTTGTTTTTAACTTCTTAATGATTCCTCTGACAGTAGATATGGGCAGGTGCAGGCGAGTAGCTATTTTCTTGTAGCCATTGCCTGACTTGTGAAGGTCAACACACATCTGCCTTACTTGAATGGTGTGTTCCTTTGTCTTTCCCATGTTGAAGAGTAGATAAGAGAAATGGCCTCTGTGTCACATCATATTTATACCCCAGGGAATCAGGAAGTGATGAATTACTAATTAAATGTTCCTAGACACTCTGATCGACTTTGTAAACTACTGTAGAAATGACAGAAATACTTCAATTACATTTAATTCCTAGGAATTGTTAGGGGTGCCAATAATTGTGGAACAGCTGATTTTATGAAAAATAATTATTTCTTAGTCGGGAATTTTTTTTCCCATTAAAATTCACTTGAGTTGAAGGTTACATTTTTCTACAATTTTCAGTGTGAGAGTATGCTCCTGCGATAAAAATTGAATTTATTTTAAGGCTTTTAACACATCTTAACCAGGGGTGCCAATAATTATGGAGGGCGCTGTAAGCAAGCTAAGGCCGCTGTCCTGATATCTTAGAACCATGTACGCAGCCAACACTCACCTTGTTTTGTCAGTTTTTTTTTTTTTTTGCCAGCTCTGGTTAACATTTGCAGATGAACTCAAGTACTCAAAATCAAAAGGGTCATGGGTTTAATACTTAACTTTCCCAGAGCCGGCCATTATCATAAAATTAAGTACCACAAATAAAATCGATGTTAACTCGCACTTAAAAATGAAATTTTGAGACAGTATTCAAATTATAATCGAGACACTTTATTGGAAAGGGTTTCGGGGGGATAGAATGGCATGGCCTCTGGTTTGCTGACATGCAGAACTTCATGGATAAACCGTTCAATGCACTCCAAGAGGCTCAGATATTGCTGGGGGAAGAGAAAAAAGGAGCTTTAAAACTATGAAGGTACATTTGTGTCTTTATTATTCAATCAAAAAATAGTTGCCTCAACCCAAAAACATATTTTCAATCATAAAAAACTTTTTCAATCAAAGAAAAAAAGTGTTTGAATGCAAAAATAAAATTGAGACCCAATAAACTGCATTTGAACGCTGTGTTTCTTTGATTGAAAAGGTTTTTAATTTGACTGAAGTGAGTTATTATTTGGTTGAAGAAACTTTTTTTTTGTTGTTCCATGTTATGGGTAGGACATTTGTGTCTTTATTATTCAATCCCAAAAAATATCACTTAAATCAAAAATGTTTTCAGTCAAAGATAAAAGTGTTCAAATGAATTTTTTTGGGTCTCAATTTTATATTTGCATTCAAACACTATTTCTTTTGATTGAAGTGAAAAAAGTTTTGAAGTCGTTTCATTTTTCGATTGAAGTGAAAAAAGTTTTGAAGTAATTTTTCTTTCCATTGAAGTGAAAAAAGTTTTGAAGTCGGTTTTTCTCGCAGCGGGCGGATGCTTCCCCATTGGTCAGACGTTTTGAGTGACAAGTGTCTACACCAATGTAATAGGAATCTCTTTCTAGAACGAGGAAGTCGCCATTTGCAATGTACACACTGAAAAATGATGGGTTGTATTTTTGGGTTGGGTTGTATTATTTTGGATAATTTGGTCTAACCCTACTTTTGGGTTGTCATAGTGACAGTTATGTGCCTGTTCTTCATGCGCTTGGCGCTTCGCTCTCAGAGGTCTCCCGTGGGAGAAAAATTAGCAATGGAAAGAGTGACTGGAAAAACATGTAAGTACTTTATATTTCAATTGTGTTCTTTTCGTCAGTGTTATGGCCCCAATTTGTTATTACATTTATAACACAACAGCAACAGCAAGGGATGACAGACACAGTTTTTAAACAACCTCAACACATTTAATTAACAAACACCACAACAACTAACTAACCTAAAGACCAAGATTGAATTATGTACAAAACATAAATATTTACAATCCCTTTTCGTGGGGGGTGGCTTGGTGATGTCCTGGATGATGAAAATGCTCAAACACAGGCAAAGAAATCTACAAAAGAAACGTCACATGTCTTGAACAGAATGGCAGGTCTGGTCATCTTCTTGCAATTTCTCCTACTACTTTACTGTCTCAATTCTTTTCCTTATATACTCTTTTGCAGACCCCACCCACATTTAGACCTCTTTTTTTTTAATTTTCTGAGACTTGCCCCAGACATGTCCAGGACATGTCTAAACATGACTCCAGTCTGAGCTTAACAAAAAAAAGGTAAATACTGCCATCTAGTGGCCTATATTCACATTACATCAGCTTTTGCAAAAAGGAATGCAAGCCTTAACGCAGGTGGCATTATGTGTACATCAGATCGGTCCTTACACCAATTTACGTCGACAAAGCCGTAGTTCACTGTCATTTTTTCCTAACTTCGCATAGAGTCAGCTATTTAGCCAGCTAAACTAACGGTTAGCGTTTACTGAAACTTCAGGTTAAGAACTGAGAAAAGAGTTCTATAAGGGTATGTTAGTTACTTAACTGCGAATTATTTAACGTGGGTATATTGTGGCTGCGTAATGGAGTAGTGGAAATGAAGGTTTTTAACGAGGTAGCCAGCTAGGTGCTTCAGTTTGTTCCTTCCCATTGATTAAGAGTATCGGTGCTGCCACAGTCAGCTCACTCGTGCGTTAGAGGAGGTAATGGTAACCGTATCTTATCTCTGCTTTACTTCTGAGAAAGGTGACGAGCTTGAAAAGGAAAGCTAAATGTATCATCATGTCCTGATGTTGGCATTAGTTCTGCTTATATTAATAACGGTAATATTAATATCCTGGCTAAATTACAGCTCGCTGCCTTGACCTTACTGCTGCTTGTATGGGGACGGATGGAAGCTATCGTGAGGTTACAGTAAGGAAAATAAAGCCAATGCAAACAGGATTAGCAATCCCCTGTCATGCCAACTGCATTCAGTGTATATGAAACTAGTTTGCATAAATGTTACGTTATTGCCATAGGTTTTTTCGAAGTGGGGGGTTTTAACGGGGCTGGCCAGCTAAATTTGACATTTATAATAACCAGTGACGTGCGGTGGAGGTTGGTTTGGTGAGGCACAAACCTCCCCTTTGCTTGATTAGCAATCAGACGATTAACTAGTTTAGTAAGACAATTCGGCAGAATGACGGGCCAGTTTAAGTTTCCGCGGCACTATTACTCAGTACATCGAACCTGAAATGCTCAACAGCAGATTTGCGCGTACTTGCTTCCAGGAAGCCGAAGCAATGTCATCAAAAAATATTAACGCAGTTCGACTTATGCAGAGTTCAATGCTTAATCAATAGCCTATGATGTATTCTCCTTTAAATACGCGCAGTTACACCCAAACAAAAAGCGGGCGTTTATTTTCAGTCTTCTTTCGTAATCCGATTAACAGAATGTTTAAATGATATACAGAATTACCGAGAGCTGAGACTTTTTCCTAATTGATTATTCACATTTCCATCCTTGCAGTCCCGAATTGCAGCGTATACGTGAATGAAGTTATCTCTCTATCAGTATCATAGAGAGTATTCACAGTATCACAGTATTCCATAAGGCTTAGTCTTAATTGTTATCACTGTCAATCAGGAATAGTACGTGGGAACAGGTTCACAAAATCCTGCGATAAATTTTGGGTCACTGCCTCACCTCTCGGCGCGTCTCCAGCTTCCTGTAAGCAAATACTTGAAAATCTGCAGTTTCATGAGCATTTTAAGTTCAATGTAGCCTACTGAATAATAACGCCGCGGAAACTTAATTTGGCCCGTCATTTTGCCGAATAGTCTTACTGAACTAGTTAATCGTCTGATTGCTAATCAGGCAAAGGGAAGGTTTCTGCCTCACCAAACTAACCTCCGACGGCACGTCACTGATAATAACCGAACTGTGTGTTATTATGGGATTGTCTTAAGGCGGCAATTGTCTGAGTAGCTAAGTTGCGAGCTCAGTTGGCTAGCAAGCAAAGTTGCTCCAGTGCATTTAAGTCTTCAGTCGGCTGTGTGTTCGTAGGACCTGAATGTTAGTTTAAGTTACTTGGTTACAAGTCTCGCACATTAGGCGCGAGTCTCGCGTCTTAGTGGCGTCATGTTTCTGTGCCGTAATCAAAGCAATAATTAAATCAAAGCGCACTGGAGAAAGTCACTCGCGGAATTTAAGTCATTGTGCATCATGTTAATCAGTTTCACGAGCATTGCGGTGGATTTCCCTACTAATGACACGGAAATCGATTATGACTCGGGAATGATCAGGCTTGTCATTACTCAGGGATTGAAAGCAATGGAATTGCATAAAGACTTGTCAAATGGTCTTATTTCATTTTCACAATTTATACGATCATGAAACACATGCATTATTTCCATTCCCTGTGTAAAGAGAAGCACGGGAAGTCCGGAGTCATAATCGCTTTCCATGTTGCTTGTGGTGAGATCCGCCTTTACTGAAGTGAAACTGAAACTTCAATGCACAAGGATTTTAATACCGCGTGAGAATCTCATTAAGCGTTCAATGAATAATTGCGGACTACGGCGGATAAGTCTAAAAAATGCGTGAGACTTGGCATCTCTGTAACTTAAGTTTTTCAAACTGTAAAATAGCACTTTATGATGAATGACGTCAACGCTTTCGGCTGAGGGAACGAAGTTCAGATAGTGGGAAGAATTAAACATGGCCATTTAGTTTGTTAAGCTTATCTATCAAATGTTGATGTGCTGCTGAAAGAAAGCTATAAATGTAAAGTAAAAATTCAGATTTATGAACAGAAAATGGATTAATTGAAGAGAACTGAGAAAATGTCAAAGTATTTTTATGAGTCTTGTCAACTAAATTTGGCTGAATGGTGACTGATTGAGAAGTCATAATTTTCTTAGAAGATTAGTGATCAGACGTTGGATGACTTTGTAGTTTATATTATGCCATTTTATTGTTCATTGAGAATAAAAATGTATTTTAATTATTTATCTATGGAATCTGCTCTCTCCTGTTGTCTGTATATATAGCAGTAATGGAAAGTAAACATTTTCAGGGGGTGCTCATCATAAATTGGGACATAAATGCACTTTTCAAGTGTCTTCTCCAGTTTTCTGTTGCCAGAAAAGGTTGGGTCAGGAGCTTTTATTCACCATGGAGAGAGATTGCCTGGTGGAATGGTTTGGAATAATGATGGTAGTTTTTTTTTTTATTTTAAAGTTAATATATCATTAAATGATACAAAAATTTGTCCATTCAGATGTTGAAGGCCCCTACCCTGAAGACTCCTGACCGTGATGCTGTCATCTCTTGACAACAGAAATTGAAAGACATACATGACCCAAGCTTTGAAGAAAAGAAGAGGTCTTTCACTGACTTAAAGCATGTAAGTACAGTCTGCAATGGTACACATCGGTTTCCCAACCATAAAGTGACCCAAGATATCTAACTACACAACTGCTGTCTCAGTCACCATGCATGATCTCAGACTGTTATTACCAAGTAATTACATTTAAACTTATGTTACATTTTCATTCAGTTCACTTTACCTTCACTAAATGCATAGCCATAAAATAATTCAAAGCTTGCCAATGAGCAAGAACAAGCACAGATCAGCAGAAGATGCCTCCAGGGCTTTTAATGAGCTGGACACAACAAGAAAAACTTGTGACAGGATCGCAGACTGGAACAGTGGTCAGAAAGTCCAGCTCAGGTTATCGGAAAACAACGTCAGAAACGGCGATTCTACACCGTGTTCATCAACGGTTCATGGTCAGATGTTGGGTGGTTAAGATGATTTGCAACGCCTGTAGAACAAGGCATCCACTATGTGGGAGCGGGGTCCATCTCTGCTCCGGAGGCATCTAGAGAACAGGGAGACGCTGTACCTATTAAATTGCACTAGTTGCATCATTTATACTACTTCTACATAGATAACTGAAGATGGAGAGCACTAGGGCTTGAGATAAAGCGCTAACTAGGAAACTTCAGTCAGGCAGAACAATCTAGCAACAATTTACATCGACTTAGCGACTTATATAAACATGACATTAATCAATGGGATACGAAATGCAGAAGGAAACGAGGATGGCAGGGGGTAGATCGAGTAGTTCTCTCAGCTAGAGTGATTGGTCCATTTTATGCAAATCAACTGATGAGTCAGCCGAATGTGTGCAAGTACTGAGGAGGGAACAGTGTCTTTGGACATACTTTGGGAACAATTTTTGCAGCATACTCAGCATTCACCAAAATGGACCCAATATTTCTGGAGGTAATTAAACACATTTTCATTTTATTTTTAGTAATAATAACAAGCCCTGGCACTAACCTGGTGGTGTATTGTGATTCACAAGGTAAACTAGACAAAGCAACGCATTTCCTTCTGCCTCCATAACCTGCCTATTGAGACACAGAGTAAGTTGAGCTACAGTGTCCCTTGATAATTTTTCCTCTTTTTCTACAGCTTTGCCGAAGTAACACAAAGGGCTGTGGAAACGCATCAGCTGTCAGAATACCAGACCAGACCCAACCACTCCATCCACTGCAAAGTGGTCAAAGGTTAGTGACCACAATTTCATGGACGATCAAAGAAAGTTGAAGGACATTTACATTCAACATCAGTCCATCTTTAGAACTGAGTTACTCCATCCAATGAGAAATGCTGCAAAATGTGGCTGAAATCTTCAGAGGCAGTTTACACCCTGTGTTTAGATTTTTTGTTCGCATTTATTAGTTGAATGTTCAATATTGTGGTTCTTTATCATGTTCATTTCCCTTCCCTTTCTTCCTTGGCCTTAAAGACCACAGCCAATGTTCTCAAGTATCTGTTTTTAGAAGATGGGCACTAAAGCAGACCCACTCTCCTTAATGTGTGAGGCTTTTAATGTCCTGGACATTCTTTCCACAGACAGTTGTGTGTGACATTAAGGCTCTTCATTTGTCAGCCTGAGCAGTATTTTAACCATGTGATACTATATGGCCATCTTGACCCAAATGTTACAGAAACTTCCACTTGTACTGTATATAACCAACTGTGTAAGGTTTTAAGACTTCTGACCAGGAAATTGAATGGAGATTGCTTTCTTGGATAATGCTGTACTGTTTTCATTGAAAAAGAAAATACACTGATCATTTTAATGATTGCGGTTAACTCAAATATGTTTAGAAATTTTGAAGTTCAATATAATCCTGCTTGAATGGGAATCTGCTGTTGCATACGATGAGGGTCAGAATATGCAAAACACTGTGTTACTTGGTCAGTAGTGATGTATACGAGTTGTAATAGGGGAGGAAAAATTCAGAAACACCAGTATTGTATTTTAAAGCCCAAAACGCAAATTTAAGTTATCTTAACCCAGTGTAGAGTAATAAGTTGGGTTGTACAATCAACCTATGCAGTTGGGTTGATTGTACAACCCATTATGCTAGGTAAAAGTAACCAAGTATTGGGTTTGTCCATATTACGCCCAGTGCTGGGTAGCAGAAACAACCCAATTTGGGTTATATACAACCCAACATTTTTGGAGTACAGGTATGCGGTGAATATGTGTTCTGTCGTATCGATATGCACACTTTTCGAACAACAGCGGCAGATGGAAAAGCGCACAACAGTAAGTTGTAATTACTGATACTTTACTAATGTTTGAATGCAATTTCAGATGAGTCCATAGTTCAAACTCCAAACCCATGGACGACATAGAGAGCCCACTTGAATGTAAGGCATCAAACCGCGCTAACCGGGAAGGCTCAAAGATGACCGCAGTGTCAGCGCTCAGGCTTCCCCCCCGACAGCAGGTTCTCTCGGATAGTCTCTTTGAAATTCGTTGCACATCACATATCCAGTGACGTCCCGTCGGAGGTCAGTTAGGGGAGGCAGAATCCTCACCGTTAAACAAACGATAACTCTATTACTCTGCTTGATTATTAATCTGAGGATTGATTAACTAATTTACGAGACTAAATGGCAGAATGGCGTGCTTGTTCCATCCACGACATTATTGCTCAGTGCATTGATCTTATAATGCTCACGAGACGGCAAGTTTGTTCATATTTGCTTTGAGGAAGCTAACGCAATGCTATTAACAAATATTAAAACCTTATGCGGAGTTCAATGTGTGGTCAGTATGTTTACGTTAATATTTCCCTCCTTAACCACGTCCTTTTTAATGCCATTTTTTTTTTAAATGGGAGTCTATTTTCAGTCTTTCATATTCCGATAAACAAAAGATCAAAACAATATACGCAATTACCGGGGGATTTGAGGTTTTTCCCTAATTAATTATTAAGAGTTACTTCCTTGCAGTCTCGAATCAAAGCATAAAGGTAAATCATCACACAATCGTTTTGTCACTATCACCTCTTAATCATTACAGGCTTAATTGACCAGAAAAAAGGTCAAATTGACTGATTGACAAACAGACATAGTACGTGGACACAGATTGACAAAATCTAGCGATAGAAAAGGAGAAGTCACTGCCTACCCTGACCGTACATCCCATATGTCTGAAGTGGTTAGATATGAAATGTAATTCGATTGTGGTACATCTAATGCAGTGGGTCACAACAAGGGGGTAGCGACCCCATCCTGGATTAATTATTATTTCCTTTTTTAGATTACATCACCTGCAATCATATAATTTGTCTAAAAATGGATTTTTTTGAGGGTAATTATGGGTGTCAAAGTGTCCGCAGCATCAACAATGGAGAAAAGTTAGGTGCCGGCGGGGTAAAAGGATCCCCGAGCTAAGCTTCGGAAATATCGCCCTGACTTTCTGCAATATGGATCTACTTCTCTTTCCTTCTGCAGAAGAAACGGGTCTGCAGGTGCACGAAGTGAAAGTAGCTACAGGATTCCTCCAAGAAAATATGTGTTTGGCTTATTAAATAAATGCCTGCGGCACGGATCCTCCTGCAGCAGAAATAATGTGCGTGTCTCTGGCTTTTAAGTACGAGGCACAGCACCGTAACTTCATTGATTATTTGAATATCCAGACGTGCGACAGGATCGGTTGGGATCTAATGCTACAATGTTCTGTGTTTGCAGAAACTGTTACGCACACAGAGTCCAGGTTAGGAGAAGCAGCCGTCCTCTAGATAAATTTATCTCCGAAGCTTGGCTCGGGGCTCCTTTTCACCCGCCGGTGGCACCTTACGTTTCTCCGTTGTTGATGCTGCTGACAATTTGACGCTCTGTTACCCACAATAGCTACCCTCAATAAAATCTATTTTAAGGCAAATTTATGACTGCAGGTGATCGCTTCCCCCTTGTTGAGACCCACTGCATTAGATGTACCACAAACAAATAACATTTTGTATCTACCTACTTCAGACGTGTGATGTTCAGCGACGAATTTCAAAGGGACTATTCGAGAGAAGCTGCTCTCGGTGGGAAGCCTAAGCGCTAACCCCGCGGTCATTTTGAGGCTTCCTAATTAACGCGGTTGAAGACCTCAGATTCAAGTGGGCTCTATATGTCGACGGCGGGTTTGGAGTTTAAACTACGAATGGACACACTTGAAGCTACGTTCAAACATCAGTAATGTATCGGTAATTACAACTAACAGTTGTGCGCTTTTCCATCCGCCCCCATTTGTGCATATCGAAAGGACGGAAGACGGATTTTCACCGCAGAACTGTACATTGCAAATGGAGACTTCCTGGTTTTAGAAAGAGATTCCTATTTCAAACGCCATTGGTGTAGACACTTGTCACTTAAACATGCCTGACCAATGGGGAAGCATCCGCCCACTGCGAGAAAGTCATTTCAGTCATTTTCGTCATTAACAAAAGCTTCACTCCGAGAGCGCTCCACACTTAACCCCTTTCTGCAGATGTAGACGCTCGCGTCTATAGACATGCAAATGTAAGCACTTAAGTTACAGTACTCGACCACAAGATGGCACCCCCGGATCAGCTATTGGATATTCACAAGCAGGCAGAGCTGAAACGCGATTTATAGTATGGAGAAGTTCCCTCCAATCCCTGTTTTTCAGGAGTAGCATGGATTAAACTCCTCAGCTAAGCCTGATGTGCAAACTGGTCAATAACCTTGCCCATAGTATCGATCCAGTAGTTTTAAAAAATTATCACTTGCGACAGAAAAAAAACGTACTACTCTGTAGCAACCATTTTAGCTACAGTGAGCCAACAGTATTCCAATTAGTGGTTAAAAAAATACGTTTTGTGAAGAAAAAAATCCAACATAGTATTGCTTCTCTCACATTCTACTGTCAGTTACAATCATCACACACAAAATATGCGTAGTTCCCTCCCATGGATTAACGCTTAGATTCCTCCATCGACAAATTCAGCGCTCCCTTCTATCCACCGAAGTACTGGTGTCGATAGCCAGTCACTCAATGATATACTCAGATTCATCTGCGTAACTCTACAGTTATAGTTCACGTCCTCGTGAAGCTTCCCCGGTAACGATGTGTTGACAGACTCGTTTCTTATCCCATTCAAGTAAGGTCGGCTGTATTCTTCGAATGTTGGCCGCGGTTGCGCAGCTGAAAATGATGCGATATCAAAGAAATAAAGACACTCGAGACCGTTCTGAAGTGTTCAGTTTCATTTACGAGATTTAAATGTTGTATGGACATGGTCAACGGGAATTATTCCGAATGAAACAGAACTGGAACGTTCCTTCTACCCGATACATCTGTCTCTGGAGGGGGGCATCAATGAAGAAAACAGGTTATACTTCTACTCTGTTTGCATTTTGCTTAATTTGGCTTTTTGCTGTAGAATCTATACCGCGTTTAAAGACATCGAATGCCGAGGTTTTCGTTTCTCCAAATGCATACATCCCACGCAGGTCGGTAGATCCCTCGGTACGTTCATTACACCACTCTGATGAATATGGAGGCATATGTCGTTGTATTTTTTTCCTGAAAGTGAAATTTCTGTTCTGTTAAAATAAGGTGTATTTCAGAATTCAGATATTACTGAGTTAGTGAGTTTTCACCCTTATAAGGGGTAAGGTTATGAGCTCGGATGTGAGAGCGGTTAGCTTTTTATTCATATCATGTTTGGTCTTGCGTGAATGTTATAGCTGTTAAATCTGCACTTCATTTAATGCTTGGGGTACTTAGAAGAGAAATGGACAATATTGCTAACTTTATTATGGAGAAAAGGCATGTTTTGAGAGGTTACTGGTGACCAATGATGTTCCACTGCACTGATATTGATTAATTCATGCAAAACTCAACCAGAAAATCATTAGTTCATGCCGAATTTCAAGCCCCAAAAGTTTATTTGTGTTAAATATATGATTCATGTTTGATTTGACAGTTAAAAATGTTGATGGATGTCAGACTTTGGAGAGACACCTGGATAGCTGTCTAATTTGTCTCATAGCAAGCGGGTAATCTAAAATGGAATGTTAAAGATGAATTGTACTTGTGGTCAAGAAGTTTATGATCCCAGAAATGTATAGTTTTAGGCCCCAGCAGTTTTTCAATTGTCAGCATTATTTTTTTTTCTATTTCAATAGTGAATTCTCATGAAGATTTTTTTTATGCCCCTTTTCTCCAACAAAATCATAAAAATAAACTATAATTTGATGGGAGTTTAAATGCTTCAAGTGTCTAGACTCAATTGAGCCAAAGTTTTTCTGTCTGTAAAGCTGCAATCTTAAATTATAAAGCCTTAAATCAGGTAACACCTAAAAAGCCAGATTTGGCTTCTGCGCAAAGGGGTTAACAGGTGTTGCTTGTTCTCCCCGAACACTATTGTACACTATTGTTACTATTGTACAAAAGCGAGCGCTTCAGACGCCTTAACATGTGCACTTGTAGACTGAAATAGCCTAAACTGTGTCATCCATCTCTCTTGGTAATTCATGGACTGCTTGAATTGAGAAGCGAAGCAGCTGTTAAACTCAAAATTTGTCATCATAAAGTAGATAATTATTTGTACATTGAGCATGCACATAGGCGTCCGCTGCGTTTGCACGTGGCATAACGTTTGTCACTTCATTATTTGGTGTACTCGCAATTATCAGTCTTTTATGCAGGCATTGGCGACGCAGTTAAAGCGTTTTAGTATAGTTTGCTGGCATAAAATGCCCCCCATAGGTGCACGCCGCGCGCGCGCGCGTGTGTGTGGTGTGTGGTGTGTGTGTGTGACCCCTCGCTATATGATTTCCACAAACACTACACAGCGCGTGCCTGCACGCTCATCTAGAATTGTAAATAACAGTCACGCGTGGTCTTCATGTTACATATTTGAGGCGTAATTCACCCGCCACATAGGCGTATGCGCAACATTAGTCTGTGCATTGAAAGTGAATGAAATTTACACGCGCACGTAAGAGGTTTGATGTCATCGCATACAGTACAGCCGCCGTTAAAACCAAAGAGACGGCGTTAGTTCACGCCCCGTTATCTCGAACATTTCGCCCTTCTTACCCATTTCTAACCACGATCTAACCAATGAGCCGTATCACAGGACAATTTACCGCCGGTAATATCATATGTGGCTCCGCGAAACTGAATGTAGTACCACGTGAAAGTTACAGAATAGAGGGCATTTTGACCGTTTATGTATTTTAACATCCTTTTATTTTCTCTTGCAGCGAAAGTGCAAGTGAGAGCTTATGGGACCTCTGGAAAGCGCGTGGCTGATCCTCTGTTTATAAAGCCTAGCATGAACAAGAAAAAAAATAGCCTATTATGAAAAATTCGACAGCGAAATATAAGAAATTGTGTTCTTGAAATAAATTTTTTTGGTATTTTAAATATGTCTTTTTATTGCAGAAACTGTGATTCTGAGAGTTTGTGGGTAGATCTTCAGCGAAGTTTGCCGCAATTGATTTATTGGTTTTGAAAAGCCAGCCGCAATATAAATAAACAAATTGGCAATATACAACTTAATAGCCTGTGAGCTTATGCTCACGTTATTCTCCGAAATTATGCGTTTTCGGACCTGCAGAGGTGTGAGGTTGTCTCTCGCCAAGGAGTCAATCTTTGTCCTAAACTTTGGGGAAATGCGTCGTATCGTGACTGGTTCCATAGTTGGGAATGTGATGTCAGTTTATGGTAGGGCATTTTATAGAAAATTACTGCCACGCGCTGACCAGGTCATTAATTCATTAATAGGCTACAATGAGCTTAAAGGAAATATTAGGGTGACAATGAGTGATAAACAGAGATGACACGAACTGAGCTGTATTGAATCAGTGCCAAGTGTATCCGCCTTTAATTCTGTGAATTCAGTTTACAAAAGAGCCATTCAGTTTTAAGTGACAATGTCCTTGAGAGAAAAGATATTGAGCAGATCTTTTTTTAAAATTCCGTTTCCTTATTGATATAGAATAAGCTTACTAAACATCCTGTGTAAGGTTCCGCAAATAGTTTATTTTGCTTTTTTTTAGTGCATTCAAGAGTCGTTATGGTCGAACTAAATTCATATTGTACGCAATAATTTTATAGTTACAAGCTTTGCGAACATTATGTTTGAACATCTGAATGGTTATCTGAATGGTTATGAGAAGTCATTAAAACAAATACAGACGATGCAAAACGTTTTGAATAATTGGTTAAAAATTGCCAATCAGCATTTTAAAACGAAACAGTATATAAATCTAAAAACATTCAAGTTCTTTCCCTAAATGAATTTTACTGAGACGGGGTGCGAGTAATCTTCGATATACAGTGGGTTGACCGGTTCCGCAATTTGACCGATTCCGCAATTTGCAGAAATCAAACTTTTTTTTGTGGGAAAACGACTTTGCTGTCAGCCTTGAGTTTTAACTCTTAACTATCGTTTCGATATATTCGGCTTCATAGAGACATTAATGCCCGATAACTGTTGCTTGCCGTTGCAGCAGTAGGCTACCAAATCAACGCTTATGATAAGGCGCACTGTGCAGTGTGTGGCCGCTAAACACGTGTATTCCTGGGATTCATTACGTTATTAGTGTCATAATGATCAGAAATTATCGTATAATTGACCTTATAAATCCCAATGTCGTACTAGTGATACTTCTTCTTCAACACCCATTGGGAGTGACTGCTTGTCATTTGACTAGTTCCGCAAATGCCATTTTGTAGGTTTTCAAACTTGTTTATTCTTGTTTATTTTTTCTGAAGTAATTTTATGAAAGTTTATTGTAGTCAGTGTGAAATAAAACATTTTCCCTCCCACCATAACTGTACTGTTTTTCTGTGGCTCAATGGGCTGATCATGCCTCATGTCCTGTGTTATTCTGAACTTGTAGTCTCATCCTGATAATTTTAAGGTATACTTGGCATTTACTTGGCCTACTTGAATTGGAAAGAGTAGAAAGAATCATCCGTAGTCGCTGATAGCAGTTGAATATCGATGGATGCACAAATCATCGTGAACTGAGGCCAGCGCACTTGGATTCCAGCTGACACAATGTCGACACACGGAACAGTTCGCCATAAATTTGACCTATTATTGTGATATCCCCTATAGAGTAATGCTGGCTAAAATTGGTGGAAAATACATGTGTCTGTTTCGTTGTGGCCAGGGGCACGCAATAATGCCAATAAACAAAGAATAGGCTATCATAAGTTCGGCCTGACAAAGGGCGCTGTTTGCGAAACTGGAAATTATTTGCGGAACCAATCAAAGGACGTGCCACTGTAAAATTACTGTGAAAGGCTTTATTCCTAATGACTGAAGAAAACTAGCTGATCCACAAAAAGTGTGAGTAATTTCCGCAAATTCGTGAACAGATAACTTTCCGCCAGCGAATTCTGTATCGATACCAGACACTTCAAACAAATTCCATTTGCGGAACCGGTCCACGTGCTGTAGGAATGAATAGGCTATAGTAAATTTCAGGTTTGCAACAGGAAAAATAATCAATTTCGGCACTTGAGTGTAAAATAGGCCTAATAGTACATAAAAGCATGCATTATCTCCGAACATAAAATATTGCAGAAATGATACCTGACAAATAAAATCCTCACCAAAAATAGCATGATATTTAATAATCCAATTGCGTATTATACCGTACTAAAGTTTTAAATAGTAGCATAGGTTGAGCAAACTGTATTGTCAAATATAAAAAGGTTTGCAGAAATTATTACCGGCAACATCTCCCCCGCCGAAGCAAATTAATATTTTATGTAGGCTTACGTTACTTTTGTAATCATATATGGAAATAAATCGCCAACAAGCTGTGCCGTTATCTACATGTACGGACTACTGTCAAAACGACCGTCCCAACAGCCCTCGTGGCTCAGTAATAATCGCCCAGCTACCCCGTGCACGGTAGGCGGCGGGGGGTCTTCTTTCGTCTTCATGCGCGTCAATACGCCGGTCCTACTGCACGGCTGACGACGAGATTTCACGGTCCTACTGAGAGTTTAACGCCCCCGTACTGGCGGACAAAAGACTTTTTCTTTGGTTTTAACGGCGGCTGTACTGTAGGTGCTGTACACGCGTTTGAGTATAGTTCGCTGGAATAAAATTCCCCCCCATAGTGCAGACACACACACACACACATGCACACACACACACACAGAATTATAACAATCACAAAAGAAGTTTCTCTTTTTCTTTCCCTCATTGCTTACCAATACTTCCTTTTCCTTTCTTTTTAAAATCATTATGAATTCCCCATCAATGTTTTGTTTTTTTAATTTTCGCTTGTTTTTGCTCGCGTCTAGCCTCTTGCCGCATCAAGTGTTCTCTTTAGTGCAGCTTTCTGGGAAATAATCTTCTTTTTGCTGATCGTTTTCTCTGTGGGAACAGCTGGGGAAGGAAGTGGCGGCCTGCCTTGGTCAGTCATTGCCAGTTCTTTGCCTTTCCTTGCTATCTCTCACAGACCACTCTACCGCTCTGCCAGAGAGGCGCGCAACTCACAAGCAGTGACAATGTTGGGCAACTGGAAGGGCCGCGGCGACGGATGACAGCCAGGAGGCTATGCAAATCATTTCATTTGGACCGAATAAAATGATTGGTCAGACTTTTATCAGAAATATATGAGAATTGAATATTGAAGAGTTTCAACACCTGGTGGATTTCTTTTACATTTCAGGGTGCCATACACTTATTAGGAGCATTTTAAGAAAACAAAAGAACAGTGTCAAAATGCCAGAAAGGGAAGAATTGCTTTAAATCATCATCTCCTAATGCAGTGGTTCCCAAAGTGGGGGGCGCGCCCCCTAGAGTTCTGGACACAAACATAAAATGATTTGCATGCAGTCCATTCGCTGCCCAGAATTCTGCGATTACATCGTAAATGCCTACCTTACTCTCAATATAACTGTTCGCCAGATCATTCATCTAGCCTGGCATTTTCATTAATAATTTGTTATGAATGTAGTTGTTCAAATATATGAAGCTGGTAAAATGAGCTGGTTACAATCGATGTAGTCTTGTGATACCCAGCTCTCCGCTTTTTATCCTGCACTGACCTGACATATTGATAATAAAATGGTAAGTGGCACCGAACAAAATCCGATGAATACAAAGCAGAAATAACCAAGATTACGTCATCTTATTCTCGATAATATGAATGCTCCGTAGGCCTACAGATTATTTTTATATAGCCTAGCTACACATATCGGCAGGTTTGGCAAGCGGTGTTCGTGAATTTTTTTCGTACTCCGCTGTCGGCTGTTAATTTAGGTTGATTATGGTGCTTTCTTTCGGCATCATAGAAACATAATTTTAAGTAGACGGCTATACTAGGGCAGCGGCGTGTGATACAGCCTAGTGGCGGTTCTAGAACCGGGAATTGGGGGGGCACAGACACGACCTTTTATGATAATTAGGATAACCCTGGCTAGTTCTCAATCATTTTCCTTTACTGATGCGTTTTCCAATTATCGTAATTGGCAACTGAAGACACGGTTTCCCTCCATATGATCTAACAGCGATGAAATCATGGGGTAAATTCAGTATAACAGAGTTAGGGTGTACAAAAGATCAATTTTAAACAATTATTAGTCCTGACCTGTTCTCAGTCATTTTCATGATTAACAAAAGATTCACTCCAAGAGCGCTCCACAGTTAACAGGTGTTCCTTGTTGTCATCAATTTGGTAGGAGGACAGTCATTCATCTGGACGCGTATTTGCTGAATTTAAATCAACGTTATTCAAAATTGCGTACCTGCACAAGTAGCTTGAGCCACATGCTTTTTATAGCCTATTTCAGTGCGAGTACCACTTTTTTCATTGAATACCGATAGTTATTTTGAATAACGTTGATTTAAATTAAGCAAATACGCGTCCAGATGAATGATCATCTTACCTATCGCGGAGAACAAGCAACACCTGTTAAATGTGGACTGCGGAGCGCTCTCGGAGTGAACCTTTTGTTAATCATGAAAATAACAGAGAACAGGTCAGGACCAATAATTGTTTAAAATGGATGTTTTGTCAACCCCAATTCTCAGTGCTATTGAATTTACCCCATGATTTCATCGCTGTTAGATCGCATGTGGAGAGAAATCGTGTCTTCAGTTGCCAATTACGATAATTGGAAAACGCGTCAATAAAGGAAAATGATTGAGAACTAGCCAGGACTATCCTAATTATCATAAAGGGACGTGTTTGTGCCCCCCCCAATTTCCGGTTCTAGAACCGCCACTGATACAGCCTAATGATTTTATACTTCAAAAGAGGTTTTGAATTATTAAATTTTCGTGTCCTTAATTGGAAAATTACAGTGGCCGTTTCCAAACCTGCCAATCGTTTTTAATGTTTCCAGCTAGGCTAGACAAAAATCATCTGTTTAGAGCATTCATATTTTCTAGAATAAGCTGACACGATCTCGGTTAATGTATTTTAACTTAAAAGTGCAAGGCCAGTGAAGAGAGAAAAATGTAACCGTCTTGAGACACTCCTTCAGCGGTCCGGTACAAGGTTACTGATTGGCTGTATGCAAGTAAGTTTCTGTTGGTGTCCGGAAAATGCATAAATAGCAATGTTGTTGAATATTAAAAAAATAAACCTGTTACACTGAACATAATTACACAGTCAAGGTGCTTGAAAGCAGTTACACTGAAAATAATTACACTGTGGTTGTTTGTTATTTTGTTATTTCTAATTCTAATAGTAGCCTAGTTGTAGTTTATGACAACCTACAGTTTATGACCATTTACTTCTATTTTTTTTTAAAAGAAAGGTTGAGGTTTATATTGATTACAATGTGTGAAATAAACTGCACTGGACTCTGAAAAATAAAATGTGCGTATGTATTACCTTTTTTTTGGGGGGGAGGGGGGGCGCAAAAATTTTCTTATGTACCAAAGGGGGGCCCAGCAGAAAAAGTATGGGAACCACTGTCCTAATGTATAAGGTAAGTAGCAAACACGTAGTTTTCATATGCACGGCAGCTTGCTAACAATTAACAGTCAAATGCAAGCAAGCATGGAAATGCAGAATGGGACCGCATCCACACTAAAGCAATTTGGCCAAAATAGATAAGGAGCCAGGTCAAAGAGCCAGTACCCAGAACCAGGAACATGAGCCCTTCGACATACTCCATTGCTACTGTGTTTCTGACACATGAGGTTATGTTGTGTTTTGGGCTGCGTGGAAGATGACGAGAAGGCAATTTCCACTGTCGATCCGGCCTACAATTGAGCAGGTACTATGTTGTGTGGAAAATGAGTACATGGTACCAACACTGAGAAGAGGGGCGTCAAGTAGATCTGGTACCATGCAGTGGAAAAGCGCCATTAGTCATCCACCCACTGGTCCTGTGGTGCACGGCCCCTTCATTGCTGCTTGCAGCTATATTTCTGACAATGTATTCACAGGGTGTTTTAGGACCAGGTCTGGGAAATAAAAAGTAGTCACAAATGCAAAAAAATAGGCTTTTACATATTTTGAAATCTTTAATATGTATTTCAAAGACCAGAACATTTACAACAACTTTAGCTAAGCTGTGTAAATGAACAATCAGTATCAATACACTGCATGCATACAGGATGCATATCATCACCCTAGTAAAATACTGGCATAAGTCAAAGTCATTTTATGACGAAAATTTGTTTTTGGCCTGAATCATCTCTTGCTCTGCACTTGGTGAAGTTTTTTTGTGTTTTCCCCAGAACTTGAAAAAAATTACTTTTATTTAAAAAAGTTAATGACCATTATTGTATCCCCCGAACGAGTTCGGAGGATACTATGGATTTGGCCTCGTCTGCGTCCGCAGAGATTTTCTTGTGAATGCTCTACAGCCCACATAAGTGCACCGATTCTTTTCAAATTTTGCAGGGACATGTACAGTATTATGCTAAGCTCACGACATCTATTGATTTTGGGTACTCTGGGACCATCTGGGCCCAACTGGGGGGCCTTCGGGGGATACATCTAGTTTTAATAGGGTGACGATATTCAAGATTGCTTCTGCCAGACCAGAACATTAACAAAGCGCTTATGAACTTTAGCCAACCAGTGTCTATTTTCAATCAGAAACAATGCTCTGCATCCATGCAGTATGCATATTCAAAATTGCTTCTATGAAAAAATATGGAGTGTATGGACTTAACTTCCAACCTAACTTAGCAAAGTGGAATTTAATTTTGCAGCCAATTAATATATTTAGTTGTTAATTGTAACACTGGTAGATGACTGTGCCATTTATGATTTTTCAGGAGATACAATGTTAAGACATTGAACTGCAGGAAGGGGAAAACAGCCATACAGCTCTGGTCAAAGGACCAGACCTGAGATTAATCAAGTAATTCCTATAATTCATGGCCTATAGATGTGGACTGATATTTACACAATTTAAACAGCCATTCTGTACCTGACTGCAGTGCTAGAGTATCAACTAGATGTAGTGCACTCTATAGAGATGCTAACCCACGCCTCTTCTTGACCGTGACCTTCGACCTTTTGACCTGAAAATGCACATTTGGACAGGGTACCCTAGGATCATCTACCCCACAAAGTTTGGTCGCCCTAGCTTCAGTGGTGGCCGAGCTGTCGCGCAGACAGACACAGACACACACACACACACAGACAGACAGACAGACAGACGGTGCTAAACTGTATGCCCACGCCTCCTCGTCGGACGCGGGTAAGAATGATATGGTTGAATTTGGACTGTGAAACATGCTAAATTTACATCAGTGTCCTGCAATCCTGCATGAAAACCCCTCTAGGCTTTTAATCACAGATATTGGGGGTGGACAAAATATTGAAGTCCCCCAGAAATGGGCTTTAAATTTGAAGACTCAAAACCTAATTACAGAACAAACCAGTGTCATCCGTATTAATATAAATACTGTTAGCAGTAGGGGTGTGTTTAACTGAAGAAAGATGTGCAGAGCTTTGAAAGATAAGTCTCAAAAGAATGATTAGTGTACTAAACAGCACCCGTAAAAATCCTGGAGCCCAAAGTGCTTTCGTCTTATTCTCAGAGACGGCAATTTGGAAATGCATAAAACACTTTTGTTTGATACTTGCTAATAACCAGCAAATTACAGCTCAAAAAAATTACAGATGACCTGAATCAGTTACAAATAAAACAGTATATCATGAGTTAAATAAAGCTGCCCTTGTTCCTGATGACTAACCCCGGTGGTTCCTTTCGTTCCCTGGAGCTGTGACTTACAGCTACACTCAAAACGAAGTGCAGCATCCCCCTGAAATCAGAGGTACAGTCGAGGTAATATTACAGGCAATGGACACTTTTCCTCTTGGTTGACCTTGGACATGTTCGAGACGCATTATTGAAGAACTTTTATTTATGCCGTTGCATTTAATTTGTATTCTTTTAGTGTCTTTCTGAAATAGATTTTCATACTGGTTACATTTCAGGAAGTTCCATGTTTAATGTGTTTTATAATTTTTTGGACTAAAATACTTTGAATGGTGTATTCGCTGATTAATTCTTGGCATTAAGTACAGGAATAACCAATACAATCATTTAGTATTTGCATATGCACTGCCCGGCCAAAAAAAAAGTCACCATTTGGAAATTAACGAACAAATTCTATAATTGGATCATTATTGTGGTTATTAATATGTTTCAGCTGGCAATAATCATTTTACCCTGACTGATGAAGCGCGTCGCTACTCATTTCTTAAAAAATCATGTTGGAAGACACATCCCCTGATGGTGGAAAAGATGTTACAATATTTCAGAACGGGCAAATTATTGGCCTGTATTCAGCAAAGAAAACCATGAATGACAAAAACAAGTACGAGGAATCATTTTCACAAACAAATTTGCCACCACAAAATCCTGACCTTAAACACATTAAAAGTCATTGGGATGTGCTCAAGAAAGACCACAGTGGTTCAACCATTATGTCGAGAAGACAAGATCTCGGCCAAAAATTATGGCATTTCTGATCTAAAATAAATGTTCTGGCATTGCATATAGATGTTAAAACAATGACAAGAAGAATATGCACTGTAATCAAAGCTACCGGGGTTCGAACTAAATATTTCAGTGTACAACTTTTTTTTTGGCCGGGCAGTGTAGTTTGTGCCTTCATAAAGGTCCGTAGTCTCTGTAGGTTCTTCCTTAAGCAAAACTAGATCCCATGCTGGCATAATAAGATTAGGTGGGGGAAAAAAATTGGTCACTTTAGTTTTAATTAATAGGTCATACATATTCATAAAATGTTGAATGCTTAATTTGCGTCACATGTAATCATGTGATAGAGGCATTTGGTTGATTCAAACAATTTATGTTTTTTCATCAAAGCCTATGGTTACAGTTATGTTAATTGTTTTCTCTATGTATATTACACTCATATCAGAGCTGAAATACTTTGCCTATCACTCACTTCATGTTCTGTCTTTGTTTCATGAAATGATTTTCTCAACCTTACGTGGAAGGAATAGGCTATGCAATTTAACAGACAATCACAAGCATACATCTTATGTGCTTACATGATGTGGCTCAGGGGAAGGGCTTCGGCAGCAGATGCAGGGCAAATTATTAAGGAATGGTAGCTGCTTAACCCTGGAGATGAAGAGTAGGGGTTCACTGCTGCAGCTGAGGTCCATAATTATGAAGGCAATAAATTGAATGACGCAGATGCCTTTGAACTCGTAGATATACACGAAGGGCAGGATAGCAGCTACAGGCAGGTAATGAAACATGATGATGGCCAGAGTGCTTTGCACGGTTCTGAAGGCTTTCTTTTTCATGGGGTGCATCTTCTCCTTGCCCAAGACTGACTTCCTCAGACTCCACATGATGGAAAAGTTGCAGAAAACCATGATTATGCTGATGGTCAGGATCATTCCAGTGAAGAGGATACCTAAGAAATATCCCATCCATACCCTTACGTAGCAGTAGGCCATCATGAGCCCCCAAACAAGCATGGAAATAGTCACTCTGATCTTGTTATCCTTGATGCTGATGAACACAATGGGGTGGACCACGGCCACGTAACGGTCCACGCAAATGCAGGTGAGAAAGAGAGGGGTGGTGTCTTTTATCCCAGATATAAATTCCCGAATATATATGATGATACTCAGTGGAATATATGCGCTGGTAAGGTAGTCGAGGGGGACAAGCAGGGAGTAGACGGCATCCGCGATGGCCAGGTTCACGAAGAAGATATCAGAGGTGGAAGAGTCAGTCTCCTTTCTGGCCACCAGCCAAATTACCATGATATTGGCAGGGTAGCCCATAAAAGCGTTGATAACATAGACACCATATTGAATCAGATACACACGATATGGTGTTCTACAGCCTACATACACACTCAAGAGCTGGAGACTGGATCCTGAAGAGGAGTGGTTGAATGGTAGGGTGGAGTTGATGGCAGGGCTGTTCATTTTGGCTTTTATTTACCTAGGAGGTCTGGAGGTTGATGTCTTGAGACAAAAGAGTGAATATAAGTTAAATGGTCAAGCCTAACTGAACAGATCAATAGTGGTCACCACTTAAACTGACAGCAAGGATAAATTATCTTCTTATATTTATACTGATTCCAACATTATTAAACATGATAAATTATTTCTCCAAAGTATTCCTCATACTTCCTCATTCTGCATCTTAACGCATTTACTGCAAAAAATAGAGATGGCAACACTTATGCTGGCCAAACTGCACAAAATTAAGCTCTCTCAATTGATAAATTATTAATGTAAATGGATCCTTGCAGAATTATGTTGCACTGTTGCACTAAAGGATAGTTTTTGTTTTCTGGGAAGATCACCTCCATCCAGAGAAAACTACCTCTCTTCTGAGACACCAGCTTTACTCTTTGAAACTGCACTGGAGCTCCCTGAGATTGGAGACAGTGTTCCCAGAAGACAAGGTTTGCCCTTTGCGTCAATTTGTATCCCACCGGTATGGATTACCGGGGGATATAGTAATCGCCCTGTCCGTCTGCCCGTCCGCCCGTAATCATTCTCATTTCTGGAGCAGAACTCAAAAACTATGCCACTTACAAACTTCACATTTGCTATGGAACTTACTCTTATGGTGTAGTTGTGCCTTTTGGGGGTTTCAATTCCATGCTGCCCATAACTTTGGAAATTTCCACCAAAAACAGCCCTAGAATTGCACTTTGTCTCGTTTTTGGGACAGAACTCAAAAACTATGCACTTACAAACTTCACATTTGCTATGGAACTTACTCTTATGGTGTAGTTGTGCCTTTTGGGGGTTTCAGTTCCATGCTGCCCATAATTTTGGAAATTTTCACCAAAAACAGCCCTAAAAATTGGACTTTGTCTCGTTTCCAGGACAGAACTCAAAAACTATGCGACTTACAAACTTCACATTTGCTACAGAACTTACCCTTATGGTGTAGTTTTGCCTTTCGGGGGTTTCAGTTCCATGCTGCCCATAATCTTGGAAATTTTGACCAAAAACTGCCCTAAAATTGGACTTTGTCCCTTTTCTCGAGGGGAATTCAAAAACTCTGCCACTTACAAACTTCATATTTTGTACGCATGTTATTCTAGTGATCCCATTGTGCCTTTTGGGCATTTTGAAATCATGGTCCCCAAAATTTATCCGTCCGTCCGTAATCATTTTCATTTCCGGAGCAGAGCTCAAAAAATATACCACTTACAAACTTCAAATTTGCTATGGAGCTTACTCTTATGGCGTAGTTGTGCCTTTTGGGGGTTTCAGTTCCATGCTGCTCATAATTTTGGAAATTTTCACCAAAAACAGCCTTAAAATTGCACTCTGTCTCGTTTCCGGGACAGAACTCAAAAACTATGCCATTTAGAAACTTCAAATTCGGTATGGAACTTACCCTTATGCTGTAGTTGTGCCTTTTGGGGGTTTCAGTTCCATTCTGCCCAAAATTTTTCATTTCTATACCAAAAACGCCCAAAAATTGGACTTTCTCCCTTTTCTACAGCAGAATTCAAAAACTCTGCCACAAATCGCAAATTATGTGGAACCGGTGGGATATGTCATCTTCTGATGACTCTTGTTTACTGTCTGCAAAAGTCTCTCCCTCAAGCACAACATAAGAAATGAAAGAGTGGTTTATCAGATTGAAAGAATGAATAACTTCCCTGAAAAACTGAAATAGCTCGACATAACACTCCTCAAGGTCAGACAGCCCTGAAGGCTCATGTATAATATAATACCTGATATCCTGTGTCCAGGAGGGTAATGTTTTTATTCAATACTGTTCCACTTCAGAATCAATCTGAGTTGAGCATGTCCACTTATATCAGTAGACTCATCGAGTTGCAACACAAATTTATTACTGATACGGATCTTGTCCAAATCCACACTTTCGATGTCTGCAGACATCTCATCAATACGTCTAGAAATTGCGTTATCTGAGAGAGGGACTTTGGCTATTTCTTTAGCCGCTTTGGGTCCAAGCATCTCATTTACAATGGCTTTGCAGGCGGGAAGTATAAATTGCTCTGCCACAGAGTGAGACTTTTTTGATTTAGCCACAAGTTCAGCAACGTGGTAGCTAGCTTTAAGGGCTCTCTCGTTTACCTTTGCGGTTTCCCCATGTGTTCACGCAGGCGAACAAAATACTCCACATTTTTGTTTTGAAGTGAAGGGTGTTTCATTTGGATTTGGCGTTCAAGCTTACTTGGGACCGTAGCACTGTTGGAGAGCTTTTCACCACATACCAAGCACAACGGAGTTGGTGCCATTGCATCTCCGGTAAAAGTAAATCCAAATGAAAGATAGCTTTCGTTGTATTGCCTCTCGCCAGAAACTTTGCTCGACGTCACCGTCTTTGCTTTCTTTTGACCTCCACTCATACTAGGGCCTTCATCTGGGTCCGGATTTTGTCCAAAGTCCAGTTCAGAGTCAGCATTTTTCCTCTTCAAAAACGTATCCATCACTTTCACCGTCGTCCCGCTATTACTCTGCCAGGTGCTAGCTGGAGGGCCGTCCGGCATAGTATAGCAACACCACCTGCCGCTGCATCCATGCATCACTAATTCACTGCTGCTGCTACCTACTGGTATGGAAGAGTACTACACGATTACTCTGCCAGGTACTAGACCGCACAAGCACACAAATTGGATAATCTCCCACGGCACACCTGACAATATCTCGCCGCAGCACAGTGGTTGAAAATACTGCAATAGAACATAGATAACATTTTAAATGTCACAACTGAGACATTTTACATTTTTATCCACAAAATTTGCTCATTTCAAATTTTCTGGAAGCATAGGTTAAGAAAGTTGGAACACAGGCAAAAAAGGGCTGAAAAAGCAATTAATATATAAGAGAATCAGCTGAAAGAACATTTAGCAAGTGCTTAAGTTAACTGGCATCAGGTGTGTAACATGATTGGCTATAAAAGGGATGTATTAGAGAGCCTGAGTCTCTCAGAAGTAAAGATGGCCAGAGGCTCTCCAACCTGTGAAGGCTGGCGTAAAAAAAATTGTGGAATACTTTAAAAACGATGTTCCTCAACATCAAATTACAAAGGCTTTGAAAGTCTCATCATCAATAGTGCATAACATCATCAAAAGATTCAGATAAAAATGGAAAAATCTGTGGATAAGGGACAAGGCTAAAGACCTTTGTTGAATGCCCGTGATTTTCGGGCCCTCAGACGCCTCTTCAAAAATCCTCTGTGAACACAGTCTGCCGTACCATCCACAGATGCCACCTAAAACTCTGTCATGCAAAAAGGAAGCCATTGTTGAGCATGATCCAGAAGCACCGCCGTGTTCTGTGGGCCAAGGCTCATTTAAAATGAACTGTAGCAAAGTGGAAAAGTGTCCTGTGGCCAGACGAGTCCAAATTTGACATTCTTATTGGAAATCATGTGCGTCGTGTCCTCCGGGCTAAAGAGGAGAAAGACCACCCCTCCTGTTACCAGCGTTCAGTTCAAAAGCCAGCATCTCTGATGTTATGGGGATGCATTAATGCATATTGTGTGGGACACTTGGATGTTTTAAAAAGCACCATGAATGCTGAAAGGTATATAAAGGTTTTAGAACAAAATATGCTCCCCTCCAGACAACATCTATTCCAGGGAAGGCCTTGCGTATTTCATTGCAAGACAATGCAAAACCACATACATCCGTGTAATGAACTGACCTGCCTGCAGTCCTGATCTTTCACTGATTATTGAGAACATTTGGCGCATAATTAAACGAATGGTCGGTCAAAGGAGACGTCTCCACTCTGATAAAAAGAAGAGGGGATGCTACACCATGGTAAACTAAGAATTTGTTTCAGTTTGCGTTCACTGATGACATGCATATCTATGTTTTTCATTGAGCAGAAAAACTAAATCTAAATATTTGATGCCTCATTCAAAGTAAAAGATAAGTCGATCCATGCTGTGACCATGGAAAGAGTGAGTGACTGGCTATAGTAGAGTATACTATTGCTTAATGAAATGGAATACTAAAGGATTGCGAGGTAATGCAATTCCAAAAACATTCATGCTTTGACCCTTTGGAGGCTCAGTAATTTCTGCAAATAATATTTGGTGCGTTTATGATAGTTTGACTTTCATCAAAATGTTTGGCAATAAGAAAGCTTCAGTTTACAAGTACTTTTCTCTGCTTTTGTTACATTGGCTTCACTAAAGCCAGGTATCTGTTCCAGGAGGTCTATTGTCCTTTAGGTTTTCAAGCCAATCCTTAGAGAGGTGAACACAATCAAAGGTGAGAGATCTGAGCCAGAGGTGGAAAATCCAAGGGGTCAGAAAGTAAAAATCCATCCAGGTTTTTCTCCCTTCCACAGAATGAGCTGATCACTCATATTGGCTCTATTTCCTGTCAGGGGTAAATGCAGATGGTTGGAAAAAAGTTCTGGGGAGGATTTTTGCTTTCTGAACCTTGACTTTCTGCCTCTGGAGATCTCACAGAGCTGCTCATGAGTCAGGTGTATTGGGGCTGAATTGAGAACTTGCAGTATTGTAAATCTCTAGAACATTTCTGGAGCCCTGATCTAAAGCAACAGACATAATTAAACATTTTACTGCATGGAGCAGAAATCAAGCCTGACTGGGGCTGATGGTGTTGCTGAAAACCACAGCAGTTTGGAGTCAGAAACCATGGCTCCAGGTTCCATGTCCAACAACCATTTTCAGTTTTTGTCCTAAAATTAATCACCAGCACAGCAGTGAACATTTGTAACAAGTTTACCGATGATTGAGAATTGGTAAGTAATGACTTAATCAATGTCTGACCAAGTAGGGACTGATACAATGACATAAGATATGTAATTAACTCAGGGCTACCCACTTCAGTTCCTGGAGATGAACCGTCCTGTCGAGTTTCACTCCAGCACTAGCAATACACTCCTAATTCGGCAGGTGGCGATATTGTGTCATTGTTTAGACCATCCACAACCTCCACAACCAGGCTCAAAACTCATCTGTACAGGCTTTCTTTCTTTGATTGGGCCTGGGTGTATGTTTGTTGTTAAATGTTTAATTATTTTATAATTTTGTAGTTTATTTTTATTATGTTTGACCTTGTTTTAATTCGTAAGGTGACCTTGAGTGTCATGAAAGGCGCCAATAAATTAAATGTACTATTATTATTATTATTATTATTATTACTATTATTTAGTAGAATCAGGCATGCTAAATGAGGCTTACAGGGAAAGACTACAGGTACAGTACATCTCCAGGAGCAGGATTGGGCAGCCCTGGATTAGCTCATATGTGAAGATTCACGCCATCAAGACTTTAAAACGGCTTAATCCTGCATTACTCAGTAATCATAATGAAATCCATACAAGACAGAGTGCTGTGAGAAAGTGTTTTCCCGTTCCCAATATTTTGCATTTAGGTCATGCTTATATGTTTCAGATCATGAAACTGCTTTTAATATTGGAAAAAGATGACCGCATTACACATAACATGCAGTTTTTTATGATTATTTTCTTCATTTAGGCATAAAAGCCTACCAACTTTACCTGGACCTACAGTATGAGAAAAATGAACTTCCCCTTTAGTAACTAAATCGACCAATTAGACTAATTTAATTTAGAATGGAGAACAATTTCATAAGGCACTCTTAGGCATCAGTACTACCAGCTCTGGTGGATTGAAACATCACTTAAATGGAACCTGTCTAGCAATGTGAAGTTAGAAAGGTAGTACTTTTTTTTTTTGATAATTTTATTTTCAGTTTTGTATAATGTATAAACAGTACACACATAGGAACAACAAGAGCAGAAAAACAAAAGATACACCCCCCGCCCCCCAGGAGAGAGAGAGAAAAAAAAAAAGGGTCAAAAGGTCAGTGTGCAAGTTAGTTCAGACAACTACATAAAGTATTTGGTGCATGAGATGGAACAGTATGGTCCAGGTATGGCTGCCAAATTTTTAGAAAGGTGTCATAACACTTTCTGAGACAATATGTGATTTTTTCAAGAGGGATGCAGTTATTCATTTCCAAAGACCACCCGTCAATAAGAACACAGGAATCAGATTTCCAAGACACCGCAATGCACTTCTTCGCCACACATAGGGCGACATCCATAAATTTGATTTGAGCCTTGTTAAGAGAGTTTTTAATACATGTAAAATTTCCCAATAGACACAGTTCAGGGTCCATTGGCACATCGACTCCTGTGATCTTGGTTAAAGTGGAGCAGATATCATTCCAGAAAGGCCTCACTTTAGTACACTGCCAGGTACAGTGCAGAAAGGAACCCACTTCGATCTTACATCTGAAGCACTTATCTGATACGTCACTTTTAAATGAGTGTAACTTCTCTGGAGTAAGATAGAGCTGATGTAAAATATTAGAGTTAATCAGTCTATACCGAGCATTGATAGTAACTGATAAGCTGTCTTGACATAAATCTGCCCATAACTGCTCATCGATTGAAACATTGAGATCTGACTCCCATTTCAATCTAGACTTATGCAAGCCTGGTTTCTGACCCTTACTCATCAACAGGTGATACATTTTAGAAATGAATTTACATGTGCTCCCTTCATAGAGGAATTTCTCAATATCATTCATGACAGGCAATATCAATTCAGGGCCTAAGTTAGCTCTCAGGAAGGATCTTATCTGAAGATAACAAAAGAAAGTCTGATTGGGCAAGCTATATTTCCTCTTCAGATGTTCAAATGACATTAAAAGTCCCTTGTCAAAGCAGTCTTCCAGGTGTTGGATTCCTTTCGTATGCCATATATCCAGAATCTTGTTGTCCAGAGTCATAGGTATGAGTCCATTTTGCGTTAAAGGTGTTTTAGGTGACAGACCCACCTTCAATGTCATATTTTTATGGACCTCATACCAGACATTGATCAGGTGCCTCAGTATGGGGTTACGTGTCCTATTGATAATGGTTCTGGGATTGTACTTATAAATGAAATGTTTATAGGTGTCCTCTTTTAGGGGGTGTAGGCTGATTTGTACCCAGGAGGGGGTGTCACTGTCCTGACAAAGGGAGGAAATAAACCTCATCTGTGCTGCCAAGTAGTAGTTTTTAAAACTGGGGAGCCGAAGTCCTCCTGAGCCATAGTCCCATGTTAACTTTGCCATGGATATCCGGGGCACTTTACAATTCCATATAAATTGCCGAACAAATCCATTGAGAGTCCTGAAAAATGATTGTGGTAATGGAATGGGCAGGGATTGGAACAAATATTGCAATCTTGGTTGTATGTTCATTTTAATACAATTAACTCTGCCAATTAAGGTAAGCGGCAAACACATCCACCTAGACAAATCGTCTTCAATCTTACCAAGCAGTGGGAGATAGTTCAATTTATATAAGTGCTTTAGGTTATTGTCTACCATTATCCCCAGGTATTTTATGCCCTCTACAGGCCATTTGAATGGACTTGTGCACTGGAGGTTGGAGTGATCAAAGTTTGTCAATGGAATAATATCACTTTTTTCCAGATTTACCTTATAGCCCGAGATATTGCCATAAGTATTTAATATCATTTGTAGTTTTGAGAGAGAGTTACAAGGGTCTTTTAAGTATAAAATAATATCATCTGCCATGAGGTTAATTTTATGAACCCTCTGACCCACCTGAAAGCCCCTAATATCAGGATCTTGTCTTATTGCCTCAGCTAAGGGCTCTATTGCTAGGACAAAAAGTGCTGGAGATAAAGGACACCCCTGTCGACTCGACCTGCTTATATGAAATGTAGTTGATGCCTGCCCGTTGGTGCTGATCCTTGCCTTGGGTTTATGGTAGAGAGTCTGAACCCAATTAATAAATGACTGGCCGAACCCAAACCTGGCCAACACCTTAAATAAGAAAGGCCACTCTAACCTATCAAAGGCCTTCTCAGCATCCAAAGTCACAGCTATACTGGGTTCCATTTCAGATTTTGCTAAGTGGATGATATTAAACAGTCGACACAGATTATTGGCTGAGGAGCGCTTTGAAATAAAGCCACATTGATCTGCATTTATTAGTTGTGGCAAGTAATGACTAAGTCTGTTTGCCATGGCTTTTGAAATCAGTTTGTAGTCGGTATTTAGCAATGAAATTGGCCGATATGAAGAGCACTTCAAGGGATCTCTATTTTTTTTATGAATCACAGTAATAATAGCTACAGAGAATGAATCGGGAAGTGTTTGAGTTGTAGAGGCCAAATTGATAACGTCCATGAGAAGTGGGAGGAGTAAGTCCTTGAATTCCCTGTAAAATTCTGGAGGAAACCCATCTTCTCCCGGTGATTTACCTGCTTGTAATGAACCCAGAGCCTTTTCAATTTCTTTTAATGTGAAAGGTAAGTCAAGACTATTTAGGTCATCCTGACCAAGTTTGGGCAGGTCAATTGTGGACAGGAAGTCATCAATGTTACTTAGGCTTTCAGGTCGTTCCGATGTATATAACTGTGTATAAAATTGTCTGAATGGGTCATTAATTTCAGTCGGGTTGTATGATACAGAGCCCATATCGGTTTCAATTGAGTTAATTGTCCTAGAACTCTCTTCTTTTCTTAGTTGCTAAGACAGAATTTTGTGTGCCCTCTCCCCAAATTCATAATATTTTTGTTTGCTTCTCAAAATGTTCTTTTCTATTTTATAAGTATGTAAAATATTATATTGAAGCTTTTTATTTACTAATAACTGGTGTATTTGCTTAGACTTGGATTGTTGAAATTCTTTTTCTAGTTTTAAAATGTCCGCTTCCAATTCTTCCAATTCTGCCATGTACTTCTTCTTGATACTTTTGGTGTAAGAAATTATTTGTCCCCTTAAAAAAGCTTTTAGCGTGTCCCATAATATGAAACTATTGGGAGCAGAGGCACAATTTGTGTCGCAGAACAGCCTAATCTGATCCCTTATGAATTTGCAGAAATCCGGTTTTTGGAGGAGAATAGGGTTTAGACGCCATCTATATGTATTTGTAGCTTTTTCTGTCATATAAATGGACAGGGTCAGGGGTGAGTGATCTGATAAAATTCTAGATAAGTATTCAGATTCTACTGCCCTATGAACTAGCTGTGTCGACATCAAGAAAAGATCAATTCGAGTAAAAGAGTTATGGCGACCAGAGTAATAGGAGTAATCTCGGGCCTGAGGGTGCATTTGTCTCCACACATCAATTAAATTTAGTTCCTTCATGAATTCTATGGTAATTTTAGCTGCTTTAGATCTAGACACTGACAAAGCTGACTTATCTAGGAGAGGGTCCAAACAGAAATTAAAATCACCCCCTATAAGAATATTTTTTCCTCCCCCTGACACCTTTAAGAATATATCTTGCACAAATGAATCATCATCATAATTAGGTGCGTAAATATTTAACAGAGTCCAGGGTTCTGAGTAAATCTGACAGTTAACTAAAACATACCTCCCCAGTGCATCAACAACAGTTTCTCCAAAAGTTACAGGAGTGTTCTTATTTATTAAAACAGCTACTCCCCTAGCTTTAGAGTTAAAAGATGATGATATTACGTGTCCTACCCAGTCCCTTTTCAATTTCCTATGTTCCAATGAAGTCAAATGGGTTTCTTGTATAAAAGCAATGTCAATTTTCAATTTTTCAAATGTGTTAAAACCCTTTTCCTTTTGATTGGTCCGTTTAAGCCATTTACATTAAAGCTCACAAATTTCACCACTCTATTCATTAATACCGTGTAATTTTACAAACAAAATGTCTACTCCACAGGGCAGAGATGTTCCATGCAACCAAGCAATATAAAGTAAAACACTGACCATATAAAAAGAAAAGAACCCACCAACCAAAAAAGGGGAACAGAACAGACCCTATCTCCATCGCTCCCACCCCGCCATGCGCCTACCTGAACCTGGCACATAACATCCCATTATTAAATCAGAGGAGCTGCTGAGCAAGTAACTACTAAACTATTACCACCAGCTCCTCCCCGCAACACTGTAATAACTTGAACTGTATGATACCGCAAAATAAATTTCAAACAATGTCAGCATTTCAGGCTGTGTGGACATGGCAGCGATTTTAAATGGGCCACAGTGATGACACATATATAGATAAAAATAGTCTGTAAAGAGTCCCGACGCTACAATTGACAGTTCAGCTGCATTGAATAGTTGTCTCACCTTGACACAACCGTGAATTGAGTGAAAAATGCATTCGTCTATTCTCCTTCTCGTGCATTGTTTTCCTCCGAGGATCCAAGCCGGGTAGCGTAGGCTGTGTTTTATTCCTTTCTCGCGCAGAACCTGCAGCACGTCTTTAAAAGCGCGACGTTGGGACATGACCTCGCTGGTGTAGTCGGGGAAGATAAGGACCCTGCCTCCTCTGTGCTCCATGGACTGCTGTCGACCAAGGCGAAGAATAAGTTCCTTCTCTTGGAAATGATGGATGCGTGCCAGGATGGTGCGTGGTTTGGCGCCGGTAGCTGGTTTCGGCTGGAGGGAGCGGTGCGCCCGGTCAACTTTCACTGGTTGCGGGAAGTGTTCCTCGCCAAGCAGTTTGGGGATCAGCCTGGAGACAAACTCCGTTGGCTTGCTCCTCACCTTCCGCTATCCCCACGATTTTAATGTTGTGCCGCCGGGAGCGTGCCTCCAGATCAAGCACCTTATTGCGAAGTTGAGTGTTTCGTCCCGCCAGCTCCGCGCACTTTGCCTCGAGTGCCGACATGCGAGTGTCAAGGTTGCTGGAAGCTTCCTCCTGGTCAACCAGCCGGGCTTGCAGGTCGGCCTGCATGGCTGAAAGTGACTGAAACTTAGCTTCAAAGGCATCAAAACGTTCATTTATGCAGCGCAGGACCGACTCCGATACCTCTTTGCACAGCTCCTTACACATATCATAGGTTTTGTCCGGGGGTGCGTCCCGTTTGGTGGGAGAGCCGCTAGCATGGCTAACATTACAGCTAATGGCGCAAGCTCCGGCGAGTTGGCTGTCGGTGGTTTTGGCTTTGCTGGAAGTGTTAGGCTTCGGCATGGTGAATTTCAGTTCGTTGTGATCCTTAGGAAAATATATACGTACACTTGCAGTGTAGTAAACCAAAAAAGATGCGGTATAAAGATAATTATTTAAGTCACGGAGAGGAGCACTAAAGAAATCCGTCTACATCGGTCGCATGCGCACTAGCGCCCCCCAGAAAGGTAGTACTTGATTGAATTCAAGAGTAGATGAGAAACAGTGTACTTGACATGCATCAGTCTGAAAAGGGTTACAAAATCATTTTTAAGGCTATGAGACTTCAGAAAACCATGGTGAAAGCTATTATCTGCATTCGAGTTGTCTGCCAAACAACATTTCTCCACTAGCATGTCAATTATTCATCCAGGAGTTCAGAAAAGGACCCTGACTGACATCATACAACCTGAAGGCCTCACTTGACTCTGTTAATGTTAACGTTCATAATTCCACAATAAAAAAGTTTTCCACTTCATGGTACAGCTCTGCTGGACGGGACCCTACACTGTTTTTTCTTTATCGATTTCAATTTAGATTACCGTGTGGCGTGCACAGACATTATGGGGGGCAAGTGCTCAGGGGGGAGGGGGAGGGCACTTTTTTGCACACGTGGAACATGTTATTATAGTGTGAAATAAAAAAATTGAAATAAACATTACACCCACATGTTCAATGCAATTCATGTCTACTGTCATTCATTACAAGAAGGCACTTGGGTAGCCTTTATGGGGATATTTTTCTCAGGCAATGAGGAACTGCCTGATTATTCTTTATGTGTTTATTTATGTTGCCTAACAAAACCTACACAAAAGAAAACAAGCTTAACAGATAGATTTGCAAAGTCGACCGACATTGTTTGTGGTGGTCGTCCTCACGTTATCTATCATTGTTTGGGCTATAGCATTAAACTAGCTAATCAGGTGACCAGTCGGCTAAAAAATGGTCAGTTGTTTGGTGCTGTATGAGCAGTGGCGTACCGTCAGATGCCAGGAAGGCCTTCAGTAACATCACCCTTTCCCGGATAATTGCTCTTAAACTGCTTGCGATCAGGTTTGATTGATTAACAATCAAACAGTTAATTAACAGAATGGCCACCCCCAATGCGTGACACGTAATGGTTAAGAAATGCTAATTACAAAGCGATTGCCTGTTGGCTATGTTGATATAATTGATGTGAATCCGCAAGGATGACAATCTGCAGAAAATCTGAAACTTTCGCAGACTTCACAGCAATTATTTTCGTCTTCACTCAGCTGTGCAACTACGAACTTTGGCTGTCACATTCAGAGTATACAGAACGGATTCTCATGGCTAATTGCTCAATGAACGTCGCGATTTAATTTACGCAAATTCAGAAATTATAAAGACGTAGGCTATTGATATATTTTCCGTAGCCATTGGTGTGCGGAAGTAAGTTAAACGCCGTATAATTTCGTAGTGCAATGTATAACGCGGCTTTCAAAAACAAGTTAGATTCTCGTTGGTTCCTCCAATCAGTCTGAGCAACGGTTGCTAATCAGGGAGGTAAACTGCGAGAGGTGTCTGTCATTAAGAAGTGAAAGGAGAGGTTATTGCAGGCCCTGTGTTTCTGCCGACGGACCGTCACTGTGTATGAGACATGCTACTGCACAACAAAATGATTACAGGTTGGGCTTGGAGGGCAAACTGTACGATTTCACTTTGATCCGTGTGTTACCTGGCTGTTGGGGCACAAGACTGTGGCTTCCAGTCGCTCAGCTGATATGCTCCTGCAGCGCATCTATATATGCGCGCGTGTTCACGTGACAAAGGAATAGAGGTCAGAAGTGCGTGAGGAGGTGGCCCATTTCGGGGCATATTTTTCAGTAGTTTTTAATCACACAGCTTTTCTAAAAGATCATTTCAACATTGGCCCCACTAAGCGTTAATAATAATAATAATAATAATAATAATAAATATAATCATTAAAAAAAAGGAATTTTAAAAGGGCACATTCATTGATAAAGGGCAAAGGGGCAAGTGCTGTAGCACCACCTAGTGTCTATTTGTGCACGCCTCTGGTACCTGGTACCAGATACACTTTAGAACAGCCTCTGCTGAGGCTCCAAGTGAGCCGAACTGATACTGAAACGAAAGGTTAATGCACTGCAGACCACTGATTGGTGGGGAATCAGCATTTGCGCAACACAGGACAAGCTGGCACAATACATGACATAAATGACGTTTCGATGGAATAAGATAATTTTCACAGCTACACAATCTAAACTGTAAATATTAAGATGTGATCATGGACTGTATCAAAAGACGGACGAAGCAACTGTGATGTCACCCATTGGTTTCAGTAAACATTTTTGAACCCTTGATTTTGGCAATTTGAACCGCCCCATTTTGACATTTTGAAACCGGATGTGATTCCTATTGGACGAGAGTGTGAATTGAAGATCCAGGGAGTAGCGGGGGCTCTGTAACAATCTGTGTTAACATTTGGGACCAACTCAACGCACTTTGAAAAATTTTTTCAAAATGTGCTAAAATGTTGGTCCACCTCAACGCACTTTGAAAATTTTTTCAAAGTGCGTTAAAAAGTGTGACCACCTCAATGCACTTTAAAAAAAATTTCAAAGTGCGTAAAGGAGGTACATCAAGAAAACATTTCATTTTGCTTTTGGCCTTGGCTTTACCCATTTCATGTCATGAACGGCTATATTATAATTTTTAAAGATAGAAATTCAAGCTCGGTTGCGTCCATTCATGGGATAATGAGGTGTTTTAGTCGAAAAATTGGCAGAAATTAGCACCATTCGATTCAAAGCAAAATGTACGGAATGAAAGTAACCTCAAAATTACATGCATGTTGTGACATTTCCGTCGGGATCGGGGGTCGTGCTGCTCGTCGCATAGGGTAGTCGTTTTCAGGGTCATCGTAATCTATGGTTGCAGTCCTAATTGGGCTCGTCGTGGTCGTGATTGCGGTCTTCTCTGTCTAGGTTTGGCTTGCCTCACACGACACGATTTTTCGAACGACACGACAAGAATATGTGAGATACGACAAGAGAGAACAAATTTTCTTGTATTGTTGGTGGTTATCGTAATGTGTGAGAGGTTGGCCAACACGACTGCACACGACATGAATCTGTCTTGAAAATCGTGGGGTTTTAAACACGTTGAAAATTTTTCTCGTCACAATTTTTCTTGTCGTGTCGTAGGAAATCGTAATGTGTGAGAAGTTGTTTTGTCCTGTCATAGACAAAAAATCGTCTGGTGAAGAATCTTGGAGAATCGGTGCATATCTTAGCAAATCGGTGGTTTTCGTGTTGTATTAATCATAATTCTTCTGTGCGCGCACCTCATTTTGCCACCCAGCCAGTGCTGGTTGTGTGTGTGCACCCGTGTCAACCCATTATCACCTGGCCACGGTGAGTGTTGAGGACTGGTTGTGTGTAGACCCATTATTATTGCCTATTTTTTCGTTCTTTCGTCCATTCTTTTCTATTTTTGGTGATTTCTCAGCCTAGAACCGCACCCCCCGTGCCTGGATCCAGCCATAGATTAGGCCATGACACGAGTCCCATGCGGTTGGGGAAGGCAGGGTTTCCGCCTGGAAATAGGCCTAATTGATGAGGGAGGGGGGGGGGGGGGTAATCCATGCCTGCTATAAGCGGGCCTGGGCAGGGGAAAAATTGATATTTAAAAAAGTTGCTCTGCATGTTGATGGGGGGATATACCCCCCTTGTCCAAGTTATGCTGGGGATTTATTCCCCCCATCCCCCCCATATGAAACCCTGCCAGGGTCCTACAGTGCGCAAAAAACATTTCCCTAAAACCCGGATAGACTGGGCCTATGTGCAGTGACGTCATTTGGAGGGAATTTGGAGCTGAAAGCATGGCAATGTTTATGGGTAGGGCCTAGTAGGCCTAGGCCATAGAATACCATTGGCGGCCGGGAGACATGTCACTCCGCTTCACTGGCATTTGCGTTTTTGACTTTGTTTAGGGCAGGCCTACTCTAAGTTAGCCTACTATCCAAATGACGTCAGCTGCACAGGGTCTACTGCAACACACACACAGCCCTATAATCCGTTACTATAAATAAAGCAGGTCTATCAATATGTTTTACTTAAGTTAGCTCAATCTGTTCACCTGTAGACTGATCTTGCTATAGACAGCAACGTGTGCGTGAGCGAAAATGGAAGTAAAAATGAATCCTTATACGCGAGCGCCACCTAGTAGATTATGTCCAGCGCCGTCTTTATAGATGGCACTGAGTACAAAATGTCATAGACGTTAGTTATAAAGTATCGATGGTTATAGAACGGCATTCAGTCCAGTGACTTAAACAGGTTCTGTGATTGCAGCACCCGATTGGGGGTCTATACATTCTAGGCATTTTTCCTTGAAAAGCCCGACTAGTTGCGATTGCATGGCTATAGATCTAGACCTACCATCAGCGCCCTCTCTCTGTGGGTGATGGAAAATTTGCAGTCCAACTTCCGATCAATGACTGATGGGAATTTGTCATTGATTTCGTACGGGCAAAAGGAATCACTGGATCAGTGCAATAGATGCTATCGTACTGGGCCTATGAGAATGTGCTTTAAAGAAAAGAGGTTTACTGTAAATGCAACAACTGATAAACGCTAGTAGGCCGAATGACAAGTGCCAAAATGCACCACTTGAAGATTCTTTGATGAAAATTGGGGGGGGGGTGTTGGTGGGATGTCCCTTGTTTCAGACGTCGGCTGATCTTGTCTTATAGTCCATTTTCAGCCTCCTCCAAAGGCCAAGCCAGTTTGCGGAATCCTCCACTTGTGTTCCGCTTATTTTAATCCTACACGTACAGATGTATGAAAGGGTATAGGCTAAGATATAGTTCCCGTAAATTTTGGTAAAATGTGTGCATATAATTATTTTGACAATGTTGGTTGGTCCCTTTTGCCCAAATTGGTGGTTCCTTTTACCCAAGGGGTCGGACAAAAGGAACCTGCCCCATAGGCCCTAGGTCTATATCCATATTTTCGTAATTTTCACTTTTTCACATGGGCGTCCTCGATCTGAAAACTTTGGAAATTAAAATGTCACTTATGTGATTTCCTGGCATCTGGGAACAAAATACAATGCCTGAGAGTCAGCTAAAAATTGCTAAAAATAAGAAAAGAAAAATGCTTGCATTGAAAAACGTGACGTAAGGCCTGAAGTCAGACCGTTTATTCCATGCGTGGGGCTCAGTGGCTGTCTACAAAGAACATTCATGTCAAATGTGAAAACCGCCATTAACCAATCTTTGTTAGATTAAATTTTTCAAAGGGCGTCACGATAATTGTTTTTAACGCACTTTGAAAAAAAATCTCTTTTTTTAACATTTATAAACATTTCAGGAATGCATAACAAGATCGAAACTTTAAAGACAAGACAATTATATTTTTAAGACCTAATGACTACTGTCAGTAACAAATGCTACTCACTTTATGAAGTCCCCTCAGCTTTTAATCACAGATATTAGGGGTGGACAAAATATTGAAGTCCTTCTGAAAAAAGGCTTTAAATTTGGAGACTCAAAACCTAATTACTGAACAAGCCAGTCTCATTCCTATTAACAGGTGTGTTTAACAAAGGACAAACCTTCAGAACTTTGCTAAATAAGTCACAAAAGCATGACTGGGGTACTAACCAATAGGGGTTAAATTGCTGGAGGCCAAATTTTTCGTGCTTCATTCACAGAAACAGGAATTTAATTTGGCAAAGAAACTGCATCAACAATTATGGAAGCGCAAGAAACACTTTTGTTGAATTGTTGCCAATAACCAGGAAATCATAACTCAAGAAATCACTCAAGTATTGAAAGTAAAGTAAAGTATTGTTAAGCCATGTCTCAACCACTTTCAACAAAAACTATATACCATTATCGAAACTAAGTTCGCCTTGTTTCTAATGATAAACCCCAGAGCTTCCCTTTGTTCCTCAGAGCTGTAACTAACAGCCAAAGTACAGCATCCTTCTGAATTCAGAGAATGAGATTAGTATATGAGAGGTGATGGACACTTTTTGAGCTTGAACATATCAGAGAGACATGATTTAGGTAATTCACATTTACTTTCAATCCTTTTTGTGTCTTTTTGGTTCACGTTGTTTCATGTTAAATACCTTTTATCATTTTGTGGACTAAAATACTAAATGTGATACTTGCTCTCTGATTGTCAGCTTTGACCACAGGAATAGCCAAAACAATCAATTTTTACAACCCCAATTCTGAAATAGTTGGGACAAAGTGTAAATTGTGAATAAAATCAAAACGCAATAACTTTCAGATCACATAAACTAATATGATATTTGCAGTAGAACATAGATAACATTTCAAATGTTGAAATTGAGATATTTTAGATTAGATTAGATTAGATTAGCATTTAATGTCTCAAAGCAGAGAAATTCGTCTTGGGCAATCGAGAGATAGATTACATAGGTTACATACAGACATTCACATTGATACACCCGACACAAATTGACAAATGAGTATGCACAATCCCCTACACAAATTGACATATCCCCTACACAAATTGACATATGCATATACACAGTCACCCTACGCAAAATTGACATATGCATGTACACAATCCAGCTTATACACACCAACTCAACTAGACAGGATACATAAAACCCCAACCCCAATTCATCAGGCATATCTACCGATGGCGCTATCTTCCACACACACACACACACACACACACACACACACACACACACACACACACACACACACCCACTCTGTCACTCTCTCTCTCTCCCACCCCCGAAGATGTTGCACACAGTCTCTATGGCACTTAACCCCAAACTGACCATCAGTGCCACCATGGTAGTCAGTAAGTAACATCAGTTAACCATACATTCACTTCTACACTGCACACAACACTAGTTGTTCATACATACCCTTCTACATTGCACACAGTCTCTAAATATTGCACATAACGCCAGAGTGGCCATCAGTGAGTCAATAAATAACAACAGTTAACCATACATTCACTTATACATTGCACACAACACTAAATGTTCATACATCCCATTGTACATTCCACACAGCCTTTAACAATTATTGCACTAAACCCCAGGCTGACCATGTATGCCAGTCACTGAATCAGCCGAATGACATGAATTGACCATTCCTTCCATCACACAGACATCCCCCACACATCTCCCACCAGGAGAGACCATCCCCCCGCAGCATACAGCACACACACCCTCACAACCCCATTCTACCTGCCTCCCCTAATTTAAATAATCTCAGAGAGACTGCATCCATATTATACCTTCTTACTACTGAGCAATTTGATAGATAAGGGGACAGTCAAACATTTAAATAGGTTTGTCTTGCAACTTAAAACCCTATATCTTTTACCTGAGGGCATCAATTCATATTCCCTATGAAGGATATGGTAAATATCCCCTGATATTTTGAGGCCTTGCTTTCTCACTGTGTCCTCAAATATATCTTGAAGTGAGGAGGGGGGTACAATCCCCATAATTTTCCCTGCTCTTTTAACCAGGGTCTGCAGTTGTGCCTTTAGTTTGACTGACAAGTTTCCAAACCAGATCATAATACCATAGCGGATGATGGATTCTATGGCCGCTCTGTAAAAAGATAGCATAATGTCCTTATCTATGCCATAGATCCTTAGTCTCCTTAAAAAGTATAGACGTTGACTAACCCTTGAACACAGGAAATCAATATGCTGAGCCCATTTCAGCTGAGTGTCAAAGAAAACGCCTAAGTATTTGTATGATGTTACTTGTTCGACTGTCTCTCCATTAATCATTATTGGGCTGTGATCGCCAATAGATCTAGGATCATACATCATCTCTTTAGTCTTGCAAACATTAATAACCAAATTATTTACCTCACACCACTGCACAACCCTATCTATCTCGGATTGGTACACACTTATATCTGAGTTTGATGTTAATAAACTCAGAATAGCGGTATCATCTGAGAATTTTATAATACGATTATTTGAGCTTTGGTTCCTACAGTCATTTGTATATAATGTAAAGAGAACAGGTGAGCTTACACAGCCTTGAGGGACCCCTGTATTAGTAGTTAAGGTGTTAGAGAGTGTGGAATTAACCCTGACCTGCTGTGTTCTATCTTTTCGAAAGGCCTGGTACCATCTAATAATGTATGGGTTAACCCCCAAACGTTGTAATTTTCTCAAAAGAGTTGCAGGCAGTAAAGTATTAAATGCCGAACTAAAATCCATGAATAACAAACGGGCAAATGCCTTGGAGTTATCTAAATGCTTTAGAAGGAGATGGGGCGTGGTACTTAAGGCATCGCCGGTGCTCCTACCATTGCTATAGGCAAATTGGTAGGGGTCCCGGAGACGCTGAGTCTGCTTGTTTAGCAGTCCAATCATAATCCGCTCCAACGATTTCATAACCGCCGAGGTTAATGCAACGGGTCTATAATCGTTGTTCACCCTAGGACAAGGCTTCTTTGGGACAGGAATTATTATAGCCCTTTTCCACTGTGCTGGGATACTGTGTGTATCTACTGTACCCTGGACACCAAGCTGGTGTCAGCTCGGTTGCGAATTCATGCAGAAGGAATGGGGAAAGCCCATCCGGCCCACTGGGCTATTTACTGTTTAGTGCCCTAAATGCCCTTGTAACAGCGCTAGGGTCAATTATTATTTTATCCTGATTCGGATCACATACTGTAACTAAATCATCCCCATCATCACCATTCCCAGTCTCAAAACGTGTATAAAATAAGTTAGGTTCATTGGCTCTGTCCCTCTCATTTGAAACCTGTAATTCCCTTCTCCCACTATTCAAGTTCGTTAAATCCTTCACACAGACCCACATTTTTCTAGCGTCCTTATTTGCAAACGCATCTTTGACCTGCTGCCTGTGTTGTTCCCGTGCCTCCCTTAATTTCGCTTTTAGTTCTGTTGGTATAGTTTTCAGTCCAATAGCATCACCAATTCGAAAAGCATGTTTTTGCCTTTTAATACAGTTCTTAATATCTGGTGTTATAAACTGTTTGTTATTTGGGTAGATCTTAATGTCCTTTTTCGGCACAACAGTGTCGACGCAGAACTGTATATAACCCGATATCGCATCTGCAGCGCTGGCAAGATCAGTGTCCTGGTAGAAAACGTCCCAGTCCGTGGCTAGAAAGCAGCCGCTCAGTTCCTCTTTATGTTTGTCGTTCCAAACACAGACCATCTTGGGCTTACTTCTTCTTTTTTTTTTCAATTACTTTTTTTGAAACCTTTTCAATGACTTGAAATACATGCATGTTTACATGTTTACATTTTTGTTTTTATATATAATAATAATATAACTGCACATATTTAAAACATAGATGTACAAAGATCTGAAATTAACATAAGATGAGGAAGGTGCTAATTTTACCTGTTATAATAGCTAATGAAAGGTTGCCAGATTTTGTAGAATTCATGTTCTTTTTGTTTAATAGAGTACCTAATTTTCTCTAACTGTAAGTGTTGCATTACATCTCTGAGGAGGTTTTGATAAGTAGGAGGAATCTTATTTTTTCAATTTAGTAAGATTAGGCGTCTGGCCAATAACATCACAAAACATATCACATTAATTTGTGAACTGTTCAGGGATAAAGCAGTAGGAACAACTACAAACAATGACATCACTGGGTCTGCTAGAAGACGAACCTATAAAATTTCAGACAAAGTGTCTGTTATTTTAGTCCAGTAGAGGGAAATGTTGGGACAGTTCCAAAATGTGTGGGATAGTGATGCAGGCGCCTGGCCACAACGGACACAAGAGGCGTCCACTCCTGGAAACATCCTGGAGAGTCTTTGTTTGGATAAATGTAATCGATGTAGAATTTTAAACTGCAAAAGTCCATGTCGGATACAAATTGAAGAGGAGTGAACCCGTCCTTGAGCCACAGTCCATTGTTCTTCTGTGATGTTTATTCCCAAGTCTTTGCTCCAAGCATCTTTTATATGGTCAATTGAGGTCGACATTCCATCTGTGACAGGCCATTGTATATTATTTTGGAGATCAAACCTTTCCTGAGTGGGTCATTTAACAACACATCGTCCATAGGATACTCTTGTGGTTGATTGGGAAAAGAGGGAAATGTTGTCTTTGCAAAATTGCGTATTTGCAAATATTTATAAAAATCCTTATTTTCAATATTGAATTTATCCCGTAACTGTTCGAATGTAGGAAAGGATTTATTAATAAAAAGATCTTTGATTACATGAACACCCTTAATATCCCATTGTTGAAATGTTTTGCCTGAAAACAGGCTTTGTGCTTGATTATCAATCAGTGGCGTCAGAGCCGCACTGATTCTACTGAAAATGTCTTCGAATCTGAAACCAAATCTTGAGTGAGTGGGATACTACAGGATTCTGAAATTTAAACTGGGACAGATTAGAGGTGTAATAGAGCAGTGATTTCAATGTATTAGGGGAAAAAGATTGATTTTCCATCTGTTCCCAATCAGGTCTGAGAGCACCTTTCCAAAATGACATACATCGAATGTTGCAAGACCAGTAATAAAGTCGGAAATCTGGCAGTCCCATCCCCCCCAACGGTTTCGGTCTTAGTAAAAAGGTTTTTTTAATTCTTGGTGTCTTTTTATTCCAGATTAAGGATGTAATTAAAGAATTTATTTTTGTAAAAAACTTCTTATTAATTAGAATTGGAATGCATTGGAATAAAAATAAATATTTTGGTAAAACGCTCATTCTAATAATATTTATACGACCTGCAAGAGAGATGGGAAGGCCAGACCACCTTTCGACCTGTTGTTTCGTTTGTTGATATAGGGTCGTAAAGTTTTTACCAAAGAGGTCAGATATTTCTTGCGTGATATTTATCCCATGATACTTAAAATTGTTTGAAATAGTGAAGGGGAGTGATGTCCACGTATTTATTTTATCCCTTGCTATGGGACTAATTGGGAACACTATACTTTTCGACAGATTAATTTTGTATCCTGATACTCTGCCAAATTCCGATAATATGGCCATGACTTTTGGAAGGGATGTGGGTGGGTTTGAAACGTATAGTAACAGGTCATCTGGATACGAAGATACTTTATGCTCAATACCTTCTCTTGTTATCCCTTTATAGTCTTCTGTGGAGCGCAGCAGAATAGCAAGGGGCTCTATGGCTAGAGCGAATAATGGGGGGGACAGAGGACATCCTTGTCGTGTTGAACGATGGAGGGAAAAAGAGCTTGAGATCAGATTATTTGTTTGTACAGATGCCTTAGGTTGAAAGTAAAGCAATTTTATGAGAGATATGGAAATGGCAAAAACCAAACCTCGACAGGGCCGAGAAGAGAAAGTCCCACTTGACCCTGTCGAAGGCCTTCTCGGCATCTAATGAGAGTAGTATTTCTAATTCTCGTTTGCTTGGGTTTTTGGTATAAATAATATTGAACGGTCTTCTTATGTTAAAAAACAACTGCCTATCTTTCATAAAGCCAGTTTGGTCTGTAGACACAACAGTTGGAGGGACTGATTCTAAACGCATAGCCAGTATTTTTGCTAATATTTTGTTGTCTAAATTTAGTAGGCTTATAGGCCTATATGTAACTGGGTTTAACGGGTCTTTACCTGTTTTATAAATTAGAGAAATACACGCATCATATAGTGTTGGGGGCAGTGAACCTGTTAATAGTGTTTCGTTATAAGCATTTAGTAAGAGAGGGGAAACCTGTTCAATAAAAGTCTTGTAAAATTCTGCACTATACCCATCAGGGCCAGGGCATTTGGAGTTTTGCATATTCTGTATAGCTTGCTTAATTTCATCTTTCGATATAGGTTGATCCAATAGGTTTTTGTTTTCCAGGCTTATAGTGGGTATTTGAAGTTTATCAAAAAATGTTCAAATTGAATTTGAGTTTTTTTTGGACTCTGATAAGTAGAGTTTAGAAACAAATTTTTGAAATGTATCATTTATTAATTTAGGGTCTGTTGTTATCTGGCCAGTGTTTGTTCTTATTTCTGTAATTAATCTTGATGCGGCTTCTGCTTTTATTTGTTGGGCTAATAGTTTACTTGTTTTCTCTCCATATTCATAATGTTTGTGCCTAAGTTGTGTCAGCCATTTTGTAGTTACTGTTGTGTATAGTAGATTAAGTTCTGTCTGTAATGACTGTTTTTTTTTTATACAAGTCTGGTGTGGGGGAGTTAGCATATTTTCTATCAATTTATATCAGTTCCTCTGTAATCTTTGACTCCTTTTCCTGTTGTTGTTTATTATTCATACTATTCAAGGAAATAATCTGGCCTCTCAAGTATACCTTAAATGTTTCCTATAAAGTGGATATAGTGATATCTGGATCATCATTTGTCTGGAGAAAAAATGTAATTTGTTTTTTCAGTTCTTCCACTATATTGGAGTCTGATAAGAGAGAGTTGTTAAACCTCCATTTCTTGGTAGTTGGAATGTGTCCTATCTTTATATGGAGTGATACTGGACAATGGTCAGACAGGACAATCGCTTCGTAATCGCAATGATTGATATTTGTTAAGTATGCATAATCTATTAAAAAGAAGTCAATTCTTGAAAAAGAACGGTGAACTGGAGAGAAATATGAGTACTTTTTTGCGTTAGGTGACAAAGATCTGAAAGGATCAAGCAATTTATAAGTATTCATGAATCTATGAATGGCTTTAGCAGATTTAGGTATGTTACATGGTTTCTGTGATGATCTATCAATTTTGGGATCTAGCACCAAATTGGAATCCCCTCCATTAATCAATTGGTGAGAGTCCATATTGGGTAGTTCTGCAAAAAATGACGTAATGAATGTCTCATCATCGATATTGGGGGCGTAGATACTTGGTAAAGTAACTAATTTATTGTGTAGTTTACCGGTAACAATAACGTATCGTCCACGAGGATCAGCTATTACTTTTGACACTGAGAAAGGAATAGATTTTTTAATAATTATCGCTGCACCTCTGTTTTTCTCCGGAAAGTTAGAGTGGTACACCTGCCCAATCCATTTAGTTTTGAACCTTTTATGGTCTTGGTCTTTCAAGTGAGTCTCTTGTAAAAACCCGATATCCATCTCTAATTTTTTTAAATGGGACAATATATTACCTCGTTTTATAGCTCCATTGAGACCTTTACAGTTCCATGAAATAATTTTGACAACACCTTGATATCCAGGAAAATCCAAAATATTGTTTTTAGTCATTGCTGTATAATTGAGTAAATAAATTATCTAATTTTGTTTTTGTAGACCGTCTCCAAGAAAAGTAAAAGTAAAAGTAAAAAAATATCTTCTAGTTGTGCAGGTGAAAACACAAAACAAAGCAAAAACTCCAAGTACAACAAACTTTGTCCCTACCCAACAATCCCCTGAGCCAACAGCTCTGTTAGAACCTGGACAAAGCATGTACAAATCAGAAAAAGAGTTGGTAAACTCAAGGAGGTGTGAGAACATTAGACTTACCACTAAGCCCCTAAAATAATTTCTTTTTTCCGAACCATCTTCTCTATATTTGGCCTGTACACATATTTATTATAAACAAATCAAATTTTTCTAATACTTGTTAGATCTTTACTCTGTTTGTGTAGGCCATAGTGTTACCGTCAAAGTCTGCTTTGTGTGGACACTGCTTATTCGACCTCCGGTGGGGGTGCTGGTGCAGTGGACCCGAAAAATCTCTCCACTGCCTGCGGGTCGCTGAAAGTCTTCCTGGACCCGTCCACTGTGATCTCAAGCTTCGCAGGGAAAAGCATCCTGTACAGGATTCCAGCGTTGCAGAGTTTAGCTTTCACCTGGTTAAAAGCTGCACGCTGACGTCCTACTTCTGGGCTCATGTCGGGGAAGATGTGAATCAGTGATCCCTCGTAGCACAGTTTGCCTTTGGTGCGACATGATCTTTCCTTTATCCGAGTAATAATGAAGACGTGCAGTAATGGGTCGAGGTCGTTCGCCACTGCGTGGTTTTGGGGCCAGGCTCCTGTGTGCACGATCAACAGTAACGGGACCGTCAAAATTTTCTTCGCCGAGCACTTTAGGGAGCAACTTAGCCACAAAGTCAGTTGGTTTGTTGAGCTCCGCTCCTTCAGGGATATTCAATATTTTAATATTTTGGCGACGGCTTCTGTTTCTAAATCGATGCATTTTTCTTGTAGTTTCCTTTGGTCAGCGGTGAGTTTCTGACACGTATTCTCCAGTGCTGTGAGCCTGTCAGAGGTGTCATTGAGAGACTGCTCCATACCCCTCTGTGTGTCGGCAGCTTCTGCTTGCAATGAAAATAGTCTCTCAACTTTCTCCGTAAGCTCTTCTCGGATGGTTTTAATGTCCGCTTTTGTGGTTTCCCGCAAGGCCGAAATCTCATCCCGTATTCCTTTGCAGAAGCCCTCCATCTCGGTCTTGATGAAAAGTTGCATGGTGTCCCTGTATGATTTAAACTCTGTTCTTAGCTCCGCACGAAAAGTTCCCAGCGAGACCGGACTTTCTTCCGCTAGCTCTGTGGTGTTAGCTTTAGCCGCTTCAGTTTTCTCTCCGGAGGTGTGCGGCTCAGCATCTAGAGTCGTCTGCGTGTAATGCTTGTTTTTCCTGGTACCCATCTCGATAACGAGCGTGCCACGTCTCAGTTTGTTAAAAAAATGCAGGTCTGGAAGACTAAATCTTTTAATTTTTGTGTGGAGCTGGTCTGCTGCGCTGCCTACTCCATGCGACCGGAAGCGGAAGTCCGCATACTTCTTTTTAATGCAGTCTTGTAAGTGGGGATTAACTGGATGGTATTATGGTCGGAATTTGAGAGGGGGGGTCTGATTTTCGACGTGTATGCGTTCTCAATGTTTCCATAACATCTATCCAATGTCCGTTCCTTCCGATTGCCACCCTTTACATACTGCTGGAAGCCAGGGAGTGCACTTTTAAAATTACAATGATTAAAATCGCCAAGTACAAATATTGGTGCGTCGGGTTTGTTTAATAGTAGTTTGTGGACACAGTCCGCAATTAGTGAAGCTGCTTTTGATGCGTTCCCACTCGGAGGGATATATGCCGCACAGATAAAAATGTTCCCATATTCTCTGGGTAAATAAAAAGGCCTTAGGCTTAAACACATGATCTCCGCATCTGGAGTGCACGCTTTTTCCTTTACTGTGTAATTCGTACACCACGAGTCTTTGACAAAAAAGCAGAGACCACCTCCCCTTGTTTTGCCCGAATTACCATCCCTGTCCATTCTAACCATTGAAAACCCCGGTACCTGTACCAGAGGGTCCGGAAAGTCATCCTGGAGCCAGGTCTCCGTGAAAATCATAAGGCAAGACTCTCAGTATTCATGGCAGGTTCTTGTATACAGACGAAGCTCATCCATCTTGTTCCTCAATGATCGAACATTGCTGAATATAATGGATGGAAGGGGTAACTTTCCACGTCTACGCTTTAGACGCTGTCTGATGCCGCCCCCCCTGCCTCGTTTGCGTGTTTTCTTTGCCGTTCGTTGCCGCACCAGTTCCACTGGCAAATAATCCAACAAGCCTGGTTCTGGGGAGCCTTCTGTACAAAGGGATAGTAGCCACTCTCTCCCGTAGGCCCGCCGCAACTGATCGCTTCCCCCAGCAGGCATGGAGGTGCCGGCATATTCCGTACAAACAATGAACGGGATCAGGATCATCAACAAAAAAACTACCGTAATCTTCCTCCCCATCGCGTAGGACATAAGCACATAGACTTGACGAGCTATACAAGTAAAAACTCCACTTTCAAGCTAGCATCAAACTTTCGTCACCATAAACAACCAAACAATCTCTCGTGCCCGAGTCGCAGCCATGCCGCGCCACCGGAAGTCTAAATTTTACATTTTTATCTACAAAATGAGCTTATTTCAAATGTTCTGGCCACCACAGGTCTCAAAAAAGTTGGGACAAAGGCAAAACCCACTGAAAAAGCAATTAAAATAAAAGAGAATCAGCTGAAAGAACACTGAGCAAGTAATTAGGTTAACGGGCATCAGGTGTGTAACATGATTGGAAAAAAAGTATGTCTTAGAGAAGCTGAGTATCTCAGAAGTAAAGATGGCCAGAGGCTCTCCAACTTGTGAAGGCATGCGTGAAAAAATTGTGGAATACTTTAGAAACAATGTTCCTCAAGGTCAAATTGCAAAGGCTTTGAAGGTCTCATCATCGACAGTGCATAACATCATTAAAAGATTCAGAGAAACTGGAAAAAGCTCTGTGCATAAGGGACAAGGCCGAAGACCTTTACTAGATGCCCGTGATCTTTGGGCCCTCAGACGCCACTGCATCACTCACCGCCATGATTCTGTCATTGACATTACTAAATGGGCCCAAGAATACTTCAAGAAACCACTGTCTGTAAACATAGTCTGCCGTGCCATCCACAGATGCCACCAAAAACTCTATCATGCAAACAGGAAGCCATTGTTGAGTATGATCCAGACGTGCCGCTGTGTTCTGTAGGCCAAGGCTCATTTAAATTGGACTGTAGCAAAGTGTCCTGCACTCACACGAGTACAAATTTGACATTCTTCCTGGAAATCAATGGTGTTGTGTCCTCCGGGCTAAAGAGGAGAAATATCACCCCTCCTGTTATCAGCATTCAGTTCGAAAGCCAGCATCTCTGATGGTATGGGGATGCATTGGTGGATATGGTGTGGGACACTTGCATGTTTGAAAAAGCACCATGAATGCTGAAAGGTTTATAGAGGTTTTAGAGCAACATGTGCTCCCCTCCAGACGACATCTATTCCAGGGAAGGCCTTGTGTATTTCAGCAGGACAATGCAAAAACACATACTGCAGCTATTACAACAGCATGGCTTTGTAGTAGGAGTCCATGTGCAGAACTGGCCTACCTGTAGTCCTGATCTTTCACCAATTGAGAACATTTGTCGCATAATTAAACGAAAAGTCTGTCAAAGGAGACCCAAAACTCTCCAGCGGCTGGAAGCCTGAATTAAACAAGAGTGGGATCAAATTGCAATGGTTAAACTCAAAAAACTTGTCTCCTCAATGCCCAGACGCCTCCACTCTGAGTTAATAAGAAGAGGGGATGCTACACCACGGTAAACAGGCCCCTGTCACAACTTTTCTGAGACCTGTAGCAGCCATCAAATTTGAAATGAGCTCATTTTGTGGATAAAATAGTCAGATTTCTCAGTTTCGACATTTGCTATGTTATCTCTGCTCTATTGTGGCTAAAATACTGGCTGGTGTGATTTGAAAGTCATTGCATTTTGATTTCATTCAAAATTTACACTTTATCCCAACTATTTCCGAATTGGGGTTGTATTTGCATATATGATGTGCTCCCAGAAAATCTGGAGTCACTGTCGGTTTTTCCGAGGCAAAACTAGATGCCATGCTGACATAATGAAATTAAATGGATGGAATAAAACAGACTTGGAAGTTTGGAGATAAATAGTGAATACAGATTACTTAAAAAATTTGTCTCTTTGATTGACCATAAATGCTCATTTTCCAACAATGAAAAAAAGTCTTAATTTGCGTGATTTGAAATCATGGTGATAAAGGCATGCGGGTGTTTCAAATAATTTTGACTTTTTATTCAATGCATATGGTTATATTTGCATTAACTGTCATCTCCTTCCTAATTACAGTCAAATCAAAGATAATATTTTTAAAAGGACTCAGAAGACATTCTGGCTTTGTTTCATGAACTCATTTTCGAAATTTTATGTAGACAGTAAATGCAATGCAACAGACAGTCACAAGCATACATCTCATGTGTTTACATTCCCACATAGAAAAATTGGTCTGGCCCAGTTCTGGCCCAAATAATGCACTTTACGGCCCACATACATAAAGAATGACGGCCCTGTTGTGGCCCAGATCTGGTTTTCCAGATATACATACAATCGGCCTACATGTGGCATGTCATCACAGAAACGGTGCCATCATTGCCAGACCTGGCCCACATCTGGTCAACATACCACTTGCCATGCCAGCAGTCGCCCAGCAGTGCCGGTTTGAGGCCGGATCTGGGCCAGACTCGTCTGCTATGTGGGTTATGTCACTCAGGGGATGGACTTTGGCAGCAGATGCAGAACAAGTTTTTCAGCCACGGCAGCTGCTTAATCTGGGAGATGTAGAGGAGGGGTGTAGTGATGGCACTGAGGTACATAATGGAGTACATAATCATTTCAGTGTCACATATTTTTGGTAAATCAAGCTTATATATGAAGGGACTGATTGTAACTACAGGCAGGTAATGAAACACTATGATGCCCAGATAGATTTGCACAGTTCTGAGGGCTTTCTTTTTCATGGGGTGCATCTTCTCCTTACCCAAGACCGACTTCCTCAGACTCCACATGATAGAAACGTTGCAGAAAACCATGATGGTGAAGGTGGCCAGGATCAGCCCAATGTAAATTTTACCGGTGAGGACCACCCACAAAAACCTACTGTGGCCAAAGGCTATCATGAGCCCCCAAACAAGCATGGAAATAGCCGCTCTGATCTTCTTATCCTTGATGCTGGTGAACACTATGGGATGGACCACGGCCACATAGCGGTCCAGGCAAATGCAGGTGAGAAAGAGTGGGGAGGTGTTTTTGATCCCAGTGATAAAGTGCATTATATCATCAAAATATGAGATTTGCAGCAGAAGTAAGCCCAAGCAGCAGATGGTGCTCATCACACAGAGCAATGCATCAGCGATGGCCAGGTTGAAGATAAAGATATCGGAGGTGGAAGAGTCACTTGTCTCTTTGGCCACCAGCCACATTACCATGATGTTGGCAGGGTAGCCCACTACAAAGTTGATGCTTCTTTCAATCACCAGAAATGAATGCCCTAGAAGTGATCTATAGCACCCTTGAGATGCGTTCAAGAGTTGCAGACTGGATCCTGAAGAGGAGTGGTTGAAGGGTTGGCTAGAATTGATGACAGAGCTGTTCATTTTGGTTTTATTTTACCTTGCAGGTTTGAGGGTTGATGATCCTTAGAAAAGAGAGTAAATATAAGTTAAATGGTCAAGCCTAACTGAACTCACCACTTAAAACGACTGCAAAGCTAAATTGTGTTCTTAAGCTGATTCCAGCATTATTATACCTGATTCTTTTCTCCAAAGTATTCCTCATCATAACACATTTACTGCATAATAGAAATGGAAACACTTATACTGGCTTATTTTGCACAAAGATAAATAATTCCTCAAAAGAGAGAGCTTACGTCAAAGAAGACCTGCACAATTTTGTTTAGTGTTACACTGAAGGATAGTTTTTGTTTTCTGGGAAGACGACCTCCATCCAGGGTAAACTACCTCTCCTCTGATACACCAACTTTATTCTTTGAAACCGCACTGGAGCTCCCTGAGACTGGAGACAGTGTTTGCCCTTTGGGTCTATTTTTTACTGTCTGCAAAAGTCTCTCACTCAAGCACAACGTAAGAAATGAAAGAGTAGCTTATCAGATTGAAAGAATGAATAACTTACCTGAGAAACTGCAATAGCTCAACGTAACACTCCTCAAGGTCAGACAACCCAGAAGGCCCCTGTATCCTGATCACCTGTGTCCAGTAGGGTTATGTTTTTATTCAATATTATAAGTTCCAGTTCATGTAAATATATACATTTTAGCGGTACAAAAGTAGTACAGATGATATCTATTTACAAATTCATTGAGGGAACAGCAGCATTTGCAGTGACTGTACAATACCCTGTCACCACAGGATTATATTTAAGGATGGGTGGGTGTGCAAGAGGACTCACATATAGGGGTGTTGGGTTTGCAGAGTGAGTTTGTGATGTAACAAACAGATCTGCAGTGAAACAGAGGAGGGGCTAAAAGGAGGGGTAGATGAGTGCCCCCCCATCCCTGTTCTAACAATATATTATTTGTCAGTGATGTAATCCAAGAAGTGCATCCCAGACAAACAAGTGATGTAATGCAGTCGGCCTACTGGAGCACAGGTGAGACTGTAACCTGGTGTAAGGTCTTACACATGAAACCACAAGGTTCATCAAAGCAGACTCACGCAATCATTTTTCATCCTCACAAAGAAAAGAAATTGAACAATCAGACACAGAAAATCTACTTTTTACGGAGCCTCCGAAGGGTCATAGCGGGAATTTTTTAGGAGAGATACGTTTGTGGTCCCTTGCAAAAATTTTCCATTCCCTGGCGAGGGATTTGCATTATCTCGCAATAATTATGGTATTCCCTGGGGCGCCCCAGTGGCTCATCGGTCTAAGAGCGCGTTCCATAAAGGCTGTGTCCTTCCTGCAGTGACCTGGGCTCAATTCCAGCTCATGTCATTTGCTGCTTGTCTTCCCCCATTCTTCTCCAAAACCTTCCTGGCTCTCTGCTCTGTAAAACTGTCAAATAAAGGAAAAATTCCCCAAAAAAAATCTTTAAAAAAAAAAAACAACTTTTGCAAGGTAATACAATACTTATGCCCAGCCTCTTGAGACACTTTCTTGAACCCTGTGGGGTAATTTGTCCTCTGGTTTGAACCCCTTCTATAGTTAGGAGCAGTGGGCAGCCACAGAGCAGCACCAGGGGACCAATACAGTTCTAAAACCAGTACCTTGGTCAGGGTTACTGGTAGGAGTGTTCCTGTAATGCATGTTTTTCTGGGTGGGGGAAACCAGAGTACCCAGAGGCAACCCACGTGAACACGGGGAGAGTATGAAAACACACACAAAGGCCTCCGGCACTAACCAATGTGCCACTGTGCAGTCTGGAGGCTTGAATCATCCCAGTTTAGATATTGCTCCGATACTTTATTTCAGGTAAGCTGTAATATAGATGAATTAGATTGTCATCTCTTGCAGTGATTTCTGATAGAAGCACTTCGTCAGAAAAGAAAATATTTATTGCAACATACAGGGATACAATCATACATTGAGTTTGGCGACATGGCTCCGTTTTGAGAGATCCCTGCCCTTCCGAACGAGGAATCGAAGGCAGGGAGCTGCTGGTAATCCCCCTCCAAGGAACAGAGCCAACAGCAGCATTGACCTCACGAAAGAGACATTGCTATAGAATGAAAATTTAGACAAAGAGAGCTGGATTAATGAATACAATAGATCGGCGGAGCTGGAGTGGAGGTTGTTGAGTGAGCGCACTGAGGAGCAGCTTTCCGAGGCGAGCTTAAGTAGGGTAGCATATTACCAGCCAAGCAGTCAGGCAGCTAGGTCAGATGACAGTCATGTGCACTCAGGTAGAAGCTGCTCCTCTGTTAGCAGGCTTGACTCCATGGCCTATCAGAACTTACGTCAAGTCTTTATTTTTAACCAGGACCAGCGCTAGAACAGGGAATTGGGGGGGCGCAGACATGTCCCTTTATGACAATTAGGATAGTCTTGGCTAGTTCTCAATTATTTTCCTTTATTGACACGTTTTCCAATTATCGTAATTGGCAATTGAAGAAACACTTTCTCTCCATATCAGATCTAACAGCGATGAAGTCACAGGGTAAATTCAGTACAACTGAGAATTTGGGTGGACAAAACATCCGTTTTAAAAAATTATTAGTCCTGACCTGTTCTCAGTCATTTTCAGGATATATTAAGGTATATTAAGGTTTTAGAGCAAGACATGCTCCCCTCCAGATGACATTAATTCCAGGGAATTCAAGGTTTGTGTATTTCTGCAGGACAATGCAAAACCACATACTGCAGCTATTACAACAGCATGGTTTCGTAGTAGAAGAGTCTGTGTGCGGAACTGGCCTGCCTGCAGTCCTGATCTTTCACCAATTAAGAACATTTGGTGCATAATCAAACAAAACGTCCGTCAAAGGAGACCCATAACTCTCCAGCAGCTGGAAGCCTGTATTAAACAAGAAAGGGATCAGATTCCAGTAGCTTAACTCAAGAAGCCTGTCTACTCATTGCCCAGACGCCTCCACTCAGTGTTAAAAAGAAGAGGGCTTGCTACACCATGGTAAACTGGCCCCTGTCCCAACGTTTTTTGAGACCTGTAGCAGCCATTAGATTTGAAATGAGCTCATTTTGTGAATTGACTTGCAAGTTTAAACATTTGCTTTGTTATCTCTGTTCTATTGAGAATAAAATATTGGCTGGTGCGATTTGAAAAGCATGATTTTGAAAGCATTTTGATTTTATTTACAATTTACTCTTTGTCCCAACTATTTTGGAATTGGGGTTGTTAGAAAGATGAGTAGATTTTTTTCAGATATCACATTAGTCTCCAAGATGAGGAATGGAGTGGTGTAGACATTTATTTAAACTGCATGTGTAATTATTACGTAATACAACACATTCATCAATAAACGTAGGCCTCTGTTTTACGCTAAATAAAACCACAGTCTGGTCACGGAGGCAGTGGAAGGACTGTCATTTGCGTCTGACGCTCACAGGACATAAACAGAAAATCAAACCTCCGTGTTTTTCAAATAACGGGAAATACAAGTGAACGAAGAGCCGAATGGGAACCAAATGAACGTCTCTCGTTAATGACCGGAGCCAAAAGAGCCAGCTTCTTGAAAAGACTCGGAATGCCCATCACTATCTTACATTTATACAGATACAGGAGGGGTTACCTTAATATGCAATTTTGGACCATAGGGGTTACATTAAGGATCAGAAAAACAAATTTTGTATAAATACCCAAATTCCTGTCAAGCCACCCATACTGTCAAACACTTCCATACGATTTTGTGTGATATATTCCTCATTTTGCCATAACTTGTACTAGAAGTGATGAGCATAGACAATTTTGTGCAAAATACAGCCATTAAAATAAAAATCTATAAATGATGAATGAAATATAATTTTTTCCAAGACATCCTTGTGTTCTAGTGAATTTGTTTACTATTATGTTGTTTAAGTAGAAACTGGCAGCCGTCAAGTAAAATGTTTATGCATGTGAGGAATCGAAATCGAGCAGGAATTCTACGCACTTGCACAGTACTTGGTATTGCCCATGTGCAGAACCAATTGGGTAGGAGGCACAGATTGGGCACTGACAGGACCCATTGACTGCGAATGGACAAACTATGAAAGTTGCTAACTTAGTAACTATGCGTTTTCCAAAACCAGACCAAAAAGCTACGCTGACGTAGGAAGACCCAGAGCCGTGTAGAGAGAGAGAATCGCGTCAACGGAAGTCCAAAATTCTCGATGGTCACATTATTCATAGTAATAGTTGTTCCAGAAAATTACAGGCAAGCAATTTAAAGGAGCACTATGGTGCGGCAAAAAGTAGCTCTCATATCTCAAAGGACACCTCGAACAATGCAATTCCTCTTGTTTCCTCCTTGGCAGGGGATGCTTGTAGCAGCCACAATTGATTTTGAAAATCTACTGTGCTGCGCCATTATATTCATTTTACTAACAACATTGCCCGAGATCGAAAATGAAGCTATGATTTGTACGGCGCCTTGATTCAGCAACCACTGTTTCCATTAGCAGTTGTAAACTACGCAAGTTGCTCGGTAAGTTGGTTAGCAACTACGCTTTCGGTAAATGCGCCCCAGATTTCCAAGAGACAAGGAGGAGAGAAAGGCTTGACTCTCAAAAGTCAGGAGGGAAAAAAAAAAAAAACACACACACAACCCCACCCACCACACAAAACACACATTTTGCCATCCCCGCGATCAGTGAGGTGAAACTTCTTGGAGTAGCTCCACTTCACTCGCACTTCCGTTCAGCAACGTTGGCATTTGTCAAATGAATCAATTGCCTTCGAGTCACATTTTCGGTCTTCCTTTCCGTGAGTGCTTCTCTTCCCCCACCCAAATAAGTGTTGCCACTAAACGTGGCCATGTCCCCCGCCTTGTCACGGAAATCGACTGGGGTCGGCACATCACACCAACACACATTGAAGCCAAAGATGAATGAAATCGGTCAAACCATTCTTGAGATATTGCGTACATAACAAATGGGCCATGACAGACAGAGCTGAAATCTATGTCCCCTGCTCCGCTGGCTACCGTGGCGACAGGGGACAAAAAGGGCATATTTAGGGAGAAGAAATGTTGCTCCACATAATGAGACCAAAATAACAGATTCATTTGCTCGTGTTTTTGAAAATGTAATTTTAAAGTAGGAGAAAATGAATGGGAGCCTGAGCGAATTTTACTACCAGGTGTAGTAAAATACTCTGGGCTAAATACTCCTACTCTGGGCTAAATCTAAACTAAAAACACGCACAAAAACCAAATAAAAGCTGTCCACCAAAAGGAATCAAATAAAGTATCAAACAACCTGAAACCCACCCACGCACCTCAGTCTCTTCCAGCCACCTCCACTTCTTCTTCTTCTTCTTTCGGTTTTATGGTGGCGGGAAACTAACTTCAATACTGCATTACCGCCACCAGTTGGACTGGGGTGTGGCACTGGAGTCAAACCTTCCAAGAATGATGCACAAAAAAAAAAAAAAAAAAAATCCTAAATTCTCTTAATTAGTCCTGCATTCCTTAAGAATCTGAATATGTAATTAAAACAGATCTCACCTTAGCTTCTTTGTAGAATGTCCTCTAGGATTAAATTTAACTGTTGTCCTTGTAATTGCAATATTAGTCTTTGTCTTTCTGCTTGATATTTAGGACAGTGTAAAATGACATGCTCTATTGTTTCTGGTCTACCACAAAATTCACAAGTGCCATCAGCATGCTTGTTCATTATTAGTTAAGTATTATTTAGTCTTGTGTGTCCAAACCTCATTCTTGAAAACACATCCTCCTCCTCCTCCTTGCTTCTGATAGTGTTCTTGCTCTTTCCCACGTTGTTCTGGATATTATAGAACTGTCCTCCAGTCTGCACATTGTCCCATAATGTTTGCCATTTTTCCTTAACTTTATTTTTAACCATACTTTTAATTTCTGCATTACTGTACTTGATCTCAATATCTTCGCTGGGATTTCTAGCTGCTTGCTTGGCACATGTATCTGCCAACTCATTTCCTACAACTCCTATATAGGCTGGGACCCATACAAGAGCTGTCTTTATCCCTGAATTTAACAGATTGTTTGCAACTTGAATTAGTTCAAATAAAATATCCTGCCTTGATTTTAATTGAAAGGTTTTGATGCTAAGCAATGCTGAGCTGGAGTCTGAAGCAATTACTGCCTTGCTTGGCCTATTAGTTTCCACCAACAGCAGGGCCAACCACACTGCCACCAACTCTGCTGTATAGACAGCTAGGTCATCACTTATTCTCTTGCCTACTTTTACTTTTAATTTTGGGATTACATAAGCAACTCCCATTCTTTTATCATCCATTTTAGAGTCATCTGTATATAAAGTTATTTCCTCTCTGTAATTCTCCATAAAATGGCTCATAACTCTTTATTTATCAATGTCACTTTCCTGCTTCTCTTCTAATAACCCCAAGTCAATGAGCACTTCTTTATCCATGGTGGGACAATTGGTATAGGTACAGTAGGACTAATCTTTATTTCATTAAAGCCCATTTCATAAACTTTATCATTGACCACCCAACCAAAACTTTTAACTTGAGCATTTTCACGCTCTTGGCATTGCTTCAGAACTGATTGACTCATATGATTTCCATCATGACCCTTCAGGTTTGCCCAGTACACGAGTGCTAACTGATCTCTCCTCAGGTGAAGAGGCATTTCTCCCATCTCTACCTGGACAGCTGTCACTGGTGTGGCTCTGACAGCACCGCAGCATAACCTTAATGCTTGATTTTGGACAGCTGTCACTGGTGTGGCTCTGACAGCATCACAGCATAACCTAAATGCTTGATTTTGGACAGCTGTCACTGGTGTGGTTCTGAGAGCACCACAGCATAACCTTAATGCTTGATTTTGGACAGCTGTCACTGGTGTGGTTCTGACAGCACCACAGCATGACCTTAATGCTTGATTTTGGACAGCTGTCACTGGTGTGGTTCTGACAGCACCACAGCATGACCTGAATGCTTGATTTTGGACAGCTGTCACTGGTGTGGTTCTGACAGCACCACAGCATGACCTTAATGCTTGATTTTGGACAGCTGTCACTGGTGTGGTTCTGACAGCACCACAGCATAACCTTAATGCTTGATTTTGGACAGCTGTCACTGGTGTGGCTCTGACAGCACCACAGCATAACCTTAATGCTTGATTTTGGACAGCTGTCACTGGTATGGCTCTGACAGCACCACAGCATAACCTTAATGCTTGATTTGGGATCACATCCAGCTGACTCAGTAGTGTTTTAGCTTCAGACCCATATATTATGCTTCCACAGTCAAATACAGACCTGATCAATCTAGTGTAAATTGTTCTTAGAGCAGGTCTACTTGTTCCCCACTCCACTCTGCATAGACATTTCATTACATTTAGTCCCTTCTTGCATTTATCAATTACCTTTTGTATACGCACTGCCCGTGTTAGTCTTTGGTCAAACCATATGCCCAAGTATTTAAAGGAGTCCACCCTTTCTAATTCATTAACAGATAATTTCACTTTTTTATCCTCAGCCATTTTCTTTCTTGAGAAAACCATTGTTTTGCTTTTCTGAATTGAGATCCTAAAACCCCATCTAATGGACCAATTACGTACTACATCAACTGCTTGCTGAATTTTATTCATTACAAATTAATTGTTTCTTCCTCTTTTCCATAAAGCACCATCATCTGCAAGCAATGTTACATCCACAAAATTCTCCACTTCCTGAAAGATATCATTTATCATAATGGAGAATAGTAAAGGACTTATAATACTACCTTATTATAGGGTGGAACACCATTCACTACCTGATACCGCTCACTGGTCACCCCATTTATCCTTACCATTATTGTTCTATCTGACAAGAATTCCTAAACCCATGTAAACACTCTTCCCTTAATTCCCATATGGTTTAATTTAATCAAAAGGCCTTCCTTCCACATCATGTCATACGCTTTTTCAACATCAAAAAAAAAAAACAGCCACAACTGATTCCTTATTTACTTCAGCTCTTCTTATCGTGTCCTCTAAATAAACTAAATGATCCTCGGTACCTCTACCTCTTCTAAAACCACTCTGATCATTTTGGATCAATCCTTTCGTCTCAACTGTATATATAAGCCTGTCATTTTTTTTTCTTTTTTTTTTTTTTTATAAATTTGGCATCTCCAATCCCACCCAAATCTGGAATGCCCAATTAGTGAACTATGTACAAAGCTTGCTCGTTTGCGACCCCTTGCTGCCAACTCAGGATAGTGAAGACAGCTCACGGCTCTCCTCCGAAGCACGTGTCCGTCAGCCACTGATTCTTATACACTCATTGGTTGAATCCTCGTAAGTTCCGAACGAGGGCGGAGGATACCCGGACGTGAACAAACCCAGAGTCTTCCTGACGAGCGCCCGTCTGGCCAACAGGAGGCGCTGGAGCAACGAACAAAGCAGTTTTTGTATACCCAAATCCGGCAGTCCCATCCCAATTTGAAACCCTGTAGCGCGATCGCCAATTGTGCGCTACTCTGAAAAAGCTGCCGACCCCTGCCGGTGGGTACGCCGGGGTTCGAACCCGTCATTTATTATTCTTTCCATGGTTTTGCCCATCTGGGATGTTATTGCTATTGGTCTGTAGTTGCTAGGAATCTTTGGGTCTTTCCCAGGGTTTTTAATAGGGATAATTATAGACTCTTTCCATACTCTTGGAATTCTTCCCTCGGTCCACACCTTATTGAAAAGACTCAATACAACTTCATTTCCTTTATCAGTTCGATTCTCCTACATAGAATAACAAATCCCATCCCCTCCTGGAGAAGATTTACCTAACTTTAGTTGTGCATTATTGAGTTCAGTTATAGTAAATAATTCATTAATCATCCCTCCAATCACTTCTTCATTCTCAGAGTCATGCTGATACTTTTCAACTGTTTCTGCTCTTGCTTTCTTTTCCTGTTGGCTAAGATTTTCAGTGCTGTGTACCTTACTAAATGTCTTTGCTATTATCTCTGCTTTGCCAATATTACTAGTGATTATATTTTGGTCAACAATCAGCATAGGGTATCCATATTCTCTTCTAATCCCTTTCATTTTCTTTATCATGCCCCAAACTGGAGTAGTTCTTCCTATAGAATCACAGAACCTTCTCCAACAACCATTCTTAGCCTCCCTTATGGTTTTCCTAACAATTGTTTGAGCTTTCTTAAATTCAATTTAATTTTTTAAAATTATGCGTTCTTTTCAAAACTTTAAAAGCTTTGTTCCTATCTTTTATTGCTTTTTTGCAATCATTAGACCACCATGGTACTATTTTGCCTAGATTCTTAGGTCTAGATTTAAGAATGGCTATGCTTGCAGCAGTGTTTATGCCCATGCTGACATCTTTGCATAAACTTTCAATATTCTTATTTATATCAATTACTTCCAGTATTTCATCACTCTTCTCTCTAAATTTGTCCCAATGTGCTTTCTCTAACATCCATCTCTCATTTTTAACTTCATGCTCAATTGCAACTTCCATTCTTACCTGAATTTTAATAGGGAAGTGATCACTGTCTATTGCATTGTCATTCAATACCTTCCACTCACACTTGACTGCTAGTGGTATTATCACGATCAGGGCCACACGGCAACGTAAACTACATCTAACGCGTTGCCAAAACCAACAAAGGGTTTGATACTCGTTAGTCTAGAGGGATCACAGACCTAACCCAACTCAAAAGGCCCTGACCAGTGACATTCCTACGGTGTTGCGTGAATCGGGAACTTGTCCCTGTGTCAGCATGTGTGCAAAGTGTTGGCTGAAGCTAGGTAAAGGCCGCAGGAGGACTGACCCGGCCTACATCGCAACACGTTGGTTTCTCCCAACCAGGGCCAGCTCACGCGAATGCTCCCAGAGAGCGACCTGTCGACGCGGTGATGTGTCTTCGGGCCTTAGGCTAAGATATCCAGTGTAGAGGTAAAAGTGCCTCCGCACGACAATGAAACAAAACAAAAGCATATAATGTATTGTGCACAGAAATCAAAAGAAAAATGTCCTCAGGGGCGAGAACCGAATGCGTTGCTGCCACCACGCCAACTCTCCGTGTTCTCCGTCAGACCTCGCGCTGCCATAATCAAACTCTCGTAGCAGGAGAAGGAGCAGCTCGGGCCACGCCCATCAAGAAGCTCGCTTGGCTTTCTACCTCGGACAGCTGCTAGGTCCGTTGGTAGCGCGAGTCTCGCATTTTTATTCTATTTTGAGTCTCTCCTTCTCTGCTTTTTTTGCCTTTTATTTCTGGCCACTGCATTTGTTGTCCAACAATTTCCATAATCATCACAGTAAATTTAAAATAATTGAAAATAGTCTGGCCAATCCGGGGCCCCTGCGCACATGAGGCCCCTAGGCTGCAGCCTAGTTCAGCCTGTGCATTAATCCGCGCCAGATCATCATATAAAGAAGAACAAGACTTGATATTTTCAATAAATACCATTAAAATAATGCTGACAATCATAATTTTATCTCCCTGATGACGGTGGTTTGATAGAGATAGAGATACTATGGTTTAGTTCCGGGGCCACAGCCACGCCTGCTAAGATTTTCTGTTCCAGGCTCTGGAAGCTACAATTATTACCGGAGTATTTTCAAATTTTACACTGGCGAAGATACTTATTTGACAATTCTCAAGACCGATTTTTTGTTGTGTTCTGGGGTCCTGGCCTTTGGCCAGGATAGCATTTATGGTTTTAACAGTTTCATGTTCAAGAGTTTCATAGTTTCATAGTTCATGTTCATGTCACAGTTTTAACAGTTTCTTGCATTAGGATTAAACATTTCATAGTTCATAGTTATTGTCCATGTTTTTACTTTTCCATGTTTTTGTTCATGCCAGGTCTGCCAAGCCACTCCACCGCTTGTCTGCGTTCCGCCCCGTGCCTTCGTTGTTGCACATTTCAGAGCTCTGGTTGGCTTTGGTGTTTCCCCCTTACTTCTGTGCTGTGCTGATTCGGGGCTGTCTAAGCTTAATTGGCAATTAACTGTTTTTAAGTTACTAACATTTACTAACACTCACTGGGTGGTGTAATTCTTAGATAGACACATTACTAATATTACTAATTCAGACAGGGAGTTTATTGTCATGATTCCTGCTTTGCTATTTCAAGATCTTGCTGTGCTTTTCTGTTCTTAACATTCATGCTTGCTTCCAAGCTGCATACTTAATTGGTACTTAAGCTGAGCATGCTCATTCTCTTCATGAGCAAGTCTTGTCATCCAATCTCTGTCCATGTCTTGATCTTGCCATGCCTCTTGTTTCTCTTTCTCCAGGTGTTGCCCCTCATGTTCTGATTTCTAAGCCTTTATCTGGATGCGGTGGAAGTTGGCTGGTAGACAGTGTCTCAAGCTTGTTCCTCGTTCATGGTCCCAAGTTTTGTTGCCAAGTTTCCAAGCCCTGTTCAAGTCCTTGTCTTGTTGTATATAGCCTTCTGCTCTTTTTTCATAGAATCATTATTCTTTTCTGTTTATGGTCATTCTTGCCTGGAGTTTCCAGTGCCTTTTGCTTTTTGTCGTTTTTGTATTTTGTTTATAGCTCTGTAGCGTACCTTAGTTTGTCTTTTGCAACCCTTTGGGCCAAGTTTTTTGTTGGCCCTCGTGCCTGTTTTATTTTGTTTTCAATAAATCCTCATTCCCCTTCACCTCGCTTCTGGTGTCTACCTGATTTCATATCATTTTTGGCAATTTTGGACGTCCAATATGGCCACTGGTGGCCATTTTGTCAGAAATTTGTGGATTGGGGGATACACAACTCTGTCCCTGTGGTGCCCGAGTTATCTAGTTGAAATAATAAATCAGGTATGGAGAGTAGGGTCATTTTCTCATAGATTTCTTTAGCATTTGACCTCTTTCTGCAACCACTGACATCACCATCTGCTGGCAATTAAATGGCATACAATTTTAAGATATTTCCGCATTGGCTTCACTTTTCAGACTCGGGTGCTGCGTCCATCTTTTTCTACAGTCTATGGATGTGACCCAAGTAGGTAAATACTGTACATATCCAAACCAACAAGATGCTAACGTTCTGCTTAGCCAATTTGGCATGGTATAAACATTTCAGGAATGCATAACAAGATCGAAACTTTAAAGACAAGACAATTATATTTTTAAGACCTAATGACTACTGTCATTAACAAATGCTACTCACTTTATGAAGTCCCCTCAGCTTTTAATCACAGATATTAGGGGTGGACAAAATATTGAAGTCCTTCTGAAAAAAGGCTTTAAATTTGGAGACTCAACCTAATTACTGAACAAGCCAGTTTCATTCCTATTAACAGGGTGTGCTTAACAAAGGACAAACCTTCAGAACTTTGCTAAATAAGTCACGAAGGCATGACTGGGGTACTAACCAATAGGGGTTAAATTGCTGGAGGCCAAATTTTTTGTGCTTCATTCACAGAAACAGGAATTTAATTTGGCAAGGAAACTGCATCAACAATTATGGAAGCGCAAGAAACACTTTTGTTGAATTGTTGCCAATAACCAGTAAATCATAACTCAAGAAATCACTCAAGTATTGAAAGTAAAGTATTGTTAAGCCATGTCTCAACCACTTTCAACAAAAACTATATACCATTATCGAAACTAAGTTCGCCTTGTTTCTAATGATAAACCCCAGAGCTCCCCTTTGTTCCTCAGAGCTGTAACTAACAGCCAAAGTACAGCATCCTTCTGAATTCAGAGAATGAGATTAGTATATGAGAGGTGATGGACATTTTTTGAGCTTGAACATATCAGAGAGACATGATTTAGGTAATTCACATTTACTTTCAATCCTTTTTGTGTCTTTTTGGTTACAATTCATGTTGTTTCATGTTAAATGCCTTTTATCATTTTGTGGACTAAAATACTAAATGTGATACTTGCTCTGTGATTGTCAGCTTTGACCACAGGAATAGCCAAAACAATCAATTTTTACAACCCCAATTCTGAAATAGTTGGGACAAAGTGTAAATTGTGAATAAAATCAAAACGCAATAACTTTCAGATCACATAAACTAATATGATATTTGCAGTAGAACATAGATAACATTTCAAATGTTGAAATTGAGATATTTTAGATTAGATTAGATTAGCATTTAATGTCTCAAAGCAGAGAAATTCGTCTTGGGCAATCGAGAGATAGATTACAAAGGTTACATACAGACATTCACATTGATACACCCGACACAAATTGGCAAATGAGTATGCACAATCCCCTACACAAATTGACATATGCATATACACAGTCACCCTACGCAAAATTGACATATGCATGTACACAATCCAGCTTATACACACCAACTCAACTAGACAGGATACATAAAACCCCAACCCCAATTCATCAGGCATATCTACCGATGGCGCTATCTTCCACACACACACACACACACACACACACACACACACACACACACACACACCCACTCTGTCACTCTCTCTCTCTCCCACCCCCGAAGATGTTGCACACAGTCTCTATGGCACTTAACCCCAAACTGACCATCAGTGCCACCATGGTAGTCAGTAAGTAACATCAGTTAACCATACATTCACTTATACACTGCACACAACACTAGTTGTTCATACATACCCTTCTACATTGCACACAGTCTCTAAATATTGCACATAACGCCAGAGTGGCCATCAGTGAGTCAATAAATAACAACAGTTAACCGTATATTCACTTATACATTGCACACAACACTAAATGTTCATACATCCCATTGTACATTCCACACAGTCTTTAACAATTACTGCACTTAACCCCAGGCTGACCATGTATGCCAGTCACTGAATCAGCCGAATGACATGAATTGACCATTCCTTCCATCACACAGACATCCCCCACACATCTCCCACCAGGAGAGACCATCCCCCCGCAGCATACAGCACACACACCCTCACAACCCCATTCTACCTGCCTCCCCTAATTTAAATAATCTCAGAGAGACTGCATCCATATTATACCTTCTTACTACTGAGCAATTTGATAGATAAGGGGACAGTCGAACATTTAAATAGGTTTGTCTTGCAACTTAAAACCCTATATCTTTTACCTGAGGGCATCAATTCATATTCCCTATGAAGGATATGGTAAATATCCCCTGATATTTTGAGGCCTTGCTTTCTCACTGTGTCCTCAAATATATCTTGAAGTGAGGAGGGGGGTACAATCCCCATAATTTTCCCTGCTCTTTTAACCAGGGTCTGCAGTTGTGCCTTTAGTTTGACTGACAAGTTTCCAAACCAGATCATAATACCATAGCGGATGATGGATTCTATGGCCGCTCTGTAAAAAGATAGCATAATGTCCTTATCTATGCCATAGATCCTTAGTCTCCTTAAAAAGTATAGACGTTGACTAACCCTTGAACACAGGAAATCAATATGCTGAGCCCATTTCAGCTGAGTGTCAAAGAAAACGCCTAAGTATTTGTATGATGTTACTTGTTCGACTGTCTCTCCATTACTCATTATTGGGCTGTGATCGCCAATAGATCTAGGATCATACATCATCTCTTTAGTCTTGCAAACATTAATAACCAAATTATTTACCTCACACCACTGCACAACCCTATCTATCTCGGATTGGTACACACTTATATCTGAGTTTGATGTTAATAAACTCAGAATAGCGGTATCATCTGAGAATTTTATAATACGATTATTTGAGCTTTGGTTCCTACAGTCATTTGTATATAATGTAAAGAGAACAGGTGAGCTTACACAGCCTTGAGGGACCCCTGTATTAGTAGTTAAGGTGTTAGAGAGTGTGGAATTAACCCTGACCTGCTGTGTTCTATCTTTTCGAAAGGCCTGGTACCATCTAATAATGTATGGGTTAACCCCCAAACGTTGTAATTTTCTCAAAAGAGTTGCAGGCAGTAAAGTATTAAATGCCGAACTAAAATCCATGAATAACAAACGGGCAAATGCCTTGGAGTTATCTAAATGCTTTAGAAGGAGATGGGGCGTGGTACTTAAGGCATCGCCGGTGCTCCTACCATTGCTATAGGCAAATTGGTAGGGGTCCCGGAGACGCTGAGTCTGCTTGTTTAGCAGTCCAATCATAATCCGCTCCAACGATTTCATAACCGCCGAGGTTAATGCAACGGGTCTATAATCGTTGTTCACCCTAGGACAAGGCTTCTTTGGGACAGGAATTATTATAGCCCTTTTCCACTGTGCTGGGATACTGTGTGTATCTACTGTACCCTGGACACCAAGCTGGTGTCAGCTCGGTTGCGAATTCATGCAGAAGGAATGGGGAAAGCCCATCCGGCCCACTGGGCTATTTACTGTTTAGTGCCCTAAATGCCCTTGTAACAGCGCTAGGGTCAATTATTATTTTATCCTGATTCGGATCACATACTGTAACTAAATCATCCCCATCATCACCATTCCCAGTCTCAAAACGTGTATAAAATAAGTTAGGTTCATTGGCTCTGTCCCTCTCATTTGAAACCTGTAATTCCCTTCTCCCACTATTCAAGTTCGTTAAATCCTTCACACAGACCCACATTTTTCTAGCGTCCTTATTTGCAAACGCATCTTTGACCTGCTGCCTGTGTTGTTCCCGTGCCTCCCTTAATTTCGCTTTTAGTTCTGTTGGTATAGTTTTCAGTCCAATAGCATCAACAATTCGAAAAGCATGTTTTTGCCTTTTAATACAGTTCTTAATATCTGGTGTTATAAACTGTTTGTTATTTGGGTAGATCTTAATGTCCTTTTTCGGCACAACAGTGTCGACGCAGAACTGTATATAACCCGATATCGCATCTGCAGCGCTGGCAAGATCAGTGTCCTGGTAGAAAACGTCCCAGTCCGTGGCTAGAAAGCAGCCGCTCAGTTCCTCTTTATGTTTGTCGTTCCAAACACAGACCATCTTGGGCTTACTTCTTCTTTTTTTTTTCAATTACTTTTTTTGAAACCTTTTCAATGACTTGAAATACATGCATGTTTACATGTTTACATTTTTGTTTTTATATATAATAATAATATAACTGCACATATTTAAAACATAGATGTACAAAGATCTGAAATTAACATAAGATGAGGAAGGTGCTAATTTTACCTGTTATAATAGCTAATGAAAGGTTGCCAGATTTTGTAGAATTCATGTTCTTTTTGTTTAATAGAGTACCTAATTTTCTCTAACTGTAAGTGTTGCATTACATCTCTGAGGAGGTTTTGATAAGTAGGAGGAATCTTATTTTTTCAATTTAGTAAGATTAGGCGTCTGGCCAATAACATCACAAAACATATCACATTAATTTGTGAACTGTTCAGGGATAAAGCAGTAGGAACAACTACAAACAATGACATCACTGGGTCTGCTAGAAGACGAACCTATAAAATTTCAGACAAAGTGTCTGTTATTTTAGTCCAGTAGAGGGAAATGTTGGGACAGTTCCAAAATGTGTGGGATAGTGATGCAGGCGCCTGGCCACAACGGACACAAGAGGCGTCCACTCCTGGAAACATCCTGGAGAGTCTTTGTTTGGATAAATGTAATCGATGTAGAATTTTAAACTGCAAAAGTCCATGTCGGATACAAATTGAAGAGGAGTGAACCCGTCCTTGAGCCACAGTCCATTGTTCTTCTGTGATGTTTATTCCCAAGTCTTTGCTCCAAGCATCTTTTATATGGTCAATTGAGGTCGACATTCCATCTGTGACAGGCCATTGTATATTATTTTGGAGATCGAACCTTTCCTGAGTGGGTCATTTAACAACACATCGTCCATAGGATACTCTTGTGGTTGATTGGGAAAAGAGGGAAATGTTGTCTTTGCAAAATTGCGTATTTGCAAATATTTATAAAAATCCTTATTTTCAATATTGAATTTATCCCGTAACTGTTCGAATGTAGGAAAGGATTTATTAATAAAAAGATCTTTGATTACATGAACACCCTTAATATCCCATTGTTGAAATGTTTTGCCTGAAAACAGGCTTTGTGCTTGATTATCAATCAGTGGCGTCAGAGCCGCACTGATTCTACTGAAAATGTCTTCGAATCTGAAACCAAATCTTGAGTGAGTGGGATACTACAGGATTCTGAAATTTAAACTGGGACAGATTAGAGGTGTAATAGAGCAGTGATTTCAATGTATTAGGGGAAAAAGATTGATTTTCCATCTGTTCCCAATCAGGTCTGAGAGCACCTTTCCAAAATGACATACATCGAATGTTGCAAGACCAGTAATAAAGTCGGAAATCTGGCAGTCCCATCCCCCCCAACGGTTTCGGTCTTAGTAAAAAGGTTTTTTTAATTCTTGGTGTCTTTTTATTCCAGATTAAGGATGTAATTAAAGAATTTATTTTTGTAAAAAACTTCTTATTAATTAGAATTGGAATGCATTGGAATAAAAATAAATATTTTGGTAAAACGCTCATTCTAATAATATTTATACGACCTGCAAGAGAGATGGGAAGGCCAGACCACCTTTCGACCTGTTGTTTCGTTTGTTGATATAGGGTCGTAAAGTTTTTACCAAAGAGGTCAGATATTTCTTGCGTGATATTTATCCCATGATACTTAAAATTGTTTGAAATAGTGAAGGGGAGTGATGTCCACGTATTTATTTTATCCCTTGCTATGGGACTAATTGGGAACACTATACTTTTCGACAGATTAATTTTGTATCCTGATACTCTGCCAAATTCCGATAATATGGCCATGACTTTTGGAAGGGATGTGGGTGGGTTTGAAACGTATAGTAACAGGTCATCTGGATACGAAGATACTTTATGCTCAGTACCTTCTCTTGTTATCCCTTTATAGTCTTCTGTGGAGCGCAGCAGAATAGCAAGGGGCTCTATGGCTAGAGCGAATAATGGGGGGGACAGAGGACATCCTTGTCGTGTTGAACGATGGAGGGAAAAAGAGCTTGAGATCAGATTATTTGTTTGTACAGATGCCTTAGGTTGAAAGTAAAGCAATTTTATGAGAGATATGGAAATGGCAAAAACCAAACCTCGACAGGGCCGAGAAGAGAAAGTTCCACTTGACCCTGTCGAAGGCCTTCTCGGCATCTAATGAGAGTAGTATTTCTAATTCTCGTTTGCTTGGGTTTTTGGTATAAATAATATTGAACGGTCTTCTTATGTTAAAAAACAACTGCCTATCTTTCATAAAGCCAGTTTGGTCTGTAGACACAACAGTTGGAGGGACTGATTCTAAACGCACAGCCAGTATTTTTGCTAATATTTTGTTGTCTAAATTTAGTAGGCTTATAGGCCTATATGTAACTGGGTTTAACGGGTCTTTACCTGTTTTATAAATTAGAGAAATACACGCATCATATAGTGTTGGGGGCAGTGAACCTGTTAATAGTGTTTCGTTATAAGCATTTAGTAAGAGAGGGGAAACCTGTTCAATAAAAGTCTTGTAAAATTCTGCACTATACCCATCAGGGCCAGGGCATTTGGAGTTTTGCATATTCTGTATAGCTTGCTTAATTTCATCTTTCGATATAGGTTGATCCAATAGGTTTTTGTTTTCCAGGCTTATAGTGGGTATTTGAAGTTTATCAAAAAATGTTCAAATTGAATTTGAGTTTTTTTTGGACTCTGATAAGTAGAGTTTAGAAACAAATTTTTGAAATGTATCATTTATTAATTTAGGGTCTGTTGTTATCTGGCCAGTGTTTGTTCTTATTTCTGTAATTAATCTTGATGCGGCTTCTGCTTTTATTTGTTGGGCTAATAGTTTACTTGTTTTCTCTCCATATTCATAATGTTTGTGCCTAAGTTGTGTCAGCCATTTTGTAGTTACTGTTGTGTATAGTAGATTAAGTTCTGTCTGTAATGACTGTTTTTTTTTATACAAGTCTGGTGTGGGGGAGTTAGCATATTTTCTATCAATTTCTATCAGTTCCTCTGTAATCTTTGACTCCTTTTCCTGTTGTTGTTTATTTTTCATACTATTCAAGGAAATAATCTGGCCTCTCAAGTATACCTTAAATGTTTCCTATAAAGTGGATATAGTGATATCTGGATCATCATTTGTCTGGAGAAAAAATGTAATTTGTTTTTTCAGTTCTTCTACTATATTGGAGTCTGATAAGAGAGAGTTGTTAAACCTCCATTTCTTGGTAGTTGGAATGTGTCCTATCTTTATATGGAGTGATACTGGACAATGGTCAGACAGGACAATCGCTTCGTAATCGCAATGATTGATATTTGTTAAGTATGCATAATCTATTAAAAAGAAGTCAATTCTTGAAAAAGAACGGTGAACTGGAGAGAAATATGAGTACTTTTTTGCGTTAGGTGACAAAGATCTGAAAGGATCAAGCAATTTATAAGTATTCATGAATCTATGAATGGCTTTAGCAGATTTAGGTATGTTACATGGTTTCTGTGATGATCTATCAATTTTGGGATCTAGCACCAAATTGGAATCCCCTCCATTAATCAATTGGTGAGAGTCCATATTGGGTAGTTCTGCAAAAAATGACGTAATGAATGTCTCATCATCGATATTGGGGGCGTAGATACTTGGTAAAGTAACTAATTTATTGTGTAGTTTACCGGTAACAATAACGTATCGTCCACGAGGATCAGCTATTACTTTTGACACTGAGAAAGGAATAGATTTTTTAATAATTATCGCTGCACCTCTGTTTTTCTCCGGAAAGTTAGAGTGGTACACCTGCCCAATCCATTTAGTTTTGAACCTTTTATGGTCTTGGTCTTTCAAGTGAGTCTCTTGTAAAAACCCGATATCCATCTCTAATTTTTTTAAATGGGACAATATATTACCTCGTTTTATAGCTCCATTGAGACCTTTACAGTTCCATGAAATAATTTTGACAACACCTTGATATCCAGGAAAATCCAAAATATTGTTTTTAGTCATTGCTGTATAATTGAGTAAATAAATTATCTAATTTTGTTTTTGTAGACCGTCTCCAAGAAAAGTAAAAGTAAAAGTAAAAAAATATCTTCTAGTTGTGCAGGTGAAAACACAAAACAAAGCAAAAACTCCAAGTACAACAAACTTTGTCCCTACCCAACAATCCCCTGAGCCAACAGCTCTGTTAGAACCTGGACAAAGCATGTACAAATCAGAAAAAGAGTTGGTAAACTCAAGGAGGTGTGAGAACATTAGACTTACCACTAAGCCCCTAAATTAATTTCTTTTTTCCGAACCATCTTCTCTATATTTGGCCTGTACACATATTTATTATAAGCAAATCAAATTTTTCTAATACTTGTTAGATCTTCACTCTGTTTGTGTAGGCCATAGTGTTACCGTCAAAGTCTGCTTTGTGTGGACACTGCTTATTCGACCTCCGGTGGGGGTGCTGGTGCAGTGGACCCGAAAAATCTCTCCACTGCCTGCGGGTCGCTGAAAGTCTTCCTGGACCCGTCCACTGTGATCTCAAGCTTCGCAGGGAAAAGCATCCTGTACAGGATTCCAGCGTTGCAGAGTTTAGCTTTCACCTGGTTAAAAGCTGCACGCTGACGTCCTACTTCTGGGCTCATGTCGGGGAAGATGTGAATCAGTGATCCCTCGTAGCACAGTTTGCCTTTGGTGCGACATGATCTTTCCTTTATCCGAGTAATAATGAAGACGTGCAGTAATGGGTCGAGGTCGTTCGCCACTGCGTGGTTTTGGGGCCAGGCTCCTGTGTGCACGATCAACAGTAACGGGACCGTCAAAATTTTCTTCGCCGAGCACTTTAGGGAGCAACTTAGCCACAAAGTCAGTTGGTTTGTTGAGCTCCGCTCCTTCAGGGATATTCAATATTTTAATATTTTGGCGACGGCTTCTGTTTCTAAATCGATGCATTTTTCTTGTAGTTTCCTTTGGTCAGCGGTGAGTTTCTGACACGTATTCTCCAGTGCTGTGAGCCTGTCAGAGGTGTCATTGAGAGACTGCTCCATACCCCTCTGTGTGTCGGCAGCTTCTGCTTGCAATGAAAATAGTCTCTCAACTTTCTCCGTAAGCTCTTCCCGGATGGTTTTAATGTCCGCTTTTGTGGTTTCCCGCAAGGCCGAAATCTCATCCCGTATTCCTTTGCAGAAGCCCTCCATCTCGGTCTTGATGAAAAGTTGCATGGTGTCCCTGTATGATTTAAACTCTGTTCTTAGCTCCGCACGAAAAGTTCCCAGCGAGACCGGACTTTCTTCCGCTAGCTCTGTGGTGTTAGCTTTAGCCGCTTCAGTTTTCTCTCCGGAGGTGTGCGGCTCAGCATCTAGAGTCGTCTGCGTGTAATGCTTGTTTTTCCTGGTACCCATCTCGATAACGAGCGTGCCACGTCTCAGTTTGTTCAAAAAATGCAGGTCTGGAAGACTAAATCTTTTAATTTTTGTGTGGAGCTGGTCTGCTGCGCTGCCTACTCCATGCGACCGGAAGCGGAAGTCCGCATACTTCTTTTTAATGCAGTCTTGTAAGTGGGGATTAACTGGATGGTATTATGGTCGGAATTTGAGAGGGGGGGTCTGATTTTCGACGTGTATGCGTTCTCAATGTTTCCATAACATCTATCCAATGTCCGTTCCTTCCGATTGCCACCCTTTACATACTGCTGGAAGCCAGGGAGTGCACTTTTAAAATTACAATGATTAAAATCGCCAAGTACAAATATTGGTGCGTCGGGTTTGTTTAATAGTAGTTTGTGGACACAGTCCGCAATTAGTGAAGCTGCTTTTGATGCGTTCCCACTCGGAGGGATATATGCCGCACAGATAAAAATGTTCCCATATTCTCTGGGTAAATAAAAAGGCCTTAGGCTTAAACACATGATCTCCGCATCTGGAGTGCACGCTTTTTCCTTTACTGTGTAATTCGTACACCACGAGTCTTTGACAAAAAAGCAGAGACCACCTCCCCTTGTTTTGCCCGAATTACCATCCCTGTCCATTCTAACCATTGAAAACCCCGGTACCTGTACCAGAGGGTCCGGAAAGTCATCCTGGAGCCAGGTCTCCGTGAAAATCATAAGGCAAGACTCTCAGTATTCATGGCAGGTTCTTGTATACAGACGAAGCTCATCCATCTTGTTCCTCAATGATCGAACATTGCTGAATATAATGGATGGAAGGGGTAACTTTCCACGTCTACGCTTTAGACGCTGTCTGATGCCGCCCCCCCTGCCTCGTTTGCGTGTTTTCTTTGCCGTTCGTTGCCGCACCAGTTCCACTGGCAAATAATCCAACAAGCCTGGTTCTGGGGAGCCTTCTGTACAAAGGGATAGTAGCCACTCTCTCCCGTAGGCCCGCCGCAACTGATCGCTTCCCCCAGCAGGCATGGAGGTGCCGGCATATTCCGTACAAACAATGAACGGGATCAGGATCATCAACAAAAAAACTACCGTAATCTTCCTCCCCATCGCGTAGGACATAAGCACATAGACTTGACGAGCTATACAAGTAAAAACTCCACTTTCAAGCTAGCATCAAACTTTCGTCACCATAAACAACCAAACAATCTCTCGTGCCCGAGTCGCAGCCATGCCGCGCCACCGGAAGTCTAAATTTTACATTTTTATCTACAAAATGAGCTTATTTCAAATGTTCTGGCCACCACAGGTCTCAAAAAAGTTGGGACAAAGGCAAAACCCACTGAAAAAGCAATTAAAATAAAAGAGAATCAGCTGAAAGAACACTGAGCAAGTAATTAGGTTAACGGGCATCAGGTGTGTAACATGATTGGAAAAAAAGTATGTCTTAGAGAAGCTGAGTATCTCAGAAGTAAAGATGGCCAGAGGCTCTCCAACTTGTGAAGGCATGCGTGAAAAAATTGTGGAATACTTTAGAAACAATGTTCCTCAAGGTCAAATTGCAAAGGCTTTGAAGGTCTCATCATCGACAGTGCATAACATCATTAAAAGATTCAGAGAAACTGGAAAAAGCTCTGTGCATAAGGGACAAGGCCGAAGACCTTTACTAGATGCCCGTGATCTTTGGGCCCTCAGACGCCACTGCATCACTCACCGCCATGATTCTGTCATTGACATTACTAAATGGGCCCAAGAATACTTCAAGAAACCACTGTCTGTAAACATAGTCTGCCGTGCCATCCACAGATGCCACCAAAAACTCTATCATGCAAACAGGAAGCCATTGTTGAGTATGATCCAGACGTGCCGCTGTGTTCTGTAGGCCAAGGCTCATTTAAATTGGACTGTAGCAAAGTGTCCTGCACTCACACGAGTACAAATTTGACATTCTTCCTGGAAATCAATGGTGTTGTGTCCTCCGGGCTAAAGAGGAGAAATATCACCCCTCCTGTTATCAGCATTCAGTTCGAAAGCCAGCATCTCTGATGGTATGGGGATGCATTGGTGGATATGGTGTGGGACACTTGCATGTTTGAAAAAGCACCATGAATGCTGAAAGGTTTATAGAGGTTTTAGAGCAACATGTGCTCCCCTCCAGACGACATCTATTCCAGGGAAGGCCTTGTGTATTTCAGCAGGACAATGCAAAAACACATACTGCAGCTATTACAACAGCATGGCTTTGTAGTAGGAGTCCATGTGCAGAACTGGCCTACCTGTAGTCCTGATCTTTCACCAATTGAGAACATTTGTCGCATAATTAAACGAAAAGTCTGTCAAAGGAGACCCAAAACTCTCCAGCGGCTGGAAGCCTGAATTAAACAAGAGTGGGATCAAATTGCAATGGTTAAACTCAAAAAACTTGTCTCCTCAATGCCCAGACGCCTCCACTCTGAGTTAATAAGAAGAGGGGATGCTACACCACGGTAAACAGGCCCCTGTCCCAACTTTTCTGAGACCTGTAGCAGCCATCAAATTTGAAATGAGCTCATTTTGTGGATAAAATAGTCAGATTTCTCAGTTTCGACATTTGCTATGTTATCTCTGCTCTATTGTGGCTAAAATACTGGCTGGTGTGATTTGAAAGTCATTGCATTTTGATTTCATTCAAAATTTACACTTTATCCCAACTATTTCCGAATTGGGGTTGTATTTGCATATATGATGTGCTCCCAGAAAATCTGGAGTCACTGTCGGTTTTTCCGAGGCAAAACTAGATGCCATGCTGACATAATGAAATTAAATGGATGGAATAAAACAGACTTGGAAGTTTGGAGATAAATAGTGAATACAGATTACTTAAAAAATTTGTCTCTTTGATTGACCATAAATGCTCATTTTCCAACAATGAAAAAAAGTCTTAATTTGCGTGATTTGAAATCATGGTGATAAAGGCATGCGGGTGTTTCAAATAATTTTGACTTTTTATTCAATGCATATGGTTATATTTGCATTAACTGTCATCTCCTTCCTAATTACAGTCAAATCAAAGATAATATTTTTAAAAGGACTCAGAAGACATTCTGGCTTTGTTTCATGAACTCATTTTCGAAATTTTATGTAGACAGTAAATGCAATGCAACAGACAGTCACAAGCATACATCTCATGTGTTTACATTCCCACATAGAAAAATTGGTCTGGCCCAGTTCTGGCCCAAATAATGCACTTTACGGCCCACATACATAAAGAATGACGGCCCTGTTGTGGCCCAGATCTGGTTTTCCAGATATACATACAATCGGCCTACATGTGGCATGTCATCACAGAAACGGTGCCATCATTGCCAGACCTGGCCCACATCTGGTCAACATACCACTTGCCATGCCAGCAGTCGCCCAGCAGTGCCGGTTTGAGGCCGGATCTGGGCCAGACTCGTCTGCTATGTGGGTTATGTCACTCAGGGGATGGACTTTGGCAGCAGATGCAGAACAAGTTTTTCAGCCACGGCAGCTGCTTAATCTGGGAGATGTAGAGGAGGGGTGTAGTGATGGCACTGAGGTACATAATGGAGTACATAATCATTTCAGTGTCACATATTTTTGGTAAATCAAGCTTATATATGAAGGGACTGATTGTAACTACAGGCAGGTAATGAAACACTATGATGCCCAGATAGATTTGCACAGTTCTGAGGGCTTTCTTTTTCATGGGGTGCATCTTCTCCTTACCCAAGACCGACTTCCTCAGACTCCACATGATAGAAACGTTGCAGAAAACCATGATGGTGAAGGTGGCCAGGATCAGCCCAATGTAAATTTTACCGGTGAGGACCACCCACAAAAACCTACTGTGGCCAAAGGCTATCATGAGCCCCCAAACAAGCATGGAAATAGCCGCTCTGATCTTCTTATCCTTGATGCTGGTGAACACTATGGGATGGACCACGGCCACATAGCGGTCCAGGCAAATGCAGGTGAGAAAGAGTGGGGAGGTGTTTTTGATCCCAGTGATAAAGTGCATTATATCATCAAAATATGAGATTTGCAGCAGAAGTAAGCCCAAGCAGCAGATGGTGCTCATCACACAGAGCAATGCATCAGCGATGGCCAGGTTGAAGATAAAGATATCGGAGGTGGAAGAGTCACTTGTCTCTTTGGCCACCAGCCACATTACCATGATGTTGGCAGGGTAGCCCACTACAAAGTTGATGCTTCTTTCAATCACCAGAAATGAATGCCCTAGAAGTGATCTATAGCACCCTTGAGATGCGTTCAAGAGTTGCAGACTGGATCCTGAAGAGGAGTGGTTGAAGGGTTGGCTAGAATTGATGACAGAGCTGTTCATTTTGGTTTTATTTTACCTTGCAGGTTTGAGGGTTGATGATCCTTAGAAAAGAGAGTAAATATAAGTTAAATGGTCAAGCCTAACTGAACTCACCACTTAAAACGACTGCAAAGCTAAATTGTGTTCTTAAGCTGATTCCAGCATTATTATACCTGATTCTTTTCTCCAAAGTATTCCTCATCATAACACATTTACTGCATAATAGAAATGGAAACACTTATACTGGCTTATTTTGCACAAAGATAAATAATTCCTCAAAAGAGAGAGCTTACGTCAAAGAAGACCTGCACAATTTTGTTTAGTGTTACACTGAAGGATAGTTTTTGTTTTCTGGGAAGACGACCTCCATCCAGGGTAAACTACCTCTCCTCTGATACACCAACTTTATTCTTTGAAACCGCACTGGAGCTCCCTGAGACTGGAGACAGTGTTTGCCCTTTGGGTCTATTTTTTACTGTCTGCAAAAGTCTCTCACTCAAGCACAACGTAAGAAATGAAAGAGTAGCTTATCAGATTGAAAGAATGAATAACTTACCTGAGAAACTGCAATAGCTCAACGTAACACTCCTCAAGGTCAGACAACCCAGAAGGCCCCTGTATCCTGATCACCTGTGTCCAGTAGGGTTATGTTTTTATTCAATATTATAAGTTCCAGTTCATGTAAATATATACATTTTAGCGGTACAAAAGTAGTACAGATGATATCTATTTACAAATTCATTGAGGGAACAGCAGCATTTGCAGTGACTGTACAATACCCTGTCACCACAGGATTATATTTAAGGATGGGTGGGTGTGCAAGAGGACTCACATATAGGGGGGTTGGGTTTGCCGAGTGAGTTTGTGATGTAACAAACAGATCTGCAGTGAAACAGAGGAGGGGCTAAAAGGAGGGGTAGATGAGTGCCCCCCCATCCCTGTTCTAACAATATATTATTTGTCAGTGATGTAATCCAAGAAGTGCATCCCAGACAAACAAGTGATGTAATGCAGTCGGCCTACTGGAGCACAGGTGAGACTGTAACCTGGTGTAAGGTCTTACACATGAAACCACAAGGTTCATCAAAGCAGACTCACGCAATCATTTTTCATCCTCACAAAGAAAAGAAATTGAACAATCAGACACAGAAAACCTACTTTTTACGGAGCCTCCGAAGGGTCATAGCGGGAATTTTTTAGGAGAGATACGTTTGTGGTCCCTTGCAAAAATTTTCCATTCCCTGGCGAGGGATTTGCATTATCTCGCAATAATTATTGTATTCCCTGGGGCGCCCCAGTGGCTCATCGGTCTAAGAGCGCGTTCCATAAAGGCTGTGTCCTTCCTGCAGTGACCTGGGCTCAATTCCAGCTCATGTCATTTGCTGCTTGTCTTCCCCCATTCTTCTCCAAAACCTTCCTGGCTCTCTGCTCTGTAAAACTGTCAAATAAAGGAAAAATTCCCCAAAAAAAATCTTTAAAAAAAAAAAACAACTTTTGCAAGGTAATACAATACTTATGCCCAGCCTCTTGAGACACTTTCTTGAACCCTGTGGGGTAATTTGTCCTCTGGTTTGAACCCCTTCTATAGTTAGGAGCAGTGGGCAGCCACAGAGCAGCACCAGGGGACCAATACAGTTCTAAAACCAGTACCTTGGTCAGGGTTACTGGTAGGAGTGTTCCTGTAATGCATGTTTTTCTGGGTGGGGGAAACCAGAGTACCCAGAGGCAACCCACGTGAACACGGGGAGAGTATGAAAACACACACAAAGGCCTCCGGCACTAACCAATGTGCCACTGTGCAGTCTGGAGGCTTGAATCATCCCAGTTTAGATATTGCTCCGATACTTTATTTCAGGTAAGCTGTAATATAGATGAATTAGATTGTCATCTCTTGCAGTGATTTCTGATAGAAGCACTTCGTCAGAAAAGAAAATATTTATTGCAACATACAGGGATACAATCATACATTGAGTTTGGCGACATGGCTCCGTTTTGAGAGATCCCTGCCCTTCCGAACGAGGAATCGAAGGCAGGGAGCTGCTGGTAATCCCCCTCCAAGGAACAGAGCCAACAGCAGCATTGACCTCACGAAAGAGACATTGCTATAGAATGAAAATTTAGACAAAGAGAGCTGGATTAATGAATACAATAGATCGGCGGAGCTGGAGTGGAGGTTGTTGAGTGAGCGCACTGAGGAGCAGCTTTCCGAGGCGAGCTTAAGTAGGGTAGCATATTACCAGCCAAGCAGTCAGGCAGCTAGGTCAGATGACAGTCATGTGCACTCAGGTAGAAGCTGCTCCTCTGTTAGCAGGCTTGACTCCATGGCCTATCAGAACTTACGTCAAGTCTTTATTTTTAACCAGGACCAGCGCTAGAACAGGGAATTGGGGGGGCGCAGACATGTCCCTTTATGACAATTAGGATAGTCTTGGCTAGTTCTCAATTATTTTCCTTTATTGACACGTTTTCCAATTATCGTAATTGGCAATTGAAGAAACACTTTCTCTCCATATCAGATCTAACAGCGATGAAGTCACAGGGTAAATTCAGTACAACTGAGAATTTGGGTGGACAAAACATCCGTTTTAAAAAATTATTAGTCCTGACCTGTTCTCAGTCATTTTCAGGATATATTAAGGTATATTAAGGTTTTAGAGCAAGACATGCTCCCCTCCAGATGACATTAATTCCAGGGAATTCAAGGTTTGTGTATTTCTGCAGGACAATGCAAAACCACATACTGCAGCTATTACAACAGCATGGTTTCGTAGTAGAAGAGTCTGTGTGCGGAACTGGCCTGCCTGCAGTCCTGATCTTTCACCAATTAAGAACATTTGGTGCATAATCAAACAAAACGTCCGTCAAAGGAGACCCATAACTCTCCAGCAGCTGGAAGCCTGTATTAAACAAGAAAGGGATCAGATTCCAGTAGCTTAACTCAAGAAGCCTGTCTACTCATTGCCCAGACGCCTCCACTCAGTGTTAAAAAGAAGAGGGCTTGCTACACCATGGTAAACTGGCCCCTGTCCCAACGTTTTTTGAGACCTGTAGCAGCCATTAGATTTGAAATGAGCTCATTTTGTGAATAGACTTGCAAGTTTAAACATTTGCTTTGTTATCTCTGTTCTATTGAGAATAAAATATTGGCTGGTGCGATTTGAAAAGCATGATTTTGAAAGCATTTTGATTTTATTTACAATTTACTCTTTGTCCCAACTATTTTGGAATTGGGGTTGTTAGAAAGATGAGTAGATTTTTTTCAGATATCACATTAGTCTCCAAGATGAGGAATGGAGTGGTGTAGACATTTATTTAAACTGCATGTGTAATTATTACGTAATACAACACATTCATCAATAAACGTAGGCCTCTGTTTTACGCTAAATAAAACCACAGTCTGGTCACGGAGGCAGTGGAAGGACTGTCATTTGCGTCTGACGCTCACAGGACATAAACAGAAAATCAAACCTCCGTGTTTTTCAAATAACGGGAAATACAAGTGAACGAAGAGCCGAATGGGAACCAAATGAACGTCTCTCGTTAATGACCGGAGCCAAAAGAGCCAGCTTCTTGAAAAGACTCGGAATGCCCATCACTATCTTACATTTATACAGATACAGGAGGGGTTACCTTAATATGCAATTTTGGACCATAGGGGTTACATTAAGGATCAGAAAAACAAATTTTGTATAAATACCCGAATTCCTGTCAAGCCACCCATACTGTCAAACACTTCCATACGATTTTGTGTGATATATTCCTCATTTTGCCATAACTTGTACTAGAAGTGATGAGCATAGACAATTTTGTGCAAAATACAGCCATTAAAATAAAAATCTATAAATGATGAATGAAATATAATTTTTTCCAAGACATCCTTGTGTTCTAGTGAATTTGTTTACTATTATGTTGTTTAAGTAGAAACTGGCAGCCGTCAAGTAAAATGTTTATGCATGTGAGGAATCGAAATCGAGCAGGAATTCTACGCACTTGCACAGTACTTGGTATTGCCCATGTGCAGAACCAATTGGGTAGGAGGCACAGATTGGGCACTGACAGGACCCATTGACTGCGAATGGACAAACTATGAAAGTTGCTAACTTAGTAACTATGCGTTTTCCAAAACCAGACCAAAAAGCTACGCTGACGTAGGAAGACCCAGAGCCGTGTAGAGAGAGAGAATCGCGTCAACGGAAGTCCAAAATTCTCGATGGTCACATTATTCATAGTAATAGTTGTTCCAGAAAATTACAGGCAAGCAATTTAAAGGAGCACTATGGTGCGGCAAAAAGTAGCTCTCATATCTCAAAGGACACCTCGAACAATGCAATTCCTCTTGTTTCCTCCTTGGCAGGGGATGCTTGTAGCAGCCACAATTGATTTTGAAAATCTACTGTGCTGCGCCATTATATTCATTTTACTAACAACATTGCCCGAGATCGAAAATGAAGCTATGATTTGTACGGCGCCTTGATTCAGCAACCACTGTTTCCATTAGCAGTTGTAAACTACGCAAGTTGCTCGGTAAGTTGGTTAGCAACTACGCTTTCGGTAAATGCGCCCCAGATTTCCAAGAGACAAGGAGGAGAGAAAGGCTTGACTCTCAAAAGTCAGGAGGGAAAAAAAAAAAAAACACACACAACCCCACCCACCACACAAAACACACATTTTGCCATCCCCGCGATCAGTGAGGTGAAACTTCTTGGAGTAGCTCCACTTCACTCGCACTTCCGTTCAGCAACGTTGGCATTTGTCAAATGAATCAATTGCCTTCGAGTCACATTTTCGGTCTTCCTTTCCGTGAGTGCTTCTCTTCCCCCACCCAAATAAGTGTTGCCACTAAACGTGGCCATGTCCCCCGCCTTGTCACGGAAATCGACTGGGGTCGGCACATCACACCAACACACATTGAAGCCAAAGATGAATGAAATCGGTCAAACCATTCTTGAGATATTGCGTACATAACAAATGGGCCATGACAGACAGAGCTGAAATCTATGTCCCCTGCTCCGCTGGCTACCGTGGCGACGGGGGACAAAAAGGGCATATTTAGGGAGAAGAAATGTTGCTCCACATAATGAGACCAAAATAACAGATTCATTTGCTCGTGTTTTTGAAAATGTAATTTTAAAGTAGGAGAAAATGAATGGGAGCCTGAGCGAATTTTACTACCAGGTGTAGTAAAATACTCTGGGCTAAATACTCCTACTCTGGGCTAAATCTAAACTAAAAACACGCACAAAAACCAAATAAAAGCTGTCCACCAAAAGGAATCAAATAAAGTATCAAACAACCTCAAACCCACCCACGCACCTCAGTCTCTTCCAGCCACCTCCACTTCTTCTTCTTCTTCTTTCGGTTTTATGGTGGCGGGAAACTAACTTCAATACTGCATTACCGCCACCAGTTGGACTGGGGTGTGGCACTGGAGTCAAACCTTCCAAGAATGATGCACAAAAAAAAAAAAAAAAAAATCCTAAATTCTCTTAATTAGTCCTGCATTCCTTAAGAATCTGAATATGTAATTAAAACAGATCTCACCTTAGCTTCTTTGTAGAATGTCCTCTAGGATTAAATTTAACTGTTGTCCTTGTAATTGCAATATTAGTCTTTGTCTTTCTGCTTGATATTTAGGACAGTGTAAAATGACATGCTCTATTGTTTCTGGTCTACCACAAAATTCACAAGTGCCATCAGCATGCTTGTTCATTATTAGTTAAGTATTATTTAGTCTTGTGTGTCCAAACCTCATTCTTGAAAACACATCCTCCTCCTCCTCCTTGCTTCTGATAGTGTTCTTGCTCTTTCCCACGTTGTTCTGGATATTATAGAACTGTCCTCCAGTCTGCACATTGTCCCATAATGTTTGCCATTTTTCCTTAACTTTATTTTTAACCATACTTTTAATTTCTGCATTACTGTACTTGATCTCAATATCTTCGCTGGGATTTCTAGCTGCTTGCTTGGCACATGTATCTGCCAACTCATTTCCTACAACTCCTATATAGGCTGGGACCCATACAAGAGCTGTCTTTATCCCTGAATTTAACAGATTGTTTGCAACTTGAATTAGTTCAAATAAAATATCCTGCCTTGATTTTAATTGAAAGGTTTTGATGCTAAGCAATGCTGAGCTGGAGTCTGAAGCAATTACTGCCTTGCTTGGCCTATTAGTTTCCACCAACAGCAGGGCCAACCACACTGCCACCAACTCTGCTGTATAGACAGCTAGGTCATCACTTATTCTCTTGCCTACTTTTACTTTTAATTTTGGGATTACATAAGCAACTCCCATTCTTTTATCATCCATTTTAGAGTCATCTGTATATAAAGTTATTTCCTCTCTGTAATTCTCCATAAAATGGCTCATAACTCTTTATTTATCAATGTCACTTTCCTGCTTCTCTTCTAATAACCCCAAGTCAATGGGCACTTCTTTATCCATGGTGGGACAATTGGTATAGGTACAGTAGGACTAATCTTTATTTCATTAAAGCCCATTTCATAAACTTTATCATTGACCACCCAACCAAAACTTTTAACTTGAGCATTTTCACGCTCTTGGCATTGCTTCAGAACTGATTGACTCATATGATTTCCATCATGACCCTTCAGGTTTGCCCAGTACACGAGTGCTAACTGATCTCTCCTCAGGTGAAGAGGCATTTCTCCCATCTCTACCTGGACAGCTGTCACTGGTGTGGCTCTGACAGCACCGCAGCATAACCTTAATGCTTGATTTTGGACAGCTGTCACTGGTGTGGCTCTGACAGCATCACAGCATAACCTAAATGCTTGATTTTGGACAGCTGTCACTGGTGTGGTTCTGAGAGCACCACAGCATAACCTTAATGCTTGATTTTGGACAGCTGTCACTGGTGTGGTTCTGACAGCACCACAGCATGACCTTAATGCTTGATTTTGGACAGCTGTCACTGGTGTGGTTCTGACAGCACCACAGCATGACCTGAATGCTTGATTTTGGACAGCTGTCACTGGTGTGGTTCTGACAGCACCACAGCATGACCTTAATGCTTGATTTTGGACAGCTGTCACTGGTGTGGTTCTGACAGCACCACAGCATAACCTTAATGCTTGATTTTGGACAGCTGTCACTGGTGTGGCTCTGACAGCACCACAGCATAACCTTAATGCTTGATTTTGGACAGCTGTCACTGGTATGGCTCTGACAGCACCACAGCATAACCTTAATGCTTGATTTGGGATCACATCCAGCTGACTCAGTAGTGTTTTAGCTTCAGACCCATATATTATGCTTCCACAGTCAAATACAGACCTGATCAATCTAGTATAAATTGTTCTTAGAGCAGGTCTACTTGTTCCCCACTCCACTCTGCACAGACATTTCATTACATTTAGTCCCTTCTTGCATTTATCAATTACCTTTTGTATACGCACTGCCCGTGTTAGTCTTTGGTCAAACCATATGCCCAAGTATTTAAAGGAGTCCACCCTTTCTAATTCATTAACAGATAATTTCACTTTTTTATCCTCAGCCATTTTCTTTCTTGAGAAAACCATTGTTTTGCTTTTCTGAATTGAGATCCTAAAACCCCATCTAATGGACCAATTACGTACTACATCAACTGCTTGCTGAATTTTATTCATTACAAATTAATTGTTTCTTCCTCTTTTCCATAAAGCACCATCATCTGCAAGCAATGTTACATCCACAAAATTCTCCACTTCCTGAAAGATATCATTTATCATAATGGAGAATAGTAAAGGACTTATAATACTACCTTATTATAGGGTGGAACACCATTCACTACCTGATACCGCTCACTGGTCACCCCATTTATCCTTACCATTATTGTTCTATCTGACAAGAATTCCTAAACCCATGTAAACACTCTTCCCTTAATTCCCATATGGTTTAATTTAATCAAAAGGCCTTCCTTCCACATCATGTCATACGCTTTTTCAACATCAAAAAAAAAAAACAGCCACAACTGATTCCTTATTTACTTCAGCTCTTCTTATCGTGTCCTCTAAATAAACTAAATGATCCTCGGTACCTCTACCTCTTCTAAAACCACTCTGATCATTTTGGATCAATCCTTTCGTCTCAACTGTATATATAAGCCTGTCATTTTTTTTTCTTTTTTTTTTTTTTTATAAATTTGGCATCTCCAATCCCACCCAAATCTGGAATGCCCAATTAGTGAACTATGTACAAAGCTTGCTCGTTTGCGACTCCTTGCTGCCAACTCAGGATAGTGAAGACAGCTCACGGCTCTCACTCATTGGTTGAATCCTCGTAAGTTCCGAACGAGGGCGGAGGATACCCGGACGTGAACAAACCCAGAGTCTTCCTGACGAGCGCCCGTCTGGCCAACAGGAGGCGCTGGAGCAACGAACAAAGCAGTTTTTGTATACCCAAATCCGGCAGTCCCATCCCAATTTGAAACCCTGTAGCGCGATCGCCAATTGTGCGCTACTCTGAAAAAGCTGCCGACCCCTGCCGGTGGGTACGCCGGGGTTCGAACCCGTCATTTATTATTCTTTCCATGGTTTTGCCCATCTGGGATGTTATTGCTATTGGTCTGTAGTTGCTAGGAATCTTTGGGTCTTTCCCAGGGTTTTTAATAGGGATAATTAAAGACTCTTTCCATACTCTTGGAATTCTTCCCTCGGTCCACACCTTATTGAAAAGACTCAATACAACTTCCTTTCCTTTATCAGTTCGATTCTCCTACATAGAATAACAAATCCCATCCCCTCCTGGAGAAGATTTACCTAACTTTAGTTGTGCATTATTGAGTTCAGTTATAGTAAATAATTCATTAATCATCCCTCCAATCACTTCTTCATTCTCAGAGTCATGCTGATACTTTTCAACTGTTTCTGCTCTTGCTTTCTTTTCCTGTTGGCTAAGATTTTCAGTGCTGTGTACCTTACTAAATGTCTTTGCTATTATCTCTGCTTTGCCAATATTACTAGTGATTATATTTTGGTCAACAATCAGCATAAGGTATCCATATTCTCTTTTAATCCCTTTCATTTTCTTTATCATGCCCCAAACTGGAGTAGTTCTTCCTATAGAATCACAGAACCTTCTCCAACAACCATTCTTAGCCTCCCTTATGGTTTTCCTAACAATTGTTTGAGCTTTCTTAAATTCAATTTAATTTTTTAAAATTATGCGTTCTTTTCAAAACTTTAAAAGCTTTGTTCCTATCTTTTATTGCTTTTTTGCAATCATTAGACCACCATGGTACTATTTTGCTTAGATTCTTAGGTCTAGATTTAAGAATGGCTATGCTTGCAGCAGTGATTATGCCCATGCTGACATCTTTGCATAAACTTTCAATATTCTTATTTATATCAATTACTTCCAGTATTTCATCACTCTTCTCTCTAAATTTGTCCCAATGTGCTTTCTCTAACATCCATCTCTCATTTTTAACTTCATGCTCAATTGCAACTTCCATTCTTACATGAATTTTAATAGGGAAGTGATCACTGTCTATTGCATTGTCATTCAATACCTTCCACTCACACTTGACTGCTAGTGGTATTATCACGATCAGGGCCACACGGCAACGTAAACTACATCTAACGCGTTGCCAAAACCAACAAAGGGTTTGATACTCGTTAGTCTAGAGGGATCACAGACCTAACCCAACTCAAAAGGCCCTGACCAGTGACATTCCTACGGTGTTGCGTGAATCGGGAACTTGTCCCTGTGTCAGCATGTGTGCAAAGTGTTGGCTGAAGCTAGGTAAAGGCCGCAGGAGGACTGACCCGGCCTACATCGCAACACGTTGGTTTCTCCCAACCAGGGCCAGCTCACGCGAATGCTCCCAGAGAGCGACCTGCCGACGCGGTGATGTATCTTCGGGCCTTAGGCTAAGATGTCCAGTGTAGAGGTAAAAGTGCCTCCGCACGACAATGAAACAAAACAAAAGCATATAATGTATTGTGCACAGAAATCAAAAGAAAAATGTCCTCAGGGGCGAGAACCGAATGCGTTGCTGCCACCACGCCAACTCTCCGTGTTCTCCGTCAGACCTTGCGCTGCCATAATCAAACTCTCGTAGCAGGAGAAGGAGCAGCTCGGGCCACGCCCATCAAGAAGCTCGCTTGGCTTTCTACCTCGGACAGCTGCTAGGTCCGTTGGTAGCGCGAGTCTCGCATTTTTATTCTATTTTGAGTCTCTCCTTCTCTGCTTTTTTTGCCTTTTATTTCTGGCCACTGCATTTGTTGTCCAACAATTTCCATAATCATCACAGTAAATTTAAAATAATTGAAAACAGCCTGGCCAATCCGGGGCCCCTGCGCACATGAGGCCCCTAGGCTGCAGCCTAGTTCAGCCTGTGCATTAATCCGCGCCAGATCATCATATAAAGAAGAACAAGACTTGATATTTTCAATAAATACCATTAAAATAATGCTGACAATCATAATTTTATCTCCCTGATGACGGTGGTTTGATAGAGATAGAGATACTATGGTTTAGTTCCGGGGCCACAGCCACGCCTGCTAAGATTTTCTGTTCCAGGCTCTGGAAGCTACAATTATTACCGGAGTATTTTCAAATTTTACACTGGCGAAGATACTTATTTGACAATTCTCAAGACCGATTTTTTGTTGTGTTCTGGGGTCCTGGCCTTTGGCCAGGATAGCATTTATGGTTTTAACAGTTTCATGTTCAAGAGTTTCATAGTTTCATAGTTCATGTTCATGTCACAGTTTTAACAGTTTCTTGCATTAGGATTAAACATTTCATAGTTCATAGTTATTGTCCATGTTTTTACTTTTCCATGTTTTTGTTCATGCCAGGTCTGCCAAGCCACTCCACCGCTTGTCTGCGTTCCGCCCCGTGCCTTCGTTGTTGCACATTTCAGAGCTCTGGTTGGCTTTGGTGTTTCCCCCTTACTTCTGTGCTGTGCTGATTCGGGGCTGTCTAAGCTTAATTGGCAATTAACTGTTTTTAAGTTACTAACATTTACTAACACTCACTGGGTGGTGTAATTCTTAGATAGACACATTACTAATATTACTAATTCAGACAGGGAGTTTATTGTCATGATTCCTGCTTTGCTATTTCAAGATCTTGCTGTGCTTTTCTGTTCTTAACATTCATGCTTGCTTCCAAGCTGCATACTTAATTGGTACTTAAGCTGAGCATGCTCATTCTCTTCATGAGCAAGTCTTGTCATCCAATCTCTGTCCATGTCTTGATCTTGCCATGCCTCTTGTTTCTCTTTCTCCAGGTGTTGCCCCTCATGTTCTGATTTCTAAGCCTTTATCTGGATGCGGTGGAAGTTGGCTGGTAGACAGTGTCTCAAGCTTGTTCCTCGTTCATGGTCCCAAGTTTTGTTGCCAAGTTTCCAAGCCCTGTTCAAGTCCTTGTCTTGTTGTATATAGCCTTCTGCTCTTTTTTCATAGAATCATTATTCTTTTCTGTTTATGGTCATTCTTGCCTGGAGTTTCCAGTGCCTTTTGCTTTTTGTCGTTTTTGTATTTTGTTTATAGCTCTGTAGCGTACCTTAGTTTGTCTTTTGCAACCCTTTGGGCCAAGTTTTTTGTTGGCCCTCGTGCCTGTTTTATTTTGTTTTCAATAAATCCTCATTCCCCTTCACCTCGCTTCTGGTGTCTACCTGATTTCATATCATTTTTGGCAATTTTGGACGTCCAATATGGCCACTGGTGGCCATTTTGTCAGAAATTTGTGGATTGGGGGATACACAACTCTGTCCCTGTGGTGCCCGAGTTATCTAGTTGAAATAATAAATCAGGTATGGAGAGTAGGGTCATTTTCTCATAGATTTCTTTAGCATTTGACCTCTTTCTGCAACCACTGACATCACCATCTGCTGGCAATTAAATGGCATACAATTTTAAGATATTTCCGCATTGGCTTCACTTTTCAGACTCGGGTGCTGCGTCCATCTTTTTCTACAGTCTATGGATGTGACCCAAGTAGGTAAATACTGTACATATCCAAACCAACAAGATGCTAACGTTCTGCTTAGCCAATTTGGCATGGTATAAACATTTCAGGAATGCATAACAAGATCGAAACTTTAAAGACAAGACAATTATATTTTTAAGACCTAATGACTACTGTCATTAACAAATGCTACTCACTTTATGAAGTCCCCTCAGCTTTTAATCACAGATATTAGGGGTGGACAAAATATTGAAGTCCTTCTGAAAAAAGGCTTTAAATTTGGAGACTCAACCTAATTACTGAACAAGCCAGTTTCATTCCTATTAACAGGGTGTGCTTAACAAAGGACAAACCTTCAGAACTTTGCTAAATAAGTCACGAAGGCATGACTGGGGTACTAACCAATAGGGGTTAAATTGCTGGAGGCCAAATTTTTTGTGCTTCATTCACAGAAACAGGAATTTAATTTGGCAAGGAAACTGCATCAACAATTATGGAAGCGCAAGAAACACTTTTGTTGAATTGTTGCCAATAACCAGTAAATCATAACTCAAGAAATCACTCAAGTATTGAAAGTAAAGTAAAGTATTGTTAAGCCATGTCTCAACCACTTTCAACAAAAACTATATACCATTATCGAAACTAAGTTCGCCTTGTTTCTAATGATAAACCCCAGAGCTCCCCTTTGTTCCTCAGAGCTGTAACTAACAGCCAAAGTACAGCATCCTTCTGAATTCAGAGAATGAGATTAGTATATGAGAGGTGATGGACATTTTTTGAGCTTGAACATATCAGAGAGACATGATTTAGGTAATTCACATTTACTTTCAATCCTTTTTGTGTCTTTTTGGTTACAATTCATGTTTCATGTTAAATGCCTTTTTTCATTTTGTGGACCAAAATACTAAATGTGATACTTGCTCTCTGATTGTCAGCTTTGACCACAGGAATAGCCAAAACAATCAATTTTTACAACCCCAATTCTGAAATAGTTGGGACAAAGTGTAAATTGTGAATAAAATCAAAACGCAATAACTTTCAGATCACATAAACTAATATGATATTTGCAGTAGAACATAGATAACATTTCAAATGTTGAAATTGAGATATTTTAGATTAGATTAGATTAGCATTTAATGTCTCAAAGCAGAGAAATTCGTCTTGGGCAATCGAGAGATAGATTACATAGGTTACATACAGACATTCACATTGATACACCCGACACAAATTGGCAAATGAGTATGCACAATCCCCTACACAAATTGACATATGCATATACACAGTCACCCTACGCAAAATTGACATATGCATGTACACAATCCAGCTTATACACACCAACTCAACTAGACAGGATACATAAAAACCCCAACCCCAATTCATCAGGCATATCTACCAATGGCGCTATCTTCCACACACACACACACACACACACACACACACACACACACACACACACACCCACTCTGTCACTCTCTCTCTCTCCCTCCCCCGCAGATATTGCACACAGTCTCTATGGCACTTAACCCCAAACTGACCATCAGTGCCACCATGGTAGTCAGTAAGTAACATCAGTTAACCATACATTCACTTATACACTGCACACAACACTAGTTGTTCATACATACCCTTCTACATTGCACACAGTCTCTAAATATTGCACATAACGCCAGAGTGGCCATCAGTGAGTCAATAAATAACAACAGTTAACCGTATATTCACTTATACATTGCACACAACACTAAATGTTCATACATCCCATTGTACATTCCACACAGTCTTTAACAATTACTGCACTTAACCCCAGGCTGACCATGTATGCCAGTCACTGAATCAGCCAAATGACATGAAATGACCATTCCTTCCATCACACAGACATCCCCCACACATCTCCCACCAGGAGAGACCATCCCCCCACAGCATACAGCACACACACCCTCACAACCCCATTCTACCTGCCTCCCCTAATTTAAATAATCTCAGAGAGACTGCATCCATATTATACCTTCTTACTACTGAGCAATTTGATAGATAAGGGGACAGTCGAACATTTAAATAGGTTTGTCTTGCAATTTAAAACCCTATATCTTTTACCTGAGGGCATCAATTCATATTCCCTATGAAGGATATGGTAAATATCCCCTGATATTTTGAGGCCTTGCTTTCTCACTGTGTCCTCAAATATATCTTGAAGTGAGGAGGGGGGTACAATCCCCATAATTTTCCCTGCTCTTTTAACCAGGGTCTGCAGTTGTGCCTTTAGTTTGACTGACAAGTTTCCAAACCAGATCATAATACCATAGCGGATGATGGATTCTATGGCCGCTCTGTAAAAAGATAGCATAATGTCCTTATCTATGCCATAGATCCTTAGTCTCCTTAAAAAGTATAGACGTTGACTAACCCTTGAACACAGGAAATCAATATGCTGAGCCCATTTCAGCTGAGTGTCAAAGAAAACGCCTAAGTATTTGTATGATGTTACTTGTTCGACTGTCTCTCCATTAATCATTATTGGGCTGTGATCGCCAATAGATCTAGGATCATACATCATCTCTTTAGTCTTGCAAACATTAATAACCAAATTATTTACCTCACACCACTGCACAACCCTATCTATCTCGGATTGGTACACACTTATATCTGAGTTTGGTGTTAATAAACTCAGAATAGCGGTATCATCTGAGAATTTTATAATATGATTATTTGAGCTTTGGTTCCTACAGTCATTTGTATATAATGTAAAGAGAACAGGTGAGCTTACACAGCCTTGAGGGACCCCTGTATTAGTAGTTAAGGTGTTAGAGAGTGTGGAATTAACCCTGACCTGCTGTGTTCTATCTTTTAGAAAGGCCTGGTACCATCTAATAATGTATGGGTTAACCCCCAAACGTTGTAATTTTCTCAAAAGAGTTGCAGGCAGTAAAGTATTAAATGCCGAACTAAAATCCATGAATAACAAACGGGCAAATGCCTTGGAGTTATCTAAATGCTTTAGAAGGAGATGGGGCGTGGTACTTAAGGCATCGCCGGTGCTCCTACCATTGCTATAAGCAAATTGGTAGGGGTCCTGGAGACGCTGAGTCTGCTTGTTTAGCAGTCCAATCATAATCCGCTCCAACGATTTCATAACCGCCGAGGTTAATGCAACGGGTCTATAATCGTTGTTCACCCTAGGACAAGGCTTCTTTGGGACAGGAATTATTATAGCCCTTTTCCACTGTGCTGGGATACTGTGTGTATCTACTGTACCCTGGACACCAAGCTGGTGTCAGCTCGGTTGCGAATTCATGCAGAAGGAATGGGGAAAGCCCATCCGGCCCACTGGGCTATTTACTGTTTAGTGCCCTAAATGCCCTTGTAACAGCGCTAGGGTCAATTATTATTTTATCCTGATTCGGATCACATACTGTAACTAAATCATCCCCATCATCACCATTCCCAGTCTCAAAACGTGTATAAAATAAGTTAGGTTCATTGGCTCTGTCCCTCTCATTTGAAACCTGTAATTCCCTTCTCCCACTATTCAAGTTCGTTAAATCCTTCACACAGACCCACATTTTTCTAGCGTCCTTATTTGCAAACGCATCTTTGACCTGCTGCCTGTGTTGTTCCCGTGCCTCCCTTAATATCGCTTTTAGTTCTGTTGGTATAGTTTTCAGTCCAATAGCATCACCAATTCGAAAAGCATGTTTTTGCCTTTTAATACAGTTCTTAATATCTGGTGTTATAAACTGTTTGTTATTTGGGTAGATCTTAATGTCCTTTTTCGGCACAACAGTGTCGACGCAGAACTGTATATAACCCGATATCGCATCTGCAGCGCTGGCAAGATCAGTGTCCTGGTAGAAAACGTCCCAGTCCGTGGCTAGAAAGCAGCCGCTCAGTTCCTCTTTATGTTTGTCGTTCCAAACACAGACCATCTTGGGCTTACTTCTTCTTTTTTTTTTCAATTACTTTTTTGAAACCTTTTCAATGACTTGAAATACATGCATGTTTACATGTTTACATTTTTGTTTTTATATATAATAATAATATAACTGCACATATTTAAAACATAGATGTACAAAGATCTGAAATTAACATAAGATGAGGAAGGTGCTAATTTTACCTGTTATAATAGCTAATGAAAGGTTGCCAGATTTTGTAGAATTCATGTTCTTTTTGTTTAATAGAGTACCTAATTTTCTCTAACTGTAAGTGTTGCATTACATCTCTGAGGAGGTTTTGATAAGTAGGAGGAATCTTATTTTTCCAATTTAGTAAGATTAGGCGTCTGGCCAATAACATCACAAAACATATCACATTAATTTGTGAACTGTTCAGGGATAAAGCAGTAGGAACAACTACAAACAATGACATCACTGGGTCTGCTAGAAGACGAACCTATAAAATTTCAGACAAAGTGTCTGTTATTTTAGTCCAGTAGAGGGAAATGTTGGGACAGTTCCAAAATGTGTGGGATAGTGATGCAGGCGCCTGGCCACAACGGACACAAGAGGCGTCCACTCCTGGAAACATCCTGGAGAGTCTTTGTTTGGATAAATGTAATCGATGTAGAATTTTAAACTGCAAAAGTCCATGTCGGATACAAATTGAAGAGGAGTGAACCCGTCCTTGAGCCACAGTCCATTGTTCTTCTGTGATGTTTATTCCCAAGTCTTTGCTCCAAGCATCTTTTATATGGTCAATTGAGGTCGACATTCCATCTGTGACAGGCCATTGTATATTATTTTGGAGATCGAACCTTTCCTGAGTGGGTCATTTAACAACACATCGTCCATAGGATACTCTTGTGGTTGATTGGGAAAAGAGGGAAATGTTGTCTTTGCAAAATTGCGTATTTGCAAATATTTATAAAAATCCTTATTTTCAATATTGAATTTATCCCGTAACTGTTCGAATGTAGGAAAGGATTTATTAATAAAAAGATCTTTGATTACATGAACACCCTTAATATCCCATTGTTGAAATGTTTTGCCTGAAAACAGGCTTTGTGCTTGATTATCAATCAGTGGCGTCAGAGCCGCACTGATTCTACTGAAAATGTCTTCGAATCTGAAACCAAATCTTGAGTGAGTGGGATACTACAGGATTCTGAAATTTAAACTGGGACAGATTAGAGGTGTAATAGAGCAGTGATTTCAATGTATTAGGGGAAAAAGATTGATTTTCCATCTGTTCCCAATCAGGTCTGAGAGCACCTTTCCAAAATGACATACATCGAATGTTGCAAGACCAGTAATAAAGTCGGAAATCTGGCAGTCCCATCCCCCCCAACGGTTTCGGTCTTAGTAAAAAGGTTTTTTTAATTCTTGGTGTCTTTTTATTCCAGATTAAGGATGTAATTAAAGAATTTATTTTTGTAAAAAACTTCTTATTAATTAGAATTGGAATGCATTGGAATAAAAATAAATATTTTGGTAAAACGCTCATTCTAATAATATTTATACGACCTGCAAGAGAGATGGGAAGGCCAGACCACCTTTCGACCTGTTGTTTCGTTTGTTGATATAGGGTCGTAAAGTTTTTACCAAAGAGGTCAGATATTTCTTGCGTGATATTTATCCCATGATACTTAAAATTGTTTGAAATAGTGAAGGGGAGTGATGTCCACGTATTTATTTTATCCCTTGCTATGGGACTAATTGGGAACACTATACTTTTCGACAGATTAATTTTGTATCCTGATACTCTGCCAAATTCCGATAATATGGCCATGACTTTTGGAAGGGATGTGGGTGGGTTTGAAACGTATAGTAACAGGTCATCTGGATACGAAGATACTTTATGCTCAATACCTTCTCTTGTTATCCCTTTATAGTCTTCTGTGGAGCGCAGCAGAATAGCAAGGGGCTCTATGGCTAGAGCGAATAATGGGGGGGACAGAGGACATCCTTGTCGTGTTGAACGATGGAGGGAAAAAGAGCTTGAGATCAGATTATTTGTTTGTACAGATGCCTTAGGTTGAAAGTAAAGCAATTTTATGAGAGATATGGAAATGGCAAAAACCAAACCTCGACAGGGCCGAGAAGAGAAAGTCCCACTTGACCCTGTCGAAGGCCTTCTCGGCATCTAATGAGAGTAGTATTTCTAATTCTCGTTTGCTTGGGTTTTTGGTATAAATAATATTGAACGGTCTTCTTATGTTAAAAAACAACTGCCTATCTTTCATAAAGCCAGTTTGGTCTGTAGACACAACAGTTGGAGGGACTGATTCTAAACGCATAGCCAGTATTTTTGCTAATATTTTGTTGTCTAAATTTAGTAGGCTTATAGGCCTATATGTAACTGGGTTTAACGGGTCTTTACCTGTTTTATAAATTAGAGAAATACACGCATCATATAGTGTTGGGGGCAGTGAACCTGTTAATAGTGTTTCGTTATAAGCATTTAGTAAGAGAGGGGAAACCTGTTCAATAAAAGTCTTGTAAAATTCTGCACTATACCCATCAGGGCCAGGGCATTTGGAGTTTTGCATATTCTGTATAGCTTGCTTAATTTCATCTTTCGATATAGGTTGATCCAATAGGTTTTTGTTTTCCAGGCATATAGCGGGTATTTGAAGTTTATCAAAAAATGTTCCAATTGAATTTGAGTTGTTTTTGGACTCTGATAAGTAGAGTTTAGAATAAAATGTTTGAAATGTATCATTTATTAATTTAGGGTCTGTTGTTATCTGGCCAGTGTCTGTTCTTATTTCTGTAATTAATCTTGATGCGGCTTCTGCTTTTATTTGTTGGGCTAATAGTTTACTTGTTTTCTCTCCATATTCATAATGTTTGTGCCTAAGTTGTGTCAGCCATTTTGTAGTTACTGTTGTGTATAGTAGATTAAGTTCTGTCTGTAATGACTGTTTTTTTTTTATACAAGTCTGGTGTGGGGGAGTTAGCATATTTTCTATCAATTTATATCAGTTCCTCTGTAATCTTTGACTCCTTTTCCTGTTGTTGTTTATTATTCATACTATTCAAGGAAATAATCTGGCCTCTCAAGTATACCTTAAATGTTTCCTATAAAGTGGATATAGTGATATCTGGATCATCATTTGTCTGGAGAAAAAATGTAATTTGTTTTTTCAGTTCTTCTACTATATTGGAGTCTGATAAGAGAGAGTTGTTAAACCTCCATTTCTTGGTAGTTGGAATGTGTCCTATCTTTATATGGAGTGATACTGGACAATGGTCAGACAGGACAATCGCTTCGTAATCGCAATGATTGATATTTGTTAAGTATGCATAATCTATTAAAAAGAAGTCAATTCTTGAAAAAGAACGGTGAACTGGAGAGAAATATGAGTACTTTTTTGCGTTAGGTGACAAAGATCTGAAAGGATCAAGCAATTTATAAGTATTCATGAATCTATGAATGGCTTTAGCAGATTTAGGTATGTTACATGGTTTCTGTGATGATCTATCAATTTTGGGATCTAGCACCAAATTGGAATCCCCTCCATTAATCAATTGGTGAGAGTCCATATTGGGTAGTTCTGCAAAAAATGACGTAATGAATGTCTCATCATCGATATTGGGGGCGTAGATACTTGGTAAAGTAACTAATTTATTGTGTAGTTTACCGGTAACAATAACGTATCGTCCACGAGGATCAGCTATTACTTTTGACACTGAGAAAGGAATAGATTTTTTAATAATTATCGCTGCACCTCTGTTTTTCTCCGGAAAGTTAGAGTGGTACACCTGCCCAATCCATTTAGTTTTGAACCTTTTATGGTCTTGGTCTTTCAAGTGAGTCTCTTGTAAAAACCCGATATCCATCTCTAATTTTTTTAAATGGGACAATATATTACCTCGTTTTATAGCTCCATTGAGACCTTTACAGTTCCATGAAATAATTTTGACAACACCTTGATATCCAGGAAAATCCAAAATATTGTTTTTAGTCATTGCTGTATAATTGAGTAAATAAATTATCTAATTTTGTTTTTGTAGACCGTCTCCAAGAAAAGTAAAAGTAAAAGTAAAAAAATATCTTCTAGTTGTGCAGGTGAAAACACAAAACAAAGCAAAAACTCCAAGTACAACAAACTTTGTCCCTACCCAACAATCCCCTGAGCCAACAGCTCTGTTAGAACCTGGACAAAGCATGTACAAATCAGAAAAAGAGTTGGTAAACTCAAGGAGGTGTGAGAACATTAGACTTACCACTAAGCCCCTAAATTAATTTCTTTTTTCCGAACCATCTTCTCTATATTTGGCCTGTACACATATTTATTATAAGCAAATCAAATTTTTCTAATACTTGTTAGATCTTCACTCTGTTTGTGTAGGCCATAGTGTTACCGTCAAAGTCTGCTTTGTGTGGACACTGCTTATTCGACCTCCGGTGGGGGTGCTGGTGCAGTGGACCCGAAAAATCTCTCCACTGCCTGCGGGTCGCTGAAAGTCTTCCTGGACCCGTCCACTGTGATCTCAAGCTTCGCAGGGAAAAGCATCCTGTACAGGATTCCAGCGTTGCAGAGTTTAGCTTTCACCTGGTTAAAAGCTGCACGCTGACGTCCTACTTCTGGGCTCATGTCGGGGAAGATGTGAATCAGTGATCCCTCGTAGCACAGTTTGCCTTTGGTGCGACATGATCTTTCCTTTATCCGAGTAATAATGAAGACGTGCAGTAATGGGTCGAGGTCGTTCGCCACTGCGTGGTTTTGGGGCCAGGCTCCTGTGTGCACGATCAACAGTAACGGGACCGTCAAAATTTTCTTCGCCGAGCACTTTAGGGAGCAACTTAGCCACAAAGTCAGTTGGTTTGTTGAGCTCCGCTCCTTCAGGGATATTCAATATTTTAATATTTTGGCGACGGCTTCTGTTTCTAAATCGATGCATTTTTCTTGTAGTTTCCTTTGGTCAGCGGTGAGTTTCTGACACGTATTCTCCAGTGCTGTGAGCCTGTCAGAGGTGTCATTGAGAGACTGCTCCATACCCCTCTGTGTGTCGGCAGCTTCTGCTTGCAATGAAAATAGTCTCTCAACTTTCTCCGTAAGCTCTTCTCGGATGGTTTTAATGTCCGCTTTTGTGGTTTCCCGCAAGGCCGAAATCTCATCCCGTATTCCTTTGCAGAAGCCCTCCATCTCGGTCTTGATGAAAAGTTGCATGGTGTCCCTGTATGATTTAAACTCTGTTCTTAGCTCCGCACGAAAAGTTCCCAGCGAGACCGGACTTTCTTCCGCTAGCTCTGTGGTGTTAGCTTTAGCCGCTTCAGTTTTCTCTCCGGAGGTGTGCGGCTCAGCATCTAGAGTCGTCTGCGTGTAATGCTTGTTTTTCCTGGTACCCATCTCGATAACGAGCGTGCCACGTCTCAGTTTGTTCAAAAAATGCAGGTCTGGAAGACTAAATCTTTTAATTTTTGTGTGGAGCTGGTCTGCTGCGCTGCCTACTCCATGCGACCGGAAGCGGAAGTCCGCATACTTCTTTTTAATGCAGTCTTGTAAGTGGGGATTAACTGGATGGTATTATGGTCGGAATTTGAGAGGGGGGGTCTGATTTTCGACGTGTATGCGTTCTCAATGTTTCCATAACATCTATCCAATGTCCGTTCCTTCCGATTGCCACCCTTTACATACTGCTGGAAGCCAGGGAGTGCACTTTTAAAATTACAATGATTAAAATCGCCAAGTACAAATATTGGTGCGTCGGGTTTGTTTAATAGTAGTTTGTGGACACAGTCCGCAATTAGTGAAGCTGCTTTTGATGCGTTCCCACTCGGAGGGATATATGCCGCACAGATAAAAATGTTCCCATATTCTCTGGGTAAATAAAAAGGCCTTAGGCTTAAACACATGATCTCCGCATCTGGAGTGCACGCTTTTTCCTTTACTGTGTAATTCGTACACCACGAGTCTTTGACAAAAAAGCAGAGACCACCTCCCCTTGTTTTGCCCGAATTACCATCCCTGTCCATTCTAACCATTGAAAACCCCGGTACCTGTACCAGAGGGTCCGGAAAGTCATCCTGGAGCCAGGTCTCCGTGAAAATCATAAGGCAAGACTCTCAGTATTCATGGCAGGTTCTTGTATACAGACGAAGCTCATCCATCTTGTTCCTCAATGATCGAACATTGCTGAATATAATGGATGGAAGGGGTAACTTTCCACGTCTACGCTTTAGACGCTGTCTGATGCCGCCCCCCCTGCCTCGTTTGCGTGTTTTCTTTGCCGTTCGTTGCCGCACCAGTTCCACTGGCAAATAATCCAACAAGCCTGGTTCTGGGGAGCCTTCTGTACAAAGGGATAGTAGCCACTCTCTCCCGTAGGCCCGCCGCAACTGATCGCTTCCCCCAGCAGGCATGGAGGTGCCGGCATATTCCGTACAAACAATGAACGGGATCAGGATCATCAACAAAAAAACTAACGTAATCTTCCTCCCCATCGCGTAGGACATAAGCACATAGACTTGACGAGCTATACAAGTAAAAACTCCACTTTCAAGCTAGCATCAAACTTTCGTCACCATAAACAACCAAACAATCTCTCGTGCCCGAGTCGCAGCCATGCCGCGCCACCAGAAGTCTAAATTTTACATTTTTATCTACAAAATGAGCTTATTTCAAATGTTCTGGCCACCACAGGTCTCAAAAAAGTTGGGACAAAGGCAAAACCCACTGAAAAAGCAATTAAAATAAAAGAGAATCAGCTGAAAGAACACTGAGCAAGTAATTAGGTTAACGGGCATCAGGTGTGTAACATGATTGGAAAAAAAGTATGTCTTAGAGAAGCTGAGTATCTCAGAAGTAAAGATGGCCAGAGGCTCTCCAACTTGTGAAGGCATGCGTGAAAAAATTGTGGAATACTTTAGAAACAATGTTCCTCAAGGTCAAATTGCAAAGGCTTTGAAGGTCTCATCATCGACAGTGCATAACATCATTAAAAGATTCAGAGAAACTGGAAAAAGCTCTGTGCATAAGGGACAAGGCCGAAGACCTTTACTAGATGCCCGTGATCTTTGGGCCCTCAGACGCCACTGCATCACTCACCGCCATGATTCTGTCATTGACATTACTAAATGGGCCCAAGAATACTTCAAGAAACCACTGTCTGTAAACATAGTCTGCCGTGCCATCCACAGATGCCACCAAAAACTCTATCATGCAAACAGGAAGCCATTGTTGAGTATGATCCAGACGTGCCGCTGTGTTCTGTAGGCCAAGGCTCATTTAAATTGGACTGTAGCAAAGTGTCCTGCACTCACACGAGTACAAATTTGACATTCTTCCTGGAAATCAATGGTGTTGTGTCCTCCGGGCTAAAGAGGAGAAATATCACCCCTCCTGTTATCAGCATTCAGTTCGAAAGCCAGCATCTCTGATGGTATGGGGATGCATTGGTGGATATGGTGTGGGACACTTGCATGTTTGAAAAAGCACCATGAATGCTGAAAGGTTTATAGAGGTTTTAGAGCAACATGTGCTCCCCTCCAGACGACATCTATTCCAGGGAAGGCCTTGTGTATTTCAGCAGGACAATGCAAAAACACATACTGCAGCTATTACAACAGCATGGCTTTGTAGTAGGAGTCCATGTGCAGAACTGGCCTACCTGTAGTCCTGATCTTTCACCAATTGAGAACATTTGTCGCATAATTAAACGAAAAGTCTGTCAAAGGAGACCCAAAACTCTCCAGCGGCTGGAAGCCTGAATTAAACAAGAGTGGGATCAAATTGCAATGGTTAAACTCAAAAAACTTGTCTCCTCAATGCCCAGACGCCTCCACTCTGAGTTAATAAGAAGAGGGGATGCTACACCACGGTAAACAGGCCCCTGTCCCAACTTTTCTGAGACCTGTAGCAGCCATCAAATTTGAAATGAGCTCATTTTGTGGATAAAATAGTCAGATTTCTCAGTTTCGACATTTGCTATGTTATCTCTGCTCTATTGTGGCTAAAATACTGGCTGGTGTGATTTGAAAGTCATTGCATTTTGATTTCATTCAAAATTTACACTTTATCCCAACTATTTCCGAATTGGGGTTGTATTTGCATATATGATGTGCTCCCAGAAAATCTGGAGTCACTGTCGGTTTTTCCGAGGCAAAACTAGATGCCATGCTGACATAATGAAATTAAATGGATGGAATAAAACAGACTTGGAAGTTTGGAGATAAATAGTGAATACAGATTACTTAAAAAATTTGTCTCTTTGATTGACCATAAATGCTCATTTTCCAACAATGAAAAAAAGTCTTAATTTGCGTGATTTGAAATCATGGTGATAAAGGCATGCGGGTGTTTCAAATAATTTTGACTTTTTATTCAATGCATATGGTTATATTTGCATTAACTGTCATCTCCTTCCTAATTACAGTCAAATCAAAGATAATATTTTTAAAAGGACTCAGAAGACATTCTGGCTTTGTTTCATGAACTCATTTTCGAAATTTTATGTAGACAGTAAATGCAATGCAACAGACAGTCACAAGCATACATCTCATGTGTTTACATTCCCACATAGAAAAATTGGTCTGGCCCAGTTCTGGCCCAAATAATGCACTTTACGGCCCACATACATAAAGAATGACGGCCCTGTTGTGGCCCAGATCTGGTTTTCCAGATATACATACAATCGGCCTACATGTGGCATGTCATCACAGAAACGGTGCCATCATTGCCAGACCTGGCCCACATCTGGTCAACATACCACTTGCCATGCCAGCAGTCGCCCAGCAGTGCCGGTTTGAGGCCGGATCTGGGCCAGACTCGTCTGCTATGTGGGTTATGTCACTCAGGGGATGGACTTTGGCAGCAGATGCAGAACAAGTTTTTCAGCCACGGCAGCTGCTTAATCTGGGAGATGTAGAGGAGGGGTGTAGTGATGGCACTGAGGTACATAATGGAGTACATAATCATTTCAGTGTCACATATTTTTGGTAAATCAAGCTTATATATGAAGGGACTGATTGTAACTACAGGCAGGTAATGAAACACTATGATGCCCAGATAGATTTGCACAGTTCTGAGGGCTTTCTTTTTCATGGGGTGCATCTTCTCCTTACCCAAGACCGACTTCCTCAGACTCCACATGATAGAAACGTTGCAGAAAACCATGATGGTGAAGGTGGCCAGGATCAGCCCAATGTAAATTTTACCGGTGAGGACCACCCACAAAAACCTACTGTGGCCAAAGGCTATCATGAGCCCCCAAACAAGCATGGAAATAGCCGCTCTGATCTTCTTATCCTTGATGCTGGTGAACACTATGGGATGGACCACGGCCACATAGCGGTCCAGGCAAATGCAGGTGAGAAAGAGTGGGGAGGTGTTTTTGATCCCAGTGATAAAGTGCATTATATCATCAAAATATGAGATTTGCAGCAGAAGTAAGCCCAAGCAGCAGATGGTGCTCATCACACAGAGCAATGCATCAGCGATGGCCAGGTTGAAGATAAAGATATCGGAGGTGGAAGAGTCACTTGTCTCTTTGGCCACCAGCCACATTACCATGATGTTGGCAGGGTAGCCCACTACAAAGTTGATGCTTCTTTCAATCACCAGAAATGAATGCCCTAGAAGTGATCTATAGCACCCTTGAGATGCGTTCAAGAGTTGCAGACTGGATCCTGAAGAGGAGTGGTTGAAGGGTTGGCTAGAATTGATGACAGAGCTGTTCATTTTGGTTTTATTTTACCTTGCAGGTTTGAGGGTTGATGATCCTTAGAAAAGAGAGTAAATATAAGTTAAATGGTCAAGCCTAACTGAACTCACCACTTAAAACGACTGCAAAGCTAAATTGTGTTCTTAAGCTGATTCCAGCATTATTATACCTGATTCTTTTCTCCAAAGTATTCCTCATCATAACACATTTACTGCATAATAGAAATGGAAACACTTATACTGGCTTATTTTGCACAAAGATAAATAATTCCTCAAAAGAGAGAGCTTACGTCAAAGAAGACCTGCACAATTTTGTTTAGTGTTACACTGAAGGATAGTTTTTGTTTTCTGGGAAGACGACCTCCATCCAGGGTAAACTACCTCTCCTCTGATACACCAACTTTATTCTTTGAAACCGCACTGGAGCTCCCTGAGACTGGAGACAGTGTTTGCCCTTTGGGTCTATTTTTTACTGTCTGCAAAAGTCTCTCACTCAAGCACAACGTAAGAAATGAAAGAGTAGCTTATCAGATTGAAAGAATGAATAACTTACCTGAGAAACTGCAATAGCTCAACGTAACACTCCTCAAGGTCAGACAACCCAGAAGGCCCCTGTATCCTGATCACCTGTGTCCAGTAGGGTTATGTTTTTATTCAATATTATAAGTTCCAGTTCATGTAAATATATACATTTTAGCGGTACAAAAGTAGTACAGATGATATCTATTTACAAATTCATTGAGGGAACAGCAGCATTTGCAGTGACTGTACAATACCCTGTCACCACAGGATTATATTTAAGGATGGGTGGGTGTGCAAGAGGACTCACATATAGGGGTGTTGGGTTTGCAGAGTGAGTTTGTGATGTAACAAACAGATCTGCAGTGAAACAGAGGAGGGGCTAAAAGGAGGGGTAGATGAGTGCCCCCCCATCCCTGTTCTAACAATATATTATTTGTCAGTGATGTAATCCAAGAAGTGCATCCCAGACAAACAAGTGATGTAATGCAGTCGGCCTACTGGAGCACAGGTGAGACTGTAACCTGGTGTAAGGTCTTACACATGAAACCACAAGGTTCATCAAAGCAGACTCACGCAATCATTTTTCATCCTCACAAAGAAAAGAAATTGAACAATCAGACACAGAAAATCTACTTTTTACGGAGCCTCCGAAGGGTCATAGCGGGAATTTTTTAGGAGAGATACGTTTGTGGTCCCTTGCAAAAATTTTCCATTCCCTGGCGAGGGATTTGCATTATCTCGCAATAATTATTGTATTCCCTGGGGCGCCCCAGTGGCTCATCGGTCTAAGAGCGCGTTCCATAAAGGCTGTGTCCTTCCTGCAGTGACCTGGGCTCAATTCCAGCTCATGTCATTTGCTGCTTGTCTTCCCCCATTCTTCTCCAAAACCTTCCTGGCTCTCTGCTCTGTAAAACTGTCAAATAAAGGAAAAATTCCCCAAAAAAAATCTTTAAAAAAAAAAAACAACTTTTGCAAGGTAATACAATACTTATGCCCAGCCTCTTGAGACACTTTCTTGAACCCTGTGGGGTAATTTGTCCTCTGGTTTGAACCCCTTCTATAGTTAGGAGCAGTGGGCAGCCACAGAGCAGCACCAGGGGACCAATACAGTTCTAAAACCAGTACCTTGGTCAGGGTTACTGGTAGGAGTGTTCCTGTAATGCATGTTTTTCTGGGTGGGGGAAACCAGAGTACCCAGAGGCAACCCACGTGAACACGGGGAGAGTATGAAAACACACACAAAGGCCTCCGGCACTAACCAATGTGCCACTGTGCAGTCTGGAGGCTTGAATCATCCCAGTTTAGATATTGCTCCGATACTTTATTTCAGGTAAGCTGTAATATAGATGAATTAGATTGTCATCTCTTGCAGTGATTTCTGATAGAAGCACTTCGTCAGAAAAGAAAATATTTATTGCAACATACAGGGATACAATCATACATTGAGTTTGGCGACATGGCTCCGTTTTGAGAGATCCCTGCCCTTCCGAACGAGGAATCGAAGGCAGGGAGCTGCTGGTAATCCCCCTCCAAGGAACAGAGCCAACAGCAGCATTGACCTCACGAAAGAGACATTGCTATAGAATGAAAATTTAGACAAAGAGAGCTGGATTAATGAATACAATAGATCGGCGGAGCTGGAGTGGAGGTTGTTGAGTGAGCGCACTGAGGAGCAGCTTTCCGAGGCGAGCTTAAGTAGGGTAGCATATTACCAGCCAAGCAGTCAGGCAGCTAGGTCAGATGACAGTCATGTGCACTCAGGTAGAAGCTGCTCCTCTGTTAGCAGGCTTGACTCCATGGCCTATCAGAACTTACGTCAAGTCTTTATTTTTAACCAGGACCAGCGCTAGAACAGGGAATTGGGGGGGCGCAGACATGTCCCTTTATGACAATTAGGATAGTCTTGGCTAGTTCTCAATTATTTTCCTTTATTGACACGTTTTCCAATTATCGTAATTGGCAATTGAAGAAACACTTTCTCTCCATATCAGATCTAACAGCGATGAAGTCACAGGGTAAATTCAGTACAACTGAGAATTTGGGTGGACAAAACATCCGTTTTAAAAAATTATTAGTCCTGACCTGTTCTCAGTCATTTTCAGGATATATTAAGGTATATTAAGGTTTTAGAGCAAGACATGCTCCCCTCCAGATGACATTAATTCCAGGGAATTCAAGGTTTGTGTATTTCTGCAGGACAATGCAAAACCACATACTGCAGCTATTACAACAGCATGGTTTCGTAGTAGAAGAGTCTGTGTGCGGAACTGGCCTGCCTGCAGTCCTGATCTTTCACCAATTAAGAACATTTGGTGCATAATCAAACAAAACGTCCGTCAAAGGAGACCCATAACTCTCCAGCAGCTGGAAGCCTGTATTAAACAAGAAAGGGATCAGATTCCAGTAGCTTAACTCAAGAAGCCTGTCTACTCATTGCCCAGACGCCTCCACTCAGTGTTAAAAAGAAGAGGGCTTGCTACACCATGGTAAACTGGCCCCTGTCCCAACGTTTTTTGAGACCTGTAGCAGCCATTAGATTTGAAATGAGCTCATTTTGTGAATAGACTTGCAAGTTTAAACATTTGCTTTGTTATCTCTGTTCTATTGAGAATAAAATATTGGCTGGTGCGATTTGAAAAGCATGATTTTGAAAGCATTTTGATTTTATTTACAATTTACTCTTTGTCCCAACTATTTTGGAATTGGGGTTGTTAGAAAGATGAGTAGATTTTTTTCAGATATCACATTAGTCTCCAAGATGAGGAATGGAGTGGTGTAGACATTTATTTAAACTGCATGTGTAATTATTACGTAATACAACACATTCATCAATAAACGTAGGCCTCTGTTTTACGCTAAATAAAACCACAGTCTGGTCACGGAGGCAGTGGAAGGACTGTCATTTGCGTCTGACGCTCACAGGACATAAACAGAAAATCAAACCTCCGTGTTTTTCAAATAACGGGAAATACAAGTGAACGAAGAGCCGAATGGGAACCAAATGAACGTCTCTCGTTAATGACCGGAGCCAAAAGAGCCAGCTTCTTGAAAAGACTCGGAATGCCCATCACTATCTTACATTTATACAGATACAGGAGGGGTTACCTTAATATGCAATTTTGGACCATAGGGGTTACATTAAGGATCAGAAAAACAAATTTTGTATAAATACCCAAATTCCTGTCAAGCCACCCATACTGTCAAACACTTCCATACGATTTTGTGTGATATATTCCTCATTTTGCCATAACTTGTACTAGAAGTGATGAGCATAGACAATTTTGTGCAAAATACAGCCATTAAAATGAAAATCTATAAATGATGAATGAAATATAATTTTTTCCAAGACATCCTTGTGTTCTAGTGAATTTGTTTACTATTATGTTGTTTAAGTAGAAACTGGCAGCCGTCAAGTAAAATGTTTATGCATGTGAGGAATCGAAATCGAGCAGGAATTCTACGCACTTGCACAGTACTTGGTATTGCCCATGTGCAGAACCAATTGGGTAGGAGGCACAGATTGGGCACTGACAGGACCCATTGACTGCGAATGGACAAACTATGAAAGTTGCTAACTTAGTAACTATGCGTTTTCCAAAACCAGACCAAAAAGCTACGCTGACGTAGGAAGACCCAGAGCCGTGTAGAGAGAGAGAATCGCGTCAACGGAAGTCCAAAATTCTCGATGGTCACATTATTCATAGTAATAGTTGTTCCAGAAAATTACAGGCAAGCAATTTAAAGGAGCACTATGGTGCGGCAAAAAGTAGCTCTCATATCTCAAAGGACACCTCGAACAATGCAATTCCTCTTGTTTCCTCCTTGGCAGGGGATGCTTGTAGCAGCCACAATTGATTTTGAAAATCTACTGTGCTGCGCCATTATATTCATTTTACTAACAACATTGCCCGAGATCGAAAATGAAGCTATGATTTGTACGGCGCCTTGATTCAGCAACCACTGTTTCCATTAGCAGTTGTAAACTACGCAAGTTGCTCGGTAAGTTGGTTAGCAACTACGCTTTCGGTAAATGCGCCCCAGATTTCCAAGAGACAAGGAGGAGAGAAAGGCTTGACTCTCAAAAGTCAGGAGGGAAAAAAAAAAAAAACACACACAACCCCACCCACCACACAAAACACACATTTTGCCATCCCCGCGATCAGTGAGGTGAAACTTCTTGGAGTAGCTCCACTTCACTCGCACTTCCGTTCAGCAACGTTGGCATTTGTCAAATGAATCAATTGCCTTCGAGTCACATTTTCGGTCTTCCTTTCCGTGAGTGCTTCTCTTCCCCCACCCAAATAAGTGTTGCCACTAAACGTGGCCATGTCCCCCGCCTTGTCACGGAAATCGACTGGGGTCGGCACATCACACCAACACACATTGAAGCCAAAGATGAATGAAATCGGTCAAACCATTCTTGAGATATTGCGTTCATAACAAATGGGCCATGACAGACAGAGCTGAAATCTATGTCCCCTGCTCCGCTGGCTACCGTGGCGACGGGGGACAAAAAGGGCATATTTAGGGAGAAGAAATGTTGCTCCACATAATGAGACCAAAATAACAGATTCATTTGCTCGTGTTTTTGAAAATGTAATTTTAAAGTAGGAGAAAATGAATGGGAGCCTGAGCGAATTTTACTACCAGGTGTAGTAAAATACTCTGGGCTAAATACTCCTACTCTGGGCTAAATCTAAACTAAAAACACGCACAAAAACCAAATAAAAGCTGTCCACCAAAAGGAATCAAATAAAGTATCAAACAACCTCAAACCCACCCACGCACCTCAGTCTCTTCCAGCCACCTCCACTTCTTCTTCTTCTTCTTTCGGTTTTATGGTGGCGGGAAACTAACTTCAATACTGCATTACCGCCACCAGTTGGACTGGGGTGTGGCACTGGAGTCAAACCTTCCAAGAATGATGCACAAAAAAAAAAAAAAAAAAAATCCTAAATTCTCTTAATTAGTCCTGCATTCCTTAAGAATCTGAATATGTAATTAAAACAGATCTCACCTTAGCTTCTTTGTAGAATGTCCTCTAGGATTAAATTTAACTGTTGTCCTTGTAATTGCAATATTAGTCTTTGTCTTTCTGCTTGATATTTAGGACAGTGTAAAATGACATGCTCTATTGTTTCTGGTCTACCACAAAATTCACAAGTGCCATCAGCATGCTTGTTCATTATTAGTTAAGTATTATTTAGTCTTGTGTGTCCAAACCTCATTCTTGAAAACACATCCTCCTCCTCCTCCTTGCTTCTGATAGTGTTCTTGCTCTTTCCCACGTTGTTCTGGATATTATAGAACTGTCCTCCAGTCTGCACATTGTCCCATAATGTTTGCCATTTTTCCTTAACTTTATTTTTAACCATACTTTTAATTTCTGTATTACTGTACTTGATCTCAATATCTTCGCTGGGATTTCTAGCTGCTTGCTTGGCACATGTATCTGCCAACTCATTTCCTACAACTCCTATATAGGCTGGGACCCATACAAGAGCTGTCTTTATCCCTGAATTTAACAGATTGTTTGCAACTTGAATTAGTTCAAATAAAATATCCTGCCTTGATTTTAATTGAAAGGTTTTGATGCTAAGCAATGCTGAGCTGGAGTCTGAAGCAATTACTGCCTTGCTTGGCCTATTAGTTTCCACCAACAGCAGGGCCAACCACACTGCCACCAACTCTGCTGTATAGACAGCTAGGTCATCACTTATTCTCTTGCCTACTTTTACTTTTAATTTTGGGATTACATAAGCAACTTCCATTCTTTTATCATCCATTTTAGAGTCATCTGTATATAAAGTTATTTCCTCTCTGTAATTCTCCATAAAATGGCTCATAACTCTTTATTTATCAATGTCACTTTCCTGCTTCTCTTCTAATAACCTCAAGTCAATGAGCACTTCTTTATCCATGGTGGGACAATTGGTATAGGTACAGTAGGACTAATCTTTATTTCACTAAAGCCCATTTCATAAACTTTATCATTGACCACCCAACCACTTTTAACTTGAGCATTTTCACGCTCTTGGCATTGCTTCAGAACTGATTGACTCATGTGATTTCCATCATGACCCTTCAGGTTTGCCCAGTACACTAGTGCTAACTGATCTCTCCTCAGGTGAAGAGGCATTTCTCCCATCTCTACCTGGACAGCTGTCACTGGTGTGGTTTTGACAGCACCACAGCATGACCTTAATGCTTGATTTTGGACAGCTGTCACTGGTGTGGCTTTGACAGCACCACAGCATAACCTTAATGCTTAATTTTGGACAGCTGTCACTGGTGTAGTTTTGACAGCACCACAGCATAACCTTAATGCTTGATTTTGGACAGCTGTCACTGGTGTGGCTCTGACAGCACCACAGCATAACCTTAATGCTTGATTTTGGACAGCTGTCACTGGTGTGGCTCTGACAGCATCACAGCATAACCTAAATGCTTGATTTTGGACAGCTGTCACTGGTGTGGCTTTGACAGCACCACAGCATAACCTTAATGCTTAATTTTGGACAGCTGTCACTGGTGTAGTTTTGACAGCACCACAGCATAACCTTAATGCTTGATTTTGGACAGCTGTCACTGGTGTGGCTCTGACAGCACCACAGCATAACCTTAATGCTTGATTTTGGACAGCTGTCACTGGTGTGGCTCTGACAGCACCACAGCATAACCTTAATGCTTGATTTGGGATCACATCCAGCTGACTCAGTAGTGTTTTAGCTTCAGACCCATATATTATGCTTCCACAGTCAAATACAGACCTGATCAATCTTGTGTAAATTGTTCTTAGAGCAGGTCTACTTGTTCCTCACTCCACTCTGCTTAGACATTTCATTACATTTAGTCCCTTCTTGCATTTATCAATTACCTTTATATACGCACTGCCCATGTTAGTCTTTGGTCAAACCATATGCCCAAGTATTTAAAGGAGTCCACCCTTTCTAATTCATTAACAGATAATTTCACTTTTTTATACTCAGCCATTTTCTTTCTTGAGAAAACCATTGTTTTGCTTTTCTGAATTGAGATCCTAAAACCCAATCTAATGGACCAATTACGTACTACATCAACTGCTTGCTGAATTTTATTCATTACAAATTAATTATTTCTTCCTCTTTTCCATTAAGCACCATCATCTGCAAACAATGTTACATCCACAAAATTCTCCACTTCCTTAAAGATATCATTTATCATAATGGAGAACAGTAAAGGACTTATAATACTACCTTATTATAGGGTGGAACACCATTCTCTACCTGATACCGCTCACTGGTCACCCCATTTATCCTTACCATTATTGTTCTATCTGACAAGAATTCCTAAACCCATGTAAACACTCTTCCTTTAATTCCCATATGGTTTAATTTAATCAAAAGGCCTTCCTTCCACATCATGTCATAGGCTTTTTCAAAATAAAAATAAAAACAGCCACAACTGATTCCTAATTTACTTCAGCTCTTCTTATAGTGTCCTCTATATAAACTAAATAATCCATGGTACCTCTACCTCTTCTAAAACCACTCTGATCATTTTGGATCAATCCTTTAGTCTCAACTGTATATATACTGTAAGCCTGTCATTTATTATTCTTTCCATGGTTTTGCCCATTTGGGATGTTAGTGCTATTGGTCTGTAGTTGCTAGGAATCTTTGGGTCTTTCCCAGGCTTTTTAATAGGGATAATTATAGACTCTTTCCATACTCTTGGAATTCTTCCCTCGGTCCAGACCTTATTGAAAAGACTCAATACAACTTCCTTTCCTTTATCAGTTCGATTCTCCTACATAGAGTAACAAATCCCATCCCCTCCTGGAGAAGATTTACCTAACTTTTGTAGTGCATTATTGAGTTCAGTTATAGTAAATAATTTATTCATCATCCCTCCAGTCACTTCTTCATTCTCAGAGTCATGCTGAAACTTTTCAACTGTTTCTGCTCTTGCTTTCTTTTCCTGTTGGCTAAGATTTTCAGTACTGTGTACCTTACTAAATGTCTTTGCTATTATCTCTGCTTTGCCAATATTACTAGTGATTATATTTTGGTCAACAATCAGCATAGGGTATCCATATTCTCTTCTATTCCCTTTCATTTTCTTTATCATGCCCCAAACTGGAGTAGTTCTTCCTATAGAATCACAGAACCTTCTCCAACAACCATTCTTAGCCTCCCTTATGGTTTTCCTAACAATTGTTTGAGCTTTCTTAAATTCAATCAAATTTTTTAAAATTATGCGTTCTTTTCAAAACTTTAAAAGCTTTGTTCCTATCTTTTATTGCTTTTTTGCAATCATTAGACCACCATGGTACTATTTTGCTTAGATTCTTAGGTCTAGATTTAAGAATGGCTATGCTTGCAGCAGTGATTATGCCCATGCTGACATCTTTGCATAAACTTTCAATATCCTTATTTATATCAATTACTTCCAGTATTTCATCACTGTTCTCTCTAAATTTGTCCCAATGTGCTTTCTCTAACATCCATCTCTCATTTTTAACTTCATGCTCAATTGCAACTTCCATTCTTACCTGAATTTTAATAGGGAAGTGATCACTGTCTATTGCATTGTCATTCAATACCTTCCACTCACACTTGTCTGCTAGTGTTATTATCACGATCAGGGCCACACGGCAACGTAAACTACATCTAACGCGTTGCCAAAACCAACAAAGGGTTTGATACTCGTTAGTCTAGAGGGATCACAGACCTAACCCAACTCAAAAAGCCCAGACCAGTGACATTCCTACGGTGTTGCGTGAATCGGGAACTTGTCCCTGTGTCAGCATGTGTGCAAAGTGTTGGCTGAAGCTAGGTAAAGGCCGCAGGAGGACTGACCCGGCCTACATCGCAACACGTTGGTTTCTCCCAACCAGGGCCAGCTCACGCGAATGCTCCCAGAGAGCGACCTGCCGACGCGGTGATGTATCTTCGGGCCTTAGGCTAAGATGTCCAGTGTAGAGGTAAAAGTGCCTCCGCACGACAATGAAACAAAACAAAAGCATATAATGTATTGTGCACAGAAATCAAAAGAAAAATGTCCTCAGGGGCGAGAACCGAATGCGTTGCTGCCACCACGCCAACTCTCCGTGTTCTCCGTCAGACCTCGCGCTGCCATAATCAAACTCTCGTAGCAGGTGATGGAGCAGCTTGGGCCACGCCCATCAATTAGCCGGGTCACCCCCCCTGCGGCATGTCAGTATCAGTGACTGGCCCTAGCGCTACCTGACTTCGTAACAGTTATGGTAGTTAATGTGAGTCCAATTGCTGATTCTGTACCTCAAGCCACATCCAATCTAGTGCCTGAACCATCATTCAGACAAACTAACTCTTCCTCATCCATTAATTCTACAACTACACCCCCATTGACATCATTCTTATCCCCCCACAATGGGCTGTGTGCATTGAAGTCACTACACCATACCACCCTCCCTTTTGTATCCTTCCAAATTTCTGCCAACTGACTTACTTCTAATTGTTAACATGGGCTATAGAAATGTATAATTTCCATATTGCCTTCATTTGACCAAACCTTATGGTGTATTCTAGATCTTCCCCCCCTATATATAATGCCCTCTTGTACAAATGTTATGACTCCCCCACCTTTTCTATTTTCTCTATCTCTCCTTATTGAGGTATATCCTTTAATAATAAAATCCAGTTTGGGAATCAACCAAGTTTCCTGTATACGTATAACATTAGGTTTTACACTTAAATTATCAACATTTTTTGAATTCCTGCCCATTTGCTATCAAGCTCCTCGCATTCCATTGTAATATAATCAAGACCATTATCCTGACCCAACCCATACTTGAGATTGTTGTACCTCTTCATTTAAAGTGTCTCTGATTCCCACATCAATTCAATAACATCCAAAAATTTCTCAGCAGATTTGACTATTATCTTAATTCTCTCGTTTTGGCTTGTAGTCTGTGCTGAGCAGTTAATGGCCTCAGCCATGAACAACACAAAATTACTTTTAGACAAAACCAGCATTTCTTCTTTAATTTTGTCACATTTTGCACTCTGACTCCTCTCTTTTACAGCTGGGGCTGGACCTGCTACTACCTTTTTAACAGTCTTTGCAGCTTCCGCGTAGGATAGCCCTTGGGTAACTTTGAGTCGCTGTACCTCTTGCATTCTCTTGCTCACTTCACATCCTCTGTATGCTGAGGTATGTTCTTCCCCACAATGACAAGATTTTAATTTTGCCTCTTCATCGCATTGACCATATTCATGCCCTTTACTGCACCTTTGTTTCCCTTTACACACTGCGGCTACATGCCCAGATTTTTGGCACTTAAAGCATCTAAGTGGTGGCGGAATATACATTTTGACTTCATAACTCATGTATCCTATAAATACCCTTTCAGGAAGTTTATGTTCTTCAAATGTTAGCACAATTGAAAGGCTATCTGTGATAATTCCGTCTTGTCTCATTTTAGGCGCTTTGCGTCCTTTATCTTGACATTAGTTATGGTTTCTTTGACATCATCCACTGATTCCTTTAACGGGATCCCTGAAATTACTCCCCAAACTACTTTCTTGTCAAACACCACCGAACACTTGACTTTGTTACCATTTATTTTATTAACTTTGATTGCATCTCTTTGCTGTGCTTCATCCTTAAATCTAACCATAAGACATCCATTTCTTAACTTCCTAGCGCTTCTTACCTCGCCTAATTCCTTGTACAGCGTGTAGATCCCTCATTAAGCAATTTCACAAACACTCTATACTCTGTTCTACTCCTTAACACTACATTAGACATACTTCTTTCTTCCTCATGACTTTGATTTGTTTACTCCTTTTCCCCCGCTTTTTACCCCTAGATGCTATCCATGATTCATTTCTTCCACTGACTTCTATTCCCTCCATTTCCTCACATTCTATTCCTGAAAATTCACTTCCCCTTGCATACTCCTGACCATTCCCAGTCCAGTTGCCACCAACCGCCTCTACGATACTTCCTTCACTCGTTTCAGCCATCCTTTCCCCGTCCCCGGCCGTAACCGGCAGTCATTCTTCCTCTTCGTCAACCATCAATTTGCTTTATTGAATATACGTCTTATGTTACAGATTGTTCCTTAAAGTTGACACAACAAATTCAATAAATAGATTCCCAAATGTAATCTCACTGACCACATCTCCTCTACCACAGAACTCAACTACTGCCAATCCTCACCACCTCCACTTCCAAACTTCAGATCCTTTTGTATGGTGCAGCCTGGTGGAGTCAATGAGGCCATCAGCTGCTCATTAAGCTTGAGTGTCAGATTACAGGTGTAGACACAGAAGCTGGATGATCAGCAAGTGCTTGAAAGTTCCCAGGACGTAACAGCGGCTTACATGAGCATGATTTTTAAGCGCCTGGGGCAAGTTGGACTACAATTGCTCATTTATTAGCATAAATTATACTGGCTGAGTAGGGTTCCCAAGAGTTCAGAATGACACAATAGGCCATTTGTGTGTGATACCATAGTGCCCCTTAAAATGCGATTCTCAAATAGGCTGCAGAGCATCATATCTGCGATTCTCTGTAATTACTAGTCAATAAATAGCGTTATTTCTGCCATGTTGACATGTTTTAGGCTTGAGTGAACATTAGCCATCTCATTAACATGACCCCAACGTTAAACAACGGCAAAAAAGCTAAATTTAACGGTAGAATGTTGAACATTTGCACCTAACATACGTAGTATTCAAGGGGTTTAGTGCCTTAGAATAATTTAAATAATTTAAATGTGTTTAAGTAATTTTAAAAGAGTGTTTTCCTGCTGTTGATTGCTTTGAATTCTTGGTTTGTTTTTGTTTTTGACTACGATGCAACCATCCTAATATTTATTGATATATGCAGGGTATGACAACGCCAACTCCGACGGCCGTCATAGCTGTTCCTTTGAGCCACACGAGCTCTAACGTCATAGGCATACCGTCTGGCATAGTAATGCATATTAACACATACACGCACACCGCTGTACATAAGATGGCACAGCATTTCCCATTTCACTTTAAAAGAACTTCGTTTGCGAGGTGAAATTCACAAAGTCGGGCACTTCCGGTGCAGGGTGACTCGGTGAAAACAAAACCCACATGGCCCGTGAAACCGAATTGAAAGTGATGCGAACAAAGTAATAATCCATCAAAAACATGCCCAAGTCTTGTGTAGTGTTTGGTTGTTTGAATCACAACATGAAACAGGGAGAGAAAATTCATTTTATGTACTTCCAAAGGAAAGTAAGTGGCGTGAAGCATGGATAAAAGCTGTCAAAAGACAGAACCCTGATGCATACATGCCAACGCTACCGCTTTTGGCAGCAGACTGCCACTTTCAGGGCATTTCATTCTGAAAAAAAAAAAAATGCCCCAAAAGCGGTAGAGTTGGCATGTATGTGGCAGCAAGTGGGAACTGTCAGCTCATGCAGTGCTGTGTAGGAAGCATATTATGGGAGGTAAAATAGTAAATAGCTAAATATTTCATTAGCTGGGAATTAACTGGGAATTACTTTTGCCATTTGCTGTCATGCTTTTAATTAACAACTCTAAGTACCTGCAATATTTAGTGTCTGTGACACAATGATGATCAAAATAGTCAAATGAAATCTCTAGTACCTGATAATAAATCCTACACACTGTATTTACTCGCAAAAAAAAAATCGCAGGTACAAATACTAATAAAGTGGATTAGAAAGAGACATTTGTTGATGAGATATCATGAAGACGAACACGCAAGGTTAACAGCGGCCTTGCCAGATGTGCAGTTCAGCTTTCTGCCACTAGGTGTCCTCACCTTCCTCAATGATATCTGGGGCGGCCGGCCGTCCCGCTTGTACTAACTGCCATTAGATATCAATGGGAGAAATTTTGTTGTTAGCTTCATCGACTTCTCTATCGTCGTTTGTGTGACAAAGACATCTGATAAGTGAGGTATACATGGATAAAGACTCCAACTATCAACTTCTGGGCAGAAAAATGGGCATTTTGGAATATTAAATGCATTTCTCCACCGATAAACACCCCCGGGTAGCTCAGGTGCTCTTCCTCTCCACCAAAATCACACCAGCGCATGTGTAAATTAACAGAAAGGTAAGATTCACGAAACTTTATTGATCTTCGAGGGAAAATTTTCAAGGCAAGCAGAGCAATTAAATGTGAAGATGTTTCTACCGCACCTGCCCAGTTTGAGAAGATTATTGGATTCGTGGAGAAAACCTGGATTTATTCAGTGAGTAAAGCAGCTAATCGTCTTAATTTGTTAGCTAAGAACTAGAGGAACAGAAGAACTATCGGACAACATTTTTGCAGTTAGCTGTATACTGAAGGCACTATCACTTACCTAAAAAGTTATAAGCTGTTTTATAATACGCGTCCAGATGAATGATTGTCGTCTTACCTAATCAGGGAGAACAAGCAGCATCTGTTACCTGTGGAGTGACTCGAAGTGAACCTTTCGTTAATCATGAAAATGACTGAGTAACAGGTCAGGACTAATAATTGTTTAAAATGGATGTTTTGTCTACACCATTTCTCAGTTCTGCGGAATTTACCTCATGATTTCATCGCAGTTACACTTAACAAAAATATAAACACAACACTTTTGTTTTTGCTCCCATTTGTCATGAGATGGACGCAAGGATCTAAAATTCATTCCAGATACACAATATTACCATTTCTCTCAAACATTGTTCACAAATCTGTCTAAATGTGTGATAGTGAGCACTTTTGCTTTGCTGAGACAATCCATCTCACCTCACAGGTGTGCCACATCAAGATGCTCATCAGACACCGTGATTAGTGCACAGGTGTACCTTAGACTGTCCACAATAAAAGGCCACCCTGAAATGTGCAGTTTTTGCTTTATTGGGGGTCTGGGGACTCAGAACCAGTCAGTATCTTGTGTGACCACCATTTGCCTCATGCAGTGCAACACATCTTCTTCGCATAGAGTTTATCAGATTGTCAATTGTAGCCTGTGGAATGTTGGTCCACTCCTCTTCAATGGCTGTGCGAAGTTGCTGGATATTAGTGGGAACTGGTATGCGCTGTCGTATACGCCGGTCAAGCACATCCCAGACATGCTCAATGGGTGACATGTCAGGAGAGTATGCTGGCCATGGAAGAACTGGGACATTTTCAGCTTCCAAGAATTGTGTACAGATCCTTGCAACATGGGGCCGTGAATTATCTTGCTGAAACATGAGGTGATGTTCATGGATGTATGGCACAACAATGGGCCTCAGGATCTCATCACGGTATCTCTGTGCATTCAAAATGCCATCAATAAAATCCACCTGTGTTCTTCGTTCATAACAGATGCCTGCCCATACCATAACCCCACCACCAGCATGGGCCACTCGATCCAAAACATTGACATCAGTAAAGCGCTCGCCCACATGACGCCACACACGCTGTCTGCCATTTGCCCTGAACAATGTAAACCGAGATACATCCGTGAAGAGAACACCTCTCCAACGTGCCAGACGCCATCGAATGTGAGCATTTGCCCACTCAAGTCTGTTACGGCGACGATCTGGAGTCAGGTTAAGACCCCAATGAGGACGACGAGCATGCAGTTGAGCTTCTCTGAGACGGTTTCTGACAGTTTGTGCAGGAATTCTTTGGTTATGCAAACCAATTGTTTCAGCAGCTGTCTGAGTAGCTGGTCTCCGACGATCTTGGAGGTGAACCTGCTGGATGTGGAGGTCCTGGGCTGGTGTGGTTACACGTGGTCTGCGGTTGTGAGGCTGGTTGGATGTACTGCCATAATCTCTGAAACGCCTTTGGAGACGGCTTATGGTGGAGAAATGAACATTCAATGCCCGAGCAACAGATCTGGTTGACAATCCTGCTGTCAGCATGCCAACTGCATGCTACCTCAATGCTTGCGCCATCTGTGGCATCAGGTGTTACAGGAATTTTATGTTTTTGCAAAAATTCTTCGGAAGTTAAAAGAAGACCGTTCTGATTAAATAGTTGATCAACCAATACAATATTTTAATTAAACCAGTATTCTAAATGAAGAGATTTGTTTTTATATAGAATGTCCTTGTTATTCCATATGTTAGAGCTATGAGGTGAGAAATTGTGTTTGTAGATGAGAGTCCATGATAGGAAGGCCTGGCGATGAAAAGCAGAAATCTTGACAGGGATTTTTTCAATATTATAGTTACAGATAAGGAAAAAATTTAAACCACCAAGCTTTGACAGTATCTGGAGAGGTAGAGTATTCCAGATGGAGGTAGTGTTTCTGAAAAATTGCCTCAGCCAATTAATTTTAAATGTTTTGTTTCAAGTGTGAAAATCCAAAAAGTTTAACCCACCATTATCGTTAGAGTTTATGTTTACCGAGTTCTTTACGTAATGGGTCCCATTTTCCCAAATAAAATTAAAAAGCATTTTGTCGATTTCCTTGAATAATTTGTTATCCATTTGCAAGGCCAAAGCAGCATATGTCAATCGGGATATTCCCTCTGCCTTTGTTAATAGAACTCTGCCCCTCCCTTAAGAGCCATTGATTAAGGACAAATTTGGACAGGGTACCCTAGGATCATCTACCCCACAAAGTTTGGTCACCCTAGCTTCAGTGGTGGCTGAGCTGTCGTGTGGACAGATACACACACACACACGCACACACATACGCGCAGACACACACACAGACAGACGGTCGTGGGTAAAAATGTCCAGTAAAAGATGTGACAACGCAGTGCAGAAATGGAAAAATCAATGGGAGAAGCAGCAACAGGAGTCACAGCTTTTGAAAAAAAATCCCTAGGCTGACGGGATATTTTAGAGCTTCAAGCAGCTTCTTATAAATGTGTCTGTGAACCTTCATTTAGTGACATTGACAATGATTAGATATTCCCAGACATATACCAAAGTTCTGTCTTTTGACATATATAAAGTACATGCACAGTTATACATAAAATTTGTAATCTTTGATATAAAGCTGTGTTGGTTATAAATTGGAAAAGAAGTAGTCAGTACAGTGTATAGTTTTGTAGTGTTGGTGAGTTTCAGAAAATAACAAATTCTCTACATTTTTGCATTACTAACAGAATTGTAGAGCAGGATTCAGTGTTAATTCTCAGATTTCCCTAGGGTATGGTGCTTGGGTATGAAAAAGGGCACAGCAGTCCCGTCTATCAAGTGGTTGTCCTGATAAAGGGCACAGAAGTCCTCGCAAGCAAGCAGCACCCTGCCAAGAGAAGGGCAGCTCATTTGTAGAGGTAACTTGCATGCCTTCATTCCTAACACCTGCCCATGATGTCTAGCCTATGAGATGCCCGCTGGTTGGGAGGGCGGGGTTTCTTTTACAGACTTCCCATTTCTGTGCATACCAAGCCATGGGTGTTGACGCAACTCTTGCGCCATATAGGCTGCAGCCTGAAATTTAAAGACAGACAAGCTCACTATCAATGGCTTGTAAGCAGCCCTGTAGAGACCCTGGATGCAGTGTAGTAGGGCTTGCCTCGGGCTCAGCTGGCTCCGTGGGTAACATCAACTCGGACCCAACGAAGAAGATCATGGATGTCTGGTCAAGGCCAAGGAACACCTCTGGTGCGCACCACCAGGTGCCGCCAACTCACAATCGAATTCCAAAAACAGATTGATGGATGGAGCTAGTCACATGCTGTGTTGAAATAATTTTTCTTTGGATAACATGAAAAGTATAAAACAGTTTTAACTTTTGTACTATGCATTCTGTCTTCATGAACACGATTGTGTGACAAAGTTTTTTTTTAGAGTTCAAATTACGGACTTTTATTTTATGTAAGTGTACATATACTGGTGACGCATGTCTGCATACATACTTACGGTGGTATGCCTTTTACCTTAGTTCTTTTTTTGGCATTTAAAAATTGTGGGACACTTTTTCACATTGTGATTACTGAGTGACGCAGGCATAAGCTATTTTAAAGTTTTGATTGCGTGAAACTTCACATATGAGCTAATCCAGGGCTGCCCAACCCTGCTCCTGGAGATGTTCTGTCCCTGTAGTCTTTCCCTGTGAGCCTAATTTACCATGCCAGATTATTCTAATTAGCAGTAATACCATATCTCCACCTGTTGAATTAGGAGTGTATTTCTAGTGCTGGAGTGAAACTCGACAGGACGGTTCATCCCCTGGAACTGAACTGGGTAGCCCTGAGTTAAATACATATCTTATATCATTGTGTCAGTCCCTATTTGGTCAGACAGTGATGAAGTCATTACTTACCAACCAATTCTGGATCATCGGTAAACTCATACATATGTTGACCATTAAGCTAGGGAATAATTTTAGGATAGGAACTGAAAATGGTTGATGCAGTGAAATGTTTAAGTATGCCTGTTGCTTTAGATCATGGCTGCAGAAATGTTTGAGAGATTTACCATTCTGAAAGTTCTCAATTCAACCCCAATACACCCAACTCTACCCATCAGCAGCTGTGTGAGATCTCTCCCCATTAATTGTGTTCACCTCTCTCAGGATTGGCATGGAAACCAACAGGACAATAGATCTCCTGCAACAGATGCCGGGCTTTACTGAAGTCTATGTAGCAAATGCAGAGAAAAATACTTGAACTGCAACTTCCTCATTGCCAAACATTTTGATGAAGGTCAAACTATCATAAATGCACGAAATATCATTTGCAGAAATTCCAGAGCATCCAAAGGGACATAACATGAAATTTTTGGAGAGATACATTTGTGTTCCCTCGCAATTACAATTTTTGTTCACTTGCCAATGATTTGGATTACCTCGCAATCCTTTAGCATTCCATTTCAATATGCAATAGTATACTCGACTGTAGCCAGTCTCTCACTCTTTCCATGGTCCCAGCGTGGATCAACTTCTTGAATTTTACTTTGAACGAGGCATCAAATTGTAATGGCTGATAGAATCGAGAGGCTAAGTGCAGCGGTAGGAGACAACCAGAGCAGCACCGACTTAAAACACTCACAGAGAGAGAGACAGACTAAACAACAGAGACAGCTCTCGTGCTTCCAAAAGGACGTCCAACCATCCGAAACAAGGAAGCAAAGCGAAAGAGGGAGAAAGAGGAAGTATCTTGGGAACCAAGAAGAGAAAGCACCGAAATAGAGCAACAGAAAGGTAGAGAGGGAAAGGAAGAAAAGGGAATTTCCCTAGAGAAAGGGGAACCAAAAAAATAATGCAAAGATATTTTGCCAACAACACCTGACCACAGATGTCTTCTGGCTGCTGTGTTAGCTAAAATCAGACACTCCAGCGAGGGAGGCATGGCAGACATCCGACTTATATAGACCCAGAGGAAGGTGCCACAAAGAGAGTCTAAAAAACCACAAACACAGTCAAAACCATGACAGGAGTCCCCGCCCCCACTGAGGAACGGCTCCTGATGTTCCCATGGAACCCTGGGCAGGGAACTCAGATATCAGGTTGGGATCCAGGATATCCTGAGAAGGGACCCAGGACCGGTCCTCAGGACCATATCCCTCCCAGTCCACCAAAAACTGGACCCCGCCACCAACACGCCTCTTGGCCAGAATGCAACGCACGGTGTAACACAGGCCCCCCCTCAATCATCCGGGGCGGCGGTGGCGGTTTGTCGACCATTGCCAGGATGCTTGAGCTAACTGGTTGAAGCCGAGAAAAATGAAAGGAGGGGTGAATACACAAGGATCTCGGGAGCTTTAATCGGACAGTGACAGGGTTGATCTTCCGTACTACACTGCCCGGCCAAAAAAAAAGTTGCACACTCAAATATTTAGCTGGAATCCCTGTAGCTTTGATTACAGTGTATATTTGTCTTTTCATTGTTTTGACAATTATATGCAATGCCAGAACATTTATTTTTGATCAAAAATGCCATAAGTTTTGGCCGAGATCTTGTCTTCTCGACATAATGGTTGAAGCACTCAGTGGTCTTTCTTAAGCACATCCCAGTGACTTTTAATGTGTTTAAGGTCAGGACTTTGTGGTGGCAAATTTGTTTGTGAAAATGATTCCTCATACTTGTTTTTGTCATTCATGGTTTTCTTTGCAAAATACAGGCCAATAACTTGCCCGTTCTGAAATACTGTAACATCTTTTCCACCATCAGGGGATGCGTCTTCCGACATGATTTTTTAAGAAATGAGTAGAGATGCGCTTCGGTCAGTCAGGGTTAAAATGATTATTGCCTGCTGAGACATATTAATAACCACAATAATGATCCAATTATAGAATTTGTTCATTAATTTCCGAACGGTGACCTTTTTTTTGGCCGGGCAGTGTATCTTGAAAGGACTAATGAAGCGAGGAGCCAACTTCCGTGACTCCACTCTCAAAGGAAGGTCCCGAGTGAGAAGCCAAACTCTCTGGCCAACCCGATAAGATGGGGCCAAACGGCGCCTTCTATCAGCGGCGGCCTTCTGTTTCCACCCAGTGTGCAACAGAGAAGACCGGACCCTGGCCCAGACCGACCGACAACGCCGAAAAAAATGATTAACTGAGGGAACTTCTGAATCCATTTCAGTCTCCAGAAAAAGCAGAGGCTGATAACTCAACTGAGCCTCAAATGGGGAAAGGCCTGTGGAGGAGTTACACAGCGAATTATGGGCGTATTCAGGCCATGCCAAAAAACAACTCCACGAAGAAAGACTGTGAGACCGCTAGACACCGAAGTGTATTTTCTTGTAACTGGTTAATACGCTCTGTCTGCCCATTGGTCTCAGGGTGGAAACCAGACGAAAGGCTCACAGGGGCTCCTAGCTGGTTGCAGGAAGCACGCCACAATTTTGCCGTACACTGCGGGCCACGGTTCGAGACCACATCCTGATGCAGAGCTGCCGGAATTACCGCCTCCGAAAAGGGATCGCGGCCAGAGAAGTTGTAAATTTGTGACACGGCATCAGGCTTGATGTTTTCAGAGTTGGGGTTTTCGTAAAGTTAAAGCGATTGAAAAACAATGCCCACTGTGCCTGCCAGGAATTACGTTACTCAGTCTGCTTTATATATTGGAGAATCTTGTGATCCGTCCAAACCACAAACGGATGTTCAGCCCCCTCCAATTCCACCACTCTTCCAATGCTAACTTGACTGCTAACAACCCCCAGTCACCAATGCTGTAATTCTGTTCCGCTGCCGACAATAACCGGGAGAGGTAGGCGCAGGGATGCAACTTATTGTCCCAAAGCAGGCGCTGGGACAAAATCCCACCCACTCCGACCTCCGAACCATCAACCTCCATCACAAATGGGTGGAGGGGTCGGGCAAAACAAGAATGGGCTCAGAGCTAAATCATTTCTTTAACTTCTGAGAAGCAGCCTCAGCTGCTGGAGACCAAGCAAATGACAAGGAGTCATTCTTCTTAGTAAGCGCAATAATGGGGGCAGCCACCACACTAAAATTGCAGGTAAACCTACTATAAAATTTAGCAAAGCCCAACCTCCTTAAAATTTTGAGGGGCAAGCTAATTCCTGACTGGTGCCACCTTACCCAGGTCCATGCGGATCGACCCTGCTGATACAATGAAGCAAAGGAATGAGACTGTCCTGGCATAAAAAATGCATTTTTCAGCCTTGACAAAAAAGTTTGGCTTTAAGGAGGGCCTCAAGCACTTGTCTGACGTGTTGTTATTGCTCCAAGAGAGTTGATGAAAAAAATCTGAATATGGTCAAGGTAGACAAAGATGAAATTCTCCAACATCTCTCGGAGGACATCATTCACAAGTGCCTGGAACACAGAGGGGGCGTTAACCAATCCGATAGACATGACAAAATATTTGTAGCACCCGTCATGGGTATTAAAAGCTATTTTCCATTCTTCCCTCTCCCGGACTAAATTGTATGCTTTGCGGAGGTATAATTTATTGAAAAACAAGTGCAGAGTTCCTTTAGGGCAGAGGGTACCGATTCTTAATGGTTATGTTGTGCAAGCCCCTGTAATCGATACAGGGCCTCAAACCGCCATCATTTTTCTCAACCATGAAGAACCCCACTCCAGCAGGAGACATAGAGGGTCAGATAAAACCATTAGCTAGAGCCTCCTGAATATACTTATGCATTGCCTTACGTTCTGGCCCTGACAGTGAGTATAACGCACCCCTGAAGGGAGTAGTACCATTGAAAAGTTTGATCTCACAATCGTCACGATGCCGAGGCATAGACGAAGCTCGTGGTTTGCTGAAAACTTCTGCGAGATCAACATTATCACTTGGAACATTGGGAGGTAAACCAAAGTTCAGCATGGCCCCTACCCCTACACACCAATCTTGTTCAGAACCCAACGACTCAACAACTGACTCAGAGTCAGAAAAGTCCTGACTCGAAATCCTCCTCTTCTGGCTGCCGCCAGTGAAATTGAGGATCCCACTGAACTCTTCCTCTGTCCCATAATCTAAATTGGGTGTGTTAAGGCGAGACACTACAGGTGAATATGGCAAAAATTTTAAATAATAGATATCATCATGAAACTTCCTCAGTTGATTACTTGCAATAGTATGAAAAAAATTTGTATTACAAGTTTTTGAAATTTTTACGTTTAAATATGCAAATCAGGCATTATCTCATTAAATATGCGCTAATTTGCATATATTTTAGGAAGATAAATCTAAACATCTGATAAAGTCGGGTGCAAAATTCTTTTTTCATTTTGTTAACATATCAGATGAAAAAACAATTACTGATGGATTTAAGGATATCTGCTTTTATTACTGAGAAAATCAAAATATGCTGTCCATGGCCTCAAAAAATCAATTTTCGCCATATTTTTGGGAATAAAATGTCTCATAAATCAGGCTAGGGATGATATATTAACAAATCCCTCTCTAAATATCTTCAGAATATTGCTAAGTGTATAACTGCAAAGTTTGGTATACATAGGTACTAAAGAGGCAGAGAAGTTAGACTTGGAGGATGACAAAAAACTTGTTTTGAGAAAACGGCATTCAAAGATTTACATAGGGGAATATAATGCATTTCTGTTGGAAACAATTGCTCACAAACAGAATAAATGTTCAGGCCCTTAAAAATAGTAATGTGGTATATTTTAAGCTCATGAAAATTGATAATTTAATAACATAACAGGCATCTAAGGCCTACACCTGTAGTTATTCAACTAATAAACATTTTGGCCTGCACTGCACAAACTTGCAGATAAAACTCACGTCAAATGCAACAACACTTGTACTCTCACTCTACAATCACATAGATCAGTGGTCTTCAACGTCGTTCCTAGGGACCCACAGTGTATGCTGATTTTTGTTCCGACCACAAATTGTTATCACAAGATTTTAACAAGTTGTTAATGTCTTAATTAGTTGTTTTTCATATTTAGCGTTGTTACTTACTATTTTTAGCCAAATGTTTCATAGAAACATCCATACATGCTTTGAAAAATAAAATATCCTTGAAGATTGTGGTTTTATTTCTAAACTGCAAAAAATTTCCAGCATTGTAACATTTGAAACTGATCAAATTAGACACAGAAGAACTCAGTAAACCCCAAATTGGGCTGAGAGACACAACTGTTTCAAGTTCTTTCAAAAAACTTCAGGTGAATTAATTAGATTAACACAAAGCTGGTTTGACTCTTTACCATTTGCTTGTCGAATAAATTTGTCTTGATGTGCCAATTAGTTATCACCAAGTAGGAGCCAAGTACATCTTTAATTTGATTAGTTACATTGTTTTCTCTCATTTTATGTTATTTCCAATGCATAGCAATGTGGGTATGGCATTTTTTTATTATGGATGGCGAACACGGATATTTGTCTTATCTTGTGAATTAAGAGGGAAAATAACTGCTCTAAGCATTAAATACACTTAATTAAGACTAATGAACAGCTCGTTAAAATCCTGCGATTACAACTGTGGTTAGAACAAAAGCCAGCATACACAGTGGGTCTCCAGGAACAACGTTGAAAACCACTGGTGTAGATGTAAAGACGCTTCATCTGCACGAGTTTCCCCTTTGCAATTACTGCACTTGAGCAATAAACTGCTGCAGAACCCATGATTTTCTGTATCAACGTTTATTGACCCGGCGCAGCGCAAGTAGGACTAAAGGCTATCAGCTTTCACGCATTCGCTGTTTAAGCGTCATATTCACGTTCCCGTCCCGTATGTCAGCAACCATTCAACCAGCGCGTTTGTAAGAGACTCTCAAGTGGAATTGAAGTACTTGTGCATGGAGGTTTATCAGTTTCACAAGCGTTTCGATGGATTTCACCACTAGTGACATGGAAATAATTATTACTCCAGACTTTTCACGCTTTTCTTTACTCAGGGGTTGAAAGCAATGGAATTGCATAAAAACGTTTCAAATTGTCCTATTTGATTTAAACAACCTGAACGATCGTGGAATACATGCATTGCGTTGATTGACTAATTGCTGACCACGGCACGGGAATACAAGCATGCCACCAAATCTCAAACAAACAAACATGCCGGGCAGGAGGCGGGTGATCACTGTGCTCAGTGTAAGTGCATTGGGATTCTCTTATGAGCGCGATTCTCACCCTAAGCTGTAAAAGAGGCCCCTTTACACCTTTTCTTTATCTCATGACGTTTTACACAGAGGTTAAAGAAAAGTGGTTTGTGATTAGATGATTGGATGCGATTACTTAACTATGCATCCGCAGCAAGCGAAAGACGGAAGTGTCAGAGCGCACCACGTGATGCATCTGAGCGAATCACGTTAGCAGAAACCCGCAGTAGCCAATGAGATTTTGTCATTAGCTTTAAATCCCCATATGAACTTTCACAATTCGTGACTGACAGAAAGGAAATGCCCTTATTTGGATTACACAGCTTTGTGCAGGAGAATCAGAGCTTTTCAACGATACCGAACATGACTGACTTCAGTGAAGAGGCGAAGTACTGTTCGTTGCCTTGGAATGCTAACTTTTTGGTAAATTCGGAAGAAACTCACTGCCGCAGGTAGACAAAATGAAATAAAATAAACGTCTAAATGTATAATTTTGATGTTTTCTTTATTGCAGTTTGAAAGAATACATATTCAAGGAGTAAACTAGCCCAAAATCTCAAATTTGACCATTGCATGGAAAATCCATGTTTTTGCCTGCCGTGTCTCGCCTTAAGTAAACCTACCTCCTCGTCATCACTCCAAGCATCAGCCTGCCCCATGGGTTGACGTTCACGGTGGCACGCCAGAATCTCACTACAGTGAGACCTACAGTCAGAGCCTTACTGGACGACTGGATTATTTTGACTGCCCAAAACGATATGTGGCCTATGTTCAAGTAACCAAGAATGACCTTAAACCAAAGGAAAAACCAGGGAATTAATTAGGAAAAAACAAACTCTCTCTGAATGACCGCCAAATGGGATAAGCATAGTCATTAATTCAGAGACCTTAGTTATAAGCCCCGATCCCAACGAGCAACCATCCAGAAATCTGACTGTGCAAGGAATGCAAGAGAGAGCAAATGGGAATGGAATGTTTCTTTGCCCACTCTGCATCCATAAAACAATCAACGGCCCCTGTATCCAAAAAAGCCTCAACAATTATTCTCTGCTCCCCCGCAGTTAATTCCACTGAAATAAAAGCTCATAAGGGAGATTGAGCCTGTCCCTCTAGCGCTCCCCATACTGCTAGAGAGACTTCCAGTTTCCCTTGAGGTCAGGACAGCGGGGATGGATATGCCCCGGCTTGTTACAATGATGACAAATTATTTTTTTGCGAACAGGCTTACAATTCTGGCTCTCATATGAACCATCAACCTGCATGGGCTCACTAGGAGTCGGAATTTCAGTGGCCAGAGTAGGGGCTTGCTTGCGTGTTGTAAGGTGAATTAACCCCTTTGCTAGTAGGAGCCAGTGCAGTTTGTTTCTCCTTGTTGTGTTTGCAGATATGATTATCGATCCACGCAGCAGTACGAACCAATGAATCTAAAAATACACAAGGCTCTAACGTCACTAGGGCATCCTTTACTTCCTCCACCAAAGCCTGAATAAAAACAGTCATATGGGGTCCTTCTGGCCACCCGGTCTCCGTGTCCAAGGTATGGAAAGAAATAGAAAACTCTGCGATGCTCTCAGAGCCCTGCCTCAAATGCATCAGACGTGAAGCTGCAACCTGACCACACATGTCCTGATCAAAAACAGAAATCATCTCCCTCACAAGAGTATCTATCGAATGAACAACCAGCGATCTTGATCGAATGAGTGGCCCCACCCAAGTGAGGGCTGTGACGGACAACAGGAATAGAATAAACAAAACCCCCGATTCTTCATTCAAGATCCGTGAGGGTTGCAATTTAAAAAATATTTCACATTGTGCTATGAAATCCTTACATTTTCCTGCCTCGCCTCTGTATCTTGGGGGTAACTGGAGTTTAGGCTCTCAGGGAAGGTGTGTGGATTGTGCTTGTGAAATATTTTGTGTTATCTGAGCAGATAATGTTCTAATACTCTCGGTGAGACTTAAAAGGATGTTTTCATGTCTCTGGATAGCATACACCTGTTGGTGAACTCTCTGCCAGCTCTGCCTGTTGATTGCTTTAACCTGTAAGGCCCTTGCTATACCCTGTTAGCACTGTAATGAGAATAGAGGCCACTAGATGGCAGTATTTACCTTTTTTTGTTAAGCCCAGACTGGAGTTATGTTTAGACATGTCCTGGGCATGTCTGGGGAAAGTCCCCGAAAATAAAAAAAAAGAGGTCTAAATGTGGGTGAGGTCTGCAAAAGAGTATATAAGGAGTAGAATTGAGACAGTAAAGTAGTAGGAGAAATCGCAAGAAGAAGGATACATGTAACCAGACCTGTCATTTCTGTTCAAGACCTGTGAAGTTTCTTTTGTGGATTTTTGCCTGCGTTTGAGCATTTTCCTCACCCAGGACATCACCAAGCCACCCCACCAAAACAAGGGACTGTAAATATTTCTGTTTTTTTTTTAATATATTCAATCTTGGTCATTAGTTGTAGGTTATTGTTAGTTGTTGTCTTTGTTAATTAAATGTGTTTAAGTTTTTTAAACTGTGTCTGTCATCCCTTGCTGTTGCTGTTGTGTTGAAAATGTAATAACAAATTGGGGCCATAACAGCACCCACAGTTGATTAGCAACAATCGTCTCTGGCATATCCGCTGTTGGCAACTCCATATCTGGCTGGAGTGTTCTGTAATGGCCGATAGAATTGAGAGGCTAAGTGCAGCGGTTGGAGAAAACCAGAGCAGCACGGACTTAAAAAAAACACTCACAGAGAGAGACACAGACTAAACAAAAAAGACAGCTCTCGTGCTTCCAAAAGGACATCCAACCATCTGAAACAAGGAAGCAAAGCCAGAGAGGGAGAAAGAGGAAGTATCCCGGGAACCGAGAAGAGAAAGCACCTAAAATGGTGCAACACAAAGGTAAGAGAGGGAAAGGAAGAAAAGGGGATGTTCCCTCGACAAAGGGGAACCACAAAAATAATGCAAAGATATTTCGCCAACAACATCTGACTACAGATATCTTCTGGCTGCTGTGTTTGCTAAAATCAGACACTCCAGTGAGGGAGGCGTGGCGAGCATCTGGCTTATATAGACCCAGAGGAAGGTGCCGCCCACGCCTGACGAAACAGCTGGAAGGAATCTGAAAATTAAAGGAACAGGAGTGGTTCTGACAGGAGCCACAAAGAAAGTCTAAAAACCACAAACACAGTCAAAACCATGACAAAAATATTTAGATATAGTTTTCCTGCTTCATGAAAATCATAGATATGTATGTCGTCCGTGAACGTAAATTGAAACGAATTCTTAGACAAAAAGGCCGACCCGCTAAACAATCTGCTCCAGCTGCGTGGCTGAAGCGGAGCAGGTGTCGGCTTGGTTATTGCTTAGAAAGTGGTACTGGTAAAACCAAGTTGCCGCTGGAAAAGGTGTTGGTGGGCCAGCAGGTTGCACTCTTTCCTCTAGTGGAATAATCCCCAGTGCAGTGATGGGGATTTATTTTTAACGCCGTATTTTGGATGAGACGTGAAACCAGGGCTCCTCAAATCATGGTCCTCGATGGCCGGGAACTGCTGGTTTTCCACCTTCCCTTGAGTCAGGTGAGATGACAATCTGGCCAATCAGCATCATAAATTGTTCAGTTAAAGGAACTCTCTATTACCGGGTACATTGACACTAATTCCATGGTTATACTTGTAAACTATGTCTGTGCCAAAAATTCCCATGAAAATACACACAGTAATAATTTTAGGCTTGTTTTCTAATGGCAGACCTTAATTTTCAGCCAGTTTCTGCCCCGCCCACAATTGGGTCCAACTTCCGTGGGATTGACACATCAACCTGATGACTTCATATAAAGAACGAGATGAGGTCAGTGGAGCTTGTTTTCTATTACTACCTTTGGGACACGAACTGCAGTAGATTTATAAAATCGTTATTTTCTCGCGAAATTTCGAGAAACGGGGGAGCAAATGCCTACCAAAAGCATTGTAGCAGGTTATAGTAACGTATTCCAAGGAGGAGTCAGCTTTCATCGATTTCCAAAAAATGAAAAAATAAGCAAAATTTGGGCGTCTGGGACTAAGCGACAATAGTGTGATTTGTAGCGACCACTTCAACGATTACGACTTTGAGGATGAAGAGTTTTGGTCTGAGTTCGCGATGAAAAAGAGGAGAAAAATCCAGCCAGATGTTATCCCGAAAATCAAAAGTCCATTCGAGGAGAGAAGCACAGAGGAAAAGGGGAGAAAGAAGACCGGACACTGAAAATGGAAGTAAATGAAGGTAGGCTGCTAATGAACAATTATAACGCGTTAGCTACGCCAGCGCTTCAGCAGGGCTTTCGTTTTAGACACTATTGAGCTTAATAGAGCGCTGGCTGCGGCTAGCACTTAGCAGGCTTTGGCTTGCATTCCACACGTTTAACGTCTTCTCTTCACCCTCTACTAAGCTGTTTTCACACGTATTCACGTCTTTGCATTGACTTTGAATGTAATCTGTCGTACTAAAAATTAGTTTCGCGTCCAGGGCTTCCCCCTAGCTGTTGCTGCACGTCTAGTTGCATGCTGCCGCTGTGTCCTGACTCTTGTCTCGTATTCTAATCTTTTTCTCTTTGTCAGATCATATTATTGTTTTACTCTAGCCTGACCAAATGCCGTATATAGTGGAAGGAGCTTGTTGGATATCAGCTCAGGAGAGCATAATGAATGAAGTCAAATCGACATCAAACTCACAAACAGCTGATTGAGGAATTACATTTTCATAACAGAAATCTGGGTCATACCCTTTAAAAGTGCAGTACTTATGTCATTATAAATGGAGAATCAAACACCTGGATAATGCATATAGCAGTGGCTTTCGCAGACGACGAACGCGAGTGAACCACGGCTCTCGCCCATTTAGTGTGTCTCTGATTGCCCCTTCAGAAAATCAGTGTAAGATTAAATACATATTGCCAATTTTTCTTTTACTCATCATGTAAATCATATCAGATTTATATATCAGAGCACTGGGGTGACTAAAATATGGAATGAAGTGATCAAAATGATATTTTGACATTCAGTTGTACATACCGGCTATGCAGCGAATTGGTCCTGAGTTCTTTATATGACGTTACACTGAGAGGGCAGCATTATTGATTGTAGTGATTAAAAAGGGGCATTCCCAGGGCGAGTAGAAAGTTACTAATTACTACAAAAGAATTTGATACGATGGGAAATGACTGCCATGTTTTTTTTTTCTGGATGAAAAAATACACAAAGAGAGCCTATTTGTGAAATTTTGCCCTCTGTAGTTCCTTTAATTGCGTAGAAGGAAGGAAAACCAGGACTGTATTTGGATTTGAGGGCCGGATTTGGAGAGCCCTGCGTTAAACTGAGGTCCTGACTCACACTCTTCAACAAGAGTCAGGGGTTCCCCGGTGTCATGGCTAAATTCCCAATCTAGCCCTTTTCACCTGCCATCATCATCCCCTGATCGAATTGGATGTGCAATTGGGTCCATGGCACTGGTCCGACTTCCCATTGGTCCGACCTCCCATTAGTTCCCTTGCGCGGTGAATAAACACACATGCCCCCCCCCACCCCCGCCGTGTGTGTGTGTGTGCATGTGTGTGTGTGATGTGTGTTTCTGAGAGCTCTCTCTCTCTCTCTCTCTCTCTCTGTCTGTGGTCGATTTTTTTGGAGTAACGGGAGGTGGGACCAATGGGAGGTGGGACCAATGGGGTCATTTTGTCGGAGGAACCAATGGGCAGCTACTCTGCAATTTGCCCTCTCCCTCTCCAACAATTTGCCCTCAACCCCCAAGGCTCCCTTAAAAAAGAGATTTAAATCTCAACGGGACTTCCCTAATAAAATTCAAAAGTAATTTTATTAGTCATTATGACTCGCATGATGAACTCAAACCAAATGGCATTTGTGTTATTATGTGATTATCATAAAATTATCTGGCTGAAAGCGTACACAACCACCAGTGACCCAAATGTAATGGGGGGGGGGGGGTGGGTTTCTATACTGAAGCTGTGCAGTGTCTGAAAGGATGTTCACAAGTGCTGAGAGGGGACTTCAGCACAGAAAATGGATGTGCTGGACATTCAACAACTTCTTCAGCCAAACCAAGCGAAGAGTATTGAAAGCTACTTAGAGGGGGCAAGCACAGCCTATCAGAGGATCAAGTCCTGGTGGGGATGTCTGTGTCAGGAGTGCATGCATTTCTGGATTGCGTAACGGACTGACTTAAAGGATAACTCTCTGACTGACGGAGGACTTTGGACAAAAGCCTTGTGCAATTCTGTTGAACGGGACTAATTCAGGTGAGACTGCCATTTTACAGACTGACTGATGAAGCATTACTGCTTTTGGTTAATGATCAATCATGAATTTCGTTGTTCTCATAGGTGACGATGAATAGGATGATAAAACTGTTAATGAACTCTGGACTACTCCCAAAGTGGAGGAGAGTATTCGGTGGCTCCTAAGCCCCCAAAAGGTGTTAATGAATCGGCAATAAATGGCTCCACGTACCTCGTCGATATAATTGCGAATATAGCTTGTGTTAAAGTTTGAAGTCCGGCGGCCGAGGCGGACTGCCCTCCGTGATCTAACTTTCTAGCATTATACTGTAATTTGTAGTTTTGGGAACCTTTACATCTTGCAGTGTAATGGCTTGCATATCATACTGGCGAAGCCTACAATCCGGAGTGCATGGTTCTGTTTTCCAACGCGTTCCGAGGTATTCCGCATTGTGCTGGCTGGTGTGTGAATCTCCACATCTGAGTGATCCTGGTTTATCTGAGTGATCCGGTCGGCTCTGCCAGTCGTCATCTACATTCGGTAAGTAATGCAGTGTTTTCTACTTTGTAGATACAGAGAAAGTTAGAAATCACCCCATAGAGACCGTTGCTAAGGGATCGACATATCCCCAAATAGGCCTGGGACCGTAGAAACCAGGCACAAGTTTAAATTCTATCTTTTCGGGATCAGAGAATGGAGTGCAAGTTGAGGGAATGTTTGCATAAGCCTGCGTTGTTTTTCTGTTATCTCTTTAGACTACTGTGTCTCCAGAATAATCTGGACCATTTGATATTTTCATGCTTTTCGGTAGAAGGTTTAATGGCAAGTTAAAGATGATTGCGTTTCTGTGTGCAGTCGGGGATTTAGGTGGATGCTAATATCTGTTGTTGCGGGGTACATGGGGTCCTGATCTTAAAACAGTAGGTTGGTTGTACTATTTGTATCTAGGCTGCATGGTTGGGGGGCGCGCCTTGTGGCCATGCAATGGCAGAGGTGAAGCTTGCCACTGAAGGCGTTGAATACTCTTAACCTGTGCTGGAAAAATTGTGTATGCTGCGTTAGAAGGTTTGCGTAGGTGTACCAAAAGTAACCGATAATTGTACGTATTTGATGGATTTGGTGCAAGGTCCTGCTATAGCTATGCAGATAATCTGGCCCAAATATTGGGAGAAATTGGACACTGAGGAAATGCTAATGTGATTTCGAAGGAGTCTTGTATGTAGGCGAGTAGGAGATTAGCTTCGAAGTATCATTGGATTTACGTATTTTATCGTAACAATCGTATGGTAGTGGCAAGTATGTTTATTAGTGCTTTGACCTGTCTTAGGGAGGGGATTAGGCCCCCGAACCTGGGGTGGAACAGGCGGCAAGTTCCAAGGGCACGTCAAATCGTCAATATAGTGCGGGGGGAGTAAACTGAAGGCCCCCGTGTCCAGTGAAGTAGGAATTGACATACTGCCATGATACCGTCTAGTCGGCATGTTGTCGCATGTAAGTGTGTGGGCATCACGTGGTACATTCATTCCTCTACTTGTGCCCTCTCTCTCTGATCCCCTTCACCCTTTGCCAGAGTCGACAGTGTTCAACAAGGACATGGTGGACGTAAAGTTTGGGCCTGCGTTCTTACAGAGCGCATGATTTGATTTAATTTCTTTTAATTTTTTTATTTTTTAGCTATTTCAGACTTGAAGCTATGCAGACAGCCACCCTGCATAGTTTATTCTTTTACAGCCTTCGCACCAGAGAGCCATACCATCCACACCACTGGCTTTTCTCCATGTTTGTCTGTGTTTTATCCTGATGTGAAGTGGAAGCCATAAAGCATTGTTCCATTTAAGATTGTGGTACTAACTGCATCTGTGTTTTCTTTCTGGAAACAGGGGTGATGGAATCTCAGGTGTCATTCACACCTCTGTTGGGGTCACATGGAGGAAAACTTTCATATGTGAGCAAACAAAATGGAGCCCAGGATTTCCCATGACCACTGGCTGCCTGTAAGCCCCTCCTGCCAGCGGGCCAGGCACATAAAAGCAGTGGTCAACCATTTTATCTCTCTTCTCTTGGCTCTTGTCTCTTGGACTCTTGTCTCTGGACTCTCTCTTGGCTCTCTCACCCGTGGAGAGGCTACAGGACCCCTGGGGACTGCTCAGGCTGGGGTCCTCCTCCCCCACCTCTTAGGCCCAGCATAGACCGGCCAAACTGAAGAATCTGCCAGGCTACCAGGAATAGAGCAAGCCTTGGAAGCAACAGCTTGCTATTGAGGAGTGGCCAGCCTCCCTCCTCTTCCCACAGCAAAGACACAGACTTTTGCAGCACCAGAACCGCTCTTCCCAGCTGGATCAACATCGCCCACGACCGGATCCTCCAGCAACCTCCAAACCTCTTTCCTCTACTAAGGACTGGTAACGACTGGGCATTGAAAACTTCTTTTAAAACTGACTGTATGTATTTGTAAAATGATAGTTGCTGTGATTGTTTTGAGGATTGTGTTTTAGTAGGACAGGATGGTAATAATGTGTAGCAGACAAGGTCTTCCATGCAAATAACCCCCTGTAGACTAACACGGCGCCTTTTCTGTGCAAAACACACACAGATCTCTTCATTGTAATGTAATACATACACAAACACAACACTGAGCATTTTAAGTCATTTAACTGACTTTATAACTCTTGAAACTTTCCATTGCTACAAAGACTTGGTCTCTGTTACAGTAGGGTTCTACTGTTCTACAGTAGTCTTCCCCCACTCCACATGGTCAGCAAGGCTCCTCCACTCACACCTTAGATCATCCCTTTGTTCTCTCTCACCCACACGCGCGCACACACACACACACACCTCCTTCATTGTGTATATAGTGTTTAGTGTAGTCTAGATTGTGTGTTTTATTTTTTCATTTAAATAAATATTTTTGAAAGACATATGCTGTGGTTGTTAATGTTGTGCACGAGTGAATGAAACTGTCAACCTCTTCTATGTAGAACTCCAAATCCTTCAATCTAGCCATTGATTAGGTAAGTTGGTTACAATTATTAATTTAATTATTAATCAATTTCCAAATTAATAGCTTAGTGGATATTGAGACTGAGGTTTTATTAATTGGCTATCGTTTTCCCTTAACTGAGGAATGGTGGTGCCCCGAGGTATTCATATTTATATACAATATTAATATTACAATGTTACATGTTTTTGATAGTCAAATTAATAATATCATTTGGCAAATTGCTTCAACACATGGTGTCCACCTGTGAGGTGTAACCCCAACAGCTAGCGCCCTTGTATGACATGCCATTGCATTCACAACGACGTCGCCACTGCTTGAGCATGATCACCACAAAGGTGCCACCATTCGCGGCATTTCCCCAACATTGGTGTTCTGTGCGAGGCCATTACCCCAACACCTCCTCAGTCACTGGTCCCCTTGAGGTGTTGTGAGGTTCCACAGGCAGTGGGGACAGGACAGTTTGCTGGCTCAGGAAGATTTCAACTCATGCTGAGCGTCTCATTTCAAAATGTCTCCAATTATCTTTCACACTTTCTGATTCCTGCAGGAGGAGTTATAACATTGCTTTGGTCATGTTTTGTCTTGATCTCTCTTGTTATTGTCAATTTGGCTGGGGGGTTGTGTCCAAGTTTTTCTATACTGGCACCGAAGATTCAAGGACCGGACTTGGCCAGACTCACCTGAGGAACAGAAACTCCATTATGCTTTTGACTAACTTGGATATCAGGATCTTCATCACAGACAAGACACAGCCAGTTCTTCCTCTGTACAACTTATTAAGGACACACACTCAAATCTCAAGTGATATGTGCTAGCGATTGTGTTTCGTTAGGGTGAGACGGTAAAGAGTGAACTTGGTTCACGTGAGCTTCTCAGATACGAGGGGTGTATGGGAGGTAGGGAGGCGGCTAGTGTGTGCTGAAATGGAGGTGAGGGTAAACTGCGAGTGGCCGAAGTAGTTGATGGGAGAGGCGGACCTGCAGGAGGAAGTGCAGAATTGGTGTCTTGGGAAAGGGGGAGGGGGGCAGGGAAAGAGGCTGAAGAAGCCCAGGAGCCGGATTTCGTCCGGCAGAAAGGATGGGGGTGGAGGGGTTGGGGGGGTGCATGTGCATGAGGCAGAAGTGTAGCCTGCGAACACAGGGATGGAAAAGAGGGGAATGAAAAGAGACCTAACAGGTAATGAATGGAGGGAGCAGGCACGGGGGGACTGGCTGATTTGCGGAAGAAGTGACTTCTGCCGAATCTGGAGCCGGAGGCCACCATCAAGCGTGATGAGGTGGCGCTGGGGACGTTGATGGCGGAACCTGGTTGTGCTGTGTGGTCTGCATACATGTGGTCTGCACGTGGGGAGGATCAGATGTGTTGGCGTGGGAGTCAGTGAATAATTTTTGTTGGCTGGCCTTGTTGTCCAAGCGGTGGAAGGGGATTTTCTTCTGCTTGATGGAGTTTGGGGATGGTCGAACGTGGAGCCTGGGATGAGCTTGAAGTGCGAGCTGTGGTAAGCCTGGCTGGGGACCCGCGGACTCTCGCTTCTGAGCGCTGCTGTTGAGGAGAGCCGTAGTTACCGCAAGAAGGCGGTCTGGAATTGCTACAACGCAGAGCCCTTAGCCCTCATCGAGGGTCGAGCGTGGTTCGGAATGTGAGCACCCCGGTTGGGGCGAGCGGGTCACGCTTTGTGGTGGAAGTTCAAAGATGGTGGAGTGGGGGCGGGTGAAACCGGGCTGGAGGGTTCCTTCTACCCAAAACAGTTGTGTCTCTGGAGGAGAGATTCACTTAAGAAAAGTTTTTGTTTTCCTTGGGTAAGTGCAATTTTATATATTTTTAAAACAATGGGTAGCTGACTTGCTATTTTATTTTATTCTCAGTTTACCATAGCCATGATGGTCAGAGCTTGTTTGTCTCTTTGGTCAGTAAGAGTAATCGTTAGACTTTTCTGATTATAGCTTCTGAATGTTGGGGGATTTTTTTGTTTTTTTCCAGGTAGTGGAATGTCTTCTATTAAAATATCAAGTATATTTCAGATATTGCTGAGTTGGTGAGTTTTACTTGTTCTGGATAAGTTGTGGAAAGGTTGCGAGCTCGGAAGTGGGAACTGCTAGCTTTTTATTGCGGGGTGAATGTTCTGACCGTTAAATAATCAGTTTTTTTAATGAGTATGTGTGCTGGGTTGAGGGACTCTGAAGAAAAATGGGCAAAATTCTAAACTTTATCATGGAGAAAAGGCATGTTTTGTGTTTGGAGAGGTTACTGTTGGCCATTGGTATACAATTGCACCCATATTGATAAAATCATGGTAAATTCAACCAAAATAACCATTAATTCATATTTTATTTTATGCATCAAATCTTGATTTGTGTTAAATATCTGATTATTTTATGATTTCACAGTGTGCCATTTTCAGGGATCTTAAGAGTTTGGGGAGCCCCCCGGAGAGGTGTCTTATTAAGCCCCAAGAGAGTTGGTATTTTAGAATTAAATGTTCAGAGGAACTCTACTTGTGGTCAAGAAGTTTATGATCTTAGAAACTGTTTTAACCGTCAGCCATTTTTCAATCCCCAGTATTTTTTTTACAACTTTAACGCTGAATTTGCATGAAGATTTTTAATGTATGCAGCCCTTTTTCTTTTCAAAAGTCACAAAAATAAACAGAAATATGATGTAATTCTAAATCCTTCAAGTGTCTCGAGTCAGTGGAGCCATTCCCTTCCTCTCTGTGAAGCTGCAATCTTGAATTCTAAAGCTAACACATACGCAAATAGCCAGATTTGGCTTCTGCACAAAGGGTTTAGGAACAAAACCAGAGTACTTGGAGAGCCAAACACAACACATATTATTTTGATGAATTCATGAAGTCATTTAACACTGAAATAGCTGGGCACATGGTAACAATTTATTTTCTAACAAGAACCCCATCCCACATGCACTTAGTCCACTCACTTATAGAACCCCAGTCCTCATTCAAAACACACGCACACACACACACACACACACACTTGACCAGTGCAATGCTCGAGTCCAGAAAGTGAACATTACAGAAGGACACCCAAAGTACAAACTATATGAACTGCTTGAGGAAAACTATTTACTTGAGCTCAGGCTGACATGTTCAACATTCAGACAGGTAAGAGATGATAATACCTTACGTTATGTCCATGGCCAGGAAATTTGAGGGCAGAAAATGATCACTCTTCTCTATGTCAAGTCTATATGTGAATTGGGTACATGTAAATTAAAACCACTGTTATATATTTTTTCTCTTTTTTATTTATTTTATTTGTCTAATGAATAAATGTATTTTAACACAAATAAATCGTATCATATAATAATAATAAGTATAAATTCAGGATAGGAGCTATATGTGTAACGAATCTCTGACATGACTCCACATGTGTGCAACAGGCCTTCGTGCCAAACCAGTGTCTGCACTGAAGGTTACTTTGATTTCTGGTGTGAACAGGACGGTGGAACCAGTGCAAAAATGCAAACATTTTTTCAAATTTCGCTGTTCAGCATTCTTCATGTGTCACTGCCGGTGGTTAAAAGTGGTCTGGTCTTCCTGTGCCGGAGATACTGTGTCTGTTTGCAACATTTCAATCACCTTCTTGCTTGATAACTTTTTGACTCATACAATAACAGAACATTACTTTTATTAGGTAGATTCAACTAACACCTGTCAGGCCATGAGAAAAACAGTCAGTTATATATTTAGTTTTACCTCCCCCTGCCCCAATGCTCCTCTACAATTGAATTGACGCTTTGGCGACCTCTGCTGGTTGTCTGGTCTTGTCTTGTTCTTAATTTACAGGTAAGCCACACATATCTTATTCCTGCCCTAGGTAACCGTACATAACAGAACACAGTGGCTTTCCAGATTTCCAGTGTCCTTCCCCATCAGTTACATTTCATAGGCATCAACTTCTGGAACCAACTTTTACTCTGAACAACACAAAACCAAATAACAGGAACATGAACAACAACAAAAATATTCAGTGTGTCTTTATGTTTCACACAAAGTCTTGTCTGAGGGGCCTGATAAAGTTAATCCACCTTGACTATTTACTGATAAATTTATTTTGTTTTCAGAGAGAATATGTTAATATCTCCATTATGTAAATTTGATGAACCATGTCTATCCAGCCCTTAATTAAGGGAGTTTGGGGCTTCAACAACTAATGAGTTATAGCTTTATTACATGCAGCCAGCAGGATTATCATGAGGGCTCTATTTTTGGAGTATAGCTTTTGTGGGATATTGCATGAGTATAGAACATCAAATCTAAAAGGGAAGGTAGTTCTGAAAACCTCCCCTAGTGTCTGGTGAATGTTTTTCCAGTAGGCAGCTGGGACAGGACAGGACCAAAATATAAGACCGTGATCCGCACCGTCAGCCTGGAATTGTCTCCAGCAATCTGAGTTGCCAGTTCTGTGCCGTGTCTGCATAGGGGTAACGAAGAATCAAACAAGGCCCTTCCAACAAAATTCCCTCCAAATCTGAGAACATGTAGTTTTCTACTGTACTTAGCAGACCATATCCCACTCCTCCTCAGAGAGGACCCTTTTCTCCTAAATATACAGCGCCTCTTCTGATTTTGTGTTTAAAAAACAATTGTGTATCCTAGAAATAATTTTAGCATTGGAATCGGATTTGTAAGCAGATTTAAAAATTTACAATATTCCATTTTATTAATTTTTGATTTGATGCCTTTAGTAATTATTTTAAAATTGTGCCGCATTTGGAGGAATCTATAAAAGTCTTGCTGTTTCAGTTTAGACTCTTCCCTCACATTCTGAAAGCTCTTCAGTGCCCCCTTGTGTACCAAAGTAAAATAAGCTGTAATACTTTTTCCTGCCTATAAACCAAATATTTTATCACTCAAAATAGGGGGGAAATCACTATCAAAGCTCACCATCTTTATAATTTTGCCATTTTCTGTATATTACAAATTTATACAAATTTGCAAATATATTTACAAATATATTACAAAGTTTCTTTCAAAATCTTGAGGAACAAGTTCATAAATTGATTTGCTCTGTCCAACAGATATTTGACTAGCGTTTCATCAGAAACATTTGCTTGTTATGGGATCCTATCTGCCATTGTCAGCTCTAACTCCTTCCACCCAGCCGAAAAAGCCAGGATCACACCAATATATTTAAGGCCTCAGCTGGGCTGCATAATAGTACTCTAATAAGCATCGAAGCCCCAATCGACCAACTCTGTTTTGAGTTCTGAGGTTTTATATTTAGTTCTCAGCTTTCATCCATTCCATATAAACCTACATATGAGTTTGTTCCATTCCATGAACTGCTGGGTTGTCACTACCACAGGCAATGCTTAAAAAGGATATAATAGTCGTGACAGGATATTCATTTTAACTGATTCAACTCTTGAACTTAAACTCAGAACTGGGATAGGATTCCATCTCTTTATATCCTCCTTTAATTTTGAGTTAAGAGGTCCAAAATTTTTCTTGGATAAGCTTACCAAGGTTTTTGGTAAGTAATTGAAAAAAAAAGATTTTTACTGTTTTATATGAATGTAATTTTTGTTATTATGATAAAGGAAGATCAAGAAAATCATTGCATTGCATTGGATGCTGCACGTTTAATGTACACCGGAGCCTGAAAGCTTATTCGTGTTTTATTTTTCTGAAGCTTTGTATCTGGAAATAAACGTGGAAAGAAAAAAACACCACTGTCTATTTCATGTCCCCTGACTGCCGTTACACTGGTGCCGTGACCTGTCGATCTTCAAGATCAGCCTTACGCCGATCGCCGTGGATGGTGCGTGGAAGTCCAGCTCAAGTGTGCAAGATCAAGTGTGGTTAGAGTTGTCTTTGTAAATGGTTAGGCAGTGTAGGACAGTTTATATTCTTCCAGTATTGGGGATTTTTCACTATTCTGTACATATAGTTCATATGGTCATTTTACTCTAATACTATTGTCCTTTTTATTATCGTTTTTTTCTTATTCTTTCTTACACCTGTTAATACACAACGCAGATATTTGCCACTATGGCTGAGAAAGCAGACTACAGAGATGTGGGTGAAATTTTTTCCAGTCCAGTTTTGCCCAAAGGAAGGGGTATGTGGGGTCCATGGCAGCGTATTGATTGTGGAGCTGTTGGACGTGGGTTGGATAGTGGGGAGGTGGGTTATTCCCAGTCAGTAGCTGACAGCGGCAGGGGTACAGGGTTAGGTCAGGACCCAGGTTGTACTCCTGTTGGCCAGTCTATGGGGAAGGGGCCTCTCACATCCACATCCAGTGGCGTTGATGCTGCTGCTATTAGCCACCTGACAAGTATGGTAGGAAAGTTGGGTGCTCAGATTGGTGAGTCCATTGTAGCTAGGTTGATGTCTGCTGGTGTAGTTAATGTAAACCGTGTGCACCAGAGCACCGCATCACTCAACTCACCACCTGCACACACAATCACTGACTCTAATGCAGTTGGACACACTGACTCACATGTTACAGTACATGTAAAATCAGACAAAGAGCCTAAGTTCTTTAGAGGTGACAGTTCTGACAAATATCCAGTCCAGGACTGGATTGACATGACTAAAGTTTATCTCAGGAAGCAGAGTCCTGTGGATGAGCAAGCTGAAGAGATCATGTGTATTTCAGTGATACCTCATCATGTCTCCCACTGGCAGATTTTTACTCCACTTTACCCAGACCCAGAGAGAGCCCAGTTGATTACTGGTTGCGAGTAAACAGAGCTGCTGAACTGGCTGATGAAGGCCTCCGTAGGCAAAGTAGGCGAATGGAGAACCAGAGTGAGGAGGTGGCGTGCATGTTTGTCAAGTATTGCCCTGATCCGGAACTGTCCTCTGTCTTCAAGTGTAAGCCAATTCGAGAGTGGAGTGCACGTGACATTCAGTTGAGAATTGATGACTACCAGAGAGAGCTGAGAGCCTCTGGCAGAGCCCGTGGAGATGTGCAGGTAAAGAGCTACACCACCACCATTGTCGACATGCAGTCCAACTCAGTGTCATTCAGTCAACCCGTGTCTGATCAGCGTTACCCTCAGTGCCCTGCCCTCTCCCCCGCGGCTGCTCCTAATGCCATTTATCCCACACAGTGTGGCATCACTGTTGCCAGTCAGAACCACTCTGTGCGCCAAGCCCCCTGCCCACCCTCCTGTCCCCCTGTGCGAGCTGTGCTGCAGAACTCTCAGGAGGCTGAGGACAGGATTCTCTCCCGCATGGTGGCCATGTTGGAACAGATGATGGGTAGGGTGCAGCAGCGCAGTAGTGCTCCCCGTGGTGGAAGATTCCAGGGTGGTCGTCGTGAGAAGGCCTGTTGTGTCTGCGGTGACGACAAGCACACCACCGTCACTCACTGTAGGTTGGAGAGGCTGTGTTTTCGCCTGTCTCGCCCCAGGCCATACAAAAATGGAGTGTTCTGCAAAGTTTTCCTCTGAGCCTCAGTCTACGGGAAACGAGGAGACCCATATTTAGAGGGAGGCAGTATGGGTCACAGTTCAAACTCCCACATTGTAGATATTTCTGATGCTGAGACTGTTTATGCAAATCACAAAATCTCATGTAATGATGCTCAAGTTGTCTTTCAGAATATACACAAAGTTAATGGCAGTGACAATCTTGGCAGTCTTTTCTACACTCTTGTGATGATTGGTAATACAGTGAGCCTAAATGCTATGCTGGACAGTGGCTCTATGGCCTGTACCAATGGGAATGCTGAAATGAAGCTTAAAGAAGCTGGAGTAGTCACAGCTGATGATCAGATCAGTACAGATGTCGTTCTCATTGGCTGTGGTGGTCGCCGTGTCATGCCCAAGTCAGCTGTCTACTTGCAGATGGAAGTGTACAGCTGCAAAATGGTGGTGCCTACTCTTGTTGTTCAAGGTCAACGTGATGAGATGATACTGGGCACTAACGTTATCAAGCACATTCTCAGTCAGTATAAGCAGTGTGACGCTTATTGGAAAGCTGTGTCAGCCCCCTGTCCTGCTGGCAATCCAGAATCAGAGCAGTTCCTGTCTATGCTTGCTGGTCTGGACAGTTGGAGAGGTGATGAGGTCCCCCACAGGATAGGCACTGTCAGGAGCAACTCAGCTGTGTGCCTTGAGCCTGGCCGTGAGTACTTGTTATGGGGGAAGCTACCTAAGTCTGCAGCTCTGTCTCCTGGTAGCACGGTGATGACTGAACTCACATCATGCCGCTCAGCGCTAAGAGGAATCGTGGTGGCGAGAATGGTGACGTCATTGTGGCAAGACAGATGGCTTCCATTAAAGCTCATCAACACCTCTGACAGGCCTGTGTTAGTGAGACGTAATGCTAAGCTAGCAAACGTTTTTTCCTGTATTGCTCTTGAAGACATGGATGACGCCCACGCTGAAGTCCAACTGGCCAGTTGTTCTCTTTTAACCAGTCCCTCTGGAAATGAGGCGTGCTCTGCTGACGAAAGACTGAAATCAGTCGGATTGAGTGGAATTGATGTAAACTCCTGTGATGTGACTGAAGAGTGTAGAGAAACGCTGACTCAACTGGTTGTGTGATACTGCAAAATCTTCTCACGCCATCACCTTGATTGTGGAGAGGCAAGGGGCTTCGTCAATTGTATTCACATATCAGATCACAGACCATTCCGGCTTCCTTTCAGACGAGTGCCCCTTAGTCAATATCAGGAACTGCGCCAAGTTCTGAGTGAGATGGAGAAGAAAGAGATTATTAGGAGGTCCACCAGTGAATATGCATCCCCATTAGTTCTCGTCTGGAAAAAGAATGGAGATCTTCGTGTCTGTACAGACTTTCGCTGGTTGAACAAACGGACCTTTAAAGATGCTCACCCTCTCCCTCATCAGGCTGACTGCTTGGCGGCGCTTGGAGGAAATGCTCTTTTCAGTACTATGGACCTGACATTCGAGTTCTATAACATTCCGTTGCACAAAGAAGACAAAAAGCACTCTGCCTTTACCACTCCGATGGGCTTGTATGAGTACAATCGGTTGCCACAAGGTCTGTGCACTAGCCCTGGAAGCTTTATGTGCATGATGACCAGCATTTTTGGAGATCAGAATTATCTAAGCCTGCTTTGCTATTTAGATGATTTGCTAGTCTCTACTCCTGATGAGGCAACTGCTCTACAATGGTTGGAGATGGTATTCAGCCGGCTACGTAGCCACAATTTGAAGCTAGCCCCCAAGAAATGCTTTTTCCTGCACAAGTCTGTGAGGTTCCTTGGGCACATAGTAGATGAAGCTGGCGTGTCTACTGACCCGAGTAAGATCAAGGCCATCGTGAAAATGACAAGCGCTGACCTGATGGAACCAGACGGTGTCACTCCCTCAGCAAGACAGGTCAGGTCTTTCCTAGGGATGGTCAACTACTACCAGCATTTTGTGCCCAATTACTCTGCTATTGCTAAGCCCCTCTTCTCTCTGCTGTCAGGCCAAAAGTCCAAGAGTAAGGAAAAGCTGATGGCCAAACCCAGGTCTCAGAGCAGGAAGTTGACTGCTGCTGACTGGACTTCTGACATGGAGCAGGCTTTTCATACTCTGAAATTGTCACTGGCAGAAACGGTTGTCCTGGCTCACCCTGACTTCACCCGTCCCTTCATGCTGTCTGTAGATGCCTCTCTTGATGGGATTGGCGCTGTTCTGTCACAGATAAAGGAAGGAGAATCTAGGGCGAGGCCAATTGCATTTGCCAGCAAGTCACTTTCTCAGTCCCAGAAAAACTACCCAGCACACCGGTTGGAATTCTTGGCATTGAAGTGGGCTGTCTGTGATAAGTTCAGCCACTGGTTGAAGGGCCAAATGTTCACGGTGTGGACCGACAACAATCCGTTGACTCACATCATGACAAAGCCGAAGTTAGACTGCTGTGAGCAACGCTGGGTGGCCAAGTTAGCCAGCTATAATTTTGATATCAAGTATGTCCCAGGTCCGAAGAATGTGGTCGCCGATGCCCTTAGCTGTGTGCTAGTTCAAGGTGTGACGAGCTACGCTGTTCAAGATGCCTTCCGCTGCTCCAGTTCCCGTCATTGGAATCTAGAACAAGCTGATGATCATGCTGAGATTGTCTCCACTCCTATACGTGTCCTCGCTTAGATGGATGAGATATCTGCTGTCCTCCAGTCACACAATGAGTGGGATACTGGAGCAAGAACCCACGCTGTCGCAGCCCTGCACCATATGCCACAGCTGGTCCCAGGTGGCCAAGATTCACTGCCTGCTTACACAGAGAAGGAACTGCGTGACGAGCAGCTTAAAGACAGAGCCCTATCCCAAGTTTTGTATTATGTGGAGAGACATCATAGACCCTCCAGAAGAGAGCGAGCACGAGAATCGGTTGCAGTTTTGAGATATTTGAAACACTGGGAGAAGCTTGTTTTGAGTAATGGAATACTCTACAGCAGGGGTTCCCAAACTTTTCCAAATCAGGGCCCACTTGAAAATCTAAAAAATGTCCGCGGCCCACCTTTGTCCTATAAACAGTACATAGATGAAATTATGCATTCTCAGAACACTTAAAAGCAACAATAATTGTTGTTGTTGTTGTTAAGAAAATAAAATAAATAAAAAACAACAACAATAATTGTTGTTGTTGTTTTTTATTTATTTATTATTATTATTATTGAAAGCAGGGGGATAAAGGAAGCCCAAACTTTTAATCTGTGGTGTACACACAAGACAGAATTGATTATCGAACACAGTACGTTTATGACCCCCCGTCATGATGACCAAAAAGCTGCGTTCCGATCATAAACTATATAAGGTTCCTAAAATATTGTGTGGTCAATAACACTCAATAGGTTATTACTTTCAAATATTTAATAAAATTGTGCAATAAATATTTTACAATAAAAATCCAAAAAAATCATATTTGCAAAAATGAATCATATTTTTAATTACCTCTCACGGCCCACCTGCAGTACCACCACGGCCCACCAGGGGGCCGCGGCCCACACTTTGGGAATCACTGCTCTACAGGGTTTCAAGAGACCAAGTGACTAATTTTAAGCGTCACCAGTATTTGGTCCCTGAGTCACTCAAAGCCGTTGTCCTGAGTGGCATTCACAATGATGCTGGTCACCAGGGTCAATTCAGAAGCTTTGGGTTGGCCCGGCAGAGATTCTTTTGGCTCAGTCTTGACAGAGACGTGAGAGACTACGTCCACAACTGCAAGCGGTGCATTGTCAGCAAGACAGCGGACCCTATTGTCAGGGCACCCTTGGAGAGCATCATCTCCACCAGGCCACTCCAGCTTGTTTGCATCGACTTCTGGTCGGCGGAGGATGCTAGGAACAAGACAGTTGATGAGTTAGTGGCAACTGACCATTTTACAAGGATGGCCCAGGCAGTCCCTTGCAAAGATCAGTCAGCCAAGCAGGTGGCAAGAGTCCTTTGGGACAAGTTTTTCTGTGTGTTCGGGTCCCCAGAACGTATTCACAGTGACCAAGGAGCAAGCTTCGAGAGTCAACTGATCAGCAAGCTTCTTAGGGTCTCTGGTATTAGAAAATCACACACCACCCCATACCACCCCATGGGTAATGGTAGTGTGAAGCGGATGAACAGAACCCTTGGCAATATGATTTGTGCGCTCACTCCAGATACAAAAGCCAACTGGCCGAAACATCTTCAGACACTTACATTTATGTACAACTGCACAGTTCATGAGACAACAGGCTACGCACCTTTTTATTTGATGTTTGGACGGATTCCACGTCTACCTATTGATGTGCTCTTCCGTACTGTCCTGAATGATCCAGCTGTAGCCAGCTACGACAAGTATGTCAAGTCTCTTGAGGAAGATCTACAGGATGCCATGTTGATAGCTGAGGAACATGCCACAAAAGAACAGCACCGTCACACTGAGCTCTACAACAGGAGAGCGAAAGGACCCACCATTGCTGTTGGTGACCGTGTGTTGGTGGCAAACAAGAAGGAAAGAGGCAAAAGAAAGGTTGCAGATCGCTGGGAATCCACAGTGTACACTGTAGTGGGCAGGAATGCTGGAACACACACTTACAAGATCTGTGACACAGCCTCTGGACAGGAGAGAGTTGTCCACCGTAATCTGTTAATGCTGGTCAATTTTCTGCCAGTAGACGGCACAGGTGTACTGACTGACCCAGTTTCATCTTTGTCTTCTGCTCAGCTGTGGGACCAAAGTGATGACTCGGCATCAGTGAGACGAGGCTCCTTGCCTGATAGCGTGAGTGAAAACCGTGAGGATCTAAGTTCTAGCCTGGGATCTCAGAGAGCACAGATGGGACACGAACAAAGCAAGAGTGTTGGGCATGACTCAGTGGCTGTTCCAAAGTCTATGGACCCTGAGGGGAGAACTGTTGAATGGATTGCTCAGTCACCATTCCCTGAACCATCACAGGTGGAGTCAACAGATGTTGGATGCACAAGACCAGCTCCTTATGTCTCTCAGAGTGACCCAGAGAAGTCTGAAGACTGTGCAAGTGACCAGTCCATTGCCTCTGACTTTCGACCTGTGACTGACACTGACATTAGTAGAGATGTTAGTTACATGGACGGACAGACTGTCATTTCACAGACAGACAACACTAGTCACGCACAGAGTACTGACACAGTAGCTTCTGTTGCACAGTCTGAAAATTCCAGTTTATCCACACATGTGAGATCTAGGTTTGGTCGCATTATAAAGCCAGTTGACAGACTGATTCAGACTATGTCCAAACAAGACATTATTCACACACACCCGTCCATGCAGGCTGTTTGTAGGTCAGTGTTTAAGATTTTTCGTGATTAGACGAAGTTAACTGCAGGGTTCTTTTTACACACATATGATGGCATGTGATGTGGTTAGTTTTATGGAGATAATTTTGTTTTCTGTGTTTTCCTAGTGGCTTTTAGTACACAGTGTAGATGGGTCTTGTCAGGTGTATAAGGCACCCAACTGCCAGTGGTTGGTTGAAGAGTTTGCGCGCCTCTTCTTCCACGTCTTCCTTTTAGGATACCCCTTTGGGTTGGTTTTCCAGTTATTGGTGGCCCTCAGTATGTGCCAGTGTTTGTGGCTAGTGTGCTTTGGGCTTCTAGATGCTGCTCAGATTTGGCCAAATTCAGGGGAGGTGGGTGTAACAGAGTTAAAAATGTATTATAGTGTTCATGTGTGATTTTCGCCATTAATTGAGCAGCCTAATGCTGTTTTGGGGATTTAGAGCCTCCCTTGGAGGTAAGGTGTACTGCAGGTCTGCTGGTTTGTCCTTGAGCGCTTGCCATACCCGATCAGAAAATCATTGCATTGCATCGGGTAGGTTAACTGTGTAAAGCACTCCACATTATATTTTAATTTCTTAATAGTAAAACATAATTTAAGTTTGTAACTTTGATATATTACATGTGTAATGTTATTTACATGCATTGTGAGGGTTTCAGTTAAATACATATGACAGACAGAAAGTTTCTTAATGTTTTCATTCTCCCGCAAATTTATACAGACAGATTAGCGTGGCTAGTTCTAAACTCCGCAAGCAAGTTCACATGCATTCCGTGGATAGTCGAGTTTCGTGTGCATGGAAGATACCGCTTAGTTTAACATGTATTGAATGTATAGTTAGTCTGACATGCATTGTATGTGTGCATTGCCTTTGTTTATTCCTGTCTGTATGCGATAGGATCGCGAATGTACACGGAGTGTTCTCGAACGGTAATTAGCAGAGACTCGATGCGTCTGAACATTCTACTCCTGTCTGCCTAGCCTGCTAGCGTTGTGGGAACGATGCGTACATGTAATTAGCCCATGTAACGCGGTGCAACTTTTTTTATTTTGCTTGCGCAGATGCTGCATGTTTAATGTACACCGGAGCCTGAAAGCTTATTCGTGTTTTATTTTTCTGAAGGTATGCTGCTCCACCCCAAATGTAAATGTTATAATGTATGTGAATTGTGAATGAGTAAGTTTCGGCATTGACGTTGCAATGCATTCCTCATGAAAAAAAAAGATTTTTACTGTTTTATATGAATGTAATTTTTGTTATTATGATAAAGGAAGATCAAGAAAATCATTGCGTCGCATCGGATGCTGCACGTTTAATGTACACCGGAGCCTGAAAGCTTATTCGTGTTTTATTTTTCTGAAGCGTTAGATCTGGAAATAAATGTGGAAAGAAAAAAACACCACAGCTTGTTTCATGTCCCCTGACTGCCGTTACATATATGTACAAATACTTTATTGAATTGATATCCCATTTTAGCCGATATTTTTGGAAAATATCCCTGGTAGGTTTGTAACTAAATGTGTTTTTGATAAATGAAGTTTATAGCAAGACATACAGCCGTATTCCTCTGGGCTACACATCAATTTGGGTAGAGATTGGGTGGGTTCTTCCAAATATATCAAGATTTATCCGTGAATAATGCCGGTTTTTGTTCCTTCCTGAAAATTGACCATTGGTTTGTCGTATAATGCTTAAATCAATTTTGTGAAGTCCTTATGGAAATCAAATTTATATAAAACTTTAGATAGAAATTTCCAGCTTACTACATCAGAGGCTTTTTGGGCATCTAAACCAATCAGGGCTGATTCAATCTTATTCTCAATGACGTTGTATTATATGTAATGTTCTCCTAATGTTATCCTGCGTTTGTCTCTGCTTACTAAAATCAGTTTGGTCAAGGTGGATGAGATCTGGCAGATATTTTTCAAGCCTCCTTGCTATAACAGATTAATTAGTTAGTTCAGCATGGCTGCCAGTGAGCAGACTTACAGTGTGGCAAGTGCTGTCTTTGCTCAAGTAAAGCCACCCAAAGCCTCTTGTTCTTTTATTGTGTGCTTGCTTCAGCAGAAGCAGCACACTCTATTCTCTAACTTCTTCTTCTTCCGCTTAACATTGGCCGACTAACTCATCCTACACCGGTGGCAGATCTAGGATTTTTTCTAAGTAAGGGGCCATCAAGGGGCCATATTTCACACAGAGGGGGCAAGTATTTGTCCAACATTCATGCACACACTCACATTTACGATCAGGGGCTCTAATTTCTTGGCGCAGCGCAGGGTGGCGCAGCCCACCCAGTGGTAATTTTGTCAGATGGAACACCGTGCGCAGCCTTTGGTTGATGAACGTGCGCCAAGATGGATGTGGCGGCGTAATAGGAGGAGGTGTCACATATTCATCAAGACGCAGTGACGATTTAGTAGAAAAAGTCTTCACTGCAGTTGCGCAGAAAGCTTGCCAGCTCCAACCTGGTTCACTTTCTGTGCAGTGGTAATTTGGCTGACCGGCGCACAGTGCGCACACGTCACCAAAACCTCACAGGCAGGTTTCCAGAATGTCAGGCACATTTCAATACAGTAAATAATTACAGCAACCACTGTTTAATGTAATTATCTGAATGAGCATATAAATTATAGTATCTATATCGATTGTCCTGATGTCAGATTAAAGGCGGTTGGCACGCGTAATGGAAACTCGACCTGGCTTAATCAACGCAGCTGAATCAGTGATGTAAATTAACGACTTCACATCTTTCTCAGCCTACCACATATATATTGCTTGCGTTCTATGCTTAGTAAAGCCGCTTGCACACTGGACGTGAAACAAATTTTTAGCACGACTGATTATAGTCAATGTCAATGCAAAGACGCGATAATCGGACAGGGTTTTAATTTAGCTCTGTGTCCGAAAGTCATAATAGTTCTAATTTTTCGAGTATTCCAGGAATTATTAGACGTGCAAACTTGGCCATGTTTGTGTTCGACCTTCACAAAATGCAAATTTATAGCTATCGACTTTTCTTGGGCTGAATCTAAATATCTGCACTTCACCACACTTGCAGACTCACGGACATTGCCGGCGCGTGCACAAGAAGTCTGGGAGTGCTGAGGGCTGTCCAAATCCACAATTGATCCAGTCCACAAGGGGCCTCAAGCGGGCTTTCTGCGGACTTCCAAAGAGTCCGCTTGGTATGCAGACTTCGGCAGACTTCACTAGTGTTATTACCCACAATCCATTGTAATACGGACATGACGTTTTCATTTTTCCAAATTGCTGACAGAAAAAAGCACATTGACCACATAAACTTTATTTAAATTTATAATGATAAAATTTCACTTGAAATACGTAGGCCAGATTAAAAAAATTCAACATCATGATGCTATGGAGGTGATCAATATGCATTTGCACGGAAACGAGTGAAACAGGCTCGAAAACCGTCTATCAGCTCCATTTATAATGCTGCAAACTCCCGCTCTTGCAGACTTTACGTGATGACGGTGACGTCACATTAAGTACGCCTGAAGTTCACTCGGGCTCAGTCTGCTAGTCCAGAGGGCGGAGATTTGGATTCAGCCTTGGTCCTTTTACTTGTCTGTTTTCTTCTGTTGAAGATAGACAACAGTCTTTATTTGGTCTTTTTTTTGAAAATTAGTCAGTTGGATTGAACAGATTCACGCTTTATTTCCATAGCAGAGATAAAATAGTGCTTGTAGTCAGTGAGCAAATCAATTCCATGACCATTGACAGTGTGAATAAATTATCGCATGCACGACCAAGACTGTCCGATGTGAAATGCAAAATACTCCATGTCCGGCAGCCAGCAAAAAGTAAAAGTATTGATATGAGAACATATTTATATTGAAATAAAGAATAAAAATATATCACCAACAAACAGAACATCCAAAAAAGATGACCCGCAAATAAATCGCATTGTTCATTGGATGTTCTGTTGTTAAAATGTTTCTCTTTATTCTTTATTTTGTTATCAATCTGTTCTAATGATCCTCTTTTTTTTTTTTTGGCTGTCAGACACGGATGCATTGTACATTGTCCCGCACCAATGTCGACTCATTTTATAGAGCAGAGCTTAAACAGAAACATTGATTGTAATTCTCCCTCTTATCAAAACTTTCACGTTTAATATCTAAAAGAGTCAGTAGATTTGAAGAAATTATAAACAATAATCGAATGTCGGACACAGAGTTATATTGAAACCATCCAACTGTCGGACACGGAGATAAATTAAAACCCTGTCAGACTTTTGGACACGAAGACACTGCATTCAAGCAATCTGTGGTGCGAAAAATTTGTTTTGCGTCCAGTGTGCAAGCAGCTTTATTCTAGGCTACTATTATTGTCACTTGGGTTTTATCGTTTTAGTGGGGGAAAGGAATAGGGGAGAGCTGGTGCAAGAGTTACATTTTTCCCATGGACGTCATTTTAAAAGATGACGGTACAGACCGAAAAAAAAATATTCAGAGCAATACTTTCATGTGTGCTCTGTCAATATCAGGTGCTAAATCATCACCATATACAGTATATTGACTTCGGCATAGTTTGACGTCAAACGGTAGTTGCGCATTGCTACTTTTAACCCATCCAGTGGGATGAAAGTAATGCACGGGCAGGGCAAAAGTAACCCCAGTCAACACGTGATGTCATATGACATCACTGTGATGTCACAAATATTTCACAACTGTGATATTAGCCTGTGAGCTCAATGTGATATCATCTCACAACTGTGTCATCACACTTTTGATGTTAAAGTGATATCACTGTTGTCACAATTATGTCACAAATGTGACATCACACTGTGTTAGTAATATGACATCACCGTGATGTCATCATTGTGACATCAGATTTCTGTATTACCATGATAACTATGTGATTTCGTCATTTTGTGTCAACTACGATGTCACACTATGATATTACTGTAATAGCTATGTGATGTCATCACTGTTTCTCAACTGTGACATCACACTGCGATATTAAAATGATAACTGAAATGTCATCATTGTGTCTCAACTGTGACATCACACTGTGATATTAACATGATAACTATGTGATGTCATCACTATGCCTCAACTACGATATCACACTGTGATATTACTATGATAACTATGTGATGTCATCATTGTGACTCAACTGTGACATCACACTACGATATTAAAATGATAACTATGAGATGTCATCATTGTCTCTCAACTGTGATATCACACTGTGATATTAACATGATTGCTATGTGTTGTCCTCACTATGCCTCAACTATGATATCACACTTTGATATTACAATGATAACTGTGTTATGTCATCACTGTGTCTCAACTGTGACATCACACTGTGATGTTAACATAACTATGAGATGTCATCATTGTGTCTCAACTGTGACATCACAGTGAGATATTAACATGATAACTACTTGATGTCATCACTACGCCTTAAATATTCTATCACACTATGATATTAATATGATAACTATGTGATGTCATCATTTTGACTCAACTGTGAAGCCATATGCCCAAATAGTGTCACTTATGCATCCTCGACCATGTTGATATACAAACCTAAAGTGGTGTGTTGTGCGAACAGTAACCATGAAATATCTTTGAGTTTGTCAAAATATCTTGATTCTCTGGAGTCCTCTGCCACGTCGAGATAAAGAAAGTTGAAATTCTCAAAGTCGCGGTGTCGTCACTTCCGGCTGGCCCAATTAGACACTCGGTGAAAACAATTAACCTTGTGTGTTCGTCTTCGTGTTATCTCATCAACAAATGTCAATTCCTAATCCACCTTATTAGTATTTGTATCTGCGATTTTTCTTTTCTCTGAGTAAATACAGCGTGTAGGAGTTATTATTAGGTCATAGAGATATCATTTCACTATTTTGATCATCATTGTGTCACAGACAATAAATATTGCAGCAGGTACTTACTACTAGGAGTTGTAAATTAAAAAAATGAGAGCAAATGGCAAAAGTAATTCCCACTTAATTCCCAGCTAACGAAATATTTAGCTATTTACTATTTCACCTGTGATAAAATACTTCCCACACAGCACTGCATGTGCTGACGGTTCCCACTTGCTGCCTCATGCCCTCCAACTCTACTGCTTTTGGGGAGTTTTTTTTTTTTTTTGCGTGAGGTTGATGGTATCAGCCAAATAAATTTGTTTAAAAATGCAAAGTTGAGGTTTAAAGTAGATGTAGACGTTCCAAATCACTTTTCACAATAATCAAAGTGTGTATGACCTAGTATTTATTTTCGTGTTAAGAATTGCTATTACTACAGTCTAGGACCGCACAGTTTGAATTACACTGTGTATAATCTTCACTCTCAAAAGTAAATCTTCAATTTTTATTAGAAGAAATACGATTTGTGAACGTAGACATTTTTGTTTGGAATCATATCTAATTAGTAATTTCATAAATATACAGTACAGGCCAAAAGTTTGGACACACCTTCTAATTCAATATGTCTCCTTTATTTTCATGACTATTTACATTGTAGATTCTCACTGAAGGCATCAAAAATATGAATGAACACGTGGAATGATGTACTTAACAAAAAAGTGCGAAATACCTGTAACCGAAAAACATGTCTTATATTCTAGTTTCTTCAAAGTAGCCACCCTTTGCTCTGATTACTGCTTGGCACACTCTTGGCTTCTCTTGATGAGCTTCAAAAGGTAGTCACCTGAAATGGTTTTCACTTCACAGTTGTGCCTTGTCAGGGCTAATTCGTGGAATTTCTTGCCTTATCAATGGGGTTGGGGCCATCAATTGTGTTGCGCAGAAGTCAGGTTGATACACAGCCGAAAGCCCTATTGGACAACTGTGTGATACATACGTACATAATTCCACGCATTCATTCATAGTTTTGATGCCTTCAGCGAGAATCTACAATGTAAATAGTCATGAAAATAAAAGAATCGCATTGAATGAGAAGGTGTGTCCAAACTTCTGGCCTGTACTGTACTTTTATATTTTAACCCTGGAGTTCCATTTTTATGAAATGTATGCTTCTAAATGCAGAGATTGTATACTCTGATCATAACAATATTGAAAACAAACCTCACTCGAACAGCGCCACATGTGATTTGGCTCAGGAAATGGCATTTTTAAAGCCTTAAATGTTGTCATACTGCTCAGATTTGACACATTTGTTTTCACAGTATTTCAGTCCTGATAATAGCATGACAACCACTTCATTTTTATCAAATAGAAAGGTGTATGAAACAGATCAGAATTGAAGAAAAATTTTGAATATTTTTAATGCATTGTTGCTGTTTTTCTTTGAAGCTAATGCCATTTCCTTTCTTTTCTACCTTTTATGGTGAATTACCTGTATTTACCTCATATTACACAGGTGTGAATAGACACAACACAGCTCAGGGAAATCAAGTCTTGCTGTCAACTCAGGAGAGAAGTATTTCTCATGTTATAGTCAGCAAAATGTCAAGTGAGTCTCCTATAGAAGTCACTATGAGATCTTCCAGAGATGTCATCGAATGAAATAAAGTATGATATATAAATTAACAATGAGTTTTTATGTCATAAGTTTTTTATGATTTCACGAACATATCACACAGACGTCTCACTTTGTGACATCAATGTGAGACATCTGTGATATATTGATGTATCGCACAGCTGTCTCGCTTTGATATCAGATTGTGACATTCCTATGAGACATGTGAAATGTTGGTGATGTATCACAAAGCGGTCCCATCCTCTGTCCTGGAAGCTTTTGTCATGTCCTGTCTGTGACTTGTTCCGACATCCATTGTTGTTGACAACATGAGAAAACTGCCAATTGGCTGCCAAACACAGGGATATATTCAACTCTATGGTCATGTGTCATGACACAAAACACAGCGGTATCGATCTGGAAATAATAAAACCTTTCCTATTAATAATTTTAATAGATTATCTTGTTTGGCCATAGAAAATGTAAAAAGACAGTTCTGACAATTGAAAAAGACAGTATCTCAAAAATGTGTTCATTATTTAGTAACACAATAGCACATTATTTGCAAGTTATAAAACACCCATGAAAAAATCATAATTTCCTCAAAAAAACTGTTACCTTCGGCATTTTAATTCTCCTTATGCTGTCTTCAGGCACATCATTAGAATTCAAAAATCTTCAAACTTACCCTCCATGGCTGCTAAAAGGAAAGTAAACAGACTATGATAACTTGTCCAAATTTATATTTCAGGACAAGAAACCACAGGGCAATGAATGACATGTATTTTCTCAAAAGCAGTTTAATTGTCGTGATTGTAGCGTTACCATTGAAAACACAAATTTTCAATGAGCTGTCCTTTAAATGACAATGTTTGTGAGCAGCGGCTGAAAAAGTAATCAACTGAGACAGCACATGGAAAAATAGCCCCAAACCTCACACCCCACAGCAGTTTTCGGTAAGAGCTAGTTAGCGGTCGGAACCTACCATATTCATGAACTGCAGTTTTCAGTGACTGTGCCCATAAATAACGCTAATTTGCTCCCTACACGCAAACATGAAGGAGATATTCTTATCCTACCGCAAAAAGGCATTGACTCATGCAATGAAGACGATAAAAATATACAGTAGCCTATATTTAATGCTAATTGAAGCAACCATTTCACTTCAAGCAATGGGATGTGCAATAAGGAGCTTCTATAAGATGCTAAGAAACTGATAACAGCTAGAAGCTTAAAATTAGCATTTAACAGTATGAAATAATCAGCAACTTTGTAAAAACAGGTGAAACTACAGTTAAGATACTCAAAACACATACAGAAACGCCAAACAAAAATAATATGTCCAACTGTTCAACTTACATACAATTTCCCATTTCATACATTTTCAGGCACCCTGTAGCCCAGCAAATTAGTGGGCGAACTACTCTAACGTTGCCTCTATATGAGGTACTTTAGGTCATGTTTTCTACTGATGACACACAAAATAAACTGTTAAAAATCACTGCAAAAGATAACAATCTGGTTTTATCTGCATTACAGTCAACCTGCCACCTCACAGCAAGAAGGTTGCGAGTTCGAATCCAGCCCACGGCCTTTCTATGTGGAGTTTGTATGTTCTCCCCGAGTTAGCGTGGGTTTCATCCTGGTACTCTGGTTTCCCCCATCCAGAATAACATGCATTACAGGAATACTCCTACCAGTAACCCTAACCAAGGTTCTGGCTTTAGAACTGGAGTTGGTCCCCAGGTGCTGCTCTGTGGCTGCCCACTGCTCCGAACTATAGGATGGGTTAAATTCGGAGGACAAATTACCCCACAGGGTGTAATAAAGTGTATCTCATGTATGGTGACAAAAGGCTGAGCATAACTTTTGCCAGGGAATATAACACTTATTGTGAGATAATTCAAACCCTTTGTGAGCGAAAGCAAAACCTTTGCGAGGGAACACAAACGTATCTCTTCTAAAAAATTTCTGCCATGACCCTTTGGAGATTTTGCAAGAAATAGATTGACTGTATCTAATAGCTCAATTTCTTTTCTTTGTGAAAAATAATTGTGTGAGTCTGCTTTGATGAATGTTGTGGTTTCATGTGTTAGACCTTACACCAGGTTACAGTCTCACCTGTGCTACAGTAGGCTGACTGCGTCACTTGTTTGTCTGGGATGCACTTCTTGGATTGCATCACTGACAAATAATATATTGTTAGAACAGGGATAGGGGGGCACTCATCTACCCCTCCTTTTAGCCCCTCCTCTGTTTCACTGCAGATCTGTTTGTTACATCACAAACTCACTCTGCAAACCCAAACCCCCTATATGTGAGTCCTCTTGCACACCCACCCATCCTTAAATATAATCCTGTGCTGACAGGGTATTGTACAGTCACTGCAAATGCTGTTGTTCCCTCAATGGATTTGTGACTGGCTATCATCTGCACTGCTTATGTACCATTAAAATTAATACATTTACATGAACTGGAACTTATTATATTGAATAAATACATAACCCTCCAGGACACAGGTGATCAGGATACAGGGGCCTTCTGGGCTGTCTGACCTTGAGGAGTGTTATGTTGAGCTATTGCAGTTTCTCAGGTAAGTTATTCATTCTTTCAATCTGATAAACCACTCTTTCATTTCTTATGCTGTGCTTGAGGGAGAGACTTTTGCAGACAGTAAAAAATAGACCCAAAGGGAAAACCTTGTCTTCTGGGAACACTGTCTCCAATCTCAGGGAGCTCCAGTGCTCCAGTGCAGTTTCAAAGAGTAAAGCTGGTGTCTCAGAGGAGAGGTAGTTTTCCCTGGATGGAGGTAATCTTCCCAGAAAACAAAACCTTTCCCTCAGTGTAATAATGCAACAAAATTGTGCTGGCCTTTGACGTGAATATATTTCTCAAAAGAGAGACCTTAACTTTGTGCAAAATCAGCCAGTATGGGTCTTTCTCCATCTCTCTTATGCAGTAAATGTGTTATGATGAGGAATACTTTGGAAAAAAGAATCATGTAAAATAATGTTGGAATCAGCTTAAGGACATCATTTAGCCTTGCAGTCAGTTTAAGTGGTGAGTTCAGTTAGGCTTGACCATGTAACTTACATTCACACTCTTTTCTAAGGATCATCAAACCAGCGAGATAAAATAAAACCAAAATGAACAGCTCTGTCATCAATTCTAGCCAGCCCTTCAACCACTCCTCTTCAGGATCCAGTCTCCAACTCCCAATGACATATAAACTGTGCTATTACTCACTTCTTGGGAATGCGTTTGGGTGGATTGAAAGAAGCATCAACTTTGTAGTGGGCTACCCTGCTAACATCATGGTGTTGTGGCTGGTGGCCGGAGAGAAGAGTGACTCTTCCACCTCCAATATCTTCATCTTCAGCCTGGCCATCGCCGATGCATTGCTCTGTGTGATGAGCCCCATCTGCGTTTTTGGCTTTCTTATGCTTCATATGCCCTTTTTCGGTTATATAGCAGACTTCATCACTGGGATCAAAAACAGCTCCCCACTCTTTCTCACCTGCATTTGCCTGGACCGCTACGTGGCCGTGGTCCACCCCATTTTGTTCACCAGCATCAAGGATAAGATAATCAGAGTGACTATTTCCATGCTTGTGTGGGGGCTCATGATAGCCTATTGCCTCTGTAGGTTATTTTGGTTGGGCCTCTCAGATAAAATCTACACTGGGTTGATCCCGGCCTCCTTCATCATCATGTTTTTCTGCAACGTTTCTATCCTGTGGAGTCTAAAGACATCAGTCTTCGGCAAGGAGAAGATGCACCCCATGAAAAAGAAAGCTTTCAAAACCGTGCAAATCTATCTGGCCATCATCGTGTTTCATTACATGCCTGTAGTTGCTGTCAAGCCCTTTAGACATAACCCTAATTTAACAGGGATATGTGGCATTGAATTGATTATGTTCTCCATTATGTACCTCAGTACCACCACTGCACCCTTACTCTACATCTTCAAGATTAGGCAGCTGCCGTGGCTGAAAAACTTTCTCTGCATCTGCTGCCGAAGCCCTTCCCCAGAGGGACATAATGTAAGCACATGAGATGTATGCTTGTGATTGTCTGTTACATTGCATTTACTCTCTATATTAATTTTTGAAAATGAGGTCATGAAACGAAGCAAGAATGTTATCTGAGTAATAGGCAAATATATTATCTTTGATTTGACTGTAATTAGGAAGTAGATGAAAACATAACTATGATCATACACATTGAATAAAAAGTGAAAATTATTTGAATCACCCACATGCCTTTATCACCATGATTTCATATCTGGCAAATTAAGCTTTTTTTGATCATTGAAAGATGAGCATGTATGATGAATCAAAGAGACCAATTTTTAATTTACTGAGGATTTGATATTCTCCAAACTTCCAAGTCTGTTTTATTATATTCATTTAATTTCATTATGCCAGCATGGGATGTAGTTTTGCCTCAGAAAAACCAACAGTGACCCCAGATTTTCTGGAAGTACATCATATATGCAAATAAAAATGTATTATTTTGGCTCTTCCTGTGCTTATGCCAACAATCTGGCATGGTCCTGCCCTGCAGGCGCTCGCCCCTCCTGCTGTCTGAACCTCCACCTCAACGAGCCACAGCTGCTGCCCGTTGAGGTGGAGGTGCCGTGAAGAGTATAAAAGAGCTGCAGCTGCATTCTGTGTCTGATGGAGCCCTGTTGTATGTTGCCGCTGCTCTCTTCTCTGGTTTTATGCTACAAAATTAAATATTTATTTATATTTTTACTCAGCCTGTGCGTTTGGGTCCCTTGTTTGGTGTGGGTACATGGTCCCAGTGCCCGCCGGCTTATTGTCTTCTGCCGGCGAGCCCAAACCATGACACGATCAGAGAGTATATTAGTCTACAAAATGATGAAACACATTTAACATGAAGCAACTTGAATTGTAACCGAAAAGACACAAAAAGAATTGACATTAAATGTAAAGTACTTGAGAAATGCCTCTCTAACATGTTCAAGGTCAGCCACGAGGAAAAGCGTCCATCACTCATCATATGGGTCTGTCCAAGCAAAAGGGCATGGAAGTGTGACATCGCCACTATTATTTTCAAATTATAGTTTGTAACCGACACACTGAACTGAGCACACAACATGGAAGCTTAGTTTGTGTACTTTCATGACAAAATCATGAGAGGATAACTGTATTTACTGCCAAAGCGGAATTCCAATGAAAAGTTGAAAACATGCTGATGGTCCCGTATGTGATGTGGACAAAAAGAGAAGCCAAATTTTCTCATCAAAAAACATTTAGCTCAAGAATTAAATCTTTCACCACAGAAAACAACCATCCCTACACATTTAGCACAAAACCTGCTGGGCAAGGTTTTGTGATAAACCTGCTAAATATTTATGATTGTATGTAGCCTATATGATTGTATATGACTTAGACATGATGATGCTGCAGACCTTTATATTTTTACTATCCAGACTTCTTTCATTTGATATTGAATATCCCGGCTCCAGGCATACATGTGTAGGTTCGGCAGCCCGACTACTGCAAAGCTTGTCTCGGCAGACTATCAGGTTTATGATGGCACGCAACCTGAAGAGGAGATTATCGCAAGAAATCCACAAAAGATACACGAGACGTCTTGTGGGAATTAGGCAGTATCTGACGGCCTGTACAGTATGTAAACACCCTGCAAAAGTTGCTTTTTGAAGAGGTGGCAGTTGACCATGGTCCCTTCCAGGAACTCAAGAACAAGGTGGAGGTACCTGAAAACCTCAATGCAGCCTTTGAGAGGCCCGATCCAAAAGAGGCTGTTGCCCTCCCCTGGTCCCGTTTCGCCCAGGAGGAGCAGCAGTGTGGGATCCACTCCCACCGGTAAGCAGGGCTTCCACTCCAGCCCCTCATCTGATTAATGCCATGTTTTGAATGCAAAGCGCCAACAGCTCTACTTGTGACTGTTTGGCCTCCCTCGCCTCCCAGGCCACCCTCTATGGCGTTAAATTAGTCTCAAAACTCGAGCGCATGAAAACCGAGAGATGGCGTGAAAACCGTGGGTGTACGACCCTCAGTCGTACATTTTTTGACATTGTGAGCGCGTGTTGAAATCAAGCGTGTGGTGAGATTGCGAGCATTTTTTGATATTGCAAGAGCATGTTGAAATTGCGAGCGCCGTGAGATTGCGAGCATTTATTGATATCGTGAGTGCATTTTGAAGTTGAGAGCGGATACTGAGGGTCGTACACGCACAGTTTTCACGCGCTCTCTCGGTTTTCGTGCCCTCGAGTTTTGAGACTAATTTAACGCCATAACCCTCCCCCACTTCCGGACCCCACACACTCTCAGTATCGGCCCCCGCCAGGTAACCCAGTCAGCCACTCTGCAGCCTCGTACCAACGACCGAATCACAGCAGTGCTGATATCCCATGATATCGCACTCCCTCTTGTGTCCCATTGCTGAATTACTGCATCAGACATTATTATACAATGACTATAGCGAGCTTCCTTTTAATCCCTTCTCTTTCACACACAGTTGGTGAGCAGTACTACAGAACATAACTGGGACTCTTTACTCATGATGGAGCAGAGAACCATGTCTCTCGACTGGGAAGCTACACTGGTGAGTAGTTATCAAAAACTCTTACCCTCCCTATTAATGAATCGTAACAATCATTCTGTATCTCTCTCCCTCTCCCTCTGAGTTCAAGAGTTGCCCCGGTGAGAGTACATGTTCAGCCAGAAAGCTGGGGAACCTGGACTCTTCGAGTGGGATCACCATCAATTTAAAGGCATTCAATATGCTATGTGGGTTGTGTAAAGGCATAATCAATGTAAGCAATGATCCATTACTTAACAATAATTTTGATAATATATAGAGACATTATTTTCTTATTGTCTCTGAATTAGTCCTGTAGAAAATCTACTGCAGAATTCACATTCAGGCAAGTGTTGGTGCAAGAATGTTATTCAGTCAGGAATGAGTTCCGCCTTTGACCTTATTACATTTTTCCATTACCTATGTAACCGGGTGAGGAGTTCTTTGTATTTTAACTGTTAATAGAACAACAATGAACACTTCCAGAAAGCTTCCAACGAAATGGTACTGTTCCTTTAAATGTCATTGCGCCAAGTGTACAAAGTGCGTTATGGGAAACAGGCGGGTTTAAGTTGAATCCGAAGAAGAACCGATCTTTTGCGAAATGGTAGCCTGCAAGATGGTACGTGGTCTCGCAACAATTTAGATAAATATCAATTAATCAATTGGTTTAATGCTAGATTGGGTGCGACATTACATAGTTGACACAGTGTTGAAGCAAGCAGACTTGGATGAATTGTGAATGAGTTTGTATTTGGTTGGATGTTTTCAGATTCGTTGAGCATGTATTCCAGGCGAAAAACTGAATCGGCCAATGTAAGGTATCCGAAAGCGTAAGTTACCAGCATACTGTTCAGCAACAAAAGTGCCATACTCTTGTATAATCCTCGGTTGTACTGTCCGCTGAAAATGATCACACTGTGCTTTTGCTGTATATAGAGGGGAGAGATTTGCTGTTGCTGTGCTGCGCTCCACGTGTGCTACGAATTAGCATGCTCTGCACTTGAAAGTGAGTTGCCGTTTTATTTCGTGTTTAACAGCGGTTTGCTTCCGTCGGCGACCGAGATAGGCTTTAATGCATGTCCCACGCGGGAATGTACATTGTATTTTAAGTTGATTTGTTGCTATCAAATGAATGTAATGTACTTTAATTAGAGACAGTGAATTTTCCTTGGAGCTAAAGCACACAGAACACCTTACTCTGTTCGTTATTCTGTCAAATAACAAATCTGTGGATGTATGAAGCCATTGCACTGAAGTAAAACTGTTATTTTTGATTCATTGTCTAGTCGGGGAGTAAGCCCACTACCGTTGCCTGTGTTGCCTATGTTACTTGTAACATTTATGCTGCCACTGTCGGGAAATTTTGCGTCGGGTTTTGGAGAACTACATTCATGCTTGGGGCCAAGAAATGCATGTTCCAGGGTCAGCATGTATGGACCCTGGTGATTACAGTGTATGCCAAAGGTATATGTAATACCAGGTGTAAAGGACCATCCACCAGGGTTGTATTTTCTGTGATCTTGGCAGGAAGGCCAGAATATAATTGTCTATTGTTAACTCATTGAATTGTTTAAAATTCCTCAAAACTATCATTAATGCTGTTCCCAATCGGGCGCAGTCGAGGAATAAAAGATCCCAAAAGTAAAGTTTTGTCTGTCCTGAGTGTCCTTTAGTCACCGGGCCACACCTATAAAAGTGAAAAGGCTGCCGACAATGGATATTTTTGGAAAGGTCTAACATAGAAAGGTAGTGATGGATATTGTAAGCTGTTGAGTGTTGGTTATCTAGCCATAACTCTGAGTAACCTCCCTACAGCACATCTCTCCAGCTATGATCATTTTGATGCCGGTAGTATCAGTACGAGAGACATGCAATAATGCTTTGTGTTGTCCGTCTCTTATTGGGCTAATGTGAACCGAATAAAAAGTGACTATTCAACATGAAATTTCAATGGTAAAGATTCGACTTTGTTCCATTACACAAGACAACAATCACTGATTCTTGAGACTTGGGACAAATCATGTCCTACATAAGAAAGACAAATTTATATTGAAAATCAATAAATTTATCAGAATCAACATGCTTAAAAACTGAAATCTAAAGGAATTGAGTATATCAATGGTAAACCATTTCAAGAGAAATATGCAAAAAATATGCTATGCTATAAGATCTAGCGTGTCAGCAAGCTGGTACAAGTATGATGAAACAAGATGAGCTCTTTTTATATATTAATGAAGGTGAGTGGTGATGAATGAGATGGCGTAGTATAGTGTTGTGACGCTGATGCCCTAGCTATGTGACTGGTAGAGGATAGACGACGCGTGAGCAGAAATGTGTGTAGGAGTGGAGATTAGTGTGTAGTGTTTCGGGCATGCAAAACATTGCAACAGCTAATTACCAGACATATTTTACAACATTTGCTCATTAATTTTGCGGCTCATGTCCTTGAATCCAGAGTGAAGGTGTTGATCATATGCCAAAGATGACCAATGTCGCATGGCCTTCAGTGTCGAGACAGACGCAACGGAAATGGCAGTTGTGCTGCTCCAACACGGAAGGAGTGAAGAGTGGAGTTGAGGGGAGAGGCCACAGCTAGGAAACTAGGTGAAGTCGTGCAGCAAACCAGGACTGAAAGATGGGTCTCTCAGCTTCCATGAGGAACAGATGTAGTTCGCTGGATATACTCCATGGACCAGACTGTTCCGAAGGTGGAGACTGGGCAGCACTTAGCAGAGGGTCAGATGGCAATGATGGCAAAGACCAGCAGCATGCTCAGCGCAGGGCCCCACCGCAGACATGGAGGGAACACAAAACCAGGCAATTAGTGGAGAGCAGGAGGTGGAAGCAGTGCTAGGAATATACCATGAAATAATGTTGTGTGCTTAAAGTTGATATGAAAATAAATCTCCATGATTGCAAAATATGAAGATCATTCATGAAAGATGCCAAAATCCACCCCCCCAAAAACAATGTCATCGTCATAAACCAAAGACCAGAAGCTAATAATGGGCATAACCCTGCTAAGACCAGATTGTAATAACAGGATGCCTTTACAGCCAGAGACCGTGTGGTCTTTATGACTTTTGGTAAACTAGCAAACTTAAAGGCCACAGTACTGTACATTCTGAGCAGACAGAAACAAAGCCATTTCGAATGAAATGATAGGCAAGATGACCAAAGCGCAAGCTCGCTCGCAGACATAGGAAAAATATTGGAGGTATCAGCAAAATATTGGTGCATCATGGAATTGCTGAGTGTGCGCAAGATCAGCCACATCTGAGGAAGTGGGCTGATACTGTCAAGCAACCAAAGGCTTACTTCCAAAGCGAGTGATAACTTGCTCAGCAAACAATTCTACCTGCTAGGGTACAAGTGCCTGTACAAAAATGCAAAAGAATCACTGCCAAATTATGGGGAAAACACAAAGGCAATAGAAAAGGTAATGCAAATATGATAGAAATTTATTTACGAACAAGAAAGAGTATGACCTGCTTGATAAATTCCACTGCCAACTGGAATAAATTGTCCGAGTCCTGATCATTCCACAGCATTATGTGGAATTTTCGGTTGGGCCACATCCACTTTAAATAAAAAAAAAAAAAAAATTTTATATATATATATATATATATATATATATATATATATATATATATATATATATATATATATATATATTTTTTTTACGATTGCTGAGCGCTTCAGTTGCTAGCATTTGCTGTTGGTTCGTCACGTGGTGTATGCGATGCAGTTTGCAAACTGTTACCTTAACTGAACTCTGTACCAATGGCAGCACCTGCTAGGGATAGACAATAACTAACAAAAGTGTAGTTACAGTAAGCCAACCATCATCTGAAATAAAGCTTAATCCATTTCAGCTACAGCTATTCAAATGATTAATAATACAACATGAACAATTTATTGTGCCAAACATACTGTAGCTGATATTTAAAAGCATGAAGTAAATCAAAGCCATGCAAAAAAGATATAAAAAAAACAACGCACAAAGTACATCCAATACATCCAGGAGAATTCCAATGGGAATGAACGCGACTCTATACAAGCATTCCGATAGAAGCCATGAGCAGGTTCAGTGCCGCGGTAAGATAACGTTCATGATGCGTTTGTTAGGCTTGCAACTCGTATACACTGACCGTGCGAAGAAATAGCGAGCAACCTGTACATAAAGAAAATCAAAGTGACATCCGTTAACTCCTCGACAAGCCTTCGTGAATTAGGGACAGGCCATCTGTGCCAAGAACATATTTATCTTACCGGCCGTGGTCGTGTTAACAGCAAACTGATTGGTGCATGACACTTGAGAACTAGTAGCCCGAGTAACTACACAAAATGCGATATTACTGCACTGAAGCGCAAGCACTGCGCCATTTCCATGAAATCTTTGCAAAACATACAGGTTCAATTACCACGTTGCCGATTGGGACAAAACCGCAGTACTCTTGCAGCGTTTTTAAAAGCATCCACATTCTTTCGACATCCGGAAAAAGACCGCTTTCGAGCAGTGGCAATTCGCAATAGGCGAGCAGGTCGCAATTGTTGCCGTAGAGAAATTATTAAGTTACCAAGAATGAGTGTTGCCTTGCCAAGGGAGAACTGGAAATAACGAGCACTGGTGCTGCATCCGGATTAGCATGCGCTGCTCTGAATTTACTGTTAGACAAATGACGCCAATTACACAAAGACTCCGCAAACACATAGGGCAATGTTTCGTACAAGCCACATTTTAAGACAAACAAGCTTGCGCGTGCTGGCCTTCATAACCGTGCTCTCCCAGCATAGTAAAAGCTAGAGTAAACATGACATCGTACACCAGAGTAACATTAACTCCACCGAAGTGCGGTAGCCAATAAAAACATTGTTACAGAAGTCTGCAGCGATAGTGAATACCACGCACCTTGTTGAGCTCGCGCACGGAGGAGCAGCTTCCTGAAGGCGAGCTTAAGTAGAATAGTATATTACCGGCCAAGCAATCATCAGGCGGCTAGATCAGGTGACAGTCATGTGTTTCTCAGGTGACTCCCTAGCAGGTAGCTGCTCCTCTGATTGTAGGCTTGACTCCATGGCCTATCAGAACTTACGTCAAGTCTTCATTTTTGATAAACAATGTTGATATTACTATGGTCACAGCTGGAACATGTCAACACCATCTTCCATTTAAAATGTTTTTTTTTAACAGCATTGAATAGAATTTAGGCTTTCTAATGAAGTTATTTGGGCAGCTAGCTATTGAGGAAAATTTGGCTAGCTGCAGTGTACAGTACATGTTTTGGAGGGAAAATTGAATCCTTTATGTCAACTCCGTTTACACTTCAAGTCCGTCAGTTTTGAAAATTTCACTGCTATATTAACCCCTTTGCGCAGAAGCCAAATCTGGATTTTTAGGTGTTACCTGATTTAAGGCTTTATAATGTAAGACTGCAGCTCTACAGACAGGAAAACTTTGGCTCAATAGAGTCTAGACACTTGAAGCATTTAGACTCCCATCAAATTTCAGTTTCTTTTTATGATTTTGTTGGAGAAAAGGGGCTGCAAACATAAAAATCTTCATCAGAATTCACCTTTGAAATAGCAAAAAAAATAATACTGACAATTGAAAAACTGCTGGGGCCTAAAACTGTACATTTCTGGGATCATAAACTTCTTGACCACAAGTGCAATTCATCTTGAACATTACATTCTAGATGGCGTGCACAAATAGACGCTAGATGGTGTTACAGCACTTGCCCCTTTGTCCTTTATCAATGAAAGTGCCCTCTTGAAATTTCGTTTTTTTTTTTTTTTTTAATGATTATTATTATTATTAAAACTTTAGTGGAGCCAATGTTGAAATGATCTTTTTAGAAAAGCTGTGTGATTAAAAACTACTGAAAAAAATGCCCCGAAATGGGCCACCTCCTCATGCACTTCCGACCTCTCTTCCTTTGTCACGTGAACACGCGCGCTGTGCATATGCGCTGCAGGAGCATATCAGCTGAGCGACTGGAAGCCACAGTCTTGTGCCCCACCAGCCAGGTAACACACAGATCAAGTGAAATCGTACAGTTTGCCCTCCAAGCCCAACCTATAACCATTTTGTTGTGCAGTAGCATGTCTCATACACAGTGACTGTCCGTCGGCACAAACACAGGGCCAGCAATAACCTCACCTTTCACTTCTTAATGACAGACACCTCTCGCAGTTTACCTCCCCGATTAGCAACCGTTGCTCAGACTGATCGGAGGAACCGACGAGAATCTAACTTGTTTTTGAAAGCCGTGTTGTACATTGCACTACGAAATTATACAGCGTTTAACTTACTTCCGCACACCAATGGCTACGGAAAAAATATCAATCGCTTACGTCTTTATAATTTCAGAATTTGCGTAAATTAATTTGCGACGTTCATTGAGCAATTAGCCATGAGAATCCGTTCTATATACTCTGAATGTGACGGCCAAAGTGCGTAGTAGCACAGCTGAGTGAAGACGAAAATAATTGCTGTGAAGTCCGCAAAAGTTTCGGATTTTTTGCAGATTGTCATCCTTGCGGATTAACATCAATTATATCAAGATAGCCAACAGGCAATCGCTTTATAATTAGCATTTCTTAATCATTACGTGTCACGCATTGGTGGTGGCTATTTTGTTAATATGGTATGGTGTGGTGAAAGCAGGGCTAAGCAATCCTCCGATGGCAAGTTCAGGATGCAAGAGACTAAAAATCAGCCATAACGCTACGATGAGAGATGGAGTTTGGACGAGGTTTTTTTTTTTTGTAATTCTTTGCATTGTTAGCATTTTTTAAATTCAACATTGTTGCCCAGTTACATTTGTCAACATTTCTATATCACTTCATTATTATTGGTAACAGGCTACAGCGCCCTCAATAATTATTGGCACCCCTAGTTAAGATGTGTTAAAAGCCTTAAAATAAATTCAAATTGCAGAAACATACTTTCACACTGAAAGTTGTAGAAAAATGAACCTTCAACTCAAGTGAGTTTTCAGGGGAAAAAAGAATCCCTGGCTAAGAAATAATTATTTTTCATAAAATCACCTGTTCCACAATTATTGGCACCCCTAACAATTCCTAGGAATTAAATGTAATTGAAGTATTTCTGTCATTCTACAGTAGATTACAACATTGATCAGAGTATTTAGGAACTTTTAATTAGTAAATCATCTCTTCTTGTTTCCCTGGGGTATAAATATGACGTGACACAGAAGCCATTTCTCTTATCCATTCTTCAACATGGGAAAGACAAAGGAACACACCATTCAAGTAAGGCAGATGTGTGTCCACCTTCACAAGTCAGGCAATGGCTACAAGAAAATAGCCATTCGCCTGCACCTGCCCATATCTACTGTCAGAGGAATCAATAAGAAGTTTAAAAACAACTGGAGCAGTGGTAAACAAGCCTGGAAGAGGGCGCAAGGTTATTTTGCTACCGCACGCAGTGAGGAGGATGGTAAGAGAAATAAAAAGTTCTCCAAAGCTCACTGTTAAAGAATTGCAACAAATGGTAGCACCTTGGGGTCATAAAGTCTCCAAAACAACCATCAGGCGCTATCTACATGCCAAAAAGCTGTTTTGGAGGCATGCATGGAAAAAACCTTTAGTCATTCACAATCATAAACGCAAACGTCTGGAGTTTGCTAAGCGGTACTGGAACTTCAACTGGGACCGTGTGCTTTGGTCAGATGAGACCAAGATGGAGCTTTTTGGCAACAAGCACTCTAAGTGGGTCTGGCGGAACACAAAAGATGAGTATGCAGAAAAGCGCCTCATGCTCACCGTGAAGTATGGGGGAGGATCGGTGATGCTGTGGGCCTGTTTCTCTGCTAGAGGCCCTGGGAACATTGTTAGGTTGCTTGGCATCATGAACACTTTGAAATACCAAGACATTTTAAATCAAAATCTGGTGGCCTCTGCCCGTAAGCTGAAGATGGGTCGTCACTGGGTCTTTCAGCAAGATAATGACCATAAATATGTATCCAAATCTACACAGAAATGGTTCACCAGACACAGAATCAAGCTCCTCCCATGGCCATCTCAGTCCCCAGACCTCAACCCCATTGAAAACCTGTGGAGTGAGCTGAAGAGGAGAGTGCAGAGGAGAGGACCCAGGTCACTGGATGATTTAGAGAGATTGTGCAAAGAGGAATGGTCGAAGATCCCTCTTTCTGTATTCTCCCATCTAGTCAAACAATTTGGGAGAAGATTAGGTGCTGTTTTGTTGGGAAAAGGGGGTTGTACAAAGTATTAACATCAGGGGAGCAAATAATTGTGGCACACATGATTTGACGTAAAATAATTATTTCTTAATGTGGGATTTTTTTCCCACTGAATAAATGCACTTAAATTAAAGGTTGGATTTTCCTCTTTCTTTCATTGTGGTCCTATATTATTTTGAAAAAAAACTGAATTTATAAGAAGCTAAAGAACACATCTTAACCAGGTGTGGCAATAATTACGGAGGGCGCTGTATATTTTTTGTCTGTCATTTGGAGCATATTATACAGGAGCAGATTTAGGGTTGGCCAGTTGAGCCTTGAAAGGTGATGGAAGCTGCCCAATCTCGCTGACAATTAGAGAAGTTCTAATCTGAATTATCTTCATGGAAGCACTTCAAATGATTGTCGTTTATTTCAGACAGCTTCTATGTTTCAAGTAGAAATGGGACGCAACTGACACACACATCGCGGCAAGTTGTCTCATTTCGCTTTACGATCATCGCAATTCGATAACGTCACTCCTCTGGCTCAACCTTTTTTTATCAACCATTCTGCGGATCATGTGGGCACCGAACCGTTTTCATTAACCAATCCGCGGATCATGTACGTACCTAACCGTGAAAAGGGATCCGTACTGATTACGGATCAACGATGATCCGTTGCACCAATAGTTCTAAGCACTTAAGTTCAGTCAGGAAAACTCATGTTTAAATAAAATAGAACAATTTATTCATGGGTATAAGCATTACATTGTATTTTGGCGGCAGTTCTGCTCTGGAGGAATGTCCTACCAAGGCACAGCAAACATACAAACATAGTCATGAACAGAAATCAAAATCCCCCCGATGTGAGCAGAACCAAACAGGTGGAGGCTGGGGTGGAGCTGGCAAGCAAAAAACCAAACAGCATGTTGCATAGCATGAAAAGTCATTGCAAACAGCAGCGGAAGCAAGTGAGCTTGATGTCCTTCAAATAGACCGCTGTATGACCTCGTGATGTGTATCCTCCAATTGTGTGCCTGCTGATGCTGACGTGCTGGTAGCTTACCAGGCTGCTGTCAGCTGATGTAGCTCTTCTCCAGTTTCCTGCCTGAACTAGTTCCACTCATTTATTTCCTAGTGCTATACAGAATATATGAAAAATGATTGACATTACTAAAGAGACAGAAAATTCAAACAGATGAGTTAAGGTCCAGTTTCATAAAAGGAATGACCAGGGCTGGGGATGATGTTCACAGGGGGAGAACTGTGATAATTACCCCCCTCACTTCGCCAGAGTTCTGTTGATTGTCCCGGGCCGTCATGAACCTCCCCCCCGGTCTTTTACAGACACAACCGCAAACACCCCGTTTTTCCTCTCACCACTCCGCAAATATCCTAGAGAGTCAATGGCCGATCTATACTGAGGAAGGTCTAATAGCTTATTGTCATGTACTGTAGCCAACATCAGTCCTTTGAAGTTTAGGGTGAGCCTCAGTTCCTGGGCCCCACCAGTTTGTCAGCCTTTAGTCGTGTCTCAGCTGGATTCCGGTCTTACACACCCAATACATGGAATGAAGGCAATAATGCACTGCGGGTTAAGCATTCTTATTTTCTTACCATAAACACATAATCAAATGCATTGTATTGCTTTTTATTCGAAGTGAGCATATTTCATTTGGGTGTGCCCTTACCTTTGGGATTCAATGCTGATTAACTAGCCACTTGGTGGCTGTGGGCTGCTCAATGGACGGCTTCCCAGGGCCACATCGATGGTCACATCGACCCCATTGAAAGGGACAGTGGAATGAAAACAAGTTGAGCCGGAGGTGGAGGAGGAGTTGGAGGAGTTAAGCACGATAGAATCCTGTGGCCCAAGTGAACCTATGGATTCCGTCTATGAGACCGACATCACTGTTGTCTGACGGGACAATGCGAGGTATTTTGTGTGTGTGTGTGTGTGTGTGTTTTGCCCGTCTAATTTATGTTCTAATTGAGACAGTAGAGTATAGAGTAGGTACTCGATTGTAGTTCAGCTCCAGTACTTCCTTGAAGAAGCTCACACATTGGGTTTTTGTTGAAATATTATTGGACCAAGTTTTTAATCACTTGTGTACAGCACAGCTGATTAATCACTTCATCCAATGGTAATTGACAGGAAATCAATGTGTAACCTTCCTCTAGGAAGTACTCTTTTGCCTACAATTGTGCACGCCATCTATTGACAGTATTATTTAGGGGATTAAATGCTGCTGTTGGAACAAGTGGGAAAGTCAGCCCTTCATTGGCAACATGCTAGCAGGCTTCAATGGAGCTTCAATGGAGTCTGCTTCAATGGAGCTTCCTTTGTTCCAGTTCACAAGGTTTGTTTTCTGTATTATACATACATTTTTCTATATATTTATTCTCTATGGAAAATTTGTCAGTTAGACATGTAAAATAATGAAGTTATGGATTAGTGTGGTGCTTCGTTTTCTTTTGCAGGTACAAACACCAGAGTAAAGTTCTCCAGCCTCCCATCCTACGACAGTGGAGGGCAGAGCAGCAGCCTGTGATTCGGCAGGCAAAGCAGTCCGGCAGTCCGGTCACCTAGGGAGGTGACATGTGCACAGATTCACCTGGTTTCTCACTTTTAATTAACTTATTGTCTATAAGAAATAATCAATGCTGAATAAGATTTCATCACCTGTGACACATGCACTGCATTTCCTATTCTTGGTAATGCAGCCTCAAATTTTACAATTAAAGTCTACACAAGTACAATATTGATCTTACAGTGATGTAAACATAAAATATGCAACCCAACATTATGGTAAGTAGATAACTTTAAAACCAGCTACACTCACCGGCTATACACACCAATGATTTACTATTCTCTCATCTCATTTCCCCTAGGTCATTGTGCAAAGTATGGGTCTTACACGACAGTGATCCTGGACACGAACAGGGTCGTGGACATCCACTTAGTCCAGGTAAAGTGTAATTATAGTTGTGACATTATTCATAATATTTAGTCTGATGTCTGTCTTTTCAGGATTAATGTTAGACACACTACAGTTTCTGCGTCTGAGAGATAGTAATGACTCTTATTAACGTGTTTATTTCAGTGTTACATGCCACGTTTTTTTTTTTTTCTTTTCCTGTGTCTCTCTGCTTTCCCTTGTGCTGCTGAGTTCTCTATTGGTCCAGGTCCCTGCCAGTCATCATCACCCCAAGTCCCGCCTCCACCAGTCAGAGGGATCCTTTTCCTCCCTGCTCACCCAATCACCGCTCAGCCCTTCATTTGGAAACAACCAATCATCTTTCAGTTTTTTTTGGGTTCCTGTCTACCTCTTGCTTTGCAGTATGGAGGTTACCGCCTTACATTTCCATATTACTAACGCAGTATGATGACCCTTATCCTACTCGTTCAAATGACTGGCTTATGCTTGAGGTCCCTTCTGCTCAGACTGAGCTTGGCAAGACCGCCTTCCAATTCTCTGCTCCATATTCCTGGAATTTTCTACAAAGCTCTTTGAAACCGGTCTCTCTTCCATCATTCAGTCAGTTTAAGGCCAAGATCCAAGACTTATTGGTATCATTGTGTGTGTTTTGATAAATATTTTAATAAATTAATTAATTTTTATTCATTGTTTTGTATTCCCTCCTTTTCTTTGTATGATTTGTTGTTTTTAAAATTGTCCATTTGTGCACTCGGCCCCACCGAAAATGAGGGTCTCCCTCAGTGGGCTCCGATTTTAAATAAAGGCTTGAATTGAATTGATCTGAGGTTTGTTTTGACCACACTGAGGCCGGGGAAGGGTAAGACAGAGGCCTCTATACACTTGCACGTAGGAAGAACTCTTGTTAGACACACTAGTTTCGGAGTGCTTGCCAGCTGCTGCTGTATTTTGTTTTGTGTAGTTAGAGTAGTTAGATAGGCTTTTTCATTGTGTATATATGAAAAAGCAGTTAGCTAGCTTCCCCTTTTTTGGTTTCTAGCAAGCGGTATTTGGTTTTGTTCATTTCTTTTCTTGGACAACACTCAGGTCCGCAGACCTTAGATTTGTGTCTTGTTTTTCTATGTTTTCCTTTGTGCTGTAAATAATGTAAATATTGTGTATATACCTTTTTGCACCAGTAAACACCATTGCACTTTATTTATTCTGGACTCTGTGTTTATATTTTGCCTCCCCTTTTATATGTGCTTAGTTGTGGCCCGATCGGGCTTAATCTATTCTACACCAACCCGGCTAACGCCAAAGTGCGAGCCAAGCTTCCTTAGGTGCCTGGGCTCGTAACACAGAAACAAGGTTGGTAACAGCCAGAGAATGGAGGAGAAGGGCTTTGAGAGAAGCCTTGACTTCCTGAAGTCTGAAGGGCTGAAAATGGGAGCCATTGTCACAGATCGCCACCTGTCAATCGGGAAATACATGAGGGAGCGGTGACCTTTTATTAGGCCCCTCTGCGACACCTGGCATATTGCAAAAGGCATTTTCCTTGTCAGTAACTGCTACTACGCCATGCGAAAAAACATTGCAATATCAAAGGATTACCTAATGCTATCTTGTTTGCTGTCACAATGTAAAGTCACAACTGTAGTAGTGATTTGAATGGTATTTTACATGTGAATAAATTCACTGGGTGTAAAGCACCAAATAATGTTTGAGAGTATGGTTAACACAATAAAAGTGATGGAGGTGAAGGGCTGTGAGAATGTGCAACTCTGGAGGAAGACTGCCGATAATCACTTCTACTGCTGTGGCTCTTCCTCCAAGACTCCCCAAGAGGCCGTGGCAAAGTGGACGTCGATTGCGAACCACCTCCACAATGTGCATCGCCATGACAACACGCTCTATCCCAAGTGTCAACACCCACCCCTTGAAAGAGAATGGCTGCAGCCACAAAAACATATTTCCGCCTATATTTATGACATACTGAGCATTATCAAAACTGAAATTTGAATGATTATGGAAATGATTAACAATGAGGAGCATGTAATATCATGAGAAATTTGATCCCTCTAGCCTACATTGTATTTCTGGAAACCTTCTGCTTTTTCCAACAATCCAAAATTCTCTAACTCCTTGTATCGTCATTGCTTCTTTTGATCTACTTCACAGATACCAAGGCGTCTGAGACGCTCTGTGACATAATGCAGGCAACACGACTGCTAAAGGGCATCGAGCACATGAGCCCTCGATTTCAGACCTCCGCCATTGATGATGAGGCTATGGAAACCTTCAGTGGCATAACGTAATCCGCATGGTACCGAGTGCAGACCTCACGACACGGGCCCATCCTCCCCGTCTACAAGCAGCTGCACATACGCGTTGTTTTCCACAATGAATGAAGGAGATTATTGCATTTTAGATCTAATCTAATCAAACGCGTCCAGATGAATTATTGTCGTCTTACCTAATCGGGCAGAACAAGCAGCACCTGTTAAGTGCAGAGCGCTCTAGGAGTGAACATTTTGTTAATCATGAAAATGACAGCGAACAGGTCAGGACTAATAATTCTTTAAAACAGATGTTACGTCCACCCCAATTCTCAGTTTTACGGAATTTACCCCATGACTTCATCGCTGTTAGATCGCATGAGAAACAGTGTCTTCAGTTGCCTATTATGATAATTGGAAAACTCGTCAATAAAGAAAAATAATTGAGTACTAGCCAGGACTATCCTAATTGTCATAAAGGGACGTGTCTGTGCCACCCTAATTCCCGGTTCTAGCTTCGCCCCTGGAGCATGTATGATCAATCAAAGAGACCAATTTTTAATTTACTGAGGATTTGATATTTATCGGCAAACTTCCAAGTCTGTTTTATTTTATCCATTTAATTTCATTATGCCAGCATGGGATCTAGTTTTGTCTCAGAAAAACCAACAGTGACCCCAGATTTTCTGGAAGTACATCATATATGCAAATAAAAATGTATTATTTTGGCTCTTCCTGTGCTTATGCCAACGATCTGTCATGGTCCTGCCCTGCAGGCGCTCCCCCCTCCTGCTGTCTGAACCTCCACCTCAACGAGCCACAGCTGCTGCCGGTTGAGGTGGAGGTGCCGTGAAGAGTATAAAAGAGCTGCAGCTGCATTCTGTGTCTGATGGAGCCCTGTTGTTTGTTGCCGCTGCTCTCTTCTCTGGTTTTATGCTTCAAATGAAATATTTATTTATATTTTTACTCAGCCATTTTGGGTGCGTTTGGGTCCCTTTGTTTGGTGTGGGTACATGGTCCCAGTGCCCGCCGGCTTATTGTCTTCTGCCGGCGAGCCCAAACCATGACACGATCAGAGAGTATATTAGTCTACAAAATGATGAGACGCATTTAACATGAAGCAAAGGGAATTGTAACCGAAAAGACATAAAAAGAATTGAAATTAAATGTAAAGTACTTGAGAAATGCTTCTCTAACATGTTCAAGGTCAGCCACAAGGAAAAGCGTCCATCACCCATCATATGGGTCTGTCCAAACAAAAGGGCATGGAAGTGTGACATCGCCACTATTATTTTCAAATTATAGTTTGTAACTGAACACACTGAACTGAGCACACATCATGGAAGCTTAGTTTGTGTACTTTCATGACAAAATCATGAGAGGATAACTGTATTGACTGCCAAAGGGGAATTCAAATGAAAAGTTGAAAACATGCTGATGGTCCCGTATGTGATGTGGACAAAAAGAGAAGCCAAATTTTTTAATCAAAAAACATTTAGCTTAAGAATTAAATCTTTCACCACAGAAAACAACCATCCCTACACATTTAGCACAAAACCTGCTGGGCAAGGTTTTGTGATAAACCTGCTAAATATTTATGATTGTATGTAGCCTATATGATTGTATATGACTTAGACATGATGATGCTGCGGACCTTTATATTTTTACTATCCAGACTTCTTTCATTTGGAATTGAATACCCCTGCTCCAGGCATACATGTGCAGGTTCGGCAGCCCGCCTACTGCGAGGCTTGTCTCGGCAGAGTATGAGGTTTATGATGGCACGCAACCTGAAGAGGAGATTATTGCAAGAAATCCACAAGAGATACACAAGACGTCTTGTGGGAATTAGGCAGTATCTGACGGCCTGTACGGTATGTAAACACCCTGCAAAAGTTGCTTTTTGAAGAGGTGGTAGTTGATCATGGTCCCTTCCAGGAACTCAAGAACAAGGTAGAGGTACCTGAAAACCTCAATGCAGCCTTTGAGAGGCCCGATCCAAACAAGGCTGTTACCCTCCCCTGGTCCCGTTTCGCCCAGGAGGAGCAGCAGTGAGGGATCCACTCCCACCGGTAAGCAGGGCTTCCACACCAGCCCCTCGTCTGATTAATGCAATGTTTTGAATGCAAAGTGCCAACAGCTCTACTTGTGACTGTTTGGCCTCCCTCGCCTCCCAGGCCACCCTCTATGGCGTTAAATTAGTCTCAAAACTCGAGCGCATGAAAACCGAGACAGCGCGTGAAAACCGTGGGTGTACGACCCTCAGTATCCGCTCTCAACTTCAAAATGTGCTCACAATATCAATAAATGCTCGCAATCTCACGGCGCTCGCAATTTCAACATGCTCTTACAATATCTTACAATGCTTGCAATCTCACCACACACGTGATTTCAACATGCGCTCGCAATGTCGAAAATGCTCGCAATCTCAAGAAATGCTCGCTTGTCGATTTGTCTTCTGAGACTTTGCAGGCGGGACTTTTAATGCTGAACATGAGCTTTGATTGCCTGTTTGATTTTATAACTGGTTTTCAACTACCGTAAATTAGGCAACAGAAATCAAAGAGGACAACAATCTTATCGAAGCAATAAAGTTTTTCACAAAATGAAATCTTTTCTAAAATCCCATTTTAATATTGTTTGAAGGTATTGGTTTTACTTACTACACGTAGCTATGATTATAGCCAGCTAAATATTTCACGTTCAAAAAGCTGGCTAACGTCAGTCCCCGCACGTTAATTCTTGTACTGAGCTAGCCTATTTTAGCAGCAATTTACCCATGGCTATGTCATTTACATAGCAATACTATGTTGCTGTGTTGTTCTTAATTATCACTTTCTCCAAACAATATTTCTTTTCTGATGCTGAAGACCCGGCCGAGAGTTATGATCTTCAGTTCGTTCATTATTTTTGTAGGTTTCTTGACAAGCTAACCTAATGCCGTGACAAGTAGCAGTGTTTTAACATTTGTAGTACATTCCATTATGAGCTATTGGCACGCTATGGTTTTGATAGGATGATATGGTTCGGAAATATTCTACACATTCAGGAGAATGCTTTCAACGTCTCTCAGCCTTTAATCACAACTGGATGCTGTTTGAGTAAATGAGTAATAGACATGAGCAATCAATGCTGCTGTACTCAAGTTGCCGACAATGTTAACTCTTCAGTAAATTAAGAGTGTTTATGTGCTGTATTAAAAAGCCTTTGCCCCCTTACACTTTCACTGCTCTCATTGCAAACTGGCATTTATTTATGCCTAAAATATTTAAATGAAATTAGGGCTATTTTATTTATTTGTAACATCATATTAGTCTACCCCAGATAGCAAGCACTTCCTCTCCCCTGCTCTGAGCTGGATCAGCTGGAGTCGGCACAGAGCCGGGGCAGATCCGGAGGGGAGGTGCTTGCTATCTGGCGCAGTGCCTATAACTCACTTGCTCAAATGGCATCGAGTTGTAATTATAGGCTAAGATACGTTGATAGCATTAACCTGAATATAGCGAATATTTCCGAACCATAACATCCCAACAAAGCAATAGCCAACACAATGACGACACCATAGTGTGCCAATAGCTTAAAATAGAATATTGCAAATATTAAAAAGCTGCTATGTCATGACTTTAGCTTAATTTTTTGACATTGCGAGCGCGGTGAGATTGCGAGCATTTTTTGACATTGTGAGCGCATTTTGAAGTTGAGAGCGGATACTGAGTGTCGTACACCCACGGTTTTCACGCGGTCTGTCGGTTTTCATGCGCTCAAGTTTTGAGACTAATTTAACGCCACAACCCTCCCCCACTTCTGGACCCCACACACTCTCAGTATCGGCCCCCGCCAGGTAACCCAGTCAGCCACTCTTTTCCTCCAAGAATGATTAGATAAGATGAATTTTTTTCATGTTGCGCCTTTCATAGAAAATCGCAGCGTCTGCGGTACTCGGCCTGCAGCCTCGTACCTACGACCGAATCACAGCAGTGCTGATATCCCATGATATCGCACTCCCACTTGTGTTCTATTGCTGAATTACTGCATCAGACATTATTATACAATGACTATAGCGAGCTTCCTTTTAATCCCTTCTCTTTCACACACAGTTGGTGAGCAGTACTAAAGAACATAACTGGGACTCTTTACTCATGATGGAGCAGAGAACCATGTCTCTCGACTGGGAAGCTACACTGGTGAGTAGTTATCAAAAACTCTTACCCTCCCTATTAATGAATTGTAACAATCATTCTGCATCTCTCTCCCTCTCCCTCTGAGGTCAAGACTTGCCCCGATGAGAGTACATGTTCAGCCAGAAAGCTGGGGAACCTGGACGCTTCGAGTGGGATCACCATCAATTCAAAGGCATTCAATATGCTATGTGGCTTGTGTAAAGGCATAGTTAATGTAATCAATGATCCATTAATTTACAATAATTTTGATAATATATAGAGACATTATTTTTGTATTATCTCTGAATTAGTCCTGTAGAAAATCTACTGCAGAATTCACATTCAGGCTAGTGTTAGTGCAAGAATGTTATACAGTCAGGCCTGAGTTCCGCCTGGACCTCATTACATTTTTCCATTACCTATAAAAGTGAAAAAGATGACGACAATGGATGTTTTTGGAAAGGTCTAACATAGAATGGTAGTGATGGATATTGTAAGCTGTTGAGTGCGGGTTATCTAACCACAACCCTGAGTAACCTCCCTATAGCACAGCCCTCCAGCTCTGAGCATTTTCATGCAGGTTGTACCAGGATGAGAGAGAAACAATAATGCTTTGTGTTGTCCGTCTCTTATTGGGCTAATGTGAACCTAATAAAAAGTGTGACAATTCAACATTAAATTTCAATGGTAAAGATTCGACTTCGTCCCATTACACAAGACAACAATAATAATAGACAATAATAGAATTGTGAATTGTGAATCAATTACTAAGCCCATTTATTTTAGCAATGACTAACGGCCCAGTGTTCATGAGGATGAACATAAGCATCTTTTTTACTAAATATAGAAATTTGCTTTTCATCTCTGAACTGGTCCTGTAGAAATTCAACTGCAGACTTGACATTTACACCAGTGTTGTCCACCAAGACTTGCTCTTGCCATGCATTACACCCCTGATTGAGTGATTTGTAAAGTCCAACTTTCTGTTAAATGTTGTGCATATACACCTGTAAAGTCCTCTAGTTTTTTGGCTATAAAAGTGAAGATGTGAATCCCACATTATTGCCATAAAGATTTGATAATGTACAGTAAATGCAACTTTGTTTGAATTTTCATGATTACAATCAACTTAATAATTCTTCATGGAAAATTTCAAGAACATAAAGAACATTATGGGGAAAAAGCAGCACAGTACAGCAAACTGACTTCTCTATCCTGTGATAAAGGCTAACCATTCTAATTTCCCAGGGATCATTGCATCATTATGATGACTTCAGTCCAGCAAACAGACTGGATAGACTACAGTTACATGGTCACGTATATTCGACAGCAGGGGGCCGAAGTTGATGACTGGAGCTTTGTTGGAGGCGAACTGTTCTAATGTAACCAGGGGTTACTGTAAACATTCTGATACAGAATTTAGATGTAAAAAAAAGACAAGGACATAATGTAGCTGTAGTCACAGGAACACCTGGAGGTGATGGCTGTGCGTGTGAATGAACGTGGATGGTGGTGTGGAAAGCTATCATGAGTAAGTCATGAGGTTGAATGAGGTTGCCCAAACACATGCTCACAAAATAATACACAGAACACACAAACACATCCATGTGTGCATGGACATCCACGAATACTTACACAACACGCTTGTCCTGTATCTCAGCAGTATCCATGGCTCTACCCCCAGAGATGTAGGCTAGGAATTGAAACTGTGTGTGTGTGTGTGTGTGTGTACCTGTTAGCCGTAAGGGACTCGATTATCGTCTCCTATTCCTCTGTGCTGGAGACAAACACAGAAACCTACAGTTCTTTACACTAAGATACCTAACACAGACTATAGCAAGTACGAATATATAAGACATTAACAGACATATGCTCACATGAAAAGGAGGATGAATTGGCGGTAACTGGAAGCCAGTGTAGCCTTCCTCTGAAGGAGATGGGAACGCAGCCCTGATCCGCTTCACCACACATGATGGGACGGGAACCCTGTATCGTGCCCCCAGGTAGCCCCAACACCACTTTACAAAGATGTGGTTCGTGGTGTGATGCCACCATCGAAACAGAAAATGTTTGACATTAGAATGCCCCAATAAGACTGAGTAGATCATAGATGACTTGTTGCTTAACAGGAAATAATTTACTTTTTAGTTAAGCAGTATTTAAAACCATGAAATGCAGCATCAGTCAGGTGTGTGAAGCGCAGAGCAGGTTACTGACAACTGTTCTATAACGTTACTTTCACTTACTCATTCTTGGAGAATTGTGTCTGGTCCTTGTCGTAATGGTTCTGCACAATGGTCTTGTACTCGGTCTGCAGCACCCAAGGGTCCAGACACACGCGCTCGAAGGCTGTATGTTGGGTGATGCAAACCAGCACTGGTAACCCCACATCTGCAAACTCCTCACATTTTTCCATTACCTATAGAAGAGAGAAAAGGTTCTTCTTCAACTACAATGGATGTTCATCACATCCCATAATTCAAAATAAATTCCTTTCTCTCATCTTGGATATCATCTATCACTAGTCCTTCTCTATTGGACTAATTCATACTTGCAAATTGGGAAATGCTGAAGGCAAAATGGCAATAATGGTCAAGGCTCTCTGGGAGGGCAGTCCTCACCTGTTGTTTTGAACACGTCAAACACAGAAAGGTGATGGATACTGTAAGATATTGAGTTGAGTGCTGATTACCAGCTTTCCTTCTCTAACCACAAACCTGATCAACCTCCTTACAGCGCACTTTCTCACGACCTGAGGGCATGTTGGTGCACTTGTTACTGGAACACCTGGATGAGAGGCAAAAGCAGTAAAGCTCGGTATTATCCCACGTCTCTTACTGGGCTAACAAAAACAAAAGTACATGCAGTCTAATATTATACATCATGGTAAAGATTCAGCTTTGCCCCGTCAAACAAGATAGAAGAACACTTATAGTAATAAATAGGCTACATAAACACAATTCTTTCATTTACTTGTCCCAGTTAGGTACATTACCATTGATCAACGTCCCAGTGCCCAGGGGGATGAACATCATCTTCCGCTGGACCGGTGCGAAGGGCTCAAACATGTACGGCTGTACACCTAGACCCCTGCCTCAACTTCCTCGTGCTCATCATCTTCCTCAAACTCCTGGAATTTGGGATCTTCTTCCAAGTACGAGGGGTACGACGGAGGAGACTCATCCACCACCACTGACACAAAACTCTCCTTCGCCTCTCCTCCACTCTCCTCCACCAGCTTCGACTCTCCTCCACTCCTATCCTCCAGCTAGACCTCTCCTCCGCTCTCTTCCTCCAGCTCCGCCTCTCCTCCACTCTCCTCCTCCAGCTCTTCCTCTCCTCCACTCTCCTCCTCCAGCTCCGCCTCTCCTCCTATCTCCTCCTCCAGCCTCGCCTCTTCTCCACTCTCCTCCTCCAGCTCTGCCTCTCCTCCGCTCTCCTCCTCCAGCTCTGCCTCTCATCCGCTCTGATCTTCCAGCTCTGCCTCTCCTCTGCTGTCCTCCTCCAGCTCTGCCGCTCCTCTATTCCTCTCCTCCAGCTCTGCCTCACCTCCTCCAGCTCCTCCTCTCCTCCACTCTCCTCCTCCCGCTCTGTCTCTCCTCCACCAGCTCCGCCTCTCCTCCGCTCTCCTCCTCCAGCTTCGCCTCTTCACTCTCCTCCTCCAGCTCTGCCTCTCCTCCGCTCTCCTCCTCCAGCTCTGCCTCTCATCCGCTCTCCTCCACCAGCTCTGCCTCTCCTCCAATCTCCTCCTCCAGCTCTGCCTCTCCTCCACTCTCCTCCTCCAGCTCTACCTCTCCTGCACTCTCCTCCTCCAGCTCTTCCTCTCCTCCACTCACCTCCTCCAGCTCTGCCTCTCCTCCACTCTCCTCCTCCAGCTCCGCCTCTCCTCCGCTCTCCTCCTCCAGCTCCGCCTCTCCTCCGCTCTCCTCCTCCAGCTTTGCCTCTTCTCCACTCTCCTCCTCCAGCTCTGCCTCTCCTCCACACTCCTCCTCCAGCTCTACCACTCCTCCACTCTCCTCCTCCAGCTCCGCCTCTCCTCCACTCTCCTCCTCCAGCTCTGCCTCTCCTCCGCTCTCCTCCTTCAGGTTCGCCTCTCCTGCGCTCTCCTCCTCCAGCTCTGCCTCTCCTTCGCTCTCCTCCTCCAGCTCTGCCTCTCATCCATTCTCCTGCTCCAGCTCTGCCTCTCCTCCTCCAGCTCCGCCTCTCCTCCACTCTCCTCCTCCAGCTCCGCCTCTCCTCCACTCTCCTCCTCCAGCTTCGCCTCTCCTCCACTCTCCTGCAGCTCTGCCTCCGCTCCACTCTCCTCCTCCAGCTCCGACTCTCTTCCGCTCCTCTCCTCCAGCTCTGCCTCTCCTCCACTCTCCTCCTCCAGCTCTGCCTCTCCTCTACTCCTCTCATCCAGCTCCGCCTCTTCTCCACTCTCCTCCACCAGCTCCACCTCTCCTCCGCTCTCCTACTCCAGCTCTGCCTCTCCTCCTCCAGCTCCGCCTCTCCTCCACTCTCCTCCTCCAGCTCCGCCCTTTTCTCCACTCTCCTCCTCCAGCTCTGCCTCTCCTCCGCTCTCCTCCTCCAGCTCTGCCTCTCCTCCACTCTCCTTTTCCAGCTCTTCCTCTCCTCCACTCTCCTCCTCCAGCTCTGCCTCTCCTCCACTCTCTTCCTCCAGCTCCGCCTCTCCTCCACTCTCCTCCTCCAGCTCTTCCTCTCCTCCTCCAGCTCTGCCTCTCCTCCACTCTCCTCCTCCAGCTCCGCCTCTCCTCCGCCAGCTCCGCCTCTCCTCCTATCTCTTCCTCCAGCCTCGCCTCTTCTCCACTCTCCTCCTCCAGCTCTGCCTCTCCTCCGCTGTCCTCCTCCAGCTCTGCCTCTCATCCGCTCTCCTCCTCCAGCTCTGCCTCTCCTCTGCTGTCCTCCTCCAGCTCTGCCTCTCCTCCACTCTCCTCCTCCAGCTCCGCCTCTCCTCCACTCTCTTCCTCCAGCTCCGCCTCTCCTCCACTCTCCTCCTCCAGCTCTTCCTCTCCTCCTCCAGCTCTGCCTCTCCTCCACTCTCCTCCTCCAGCTCCGCCTCTCTTCCGCTCTCCTCCTCCAGCTCCGCCTCTCCTCCTATCTCTTCCTCCAGCCTCGCCTCTTCTCCACTCTCCTCCTCCAGCTCTGCCTCTCCTCCACTCTCCTCCTCCAGCTCTGCCTCTCCTCCGCTGTCCTCCTCCAGCTCTGCCTCTCATCCGCTCTCCTCCTCCAGCTCTGCCTCTCCTCTGCTGTCCTCCTCCAGCTCTGCCTCTCCTCCACTCTCCTCCTCCAGCTCCGCCTCTCCTCCTATCTCCTCCTCCAGCCTCGCCTCTTCTCCACTCTCCTCCTCCAGCTCTGCCTCTCCTCCGCTGTCCTCCTCCAGCTCTGCCTCTCCTCCACTCTCCTCCTCCAGCTCTGCCTCTCCTCCACCCTCCTCCTCCACCTCTTCCGCTCTCCTCCTCCAGCTTCGCCTCTTCTCCACTCTCCTCCTCCAGCTCTGCCTCTCCTCCGCTCTCCTCCTCCTGCTCTGCCTCTCCTCCGCTCTCCCCCTCCAGCTCTGCCTCTCCTCCACTCTTCTCCTCCAGCTCTTCCTCTCCTCCACTCTCCTCCTCCAGCTCTGCCTTTCCTCCACTCTCCTCCTTCAGCTCCGCCTCTCCTCCGCTCTCCTCCTCCAGCTCCGCCTCTCCTCCTATCTCCTCCTCCAACCTTGCTTCTTCTCCACTCTCCTCCAGCTCTGCCTCTCCTCCGCTCTCCTCCTCCAGCTCTGCCCTGTCTCTCTCTCTCTCTCTCTCTCTCTCTCTCAGAGGATTGTGGGTGGAAGCGGGAGTGCGGGTGTGCTGAGAAGCGCTGTATTCTCAATTGTGCTTTTTTGCTGTGTAAAATTGAGTTTGTTGAGTATATTTAAAAAATACAGAAGAAATAAACTTATTCCCCGATTGAGCTATTTATAGCTCGTTTTCGGGTGAAAATGGGTGGGTTAAGTCGGAGCCATGGCTTTAAATGTTTTCCCACTTCTTCTACCTCTGTTGAAGATTGCCTTTTGGCGGTAGGAGAAAAGGTGGGTTAAGAGAATATAAAAACTGCGTCTAGAATGAACAAGGCGGTTGTTATATTTCTATCAAATGAAACCCTTGTGCATGATATTGTCGTGGAAGGTCTGGTGATAGACGGTGCTTACGTGGCAGCTTTGCCGTTGTCTTCACCTGTCACTAAAGTCATACTTTCTAGTGTTCCCCCGTATTTTGATGACGGAATACTACTTAACGCCTTGAGCAGATATGGCAAAGTTATGAGCGGAATCAAGAATATCCCTTTAGGATGTAAAAATGACAACATAAAACACGTCATGTCTTTTAGGAGACAAGCATTTCTTATTTTAAACAATCCGGATACGACTTTGGAAGTTGCGTGGAATTTTTCGATTGATGGTATTAATCATGTTGTGTTTGCCAGTACTGAGTCAATGAAATGTTTTAAATGCGGGTCTTACGGGCATGTGAGACGTTCGTGCCCTGAGCGAGAAGCGGCAGGTGCCGGTGAACAGGGAGATAGAGAAGGAGGTGAAAGGGAGGGATCGGCCTCGGCTTCGGAGCCTGGGCCAGAGCCCGGACCTTCTACTGATAGACCAGGGGAACATAATGAACAACAAATACAGGGTGACTCGACTCCGAAAGAAACTGAAGAGCAAGTTGATACCAGGTCTAGTAAAACCGATGAAACGAAAAAGCATAGCGCCGATCAAAATATTATTTGTGATGATCAGGCTGAAAAGGATCGGGTGAATACTGATGGAAATGGCTTTATAGTTGGCAGCGAAAATCAGCCAGAAAAACCTATTTCTGATGTTTCATCTCGGCAGGAAGAAAGTTTGAGTCCAACCGATGGTGGTAAGAGTTGCGGGGATAGTAGCGGAATAGATTTTAACCCTGAACCGCAGATAGAGTCATCAGCTGCGGCAGAGGGGGAGTGGAGTCGGGACGGAGCAGAGGCTGACCCCGACGAGGAGGAGATGTCCTTTGATGAGGAGGATATTTTCGCCGATTTTTCTCAGACGGATGATGTAGGACATCAGAAAGGTAAAAGAAAACTATATTGTCTCGATAAGTTGATTTCCTTTCTAGATGAGACGAAGGGTAGGAGTGTTGTGTTACAAAAGCATTTTGCGGACTTAAAACTTTTTGTCATATCTGTTCAAATTGCGTTGAAAAAAGCATCTCTTGATGAGCTTGATAATAGAAGACGTTACAGACTTAAAAAGCACGTTGCAGCGGCTAGGAAACTGTTAAAACAGCAGAACATTAATATCGATTAAAATATGGCTGGTCCTATCTCTGTTTTTGTAACTTTGTTACTTATCATTATGAGTGCAGGTTTTCACATTGCTTCATTAAATGTGAATGGATGCAGAGATCGTTTCAAAAGAGCGCAGCTTTTCGATTTTATCATAAAAAAGAACATTCGTGTCGCTTTTATTCAAGAGACGCACTCGGATTGTGTGAATGAATGTGAGTGGAGGGATGAATGGAAAGGGGAAAGCATTTTGAGCCATGGCGATAGTATAAGGGCAGGAGTGGCTGTGCTGCTAACTGGGAATGATGCTTCAATAATATCTTCATGTGCTGTCATCCCAGGACGTTTATTGAAAGTAGATCTGAAAATGGGGGAACAGGAAGTAACTTTAATAAATGTTTATGCACCAAACAAAGGTACTGAGAGGGTAGCTTTCTTTAATAAATTAGAGCAAGTGGTTTCAGAATGTGACGCTTGTAGGATGGTAATCATAGGTGGAGATTTTAACTGCACAGAGAATTTTCTATTGGATAGAAACCATGCCGAACCCCATTCAGGCTCAGCTGCTGTTCTGACTAGAATGGTACAGGTTCAGGAGCTGGTAGATGTGTGGCGAGTGCAGCATCCTGCAGTGCGCCAGTATACCTGGACAAAAGTAAATCAACATCAAATTTCGATGGCTAGGCTCGACAGGTTATATTGCTCAAAGTCCTTTAGTAACCAGATTTTAAGAAGCTTCATAACTCCAACATCATTCTCAGACCATCACTGCATGTCTGCAATTTTTGGGGAGACACCTGTTGCCTGTGAAAAATCATATTGGCATTTCAATGTGAAACTGCTTGAGGATGGTCAATTTATTGAGAATTTTAAAGTGTTTTGGAAAGCATGGTGTACTCAAAAACTAAAATATGTTTCCTTAAGACAGTGGTGGGATGTTGGGAAAGTACACATCAAAATGTTTTGTCAGCTGTACACTCAGAACACGACTGGGGATTTGAAAAAGAGGATGGGTGAGTTGGAGAGAGAGATTCTGAGATTGGAGAGTGATTTGAGTACTAATGGTAATGCCCAGAAAAAGGAAGTTTTGAAAGGAAAAAAAGATATCTTGGGAAAAATTATGGAAGAACAAGCAAAGGGAGCCATGGTGCGGTCTCGGTTTATCCACTATAAGGACATGGATGGACCTTCAAAATATTTCTTTAATTTAGAGAAAAGGACGCTGGGCAGCAGAAGAATGCTCTGTTTGCGTCGGGCTGATGGGACAGAAGTGCACGGCCAGAAAGAAATGTTGGCTGTGGCAGCCGATTTTTATAGACAGCTGTATACTGCAGAGCCCATTGGAGAAGAAGAAGTTGCGACGCTTCACAATGACCTGCCTGTCCTGCCAGAGGAAGAGCCGAACATTCTGGAGGCACCTTTGACTATGGAAGAGCTTACTGAGGCAGTGGGTCAGATGTCGCCAGGAAAGTCTCCTGGTCTTGATGGACTGCCTGCTGAATTCTTTAAATAGCTGTGGCCAATCATGGGCACAGACATTTTCGAAGTTTTCAAAGAGTCTGTGAAAAATAAAGAACTTCCTCAAAGCTGCAGAAAAGCAGTAATTTCACTTTTGCCAAAAAAAGGAGATTTAAAAGATATGAGGAACTGGCGACCAGTGGCATTGTTGGGCCTTGATTACAAGATCTTGGCAAGAGCGATTGCTAATAGGCTCAGCAAGGTTTTGCACTATGTCATCCATCGAGATCAGTCATATTGCATACCTGGCAGGTCTATATTTGATAATATCTTTTTGGTGAGAGATGTCTTGTCCAACTGTAGGCTTTTCAAGTTTAAAATGGGAATTGTAGCGATAGATCAAGAGAAAGCTTTTGATCGTGTAAATCATGGCTTTCTGTTTGAAACACTTGATTCTTTTGGATTTGGTCCAAATTTCAAGGCCTACATAAGGCTCCTGTACAAAGATATTTTTAGTTTGGTTAAAATTAATAATGCACTCAGCCCTCCTTTTGGTGTGAGGAGAGGTATTCGACAAGGTTGCCCTTTGTCAGGGCTGTTATATTCACTGGCCATTGAACCTCTTTTGTGTCTCTTAAGGAAAAGACTAACTGGTATGAAACTGTCATCCATCCAGCCGGAGTATAGAATACAACTGTCGGCATATGCTGACGATATGACTGTGTTTTTAAATGATCAAACAGATGCAGATACCTTATGTCACTGTTTAGAAGTATTTCAGAAGGCCTCGAATGCAAAGGTGAACTGGGGAAAATGTGATGCCTTCCTGACTGGGGAGTGGGAGGGAGCGGACCCTCCAGTCCTGCCCCGACCCCTAAAGTGGGTAAGAACAGGCCTCAAGGTGTTGGGTGTATTCTTGGGAAACCAGGAGTTTGAAATGAGGAATTGGGAGGGGCTGCTGGATGTTATTAAAGCAAGACTGTCTCGGTGGAGGTGGTTATTGCCACAGCTGTCTTTTAGAGGGAGAGTGTTGGTAATTAATAATCTGGTGGCCTCTATGCTGTGGCACAGGTTAGCCTGCCTGGACCCTCCAGCAGGACTGCTGAGAGAGATTCAGTCAGTACTGCTGTCTTTTTTTTGGGACGGTAACCATTGGTTGCGGCCTGCCATTTTGTACTTGCCAGTGGCAGAAGGAGGACGGGCTGGTGGACATTCGCAGTAGGGTAGCTGCATTTAGATTGCTGGCAGCTCAAAGGCTGCTTTATGCCGAAGAGCTGTGCTGGAGGCCTGGGGCCGCCCTGTTCCTGAGGCAGGTGGGGGGTCTGGACTGTGACTGGCAGCTGTTTGGGATGGACCTGTGTAACCTCAGCACAAATGGGCTGCCTCCATTTTATCAAAGTGTGCTGAATGCATGGGGACTCCTGAAGGTGGAGCGGCGAGAGGACACCGCAACACAAGATTCGCTCCTCCAGGAGTGCCTGTTCTTTAACCCGCTTTTTCCTGATCCTGCCCTAATGGCCGGTAATTCACGTCATCTCTTCATCCCACGAGGAGTCACTAAGTTAAAGGACCTCTTAAACCTGGAGAGCGGCCGATGGGTGTCAGCGGAGGAGCTGGCTGCGGCCCTGGAAGTGCGGTCAGTTCGCATGTGTGAACAGTTTTTAGATCGAGTGAAGGGCTGTCTCTCTCTGAATATGAGGGAGCTTATAGAAAAGGCTCTAGCTGAGAGAGGCAGGACTGCTCTGAGCACAGAATGCCCTCTTTTTTGGGTGGGACCATCTGTGGAACCCAGTAATGGACAGTTTTTAAAAAGGGGCTCATCCCAGCCAGAACTGTTCACTGAGGTGGAGAGGAAGCTGTTGTACAGCTGGAGTGTGCGGGTGGTGCACACCACCGCCTTTCAGACTCTGCCCAAGTCCAAGTGGACTGAAGTTTTCAAGGAGAACAAGGACATTATTCCAGCATGGAGGACAATTTACAAACCCCCACTGGCAAAAAGGTCAGGTGACCTGCAGTGGAGAGTCCTTCACAGGATAGTTTCCACTGGCAGGTTCCTGCACAGAGTGGACCCCAGGATTGATTCCAAGTGTTTGTTTTGTGGACTAGAAGAGACCATTGAACACATGTTTTTAGAGTGCAGCAGGCTCACAGCTCTTTTTCATCTTCTGACAGCCACTTTTCAAAGACTTAATATCGAATTTAAGAAATCAATGTTTATATTTTGTCCTAAATATACCCGCACAAAACGTCTTGAGGTTGGACTGATGAACTTTATGATAGGACAAGCCAAAATGGCTATCCTAAACACAAGAAAGCACTACAAGGAAAACACAGGAACAGCTGATGTGGTGCAGTGGCTGCGCTTCCTGGTGCAGTCAAGGGTGAAATTAGAGTTCACCTATCATTTGATGGTCCAGGATATTGAGTCATTTAAAAACAGATGGTGTGTGCAGGATTGCTTGTGTTCTGTAATTGATGAGGGATTGATTTTTCATTTTTGATTTTGTTTCATGGTCTGTTTTTCCTTTTTAATTATTTTTTGAGTATTTAGCTACTTTTCCGGTTTTGTTAAGGTCTATGGAAAATTTGTAGGAACCGTTTTCTAATTTGATAATGAATTAAAACGGAGTTTTAAAAGTCAAAGTCTCCTCCACTCTCCTCCTCCAGCTCTGCCTCTCCTTTGCTCCTCTTCTCCAGCTCCACCTCTTCTCCACTCTCCTCCACCACCTTCGCCTCTCCTCCACTCTCCTCCTCCAGCTCCGCCTCTTCTCCATTTTCCTCCTCCAGCTCCGCCTCTTCTCTACTCTCCTCCAGCTCCGCCTCTTCTCCACTCTCCTCCTCCTGCTCCACCTCTCCTCCGCTCTCCTACTCCAGCTCTGCCTCTCCTCCTCCAGCTCTGCCTCCCCTCCACCCTCCTCCTCCACCTCTCCTCCACTCTCCTCCTCCAGCTCCGCCTCTCTTCCGCTCTCCTCCTCCAGCTCTGCCTCTCCTCTACTCCTCTCCTCCAGCTCTGCCTCTCCTCCTCCAGCTCCGCCTCTTCTCCACTCTCCTTCACCAGCTCTGCCTCTCCTCCACTCTCCTCCTCCAGCTCTGCCTCTCCTCCACTCTCCTCCACCAGCTCTGCCTCTCCTCCACTCTCCTCCTCCAGCTCTTTCTCTCCTCCACTCTCCTCCACCAGCTCTGCCTCTCCTCCACTCTCCTCCTCCAGCTCTGCCTCTCCTCTACTCCTCTCCTCCAGCTCTGCCTCTCCTCCTCCAGCTCCGCCTCTTCTCCACTCTCCTCCACCAGCTCTGCCTCTCCTCCACTCTCCTCCTCCAGCTCTGCCTCTCCTCCACTCTCCTCCACCAGCTCTGCCTCTCCTCCACTCTCCTCCTCCAGCTCTTTCTCTCCTCCACTCTCCTCCTCCAGCTCTGCCTCTCCTCCACTCTCTTCCTCCAGCTCCGCCTCTCCTCCGCTCTCCTCCTCCAGCTCCGCATCTCCTCCGCTCTCCTCCTCCAGCTCTGCCTCTCATCCGCTCAACTCCTCCAGCTCCGCCTCTCCTCCACTCCTCTCCTCCAGCTCTGCCTCTCCACCACTTCTCTCCGCCAGCTCCGCCTCTCCTCCACTCTCCTCCACCAGCTCTGCCTCTCTTCCACTCTCCTCCTCCAGCTCTGCCTCTCTTCCACTCCCCTCCTCCAGCTTCGCCTCTCCTCCACTCTCCTCCTCCAGCTCTGCCTCTCCTGCACTCTCCTCCTCCAGCTCTGCCTCTCCTCCACTCTCCTCCTCCAGATCCCTGCCATCCATCATTTAGCCTAGCTAACAGTTAGCTACATTAGCTAAACACACCCGGACACACACACACACACACACACATACGCACCGAGCTAGACAACATCCAATCAAATTCCTTCAAAACACTCTGTCCCGCCCCAAACATTGGATATCCTGCCCATTCAAATTTGTTTTCCTAACTCGTACAAACTCATGCAGAAACTCGGGGAAACTCAAAGAAGGAGGCGGGACAAACAGGAAAAACGGACATTTCTGAACATCTTTAAGCTCTATGTTGTAAGGTTTTTTCCTTGAAGTCCCCCACCGTTTTGCCCGTTGAATTGGAGGTGAAGGCTGGGTATTTAAGAGCTGCTATTGCCAGTGGGCGGTTGCAGCTACATTCTGAGACTTTAGCCCTGCTGTTTTGTGCTGCTGCTCCCCTGATCTTGTGTCTATTTTTAATATTTATGAAATGTTTTTATTTCTGTATCAGCCTGTGCCTGGGGGTCCTTCATCAGCTTTTGGTCCCATGGTCCCAGTGCCCGCCGGATTGTAAGTTGCAGGTTTTCCCATCCTCTGTCCTGCAAGCTTTTGTCGTGTCCTATCTGTGACTTGTTCCGACATCCATTGTTGTTGACAACATGAGAAAACTGCCAATTGGTTGCCAAACACAGGGATATATTCAGCTCTATGGTCATGTGTCATGACACAAAACACAGCTGTATCGATCTGGAAATAACAAAACCATTCCAATAATTTTTATAGATTATCTTGTTTGGCCATAGAAAATGTAAAAAGACAGTTCTGACAATTGAAAAAGACAGTATCTCAAAAATGTGTTAATTATTTAGTCACACAATAGCACATTATTTAATATATAATATTAATATATATTCACATTTATATATAAGTTATAAAACACCCATGAAAAAATACTTATTTCCCCAAAAAAACTGTTACCTTCGGCATTTTAATTCTCCTTATGCTGTCTTCAGGCACATCAGTAGAATTCAAAAATCTTCAAACTTATCCTCCATGGCTGCTAAAAGGAAAGTAAACAGACTATGATAACTTGTCCAAATTTATATTTCAGGACAAGAAACCACAGGGCAATGAACGACATGTATTTTATCAAAAGCAGGTTAATTGTTGTGATTGTAGCGTTACCATTGAAAACACAAATTTTCAATGAGCTGTCCTTTAAATGACAATGTTTGTGAGCAGCGGCTGAAAAAGTAATCAACTGAGGCAGCACATGGAAAAATAGCCCCAAACCTCACACCCCACAGCAGTTTTCGGTAAGAGCTAGTTAGCGGTCGGAACCTACCATGTTCATGAACTGCAGTTTTCAGTGACTGTGCCCATAAATAACGCTAATTTGCTCCCTACACGCAAACATGAAGGATATATTCTTATCCTACCGCAAATAGGCATTGACTCAAGCAATGAAGACGATAAAAATATACAGTAGCCTATATTTAATGCTAATTGAAGCAACCATTCCACTTCAAGCAATGGGATTTGCAATAAGGAGCTTCTATAAGATGCTAAGAAACTGATAACAGCTAGAAGCTTAAAATTAGCATTTAACAGTATGAAATAATCAGCAACTTTGTAAAAACATGTGAAACTACAGTTAAGATACTCAAAACACATACAGAAACACCGAACAAAAATAATATGTCCAACTGTTCAACTTGCATACAATTTCCCATTTCATACATTTTCAGGCACCCTGTAGCCCAGCAAATTAGTGGGCTAACTACTCTAACGTTGCCTCTATCTGAGGTACTTTAGGTCATATTTTCTACTGATGACAAACAAAATAAATTGTTAAAAATCACTGCAAAAGATAACAATCTGGTTTTATCTGCATTACAGTCAACCTGCCACCTCACAGCAAGAGGGTTGTGAGTTCGAATCCAGCCCAGGGCCTTTCTATATGGAGTTTGTATGTTCTCCCCGAGTTCGCGTGGGTTTCATCCTGGTACTCTGGTTTCCCACACCCAGAAAAACATGCATTGCAGGAACACTCCAACCAGTAACCCTGACCAAGGTTCTGGTTTTAGAACTGTATTGGTCCCCAGGTCCTGCTCTGTGGCTGCCCACTGCTTCTAACTATAGGATGGGTTAAATTCAGAGGACAAATTACCCCACAGGGTTTAATAAAGTGTATCTCATGTATGGTGACAAAAGGCTGAGCATAACTTTTGCCAAGGAATATTGTGAGATAATTCAAACCCTTTGTGAGCGAAAGCAAAACCTTTGCGAGGGAACACAAACATATCTCTTCTAAAAAATTCCTGCCATGACCCTTTGGAGATTTTGCAAGAAATAGATTGACTGTGTCTAATTGCTCAATTTTGTTTCTTTGTGAAAAATAATTGTGTGAGTCTGCTTTGATGAATGTTGTGGTTTCATGTGTAAGACCTTACACCAGGTTACACAGTCTCACCTGTGCTCCAGTAGGCCGACTGCGTCACTTGTTTGTCTGGGATGCACTTCTTGGATTGCATCACTGACAAATAATATATTGTTAGAACAGGGATAGGGGGGCACTCATCTACCCCTCCTTTTAGCCCCTCCTCTGTTTTACTGCAGATCTGTTTGTTACATCACAAACTCACTCTGCAAACCCAACCCCCCCATATGCGAGTCCTCTTGCACACTCACCCATCCTTAAATATAATCCTGTGCTGACAGGGTATTGTACAGTCACTGCAAACGCTACTGTTCCCTCGATGGATTTGTGACTGGCTATCATCTGCACTGCTTATGTACCATTAAAATTAATACATTTACATGAACTGGAACTTATTATATTGAATAAATACATAACCCTCCAGGACACAGGTGATCAGGATACAGGGGCCTTCTGGGCTGCCTGACCTTGAGGAGTGTTATGTTGAGCTATTGCAGTTTCTCAGGTAAGTTATTAATTCTTTCAATCTGATAAACCACTCTTTCATTTCTTATGTTGTGCTTGAGGGAGAGACTTTTGCAGACAGTAAAAAATAGACCCAAAGGGCAAACCTTGTCTTCTGGGAACACTGTCTCCAATCTCAGGGAGCTCCAGTGCAGTTTCAAAGAATAAAGCTGGTGTATCAGAGGAGAGGTAGTTTTCCCTAGATGGAGGTCGTCTTCCCAGAAAACAAAACCTTTCCCTCAGTGTAATAATGCAACAAAATTGTGCTGGCCTTCTTTGACGTGAATAAATTTTTCAAGAGAGCCCTTATCTTTGTGCAAAATCAGCCAGAATGGGTCTTTCTCTATCTCTCATATGCAGTAAATGTGTTACGATGAGGAATACTTTGGAAAAAAGAATCATGTAAAATAATGTTGGAATCAGTTTAACCCTCTCCAGGCTCATGTTGCAAATTTGCAACAATAAATCAATTGATGACTGACTATAAAATATAAAGGCCAGATGGGAAATGGTTTGATAAAGCTACCCTTCTAGCTCAGCATTGCAAAAATACACCGTCACTTCCACCTGCAGCCACTAGTGTATGAGAACTAGTCTCCATGAATGATTTTTCATATCTCAAAATAATAAATTGGGCTGGAGAGGGTTAAGGACATCATTTAGCCTTGCAGTCAGTTTAAGTGGTGAGTTCAGTTAGGCTTGACCATGTAACTTACATTCACACTCTTTTCGAAGGATCATCAAACCAGCGAGATAAATAAAACCAAAATGAGCAGCTCTGTCATCAATTCTAGCCAGCCCTTCAACCACTCCTCTTCAGGATCCAGTCTCCAACTCCCAATCACATATGAACTGTGCTATTACTCACTTCTTGGGAGTGTGTTTGGGTGGATGGAAAGAAGCATCAACCTTGTCGTGGGTTACCCTGCTAACATCATGGTGATGTGGCTGGTGGCCAGAGAGAAGAGTGACTCTTCCACCTCCAATATCTTTATCTTCAGCCTGGCCATCGCCGATGCATTGCTCTGTGTGATGAGCCCCGTCTGCGTTTTTGGCGTAATTTTGTTTCAAATCTCCTATTTCGGTGATATAGCACACTTCATCACTGGGATCAAAAACGGCTCCCCACTCTTTCTCGCCTGCATTTGCCTGGACCGCTACGTGGCCGTGGTCCACCCCATTGTGTTCACCAGCATCAAGGATAAGAAGATCAGAGTGACTATTTCCATGCTTGTTTGGGGGCTCATGATAGCCTATTCCCTCTGTAGGTTATTTTGGTTGGGGCTCTCAGATAAAATCTACACTGGGTTGATCCCGGCCACCTTCATCATCATGGTTTTCTGTAACGTTTCTATCCTGTGGTGTCTAAGGACATCAGTCTTCGGCAAGGAGAAGATGCACCCCATGAAAAAGAAAGCTTTCAAAACCGTACAAATCTATCTGGGCATCATCGTGTTTCATTACCTGCCTATAGTTGCTGTCAAGCCCTTTAGACATAACCCCGATTTACCAGGAATATGTGGCATTGAATTGGTTATGTTCTCCATTATGTACTTCAGTACCACCACTGCACCCCTCCTCTACATATCCCTGATTAAGCAGCTGCCGTGGCTGAAAAACTTGCTCTGCATCTGCTGTCGAAGCCCTTCCCCTGAGGGACATAATGTAAGCACATGAGATGTATGCTTGTGATTGTCTGTTACGTTGCATTTACGCTCTATATTAATTTTTGAAAATGAGTTCATGAAACGAAGCAAGAATGTTATAGTTATGAGTTATAGGCAAATATATTATCTTTAATTTGACTGTAATTAGGAAGGAGATGATAACATAACTATGACCATACACATTGAATAAAAAGTGAAAATTATTTGAATCACCCACATGCCTTTATCACCATGATTTCATATCTGGCAAATTAAGCTTTTTTTGATCATTGAAAGATGAGCACGTATGATCAATCAAAGAGACCAATTTTTTATTTACTGAGGATTTGATATTTATCTGCAAACTTCCAAGTCTGTTTTATTATATCCATTTAATTTCATTATGCCAGCATGGGATGTAGTTTTGCCTCAGCGAAACCAACAGTGACCCCAGATTTTCTGGAAGTACATCATATATGCAAATAAAAATTTATTATTTTGGCTCTTCCTGTGCTTATGCCAACGATCTGTCATGGCCCTGCCCTGCAGGCGCTCCCCCCTCCTGCTGTCTGAACCTCCACCTCAACGAGCCACAGCTGCTGCCGGTTGAGGTGGAGGTGCCGTGAAGAATATAAAAGAGCTGCAGCTGTATTCTGTGTCTGATGGAGCCCTGTTGTTTGTTGCCGCTGCTCTCTTCTCTGCTTTTACGCTTCAAATTAAATATTTATTTATATTTTTTACTCAGCCTGTGCGTTTGGGTCCCTTGTTTGGTGCGGGTACATGGTCCCAGTGCCTGTCGGCTTATTGTCTTCTGCCGGCGAGCCCAAACCATGACACGATCAGAGAGTATATTAGTCTACAAAATGATGAAACACATTTAACATGAAGCAACGTGAATTGTAACCGAAAAGACACAAAAAGAATTGAAATTAAATGTAAAGTACTTGAGAAATGCCTCCCTAACATGCTCAAGGTCAGCCACGAGGCAAAGCGTCCATCACCCATCATATGGGTCTGTCCAAGCAAAAGGGCATAGAAGTGTGACATCGCCACTATAATAATTATAGTTTGTAACTGAACACACTGAATTGAGCACACATCATGGAAGCTTAGTTTGTGTACTTTCATGACAAAATCATGAGAAGATAACTGTATTTACTGCCAAAGGGGAATTTCAATGAAAAGTTGAAAACATGCTTATGGTCCCGTAGGTGATGTGGACAAAAAGAGAAGCCAAATTTTTTTCATCAAAAAACATTTAGCTCAAGAATTAAATCTTTCACCACAGAAAACAACCATCCCTACACATTTAGCACAAAACCTGCTGGGCAAGGTTTTGTGCTAAACCTGCTAAATATTTATGATTGTATGTAGCCTATATGATTGTATATGACTTAGACATGATGATGCTGCGGACCTTTATATTTTTACTATCCAGACTTCTTTGATTTGAAATTGAATACCCCTGCTCCAGGCATACATGTGTAGGTTCGACAGCCCGCCTACTGCGAGGCTTGTCTCGGCAGAGTATGAGGTTGATGATGGCCCGCAACCTGAAGAGGAGATTATCGCAAGAAATCCACAAGAGATACACAAGACGTCTTGTGGGAATTAGGCAGTATCTGATGGCCTGTACGGTATGTAAACACCCTGCAAAAGTTGCTTTTTGAAGAGGTGGTAGTTGATCATGGTCCCCTCCAGGAACTCAAGAACAAGGTGGAGGTACCTGAAAACCTCAATGCAACCTTTGAGATGCCCGATCCAAACGAGGCTATTGCCCTCTCCTAGTCCCGTTTCGCCCAGGTGGAGCAGCAGTGTGGGATCCACTCCCACCGGTAAGCAGGTCTTCCACACCAGCCCCTCGTCTGATTAATGCCATGTTTTGAATGCAAAGTGCCAACAGCTCTACTTGTGACTGTTTGGCCTCCCTCGCCTCCCAGGCCACCCTCTATGCCGTTAAATTAGTCTCAAAACTCGAGCGCATGAAAACCGAGAGAGTACGTGAAAATCGTGCCTGTTTGATTTTATAACTGGTTTTCAACTGCCGTAAACTAGGCTACAGAAATCAAAGAGGAAAACAATCTTATCGAAGCAATTAAGTTTTTCACAAAACGAAATCTTTCATTGATCCCATTTTAATATTGTTTGAAGGTATTGGTTTCACTTACTATACGCAGCTATGATTATAGCTAGCTAAATATTTCGCGTTCAAAAAGCTGGCTAACGTCAGTCCCCGCACGTTAATTCTTGTACTTAGCTAGCCTATTTTAGCAGCAGTTTACCCTTGGCTATGTCATTTACATAGTATTGCTATGTTCCTGAGTTGTTCTTAATTATCACTTCCTCCAAACAATATTTCTTTTCTGATGCTGAAGACCCGGCCGAGAGTTATGATCTTCATTTTGTTCATTATTTGTGTAGGTTTCTTGACAAGCTAACCTAATCCCGTGACAAGAAGCAGTGTTTTAATATTTGCATTACATTCCATTATGAGCTTTTGGTACGCTATGGTTTTGATAAGATGATATGGTTGGGAAATATTCATCAAATTCAGGAGAATGCTTTCGACGTCTCTCAGCCTTTAATCACAACTGGATGCTGTTTGAGTAAATGAGTAATAGACACAAGCTATCAATGCTGCTGTACACAAGTAGCCTACCATTTTAACTGTTCAGTAAATTTAGAGTGTTTATGTGCTGTATTAAAAAGCCTTTGCCCCCTTACACTTTCACTGCTCTCATTGCAAACTGGCATCTATTTATGCCTAAAATATTTAAATAAAATTAGGGCTATTTTATTTATTTGTAACATCATTTTAGTCTACCCCAGATAGCAAGCACCTCCTCTCCGGATCTGCCCCGGCTCTGAGCTGGATCAGCTGGAGTCGGCACAGAGCCGGGGCAGATCCGGAGGGGAGGTGCTTGCTATCTGGCGCAGTACCTATAACTCACTTGCCCAAATGGCATCGAGTTGTAATTATAGGCTAAGATACGTTGAAAGCATTAACCTGAATATAGCGAATATTTCCGAACCATATCATCCCAACAAAGCAATAGCCTACACAATGACGACACCATAGTGTGCCAATAGCTTAAAATAAAATATTGCAAATATTAAAAAGCTGCTATGTCATGACTTTAGCTTAATTTGACATTGCGAACACGGTGAGATTGTGAGCATTTTTTGACATTGTGAGCGCGTGTTGAAATCACGCGTGTGGTGAGATTGCGAGCATTTTTTGATATTGCAAGAGCATGTTGAAATTGCGAGCGCCGTGAGATTGTGAGCATTTATTGATATCGTGAGTGCATTTTGAAGTTGAGAGCGGATACTGAGGGTCGTACACGCACGGTTTTCACGCGCTCTCTCGGTTTTCGTGCCCTCGAGTTTTGAGACTAATTTAACGCCATAACCCTCCCCCACTTCTGGACCCCACACACTCTCAGTATCAGCCCCCGCCAGGTAACCCAGTCAGCCACTCTTTCCCTCCAAGAATGGTTAGATAAGATAAGATGAATTTTTATCATGTTGCGCCTTCCATATAAAATCGCAGTGTCTGCGTAACTCGGCCTGCAGCCTCGTACCTACGACCGAATCACAGCAGTGCTGATATCCCATGATATCGCACCCCCACTTGTGTCCTATTGCTGAATTACTGCATCAGACATTATTATACAATGACTCTAGCGAGCTTCCTTTTAATTCCTTCTCTTTCACACACAGTTGGTGAGCAGTACTAAAGAACATAACTGGGACTCTTTACTCATGATGGAGCAGAGAACCATGTCTCTCGACTGGGAAGCTATACTGGTGAGTAGTTATCAAAAACTCTTACCCTCCCTATTAATGAATCGTAACAATCATTCTGCATCTCTCTTCCTCTCCCTCTGAGGTCAAGAGTTGCCCCGGTGAGAGTATATGTTCAGCCAGAAAGCTGGGGAACCTGGACCCTTCGAATGGGATCACCATCAGTTTAAAGGCATTCAATATGCTATGTGGCTTGTGTAAAGGCATAGTTAATGTAAGCAATGATCCATTACTTTATCATAATTTTGATAATATATAGACATTATTTTCGTATTATCTCTGAAATTGTCCTGTAGAAAATCTACTGCAGAATTCACATTCAGGCTAATGTTGGTGCAAGAATGTTATACAGTCAGGCATGAGTTCCGCCTTTGACCTTATGACATTTCTCCATTACCTATAAAAGTGAAAAAGCTGACGACAATGGATGTTTTTGGAAAGGTCTAACATGGAAAGGTAGTGATGGATTTGTAAGCTGTTGAGTGTTGGTTATCTAGCCACAACCCTGAGTAACCTCCCTACAGCACATCTCTCCAGCTATGATCATTTTGATGCCGGTAGTATCAGTACGAGAGACAAGCAATAATGCCTTGTGTTGTCCGTCTCTTATTGGGCTAATGTGAACCCAATAACAAGTGAGACTATTCAACATGAAATTTCAATGGTAAAAATTCGACTTTGTCCCATTACACAAGACAACAATCACTGATTCTTGAGACTTGGGACAAATCATGTCCTACATAAGAAAGACAAATTTATATTAAAATTCAATAAATGTATCAGAATCAACATGCTTAAAAACTTAAATCTAAAGGAATTGTGTATATCAATGTCATTTTTATCATCAATGTTTAACTCTTTTTTTGTGAATTTGTTTGATTTTCTGGTCTGTAGTTAGGAGGTCTGTTATTCAACCTGTCCTCAGCAAAAGGTCACAATATTGACCCACCCAAAAACTTAAAAAAATAACCTCACAAGTCTAATAATATACATTTTAAATAAAAATCAATGGTTCTGAGTTTATAAAACAATGCATAAAGTGAACTTCAAACAATATTTTCCCTAAAAATCTAACTGTCAAAGTTATGTCCTCAGTTTCTGTCAACTCCGTCAGATTTTTTCACAATCCTCACAAAAACAGGCAATAGCATAGTCAGCCATTTCCTGAGGACCCCTTTTCCTCTTCCTGGTAGTGCTGATTTCAGCACTACCACTGATGCTCTGGTGAGTTTTACATTTTTTTATATTTCTGATAGGACCACTTCGTCAAAAAAAGCAAATATTTATTGACAATATTCAGGCAAACAATCATACATTAAGTTTGGCGACATGGCTCTGTTATGAGAGATCCCTGCCCGTCCGAACGAGGAACCGAAGGCAGGGAGCTGCTAGTAACCCCCCCAACAGAACCATGCCAGCAAGTCAGCTGAAATGCAGAAATGTTTAGAAGCAGTAGATGCATAGTAGTTACCCGGCGCTAACTATTTTTCTTGAAGCCGATACAAGAGAAATACACTAGAAGAGTGTGCTAGGTGTCGTGACAGCATGGCGGTTGCCACGATTTCTCTTAATGCCAATACAAGAGAAATATTCTATGTGAGAGTACGAGTGACGTGACAGCCCAGCGGCTGGAACGATTTCTCCTGATGCCGATACAAGAGAAATATGAAATGTATTATATGTCGTGACAGCCCGGCGGCTGGCACAATTTCTCTTGATGCCGATACAAGAGAAATATACTATTTGAGAGTACGATATGTCGTGACAGCCCGGCGGCTGGCTCAATTTCTCTTGATGCCGATACAAGAGAAACATACTCTATGAATGTTCTACGAGTGTCAGCCCAGCGGCTGGTACTCATTTCTCTTGATGCCGATACAATAGAAATATTCTATATGAATTGAATTATGTGTAGTGACAACCTGGTGGTTGGCACGATTTTTCTTGATGCCGATACAAGAGAAATATTCTATATGAAGTGTATTATGAGTCGTGACAGCCCAGCGGCTGGCACAATTCTCTTGATGCCAATACAAGACAAATTCTATATGCTGTGTAATACGTGTCGTGTCAGCCCGACAGCTAGCACGATTCTCTTGATGCCGATACAAGAGAAATACTTTATGGGTATACTATGTGTAGAGATAGCCCGGTGGCTACCTATATTTCTCTTGAGCCATTTCAAGAGAAATGTACTACATTACAATCTGGTGTGATAGTAAGCTAGTACAAGCATGATGAAACGGGATGCCCCTTTTTTTTTATATTAAATGAAGGTATGAGTAGTGATGATTGAGATGGCGTAGAACAGTGTTGGGACGCTGATACACTGACTACGTGAATGCGAGACGACGCGTGAGCAGGAGTGTGTTTAGGAGAGATATTAGGGTGTTGTGTTTGGACATGCAAACATCATAACAGTTAAAAACACACAAATCTTACATCATTTTGCTCACCGACTGAAATGCAGCAAGTTAAGAAGCAGTAGATGCATAGTAGTAGCCCGGCAGCTGACAATTTCTCTTGTAGCCACTACAAAAGAAATACTCTATGTGAGAGTGCTATGTGTCTTGACAGCCCGACGGATACCACAATTTCCCTTGATGCCGATACGAGAGAAATATACTTTGTGAATACAATGTGTCGTGACAGCCCGGCGGTTGCCACGATTTCCCTTGATGCCGATACAGGAGAAATATACTATATGAGAATACGATGTGTCGTGACAGCCCAACGGCTGGCACAATCTCTCTTGATGCCGATACAAGAGAAATATTCTATACGAATGTTCTAAGAGTAACAGCCCAGTGGCTGCTACTCATTTCTCTTGATGCCGATACAAGAGAAATATTCTATATGAATTGAATTATGTGTAGTGACAACCCGGCAGTTGGCACAATTTCTCTTGATGCCGATACAAGAGAAATATCCTTAATGGAGTGTATTATGTGTGGTGACAGCCCGGCGGCTAGCACGATTTCTCTTGATGCCGATACAAGAGAAATATACTACATGGAGTGTATTATGTGTCATGACAGCCCGGCGGCTGGCACAATTCTCTTGATGCCAATACAAGAGAAATTCTATATGCTGTGTATTATGTGCCTTGACAGCTGGGCGGCTGGAACAATTTCTCTTGATGCCGATACAAGAGAAATATACTATATGAGGTATACTACACTGCTCACAAAAATTAAAGGAACACTTTTTTTATTGGGCCTGGCATGAATTGAATTAAACCTGTCTGATAATTTTCTGGTTGGTTAAGCAGCTGAGGGCCTCATTAATCAATTTCAGCTGTATTGGTGTTCATGGAATTAACAAACAGGTGCCCTTCAGTGGCAACAATTAGAAAACACTCAAAACAGGACTGGTTTTACATGTGGAGGTCATTTCAAGTTTCTCCCTCTTGATCTTTTTTGGCTGGTTATCCACTCGTGCTGATTTTGGCTTACGTAATTATCTCTACTGGCAGTATGAGGCGATTCCTTAACTCTACAGAAGTTGCACAGGTTGTCCAACTTCTCCAAGATGGCACATCCACACGTGCTGCAGCAGGAAGGTTTAATGTGTCTCCCAGCACAATCTCCAGAACATGGAGGAGATTTCAGGAGACTGGTGGTTATTCTCGGAGAGCTGGACAGGGCCGTAGAAGGTCCTCAACCCCTCAGCAGGACCGATACCTGCTCCTTTGTGCAAGGCGGAACAGGCTGAGCACTGCTCGTGCCCTACAGAATGACCTCCAGAGGGCCACTGGTGTGAATGTCTCTACCCAAACAATCAGGAACAGACTTCATGAAGGTGGCCTGAGGGCCCGACGTCCTGTAATGGGCCCTGTGCTCACTGCCCAGCACCGTGGAGTTCGACTGGCATTTGCTCAAGAACACCAGAATTGCAAGTCCGCCACTGGCGCCCTGTATTTCTCACAGACGAGAGCAGGTTCACCCTGAGCACCTGTGATAGACGTGAAAAAGTCTGGAGAAGACAAGGAGAACGTTGTGCTGCCTGCAACGTCATTCAACATGACAGGTTTGGTGGTGGGTCAGTGATGGTCTGGGGAGCCATATCCATGGAGGGATGCACAGACCTCTACTGCCTAGGAAATGGTGCTCTGACTGCCATAAGGTATCGAGATGAAATCCTTGAACCCATTGTCAGACCCTACGCTGGTGCAGTAGGTCCTGGTTTCCTCCTAATGCACGACAATGCCCAGCCTCACGTGGCAAGAGTATGCAGGCAGTACCTGGAGGATGAAGGAATTGAAACAATTGAATGGCCTTCACGATCCCCTGACTTAAACCCAATAGAACATCTCTGGGACATTATGTTTCGGTCCATTAGGCGCCGCCAGGTTGCTCCTCAGACTGTACAACAGCTCAGGGATGCCCTCACAAGACACCATCCGTCGTCTCATTAGGAGCATGCTGCGACGTTGTCAAGCATGCATACAAGCTCGTGGGGGCCACACAAGATACTGAAAAGCATTTTGAGTTGCAGAAATTACGTTTTGGAAAAAATGGACTAGCCTGCCACATCTTCATTTCACTCTGATTTTATGGTGTCTACACAATTGAGCCCTCTGTAGGCTGAAAACTTTTATTTCCATTAAAAGACTTGGCATCCTTTTGTTCCTATGACACTGCCCTGTCGTTATTTGTATAGATATCCAACTTCATATTGAAATCTGATGTATCTAATGTGTTTCTTTAAAGTGCTCCTTTAATTTTTGTGAGCAGTGTATGTGTAGAGATAGCCCGACAGCCACCTTAATTTCTCTTGAAACCATTTCAAGAGAAATATGCTACAATAAGATCTAGCATGTCAGCAAGCTGGTACAAGTATGATGAAACAAAATGAGCTCTTTTTATATATTAATGAAGGTGAGAGTGGTGATGAATGAGATGGCGTAGTATAGTGTTGTGACGCTGATGCCCTGGCTATGTGACTGGTAGAGGATAGACGACGCGTGAGCAGAAATGTGTGTAGGAGTGGAGATTAGTGTGTAGTGTTTAGGGCATGCAAAACATTGCAACAGCTAATTACCAGACATATCTTACAATATTTGCTCATTAATTTTGCGGCTCATGTCCTTGAATCCAGAGTGAAGGTGTTGATCTTATGCCAAAGATGACCAATGTCGCATGGCCTTCAGTGTCGAGACAGACGCAACGGAAACGGCGGTTGTGCTGCTCCAACACGGAAGGAGTGAAGAGTGTGGAGTTGAGGGGAGAGGCCGCAGCTAGCAAACTAGGTGAAGTCGTGCAGCAAACCAGGACCGAAAGATGGGTCTCTCAGCTTCCATGAGGAACAGATGTAGTTCGCTGGATATACTCCATGGACCAGACTGTTCCGAAGGTGGAGACTGGGCAGCACTTAGCAGAGGGTCAGATGGCAATGATGGCGAAGACCAGCAGCATGCTCAGCGCAGGGCCCCACCGCAGACATGGAGGGAACACAAAACCCGGCAATTAGTGGAGAGCAGGAGGTAGAAGCAGTGCTAGGAATATACCATGAAATAATGTTGTGTACTTAAAAGTTGATATGAAAATAAATCTCCATGATTGCAAAATATGAAGATCATTCATGAAAGATGCCAAAATTAACCCCCCCCCCCCAAAAACAATGTCGTCGGCATAAACCAAAGACCAGAAGCTAATAACGGGCATAACCCAAAGACTAGATTGTAATAACAGGATGCCTTTACAGCCAGAGACTGTGTGGTCTTTATGACTTTTGGTAAACTAGCAAACTTAAAGGCCACAGTACTGAACATTCTGAGCAGACAGAAACAAAGCCATTTCGAATGAAATGATAGGCAAGATGAACAAAGCGCAAGCTAGCGCGCAGACATAGGAAAAATAATGGAGAGGTATCAGCAAAATATTGTTGCATCATGGAATTGCTGAGTGTGCGCAAGATCAGCCACATCTGAGGAAGTGAGCTGATACTGTCAAGCAACCGAAGGCTTACTTCCCAAGCGAGTGATAACTTGCTCAGCAAACAATTCTACCTGCTAGGGTACAAGTGCCTGTACAAAAATGCAAAAGAATCACTGCCAAATTATGGGGAAAACACAAAGGCAATAGAAAAGGTAATGCAAATATGATAAAAATTTATTTACGAACAAGAAAGAGTATGACCTGCTTGATAACAAATTCCACTGCCAACTGGAATAAATTGTCCGAGTCCTGATCATTCCACAGCATTATGTGGAATTTTCGGTTGGGCCACATCCACTTTAAATTTAAAAAAAATTTTTTTTTTTTTTTGGGCGATTGCTGAACGCTTCAGTTGCTAGCATTTGCTGTTGGTTCATCACGTGGTGTATGCGATGCAGTTTGCAAACTGTTACCTTAACTGAACTCTGTACCAATGGCAGCACCTGCTAGGGATAGACAATAACTAACAAAAGTGTAGTTACAGCATGGCTATTGGAAACAAGTAGAATTCAAGCTGCATCGCTGCAATCGATTTAGGCATTCATGGCGATCACAATTGGTCCAATCATTTAACAGTAAGCCAACCATCATCTGAAATAATGCTTGATCCATTTCAGCGATGGCTATTCAAATAGTTAATAATACAACATGAACAATTTCCAATGCCAAACATACTGTAGCTGATATTTAAAAGCATGAAGTAAATCAAAGCGATGCGAAAAAATATATAAAAAAAACAACGCAAAAGTACATCCAATACATCCAGGAATATTCCAATGGGAATAACAGGCATGAACGCGACTCTATATAAGCATTCCAATAGAAGCCATGAGCAGGTTCAGTGCCGCGGTAAGATAACGTTCATGATGCAATTGTTAGGCTTGCAACTTGTATACACTGACCGTGCGAAGAAACTAGTGAGCAACCTGTTCATAAAGAAAATCAAAGTGACATCCGTCATCTCCTCGACAAGCCTTCGTGAATTAGGGACCGGCCATCTGTGCCAAGAACATATTCATCTTACCAGCCGTGGTCGTGTTAACAGCAAACTGATTGGTGCATGACACTTGAGAACTAGTAGCTTGGGTAACCTCACAAAATGCGATATTACTGCACTGAAGCGCAAGCACTGCGCCATTTCCATGAAATGTTTGCAAAACTTACAGGTTCAATTACCACGTTGCCGATTGGGACAAAACCGCAGTACTCCTGCAGCGTTTTTAAAAGCATCCACATTCTTTCGACATCCGGAAAAGATCGCTTTAGAGCAGTGGCAATTCGCAATAGGCGAGCAGATCGCAATTGTTGCCGTAGAGAAATTATTTAGTTACCAACAATGAGTGTTGCCCTGCCAAAGGAGAACTGGAAATAACGAGCACTCGTGCTGCATCCGGATTAGCATGCGCTGCTCTGAATTTACGGTTTGACAAATGACGCCAATTACACAAAGACTCCGCAAACACATAGGGCAATGCACAGAGATATAAGAAAACTAGAGTGGACAATCCTGTCACTTCCGAGGCGGCATACCGCCGCCATCTTGGGAATGTATATCAGAGCAGTCTTTTGCATAAGTGTTGGTGTGACCATGCTCGCTTTACTGGTATGTGACGAAGTAGGTCCTTTGGAGGACTTGTAGAACTGCTTTTGTTTAGAATGGCTCAAGTCAGTAGGGTGATTTAAGAGAGTGTAGATTGCAGCCATTGGCATTTTTTAAAGTTAAAACTGTGTGTCCTCCGACTGCACGAAAGTGTGATGTATTTCTTGTGTATTTATTATTACGTACATGTACAGTTCGAAATATACCACAACTACCTCTGCTACTACTACACATTGTCATGCATCTAATGTTGTAATTCAATTAAAGTCTGCTGTTGTTATACCGCCCACTTCGGCACCAAGGTCCAGCTGGCGGTTCAGCGAAAATAGCGTTAGCTACAACGGTTTGTGTTCAGCAGTGACGTGCAGTCGGAGGTTAGTTTGGTGAGGCAGAAACCTTCCCTTTGCTTGATTAGCAATCAGACGATTAACTAGTTTCGTAAGACTATTCGGCAGAATGACGAGCCATTTTGAGTTTCCGCGGCGTTATTACTCCGTAGGCTACATCGAACTTGAAATGTTCACGAAACTGCAGATTTGCGAGTATTTGCTGACAGGAAGCCAGAGACGTGCGGTGAGGTGAGACAGTGACCCAAACTTTTATCACAGGATTTTGTGAACCTGTTCCCGCGTACTGTTCCTGATTGACAATCAAAACAATTAAGACCAAGCCTTATGGAAGCCTGGTACTGATAGAGGAGATAATAATAACTTCATTCACATATACGCTGCAATTCGGGACTGCAAGGATGGAAATCTGAATAATCAATCAGGAAAAATTCTCGGCTCTCGGTAATTCTGTATATCATTTAAACACTTTGTTAATAGCATTACGAAAGAAGACTGAAAATAAACGCCTGCTTTTTGTTTGGGTGTAACAGCGCGTATTTAAAGGAGAATACATTATAGGCTATTGATTAAGCATTGAACTCTGCTTAAGTCGAACTGCGTTAATATTTTTTTTTGATGACATTGCTTCGGCTTCCTGGAAGCTATTACGTGCAAATCTGCTGTTGAGTATTTCAGGTTCGATGTCCTGAGTAATAACGCCGCGGAAACTTTAACCGGCCCGTCATTCTGCCGAATAGTCTTACTAAATTAGTTAATCGTCTGATTGCTAATCAACCAAAGGAGATGTTTGTGCCTCACCAAACCAACCTCCACCGCACGTCACTGGTGTACAGTATGAACATGACGGCATCCTACGATATCGATAACTGCAAACTCACCACAGTTTAACATTTTCGGCTTCCTTTTCGAAGTTAGGCATTGAGCGATGCTCTGACCCATGCAAGTACCTCCGCTCCGGATCTGCCCCGGCTCCAGCGAATCCGGCTCAGATCCAGGAGGAGGAGCTTGCTATCTTGGGAGCCTTCGAAAGTTGTTCGATGCTTCTTCTTCTTCTTTCCGGTTTGTGGCGGTAAACCTCCTGAAACATGGGGCATTACCGCCATCTACTGGGTTGTAGGTTATGGCGAGACCCTCCGCCAGTCAACTTTACAACGAGCTTTTGTCGCTTTAGGGAAAAAAAAAAAAACCCAGATCCGTAACCCTACCCATTATTTCAATTTCAGAATTAACACTGTAATGTGAATATAGGCCACTAGATGGCAGTATTTATCTTTTTTTTGTTTAGCTCAGACTGGAGTCATGTATAGACATGTCCTGGACATGTCTGGGGCAAGTCTCAGAAAGTTAAAAAAAAAGAGGTCTAAATGTGGGTGGGGTCTGCAAAAGAGTATATAAGGAAAAGAATTGAGACAGTAAAGTAGTAGGAGAAATTGCAAGATGACGACCAGACCTGCCATTCTGTTCAAGACCTGTGTAGTTTTTTTTGTGGATTTCTTTGCCTGTGTTTGAGCATTTTCTTCATCCAGGACATCACCAAGCCACCCCACTAAAAAGGGACTGTAATTATTTCTGTTTTTTCTTATTTATCAATCTTGGTCTTTAGTTGTAGGTTGTTATTAGTCTTTGTCTTCGTTAAAAATTAAATGTGTTTTAGTTGTTAAAACTGTGTTTGTCATCCCTTGCTGTTGCTGTTGTGTTATAAATGTAATAACAAATTGGGGCCATAACAAATTGGGGGCTCAAGGTCCGGGATAGACCATTGTGTGAGTAATTTATTGAAAATCTAACATTCCAAATTGTGAAATTGTTTTTGTGAATTTTCCTAGATATATATTGACAACAGCAATGGATGATTTCTTGGCATCACCAACCGTAGGGGTTTTGAAGTCTTTTAAAAAGACAGAACTGCTAGAAATTTGCAGACAGTTGGAGCTGACAGAGGTAAAACCAGCCATGCGAAAAGCAAGACTGGCTAGAGAGATAGTTGAATATTACATTGATGAAAATGTGTTTGCACCCGGAGATCTGGAACAGTTTCCAGTGGAAAATCCAAATATAGAAATGGAACTTAAATTAAAAATGCTAGAGATTGAAAGGGAGGAAAGAGAAAAAGAAAGGGAGGAAAAAGAGAAAGAAAGGGAAGAAAGAGAAAAAGAAAGGGAGGAAAAAGAAAAACAAAGAGAATTTGAGAGGGAAGAAAAAGAAAAACAAAGGCAGTTTGAGTTAGAAAAATTAGCAAGAGAAGAAAAACAAAGAGAATTTGAGTTAGAAAAATTTGCAAGACAGAGAGATTTTGAATTAGAGAAATTCGATAGAGAAGAAAGACTCCAAATGGAGCAACTAAAAATAAAAATTGCAACTGAAAATAAATTTCGGGCTAGCCAGGAGGTAAAACTGGTGCCTCCATTTTCGGAAAAGGATGTTGACAACTATTTCCAGTGTTTTGAAAAGGTAGCAAAGAGTTGCCAGTGGCCAAAGGAACACTGGCCTCTGATGTTGCAAACTGTCCTCAAGGGTAAAGCTCAACAAGCCTATTCGGCTTTGTCTGCAGATGATTCCTCTGATTATGAGGTTGTCAAAAAGGTTATTATGAGAGCTTATGAGTTGGTTCCAGAGGCTTACCGACAGAAATTCAGAGGTCTGAAGAAATCTGAAAATCAGACTTATGTTGAATTTGCTAATGAGAAGCAGGTTTGCTTTGAGCGCTGGTGTACTTCTATGGAGGTCAAGGATGATTTCAACTCACTTAAAGAGATGGTGTTAGTTGAAGAATTCAAGAACTGTGTTAAGGATGATGTTAAGACCTACCTTAATGAGAAGCAAGCACTGAACTTGCAATCAGCTGCCAAATTTGCAGATGAATATGTTCTCACTCATAAGTCCAAATTTCAGTCTAGCAGTAATAATAAATGGTCCCAATTTCAGAAAAAGGGTTATGGTGATACCCAAGATTCCTTATCCAAAGACAAAGACAAATCTGGTGATGGTGCTCAGAAATCCAGTAACAGGTCTGATCAAAGTGTGAAAGCTGACAGTGACAAAAGTGGTCTAGTTTGCAGTTATTGCAAGAAATCTGGTCATGTTACAACTAACTGTTGGTTCCTTAAAGCTAAGAAAGAAAAAGAAAAGGATACCAAACCAAATGCCTTTGTGAAAACAAGGTTAGAAACCCCTGTAGTAGATAACCAATCTGCTAAATTGCCTGCTTCTTGTGGGGCTAAAAAGCCTGATACAGCTGACTTCGTGAGGGAGGAATTTCTTCCATTTGTGTCAGAGGGATTTGTGGCTCTCAATGAGCATACTACTCCTGTCCCCATATATATCCTAAGGGATACCGGAGCTTCTCAGTCACTTTTGTTGATGGACTCCTTGGAGTTACGTGATGAGACCGCTTCAGGGGATTTCATACTTGTACAAGGTATTGAAGGGAGAACTGTATCTGTACCCCTGCGCTCTATATTCTTGAAGTCAGATTTAGTTACAGGACAGGTAAAGGTGGGACTTATGTCAAGTCTACCTATAAAGGGTGTTTCTCTGTTGCTAGGCAATGACCTGGCTGGGGGCAAAGTAGTTCCCCCTGTACATCTTACTTCACAGCCGAGCACTGAAAATGGGGATGAGGACCCATCTCTGTACCCTTCTTGCGCAGTGACTCGTGCTATGGCCAAGAAGGCTAAAGAAGATGATGTTGTGGTGCCGTCCAGTACATTGAATAGTCAGGACTCAGGTGGTTCGCCTCATGACTCTGATTGGCCTACTATGGTTTCTCCGTTTGAGGACTTATCAGATACTTTTATCAGTTCTCTATTCAGCCAGCCGGATGGGTCTGGTGATTCTGATGTGTCTGGAGACTTGTCTCTGTCCAGAAAGCGGTTGATTGAGGAGCAAACTAATGATCCTGAAATTGGTGTACTAAAGAGGAGAGCCCTTCCTGAAAAAGAAATAGATGCAGTTCCAGTTGGGTATTATCTCAAGGATGGTGTGTTGATGCGGAAGTGGCGCCCTCCTGATATCCCTGCCAATGCAGATTGGGCAGTGGTCAGGCAAATTGTTGTTCCGAAGGTCTATAGGAATGAGATCTTAACAATGGCTCATAGTTTACCTTTAGGAGGTCATCTTGGTGTTAACAAGACTGTTGATAAGATCATGAAACACTTCTTTTGGCCTGGGCTTCGGAAAGACGTTTCCAACTTTTGCAAAACCTGTCACACTTGTCAGGTAGTTGGAAAACACCAGTTAGACCCACCTGTAGCTCCATTGCAGCCTATCCCAGCATTTGGGGAGCCATTCTCTAGGGTCATTGTTGATTGCGTTGGTCCATTACCCAAGACTAGATCTGGAAATCAGTACTTGTTGACAATCATGTGTGCATCTACCAGATTCCCCGAAGCCATACCTCTACGTAACATCAAGGCAACTGCAATCTCGAAGGCTTTGATAAAGTTCTTCACGTTGTTTGGCCTTCCCAGGGAAATTCAGTCAGACCAAGGTAGCAATTTCACTTCAGGATTGTTTCAGCAGGTTGTGTATGAACTAGGTGCAAAACAGATTCTTTCTAGTGCCTATCATCCAGAAAGTCAGGGTGCCTTAGAGCGGTTTCATTCCACTCTCAAGACAATGATGAGGACTTATTGTTATGACCATGAGAAAGACTGGGATGAAGGGGTTCATTTGCTGTTGTTTGCAGCTAGAGAAGCAGTGCAGGAGTCTACTGGATTCAGTCCATTTGAGCTAGTGTTTGGTCATGAAGTGAGAGGACCTTTGCTATTATTGAGTGAACAATGGCAAGAGGAAGAGCCGCAAATCAGTCTGTTAGACTATGTTAGCAAGTTCAAGGAAAGATTGCGTGCAGCTTGTGACCTTGCCAAAGAGAACTTGAAATCAAGTCAGGGAAAAATGAAAACTTGGTATGATCATAAGGCTAGAAGCCGTGAGTTTAAACCAGGAGAAATGGTCCTTGTGTTGTTTCCCTTGCAGTCCAATCCATTGCAGGCTAGATTTCATGGTCCTTATGAAATTCTGACAAAACTCAATGATCTCAATTACATTGTGAAGACTCCAGATAGGAGAAAACCAAAACAATTGTGTCATATTAACATGCTAAAGCCTTATCATGACAGAAATGCTAGGGTTGCAGCTGTCACTTCAGATTCTCCAATGGTCGAAACGTGTGAAGATGAGGGGGAGTTTCAAGATGATGAACCAAGAATTAAAGCTGAAGTTCTTTCATGTAAATTGTCAAACACTGAAGTGTTGCAAAATCTTGATGTAAAACTCCAGCACTTAGAACCCTCACAGAGAGATCAGTTTGAAAGGTTGATCAAGAAATATGAGGATTTGTTTCCTGATGTTCCAAAGAGAGTTACTATAGCCTCTCATGATGTAGATGTTGGTGATGCCAAACCAATAAAACAGCATCCATACCGGATGAATCCTGAAAAGAGAAAGATTGCTGAGAAAGAGGTTGAGTACATGTTAAAACATGATATTATCAGACCCTCCAACTCCGATTGGAGTTCACCCTGTGTGCTAGTTCCAAAACCTGATGGAAGTACTAGATTCTGTACAGATTATCGCAAAGTCAATGCTGTAACTAGAACTGATGTGTTTCCAATACCTAGGATTGATGATTGTATTGATAGTGTAGGGCAAGCAAAGTTTCTGACCAAGATTGATTTATTGAAGGGTTATTAGTGTGTGCCTTTAACTGAGAGGGCCAAGAGCATCTCTGCTTTTGCCACACCATCTGGATTGTACCAGTATGAAGTCCTACCCTTTGGCATGAAAAATGCCCCAGCCACGTTCCAAAGGATGATACAGTCTACAATCGCCGGATTGCCACACACGGGTGCGTACATCGATGACCTGATCACATGGAGTGACTCCTGGGAAGAACATCTAAAAGATGTAGAGACGTTGTTCCAGCGCCTGACCCAGGCTAACCTGACTGTTAACCTGAGCAAGAGTGACTTTGGTTGTGCTACTGTCACCTATCTTGGCTACGTCATAGGCCAGGGTAAGGTGGCACCCATAAATGCTAAAGTCCAAGCCATCATGGACTTTCCAGTTCCTGACAACAAAAAAGCTTTGCGCCGCTTCCTTGGAATGATCGGGTACTACCGCAAGTTCTGCAAGAACTTTGCTGAGATTGCTCTCAGTCTAACTAACCAACTGAAGAAAGGCGTAAAGTTCACCTGGGATGATGCATGCCAGAGAGCCTTCGATCACCTGAAGTCTCTGCTGTGTCACTTCCCCGTGCTCAAATCTCCTGACTTCAACAAACCGTTCTCCATCGCGGTCGATGCTAGCGACCAAGCTTGTGGATCTGTGCTCCTACAGAGAAGTGACTCTGATGACATTGAGCATCCCGTGGCATACTTCTCCAGGAAGTTCAATCGCCACCAAAGGAACTATTCCACAATAGAGAAGGAACTGTTGGCTCTGGTCCTTTCTTTACAACACTTTGAGGTTTATGTTTGTACAGGACAAAAGCCAATGATTGTGTACACTGACCACAATCCGTTAATATTTTTGAGTAAGATGAAAAACAAGAATCGGAGATTGTTGAATTGGAGTTTGATTTTACAGGAGTTTGACTTGGAAATTAAGCATGTGAAGGGTACAGACAATGTAATTGCTGATTGCTTATCCCGTGTTTGAATGTGTATATATATATCATGTGTTTGAATATTGTATGATATGTATATATAGACAAGTGTTCACTTAACCATTTTGTATTGAAAAGAAAAATTTTGCCTTTGTGAGTCAAAATTTTTCCCTTTTGGAATGGAGGTGTAATGTGAATATAGGCCACTAGATGGCAGTATTTATCTTTTTTTTGTTTAGCTCAGACTGGAGTCATGTATAGACATGTCCTGGACATGTCTGGGGCAAGTCTCAGAAAGTTAAAAAAAAAGAGGTCTAAATGTGGGTGGGGTCTGCAAAAGAGTATATAAGGAAAAGAATTGAGACAGTAAAGTAGTAGGAGAAATTGCAAGATGACGACCAGACCTGCCATTCTGTTCAAGACCTGTGTAGTTTTTTTTGTGGATTTCTTTGCCTGTGTTTGAGCATTTTCTTCATCCAGGACATCACCAAGCCACCCCACTAAAAAGGGACTGTAATTATTTCTGTTTTTTCTTATTTATCAATCTTGGTCTTTAGTTGTAGGTTGTTATTAGTCTTTGTCTTCGTTAAAAATTAAATGTGTTTTAGTTGTTAAAACTGTGTTTGTCATCCCTTGCTGTTGCTGTTGTGTTATAAATGTAATAACAAATTGGGGCCATAACAACACCAACAAATTCATTTGCAAGTTGTTCGATGCTTTGGCATTGCCTGAAGATGATACGGCCAGTATGTAGAAGACGAAGGCCATCCAGTCACCAGATCTACGATTTGTCCTGGGTTATACAGTATATTTCGCAACTGAAAACACGGTGGTAACATTACATAGTTTTATTCGAATAAGCTGGCGGTACAGCGTTTGGAAAATATATCGGTTTAACGATACTGCTACGAAGGGAGGCACATGGCGGAAGCGAATGCATTGGGGATTCTTATGCAGGTAGTCCAGCTGGCGTTTAGCGAATAAGGCATAACGGTGGGAGGTATATCGAGAGATATATAAGGAGATGACTTTATTTTCTTTCATGTCGAGAATACCTTCCAAATGTCACTCACGTAACGCGAGAATCACCCGAATGTTTTTTCTTTGAACAAAACGAAAACGTGGGTAACTGAGCGAATATAGAGGGTAAGACAATAACTCTTTAGCTTTGCCAAATAATGGAGCATAAAAATTGTTGTTCAATCTCAATTCCTTATTCGTGTCATTTTTAAGTATGAAAATATATAAAAAGAATACGGAAAAAAGTCTCCACCCCCCTCAAAGGAGAAAAAAAAGTCTATACCCACGTTCAGCCCACTATTTACATGCATCTCATCGGACATTTATACATACCCTAGATGGCCGAACTATCCTGCCGTCAGCGCTTTGGCCCAGCCCACGCAGCGTCCACTCTAGTTTTCTTATATCTCTGTGGGGCAATGTTTCGTACAAGCCACATTTTAAGACAAATAAGCTTGCGCGTGCTGGCCTTCATAACTGTGCTCTCCCAGCATAGTAAAAGCTAGAGTAAACATGACATCGTACACCAGAGTAACATTAACTCCACCGAAGTGCGGTAGCCAATATAAACATTGTTACAAAAGTCTGCAGCGATAGTGAATACCACGCACCTTGTTGAGCTCGCGCACGGAGGAGCAGCTTCCTGAAGGCGAGCTTAAGTAGAATAGTATATTACCGGCCAAGCAATCATCAGGCGGCTAAATCAGGTGACAGTCATGTGTTTCTCAGGTGACTCCCTAGCAGGTAGCTGCTCCTCTGATAGTAGGCTTGACTCCATGGCCTATCAGAACTTGCGTCAAGTCTTCATTTTAGATAAACAATGTTGATATTACTATGGTCACCAATGGAACATGTCAGCACAGTCTTCCATTTAAAATGTTTTTTTTTTTAACAGCATTGAATTGAATTTAGGCTTTTTAATTAAGTTATCTGGACAGCTAGCTATTGAGGAAAATTTGGCTAGCTGCAGTGTACAGTACATGTTTTAGAGGGAAAATAGAATCCTTTTTGTCAACTCCGTCACACGTCAACTCCGTCAGTTTTTAAGACTGACGGAGTTGACAAAGTCACCTTTGACCTCTAAATGTGCTAAAATAATATTATCTCTGAGCATAATAAAGAATTAAATGATATTTCACTCTTATATTAAGTCACGGAAGAGGTGATTAAATTTTGGCATATCTAGGCCAAAGCACTGCTGAGATATACTCCAAAGTTCAAGATTCAAAGTCTTTCCAATGGGCCAGAGTTCCAATTGCCATGCTTTTGGCTTTGCTGCCCCCTGGCGGCGGAGGTTCTGCGCTCTCTGAGTGCTCTTCTAGTTATTATTATTATTATGATTATTATTATTTTCATTTTCCTTCTTCTTCAGAAATGTTTTTGCAAATTCCCGTGAGATGGTAAATGGCAGAGTCCTGAAATTTTGCACACTGGTTGGAAGTTGAGTGTAAATGCTGACCAAGGCATTTGTAACTCAATCGGCCTAATGGTGGCGCTATAATTCAAGAAAAACAGGTTTTCACTTTAAAGGTCATAGCTCCTACTGTGTAAGTCCAAATTACACAAATTAAGTCCAAATTACACTAAATTTAAAGCTTGTTGAAATCTCATTTCGTTTCCAAGACATTAACCAATGAACTTCAGCAGGGGCGTGGCTTGGCACATAAATGGAAAAAATTCAACAACACTACACCAATCATCACAGAATTTGCAGAATATGTCCATATCATGACCAGGAACATACCCTAACAGGTTCATGCTAATCGGCTCATAGGGGGCGCTATAACAAAAATCAGGCTATAAATCAGCAACTGCTTGTCCGATAGCCATAAAACTCACAGGATATATTCATATGAGTACCCAAACCATACACAGAAAATTTCATTCTAATTGACTGATAGGGGGCGCTATAACTGCTAAACAAAGCAGAATGGTATAACACAAATCAGACTATAAATCAGAAATTGTTTGGCCTATAGCCATAAAACTCATAGGATATATTCAAATTAGTACCTGCAACATACCCAGAAAATTTCATTCAAATTGAATGATAGGGGGCGCTATAACTACTAAACAAAGCAGAATGGTGTAACACAAATCAGACTATAAATCAGAAATTGTTTGACCGATAGCCATAAAACTCGCAGGATATATTCATATAAGTACCTCAAACATACTCTGAAATTTTTGCTCAAAACGACTGATAGGGGGCGCTATACATGCAAAACAAAGAAGTGTGGTATGACACAAATCAGACTGTAAATCAGATATTGTTTGTCCTATAGCCATAGAAGTCACAGGATATATTCATATAAGTACTTGAAACTTACTCTGAAAATTTCATTGAAATTTTTCAATAGGGGATGCAATAAATGCAAAACAAAACTACATCATGTAATACAAATCAGACTTTAAATCATAAATAGTTTTTCCACTCTTTACAAAACTCACAGGATATGTCCACATAAGAACCTGAAACATAGCCTGAAATTTTCTATCAAATCGACCAGTAGGGGGCGCCATAAATCACAAGATAGACTAACAGAACACAAATTAGACTATACATCATAAATTGTTGGTCCAATCATTACACTGGAAAAATAGCTCCACATAAATACCTAAAACACACTCTTAAAGTGGTTTTTGTCCTCCGCTTCGCTTGCTATCATGGCAGCGGGGGGGCTGTCAGCTCCGTCCGGTTGTCCATTATGTCCCGTTTGTTCTGAACGCGATCTCTCAAGAACGGTTTGACCGATTCCATTTATCTTTGATGTGGAGGTATATTGGTTTGACATGACGACCCCAGTAGATTTCGGTGACCTTGGCATTATTCTCAAGGTCATTACTATCATTTGACCACTTAGAAATTCCTTGTCAACATATCTCAAGAACAGTTTGACCGATTCCATTCATCTTTGGTGTCAAGGTGTATTAGGGGTGGGGGACATGGTGTTCAGCTCCGTCCCTCTGTCTGTCTGTCAGTCATGTCCCATTTGTTATGAATGCGATATCTCAAGGATGGTTTGACCAATTCCATTCATCTTTGGTGTCAAGGTGTATTACCGGAGTGCTCACAGTCCACTTGATTGACGTGACTTTGCCATAATTCTCAAGGTCATTACGACCATTTGACCACTTACAAATACTTTCTCCAACATCATATCTTAAGAACAGTTTGACAGATTCCATTCATTCTTGTTGTCAAGGTGTATTGAGGCGGGGGACATGGTTTTCAGCTCGGTCCATCCGTCCATCTGTCTGTCATGTCCCGTTTGTTGTGAACGCGATATCTCAAGAATGGTTTGACCGATTCCATTCATCTTTAGTGTCAAGGTGTATTAGGGGCGGGGGAAATGGTGTTCAGCTCCGTCCCTCTGTCTGTCTGTCAGTCATGTCCCATTTGTTGTGAACGCGATATCTCAAGGATGGTTTGACCAATTCCATTCCTCTTTGGTGTCAAGGTGTATTAGGGGCGGGGGACATGGTGTTCAGCTCCGTCCGTCTGTCTGTCTGTCAGTCATGTCCCATTTGTTGTGAATGCGATATCTCTAAGATGGTTTTACAGATTCCATTCATTTTTGGTGTCAAGCTGTCTTACGGGAGTGCTCACAGCCCACTTGATTGACGTGACCTTGCCATAATTCTCAAGGTCATTACAACCATTTGACCACTTACAAATACTTTGTCCAACATCATATCTTAAGAACAGTTTGACCGATTCCATTCATTCTTGGTGTCAAGGTGTATTGAGGCGGGGGACATAGTCTTCAGCTCAGTCCATCCGTCCATCTGTCTGTCATGTCCCGTTTGTTGTGAACGCGATATCTCAAGAACGATTTGACCGATTCCATTCGTCTTTGGTTTCAAGGTGTATTAGGGGCGGGGGACATAGTATTCAGCTCCGTCCGTCCGACCATCTGTCCGTCATGTTCTGTTTGTTGTGATCACAATATCTCAAGAACGGTTTGACCGATTCCATTCATCTTTGGGGTCAAGGTGTATTAGGGCTGGTAGACATAGTCCTCAACTCCATCAGTCCATCTGTCCAGCTGTCTGTCTGTCACGTCCCATTTGTTGTGAAAACGAAATCTCAAGAATATTTGCCTGATTTTATTCATCTTTGGCTTAAATGTGTAATTTCGTGATATGCCCACCAGTGGCGGTTTGTCAATAGGGAACGCAGGGGCGCCGCCCCCTCCATCAATACAGCCAAAATTCAACAGAGGAAGTCCACTTAAACATACCAATATTTGTCATTAAATTATAAAAAAATAACCGATTAAATGAATTTATTTTTTCCACACAATGCTAGCCTGTCGGAACCTGCCGCCATTAAACAAAAGGGGTTTCACACAATTTCTTATTAAATAAATATGTTGTGAATACATAGTTTATTAATGCAGGGGTGCCGGTCTAAAGAGAATCAATGCAAGTCTTTGAACTTTTGCCCAGCATGTGACCTGAGGCTTCTGTAATGTGAATATAGGCCACTAGATGGCAGTATTTACCCTTTTTTTGTTAAGCTCAGACTGGAGTCATGTTTAGACATGTCCTGGACATGTCTGGGGCAAGTCTCAGAAAATTAAAAAAAAGAGGTCTAAATGTGGGTGGGGTCTGCAAAAGAGTATATAAGGAAAAGAATTGAGACAGTAAAGTAGTAGGAGAAATTGCAAGAAGATGACCAGACCTGCCATTCTGTTCAAGACCTGTGACGTTTTCTTTTGTGGATTTTTGCCTGTGTTTTAGCCTTTTTCCTCACCCAGCACATCACCAGGAAACCCACCAAAGGGACTGTAACTATTCCTTTTTTTATGTGTATATTTTTTGAGTTTTAAAAATTGTGTCTGTCATCCCTTGCTGTTGCTGTTGTGTTGTAATGTAATAACAAATTGGGGCCATAACAAATTGGGGGCTCAAGTCCGGCACAGACCATTGTGTGAGTAGTTTATTGAAAATCTAACATTTCAAATTGTAAAATAGATTTTTTTAATTGAATACATATATATTGACAACAGCAATGGATGATTTCTTGGCATCACCAACCGTAGGGGTTTTGAAGTCTTTTAAAAAGACAGAACTGTTGGAAATATGCAGACATTTGGAGCTGACAGAGGTAAAACCAGCCATGCGAAAAGCAAGACTGGCTAGAGAGATAGTTGAATATTACATTGATGAAAATGTGTTTGCACCAGGAGATCTGGAACAGTTTCCAGTGGAAAATCCAAATATAGAAATGGAACTTAAATTAAAAATGCTAGAGATTGAAATGGAAGAAAAAGAAAAACAAAGGCAGTTTGAGTTGGAAAAATTAGCAAGAGAAGAGAAAAAAGAAAGGGTGGAAAAAGAGAAAGAAAGGGAGGAAAGAGAAAAAGAAAGGGAGGAAAAAGAAAACAAAGAGAATTTGAGAGAGAGAAAGAGGAAAGAGCAGAAAGAGAGAGACAGAGACAGAGATTGAATTAGAGAAATTCGATAGAGAAGAAAGACTCCAAATGGAGCTACTAAAAATTAAAATTGAAACTAAAAATAAATTCTGTGCCAGTCAGGAGGTAAAACTGGTGCCTCCATTTTCGGAAAAGGACGTTGACAACTATTTCCAGTGTTTTGAAAAGGTAGCAAAGAGTTGCCAGTGGCCAAAGGAACACTGGCCACTGATGTTGCAAACTGTCCTCAAGGGTAAAGCTCAACAAGCCTATTCGGCTTTGTCTGCAGATGATTCCTCTGATTATGAGGTTGTCAAAAAGGTTATTTTGAGAGCTTATGAGTTGGTTCTAGAGGCTTACCGACAGAAATTCAGAGGTCTGAAGAAATCTGAAAATCAGACTTATGTTGAATTTGCTAATGAAAAGCAGGTTTGCTTTGAGCGCTGGTGTACTTCTATGGAGGTCAAGGATGATTTCAACTCACTAAAAGAGATGGTGTTAGTTGAAGAATTCAAGAACTGTGTTAAAGATGATGTTAAGACCTACCTTAATGAGAAGCAAGCACTGAATTTGCAATCAGCTGCCAAATTTGCAGATGAATATGTTCTCACACATAAGTCCAAATTTCAGTCTAGCAGTTATAATAGATGGTCCCAATTTCAGAAAAAGGGTTATGGTGATACCCAAGATTCCTCACCCAAAGACAAAGACAAATCTGGTGATGGTGCTCAGAAATCCAGTAACAGGTCTGATCAAAGTGTGAAAGCTGACAGTGACAAAAGTGGTCTAGTTTGCAGTTATTGCAAGAAATCTGGTCATGTTACAACTAACTGTTGGTTCCTCAAAGCTAAGAAAGAAAAAGAAAAGGATACCAAACCAAATGCCTTTGTGAAAACAAGGTTAGAAACCCCTGTAGTAGATAACCGATCTGCTAAATTGCCTGCTTCTTGTGGGGCTAAAAAGCCTAATACAGCTGACTTCGTGAGGGAGGAATTTCTTCCATTTGTGTCAGAGGGATTTGTGGCTCTGAATGAGCATACTACTCCTGTCCCCATATATATCCTAAGGGATACCGGAGCTTCTCAGTCACTTTTGTTCATGGACTCCTTGGAGTTACGTGATGAGACCGCTTCAGGGGATTTCATACTTGTACAAGGTATTGAAGGGAGGACTGTATCTGTACCCCTGCGCTCCATATTCTTGAAGTCAGATTTAGTTACAGGACAGGTAAAGGTGGGACTTATGTCAAGTCTACCTATAAAGGGTGTTTCTCTGTTGCTAGGCAATGACCTGGCTGGGGGCAAAGTAGTTCCCCCTGTACATCTTACTTCACAGCCGAGCACTGAAGATGGGGATGAGGACCCATCTCTGTATCCTTCTTGCGCAGTGACTCGTGCTATGGCCAAGAAGGCTAAAGAAGAAGATGATGTGGTGCCGTCCAGTACATTGAATAGTCAGGACTCAGGTGGTTCGCCTCATGACTCTGATTGGCCTACTATGGTTTCTCCGTTTGAGGACTTATCAGATACTTTTATCAGTTCTCTATTCAGCCAGCCGGATGGGTCTGGTGATTCTGATGTGTCTGGAGACTTGTCTCTGTCCAGAAAGCGGTTGATTGAGGAGCAAACTAATGATCCTGAAATTTGTGTACTAAAGAGGAGAGCCCTTCCTGATAAAGAAATAGACGCAGTTCCAGTTGGGTATTATCTCAAGGATGGTGTGTTGATGCGGAAGTGGCGCCCTCCTGATATCCCTGCCAATGCAGATTGGGCAGTGGTCAGGCGAATTGTTTTTCCGAAGGTCTACAGGAATGAGATCTAAACAATGGCTCATAGTTTACCTTTAGGAGGTCATCTTGGTGTTAACAAGACTGTTGATAAGATCATGAAACACTTCTTTTGGCCTGGGCTTCGGAAAGACGTTTCCAACTTTTGCAAAACCTGTCACACTTGTCAAGTAGTTGGAAAACACCAGTTAGACCCACCTGTAGCTCCATTGCAGCCTATCCCAGCATTTGGAGAGCCCTTCTCTAAGGTCATTGTTGATTGTGTTGGTCCATTACCCAAGACTTGATCTGGAAATCAGTACTTGTTGACAATCATGTGTGCATCTACCTACCAGATTCCCTGAAGCCATACCTCTACGTAACATCAAAGCAACTGAAATCTCAAAGGCTTTGATAAAGTTCTTCACGTTGTTTGGCCTTCCCAGGGAAATTCAGTCAGACTAAGGTAGCAATTTCACTTCAGGATTGTTTCAGCAGGTTGTGTATGAACTAGGTGCAAAGCACATTCTTTCTAGTGCCTATCATCCAGAAAGTCAGGGTGCCTTAGAGTGGTTTCATTCCACTCTCAAGACAATGATGAGGACTTATTGTTATGACCATGAGAAAGACTGGGATGAAGGGGTTCATTTGCTGTTGTTTGCAGCTAGAGAAGCAGTGCAGGAGTCTACTGGATTCAGTCCATTTGAGCTAGTGTTTGGCCATGAAGTGAGAGGACCTTTGCTATTGTTGAGTGAACAATGGCAAGAGGAAGAGCCGCACATCAGTCTGTTAGACTATGTCAGCAAGTTCAAGGAAAGATTGCGTGCAGCTTGTGACCTAGCCAAAGAGAACTTGAAATCAAGTCAGGGAAAAATGAAAACTTGGTATGATCATAAGGCTAGAAGCCGTGAGTTTAAACCAGGAGACAAACTCCTTGTGTTGTTTCCCTTGCAGTCCAATCCATTGCAGGCTAGATTTCATGGTCCTTATGAAATTCTTACAAAACTCAATGATCTCAATTACATTGTGAAGACTCCAGATAGGAGAAAACCAAAACAATTGTGTCATATTAACATGCTAAAGCCTTATCATGACAGAAATGCTAGGGTTGCAGCTGTCACTTCAGATTCTCCAATGGTCGAAACGTGTGAAGATGAGGGGGAGTTTCAAGATGATGAACCTAGAATTAAAGCTGAAGTTCTTTCATGTAAATTGTCAAATTCTGAAGTGTTGCAAAATCTTGATGTAAAACTCCAGCACTTAGAACCCTCACAGAAAGATCAGTTTGAGAGGTTGATCAAGAAATATGAGGATCTTTTTCCTGATGTTCCAAAAAGAGTTTCTATAGCCTCTCATGATGTAGACGTTGGTGATGCCAAACCAATAAAACAGCATCCGTACCGGATGAATCCTGAAAAGAGAAAGATTGCTGAGAAAGAGGTTGAGTACATGTTAAAACATGATATTATCAGACCCTCCAACTCCGATTGGAGTTCACCCTGTGTGCTAGTTCCAAAACCTGATGGAAGTACTAGATTCTGTACAGATTATCACAAAGTCAATGCTGTAACTAGAACTGATGTGTTTCCAATACCTAGGATTGATGCTTGTATTGATAGTGTAGGGCAAGCAAAGTTTCTGACCAAGATTGATTTATTGAAGGGTTATTGGTGTGTGCCTTTAACTGAGAGGGCCAAGAGCATCTCTGCTTTTGCCACACCATCTGGATTGTACCAGTATGAAGTCCTACCCTTTGGCATGAAAAATGCCCCAGCCACGTTCCAAAGGATGATACAGTCTACAATCGCCGGATTGCCCCACACGGGTGCGTACATCGATGACCTGATCACATGGAGTGACTCCTGGGAAGAACATCTAAAAGATGTAGAGACGTTGTTCCAGCGCCTGACCCAGGCTAACCTGACTGTTAACCTGAGCAAGAGTGACTTTGGTTGTGCTACTGTCACCTATCTTGGCTACGTCATAGGCCAGGGTAAGGTGGCACCCATAAATGCTAAAGTCCAAGCCATCATGGACTTTCCAGTCCCTGACAACAAAAAAGCTTTGCGCCGCTTCCTTGGAATGATCGGGTACTACCGCAAGTTCTGCAAGAACTTTGCTGAGATTGCTCTCAGTCTAACTAACCAACTGAAGAAAGGCGTAAAGTTCACCTGGGATGATGCATGCCAGAGAGCCTTCGATCGCCTGAAGTCTCTGCTGTGTCACTTCCCCGTGCTCAAATCTCCTGACTTCAACAAACCGTTCTCCATCACGGTCGATGCTAGCGACCAAGCTTGTGGATCTGTGCTCCTACAGAGAAGTGACTCTGATGACATTGAGCATCCCGTGGCATACTTCTCCAGAAAGTTCAATCGCCACCAAAGGAACTATTCCACAATAGAGAGGGAACTGTTGGCTCTGGTCCTTTCTTTACAACACTTTGAGGTTTATGTTTGTACAGGACAAAAGCTAATGATTGTGTACACTGACCACAATCCGTTAATGTTTTTGAGTAAGATGAAAAACAAGAATCGGAGATTTGACAGGAGTTTGACTTGGAAATTAAGCATGTGAAGGGTACAGACAATGTAATTGCTGATTGCTTATCCCGTGTTTGAATGTGTATATATATATATCATGTGTTTGAATATTGTATGATATGTATATATAGACAAGTGTTCACTTAACCATTTTGTATTGAAAAGAAAAATTTTGCCTTTATGAGTCAAAATTTTTCCCTTTTGGAATGGAGGTGTAATGTGAATATAGGCCACTAGATGGCAGTATTTACCTTTTTTTTGTTAAGCTCAGACTGGAGTCATGTTTAGACAAGTCCTGGACATGTCTGGGGCAAGTCTCAGAAAATTTAAAAAAAGAGGTCTAAATGTGGGTGGGGTCTGCAAAAGAGTATATAAGGAAAAGAATTGAGACAGTAAAGTAGTAGGAGAAATTGCAAGATGATGACCAGACCTGCCATTCTGTTCAAGACCTGTGACGTTTTCTTTTGTGGATTTTTGCCTGTGTTTTAGCCTTTTTCCTCACCCAGCACATCACCAGGAAACCCACCAAAGGGACTGTAACTATTCCTTTTTTTTTGTGTATATTCAATCTTGGTCTTTAGTTGTAGGTTAGTGTTAGTCTTTGTCTGTTTAATTAAATGTGTTTGAGTTTTAAAAACTGTGTCTGTCATCCCTTGCTGTTGCTGTTGTGTTGTAATGTAATAACAAATTGGGGCCATAACACTTCTTTCTAATTGGTTGCTTCAACTTTTCCTGTGGGATGTAGAGAAATGCGCCCCGGACACTCCCACTTTGAATGGCAACGAATTAGTATTCTTTTGTGATTCTCCCCCTCATGTGACTGGACAAAGACAGCTGCCAATCATATCAACACGTCACCGCAGCAGACATGATTTACTCATGCGCAAACATCACACACACGCTGCGGTTGTGTGTAAAAAAGAAATGCACAGGTGTAGACGGTGTGGACAGGAGGGATGCATTGAGGATAATTGTATAGTGGCAAAGGCATGTTTTCACTGCGGGGGAAGTCATGAGATGAGGTCAGTGCAGTGTGAAAGAAGGAAAATGGAAAGAGAGGTGGAAAGGACAAGAGTGCAGGGAAAAATATCATATGCTGAAGCAACTAAAAGGGTTGTGAGTAAAAAAGAAACGGTGGGGAAAGAGCAGGTCAGAGTACAGCCAGTGGAAAAGAAGCAAAAGGAGTTTGAGGAGGATGAAATTAGGATGAACAGAAGAAGTTTTTTAGCGTTCATTTCAATGGTTTTAAACTGTGCTTGTGAGATGGAAAGTAAAACGGAGAGAATTAAGATGGTGGTAGATGCGGCAAGCGAGATTTTGGGCGTAGTGGATGTAAAGAGGGAAGGGATACAGAGAATTTTGGAAAGAGGGTTCGGTGGTAGTCAGACTGTGGAAAAGTAAGGAGAATCAGAAAGCCTGGGAAATAATTGAAGCAGAGAATTTTACTTATATAAATTTATTTATTTATTTATTTCTCTATTTGTAGCTTTTCCAAGCGAAAGCAAAATACAGTAGGTGGCGGTAATACACCAATTGGTTTGTCAACTGCCATAAAACTCCAAAAAGAAGAAGAAGAAGAAGATGATCACGCACACGCTCATTCTGTGTCCGATGGATGGCAGCTTCAAAATGGCAGCTTAAGCGGATCCGCGGAAAACTCGGTTTTTTCACTACAGAATAACCCGTTCTCCTGGCGTAACGTCTAGTGCTGGTGAGATGAAGCTTCATGAAGCGTTGAAGCTTTCCAGCCAGATGTGTTGAAGTGTGGTTCATTTCTTGATGTTTCGAATGCACTCTAGAGCCCCCTATTGGTCAATAAAAACACATAGTCTACGAATTGCGCTTCGTAGGAAATGGTAATCAAGCACAAGCCTTTATCAAGAAAGTGGCAGAATCAATAAATACAAAATAAAATGGAGTATTTTGACCACATGTTATGTCATAACGAAACTAAAAGATACTTTTGGGGACAGGACAGAGGGCAGTGAATGCGCATGTGAAACAAAGAGCCTTGTATTTTTGTTCACAAATAATAGGTGTTATGGCCCCAATTTGTTATTACATTTATAACACAACAGCAACAGCAAGGGATGACAAACACAGTTTTAACAACTAAAACACATTTAATTTTTAACAAAGACAAAGACTAATAACAACCTACAACTAAAGACCAAGATTGATAAATAAGAAAAAACAGAAATAATTACAGTCCCTTTTTGGTGGGGTGGCTTGGTGATGTCCTGGATGAAGAAAATGCTCAAACACAGGCAAAGAAATCCACAAAAGAAACGTCACAGGTCTTGAACAGAATGGCAGGTCTGGTCATCTTCTTGCAATTTCTCCTATTACTTTACTGTCTCAGTTCTTTTCCTTATATACTCTTTTGCAGACCCCACCCACATTTAGACCTCTTTTTTTAAATTTTCTGAGACTTGCCCCAGACATGTCCAGGACATGTCTAAACATGACTCCAGTCTGAGCTTAACAAAAAAAAGGTAAATACTGCCATCTAGTGGCCTATATTCACATTACACCTCCATTCCAAAAGGGAAAAATTTTGACTCATAAAGGCAAAATTTTTCTTTTCAATACAAAATGGTAAAGTGAACACTTGTCTATATATACATATCATACACATTCAAACACGGGATAAGCAATCAGCAATTACATTGTCTGTACCCTTCACATGCTTAATTTCCAAGTCAAACTCCTGTAAAATCAAACTCCAATTCAACAATCTCCGATTCTTGTTTTTCATCTTACTCAAAAACATTAACGGATTGTGGTCAGTGTACACAATCATTGGCTTTTGTCCTGTACAGACATAAACCTCAAAGTGTTGTAAAGAAAGGACCAGAGCCAACAGTTCCTTCTCTATTGTGGAACAGTTCCTTTGGTGGCGATTGAACTTCCTGGAGAAGTATGCCACGGGATGCTCAATGTCATCAGAGTCACTTCTCTGTAGGAGCACAGATCCACAAGCTTGGTCGCTAGCATCGACCGCGATGGAGAACGGTTTGTTGAAGTCAGGAGATTTGAGCACGGGGAAGTGACACAGCAGAGACTTCAGGCGATCGAAGGCTCTCTGGCATGCATCATCCCAGGTGAACTTTACGCCTTTCTTCAGTTGGTTAGTTAGACTGAGAGCAATCTCAGCAAAGTTCTTGCAGAACTTGCGGTAGTACCCGATCATTCCAAGGAAGCGGCGCAAAGCTTTTTTGTTGTCAGGAACTGGAAAGTCCATGATGGCTTGGACTTTAGCATTTAAGGGTGCCACCTTACCCTGGCCTATGACGTAGCCAAGATAGGTGACAGTAGCACAACCAAAGTCACTCTTGTTCAGGTTAACAGTCAGGTTAGCCTGGGTCAGGCGCTGGAACAACGTCTCTACATCTTTTAGATGTTCTTCCCCGGAGTCACTCCATGTAATCAGGTCATCGATGTATGCACCCGTGTGTGGCAATCCGGTGATTGTAGACTGTATCATCCTTTGGAACGTGGCTGGGGCATTTTTCATGCCAAAGGGTAGGACTTCATACTGGTACAATCCAGATGGTGTGGCAAAAGCAGAGATGCTCTTGGCCCTCTCAGTTAAAGGCACACACCAATAACCCTTCAATAAATCAATCTTGGTCAGAAACTTTGCTTGCCCTACACTATCAATACAATCATCAATCCTAGGTATTGGAAACACATCAGTTCTAGTTACAGCATTGACTTTGCGATAATCTGTACAGAATCTAGTACTTCCATCAGGTTTTGGAACTAGCACACAGGGTAAACTCCAATCGGAGTTGGAGGGTCTGATAATATCATGTTTTAACATGTACTCAACCTCTTTCTCAGCAATCTTTCTCTTTTCAGGATTCATCCGGTATGGATGCTGTTTTATTGGTTTGGCATCACCAACATCTACATCATGAGAGGCTATAGTAACTCTCTTTGGAACATCAGGAAACAAATTCTCATATTTCTTGATCAACCTTTCAAACTGATCTCTCTGTGAGGGTTCTAAGTGCTGGAGTTTTACATCAAGATTTTGCAACACTTCAGTGTTTGACAATTTACATGAAAGAACTTCAGCTTTAATTCTAGGTTCATCATCTTGAAACTCCCCCTCATCTTCACACGTTTTGACCATTGGAGAATCTGAAGTGACAGCTGCAACCCTAGCATTTCTGTCATGATAAGGCTTTAGCATGTTAATATGACACAATTGTTTTGGTTTTCTCCTATCTGGAGTCTTCACAATGTAATTGAGATCATTGAGTTTTGTCAGAATTTCATAAGGACCATGAAATCTAGCCTGCAATGGATTGGACTGCAAGGGAAACAACACAAGGACCTTTTCTCCTGGTTTAAACTCACGGCTTCTAGCCTTATGATCATACCAAGTTTTCATTTTTCCCTGACTTGATTTCAAGTTTTCTTTGGCAAGGTCACAAGCTGCACGCAATCTTTCCTTGAACTTGCGAACATAGTCTAACAGACTGATTTGCGGCTCTTCCTCTTGCCATTGTTCACTCAATAATAGCAAAGGTCCTCTCACTTCATGACCAAACACTAGCTCAAATGGACTGAATCCAGTAGACTCCTGCACTGCTTCTCTAGCTGCAAACAACAGCAAATGAACCCCTTCATCCCAGTCTTTCTCATGGTCATAACAATAAGTCCTCATCATTGTCTTGAGAGTGGAATGAAACCGCTCTAAGGCACCCTGACTTTCTGGATGATAGGCACTAGAAAGAATCTGTTTTGCACCTAGTTCATACACAACCTGCTGAAACAATCCTGAAGTGAAATTGCTACCTTGGTCTGACTGAATTTCCCTGGGAAGACCAAACAACGTGAAGAACTTTATCAAAGCCTTCGAGATTGCAGTTGCCTTGATGTTACGTAGAGGTATGGCGTCGGGGAATCTGGTAGATGCACACATGATTGTCAACAAGTACTGATTTCCAGATCTAGTCTTGGGTAATGGACCAACGCAATCAACAATGACCCTAGAGAATGGCTCCCCAAATGCTGGGATAGGCTGCAATGGAGCTACAGGTGGGTCTAACTGGTGTTTTCCAACTACCTGACAAGTGTGACAGGTTTTGCAAAAGTTGGAAACGTCTTTCCGAAGCCCAGGCCAAAAGAAGTGTTTCATGATCTTATCAACAGTCTTGTTAACACCAAGATGACCTCCTAAAGGTAAACTATGAGCCATTGTTAAGATCTCATTCCTATAGACCTTCGGAACAACAATTTGCCTGACCACTGCCCAATCTGCATTGGCAGGGATATCAGGAGGGCGCCACTTCCGCATCAACACACCATCCTTGAGATAATACCCAACTGGAACTGCGTCTATTTCTTTTTCAGGAAGGGCTCTCCTCTTTAGTACATCAATTTCAGGATCATTAGTTTGCTCCTCAATCAACCGCTTTCTGGACAGAGACAAGTCTCCAGACACATCAGAATCACCAGACCCATCCGGCTGGCTGAATAGAGAACTGATAAAAGTATCTGATAAGTCCTCAAACGGAGAAACCATAGTAGGCCAATCAGAGTCATGAGGCGAACCACCTGAGTCCTGACTATTCAATGTACTGGACGGCACCACAACATCATCTTCTTTAGCCTTCTTGGCCATAGCACGAGTCACTGCGCAAGAAGGATACAGAGATGGGTCCTCATCCCCATTTTCAGTGCTCGGCTGTGAAGTAAGATGTACAGGGGGAACTACTTTGCCCCCAGCCAGGTCATTGCCTAGCAACAGAGAAACACCCTTTATAGGTAGACTTGACATAAGTCCCACCTTTACCTGTCCTGTAACTAAATCTGACTTCAAGAATATAGAGCGCAGGGGTACAGATACAGTCCTCCCTTCAATACCTTGTACAAGTATGAAATCCCCTGAAGCGGTCTCATCACGTAACTCCAAGGAGTCCATCAACAAAAGTGACTGAGAAGCTCCGGTATCCCTTAGGATATATACTCAGCAACAAAAGTTTCTGTGACACCAATATTGTTAATTATTTTTCATAACGCAATTATGAAATTGTCATACATGGTGATATCAGACTGAAACAGTACATGTAAACACAACATTGAAATGGAAATCATGAAAATGCGAGAAAATGACTTTGCACGTGAAAATGTGCGTAAATCATGCTTGTGGATGGCAATAAAAGAGGAGAATTTTTGGAATGTTCACATTGTGCCTGATGAACGACGGAAGCATCACTTATCGAAAACACAGCCATTTCGGATCAGGAACTCTACCCTCTAAATGCCAAGACTGTCTGAAAATGATCGGTGGAGGGCCATTGGGATGATTGAATCCGGAACCTCGCAGAGGGAAGTTGCTCATCGCCTGAATGTCCACCAAAACACCATTTGGAACTTATGGCAGCGTCATCAGCAGACAAGACATGTCAGAGACCGTCCTCGCAGCGGCCGTCCACGAGTAACCACTCCCAGACAGGACAACTGGATTCGAACAACCCATCTCCGAAATCGATTCCAACCTGCAACCATAACTGCAAGAACGATACCTGGTTTGAGGCGACTGTCTGCACAGACAATCCGTCGCCGTCTCCGTCATTTTAGCATTGTCCCACGTCGGCCAGCAAGATGTCCAATACTCACAGTACAACACCGACGACTGCGTCTACAGTGGGCACAACAACATCGACGGTGGATCCAACGTCAGTGGGATCTTGTACTCTTCACTGACGAATCAAGATTCATGCTTAACCGATGTGATGGTCGTTTACGTGTATACCGTCGACGTGGAGAACGTTATGCCAACAACTGTGTTCAGGAATTTGATCGTTTTGGAGGTGGAAGTGTCATGATTTGGGGAGGGATCACGGCTAGAAACAGAACAGATTTGCTAGTTATTGATGGAAATCTGACAGGTCAAAGATATCGCGATGAAGTGCTACGGCCATTGGTGGTACCGTTTTTGATGCAACATGGTCCCGGAATAACGCTGCAACATGATAACGCCAGACCACACGTTGCAAGGATTGTACAGCAGTATCTGATGCAACAACATGTCAATGTCCTGCCATGGCCAGCCAGATCCCCAGACATGTCCCCAATCGAGCATCTTTGGGACGAGATGGATCGACGTTTGCGGCGGTTGGATAACCCGCCAGCTACACTCCAGGAATTGCGACCACGTCTACGTCAGATTTGGAATGACATCCCACAGCAATTTCTGGCACATCTGATTCGGTCCATGCGCCGGAGATGCGTTGCTTGCATCATGGCACGAGGAAGTCACACCCGGTATTGAAGTGTGAAGGTCACAATTGGTTAGACGTCAGACAAGTGCTTCATGACGCATGAAAATGACATTTTTCGTTTTGAGTGACGTTGGCACTGAAAAGTCAGTGTTTCTCCTGTTAAATAAACATATTGATTGCATTGAGATCTTTGCGTGTCATTTATAACATACACATAAATGGTGTCACAGAAACTTTTGTTGCTGAGTATATATGGGGACAGGAGTAGTATGCTCATTCAGAGCCACAAATCCCTCTGACACAAATGGAAGAAATTCCTCCCTCACGAAGTCAGCTGTATTAGGCTTTTTAGCCCCACAAGAAGCAGGCAATTTAGCAGATTGGTTATCTACTACAGGGGTTACTAACCTTGTTTTCACAAAGGCATTTGGTTTGGTATCCTTTTCTTTTTCTTTTTTAGCTTTAAGGAACCAACAGTTAGTTGTAACATGACCAGATTTCTTGCAATATCTGCAAACTAGACCACTTCTGTCACTGTCAGCTTTCACACTTTGATCAGACCTGTTACTGGATTTCTGAGCACCATCACCAGATTTGTCTTTGTCTTTGGGTGAGGAATCTTGGGTATCACCGTAACCCTTTTTCTGAAATTGGGACCATTTATTGTTACTGCTAGACTGAAATTTGGACTTATGAGTGAGAACATATTCATCTGCAAATTTGGCAGCTGATTGCAAGTTCAGTGCTTGCTTCTCATTAAGGTAGGTCTTAACATCATCCTTAACACAGTTCTTGAATTCTTCAACTAACACCATCTCTTTTAGTGAGTTGAAATCATCCTTGACCCCCATAGAAGTACACCAGCGCTCAAAGCAAACCTGCTTCTCATTAGCAAATTCAACATAGGTCTGATTTTCAGATTTCTTCAGACCTCTGAATTTCTGTCGGTAAGCCTCTGGAACCAACTCATAAGCTCTCAAAATAACCTTTTTGACAACCTCATAATCAGAGGAATCATCTGCAGACAAAGCCGAATAGGCTTGTTGAGCTTTACCCTTGAGGACAGTTTGCAACATCAGAGGCCAGTGTTCCTTTGGCCACTGGCAACTCTTTGCTACCTTTTCAAAACACTGGAAATAGTTGTCAACATCCTTTTCTGAAAATGGAGGCACCAGTTTTACCTCCTGACTGGCACAACATTTATTTTTAGTTTGAATTTTAATTTTTAGTTTCTCCATTTGGAGTCTTTCTTCTCTATCCAACTTCTCTAATTCAAAATCTCTCTGTATCTGTCTCTCTCTTTCTGCTCTTTCCTCTTTCTCTCTCTCAAATTCTCTTTGTTTTTCTTCTCTTGCTAATTTTTCTAACTCAAACTGCCTTTGTTTTTCTTTTTCTTCCCTCTCAAATTCTCTTTGTTTTTCTTTTTCCTCCCTTTCTTTTTCTAGCATTTTTAATTTAAGTTCCATTTCTATATTTGGATTTTCCACTGGAAACTGTTCCAGATCTCCTGGTGCAAACACATTTTCATCAATGTAATATTCAACTATCTCTCTAGCCAGTCTTGCTTTTCGCATGGCTGGTTTTACCTCTGTCAGCTCCAACTGTCTGCAAATTTCTAGCAGTTCTGTCTTTTCAAAAGACTTCAAAACCCCTACGGTTGGTGATGCCAAGAAATCATCCATTGCTGTTGTCAATATATATCTAGGAAAATTCACAAAAACAATTTCACAATTTGGAATGTTAGATTTTCAATAAATTACTCACACAATGGTCTATCCCGGACGAGCCCCCAATTTGTTATGGCCCCAATTTGTTATTACATTTATAACACAACAGCAACAGCAAGGGATGACAAACACAGTTTTAACAACTAAAACACATTTAATTTTTCACAAAGACAAAGACTAATAACAACCTACAACTAAAGACCAAGATTGATAAATAAGAAAAAACAGAAATAATTACAGTCCCTTTTTGGTGGGGTGGCTTGGTGATGTCCTGGATGAAGAAAATGCTCAAACACAGGCAAAGAAATCCACAAAAGAAACGTCACAGGTCTTGAACAGAATGGCAGGTCTGGTCATCTTCTTGCAATTTCTCCTATTACTTTACTGTCTCAGTTCTTTTCCTTATATACTCTTTTGCAGACCCCACCCACATTTAGACCTCTTTTTTTAAATTTTCTGAGACTTGCCCCAGACATGTCCAGGACATGTCTAAACATGACTCCAGTCTGAGCTTAACAAAAAAAAGGTAAATACTGCCATCTAGTGGCCTATATTCACATTACATAGGCGTTTCCCCTAATCATAAAGTTAAAAACGATCAAATTAAGGGAATTTACGTATTGGAAATTATCTGAAAAGGTTTGAAAATAAGACGTCACAAAATAGTCAAACAATTTGGCCTAATAGCCTCACTAAGCGACCTTATTCGGTGAAATCAAATCAAAGTATTCCCGAACGGGAAACAACTTTCTCTTTCTCGCTGCCTCCATCGCACCCAATGACAAACTCGCACACCGCACAAAATCGCAAACCGCTCCGACAAACTTCAACCACTGACAACAACCCAACAACGGCTGTAGAAGAAAAGTGGGACATTTTATAGTCGACTGACTGACTGACGTCATTTCGCCGAGACGATACAAGCCTCGACACGGAGCTCCGTATGGAAATGCTTCACATTTTTGATACAGGCTCCGAAGCCTCGGTATCGCCGGTAACAGCACTAGTAACGTCACACTGGGAGAGGATAAAGGAGCTTGGACCTGACCGACCCGATTTAAAGATTCAGCAGCAGGCAAGTGATCGTGGGCGAGCTGATACCCGGGGCTTCTTCCGCACTTGTTACTACAAACAGCGATGGCTAGCTGGATTAGCAACGCCTTGTATTGCTTTCCCTGTTTGCTGTTCCAAGTTTGATAGATTTAAGAGGGCCTCTGTGAAAAGAACAGTACATCTACTACTGAGGGTCTGGCCAGGAATATGTTCCCCATTCTTTATTTTACCATGCTAGATACCATTTTGAAATATCCTGAGCCCTATTTCATTCGGTGAAGCCAGTTTTTGCCGCGAACGTAATTTCTGTCCGCTGTGCATTCTTAACGTTCGCTCTGCATTCCGCATTGAAGTCCCTATTTTATAACAATCGGTCGTGTGAAAGCGGGGTATTGTGCTAACGGATGTTTACTTCTTGGCCTTGTAGAATCTTCGCCGACTCGCGTTTGTGTCCCTTGTCAAAAAGGTAAAAATTTCCGTCCACAGTCATAACGTTAGCAACAACCTGTAATCTCAGTACAGCACTGCTGTGAGATTTGGCGGCTGCTGGCAGGGTATGTAGACCCTTTTGTGCAGATTTGTTCGCCAGTGGACACTGAGCTGCAGATTTATGCACGCAGTTACAATATTCTATCACTAGATGGCAGACCCGGATCAGTTATTGAATTTTCACTAGCAAGCCAAGTTAAAACGGTTTTTATATTAAACGGTCGAATTCACTCCATTCCCTGGATGGATCAAGCCAACCTTGGTTTGACTTAAAGGGGTTGGCACATCCATACAACAGGGTGGCCCAACAAAGTGTCTCTCCTTCCTCTCAGAACTCCAGGATAGATGAGGAACATGGAAATGAGTGGGCAGGATTGACTCATTATCCAGTGTATGAATTTTATTGCCTCATAATAATCCCGGGAAAAAACTGTACATTTCAAGTCACTGTTCAAGAGTAGATTTACACACTTTTAACAAAGCCCTGCTTATTGTGGATTAGCGGGTTGGTCACTGGTGTGCCTTCCCTTTACTCTTTGGCACTGGCTCAGACAGTCTTGGCACCGTTTGAGTTCCGTCCTGCGAACACCAATTTTCCGTTCATGTAACATCAGCAACAAGACCACATTTTTAAATCCCCCCCCCCTTTTTACCAAAATTGCAGCAATCCAGGTCTGAAACTTCCTGTAAACATTTGTTTTTATGTCATCGATGAAATAAACCGCATATATACCATGAATTTATAATTTCATCCTGTTAAGTTCAGTGAGACCTGTTGGTTACACTTTCTGTGAAATCTGTCATTTATGTATATAAATCTGTAATTTACCACAGCTGTAAGGTGCTGGAAAAGCATGAAAATACACCTTGAAAAGTGCTTGAATTTCACTTTGTAAAAGGTGTACGAACCCCGTAGACAACATTACAGTGATGTGTTTTTAGATTTTTGTTTTTCTGTTTAACCAAGTTCCCTTTTTTGTTTGCATCTTTACAAAACATCAAAATCCCAGTTAGTTGGTGGAATATCTTTAACATGACTGCTTTAACAATCAATCTGTAAGTCATGTCAGGACATAGTGATCTGTGGACATGTGGACATAGGGGATACTTTGTCAATTCGTAATAAAGGGGTACAAACCATGAAAAACTATCGCCTACATTTTCCTTCTTAATAACTGACTGTCGACATCACAGCAGCTGTCCGGTGTGCTGCGCCGAGGTAAATTGCGCCCCCCCCCCCCCCAAATTTTTGGCACCAGCCCACCCCAGTCGATTTCCGTCACCTTGCGGGGGACATGGCCACGTTTAGTGACAACACTTGTTTTTTAAGCTGTTAAAGCTTTCAACTACTAATGGTGATTCTTGGCTTGAACCCCGGAATTGCCGCTCGCGGCTATATTTCATATATGCTTCCGCTTTGGCACATTATAAAGAAACACGACGTGCAATATCATAAATATGTGGATGACACACAACTCTATAATTCCCTTTCACCCAATGATTTTAGTGCTGTAGAAACATTAATTAAATGCATTAAGGACATTAATATATGGATGAACCAAAATTTTCTGCAACTTAACAGTGACAAAACTGAAATTAATATTATAGGCGCAAAATCAAAGAGAGAGTAAATCGCAGACCACCTCAGATCCTTTTCCCTTGACTGTAAAGAACATGCCAGAAATCTTGGGGTTATCATAGAAGCTGATCTTAACTTTAACAATCACATGAATAACGTCATAAGATTATCTTTCTTTCACCTAAAAAATATTTCTAAAATCAGAGGCTTTCTGTCAAATTCTGACGCTGAAAAACTTGTTCATGCATTTTTAACTAGTAGACTTGACTATCGTCATGGTCTGTTCCCTGGACTCCTTCAAAAATCTATTAAACGGCTGCAGATCTTTCAGAATGCTGCAGCACGAACTTTAACTTAAACCAAGGAAAATGAACATATCACTCTGGTTTTGAGGACCTTGCATTGGCTTCCAGTACATGCCAGAATTGATTTTAAAATTCTTCTTATTGTTTACAAGGCACTGAATGGCCTTGCTCCAAACTATATAAAACAAGTCGACATGGTCTACAACATCCCCCACCAATCGTGCGCTTCTCATTTTCGAACTCAATCAAGGCCTTTATGGTCTGAAGCTACACACCAAATTTGGTTACTGTATCTGTAGTAGTTTCTGAGTAAAGCTGTCCCCTTTATCTCGGACGGACGGACGGACACACGGACGGACGGACGGAGGTCAAACCTATATCCCCCTCCCACTTCGTGTTGGCGGGGGATAAAAAATGCTTGTCCCATATGAACCAATTAGAAGCCTTAGATCATCAGCCAATGGTCTTCTTGTAGTTCCTCACATACGCTGTAAAGCTGGAGAAGCTGCTTTTAGTTATTATGCCCCAAGTACATGGATCCCCTTCCATGGGATATCAGAGATGCCCCCACACTGAGCTCTTTCAAAAGCAAACTTAAAACATTTCTTTTCAGTGTCATTTTTAGCTAGTCTGAGCTTTCTTTGTGTATGTCTCTCTGTTGGATTGCCGTTTTTTTTTTTTTTTATATTTTTAATATTTATATGTATGCTTATATGTCTACTCCTGTGAAGCACATTGTGTTGCCTTTGGGTATGAAATGTGCTCTATAAATAAATTTTCTTCTTCTTCAGTCATCTGCTGGGCAAAACAACATATGACAGTCAATGAACAGCACCATGACCTGAGCGGAAATGTATGAAAAACTTTTGCGTGCAGTAACAATGAACAATGGATATTTCTAAAGTACAGGTACTACTCGGAAAATTAGAATATCGTGTAAAAGTCAGTTTATTTTGGCAATTCAACATAAAAGGTAAAACTAATATTTTATAGACTCATTACATGCAAAGTGAGATATCTCAAGCATTTGTTTGTTGTAATTTTGATGATTATGATTTACAGCTCATTAAAACTTCAAATACAAAAACTCAGAAAATTAGAATATTGTGAATGTAACCAATATTGTGTGTGAAACAACACACAGGCGGATGCTGGACATGGGCTTTAAATGTCGAATTCCTGTTGTCAAGCCACTCCTCAACAGCAAGCAACGCCAGAGGCACCTTCGCTGGGCTAAAGAAAAGAAAAACTGGTCTGTTTCCCTATGGTCCAAATTGCTCTTTTCTAATGAGAGCAAATTTTGCATTTCATTTGGCAACAAAGGTTCAAGAGTCTGGAGGAAGACTGGAGAGGCGCATGATGGAAAACGCATGAAGTCCAGTGTTAAGTTTCCCCAGTCTCTGATGATTGGGGGAGCCATGTCAGCTGCTGGTGTTGGTTCCCTGTGCTTTCTCAAGTCCTCAGTAAACGCAGCAGTCTACCAGAACATTTTAGAGCACTTCACGCTTGCTTCAACAAACCAGCTTTATGGGGATGCAGACTTCATCTTCCAGCAGGACTTGGCACTTGCCCACACTGCCAAAAGTACCAAATCCTGGTTCAACAACCACGGGATTACTGTGCATGATTGGCCCGCAATCTCACCTGACCTGAACCCCATCGAAAATCTATGGGGCATTGTCAAGAGAAAGGTGAACGAAAAGAGACCAAACAATAAAGAAGAGTTCAAGGCCGTGATTGAAGCATGCTGGTCTTCGATAACAGCTGAGAAATGCCACAGGCTGGTAGCATCCATGCAGCCGGATTAAAGCAGTCATTCATGAAAAAGGGGCCCCAACCAAGTACTAAGTACAGAAGCAAGATTTTTCCTTTCAGAGGCCTGACATTTTTGTATTTAAAATCCTTTTTTTTTTATTTATTTTTATAATCGATTTCATGTAATATTCTAATTTTCTGAGTTTTTGAATTTGAGGTTTTCTTAAGCTGTAAGTCCTAATCAGCAAAATCAAAACAAAATAAAAGCTTGAAATATATTGATTTGCATGTTATTTGTCTATATAATATGTAGGTTTCACCTTTTAGGCTGAATTACAGAAATACATGAACTTTTTGAGAATATTCTAATTTTCTGGGTAGTACCTGTATGTGCATGTGTAAGTATATGGACATAATTGTGTCAGTATATTTGTTCATAATTAAAATAGCAATGAAACAATCACGATACTTTGCTTTCTTAAAATCATTTTTCTTCAAAAACACAAATACAGGAGTGACATTATTTAAAACAAGAGTTGTCAGAAAGACAACAAAGCTCACCGGGGGGCAAGGTTAAAGTTTTTCTGCACGCGGACGGACGCGGACGCCGGGGGTACGACAATAGCTCTCTGGACGTTATTCGTCCCGGCGAGCTAAAAACGACATAACTGACACTCTCACGTCAATGTCCAACAATGGGGAAAATAATAATATGTTACTCACTACCCCTCTTTCCATCTTATTCAAACGCTCACAACACCCACAGATTGGCGCGAGATTCGACGCGTATTTATGAGGAAGCGATACGTTGAAGAAACCAATGACGTACTCTGCACAAACCGAAGCCTCGTTTGTCATCAGTCACGTGATTCTTTTGGAAACGATGCAAGCCTCGAAGTAAGGCTTCAACTGACACGCCTGCTTTTGCTCGAGACACGTCTCAAAGCCTCAGTTCATTTGTCCCATCACTACCTGCTGCTGTGCGCGCTGCCACCTACGAGTGGTACACAACACCGAGACGACATCAATAGAATAATATCATAAAGCCAACTTAAGTTCCAAACTTAATGTTGTTAGGCGCAAAGCAAGCTTGAGCATGCAAATTATTACTCAAACAGAGAGTCCAGATGCAAATAAATAAAGCCCCACAATGACACAAACGGCTGGGTGTCGAACACCCTAGCGCACGGAAAGTGAGTGGAGCACGCGCGTGCCTACGCAATATCGCGAACTATGTACACGCTGCGCTAAGTGCGCATGCCCCAGTATTGTCAACAGTGTCATGGCTGCCACCTTTATAAGCTAGTAGAACGTATAGCTGCTGTAGAAATTAAAGTGTAAATTGTCTTTACTGGATGTACGGTTGATGTTTTTCCGCACCCGAATACTTCACTATCTAAACATTAAGGTAAGCCGAAAAAGTTTTTTCGATTTTGCTGAAGGTTGTGTATGGTACGCTTACCTAAGTAAGTGAGATTTATTTAAAACCCATCTGCTTCAAATTGCATATCCTCTGTAACTGCACTGATTCATTTTAATTTTGTGCTACTTTTGTTCTTTTTTTTCTCTCTCTCCCTCTCTCTACTGTGTTGTGTTTTACCCACTCTGTAAAATGTCCTTGAGTGCTGAGAAAGGCGCTTTTAAATAAAATTTATGATGATGATTATTATTATTTAGATAGCACCTATCACAGAGAAAAGTTCACGAAGTGCTACACAGATTAAAACAATAAACCACAAAGCGTAAAATAAAACACTGACAGCAAAAAACATACACAATAAGATTCAGCAACAGTCAAAGTAAGATAAATTTAAATCAAGTCCCGAAATGCCAGCCTAAACAGTTATGATTTAAGTTGCTTCTTAAAATACGTCTACAGAAGCAGCGGCTCTCAACCCCCGTGTAAGAGCATTCCACAATCAGCTCCGTGGCAGCTCTTTTTGTTTCTCATACGCAGCCGGCCGTTACCTTGACAACACGTCCAAGCACGCACAGGCGCAGCAGTGCTTGCCAGAGGATCAGGAGAACGCGTACAAACACAAGAAAATGGACAGTTAGGGCCGATTCATAGTCGACGCAAAGGCATGCAAACGCGAACGCATTGCGACGCTTCACAACATATTGGCCGCCATGATGCGTTCGATTGTGTAGTCTGATTTTTCAATACGCGACGCAGCAACGTGTAACCCAGGTAATAAATTCAGTTTTAAAAGTCTTGCGGTTTTTTTCCTCGGATCCCGCGGGATGATCACCTGGGCCAGTTGCCCAATCATTCGTTATTTCCCTGGCAGCGTTATGGGGTTGCGTGGGTCGGCGCGGCCAATCGCATGCAATTACGGTATTAAGCTGTGGTAGTTTAGTGATGGGATTGCAGTGGGGAAGTTGCAAGAAAGACGAGCTTCAGGTCGGTTTAAACTATGTTCGTCACTTTTTCTGTTTAAATTTTGAACGACGTTAAACGATGCATATATATATATATATATATATATTAACTTGTAGGAGCCCTTTGCGGTGCCCAGAACTTGCGGAACGCATGTGTATATTGTTCACGTGGACTGGTGAGTAATTGTTTGTAGCAGTTTGCTTATGGACGCCATTCATTCTAATGGGCGCGGTTAGCGTTTACTTGCATGCCTGTTTCTCTAAAATGAAAGGCCAAGTGTCCTTCTACGAGTGGATTAATTTTGTGAACGATCTTATGTTATTGGTGTGATGGTTTTTAAAGCATTTGTGCTGAGTGTTAAAGGTTTTAAGTCAGATGACTTGGATGATATTAATAGATCATGTTTGTTGAATAATATTGTAAATCTTTGTGGCTTATGATTAATATGATAATGATAAATCATGAGTATTTTGAAATTCATTATAGTGCAACTAGTGTTATGTGTGAATTGTGTGCACACTGGATTTTTTGTTATTGATGTACATAGTGATTTATGGGAACTGTGGGCCTGTTCTCCAGGCCAGGTTTCTTGAGGATGATGGCGAGCTAACGGAGCAGGCCTAGAGCCTACAGAATGGCAAGACTGCTGAAGAGTCATACCCCTCCTGCCGGGCCGGTAGGGGGCTCTTAGTAGCCCATAACGAACACTTTCCCCACTTGCTCTGCCCATTGCCCGCTGTTATATTCAACAGTCTCTTCAATAAGTTTTTTTTTCCCCGCTAAATGGACTCTCTCAAATCCAGATGCGGGTTTCCCATAAACTGCGGGTGGGTCGTTGGGGTTGTGATTTGGGGGTTTTACTGAACTCCAGCGGATTCTTCATGCACTTGTTTTTTTTGGGATTCATAAGTGACTTATTGTGCATATTTGATTACTAGAATGTGCATATGTGATTTATTGTGCGCATTTGATTACTAGATGTGCATATGTGATTTATTGTGCATATTTGATTACTAGATGCGCATATGTGATTTATTGTGCATATTGACTACTAGACAATTGAACTAACATTCATTAAATGGCCATTCTCATTTTCTTGTATATGTATGCAAGCTTTTCACTGTATAACCTTTGCACTTTATAGTATGTCATTTACTATTCTTTTTTTTGTGTTCCTCCTAATACATGGTACCATCTAAAGCAAACCTCAGTCTCTTGTCCACTCCCTCCTAGAGCTTATTCTAGATCTTCTGATCACTAGCCCATCACGATGCTTTTACTGTGTTATACTAAATAGATATTGTTAGACATTACTATAGTGGTTTCTAGTCTTCGTATTAAATTAACACAGTTGCTACATAAATTTGTGGCGAGCCAGCCAGGAGGGAGTACAGACAGAGCTGAGCAAATGGTAATAGTAAATTTGACATTCATTGCAAATATGGACATTTTGGAGAAACGTGGCATAAAAATTCCAAATGCTGTGTTGATCAAACAAGTAACCCGCGATGACACAGATGATGAGGTGGTTGCATTTTTGAGTCATTATGGCACATTATCTAACATTAAGGTTATAACCGAGCTTGGTGTTTTTAAGGGCACAATTGTCGTTGAGTTCGATTCTGGCAATGCTTTGGTCGAATTGCGGATACCATACACGTACATTTCTCAGACTGACAAGGTGACTTATGATATTCTAGAACTTTCAACGGTGTGCGCTGATTTTTATGGAGAGTTAAAAACACAAAGGTTCTTGGGCGAATTGAAAGAGTTGGCTAAACTCATAGGACAGGACTATGCGGAAGTCCTGAAAGGGGTCATGCCTCTACTGGGCCAATCCATCACCGAGCTGAATCCCGCTCCACAAGTGAAGACTTGTCCAGATCTCAATGAGGAAGCACTGCCGTCTGCTCCCAGTACAGCTACCTCTGCACAGTTGTCCAATACAGCAATCTTTATTTCACCTCAAGGTGCTACAGCTATGGCAGCAAATTCAGGAGATGGGCTGCCACAGATCCCTTTAAATCCAAATGCTCGGAGCACAGAAAGGCCCTCCGTTCCTACAGTGTCTTTTCCTGATCTCAATCCACCAGGGGTACAACGTTATGTTGTCGAACATATTGTGAAAAGTGATGATAATGCAATCCATTTGTCCACACAGCGACTCAGATCATTTTCAGGTCGTGTTCCTAGACCACAGCATGAATCTGATTATGAAGCCTGGCGATCTGGGATTGATTTGCTGTTGAAAGATCTTGCTGTTCCAGACCTGCAACGCTCTAGGAAGATACTTGAGAGTTTACTCCCACCAGCAGCAGACATGGTAAGGCATCTCATGCCAGAAATGCCACCAATGGCTTACCTCCAGATCCTTGTTTCCGCATATGCAAAAGTCCAAGATGGTGATGAGCTATATGCCAAGTTTATGGAGCTGTTTCAGGATGCTGGGGAAAAACCATCTGCTTACTTGCAACGGTTGCAGGTTGCATTACATTTGGCTGTGAAGAGGGGAGGAGTCCCAGTCACTGATTTGGACCGACATCTGTTAAATCAATTTTGCCGGGGTTGCTGGGACAATACACTCATATCAGAACTCCAGCTCAAGCAGCGCAAGGCTCATCCCCCATCTTTCGCTGAGTTGTTGCTGTTACTCAGGACTGAACAAGACAGAGAGGCTGCAAAGGTTCAGCGTATGAAGCAGCATCTCTGCTCAAAAGCCAGAGCTGGGGCACATGCTCAATACGCCTCTGCCACCCCAGAAGGGACTAAAGTTGATGCACTTGCTACCATCACTCATCAGCTCACCCAGCAGCTTGCTGACATTCAAAAGCAGCTGGCGTCTCTTACTGCTCAGTCTATTGGAAGGCAGCCTAGCTCATCCAATTCAACTCAGGTCAGTCAGCCCAGTGAAAGCATGAAATCCAGCAAAGTTATAACCCGTTCTTCTCGCAAGACTCAATCATCCGGACCAAAACCAGGTTATTGTTATAACTGTGGAGAAGATGGACATATAAAACCTAATTGCGACAATGATCCAAACCCTTCACTTGTAGCGGTGAAGAAGAAACAGTTCATGGAGAACCAGAGAAAGTGGTCAAGATCAAACCCTCACCGCACTTCGCCTTTAAACTAAATCAGGTTCCTGTTGAGGGGCAAACGGGAACTGTTGAGGGCCAACAGTGTCCCACTAAGCAGACTCTAGTGAAGTGCATTAACAAGTTACATTTCCCTTCCACCAAGGCCATTCATCTGCCAAGAGGTTTAATCGGTTCCAGATGTACTGGCCAAGTGACCAAAGCTGGTCAAGAATTTTCATGCTTGCTGGATAATGGATCGCAAGTAACAACAATACCTGTCTCTGTCTACAATGAACACTTCTCACACCAACCTGTCAAGCCTTTGTGCAACTTGCTACAAGTAGAGGGTGCTGCTGGACAAGAAGTACCATATCTGGGCTACATTGAAATGACCGTTACATTCCCGAAAGAGTTCATTGGTGCTGACATGGATGTGTGCACCTTGGTATTGGTGTTCCCAGATGTGAGGTCAGGATTCCAGTCTCAAGTCTTGATTGGGATGAATACACTGGATCCGGTCTATGAGCAGCATCTGGAAAGTGAGTGTGCCAGTTTTAAACCTTTACGGCATGGCTACAAAACTGTCCTCAACTTACTGCAGCTGCGGCATCAGCAGGATCAAGGGGCTAACGATGGTGCAGTGAGATTGACAAGTAAATCCCCCCCTTGAGGTTCCAGCGAGCTGCACCATGGTTATCCAGGGGGCTGTCTGTGCAAATCCATTAGCCAGCAGGTCTGCTCTCATTGAGCAGCCATCCACTCCACTGCCAGGGGGGTTGTGTGTGAGGAACTGGCTTGTTGCGCTGCCCAGCCATGCACCCTATATGATTCCCATCGTGACCACTAATGAATCTGATCAGAACATCACACTTCAGCCATCGAGCATCATTGCTGAATTCTCTGTGTCACCTCAAATTCTAACTCTCAATGTCTCTACTACCAAGGCACAGAGTACAGAGGAAAATAATTTGAAATTTGACTTTGCCGGGCCGGTAGGGGGCTCTTAGTAGCCCATAATGAACACTTTTCCCACTTGCTCTGCCCATTGCCCGCTGTTATATTCAACAGTCTCTTCAATAAGTTTTTTTTTTTCCCGCTAAATGGACTCTCTCAAATCCAGATGCGGGTTTCCCATAAACTGCGGGTGGGTCGTTGGGGTTGTGATTTGGGGGTTTTACTGAACTCCAGCGGATTCTTCATGCACTTGTTTTTTTTGGGATTCATAAGTGACTTATTGTGCATATTTGATGACTAGAATGTGCAAATGTGATTTATTGTGCATATTTGATTACTAGAATGTGCAAATGTGATTTATTGTGCATATTTGATTACTAGAATGTGCAAATGTGATTTATTGTGCACATTTGGTCACTAGATGTGCATATGTGATTTATTGTGCACATTTGGTCACTAGATGTGCATATGTGATTTATTGTGCGCATTTGATTACTAGATGTGCATATGTGATTTATTGTGCATATTTGATTACTAGATGTGCATGTGATTTATTGTGCATATTGACTACTAGACAATTGAACTAACATTCATTAAATGGCCATTCTCATTTTCTTGTATATGTATGCAAGCTTTTCACTGTATAACCTTTGCACTTTATAGTATGTCATTTACTATTCTTTTTTTTGTGTTCCTCCTAATACATGGTACCATCTAAAGCAAACCTCAGTCTCTTGTCCACTCCCTCCTAGAGCTTATCCTAGATCTTCTGATCACTAGTCCATCACGACGCTTTTACTGTGTTATACTAAATAGACATTGTTAGACATTACTATAGTGGTTTCTAGTCTTCGTATTAAATTAACACAGTTGCTACAAACGCGTGTAATACCATCCGTCGCCAACGGCGGCGGTAATGTATATAATGTACTCAATTTGAACTTTTTATCCCACATTATAGAAAAAGACCGTACTGAAAAAAAGAAAAACTGATACTGTTGGGTATTAGTGATAGTGCCACTTCAGCAGTTATACATTTCCACTGGAAACCTAGAAAAATTAGATTCAAATCAGATTTTTGGGCGATACGATGGCGTTCACTTTGTTTATGCTGGTTAAAATTAGCCTTGATGATTTAACCAGTGACTGCCTAACGTTAGCCTAGCGTCCGGGCATCTGTCAGCCTATGGACCGGTCGTGCTTTCTAAACATCAGCATATTCACGATCATACGCAAAACAGGCGAAGTATTGGTATTAACCTGTAGCTAGCCATGTGGGAAAAAAATGCAATCCATGTATGGCGTAAGGCCGCTATTTTTTCAGCTTGTTTTTTTTCTCCCTTTTGCTTGAAAATTGTCAGGGACGTCCAGTGATGCACGTACCCTCAGCACTCACCTCCGTGGAAGTTTAGCTTTCCATAAATGAGCCAATTACTCCCATCTACAGCCCAAATTTTGTTTTACAGCATTTGTAAGCCCATTCTATTATAAAACAGAATTGTGTTTCAATGATGCTGGCTTAAAAAAAGTTGACATGGGTATGACATGGGTCTCATTGATAACGTCAGATGCAGTCGTGAAATCTTGTGTATAAATTACACTAATGCAAAGGGTTACTAATTTGAAGTGGGCTACATTATAGAGACGACCACGACTAGTTGATTATAGCTGGCTTAAGTGTCATGTTAAGGTAAACCTATAATAGCCATTTAATGTTCACTTATTATTCACAATATATCCATCACAACGACAGTAAATGAATTCTCTTGCCAAATCACTTGCTAATAGTTTGCAGCGCTGGAAAGATAGACTCCGGGTCAGTCAGCTATCGAGTCATTCTATAGAGATCAGTGAATGTCACTCTGAATGTCAGCTGAAATGTCACCAGTGATGCTGCTACCACCTATTGTGTGAGCGGTGTATTGCATTTCACGTATCGCCCGTGCAGCTTCCGTACACTGTGTTCACTATGAAAGGGATTGCGTTACTTGCGTCGCTCGCATCCCTTCCTTGCGTGACTCGCTTCGACTATGAATCGCCCCTAAGGGCCGGTTCATACTCTACGCAAGGTATACAAGTCCGAACGCAAGGCAATGCATCGAGCAACGCAAGGTAGCCATCCTGCGTCCTTTGCGTTGCAAAGTGTGTCGTCCAAATTTTTGTAACGCGACGCATCGACGCGTGTATTTCCGTGAGATTCCAATAGGGGAGATAAAGCAAATAATGCACCATACGCTGTGTTCAACACACCAAAAAGAAAAAAGGAGGAGGAGAAGGAGAAGACTTTGCTACCCCCCATTGCATGAACAGCGTACTGCTTTTTAACGAGGCGCAGCGCAGCAAGGGACGCGCGTTCAGGCTTCTCTGTGAACCAAATGGAAAGGACCTGCGCTCGCGTTCGCTCGCGTACCTAGTGTAGAGTATGAACCGGCCCCAAGAAGAGCAAGGGTGGCGCTGAAAAGGCGATAATTAAAAAAAGACAAGTGTTTGCCACTAACATGGCAAAATCCCCCGCCGCCTCAATTTTATGTGTCCGGACGGACGGACGAATGGAGCCCAATGCCATGTCCCCCGCTTCGCGCTAATCCCGCAGCGGGGGATAAAAAGCATTAGTCTGACGCGGCCACATATGCCAAACTTAGTAACTTTTTAATCAAGACGAGCTTGCGGGATGAGAAAGAAACTCCAGATGGAGAGGATGAAATGGGTATGGCAAGACGTAAAACAAAATACAACGTTGCCTGCAAACCACCGTCCAAATTTATGAATTGTGTGGCGTTATAACATAATGTTTTATGATTTAAATAATAGTATGATGTGACGCCACATAACAGATCTGTGCCTGTGTCTAGCCCCTCAGCAGCTGCAGCCACCACTCCAGTATGCTAGCAATGACCCAAGCACCAGCTACGAGCCGAGAACTCCTGAGTGGGCTCTATTTTTCAAATAGAAAAAATGCCCAAATCTCATACAATTTAGAAATTTTCATCGTTCTTCCCCCCACCTCCACCAATATTGCAGTGATGTTCATTAAATGAAGCTCGATTTCGTTAATCTAATCTCTATCATCAGGGTTTTTTTTCCAACAATCATAAGTATGAAATGACTTCTCTTGGAGCTAGTCACTGCCTGCCCTGACCGCAGCAACATTAAAGCTATGTTTCCATTTATTCGGCTGAAGCCAGGCACTGGTGAAGTGTTTGCATCCACGCGATTTTCACCCAGCTCCTGGAGCGAAGCCGCACACGTGTTTTCCCGATCGGACCAGGGAGCAATTCCAGCTCCAACACACACAAATCGCACGAGGAATTTCCCATTGTTCAAAGGGTTTCCCCACTTTACTATTGTAGCGGTTCTGCCTCGGTTTGTGCATTTGGGGCGAGTTTGCCGAAATGTTATATGTTTTAAATAAAAATGGTTAATTAAACGTAGTAACCCAATGTTAGCTAGATAGCTAGTTCCTGTGTAAATATAGCAAATAGCGGAGTATCGCTATTGGTTGCACCTGGGGGGAGAGAAGGTGTCAATCAGGTCCGGGGCGGGGGTATAAGAGGGCTGAACTCCACAGTGCAAGCGGAGTTACTGTTGTGTTGTTTGAAGAAGAATGAATCTGTCTGGAAAAGCTGAAGAAACGGCCCTTTTCAGGGCCAACCTGCTGCAAATAAAGCGAAGCCCGCCCCAGGCGATGCCAGAACCACTATTCCTGCCTCAGTCTCAGTCCTTGAGTAGCGAAACCGCTACATTATGTTAACAAATGAGTAAGTTTGAAACAATGTGTATTTATTGCCCTGTTCAGAGCAGAGCCAAGGTTTCTGCAGTAACATTCATGCACTTACCATTCTCAGTAAATCAAAAGCATACTACTGCTTTAAATCATGATCTGAGCTTTCTAATGCCAAGATACCTTTGTGATTTCTGTATATCAGACATTTTCCTGTGTATCACTCGCTAAAGTTTGTTACAAGATGATAAAAGAGAAGTGGTTTTCATGCGACATTTGCACGGAGTTTCAACATAATTTCATAATTATAACGGCTGACTAGCATAGTTTAGCCGTTTATATGGAAACTGAGGACACACTATGTCCCGAGTCTGCCCGGCAGCCTGTCGCAGTCGGACTTCAGCCTTATTAATGGAAACATAGCGTTTAGACTGTTGATTGTAATCGTCACTGATAAAACATATGATCCCGAAAAATACAAGGAGGCATGTGGTTAATTTACAGCGGAGAACAACTTTCTCTTAAACAAATACACAGGACGTACCATGGTGGACAGTGAGAGGTCAAGATCGTTCATTCAAGTCTCTCAATACAAATTGTATTCACACTCCTGTCTCCTGTCAAATAGACTGTCGGTAGCGTAGTATTATAGCCTTTGATTACAGATTTGTGGACATCACTGCAGTCACCCATAGTCACACCGCGAGGTTTACAGTCCGTAGTCTTATAACTGAAGGCACAGCATTCAACTCTTTTCGCCGGCGGTAACTCCGTGCTCAGGAATGCTCAACGGCTGGAAACTGGACGGAGAGGGTTTCTGCTGCCTGCGTGCAGCATGTGGCGGAGCGGAAGGTTAAATTGGCTGCACAGACAGACACTTTATAATTAACTACGGTAATAAGCAGGTGTACCCAACCTACGATTCTGGTTATTGAAACCTCGCAGACATAGTTCATTACTGGAACATTCTTTTCGCCATTTGCATGTTATAAGTTTTCCTATCTGGAAAGAGTACAATATTCAGCCTCCACGAATATCGAATGAAATCCGTTCTTCTCTCGGCTTCACTTAATGTTTGGGGACCAAGCGAACCATCCAGTTGTTTAAAAACCGTGAAGCGTACATCCAATCAAGAAAATTTAGAGTTTGATTTCTTCTGCCGCTGTACATGGTAATGGGAAATAACAGGGGCAGGCAGGGCCTGACTCGGAGACTTTTTCAGGCCAGGAGTCAGTCATTCAGCAGGCCACCCTGTCCACACGCACATTCACACAGACACTTATATGCATGGGCACGCACACACGCATGCACACACAGACAGACACAGATACACATACACAAACATACACACACACACACACACATACACACACACACACACACACACACACACACACACACACACACACACACACACACACACACACACACACACACACACAATAGTATGTTTTTGGCATTCCAAACAGAAGTACACACATGGGACCTACAATCTAAGGTCGGAATATACGTGGCAATACAGTCCCACAACAATCCTCTGCAATATCCACAAGCACGCTTGATAGAGGAGAATGAAGGTTTTACATAACAAGTAATTCTAAGGTTAAAGCTACACAGTACATAAAACGTCATATCATGTAGAATATCAACTGCTTTGTGAGATAATGTAACTAATATTTTGTTAACAAGCCTGTAGCTTGTTCAAACAGACACTTGCAGACAGACACACAACATATTCCCGAAACATCAGCTTTCACATTAATCAAAACCAAACATTAACAGCTGCAAGAACGTTCACACAACCATCTAAGCAAACTGACAATTAAGTCAAAAAGTTTTAAAAAAATCCTTTGTCAATACATAAGTCCAGATAATGTTGCATTTCTGAAAGGCACATATTTGCAAATCTGCGCCTCATTGGCAAGTACTTTTTATGTGTAGCCTACAATATAACCTAACCAACAAGACAACTAGCTTAAGTCCAAATCAAATGATTAATAAGTTTACTATGAGGAAGGCCTTTGAACACACAGAACACATGCATGCTGCACGCCCTGAGACACAAGGCTGACGGTATAATACAGAATGGGAGCATAGCATTGACTAATATTTTAAATAGGTTCTAAGGAAATACTAATGAACTACAACCTAAATCCTAAGCTGGATACACAATAGCTCTCATGTATGGGCCGGGACACATAACAGCAAGCCAGCAACAGACAGCAAACATATTTACATTATGAAAATGTGTACAAGGCGTCTGAAGAGTACCAGTGTATTGTTTTTAAAGAAAACTTACTGGCAGAGTCTTGACGGTGACGGATCTTTTTTTTGGAGGGCGCGGTCATGGCTGGGGGGGGCCTCAATAAACTTGTTAATTTTTGGCATTTGGCCGCATCATCCTTGAGTGCCTTCCTCTTTATCTCTCTCCCTCTCTGCGCTGCCCTTCCTCGTTTTAGAGGGGTCAAGTCGTCCTCCTCTCCTCAGCAGCAGGTACCACACAGACACACACGCGACACACCTCCTCCTCCACACACACGAGCTGTGTTCGAAATCGCCCCCTATCACGGATGTAGTGCACTATATAGTGTGTCCGCCATTTTGTAGTGTTGTTCAAATTCTTTTCATCCACTTTATAGTAGACTATAAAATACCTATGATGCACAGCGGAATCGAGTGAGCAAGCAATGTACACTACATTGTAGTGCCGTATACCACAACGCACTGCGGCAGTGTTTTTCCACAGAGGAAGAAAGTGAAGCGTGAGGTGGCTTCGCCCTCCAGAAATACATTCTCAAATGTTCCCGGAAAGCTGTTTCACACCGGACACGAAACGAATTTTTCGCACGACAGACTGCATTTAAAGTCAATGCAAAGACGTGAATACATGCGAAACATGAGTATTCGCGTCTTTGCATTGACTTTGAATTTAATCTGTCGTGCGAGAAACTGGTTTCGCGTCCAATGTGAAAGCGTCTTTAGGATGTGAAATACATTGGCATGCTAGTGTAATGTGAATAGAAGCCACTAGATGGCAGTATTGACCTTTTCTTTCGTTGAGCCCAGACTGGAGCTAGGTTTGGACATGTCCTGGGCATGTCTGAGATGGAAAGTCCCATAGAATTAAAAAAAGGTCTAAAGGGTGGGAGGGGGCTGCAAAAGAGTATATAAGGAGAAAAATTGACAGAGTAAAGTAGTAGGAGAAATTGCAAGGAGAAGGATACATTTGACCAGACCTGTCATTTTTTTTTTCATGACCTGTGAAGCTTTTTGTGGATTTTTGCCTGTGTTGGAGTATTTTCCTCACCCAGGACATCACCAAGCAACCCCACCAAAGGGACTGTAAATATTTTTGTTCTTGTATTTATCAATCTTGGTCAGTAGAGTAGATAGTAAGTTAGTTAAGGCGAGACACTACAGGTGAATAGGGCAAAAATTTTTAATAATTGATATCATCATGAAACTTCCTCAGTTGATTACTTGCAATAGTATGAAAAAAATTTGTATTACAAGTTTTTGAAATTTTTATGTTGAAATATGCAAATCAGGCATGATCTCATTAAATATGTGCTAATTTGCATATGTTTTAGGAAGATAAATCTAAACATCTGATAAAGTCAGGTGCAAAATTTTTTTTTCATTTTGTTAACATATAAGATGAAAAAACAATTGCAGAGGGATTTAAGGATATCTGCTTTTATTACTGAGAAAATCAAAATATGCTGTCCATGGCCTCAAAATCCATTTTCGCCATATTTTTGGGAATAAAATGTCTCATAAATCAGGTTAGGGATGATGTATTAACAAATCCCTCCGTAAATATCTTCAGAATATTGCTAAGTGTATAACTGCAAAGTTTGGTATACATAGGTACCACAGAGGCAGAGAAGTTAGACTTGGAGTATGACAAAAAACTTGTTTTGAGAAAACGGCATTCAAAGATTTACATAGGGGAATTTAATGCATTTCTGTTGGAAACAATTGCTCACAAACAGAATAAATGTTCAGGCCCTTAAAAATAGTAATGTGGTATATTTTAAGCTCATGAAAATTGATAATTTAATGACATAACAGGCATCTAAGGCCTACACCTGTAGTTATTCAACTAATAAACATATTGGCCTACACTGCACAAACTTGCAGATAAAACTCACGTCAAATGCAACAACACTTCTACTCTCACTCTACAATCATGTAGATCAGTGGTCTTCAACGTCGTTCCTAGGGACCCACTGTGTATGCTGATTTTTGTTCCAACCACAATTGTTATCACAAGATTTTAACAAGTTGTTAATGTCTTAATTAGTTGTTTTTCATATTTAGCGTTGTTACTTACTATTTTTAGCCAAATGTTTCATAGAAACATCCATACATGCTATAAAGAATAAAATATCCTTGAAGATTGTGGTTTTATTTCTATACTGCAAGAAATTTCCAGCATTGTAACATTTGAAACAGATCAAATTAGACACTGAAGAACTCAGTAAACCCCAAATTGGGCTGAGGGACACAACTGTTTCAAGTTCAAGTTCTTTCAAAAAACTTCAGGTGAATTAATTAGATTAACACAAAGCTGGTTTGACTCTTTACCATTTGCTTGTCGAATAAATTTGTCTTGATGTGCCAATTAGTTTTCACCAAGTAGGAGCCAAGTACATCTTTAATTTGATTAGTTACATTGTTTTCTCTCATTTTATGTTGTTATTTCCAATGCATAGCAATGTGGGTATGGCATTTTTTTATTCTGGATGGCGAACACGGATATTTCTCTTATCTTGTGAATTAAGAGGGCAAATAACTGCTCTAAGCACTAAATACACTTAATCAAGACTAATGAACAGCTCGTTAAAATCCTGCGAGTACAACTGTGGTTAGAACAAAAGCCAGCATACACAGTGGGTCTCCAGGAACAACGTTGAAAACCACTGGTGTAGATGTAAAGACGCTTCGTCTGCACGAGTTTCCCCTTTGCAATGACAGCACTCGAGCAATAAACTGCTGCAGAACCGATGATTTTCTGTGTCAAAGTTTATTGACCCGGCGCAGCGCAATTAGGACAAAGGGCTATCAGCTTTCACGCATTCGCTGTTTAAGTGTCATATTCACGTTCCCGTCCCTTATGTCAGCAACCATTCAACCAGCGCGTTTGAAAGAGACTCTCAAGCGGAATTGAAGTACTTGTGCATGGAGGTTTATCAGTTTCACATGCGTTTCGGTGAATTTCACCACTAGTGACATGGAAATAATTATGACTCCAGACTTTTCACGCTTTTCTTTACTCATGGGTTGAAAGCAATGGAATTGCATAAAAACGTTTCAAATTGTCCTATTTAATTTAAACAACTTTAACGATCGTGGAACACATGCATTGCGATGATTGACTAATTGCTGACCACGGCACGGGAACGCAAGCATGCCACCAAATCTCAAACAAACAAACATAGCGGGTGATCACTGTGCCCAGTGTAAGTGCATTCGGATTCTCTTAAGAGCGCGGTTCTCTCCCTAAGCTGTAAAAGAGGCCCCTTTGCACCTTTCCTTTATCTCATGACGTTTTACACAGAGGTTAAAGAAAATTGGTTCGGAATTAGATGATAGGACGCGATTACTTAACTATATGGACGCAGCCAAGGTTCCGCAGCAAGCTAAAGATGGAAGTGTCAGAGCGCACCACGTGATGCATCTGAGCGAATCACGTTAGCAAAAACCCGCAGTAGCCAATGAGATTTTGTCATTAGCTTTAAATCCCCATATGAACTTTCACAATTCGTGACTGACAGAAAGGAAATGCCCTTATTTGGATTACACAGCTTTGTGCAGGAGAATCAGAGCTTTTCAACGATACCCAACATGACAGACTTCAGTGAAGAGGCGAAGTACTGTTCGTTGCGTTGGAATGCTAACTTTTTGGTAAATTTGGAAGAAACTCACTGCCGCAGGTAGACAAAATGTAATAAAATAAACGTCTAAATGTATAATTTTGATGTTTTCTTTATTGCAGTTTGAAAGAATACATATTCAAGGAGTAAACTAGCCCAAAATCTCAAATTTGACCATTGCATGGAAAATCCATGTTTTTGCCTGCCGTGTCTCGCCTTAAAAGTGTTTGTTTTAATCGAACCTGTTTAAGTTTTTACATTTTGTCTGTCATCCCTTGCTGTCATACATGTTATAACAAATTGGGCCCATAACACTGGCTATAACATTATAGTTATCAATGTCTCCTTATCTTGCTTGCTAGCTAGCCAAATAGCTCGCTCGCCAGTATTCCATTGTGGGCGAACTGTAGCCTTTTTGGCTCGCTAGCCAGTTGGCTATGTAGCTAAATACAAAAGTACATTGGCGTGCTAGTTTTGAAACACAGTTCCATATTGCTTTGGCTTGCTAGCTCTGCTATCGCTAGCTAGGTAGCCAACTAGCTCGCTAGCGAGTAAGACTCAAACTATAACCTTATTTCGTCGGCGTAATCATGACCCAAATTGTCATGCATTAAGGGACGAAAGTCATGTGGGGGACCAAAATTTCAGAACAGCGATGCATTGACGGTACGGAAAAAAAATATTGCGTACGGTTTGTTTGCATGATGCGCCGCACGTCCGCTTTCATGACCGGAATATCCAGCGCATTTCTGACGCAATCATGTTCAGAAAATTCCGGTGTACAGTCCGTAATCTACTTTGGTCATTCCCTATGTAGTGCACTTTATCATATACACGATTTAGGGAATAGGGAGTGAGTGGACAATTTCGAACACAGCTACGCTGTCTGTGTGGTTGACAAGGACTGTTGGCGTGGGTGGGTGTTAATCAAAACAAACCAATCGTCTTGTTGTCCTGCTCACATGCTACTGGCCTGAGTGGCCTCTGATTGGCCTGAAAAAAAGTCAGACTGCTGCAAGTCGCGACACCAGCCGACCGGGAGTCTGTAGAAGGGAAAAAAAAACCCAACTGGCAGGCGGCAGCCGGCAGGCCAGCAGGCCAAGCACATACCAGCGCTTCGGGAAAACTCCCGTATCTCCCGTTGGCCAGTCCGGGCCTGGGGGCAGGCATATTACAGATGACACACCACGCTGCTAGCTAGCTAGCTAATAAAGCCCTCCAAAATACATTTGTTCCCCGCTTAAAATCGTTCCAGCAGGCATTCTTTTTCCTGAGCCAACTACGTATGTGCGCATCGGTTACAGCATCAGTACAACAGCATCAGTAGACACTTCCCATTCGACCCTCGTCCAATTTTAAACTCCTGTTTGCTTTCATTGTCTTCACTTGTATCGCTGTCCCCTGCGTCACTTTTGGGCTTAAACTGGTATCCCAGCAACCCAGTCATGTCAACATACTCTTCGCTTCTGATTACAGATATGATTTTCATTGTAAATGCACTGAATATGATCTGTAGAAATAGATTGACTGTATCTAATTGCTCAATTTCGTTTCTTTGTGAAAAATAATTGTTTGAGTCTGCTTTGATGAACCTTGTGGTTTCATGTGTAAGACCTTACACCAGGTTACACAGTCTCATTTGTGCTCCAGTAGGCTGACTGCATTTCATCACTTGTTTGTCTGGGATGCACTTCTTGGATTTCATCACTGACATTTTGTTAGAACAGGGGATGGGGCGGGGGGTACTTCTTTGTCCCCTCCATTTGGCCCCTCCTCTATTTTACTGTATATCTGTTCATCACAACACAAACCTGCTCCTCATACCTGACCCCAATTTTGACGAGACTTTTTACACATGCACCCATCCTCAAAGATAATACAGTAGTGACCAGATATTGTAGTGGCACAGAGTGCTGTTGCTCCCTCAATGGGTTTGTGACTGGCTATCGTCTGCACTGCTTACGTTCCATATTAATTCATATATTTACATGAACTGGAACTATATTGAATGAAAAAACAACCCCCCAGGTCACAGGCGATCAGGATAGTTGCCTACTGGCTTGTCGGACCTTAAGGAGTGTATGCTGAGCCATTGCAGTTTCTCAGGTGAGTTACTTTTTTTTTCTTTCAATCTGATAAACCACTCTTTCATTTCTGATGCTGTACTTGAGTAAAAGGCTTTTGCACACAGTAAAAAATAGACCCAAAGGCCAAACCTTGTACGAATTCCGGGAACCCTGTCTCCAATCTCAGGAAGCTCCAGTGCAGTTTCAATGAGTAAGGACTGTTTTCTCGGAGGAGAGGTAATTTTCCAAGAATGGAGGTTTCTTGACAGAAAACAAAAATTGTGCTCGGCTCCCTTGACATAAATATATTCTTGAGACAGAGCTAGATTTTGCACAAATTAGGCACATAAGTATTACCATTCTATTATGTGTTAAATGTGCTACAATGAAGAACACTTTGGAGAAAAGAAATACACTGCCTGGCCAAAAAAAAGTTGCGCACTGAAATATTTAGTTGGAACTAGGGATGCAACGATTATAGATTTTGACTGTACGATTATAGTCTGAGGAATAATCACGGTTTCACAATTATCACGATTATTATGCATCAATTAATTTCACAACACTACTAATGAACTCATGTGTAAAATCACATGAACATTCTTTAGAGATGTGAATGTCTTATTTATTGCTGTCAGAAATAACAGTAATCAAATAATACAGTACAAAATAATAAAGATAAATAAGAAGTCTATCAAAAAGTATCTCTGCATCTCTCGGTTTGGAATTAAATAAAAGTAACCACAACTCTGTAAACACCCATGTCAGTATTCCACTTTTGAAAAAAAAAACAAATGGAGTTAAAGGCAGGACCTCTGCCTGCATAGCTCTTTTGATCAACTATATTACAAAATTATTAAGTATTTTAAGTTTAACCCTCTCCAGCCCTATTATTTTATTATTTAATTATTTTGAGATATGAAAAATCTTGCATTCATAGAGAAAAGCTCTCATGCACTAGTGGCTGCAGGTGGAATAACATTGTCTGGTGGAATATAACATAATCAGTCATCAACTTTTTATTGTTGCAAATTTGCAACATGGGCCTGGAGAGGGTTAAGACCTGAGTAGAGAAACTTTGACTTAAACAGTATAGCTGCTTTTTGAAACATAATACTCTAAAAATGAAAATGAATAAAAATAAAGAAGGTCCACATCTCTGGAAATAAATATAAGCTAGCTATGCATTTCCCTTTTGAACAAAACAAGGACTCAAAGGGATCTAATTAGATCCCATGTTATAGTGTTGGAAGTCTTCAAGCTCCTGATGTTATGTTAGTGTTTTACACCTGGTATATTAATCTACACTGCCTAGAGTTTTCTCACCACAGACGGGAAGACGCAACCTGTAACGTTAAATGTTCACTGACTGAAGCCCGTGAGAAGAGCACTTTTGTCTTCCATAGGCAAACATGCCGCTTTGCTGTTTGTTTACATTGAACTGAAAGCTCACCGCTACGCTACTGTTTTGTTAGTGACACGTTTATATTTAACTCCCTACCAACTCAATGTTTCGTGAAGTAACCTGCCACTAACGTAATTTAACTCCGTTATTATGTGTTACGTACCTTTACTTATATACGTGTATAGCCGGGTGATGATCCCGCAAATGCTGCATCAAATTAGATGTGTTTGAGCCTTTCGCCGCAACTTATTTTCGGCAGGTTTTGCAGACGGGTGAACCGTCGTCTTGAATGACTCCCTGGTCATTCTTGCTGTATCCAAAATACTCCCACACTGCCGACTTCATTTTTTTCTTAGGTGGAAACAAAGCTTCGTTTGGTCCTTCTGCCATTGCTAATGTAGCGTTACCTGCATGTGTCGTCGTCTTCTTTTCTTTTTTTTTTGGTAATGGCGGACGACACTTTGTCATAAGTGCATGCCGCCACCTACTGTACTGAATTTCGTGCTGTCTTTGACTGGGTACTTTAGTAATATAATAATAAAAAAAAATAAATAAAAAAAAAAAAAAAATTCCTCTCACGTATCCTTCTCTGTTGCAATTATTTCACAGGCTTTCTTTCTCTCCTTACTTTTCTACAGTCTGACTGCTTCCGAACCCTCTTTCCAAAATCCTCTGAATATCTTCCCTCTTTACGTCTACTACACCCAAAATCTCTCTTGCCGCATCTACCACCATCTTAATTCTCTCCGTTTTGCTTTCGATCTCACAGGAACAATTTAGAACCATTGAAATGAACGCTAAGAAACTTCTTCTGTTCATCCTAATTTCATCCTCCTCAAACTCCTTTTGCTTCTTTTCCACTGGCTGTTCTCTGACCTGCTCTTTCCCCACCATTTCTTTTTTACTCACGACCCTTTTTGTTGCTTCTGCATAAGATATTTTTCCCTGCACTCTTGTCCTTTCCACCTCTCTTTCCATTTTCCTTCTTTCACACTGCACTGACCCCATCTCATGACTTCCCCCACAGTGAAAACATGCTTTTGCCATTATACAATCATCTTCAATGCATCCCTCCTGTCCACACCGTCTACACCTGTGCATTTCTTTTTTGCATACAACCGCCACATGCCCATATTCCTGACATCGGTAACAGCGCAGTGGAGCCCTTTCGTACATTCTTACCCTATAACTTACATAGTCAACAAATATTCTCTCCGGTACCTCACTGTTGAACTCTAACAGCACAGACAGGCTTTCCTGCACCTTTCCCTCCTGGTAGCTTCTCAGCCGCTTTGCTCCACACAGCCCCTCCACCTTCAAAAAATCATTTAAGTCCATGTCCAATGGAACACCGCTGATCACTCCTTTAACACACGGTTTTTCCTGTAAAGGAAAGCTAGTTACCTTTACAAGATCGTACTGTTTAATTTTTAATGCTTTGTTTTGTTGTTTAACATTGCGACAAACCACAATCACTAACCCTCCCCGTGTTATCCTAACTGCTCTTACATCTCCAATTTCCCTTTTCACAAATTTCCCAATTTCATGATCATTACTAAACAAACAGTTTACTTCATCACCCTTTATATTTGCTTTTATGCCTACAACAAATGTTTCATCCTCATTTTCGTTATCACCTCCTTTTTTCCTTTTCTTTTTTTATCCCACCGCCGACTCACAATCCATTTTCCAAAACCATTCATCCGCAATCCGAATCTAAACCGAGAAACCGTGCAAAATCTTCAAAAGCCAAACAATCCACAAATCTATTTTAAATCTTGCGCCAAGAACTCTCCTCGAAAAACCTTCCGCATGTGTCGTCTTCTTCTTCTTTTGGATTTAACGGCAGAATGGACGCTACTAGGCGTATTACTGCCCTCCGCAGGAAAAAAAAAAATTAATCGTATCAAGAAAGCTCATTAACGTTAAAAAACCTATCTTATCTCCTTCTTAAATCCCCATTTTTAACTTCACTTTACGGACACCTGACCCCCGCCAAACCCTCTCTCCAATATCCCCTGAATTTCTTCCCCTTTAACATCCTCTATTCCCAAAAATCTCTGAGCGGCATCTATCACCATTTTAATTCTCTCAGTTCTAGTCTCCAGGTCTCTAGAACATATCACCACCATAGCAATAAAAGCCATCTGCTTTTTCAATTTCCTGAACCCTAGCCTGCTCTTTCCCCGCCTTTTCTTTTTCCATCTGCACTCTCTTAACAGCCTCTGCATATGACTCTCTGCACTGTGTTCTTATTCTTTCCACCTCCAGTTCTTTTTTCCTTCTTTTACACTCCAACGCTCCAACTTCATGGTTTCCCCCACAGTGAAAACACACAATCTGATCTTTTGTAGTACATTCATCCTCCGGACAATCTTCTTTCCCACATTTTCTACATATACATGTCCTACTTCTGCATACTGCAGCCGCATGCCCATACTCCTGACACCGATAACATCTGAGTGGTGCCCTTGCATATTCTTGAACCCGATAACTTACGTAATCTAAAAACACTCTCTCGGATAACTCAGATTTGAATTCCAATAGAACAGATATGCTTTCCTTCTCCATTCCTTCCCTTCGTGTTTTCAGCCTCCTTGCCTCACAAACTGCTTCAATATTCAAAAATTCACTATTCATTCAAAATTCGCATTTCTTTTCAATGGAAAACAAACTACTTTTATCAAATCAAACATTGTAATCTTTAATAATTTATCATATTGTCTAAAACTTCTACATTCCACCACTACAGTTCCACCCCGCGTTGCTCTCACTGCCTTCACATCTCCGATTTCACATTTTATAAATCTTCCAACTTCGTGCATATCACTAAAAACACCGTTTGCACGACATCCAATTGCTGCAGCCTTCATTCCAACGATGTCTGCATGTGTCTTGATAGGCACGGCACTTTAATCAGGTGCACCGCTGGTGTGACTTTGTTTTCGTTCCGTGCAGATTGTGCTGAAAATAATGAACCAGCATAATGTCCGTTTTTTGCGAGTGAGAACAGAAACACTCGGTGTAGCGGAGCCTTAAGGATTAGATTACCGTGAAGTTTTAAAGCGAGGTTAATAGTAAAATCGGTTAATCGCTGCATCCCTAGTTGGAACCCCTGTAGCTTTGATTACAGTGCATATTCGTCTTGTCATTGTTTTGACAACTATATGCAATGCCAGAACATTTATTTTCAATCAGAAATGCCATAATTTTTTGCTGAGATCTTCTTTGCGAAATACAGGCCAATAACTTGCCCGTTCTGAAATACTGTAACATCATGTCCACCATCAAGGGATGTGTCTTCCAACATGATTTTCTAAGAAATGAGTTGCAACGCGCTTCGTCAGTCAGTGTTAAAATGATTATTGCCAGCTGAAACATATTAATACCCACAATAGTGATCCAATTATAGAATTTGTTCATTAATTTCCAATCAGCGACTTTTTTTGGCTGGGTAGTGTTTGTAAAATGTTGGAATCAGCATAAATATTCAATCGTTATTAAACTCTCAGTTAGTTTAAGTGGTGAGGACCATTGCTCTGTTCAGTTGGGTTAGACCATGTAACTTACATTCACTCTCCTTTCTTAGGAACATCAACCCTCAATCTTTTTGGGTAAATTAAAACCAAAATGAACAGCGCTGTCATAAATTTGAGCCTACTGTTCAACCACTCCTCTTCAGGATCCAGTCTCCTGAATGTAGATAAAGGATGCAAATCATCACATGATGACATTTTGTTCGAGTTTATTTTCAGGGTCATCAACCTTGTAGTGGGCTACCCTGCCAATATCATGGTGATGTGGCTGGTGGCCAGAAAGAAGAGTGACTCTTCCACCTCGGATATCTTCATCTTCAACCTGGCTATCGCCGATGCCTTCTACTGCGTGATGGCCCCCCTCGACCTTCTTGGCCGCAAATTGCTTGGAGGAATCGAAAGGAATTTCCTGTCCTTTACCTATGGGATCAAAGACACCACCGCACTTTTCCTCACCTGCATTTGCCTGGACCGCTACATGGCCGTGGCCCACCCCATTGTGTTCACCAGCATCAGGGATCACAAGATCAGGGTGGCCATTTCCATGCTTGTTTGGGGGCTCATGTTAGCCTATGCTGTCAGCAGGATTTTCTGGATAGATGTCACTTTAATCATCTTTTCCCTGTTGATTTTGGTCCTCTTCGCCATCATGATTTTCTGCAACTTTTCCGTTATGTGGAGTCTGAGGAAGGTGGTCTTGAGCAAGGAGAAGATGCACCCCATGAAAAAGAAAGCCCTCAGAACCATGCAACTCACTCTGGCCATCATAGTGTTTAGTTACCTTCCTGTAGTTTCTGTTTTACCCTTCACACATGATAATAAATTCCCAGAAACCTGCAAGATTGAAATGATTGCCTACGCCCTCATGGACATCAGCTCCAGCATTGAACCCCTCCTCTACATCTCCAGAATGGATCAGCTGCCATGCCTCAATAACTTGCCCTGCATCTGCTGCCAAAGCCCTTCCTCTGATCCACATAATGTAAGCACATGAGATGTATGTTTGTGATTGTTTGATACATTGCATTTACTTTTTACGTTGCATGTAAGGCAGTGATTACGAGTTAATGAAACAACGCAAGCATGTTGAGTGACTGATGACAAATATTTTAACTTTTTGCAGTTAATGGAACTATAGGCATTCATTTTTAAAAAAGTATATATTTTTTGAATCACCCAAATGCCTATATCACCCTGATTTCATATTACGCAAATAAAATGTCCAACATTTAGATTATTTAAAAATGGATATGCATGATCTCTCAATTCAAAATAAAGAGATAAATTTTTTGTTGTAAAATATTTATGTACTAACTACCAGGTCTGTTTTTTATATCCATTTAATTTTATTATGCCAGCATGGCATTGAGTTTTGCTTAACCCCTTACTGCAGATGTAGACGCTCGCGTCTATCAACCTGAAAATTTAAGCACGCTGTTACAGAACTTGATCACTAGATGGCACCCCCGGATCAATTATTGAATGTTCACAAGCAAGCAGACGTCGAACGCGGTTTTGAATATGGGGAAGTTCACTCCACTCCCTGTTTTTCAAGAGCTGCATGAATTAAACTCCTCAGCTAAGCCTGATGTGCAAACTGGTCGGTATCCTTGCCCATAGTATCGATCCAGCAGTTTAAAAAATGATATCTTGACACAGAAAAAATAGTTTTCCTCTGTAGCAACCAGTTTAGCCACAGTGACCCAACAGTATTCCAATTAGTGGTTCACAAAAACAGTTCTCTGAGGCAAAAAATTCGACATGGTATTGATTTTCTCACATTCTACCGTCAATTACAGTCCGCACATACAAAAAATTCGTAGTTCCCTACCGTGGATTTACGTGTAGATTCCTTCATTGACAAATTCAGCGCTTCCTTATATCCACCCGAGTACTGGTGTTGATAGCCAATCACTCAATCATACACTCCGACTCCTCTGCGTAACTACAGAGTTACACTTCATGCCCTCGTGAAGCTCCCCTAGTAACAATGTATTGATTGGCTCGTTTCTTATCCAAATCCCAAGTGATTAAACATTTTAGAGTAAGTGAGACACATTGATTGGACAAAGACAGGCATAGGCTTGTATGCTCTATCAGCAGGCTCGGTTGTATCCTGTCTACGTTGTGCACATTACGCGGCAGAAATAGACACGATTTATAGAAAAAACGGCTGGCAAAACTGGCCTTGAAGTGTTCAGTTACATTTACAGGATTTAAATGAGATAAGGATATGTTCAACTGTAATTATTTAGAATGAAACCGGACCGGAGGGTTCCTGCTACTGGATACATCGATCTCTGGAGGAGGGATTCATGAAAAAGGTCAGGCTGCTACTTTTGTTTTTTTGTTTTGGAATGTACACCGTACTCAACAAAGTCGAATGTCTTGGTTTTTTTGTTTTTTTTTCCTGTTTAAAACGCGAACTGCCCGTGCATTTGGGTGGACCCCCCGGTACGTTCATTGCACGGTTCTGTTGAATCCTGGGAGGCAATAAATCGTTTAATATTCGCTGAACGTGGAGTGTCTGTTCTGTTAAAATATGGTATATTTCAGAATTCCGATATTACTGAGTAAGTGAGTTGTACTTGTTCCTTTTAAGTGTTGAAATGGGTTCATGAGCTTAGAAGAGGGGACTGGTAGCTTCCATAACAGGGTGAATGTTCTGACCGTTTAACCCGTTACCACTCCGACGTCAGGGAAGTTAAAAACATACTACGTAATTTACACAGCTTGTATGCAACTGAGATACTCATGCCACATATCGTCGGAAAGCCAAGATTCTTGAGATTCGATTGATGCCAACCATTTCAAAGTATAGTCATCACAGCAGCTTTAATGAACGCCTATGTCAGACCACAAACAAACAAACGAACAGTTACAAAACTGATGTAACTCACCAATGAAGCCACCTAGTACTCCCCCTGTCCAACATATCCCCTCAAACATGGTCTTGTTACATCCACGAAGTAAATCCAACCAAGTAAAGTTTTTAGTCCAAAACACACTATTATACCGGTAAATATCCATGAACAGCTGCTGCATCGTTTGAAATGAGTTGCTGGTTATCCACAAAGTTCGCAGCATTAGTAGTCATAGCTTCGGTACAGATTTAAACAGTACATGGCCATTTGTGTCAAAAAAAATTACTTCTATTGGAAAGATTCAATTTGGAATATAATCCCCAATCTAGTGTTTGAACAAATGGGTGGTATTAGGTTTTTACTGTATTGCAACTATGATATTGACAAAATCCCATTCAAGCTTGCCAATTTCCATAAGCAGGTTTTACTTTCTTGGTCACTGATGTATAAGCACAATTTCTCTCCACACAAGTGTTTAATATGGAACAATAAGAATATCAAGTACAAAAATAAGACCTTATTTTTTTAAAATTGGTTTGAAAACGATATTGTACTGGTGAGGCAATTATTTAACAGTCAAGGTCAGTTACTCAATTACTCAGAATTTCTTCAGAAATACGGAATCCCAATCACTATGAAAGAATTTGCCATAGTGCTCGATGCTATTCCCAGTGGGCTTAGGCAATTGATATCAAACAATATGTGCAATTATTCTGAGCATCAGTTATCACATGACTTAATTGTCAACGGTGTTCACATTAATGACAAGAAATTTAATAATGCATTTATCAGAGAGAACTGTAAAGAGAATATCTATCCTTCTTGTAAAACGTTTTGGAATTCTAAATACAAAGATATACAATGGAAAGAAATATGGAACCTGACTGGAAAATATTGTCTCATCAACAAGGTAAAAGAAGTTTCGTTTAAAATTGTCCACTTAATTTATCCTGTGAAACATATTTTATCAAGATTTGTGAATGATATAAATGATCAATGTGCCTTTTGTGATTCAGAGAAGGAGACTATAGTACATCTGTTTTATGATTGTATCTACAGCAAAATTTTTTGGTGTGACTTGGAAAACCTCATTTTTAGAAAATGTGCAGTGCAGCCACAGTTGATGGATGAAGACATTCTATTAATATTTAAACGTACTGCAGTTGACCTAAAAATGACTTCTATCATCAACCTTTTGATTATCTTTGGAAAATACCATATTCACAAACAGAAATGGGCAAATGGTAAACCTAATATTACCCTGTTTAAAATTGAAATGGAGAACTATATAAAATTGCTACAAAATGTAAGAAATAAGAAAGCAATACGTACTATTGATACTTGTAAATGCTTACATTTTTTTTGTTAAACGTGTTAGTACTCCCCTGACTGTTATATGTATGTGATGATTGTTATGTTGTTCAATAAAAAAAAAAAATTGTGTCAAAATGGAGTCTGCACTCTAACCTTTCGATTGACACCTCACTCGACCAGTTACGAGCTTCCTTGCCCTGTCTACAGCCTGCTATAGCCAACGAGTGCCTGTGTTGAAACGAAGCTCATGCCTCCTTTTTTTGCGTGTAGCCCGAGCAACCAGCAACCAATCGAGATGACAATTGTTGCATTGTAACACCAATGAAATTCTGGAAACGCCGATATATAGGTTGTTGGGGTGGCGAAAAAGCTAGCGCTGCCTATTGCTCGCGTCAGAGAAAGGACAGAAAATGGCTCAGCTGTGCATAATGCGTGCTGCGCGTTCTGCAAAACAGAGCGAGACGGAGAGATTTCCAGCGAATGTTTGATGGTTGTTTACGGAGTTTGAAAGAAAAAATAGCGGAAAGGTTGCGAAAAAAAATCATTTTCAGTTCAGAAGCTGCAGAGCTGTGCACTCGGCGTGCAAGTGATAGCTCAGGGGAAGAAATATCTGACCAAAACCATGATGGCTCCGTAGCAGAGGAAATGTTTCTCGGGGGAGATGACATTACTCTTGACAAGTACACATCATATTATAACTTATATTTCATCATATAATAATATTACGTTTATATTTTATTATTATTATTATTATAACAACATTATATTATGTATTATTTGCATCTGTCACGGAAGGTGGAAGGACGTCATGTTTTCACCGGAGTTGGTGATTCTCTTTGTTATTCTGTAATTCTGTGTAAATAATTACGGGAAAAGGATATGATAATATTATGCTGATATTATGATGATTATATTATTACCATATTACGCATTATTACCTCCGTCACCGAAGGTGGAAGGAAGTTATTTTTTCGCCGGCGTTGGTTGTGGGAATTTTCATTTTCATCCCTGCAAGAAATCAGAGTGAGACAAAGTAAGTAAATAGGATCCATTTTACCATGTGCCACATCGGGTCTTCGTTACAGGCAAGAACAAAGACAAAGGAATCTCTCCTTTGCTTTGGATATATGTAAAAGCACAAAGTCAGAATCTCCTCCCCTTGGGGTTTATATGCACAAATTTGAGTTTATGCCTCAGTAACCTTTTAATTTTTTAATTTTTTAATTTATCATATATTGTAAATAGTTTGCGATGGAAAGGTTATTTGTTTGTTTACATTTCATATAAAAAACATTTTTTACATAACAGCACTTGTTTTGACTTTTATATGCACAAATTTGAGTTTATGCTTCAGTAACTTTTACTTTTTTTTTAATAGATCATATATTGAAAATATTTTACTGGGAGTTAGCTGCATAAAGGTTATTTGTTTGTTTACCTTTCATATTCAAAAGCATTTTTTTACATAACGGCACTCGTTTTGACTCTTATGTGCACAAATTTGAGTTCATGCTTCAGTAACTTTTTTTCAGCAAAATTTATAGAGGAATCCAATCCCATATCCAGATTCACTAAGTGTCACCTTTCATTAGAACCCAACATTATGACTGTACGTTGAAGCGTTCAAGAGTTATGCCCTTTTATCCTAGGTATTTTGCGCGTATTCGCGTCTTTGCATTTACTTTGAATGTTATCTGCCGCACAAAAAATTTGTTTCGCGTCCGGTGTGAAAGCATCTTGAAACGGGGCAATGGAGTCAGATTCAAAGGCACCAGTTATTGAAAACTAACCAACAGTAATTAGGGTTCAAGCCCGTAGGGCTGAAACCCTATTTTTTTCGCTTTTTATTATTAGGGGTTCAAGCCCGTAGTGCTGAAACCCTATTGTTTTTGATTATTATTATTATTATTATTATTATTATTATTATTATTAGGGGTTCAAACCCGTAGGGCTGAAACCCTATTGTTTTCGCTTTTTATTATTATTATTATTATTATTAGGGGTTCAAGGCCGTAGGGCTGAAACCCTATTTTTTTCGCTTTTTATTATTAGGGGTTCAAGCCCGTAGTGCTGAAACCCTATTGTTTTCGATTATTATTATTATTATTATTATTATTATTATTATTATTATTATTAGGGGTTCAAACCCGTAGGGCTGAAACCCTATTGTTTTCGCTTTTTATTATTATTATTATTATTATTAGGGGTTCAAGGCCGTAGGGCTGAAACCCTATTGTTTTCGCTTTTTATTATTATTAGGGGTTCAAGCCCGTAGGGCTGAAACCCTATTGTTTTTGCTTTTTATTATTAGGTCTTCAAGACGAATGTCTGAAGACCTATTGTTATTGGTTTTAGATTTTGGATTATTATCATTTTGCTACCTCGTTTTTGTCCGGACGATTCTGAAGTAACCACTGGACCGATTTGTATGAAACTTTCTGAAATGATAGCTTTTATGATGTAGTTGTGCATAACAGGGCCCGATTTTTGAATTTTTGCCCCAAAAAGGGGAGAGAACCCAAAACGTAAAAACCGTTCAATGGCAATATCTCGAAAACTATAAGAGATAAAAATATTTTGAAAAATTCCTCAGGTAGGTCTCATCATGTTCTACAACTTTTATCGTATGACCAACTTCAGCCGGTATGCTCATTTTTCCGTAAAAAAATAAAAACTGAAATTCCGAGTGAACTTCCCGGTTTTGACCCCACCCGTCTTTAAAAATCTTCTTCTCCAGAACCGCAATACATACAGCTTTCTATTATATATCATTTTAACCTACATTGAGTGGACTTTAAAAATTGTGTAAGGCATTTTGAAAATCCAAATAGTTTTTGAGTTATCTCCCCTTGAACTTGACCCACGGGAAAAATTCGAATTTTCGGCTACATCTTCAAAGGGGCATAACTCGGACATTTTTCAACCGATTTTGAAACTGATTCTTTCTTTTGTGTTTAAGATGTCCTGTTTAACAATCTGCATAGAACATTATCATATAAAAATTTATAGGTTTTTTAATAAATAATTTTATACTCAAAAGTTCATTTTTTTCATGAATTTCACGATTCGTGAATTTTAGCGTCACAATTATGCATCGGACAACTTTATGTTCAACATAACATCTGTAGGGAATTCAATTTTACATTTCATGTACTTTTTTCAGAACGATATCTCTTACAGTTTTTGAGTTATCTGACATTGAAGTTGGCAAGTGTAAGGAGAGCACACGTTCAAAGAGTCATATCTCAGCCAAAATACACCCGATTTCAAATCCGTTTGTTGCAAACTGTTCAGTATGGAGAGATCTACAATCCCCTTAAGAACCATATGATATAAAAGTTGATAGTTAAGTCGCAAAATGCGATGCGTACCCTACTTGCGACAGGAAAACTCTTAAAATGGGACAGAGTTAGACTGGGAGCCAGTCCCATGCAAGTGCAAGGCAGCAAAGAGAGACTCCCAGTCAGAGATAGTTGAATTCAATTTTACACATGATTATTGTTTAAAATTGTTAACAATATTGTTGAAAATTGTTTAAACCCATAGTCAATTTGGCTTGTTATTTTTAAATAAATATATTTAATACAAGATCATGTTTCACCGTTTTTGTACATTCTACTTCACCGAAAAAGGGAATATGTTTACTGTTCTTTTGATTGAAGAATTTTACATGATAAGATTCGGGGTCTGAGTCAAAGCGGAAGTCTTGAAGACCTAAGTACTGCCGCGGCAGTCCTAGTTAGGTGGCCAAGCTAGCTGGCTTGGGCCACCTCTTGTTTTTGCTGGGATTATTATTATTATTCTTATTTTTTTTATTCTTCCGCCACTTTTCATTGCTTATAAAATCAAAACCATTGCAGCTAGTGATCTGCTTTTTGGTATGTAAACATAATGTCGCGGGGGACAACTTTTCGTATTTTCAAAATGAAAGTAGGTCACTACATTTGGCGGTCATCTTGGATGACGTCACAAATCTTTAAACGTCTTCTTCTCAAGAACGGCTTCACACAGGGCAATGAAACTTAAAATATAACATCTGTGTATACTTCTCTATTGAGTTTGTTTCTCTAGTGCGTGAAAAGTGATTAATTATTGATTTATTGCTAATTACATTAATTACAAAAGTAGGTCGAGCTCAAAATTCACCGATTTTGATCGTTCAAAATCTGTTTATATGTAATATGGAACGCTGATGACAACTTTATGACTTTTCAAAGCGAAAGTAGGTCATGGGATTTGGCAGCCATCTTGGATGACGTCACAAATCTTTAACAAGCTTCTTCTTAAGACTGGCTTAACATCGGTTGACGAAATATGAAATATAACATCTTGTGATATTTCTCTAGTTACTTTGTTCGTTTGATCTATGAAAACGTGTCAATTAGCCAATAATCGCTATTTACATTAATTAGAAAAGTAGGTCAAAATTAAAATTGGCCAATTTTGATCTATCAAAATCGATTTATATGCAATGTGAGACGCTGATTACAAATATGATATTAATATGTTTTCTATGTCACGTGATTTTTTAATTTCCCGCCAAAAACTAGATCAAACCTAAAATTGGCACATTTTGATCATTCAAAGTCAATTTATATCCAATGTGGGACGCTGATTACAAATATGATGTCATTTTTTTCTAGGCCACGTCTTTTTTGAATTTCTCGCCAAAAACTGAACTATTTTCTCAACTTTCAGCGCTCGTATTTTGATAATGCTAGCAGATAGAGGCTCGCGGCTGGTGCCAAAATGTAGGTATTTGTCATACCTTTCGGGTAGGTTGCCACAGCTTTGATCTCCAACCAATAGCTTTCTTGGTACAGGTAATGACATAATTACGTCAGACCATCATCATTTCCACAGTTTTCATTGTTCTTTCAAGATTTTTTCATTGGTAGATGCCACCACTTTTCATTATGCAAAATAAATTAGTCTTACGCCGTTAGACCGGAAGTGACGAATAAATAGTGGGGGACAAACCTTTTATTTTTCAAAACCAAAGTTAAATACGATGTTGCTTTTTCTACGTCACGTGTTTTATTTATTTCCCGCCCAAAAAAGCTGAAAAAATTTCTCGTCAATTTGACAACAGTAGCACATAAAAGCATGCGGTTTGTGTCACAATGTACAAATTTGTCTTACATTTTGTGAAAGTTGCAACAGCTTGGATGTTTAAAGGGGAACTTTGCTACCATAACGAAAACTGTTATTTCTTTTTAAAGTCGACTGTAATTACGTACAGTTTGTGTAGGGACTGGTCGTGAATAAAAATATTAGCAGAAAGAAGTTTTAAAAAGCTCATGAGTAGCCAATTTTCAACCCTGTGGAGTCACATTCAGTCAAAAGGCTTTTACTCTGTGACGTCACGCAGTGAAAAGTTCGAACGTTGGCGGCGTGTTTGAAACACAGGCGCTTGGCGACGGCCAGAAATATTGATATTATTAAAATACGTGATACCGCAGCCTACCCGCCTATTCTCTATTTATAGATAGAGAATAGGCGGGTAGGCTGCGGTATCATGTATTTTAATAATATCAATATTTCTGGCCGTCGCCAAGCGCCTGTGGTTTGAAAGCATGGCCGACAACGCGAGGCCAGGATAGTGACGGCGTATGTGGTGATTCCTGTGGTGAAGCCCGGCTTAGAATCGCGACGACTGGAGTATCCGAAAAGTACCGATTTGTGCTGCTTTGCACCGATTCCTAAGCTGGAGAGATTTCCAACGGCGTAGTAGGTAATGCGGACATTATTGGCGAAGATCTACTACGCTGCACTGCGGCATTGTCTGTAACGTCTTTGACAAGAGTGGTTTGTTTTGAAAGGTTGAAAGCATGTGGGCGACACATGACGTTCCAATCTTTCACTGTATGACATAACGCGCCAAAGGACGTCGATTCATCGGAGTAGAGCCGCACACACTATAATTGCTATTTTTTGCTCATTTTTGTTTCGCTTTTTTGAAAATCCCTTTTATGAGTCATGTCTATACGTATTTGAGATTATTTTAAAGAAAACATGCCTTCAGCAACAAAGTTCCCCTTTAACCAATAGTTTTCGAGATATAGGTGATGACGTCATAATTATGTCAAACCACGACAACTTCCACATTTTTCAGTGTTCCTTCAATATTTGTTCACCAGAAGATACCACTACTTCTCATTGTGTCTGTGTGCAAAATAAAAGAGTCTTAGACCGTAAGAGGAGTCACAAAGTTTGAAAATTGAACTTATCAAACTAAAAATGACGCCAGTGACAATCCAGAAGCCCTACAATGAATGGGAGGTTGACTTAAAGGGAAGTTGACTGAAAGGTGAGGTCGACTGATTGATTGATTGAATGATTGATTGAGGTTTTACGCCGTACTGACGACTATTTCACTTATATGACGGCGGGCCAGTTTTTAACTGGCCACATGGCAGGCCACTATGCCGAGCCGACATTCCTGCCAGACTGCGGCGAATAATCCTAGCCTAACCTATCCATAGCCATACCGTCGAATACACTGGTCAGTCCTCGGAATAAATTCCTATGACCGTGTTCAACATGAGCCCTTTTAATGTTCCCCTTTGCCAAATAGGCAGAGCACTCAGACAAGGCAAAACTCAACCAGGCTGAGAGACCCAAGGGAGTGAGGTCGACCGAAAGTGGAGTTCGGACCGACTGGGGCTTGGCCACCGGTGCATCGCCGCTCGGTAGCGGCTATATTTATTATTATTTTCCTTCTTCTTCAGAAATGTTTTTGCAAATTCCCGTGAGATGGTAAATGGCAGAGTCCTGAAATTTTGCACACTGGTTGGAAGTTGTGTGTAAATGCTGACCACGGCATTTTTAACTCAATCGGCCTAATGGTGGCGCTATTATTCAAGAAAAACAGGTTTTCACTTTAAAGGTCATAGCTCCTACTGTGTAAGTCCAAATTACACAATTTGGTAGAGACATTCCTTGGAATATTCTCTACAATTTTCCCATAAGGACCTTGAAGGTCCGCCATATTGGATTTTCCGGAATTTTGAATTTTTTGAAAAACACATTTTAAACATCTCCTCCTAAACCGTACGTCTGATTCCTTCGATATTTGCTGTGGATCATCAGTGGACCAAGCTTATAAAAGATTGCATAAAGCTTGTTGAACTCTAATTTCGTTTCCAAGATATTAACCAATGAATTTCATCAGGAGCGTGGCTTAGCACATAAATGGACAAAATTCAACAACCACTGGACCAATCATCACAGAACTTGCAGAATATGTCCATATAATGTCCAGGAATATACCCTGACAGGCTCATGCAAATTGGCCCATAGGGGGCGCTATAACACAAATCAGGCTATAAATCAGCAACTGCCTGTCCTATAGCTATAAAACTCACAGAATATATTCATGAGTACCCAAAACATACCCAGAAAATGTCATTCAAATTGACTGATAGGGGGCGCTATAACAGCTAAACAAAGCAGAATGGTATAACACAAATCAGACTATAAATCAGAAATTGTTTGGCCTATAGCCAGAAAACTCACAGGATATATTCAAATTAGTACCAGCAACATACCCAGAAAATTTCATTCAAATTGACTGATAGGGGGAGCTATAACTACTAAACAAAGCAGAATGGTATAACACAAATCAGACTATAAATCAGCAATTGTTTGACCTATAGCCATAAAACTCACAGAATATATTCACATAAGTACCTGCAACCAAACCAGAAAATATCATTCAAATTGACTGATGGGGGGCGCTGTAACTGCTAAACAAAGCAGAATGGTATAACACAAATCAGACTATAAATCAGCAATTGTTTTTCCCATAGCCATAAAACTCACAGGATATATTCATATATGTACCTCAAACATACTCTGAAATTTTTGCTCAAAATGACTGATAGGGGGCGCTATACATGCAAAACAAAGCAGCGTGGTATGACACAAATCAGACTATAAATCAGATATTGTTTGTCCTATAGCCATAAAAGTCACAGGATATATTCATATAAGTACTTGAAACATACTCTGAAAATTTCATTGAAATTGTACGATAGGGGGTGCAATAAATGCCAAACAAAACTGCGTAATGTAATACAAATCGGACTATAAATCATAAATAGTTTTTCCACTCTTTACAAAACTCTCAGGATATGTCCACATAAGAACCTGAAACATAGCCTGAAATTTTCTATCAAATCGACCAGTAGGGGGCGCCATAAATCACAAGATAGACAAACATAACACAAATCAGACTGGACCAACAATTTATGATGTATAATCATTACACTGGAAAAATAGCTCCACATAAATACCTAAAACACACTCTTAAAGTGGTTTTTGTCCTCCGCTTCGCTTGCTATCGTGGCAGCGGGGGGGGTGTCAGCTCCGTCCGGCTGTCCATTATGTCCCGTTTGTTCTGAACGCGATATCTCAAGAACGGTTTGACCGATTCCATTTTTCTTTGGTGTTGAGGTATATTGGTTTGACATGCCGACCCCAGTAGATTTCGGTGACCTTGGCATTATTCTCAAGGTCATGACGATCATTTGACCACTTACAAATTCCTTGTCAACATATCTCAAGAACGGTTTGATCGATTCCATTCATCTTTGGTGTCAAGGTATATTAGGGGCGGGGGACATGGTGTTCAGCTCCGTCCGTCTGTCTGTCTGTCAGTCATGTCCCATTTGTTGTGAACACGATATCTCAGGAATGGTTTGACCGATTCCATTCATTTTTGGTGTCAAGGTGTATTACGGGAGTGCTCACAGCCCATTTGATTGCCGTGACCTTGCCATTATTCTCAAGGTCATTACGACCATTTGACAACTTACAAATACTTTGTCCAACATCATATCTTAAGAACAGTTTGACCGATTCCATTCATTCTTGGTGTCAAGGTGTATTGGGGTGGGGGACATTGTATTCAGCGCCGTCCGTCCGACCATCTGTCCGTCATGTTCTGTTTGTTGTGATCACAATATCTCAAGAACGGTTTGACCAATTCCATTCATCTTTGGGGTCAAGGTGTATTAGGGCCGGTGGACATAGTCCTCAGCTCCATCAGTCCATCTGTCCAGCTTTCCGTCCGTCACGTCCCGTTTGTTGTGAACGCGAAATCTCAAGAATATTTACCAGATTTTATTCATCTTTGGCTTCAATGTGTAATTTCGTGATCTTCCCACCAGTGGCGGTTTGTCAATAGGGAACGCAGGGGCGCCGCCCCCTCCATCAATACAGCCAAAATTCAACAGAGGAAGTTCACTTAAACATACCAATATTTGTCATTAAATTATAAAAAAATAACCAATTACCGTAAATAATTTATTTTTTCCGCACAATGCCAGCCTGTCAACACCTACCGCCATTAAATAAAAGGGGTTTCACTCAAATTATTATTAAATCAATATGTTATGAATACACAGTTTATTAATGCAGGGGCGCCGGTCTAAAGAGAGTCAATGCAAGTCTTTCAACTTTTGCCCAGCATGTGACCTGAGGCTTCTTTCTAATTGATTGCTTCAACTTTTCCTGCGGGATGTAGAGAAATGCGCCCCGGACACTCCCACTTTGAATGGCAACAAATTAGTATTGTTTTGTGATTCTCCTCCTCATGTAACTGGACAACGACAGCTGCCAATCATATCAACATGTCAGCGCAGCAGATATGATTTACTCATGCGCAAACATCACGCACACGCTGCGGTTGTGTGTAAAAAAGAAATGCACAGGTGTAGACGGTGTGGACAGGAGGGATGCATTGAGGATAATTGTATAGTGGCAAAGGCATGTTTTCACTGCGGGGGAAGTCATGAGATGAGGTCAGTGCAGTGTGAAAGAAGGAAAATGGAAAGAGAGGTGGAAAGGACAAGAGTGCAGGGAAAAATATCTTACGCTGAAGCAACTAAAAGAGTCGTGAATAAAAAAGAAATGGTGGGGAAAGAGCAAGCCAGAGAACAGCCAGTGGAAAAGAAGCAAAAGGAGTTTGAGGAGGATGAAATTAGGATGAACAGAAGAAGTTTTTTAGCGTTCATTTCAATGGTTTTAAACTGTGCTTTTGAGTTGGAAAGTAAAACGGAGAGAATTAAGATGGTGGTAGATGCGGCAAGAGAGATTTTGGGCGTAGTGGATGTAAAGAGGGAAGAGATGCAGAGAATTTTGGGAAGAGGGTTCGGTGGTAGTCAGACTGTAAAAAAGTAAGGAGAATCAGAAAGCCTGGGAAATAATTGAAGCAGAGAATTTTATTTATTTAAATTTTTTTTTCTGGTTGAAGCTTCTCCAAGCGAAAGTAAAAAACAGTAGGTGGTCGTAATTCACCAATTGGTTTGGCAACCGCCATAAAACTCAAAAAAGAAGAAGAAGAAGATCACGCACACGATTCTGTCATCGACATTACTAAATGGGCCCAGGAATACTTCATGAAACCAATGTCTGTAAACACAGCCTGCTGTGCCATCCACAGATGCCAGCGAAAACTCTATCATACAAAGAGGAAGCCATTGTTGAGCATGATCCAGAAGCGCCGTCATGTTCTGTGGGCCGAGGCTCATTTAAAATGGACTTGAACAAAGTGGCAAAGTGTCCTGTGGTCAGATGAGTCCAAATTTGACATTCTTGTTAGAAGTCATGGGTGTCGTATCCTTCGGGCTAAAGAGGAGAAAGACCACACCTCCTGTTATCAGCGTTCAGTTCAAAAGCCAGCATCTCTGATGGTATAGGAACGCATTAGTGTATAACGTGTGGGACACTTACATGTTTCAAAAAGCACCACGAATGCTGAAAGGTACAGCGCCCTCCATAATTATTGGCCCCCCTGTTTAAGATGTGTTAAAAGCCTTAAAATAAATTCAATTTTTATAAGAGAAGTATACTCTCACACTGAAAATTGTAGAAAAATGTAACCTTCAACTCAAATGAATTTTAAGGGGGAAAAAATTCCTGACTAAGAAATAATTATTTTTTATAAAATCACCTGTTCCACAATTATTGGCACCCCTAAAAATCCCTAGGAAAAAAACGTAATTGCAGTATTGGCATTTCTACAGTAGTTTACAAAGTTGATCAGAGTATCTAGGAACATTTCATTAGTAATTAATCGCTTCCTGTTTCCCTGGGGTATAAATATGATGAGACACAGAGGCCATTTCTCTTATCCACACTTCAACATGGGGAAAAACAGAGGAACACACAATTCAAGTAAGGCAGATGTGTGTCGACTTTCACAAGTCAGGCAATGGCTACAAGAAAATAGCCACTCGCCTGCACCTGCCCATATCTACTGTCAGAGGAATCATTAAGAATTTTAAAACAACTGAAACAAAGGTAAACAAGCCGAGGATGCAAGAGTATTTTGCCACTACGCACAGTGAGGAGGATGGTATGAGAAATAAAGTTCTCCAAAGCTCACTGATGAAGAATTGCAACAAATGGTAGCATCTTGGGGTCACAAAGTCTCCCAAACAACCATCAGGTACCATCTATATGCCAACAAGCTGTTTGGGAGGCATGCACGGAGAAAAGCCTTTTCTCACTCACAATCATAAACTCAAATGTCTGGAGTTCACTAAGCAGTACTGGGACCGTGTGCTTTGGTCAGATGAGACCAAGAGAGAGCTTTTTGGCAACAAACACTAAGTGGGTCTGGCAGAACACAAAAGATGAGTATGCAGAAATGCGCCTCATGCCCACTGTGAAGTAAGGGGGGGGGGTCGGTGATGCTGTGAGCCTGTTTCTCTTCCAGAGGCCCTGGGAACCTTGTTAGGGTGCATGGCATCATGAACACTTTGAAATACCGGGGACATTTTAAATCTAAATCTTGTGGCCTCTGCTCAAAAGCTGAAGATGGGTGGTCAATGGGTCTTTAAGAAAGATATTGACCCGAAATATGTGGCCAAATCTACACAGAAATCAAGCTCCTCCCATGGCCAGCCACGACTTCCTCCATGTTCATCCTTCTTTCCCCCCAGTAATGTTAGCTGTGGGGAAAGAGGGGTCTGTGAGCGTGAGCTAGTTAAGGTGCTTAGCTTAGCTACGTTCCGCCGGCTGTTGCGGAGCTTTTCTACTACAAAAACACTGGAGCATATTCGACATAAAACATCGTAAAGCAACCAATATTCCAAATGTAATCTGATAATAGTTCCTCGCCTGAAAATTAGCAGAATAGTATTTAGCTAGAAATAGCGAACGAATACCGAGAGATGAATGTAACTTAAACCTATAATACGAAAAATTCATTTCGCGTCCAGTGGGAAAGCAGTTTTACCGATCCTGGGGTGCATTTCCCGTAATCACAGATGCTAACTTACATATTTAGAACCATTGACTGTGAATGGATGAACTATGTAAGTTGCTAATTTAGTTAGCAACTACACTTTTAGGAAACGTAACCCTGCCCTTCTTTCTTGGGAGCGGAACAGATGCCGAAAAGAATTCTGGGATATGAGGGCTGTCAAGTTCACACAAGTGACCATCCAATGCATCCTCGGAAAAATGGGCGTATCAAGAACACTTCCAGGACTGGTAACCGTTCTCGTCGAGATGCAAACTTTGAATTGAGACAGTACATGGTCTCAGAGGGATGACGTTTCTCAAGTTCACAAAAACAGAAGTACAGAGAAGAACGCATATTGAGAAACGGCCCATGTCTTATATTCTAGTTTCTTCAAAGTAGCCACCCTTTGCTCTGATTACTGCTTGGCACACTCTTGGCATTCTCTTGATGAGCTTCAAAAGGTAGTCACCTGAAATGGTTTTCACTTCACAGTTGTGCCTTGTCAGGGCTAATTCGTGGAATTTCTTGCCTTATCAATGGGGTTGGGGCCATCAATTGTGTTGCGCAGAAGTCTGGTTGATACACAGCCGACAGCCCAATTGGACAACTGTTTGACACATTTGTACATAATTCCACGCGCTCATTCATAGTTTTGATGCCTTCAGCGAGAATCTACAATGTAAATAGTCATCGTAATAAAGGAAACGCATTGAATGAGAAGGTGTGTCCAAACTTTTGGCCTGTACTGTACTTTTATATTTTAACCTTGGAGTTACATTTTTATGAAATTTATGCTTCTAAATGCAGAGATCTGTGTACTCTGATCATAACAATATTGAAAACAAATGTCACTAGAGCAGCGTCACGTGATGTGGCTCAGGAAATGGCATTTTAAAGCCTTAAATGTCGTCATACTGCTCAGATTTGACACATTTGTTGTAATTATATGAAAAAGTGAGATTGCGCTGTTTTCACAGTATTTCAGTTCTGATAATAGCATGATAACCACTTCATTTTTATCAAATAGAAAGGTGTAAAAAACAGATCAGAACTGAATAAAAATGTTGATTATTTTTAATGCATTGTTGCTGTTTTTGAAGGTAATGCCATTTCTTTTCTTTTCTACCTTTTATGGTGAATTACTTGTATTTACCTCATGTTAAACAGGTGTGAACAGGCACAACACAGCTCAGGGAAATCAAGTCTTGCTGTCAACTCAGGAGAGAAGTATTTCTCATGTTATAGTCAGCAAAATGTCAAGTGAGTCTCCTATAGAAGTCACTTTGAGATCTTCCTGAGATGTCATCGAATGAAATGAAGTATGATTTATAAATTAACAATGAGTTTTTAAGTCATAAGTTTTTTATGATTTCACGAACACTTTGTGACATCAATGTGAGACATCTGTGATATATTGATGTATCGCACAGATGTCTCACTTTGATATCAGATTGTGACATTCCAATGAGACGTGAAATGTTGGTGATGTATCACAAAGCGCTCTCAGTGTTGTCACAATGTGACATCACAGTGAGACCTACAGATGTTAAATCACACAGATGTCTCACTTTAATGTCACATTGTGATATCACTGAGACGGTTATGTGATACACGGATGAAGCATCATATAGATATCTCTGTGAAATCAATGTGACTGTGAGAACTTTGTGGGTCTTCAAATTGAGGTCACTGAGAAATCACACAGATGTCTCGCTTTGTTATCAGATTATGCCAATCCTACGAGACATCTATGTGAAATGTTGGTGATGTAGCTTACAGATGTCTTGGTGATGTCACAATGTGACATCACAGTGAGATCTACAGCTGTGATATCACGCAGTTGTCTAACTTCACATTGTGACATGACTATGAGAACTTTGTGAGGCTTCAAACTGAGGTCACTGTGAAATCACAAAAAAACTAACGCTGTGGTATCATCCGTGACATCACTGTGACATCATTGTGACATCAAATTGTTGACTGGGACGTGATCAAATTTACTGTAATCTTTTTTTAAATTTCTGTCGTTAAAACGGAAACAAATACAGCCAGACATTTGTTTGAAACATTTTAATTGGCTTCAAATGTTTCAAAAGTGAATGTGAACATGTTTATGTCACAGTCAACGTGGATGGGGAAATGCTTGATAATTGCTATGAACATGCAAGATGAGGAGAGTGGGAGAGTAATTCCAGCGACTGATACTCGCATCTAAACTAATTAACTCCAAAAAAAGGTAAATGGGATCCGGTTTGGAGAAGGTATGGTGAAAGCAGGGCTAAGCAATCCTCCGATGGCAAGTTCAGGATGCAAGAGATTAAAAATGAGCCAAAACGCTACGATGAGAGATGGAGTTTGGACAAGGTTTTTTTTTTTTGTAATTCTTTGCATTGTTAGCATTCTTTAAATTCAACATTGTTGCGCAGTTACATTTGTCAACATTTCTATATCACTTCATTATTATTGGCAACAGGCTACAGCGACCTCCATAATTATTGGCACCCCTGGTTAAGATGTTAAAAGCCTTAAAATAAATTAAATTTTTATTGCAGAAGCATACTCTCACACTGAAAGTTGTAGAAAAATGAACCTTCGACTCAAGTGAATTTTCAGGGGAAAAAAGAATCCCTGACTAAGAAATAATTATTTTTCATAAAATCACCTGTTCCACAATTATTAGCACCACTAACAATTCCTAGGAATTAAATGTAATTGACGTATTTCTGTCATTCTACAGTAGATTGCAACATTGATCAGAGTATCTAGGAACTTTTAATTACTAAATCATCTCTTCTTGTTTCCCTGGGGTATAAATATGACGTGACACAGAAGCCATTTCTCTTATCCATTCTTCAACATGGGAAAGACAAAGGAACACACCATTCAAGTAAGGCAGATGTGTGTCGACCTTCACAAGTCAGGCAATGGCTACAAGAAAATAGCCACTCGCCTGCACCTGCCCATATCTACTGTTAGAGGAATCATTAAGAAGTTTAAAAACAACTGGAACAGTGGTAAACAAGCCTGGAAGAGGGTGCAAGGTTATTTTGCTACCACACGCAGTGAGGAGGCTGGTAAGAGAAATAAAAAGTTCTCCAAAGCTCACTGTTAAAGAATTGCAACAAATGGTAGCACCTTGGGGTTATAAAGTCTGCAAAACAACCATCAGGCGATATCTATGTGCCAAAAAGCTGTTTTGGAGGCATGCATGGAAAAAACCTCATGTCACTCGCTAAGCGGTACTGGAACTTCAACTGGGTCTGTGTGCTTTGGTCAGAGGAGACCAAGAGAGAGCTTTTTGGCAACAAGCACTCTGTGTGGGTCTGGCGGAACACCAAAGATGAGTATGCAGAAAAGCGCCTCATGCTCACCGGGAAGTATGGGGGAGGATCGGTGATGCTGTGGGCCTGTTTCTCTTCTAGAGGCCCTGGGAACATTGTTAGTGTGCATGGCATCATGAACGCTTCGAAATACCAAGGCATTTTAAATCAAAATCTGGTGGCCTCTGCCCGTAAGCTGAAGATGGGTCGTCACTGGGTCTTTCAGCAAGATAATGACCCTAAACATGTATTAAAATCTACACAGGAATGGTTCACCAGACACAGAATCAAGCTCCTCCCATGGCCATCTCAGTCCCCAGACCTCAACCCCATTGAAAACCTGTGGAGTGAGCTGAAGAGGAGAGTGCAGACGAGAGGACCCAGGACGCTGGATGATTTAGAGAGATTGTGCAAAGAGGAATGGTCGAAGATCCCTCTTTCTGTATTCTCCCATCTCGTCAAACAATATGGGAGAAGATCAGGTGCTGTTTTGTTGGCAAAAGGGGGTTGTACAAAGTATTAACATCAGGAGAGCAAATAATTGTGGCACACATGATTTGACGTAAAATAATTATTTCTTTAATGTGGGATTTTTTTCCCACTGAATAAATGCACTTGAATTAAAGGTTGGATTTTCCTCTTTTTTTCATTGTGGTCCTATATTATTTTGAAAAAAACTGTATTTATTAGAAGCTAAAGAACACATCTTAACCTGGTGTGGCAATAATTACGGAGGGCGCTGTATATTTTTTGTCTGTCATTTGGAGCATATTATACAGGAGCAGATTTAGGTTTGGCCAGTTGAGCCTTGAAAGGTGATGGAAGCTGCCCAATCTCGCTGACAATTAGAGAAGTTCTAATCTGAATTATCTTCACGCAAGCACTTTTAATGATTGTCGTTTATTTCAGACAGTTTCTATGTTTCAAGTAGAAATGGGACGCAACTGACACACACCCAATAGCGGCAAGTTGTCTCATTTCGCTTTACGATCATCGCAATTCGATAACGTCACACCTCTGGCTCAACCTTTTTTTATCTACCATTCTGCGGATCATGTGGGTACCGAACTGTTTTCATCAACCATTCCGCAGATCATGTGGGTACCGAACCGTTTTCATCAACCAATCCGCAGATCATGTGCGTACCTAACCGTGAAGAGGGATCCGTACTGATTACGGATCAACGATGATCCGTTGCACCAATAGTTCTAAGCGCTTAAGTTATTTCCTAGTACGATACAGAATATATGAAAAATGATTGACATTACTAAAGAGACAGAAAATTCAAACAGATGAGTTAAGGTCCAGTTTCATAAAAGGGATGACTAGGGCTGGGGATGATGTTCACAGGGGGAGAACTGTGATAATTACCCCCCTCACTTCGCCAGAGTTCTGTTGATTGTCCCGGGCCGTCATGACCCCCCCCCCCCCCCCCCCCCGGTTTTTTACAGACACAACCGCAAACACCCCATTTTTCCTCACACCACTCTGCAAACATCCTGGAGAATCAATGGCCGATCTATACGGAGGAAGGTCTAATAGCTTATTGTAATGTACTGTAGCCAACATCAGTTCTTTGAAGTTTAAGGTGAGCCTCAGCTCCTGGGCCCCACCAGTTTGTCAGCCTTTAGTCGTGTTTCAGCTGGATTACGGTCTTACACACCCAATACATGGAATGAAGGCAATAATGAACTGCGGGTTAAGCATTCTTATTTTCTAACCATAAACACATAATCAAATGCATTGTATTGCTTTTTATTAGAAGTGAGCATATTTCATTTGGGTGTGCCCTTACCTTTGAGATTCAATGCTGATTAACTAGCCACTCTGTGGCTGTGGGCTGCTCAATGGACGGCTTCCCAGGGCCAGTGGTCTCATCGACCCCATTGAAAGGGACAGTGGAATGAAAACGAGTTGAGCCGGAGGTGGAGGAGGAGTTGGAGGAGGAATTGGAGGAGTTAAGCACGATAGAAACCTGTGGCCCAAGTGAACCTATGGATTCCGTCTATGAGCCCGACATCACTGATGTCTCAAGGGACAATGCAAGGTATTTTGTGTGTGTGTGTGTGTTTTGCCCGTCTAATTTATGTTCTAATTGAGACAGTAGAGTATAGAGTAGGTACTCGATTGTAGTTCAGCTCCAGTACTTCCTTGAAGCAGCTCACACATTGGGTTTTTGTTGAAATATTATTGGACCAAGTTTTTAATCACTTGTGTACAGCACAGCTGATTAATCACTTCATCCAATGGTAATTGACAGGAAATCAATGTGTAAGCTTCCTCTAGGAAGTACTCTTTTGCCTACAATTGCGCACGTCATCTATTGTCAGTATTATTTAGGGGATTAAATGTCTACTGCTGCTGTTGGAACAAGTGGGAAAGTCAGCCCTTCATTGGCAACATGCCAGCAGGCAACCTACAGTTGCGGGCTGGAGTCTGCTTCAATGGAGCTTCCTTTGTTCCGGTTCACAAGGTTTGTTTTCTGTATTCTACATATACTCAGCAACAAAAGTTTCTGTGACACCAATATTGTTAATTATTTTTCATAAAGCAATTATGAAATTGTCATACATGGTGATATCAGACTGAAACAGTACACGTAAACACAACATTGAAATGGAAATCATGAAAATGCGAGAAAATGACTTTGCACGTGAAAATGTGCGTAAATCATGCTTGTGCATGGCAATAAAAGAGGAGAATTTTTGGAATGTTCACATTGTGCCTGATGAACGACGGAAGCATCACTTATCGAAAACACAGCCATTTCGGATCAGGAACTCTACCCTCTAAATGCCAAGACTGTCTGAAAATGATCGGTGGAGGGCCATTGGGATGATTGAATCCGGAACCTCGCAGAGGGAAGTTGCTCATCGCCTGAATGTCCACCGAAACACCATTTGGAACTTATGGCAGCGTCATCAGCAGACAAGACATGTCAGAGACCGCCCTCGCAGCGGCCGTCCACGAGTAACCACTCCCAGACAGGACAACTGGATTCGAACAACCCATCTCCGAAATCGATTCCAACCTGCAACCATAACTGCAAGAACGATACCTGGTTTGAGGCGACTGTCTGCACAGACAATCCGTCGCCGTCTCCGTCATTTTGGCATTGTCCCACGTCGGCCAGCAAGACGTCCAATACTCACAGTACAACACCGACGACTGCGTCTACAGTGGGCACAACAACATCGATGGTGGATCCAACGTCAGTGGGATCTTGTACTCTTCACTGATGAATCAAGATTCATGCTTAACCGATGTGATGGTCGTTTACGTGTATACCGTCGACGCGGAGAACGTTATGCCAACAACTGTGTTCAGGAATTTGATCGTTTTGGAGGTGGTAGTGTCATGATTTGGGGAGGGATCACGGCTAGAAACAACAGATTTGCTTGTTATTGATGGAAATCTGACAGGTCAAAGATATCGCGATGAAGTGCTACGGCCATTGGTGGTACCGTTTTTGATGCAACATGGTCCCGGAATAACGCTGCAACATGATAACGCCAGACCACACGTTGCAAGGATTGTACAGCAGTATCTGATGCAACAACATGTCAATGTCCTGCCATGGCCAGCCAGATCCCCAGACATGTCCCCAATCGAGCATCTTTGGGACGAGATGGATCGACGTTTGCGGCGGTTGGATAACCCGCCAGCTACACTCCAGGAATTGCGACAACGTCTACGTCAGATTTGGAATGACATCCCACAGCAATTTCTGGCACATCTGATTCGGTCCATGCGCCGGAGATGCGTTGCTTGCATCATGGCATGAGGAAGTCACACCCGGTATTGAAGTGTGAAGGTCACAATTGGTTAGACGTCAGACAAGTGCTTCATGACGCATGAAAATGACATTTTTCGTTTTGAGTGACGTTGGCACTGAAAAGTCAGTGTTTCTCCTGTTAAATAAACATATTGATTGCATTGAGATCTTTGCTTGTCATTTATAACATACACATAAATGGTGTCACAGAAACTTTTGTTGCTGAGTATACATTTTTCTGTATATTTATTCTCTCTGGAAAATTTGTCAGTTAGACATGTAAAATAATGAAGTTATGGATTAGTGTGGTGCTTCGTTTTCTTTTGCAGGTACAAACACCAGAGTAAACTTCTGCAGCCTCGAATCCTACGACAGTGGAGGGCAGAGCAGCAGCGTGTGATTCGACAGGCAAAGCAGTCCGGCAGTCCGGTCACCTATATGACGTGCACAGATTCACCTGTTTTCTCACTTTTAATTAACTTATTGTCTATAAGAAATAATCAATGCTGAATAAGATTTCATCACCTGTGACACATGCACTGCATTTCCTATTCCTGGTAATGCAGCATCAAATTTTACAATTAAAGTCCACACAAGTACAATATTGATCTTACAGTAATGTAAACATAAAATATACAACCCAACATTATGGTAAGTAGATAACTTTAAAACCAGCTACACTCACCGGCTATACACACCAATGATTTACTATTCTCTCATCTCATTTCCCCTGGGTCATTGTGCAAAGTATGGGTCTTACACGACAGTGATCCTGGACACGAACAGGGTCGCGGACATCCACTTAGTCCAGGTAAAGTGTAATTATAGTTGTGACATTATTCATAATATTTAGTCTGATGTCTGTCTTTTCAGGATTAACGTTAGACACACTACAGTTTCTGCATCTGAGAGATAGTAATGACTCTTATTAACGTGTTTATTTCAGTGTTACATGCCACGTTTTTTTTTTCTTTTTCTGTGTCTCTCTGCTTTCCCTTGTGCTGCTGAGTTCTCTATTGGTCCAGGTCCCTGCCAGTCATCATTGGTATCATCGTGTGTGTTTTGATAAATATTTTAATTAATTAATAAATCAATTTTTATTCATAGTTTTGTATTCCCTCCTTTTCTTTGTATGATTTGTTTTTATAATTGTCCATTTGTGCACTCGGCCCCACCGAAAATGAGGGTCTCCCTCAGTGGGCTCCGAGTTTAAATAAAGGCTTGAATTGAATTGATCTGAGGTTTGTTTTGACCACACTGAGGCAGGGGAAGGGTAAGACAGAGGCCTCGATACACTTGCACGTAGGAAGAACTCTTGTTAGACACACTAGTTTCGGAGTGCTTGCCAGCTGCTGCTGTATTTTGTTTTGTGTAGTTAGAGTAGTTAGATAGGCTTTTTCATTGTGTATATATGAAAAAGCAGTTAGCTAGCTTCCCCTTTTTTGGTTTCTAGTAAGCGGTATTTGGTTTTGTTCATTTCTTTTCTTGGACAACACTCAGGTCCGCAGACCTTAGATTTGTGTTTTCCTTTGTGCTGTAAATAATGTAAATATTGTGTATATACCTTTTTGCACCAGTAAACACCATTGCACTTTATTATCCCCCGCCAACACGAAGTGGGAGGGGGATATAGGTTTGACCTCCGTCCGTCCGTCAGTCCGTGCGTCCGAGATAAAGGGGACAGCTTTACTCAGAAACTACTACAGATACAGCAACCAAATTTGGTGTGTAGCTTCAGACCATAAAGGCCTTGATTGAGTTCGAAAATGAGAAGCGCACGATTGGCGGGGGATGTTGTAGACCATGTCGACTTGTTTATTCTGGACTCTGTGTTTATATTTTGCCTCCCCTTTTATATGTGCTTAGTTGTGGCCCGATCGGGCTTAATCTATTCTACACCAACCCGGCTAACGCCAAAGTGCGAGCCAAGCTTCCTTAGGTGCCTGGGCTCGTAACACAGAAACAAGGTTGGTAACAGCCAGAGAATGGAGGAGAAGGGCTTTGAGAGAAGCCTTGACTTCCTGAAGTCTGAAGGGCTGAAAATGGGAGCCATTGTCACAGATTGCCACCCGTCAATCGGGAAGTACATGAGGGAGCGGTGACCTTTTATTAGGCACCTCTGCGACACCTGGCATATTGCAAAAGGCATTTTCCTTGTCAGTAACTGCTACTACGCCATGCGAAAAATGCAATATCTAAGGATTACCTAATGCTATCTTGTTTACTCTCACAATGTAAAGTAACAACTGTAGTAGTGATTTGAATGGTATTTTACATGTGAATAAATTCACTGGGTGTAAAGCACCAAATGATGTTTGAGAGTATGGTTAACACTATAAAAGCGATGGAGGTGAAGGGCTGTGAGGATGTGCAACTCTGGAGGAATACTGCCAATAATCACTTCTACTGCTGTGGCTCTTCCTCCAAGACTCCCCAAGAGGCCGTGGCAAAGTGGACGTCGATTGCGAACCACATCCACAATGTGCATCGCCATGACAACGCGCTCTATCCCAAGTGTCAACACCCACCTCTTGAAAGAGAATGGCTGCAGCCACAAAAACATATTTCCGCCTATATTTATGACATACTGAGCATTATCAAAACTGAAATTTGAATGATTGTGAAAATGATTAACAATGAGGAGCATGTAATATCATGAGAAATGTGATCCCTCTAGCCTACATTGTATTTCTGGAAACCTTCTGCTTTTTCCAACAATCCAAAATTCTCAAACTCCTTGTATTGTCATTGCTTCTTTTGATCTACTTCACTGATACCAAGGCTTCTGAGACGCTCTGTGACATAATGCAGGCAACACGACTGCTAAAGGGCATCGAGCACATGAGCCCTCGATTTCAGACCTCCGCCATTGATGATGAGGCTATGGAAACCTTCAGTGGCGTACTGTAATCCTCGTGGGCCCGAGTGCAGACCTCACGACACGGGCCCACCCCCCCTGTCTACAAGCAGCTGCACATACATGTTTTTTTCCACAATGAATGAAGGAGATTATTGTCACAGTATTACATTTTAGCACGCTTTTCTAAGTTTTATAGGGCCTACGTACAACACACACTAAGGGTTACTACACTATTTAATTCTATAATATTAAGTTTCCTATTTATTTCTTAAAATTATCTTAATAATGGTCATCATCAAGAACAATAAGGTATAATGAGCAAATGAACGACACATTAACATAACTTTATTGGGATTATCTGAAATTTTGTGAACAGCAAGGAATTGTAGGAGCAATACTCAGCAAGCGAGTGGACATCGTAAAAACAGTTGATTTGCACTCATGCAGAAAAGGGGAGAGCGGCTTTTAAGACTCTTATAGCTATGAAACGAAATGCGCTTAATTTTGGCACCTCGGCCAACCTTTTCTCCTGCTCCTTACGCTCTTGCTGCTTCCTGCATAAATACTTCATTTGTAGCCTATCTTGCATGAAAGATTAAACCATAGACTGTCCTTGGATTAAACGATCGTACCGTGACATCGTCACGTGGGTGATCTATGGAATGTTGTACATTACCCAGAAACACTTGCAATGACAATATCAACAGTAGAATAAACGTATCATCGTTTGTTTTATTAAGCATTTTCCAAAAAGAAATCTAAATTATTTCATGTTATAACGACTTTTGTTCAGTGAAAATTATGAGTAATGTACCTGTTCCATGATGACATCGACTTGCCAGCACCATGACTGAGAAATTAATGCAGTTGCAGTGGTTTAAATATCCAGTAGCATTGATTATCATTTTATTGATTATCATTTTATTACTTGTAGGTTTAGGTTAGTATGAGAGATGTGACAATGTAAGATACCTCCGCTAACATCTTTCAGAACCCAACGGTGCCCATCAACGGCCGTTGAACTCCCTGCATTGCCTATTGTTACACCACTGCTCATCATACGCTTTGCGCCCAAACACATTCTTGGTGATGTTGTCCAGATAAGATATTTTTTTCAATTTGGATTGAATTTACCAAATTAAATGCTTTTGAATGAATTGTAGTCAAGCTTGACTACCACCCCTCATTCTTTACTTTATGGCATATTTGCAGAACGCTCCTTGCAGTGTTGCATTACAGTGAGAATGCTGACCGTGGATATGCAGCCAAAGCTGATGGCTGTGGTCGCACTGCAATGGCCTAAACACAAAAAGGGAGAATTCTCAGTCCTCCGCAAACGTAGTACCCCCACATACAGTAAGTCCAGAAATAACAAGCCATTCATGATTTAGACATTGTCCTACTACGATTGACAAGAACAGCAGCAGCCATTTCATGCCTAGTACACAAACACTGACAATAATGCAATAACAAAAAATTGTGCACCCACTCATGGCATTTTATAGAGCACTCACACCATAACATTCACAAGACCTCCTCACAGTAGACGATCGTGGGATATGAGTATATTGTAAACATCAATACTAATTTTTTTCCCTAAGGGAGACAATAAAGGCTAACCTAACCTAACCTTTTTTGTTTCCTCTGTAGACTACTTGGATACCCTGCAAAAGTTGCTTTTTGAAGAGGGAGTCGTTGATCCTGGTCCCTTCCAGGAACTCAAGGACCAGGTGGAGGTACCTGAGAACATCAATGCAGCCTTTGAGAGGCCCGATCCAAACAAGGCTGTTGCCCTCCCCTGGTCCCGTTTCACCCAGGGGGAGCAGCAGTGAGGGATCCACTCCCACCGGTCAGCAGGGCTTTCACACCAGCCCCTTGTCTGATTAATGCCATGTTCTGAATGCAAAGTGTCAAAGGCTCCATAAACTGCAATGAAATTGAAATGAAGTCTACGGACTTGGAATGCATGGCAATAAGAATTACTTTATCCACGAATATGTCCTTCACTGTCATGTGCATATATAGACCACCCTCATCAAACATTATGTTTTATGAACATTTAAGAAATACTTTGAAGGAAATGAACACATACAAAGAAATAATTTTACTTGGCGATGTTAACATAAACTGGGCTGATAAGTCAGTTAGAAAAAAGCTTAAAGATTTAACAAATCAGTTTAACCTCACTCAACTAATTCAAGGCCCTACCAGAATCACACCAACATCTCAAACACAAATTGATTTAATATTTACTAATAAGCCTGAGGGAATAATAAAAACATTTAATTTTTTAACTGGAATATCAGACCATAAATTAACATTGTTATCAAGGAAATTAACGAAACAAAGGTTTATGTATCGACAGGAAAGGAGAACGTCTAACATTATACCTAAAAGGCTTATTAGTGAATTTGAATGCCAGTTTAAGCAACAGAATTGGAATGCGATTCTGTCAACTAGGGAGATTGAAAATGCCTCTGAGAACCTAATGACTACCATTAACAAGATTTAAGGTGAGTTTAGTAAAAATGCTACATTTTCAAGAAAAAAGCTAAATCTCGGGTTGATGAGCAACTTTGGGCCTTACTGCATCAAAGGGATCATGCATTGAAAATTGCACTTAAATCCGGGTTAGCATGTGATAGGAGAACCTTTCAGCAGCTACGTAACAAAGTTGTTCATGACTTGAGGAAGGCTAAAGCTAATTTCTTTATTAATATTATTAACGAATCAAAAGGGAACTCCAGGAAAACATGGCAAAACATTAATAGAGCACTTAAGAAAGACAGTAATAAAAAATACACTGAGTATGAATTGCAAGTGCAGGGGACCCTTACAAGGGATAAAGTCCAAATTTCCTCTATGTTCAATGGCTACTTTATTGACTCAGTTCAGGATCTAGCATTAGGTTTTGGTGCAAGAGAGAAAGCCATTACATAGGTGAAAGATGATATGCCATCCTTTTATATGTTAGAAGTGTCAGAAGCGTCTGTAACTAAAATCCTGAAGCAATTTAAAAATTCCAGGGCAAAAGATATTTTTGACTGTGATTGTGCATTTGTTAAAAAGTACACAAATATTCTCTGTACTCCTATCACTCACCTGGTCAATTTATCCATTACACAAAGTTACTTTCCTACTGCCTGGAAGACAGCAGTAATAACCCCCATCTTTAAGTCTGCGGATGCCACCAATGTTACTAATTATAGGCCTATTAGCATCCTTCCCACCATCTCTGAAGTAACTGAAAGAGTTGTGTGTGACCAGTTGATGGCCTATTTAGAAGGCCGCTCCCTACTGCACCCTATGCAGTTTGGATTTCGGACCATTCAACAGAAACGGCCCTTTGTTACTTTATAGAACAAATAAAATCTAAGCTTGACGGAGGTGGTGTAGTTGGTGCTGTCTTCCTGGATTTCAGGAAGGCGTTTGACACAGTTAACCACAACGTTTTGTTATCCGAACTCTCACAGCTTGATTTCTCTGCTACTGCTTTGACATGGATGGAATCATATCTAGATTCTAGAAAGCAGCGCACAAGATTTACTGACACATGCTCCACCCTGTCTAATAGCACAACTGGAGTCCCCCAGGGATCAATTTTAGGACCAATTTTGTTTAGTCTATATATTAATGATTTACCTTTGATTTGTCCAGATGTTCAAATGCAAATGTATGCAGATGATACAGTTATTTTTGTCCATGCCAAAACTAGAGAGCAAGCTGCACTAAAACTTACCTCAGCCTTAAACAAGGTGTCAGATTGGCTGACACATGACTGTCTTACTCTCAATGTGGGCAAGACAGTGACTATATACTTTTCCATCAAGAGATGTGATGTAAGCCAGCAACCTGACATCTTTGTTAAGGGAGAGGCCATAAAAACTGTTGATAACTTTAAGTATCTGGGTGTTATCATTGATTCCAATTTATCTTTTAAAAAGCACATCAAGAAGACATCCAGATGTGTTAGAGCTAGTCTAGTAAATTTTAGGCATATTAGACATCAGTTGCCAATGTCTGCTGCAAAACTGTTCTTACACTCAATGATCTTTTCACATCTGTCATACTGCTGTACAAGTTGGTCACAGGCAGGTGTGACCACCATAAAACCATTAGCGAGTCTTTACAAAATGGCTTTAAAGGTTCTGGATAAAAAGCCAAAATATTACCATCACTGTGCCATTATATCAAAATACAATTTGCGGTCCTTAGAGAGTTTTATATATTTTGCTGAAATGTGATTATTGTATAAACGTATCCATGATCTAGCACCACCACCTCTTAAGGCAGTGTGTATCACTCAGCAGAGACAAACTAAGAGTCTCAAGGTCCTCTGTGAGAGGTGATTGCTATGTGGGTTACAGGAAAACCTCTTTTGGTCAATCAGCTTTTTCTGTTAGTGTAGTTGAAAAATGGAATGCAATTGCAGTTCATATTAGAAACAGTCCAAGCTTTTACCAGTTTAAATTATCGTTAAAGGCATGACTCAAGGCTAATCAAATATGTGATCACTAATCAATGTGCTGTCTTACAGTAAGCATTGTCATATGGTATGTGTACCCTTGTATGTATATTGCTTTTATGAGATGATGTGATAGTATATGTTTTATATGCTTTAAATGTATATGTTATAAAGTATATGTTTTAGTATAATGTATGTTTCTAGAATGATGTTGCTACTTTAGTGTGTATCTTGTAGTGGCAACAGTAGGGTAAGTGTGTGTATGTTTGTGTTTTATCGCTCCCTGTCCCGGGGCCACAGATGCAAATTAGCTTCCTAGCTAACTCTGGTACTGGAGTTGTCTTGTACATGGTCCCTGTCAAATAAGCTAATAAACTAAACTAAACTAAACTAAACTAAATTAGTGGGCTAACTACTCCAACGTTGCCTCTATCTGAGGTACTTTAGGTCATGTTTTCGACTGATGAAACACAAAATAAACTGTTAAAAATCTCTGCAAAAGATAACAATCTGGTTTTATCTGCATTACAGTCAACCTGCCACCACACAGCAAGAAGGTTGTGAGTTCGAATCCAGCCCAGGGCCTTTCTATGTGGAGTTTGTATGTTCTCCCCGAGTTCGCGTGGTTTCATCCTGGTACTCTGGTTTCTCCCACCCAGAAAAACATGCATTACAGGAACACTCCAACCAGTAACCCTGACCAAGGTTCTGGCTTTAGAACTGGAGTTGGTCCCCAGGTGCTGCTCTGTGGCTGCCCACTGCTCCTAACTATAGGATGGGTTAAATTCAGGGGACAAATGACCCCACAGGGTTCAAGAAAGTGTATCTCATGTATGGTGACAAAAGGCTGAGCATAGCTTTTGCAAGGGAATATAACACTTATTGTGAAATAATTCAAACCCTTTGTGAGCGAAAGCAAAAGCTTTGCGAGGGAACACAAACTTATCTCTTCTAAAAAATTTCTGCCATGACCCTTTGGAGATTTTGCAAGAAAAAGATTGACTGTATCTAATTGCTCAATTTCTTTTCTTTGTGAAAAATAATTGTGTGAGTCTGCTTTGATGAATGTTGTGGTTTCCTGTGTATGACCTTACACCAGGTTACAAAGTCTCACTTGTGCTCCAGTAGGCCGACTGCATTGCGTCACTTGTTTGTCTGGGATGCACTTCGTGGATTGCATCAGTGACAAATAATATATTGTTAGAACAGGGATGGGGGGGCACCCATCTACCCCTCCTTTTAGCCCCTCCTCTGTTTTACTGCGGATCTGTTTGTGACATCACAAACTCACTCTGCAAACCCAACCCCCCTATATGTGAGTCCTCTTGCACACCCACCCATCCTTAAATGTAATCCTGTGGTGACAGGGTATTGTACAGTCACTGCAAATGCTGTTGTTCCCTTGATGGATTTGTGACTGACTGTCATCTGCACTGCTTACTGACCACAAAAATGTATATATTTACATGAACTGAGACTTATATTGAATAAAAACATAACCCTCCTGGACACAGGTGATCAGGATACAGGAGCCCTCTGGGCTGTCTGACCTTGAGGAGTGTTATGTCAAGCTATCGCAATTTTTCAGGTAAGTAATTCATTTTTTCAATCTGATAAACCACTCTTTCATTTCTTATGCTGTGCTTGAGAGAGAGACTTTTGCAGACAGTAAAAAATAGACCCAAAGGGCAAACAGTCTTCTGGGAACACTGTCTCCAATCTCAGGGAGCTCCAGTGCAGTTTCAAAGAGTAAAGCTGGTGTATCAGAGGAGGGGTAGTGTTCCCGAGATGGAGGTCATCTTCCCAGAAAACAAAACCTTTACCTAAGTGTAATAATGCAACAAAATTGTGCTGGCCTTCTTTGACGTAAATAAATTTTTCAAAAGAGAGACCTTAACTTTGTGCAAAATCAGCCAGTATAGGTCTTTCTCTCTCACTCTTTTGCAGTAAATGTGTTATGATGAGGAATACTTTGGAGAAAAGAATCATGTAAAATAATGCTGGAAACAGCATCAGAACATAATTTAGCCTTGCAGTCAGTTTAAATGGTGAGTTCAGTTAGGCTTGACCATGTAACTTACATTCACACTCTTTTCTAAGGATCATCAAACCAGCGAGATAAAATAAAACCAAAATGAACAGCTCTGTCATCAATTCTAGCCAGCCCTTCAACCACTCCTCTTCAGGATCCAGTCTCCAACTCTCAAACACATTTCAACTGTGCTATTTCTCACTTCTTGGGAATGTGTTTGGGTGGATTGAAAGAAGCATCAACCTTGTAGTGGGCTACCCTGCTAACATCATGGTGATGTGGCTGCTGGTCAGGGATAAGAGTGACTCTTCCACCTCCAATATCTTTATCTTCAGCCTGGCCATCGCCGATGCATTGCTCTGCGCGATGACTCCCATCTGCGTTTTTGGCGTACTTAAGCTGCAAATCTCATATTTCAATAATATCATGTGGGTTGTCACTGGAATCAAAAACAGCTCCCCACTCTTTCTCACCTGCATTTGCCTGGACCGCTATGTGGCCGTGGTCCACCCCATTGTGTTCACCAGCACCAAGGATAAGAAGATCAGAGTGACTATTTCCATGCTTGTTTGGGGGCTCATGATAGCCTATTCTCTCTGTAGGTTATTTTGGTTGGGCCTCTCAGACAAAATCTACACTGGGTTGATCCCGGCCGCCTTCATCATCATGGTTTTCTGTAATGTTTCTATCCTGTGGAGTCTAAAGACATTTGTCTTCGGCAAGGAGAAGATGCACCCCATGAAAAAGAAAGCCTTCAAAACTGTGCAAATCTATCTGGCCATTATCGTGTTTCATTACCTGCCTGTAGTTGCTGTCAAGCCCTTTAGACATAAACCTGATTTACCAGGAATATGTGACATTGAATTGATTATGTTCTCCATTATGTACCTCAGCACCACCACTGCACCCTTTCTCTACATCTTCAAGATTAGGCAGCTGCCATGGCTGAAAAACTTTCTCTGCATCTGCTGCCGAAGCCCTTCCCCTGAGTGACATAATGTAAGCCCATGAGATGTATGCTTGTGATTGTCTGTTACGTTGCATTTACTCTCTACATAAATTTTTGAAAATGAGTTCATGAAACAAAACAAGAATGTTATCTGAGTTATAAGCAAATATTTTATCTTGATTTGACTGTAATTAGGAAGGAGATGATAATTAACATAAGTATGACCATGCATATTGAATAAAAAGTGAAAATTATTTGAATCACCATGATTTCATTTCAGGCAAATTAAGCTTTTTTTGATCATTGAAAAATGAGCATGTATGATCAATCAAAGAGACCAATTTTTTATTTAATGAGGATTTGATATTTATCTTCAAACTGCCAAGTCTGTTTTATTATATCCATTTAATTTCATTATGCCAGCATGGGATGTAGTTTTGCCTCAGAAAAACCAACAGTGACCCCAGATTTTCTGGAAGTACATCATATATGCAAATAAAAATGTATTATTTTGCCTCTTCCTGTGCTTTTGCCTACGATCTGTCATGGCCCTGCCCTGCAGGCGCTCCCCCCTTCTGCTGTCTGAACCTCCACCTCAACGAGCCACAGCTGCTGCCCGTTGAGGTGGAGGTGCCGTGAAGAGTATAAAAGAGCTGCAGCTGCATTCTGTGTCTGATGGAGCCCTGTTGTTTGTTGCCGCTGCTCTCTTCTCTGGTTTTATGCTTCAAATTAAATATTTATTTATGTTTTTACTCAGCCTGTGCGTTTGGGTCCCTTGTTTGGTGCGGGTACATGGTCCCAGTGCCCGCCGGCTTATTGTCTTCTGCCGGCGAGCCCAAACCATGACACAATCAGAGAGTATATTAGTCTACAAAATGATGAGACGCATTTAACATGAAGCAAAGTGAATTGTAACCGAAAAGACACAAAAAGAATTGAAATTAAATGTAAAGTACTTGAGAAATGCCTCTCTAATATGTCTAAGGTCAGGAACGAGGAAAAGCGTCCATCACCCATCATATGGGTCTGTCCAAGCAAAAGGGCATGGAAGTGTGACATCGCCACTGTTATTTTCAAATCATAGTTTGTAACCGACACACTGAACTGAGCACACATCATGGAAGCTTAGTTTGTGTACTTTCATGACAAAATCATGAGAAGATAACTGTATTTACTGCCAAAGGGGAATTCCAATGAAAAGTTGAAAACATGCTTATGGCCCCGTATGTGATGTGGACAAAAAGAGAAGCCAAATTTTTTCATCAAAAAACATTTAGCTCGAGAATTAAATCTTTCACCACAGAAAACAACCATCCCTACACATTTAACACAAAACCCGCTGGGCAAGGTTTTGTGCCAAACCTGCAACATATTTATGATTGTATGTAGCCTATATGATTGTATGTGACTGTATTATGCAACAACTTCGACATAATGATGCTGCGGACCTTTATATGCAAAAATTTTTACTATCCAGACTTCTTTGATTTGTAATTGAATACCCCTGCTCCAGGCATACTTGTGTAGGTTCGGCAGCCCGCCTACTGCGAAGCTCGTCTCGGCAGAGTATGAGGTTGATGATGGCACGCAACCTGAAGAGGAGATTATTGCAAGAAATCCGCAAGAGATACACAAGACGTCTCCTGGGAATTAGGCAGTATCTGCTGGCCTGCATGGTTTGTGGACACCCTGCAAAAGTTGCTTTTTGAAGAGGTGGTCGTTGATCCTGGTCCCTTCCAGGGACTCAAGAACAAGGTGGAGGTACCTGAAAACCTCAATGCAGCCTTAGAGAGGCCCGATCCAAAAAAGGCTGTTGCCCTCCCCTGGCTCCGTTTCGCCCATGAGGAGCAGCAGTGAGGGATCCAGTCCCACCGGTAAGCAGGGCTTCCACACCAGCCCCTCGTCTGATTAATGCCATGTTTTGAATGCAAAGTGCCAACAGCTCTACTTTATGAGCTCGAGAGAGCATGAAAACCGAGAGAGCGCGTGAAAACCGTGGGTGTACAACTCTCAGCATCCGCTCTCAACTTCAAAATGCGCTCACAATATCAATAAACGCTCGCAATCTCACGGTGCTCGCAATTTCAACATGCTCTTACTATATCAAAAAATGCTCGCAATATCAATAAATGCTTGCAATCTCACCACACGCGTGATTTCAACACGCACTCTCAATGTCAAAAAATGCTCGCAATCTCACCGCGCTCGCAATGTCAAAAAAAATGCTCGCAATCTCACTGCGCTCGCAATGTCAAAAAATGCTCGCAATCTCAATGAATGCTCGCTTGTCGATTTGTCTTCTGAGGCTTTGGAGGTGGGACTTTTAATGCTGACCAGGAGCTTTGATTGCCTGTTTGATTTTATAACTGGTTTTCAACTACCATAAACTAGGTTACAGAAATCAAAGAGGACAACAATCTTATCGAAGCAATAAAGTTTTTCACAAAATGAAATCTTTCATTGATCCCATTTTAATATTGTTTGAAGGTATTGGTTTTACTTACTATACGTAGCTATGATTATAGCCAGCTAAATATTTCACGTTCAAAAAGCTGGCTAACATCAGTCCCTGCATGTTAATTCTTGTACTTAGCTAGCCTATTTTAGCAGCAATTTACCCATGGCTATGTCATTTACATAGCAATACTATGTTCCTGAGTTGATCTTAATTATCACTTCCTCCAAACAATATTTCTTTTCTGATGCTGACGACCCGGCCGAAAGTTATGATCTTTAGTTCGTTCATTATTTGTGTAGGTTTCTTGACAAGCTAACCTAATGCCGTGACAAGTAGCAGTGTTTTAACATTTGCAGTACATTCCATTATGAGCTATTGGCACGCTATGGTTTTGATAGGATGATATGGTTCGGAAATATTCACCACATTCAGGAGAATGCTTTCAACGTCTCTCAGCCTTTAATCACAACTGGATGCCGTTTGAGCAAATGAGTAATAGACATGAGCTATCAATGCTGCTGTACACAAGTAGCCTACAATGTTAACTGTTCAGTAAATTAAGAGTGTTTATGTGCTGTATTAAAAAGCCTTTGCCCCCTTACACTTTCACTGCTCTCATTGCAAACTGGCATCTATTTATGCCTAAAATATTTAAATGAAATTAGGACTATTTTATTTATTTGTAACATCAAATTAGTCTACCCCAGATAGCAAGCACCTCCTCTCCGGATCTGCCCCGGCTCTGAGCTGGATCAGCTGGAGTCGGCACAGAGCCGGGGCAGATCCAGAGGGGAGGTGCTTGCTATCTGGCGCAGTACATATAACTCACTTGCTCAAATGGCATCGAGTTGTAATTATAGGCTAAGATACGTTGAAAGCATTAACCTGAGTATAGCGAATATTTCCGAACCATATCATCCCAACAAAGCAAAAGCCTACACAATGACGACACCATAGTGTCCCAATAGCTTAAAATAGAATATTGCAAATATTAAAAAGATGCTATGTCATGACTTTAGCTTAATTTTTTGACATTGCGAGCGCGGTGAGATTGCGAGCATTTTTTGACATTGTGAGCGCGTGTCGAAATCACGCGTGTGGTGAGATTACTAGCATTTATTGATATTGTGAGCGCATTTTGAAGTTGAGAGCGGATACTGAGGGTCGTACACCCACGGTTTTCACGCGCTCTCTCGATTTTCGTGCCCTCGAGTTTTGAGACTAATTTAACGCCATAACCCTCCCCCACTTCCGGACCCCACACACTCTCGGTATCGGCCCCCGCCAGGTAACCCAGTCAGCCACTCTTTCCCTCCAAGAATGATTAGATAAGATGAATTTTTTTCATGTTGCGCCTTTCATAGAAAATCGCAGTGTCTGCGATACTCGGCCTGCAGCCTCGTACCTACGACCGAATCACAGCAGTGCTGATATCCCATGATATCACACTCCCACTTGTGTCCCATTGCTGAATTACTGCATCAGACATTATTATACAATGACTCCAGCGAGCTTCCTTTTAATCCCTTCTCTTTCACACACAGTTGGTGAGCAGTATTACAGAACATAACTGGGACTCTTTACTCATGATGGAGCAGAGAACCATGTCTCTCGACTGAGAAGCTACACTGGTGAATAGTTAAACAACTCTTACCCTCCCTATTAATGAATCGTAACAATCATTCTGTATCTCTCTCCCTCCCCCTCTGAGGTCAAGAGTTGCCCCGGTGAGAGTACATGTTCAGCCAGAAAGCTGGGGAACCTGGACTCTTCGAGTGGGATCACCATCAATTTAAAGGCATTCAATATGCTATGTGGGTTGTGTAAAGGCATAATCAATGTAAGCAATGATCCATTACTTTACATTAGACATTATTTTTGTATTATATCTGAATTAGTTGTGTAGAAAATCTTCTGCAGAATTCACATTCAGGCTAGTGTTGGTGCAAGAATGTTATACAGTCAGGCCTGAGTTCCGCCTTGACCTCATTACATTTTTCCATTACCTATAAAAGTGAAAAGGCTGACGACAATGGATGTTTTTGGAAAGGTCTAACATAGAAAGGTAGTGATGGATTTGTAAGCTGTTAAGTGTTGGTTATCTAGCCACAACCCTGAGTAACCTCCCTACAGCACACCTCTCCAGCTATGATCATTTTGATGCCGGTAGTATCAGGACGAGAGACGAGCAATAATGCTTTGTGTTGTCCGTCTCTTATTGGGCTAATGTGAACCTAATAAAAAGTGTGACTATTCAACATTAAATTTCAATGGTAAAGATTTGACTTTGTCCCATTACACAAGACAACAATAATAATAGACAATAATAGAATTGTGAATTGTGAATCAATTACTTAGCCCATTTATTTTAGCAGTGACTAACGGCCCAGTATTCATGAGGATGAAAATAAGCATAAACACCTTTTATACTATATATAGAAATTTGCTTTTCATCTCTGAACTGGTCCTGTAGAAATTCTACTGCAGACATGACATTCAGACAAGTGTTGTACACCAAGACTTGCTCTTGCCATGTATTACACCCCGATTGAGTGATTTGTAAAGTCCAACTTTCTCTTAAATGTTGTGCATATACACCTGTAAAGTCCTCTAGTTCTTTGGCAATAAAAGTGAATATGTGAATCCCACTGTATTGCCATAATGATTTGATAATCTACAGTAAATGCATATTTGTTTGAATTTACATGATTACAATCAACTTAATAATTCTTCATGTAAAATTTCAAGAACATAAAGAACATTATGGGGAAAAAGCAGCACAGGACAGCAAACTGACTTCTCTATCCTGTGATAAAGGCTAACCATTCTAATTTCCCAGGGATCATTGCATCATTATGATCACTTCAGTCCAGCAAACTGACTGGATAGACTAGAGTTACATGGTCACGTATAGTCGACAGCAGGGGGCCGAAGTTGATGACTGGAGCTTTGTTGGAGGTGAACTGTTCTAATGTAACCAGGGGTTGCTGTCACCATTCTGATACAGGACTTAGATGTAAAAAAAAAAGAGAAGGACATAATGTAGCTGTAGTGACAGGAACACCTGGAGGTGAGGGCTGTGCACGTGAATGAACGTGGATGGTGGTGTGGAAAGCTATCATGAGTAAGTCATGAGGTTGAATGAGGTTGCCCAAACACATGCTCACAAAATAATACACAGAGCACACAAACACATCCATGTGTGCATGGACATCCACGAATACATACACAACACGCCTGCCCTGTACCTCAGCAGTATCCGTGGCTCTACCCCCAGAGATGTAGGCTAGGAATTGAAACTGTGTGTGTGTGTGTACCTGTTAGCCGTAAGGGACTCGATTATCGTCTCCTATTCCTCTGTGCTGGAGACAAACACAGAAACCTACAGTTCATTTCACTAAGTTACCTAACACAGACTATAGCAAGTACGAATATATAAGACATTAACAGACATATGCTCACATGAAAAGGAGGATGATTTGGCGGTAACTGGAAGCCAGTGTAGCCTTCCTCTGAAGGAGCTGGGAATGCAGCCCCGATCCGCTTCACCACACATGATGGGACGGTAACCCTGTATCGTGCCCCCAGGTAGCCCCAACACCACTTTACAAAGATGTGGTTTGTGGTGTGATGCCACCATCTAAACAGAAAATGTTTGACATAAGAATGCCCCAATAAGACTGAGTAGATCATAGATGGCTTGTTGCTTAACAGGAAATAATTTACTTTTTAGTTAAGCAGTATTTAAAATCATGAAATGCAGCATCAGTCAGGTGAGTGAAGCGCAGAGCAGGTTACTGACAACTGTTCTATAACATTACTTTCACTTACTCATTCTCGGAGAATTGTGTCTGGTCCTTGTCGTAATGGTTCTGCACAATGGTCTCGTCCTCGGTCTGCAGCACCCAAGGGTCCAGACACACGCTCGAAGGCTGTATGTTGGGTGATACAAACCAGCACTGGTAACCCCACATCTGCAGACTCCTCACATTTTTCCATTACCTATAGAAGAGAGAAAAGGTTCTTCTTCAACTTCAATGGATGTTCATCACATCCCATAATTCAAAATAAATTCCTGTCTCTGATCTTGGATATCATCTATCTCTAGTCCTTCTCTATTGGACTAATTCATACTTGCAAAGTGGGAAGTGCTGTAGGCTATATGTCAATAATGGTCAAGGCTCTCTGGCAGGGCAGTCCTCACCTGTTGTTTTGAACACGTCTAACACAGAAAGGTGGTGATGGATACTGTAAGATATTGAGTTGAGTGCTGATTACCAGCTTTCCTTCTCTAACCACAAACCTGATCAATCTCCTTACAGCGCACTTTCTCACGACCTGAGGGCATGTTGGTGCAGTTGTTACTGGAACACCTGGATGGAGGCAAAAGCAGTAATGCTCGGTATTATCCTACGTCTCTTACTGGGCTAACCAAAGCAAAAGTACATGCAGTCTAATATTATACATCATGGTAAAGATTCAGCTTTGCCCCGTCACACAAGATAGCAGAACAATAATAGTAATAAATAGGCTACATACACACAATTCTTTCATTTACTTGTCCCAGTGAGGTACGTTACCATTGATCAACGTCCCAGTGCCCAGGGGGATGAACATCATCTTCCGCTGGACCGGTGCGAAGGGCTCAAACATGTACGGCTGTACACCTAGACCCCTGCCTCAACTTCCTCGTGCTCATCATCTTCCTCAAACTCCTGGAATTCGGGATCTTCTTCCAAGTACGAGGGGTATGACGGAGGAGACTCATCCACCACCACTGACACAAAACTCTCCTCCGCTCTCCTCCTCCAGCTCCGCCTCTCCTCCACTCTCCTCCACCAGCTCCGCCTCTCCTCCGCTCTCCTCCTCCAGCTCCGCCTCTCCTCCGCTCTCCTCCTCCAGCTCCGCCTCTCCTCCGCACTCCTCCTCCAGCTTCGCCTCTCCTCCACTCTCCTCCTCCAGCTCTGCCTCTCCTCCACTCTCCTCCTCCAGCTCTGCCTCTCCTCCACTCTCCTCCTCCAGCTCCGCCTCTCCTCCACTCTCCGCCTCTCCTCCACTCTCTTCCTCCAGCTCCGCCTCTCCTCCACTCTCCTCCTCCAGCTCTGCCTCTCCTCCGCTCTCCTCCTCCAGCTCTGCCTCTCCTCCGCTCTCCTCCTCCAGCTCTGCCTCTCCTACGCTCTCCTCCTCCAGCTCCGCCTCTCCTCCACTCTCCTCCTCCAGCTCTGCCTCTCCTCCACTCTCCTCCTCCAGCTCCTCCTCTCCTCCACTCTCCTCCTCCAGCTTCGCCTCTCCTCCGCTCTCCTCCTCCAGCTCCGCCTCTCCTCCGCTCTCCTCCTCCAGCTCTGCCTCTCCTCCGCTCTCCTCCTCCAGCTCCGCCTCTCCTCCGCTCTCCTCCTCCAGCTCTGCCTCTCCTCCGCTCTCCTCCTCCAGCTCCGCCTCCTCCACTCTCCTCCTCCAGCTCTGCCTCTCCTCCACTCTCCTCCTCCAGCTCCGCCTCTCCTCCACTCTCCTCCTCTAGCTTCGCCTCTCCTCCACTCTCCTCCTCCAGCTCCGCCTCTCCTCCGCTCTCCTCCTCCAGCTTCGCCTCTCCTCCACTCTCCTCCTCTAGCTTCGCCTCTCCTCCACTCTCCTCCTCCAGCTCCGCCTCTCCTCCGCTCTCCTCCTCCAGCTTTGCCTCTTTTCGACTCTCCTCCTCCAGCTCCTCCTCTCCTCCACTCTCCTCCTCTAGCTTCGCCTCTCCTCCACTCTCCTCCTCCAGCTCCGCCTCTCCTCCGCTCTCCTCCTCCAGCTCCGCCTCTCCTCCACTCTCCTCCTCCAGCTCTGCCTCTCCTCCACTCTCCTCCTCCAGATCCCTGCCATCCATCATCTTGCCTAGCTAACAGTTAGCTACATTAGCTAAACACACCCGGGCACGCACACACACTCACACACACCGAGCTAGACAACATCCAATCAAATTCCTTCAAAACACTCTGTCCCGCCCCAAACATTGGATATCCTGCCCATTCAAATTTGTTTTCCTAACTCCTAAGCTCTATGTTGTAAGGTTTTTTCCTTGTAGTCCCCCACCTTTTTGTCGTTGAATTGGAGGTGAAGGCAGAGTATTTAAGAGCTGCTATTGCCAGTGGGCGGTTGCAGCTACATTCTGAGACTTTAGCCCTGCTGTTTTGTGCTGCTGCTCCCCTGATCTTGTGTCTATTTTTAATATTTATTAAATGTTCTTTTATTTTTGTATCAGCCTGTGCCTGAGGGTCCTTCATCAGCCTTTGGTCCTATGGTCCCTGTGCCCGCCGGATTGCAAGTTGCAGGTTTTCCCATCCTCTGTCCTGCAAGCTTTTGTCGTGTCCTATCTGTGACTTGTTCCGACATCCATTGTTGTTGACAACATGAGAAAACTGCCAATTGGTTGCCAAACACAGGGATATATTCAGCTCTATGGTCATGTGACATGACACAAAACACAGCTGTATCGATCTGGAAATAATAAAACCTTTCCAGTAATTTTAATAGATTATCTTGTTTGGCCATAGAAAATGTAAAAAGACAGTTCTGACAATTGAAAAAGACAGTATCTCAAAAATGTGTTCATTATTTAGTAACACAATAGCACATTATTTGCAAGTTATAAAACACCCATGAAAAAATAATAATTTCCCCAAAAAAACTGTTACCTTCGGCATTTTAATTCTCCTTATGCTGTCTTCAGGCACATCATCAGAACTCAAAAATCTTCAAACTTACCCTCCATGGCTGCTAAAAGGAAAGTAAACAGACTATGATAACTTGTCCAAATTTATATTTCAGGACAAGAAACCACAGGGCAATGAACGACATGTATTTTGTCAAAAGCAGGTTAATTGTCGTGATTGTAGCGTTACCATTGAAAACACAAATTTTCAATGAGCTGTCCTTTAAATGACAATGTTTGTGAGCAGTGGCTGAAAAAGTAATCAACTGAGACAGCACATGGAAAAATAGCCCCAAACCTCACACCCCACAGCAGTTTTCGGAAAGAGCTAGTTAGCGGTCGGAACCTACCATGTTCATGAACTGCAGTTTTCAGTGACTGTGCCCATAAATAACGCTGATTTGCTCCCTACACGCAAACATGAAGGAGATATTCTTATCCTACCGCAAATAGGCATTGACTCATGCAATGAAGACGATAAAAATATACAGTAGCCTATATTTAATGCTAATTGAAGCAACCATTTCACTTCAAGCAATGGGATGTGCAATAAGGAGCTTCTATAAGATGCTAAGAAACTGATAACAGCTAGAAGCTAAAAATTTAACAGCATGAAATAATCAGCAACTTTGTAAAAACAGGTGAAACTACAGTTAAGATACTCAAAACACATACAGAAACGCCAAACAAAAATAATATGTCCAACTGTTCAACTTACATACAATTTCCCATTTCATACATTTTCAGGCACCCTGTAGCCCAGCAAATTAGTGGGCGAACTACTCTAACGTTGCCTCTATCTGAGGTACTTTAGGTCATGTTTTCTACTGATGACACACAAAATAAACTGTTAAAAATCACTGCAAAAGATTACAATCTGGTTTTATCTGCATTACAGTCAACCTGCCACCTCACAGCAAGAAGGTTGTGAGTTCGAATCCAGCCCAGGGCCTTTCTATGTGGAGTTTGTATGTTCTCCCCGAGTTCGCGTGGGTTTCATCCTGGTACTCTGGTTTCCCCCACCCAGAAAAACATGCATTACAGGAATACTCCAACCAGTAACCCTGACCAAAGTTCTGGCTTTAGAACTGGAGTTGGTCCCCAGGTGCTGCTCTGTGGCTGCCCACTGCTCCTAACTATAGGATGGGTTAAATTCGGAGGACAAATTACCCCACAGGGTTTAATAAAGTGTATCTCATGTATGGTGACAAAAGGCTGAGCATAACTTTTGCCAGGGAATATAACACTTATTGTGAGATAATTCAAACCCGAAAGCAAAATCTTTGCAAGGGAACACAAATGTATCTCTTCTAAAAAATGTCTGCCATGACCCTTTGGAGATTTTGCAAGAAATAGATTGACTGTATCTAATTGCTCAATTTCTTTTCTTTGTGAAAAATAATTGTGTGAGTCTGCTTTGATGAACCTTGTGGTTTCATGTGTAAGACCTTACACCAGGTTACAGTCTCACCTGTGCTCCAGTAGGCCGACTGCGTCACTTGTTTGTCTGGGATGCACTTCTTGGATTGCATCACTGACAAATAGTATATTGTTAGAACAGGGATGGGGGGGCACTCATCTACCCCTCCTTTTAGCCCCTCCTCTGTTTTACTGCAGATCTTTTTGTCACATCACAAACTCACTCTGCAAACCCAACCCCCCTATATTTGAGTCCTCTTGCACACCCACCCATCCTTAAATATAATCCTGTGCTGACAGGGTATTGTACAGTCACTGCAAATGCTGCTGTTCCCTCAATGGATTTGTAAATATATATCATCTGGACTACTTTTGTACCGCTAAAATGTATATATTTACATGAACTGGAACTTATAATATTGAATAAAAACATAACCCTCCTGGACACAGGTGATCAGGATACAGGGGCCTTCTGGGCTGTCTGACCTTGAGGAGTGTTATGTTGAGCTATTGCAGTTTCTCAGGTAAGTTATTCATTCTTTCAATCTGATAAACACTCTTTCATTTCTCATGTTGTGCTTGAGGGAGGGACTTTTGCAGACAGTAAAAAATAGACCCAAAGGGAAAACCTTGTCTTCTGGGAACACTGTCTCCAATCTCAGGGAGCTACAGTGCAGTTTCAAAGAATAAAGCTGGTGTATCAGAGGAGAGGTGGTTTTCCCTGGATGGAGGTCGTCTTCCCAGAAAACAAAACCTTTCCCTCAGTGTAATAATGCAACAAAATTGTGCTGGCCTTTTTTGACGTTAATAAATTTTTCAAAAGAGAGACCTTAACTTTGTGCAAAATCAGCCAGTATGGGTCGTTGTCTATCTCTCTTATGCAGTAAATGTGTTATGATGAGGAATACTTTGGAAAAAAGAATCATGTAAAATAATGTTTGAATCAGCTTAAGGACATCATTTAGCCTTGCAGTCAGTTTAAGTGGTGAGTTCAGTTAGGCTTGACCATGTAACTAACATTCACACTCTTTTCTAAGGATCATCAAACCAGCGAGATAAAATAAAACCAAAATGAACAGCTTTGTCATCAATTCTAGCCAGCCCTTCAACCACTCCTCTTCAGGACCCAGTTTCCAACTCTCAGTCATATATGAACTGTGCTTTTACTCACTTTTTGGGAATGTGTTTGGGTGGATTGAAAGAAGCATCAACTTTGTAGTGGGCTACCCTGCTAACATCATGGTGATGTGGCTGGTGGCCAAAGAGAAGAGTGACTCTTCCACCTCCAATATCTTTATCTTCAGCCTGGCCATCGCCGATGCTTTGCTCTGTGTGATGAGCCCCATCTGCACCTTTGGCTCTCTTCTGTTTCATATCTCCTATTTCGGTGCTTTGGCACACTTCATCACTGGGATCAAAAACAGCTCCCCACTCTTTCTCACCTGCATTTGCCTGGACCGCTATGTGGCCGTGGTCCACCCCATTGTGTTCACCAGCATCAAGGATAAGAAAATCAGAGTGACTATTTCCATGCTTGTTTGGGGGCTCATGATAGCCTATTCCGTCAGTAGGTTACTTTGGTTGGGCCTCTCAGATAAAATCTTAACTGGGTTGATCCCGGCCGCCTTCATCATCATGGTTTTCTGTAATGTTTCTATCCTGTGGAGTCTAAAGACATCAGTCTTCGGCAAGGAGAAGATGCACCCCATGAAAAAGAAAGCTTTCAAAACCGTGCAAATCTATCTGGCCATCATCGTGTTTCATTACCTGCCTATAGTTGCTGTAAAGCCCTTGAGACATACACCTGAGTTCCAAGGGATGTGTGGCACTGAGTTGGTTGTGTTTTCAATTATGTACTTCAGTACCACCACTGCACCCCTCCTCTACATCTTCAAGATTAACCAGCAGCCGTGGCTGAAAAACTTTCTCTGCATCTGCTGTCGAAGCCCTTCCCCTGAGTGACATAATGTAAGCACATGAGATGTATGCTTGTGATTGTCTGTTACGTTGCATTTACTCTCTATATTAATTTTTGAAAATGAGGTCATGAAACGAAGCAAGAATGTTATCTGAGTTATAGGCAAATATATTATCTTTGATTTGACTGTAATTAGGAAGGACATGATAACATAACTATGACCATACACATTGAATAAAAAGTGAAAATTATTTGAATCACCCACATGCCTTTATCACCATGATTTCATATCTGGCAAATTAAGCTTTTTTTGATCATTGAAAGATGAGCATGAATGATCAATCAAAGAGACCAATTTTTTATTTACTGAGGATTTGATATTTATCTCCAAACTTCCAAGTCTGTTTTATTATATCCATTTAATTTCATTATGCCAGCATGGGATCTAGTTTTGCCTCAGAAAAACCAACAGTGACCCCAGATTTTCTGGAAGTACATCATATATGCAAATAAAAATTTATTATTTTGGCTCTTCCTGTGCTTATGCTAGTGATCTGTCATGGTCCTGCCCTGCAGGCGCTCCCCCCTCCTGCTGTCTGAACCTCCACCTCAACGAGCCACAGCTGCTGCCCGTTGAGGTGGAGGGCCGTGAAGAGTATAAAAGAGCTGCTGCTGCATTCTGTGTCTGATGGAGCCCTGTTGTTTGTTGCCGCTGCTCTCCCCTCTGGTTTTATGCTTCAAATTAAATATTTATTTATATTTTTACTCAGCCTGTGCGTTTGGGTCCCTTTGTTTGGTGTGGGTACATGGTCCCAGTGCCCGCCGGCCTATTGTCTTCTGCCGACGAGCCCAAACCATGACACGATCAGAGAGTATATTAGTCTACAAAATGATGAAACACATTTAACATGAAGCAAAGTGAATTGTAACCGAAAAGACACAAAAAGAATTGAAATTAAATGTAAAGTACTTGAGAAATGTCTCTCTAACATGTCTAAGGTCAGGCATGAGGAAAAGCGTCCATCACCCATCATATGGGTCTGTCCAAGCAAAAGGGCATGGAAGTGTGACATCGCCACTGTTATTTTCAAATTATAGTTTGTAACCGACACACTGAACTGAGCACACATCATGGAAGCTTAGTTTGTGTACTTTCATGACAAAATCATGAGAAGATAACTGTATTTACTGCCAAAGGGGAATTCCAATGAAAAGCTGAAAACATGCTTATGGTCCCGTATGTGATGTGGACAAAAAGAGAAGCAAAATTTTTTCATCAAAAAACCATTTAGCTCAAGAATTAAATCTTTCACCACAGAAAACAACCATCCCTACACATTTAGCACAAAACCTGCTGGGCAAGGTTTTGTGCTAAACCTGCTAAATATTTATGATTGTATGTAGCCTATATGATTGTATATGACTTAGACATGATGATGCTGCGGACCTTTATAGTTTCACTACCCAGACTTCTTTGATTTGAAATTGAATATCCCTGCTCCAGGCATACGTGTAGGTTCGGCAGCCCGCCTACTGCGAAGCTTGTCTCGGCAGAGTATGAGGTTGATGATGGCATGCAACCTGAAGAGATTATTGCAAGAAATCCACAAGAGACACACAAGACGTCTTGTGGGAATTAGGCAGTATCTGATGGCCTGTACGGTATGTAAACACCCTGCAAAAGTTGCTTTTTGAAGAGGTGGTAGTTGACCATGGTCCCTTCCAGGAACTCAAGAACAAGGTGGAGGTACCTGAAAACCTCAATGCAGCCTTTGAGAGGCCCGATCCAAAAGAGGCTGTTGCCCTCCCCTGGTCCCGTTTCGCCCAGGGGGAGCAGCAGTGAGGGATCCACTCCCACCGACAAGCAGGGCTTCCACACCAGCCCCTCGTCCGATTAATGCCATGTTTTGAATGCAAAGTGCCAACAGCTCCACTTGTGACTGTTCGGCCTCCCTCGCCTCCCAGGCCACCCTCTATGGCGTTAAATTAGTCTCAAAACTCGAGCGCATGAAAACCGTGGATGTACGACCCTCAGTATCCGCTCTCAACTTCAAAATGTGCTCACAATATCAATAAATGCTCGCAATCTCACGGCGCTCGCAATTTCAACATGTTCTTACAATATCTTACAATGCTTGCAATCTCACCACACACGTGATTTCAATATGCGCTCACAATATCGAAAAATGCTCGCAATCTCAATAAATGCTCGCTTGTCGATTTGTCTTCTGAGACTTTGGAGGCGGGACTTTTAATGCTGACCATGAGCTTTGATTGCCTGTTTGATTTTATAACTGGTTTTCAACTACCGTGAACTAGAAATCAAATAGGAAAACAATCTTATCGAAGCAATAAAGTTTTTCACAAAACGAAATCGTTCATTGATCCCATTTTAATATTGTTTGAAGGTATTGGTTTCACTTACTATACGTAGCTATGATTATAGCTAGCTAAATATTTCGCGTTCAAAAAGCTGGCTAACGTCAGTCCCCGCACGTTAATTCTTGTACTTAGCTAGCCTATTTTAGCAGCAATTTACCCATGACTAAGTCATTTACATAGCAATACTATGTTCCTGAGTTGATCTTAATTATCACTTCCTCCAAACAATATTTCTTTTCTGATGCTGAAGACCCGGCCGAGAGTTACGATCTTCAGTTCGTTCATTATTTGTGTACGTTTCTTGACAAGTTAACCTAATCCCGTGACAAGTAGCAGTGTTTTAATATTTGCAGTACATTCCATTATGAGCTATTGGCACGCTATGGTTTTGATAGGATGATATGGTTCGGAAATATTCACCACATTCAGGAAAATGCTTTCAACGTCTCTCAGCCTTTAATCAGAACTGGATGCCGTTTGAGCAAATGAGTAATAGACACGAGCTATCAATGCTGCTGTACACAAGTAGCCTACCATGCTAACTGTTCAGTAAATTTAGAGTGTTTATGTGCTGTATTAAATAGCCTTTGCCCCCTTACAGTTTCACTGCTTTCATTGCAAACTGGCATCTATTTATGCCTAAAATATTTAAATAAAATTAGGGCTATTTTATTTATTTGTAACATCATATTAGTCTACCCCAGATAGCAAGCACCTCCTCTCCGGATCTGCCCCGGCTCTGAGCTGGATCAGCTGGAGTCGGCACAGAGCCGGGGCAGATCCGGAGGGGAGGTGCTTGCTATCTGGCGCAGTACATATAACTCACTTGCCCAAATGGCATCGAGTTGTAATTATAGGCTAAGATACGTTGAAAGCATTAACCTGAATATAGCGAATATTTCCGAACCATATCATCCCAACAAAGCAATAGCCTTCACAATGACGACACCATAGTGTGACAATAGCTTAAAATAGAATATTGCAAATATTAAAAAGATGCTATGTCATGACTTTCGCTTAGTTTTTTGACATTGCGAGCGCGGTGAGATTGCGAGCATTTTTTGACATTGTTAGCGCGTGTTGAAATCAAGCGTGTGGTGAGATTTCGAGCATTTTTTGATATTGCAAGAGCATGTTGAAATTGCGAGCGCTGTGAGATTGCGAGCATTTATTGATATCGTGAGTGCATTTTGAAGTTGAGAGCGGATACTGAGGGTCGTACACGCACGGTTTTCACGCGCTCTCTCGATTTTCGTGCCCTCGAGTTTTGAGAGTAATTTAACGCCATAACCCTCCCCCACTTCCGGACCCCACACACTCTCAGTATCGGCCCCCGCCAGGTAACCCAGTCAGCCACTCTTTCCCTCCAAGAATGGTTAGATAAGATGAATTTTTATCATGTTGCGCCCTTCATATAAAATCGCAGTGTCTGCGGTACTCGGCCTGCAGCCTCGTACCTACGACCGAATCACAGCAGTGCTGATATCCCATGATATCGCACTCCCTCTTGTGTCCTATTGCTGAATTACTGCATCAGACATTATTATACAATGACTCTAGCGAGCTTCCTTTTAATCCCTTCTCTTTCACACACAGTTGGTGAGCAGTACTACAGAACATAACTGGGACTCTTTACTCATGATGGAGCAGAGAACCATGTCTCTCGACTGAGAAGCTACACTGGTGAATAGTTAAACAACTCTTACCCTCCCTATTAATGAATCGTAACAATCATTCTGTATCTCTCTCCCTCCCCCTCTGAGGTCAAGAGTTGCCCCGGTGAGAGTACATGTTCAGCCAGAAAGCTGGGGAACCTGGACCCTTCGAGTGGGATCACCATCAATTTAAAGGCATTCAATATGCTATGTGGCTTGTGTCAAGGCATAGTCAATGTAAGCAATGATCCATTACTTTACAATAATTTTGATAATATATAGAGGCATTATTTTCTTATTGTCTCTGAATTAGTCCTGTAGAAAATCTACTGCAGAATTCACATTCAGGCTAGTGTTGGTGCAAGAATGTTATACAGTCAGGCATGAGTTCCGCCTTTGACCTTATTACATTTTTCCATTACCTATAAAAGTGAAAAAGCTGACGACAATGGATGTTTTTGGAAAGGTCTAACATAGAAAGGTAGTGATGGATATTGTAAGCTGTTGAGTGTTGGTTATCTAGCCACAACCCTGAGTAACCTCCCTACAGCACATCTCTCCAGCTATGATCATTTTGATGCCGGTAGTATCAGTACGAGAGACATGCAATAATGCTTTGTGTTGTCCGTCTCTTATTGGGCTAATGTGAACCTAATAAAAAGTGTGACTATTCAACATGAAATTTCAATGGTAAAGATTCGACTTTGTCCCATTACACAAGACAACAATCACTGATTCTTGAGACTTGGGACAAATCATGTCCTACATAAGAAAGACAAATTTATATTGAAAATCAATAAATTTATCAGAATCAACATGCTTAAAAACTGAAATCTAAAGGAATAGTGTATATCAATGTCATTTTTATCATCAATGTTTAACTCTTAACTCCACCCAAAAACTTTTAAAATAACCTAACAAGTCTAATAATACAGTATCTCACAAAAGTGAGTACACCCTTCACATTTCGACTATTAATTTAGTATATCTTTTTAAGGGACAACGTTACAGAAATGTAAACTGAATATATTCTAGAGTAGTCATTGCACAGTAGGTGTAGCAGTGTAGATTTACAGCACTGTCCAAATAACTGAACAAACAGTAACTATTTCCAAAATGGGTGGCAACAAAAGTGAGTACACCTCATCGTCAACATGCCACATTGTGTCCATAGTGTCAATATTTAATGTGACCGCCATTGTTGTCCAGCACTTCCTTGATTCTCCGAGGCATGGAATTCACCAGAGCTGCACAGGTTGTTGCTGGGATCCTCCACTCCTCCATGACAACATCACGGAGCTGGTGGATGTTGGACACCTGCTGCTCCTCCACCTTCCTCTTGAGGATGCCCCACCGGTGCTCAATGGGTTTCAGGTCTGGACACATACTTGGCCATACCATCACCTTCAGCTTCTTCAGGTAGGCAGTTGTCATCTTGGAGGTGTGTTTCGGGTCGTTATCATGTTGGAAAACAGCCGTGCGGCCCAGTTTCTGAAGGGAGGGCGTCATGTTCTGCTTCAGAGTCTCACAGTACATGTTGGATCCATTACTCCATTAATGAAGAGCAGCTCCCCAGGACCAGAAGCACTCATGCAGCCCCAGACCATGATGCTGTCAGCACCATGTTTGACTGTAGGCAGTACACACTCGTTTTGATACTTCTCACCAGGGTGCCGCCACACATGCTGGACACCATCTGAGCCAAACAAGTTTATCTTGGTCTAGTCAGACCACAGAACATGGTTCTAGTAGCTCATGTTCTTGGACTGGTTGTCTTCAACAAACTGTTTTCAGGCTTTCTTGTGGGCTAGCTTCAGAAGAGGCTTCCATCTTGGCTGACGGCCATGCAGACCACCTATGCGCGGAGCATGGCGTATGGTCTGAGCACCAACAGGCTGTTATCCCACTGCTACAACCTTGTTAGCAATGCTGCCAGCACTCCTGCGTCTGTTTTCTGAAGCCAACTTGTGCACCTGGCACAGAGCACGAGGACTCAACCTCTTCGGTCGACCCTGACGAGGCCTTTTCCGAGCAGAACTCGTCTTGGAAAACTGCTGGATAACCTTGGCTACCGTGCTGTAGCTCAGTTTCATTGTTTCACAGATCTTCTTGTAGCTTAGACCATCTTTGTGGAGAGCAACAATTCTCTTTTTCAGATTCTCAGAGAGTTCTTTCCCCATGAGGTGCCATGTTGACCCTACAGTGACCAGAATGAGAGCATTGCACCTAAAGCACTACAATTTAACCCTTCAACATGTTACATAACCTCATATGGCCCAGTCGAACAGACAAAAGCATGAACATGATGAACAGATCATGTTTCATGGCTTGGTTGACCATTATCAATTGGGGTGTGTACTCACTTTTGTTGCCATCCATTTTGGAAATAGTGACTGTTTGTTCAGGTATTTGGACAAGGCAGTAAATCTACACTGCTACACATATTGTACCATGACTACTCTAGAATATATAGAAGTTTCACTTCTGTAGCATTGTCCCTTGAAAAGATACAATAAATTAATTGTCAAAATGTGAGGGGTGTACTCACTTTTGTGAGATACTGTATACATTTTAAATAAAAAACAATGGTTCTGAGTTTATAAAACAATGCATCAAGTGAACTTCAAACAATATTTTCCCTAATAATCTGCCTGTCAAAGTTATGTCCTCAGTTTCTGTCAACTCCGTCAGATTTTTTCACAATCCTCACAAAATCAGGCAATAGCATAGTCAGCCATTTCCTGAGGACCCCCTTTCCTCTTCCTGGTAATGCTCTGGTAAGTTTTACATTTTTTTATATTTCTGATAGGACCACTTCGTCAAAAAAAGCAAATATTTATTGACAATATTCAGGCAAACAATCATACATTAAGTTTGGCGACATGGCTCTGTTATGAGAGATCCCTGCCCGTCCGAACGAGGAACCGAAGGCAGGGAGCTGCTAGTAACCCCCCCAACAGAACCATGCCAGCAAGTCAGCTGAAATGCAGAAATGTTTAGAAGCAGTAGATGCATAGTAGTTACCCGGCGCTAACTTTTTTTTTTTGAAGCCGATACAAGAGAAATACACTAAAAGAGTGTGCTAGGTGTCGTGACAGCACGGCGGTTGCCACGATTTCTCTCGATGCCAATACAAGAGAAATATTCTACGTGAGTATGAGTGACGTGACAGCTCAGCGGCTGGAACGATTTCTCCTGATGCCGATACAAGAGAAATATTATAAATGAAGTGTATTATGTGTCGTAACAGCCCGGCGGCTGGCACAATTCTCTTGATGCCGATACAAGAGAAATTCTATATGCTGTGTAATGTGTAGAGATAGCCCGGCGGCTACCTCAATTTCTCTTGAGCCATTTCAGGAGAAATATACTACAATACAATCTGGTGTGATAGTAAGCTAGTACAAGTATGATGAAACGGTACGCCCCTTTTTTTTTTAATATTAAATGAAGGTGTGAGTAGTGATGATTGAGATGGCGTAGAACAGTGTTGGGACGCTGATACCCTGACTACGTGAATGCGAGACGACCCGTGAGCAGGAGTGTGTTTAGGAGAGATATTAGGGTGTTGAGTTTGGACATGCAAACATCATAACAGTTAAAAACACACAAATCTTACATCATTTTGCTCGCCGACTGCAATGCAGCAAGTTAAGAAGCAGTAGATGCATAGTAGTAGCCCGGCGGCTGACAATTTCTCTTGAAGCCACTACAAAAGAAATACTCTATGTGAGTGTGCTATGTGTCGTGACAGCCCGACGGATGCCACAATTTCCCTTGATGCCGATACAAGAGAAATACACTATGTGAGTACAATGTGTCGTGACAGCCCGGCGGTTTCCACGATTTCCCTTGATGCCGATACAAGAGAAAGATACTATATGAGAATACGATGTGTCGTGACAGCCCGGCGGCTGGCACAATCTCTCTTGATGCAGATACAAGAGAAATATTCAAAATGAATTGAATTATGTGTAGTGACAGCCCGGCGGCTAGCACGATTTCTCTTGATGCCGATACAAGAGAAATATACTATGTGAGAGTACGATGTGTCGTGACAGCCCGGCGGCTGGCACAATTTCTCTTGATGCCGATACAAGAGAAACATACTATATGAATGTTCTACGAGTTTCAGCCCAGCGGCTGGTACTCATTTCTCTTGATGCCGATACAAAAGAAATATTCTATATGAATTGAATTATGTGTAGTGACAACCTGGTGGTTGGCACGATTTCTCGATGCCGATACAAGAGAAATATTCTATATGAGTTATACTATGTGTAGAGATAGCCCGACAGCCACCTTAATTTCTCTTGAAAACATTTCAAGAGAAATATGCTACGATAAGATCTAGCGTGTCAGCAAGCTGGTACAAGTATGATGAAACAAGATGAGCTCTTTTTATATATTAACGAAGGTGAGAGTGGTGATGAATGAGATGGCGTAGTATAGTGTTGTGACGCTGATGCCCTGGCTATGTGACTGGTAGAGGATAGACGACGCGTGAGCAGAAATGTGTGCAGGAGTGGAGATTAGTGTGTAGTGTTTAGGGCATGCAAAACATTGCAACAGCTAATTACCAGACATATCTTACAACATTAGCTCATTAATTTTGCCGCTCATGTCCTTGATTCCAGAGTGAAGGTGTTGATCATATGCCTAAGGTGACCAATGTCGCATGGCCTTCAGTGTCGAGACAGACGCAACGGAAACGGCGGTTGTGCTGCTCCAACACGGAAGGAGTGAAGAGTGTGGAGTTGAGGGGAGAGGCCGCAGCTAGCAAACTAGGTGAAGTCGTGCAGCAAACCAGGACCGAAAGATGGGTCTCTCAGCTTCCATGAGGAACAGATGTAGTTCGCTGGATATACTCCATGGACCAGACTGTTCCGAAGGTGGAGACTGGGCAGCACTTAGCAGAGGGTCAGATGGCAATGATGGCAAAGACCAGCAGCATGCTCAGGGCAGGGCCCCACCGCAGACATGGAGGGAACAAAAAACCAGGCAATTAGTCGAGAGCAGGAGGTGGAAGCAGTGCTAGGAATATACCATGAAATAATGCTGTGTACTTAAAGTTGATATGAAAATAAATCTCCATGATTGCAAAATATGAAGATCATTCATTATAGATGCCAAAATCCACCCCCCCAAAAACAATGCAGTCGTCATAAACCAAAGACCAGAAGCTAATAACGGGCATAACCCAAAGACCAGATTGTAATAACAGGATGCCTTTACAGCCAGAGACCGTGTGGTCTTTATGACTTTTGGGAAACTAGCAAACTTAAAGGCCACAGTACTGTACATTCTGAGCAGACAGAAACAAAGCCATTTCGAATGAAATGATTGGCAAGATGACCAAAGCGCAAGCTAGCTCGCAGACATAGGAAAAATATTGGAGGTATCAGCAAAATATTGTTGCATCATGGAATTGCTGAGTGTGCGCAAGATCAGCCACATCTGAGGAAGTGGGCTGATACTGTCAAGCAACCAAAGGCTTTCTTCCCAAGCGAGTGATAACTTGCTCAACAAACAATTCTACCAACTAGGTTACAAAATGCAAAAGAATCACTGCCAAATTATGGGGAAAACACAAAGGCAATGGAAAAGGTAATGCAAATATGATAGAAATGTATTTACGAACAAGACAGAGTATGACCTGCTTTATAACAAATTCCACTGCCAACTGGAATAAATTGTCCGAGTCCTGATCATTCCACAGCATTATGTGGAATTTTCGGTTGGGCCACATCCACTTTAAATAAAAAATATATGAAGAGTTTGGTTCCAAAATGCAATATATCCATTTTAGTCATTTTGAGTAAATCAGCTTTTTCTGTGTTGGTGCCTATTGAATTTTATAGAAAAACACAAACTTTGACCATAAAAAAATACACCATATAGCATGCATTTCTCATGACGGATTTTTGCACCATGCGTAAGAAGCGCTGGACTATCGCTCTATGGTATTATCTCAATTTTTGTAATTTTGGCACTTATTGCGTTTTGGAACCAAACTCTTCAATATATATATTTTTTTTTTCACGATTGCTGAACGCTTCAGTTGCTAGCATTTGCTGTTGGTTCATCACGTGGTGTATGCGATGCAGCTTGCAAACTGTTACCTTAACTGAACTCTGTACCAATGGCAGCACCTGCTAGGGATAGACAATAAGCAACAAAAGTGTAGTTACGGCATGGCTATTGGAAACAAGTAGAATTCAAGCAACATCGCTGCAATCGATTTAGACATTCATGGCGATCACAATTGGTCCAATCATTTAACAGTAAGCCAACCATCATCTGAAATAAAGCTTAATCCATTTCAGCTACAGCTATTCAAATGATTAATAATACAACATGAACAATTTCCTGTGCCAAACATACTGTAGCTGATATTTAAAAGCATGAAGTAAATCAAAGCCATGCAAAAAATATATTAAAAAAAACAACGCACAAAGTACATCCAATACATCCAGGAGAATTCCAATGGGAATGAACGCGACTCTATATAAGCATTCCGATAGAAGCCAAGAGCAGGTTCAGTGCCGCGGTAAGATAACGTTCATGATGCGTTTGTTAGGCTTGCAACTCGTATACACTGACCGTGCGAAGAAACTAGTGAGCAACCTGTACATAAAGAAAATCAAAGTGACATCCGTTAACTCCTCGACAAGCCTTCGTGAATTAGGGACAGGCCATCTGTGCCAAAAACATATTTATCTTACCGGCCGTGGTCGTGTTAACAGCAAACTGATTGGTGCATGACACTTGAGAACTAGTAGCCCGAGTAACTACACAAAATGCGATATTACTGCACTGAAGCGCAAGCACTGCGCCATTTCCATGAAATCTTTGCAAAACATACAGGTTCAATTACCACGTTGCCGATTGGGACAATACCGCAGTACTCTTGCAGCGTTTTTAAAAGCATCCACATTCTTTCGACATCCGGAAAAGACCGCTTTCGAGCAGTGGCAATTCGCAATAGGCGAGCAGGTCGCAATTGTTGCCGTAGAGAAATTATTAAGTTACCAAGAATGAGTGTTGCCTTGCCAAGGAAATAATAAATAAATAAATAACTGGAAATAACGAGCACTGGTGCTGCATCCGGATTAGCATGCGCTGCTCTGAATTTACTGTTAGACAAATGACGCCAATTACACAAAGACTCCGCAAACACATAGGGCAATGTTTCGTACAAGCCACATTTTAAGACAAACAAGCTTGCGCGTGCTGGCCTTCATAACCGTGCACTCCCAGCATAGTAAAAGCTAGAGTAAACATGACATCGTACACCAGAGTAACATTAACTCCACCGAAGTGCGGTAGCCAATAAAAACATTGTTACAAAAGTCTGCAGCGATAGTGAATACCACGCACCTTGTTGAGCTCGCGCACGGAGGAGCAGCTTCCTGAAGGCGAGCTTAAGTAGAATAGTATATTACCGGCCAAGCAATCATCAGGCGGCTAGATCAGGTGACAGTCATGTGTTTCTCAGGTGACTCCCGAGCAGGTAGCTGCTCCTCTGATAGTAGGCTTGACTCCATGGCCTATCAGAACTTGCGTCAAGTCTTCATTTTTGATAAACAATGTTGATATTACTATGGTCACAGCTGGAACATGTCAACACCGTCTTCCATTTAAAATGTTTTTTTTTTTTTTACCAGCATTGAATAGAATTTAGGCTTTCTAATGAAGTTATTTGGGCAGCTAGCTATTGAGGAAAATTTGGCTAGCTGCAGTGTACAGTACATGTTTTGGAGGGAAAATTGAATCCTTTATGTCAACTCCGTTACACTTCAAGTCCGTCAGTTTTCACTGCTATATTAACCCCTTTGCGCAGAAGCCAAATCTGGATTTTTAGGTGTTACCTGATTTAAGGCTTTATAATGTAAGACTGCAGCTCTACAGACAGGAAAACTTTGGCTCAATAGAGTCTAGACACTTGAAGCATTTAGACTCCCATCAAATTTCAGTTTCTTTTTATGATTTTGTTGGAGAAAAGGGGCTGCAAACATAAAAATCTTCATCAGAATTCACCTTTGAAATAGCAAAAAAAATACTGACAATTGAAAAACTGCTGGAGCCTAAAACTGTACATTTCTGGGATCATAAACTTCTTGACCACAAGTGCAATTCATCTTGAACATTACATTCTAGATGGCGTGCACAAATAGACGCTAGATGGTGTTACAGCACTTGCCCCTTTGTCCTTTATCAATGAAAGTGCCCTCTTGAAATTTCGTTTTTTTTTTTTTTTTTTAATGATTATTATTATTATTAAAACTTTAGTGGAGCCAATGTTGAAATGATCTTTTTAGAAAAGCTGTGTGATTAAAAACTACTGAAAAAAAATGCCCCAAAATGGGCCACCTCCTCATGCACTTCCGACCTCTCTTCCTTTGTCACGTGAACACGCACGCTGTGCATATGCGCTGCAGAAGCATATCAGCTGAGCGACTGGAAGCCACAGTCTTGTGCCCCACCAGCCAGGTGACACACAGATCAAGTGAAATCGTACAGTTTGCCCTCCAAGCCCAACCTATAACCATTTTGTTGTGCAGTAGCATGTCTCATACACAGTGACTGTCCGTCAGCACAAACACAGGGCCAGCAATAACCTCACCTTTCACTTCTTAATGACAGACACCTCTCGCAGTTTACCTCCCTGATTAGCAACCGTTGCTCAGACTGATCGGAGGAACCGACGAGAATCTAACTTGTTTTTGAAAGCCGTGTTGTACATTGCACTACGAAATTATACAGCGTTTAACTTACTTCCGCACACCAATGGCTACGGAAAAAATATCAATCGCTTACGTCTTTATAATTTCAGAATTTGCGTAAATTAATTTGCGACGTTCATTGAGCAATTAGCCATGAGAATCCGTTCTATATACTCTGAATGTGACGGCCAAAGTGCGTAGTAGCACAGCTGAGTGAAGACGAAAATAATTGCTGTGAAGTCCGCAAAAGTTTCGGATTTTTTGCAGATTGTCATCCTTGCGGATTAACATCAATTATATCAAGATAGCCAACAGGCAATCGCTTTATAATTAGCATTTCTTAATCATTACGTGTCACGCATTGGTGGTGGCTATTTTGTTAATATGGTATGGTGTGGTGAAAGCAGGGCTAAGCAATCCTCCGATGGCAAGTTCAGGATGCAAGAGACTAAAAATCAGCCATAACGCTTCGATGAGAGATGGAGTTTGGACGAGGTTTTTTTTTTTTGTAATTCTTTGCATTGTTAGCATTTTTTAAATTCAACATTGTTGCCCAGTTACATTTGTCAACATTTCTATATCACTTCATTATTATTGGTAACAGGCTACAGCGCCCTCAATAATTATTGGCACCCCTAGTTAAGATGTGTTAAAAGCCTTAAAATAAATTCAAATTGCAGAAACATACTTTCACACTGAAAGTTGTAGAAAAATGAACCTTCAACTCAAGTGAGTTTTCAGTGGAAAAAAGAATCCCTGGCTAAGAAATAATTATTTTTCATAAAATCACCTGTTCCACAATTATTGGCACCCCTAACAATTCCTAGGAATTAAATGTAATTGAAGTATTTCTGTCATTCTACAGTAGATTACAACATTGATCAGAGTATTTAGGAACTTTTAATTAGTAAATCATCTCTTCTTGTTTCCCTGGGGTATAAATATGACGTGACACAGAAGCCATTTCTCTTATCCATTCTTCAACATGGGAAAGACAAAGGAACACACCATTCAAGTAAGGCAGATGTGTGTCGACCTTCACAAGTCAGGCAATGGCTACAAGAAAATAGCCATTCGCCTGCACCTGCCCATATCTACTGTCAGAGGAATCAATAAGAAGTTTAAAAACAACTGGAGCAGTGGTAAACAAGCCTGGAAGAGGGCGCAAGGTTATTTTGCTACCGCACGCAGTGAGGAGGATGGTAAGAGAAATAAAAAGTTCTCCAAAGCTCACTGTTAAAGAATTGCAACAAATGGTAGCACCTTGGGGTCATAAAGTCTCCAAAACAACCATCAGGCGCTATCTACATGCCAAAAAGCTGTTTTGGAGGCATGCATGGAAAAAACCTTTAGTCATTCACAATCATAAACGCAAACGTCTGGAGTTTGCTAAGCGGTACTGGAACTTCAACTGGGACCGTGTGCTTTGGTCAGATGAGACCAAGATGGAGCTTTTTGGCAACAAGCACTCTAAGTGGGTCTGGCGGAACACAAAAGATGAGTATGCAGAAAAGCGCCTCATGCTCACCGTGAAGTATGGGGGAGGATCGGTGATGCTGTGGGCCTGTTTCTCTGCTAGAGGCCCTGGGAACATTGTTAGGTTGCTTGGCATCATGAACACTTTGAAATACCAAGACATTTTAAATCAAAATCTGGTGGCCTCTGCCCGTAAGCTGAAGATGGGTCGTCACTGGGTCTTTCAGCAAGATAATGACCACAAATATGTATCCAAATCTACACAGAAATGGTTCACCAGACACAGAATCAAGCTCCTCCCATGGCCATCTCAGTCCCCAGACCTCAACCCCATTGAAAACCTGTGGAGTGAGCTGAAGAGGAGAGTGCAGAGGAGAGGACCCAGGACGCTGGATGATTTAGAGAGATTGTGCAAAGAGGAATGGTCGAAGATCCCTCTTTCTGTATTCTCCCATCTAGTCAAACAATTTGGGAGAAGATTAGGTGCTGTTTTGTTGGGAAAAGGGGGTTGTACAAAGTATTAACATCAGGGGAGCAAATAATTGTGGCACACATGATTTGACGTAAAATAATTATTTCTTCATGTGGGATTTTTTTCCCACTGAATAAATGCACTTAAATTAAAGGTTGGATTTTCCTCTTTCTTTCATTGTGGTCCTATATTATTTTGAAAAAAAACTGAATTTATAAGAAGCTAAAGAACACATCTTAACCAGGTGTGGCAATAATTACGGAGGGCGCTGTATATTTTTTGTCTGTCATTTGGAGCATATTATACAGGAGCAGATTTAGGGTTGGCCAGTTGAGCCTTGAAAGGTGATGGAAGCTGCCCAATCTCGCTAACAATTAGAGAAGTTCTAATCTGAATTATCTTCATGGAAGCACTTCAAATGATTGTCGTTTATTTCAGACAGCTTCTATGTTTCAAGTAGAAATGGGACGCAACTGACACACACATCGCGGCAAGTTGTCTCATTTCGCTTTACGATCATCGCAATTCGATAACGTCACTCCTCTGGCTCAACCTTTTTTTATCAACCATTCTGCGGATCATGTGGGCACCGAACCGTTTTCATTAACCAATCCGCGGATCATGTACGTACCTAACCGTGAAAAGGGATCCGTACTGATTACGGATCAACGATGATCCGTTGCACCAATAGTTCTAAGCACTTAAGTTCAGTCAGGAAAACTCATGTTTAAATAAAATAGAACAATTTATTCATGGGTATAAGCATTACATTGTATTTTGGCGGCAGTTCTGCTCTGGAGGAATGTCCTACCAAGGCACAGCAAACATACAAACATAGTCATGAACAGAAATCAAAATCCCCCCGATGTGAGCAGAACCAAACAGGTGGAGGCTGGGGTGGAGCTGGCAAGCAAAAAACCAAACAGCATGTTGCATAGCATGAAAAGTCATTGCAAACAGCAGCGGAAGCAAGTGAGCTTGATGTCCTTCAAATAGACCGCTGTATGACCTCGTGATGTGTATCCTCCAATTGTGTGCCTGCTGATGCTGACGTGCTGGTAGCTTACCAGGCTGCTGTCAGCTGATGTAGCTCTTCTCCAGTTTCCTGCCTGAACTAGTTCCACTCATTTATTTCCTAGTGCTATACAGAATATATGAAAAATGATTGACATTACTAAAGAGACAGAAAATTCAAACAGATGAGTTAAGGTCCAGTTTCATAAAAGGAATGACCAGGGCTGGGGATGATGTTCACAGGGGGAGAACTGTGATAATTACCCCCCTCACTTCGCCAGAGTTCTGTTGATTGTCCCGGGCCGTCATGAACCTCCCCCCCGGTCTTTTACAGACACAACCGCAAACACCCCGTTTTTCCTCTCACCACTCCGCAAATATCCTAGAGAGTCAATGGCCGATCTATACTGAGGAAGGTCTAATAGCTTATTGTCATGTACTGTAGCCAACATCAGTCCTTTGAAGTTTAGGGTGAGCCTCAGTTCCTGGGCCCCACCAGTTTGTCAGCCTTTAGTCGTGTCTCAGCTGGATTCCGGTCTTACACACCCAATACATGGAATGAAGGCAATAATGCACTGCGGGTTAAGCATTCTTATTTTCTTACCATAAACACATAATCAAATGCATTGTATTGCTTTTTATTCGAAGTGAGCATATTTCATTTGGGTGTGCCCTTACCTTTGGGATTCAATGCTGATTAACTAGCCACTCGGTGGCTGTGGACTGCTCAATGGACGGCTTCCCAGGGCCACATCGATGGTCACATCGACCCCATTGAAAGGGACAGTGGAATGAAAACAAGTTGAGCCGGAGGTGGAGGAGGAGTTGGAGGAGTTAAGCACAATAGAATCCTGTGGCCCAAGTGAACCTATGGATTCCGTCTATGAGACCGACATCACTGTTGTCTGACGGGACAATGCGAGGTATTTTGTGTGTGTGTGTGTGTGTGTGTGTTTTGCCCGTCTAATTTATGTTCTAATTGAGACAGTAGAGTATAGAGTAGGTACTCGATTGTAGTTCAGCTCCAGTACTTCCTTGAAGAAGCTCACACATTGGGTTTTTGTTGAAATATTATTGGACCAAGTTTTTAATCACTTGTGTACAGCACAGCTGATTAATCACTTCATCCAATGGTAATTGACAGGAAATCAATGTGTAACCTTCCTCTAGGAAGTACTCTTTTGGCTACAATTGTGCACGCCATCTATTGACAGTATTATTTAGGGGATTAAATGCTGCTGTTGGAACAAGTGGGAAAGTCAGCCCTTCATTGGCAACATGCTAGCAGGCTTCAATGGAGCTTCAATGGAGTCTGCTTCAATGGAGCTTCCTTTGTTCCAGTTCACAAGGTTTGTTTTCTGTATTATACATACATTTTTCTATATATTTATTCTCTATGGAAAATTTGTCAGTTAGACATGTAAAATAATGAAGTTATGGATTAGTGTGGTGCTTCGTTTTCTTTTGCAGGTACAAACACCAGAGTAAAGTTCTCCAGCCTCCCATCCTACGACAGTGGAGGGCAGAGCAGCAGCCTGTGATTCGGCAGGCAAAGCAGTCCGGCAGTCCGTCACCTAGGGAGGTGACATGTGCACAGATTCACCTGGTTTCTCACTTTTAATTAACTTATTGTCTATAAGAAATAATCAATGCTGAATAAGATTTCATCACCTGTGACACATGCACTGCATTTCCTATTCTTGGTAATGCAGCCTCAAATTTTACAATTAAAGTCTACACAAGTACAATATTGATCTTACAGTGATGTAAACATAAAATATGCAACCCAACATTATGGTAAGTAGATAACTTTAAAACCAGCTACACTCACCGGCTATACACACCAATGATTTACTATTCTCTCATCTCATTTCCCCTAGGTCATTGTGCAAAGTATAGGTCTTACACGACAGTGATCCTGGACACGAACAGGGTCGTGGACATCCACTTAGTCCAGGTAAAGTGTAATTATAGTTGTGACATTATTCATAATATTTAGTCTGATGTCTGTCTTTTCAGGATTAATGTTAGACACACTACAGTTTCTGCGTCTGAGAGATAGTAATGACTCTTATTAACGTGTTTATTTCAGTGTTACATGCCACGTTTTTTTTTTTTCTTTTCCTGTGTCTCTCTGCTTTCCCTTGTGCTGCTGAGTTCTCTATTGGTCCAGGTCCCTGCCAGTCATCATCACCCCAAGTCCCCCCTCCACCAGTCAGAGGGATCCTTTTCCTCCCTGCTCACCCAATCACTACTCAGCCCTTCATTTGGAAACAACCAATCATCTTTCAGTTTTTTTTGGGTTCCTGTCTACCTCTTGCTTTGCAGTATGGAGGTTACCGCCTTACATTTCCATGTTACTAACGCAGTATGATGACCCTTATCCTACTCGTTCAAATGACTGGCTTATGCTTGAGGTCCCTTCTGCTCAGACTGAGCTTGGCAAGACCGCCTTCCAATTCTCTGCTCCATATTCCTGGAATTTTCTACAAAGCTCTTTGAAACCGGTCTCTCTTCCATCATTCAGTCAGTTTAAGGCCAAGATCCAAGACTTATTGGTATCATTGTGTGTGTTTTGATAAATATTTTAATAAATTAATTAATTTTTATTCATTGTTTTGTATTCCCTCCTTTTCTTTGTATGATTTGTTGTTTTTAAAATTGTCCATTTGTGCACTCGGCCCCACCGAAAATGAGGGTCTCCCTCAGTGGGCTCCGATTTTAAATAAAGGCTTGAATTGAATTGATCTGAGGTTTGTTTTGACCACACTGAGGCCGGGGAAGGGTAAGACAGAGGCCTCTATACACTTGCACATAGGAAGAACTCTTGTTAGACACACTAGTTTCGGAGTGCTTGCCAGCTGCTGCTGTATTTTGTTTTGTGTAGTTAGAGTAGTTAGATAGGCTTTTTCATTGTGTATATATGAAAAAGCAGTTAGCTAGCTTTCCCTTTTTTGGTTTCTAGCAAGCGGTATTTGGTTTTGTTCATTTCTTTTCTTGGACAACACTCAGGTCCGCAGACCTTAGATTTGTGTCTTGTTTTTCTATGTTTTCCTTTGTGCTGTAAATAATGTAAATATTGTGTATATACCTTTTTGCACCAGTAAACACCATTGCACTTTATTTATTCTGGACTCTGTGTTTATATTTTGCCTCCCCTTTTATATGTGCTTAGTTGTGGCCCGATCGGGCTTAATCTATTCTACACCAACCCGGCTAACGCCAAAGTGCGAGCCAAGCTTCCTTAGGTGCCTGGGCTCGTAACACAGAAACAAGGTTGGTAACAGCCAGAGAATGGAGGAGAAGGGCTTTGAGAGAAGCCTTGACTTCCTGAAGTCTGAAGGGCCGAAAATGGGAGCCATTGTCACAGATCGCCACCCGTCAATCGGGAAATACATGAGGGAGCGGTGACCTTTTATTAGGCACCTCTGCGACACCTGGCATATTGCAAAAGGCATTTTCCTTGTCAGTAACTGCTACTACGCCATGCGAAAAATGCAATATCAAAGGATTACCTAATGCTATCTTGTTTACTCTCACAATGTAAAGTAACAACTGTAGTAGTGATTTGAATGGTATTTTACATGTGAATAAATTCACTGGGTGTAAAGCACCAAATGATGTTTGAGAGTATGGTTAACACTATAAAAGCGATGGAGGTGAAGGGCTGTGAGGATGTGCAACTCTGGAGGAATACTGCCAATAATCACTTCTACTGCTGTGGCTCTTCCTCCAAGACTCCCCAAGAGGCCGTGGCAAAGTGGACGTCGATTGCGAACCACATCCACAATGTGCATCGCCATGACAACGCGCTCTATCCCAAGTGTCAACACCCACCCCTTGAAAGAGAATGGCTGCAGCCACAAAAACATATTTCCGCCTATATTTATGACATACTGAGCATTATCAAAACTGAAATTTGAATGATTGTGAAAATGATTAACAATGAGGAGCATGTAATATCATGAGAAATGTGATCCCTCTAGCCTACATTGTATTTCTGGAAACCTTCTGCTTTTTCCAACAATCCAAAATTCTCAAACTCCTTGTATTGTCATTGCTTCTTTTGATCTACTTCGCAGATACCAAGGCTTCTGAGACGCTCTGTGACATAATGCAGGCAACACCACTGCTAAAGGGCATCGAGCACATGAGCCCTCGATTTCAGACCTCCGCCATTGATGATGAGGCTATGGAAACCTTCAGTGGCGTAATGTAATCCTCGTGGGCCCGAGTGCAGACCTCACGACACGGGCCCACCCCCCCGTCTACAAGCAGCTGCACATACGCGTTTTTTCCACAATGAATGAAGGAGATTATTGTCACAGTATTACATTTTAGCAGGCTTTTCTAAGTTTTATAGGGCCTACGTACAACACACACTAAGGGTTACTACACTATTTAATTCTATAATATTAAGTTTCCTATTTATTTCTTAAAATTATCTTAATAATGGTCATCATCAAGAACAATAAGGTATAATTAGCAAATGAACGACACATTAACATAACTTTATTGGGATTATCTGAAATTTTGTGAACAGCAAGGAATTGTAGGAGCAATACTCAGCAAGCGAGTGGACATCGTAAAGACAGTTGATTTGCACTCATGCAGAAAAGGGGAGAGCGGCTTTTAAGACTCTTACAGCTATGAAACGAAATGCGCTTAATTTTGGCACCTCGGCCAACCTTTTCTCCTGCTCCTTACGCTCTTGCTGCTTCCTGCATAAATACTTCATTTGTAGCCTATCTTGCATGAAAGATTAAACCATAGACTGTCCTTGGATTAAACGATCGGACCGTGACATCGTCACGTGGGTGATCTATGGAATGTTGTACATTACCCAGAAACACTTGCTGTCTCAATGACAATATCAACAGTAGAATAAACGTATCATCGTTTGTTTTATTAAGCATTTTCCAAAAAGAAATCTAAATTATTTCATGTTATAACGACTTTTGTTCAGTGAAAATTATGAGTAATGTACCTGTTCCATGATGACATCGACTTGCCAGCACCATGACTGAGAAATTAATGCAGTTGCAGAGGTGTGAATATCCAGTAGCATCTATTATCATTTTATTACTTGTAGGTTTAGGTTAGTATGAGAGATGTGACAGTGTAAGATACCTCTGCTAAAATCTTTCAGAACCCAACGGTGCCCATCAACAGCCATTGCACTCCCTGCATTGCCTATTGTTACACCACTGCTCATCATACGCTTTGCGCCCAAACACATTCTTGGTGATTTTGTCCAGATAAGATATTTTTTTCAATTTGGATTGAATTTACCAAATGAAATGCTTTTGAATGAATTGTAGTCAAGCTTGACTACCACCCCTCATTCTTTACTTTATGGCATATTCGCAGAACGCTCCTTGCAGTGTTGCATTACAGTGAGAATGCTGACCGTGGATATGCAGCCAAAGCTGATGGCTGTGGTCGCACTGCGATGGCCTAAACACAAATAGGGAGAATTCTCAGTCCTCCGCAAACGTAGTACCCCCACATACAGTAAGTCCAGAAATAACAAGCCATTAATGATTTAGACATTGTCCTACTACGATTGACAATAACAGCAGCAGCCATTTCATGCCTAGTGCACAAACACTGACAATAATGCAATAACAAAAAATTGTGCACCCACTCATGGCATTTTATAGAACACTCACACCATAACATTCACAAGACCTCCTCACAGTAGACGATCGTGGGATATGAGTATATTGTAAACATCAATACTAATTTTTTTCCCTAAGGGAGACAATAAAGGCTAACCTAACCTAACCTTTTTTGTTTCCTCTGTAGACTACTTGGACACCCTGCAAAAGTTTCTTTTTGAAGAGGGAGTCGTTGATCCTGGTCCCTTCCAGGAACTCAAGGACCAGGTGGAGGTACCTGAGAACCTCAATGCAGCCTTTGAGAGGCCCGATCCAAACAAGGCTGTTGCCCTCCCCTGGTCCCGTTTCACCCAGGGGGAGCAGCAGTGAGGGATCCACTCCCACCGGTAAGCAGGGCTTCGGCACCAGCCCCTTGTCTGATTAATGCCATGTTCTGAATGCAAAGTGTCAAAGGCTCCATAAACTGCAATGAAATTGAAATGAAGTCTACGGACTTGGAATGCATGGCAATAAGAATTACTTTATCCACGAATATGTCCTTCACTGTCATGTGCATATATAGACCACCCTCATCAAACATTATGTTTTATGAACATTTAAGAAATACTTTGAAGGAAATGAACACATACAAAGAAATAATTTTACTTGGCGATTTTAACATAAACTGGGCTGATAAGTCAGTTAGAAAAAAGCTTAAAGATTTAACAAATCAGTTTAACCTCACTCAACTAATTCAAGGCCCTACCAGAATCACACCAACATCTCAAACACAAATTGATTTAATATTTAGTAATAAGCGTGAGGGAATAATAAAAACATTAAATTTTTTAACTGGAATATCAGACCATAATTTAACATTGTTATCAAGGAAATTAACGAAACAAAGTTTTATGTATCGACAGGAAAGGAGAACGTCTAACATTATACCTAAAAGGCTTATTAGTGAATTTGAATGCCAGTTTAAGCAACAGAATTGGAATGCGATTCTGTCAACTAGGGAGCTTGAAAATGCCTCTGAGAGCCTAATGACTATTATTAACAAGATTAAAGGTGAGTTTAGTAAAAATGCTACATTTCAAGAAAAAAGCAAAATCTACCCTGGGTTGATGAGCAACTTTGGGCCTTACTGCATCAAAGGGATCATGCATTGAAAATTGCTCTTAAATCCGGGTTAGCATTTGATAGGAGAACCTTTCAGCAGCTACGTAACAAAGTTGTTCATGACTTGAGGAAGGCTAAAGCTAATTTCTTTTTTAATATTATTAACGAATCAAAAGGGAACTCCAGGAAAACATAGCAAAACATTAATAGAGCACTTAAGAAAGACAGTAATAAAAAATACACTGAGTATGAATTGCAAGTGCAGGGGACCCTTACAAGGGATAAAGTCCAAATTTCCTCTATGTTCAATGGCTACTTTATTGACTCAGTTCAGGATCTAGCATTAGGTTTTGGTGCAAGAGAGAAAGCCATTACATTAGTGAAAGATGATATGCCATCCTTTTATATGTTAGAAGTGTCAGAAGCGTCTGTAACTAAAATCCTGAAGCATTTTAAAAATTCCAGGGCAAAAGATATTTGTTATTTTGTGCATTTGTTAAAAAGTACACAAATATTCTCTGTACTCCTATCACTCACTTGGTCAATTTATCCATTACACAAAGTTACTTTCCTACTGCCTGGAAGACAGCAGTAATAACCCCCATCTTTAAGTCTGCGGATGCCACCAATGTTACTAATTATAGGCCTATTAGCATCCTTCCCACCATCTCTGAAGTAACTGAAAGAGTTGCATGTGACCAGTTGATGGCCTATTTAGAAGGCCGCTCCCTACTGCACCCTATGCAGTTTGGATTTCGGACCATTCAACAGAAACGGCCCTTTGTTACTTTATAGAACAAATAAAATCTAAGCTTGACGGAGGTGGTGTAGTTGGTGCTGTCTTCCTGGATTTCAGGAAGGCGTTTGACACAGTTAACCACAACATTTTGTTATCCAAACTCTCACAGCTTGATTTCTCTGCTACTGCTTTGACATGGATGGAATCATATCTAGATTCCAGAAAGCAGCGCACAAGAATTACTGACACATGCTCCACCCTGTCTAATAGCACAACTGGAGTCCCCCAGGGATCAATTTTAGGACCAATTTTGTTAAGTCTATATATTAATGATTTACCTTTGATTTGTCCAGATGTTCAAATGCAAATGTATGCAGATGATACAGTTATTTTTTTCCATGCCAAAACTAGAGAGCAAGCTGCACTAAAACTTACCTCAGCCTTAAACAAGGTGTCAGATTGGCTGACACATTACTGTCTTACTCTCAATGTGGGCAAGACAGTGACTATGTACTTTTCCATCAAGAGATGTGATGTAAGCCAGCAACCTGACATCTTTGTTAAGGGAGAGGCCATAAAAATTGTTGATAACTTTAAGTATCTGGGTGTTATCATTGATTCCAATTTATCTTTTAAAAAGCACATCAAGAAGATATCAAAATGTGTTAGAGCTAGTCTAGTAAATTTTAGGCATATTAGACATCAGTTGCCAATGTCTGCTGCAAAACTGTTCTTACACTCAATGATCTTTTCACATCTGTCATACTGCTGTACAAGTTAGTCACAGGCAGGTGTAACCACCATAAAACCATTAGCCAGTCTTTACAAAATGGCTTTAAAGGTTCTGGATAAAAAGCCAAGATATTACCATCACTGTGCCATTATATCAAAATACAATTTGCTGTCCTTAGAGAGTTTTATATATTTTGCTGATATGTGTTTATTGTATAAACTTATCCATGATCTAGCACCACCACCTCTTAGGCAGTGTGTATCACTCAGCAGAGACAAACTAAGAGTCTCAAGGTCCTCTGTGAGAGGTGATTGCTATGTGGGTTACAGGAAAACCTCTTTTGGTCAATCAGCTTTTTCTGTTAGTGTAGTTGAAAAATGGAATGCAATTGCAGTTCATATTAGAAACAGTCCAAGCTTTTACCAGTTTAAATTATCATTAAAGGCATGACTCAAGGCTAATCAAATATGTGATCACTAATCAATGTGCTGTCTTACAGTAAGCACTGTCATATGGTATGTGTACCCTTGTATGTATATTGCTTTTATGAGATGATGTGATAGTATATGTTTTATATGCTTTAAATGTATATGTTATAAAGTATATGTTTTAGTATAATGTATGTTTCTAGAATGATGTTGCTACTTTAGTGTGTATCTTGTAGTGGCAACAGTAGGGTAAGTGTGTGTATGTTTGTGTTTTATAGCTCCCTGTCCCGGGGCCACAGATGCAAATTAGCTTCCTAGCTAACTCTGGTACTGGAGTTGTCTTGTACATGGTCCCTGTCAAATAAGCTAATAAACTAAACTAAACTAAACTAAATTAGTGGGCTAACTACTCCAACGTTGCCTCTATCTGAGGTACTTTAGGTCATGTTTTCTACTGATGAAACACAAAATAAACTGTTAAAAATCTCTGCAAAAGATAACAATCTGGTTTTATCTGCATTACAGTCAACCTGCCACCACACAGCAAGAAGGTTGTGAGTTCGAATCCAGCCCAGGGCCTTTCTATGTGGAGTTTGGATGTTCTCCCCGAGTTCACGTGGGTTTCATCCTGGTCCTCTGGTTTCCCCCACCCAGAAAAACATGCATTACAGGAATACTCCAACCAGTAACCCTCACCAAGGTTCTGGCTTTAGAACTGGAGTTGGTCCCCAGGTGCTGCTCTGTGGCTGCCCACTGCTCCTAACTATCGGATTGGTTAAATTCAGAGGACAAATTACCCCACAGGATTTAATAAAGTGTATCTCATGTATGGTGACAAAAGGCTGAGCATAACTTTTGCCAGGGAATATAACACTTATTGTGAGATAATTCAAACCCGAAAGCAAAACCTTTGCAAGGGAACACAAATGTATCTCTACTAAAAAATTTCTGCCATGACCCTTTGGAGATTTTGCAAGAAATAGATTGACTGTATCTAATTGCTCAATTTCTTTTCTTTGTGAAAAATAATTGTGTGAGTCTGCTTTGATGAATGTTGTGGTTTCATGTGTAAGACCTTACACCAGGTTACACAGTCTCACTTGTGCTCCAGTAGGCCGACTGCGTCACTTGTTTGTCTGGGATGCACTTCTTGGATTGCATCACTGACAAATAGTATATTGTTAGAACAGGGATAGGGGGGCACTCATCTACCCCTCCTTTTAGCCCCTCCTCTGTTTTACTGCAGATCTGTTTGTTACATCACAAACTCACTCTGCAAACCCAACCCCCCTATATGTGAGTCCTCTTGCACACACACCCATCCTTAAATATAATCCTGTGCTGACAGGGTATTGTACAGTCACTGCAAATGCTGCTGTTCCCTCGATGGATTTGTGACTGGCTATCATCTGCACTGCTTATGTACCATTAAAATTAATACATTTACATGAACTGGAACTTATTATATTGAATAAATACATAACCCTCCAGGACACAGGTGATCAGGATACAGGGGCCTTCTGGGCTGTTTGACCTTGAGGAGTGTTATGTTGAGCTAATGCAGTTTCTCAGGTAAGTTATTCATTCTTTCAATCTGATAAAACACTGTTTCATTTCTTATGTTGTGCTTGAGGGAGAGACTTTTGCAGACAGTAAAAAATAGACCCAAAGGGCAAACCTTGTCTTCTGGGAACACTGTCTCCAATCTCAGGGAGCTACAGTGCAGTTTCAAAGAATAAAGCTGGTGTATCAGAGGAGAGGTGGTTTTCCCTGGATGGAGGTCGTCTTCCCAGAAAACAAAACCTTTCCCTCAGTGTAATAATGCAACAAAATTGTGTTGGCCTTTTTTGACGTTAATAAATTTTTCAAAAGAGAGACCTTAACTTTGTGCAAAATCAGCCAGTATGGGTCTTTCTCTATCTCTCTTATGCAGTAAATGTGTTATGATGAGGAATACTTTGGAAAAAAGAATCATGTAAAATAATGTTTGAATCAGCTTAAGGACATCATTTAGCCTTGCAGTCAGTTTAAGTGGTGAGTTCAGTTAGGCTTGACCATGTAACTAACATTCACACTCTTTTCTAAGGATCATCAAACCAGCAAGATAAAATAAAACCAAAATGAACAGCTTTGTCATCAATTCTAGCCAGCCCTTCAACCACTCCTCTTCAGGACCCAGTTTCCAACTCTCAGTCATATATGAACTGTGCTTTTACTCACTTTTTGGGAATGTGTTTGGGTGGATTGAAATAAGCATCAACTTTGTAGTGGGCTACCCTGCTAACATCATGGTGATGTGGCTGGTGGCCAGAGAGAAGAGTGACTCTTCCACCTCCAATATCTTTATCTTCAGCCTGGCCATCGCCGATGCATTGCTCTGTGTGATGATCCCCATCTGCACCTTTGGCTCTCTTATGTTTCATGTCTCCAATTTCGGTGCTTTGGCACACTTCATCACTGGGATCAAAAACAGCTCCCCACTCTTCCTCACCTGCATTTGCCTGGACCGCTATGTGGCCGTGGTCCACCCCATTTTGTTCACCAGCATCAAGGATAAGAAAATCAGAGTGACTATTTCCATGCTTGTTTGGGGGCTCATGATAGCCTATTCCGTCAGTAGGTTACTTTGGTCGGGCCTCTCAGATAAAATCTTAACTGGGTTGATCCCGGCCGCCTTCATCATCATGGTTTTCTGTAATGTTTCTATCCTGTGGAGTCTAAAGACATCAGTCTTCAGCAAGGAGAAGATGCACCCCATGAAAAAGAAAGCTTTCATAACCGTGCAAATCTATCTGGCCATCATCGTGTTTCATTACCTGCCTATAGTTGCTGTCAAGCCCTTGAAACATATACCTGAGTTCCAAGGGATGTGTGGCACTGAGTTGGTTGTGTTTTCAATTATGTACTTCAGTACCACCACTGCACCCTTACTCTACATCTTCAAGATTAACCAGCAGCCGTGGCTGAAAAACTTGCTCTGCATCTGCTGCCGAAGCCCTTCCCTTGAGGGGCATAATGTAAGCACATGAGATGTATGCTTGTGATTGTCTGTTACGTTTTTGAAAATGAGGTCATGAAACGAAGCAAGAATGTTATCTGAGTTCTAGGCAAATATATTATCTTTCATTTGACTGTAATTAGGAAGGAGATGATAACATAACTATGACCATACACATTGAATAAAAAGTGAAAATTATTTGAATCACCCACATGCCTTTATCACCATGATTTCATATCTGGCAAATTAAGTTTTTTTTGATCATTGAAAGATGAGCATGAATGATCAATCAAAGAGACCAATTTTTTATTTACTGAGGATTTGATATTTATCTCCAAACTTCCAAGTCTGTTTTATTATATCCATTTAATTTCATTATGCCAGCATGGGATCTAGTTTTGCCTCAGAAAAACCAACAGTGACCCCAGATTTTCTGGAAGTACATCATATATGCAAATTAAAATGTATTATTTTGGCTCTTCCTGTGCTTATGCCAACGATCTGTCATGGTCCTGCCCTGCAGGCGCTCCCCCCTCCTGCTGTCTGAACCTCCACCTCAACGAGCCACAGCTGCTGCCCGTTGAGGTGGAGGTGCCGTGAAGAGTATAAAAGAGCTGCAGCTGCATTCTGTGTCTGATGGAGCCCTGTTGTTTGTTGCCGCTGCTCTCTCCTCTGGTTTTATGCTTCAAATTAAATATTTGTTTATATTTTTACTCAGCCTGTGCGTTTGGGTCCCTTTGTTTGGTGTGGGTACATGGTCCCAGTGCCCGCCGGCCTATTGTCATCTGCCGACGAGCCCAAACCATGACACGATCAGAGAGTATATTACTCTACAAAATGATGAAACACATTTAACATGAAGCAACGTGAATTGTAAACGAAAAGACACAAAAAGAATTGAAATTAAATATAAAGTACTTGAGAAATGCCTCTCTAACATGTCTAAGGTCAGGCACGAGGAAAAGCGTCCATCACCCATCATATGGGTCTGTCCAAGCAAAAGGGCATGGAAGTGTGACATCGCCACTGTTATTTTCAAATTATAGTTTGTAACCGACACACTAAACTAAGCACACATCATGGAAGCTTAGTTTGTGTACTTTCATGACAAAATCATGAGAAGATAACTGTATTTACTGCCAAAGCGGAATTCCAATGAAAAGCTGAAAACATGCCGATGGTCCCGTATGTGATGTGGACAAAAAGAGAAGCAAAATTTTTTCATCAAAAAACATTTAGCTCAAGAATTAAATCTTTCACCACAGAAAACGACCATCCCTACACATTTAGCACAAAACCTGCTGGGCAAGGTTTTGTGCTAAACCTGCTAAATATTTATGATTGTATGTAGCCTATATGATTGTATATGACTTAGACATGATGATGCTGCGGACCTTTATATTTTCACTACCCAGACTTCTTTGATTTGAAATTGAATATCCCTGCTCCAGGCATACATGTGTAGGTTCGGCAGCCCGCCTACTGCGAAGCTTGTCTCGGCAGAGTATGAGGTTGATGATGGCATGCAACCTGAAGAGATTATCGCAAGAAATCTACAAGAGACACACGCGACGTCTTGTGGGAATTAGGCAGTATCTGATGGACTGTACGATATGTAAACACCCTGCAAAAGTTGTTTTTTGAAGAGGTGGTAGTTGACCATGGTCCCTTCCAGGAACTCAAGAACAAGGTGGAGGTACCTGAAAACCTCAATGCAGCCTTTGAGAGGCCCGATCCTAAAGAGGCTGTTGCCTTCCCCTGGTCCCGTTTCGCCCAGGGGGAGCAGCAGTGAGGGATCCACTCCCACCGGCAAGCAGGGCTTCCACACCAGCCCCTCCTCTGATTAATGCCATGTTTTGAATGCAAAGTGCCAACAGCTCTACTTGTGACTGTCTGGCCTCCCTCGCCTCCCAGGCCACCCTCTATGGCGTTAAATTAGTCTCAAAACTCGAGCGCATGAAAACCGTGGGTGTACGACCCTCAGTATCCGCTCTCAACTTCAAAATGTGCTCACAATATCAATAAATGCTTGCAATCTCACGGCGCTCGCAATTTCAACATGTTCTTACAATATCTTACAATGCTTGCAATCTCACCACACACGTGATTTCAATATGCGCTCACAATGTCGAAAAATGCTCGCAATCTCAATAAATGCTCGCTTGTCGATTTGTCTTCTGAGACTTTGGAGGCGGGACTTTTAATGCTGACCATGAGCTTTGATTGCCTGTTTGATTTTATAACTGGTTTTCAACTACTGTGAACGAGAAATCAAAGAGGAAATCAATCTTATCGAAGCAATAAAGTTTTTCACAAAACGAAATCGTTCATTGATCCATTTTAATATTGTTTGAAGGTATTGGTTTCACTTACTATACATAGCTATGATTATAGCTAGCTAAATATTTCGCGTTCAAAAAGCTGGCTAACGTCAGTCCCCGCACGTTAATTCTTGTACTTAGCTAGCCTATTTTAGCAGCAATTTACCCATGACTATGTCATTTACATAGCAATACTATGTTCCTGAGTTGATCTTAATTATCACTTCCTCAAAACAATATTTCTTTTCTGATGCTGAAGACCCGGCCGAGAGTTACGATCTTCAGTTCGTTCATTATTTGTGTACGTTTCTTGACAAGTTAACCTAATCCCGTGACAAGTAGCAGTGTTTTAATATTTGCAGTACATTCCATTATGAGCGATTGGCACGCTATGGTTTTGATAGGATGATATGGTTCGGAAATATTCACCACATTCAGGAAAATGCTTTCAACGTCTCTCAGCCTTTAATCACAACTGGATGCCGTTTGAGCAAATGAGTAATAGACACGAGCTATCAATGCTGCTGTACACAAGTAGCCTACCATGTTAACTGTTCAGTAAATTTAGAGTGTTTATGTGCTGTATTAAATAGCCTTTGCCCCCTTACACTTTCACTGCTTTCATTGCAAACTGGCATCTATTTATGCCTAAAATATTTAAATAAAATGAGGGCTATTTTATTTATTTGTAACATCATATTAGTCTACCCCAGATAGCAAGCACCTCCTCTCCGGATCTGCCCCGGCTCTGAGCTGGATCAGCTGGAGTCGGCACAGAGCCGGGGCAGATCCGGAGGGGAGGTGCTTGCTATCTGGCGCAGTACATATAACTCACTTGCCCAAATGGCATCGAGTTGTAATTATAGGCTAAGATACGTTGAAAGCATTAACCTGAATATAGCAAATATTTCCGAACCATATCATCCCAACAAAGCAATAGCCTTCACAATGACGACACCATAGTGTGGCAATAGCTTAAAATAGAATATTGCAAATATTAAAAAGATGCTATGTCATGACTTTAGCTTAATTTTTTGACATTGCGAGCGTGGTGAGATTGCGAGCATTTTTTGACATTGTTAGCGCGTGTTGAAATCAAGCGTGTGGCGAGATTTCAAGCATTTTTTGATATTGCCAGAGCATGTTGAAATTGCGAGCGCTGTGAGATTGCGCGCATTTATTGATATCGTGAGTGCATTTTGATGTTGAGAGCGGATACTGAGGGTCGTACACGCACGGTTTACACGCGCTCTCTCGATTTTCGTGCCCTCGAGTTTTGAGAGTAATTTAACGCCATAACCCTCCCCCACTTCCGGACCCCACACACTCTCAGTATCGGCCCCCGCCAGGTAACCCAGTCAGCCACTCTTTCCCTCCAAGAATGGTTAGATAAGATGAATTTTTATCATGTTGCGCCCTTCATATAAAATCGCAGTGTCTGCGATACTCGGCCTGCAGCCTCGTACCAACGACCGAATCACAGCAGTGCTGATATCCCATGATATCGCACTCCCACTTGTGTCCTATTGCTGAATTACTGCATAAGACATTATTATTCAATGACTCTAGCGAGCTTCCTTTTCATCCCTTCTCTTTCACACACAGTTGGTGAGCAGTATTACAGAACATAACTGGGACTCTTTACTCATGATGGAGCAGAGAACCATGTCTCTCGACTGAGAAGCTACACTGGTGAATAGTTAAACAACTCTTACCCTCCCTATTAATGAATCGTAACAATCATTCTGTATCTCTCTCCCTCCCCCTCTGAGGTCAAGAGTTGCCCCGGTGAGAGTACATGTTCAGCCAGAAAGCTGGGGAACCTGGACCCTTCGAGTGGGATCACCATCAATTTAAAGGCATTCAATATGCTATGTGGCTTGTGTCAAGGCATAGTTAATGTAAGCAATGATCCATTACCTAACAATAATTTTGATAATATATAGAGACATTATTTTCTTATTGTCTCTGAATTAGTCCTGTAGAAAATCTACTGCAGAATTCACATTCAGGCTAGTGTTGGTGCAAGAATGTTATTCAGTCAGGCCTGAGTTCCGCCTGGACCTCATTACATTTTTCCATTACCTATAAAAGTGAAAAAGCTGACGACAATGGATGTTTTTGGAAAGGTCTAACATAGAAAGGTAGTGATGGATATTGTAAGCTGTTGAGTGTTGGTTATCTAGCCACAACCCTGAGTAACCTCCCTACAGCACATCTCTCCAGCTATGATCATTTTGATGCCGGTAGTATCAGTACGAGAGACATGCAATAATGCTTTGTGTTGTCCGTCTCTTATTGGGCTAATGTGAACCTAATAAAAAGTGTGACTATTCAACATGAAATTTCAATGGTAAAGATTCGACTTTGTCCCATTACACAAGACAACAATCACTGATTCTTGAGACTTGGGACAAATCATGTCCTACATAAGAAAGACAAATTTATATTGAAAATCAATAAATTTATCAGAATCAACATGCTTAAAAACTGAAATCTAAAGGAATAGTGTATATCAATGTCATTTTTATCATCAATGTTTAACTCTTAACTCCACCCAAAAACTTTTAAAATAACCTAACAAGTCTAATAATACAGTATCTCACAAAAGTGAGTACACCCTTCACATTTCGACTATTAATTTAGTATATCTTTTTAAGGGACAACGTTACAGAAATGTAAACTGAATATATTCTAGAGTAGTCATTGCACAGTAGGTGTAGCAGTGTAGATTTACAGCACTGTCCAAATAACTGAACAAACAGTAACTATTTCCAAAATGGGTGGCAACAAAAGTGAGTACACCTCATCGTCAACATGCCACATTGTGTCCATAGTGTCAATATTTAATGTGACCGCCATTGTTGTCCAGCACTTCCTTGATTCTCCGAGGCATGGAATTCACCAGAGCTGCACAGGTTGTTGCTGGGATCCTCCACTCCTCCATGACAACATCACGGAGCTGGTGGATGTTGGACACCTGCTGCTCCTCCACCTTCCTCTTGAGGATGCCCCACCGGTGCTCAATGGGTTTCAGGTCTGGACACATATTGGCCATACCATCACCTTCAGCTTCTTCAGGTAGGCAGTTGTCATCTTGGAGGTGTGTTTCGGGTCGTTATCATGTTGGAAAACAGCCGTGCGGCCCAGTTTCTGAAGGGAGGGCGTCATGTTCTGCTTCAGAGTCTCACAGTACATGTTGGATCCATTACTCCATTAATGAAGAGCAGCTCCCCAGGACCAGAAGCACTCATGCAGCCCCAGACCATGATGCTGTCAGCACCATGTTTGACTGTAGGCAGTACACACTCGTTTTGATACTTCTCACCAGGGTGCCGCCACACATGCTGGACACCATCTGAGCCAAACAAGTTTATCTTGGTCTAGTCAGACCACAGAACATGGTTCTAGTAGCTCATGTTCTTGGACTGGTTGTCTTCAACAAACTGTTTTCAGGCTTTCTTGTGGGCTAGCTTCAGAAGAGGCTTCCATCTTGGCTGACGGCCATGCAGACCACCTATGCGCAGAGCATGGCGTATGGTCTGAGCACCAACAGGCTGTTATCCCACTGCTACAACCTTGTTAGCAATGCTGCCAGCACTCCTGCGTCTGTTTTCTGAAGCCAACTTGTGCACCTGGCACAGAGCACGAGGACTCAACCTCTTCGGTCGACCCTGACGAGGCCTTTTCCGAGCAGAACTCGTCTTGGAAAACTGCTGGATAACCTTGGCTACCGTGCTGTAGCTCAGTTTCATTGTTTCACAGATCTTCTTGTAGCTTAGACCATCTTTGTGGAGAGCAACAATTCTCTTTTTCAGATTCTCAGAGAGTTCTTTCCCCATGAGGTGCCATGTTGACCCTACAGTGACCAGAATGAGAGCATTGCACCTAAAGCACTACAATTTAACCCTTCAACATGTTACATAACCTCATATGGCCCAGTCGAACAGACAAAAGCATGAACATGATGAACAGATCATGTTTCATGGCTTGGTTGACCATTATCAATTGGGGTGTGTACTCACTTTTGTTGCCATCCATTTTGGAAATAGTGACTGTTTGTTCAGGTATTTGGACAAGGCAGTAAATCTACACTGCTACACATATTGTACCATGACTACTCTAGAATATATAGAAGTTTCACTTCTGTAGCATTGTCCCTTGAAAAGATACAATAAATTAATTGTCAAAATGTGAGGGGTGTACTCACTTTTGTGAGATACTGTATACATTTTAAATAAAAAACAATGGTTCTGAGTTTATAAAACAATGCATCAAGTGAACTTCAAACAATATTTTCCCTAATAATCTGCCTGTCAAAGTTATGTCCTCAGTTTCTGTCAACTCCGTCAGATTTTTTCACAATCCTCACAAAATCAGGCAATAGCATAGTCAGCCATTTCCTGAGGACCCCCTTTCCTCTTCCTGGTCATGCTCTGGTAAGTTTTACATTTTTTTATATTTCTGATAGGACCACTTCGTCAAAAAAAGCAAATATTTATTGACAATATTCAGGCAAACAATCATACATTAAGTTTGGCGACATGGCTCTGTTATGAGAGATCCCTGCCCGTCCGAACGAGGAACCGAAGGCAGGGAGCTGCTAGTAACCCCCCCAACAGAACCATGCCAGCAAGTCAGCTGAAATGCAGAAATGTTTAGAAGCAGTAGATGCATAGTAGTTACCCGGCGCTAACTATTTTTTTTTGAAGCCGATACAAGAGAAATACACTAAAAGAGTGTGCTAGGTGTCGTGACAGCACGGCGGTTGCCACGATTTCTCTCGATGCCAATACAAGAGAAATATTCTACGTGAGTATGAGTGACGTGACAGCTCAGCGGCTGGAACGATTTCTCCTGATGCCGATACAAGAGAAATATACTATATGAGAGTACGATGTGTCGTGACAGCCTGGCGGCTGGCACAATTTCTCTTGATGCCGATACAAGAGAAATATTATATATGAAGTGTATTATGTGTCGTAACAGCCCGGCGGCTGGCACAATTCTCTTGATGCTGATACAAGAGAAATTCTATTTGCTGTGTAATATGTGTAGAGATAGCCCGGCGGCTACCTCAATTTCTCTTGAGCCATTTCAGGAGAAATATACTACAATACAATCTGGTGTGATAGTAAGCTAGTACAAGTATGATGAAACGGTACGCCCCTTTTTTTTTATATTAAATGAAGGTGTGAGTAGTGATGATTGAGATGGCGTAGAACAGTGTTGGGACGCTGATACCCTGACTACGTGAATGCGAGCCGACGCGTGAGCAGGAGTGTGTTTAGGAGAGATATTAGGGTGTTGAGTTTGGACATGCAAACATCATAACAGTTAAAAACACACAAATCTTTCATCATTTTGCTCGCCGACTGTAATGCAGCAAGTTAAGAAGCAGTAGATGCATAGTAGTAGCCCGGCGGCTGACAATTTCTCTTGAAGCCACTACAAAAGAAATACTCTATGTGAGTGTGCTATGTGTCGTGACAGCCCCTCGGTTGCCACGATTTCCCTTGATGCCGATACAAGAGAAAGATACTATATGAGAATACAATGTGTCGTGACAGCCCCTCGGTTGCCACGATTTCCCTTGATGCCGATACAAGAGAAAGATACTATATGAGAATACAATGTGTCGTGACAGCCCGGCGGCTGGCACAATCTCTCTTGATGCAGATACAAGAGAAATATTCAAAATGAATTGAATTATGTGTGGTGACAGCCCGGCGGCTAGCACGATTTCTCTTGATGCCGATACAAGAGAAATATACTATATGAGAGTACGATGTGTCGTGACAGCCCGGCGGCTGGCAGAATTTCTCTTGATGCCGATACAAGAGAAACATACTATATGAATGTTCTTCGAGTTTCAGCCCAGCGGCTGGTACTCATTTCTCTTGATGCCGATACAAAAGAAATATTCTATATGAATTGAATTATGTGTCGTGACAACCTGGTGGTTGGCACGATTTTTCGATGCCGATACAAGAGAAATATTCTATATGAGTTATACTATGTGTAGAGATAGCCCGACAGCCACCTTAATTTCTCTTGAAACCATTTCAAGAGAAATATGCTACGATAAGATCTAGCGTGTCAGCAAGCTGGTACAAGTATGATGAAACAAAATGAGCTCTTTTTATATATTAACGAAGGTGAGAGTGGTGATGAATGAGATGGCGTAGTATAGTGTTGTGACGCTGATGCCCTGGCTATGTGACTGGTAGAGGATAGACGACGCGTGAGCAGAAATGTGTGCAGGAGTGGAGATTAGTGTGTAGTGTTTAGGGCATGCAAAACATTGCAACAGCTAATTACCAGACATATCTTACAACATTAGCTCATTAATTTTGCCGCTCATGTCCTTGATTCCAGAGTGAAGGTGTTGATCATATGCCTAAGGTGACCAATGTCGCATGGCCTTCAGTGTCGAGACAGACGCAACGGAAACGGCGGTTGTGCTGCTCCAACACGGAAGGAGTGAAGAGTGTGGAGTTGAGGGGAGAGGCCGCAGCTAGCAAACTAGGTGAAGTCGTGCAGCAAACCAGGACCGAAAGATGGGTCTCTCAGCTTCCATGAGGAACAGATGTAGTTCGCTGGATATACTCCATGGACCAGACTGTTCCGAAGGTGGAGACTGGGCAGCACTTAGCAGAGGGTCAGATGGCAATGATGGCAAAGACCAGCAGCATGCTCAGGGCAGGGCCCCACCGCAGACATGGAGGGAACAAAAAACCAGGCAATTAGTCGAGAGCAGGAGGTGGAAGCAGTGCTAGGAATATACCATGAAATAATGCTGTGTACTTAAAGTTGATATGAAAATAAATCTCCATGATTGCAAAATATGAAGATCATTCATTATAGATGCCAAAATCCACCCCCCCAAAAACAATGCAGTCGTCATAAACCAAAGACCAGAAGCTAATAACGGGCATAACCCAAAGACCAGATTGTAATAACAGGATGCCTTTACAGCCAGAGACCGTGTGGTCTTTATGACTTTTGGGAAACTAGCAAACTTAAAGGCCACAGTACTGTACATTCTGAGCAGACAGAAACAAAGCCATTTCGAATGAAATGATTGGCAAGATGACCAAAGCGCAAGCTAGCTCGCAGACATAGGAAAAATATTGGAGGTATCAGCAAAATATTGTTGCATCATGGAATTGCTGAGTGTGCGCAAGATCAGCCACATCTGAGGAAGTGGGCTGATACTGTCAAGCAACCAAAGGCTTTCTTCCCAAGCGAGTGATAACTTGCTCAACAAACAATTCTACCAACTAGGTTACAAAATGCAAAAGAATCACTGCCAAATTATGGGGAAAACACAAAGGCAATGGAAAAGGTAATGCAAATATGATAGAAATGTATTTACGAACAAGAAAGAGTATGACCTGCTTTATAACAAATTCCACTGCCAACTGGAATAAATTGTCCGAGTCCTGATCATTCCACAGCATTATGTGGAATTTTCGGTTGGGCCACATCCACTTTAAATAAAAAATATATGAAGAGTTTGGTTCCAAAATGCAATATATCCATTTTAGTCATTTTGAGTAAATCAGCTTTTTCTGTGTTGGTGCCTATTGAATTTTATAGAAAAACACAAACTTTGACCATAAAAAAATACACCATATAGCATGCATTTCTCATGACGGATTTTTGCACCATGCGTAAGAAGCGCTGGACTATCGCTCTATGGTATTATCTCAATTTTTGTAATTTTGGCACTTATTGCGTTTTGGAACCAAACTCTTCAATATATATATATATATATATATATTTTTTTTTTTTTTTTTCACGATTGCTGAACGCTTCAGTTGCTAGCATTTGCTGTTGGTTCATCACGTGGTGTATGCGATGCAGCTTGCAAACTGTTACCTTAACTGAACTCTGTACCAATGGCAGCACCTGCTAGGGATAGACAATAAGCAACAAAAGTGTAGTTACGGCATGGCTATTGGAAACAAGTAGAATTCAAGCAACATCGCTGCAATCGATTTAGACATTCATGGCGATCACAATTGGTCCAATCATTTAACAGTAAGCCAACCATCATCTGAAATAAAGCTTAATCCATTTCAGCTACAGCTATTCAAATGATTAATAATACAACATGAACAATTTCCTGTGCCAAACATACTGTAGCTGATATTTAAAAGCATGAAGTAAATCAAAGCCATGCAAAAAATATATTAAAAAAAACAACGCACAAAGTACATCCAATACATCCAGGAGAATTCCAATGGGAATGAACGCGACTCTATATAAGCATTCCGATAGAAGCCAAGAGCAGGTTCAGTGCCGCGGTAAGATAACGTTCATGATGCGTTTGTTAGGCTTGCAACTCGTATACACTGACCGTGCGAAGAAACTAGTGAGCAACCTGTACATAAAGAAAATCAAAGTGACATCCGTTAACTCCTCGACAAGCCTTCGTGAATTAGGGACCGGCCATCTGTGCCAAGAACATATTCATCTTACCGGCCGTGGTCGTGTTAACAGCAAACTGATTGGTGCATGACACTTGAGAACTAGTAGCTCGGTTAACTACACAAAATGCGATATTACTGCACTGAAGCGCAAGCACTGCGCCATTTCCATGAAATCTTTGCAAAACATACAGGTTCAATTACCACGTTGCCGATTGGGACAAAACCGCAGTACTCTTGCAGCGTTTTTAAAAGCATCCACATTCTTTCGACATCCGGAAAAGACCGCTTTCGAGCAGTGGCAATTCGCAATAGGCGAGCAGGTCGCAATTGTTGCCGTAGAGAAATTATTAAGTTACCAAGAATGAGTGTTGCCTTGCCAAGGAAATAATAAATAAATAAATAACTGGAAATAACGAGCACTGGTGCTGCATCCGGATTAGCATGCGCTGCTCTGAATTTACTGTTAGACAAATGACGCCAATTACACAAAGACTCCGCAAACACATAGGGCAATGTTTCGTACAAGCCACATTTTAAGACAAACAAGCTTGCGCGTGCTGGCCTTCATAACCGTGCTCTCCCAGCATAGTAAAAGCTAGAGTAAACATGACATCGTACACCAGAGTAACATTAACTCCACCGAAGTGCGGTAGCCAATAAAAACATTGTTACAAAAGTCTGCAGCGATAGTGAATACCACGCACCTTGTTGAGCTCGCGCACGGAGGAGCAGCTTCCTGAAGGCGAGCTTAAGTAGAATAGTATATTACCGGCCAAGCAATCAACAGGCGGCTAAATCAGGTGACAGTCATGTGTTTCTCAGGTGACTCCCTAGCAGGTAGCTGCTCCTCTGATTGTAGGCTTGACTCCATGGCCTATCAGAACTTACGTCAAGTCTTCATTTTTGATAAACAATGTTGATATTACTATGGTCAAAGCTGGAACATGTCAACACCGTCTTCCATTTAAAATGTTTTTTTTTTTTACCAGCATTGAATAGAATTTAGGCTTTCTAATGAAGTTATTTGGGCAGCTAGCTATTGAGGAAAATTTGGCTAGCTGCAGTGTACAGTACATGTTTTGGAGGGAAAATTGAATCCTTTATGTCAACTCCGTTACACTTCAAGTCCGTCAGTTTTCACTGCTATATTAACCCCTTTGCGCAGAAGCCAAATCTGGATTTTTAGGTGTTACCTGATTTAAGGCTTTATAATGTAAGACTGCAGCTCTACAGACAGGAAAACTTTGGCTCAATAGAGTCTAGACACTTGAAGCATTTAGACTCCCATCAAATTTCAGTTTCTTTTTATGATTTTGTTGGAGAAAAGGGGCTGCAAACATAAAAATCTTCATCAGAATTCACCTTTGAAATAGCAAAAAAAATACTGACAATTGAAAAACTGCTGGGGCCTAAAACTGTACATTTCTGGGATCATAAACTTCTTGACCACAAGTGCAATTCATCTTGAACATTACATTCTAGATGGCGTGCACAAATAGGCGCTAGATGGTGTTACAGCACTTGCCCCTTTGTCCTTTATCAATGAAAGTGCCCTCTTGAAATTTCGTTTTTTTTTTTTTTTTTAATGATTATTATTATTATTAAAACTTTAGTGGAGCCAATGTTGAAATGATCTTTTTAGAAAAGCTGTGTGATTAAAAACTACTGAAAAAAATGCCCCGAAATGGGCCACCTCCTCATGCACTTCCGACCTCTCTTCCTTTGTTCCTTCCTGGAGTTTGCTAAGCGGTACTGGAACTTCAACTGGGACCGTGTGCTTTGGTCAGATGAGACCAAGATGGAGCTTTTTGGCAACAAGCACTCTAAGTGGGTCTGGCGGAACACAAAAGATGAGTATGCAGAAAAGCGCCTCATGCTCACCGTGAAGTATGGGGGAGGATCGGTGATGCTGTGGGCCTGTTTCTCTGCTAGAGGCCCTGGGAACATTGTTAGGTTGCTTGGCATCATGAACACTTTGAAATACCAAGACATTTTAAATCAAAATCTGGTGGCCTCTGCCCGTAAGCTGAAGATGGGTCGTCACTGGGTCTTTCAGCAAGATAATGACCACAAATATGTATCCAAATCTACACAGAAATGGTTCACCAGACACAGAATCAAGCTCCTCCCATGGCCATCTCAGTCCCCAGACCTCAACCCCATTGAAAACCTGTGGAGTGAGCTGAAGAGGAGAGTGCAGAGGAGAGGACCCAGGACGCTGGATGATTTAGAGAGATTGTGCAAAGAGGAATGGTCGAAGATCCCTCTTTCTGTATTCTCCCATCTAGTCAAACAATTTGGGAGAAGATCAGGTGCTGTTTTGTTGGGAAAAGGGGGTTGTACAAAGTATTAACATCAGGGGAGCAAATAATTGTGGCACACATGATTTGACGTAAAATAATTATTTCTTCATGTGGGATTTTTTTCCCACTGAATAAATGCACTTAAATTAAAGGTTGGATTTTCCTCTTTCTTTCATTGTGGTCCTATATTATTTTGAAAAAAAACTGAATTTATAAGAAGCTAAAGAACACATCTTAACCAGGTGTGGCAATAATTACGGAGGGCGCTGTATATTTTTTGTCTGTCATTTGGAGCATATTATACAGGAGCAGATTTAGGGTTGGCCAGTTGAGCCTTGAAAGGTGATGGAAGCTGCCCAATCTCGCTAACAATTTGAGAAGTTCTAATCTGAATTATCTTCATGGAAGCACTTCAAATGATTGTCGTTTATTTCAGACAGCTTCTATGTTTCAAGTAGAAATGGGACGCAACTGACACACACATCGCGGCAAGTTGTCTCATTTCGCTTTACGATCATCGCAATTCGATAACGTCACTCCTCTGGCTCAACCTTTTTTTATCAACCATTCTGCGGATCATGTGGGCACCGAACCGTTTTCATTAACCAATCCGCGGATCATGTACGTACCTAACCGTGAAAAGGGATCCGTACTGATTACGGATCAACCATGATCCGTTGCACCAATAGTTCTAAGCACTTAAGTTCAGTCAGGAAAACTCATGTTTAAATAAAATAGAACAATTTATTCATGGGTATAAGCATTACATTGTATTTTGGCGGCAGTTCTGCTCTGGAGGAATGTCCTACCAAGGCACAGCAAACATACAAACATAGTCATGAACAGAAATCAAAATCCCCCCGATGTGAGCAGAACCAAACAGGTGGAGGCTGGGGTGGAGCTGGCAAGCAAAAAACCAAACAGCATGTTGCATAGCATGAAAAGTCATTGCAAACAGCAGCGGAAGCAAGTGAGCTTGATGTCCTTCAAATAGACCGCTGTATGACCTCGTGATGTGTATCCTCCAATTGTGTGCCTGCTGATGCTGACGTGCTGGTAGCTTACCAGGCTGCTGTCAGCTGATGTAGCTCTTCTCCAGTTTCCTGCCTGAACTAGTTCCACTCATTTATTTCCTAGTGCTATACAGAATATATGAAAAATGATTGACATTACTAAAGAGACAGAAAATTCAAACAGATGAGTTAAGGTCCAGTTTCATAAAAGGAATGACCAGGGCTGGGGATGATGTTCACAGGGGGAGAACTGTGATAATTACCCCCCTCACTTCGCCAGAGTTCTGTTGATTGTCCCGGGCCGTCATGAACCTCCCCCCCGGTCTTTTACAGACACAACCGCAAACACCCCGTTTTTCCTCTCACCACTCCGCAAATATCCTAGAGAGTCAATGGCCGATCTATACTGAGGAAGGTCTAATAGCTTATTGTCATGTACTGTAGCCAACATCAGTCCTTTGAAGTTTAGGGTGAGCCTCAGTTCCTGGGCCCCACCAGTTTGTCAGCCTTTAGTCGTGTCTCAGCTGGATTCCGGTCTTACACACCCAATACATGGAATGAAGGCAATAATGCACTGCGGGTTAAGCATTCTTATTTTCTTACCATAAACACATAATCAATGCATTGTATTGCTTTTTATTCGAAGTGAGCATATTTCATTTGGGTGTGCCCTTACCTTTGGGATTCAATGCTGATTAACTAGCCACTCGGTGGCTGTGGGCTGCTCAATGGACGGCTTCCCAGGGCCACATCGATGGTCACATCGACCCCATTGAAAGGGACAGTGGAATGAAAACAAGTTGAGCCGGAGGTGGAGGAGGAGTTGGAGGAGTTAAGCACGATAGAATCCTGTGGCCCAAGTGAACCTATGGATTCCGTCTATGAGACCGACATCACTGTTGTCTGACGGGACAATGCGAGGTATTTTGTGTGTGTGTGTGTGTGTGTGTGTGTGTGTTTTGCCCGTCTAATTTATGTTCTAATTGAGACAGTAGAGTATAGAGTAGGTACTCGATTGTAGTTCAGCTCCAGTACTTCCTTGAAGAAGCTCACACATTGGGTTTTTGTTGAAATATTATTGGACCAAGTTTTTAATCACTTGTGTACAGCACAGCTGATTAATCACTTCATCCAATGGTAATTGACAGGAAATCAATGTGTAACCTTCCTCTAGGAAGTACTCTTTTGCCTACAATTGTGCACGCCATCTATTGACAGTATTATTTAGGGGATTAAATGCTGCTGTTGGAACAAGTGGGAAAGTCAGCCCTTCATTGGCAACATGCTAGCAGGCTTCAATGGAGCTTCAATGGAGTCTGCTTCAATGGAGCTTCCTTTGTTCCAGTTCACAAGGTTTGTTTTCTGTATTATACATACATTTTTCTATATATTTATTCTCTATGGAAAATTTGTCAGTTAGACATGTAAAATAATGAAGTTATGGATTAGTGTGGTGCTTCGTTTTCTTTTGCAGGTACAAACACCAGAGTAAAGTTCTCCAGCCTCCCATCCTACGACAGTGGAGGGCAGAGCAGCAGCCTGTGATTCGGCAGGCAAAGCAGTCCGGCAGTCCGGTCACCTAGGGAGGTGACATGTGCACAGATTCACCTGGTTTCTCACTTTTAATTAACTTATTGTCTATAAGAAATAATCAATGCTGAATAAGATTTCATCACCTGTGACACATGCACTGCATTTCCTATTCTTGGTAATGCAGCCTCAAATTTTACAATTAAAGTCTACACAAGTACAATATTGATCTTACAGTGATGTAAACATAAAATATGCAACCCAACATTATGGTAAGTAGATAACTTTAAAACCAGCTACACTCACCGGCTATACACACCAATGATTTACTATTCTCTCATCTCATTTCCCCTAGGTCATTGTGCAAAGTATGGGTCTTACACGACAGTGATCCTGGACACGAACAGGGTCGTGGACATCCACTTAGTCCAGGTAAAGTGTAATTATAGTTGTGACATTATTCATAATATTTAGTCTGATGTCTGTCTTTTCAGGATTAATGTTAGACACACTACAGTTTCTGCGTCTGAGAGATAGTAATGACTCTTATTAACGTGTTTATTTCAGTGTTACATGCCACGTTTTTTTTTTTTCTTTTCCTGTGTCTCTCTGCTTTCCCTTGTGCTGCTGAGTTCTCTATTGGTCCAGGTCCCTGCCAGTCATCATCACCCCAAGTCCCGCCTCCACCAGTCAGAGGGATCCTTTTCCTCCCTGCTCACCCAATCACTACTCAGCCCTTCATTTGGAAACAACCAATCATCTTTCAGTTTTTTTTGGGTTCCTGTCTACCTCTTGCTTTGCAGTATGGAGGTTACCGCCTTACATTTCCATGTTACTAACGCAGTATGATGACCCTTATCCTACTCGTTCAAATGACTGGCTTATGCTTGAGGTCCCTTCTGCTCAGACTGAGCTTGGCAAGACCGCCTTCCAATTCTCTGCTCCATATTCCTGGAATTTTCTACAAAGCTCTTTGAAACCGGTCTCTCTTCCATCATTCAGTCAGTTTAAGGCCAAGATCCAAGACTTATTGGTATCATTGTGTGTGTTTTGATAAATATTTTAATAAATTAATTAATTTTTATTCATTGTTTTGTATTCCCTCCTTTTCTTTGTATGATTTGTTGTTTTTAAAATTGTCCATTTGTGCACTCGGCCCCACCGAAAATGAGGGTCTCCCTCAGTGGGCTCCGATTTTAAATAAAGGCTTGAATTGAATTGATCTGAGGTTTGTTTTGACCACACTGAGGCCGGGGAAGGGTAAGACAGAGGCCTCTATACACTTGCACATAGGAAGAACTCTTGTTAGACACACTAGTTTCGGAGTGCTTGCCAGCTGCTGCTGTATTTTGTTTTGTGTAGTTAGAGTAGTTAGATAGGCTTTTTCATTGTGTATATATGAAAAAGCAGTTAGCTAGCTTTCCCTTTTTTGGTTTCTAGCAAGCGGTATTTGGTTTTGTTCATTTCTTTTCTTGGACAACACTCAGGTCCGCAGACCTTAGATTTGTGTCTTGTTTTTCTATGTTTTCCTTTGTGCTGTAAATAATGTAAATATTGTGTATATACCTTTTTGCACCAGTAAACACCATTGCACTTTATTTATTCTGGACTCTGTGTTTATATTTTGCCTCCCCTTTTATATGTGCTTAGTTGTGGCCCGATCGGGCTTAATCTATTCTACACCAACCCGGCTAACGCCAAAGTGCGAGCCAAGCTTCCTTCGGTGCCTGGGCTCGTAACACAGAAACAAGGTTGGTAACAGCCAGAGAATGGAGGAGAAGGGCTTTGAGAGAAGCCTTGACTTCCTGAAGTCTGAAGGGCCGAAAATGGGAGCCATTGTCACAGATCGCCACCCGTCAATCGGGAAGTACATGAGGGAGCGGTGACCTTTTATTAGGCACCTCTGCGACACCTGGCATATTGCAAAAGGCATTTTCCTTGTCAGTAACTGCTACTACGCCATGCGAAAAATGCAATATCAAAGGATTACCTAATGCTATCTTGTTTACTCTCACAATGTAAAGTAACAACTGTAGTAGTGATTTGAATGGTATTTTACATGTGAATAAATTCACTGGGTGTAAAGCACCAAATGATGTTTGAGAGTATGGTTAACACTATAAAAGCGATGGAGGTGAAGGGCTGTGAGGATGTGCAACTCTGGAGGAATACTGCCAATAATCACTTCTACTGCTGTGGCTCTTCCTCCAAGACTCCCCAAGAGGCCGTGGCAAAGTGGACGTCGATTGCGAACCACATCCACAATGTGCATCGCCATGACAACGCGCTCTATCCCAATTGTCAACACCCACCCCTTGAAAGAGAATGGCTGCAGCCACAAAAACATATTTCCGCCTATATTTATGACATACTGAGCATTATCAAAACTGAAATTTGAATGATTGTGAAAATGATTAACAATGAGGAGCATGTAATATCATGAGAAATGTGATCCCTCTAGCCTACATTGTATTTCTGGAAACCTTCTGCTTTTTCCAACAATCCAAAATTCTCAAACTCCTTGTATTGTCATTGCTTCTTTTGATCTACTTCGCAGATACCAAGGCTTCTGAGACGCTCTGTGACATAATGCAGGCAACACCACTGCTAAAGGGCATCGAGCACATGAGCCCTCGATTTCAGACCTCCGCCATTGATGATGAGGCTATGGAAACCTTCAGTGGCGTAATGTAATCCTCGTGGGCCCGAGTGCAGACCTCACGACACGGGCCCACCCCCCCGTCTACAAGCAGCTGCACATACGCGTTTTTTCCACAATGAATGAAGGAGATTATTGTCACAGTATTACATTTTAGCAGGCTTTTCTAAGTTTTATAGGGCCTACGTACAACACACACTAAGGGTTACTACACTATTTAATTCTATAATATTAAGTTTCCTATTTATTTCTTAAAATTATCTTAATAATGGTCATCATCAAGAACAATAAGGTATAATTAGCAAATGAACGACACATTAACATAACTTTATTGGGATTATCTGAAATTTTGTGAACAGCAAGGAATTGTAGGAGCAATACTCAGCAAGCGAGTGGACATCGTAAAGACAGTTGATTTGCACTCATGCAGAAAAGGGGAGAGCGGCTTTTAAGACTCTTACAGCTATGAAACGAAATGCGCTTAATTTTGGCACCTCGGCCAACCTTTTCTCCTGCTCCTTACGCTCTTGCTGCTTCCTGCATAAATACTTCATTTGTAGCCTATCTTGCATGAAAGATTAAACCATAGACTGTCCTTGGATTAAACGATCGGACCGTGACATCGTCACGTGGGTGATCTATGGAATGTTGTACATTACCCAGAAACACTTGCTATCTCAATGACAATATCAACAGTAGAATAAACGTATCATCGTTTGTTTTATTAAGCATTTTCCAAAAAGAAATCTAAATTATTTCATGTTATAACGACTTTTGTTCAGTGAAAATTATGAGTAATGTACCTGTTCCATGATGACATCGACTTGCCAGCACCATGACTGAGAAATTAATGCAGTTGCAGAGGTGTGAATATCCAGTAGCATCTATTATCATTTTATTACTTGTAGGTTTAGGTTAGTATGAGAGATGTGACAGTGTAAGATACCTCTGCTAAAATCTTTCAGAACCCAACGGTGCCCATCAACAGCCATTGCACTCCCTGCATTGCCTATTGTTACACCACTGCTCATCATACGCTTTGCGCCCAAACACATTCTTGGTGATTTTGTCCAGATAAGATATTTTTTTCAATTTGGATTGAATTTACCAAATGAAATGCTTTTGAATGAATTGTAGTCAAGCTTGACTACCACCCCTCATTCTTTACTTTATGGCATATTCGCAGAACGCTCCTTGCAGTGTTGCATTACAGTGAGAATGCTGACCGTGGATATGCAGCCAAAGCTGATGGCTGTGGTCGCACTGCGATGGCCTAAACACAAATAGGGAGAATTCTCAGTCCTCCGCAAACGTAGTACCCCCACATACAGTAAGTCCAGAAATAACAAGCCATTAATGATTTAGATATTGTCCTACTACGATTGACAATAACAGCAGCAGCCATTTCATGCCTAGTGCACAAACACTGACAATAATGCAATAACAAAAAATTGTGCACCCACTCATGGCATTTTATAGAACACTCACACCATAACATTCACAAGACCTCCTCACAGTAGACGATCGTGGGATATGAGTATATTGTAAACATCAATACTAATTTTTTTCCCTAAGGGAGACAATAAAGGCTAACCTAACCTAACCTTTTTTGTTTCCTCTGTAGACTACTTGGACACCCTGCAAAAGTTTCTTTTTGAAGAGGGAGTCGTTGATCCTGGTCCCTTCCAGGAACTCAAGGACCAGGTGGAGGTACCTGAGAATCTCAATGCAGCCTTTGAGAGGCCCGATCCAAACAAGGCTGTTGCCCTCCCCTGGTCCCGTTTCACCCAGGGGGAGCAGCAGTGAGGGATCCACTCCCACCGGTAAGCAGGGCTTCGGCACCAGCCCCTTGTCTGATTAATGCCATGTTCTGAATGCAAAGTGTCAAAGGCTCCATAAACTGCAATGAAATTGAAATGAAGTCTACGGACTTGGAATGCATGGCAATAAGAATTACTTTATCCACGAATATGTCCTTCACTGTCATGTGCATATATAGACCACCCTCATCAAACATTATGTTTTCTGAACATTTAAGAAATACTTTGAAGGAAATGAACACATACAAAGAAATAATTTTACTTGGCGATTTTAACATAAACTGGGCTGATAAGTCAGTTAGAAAAAAGCTTAAAGATTTAACAAATCAGTTTAACCTCACTCAACTAATTCAAGGCCCTACCAGAATCACACCAACATCTCAAACACAAATTGATTTAATATTTAGTAATAAGCGTGAGGGAATAATAAAAACATTAAATTTTTTAACTGGAATATCAGACCATAATTTAACATTGTTATCAAGGAAATTAACGAAACAAAGCTTTATGTATCGACAGGAAAGGAGAACGTCTAACATTATACCTAAAAGGCTTATTAGTGAATTTGAATGCCAGTTTAAGCAACAGAATTGGAATGCGATTCTGTCAACTAGGGAGCTTGAAAATGCCTCTGAGAGCCTAATGACTATTATTAACAAGATTAAAGGTGAGTTTAGTAAAAATGCTACATTTCAAGAAAAAAGCAAAATCTACCCTGGGTTGATGAGCAACTTTGGGCCTTACTGCATCAAAGGGATCATGCATTGAAAATTGCTCTTAAATCCGGGTTAGCATTTGATAGGAGAACCTTTCAGCAGCTACGTAACAAAGTTGTTCATGACTTGAGGAAGGCTAAAGCTAATTTCTTTTTTAATATTATTAACGAATCAAAAGGGAACTCCAGGAAAACATAGCAAAACATTAATAGAGCACTTAAGAAAGACAGTAATAAAAAATACACTGAGTATGAATTGCAAGTGCAGGGGACCCTTACAAGGGATAAAGTCCAAATTTCCTCTATTTTCAATGGCTACTTTATTGACTCAGTTCAGGATCTAGCATTAGGTTTTGGTGCAAGAGAGAAAGCCATTACATTAGTGAAAGATGATATGCCATCCTTTTATATGTTAGAAGTGTCAGAAGCGTCTGTAACTAAAATCCTGAAGCATTTTAAAAATTCCAGGGCAAAAGATATTTGTTATTTTGTGCATTTGTTAAAAAGTACACAAATATTCTCTGTACTCCTATCACTCACTTGGTCAATTTATCCATTACACAAAGTTACTTTCCTACTGCCTGGAAGACAGCAGTAATAACCCCCATCTTTAAGTCTGCGGATGCCACCAATGTTACTAATTATAGGCCTATTAGCATCCTTCCCACCATCTCTGAAGTAACTGAAAGAGTTGCATGTGACCAGTTGATGGCCTATTTAGAAGGCCGCTCCCTACTGCACCCTATGCAGTTTGGATTTCGGACCATTCAACAGAAACGGCCCTTTGTTACTTTATAGAACAAATAAAATCTAAGCTTGACGGAGGTGGTGTAGTTGGTGCTGTCTTCCTGGATTTCAGGAAGGCGTTTGACACAGTTAACCACAACATTTTGTTATCCAAACTCTCACAGCTTGATTTCTCTGCTACTGCTTTGACATGGATGGAATCATATCTAGATTCCAGAAAGCAGCGCACAAGAATTACTGACACATGCTCCACCCTGTCTAATAGCACAACTGGAGTCCCCCAGGGATCAATTTTAGGACCAATTTTGTTAAGTCTATATATTAATGATTTACCTTTGATTTGTCCAGATGTTCAAATGCAAATGTATGCAGATGATACAGTTATTTTTTTCCATGCCAAAACTAGAGAGCAAGCTGCACTAAAACTTACCTCAGCCTTAAACAAGGTGTCAGATTGGCTGACACATTACTGTCTTACTCTCAATGTGGGCAAGACAGTGACTATGTACTTTTCCATCAAGAGATGTGATGTAAGCCAGCAACCTGACATCTTTGTTAAGGGAGAGGCCATAAAAATTGTTGATAACTTTAAGTATCTGGGTGTTATCATTGATTCCAATTTATCTTTTAAAAAGCACATCAAGAAGATATCAAAATGTGTTAGAGCTAGTCTAGTAAATTTTAGGCATATTAGACATCAGTTGCCAATGTCTGCTGCAAAACTGTTCTTACACTCAATGATCTTTTCACATCTGTCATACTGCTGTACAAGTTAGTCACAGGCAGGTGTAACCACCATAAAACCATTAGCCAGTCTTTACAAAATGGCTTTAAAGGTTCTGGATAAAAAGCCAAGATATTACCATCACTGTGCCATTATATCAAAATACAATTTGCTGTCCTTAGAGAGTTTTATATATTTTGCTGATATGTGTTTATTGTATAAACTTATCCATGATCTAGCACCACCACCTCTTAGGCAGTGTGTATCACTCAGCAGAGACAAACTAAGAGTCTCAAGGTCCTCTGTGAGAGGTGATTGCTATGTGGGTTACAGGAAAACCTCTTTTGGTCAATCAGCTTTTTCTGTTAGTGTAGTTGAAAAATGGAATGCAATTGCAGTTCATATTAGAAACAGTCCAAGCTTTTACCAGTTTAAATTATCATTAAAGGCATGACTCAAGGCTAATCAAATATGTGATCACTAATCAATGTGCTGTCTTACAGTAAGCACTGTCATATGGTATGTGTACCCTTGTATGTATATTGCTTTTATGAGATGATGTGATAGTATATGTTTTATATGCTTTAAATGTATATGTTATAAAGTATATGTTTTAGTATAATGTATGTTTCTAGAATGATGTTGCTACTTTAGTGTGTATCTTGTAGTGGCAACAGTAGGGTAAGTGTGTGTATGTTTGTGTTTTATAGCTCCCTGTCCCGGGGCCACAGATGCAAATTAGCTTCCTAGCTAACTCTGGTACTGGAGTTGTCTTGTACATGGTCCCTGTCAAATAAGCTAATAAACTAAACTAAACTAAACTAAATTAGTGGGCTAACTACTCCAACGTTGCCTCTATCTGAGGTACTTTAGGTCATGTTTTCTACTGATGAAACACAAAATAAACTGTTAAAAATCTCTGCAAAAGATAACAATCTGGTTTTATCTGCATTACAGTCAACCTGCCACCACACAGCAAGAAGGTTGTGAGTTCGAATCCAGCCCAGGGCCTTTCTATGTGGAGTTTGTATGTTCTCCCCGAGTTCACGTGGGTTTCATCCTGGTCCTCTGGTTTCCCCCACCCAGAAAAACATGCATTACAGGAATACTCCAACCAGTAACCCTCACCAAGGTTCTGGCTTTAGAACTGGAGTTGGTCCCCAGGTGCTGCTCTGTGGCTGCCCACTGCTCCTAACTATCGGATTGGTTAAATTCAGAGGACAAATTACCCCACAGGATTTAATAAAGTGTATCTCATGTATGGTGACAAAAGGCTGAGCATAACTTTTGCCAGGGAATATAACACTTATTGTGAGATAATTCAAACCCGAAAGCAAAACCTTTGCAAGGGAACACAAATGTATCTCTACTAAAAAATTTCTGCCATGACCCTTTGGAGATTTTGCAAGAAATAGATTGACTGTATCTAATTGCTCAATTTCTTTTCTTTGTGAAAAATAATTGTGTGAGTCTGCTTTGATGAATGTTGTGGTTTCATGTGTAAGACCTTACACCAGGTTACACAGTCTCACTTGTGCTCCAGTAGGCCGACTGCGTCACTTGTTTGTCTGGGATGCACTTCTTGGATTGCATCACTGACAAATAGTATATTGTTAGAACAGGGATAGGGGGGCACTCATCTACCCCTCCTTTTAGCCCCTCCTCTGTTTTACTGCAGATCTGTTTGTTACATCACAAACTCACTCTGCAAACCCAACCCCCCTATATGTGAGTCCTCTTGCACACACACCCATCCTTAAATATAATCCTGTGCTGACAGGGTATTGTACAGTCACTGCAAATGCTGCTGTTCCCTCGATGGATTTGTGACTGGCTATCATCTGCACTGCTTATGTACCATTAAAATTAATACATTTACATGAACTGGAACTTATTATATTGAATAAATACATAACCCTCCAGGACACAGGTGATCAGGATACAGGGGCCTTCTGGGCTGTTTGACCTTGAGGAGTGTTATGTTGAGCTAATGCAGTTTCTCAGGTAAGTTATTCATTCTTTCAATCTGATAAAACACTGTTTCATTTCTTATGTTGTGCTTGAGGGAGAGACTTTTGCAGACAGTAAAAAATAGACCCAAAGGGCAAACCTTGTCTTCTGGGAACACTGTCTCCAATCTCAGGGAGCTACAGTGCAGTTTCAAAGAATAAAGCTGGTGTATCAGAGGAGAGGTGGTTTTCCCTGGATGGAGGTCGTCTTCCCAGAAAACAAAACCTTTCCCTCAGTGTAATAATGCAACAAAATTGTGCTGGCCTTTTTTGACGTTAATAAATTTTTCAAAAGAGAGACCTTAACTTTGTGCAAAATCAGCCAGTATGGGTCTTTCTCTATCTCTCTTATGCAGTAAATGTGTTATGATGAGGAATACTTTGGAAAAAAGAATCATGTAAAATAATGTTTGAATCAGCTTAAGGACATCATTTAGCCTTGCAGTCAGTTTAAGTGGTGAGTTCAGTTAGGCTTGACCATGTAACTAACATTCACACTCTTTTCTAAGGATCATCAAACCAGCAAGATAAAATAAAACCAAAATGAACAGCTTTGTCATCAATTCTAGCCAGCCCTTCAACCACTCCTCTTCAGGACCCAGTTTCCAACTCTCAGTCATATATGAACTGTGCTTTTACTCACTTTTTGGGAATGTGTTTGGGTGGATTGAAATAAGCATCAACTTTGTAGTGGGCTACCCTGCTAACATCATGGTGATGTGGCTGGTGGCCAGAGAGAAGAGTGACTCTTCCACCTCCAATATCTTTATCTTCAGCCTGGCCATCGCCGATGCATTGCTCTGTGTGATGATCCCCATCTGCACCTTTGGCTCTCTTATGTTTCATGTCTCCAATTTCGGTGCTTTGGCACACTTCATCACTGGGATCAAAAACAGCTCCCCACTCTTCCTCACCTGCATTTGCCTGGACCGCTATGTGGCCGTGGTCCACCCCATTGTGTTCACCAGCATCAAGGATAAGAAAATCAGAGTGACTATTTCCATGCTTGTTTGGGGGCTCATGATAGCCTATTCCGTCAGTAGGTTACTTTGGTCGGGCCTCTCAGATAAAATCTTAACTGGGTTGATCCCGGCCGCCTTCATCATCATGGTTTTCTGTAATGTTTCTATCCTGTGGAGTCTAAAGACATCAGTCTTCAGCAAGGAGAAGATGCACCCCATGAAAAAGAAAGCTTTCATAACCGTGCAAATCTATCTGGCCATCATCGTGTTTCATTACCTGCCTATAGTTGCTGTCAAGCCCTTGAAACATATACCTGAGTTCCAAGGGATGTGTGGCACTGAGTTGGTTGTGTTTTCAATTATGTACTTCAGTACCACCACTGCACCCTTACTCTACATCTTCAAGATTAACCAGCAGCCGTGGCTGAAAAACTTGCTCTGCATCTGCTGCCGAAGCCCTTCCCTTGAGGGGCATAATGTAAGCACATGAGATGTATGCTTGTGATTGTCTGTTACGTTTTTGAAAATGAGGTCATGAAACGAAGCAAGAATGTTATCTGAGTTCTAGGCAAATATATTATCTTTCATTTGACTGTAATTAGGAAGGAGATGATAACATAACTATGACCATACACATTGAATAAAAAGTGAAAATTATTTGAATCACCCACATGCCTTTATCACCATGATTTCATATCTGGCAAATTAAGTTTTTTTTGATCATTGAAAGATGAGCATGAATGATCAATCAAAGAGACCAATTTTTTATTTACTGAGGATTTGATATTTATCTCCAAACTTCCAAGTCTGTTTTATTATATCCATTTAATTTCATTATGCCAGCATGGGATCTAGTTTTGCCTCAGAAAAACCAACAGTGACCCCAGATTTTCTGGAAGTACATCATATATGCAAATTAAAATGTATTATTTTGGCTCTTCCTGTGCTTATGCCAACGATCTGTCATGGTCCTGCCCTGCAGGCGCTCCCCCCTCCTGCTGACTGAACCTCCACCTCAACTAGCCACAGCTGCTGCCCGTTGAGGTGGAGGTGCCGTGAAGAGTATAAAAGAGCTGCAGCTGCATTCTGTGTCTGATGGAGCCCTGTTGTTTGTTGCCGCTGCTCTCTCCTCTGGTTTTATGCTTCAAATTAAATATTTGTTTATATTTTTACTCAGCCTGTGCGTTTGGGTCCCTTTGTTTGGTGTGGGTACATGGTCCCAGTGCCCGCCGGCCTATTGTCATCTGCCGACGAGCCCAAACCATGACACGATCAGAGAGTATATTACTCTACAAAATGATGAAACACATTTAACATGAAGCAACGTGAATTGTAAACGAAAAGACACAAAAAGAATTGAAATTAAATATAAAGTACTTGAGAAATGCCTCTCTAACATGTCTAAGGTCAGGCACGAGGAAAAGCGTCCATCACCCATCATATGGGTCTGTCCAAGCAAAAGGGCATGGAAGTGTGACATCGCCACTGTTATTTTCAAATTATAGTTTGTAACCGACACACTAAACTAAGCACACATCATGGAAGCTTAGTTTGTGTACTTTCATGACAAAATCATGAGAAGATAACTGTATTTACTGCCAAAGCGGAATTCCAATGAAAAGCTGAAAACATGCCGATGGTCCCGTATGTGATGTGGACAAAAAGAGAAGCAAAATTTTTTCATCAAAAAACATTTAGCTCAAGAATTAAATCTTTCACCACAGAAAACGACCATCCCTACACATTTAGCACAAAACCTGCTGGGCAAGGTTTTGTGCTAAACCTGCTAAATATTTATGATTGTATGTAGCCTATATGATTGTATATGACTTAGACATGATGATGCTGCGGACCTTTATATTTTCACTACCCAGACTTCTTTGATTTGAAATTGAATATCCCTGCTCCAGGCATACATGTGTAGGTTCGGCAGCCCGCCTACTGCGAAGCTTGTCTCGGCAGAGTATGAGGTTGATGATGGCATGCAACCTGAAGAGATTATCGCAAGAAATCTACAAGAGACACACGCGACGTCTTGTGGGAATTAGGCAGTATCTGATGGACTGTACGATATGTAAACACCCTGCAAAAGTTGTTTTTTGAAGAGGTGGTAGTTGACCATGGTCCCTTCCAGGAACTCAAGAACAAGGTGGAGGTACCTGAAAACCTCAATGCAGCCTTTGAGAGGCCCGATCCTAAAGAGGCTGTTGCCTTCCCCTGGTCCCGTTTCGCCCAGGGGGAGCAGCAGTGAGGGATCCACTCCCACCGGCAAGCAGGGCTTCCACACCAGCCCCTCCTCTGATTAATGCCATGTTTTGAATGCAAAGTGCCAACAGCTCTACTTGTGACTGTCTGGCCTCCCTCGCCTCCCAGGCCACCGTCTATGGCGTTAAATTAGTCTCAAAACTCGAGCGCATGAAAACCGTGGGTGTACGACCCTCAGTATCCGCTCTCAACTTCAAAATGTGCTCACAATATCAATAAATGCTTGCAATCTCACGGCGCTCGCAATTTCAACATGTTCTTACAATATCTTACAATGCTTGCAATCTCACCACACACGTGATTTCAATATGCGCTCACAATGTCGAAAAATGCTCGCAATCTCAATAAATGCTCGCTTGTCGATTTGTCTTCTGAGACTTTGGAGGCGGGACTTTTAATGCTGACCATGAGCTTTGATTGCCTGTTTGATTTTATAACTGGTTTTCAACTACTGTGAACTAGAAATCAAAGAGGAAAACAATCTTATCGAAGCAATAAAGTTTTTCACAAAACGAAATCGTTCATTGATCCATTTTAATATTGTTTGAAGGTATTGGTTTCACTTACTATACATAGCTATGATTATAGCTAGCTAAATATTTCGCGTTCAAAAAGCTGGCTAACGTCAGTCCCCGCACGTTAATTCTTGTACTTAGCTAGCCTATTTTAGCAGCAATTTACCCATGACTATGTCATTTACATAGCAATACTATGTTCCTGAGTTGATCTTAATTATCACTTCCTCAAAACAATATTTCTTTTCTGATGCTGAAGACCCGGCCGAGAGTTACGATCTTCAGTTCGTTCATTATTTGTGTACGTTTCTTGACAAGTTAACCTAATCCCGTGACAAGTAGCAGTGTTTTAATATTTGCAGTACATTCCATTATGAGCGATTGGCACGCTATGGTTTTGATAGGATGATATGGTTCGGAAATATTCACCACATTCAGGAAAATGCTTTCAACGTCTCTCAGCCTTTAATCACAACTGGATGCCGTTTGAGCAAATGAGTAATAGACACGAGCTATCAATGCTGCTGTACACAAGTAGCCTACCATGTTAACTGTTCAGTAAATTTAGAGTGTTTATGTGCTGTATTAAATAGCCTTTGCCCCCTTACACTTTCACTGCTTTCATTGCAAACTGGCATCTATTTATGCCTAAAATATTTAAATAAAATGAGGGCTATTTTATTTATTTGTAACATCATATTAGTCTACCCCAGATAGCAAGCACCTCCTCTCCGGATCTGCCCCGGCTCTGAGCTGGATCAGCTGGAGTCGGCACAGAGCCGGGGCAGATCCGGAGGGGAGGTGCTTGCTATCTGGCGCAGTACATATAACTCACTTGCCCAAATGGCATCGAGTTGTAATTATAGGCTAAGATACGTTGAAAGCATTAACCTGAATATAGCAAATATTTCCGAACCATATCATCCCAACAAAGCAATAGCCTTCACAATGACGACACCATAGTGTGGCAATAGCTTAAAATAGAATATTGCAAATATTAAAAAGATGCTATGTCATGACTTTAGCTTAATTTTTTGACATTGCGAGCGTGGTGAGATTGCGAGCATTTTTTGACATTGTTAGCGCGTGTTGAAATCAAGCGTGTGGCGAGATTTCGAGCATTTTTTGATATTGCCAGAGCATGTTGAAATTGCGAGCGCTGTGAGATTGCGCGCATTTATTGATATCGTGAGTGCATTTTGATGTTGAGAGCGGATACTGAGGGTCGTACACGCACGGTTTACACGCGCTCTCTCGATTTTCGTGCCCTCGAGTTTTGAGACTAATTTAACGCCATAACCCTCCCCCACTTCCGGACCCCACACACTCTCAGTATCGGCCCCCGCCAGGTAACCCAGTCAGCCACTCTTTCCCTCCAAGAATGGTTAGATAAGATGAATTTTTATCATGTTGCGCCCTTCATATAAAATCGCAGTGTCTGCGGTACTCGGCCTGCAGCCTCGTACCTACGACCGAATCACAGCAGTGCTGATATCCCATGATATCGCACTCCCACTTGTGTCCTATTGCTGAATTACTGCATCAGACATTATTATACAATGACTCTAGCGAGCTTCCTTTTCATCCCTTCTCTTTCACACACAGTTGGTGAGCAGTATTACAGAACATAACTGGGACTCTTTACTCATGATGGAGCAGAGAACCATGTCTCTCGACTGAGAAGCTACACTGGTGAATAGTTAAACAACTCTTACCCTCCCTATTAATGAATCGTAACAATCATTCTGTATCTCTCTCCCTCCCCCTCTGAGGTCAAGACCTGCCCCGGTGAGAGTACATGTTCAGCCAGAAAGCTGGGGAACCTGGACCCTTCGAGTGGGATCACCATCAATTTAAAGGCATTCAATATGCTATGTGGCTTGTGTCAAGGCATAGTCAATGTAAGCAATGATCCATTACCTAACAATAATTTTGATAATATATAGAGACATTATTTTCTTATTGTCTCTGAATTAGTCCTGTAGAAAATCTACTGCAGAATTCACATTCAGGCAAGTGTTGGTGCAAGAATGTTATTCAGTCAGGCATGAGTTCCGCCTTTGACCTTATTACATTTTTCCATTACCTATAAAAGTGAAAAAGCTGACGACAATGGATGTTTTTGGAAAGGTCTAACATAGAAAGGTAGTGATGGATATTGTAAGCTGTTGAGTGTTGGTTATCTAGCCACAACCCTGAGTAACCTCCCTACAGCACATCTCTCCAGCTATGATCATTTTGATGCCGGTAGTATCAGTACGAGAGACAAGCAATAATGCTTTGTGTTGTCCGTCTCTTATTGGGCTAATGTGAACCTAATAAAAAGTGTGACTATTCAACATGAAATTTCAATGGTAAAGATTCGACTTTGTCCCATTACACAAGACAACAATCACTGATTCTTGAGACTTGGGACAAATCATGTCCTACATAAGAAAGACAAATTTATATTGAAAATCAATAAATTTATCAGAATCAACATGCTTAAAAACTGAAATCTAAAGGAATAGTGTATATCAATGTCATTTTTATCATCAATGTTTAACTCTTAACTCCACCCAAAAACTTTTAAAATAACCTAACAAGTCTAATAATACAGTATCTCACAAAAGTGAGTCCACCCTTCACATTTCGACTATTAATTTAGTATATCTTTTTAAGGAACAACGTTACAGAAATGTAAACTGAATATATTCTAGAGTAGTCATTGCACAGTAGGTGTAGCAGTGTAGATTTACAGCACTGTCCAAATAACTGAACAAACAGTAACTATTTCCAAAATGGGTGGCAACAAAAGTGAGTACACCTCATCGTCAACATGCCACATTGTGTCCATAGTGTCAATATTTAATGTGACCGCCATTGTTGTCCAGCACTTCCTTGATTCTCCGAGGCATGGAATTCACCAGAGCTGCACAGGTTGTTGCTGGGATCCTCCACTCCTCCATGACAACATCACGGAGCTGGTGGATGTTGGACACCTGCTGCTCCTCCACCTTCCTCTTGAGGATGCCCCACCGGTGCTCAATGGGTTTCAGGTCTGGACACATACTTGGCCATACCATCACCTTCAGCTTCTTCAGGTAGGCAGTTGTCATCTTGGAGGTGTGTTTCGGGTCGTTATCATGTTGGAAAACAGCCGTGCGGCCCAGTTTCTGAAGGGAGGGCGTCATGTTCTGCTTCAGAGTCTCACAGTACATGTTGGATCCATTACTCCATTAATGAAGAGCAGCTCCCCAGGACCAGAAGCACTCATGCAGCCCCAGACCATGATGCTGTCAGCACCATGTTTGACTGTAGGCAGTACACACTCGTTTTGATACTTCTCACCAGGGTGCCGCCACACATGCTGGACACCATCTGAGCCAAACAAGTTTATCTTGGTCTAGTCAGACCACAGAACATGGTTCTAGTAGCTCATGTTCTTGGACTGGTTGTCTTCAACAAACTGTTTTCAGGCTTTCTTGTGGGCTAGCTTCAGAAGAGGCTTCCATCTTGGCTGACGGCCATGCAGACCACCTATGCGCGGAGCATGGCGTATGGTCTGAGCACCAACAGGCTGTTATCCCACTGCTACAACCTTGTTAGCAATGCTGCCAGCACTCCTGCGTCTGTTTTCTGAAGCCAACTTGTGCACCTGGCACAGAGCACGAGGACTCAACCTCTTCGGTCGACCCTGACGAGGCCTTTTCCGAGCAGAACTCGTCTTGGAAAACTGCTGGATAACCTTGGCTACCGTGCTGTAGCTCAGTTTCATTGTTTCACAGATCTTCTTGTAGCTTAGACCATCTTTGTGGAGAGCAACAATTCTCTTTTTCAGATTCTCAGAGAGTTCTTTCCCCATGAGGTGCCATGTTGACCCTACAGTGACCAGAATGAGAGCATTGCACCTAAAGCACTACAATTTAACCCTTCAACATGTTACATAACCTCATATGGCCCAGTCGAACAGACAAAAGCATGAACATGATGAACAGATCATGTTTCATGGCTTGGTTGACCATTATCAATTGGGGTGTGTACTCACTTTTGTTGCCATCCATTTTGGAAATAGTGACTGTTTGTTCAGGTATTTGGACAAGGCAGTAAATCTACACTGCTACACATATTGTACCATGACTACTCTAGAATATATAGAAGTTTCACTTCTGTAGCATTGTCCCTTGAAAAGATACAATAAATTAATTGTCAAAATGTGAGGGGTGTACTCACTTTTGTGAGATACTGTATACATTTTAAATAAAAAACAATGGTTCTGAGTTTATAAAACAATGCATCAAGTGAACTTCAAACAATATTTTCCCTAATAATCTGCCTGTCAAAGTTATGTCCTCAGTTTCTGTCAACTCCGTCAGATTTTTTCACAATCCTCACAAAATCAGGCAATAGCATAGTCAGCCATTTCCTGAGGACCCCCTTTCCTCTTCCTGGTAATGCTCTGGTAAGTTTTACATTTTTTTATATTTCTGATAGGACCACTTCGTCAAAAAAAGCAAATATTTATTGACAATATTCAGGCAAACAATCATACATTAAGTTTGGCGACATGGCTCTGTTATGAGAGATCCCTGCCCGTCCGAACGAGGAACCGAAGGCAGGGAGCTGCTAGTAACCCCCCCAACAGAACCATGCCAGCAAGTCAGCTGAAATGCAGAAATGTTTAGAAGCAGTAGATGCATAGTAGTTACCCGGCGCTAACTTTTTTTTTTTGAAGCCGATACAAGAGAAATGCACTAAAAGAGTGTGCTAGGTGTCGTGACAGCACGGCGGTTGCCACGATTTCTCTCGATGCCAATACAAGAGAAATATTCTACGTGAGTATGAGTGACGTGACAGCTCAGCGGCTGGAACGATTTCTCCTGATGCCGATACAAGAGAAATATACTATATGAGAGTACGATGTGTCGTAACAGCCCGGCGGCTGGCACAATTCTCTTGATGCCGATACAAGAGAAATTCTATATGCTGTGTAATGTGTAGAGATAGCCCGGCGGCTACCTCAATTTCTCTTGAGCCATTTCAGGAGAAATATACTACAATACAATCTGGTGTGATAGTAAGCTAGTACAAGTATGATGAAACGGTACGCCCCTTTTTTTTTTAATATTAAATGAAGGTGTGAGTAGTGATGATTGAGATGGCGTAGAACAGTGTTGGGACGCTGATACCCTGACTACGTGAATGCGAGACGACCCGTGAGCAGGAGTGTGTTTAGGAGAGATATTAGGGTGTTGAGTTTGGACATGCAAACATCATAACAGTTAAAAACACACAAATCTTACATCATTTTGCTCGCCGACTGCAATGCAGCAAGTTAAGAAGCAGTAGATGCATAGTAGTAGCCCGGCGGCTGACAATTTCTCTTGAAGCCACTACAAAAGAAATACTCTATGTGAGTGTGCTATGTGTCGTGACAGCCCGACGGATGCCACAATTTCCCTTGATGCCGATACAAGAGAAATACACTATGTGAGTACAATGTGTCGTGACAGCCCGGCGGTTTCCACGATTTCCCTTGATGCCGATACAAGAGAAAGATACTATATGAGAATACGATGTGTCGTGACAGCCCGGCGGCTGGCACAATCTCTCTTGATGCAGATACAAGAGAAATATTCAAAATGAATTGAATTATGTGTAGTGACAGCCCGGCGGCTAGCACGATTTCTCTTGATGCCGATACAAGAGAAATATACTATGTGAGAGTACGATGTGTCGTGACAGCCCGGCGGCTGGCACAATTTCTCTTGATGCCGATACAAGAGAAACATACTATATGAATGTTCTACGAGTTTCAGCCCAGCGGCTGGTACTCATTTCTCTTGATGCCGATACAAAAGAAATATTCTATATGAATTGAATTATGTGTAGTGACAACCTGGTGGTTGGCACGATTTCTCGATGCCGATACAAGAGAAATATTCTATATGAGTTATACTGTGTGTACAGATAGCCCGACAGCCACCTTAATTTCTCTTGAAAACATTTCAAGAGAAATATGCTACGATAAGATCTAGCGTGTCAGCAAGCTGGTACAAGTATGATGAAACAAGATGAGCTCTTTTTATATATTAACGAAGGTGAGAGTGGTGATGAATGAGATGGCGTAGTATAGTGTTGTGACGCTGATGCCCTGGCTATGTGACTGGTAGAGGATAGACGACGCGTGAGCAGAAATGTGTGCAGGAGTGGAGATTAGTGTGTAGTGTTTAGGGCATGCAAAACATTGCAACAGCTAATTACCAGACATATCTTACAACATTAGCTCATTAATTTTGCCGCTCATGTCCTTGATTCCAGAGTGAAGGTGTTGATCTTATGCCAAAGATGACCAATGTCGCATGGCCTTCAGTGTCGAGACAGACGCAACGGAAACGGCGGTTGTGCTGCTCCAACACGGAAGGAGTGAAGAGTGTGGAGTTGAGGGGAGAGGCCGCAGCTAGCAAACTAGGTGAAGTCGTGCAGCAAACCAGGACCGAAAGATGGGTCTCTCAGCTTCCATGAGGAACAGATGTAGTTCGCTGGATATACTCCATGGACCAGACTGTTCCGAAGGTGGAGACTGGGCAGCACTTAGCAGAGGGTCAGATGGCAATGATGGCAAAGACCAGCAGCATGCTCAGGGCAGGGCCCCACCGCAGACATGGAGGGAACAAAAAACCAGGCAATTAGTCGAGAGCAGGAGGTGGAAGCAGTGCTAGGAATATACCATGAAATAATGCTGTGTACTTAAAGTTGATATGAAAATAAATCTCCATGATTGCAAAATATGAAGATCATTCATTATAGATGCCAAAATCCACCCCCCCAAAAACAATGCAGTCGTCATAAACCAAAGACCAGAAGCTAATAACGGGCATAACCCAAAGACCAGATTGTAATAACAGGATGCCTTTACAGCCAGAGACCGTGTGGTCTTTATGACTTTTGGGAAACTAGCAAACTTAAAGGCCACAGTACTGTACATTCTGAGCAGACAGAAACAAAGCCATTTCGAATGAAATGATTGGCAAGATGACCAAAGCGCAAGCTAGCTCGCAGACATAGGAAAAATATTGGAGGTATCAGCAAAATATTGTTGCATCATGGAATTGCTGAGTGTGCGCAAGATCAGCCACATCTGAGGAAGTGGGCTGATACTGTCAAGCAACCGAAGGCTTACTTCCCAAGCGAGTGATAACTTGCTCAGCAAACAATTCTACCTACTAGGTTACAAAATGCAAAAGAATCACTGCCAAATTATGGGGAAAACATAAAGGCAATAGAAAAGGTAATGCAAATATGATAGAAATGTATTTACGAACAAGAAAGAGTATGACCTGCTTGATAACAAATTCCACTGCCAACTGGAATAAATTGTCCGAGTCCTGATCATTCCACAGCATTATGTGGAATTTTCGGTTGGGCCACATCCACTTTAAATAAAAAATATATATGAAGAGTTTGGTTCCAAAATGCAATATATCCATTTTAGTCATTTTGAGTAAATCAGCTTTTTCTGTGTTGGTGCCTATTGAATTTTATAGAAAAACACAAACTTTGACCATAAAAAAAATACACCATATAGCATGCATTTCTCATGACGGATTTTTGCACCATGTGTAAGAAGCGCTGGACTATCGCTCTATGGTATTATCTCAATTTTTGTAATTTTGGCACTTATTGCGTTTTGGAACCAAACTCTTCAATATATATATATATTTTTTTTTTTTTTTTTTTCACGATTGCTGAACGCTTCAGTTGCTAGCATTTGCTGTTGGTTCATCACGTGGTGTATGCGATGCAGTTTGCAAACTGTTACCTTAACTGAACTCTGTACCAATGGCAGCACCTGCTAGGGATAGACAATAAGTAACAAAAGTGTAGTTACGGCATGGCTATTGGAAACAAGTAGAATTCAAGCAACATCGCTGCAATCGATTTAGGCGATCACAATTGGTCCAATCATTTACCAGTAAGCCAACCATCATCTGAAATAAAGCTTAATCCATTTCAGCTACAGCTATTCAAATGATTAATAATACAACATGAACAATTTCCTGTGCCAAACATACTGTAGCTGATATTTAAAAGCATGAAGTAAATCAAAGCCATGCAAAAAATATATTAAAAAAAACAACGCACAAAGTACATCCAATACATCCAGGAGAATTCCAATGGGAATGAACGCGACTCTATATAAGCATTCCGATAGAAGCCAAGAGCAGGTTCAGTGCCGCGGTAAGATAACGTTCATGATGCGTTTGTTAGGCTTGCAACTCGTATACACTGACCGTGCGAAGAAACTAGTGAGCAACCTGTACATAAAGAAAATCAAAGTGACATCCGTTAACTCCTCGACAAGCCTTCGTGAATTAGGGACAGGCCATCTGTGCCAAGAACATATTTATCTTACCGGCCGTGGTCGTGTTAACAGCAAACTGATTGGTGCATGACACTTGAGAACTAGTAGCCCGAGTAACTACACAAAATGCGATATTACTGCACTGAAGCGCAAGCACTGCGCCATTTCCATGAAATCTTTGCAAAACATACAGGTTCAATTACCACGTTGCCGATTGGGACAAAACCGCAGTACTCTTGCAGCGTTTTTAAAAGCATCCACATTCTTTCGACATCCGGAAAAAGACCGCTTTCGAGCAGTGGCAATTCGCAATAGGCGAGCAGGTCGCAATTGTTGCCGTAGAGAAATTATTAAGTTACCAAGAATGAGTGTTGCCTTGCCAAGGAAATAATAAATAAATAAATAACTGGAAATAACGAGCACTGGTGCTGCATCCGGATTAGCATGCGCTGCTCTGAATTTACTGTTAGACAAATGACGCCAATTACACAAAGACTCCGCAAACACATAGGGCAATGTTTCGAAACAAGCCACATTTTAAGACAAACAAGCTTGCGCGTGCTGGCCTTCATAACCGTGCACTCCCAGCATAGTAAAAGCTAGAGTAAACATGACATCGTACACCAGAGTAACATTAACTCCACCGAAGTGCGGTAGCCAATATAAACATTGTGACAGAAGTCTGCAGCGATAGTGAATACCACGCACCTTGGTTGAGCTCGCGCACGGAAGAGCAGCTTCCTGAAGGCGAGCTTAAGTAGAATAGTATATTACCGGCCAAGCAATCATCAGGCGGCTAGATCAGGTGACAGTCATGTGTTTCTCAGGTGACTCCCTAGCAGGTAGCTGCTCCTCTGATAGTAGGCTTGACTCCATGGCCTATCAGAACTTGCGTCAAGTCTTCATTTTTGATAAACAATGTTGATATTACTATGGTCACAGCTGGAACATGTCAACACCGTCTTCCATTTAAAATGTTTTTTTTTTTTACCAGCATTGAATAGAATTTAGGCTTTCTAATGAAGTTATTTGGGCAGCTAGCTATTGAGGAAAATTTGGCTAGCTGCAGTGTACAGTACATGTTTTGGAGGGAAAATTGAATCCTTTATGTCAACTCCGTTACACTTCAAGTCCGTCAGTTTTCACTGCTATATTAACCCCTTTGCGCAGAAGCCAAATCTGGATTTTTAGGTGTTACCTGATTTAAGGCTTTATAATGTAAGACTGCAGCTCTACAGACAGGAAAACTTTGGCTCAATAGAGTCTAGACACTTGAAGCATTTAGACTCCCATCAAATTTCAGTTTCTTTTTATGATTTTGTTGGAGAAAAGGGGCTGCAAACATAAAAATCTTCATCAGAATTCACCTTTGAAATAGCAAAAAAAATACTGACAATTGAAAAACTGCTGGAGCCTAAAACTGTACATTTCTGGGATCATAAACTTCTTGACCACAAGTGCAATTCATCTTGAACATTACATTCTAGATGGCGTGCACAAATAGACGCTAGATGGTGTTACAGCACTTGCCCCTTTGTCCTTTATCAATGAAAGTGCCCTCTTGAAATTTCGTTTTTTTTTTTTTTTTAATGATTATTATTATTATTAAAACTTTAGTGGAGCCAATGTTGAAATGATCTTTTTAGAAAAGCTGTGTGATTAAAAACTACTGAAAAAAATGCCCCGAAATGGGCCACCTCCTCATGCACTTCCGACCTCTCTTCCTTTGTCACGTGAACACGCGCGCTGTGCATATGCGCTGCAGAAGCATATCAGCTGAGCGACTGGAAGCCACAGTCTTGTGCCCCACCAGCCAGGTGACACACAGATCAAGTGAAATCGTACAGTTTGCCCTCCAAGCCCAACCTATAACCATTTTGTTGTGCAGTAGCATGTCTCATACACAGTGACTGTCCGTCGGCACAAACACAGGGCCAGCAATAACCTCACCTTTCACTTCTTAATGACAGACACCTCTCGCAGTTTACCTCCCCGATTAGCAACCGTTGCTCAGACTGATCGGAGGAACCGACGAGAATCTAACTTGTTTTTGAAAGCCGTGTTGTACATTGCACTACGAAATTATACAGCGTTTAACTTACTTCCGCACACCAATGGCTACGGAAAAAATATCAATCGCTTACGTCTTTATAATTTCAGAATTTGCGTAAATTAATTTGCGACGTTCATTGAGCAATTAGCCATGAGAATCCGTTCTATATACTCTGAATGTGACGGCCAAAGTGCATAGTAGCACAGCTGAGTGAAGACGAAAATAATTGCTGTGAAGTCCGCAAAAGTTTCGGATTTTTTGCAGATTGTCATCCTTGCGGATTAACATCAATTATATCAAGATAGCCAACAGGCAATCGCTTTATAATTAGCATTTCTTAATCATTACGTGTCACGCATTGGTGGTGGCTATTTTGTTAATATGGTATGGTGTGGTGAAAGCAGGGCTAAGCAATCCTCCGATGGCAAGTTCAGGATGCAAGAGACTAAAAATCAGCCATAACGCTACGATGAGAGATGGAGTTTGGACGAGGTTTTTTTTTTTTGTAATTCTTTGCATTGTTAGCATTTTTTAAATTCAACATTGTTGCCCAGTTACATTTGTCAACATTTCTATATCACTTCATTATTATTGGTAACAGGCTACAGCGCCCTCAATAATTATTGGCACCCCTAGTTAAGATGTGTTAAAAGCCTTAAAATAAATTCAAATTGCAGAAACATACTTTCACACTGAAAGTTGTAGAAAAATGAACCTTCAACTCAAGTGAGTTTTCAGTGGAAAAAAGAATCCCTGGCTAAGAAATAATTATTTTTCATAAAATCACCTGTTCCACAATTATTGGCACCCCTAACAATTCCTAGGAATTAAATGTAATTGAAGTATTTCTGTCATTCTACAGTAGATTACAACATTGATCAGAGTATTTAGGAACTTTTAATTAGTAAATCATCTCTTCTTGTTTCCCTGGGGTATAAATATGACGTGACACAGAAGCCATTTCTCTTATCCATTCTTCAACATGGGAAAGACAAAGGAACACACCATTCAAGTAAGGCAGATGTGTGTCGACCTTCACAAGTCAGGCAATGGCTACAAGAAAATAGCCATTCGCCTGCACCTGCCCATATCTACTGTCAGAGGAATCAATAAGAAGTTTAAAAACAACTGGAGCAGTGGTAAACAAGCCTGGAAGAGGGCGCAAGGTTATTTTGCTACCGCACGCAGTGAGGAGGATGGTAAGAGAAATAAAAAGTTCTCCAAAGCTCACTGTTAAAGAATTGCAACAAATGGTAGCACCTTGGGGTCATAAAGTCTCCAAAACAACCATCAGGCGCTATCTACATGCCAAAAAGCTGTTTTGGAGGCATGCATGGAAAAAACCTTTAGTCATTCACAATCATAAACGCAAACGTCTGGAGTTTGCTAAGCGGTACTGGAACTTCAACTGGGACCGTGTGCTTTGGTCAGATGAGACCAAGATGGAGCTTTTTGGCAACAAGCACTCTAAGTGGGTCTGGCGGAACACAAAAGATGAGTATGCAGAAAAGCGCCTCATGCTCACCGTGAAGTATGGGGGAGGATCGGTGATGCTGTGGGCCTGTTTCTCTGCTAGAGGCCCTGGGAACATTGTTAGGTTGCTTGGCATCATGAACACTTTGAAATACCAAGACATTTTAAATCAAAATCTGGTGGCCTCTGCCCGTAAGCTGAAGATGGGTCGTCACTGGGTCTTTCAGCAAGATAATGACCACAAATATGTATCCAAATCTACACAGAAATGGTTCACCAGACACAGAATCAAGCTCCTCCCATGGCCATCTCAGTCCCCAGACCTCAACCCCATTGAAAACCTGTGGAGTGAGCTGAAGAGGAGAGTGCAGAGGAGAGGACCCAGGACGCTGGATGATTTAGAGAGATTGTGCAAAGAGGAATGGTCGAAGATCCCTCTTTCTGTATTCTCCCATCTAGTCAAACAATTTGGGAGAAGATTAGGTGCTGTTTTGTTGGGAAAAGGGGGTTGTACAAAGTATTAACATCAGGGGAGCAAATAATTGTGGCACACATGATTTGACGTAAAATAATTATTTCTTCATGTGGGATTTTTTTCCCACTGAATAAATGCACTTAAATTAAAGGTTGGATTTTCCTCTTTCTTTCATTGTGGTCCTATATTATTTTGAAAAAAAACTGAATTTATAAGAAGCTAAAGAACACATCTTAACCAGGTGTGGCAATAATTACGGAGGGCGCTGTATATTTTTTGTCTGTCATTTGGAGCATATTATACAGGAGCAGATTTAGGGTTGGCCAGTTGAGCCTTGAAAGGTGATGGAAGCTGCCCAATCTCGCTAACAATTAGAGAAGTTCTAATCTGAATTATCTTCATGGAAGCACTTCAAATGATTGTCGTTTATTTCAGACAGCTTCTATGTTTCAAGTAGAAATGGGACGCAACTGACACACACATCGCGGCAAGTTGTCTCATTTCGCTTTACGATCATCGCAATTCGATAACGTCACTCCTCTGGCTCAACCTTTTTTTATCAACCATTCTGCGGATCATGTGGGCACCGAACCGTTTTCATTAACCAATCCGCGGATCATGTACGTACCTAACCGTGAAAAGGGATCCGTACTGATTACGGATCAACGATGATCCGTTGCACCAATAGTTCTAAGCACTTAAGTTCAGTCAGGAAAACTCATGTTTAAATAAAATAGAACAATTTATTCATGGGTATAAGCATTACATTGTATTTTGGCGGCAGTTCTGCTCTGGAGGAATGTCCTACCAAGGCACAGCAAACATACAAACATAGTCATGAACAGAAATCAAAATCCCCCCGATGTGAGCAGAACCAAACAGGTGGAGGCTGGGGTGGAGCTGGCAAGCAAAAAACCAAACAGCATGTTGCATAGCATGAAAAGTCATTGCAAACAGCAGCGGAAGCAAGTGAGCTTGATGTCCTTCAAATAGACCGCTGTATGACCTGGTGATGTGTATCCTCCAATTGTGTGCCTGCTGATGCTGACGTGCTGGTAGCTTACCAGGCTGCTGTCAGCTGATGTAGCTCTTCTCCAGTTTCCTGCCTGAACTAGTTCCACTCATTTATTTCCTAGTGCTATACAGAATATATGAAAAATGATTGACATTACTAAAGAGACAGAAAATTCAAACAGATGAGTTAAGGTCCAGTTTCATAAAAGGAATGACCAGGGCTGGGGATGATGTTCACAGGGGGAGAACTGTGATAATTACCCCCCTCACTTCGCCAGAGTTCTGTTGATTGTCCCGGGCCGTCATGAACCTCCCCCCCGGTCTTTTACAGACACAACCGCAAACACCCCGTTTTTCCTCTCACCACTCCGCAAATATCCTAGAGAGTCAATGGCCGATCTATACTGAGGAAGGTCTAATAGCTTATTGTCATGTACTGTAGCCAACATCAGTCCTTTGAAGTTTAGGGTGAGCCTCAGTTCCTGGGCCCCACCAGTTTGTCAGCCTTTAGTCGTGTCTCAGCTGGATTCCGGTCTTACACACCCAATACATGGAATGAAGGCAATAATGCACTGCGGGTTAAGCATTCTTATTTTCTTACCATAAACACATAATCAAATGCATTGTATTGCTTTTTATTCGAAGTGAGCATATTTCATTTGGGTGTGCCCTTACCTTTGGGATTCAATGCTGATTAACTAGCCACTCGGTGGCTGTGGGCTGCTCAATGGACGGCTTCCCAGGGCCACATCGATGGTCACATCGACCCCATTGAAAGGGACAGTGGAATGAAAACAAGTTGAGCCGGAGGTGGAGGAGGAGTTGGAGGAGTTAAGCACGATAGAATCCTGTGGCCCAAGTGAACCTATGGATTCCGTCTATGAGACCGACATCACTGTTGTCTGACGGGACAATGCGAGGTATTTTGTGTGTGTGTGTGTGTGTGTGTGTGTGTGTTTTGCCCGTCTAATTTATGTTCTAATTGAGACAGTAGAGTATAGAGTAGGTACTCGATTGTAGTTCAGCTCCAGTACTTCCTTGAAGAAGCTCACACATTGGGTTTTTGTTGAAATATTATTGGACCAAGTTTTTAATCACTTGTGTACAGCACAGCTGATTAATCACTTCATCCAATGGTAATTGACAGGAAATCAATGTGTAACCTTCCTCTAGGAAGTACTCTTTTGCCTACAATTGTGCACGCCATCTATTGACAGTATTATTTAGGGGATTAAATGCTGCTGTTGGAACAAGTGGGAAAGTCAGCCCTTCATTGGCAACATGCTAGCAGGCTTCAATGGAGCTTCAATGGAGTCTGCTTCAATGGAGCTTCCTTTGTTCCAGTTCACAAGGTTTGTTTTCTGTATTATACATACATTTTTCTATATATTTATTCTCTATGGAAAATTTGTCAGTTAGACATGTAAAATAATGAAGTTATGGATTAGTGTGGTGCTTCGTTTTCTTTTGCAGGTACAAACACCAGAGTAAAGTTCTCCAGCCTCCCATCCTACGACAGTGGAGGGCAGAGCAGCAGCCTGTGATTCGGCAGGCAAAGCAGTCCGGCAGTCCGGTCACCTAGGGAGGTGACATGTGCACAGATTCACCTGGTTTCTCACTTTTAATTAACTTATTGTCTATAAGAAATAATCAATGCTGAATAAGATTTCATCACCTGTGACACATGCACTGCATTTCCTATTCTTGGTAATGCAGCCTCAAATTTTACAATTAAAGTCTACACAAGTACAATATTGATCTTACAGTGATGTAAACATAAAATATGCAACCCAACATTATGGTAAGTAGATAACTTTAAAACCAGCTACACTCACCGGCTATACACACCAATGATTTACTATTCTCTCATCTCATTTCCCCTAGGTCATTGTGCAAAGTATGGGTCTTACACGACAGTGATCCTGGACACGAACAGGGTCGTGGACATCCACTTAGTCCAGGTAAAGTGTAATTATAGTTGTGACATTATTCATAATATTTAGTCTGATGTCTGTCTTTTCAGGATTAATGTTAGACACACTACAGTTTCTGCGTCTGAGAGATAGTAATGACTCTTATTAACGTGTTTATTTCAGTGTTACATGCCACGTTTTTTTTTTTTTCTTTTCCTGTGTCTCTCTGCTTTCCCTTGTGCTGCTGAGTTCTCTATTGGTCCAGGTCCCTGCCAGTCATCATCACCCCAAGTCCCGCCTCCACCAGTCAGAGGGATCCTTTTCCTCCCTGCTCACCCAATCACCACTCAGCCCTTCATTTAGAAACAACCAATCATCTTTCAGTTTTTTTTTTTTTGGGTTCCAGTCTACGTCTTGCTTTGCAGTACGGAGGTTACCGCCTTACATTTCCATGTTACTAACGCAGTATGATGACCCTTATCCTACTCGTTCAAATGACTGGCTTATGCTTGAGGTCCCTTCTGCTCAGACTGAGCTTGGCAAGACCGCCTTCCAATTCTCTGCTCCATATTCCTGGAATTTTCTACAAAGCTCTTTGAAACCGGTCTCTCTTCCATCATTCAGTCAGTTTAAGGCCAAGATCCAAGACTTATTGGTATCATCGTGTGTGTTTTGATAAATATTTTAATAAATTAATTAATTTTTATTCATTGTTTTGTATTCCCTCCTTTTCTTTGTATGATTTGTTGTTTTTATAATTGTCCATTTGTGCACTCGGCCCCACCGAAAATGAGGGTCTCCCTCAGTGGGTTCCGAGTTTAAATAAAGGCTTGAATTGAATTGATCTGAGGTTTGTTTTGACCACACTGAGGCAGGGGAAGGGTAAGACAGAGGCCTCGATACACTTGCACGTAGGAAGAACTCTTGTTAGACACACTAGTTTCGGAGTGCTTGCCAGCTGCTGCTGTATTTTGTTTTGTGTAGTTAGAGTAGTTAGATAGGCTTTTTCATTGTGTATATATGAAAAAGCAGTTAGCTAGCTTCCCCTTTTTTGGTTTCTAGCAAGCGGTATTTGGTTTTGTTCATTTCTTTTCTTGGACAACACTCAGGTCCGCAGACCTTGGATTTGTGTCTTGTTTTTCTATGTTTTCCTTTGTGCTGTAAATAATGTAAATATTGTGTATATACCTTTTTGCACCAGTAAACACCATTGCACTTTATTTATTCTGGACTCTGTGTTTATATTTTGCCTCCCCTTTTATATGTGCTTAGTTGTGGCCCGTTCGGGCTTAATCTATTCTACACCAACCCGGCTAACGCCAAAGTGCGAGCCAAGCTTCCTTAGGTGCCTGGGCTCGTAACACAGAAACAAGGTTGGTAACAGCCAGAGAATGGAGGAGAAGGGCTTTGAGAGAAGCCTTGACTTCCTGAAGTCTGAAGGGCCGAAAATGGGAGCCATTGTCACAGATTGCCACCCATCAATCGGGAAGTACATGAGGGAGCGGTGACCTTTTATTAGGCACCTCTGCGACACCTGGCATATTGCAAAAGGCATTTTCCTTGTCAGTAACTGCTACTACGCCATGCGAAAAATGCAATATCAAAGGATTACCTAATGCTATCTTGTTTACTCTCACAATGTAAAGTAACAACTGTAGTAGTGATTTGAATGGTATTTTACATGTGAATAAATTCACTGGGTGTAAAGCACCAAATGATGTTTGAGAGTATGGTTAACACTATAAAAGCGATGGAGGTGAAGGGCTGTGAGGATGTGCAACTCTGGAGGAATACTGCCAATAATCACTTCTACTGCTGTGGCTCTTCCTCCAAGACTCCCCAAGAGGCCGTGGCAAAGTGGACGTCGATTGCGAACCACATCCACAATGTGCATCGCCATGACAACGCGCTCTATCCCAAGTGTCAACACCCACCCCTTGAAAGAGAATGGCTTCAGCCACAAAAACATATTTCCGCCTATATTTATGACATACTGAGCATTATCAAAACTGAAATTTGGATGATTGTGAAAATGATTAACAATGAGGAGCATGTAATATCATGAGAAATGTGATCCCTCTAGCCTACATTGTATTTCTGGAAACCTTCTGCTTTTTCCAACAATCCAAAATTCTCAAACTCCTTGTATCGTCATTGCTTCTTTTGATCTACTTCACAGATACCAAGGCGTCTGAGACGCTCTGTGACATAATGCAGGCAACACGACTGCTAAAGGGCATCGAGCACATGAGCCCTCGATTTCAGACCTACGCCATTGATGATGAGGCTATGGAAACCTTCAGTGGCGTACTGTAATCCTCGTGGTCCCGAGTGCAGACCTCACGACACGGGCCCACCCCCCCGTCTACAAGCAGCTGCACATACGCGTTTTTTCCACAATGAATGAAGGAGATTATTGTCACAGTATTACATTTTAGCACGCTTTTCTAAGTTTTATAGGGCCTACGTACAACACACACTAAGGGTTACGACACTATTTAATTCTATAATATTAAGTTTCCTATTTATTTCTTAAAATTATCTTAATAATGGTCATCATCAAGAACAATAAGGTATAATGAGCAAATAAACGACACATTAACATAACTTTATTGAGATTATCTGAAATTTTCTGAACAGCAAGGAATTGTAGGAGCAATACTCAGCAAGCGAGTGGACATCGTAAAAACAGTTGATTTGCACTCATGCAGAAAAGGGGAGAGCGGCTTTTAAGACTCTTATAGCTATGAAACGAAATGCGCTTAATTTTGGCACCTTGGCCAACCTTTTCTCCTGCTCCTTACGCTCTTGCTGCTTCCTGCATAAATACTTCATTTGTAGCCTATCTTGAATGAAAGATTAAACCATAGACTGTCCTTGGATTAAACGATCGTACCGTGACATCGTCACGTGGGTGATCTATGGAATGTTGTACATTACCCAGAAACACTTGCAATGACAATATCAACAGTAGAATAAACGTATCATCGTTTGTTTTATTAAGCATTTTCCAAAAAGAAATCTAAATTATTTCATGTTATAACGACTTTTGTTCAGTGAAAATTATGAGTAATGTACCTGTTCCATGATGACATCGACTTGCCAGCACGATGACTGAGAAATTAATGCAGTTGCAGTGGTGTAAATATCCAGTAGCATATATCATCATTTTATTACTTGTAGGTTTAGGTTAGTATGAGAGATGTGACAGTGTAAGATACCTCTGCTGACATCTTTCAGCACCCAACGGTGCCCATCAACAGCCGTTGCACTCCCTGCACTGCCTATTGTTACACCACTGCTCATCATACGCTTTGCGCCCAAACACATTCTTGGCGATGTTGTCCAGATAAGATATTTTTTTCAATTTGGATTGAATTTACCAAATTAAATGCTTTTGAATGAATTGTACTCAAGCTTGACTACCACCTCTCATTCTTTACTTTATGGCATATTTGCAGAACGCTCCTTGCAGTGTTGCATTACAGTGAGAATGCTGACCGTGGATATGCAGCCAAAGCTGATGGCTGTGGTCGCACTGCGATGGCCTAAACACAAAAAGGGAGAATTCTCAGTCCTCCGCAAACGTAGTACCCCCACATACAGTAAGTCCAGAAATAACAAGCCATTCATGATTTAGACATTGTCCTACTACGATTGACAATAACAGCAGCAGCCATTTCATGCCTAGTGCACAAACACTGACAATAATGCAATAACAAAAAATTGTGCACCCACTCATGGCATTTTATAGAACACTCACACCATAACATTCACAAGACCTCCTCACAGTAGACGATCGTGGGATATGAGTATATTGTAAACATCAATACTAATTTTTTTCCCTAAGGGAGACAATAAAGGCTAACCTAACCTAACCTTTTTTGTTTCCTCTGTAGACTACTTGGACACCCTGCAAAAGTTTCTTTTTGAAGAGGGAGTCGTTGATCCTGGTCCCTTCCAGGAACTCAAGGACCAGGTGGAGGTACCTGAGAACCTCAATGCAGCCTTTGAGAGGCCCGATCCAAACAAGGCTGTTGCCCTCCCCTGGTCCCGTTTCACCCAGGGGGAGCAGCAGTGAGGGATCCACTCCCACCGGTAAGCAGGGCTTCGGCACCAGCCCCTTGTCTGATTAATGCCATGTTTTGAATGCAAAGTGTCAAAGGCTCCATAAACTGCAATGAAATTGAAATGAAGTCTACCGGACTTGGAATGCATGGCAATAAGAATTACTTTATCCACGAATATGTCCTTCACTGTCATGTGCATATATAGACCACCCTCATCAAACATTATGTTTTATGAACATTTAAGGAATACTTTGAAGGAAATGAACACATACAAAGAAATAATTTTACTTGGCGATTTTAACATAAACTGGGCTGATAAGTCAGTTAGAAAAAAGCTTAAAGATTTAACAAATCAGTTTAACCTCACTCAACTAATTCAAGGCCCTACCAGAATCACACCAACATCTCAAACACAAATTGATTTAATATTTACTAATAAGCCTGAGGGAATAATAAAAACATTACATTTTTTTACTGGAATATCAGACCATAATTTAACATTGTTATCAAGGAAATTAACGAAACAAAGGTTTATGTATCGACAGGAAAGGAGAACGTCTAACATTATACCTAAAAGGCTTATTAGTGAATTTGAATGCCAGTTTAAGCAACAGAATTGGAATGCGATTCTGTCAACTAGGGAGCTTGAAAATCCCTCTGAGAACCTACTGACTATTATTAACAAGATTAAAGGTGAGTTTAGTAAAAATGCTACATTTTCAAGAAAAAAGCAAAATCTACCCTGGGTTGATGAGCAACTTTGGGCCTTACTGCATCAAAGGGATCATGCATTGAAAATTGCACTTAAATCCGGGTTAGCATGTGATAGGAGAACCTTTCAGCAGCTACGTAACAAAGTTGTTCATGACTTGAGGAAGGCTAAAGCTAATTTCTTTATTAATATTATTAACAAATCAAAATGGAACTCCAGGAAAACAGGGCAAAACATTAATAGAGCACTTAAGAAAGACAGTAATAAAAAATACACTGAGTATGAATTGCAAGTGCAGGGGACCCTTACAAGGGATAAAGTCCAAATTTCCTCTATGTTCAATGGCTACTTTATTGACTCAGTTCAGGATCTAGCATTAGGTTTTGGTGCAAGAGAGAAAGCCATTACATTAGTGAAAGGTGATATGCCATCCTTTTATATGTTAGAAGTGTCAGAAGCGTCTGTAACTAAAATCCTGGCAGTTTAAAAATTCCAGGGCAAAAGATATTTTTGACTGTGATTGTGCATTTTTTAAAATGTACACAAATATTCTCTGTACTCCTATCACTCACCTGGTCAATTTATCCATTACACAAAGTTACTTTCCTACTGCCTGGAAGACAGCAGTAATAACCCCCATCTTTAAGTCTGCGGATGCCACCAATGTTACTAATTATAGGCCTATTAGCATCCTTCCCACCATCTCTGAAGTCACTGAAAGAGTTGCGTGTGACCAGTTGATGGCCTATTTAGAAGGCCGCTCCCTACTGCACCCTATGCAGTTTGGATTTCGGACCATTCAACAGAAACGGCCCTTTGTTACTTTATAGAACAAATAAAATCTAAGCTTGACGGAGGTGGTGTAGTTGGTGCTGTCTTCCTGGATTTCAGGAAGGCGTTTGACACAGTTAACCACAACGTTTTGTTATCCAAACTCTCACAGCTTGATTTCTCTGCTACTGCTTTGACATGGATGGAATCATATCTAGATTCTAGAAAGCAGCGCACAAGAATTACTGACACATGCTCCACCCTGTCTAATAGCACAACTGGAGTCCCCCAGGGATCAATTTTAGGACCAATTTTGTTAAGTCTATATATTAATGATTTACCTTTGATTTGTCCAGATGTTCAAATGCAAATGTATGCAGATGATACAGTTATTTTTGTCCAGGCCAAAACTAGAGAGCAAGCTGCACTAAAACTTACCTCAGCCTTAAACAAGGTGTCAGATTGGCTGACACATGACTGTCTTACTCTCAATGTGGGCAAGACAGTGACTATGTACTTTTCCATCAGGAGATGTGATGTAAGCCAGCAACCTGACATCTTTGTTAAGGGAGAGGCCATAAAAATTGTTGATAACTTTAAGTATCTGGTTGTTATCATTGATTCCAATTTATCCTTTAAAAAGCACATCAAGAAGATATCCAAATGTGTTAGAGCTAGTCTAGTAATTTTAGGCATATTAGACATCAGTTGCCAATGTCTGCTGCAGAACTGTTCTTACACTCAATGATCTTTTCACATCTGTCATACTGCTGTACAAGTTGGTCACAGGCAGGTGTGACCACCATAAAACCATTAGCCAGTCTTTACAAAATGGCTTTAAAGGTTCTGGATAAAAAGCTAAGATATTACCATCACTGTGCCATTATATCAAAATACAATTTGCTGTCCTTAGAGAGTTTTATATATTTTGCTGATATGTGCTTATTGTATAAACTTATCCATGATCTAGCACCACCACCTCTTAGGCAGTGTGTATCACTCTGCAGAGACAAACTAAGAGTCTCAAGGTCCTCTGTGAGAAGTGATTGCTATGTGGGTTACAGGAAAACCTCTTTTGGTCAATCAGCTTTTTCTGTTAGTGTAGTTGAAAAATGGAATGCAATTGCAGTTCATATTAGAAACAGTCCAAGCTTTTACCAGTTTAAATTATCATTAAAGGCATGACTCAAGACTAATCAAATATGTGATCACTAATCAATGTGCTGTCTTACAGTAAGCATTGTCATATGCAGTGCTTGAAGTGGACCGGAACGCAGCGGAACGCAGTTCCGGTACTTCTGTATTTTTATCATATGCGTTCCTGCACTTTGAAGTTGGCCAGAACACACCGGAACACAGTTCCGGCACTTCTTTATTTTACATTACATTACACATTATATATTTTCATAAAAGATTGCGGTTCATTCGATTGCCTAGATTATTCCATTGTCTGGGTTGCTTGTCGTTCATTCACATGAGCGCACCAATAAAAGAAAATCCCACATTTGACAACAAATTGGTTGCCTAGCTACCACTTCTGAGTTATTGCCATAGGTACTGAATGCGCGCTCATTCAAGTCTGCACTGCTGTGGTTGGCAAGTGGGACGTTACGGTCCAAATCACAGCTGTAAATGGTAAATGTTTGCTGCCAATATTAACTGCTAGATTGTAAAACACCTACTACGGTTATGAAGACAAGGAACACATCGTTGAAAAGACAAGACCGCGAGGATTCATCTGCAGTAAGTCGATCATAATTTTATATCCACTCAGGGAATTCCTATGTGTATGTGCACTCTATGGGACAGCTTTGAATCTCTTGTCACTCTGTGAAATGACAATAAAGGCGTTCTATTCTATTCTATTCTATTAAGTGCGACCAATACGAATCCAGTGTTGTTGTTTGTGCTAACATTAGCTAGCTAGCCACCAGCATGAAAAATAATTCAATGACTTGCCAACAGGTTCGCAAAACCTGCTCAACGAGCTCTCAATAAAGGATTTTAAACTAACATCACAATCTAACCAGCCAACACGCTGGAACAGTGTCTCGTCCTTTAAACTCTAAAGCACAAAACACTTCTCAGTCGTCGTTGGCTGGTGGTACCGTTCTGTGTTGCTATTAAGAGTTTGAGCAGGCTTTGCAAACTATCCTATGTTGTTTGACTGGTGACTTCTAGCCAGACAATCCAAACAATGACATGAATAAAGTGCTCTGATATATATATCGAATGCTTGCATTCTATGCTCATTAAAGCCGCTTGCACACTGGACGCGAAACAAATTTTTCGCACGACTGATTACAGACAAAGTCAATGCAAAGACGCGATAGTCGGACAGGGTTTTAATATAGCTCCGTGTCAGAAAGTCAGAAAAGTTCAAATTTTTCAGAGTATTCCAGGAATTATTAGATGTGTAAACTTGGCAATGTTTGTGTTCGACCTTCACAAAATGCAAATTGATAGCTATCGACTTTTCTTGGTCTTTTTAGCCTATTCGTCTGTTTTCGTTGAAGATAGATGGCAGTCTTTATTCGGTCTTCCTTTTGAAAATTAGTCAGATGGACCGAACAGATTCACGCTTTATTTCCACAGCAGAGATAAAATAGTGCTTGCAATCAGAGAGCAAATCAATTCCATGACCATTGACAGTGTGAAGAAATTATCGCATGCACAATCAAGACTGTCCGACGCGAAATGCAAAATACTCCATGTCCACCAGCCAGCAAAAAGTAAAAGTATTGATATGAGAACAGATTTATAACGAAATAAAGAATAAAAACCAACGAACGGGATATCCAACAAAGATGACCCGCCAATAAATAAATCGCAGTGTTCATTGGATGCTCTGTTGTTAAAATGTTTCTTGTTATTCTTTATTTCATTATCAATCTGTTCTCATCGTCCTTTTTTTTTTGGCTGTCAGACTCTGAGGCATTGTACATTGTCTCGCGCCTGTGTCGACTCGCTTTACTGAGCAGAGCTTAAACAGAAACATTGATTGAAATTCTCGGTACTCATCTTGAAGAACTGAGCCCTCTTATCAAAACATTCACGTTTAATATCTCAAAGAGTCAGCAGATTTGAAGAAATTAAAAACAATAATAGATTGTCAGACACGGAGATTCCAAAAAACTTAAACATCTTGACAATATGGTTGTGGTTCTTACTCCAGCTGTCCACATACTAAAGGTTCATTCAAAAATAGGCCTAATATCAGAATTATTGTGAAAACACATCTGTTCAAACAAGTACTGTAGCACAAAATGAAAAGAGTAGAGCATTGTCCTGAAGAGCCATGTTTGCTAAATGCATGAATGTAAAAAAACGTTTTAAGTTTCCAATTTAAAAAATAACGTGTTTTCAACTTTTCGACTAACCCTAAACCTTTTTTAATGACCGGGATGGTTCTCAGAAAATCAGGGTTCCTGCACTTCTTTTTTCCCACTTCAAGCACTGGTCATATGGTATGTGTACCCTTGTATGTATATTGCTTTTATGAGATGATGTGATAGTATATGTTTTATATGCTTTAAATATATACAGTGCTGCTTGAAAGTTTGTGAACTCTTAAGAATTTTCTAGATTTCTGCATTAATATGACCTAAAACATCATCAGAGTTTCACACAAGTCCTAAAAGTAGATAAAGAGAACCCAGTTAAACAAATCAGACAAAAGCATTATATTTGGTCATTTATTTATTGAGGAAAATGATCCAATATTACATATCTGTGAGTGGCAGAAGTATGTGAACCCTTGCGTTTAGCATCTGATGTGACCCCCTTGTGCAGCAATAACTGCAAGTAAACGTTTCCGGGAACTGTTGATCAGTCCTGCACATCGACTTGGAGGAATTTTAGCCTATTCCTGCGTACAGAACAGCTTCAACTCCGGGATGTTGTTGGGTTTCCTCACATGAATGCTTGCTACAGGTCCTTCCACAACATTTCGATTGGATTAAGGTCAGGACTTTGACTTGGCCGTTCCAAAACATTAACTTTATTCTTCTTAAACCATTCTTTGGTAGAATGACTTGCATGCTTAAGGTCATTGTCTTGTTACATGACCCACCTTCTCTTGAGATTCAGTTCATGGACAGATGTCCAAACATTTTCCTTTAGAATTCGCTGGTATAATTCAGAATTTATTGTTCCATCAATGATGGCAAGCTGTCCTGGCCCAGATGCAGCAAAACAGGCCCAAACCATGATACTACCACCACCATGTTTCACAGATGGGATAAGGTTCTTATGCAGGATTGCAGTGTTTTCCTTTCTCCAAACATAATGCTTCATTTAAACCAAAAAGTTCTGTTTTGGTCTCATCCGTCCACAAAAGATTTTTCCAATAGCTTTCTGGCTTGTCCATGTGATCTTTAGCAAACTGCAGATGAGCAGCAAAGTTCTATTGGGAGAGCAGTGGCTTTCCCTTGCAACCCTGCCATGCACACCATTGTTGCTCAGTGTTCTCCTGATGATGGACTCATGAACATTAACATTAGCCAATGTGAGAGAGGCCTTCAGTTGCTTAGAAGTTACCCTGGGGTCCTTTGTGACCATGCCGACTATTACACGCCTTGCTCTTGGAGTGATCTTTGTTGGTCGACCACTCCTGGGGAGGGTAACAATGGCCTTGAATTTCCTCCATTTGTACACAATCAGTCTGACTGTGGACTGGTGGGGTCCAAACTCTTTAGAGATGGTTTTGTAACCTTTTCCTGCCTCATGAGCATCAACAACGCTTTTTCTGAGGTCCTCAGAAATCTCCATCGTTCGTGCCATGATACACTTCCACAAACGTGTTGTGAAGATCAGACATGAATAAATCCCTGTTCTTTAAATAAAAAAGGGTGCCCACTCACACCTGATTGTCATCCCATTGATTGAAAACACCTGACTCTAATTTCACCTGCAAATTAATCACTAATCCTAGAGGTTCACATACTTTTGCCCCTCACAGATATGTAATATTGGATCATTTTCTTGAATAAATAAATGACCAAGTATAATATTTTTGCCTTACTTGTTTAACTGGGTTTTCTTTATCTACTTTTAGGACTTGTGTGAAAATCTGATGATGTTTCAGGTCATATTTATGCAGAAATACAGAAAATTTTAAAGGGTTCACAAACTTTCAAGCGCCACTGTATGTTATAAAGTATATGTTTTAGTATAATGTATGTTTCTAGAATGATTTTGCAACTTTAGTGTGTATCTTGTAGTGGCAACAGTAGGGTAAGTGTGTGTATGTTTGTGTTTTATAGCTCCCTGTCCCGGGGCCACAGATGCAAATTAGCTTCCTAGCTAACTCTGGTACTGGAGTTGTCTTGTACATGGTCCCTGTCAAATAAGCTAATAAACTAAACTAAAGTAAACTAAATTAGTGGGCTAACTACTCCAACGTTGCCTCTATCTGAGTTACTTTAGGTCATGTTTTCTACTGATGAAACGCAAAATAAACTGTTAAAAATCTCTGCAAAAGATAACAATCTGGTTTTATCTGCATTACAGTCAACCTGCCACCACACAGCAAGAAGGTTGTGAGTTCGAATCCAGCCCAGGGCCTTTCTATGTGGAGTTTGTATGTTCTCCCCGAGTTCGCGTGGGTTTCATCCTGGTACTCTGGTTTCCCCCACCCAGAAAAACATGCATTACAGGAATACTCCAACCAGTAACCCTGACCAAGGTTCTGGCTTTAGAACTGGAGTTGGTCCCCAGGTGCTGCTCTGTGGCTGCCCACTGCTCCTAACAATAGGATGGGTTAAATTCAGGGGACAAATGACCCCACAGGGTTCAAGAAAGTGTATCTCATGTATGGTGACAAAATGCTGAGCATAACTTTTGCAAGGGAATATAACACTTATTGTGAAATAATTCAAACCCTTTGTGAGCGAGAGCAAAAGCTTTGCGAGGGAACACAAACTTATCTCTTCTAAAAAATTCCTGCCATGACCCTTTGGAGATTTCGCAAGAAAAAGATTGACTGTATCAAATTGCTCAATTTCTTTTCTTTGTGAAAAATAATTGTGTGAGTCTGCTTTGATGAATGTTGTGGTTTCATGTGTAAGACCTTACACGAGGTTACACAGTCTCACTTGTGCTCCAGTAGGCCGACTGCATTGCGTCACTTGTTTGGCTGGGATGCACTCCGTGGATTGCATCAGTGACGAATAATATATTATTAGAACAGGGATGGGGGGGCACTCATCTACCCCTCCTTTTAGCCCCTCCTCTGTTTTACTGCGGATCTGTCTGTTACATCACCAACTCACTCTGCAAACCCAACCCCCCTATATGTGAGTCCTCTTGCACACCCACCCATCCTTAAATGTAATCCTGTGCTGACAGGGTATTGTACAGTCACTCCAAATGCTGTTGTTCCCTTGATGGATTTGTGACTGACTATCATCTGCACTGCTTACTGACCACGAAAATGTATATATTTACATGAACTGAGACTTATATTCAATAAAAACATAACCCTCCTGGACACAGGTGATCAGGATACAGGGGCCTTCTGGGCTGTCTGACCTTGAGGAGTGTTATGTTGAACTATTGCAGTTTCTCAGGTAAGTTATTCATTCTTTCAATCTGATAAAACACTTTAATTTCTTATGTTGTGCTTGAGGGAGAGACTTTTGCAGACAGTAAAAAATAGACCCAAAGGGCAAACCTTGTCTTCTGGGAACAGTGTCTCCAATCTCAGGGAGCTACAGTGCAGTTTCAAAGAATAAAGCTGGTGTATCAGAGGAGAGGTAGTTTTCCCTGGATGGAGGTCGTCTTCCCAGAAAACAAAACCTTTCCCTCAGTGTAATAATGCTACAAAATTGTGCTGGCCTTTGACGTGAATAAATTTTTCAAAAGAGAGACCTTAACTTTGTGCAAAATCAGCCAGTATGGGTCATTCTCTATCTCTCTTATGCAGTAAATGTGTTATGATGAGGAATACTTTGGAAAAAAGAATCATGTAAAATAATGTTGGAATCAGCTTAAGGACACCATTAAGCCTTGCAGTCAGTTTAAGTGGTGAGTTCAGTTAGGCTTGACCATGTAACTTACATTCACACTCTTTTCTAAGGATCATCAAACCAGCGAGATAAAATAAAACTAAAATGATCAGCTCTGTCGTCAATTCTAGCCAGCCCTTCAACCACTCCTCTTCAGGACCCAGTCTCCAACTGTCAATCACATATGAACTGTGCTATTTCTCACTTCTTGGGAATGTGTTAGGGTGGATTGAAAGAAGCATCAACCTTGTAGTGGGCTACCCTGCTAACATCATGGTGATGTGGCTGGTGGCCAGAGAGAAGAGTGACTCTTCCACCTCCAATATGTTTATCTTCAGCCTGGCCATCGCCGATGCATTGCTCTGTGTGATGAGCCCCATCTGCATTTTTGGCTCTCTTCTGCTTCATATCTCCTATTTCGGTGATATAGCACACTTCATCACTGGGATCAAAAACAGCTCCCCACTCTTTCTCACCTGCATTTGCCTGGACCGCTATGTGGCCGTGGTCCACCCCATTGTGTTCACCAGCACCAAGGATAAGAAGATCAGAGTGACTATTTCCATGCTTGTGTGGGGGCTCATGATAGCCTATTCCCTCTGTAGGTTATTTTGGTTGGGGCTCTCAGATAAAATCTACACTGGGTTGATCCCGGCCTCCTTCATCATCATGTTTTTCTGCAACGTTTCTATCCTGTGGAGTCTAAAGACATCAGTCTTCGGCAAGGAGAAGATGCACCCCATGAAAAAGAAAGCTTTCAAAACTGTGCAAATCTATCTGGCCATCATCGTGTTTCATTACCTGCCTGTAGTTGCTGTCAAGCCCTTAAGACATAAACCTGATTTACCAGGAATATGTGTCATTGAATTTATTATGTTCTCCATTATGTACCTCAGTACCACCACTTCACCCCTCCTCTACATCTCCCTGATTAACCAGCAGCCGTGGCTGAAAAACTTGCTCTGCATCTGCTGCCGAAGCCCTTCCCCTGAGGGACATAATGTAAGCACATGAGATGTATGCTTGTGTTTGTCTGTTACGTTGCATTTACTCTCTATATTAATTTTTGAAAATGAGTTCATGAAACAAAGCAAGAATGTTATTATCTTTGATTTGACTGTAATTAGGACGGAGATGATAACATAACTATGACCATACACATTGAATAAAAAGTGAAAATTACTTGAATCACCCACATGACTTTATCACCATGATTTCATATCTGGCAAATTAAGCTTTTTTTGATCATTGAAAGATGAGCATGTATGATGAATCAAAGAGACCAATTTTTAATTTACTGAGGATTTGATATTTATCTCCAAACTTCCAAGTCTGTTTTATTATATCCATTTAATTTCATTATGCCAGCATGGGATGTAGTTTTGCCTCAGAAAAACCAACAGTGACCCCAGATTTTCTGGAAGTACATCATATATGCAAATAAAAATGTATTATTTTGGCTCTTCCTTTGCTTATGCCAACAATATGTCATGGCCCTGCCCTGCAGGCGCTCCCCCCTTCTGCTGTCTGAACCTCCACCTCAACGAGCCACAGCTGCTGCCCGTTGAGGTGGAGGGCCGTGAAGAGTATAAAAGAGCTGCAGCTGCATTCTGTGTCTGATGGAGCCCTGTTGTTTGTTGCCGCTGCTCTCTTCTCTAGTTTTATGCTTCATATTAAATATTTATTTATATTTTTACTCAGCCAGTGCGTTTGGGTCCCTTTGTTTGGTGTGGGTACATGGTCCCAGTGCCCGCCGGCTTATTGTCTTCTGCCGAGTATATTTGAGAGTATATTGGTCTACAAAATGATGAAACACATTTCACATGAAGTAAAGTGAATTGTAACCGAAAAGACACAAAAAGAATTGAAATTAAATGTAAAGTACTTGAGAAATGCTTCTCTAACATGTTCAAGGTCAGGCACGAGGAAAAGCGTCCATCACCCATCATATGGGTCTGTCCAAGCAAAAGGGCATGGAAGTGTGACATCGCCACTGTTATTTTCAAATTATAGTTTGTAACTGACACACTGAACTGAGCACACATCATGGAAGCTTAGTTTGTGTACTTTCATGACAAAATCATGAGAAGATAACTATTTACTGCCAAAGGGGAATTGCAATGAAAAGTTGAAAACATGCTTATGTATGTGATGTGGACAAAAAGAAAAGCCAAATTTTTTCATCAAAAAACATTTAGCTCGAGAATTAAATCTTTCACCACAGAAAACAACCATCCCTACACATTTAGCACAAAACCTGCTGGGCAAGGTTTTGTGCCAAACCTGCTACATATTTATGATTGTATGTAGCCTATATGATTGTATGTGACTGTATTATGATGCAACTACGACATGATGCTGCAGACCTTTATAAGTAAAAGTTTTTACTATCCAGACTTCTTTGATTTGTGATTGAATACCCCTGCTCCAGGCATACATGTGTAGGTTAGGCAGCCTGCCTACTGCGAAGCTTGTCTCGGCAGAGTATGAGGTTGATGATGGCACGCAACCTGAAGAGGAGATTATTGCAAGAAATCCACAAGAGATACACAAGACGTCTCCTGGGAATTAGGCAGTATCTGATGGCCTGCACGGTATGTGGACACCCTGCAAAAGTTGCTTTTTGAAGAGGTGGTCATTGATCCTGGTCCCTTCTAGGAACTCAAGAACAAAGGTGGAGGTACCTGAGACCCTCAATGCAGCCTTTGAGAGGCCCGATCCAAAAGAGGCTGTTGCCCTCCCCTGGTCCCGTTTCGCCCAGGGGGAGCAGCAGTGAGGGATCCACTCCCACCGACAAGCAGGGCTTCCACACCAGCCCCTCGTCTGATTAACCCCTTTGCGCAGAAGCCAAATCTGGCTTTTTAGGTGTTACCTGATTTAAGGCTTTATAATTCAAGATTGCAGCTTCACAGACAGAAAAACCTTGGCTCAATTGAGTCTAGACACTTAGCGTTTAGACTCCTATCATATTTCAGTTTATTTTTATGATTTTGGTGGAGAAAAGGGGCTGCAAACAAAAAAAAAAAAAATCATGAGAATTCACCATTGAAATAGCAAAAAAAAAAAACCACACTGACAAATGAAAAACTGCTGGGGCTTAAATCTATACATTTCTGGGATCATAAACTTTTTGACCACAAGTACAATTCATCTTGAACATTACATTCTAGATTACCCGCTTGCTATTAGCCAAATTAGACAGCTATCCAGGTGTCTCCCCAAAGTCTGAGATTAATCAAAATGGTTCTCTGTTAAATCAGACATTAAACATATATTTCACACAAATTAACTTTAGGGGCATGAAATTCAGCATGAACTAATGCTTTTCTGGTTGATGAAAGGAACGGGCTTAGACTCCAAATGCAGTTCAGCCTCGGCAGGGCGTTTATTAGGATTCACAAAGCTCATGGTCAAGGACAGAAATGGATCGATAGCCAGGCAAACAGAGTAATGCACAATAGTCAGAATCAAGGTCAGGGGACAAGCAAGTAGTTCAGTAACCAGAGAATCAATCCGCACAAAGACTGTAACAAAGGGGCTGAGCTAAGGGAATGGAAGGGGAAGGAAAGGGAGTTGGATGGGATAAGGGAGAACAAAGGAGAAACTAAATAGTTGGGTACAAAATGGGAAAAAGGGAGAACAGAGTACTAATCAATCTGTCACCAAAGTACTGCATTGAAGGGCCCGTGACCAGGCCAACATTTAACACCAGGAAATAGTGGTAGGCAGAGAAATGACCCAAGGCTTCGGATTATATCCTCAATTCAGTTTTATTACAAGCCACTTTGGGGATGACAATTTCAATTTAAGAACATTAAAACTGGTCAACGATACATAGAACCCCCACACAACAGAAACCTAAATGTCATGCTATTGGAACAGTATCGCAGTCCCTGCCCACCCGCCACTAGGGGCACTAAACCCCTTATCGTCACAACTAAGCACAGAAACAGCAAGCAAGAAATAAGTCCAAAATTATACTTCCGGGCGATCGATTAGCAACGTTGCTATACAGCCACACAAGCAAGCAGCCGAGCCTGCGCAGCCAGCAGCAACCCTGTTCCCAGCTGTAGCAGCCGAAGCGGTGGCAGTAGCAATAGCGGCAATGGCAGTAGCAGTAGCAGTAGCGGCAGTAGCAGTAGCGGCAGTAGCAGTAGCGACGGCGGAAATAGCAGCAGCCGGAGCAATAAACAGCGACAGTAGCGTTGGCAGCAGCACAGTACGTCGTCTCCAGGGAATGGTCCTCGTTACACCGCCTCTACGAAATAGAAAGGACGCGGCAGCGAAGGCACCCAAGGTACATAGCCCAAGGCTAGCACTCACGGGGGTAAAATAGCAAGCCAACTTACTTGAACCGGGCACAGACAAAATCTGTGACCCGGTGAAATAGTGCACGCCTAACCCTCCAATCCGGCTGGCGGTACTTCTGTCACAGCTTCCCCAGGAAACCTCCGGCTGGACACAAGCAAATCTAATCTCCCCCGGAAGGCTGGTTAAAACGTACTGCTGCCGCGCTGCTTCCTCTGTCCGTCCGTTCGTCTTCTGCTCCTCCCGATCTAGTAAAAAGACACTCCCCCCCCCACAAACACCTGCCCCAAATAAAGTCCACTCAACCCCGATTACTAAAAAGTTAATGGGTCCATTGTCCATCCTTATTTGGAAACATTGGATACACCCAGCAGGGGTAAAAACACAGCACCAATAAAAACATGCAAATTTTATGTTACCTACTAACACACGTGAAAAACAAAAAAGCATCACAATAAATTACAACTTAATTAGTTCACACACGTGACAAATCAGCAGCAATCAAACAACGTAATACAAACAATCAATAACAAGACTTACGGGAGATATAACAAGAAATGAGCAATCAACAATCGAAACCAGAAAAGCGCAGAAACGAGACTTAACCAAGACGAGCTATGGGAAGAAACGAGTCGACAAGAAGCTGGGGAAAATAAGTGGGTCTTTTAAACACAAACTAATTAAGTGGAATCCCAGTTAAACACAGGACAGCTGTAGAGAGAGGCGGAACTAGAAAAGCAAGGACGGTGATAGGAGAGAGAGGGGAAACAGGTGGGGTTCTAACTCTGATCTAACTAATCACCCGTGCCTCTCTAAACTACTCTCAGGTGTGGATAGTCAATGAGAACAGCAAGAGAGAAGGAAGTGGAATTACCTCACCGAAATACAGGGAAGAGAGTGTGATGAAAAAGACAAGACACCACGAGACGAGAGAAACGAGAGGAAAACATACAAGACCAAAGACAGCGCAATCTTACAGAAACATACATACTCTAAAAGAATAAATATGATAAATAAATAAATAAAAACTAAAATTACCAAAGCATACAAAAACCAAACATATAAATCACCGATTTCTAACAGTTGAGTTTAGTGTGAATTTATCAATATCAGTGCAGTTGAACATCATTGGTCACCAGTGACCTCTCCAAACACAAAACATGCCTTTTCGCCATAATAAAGTTAACAATATTGTCCATTTTTCTTCGAAGTTCCCCAAGCATTAAATAAAGTGCTGATTAAACAGCTATAACATTCACGCTGCAATGAAAAGCTAACCGCTCTCACATCTGAGCTCATAACCTTACACCTTATAAGGGTAAAAACTCACTAACTGGGTAATTTCTGAATTCTAAAATACACCTTATTTTAACAGAACCGAAACGTCACTTTCTGAAAAGATCAACGACAAATGCCGCCATATTCAACAGAATGGTGCAATGAACGTACCGAGGGATCTACCGACATGCGCGTGCTGCATGCATTTGGAGAAACAAAAACCTCGGCATTCGATGTCTTTAAACGCGGTATAAGTTCTACAGCAAAAAGCCATAATGAGCAAAATGCAAACAGAGTAGAAGTATAACCTGTTTTCTTCATTGGTGCCCTCCTCCAGAGACAGATGTATCGGGTAGAAGGAACCCTACAGCACTGTTTCATTCGGAATAATTCCCATTGACCGCATCCATACAACATGTATCTCGTAAATGAAACTAAACACTTCAGGCCGGTTTCGAGTGTCTTTGTTTTTTTGAAATCGCATCATTCTCAGCTGCGCAACCATGACCAACATTCGAAGAACACAACTGACCTTACTTTTATGCTTAGCTTTGTATTCTATTCTTATTGTCCGATCAATGTATTTCAGTTATTGAGGAAAGTTAAAACACTCGGGAATTGGATAAGAAACGAGTCTATCAATACATTGTGACCGGGGAAGCCTCACGAGGGTGTGAACTATAACTGTAGAGTTACGCAGATGAATCTGAGTATATAATTGAGCGACTGGCTATCGACTCCAGTACTTGGGTGGATAGAAGGGAGCGCTGAATTTGTCAATGGAGGAGTATACGGGTTGATCCATGGGAGGGAACTACGCATATTTTGCGTGTGATGACTGTAATTGACAGTAGAATGTAAGAGAATCAATACTATGTCGGATTTTTTGCTTCACAAAACGTATTTTTTTAACCACTAATTGGAATGCTGTTGGCTCACTGTAGCTAAAATGGTTGCTACAGAGTTTTTTTCTGTCGTAAGTGATCATTTTTTTAAACTACTGGATCGATACTATGGGCAAGGATATTGACCAGTTTGCATATCAGGGTTAGCTGAGGAGTTTAATTCATGCTACTCCGGAAAAACAGGGATTAGAGGGAACTTCTCCACACTCTAAATCGCGTTTCAGCTCTGCCTGCTTGTGAATATTCAGTAGCAGATCCGGGGGTGCCATCTCGTGGTCGAGTACTGTAACTAAGTGCTTAAATTTGCATATCTATAGACGCGAGCGTCTACATCTGCAGAAAGGGGTTAATGCCATGTTTTGAATGCAAAGTGCCAATAGCTCTACTTTACGACTGTTTGGCCCCCCTCGCCTCCCAGGCCACCCTCTATGGCGTTAAATTAGTCTCAAAACTTGAGCGCATGAAAACCGAGAGAGCGCGTGAAAACTGTGGGTGTATCCGCAGTATCAACTTCAAAATGCGCTCACAATATCAATTTCAACATGCTCTTACAATATCAAAAAATGCTCGCAATCTCACCACACGCTTGATTTCAACACGCGCTCGCAATGTCAAAAAATGCTCGCAATCTCACCACGCTCGCAATGTCAAAAAATGCTCGCAATCTTAATAAATGCTCGCTTGTCGATTTGTCTTCTGAGACTTTGGAGGCGGGACTTTTAATGCTGACCATGAGCTTTGACTGCCTGTATGATTTTATAACTGGTTTTCAACTACCGTAAACTAGGCTACAGAAATCAAAGAGGGCAGCAATCTTATCGAAGCAATAAAGTTTTTTACAAAATGAAATCTTTCATTGATCCCATTTTAATATTGTTCGAAGGTATTGGTTTCACTTACTATACGTAGCTATGTATATAGCTAGCTAAATATTTTCCATTCGAAAAGCTGGCTAACGTCAGTCACCGCACGTTAATTCTTGTACTTAGCTAACCTATTTTAGCAGCAATTTACCCATGGCTATGTCATTTACATAGCAATACTATGTTCCTGAGTTGTTCTTAATTATCACTTCCTCCAAACAATATTTCTTTTCTGATGCTGAAGACCTGGCCGAGAGTTATGATCTTCAGTTCGTTCATTATTTGTGTAGGTTTCTTGATAAGCTAACCTAATGCCGTGACAAGTAGCAGTGTTTTAATACTGGCAGTAAATTCCATTATGAGCTATTGGCACGCTGTGGTTTTGATAGGATGATATGGTTCGGAAATATTCACCACATTCAGGAGAATGCTTTCAACGTCTCTCAGCCTTTAATCACAACTGGATGCCGTTTGAGCAAATGAGTAATAGACACAAGCTACCAATGCTGCTGTATTCAAGTAGCCTACAATGTTAACTGTTCAAAAAATTTAGAGTGTTTATGTGCTGTAATGTGAATATAGGCCACTAGATGGCAGTATTTACCTTTTTTTTGTTAAGCTCAGACTGGAGTCATGTTTGGACATGTTTCCAGACATGTCTGGGGCAAGTCCCCGAAAATTAAAAAAAAGAGGTCTAAATGTGGGTGGGGTCTGCAAAAGAGTATATAAGGAAAAGAATTGAGACAGTAATGTAGTAGGAGAAATTGCAAGAAGAAGGATACGTGTGACCAGACCTGTCATTTCTGTTCAAGACCTGTGTAGTTTCTTTTGTGGATTTCTTTGCCTGTGTTTGGGCATTTTCTTCATCCAGGACATCACCAAGCCACCCCACCAAGAAGGGACTGTAATTATTTCTGTTTTTTTCTGATTTATCAATCTTGGTCTTTAGTTGTAGGTTGTAATTAGTCTTTGTCTTTGTTAAAAATTAAATGTGTTTTAGTTGTTGAAACTGTGTTTGTCGTCCCTTGCTGTTGCTGTTGTGTTAAAAATGTAATAACAAATTGGGGCCATAACAAATTGGGGGCTCGTCCGGGATAGACCATTGTGTGAGTAATTTATTGAAAATCTAACATTCCAAATTGTGAAATTGTTTTTGTGAATTTTCCTAGATATATATTGACAACAGCAATGGATGATTTCTTGGCATCACCAACCGTAGGGGTTTTGAAGTCTTTTAAAAAGACAGAACTGCTAGAAATTTGCAGACAGTTGGAGTTGACAGAGGTAAAACCAGCCATGCGAAAAGCAAGACTGGCTAGAGAGATAGTTGAATATTACATTGATGAAAATGTGTTTGCACCAGGAGATCTGGAACAGTTTCCAGTGGAAAATCCAAATATAGAAATGGAACTTAAATTAAAAATGCTAGAGATTGAAAGGGAGGAAAGAGAAAAAGAAAGGGAATTTGAGAGGGAAGAAAAAGAAAAACAAAGGCAGTTTGAGTTAGAAAAATTAGCAAGAGAAGAAAAACAAAGAGAATTTGAGTTAGAAAAATTTGCAAGACAGAGAGATTTTGAATTAGAGAAATTCGATAGAGAAGAAAGACTCCAAATGGAGCAACTAAAAATAAAAATTCAAACTGAAAATAAATTTCGGGCTAGCCAGGAGGTAAAACTGGTGCCTCCATTTTCGGAAAAGGATGTTGACAACTATTTCCAGTGTTTTGAAAAGGTAGCAAAGAGTTGCCAGTGGCCAAAGGAACACTGGCCTCTGATGTTGCAAACTGTCCTCAAGGGTAAAGCTCAACAAGCCTATTCGGCTTTGTCTGCAGATGATTCCTCTGATTATGAGGTTGTCAAAAAGGTTATTATGAGAGCTTATGAGTTGGTTCCAGAGGCTTACCGACAGAAATTCAGAGGTCTGAAGAAATCTGAAAATCAGACTTATGTTGAATTTGCTAATGAAAAGCAGGTTTGCTTTGAGCGCTGGTGTACTTCTATGGAGGTCAAGGATGATTTCAACTCACTAAAAGAGATGGTGTTAGTTGAAGAATTCAAGAACTGTGTTAAGGATGATGTTAAGACCTACCTTAATGAGAAGCAAGCACTGAACTTGCAATCAGCTGCCAAATTTGCAGATGAATATGTTCTCACTCATAAGTCCAAATTTCAGTCTAGCAGTAACAATAAATGGTCCCAATTTCAGAAAAAGGGTTACGGTGATACCCAAGATTCCTCACCCAAAGACAAAGACAAATCTGGTGATGGTGCTCAGAAATCCAGTAACAGGTCTGATCAAAGTGTGAAAGCTGACAGTGACAGAAGTCGTCTAGTTTGCAGTTATTGCAAGAAATCTGGTCATGTTACAACTAACTGTTGGTTCCTTAAAGCTAAGAAAGAAAAAGAAAAGGATACCAAACCAAATGCCTTTGTGAAAACAAGGTTAGAAACCCCTGTGGTGGATAACCAATCTGCTAAATTGCCTGCTTCTTGTGGGGCTAAAAAGCATAATACAGCTGACTTTGTGAGGGAGGAATTTCTTCCATTTGTGTCAGAGGGATTTGTAGCTCTGAATGAGCATACTACTCCTGTCCCCATATATATATCCTAAGGGATACCGGAGCTTCTCAGTCACTTTTGTTGATGGACTCCTTGGAGTTACGTGATGAGACCGCTTCAGGGGATTTCATACTTGTACAAGGTATTGAAGGGAGGACTGTATCTGTACCCCTGCGCTCTATATTCTTGAAGTCAGATTTAGTTACAGGACAGGTAAAGGTGGGACTTATGTCAAGTCTACCTATAAAGGGTGTTTCTCTGTTGCTAGGCAATGACCTGGCTGGGGGCAAAGTAGTTCCCCCTGTACATCTTACTTCACAGCCGAGCACTGAAAATGGGGATGAGGACCCATCTCTGTATCCTTCTTGCGCAGTGACTCGTGCTATGGCCAAGAAGGCTAAAGAAGATGATGTTGTGGTGCCGTCCAGTACATTGAATAGTCAGGACTCAGGTGGTTCGCCTCATGACTCTGATTGGCCTACTATGGTTTCTCCGTTTGAGGACTTATCAGATACTTTTATCAGTTCTCTATTCAGCCAGCCGGATGGGTCTGGTGATTCTGATGTGTCTGGAGACTTGTCTCTGTCCAGAAAGCGGTTGATTGAGGAGCAAACTAATGATCCTGAAATTGGTGTACTAAAGAGGAGAGCCCTTCCTGAAAAAGAAATAGATGCAGTTCCAGTTGGGTATTATCTCAAGGATGGTGTGTTGATGCGGAAGTGGCGCCCTCCTGATATCCCTGCCAATGCAGATTGGGCAGTGGTCAGGCAAATTGTTGTTCCGAAGGTCTATAGGAATGAGATCTTAACAATGGCTCATAGTTTACCTTTAGGAGGTCATCTTGGTGTTAACAAGACTGTTGATAAGATCATGAAACACTTCTTTTGGCCTGGGCTTCGGAAAGACGTTTCCAACTTTTGCAAAACCTGTCACACTTGTCAGGTAGTTGGAAAACACCAGTTAGACCCACCTGTAGCTCCATTGCAGCCTATCCCAGCATTTGGGGAGCCATTCTCTAGGGTCATTGTTGATTGCGTTGGTCCATTACCCAAGACTAGATCTGGAAATCAGTACTTGTTGACAATCATGTGTGCATCTACCAGATTCCCTGAAGCCATACCTCTACGTAACATCAAGGCAACTGCAATCTCGAAGGCTTTGATAAAGTTCTTCACGTTGTTTGGTCTTCCCAGGGAAATTCAGTCAGACCAAGGTAGCAATTTCACTTCAGGATTGTTTCAGCAGGTTGTGTATGAACTAGGTGCAAAACAGATTCTTTCTAGTGCCTATCATCCAGAAAGTCAGGGTGCCTTAGAGCGGTTTCATTCCACTCTCAAGACAATGATGAGGACTTATTGTTATGACCATGAGAAAGACTGGGATGAAGGGGTTCATTTGCTGTTGTTTGCAGCTAGAGAAGCAGTGCAGGAGTCTACTGGATTCAGTCCATTTGAGCTAGTGTTTGGTCATGAAGTGAGAGGACCTTTGCTATTATTGAGTGAACAATGGCAAGAGAAAGAGCCGCATATCAGTCTGTTAGACTATGTTGGCAAGTTCAAGGAAAGATTGCGTGCAGCTTGTGACCTTGCCAAAGAGAACTTGAAATCAAGTCAGGGAAAAATGAAAACTTGGTATGATCATAAGGCTAGAAGCCGTGAGTTTAAACCAGGAGACAAGGTCCTTGTGTTGTTTCCCTTGCAGTCCAATCCATTGCAGGCTAGATTTCATGGTCCTTATGAAATTCTGACAAAACTCAATGATCTCAATTACATTGTGAAGACTCCAGATAGGAGAAAACCAAAACAATTGTGTCATATTAACATGCTAAAGCCTTATCATGACAGAAATGCTAGGGTTGCAGCTGTCACTTCAGATTCTCCAATGGTCGAGATGTGTGAAGATGAGGGGGAGTTTCAAGATGATGAACCAAGAATTAAAGCTGAAGTTCTTTCATGTAAATTGTCAAATTCTGAAGTGTTGCAAAATCTTGATGTAAAACTCCAGCACTTAGAACCCTCACAGAAAGATCAGTTTGAGAGGTTGATCAAGAAATATAAAGATCTATTTCCTGATGTTCCAAAGAGAGTTACTATAGCCTCTCGTGATGTAGATGTTGGTGATGCCAAACCAATAAAACAGCATCCATACCGGATGAATCCTGAAAAGAGAAAGATTGCTGAGAAAGAGGTTGAGTTCATGTTAAAACATGATATTATCAGACCCTCCAACTCCGATTGGAGTTCACCCTGTGTGCTAGTTCCAAAACCTGATGGAAGTACTAGATTCTGTACAGATTATCGCAAAGTCAATGCTGTAACTAGAACTGATGTGTTTCCAATACCTAGGATTGATGATTGTATTGATAGTGTAGGGCAAGCAAAGTTTCTGACCAAGATTGATTTATTGAAGGGTTATTGGTGTGTGCCTTTAACTGAGAGGGCCAAGAGCATCTCTGCTTTTGCCACACCATCTGGATTGTACCAGTATGAAGTCTTACCCTTTGGCATGAAAAATGCCCCAGCCACGTTCCAAAGGATGATACAGTCTACAATCGCCGGATTGCCACACACGGGTGCGTACATCGATGACCTGATCACATGGAGTGACTCCCGGGAAGAACATCTAAAAGATGTAGAGACGTTGTTCCAGCGCCTGACCCAGGCTAACCTGACTGTTAACCTGAGCAAGAGTGACTTTGGTTGTGCTACTGTCACCTATCTTGGCTACGTCATAGGCCAGGGTAAGGTGGCACCCATAAATGCTAAAGTCCAAGCCATCATGGACTTTCCAGTTCCTGACAACAAAAAAGCTTTGCGCCGCTTCCTTGGAATGATCGGGTACTACCGCAAGTTCTGCAAGAACTTTGCTGAGATTGCTCTCAGTCTAACTAACCAACTGAAGAAAGGCGTAAAGTTCACCTGGGATGATGCATGCCAGAGAGCCTTCGATCATCTGAAGTCTCTGCTGTGTCACTTCCCCGTGCTCAAATCTCCTGACTTCAACAAACCGTTCTCCATCGCGGTCGATGCTAGCGACCAAGCTTGTGGATCTGTGCTCCTACAGAGAAGTGACTCTGATGACATTGAGCATCCCGTGGCATACTTCTCCAGGAAGTTCAATCGCCACCAAACAAACTATTCCACAATAGAGAAGGAACTGTTGGCTCTCGTCCTTTCTTTACAACACTTTGAGGTTTATGTTTGTACAGGGGAAAAGCCAATGATTGTGTACGCTGACCACAATCCGTTAATGTTTTTGAGTAAGATGAAAAACAAGAATCGGAGATTGTTGAATTGGAGTTTGATTTTACAGGAGTTTGACTTGGAAATTAAGCATGTGAAGGGTACAGACAATGTAATTGCTGATTGCTTATCCCGTGTTTGAATGTGTATATATATATCATGTGTTTGAATATTGTATGATATGTATATATAGACAAGTGTTCACTTAACCATTTTGTATTGAAAAGAAAAATTTTGCCTTTGTGAGTCAAAATTTTTCCCTTTTGGAATGGAGGTGTAATGTGAATATAGGCCACTAGATGGCAGTATTTACCTTTTTTTTGTTAAGCTCAGACTGGAGTCATGTTTGGACATGTTTCCAGACATGTCTGGGGCAAGTCCCCGAAAATTAAAAAAAAGAGGTCTAAATGTGGGTGGGGTCTGCAAAAGAGTATATAAGGAAAAGAATTGAGACAGTAATGTAGTAGGAGAAATTGCAAGAAGAAGGATACGTGTGACCAGACCTGTCATTTCTGTTCAAGACCTGTGTAGTTTCTTTTGTGGATTTCTTTGCCTGTGTTTGGGCATTTTCTTCATCCAGGACATCACCAAGCCACCCCACCAAGAAGGGACTGTAATTATTTCTGTTTTTTTCTGATTTATCAATCTTGGTCTTTAGTTGTAGGTTGTAATTAGTCTTTGTCTTTGTTAAAAATTAAATGTGTTTTAGTTGTTGAAACTGTGTTTGTCGTCCCTTGCTGTTGCTGTTGTGTTAAAAATGTAATAACAAATTGGGGCCATAACAGTGCTGTATTAAAAAGCCTTTGCCACCTTACGCTTTCACTGCTCTCATTGCAAACTGGCATCTATTTATGCCTAAAATATTTAAATAAAATTAGGGCTATTTTATTTATTTGTAACATCATATTAGTCTACCCCAGATAGCAAGCACTTCCTCTCCGGACCTGCCCCGGCTCTGAGCTGGATCAGCTGGAGTCGGCACAGAGCCGGGGCAGATCCGGAGCGGAGGTGCTTGCTATCTGGCGCAGTACCTATAACTCACTTGCTCAAATGGCATCGAGTTGTAATTATAGGCTAAGATACGTTGAAAGCATTAACCTGAGTATAGCGAATATTTACGAACCAAATTATCCCAACAAAGCAATAGCCTACACAATGACGACACCATAGTGTGCCAATAGCTTAAAATAGAATATTGCAAATATTAAAAAGATGCTATGTCATGACTTTAGCTTAATTTTTTGACATTGAGAGCACGGTGAGATTTCAAGCATTTTTTGACATTGTGAGCGCATGTTGAAATCACGCATGTGGTGAGATTGTGAGCATTTTTTGATATTGTGAGCGCATTTTGAAGTTGAGAGCGGATACTAAGGGTCGTACACCCACGGTTTTCACGCGCTCTCTCGGTTTTTATGCGCTCGAGTTTCGAGACTAATTTAATGCCATAACCCTCCCCCACTTCCGGACCCCACACACTCTCAGTATCGGCCCCCGCCAGGTAACCCAGTCAGCCACTCTGCAGCCTCGTACCTACGACCGAATCACAGCAGTGCTGATATCCCATGATATCGCACTCCCACTTGTGTCCTATTGCTGAATTACTGCATCAGACATTATTATACAATGACTCTAGCGAGCTTCCTTTTAATCCCTTCTCTTTCACACACAGTTGGTGAGCAGTACTACAGAACATAACTGGGACTCTTTACTCATGATGGAGCAGAGAACCATGTCTCTCGACTGGGAAGCTACACTGGTGAGTAGTTATCAAAAACTCTTACCCTCCCCATTAATGAATCGTCACAATCATTCTGTATCTCTCTCCCCCCCCCTCTGAGGTCAAGAGTTGCCCCGGTGAGAGTACATGTTCAGCCAGAAAGCTGGGGAACCTGGACCCTTCGAATGGGATCACCATCAATTTAAAGGCATTCAATATGCTATGTGGCTTGTGTCAAGGCATAGTCAATGTAAGCAATGATCCATTACTTTACAATAATTTTGATAATATATAGAGGCATTATATTCGTATTGTCTCTGAATTAGTCCTGTAGAAAATCTACTGCAGAATTCACATTCAGGCAAGTGTTGGTGCAAGAATGTTATTCAGTCAGGCATGAGTTCCGCCTTTGACCTTATTACATTTTTCCATTACCTATAAAAGTGAAAAAGCTGACGACAATGGATGTTTTTGGAAAGGTCTAAATAGAAAGGTAGTGATGGATATTGTAAGCTGTTGAGTGCGGGTTATCTAACCACAACCCTGAGTAACCTCCCTACAGCACACCTCTCCAGCTATGATCATTTTGATGCCGGTAGTATCAGGACGAGAGACGAGCAATAATGCTTTGTGTTGTCCGTCTCTTATTGGGCTAATGTGAACCTAATAAAAAGTGTGACTATTCAACATTAAATTTCAATGGTAAAGATTTGACTTTGTCCCATTACACAAGACAACAATAATAATAGACAATAATAGAATTGTGAATTGTGAATCAATTACTAAGTCCATTTATTTTAGCACTGACTAACGGCCCAGTGTTCATGAGGATGAACATAAGCATAAACACCTTTTATACTATATATAGAAATTTGCTTTACATCTCTGAACTGGTCCTGTAGAAATACTACTGCAGACATGACATTCAGACTAGTGTTGTACACCAAGACTTACTCTTGCCACGTATTACACCCCTGATTGAGTGATTTGTAAAGTCCAACTTTCTATTAAATGTTAAGGGCACTGCTTTGAGGCTGCCCACTGCTCCTAACAATAGGATGGGTGTAATGCAGAGGGCAAATTACCCCTACGGGGGTTCAATAAAGTATATCTTCTTCTTATTCTTGTTGTTGTTGTTCTTCTTCTAGCGAGTGGTGACCCTGATATAGGGCACAGAGGTCCTAGCAAGCAAGCAGCACCCTGCTAAGAAAGGACCAGATCATTTGTAGTGGTACCTTGAATGCCTTCATCCCAAAAACCTGCCCATGATGTCTAGCCTATGGGATGCCCGCTGGGTGGGAGGGAGGGGTTTCTTTTACAGACTTAAAATTAAGAGATTAAAGCATGCACATCCACTCAATTACAGGTGCAGGACAATGTAAGAATGAACAAAAATAAAATAGTAAGGTCCGCACACTGAAATACAATGCTCCCCAAAAATGTATTGTGTCATCAACGTTTCGATCTACAAGTGATCTTCATCAGAATCAATGACACAACTATTGTGCCATATAGGCTGCAGCCCGCTATTTAATTCAAAGACAGGCAAGCTCACTATCAATGGCCTGTAAGCAGCCCTGTGGAGACCCAGGATACAGTGTAGCAGGGCTGGCATCGGGCTCGACTGGCTCCGGGGGTAATATCAACCCGGATCCAACAAAGAAGGCCATGAATGGCTGCCCAAGGCCAAGGCCAAGAAGCACCTCTGGTGCGCACCACCAGATGCTGCCAACCCACAATCCAATTGCAAAAACAGACTGACGGATAGAGCTAGTCACATGCTGTGTTGACAAAATTTTGATTTGGATAACATGAAACGTAAAAAACGGTTTTAACTTTTTTAACTTTTGTACTATACATTCTGTCTTCATGTAAATGGTTATGTGATAAAGATTTTTTTTCAGAGTTCAAATTATGGACTGTTATTTTATGTAAGTGTATATGTACTGTTGACACGTCTGCATAAGCAAGTCGGTGGCATGCCTTTTCGTTCTTTTTTGGCATTTAAAAATTTTGGACTGGTAATGTTTTATAACGTGCTGTATGTTTCTGACTGAGCTGTAACCGTACTTGGTAATAACCCATGTATTATGCATTTGTAATGCTCACGGTCACAACCAGTTAGCAACCAAACAAGCTTTATCCCAAAGTGATTACAATTTTATGTAGAATTGTGTATGTACTTCATATATTTCAAAAGATAGAACTTTGGTTTATGCCTGGGAATATGGAATATTTGGTCGGTAGAGCATTATAGCACCTCTTTAGAGCGCCACCTTTAGTCAGAAAGCTATGTACCCAGCACACTACCAAACCTAGTTCTTCACTGTCTGAGAAAACTAGCTGTGTGTATCACAATTCAAAAACTATTTCTTTGGTACATTGCTGGGGACAGCCAGCACTAGCATTCAGCCTAAAGTGCCCCCTGGAAGTGATTTTTTCCAAATTTTGATGTTTAAAATCATCTAGACTGACAATACTACCGTTGCAATTTTACTAATTCTGTAATGTACCCCAAAGGGACTATGAATCCAGAGAATTTCAGATCTCCGTCTTGCTGGGTAAACAAGATAATGCCACCGAAACATAGGCACAATCTGTTATGTAATGGTCCATTTTGAGATTGCCTCCAATGTTGGCTCCACCTAGCTTGAAAGTGTAGATACTACCAAAGGAATTCTTAATATTCCTGAAAATAGAGTTCCAAAAGCACAACAAACAGCATTCATCACCATGGAACATATCTGGGTGACTGAGAAAATATACCTCAAACATGCACCAAAATCACTTTTGACTATCTTTCTAGCCATCTATTTCACGAACACAGCAAGATACAAAGGGAATATTAACTGAAAATGATAGTTTTGTAGTCAGTAAACACATCATAAAGCATTCTAATTTGGTATATGACTGGGATATTATTTTATTCTTATTCCCATTTTCAATTTTTACCGTGATTTCTCAAATAATTACGGCTCAATAACATAGTTACCCAGCTTGGCGCTGATGTAGTGCTAATGTCTATCCAGACTTGAAGTGTCACAGGTCATGATAAAAGTATAACACACCTGGCACTGTGTTCCCTTAAGTCATATTATACCATGGTCTGAGTGAATACTTTTTTCTGATTGGCTAGCAGGTATGCATTAAAACCGTGGAACCGCTCAGGTAGTTCGGCTATTGTCGTTTCACCATTCGAAATTCATCCACAAGCCAACTTGTAATCCTAGCAACGTTAGACCTGGTATTCGGCTGGGTACAACGCTAACCTAGCAGCACATTTATCTCCAGTAAATTTAGCGGCGTCACATAAGTTGGGTCCTGCGGGGCGGTTAACTATAGGTACTCAAGCAATAATAACCGGAAATATTATAGCAGCGAAGTAATCAGGCTTTATTCATTAAACGATTGTAATTGTGTACGGTTACAAAGGAAGCTAACGTGTCCACTTCAACTGCTGACAGTTCGCTAGCTACGTGCTATGCCAGCAGACTTCAGCTCGCTGACTGCGGAAACCGTCATAAGTTCAATGTAATTGTGGGTAGCAAGTTAGCCACAGTCTGCATAATCGCACATAATGTTGCGTTATGAATAATCTCCATTTCAGCTGGAATCCATTATCAAATCAGCTGGTAAACGGATGTAAGCTTGTGCAAAAAATTCTCTCTCCATGAACGTAAAATGAACTATGATAGCAGGTTCGATTTAATTTGGCCTATAGTAGGCTATTGGGTATGAGAAGGCGCCTGTTCAATGATTACCAGCTCTTTTTTTTTTGTGTAAATGCAAAACTTTTACCAAAAATTTCTCAGTGCTGCGAGTTGGTATTGCTGGCAATTGACCATGGTACAAGCGGGATAATTAACTCGAAGGTGAGCATTCCACAGTCTTAATGCACTTCGCGGAGGCAACCATTTGGAGGCAGCCTCCGCGTCGTGCATTAAAACCGTGGAATGCACACCTTCTCGGTAATTATCCCTTACATAATTGATGTAAAATATGGTGTCAAAAGCAAAACTGAGCCACTTTAGTGGCTTCCAGGAGGCCCCACCGGCAGACTTCATGAGATATGAACCCTAAAAATTTTCTGTGAGACTACCATATCTATTTATCTGCCAAGTTTCATTCAATTCTAGGGGGGGCAACTCCTCAACTTCTTCAAAAAGTCCCATTTTGTCACGGAAGGCTCTTAATAGATTCTATTGTTTGGCCATAGAAAATTTAAGAAGACAGAGTACAGACAATTGAAAAATACAGTATATCAAAAATGTGTTCATAATTTTCCAACACAAGTGCATATTATTTGCAAGTTATAAAACTCCCATAAAAAATTAATAATTTTATCTTCGTCATTTTCATTCTCCTTATGCTGTCTTCACGAGCATCATTAGAATTCAAAAATCTTCAAACTTATCCTCCATGGCTGCTAAAAGGAAAGTAAACAGACTATGATAACTTGTCCAAATTTCTATTTCAGGACAAGAAACCACAAGGCAATGAATGACATGAACATGTATTTTGTCAAAAACAGATTGATTGTCGCGATTGTAACGTTATTATTGAAAACACACAAATTTTTAATGAGCTGTCCTTAAAACGACAATGTTTGTGAGCAAGGACTGAAAAAATAATCAACTGAGACAGCTCATGGAAAAATAGCCCAAAACCTCATACTCCACAGCAGTTTTTGATGAGAGCTAGGTAGCGGTCGGAACCTACCATGTTCATGAACTGCAGTTTTCAGTGACTGTCTGTGCCCATAATTAATGCTAATTTGCTCCATACACGCAGACATGAAAGACATATTCTTATCCTATCGCAAATAGGCATTGACTCATGCAATGAAGACGATAAAAAAATATAGTAGCCTACATTTAATGCTAATCAAAGCAACCAGTGCACTTCAACCTATTTGCAATTAGGGGCTTCTATGTATAAGATGCCAGGAAACTGATATCAGCTAGAAGCATAAAATTAGCATTAAACAGTCTGAAATAATCAGCAACTTTGTGAAAACAGGTGAAACTTCAGTTAAGATACTCAAAGCACAAACAGAAACACCTAACAAAATAATATGGCCAATTGTTCAACTTACATGATTTTCCATTTCATACATTTTCAGGCACCCTGCAGCCCAGCAAATTAGCGGGCTAACTCAGGGGCGCCGGATTGACTTTAGAAGTGGGGGGGCAAAAAAAGTGCCGTGTTGAGCGTTCAGCTCATTCACAGAGCCTCTATTCCGTGCCCCTCATCCGTGCCCCTATATTGCAACACTTAGGGTATAAAAAATAAAAAGAAATTTGGCTCATTCCTGTTAACCCAGACACGCATGCCCTAAATCAATCACCTCTTCTTTAAAACTAATGTTTTGGACTTTTCATTTCAATGCACATCATGAATTAACGCGTAATGAGGTCCGTGGCTGGGCAGGCAGGATCAGCCAGAGCTTAAATCGCGTAGTACATGCACACAAAAATATATAGTAAGTAAAACTCAATAATAAATCCACTGTAAAATCAATTAAGCTTTTGAAATCAGTGGATTATAGCGCGCACACAATTACATGCAAATTGTAATTGTACTGAATTGTGATTGTACATAAATACGACTGTGTTGTTTCCACGCGGATTAAGGCAGTCATCATTACTACCCATAAATGTCAACATAGTAGATTCAATTATGTGCACGCTCCTCAAAGTGTTATAGACCAACATAAAACACACTAAGGATTACTATGCTATTTCATTCTGTTATGTAAAGTTTCCTATTTCTTTCTTAACATTATCATCATCAAGAACAATTAGGAATAATAAGCAAATGTGAGACACATTAACATAACTTTATTGGGATGAACTGAAATTTTGTGAACAGCAAGGAATTGTGGGAACAATAATCAGCGAGCGAGTGGACATCGTTAAAACAGTTGATCTGCGCTCACGCTCATCGTCATTACCCAGAAACACTTGCTGTCTCAATGACGATATCAACAGCAAACTAAAATTATCTAAAATAAAAAATTAAAATTAACTAAAATTAAGCATTTTCCAAAAACAAAACTAAATTATTTAATGTTATAGTGACTTATGTTCAATTAAAATGATGAATAATGCACCATGATGACATTGACTTTCAGCACCATGACTGAGAAATTAATGCATTTGCAGTGGTATCAATATCCTGTAGCACAGGACTTTAATGTTTATAATTGGAGATCTTTTAAGAGACTTAAAAGAAACACTTAAACTCTTTCTTGTTAAAACCAGTATGAGTTGTCCATTTTGAAAGATACATAAGCTGAAGAGGAGTCAGGCCTGACACTGTTGTAAGTGTCTTTGTCATGCATCCCCCACCCCTGTTGGTTACAGCTCTGGGGAACTAAAGGAAGCTCTGGGATTTGTCATCAGAAACAAGGCCAACTTTGTTTCAATAATGGTGTACAGTTTTTTCCTTTTATTTAATTTTTTTTACACTGGTTGAGACAAGAATTAATTCACTACTTGAGTGATTCCTTGAGCTGGAATTTGCTGGTTATTAGCAACATTACAACAAAAGTGTTTTTTTGCACTTCCATTGATGTAGCTCTCTTGCCAAGTTAATTTACCATTTCTGAGAATGGAGCACAAGAAATTTGGGCTCCAGCAATTTAACCCCTATTGGTCAGTACCCCAGTCATGCTTTTGACATTTTGTAACAATTGCTTTCTTTCTTTCAATTAAGACAACGCTACAATAACGCTTTACAAGAGTGGAGAAAGTATATCACTGTGTTATGTACAAAAAAACACAACACTTTGTTCATGCAAACATAGCCGTTATAATAAGGCAATTTTATCCATGCATAAATACATCACACAAATTACGCGCAGCCCCAGAAGTATTCAATTTCCTACAAGTCCCGCAACCAATTAAACAATTAATCGAATCGGAGCAGACAATCTGATCACAGAGTAGATTATAGAAATGCAGTCAAACTTCAATGGGGTACATCGCTCTCCTCATTCCCTTCCAACGCAAAAATATACGTATATATCCCCACAAGAAACAAACATTCCAGCCGTGCAAAAAGGTATATTCCTGCCAGATGGCAAAGTTCAGGTGAAGTTAAAAAACGCGCCTCCGCGGCCAGGTAAGTCCATTCCTTTCATCTCCAAAAAAAAACAAACCCCCATTAATTCTCACTCCTCCCATTTAAAAGGTACGCCCCCCCCCCTCCTATTGGCTTATTTCACCGGAAATATCCCACAATTATTTATGCGTCCAACTAATTCGGGGAAAATAAAACCCAAGGAAAAGGGCCAGGACAATTCATATGAAGCACAGCATTCACATGTTGACGCCCTTTAAAAAATAAAATAAATTATTAAAAAAATGAGATACGGCACAATGTAACATGAATTTGTTACAGACACCCCCCCAGCCAGCGGCATCAGAGGACCATAATATGGCTTCAGGTCTGCCAACTTTTCCATCTCAATACCCCAACGCACTTGATAATTGTTAGAACCCAATATCTTTTCAACTTTAGCAGGACCTCTCCTGCGAGGAGCAAGTTTAGCTGAAAATTTCTCTGAGGCTTTGGACATTGGGTGGGCTCTAATCCAGACTAGATCGCCAACTACAAAATGTACACATATGTGTCACTCATTATAATATCTGGCTTGTCTAGACTTTGCAACACCCACATGGCGTTCAACCTCTTTTATGAAAGTAGAATGGTTATAAAGGGTATTGTATGCAGAGGTTTGAGGTATGGGAGCTTGATGGATGAGGTGTTCAAGAGGACCCTTGATGGATCGCCCCAGGGCAAGGACAGCAGGGGAGACCCCAGTAGTTTCACGAACTGCGGAGTTTATGGCTAGTCTGAATTCAGGCAGCCACTTGTCCCAGTTCTGATGATGTTCACCGACAAAGGAAGCCAACATAGTCTTCAAGGTTCTGTTCACCTCTGTTCCGTGAGATTGGTTTGCGGATGATATGCTGTGGTCATCTTTTGCATCACCCCCCATGTCATACACATCTCAGCCATCACATGACTGGTGAATTGAGGCCCTCTATCAGACACAATATAGGCAGGAACACCCCACCGAGTGAAGATTTCATTTTTCAGAATGGTACACACTCGTACAGTCTTGGCATCTCTTAGTGCAAACAACTCCACCCATTTTGTATGATAGTCCACTACCAACATCAGAATAGAGTTCTTTGCCTTGCTCATTGGGAAGGGCCCAGTGGCGGATCTATAAAATTTTAAATGGGGTAGCAAAGGGGTGACAAGAGGTCTGGGAGGGGTGGCATGGGACGTCCTCAGTGAGGTATTAGGAAATCCCAAATTCCAATGAAGTTCGGACATTGTGTCAAACGTGCATTAAAACAGAATATAATGATTTGCAAATCTCAGTAACCCATATTTTATTCACAATAGAGCATAGACAACATATCAGATGTTTTAAGTAAAGACAGGCGGAGATTCACCAATCTGCCAAAAACTGCATATAAAAATTAGGGAACAATTTCAGAAAAAAATTCTTCAATGTATTTATTTTACAGTGTGTCCCAAAAAAAGGAAACCAAGAATAAATGGTTAATTCTAAAACAAATACTTAACATTCTTTGAATAAAAATGACATTTGGTGTTATATAACTATGCCTTCTGTCTAATGATGTCAAGTAAGCTGAGGTTGTGCCACACTCAATTGAACAAAAATGACACTTTTGGAGTAAGTCAGTGACCACTTTGCGCCAAATTGCATAAAATGATGACAGGCCTAAACACGGACGAACCTGGATGATCAGTTTCAGCTTTTCATTGTCAGGGCCATTAGTGCTTTAGGTTGTGTAATGTGTAGTACTGCTTTAAATGTAAACCCTACTTTCTGCATGTTATGAGCACAAATCATGCAGTTGACAACAGAACAATGAGTTCTGACAGCGATGCCTGACTAATTTTGTTTTCTTTGAATGATGTGAAAAAGTACACAGTTGTGTAATTAATAGTCCTAATTAGTTTAATAGATACTAAGTATCAACAGAATACTTCTCATTTTATTCCTAGTTTCCCTTTTCTTTGGACGCACTGTATTCTCATGCCTTCCAAGATGTAGTCGAGTGAATATTTAGGCCTAATGAAATAAAAGTCTAAATAAATACAGCAAAAGTACTTAAGTCTCAGTCCAGGACTGACATTGGCCATCTCTTTTAAGGGAGCTTCAGACGACGATTGTTGTGCCTTGCAGCAAAGCTCGCAAACATATCCATATCTAGCTCTTTTGCACGCCGTTTCCATGCTGAGAACAGCTACATAGACTTCAAAGACGATCGTCTGATGATTGTCAGGCTACATAAACTTTTAGTCGTGAGGTGGAATTTCAGCCAAGTTGGATATTGCTCCTGCCGCGAGTACTTATGAGCGACGTCAAGAAACGGAATTGCCAGATCTACACAAATATATATACGGTAAAATAATAACAAATTCCATTGAAACTTGAAATAAAGAAATTTTGCCTGGTTCGGCTGACACATGCCAAATTCATTAGGACATAGCTACCATCCGTATGTTTGCAAAAAGGGCTAATGGTAGTCAGTACGGACCCGCCCGTACCTTTACATGTGATGGAATGAGACGAGAGGCTAATAATACCGCTGCAGGGCTCTCAAGTCTCATTCACGCATTTCAATAAGTTCACACGCTCAAAAGCCACACATGACATTTCTCACGCTGAGAAGTGATAAAACTCACCGCATATTAGTAACATAAACTGGAAAAGAGATTAGTAATCTATGAATGGATGAGACGAAGGCAGACGGCTCTGCTTATACCAAAGACCTATCAGCCAATCAGAAAATAGTATTGCTTGTTGCCAGGTGAAATAGCAGCGCCATAATCACGTCTTCCACACGCGCGCGAATGCTGTTGTGTCCACATGACAAAGAGCTGGAAGTGGAAATCCGAAATCAAGTAATCACTTCATCTCTTTTTTATTCCAATAACTGCTTATTGAAGTCGAGGAACTATGTAGGATATTTGCTTTATGGGTCCATTTTTATCTCAATTTAATAGCTTTGGACAGTTATGGTTAGATGAATTGACTTGTAACTTGTAACGGGGAGAGTGGGGGCTCTCTGCCCTCCATGTAGTGTATTTTGGCTGAAAACAAACCCAGCTCCGATCCGGTGTCAGAGGTGGTACCGCAACATCTCTTGTTTGTGACTGACAAAACGATACAAATACACAACATAATTATTTCATTTGGCCTTTGTTATACTGGGGCGTCCCAATGAAATTAAAAAAGCACAGATATTGGGGGAATGAAGAGTCACCTCTTCTTATTTGAGTTCACTGGCAGTCGTGAATATTCAATAACTGATCCTGGTGTGCCATCTAGTGATAGAATATTGTAACTGCGTGCATAAATTTGCAGCTCCACGTTCACTGGCGGGCACATCTGCACAAAGATACACCGTTGTTGTTCTCGAAAACGCCAAATCCAGATAATACCGTAAATGATGAATTATGGCAGTGTCAAAGTAATGAAGTGAAAGTATACTGCTTCGATACTGTAATGAAGTACATGTACATCGTTACTATGCACCTTTGAAAACGGGAGTATCATGCACCCCCCCGAAGAAAATCTCACTCTAGCCCGCATTCAAAAATTGAGAACCCTGCGGCTGCCTTACTTTTAACATACAGGTTAGAGATACGGGTCCGTGCCCGTAGCCACTGCCTTAATAGAAAGGACCTGGTTTTATTATGCAGCCTCATTGTTGCGATATTGTACACCGAAACTTAACAGTGACCCTCTGGATTCAAACATTCCTGTTTTTGATTTCTCGCTAAATGCATCATAAACTGTTCTCGGATTTACTATAATCAAAACTAACCAAAGGGAAAAATGCGCCAACAAATCACACGGGAGTGAGTCACTTTTGACCAGCGATTAATGAGCACATTGTACCATCGCCTTGGCTTACATTCTATCAATTACAAATTAAACTTAACTTGAACTTCGTGTGTTAAAATGTCACCGAGGGAAACTGAATTTACCTGGAGAAAGTTGGATGGCTAAGTGGCTCCACTCTGCTGCGCTGCACGCAGACTCCAACATTATGTCCGTGACAACTGACACACGCCAACGCGCAGACTCCGCGCTGCAGAACTACAGCTATTTGAGGAGCCGATAATTAAATTTTAATTTTTTTTTTTGGTGAATTCATCTTTTATTTCGATGCTTTGAGGGGCTTTTAGACATAATGGTGATTTGTTTTACAAGTATAGTTTTAAGAGCATTAAAGTTAGGGGGGCAGCCAGGGTGGCAAAGCTCGACAGTGGGGGGGCAGTTGCCCCCCTCTGCCCCCCGTAGATCCGCCCCTGGAAGGGCCCCATAAAGTCAATCCCCATCATCTCACCAGGCTCATGGCACTGGGTTGTTGAATCTCTCCAGCAGGTTTGGCATTGGGGTTCTTGTATTCTTGGCACGTTTGACATTCCCGCGCATATCTCCTCACATCTTTCTGAATGGAGGGCCACCAGGCGACTTCCAAGATTTTCCGGAGCGTCTTCATGCGGCCTAGGTGACCACCAAATGGACTATCATGGAAATACTTCAGGAACTCTCCAACCATCTGTTCGGGTACCACAAGTTGGTAATTGTAGCCCCCAAATCTTGACGTCACTCCCCGATAAAGCACCCCCTGCTGCTCCTGGCAATGTATTCGGCCATCCTTTGCTTGTTGACTGGACTCTTTCACCTGCTCACAAACAATGATACATTTCTGGGCAGCCTCGATGTCTTCCAGGGAAGTTGGTAAGTCAGCCCAGTACGACTTCGCCATAGCCACACATGCACTACCTTCGGTTGGTATTGGGGCTCTGGAGAGTGCGTCTGGAACCACATTACAGTAACCCTTTCTATAGTGTACTCTGAAGTCAAATGCCTGGAGTCTCAGTGTCCACCTTGTTAGCCTGGAGATGGTTTTGGGTGCATTAAATGCCCAGGCTTAGGCACTGTGGTCAGTATAGACGTCAAAGATCACCCCATCCAAATATTGGCGCCATTTCTCCACGGCCCATACCACCGCAAGGCATTCTTTCTCAGATGTAGAATACCTCACTTCAGCTCCTTATAGTGCTCAAGATGCAAAGGCGATTACCTTTTCATCCCCTTCTATCTCTTGTCTTAGCACCGCTCCAAGACCAATGTCACTACTGTCCATGTGCACTTGGAATGTATGCTGTGGCAGCAGCTGGGCCAGGACTGGAGGAGACAGAAGTGCATGCTTTAACTGCACGAAGGCCGTTTGACATTCAGGAGACCACTCCCACTTCACCCCTTTCTTCTTTAAACGGTTCGAGGGTGCAGACACATCAGCCATTTTAGGGATAAATTTATGGTACCACCCTACTAACCCCAAAAATCTTTGCAGGCTCTTCAGGTCAGTAGGTGTGGGATATTTAGTGATAGCCACCACCTTTTCTGGATCCACCTCCACCCCTTTCTCCGAGACCACGTGTCCCAGGAATTTAAGTTGGGTTTGGAACAGCTGGCATTTCTTGGTGTTAAGAGTGAGCTGAGCTTTTTTTAGCTTGCTGAGGACGGCCTCTAGGTCTTTCAGATGTTGCCCTGGGCTTTTAGAGAAAACAATAATGTCATCAATGTACACCCAGCAGACCTTTCCCTTCTTGCTCCATTAAGTGCTGGAAGGTAGCACCAGCATTCTTGAGTCCAAACGGCATAACCTTAAAATGGAATTACCCTTGTGGTGTGATTACAGCAGTTTTTTTCATGCCATCTTCATCCATGGACACTTGCCAATACCAACTTTGTAAATCCAGTGTGCTGAAAATAGCAGCGCCTTCCATGGACTCCAATATTTCATGGACAAGAGGCACTGGGTATGCATCGTGGTGGGTCTTACGATTCAGGTCCCTATAGTCTACAGAGAACCTGAACAACCCATCCGGCTTTGGGACGAGCACAACAGGGGAGGCCCAGGCTGAGGAAGATGGCTCAATGATGTCATCCTTCAACATCTTCAACACATGTTGTACAATGATTTCTTGTTTCTGGCGTGATGTTCTATAAGCCCTCTTCCTCACCGGAACTTCATCGGCAGTATGGATACAATGTTTTACAACCCTGGTGTTCCCCAACTTGTCAGTCCAGACAGTGGGCCACGCCTGCAGCAGGGGTCTTACAGCTTCAGGTTGGAAATCCAGATTGAAGCTTCTAGATGGCTCCCCAACATCTGGTGCTGCCACAGCAATGTACAAATTTTCTGATGAGCCCCTAGTTTCCCATTGCATGGCCTCCTTTGTCCTCATAAGAACGTTATGGGGCTTTCCTCCAAACAAGCTGTACTTCCCAAGGTGGGGCTGTAGAGTCATCTGGCTGGTCACAAGGAAATCCAGACCCAACAACACAGGCATACGCAGGCTCTCATCCCTCAGAATATAGACCTCCACTTTATGGATGGTATTATGCAGGTTTACCATTAGCACTACATTGCCTACGGCTCTGCTTACCTGCCCATCGGCCATTACAAAGGCTTGGTGGCCTTTCCACAGACTCTCCTTCATAAGTGTGTAGTTGCACCCTGTGTCTAGTACTGCATCCCCTCTAGTATTCCTAATCTGTATGGCCACAGCTAATAGGGCAGGAACTCCGTGCATGGTTAACATATCATCCTCTTTAGAGGCTTTGTCTTTACCTTTGTGTTGAGTGGATGGCTTTTTTCGCTCACGCTCGGCAACACCCTGCACTTTATTCCAGTAGTCTTTATTAGATGCCCAGTCCCTCTCAATCATGGAACCCGTCTTCACCAGCTGTTCTATTGTTCTCACTGTGCCCCGCATACCACTAGCCAACTGAGGATTACAGGCATTTAAGATTTTACGCTCAAGTTCATCCTCAATCATTTTGGGCCTCCATTTCAAGCAAAGAGCACGGTAATCATATGCAAAGTCTCTTAAACATTGTTTAGGGGTCTGAAACGTGGCACGGAGCTGCTCCTCTATTTCTGATTCATAGTCAGTCGGCAAAAAGGCTTCTAAAAAAGCTTGCTTAAACATGTCCCAATTTTTTATTTTACCGCAAGCAGCTACCCTCCAACTACGAGCAGGCCCCTGCAACACCGCATTAAGTGTGCCCAGTAATTCTTGATCATTGAGAGGTATGAGGGATAAAACATTTTCACATTGCTCAATAAAATTCGTCACCTCAGCAGAACTTGTAGATTCCCAAAATTTAGGGAAATCCATGCGAATTGGAGGGTGGGCGGGGACATGTGCGGCAGCCGACGCTTGGGGAATGTCACTGATTCCTTCTAACACAGGCCTCTCCAGAGGGGAGGAACTTGCACTCGGCTTGAATGATTTCCGCATACTTTTTTGAGTGACATCTTTAAATTCTGTACCCACTGGCGATCACGGGACGTAGAAATGATACAATCTCCCGATCCATTTCACTTAATCTGACATCAAGTTTTCAATTTCCTTTTTGCTCCATCAACATATGCGCACAATCCTTCTTCCCTGCTGAAGGCGGACTCTGCCATTTTATTAATTCGAATATCCAATCCCTGCAACTCCCCACTTAATTTTTCTGACCCTTGCTTGATTGCGCACATTTCAGTATCAAAATCATCGTCATCGTCGCTATTTTTGTCCCCCGCCGCGCGTTTAGCGCGAAGCGGGAAACGCACAGCGGGGGACATAGTATTCAGCTCCGTCCATACGTCCGTACGTCCGTCCGTACGTCCTGAAACCTTGTCTGCGCGATATCTCAAGAAGTAAGCATCGGATATTTTTCAAATTTGGTGTCAACATGTATTAGGGTAATGTCCCGGCGCCAGTCGAATTTGGTGACCTTCGCGACATTTTCAAGGTCACACCGAGGTATGATAGATTCTGACACTGAAATGCTTGTCTGCGCGATATCTCAAGAAGGAAGCCTCGGATTCTTTTCAAATTTGGTGTCAACATGTATTAGGGTAATGTCCCGGCGGCAGTCGAATTTGGTGACCTTCGCAACATTTTCAAGGTCACACCGAGGTATGATAGATTCTGACACTGAAATGCTTGTCTGCGCGATATCTCAAGAAGGAAGCCTCGGATTCTTTTCAAATTCGGTGTCAACATGTATTAGGGTAATGTCCCGGCGCCAGTCGATTTTGGTGACCTTCGCACCATTCTCAAGGTCACACCGAGAGAATGTCGATTTTCACACTTTTGGCATGTTCATGCTAAATCAGACCATTCCTTTCAACTGACAGGGTTTGGAAGAACATAATTGTCCCCCGCCGCGCGGAATGCGCGAAGCGGCGGGACATAGTATTTACGACCGTCCGTCCGTACGTACGTCCGTCCGTCCGTACGTCCTGAATCCTCGTCAGCGAGATATCTCAAGAACGAATTGACGGATTTCCTTCAAATTTGATGTCAACATGTATTAGTCTGATACCCCGGCGCCAGACGATTTCCGTGACCTTCGCGCCATTCTCAAGGTCACACTGAGAGATTGTGCATTTTCACACTGATAGCCTTGTCAGCGAGATATCTCAAGAACAAATCGACGGATTTACTTCAAATTCCATGTCAACATATATTACGGTGATGCCCCAGCGCCAGTTGATTTCAGTCACCTTCGCGCCATTCTCAAGGTCACACCGAGAGATTGTGCATTTTCACACAGATAGCCTTGTCAGCGAGGTATCTAAAGAACGAATCGACGGATTTACTTCAAATTCCATGTTAACATATATTGGGGTGATACCCCGGCGCCAGTCGATTTCGGTGACCTTTGCGCCATTCTCAAGGTCACACCGAGAGATTGTGGATTTTCACACTGATAGCCTAGTCAGCGACATATCTCAAGAACGAATCGACGGATTTACTTCTAATCTTATGTCAACATGTACTAGGGTGATACCCCGGCGCCAGTCCATTTCGGTGACCTTCGCGCCATTCTCAAGGTCACACCGAGAAATTGTTCATTTTGACACGATTTCACATTTTGTGGCGGGGGACAAAGACACGTTAGTGTCAAACACTTGTGTTCTGATGTTTTAGCCTCTGAATGATCCTCCAAGTACATGGATTGCAATAAAGAGGATACCTCAGCAATGTCTACCTGCCTTTCCCTGACAGTCACATTCGGTCTGGGAATTACAATATCATCAGGGCTATCTTCCAACTCAGCCGTGATGCTAAAATGCATATGTGTGAATGAATGCTTCTATACACATCAACATTAGCCAAATGCACTGCCAGCAACTCTGCGCTGGACTGCGTGTAACAGAACTTCACAAGAAATAGGCAGCTTAAAAACCGCTAAATCGTGCGATCGGATACTGAGATGGATTCCACCCAAAATACAAACACAGTGAATTACATTTCCCCGTACTGGCCACCACTCTGTAACAATAGCCTTCTTTCTTTCATTTAAGACAACACTACAAAAACGCTTTACAAGGGTGGAGAAAGTATATCACCGTGTTATGTACAAAAAACCCAACTCTTCGTTCATGCAAACATGGCCATTATAATAAGACAATTTCATCCATGCACAAATACATCACACAAATTACGCGCAGCCCCAGAAGTATTCAATTTCCTACATGTCCCTGTTATGGCCCCAATTTGTTATGACATTTACGACAGCAAGGGATGACAGACAAAATTTTAAAACTTCAACAGGTTTAATTAAACAAAGACTTTTAACTAATCTACTATCTACTCTACTGACCAAGATTGATAAATACAAGAACAAAAATATTTTTGTTGGTCTGATAATATCATGTTCTAACATGTATTCAACCTCTTTCTCAGCAATCTTTCTCTTTTCAGGATTCATCCAGTATGGATGCTGTTTTACTGGTTTGGCATCACCAACATCTACATCATGAGAAGCTATAGAAACTCTCTTTGGAAAATCAGGAAATAGATCTTTATATTTCTTGATCAACCTCTCAAACTGATCTTTCTGTGAGGGTTCTGAGTGCTGGAGTTTTACATCAAGATTTTGCCACAATTCAGAATTTGACAATTTACATGAAAGAATTTCAGCTTTAACTCTAGGTTCATCAGCTTGAAACTCCCCCTGATCTTCACACGTTTCGACCATAGGAGAATCTGAAGTGACAGCTGCAACCCTAGCATTTCTGTCATGATAAGGCTTCAGCATGTTAATGTGACACGACTGTTTTGGCTTTCTCCTATCTGGAGTCCTCACAATGTAATTGAGATCATTGAGTTTTGTCAGAATTTCATAAGGACCATGAAATCTAGCCTGCAATGGATTACACTGCAAGGGAAACAACACAAGGACCTTGTCTCCTGGTTTAAACTCACGGCTTCTAGCCTTATGATCATACCAAGTTTTCATTTTTCCCTGACTTGATTTCAAGTTCTCTTTGGCTAGGTCACAAGCTCCACGCAATCTGTCCTTGAAGTTGCTAACATAGTCTAACAGACTGATATGCGGTTCTTTCTCTTGCCATTGTTCACTCAATAATAGAAAAGGTCCTCTCACTTCATGGCCAAACACTAGCTCAAATGGACTGAATCCAGTAGACTCCTGCACTGCTTCTCTAGCTGCAAACAACAGCAAATGAACACCCTCATCCCAGTCTTTCTCATGGTCATAACAATAAGTCTTCATCATTGTCTTGAGAGTGGAATGAAACCGCTCTAAGGCACCCTGACTCTCTGGATGATAGGCACTAGAAAGAATCTGCTTTGCACCTAGTTCATACACAACCTGCTGAAACAGTCCGGAAGTGAAATTGCTCCCTTGGTCTGACTGAATTTCCCTGGGAAGACCAAACAACGTGAAGAATTTCATCAAAGCCTTAGAGATTACAGTTGCCTTGATGTTACGTAAAGGTATGGCTTCAGGGAATCTAGTAGATGCATACATGATTGTCAACAAATACTGATTTCCAGATCTAGTTTTGGGTAATGGACCAACACAATCAACAATGACCTTAGAGAACGGCTCCCCAAATGCTGGGATAGGCTGCAATGGAGCTACAGGTGGGTCTAACTGGTGTTTTCCAACTACCTGACAAGTGTGACAAGTTTTGCAAAAGTTGGAAACATCTTTCTAAAGCCCAGGCCAGAAGAAGTGTTTTATGATCCTAACAACAGTCTTGTTAACACCAAGATGACCTCCTAAAGGTAAACTATGAGCCATTGTTAAGATCTCATTCCTGTAGACCAGGGCTGCCCAACCCTGTTCCTGGAGAGCTACCATCCTGAAGGTTATCACTCCAACCAAAGCAAACCACTCCTGCTTTCCCAGTTAGAGATCTTGACAAGTTGCTAATGAGCTGAATCAGGTGTGTTGAATTTGGGTGGGAGCAGAAACCAACAGGACGGTAGCTCTCCAGGAACAGGGTTGGGTAGCTCTGCTGTAGACCTTCGGAACAACAATTTGCTTGACGACTGCCCAATCTGCATTGGCAGGGATATCAGGAGGGCGCCACTTCCGCATCAACACACCATCCTTGAGATAATACCCAACTGGAACTGCGTCTATTTCTTTATCAGGAAGGGCCCTCCTCTTTAGTACACAAATTTCAGGATCATTAGTTTGCTCCTCAATCAACTGCTTTCTGGACAGAGACAAGTCTCCAGACACATCAGAATCACCAAACCATTCTGGCTGGCTGAACAGAGAACTGATAAAAGTATCTGATAAGTCCTCAAACAGAGAGATCATGGTAGGCCGAACAGAGTCATGAGGCGAACCACCTGAGTCCTGACTATTCAATGTGCTGAATGGCACCACATCATCTTCTTCTTTAGCCTTCTTGACCATAGCACGAGTCACTGCACAGGATGGATACAGAGATGGGTCTTCATCGCCATCTTCAGTGCTCGGCTGTGAAGTATGATAAACAGGGGGAATGACATTGCCCCCAGCCAGGTCATTGCCTAGCAACAGAGAAACAGCTGTGATAGGTAGACTTGACATAAGTCCCACCTTTACCTGTCCTGTAACTAAATTTGACTTCAAGAATATGAAGCGCAGAGGTATAGATACAGTCCTCCCTTCAATACCTTGTACAAGTATGAAATCCCCAGAAGCGGTCTCATCACGTAACTCCAAGGAGTCCATCAACAAAAGTGACTGAGAAGCTCCGGTATCCCTTAGGATATATATGGGTACAGGAGGAGAATGCTCATTCAGAGCCACAAATCCCTCTGACACAAATGGAAGAAATTCCTCCCTCACAAAGTCAGCAGTATCAGGCTTTTTAGCCCCACAAGGAGCAGGCAATTTAGCAGATCGGTCATCTACTACAGGGGTTTCTAACCTTGTTTTCACAAAGGCATTTGGTTTGGTATCCTTTTCTTTTTCTTTCTTAGCTTTAAGGAACCAACAGTTAGTTGTAACATGACCAGATTTCTTGCAATAATTGCAAACTAGACCACTTTTGTCACTGTCAGCTTTCACACTTTGATCAGACCTGTGACTGGATTTCTGAGCACCATCACCAGATTTGTCTTTGTCTTTGGGTGAGGAATCTTGGGTATCACCGTTACCTTTCTTCTGAAATTGGAACCATCTATTGTTACTGCTAGACTGAAATTTGGACTTATGTGTGGGAACATATTCATCTGCATTCATCAGCTGATTGCAAATTCAGTGTTTGCTTCTCATTAAGGTAGGTCTTAATATCATCCTTAACACAGTTCTTAAATTCTTGAACTAACACCATCTCTTTTAGTGAGTTGAAATCATCCTTGACCTCCACAGAAGTACACCAGCGCTCAAAGCAAACCTTCTTCTCGTTAGCGAATTCCACATCAGTCTGATTGTCAGATATCTTCAGACCTCTGAATTTCTGTCGGTAAGCCTCTGGAACCAACTCATAAGCTCTCAAAATAACCTTTTTGACAACCTCATAATCAGAGGAATCATCTGCAGACAAAGCCGAATAGGCTTGTTGAGCTTTACCCTTGAGGACAGTTTGCAACATCAGAGGCCAGTATTCCTTTAGCCACTGGCAACTCTTTGCTACCTTTTCCAAACACTTAAAATAGTTGTCAACTTCCTTTTCCGAAAATGGAGGCACAGTTTTACCTCCTGGCTAGCACAAAATTCATTTTTAGATTCAATTTTAATTTTTAGTTGCTCCATTTGGAGTCTTTCTTCTCTATCTAACTTCTCTAATTCAAAATCCCTCTGTCTGTCTCTCTTTTTGCTCTTTCCTCTTTCTTTCTCTCAAATTCTCTTTGTTTTTCTTTTTCCTCATTTCAATCTCTAGTATTTTTGATTTAAGTTCCATTTCTATATTTGGATTTTCCACTGGAAACTGTTCCAGATCTCCTGGTGCAAACACATTTTCATCAATGTAATATTCAACAATCTCTCTAGCCAGTCTTGCTTTTCACATGGCTGGTTTTACCTCTGTCAGCTCTAAATGTCTGCATATTTCTAGCAGTTCTGTCTTTTTAAAAGACTTCAAAGCCTCTATGGTTGATGATGCAAAGAAATCATCCATTTGCTGCTGATCTGTCAATATATATATATATATATATATATATATATATATATATATATATATATATAGGAAAATTCAATAAAACAATTCAATTTTAAAATTTGAGATGTTAGATTTTCAATAAATGACTCACACAATGGTCTATCCCGACGAGCCCCAAATTGGTTATGGCCCCAATTGGTTATGACATTTACGACAGCAAAGGATGACAGACAAGATTTTAAAACTTCAACAGGTTTAATTAAACAAAGACTTTTATCTAATCTACTATCTACTCTACAGACCAAGATTGATAAATACAAGAAAAAAAATATTTACAGTCCCTTTTGTGGGGTTGCTTGGTGATGTCCTGGGTGAGGAAAATACTCCAACACAGGCAAAAATCCACAAAAAGCTTAACAGGTCATAAGAAAAAATGACAGGTCTGGTCAAATGTATCTTTCTGCTTGCAATTTCTCCTACTACTCCACTCCCTCAATTTTCCTCCTTATATACTCTTTTGCAGACCCCTCCCACATTTAGACCTCTTTTTTTAAATTCTTTTTTTAATTCAGGTGAAGTTAAAAAACGCGCCTCCCATTTAAAAGGTACGGCCCCCCCTCCCATTGGCTGATTATTTTGCCTGAAATTTCCCACAATTATTTATGCGTCCAACTAATTTGGGGAAAAGAAAACCCAAGTAAAAGGGCCAGGAGAATTCATATAAAGCACTGCATTCACATGTTGACGCCCTTTAAAAAAAAAAATAAAAAAAGAGAGATACGGTACAATGTAACATGAATTTGTTACAATTTATCAAGTAAAGTACTATGGGATTGTCCTCCAGTAAACACACCCTTACTGCTAAATATACGTAAGGTATTTATATTAATAGGAATGACAATGGCTTGTTCAGTTATTACGTTTTCAGTCTTCCGATTTAAAGCCCTTTTTCAGGGGGATTTCATTTTTTGTCCACCCCCTTTATCTGCAGTTAAAAGCTGAGAGGGGACTTAATGCAGGATTGCATAAATTCAGCATGTTTCAGCACCCTTATTATTGTTGGTACTCTGTCTCTGCAGTCAGGCACACAATGGCTATTCAAATTATCTAAATATCAGTCCACATCTATAGGCCATGAATTATATGAAGTGGCTGGTTAAACCCAGGTGTGGTCTTCTGATGAGAGCTGTGTGGCTGTTTTACCCTTTTTGCTGTTCAGGTCTCTGAGTGACTAAACATTGTATGTCCTGGAAAGTGGCACAATCTTAAATATGCATACTGGTATGGATCCAGTGCATTGATATTGATTCAAAATAAATACAACTTGTACCACTGTACAATACATAGTGACTATTACAGTAAGTCAGAATAATATCCAAGAATTCTTCCAAAGGAAGAAAGTCAGAGTAGCTCAGCAAGAGCAGGGCCAGAGCAGCGACTCTGAGGATGAGGGCCAGCTTGTCAAAGCTGTACAGCTGGAGCCTCCAGCTTCAGCTCTGCACATGGTTAGGTAAAATCCTGATAGTTCTAGATTTTTCTCATTTGAACTTCTTATTTAAATGTAAGGATGAAATTATTAGCCTTAATATCAGTGATATTGTAGTAATTTATAAGGTTTTTTAATTTGTGTGTTAAGGTGCAATAGTATTAAATTCATTTAGGTTCTCTGGATTGGCAAACATACCATTTAGTTTACTTAGGGAAGGACTTACTTATTATTATTCTAACCACAGCTTGTATTATTATAGAGTCACAGGAGGATGAGGTGCCCTCAATTTCACAGACACAGCGGGGTCTGTCTGCATTTACCTCTCTGAAAACGTTATGCGCATTGGTTTGGATTGGGCTGTTTCAGCTATACAACAGTGGCATATACTGTCATTGAAAGTATAGCCTAATTTTTTAATACCGCTGGTGTCAAAAGGCTAAATGTGACAATTCGGCATACTGTGCAAATAGATTGAAGCAACCCCTGTATTGGTTCAGGTATGTTAAGTACCTATGATGAGGGGGGGACTGCGGGCTAAGCCCAGGGCGGTAATGGTGTGGCAGACCCTTTTAGCCGGCCCATACCTATTGGTATGCCAAAACAATTAATTTCATTTTCATTTATTTCATATTAGTGACAATAGCAATGGCCTTAAATGGCACTTGAATGTTCTGATTCTCATACTTTTGTCATTTGCAGACATTTCACAGTCAAGAGCAGCAGGACCCACTCAACCCCATTTGAAGATTTATCCAAAAACCATGCAATGGGGGAAGAGGAGGTTATTCAATCCACCGTCATACAAAACATTCTCATGGCTTAAGTCCACACAAACGAAAGACTCAGCTTACAGCTGTGCATGTAGACACCTCTGCCAGCTGAGTGCATCAGAATCTGTTCTCACCTCAGAAAACGGTTTTTCACACTGGAAAAAAGCAATGTTCAAAGTTGCTGGCTTGAAGTTGCAGACAAATCTGATTATCACATTACTGCCAACAGTGAACACATGAGGGCTGCACTCGCAGATGCCTCTGTACTAGACATGATCAACAAAGAGTACAAAAAGAAGGTTGCAAATGTACTGCTTTTATCAGCCACACAAAATATGGCACAAAGAGGGCACTGTGAGTCAGAGGTGTCTGACAAGAAAGGGAATTTCTTGGAAATTCTCGAAATGATTTCTAAACACAATCCTGTGGTAGCCAAAAAAATCAAGGCAAAAGGCAAAGCAAAATACACAAGCAATACCAGATAAAGTGAAATTCTGCGGTGCTTAGCAAGTATGATGCAGGATTCCATTGTAAAGGAGGTGAAAGTGAGGTTTTCTCCACTATTGCTGATGAAAGCAAAGATCTGCAAAAAAAGGAGCAGCTGTCATTAGTAGTTCGGTATTATTACAGTGAGGCTGTGTATGAAGTTTCCTTGAATTCCAGCTTGCCCAACATCTAGATGATAAGAGGTTTACGTGACCTGATCATCAGGTGTTTAGAAAGCTTTGGCCCTCAGTACATAGCACTCGTGGACAAGGCTATATGGCGCCGAGGTAATGAGTTGTAAACACAGGTGTAGCAGCCAGAATTAAGACCGAGACAAAAAATGTGTTTTATGTCCACTGTAATGCACATTGTCTAAAGCTGCTCTTGGTTGACACTTTGAAGTCTGTTCCTGAGGAGGATTGTTTCTTTTCGCTGCTTGAGAAGCTCTGTTTGTTCATGTCAGGCTCTTGCGCGCATCAGAAATGGCTTAATGTCCAGAAAGAGATGTACAGTGGCCCACCTATCGAGTTACGAAAGTGAAGTGACACAAGTTGGGCATGAAGAGCATTGGCTTGCAGGAACATGATGGACAGATCACCAGCTGTGTTGTGCGTTCTTCAATATATAAGTACAGAAAGTCACAGAGACAGATCCATTGATGCTAGAGGTCTGCTTGCACAGATTGACCTCACATTCATAGGCATCCTTGCAACCTTCCGAAAAACGTTTCGGTGACACAAAGATCCTCTCTGACCTAGTACAGTCACCCTCAGTTGATTTAGCTATGGCAGCAGACATGGAGGAGTCACTTCTTGATACTTTTCAAGAGTATAGGACAGAGACCTTTAGTGATAAACTGTGGTGTGATATTGTAGAGACAGCCAAACAGTGCAACACAGCTGTTGAGACTGGTGAGGAGAAAAGAGCACAAGAAGTCAGTACCGAACTTGGTGGGTCGTATGTGACGTACTATAGGCCTGGGTAAGGGTAATGAAGACAAAGACATATTCAGACAGGGACTATTCTACCCCATCCTTGACTCCTTAGTTGCTAAAAACGAGAGGAGGTTCTCAAAAATGAAATGTTCAGTCTTGAGGGGTATACAGCCCTGAAAGCCTTAAAGCAGGACATTCCTTCATGATGACCAGGTGTTTGGCTTGGGTGAAATATGGTTGTGAGAGGGGAGATCTTAATCATGAGCTTCTGCAGGCTTGAAGAACTTTTACCAGAAAAGCTGAGAGGGGGCAGCACAGTTTGGAAGCATCCTAGATATAACAGTGTTTTTAGAACCATACCAAGAGGTGTTTGTGGAGCTCTTCAGTCTGTGCAAAATAGCTCTCGCCCTCCCAGTCAGCAGTAATGCATGTGAGCGAAGATTTCAGCTCTAAAGCTCATTAAAAATCATTCTTGGGCAACATTGCTTGATGGCAGGTTAAGCCATTTAGGTGTGCTTAGTACTGAGCCCAGAAGAGCGAGGGCACTCAACATGGATGACATTAGTAAAGTGTTTGCAAGCCAACACAAAGAACAGGCGAATTATACGGTTTTAAATCACCCAGGGCTGTTTTGCAAGTGGCAGCGCTCATCTTAGCAAACAAAGTAACATATCAAGACAAAAGTTTCATAGTACTGGAAGGAATTATTATTTTCCAAAGCAATATGTGATGATGACAGATTGCAACTATCTACCCAAAGCAAGGAAAAGACATCAGTTAATAGTTCAAATTTTTGATTATTGTGGTACAAAGACAAAATGTAATTATGTTAAAATGTGCACAGTTAAGAGAGAAAAACTGTTTTGATTTTTTCCCTTTCTTTCCTATTCTGCACAGATATAACTGTACATATCATGTTATAGAGTTGACACAAGATTTGCTGGTTAAGAGGGATGTGACTCTCAAGAATATCTCAGATTATCCAACACTGTAGCACTGCAGCATTGTTTAATACTGGCTTTTATTTTTTTTTCCATGAATAAAATATTGACATTTTCCAGTATGTTTCCACTCCTGTATTGTGTGACTGGTAGGTCTAGTTTTTCTTGCAGTGTTAGTAATTGATGTAGATATGGGTTTTGCAGACAAAACTGGGTATGGCCAAAACCTGTGTGTGGGCGTGTGTTTGCATGCCCACGTGCATACATGAGTGCATAATGTGTGTGCGCATGATCACGCTTCATGCCATCCCATTAGAAATGTCTAGACACACCTCTGATTTAATGCTCATCAAAGCAACCAGTCCACTTTAGGCTATGGGATGTGCAATAAAGGGCTTCTATTAGAAGCTAGGAAACAGTTAACAGCTAGAAGCATAGAATTAGCATTTAACAGTCTGAAATAATCAGCAACTTTATGAAAACAGGTGAAACCACAGTTAAGACACACAGACACACCAAACACAAATAATGTGGCCAACTGTTCAACACACATACGATTTCCCATTTCATACATTTTCATCACCCTGCAGCCCAGCAAATTAGTGGGATAACTATTCTGAAGTTATTTCTGTCTGAGCTACTGTAGGTCATGTTTTCTACCAATGACACACTAAAGTAGGCTTATGCTGTCAGAGGCGACGGCTTGGGGTATATCCCCGAACGCCCCCAATCCTCCAATTCCCCAATCCTTGAATAGACCCAATACAATATAAAGCCCCTCAGGTCATGACCTTTCATTTGAACTTAATTTCAGGTCAATCGGACAAATGTTTCTGAAGATATGGCCAAAATGGTAATTTTTCCATCACAAAGCGCCACCTGGTGGCAAATTATTGAGCCATACAGGTATGATGCCATCACGTGACACCTTGCAGTTGCACATAGTTTCATGTCAATTGGACAAATGTTTCCAAAGATATTGCAAAAATGGTGAATTTTATGTGACAAAGCTCCACCTTGTGTCAAAATTTTGAACCAAACAGGTATAATGTCATCGTGTGACACATCCTCAGGTCATAAAACCTTTCATTTGCAGTTGATTTGAGGTCAAACGGACAAACATCTCCAGAGATATGATTAAAATAGTGATTTTTTCAGTTTTTGGCCCCTGGTGGCCAATCTAGAAATTGTAAATTGTCCAAAATCGAATCAGTGCTTCCTCTTTTTGATACTTACTTATGTACAAAACTTAAATTTCGTAATTGAAATATTACTGAAGTTATCGCGTTAACACCTAATGCGGCGGCGGTCGGACCAAAAACATAATATCGTTCGGGGATATAATGAAGTGATAAGAATCACTGCAAGAGATATTGGTACTCTGGTTTCACCCACCCAGGAAAACACGCATTACAGGAACACTCCTACCAGTAACCCTGACCAAGGTACTGGGTTTAGAACTAGAGTTGGTCCCCAGGTGCTGCTCTGTGGCTGCCCACTGCTCATAACTATAGGATGGGTTAAATGCAGAGGACAAATTACCCCACCATGTTTAATAAACTGTATCTTATGTATGGTGACAGAGGGCTGGGCATAACTTTTGTAAGGAATATAGTACTTATTGAGAGATAATTCAAACCCTTTGCCAGGGAAATGCTAAACTTTTGCGAGGGAACACAAACGTATCTCTCCTAAAAAATTCCCGCCATCACCCTTTGGAGGCTCCGTAAGAAATAGATTTACTGTATCTGATTGGTCAATTTATTTTCTTTGCAAGGATGAAAAATAATTGTGTGAGTCTGCTTTGATGAACCATGAGGTTTCATGTGTAAGACCTTACACCAGGTTACAGTCTCACCTGTGCTCCAGTAGGCTGACTGCATTACATCACTTGTTTGTCTGGGATGCACTTCTTGGATTACATCACTGACAAATAATATATTGTTAGAACAGGGATGGGGGGGGGGGCACTCATCTACCCCTCCTTTTAGCCCCTCCTCTGTTTTACTGCAGATCTGTTTGTTACATCACAAACTCACTCTGCAAACCCAAACCCCCTATATGTGAGTCCTCTTGCACACCCACCCATCCTTAAATATAATCCTGTGCTGACAGGGTATTGTACAGTCACTGCAAATGCTGTTGTTCCCTCAATGGATTTGTGACTGACTGTCATCTGCGCTGCTTATGTACCATTAAAATTAATACATTTACATGAACTGGAACAACACTGAATAAAAACATAACCCTCCTGAACACAGGCGATCAGGATACAGGGGCCTTCTGGGTTGTCAGACCTTGAGGAGTGTTATGTTGAGCTATTGCAGTTTCCCAGGTAAGTCATTCATTCGTTAAATCAGATAAACCACTCTTTCATTTCTTATGTTGTGCTTGAGTGAAAGGCTTTTGCAGACAGTAAAAAATTGACCCAATGGGCAAACAGTTTTCTGGGAACACTGTCTCCAATCTCAGGGAGCTCCAGTGCTGTTAAAGCTGGTGTATCAGAGGAGAGGTAGTTTTCCCTGGATGGAGGTCATCTTCCCAGAAAAAAAAAATTATCCTTCAGTGTAACAGTGCAACAATATTGTACAGGTCTTCTTTGACATGAATAATTAGTCCCCTACCGGAAACGGAGGGGACTATAGGATTGCACTCGTCCGTCCGTCAGTCCGTCCGTCCGCATTCGTGTCCGCTCCATAACTTCAATACCGTATGACCTAGGAACATCAAAGTTGGTGTGTAGATGCATCTTGGGGAGAGGGTGTGTCATGTACCCTATTCAGGTCACTTTGACCTACTTTTTAGGAAATATTATATGCATACACTGGTAGGGGACTAGTATTGCGCAGCAATACGACATTCGCCGATAGGCGGTGCACTTGTTTGTCAAAAGAGAGAGCTTAACTTTGTGCAAAATAGGCCAGTATAAGTCTTTCTCTACCTCTCTTATTCAGTAAATGTGTTATGATGAGGAATACGTCGGAAAAAAGAATCATGAGAAATAATGCTGGAATCAGCTTAAGAACATAATTTAGCCTTGCAGTCAGTTTAAGTGGTGAGTTCAGTTAGGCTTGACCATGTAACTTATATTTACTCTCTTTTCTAAGGATCATCAACCCTCAAACCTGCGAGATAAAATAAAACCAAAATGAACAGCTCTGTCATCAATTCTAGCCTACCCTTCAACCACTCCTCTTCAGAATCCAGTCTCCAACTCTCAAACACATTTCAAGGGTGCAATATATCACTTCTAGGGTTTTCCTTTCTGGTGATTGAAAGAAGCATCAACTTTGTAGTGGGCTACCCTGCCAACATCATGGTGATGTGGCTGGTGGCCAGAGAGAAGAGTGACTCTTCCACCTCCAATATCTTTATCTTCAACCTGGCCATCGCTGATGCATTGCTCTGTGTGATGAGCTCCATCTGCTGCTTGGGCTTATTTCTGCTACAAATCTCATATTTCAATGATATTATATGGTTTACTACTGGGATCAAAAACTCCTCCCCACTCTTTCTCACCTGCATTTGCCTGGACCGTTACGTGGCCGTGGTCCACCCCATTGTGTTCACCAGCATCAAAGACAACAAGATCAGAGTGACTATTTCCATGCTTGTTTGGGGGCTCATGATAGCCTTTGCCCTCTGTAGGTCATTGTGGTTGGACCTCTCAGGTAACATCTACATTGGGCTGATCCTGGCCGCCTTCACCATCATGGTTTTCTGCAACGTTTCTATCATGTGGAGTCTGAGGAAGTCGGTCTTGGGCAAAGAGAAGATGCACCCCATGAAAAAGAAAGCCCTCAGGACCGTGCAAATCTATCTGGGCATCATAGTGTTTCATTACCTGCCTGTAACTGCCATCATGCCCTTTAGACATAAACCTGATTTCCCAGAATTCTGTGACATTGAAACGATTATGGGCACCATTATGTACCTCAGTACCATCACTGCACCCCTTCTCTACATCTCCCTGATTAAACAGCTGCCGTGGCTAAAAAACTTGCTCTGCATCTGCTGCCGAAGCCCTTCCCCTGAGTGACATAATGTAAGCACATGAGATGTATGCTTGTGATTGTCTATTACGTTGGATTTACTCTCTACATAAATTTGTGAAAATAAGTTCATGAAACAGAGCAGGGATGCTTTCTAGGCAAATATATTTCATGTGACTCTTATTAGCACCACTATTACCATATGCATTGAATAAAAAGAGAGAATTATTTGAATCACCCACATGCCTTTATCACCATGATTTCATATAATGCAAATTGGACTTTTTTGATTGATTGATCATACATGTTCATTTTTCAACAAAGAGACAAATTTTTAATCTAATCTGTTTTCAATATTTATCTCCAAACTTCCAAGTCTGTTTTATTCTGTCCATTTAATTTCATTATGCCAGCATAGGATTTAGTTTTGCCTCAGAAAAATCGACAGTGACCCCAGATTTTCTGGGAGCACACCAGAGAGAGTAATGGGATGTGGCTTATGTCCAAAAAAATGATTGATGGCTTTTTAATGAGTTGAAGAGTTCACATGAGTTCATATGAAAAAATAAAAATAGTATCAAAATCCCCCCCCCCCCTTTCTCCTAATCCTCCCCCCTCACCTCTTCTCTCCCTCTCCGAGGAGTGGCTGTGTGTGAGTGAGATTCAGCACCGTCCCAAGTCCCCACCCCCTTCCCCCTTGAACGTACTGGTGAGGGGGCGAGAATTTAATACATTTTAGTGTGTTTTAGGGTGTTTTACGTTTTTTGTGGGGGTGAGCCTTTTAAAGCATTTATTTTCTGGTGTTATAGTTCGGTGGTTTTTAAAACGTGTATTATATGCGTGGTTGGAAGGGGGATGTGAAAGTTAAAAGTGGTAAAACTTTATTTCAAGAGTTTTGTTGGTTGTGTGGTGTAACGAAAGAAACGAAAGAGCGTTTAAATTCGGAGAGTTTCGGAGAGAACAGAGTGTTTTTTAAAGCAGAAAAATATGAGAGCATGAAGTGTTAAAATAAAGGAAATAAACAAAGGTGAAAGAGAGAAAGCAAATTATTTACCCGTTTTTCGGCGCGATGTGGGTGGAAAAGTAAAGTTACCAAAAAGTTGTAATGTAGTTGACGAAAGAAGTGCGAAATTAGGATGGTTTCCATGCAGAGTAATACCGTACGTCTTCTCCCTTGGTCTGTGTCACTCCCATCTGTGTGTCTGACTGTGTGTATTGAAAGTGGTCGGTCCACATGGGCGGGCGGGGCTTGCGGGGAGGGTGCAAGCCACGGAATGATTGACTGTGCATTGATGAGCGAACGACCTCTGTAAAAAGCAGGAAAACGGTAAAAGTAACACAGGTGGAGCGGGTTTGAAACCGACAGGTGTTGGTGTGTGACACCATGGGACGGCGGAACTTGCGAATGCGCACTGTCATCATTTTTAAAACAACAGCTGAATTAGGTGTGATTGATGCGCGAACGACTTCTGTAAAAAGCAGGAAAACGATAAACTAACACAGGTGTAGGCGTTGAAAGTGAGCGGACCACATGGGCGGGCGGGGCTTGCGGGGAGGGGGTAAGCCACGAAATGATTGATTGCGCATTGATGCGCGATCAGCTTCTGTCAAAAAGCAGGAGACCGATAAAACTTACCCAGGAGGGAGGGGTTGAATCCGACAGGTGTTTGAGCGTGTTGCTGAGTTAGCGGAACTTGCGGATGCGCCCACCTGTCATTTTTAAAACAACAGCTGAATTCGAGATGATTGATGTGCGAACGACTTCTGTAAAATAGCAGGAGAACAATAAACTTCCACAGGTGGGGCGGGGTTGAATCCGGCGGGGTGTTGGTATGTGGGACACCATGGGACGCCGGAACCTGCGTTGGGGTAGCGATTCATGAATGAAATCTTCTGTCAAGAAATAATAGGGTGATGAAACTTACCCAGGGCGGTGGTCTGAAAGATACGGGTGTCTGCGTGTTGTGAGATTGTTCCTGGCGGTCATTGCTATGTATTAGGGATTTTCCTGGGCCTTCGTATTGATTTTAAAAAGTGCGAGAAAATCATACATTAAGCACGTTCACAATGTCAAGTTATTGAATGGAGGGAGCGAAATTGCACGGCCGCATATAAACATGACTGAATAATTATTTTGAAAATAACATCCTCAGTATTCGCAATCTTAATTTATAAAGTTTTGAGGTGGCCTAGGCAGGTGTGTATTCACATTCCAAAGTTTTTGAAGGCCTGGGTTCTCTCAAGGTGAAAGAGTAAACATGAAATGATATATTATTCTGAAATTGTGCATGGGAATGCTCTGGTTGGTGGTCTATATGTTTTTGAGGGTGCGGAGATGCGCACAGCTATGGGGCGTGAAATTGCTCTCTGAGGTCATAGGTCTCAGGATGTTTCATTAATAGGCTTTTGGGACACTGCGCTAAATATTTTTCGAACGGGTTGTCATTATTTTTTAAACAATCATACTTTCCCACCATAAGTAATTACTGCCCTTCTCCCTAATCCTCCCCCCCTCTCCTCTCCTCTTCGCACCCTCTCCGGGGAGGCTGTGTGTGAGTGAGATTCAGCACCGCCCTCTCACCCTCCCCTTGCACGTTCTGGTGCAGGGAGAGAATTTTATACATTTTAGTGTGTTTTAGCGTGTTTACGTTTTTTTTTGTGGGGATAACCCTTTTAAAACATTTATTTAATTGTGTTAAAGTTTAGTGTTTTTAAACGCGTATTATTTGCGTGGTTGGTTGGTGGGGAATGAAAACCGTGTTTTAAAGCAGAAAAAATATGAGAGCAAGAAGTGTTAAAACGGGTAACATAAAGCGTTGCAGTGGATAAGTGTGTGTAAAGCAAAGAGAAAGAAAGAAAATTTACCAGTTTTTCGGCGCGATGTGCGTGGAAAAAGAAAAGTTACCAAAAAGCTGTAATGTACTTGACGAAAGAAGTGCGAGTAATGCCTGCACAAGCGCATCTTTAAATAACCATCACCGGTGAAAGATTTCAGGCCTGCTTATAGTTATTTGTCCCAGGTTCGCTTATTGAAAAGGCTACATGGTTAATCGCAGTTCCGCACCAACGGCGAATTGAAGTCGTGCGACACCATCTAGCCTACTTCTTGATTAAGAATTTTTAACTGGCCGTGTAAAATATTTTCAGTATTTTGTATTTGATAATGCTTAGTATTTATCACTTACAAGTACTTTATTTGTAATATATTGCATCCAGTCTTGAAAATGATAAACAATAAATAAATACCGATATTCATTGATATTCATAAATATCAATGCAACATTAGTTTGTTAAGTCTTTGTTTCTAAAAATGCCAGTTTCAAAGTATATCCAGGAATTTTATGTTAAATATAGGTCTTCACTAAGTTTCTCATTTGAGCGGGAGTGCTAGCAGGTCGTGTGCGCGTTTGTGTGTGTGTGTGTGTGTGTGTGTGTGTGTGTGTGAGTTTGTCAAATTATATGCAAGTTCTTTGTTTTTAAAAAACAGTCAAAGAGTCGAAATATACCCGTTATTTTTTCTTTCAGTATGAATAAACAATCAGCCCCCTTTAGGTCAATGTATGAACCATGTTATATCATGTATCATATTATAGTCTTTTGACTTTAAGAAATGATAAAATCGTGTGTAGTAAGCTGGAAAATGCGAGTTTCAAAGTAGAATTTTATGTTGAAAATAGGTTTTAACTGAGTTTTTCATTTAAGCAGGAGCGTATATCGGTTGTGTGTGCGTGCGCGCGTGTGTGTGTGTGTGCGTGTTAGTTTGTTAAATTATATGCAAGATCTTTGTTTTTAAAAAGCAGTCAAAGTGTTGAAATATGCCCGTTATTTTTTCTTTCAGTATCAATAGGGGAGACCGGGGATGATAGTAACACTTTTTTGCTTGACCACGTGTAACGCAGTGGTTCCTTGTAAAAATTTGAGATCTCTATCTCATGTGGTTACCATATTTGTCTGCTATAAATGATACACTTGGACTTCTACTACACTATCACAGATTATGTGAATTAATGTCAAATAGAAAGAGGTATGTTGTTTCAACCTACCCCCACAGTACCGGGGTGAGTTATAACACGACGTGAGGATGGATGTAACAATGAAATTAATAGCCTTAAAAAAGATACACGCTATTAAATGTAAGGAAGCACTTTAATGAATAATAAAGAAGGGACCATAAACTTGTCAGACTACAAAGTAATAATAATAAAATAAATAAGAAGTATAAGTTAAATACGATAAAAATAAATACAATAAAATAAATAAATATATATAATATGAAGAAATATAAAGTATAAACTGGCATGTGTTGTTTGTGTGTGTGTGTTTGTGTGTTTTGAAACCTGAAACAGGTTAATATGAAAAAGCATTTGAACACTTGGAGATCTGTGGAACAATCAACAAAACTACTTTTGAGCAGTGTAGTGCAAAGCTGCATTAAGTACTTAATAAGTGCTGCAAGGCATATGAACAGTTGAACTGTCTTTTGAACAATAAACAAAACACATTTGAACACTGTGTTTTCAAGGTGCAGAAGTACTTAGTAAGTAACTATTAACTGAGCAAACTGCCTAGGCATGCTGTAAAAAGGGGACTAGTACAAAATGTCGACATAAGGGGAAGATTGTAACACTTTTTAAGAACAGTTACAACCCTCCCCATGTCAGATAGCCATTAAAAAGGTAACCGTTTTTAACATTTATCTTCAAAGCAAGCACTAATGCAACAAGTGAAATGAAACTAGAGAAACAATTACTTGAGCTTATGTACGTGAAACAATTGTATCTACAACACAATGGACACTATGCAAAAATATTTTTGATGAAAAAATTTACTTTCTTACCTGAAAAATTGTTTTTGGCACCAGAACAGACAGTTTTCAACTCAAAGACATGAGGCTTCACCAGTCAGCTCACTTTGTAAGTGGGCATGGACTGTATTGATGACATCACTGCAGAGATTTTTAACCTTAAGAAATGATAAAATTGTGTGTAGAAAGCTGGAAAAAATGAGTTTCAAAGTATATCCTAGAGTTTTATGTTGAAAATAGGTTTCAACTAAGTTTTTCATTTGAGCGGGAGTGCTTTCGGGTTGTGTATGTGTGTGTGTGTGTGTGTGTGCGTGCGTGCGTGTTTGTGTGTGTGTGTGTGTTAGTTTGTTAAATTACAAGCAAGGTCTTAGTTTTTTAAAAACAGTCAAAGAGTCGAAAAATACCAGTTAATTTTTCTACCAGTGAGAATAAACAAGCAGGGCCTTTTTAGGTCAATGTATCAGCCATGTTTTTCATGTGTCATTTTAAAGTTTTTTAACTTTAATGAATGATAAAATTGTGCGTAGAAAGCTGGTAAATGCGAGTTTCAAAGTATATCCTAGAATTTTATGTTGAATATAGGTTTTAACTAAGTTTTTCTTTTAAGCGGGAGGGTATGCGAGTCGTGTGTGTGTGTGTGTGTGTGTGTGTGTGTGTGTGTGTGTGGGTCCCCCCCATTCTGAGATTCGGCAACAGAAATGGCAGACATGTCAGGCAAAGGATCTCATGTCGGCGCTGGTGTTTTACACTGAACAACATGGCATTGAGAGCAAGATCTCCGAAAAGGAGTAGGCAAGACTACTTCGACAAGAAAGATGGGAATGGACAATGGAGAGAGCGTTATGAGAAGGACTCGATCGACTGCTGACCAAAGTACACAGGGTAGAAGACAGTGATCATTGGATAACTTTTCTTGTGGGAACAGTTCTGTCTGACTTATGGCGTGGTTAGAGTCCACTGACATAAATATCAAAGCAGGAGTGTGTCTTGAGTGACATTGTTGGGGTGCCTTAATTCCTACCTATCTCAATTTTGTCTGCTTTCTTAATTACCTCAGTGCAGAAACGTCTTTAACTATGGACGCCATATCCAGCAGTCCGACAGAGTTTAGAGTATTGGTAGTCGGGCATATGACAGCATCAGAAAAATTGAACTCTTGGGTTGAAAATGTGATTGACAGGTGTGAATCAGCCCACAGATTTTTTTAGACTGTTGTACCCAAATAAGGTGAGAGCCATGCGAGTCATATTGACTGATGCCGTGAGAGACGAATGTACTGCTGAGGCCTTCTTATCGACCCTCAGGGATGAAGATCCTTTCCTTTTCAACGACCTGGAAACAAACGGCCCAAGAAAAACTTTTGGTGAGTATCAACATCGATGGCCTCAGCCTCCGTTCTCACTAAATAATTTAACGTCAACTTACCTGTCGTTTTCCTCTTTGTACGTCTGTCCTGTTACCTGGTCTGTTCTTGTCATAACAGTGAGGAGTCGTCCACCGACTGAGCCGTTTGACTTATGGAGCGCAAACCGAGGCCTGCGCAACTTCTTTGAAACACGAAGAGACGAATTCAACGTCGTGGATATACTTGTGGAATGCAACCTTTGACTGTGGAAGAGTACGATGACATACGGCTTGCTAGAGAGAGGCCGCTGTTTCTCGTACTGCACGAAATTATGACACGGGCATCTCCGGAACATGTCGCATTTCTGAAATGCCTGGAGGGACTGTATCGAGATGTGAGGCCGTCACCAAACACGGAGGTTGTTTCACAGGACGACACACACCAACAGAAAATCGAGAAGACTTTCAATGGACAGGGGAATTATGACATCATACATGTGAACAGTGCCATGACACCTGAGGCCACAGTAGAGGACGTGTGGTGGTGCCCAATTTGTACAATTCACAGAGCGGAACATGCTTTTGGGTGTGGGCATGTAACCTGTGCAACTTGCGATAGAAAGACTGGAAACAAATGCCCCTTGTGTCGGCGGCGTAAGGAAAAGGTGTACAAGGAAGCTTTCGCTGTGAAAAATGCTCACATGCAATGTCCCGAATGTAAGGGTCCTAAAATGGTGCTTATTTACGACGGGCCCAACGGGGAGGGCTGTCATCATGTTGCATGTGAGTGCGCCGTTAAAAACCATAGGTGTGCTTGTGGGCATACAGCAACTATGTTCATGACTATCTACAAGATGTGAAGAGGTAGTTTTGGGACTTGGAGCAATTATGTACCAAAACCTGTGTGAAACTTTGCTATTAAGATGTCTGTTTTGTTTTTTTGTTTTGTTTTTACAATAAAACAACCAGTGCATGATCAATTGACACTGCTTACAGCCACGCAGCAAATTGTATGCAATAAAAGAAGCTTCACGCTCACAAACTGCCAAGTTTCTAAAAAACTTGTTCCGCAGCCAGATTTCAAGATTTTACCATGTGGCTTCTAAAACTGTGTTTGGCGACGAGAGAGCCATCTCATCGTGTAAAATATTGAGGCCGATTTCACAAATAGTTTTTATCAGTTCTGGGCTGGTAGATTGAAGAATGGCGCTTCGCTGACGTGCATGGCCTTCAAATTTCAGAGCTATTACTGGCCGCTTCCATGAGGTCATCAATAATAACCAAATGGGTTTTATGCAAAGGAAGCAGCGCTTCATAAGTCAATGATTCAGGCAGACCTTCAACAAAATGTAAATTCTTTATTTAACGACGCAAATCATCAAAATCATCATTTTGTAAAAACAAATAAACAAAAAAACAAAACAGACATCTTAATAGCAAAGTTTCACACAGGTTTTGGTACATAATTGCTCCAAGTCCCAAAACTACCTCTTCACATCTTGTAGATAGTCATGAACATAGTTGCTGTATGCCCACAAGCACACCTATGGTTTTTAACGGCGCACTCACATGCAACATGATGACAGCCCTCCCCGTTGGGCCCGTCGTAAATAAGCACCATTTTAGGACCCTTACATTCGGGACATTGCAGGTGAGCATTTTTCACAGCGAAAGCTTCCTTGTAGACCTTTTCCTTACGCCGCCGACACAAGGGGCATTTGTTTCCAGTCTTTCTATCGCAAGTTGCACAGGTTACATGCCCACACCCAAAAGCATGTTCCGCTCTGTGAATTGTACAAATTGGGCACCACCACACGTCCTCTACTGTGGCCTCAGGTGTCATGGCACTGTTCACATGTATGATGTCATAATTCCCCTGTCCATTGAAAGTCTTCTCGATTTTCTGTTGGTGTGTGTCGTCCTGTGAAACAACCTCCGTGTTTGGTGACGGCCTCACATCTCGATACAGTCCCTCCAGGCATTCCAGAAATGCGACATGTTCCGGAGATGCCCGTGTCATAATTTCGTGCAGTGCGAGAAACAGCGGCCTCTCTCTAGCAAGCCGTATGTCATCGTACTCTTCCACAGTCAAAAGGTTGCATTCCACAAGTATATCCACGACGTTGAATTCGTCTCTTCGTGTTTCAAAGAAGTTGCGCAGGCCTCGGTTTGCGCTCCATAAGTCAAACGGCTCAGTCGGTGGACGACTCCTCACTGTTATGACAAGAACAGACCAGGTAACAGGACAGACGTACAAAGAGGAAAATGACAGGTAAGTCGACGTGGAATTATTTAGTGAGAACGGAGGCTGAGGCCATCGATGTTGATACTCACCAAAAGTTTTTCTAGGGCCGTTTGTTTCCAGGTCGTTGAAAAGGAAAGGATCTTCATCCCTGAGGGCCGATAAGAAGGCCTCAGCAGTACATTCGTCTCTCACAGCATCAGTCAATATGACTCGCATGGCTCTCACCTTATTTGGGTACAACAGTCTAAAAAATCTGTGGGCTGATTCACACCTGTCAACCACATTTTCAACCCAAGAGTTCAATTTTTTTGATGCTGTCATATGCCCGACTACCAATACTCTAAACTCTGTCGGACTGCTGGATATGGCGTCCATAGTTAAAGACGTTTCTGCACTGAGGTAATTAAGAAAGCAGACAAAATTGAGATAGGTAGGAATTAAGGCACCCCAACAATGTCACTCAAGACACACTCCTGCTTTGATATTTATGTCAGTGGACTCTAACCACGCCATAAGTCAGACAGAACTGTTCCCACAAGAAAAGTTATCCAATGATCACTGTCTTCTACCCTGTGTACTTTGGTCAGCAGTCGATCGAGTCCTTCTCATAACGCTCTCTCCATTGTCCATTCCCATCTTTCTTGTCGAAGTAGTCTTGCCTACTCCTTTTCGGAGATCTTGCTCTCAATGCCATGTTGTTCAGTGTAAAACACCAGCGCCGACATGAGATCCTTTGCCTGACATGTCTGCCATTTCTGTTGCCGAATCTCAGAATGGGGGGGACCCACACACACACACACACATCACACACACACACACACACACACACACGACTCGCAAGCCCTCCCGCTTAAAAGAAAAACTTAGTTAAAACCTATATTCAACATAAAATTCTAGGATATACTTTGAAACTCGCATTTACCAGCTTTCTACGCAGAATTTTATCATTCATTAAAGATAAAAAACTTTAAAATGACACATGAAAAACATGGCTGATACATTGACCTAAAAAGGCCCTGCTTGTTTATTCACACTGGTAGAAAAATTAACTGGTATTTTTCGACTCTTTGACTGTTTTTAGAAAACTAAGACCTTGCTTCTAATTTAACAAACTAACACACACACACACACACAAACACGCACGCACGCACGCACACACACACACACACACACACACACACAACCCGAAAGCACTCCCGCTCAAATGAAAAACTTAGTTGAAACCTACTTTCAACATAAAACTCTAGGATATACTTTGAAACTTATATTTTCCAGCTTTCTATACACAATTTTATCATTTCTTAAGGTTAAAAATCTCTGCAGTGATGTCATCAATACAGTCCATGCCCACTTACAAAATGAGCTCACTGGTGAAGCCTCATGTCTTTGAGTTGAAAACTGTCTGTTCTGGTGCCAAAAACAATTTTTCAGGTAAGAAAGTAAATTTTTTCATCAAAAATATTTTTGCATAGTGTCCATTGTGTTGTAGATACAATTGTTTCACGTACATAAGCTCAAGTAATTGTTTCTCTAGTTTCATTTCACTTGTTGCATTAGTGCTAGCTTTGAAGACAAATGTTAAAAACGGTTACCTTTTTAATGGCTGTCTGACATGGGGAGGGTTGTAACTGTTCTTAAAAAGTGTTACAATCTTCCCCTTATGTCAACATTTTGTACTAGTCCCCTTTTTACAGCATGCCTAGGCAGTTTGCTTAGTTAATAGTTACTTACTAAGTACTTCTGCACCTTGAAAACACAGTGTTCAAATGTGTTTTGTTTATTGTTCAATAGACAGTTCAACTGTTCATATGCCTTGCAGCACTTATTAAGTACTTAATGCAGCTTTGCACTACACTGCTCAAAAGTAGTTTTGTTGATTGTTCCACAGATCTCCAAGTGTTCAAATGCTTTTTCATATTAACCTGTTTCAGGTTTCAAAACACACACACAAACAACACATGCCAGTTTATACTTTATATTTCTTCATATTATATATATTTATATATTTTATTGTATTTATTATTATCGTATTTAACTTATACTTCTTATTTATTTTATTATTATTATTTTGTAGTCTGACAAGTTTATGGTCCCTTCTTTATTATTCATTAAAGTGCTTCCTTACATTTAATAGCGTGTATCTTTTTTAAGGCTATTAATTTCATTGTTACATCCATCCTCACGTCGTGTTATAACTCACCCCGGTACTGTGGGGGTAGGTTGAAACAACATACCTCTTTCTATTTGACATTAATTCACATAATCTGTGATAGTGTAGTAGAAGTCCAAGTGTATCATTTATAGCAGACAAATATGGTAACCACATGAGATAGAGATCTCAAATTTTTACAAGGAACCACTGCGTTACACGTGCTCAAGCAAAAAAGTGTTACTATCATCCCCGGTCTCCCCTATTGATACTGAAAGAAAAAATAACGGGCATATTTCAACTCTTTGACTGCTTTTTAAAAACAAAGATCTTTCATATAATTTAACAAACTAACACACACACACGCGCGCGCGCGCGCACACAACCAACATACGCTCCCGCTTAAATGAAAAACTCAGTTAAAACCTATTTTCAACATAAAATTCTACTTTGAAACTCGCATTTTCCAGCTTACTACACACGATTTTATCATTTCTTAAAGTCAAAAGACTATAATATGATACATGATATAACATGGTTCATACATTGACCTAAAGGGGGCTGATTGTTTATTCATACTGAAAGAAAAAATAACGGGTATATTTCGACTCTTTGACTGTTTTTTAAAAACAAAGAACTTGCATATAATTTGACAAACTCACACACACACACACACACACACACACACACACACACACACAAACGCGCACACGACCTGCTAGCACTCCCGCTCAAATGAGAAACTTAGTGAAGACCTATATTTAACATAAAATTCCTGGATATACTTTGAAACTGGCATTTTTAGAAACAAAGACTTAACAAACTAATGTTGCATTGATATTTATGAATATCAATGAATATCGGTATTTATTTATTGTTTATCATTTTCAAGACTGGATGCAATATATTACAAATAAAGTACTTGTAAGTGATAAATACTAAGCATTATCAAATACAAAATACTGAAAATATTTTACACGGCCAGTTAAAAATTCTTAATCAAGAAGTAGGCTAGATGGTGTCGCACGACTTCAATTCGCCGTTGGTGCGGAACTGCGATTAACCATGTAGCCTTTTCAATAAGCGAACCTGGGACAAATAACTATAAGCAGGCCTGAAATCTTTCACCGGTGATGGTTATTTAAAGATGCGCTTGTGCAGGCATTACTCGCACTTCTTTCGTCAAGTACATTACAGCTTTTTGGTAACTTTTCTTTTTCCACGCACATCGCGCCGAAAAACTGGTAAATTTTCTTTCTTTCTCTTTGCTTTACACACACTTATCCACTGCAACGCTTTATGTTACCCGTTTTAACACTTCTTGCTCTCATATTTTTTCTGCTTTAAAACACGGTTTTCATTCCCCACCAACCAACCACGCAAATAATACGCGTTTAAAAACACTAAACTTTAACACAATTAAATAAATGTTTTAAAAGGGTTATCCCCACAAAAAAAAACGTAAACACGCTAAAACACACTAAAATGTATAAAATTCTCTCCCTGCACCAGAACGTGCAAGGGGAGGGTGAGAGGGCGGTGCTGAATCTCACTCACACACAGCCTCCCCGGAGAGGGTGAGAAGAGGAGAGGAGAGGGGGGGAGGATTAGGGAGAAGGGCAGTAATTACTTATGGTGGGAAAGTATGATTGTTTAAAAAATAATGACAACCCGTTCGAAAAATATTTAGCGCAGTGTCCCAAAAGCCTATTAATGAAACATCCTGAGACCTATGACCTCAGAGAGCAATTTCACGCCCCATAGCTGTGCGCATCTCCGCACCCTCAAAAACATATAGACCACCAACCAGAGCATTCCCATGCACAATTTCAGAATAATATATCATTTCATGTTTACTCTTTCACCTTGAGAGAACCCAGGCCTTCAAAAACTTTGGAATGTGAATACACACCTGCCTAGGCCACCTCAAAACTTTATAAATTAAGATTGCGAATACTGAGGATGTTATTTTCAAAATAATTATTCAGTCATGTTTATATGCGGCCGTGCAATTTCGCTCCCTCCATTCAATAACTTGACATTGTGAACGTGCTTAATGTATGATTTTCTCGCACTTTTTAAAATCAATACGAAGGCCCAGGAAAATCCCTAATACATAGCAATGACCGCCAGGAACAATCTCACAACACGCAGACACCCGTATCTTTCAGACCACCGCCCTGGGTAAGTTTCATCACCCTATTATTTCTTGACAGAAGATTTCATTCATGAATCGCTACCCCAACGCAGGTTCCGCCGTCCCATGGTGTCCCACACACCAACACCCCGCCGGATTCAACCCCGCCCCACCTGTGTAAGTTTATTGTTCTCCTGCTATTTTACAGAAGTCGTTCGCACATCAATCATCCCGAATTCAGCTGTTGTTTTAAAAATGACAGCTGTGCGCATCCGCAAGTTCCGCTAACTCAGCAACGCGCTCAAACACCTGTCGGATTCAACCCCTCCCTCCTGGGTAAGTTTTATCGGTCTCCTGCTTTTTGACAGAAGCTGATCGCGCATCAATGCGCAATCAATCATTTCGTGGCTTACCCCCTCCCCGCAAGCCCCGCCCGCCCATGTGGTCCGCTCACTTTCAACGCCTACACCTGTGTTAGTTTATCGTTTTCCTGCTTTTTACAGAAGTCGTTCGCGCATCAATCACACCTAATTCAGCTGTTGTTTTAAAAATGATGACAGTGCGCATTCGCAAGTTCCGCCGTCCCATGGTGTCACACACCAACACCTGTCGGTTTCAAACCCGCTCCACCTGTGTTACTTTTACCGTTTTCCTGCTTTTTACAGAGGTCGTTCGCTCATCAATGCACAGTCAATCATTCCGTGGCTTGCACCCTCCCCGCAAGCCCCGCCCGCCCATGTGGACCGACCACTTTCAATACACACAGTCAGACACACAGATGGGAGTGACACAGACCAAGGGAGAAGACGTACGGTATTACTCTGCATGGAAACCATCCTAATTTCGCACTTCTTTCGTCAACTACATTACAACTTTTTGGTAACTTTACTTTTCCACCCACATCGCGCCGAAAAACGGGTAAATAATTTGCTTTCTCTCTTTCACCTTTGTTTATTTCCTTTATTTTAACACTTCATGCTCTCATATTTTTCTGCTTTAAAAAACACTCTTTTCTCTCCGAAACTCTCCGAATTTAAACGCTCTTTCGTTTCTTTCGTTACACCACACAACCAACAAAACTCTTGAAATAAAGTTTTACCACTTTTAACTTTCACATCCCCCTTCCAACCACGCATATAATACACGTTTTAAAAACCACCGAACTATAACACAAGAAAATAAATGCTTTAAAAGGCTCACCCCCACAAAAAACGTAAAACACCCTAAAACACACTAAAATGTATTAAATTCTCGCCCCCTCACCAGTACGTTCAAGGGGGAAGGGGGTGGGGACTTGGGACGGTGCTGAATCTCACTCACACACAGCCACTCCTCGGAGAGGGAGAGAAGAGGTGAGGGGGGAGGATTAGGAGAAAGGGGGGGGGGGGATTTTGATACTATTTTTATTTTTTCATATGAACTCATGTGAACTCTTCAACTCATTAAAAAGCCATCAATCTTTTTTTTTGACATAAGCCACATCCCATTACTCTCTCTCACTCCATATAAGCAAATAAAAATGCACTGTATTGGCTAATCCTGTGCAAATTAAATTACTGTTTTTGGGAGTGAAGCACAATAAATTTGGGCTGCAGCAATTTAATCCCTATTGGTCACTACCCCAATCATGCTTTTGAGACTTATCAAGCAAAGTACTGAAGGTTGAAGAGTCTTCTGTTAAACACACCCCTACTGCTTCCAGTATTTATATTAATAGGAATGACAATGGCTCGTTCAGTAATTAGGTTTTGAGTCTTTAAATTTAAAGCCTCTTTTCAGTACACTCCATCTGCAGTGGGTAACTCCCTCTACCCACTGCAAGCCTTCGTACTCTCTCATAATAATAGCCACTAGGTCACATGATCACAACCATCCAATCAGCGCACTCATCCTGCTTTAAGCTGAGAATCTAACACATCGTTTGTCATTGGCTCCTGCCGACCCATGTGGTTCCTAATCTTATATCGCACTGACATACCATGCACAAGCAAAAAAGCTCTTCGGGACAACGATATACGCTTTTTTTGGGAGAATTTTCTGCCACGATCATCGCGGATTGTTTACTGTGTACGCGTGGTTTCCGCCATTCCGTCTGCTGCTGGCGACGCATTTGTAAGCTCGGCGCTGATTGGTCCTCAGTCGTCGTTGACTTGCGGTTGCCACCTAGTGGCCATTATTATGAAAGAGTACGAAGGCTTGCAGTGGGTAGGGGGAGTTACCCACTGCAGATGGAGTGTATTTTTCAGGGGAACTTCAATATTTTTCCCACCCCCAATATATGCAATTAAAAGCTGAGAAGGGACTTCATGCAGAATTGCAATACACTGATGTAAATTTAGCCTGTTTCACACTCCAAATTCAACCTTATCATTGTTGGTACTCTATCCCTGCAGTCAGGCACACAATGGCGGTTTAAATTATGTAAATATCAGTCCACATCTATAGGCCATGAATTTTATGAAGTGGTTGGTTAAGCTCAGGTGTGGTCTTATGATCAGATCTGTGTGGCTATTTTACCCTTTTTGCTGTTCAAGTCTCTGAGAGACCAAACATATGTCCTGAAAAATCATAAGTGGCCCAATATTGAATATGCACCCTGGAATGGATGCAGTGTATTGATGTCGATCTAAAATAAATACATTTTAGCTCAGTTCATAAGTTCATCAACACTTTTTTCTGCCAGACTAGAACATTAACAATCTTGAATGTGGATAGTGTATGGATGCCCTGGATTGAAACCGATTGAAAATATACACAGTGTAGCTCAATTTTCAGCACTTTTTCAATGTTCTGGTCTGTAAAATAGAAATTAAATGTTAAAAAAAACTTTAAAGTCTCGTGTCCTGCAATGTTTTGCATTTGTGACTGCTTTTCATTGCCCAGACCTGGTCCTCAAAGCCCCTGTGATTACACTGTCGAAAATAATGCTGCTAGCTGCAATGAAGGGTCTGAGTACCACAGGGCCACCAGGTAGTTAACCACTGGTGCTTTTCCACTGCATGGCACTGGCTCTACTCAACGTTGGTGACATGTACTCATTTTCCACACAGAACAGTACCATCTTAATTGTCGAGGGGATCGACAGTGGAAAGTGTCTTCTCCTCATCTTCGATTCAGTGTGTGGAGGGAAAATAATCTTAAATACTGTAAAAGTATTACTATAATCACTGTTCACCAGAACATAACCAGGTTCCTATGGCCCTTTAAAAATACCAAGAGGGAGTTTGGAGCTGAGAAAGAGGCAAAAACTCATGAATCTGTCAAAAAACCTGATAAAGACGCTCCTGCAAAACCCTCAAGGCCGGCCGAATGAGTTGACCTTCCAGAATGACCATATCGGTCAGCCTGGTCCCACTACCTGAGCATGCGCACCTGAGTGTTCTGGAACCATTCATGTCCTCAAATAACTTGCTGAAATTTAGGAGAACCCAAGGTTTGGGAGACTCAGGTGTGGTCTTCGAGTGTCCCTGGCAGCCGAAAATGAAGGTACACTATGATGTAATAGTTCAGAAGAGTAGTTGCGTGCACATCTCATACCAGGTAGGCCCGGTGCTGGATTCACAAATGAGTCAAGCAAAGAAAGTAAAAACACTGGATTAAAGCTCCCAAACCTTTATTGAAGCGAAGCAATGTTTCGACCACTCACAGGGTCTTCATCAGGCAAATGACTGACAGACAGACAGACAAACAAATATATAGGCAGGTATCTACCTAGTCATTGGCTAATAAGGTTTCAGCTGACAACCAATAGGATACAGACACGTTGGCACCAGGCACAATGAGTGCCTGCCTTTTAAAGGGACTCAGTAACTAAATGCACCATAAACAAAGAGAGCAATGAGTTCAGTCAATACTTCAATTGCAATGCAGTCATAAAGTGCATGGAGAAAAAACATTCTGTTCATTATTGTTGGCAAGTAATTACCTAAATATAGGCCAAACAGTGGTATTTCAATCATATAGAACAGAGAAAAACCCAGTCAGCAGCCGATTATACTAAGAGTAAAAACATAGGAAATGTTAATATTAAATAATTTCATAATAGGAATACTGTTATTGATAGAAAAGTGTAAAAATGGAAAAATAGCCTACAAAAAAGGCTTAATATCAAATTCCTCATTTAAACCTTAAGGGGACATGGTATTTAGGAAGTATATCCAAAAGGTTTCACGTTGGTGAAGCCTCCTTTCTAAGTCACCACCCCTACGAGGTCTCTCCACTTTTTCCACACCAACATAGCGTAGTGTGTTCAAGTTGTGTCCGACATTCTTAAAATGAACTGCTACAGGGTTGCGCTCATCGCTGGTTCTGATGTTAGACCTGTGCTCGCTAATTCTTGTGCGTAACGCACGGGAGGTCTTGCCCACATAGGCGAAGCCACAAGGACACCGAATCAGGTATATCACATGTGTGGTGCTACAAGTAATCGCACCACGTATGGATATATCCCGACCAGTGTGTAGGTGACTGAAGCTTTTACATTTACGTGTGTATGTGCTCTGAACAGAGCTTCCACATCTGTAATTGCCATCTGGGACCACTGGGAATATTGACTCACCCTGAGCACCTATATCAGACTTCACCAAAATATCCCTTAGATTAGTGGGGCGTTTGAACACCAATCTGCCTCAATAATCTAATATTTTGGTGAAGTCTGATATTGGTGCGATATAGGTGTCGGACACAACTTGAACACACTACGCTATGTTGGTGTGGAAAAAGTGGAGAGACCTCGTAGGGGTGGTGATTTAGAAAGGAGGCTTCTCCAACGTGAAACCTTTTGGATATACTTCCTAAATACCATGTCCCCTAAAGGTTTAAATGAGGAATTTGATATTAAGCCTTTTTTGTAGGCTATTTTTCCATTTTTACACTTTTCTATCAATAACAGTATTCCTATTATGAAATTATTTTATATTAACATTTCCTATGTTTTTACTCTTAGTATTATCGGCTGCTTACTGGGTTTTTCTCTGTTCTTTATATATTGAAATACCACTGTTGGGCCTATATTTAGGTAATTACTTGCCAACAATAATGAACAGAATGTTTTTTCTCCATGCACTTTATGACTGCATTGCAATTGAAGTATTGACTGAACTCATTGCTCTCTTTGTTTATGGTGCATTTAGTCACTGAGTCCCTTTAAAGGGCAGGCACTCATTGTGCCTGGTGCCAATGTGTCTGTATCCTATTGGTTGTCAGCTGATACCTTAATAGCCAATGACTAGGTAGGTACCTGCCTATATATTTGTTTGTCTGTCTGTCTGTCAGTCATTTGCCTGATGAAGACCCTGTGAGTGGTCGAAACGTTGCTTCGCTTCAATAAAGGTTTGGGAGCTTTAATCCAGTGTGCGGAGTTTTTTACTTTCTTTGCTACACTATGATGTAATGGATAAATCTGTTGCTAAGGGAGGATGGTCATCATGGGACATTTTACCAATCAGAATTAGTAATGTTAGGGAAGGTGGAGAGAGTCATGTTTAATCCCACCTCAAGACACATGAAAAAAGGTAAATAAAAACGGAGTTTCGGACAGCTGAAGGTCAGTGGGCGTGGGGTGATTGATGGAGAATGGATGCTGTGTGGTTTGCGCAGACCAGCCTGGGTTTCTTTGTGCTTCTTCTGGATGGATTTATAATAAACCCAATTACATCAGACTCTGGGGAATGGATCTATTTTTTGAAGATAGATTTGCATGGGTCTGTGGAACACTTTGCTCCCTTGCTTGGACTAAGTATTTTCCTACAACAATTGGCGAGCCCGACAGCCAGGAGGAAGGGAAGAAAGGAGCCAGAGGTCCGATATGGAAGCTGCTCTCCCTGAATTCAACAAGTGGCCATGATAACAAAAATAGGGTAAGCAGAGCCTTTTTCCAAAAAACTGCAGTAAATAATTGTTGGACTTGAGAGTGGTCGGCAGCCAGTCAGACCAAGGCAACTTGAAGTCTCTCCTCCAAAAGAACCTAGAAGTAAGATTTTAAATTTGATTAAGTAATTTGACCAGAAAAAGGGTCTGATGTAATGTGTGCTTGTGTTGGAATGCGTGTGTCGTCTGTGTGTATGTTTAATGTAAAGATGGTATGTTGGTTGATTGAATGTGCTATTATAGGGTTGTGGCGCAGACAATAAATAAACCACTATCTACACCGGTATTGTGGGCATGGATATGGTGTTATGAACAGATGTCATGGTCTTGGTTTTTGGTCATATTTATGTTCTGTTTTTGTGTTCATAATTACTGTCTTTTATTTATTCTTTTTGGTTTTTGTAACATTCAGGTTTTTGGTTCATTCTATGTTCAGTTCCATTGCACTTGTCTCCCCTGTCTTGTGATCTAGTCGGTTCAGTCCGTCTTCCCTGTCTGAGTGCCCGCTGAATTCGGGTGATTTAAATGTATTCCAGTGTTTAAAATATTCCTTCATTTCTCGTTTTCTTTCTTCGCCCTTCTGTTCTGATTACTAACAAGACTAACATTTGTATTTTGTATTATAGTCTACTAACACAACTAATCCATGTATATATAAGATTACTAACTTACTAATGAGCACTCCAGTTTAATTTGTGAAGTTGCACCGCTACTAATAGACTAATTACCTCTCCGCAATCGCTCTGTTCTATTCTCCGCCCCTTGTCTGTCACTTTCCTCTCCTCAGCTTCAGTGAGAATCTCTCACATGTGCTAAATCGCTCTCCTGCGCTCGTTATCTGTACACGTAGAACTCCTGGACCAGAGCTGTTTAAATGTCATAGGCTGTCAGTGTGATTCTCGTTCGTATTTTGTCTCTCGCCAATTTTCGTGGTTAGGGTTGCCCTCATGTGATTCTCCCGATGTAATTAGCCTCATTCCCCACAGCTGATCTCTGTATAGCATGTGACCTTTCCTGTGTGTATATTAGGAGTCTTTTCACTCACAGCTCTTGTCAGAACGTTGATCAATATTTCTTTGTGCAAAGCGCCTCGTATGCCATTGATTATTGTTTCGCTTCTACTGGATAGTCCAACCTTGATTCTTGCCATTGCCCTTTTGTACTGTTTTTGTCTTTCTGGATTTTGACCTATTTTTGTATGACCACGAGTTCTGTGTTTGGATGCCCTGTGTATGACCATTGGCTTAGCCCGTCGACTACGACTTTTTGCCTATCGTTTTTGTCCTTCTGCCCATCTGTCTTACTGGTTCTGACCTCTGCCTGTCTAGTCTATACTGTTTTTGGATTTCGTATTGTGGCTTGGCAATTCCAGTGTTTTTTGGCTTTGACTAGGACTCCAATACAGGCGTACGTTTTTTGGATTTCCATCTCTCGCGTGTGGTTCCTGAACTGTACGTCACAACAGATTAAAGCAGAGAGAAATCTTCAATATGTATGAAAAGTCAACCAAGTGAATAAACCTAGGTAAAATGCGCAAACCTAATTTCTGATTCGGAAAATATACCTGATTGACAAATTTCAGGAAAATGTATAAGCTTTTTTGGGCTGTGTAATTATCCATGTGAGGTATAAAATTAGTGGAGCTTATCAGTGCTATGAAATCTGCAGTGAATGGTCAGCTGAAAAGAAAAAAACACGTTTTATTTGTTTTATCTGAAATTTGTATCATCATTTGTACGTGCACAATAATAAAATTCAAATGTGACCCCAAAGTGTGATAAAACATATTCAATCAGAACCAGTTGAAGTGTAAATAATATAGCCCTATGTAAATAATGATGTTAATATCATCTACTTAAATGCTTTATAATTTGTGGTTAGTGGTAATACAGAGTGCTGACTGTAAGTGCGTAATTGTTTATATGTAAAATATAGAGTGTTCAAATCAGAAGATTGATCTGCTGTCTTGTGCAGCACAGAAAATGCTCGAAGTTAAAATTTGAAGAGAAAAATGCTTTAACAAGAGCAAAAAAGCATCCAAAAATTTTGGTGAAGTACAAAATTTGTTACATGTACATTGAGATAAAATGAAATCTAACAGCATAATATGCAAGGCCTAGTGGTGAATAACTGGAAAAAATAGGGAAACATTTTACATGAATTGGTTTATTTTTAGTCCCCCTCCCCCTCCCCCACTGTCCCCTCCTATCACCTCTCTGCTTTCTCCCCCCTCTCCTCTTCTGATGTCTCCCAGCTGCTCCTCTCTCACCGTCCTATCACATGTGCTCTCGACCCTATCCCCTCCCCCCACCTCCAGGCTATCACACCCAACATCCTCCCTTTTGTCCCTCCCTGAAAAAACCCTCCCTTGACCCCTCAGTCATTCAGAATTTCGCCCAGTCTCCCTCCTCCCCTTCCTGTAAAAAACCCTTGAGCGTGCTGTTGCTAACCAACTCTCCTCTTTTCTTGCAGAAAACAACCTCCTGGACCCCCACCAGTCAGGATTCAGAGCTGCCCACTCCATGGAGGCCGCACTCATCTTCGTCAGTGAGGCGCTTCACACTGCAAGAGCCGCCTCCCTCTCATCCATCCTAATCCTCCTCGACCTCTCTGCCACATTCGACACTGTCGACCCTCCATCCTCCTCTCTTCCCTGTCTGAATTGGGGATCTGTGGCACAGCCCTCATCTGGTTGAAGTCGTACCTCTCCGGTCGCTCCTACTAGGTTGCCTGGGCTGGTGAAGTATCAACACCCCACCCCCTTACCACAGGCGTCCCCCAAGGCTCAGATCTTGGTCCACTCCTCTTTTCTCTTTATCTCCAGTCTCTCGGTCCTGTCATTTCTGCTCATTATTTATCATATCACTTTTATGCTGATGACACTCAACTTTTTCTCTCTTTTCCCCCTGATGCCCAGGTCTCCGCCCGCATCTCCGCCTGCCTACAAGACAGGCGAATGGACAGAGCTGGATGGACAACCATCACCTGAAGCTCAACCCAACCAAGACAGCAATGATCTACATCCCTGCTCCATCCTCCCCTCTCCTGGACCTGACCATCACCCAGGGGAATACCACCATCTCCCCCTCATGGAGTGTGAAGAACCTTGGGGTCCTGTTTGATGACAGGCTCTCCTCTGCTGTGAACATCGCAGCAGTGACTCGGACCTGCAGGTTCTTCCTCTACAACATCCGTAGAATCCGGCCCTTCCTCACCAGCTACTCAACGCAGCTCCTAGTTCAAGAGCTGATCCTCTACCGCCTGGACTACTGCAACTCCCTCCTCGCCGGCTTCCCAGCATCTGCCATCAGACTCCTGCAGCTCATCCAGAACGCTGCAGCTCACCTGGTCCACAACTTCCCGAGACACTCCCACGTCACCCCCCTGCTCACAAGGCTCCACTGGCTCCCTGTTGCCGCTCGCATCAAATTCAAGACTTTGGTGCTAGCCTACCAGGGAGTCAACAAAACAGCTCCAGCATACATCCAGAGACTGTTCAGACCTTACACCCCTGCCAGAGCACTCCGCTCTGCTACTTCTGGTTGCCTGGCTCCCCCCCCTCTCCACTCCTCCTCTGCCCGCTCAAGGCTGCTGTCTGTCCTGGTACCTCGTTGGTGGAATGAGCTACCTATCGAGGTCAGGACAGCAGAATCCTTGAGCATGTTCAAGCGCTGCCTGAAAACCCACCTCTTCAGGCTCCACCTTTCCCCTACTCCTCTGCCCTGAATCCTGTCCCTACTTCTCTTGATTTGTTGCACTTAATTTTGTTTACTTTATTTTCTGATTTTGTTACCGCTTGAGTTGGTTGCCCTTCATTTTGTTGCACCCTATTTTGTTGTTGGTTTACTTGATTTTCCTGCCCCTTTGTTACACTTGACCTGTTACCCTTTTGTTGCACTTATTTTATTTTAGTTCCCTTTCTGCACTTGATATTGCCTCTGTTGCCATTTTGTTCACTTACCCTTGCCTTTTTGTTATTGGTTTAGATCTGTAACAATGGGAAGTGTTCTGTCACTTACTGTTAGCACTTGTTCTTGTCTCCTAGGAGCTCTGCACTTTTGTACTGATCCTGTGCACTTTTGTACGTCGCTGTGGATAAGAGCGTCTGCTAAGTACCTGTAATGTAATGTAATGAGTGTCTATAGCGGAGGTTATCTGGTTGGCATTCCTCAGGAAGAGGGAGTTGCGGGTATGATTCCTGCCTGTGGAATGCTACTGTGTGATGAAAAAAATTCTGTCCAAAAAATAGAAAGTAAAGTAGAATAGTGGTTGTTTTACTAAAGGCTGGAAGAGGAGTTTGTGGTAAATTGTGGAGAGAGTAAGTACAAGCTCCAGTAATAGGGAAAAATCAATGGACAGCAATGGACAGATTAGAGACAATCTGATAAACTCTATGCGAAGAAGATGTGTTGCACTGCACGAGGCAAATGGTGGTCACACCAGATACTGACTGGTTCTGAGTCCCCAGACCCCCAATAAAGCAAAAACTGCACATTTCAGGGTGGCCTATTATTGTGGACAGTCTAAGGTACACCTGTGCACTAATCATGGTGTCTGATGAGCATCTTGATGTGGCACACCTGTGAGGTGGGATGGATCGTCTCAGCAAAGCAAAAGTGCTCACTATCACACATTTAGACAGATTTGTGAACAATGTTTGAGAGAAATGGTAATATTGTGTATCTGGAATGAATTTTAGATTTTTGTGTCCATCTCATGACAAATGGGAGCAAAAACAAAAGTGTTGCGTTTATATTTTTGTTGAGTGTATAATCTGCTGAAAAAGATTTACTGTGTCTGACCGCTCAATTTCTTTTCTTTGTGGGGATGAAAGAGAAATGTTTTAGTCTGCTTTGATGAACCTGTGGTTTAATGTGTAAGACCTTAGACCAGGTTACACAGTCTCAGGTGTGCTCCTGTGGGCTGACTGCATTGCGTCACTTGTTTGTCTGGGAAGCACTTCTTTTGACTGCATCACTGACAAATAACAGTTGGGAGAACAGGGATTTGGGGTACTTGTTTGTCCCCTCCCTTTTACCCCTCCTCTGTTTTACTCATATCTATTCGTCATATAACAAAAACACACACCCCAACCAAGCCTTGTATATACTAGTGCTCTTGCACATGCACCCATCCTCAGAAATCCTGTGGTGGCTGGGTACTGAACAGTCTCAGCAAGTGCTGTTGCCCTCTCAATGGACTTGTAATTGGCTGTAGTCTGCGCTGCTATTGTACCACTCAAATTCATATTCTTACAAGAACTGGAACTATATTGAATAAAAATATAACCTCCTAGACACAGGCAATCAGGATACAGTTGCCTACTGGGCTGTCTGAGCCTAAGGAGTGAATATTGAGCCTCTTCAGTTTCACAGGTGAGTTGCTTATTCTTTTTTTGAACTGGTGAAAGCATATTTCATTTCTTATTGTGTGTTTGATCTCAATACGTTAGAATTCCTCTTGAGTGAGAGACTTTTGCAGATTGTTGTCGGATGAACACTAAAGGCAAAACTTGTCTTCTGGGTACTGTCTCCAATCTCGGGAAGCTCTAGTGCAGTTTCAAAGAGCGAAGCCTGGTTTCACAGAAGAGGAACAGTTTTCCCTGGGTGGAGGTATTTATTCTGAAGTTGAGTAGTATGGAAGCATATAGTTAACAAAATTAAAATGAAATTGCAATGTCAGAAATGCATTTTCATTTTCAAGATACAAGCGCATTATTTGTATCATTATGAAAATGCAAATGTAATCCTCCTCTTTGCATTTTCAAGTCCATGTATGCAATTTTTATAACAATTGGAAAATGAAAATACACTCAACAAAAATATAAACGCAACACTTTTAAGATCTAAAAAGATCTTAAAAGATCTAAAATCTCAAAGATCAAAAATTCATTCCAGATACACAATATTACCATTTCTCTCAAACATTGTTCACAAATCTGTCTAAATGTGTGATAGTGAGCACTTTTGCTTTGCTGAGACAATCCATCCCACCTCACAGGTGTGCCACATCAAGATGCTCATCAGACACCATGATTAGTGCACAGGTGTACCTTAGACTGCCCACAATAATAGGCCACTCTGAAATGTGCAGTTTTGTCTCACAGCAAAATGCCACAGATGGCGCAAGCATTGAGGGAGCATGCAATTGGCATGCTGACAGCAGGAATGTCAACCAGATCTGTTGCTCGGGCATTGAATGTTCATTTCTCCACCATAAGCCGTCTCCAAAGGCGTTTCAGAGAATATGGCAGTACATCCAACCGGCCTCACAACCGCAGACCACGTATAACCACACCAGCCCAGGACCTCCACATCCAGCAGGTTCACCTCCAAGATCGTCTGAGACCAGCTACTCAGACAGCTGCTGAAACAATTGGTTTGCATAACCAAAGAATTTCTGCACAAACTGTCAGAAACCGTCTCGGGGAAGCTCAACTGCATGCTCGTCGTCCTCATCGGGGTCTTAACCTGACTCTAGATCGTTGCCGTAACAGACTTGAGTGGGCAAATGCTCACATTCGATGGCGTCTGGCACGCTGGAGAGGTGTTCTCTTCACGGATGAATCTCGGTTTACATTGTTCAGGGCAGATGGCAGACAGCGTGTGTGGCGTCGTGTGGGTGATTCTTTGCTGATGTTAATGTTGTGGATCGAGTGGCCCATGGTGGTGGTGGGGTTATGGTATGGGCAGGCATCTGTTATGGACGAAGAACACAGGTGCATTTTATTGATGGCATTTTGAATGCACAGAGATACCGTGATGAGATCCTGAGGCCCATTGTTGTGCCATACATCCATGAACATCACCTCATGTTTCAGCAAGATAATGCACGGCCCCATGTTGCAAGGATCTGTACACAATTCTTGGTAGCTGAAAATGTCCCAGTTCTTGCATGGCCAGCATACTCACCAGACATGTCACCCATTGAGCATGTTTGGGATGTGCTTGACCGGCGTATACGACAGCGCGTACTAGTTCCCACTAATATCCAGCAACTTCGCACAGCCATTGAAGAGGAGTGGACCAACATTCCACAGGCCACAATTGACAATCTGATAAACTCTATGCGAAGAAGATGTGTTGCACTGCATGAGGCAAATGGTGGTCACACCAGATACTGACTGGCTCTGAGTCTCCAGACCCCCAATAAAGCAAAAACTGCACATTTTGGAGTGGCCTTTTATTGTGGACAGTCTAAGGTACACCTGTGCACTAATCATGGTGTCTGATGAGCATCTTGATGTGGCACACCTGTGAGTGGGATGGATTGTCTCAGCAAAGTAAAAGTGCTCACTATCACACATTTAGACAGATTTGTGAACAATGTTTGATAGAAATGGTAATATTGTGTATCTGGAATGAATTTTAGATCTTTGAGTCCATCTCATGACAAATGGGAGCAAAAACAAAAGTGTTGCGTTTATATTTTTGTTGAGTGTACATTACTTAATTACATTTGCATTTTCGAGAAGTGCCCTGCCATATCACTAACAAAGTGAAAACACAAATCGTATAAAGCAAATACATTTTGGAAATCCTTTTTTGTTTTCGAGAGCACGCACATTATTTGTATCATGAAGAAAATGCTGAAGTATTCCTCCACTTTGCGTTTGCATTTTCAAGTCCATGTAGGCACTGTTTTCATTTGCAAGACGTGCCCCGCAATATCTCTAAACAAAACTAAATCGAAAATGCTAATCTCATAGAGCAAATACATTCTCGGAAATGTTTTTTCTTTTTCGAGAAGCACAGTTAAATCGCTAACACAGTTTGCCACTTTTTCATTTTCTCGACAGACTGGCGTGCCTGGCTTTCCATTTTCGATTTCGAGGTCCCACGTGCTCTTCCTTACGAAATTAAAAAGAAAATACCCTCCCTAGTTGGGTGTGGCCTGTCGGTGAGAAGGCGGGAATTCCTCCACAATTTGATACGGATTGGATATTACCAAAAACCAGCAATCTCGTTGGTTATCAATCAGGGCGAAACTGCCGCTGCACGCACATTTATGTCAATGCACAAATGGTAACTTGTATAGTTGGTGTCACTGACTGTGCGTGGACGTCCCCCTGAACATTGCGGAGTTTGATTGAGAGTATAGCTAAAGTTTTACCCCAAAAGACACTGCTCTCGCACTTAATTATCCCTGTGTGCGCTTGGATTAGCGCTGCTTCCTCTGAAATTGCGTGCTTTACACTTAGATCTGTTAATCCTCTGATGGGTTATCTGCACATCATCTGCTTAGTAGTTCAGTCGGTTACAAGTTCATCCTGTTATGATCTCAGATCCGGGAACGAGGCATAATAGAAATACTAGTAGCTCATCTCTTTTGTAGTAAAATGGAGGCATAGGTAACACACACTTAGTGGCATGGCGGCTGTGCATTGTGATTGGTAGAGCTGTAAGAAGATCCGGGATCCGGCTCAATTAACCGGCCCTCCAATATCACTCACGAACCACGGATCTAGACGTCTATTTAACCGGCTCAGTTGAGTCCTACAGTTGGCAGAGAAATGACACATATGCGACTTGAGCACAACTAGTGAATACAAGCAGTAGCACAAGCATATGCACTCAACCACTCACTCGCTCAGTTGGCACTCGGCAGAAAAACGAAACTTAACTTCTCTGAGTCTCTGACTCAACTGCAAGGATCCAACCGACTTAACCGAGATCCGTCACAAGGATCCAACCGACATCACTTAACCGAGATCCGTCACTCGTGGTGGACTTGTGAGTTTCGTTTCACTCGCGGCTCGCAGCTCTCGGTTGGCTCATGGCGTCGACTCGCGGCTCGCTGCTCTCGGTTGGCTCATGGCCTCACTCGCGGCTCGCTGCTCTCGGTTAGCTCATGGCTTCACTCGGCTCCCTGCTTTCGGTTAGCTTGAGTATGAATCCCTGCTTGCTCGCGGTCCGGCACAAACTGTAGCAGAGGGAATACCCTGCATACCCCAATGGCGGTCTCGCACACAGACACGAGTTCGCCATGTTGTTGACTTCTATGACTGTCGTATAAGCTTGTTGCCTATGTTGTGTCAATGAATACTGTGATCCACCCCATATCCATTTTCACCATAAGAGAATAAAATAATAATAATAAAAATAAAATAAATTATTCTTTCGTAGTGGTTACTGGTTCCCCTGGGAGCGTCACTATTTAGAACATCGCTGTTTTTTTTTGCAGTCGTAATACGACTGACGACCTGTCTTTTTGCTTAAGCTATTCATTTATTGACAAACAATGAAAACGTATTCCAGCGTGAAGGAAAAACAATACACATTTCATTTTAAAGTAATGCGTTCTGCATTCTGAATTGCAGACTGTATTCTGCATTTGGGCCTGTTATAATGTCGAATTCCTCACAAACATTAAATCCTGTAATACAGTGGTTCCTCGTTAATCGCGGGAGTTCCGTTCTAAAAATAATAAGCCGCAATAGGCGAAATCCGCGAAGTAGGATTACTTCTTTATTTTTAGCTTTATTTTTTTATAATTATTATATAGATGATTTGAGGCTGTAACTCCCCCCGCCCACAAATACAGCTTCAGAGTCACACAGCTAGCGAACGAAGATTTATGTAAATTTTACATGCTGAACGCATTCTGTAGATGGAGACACGACACAGAGGATATTGATTGACAATGTTATACAGTCCCGTAGCCTATTAGGGGGCATAGCACAATGCTCTGTCCCGTTATAGCAAGGGACCACTGTATAATGTAAAATAATATGATGTAATTTAATGTAATATTATAATGTTTTATTTCTAGATTTCTTTTTTTCTTGGAGGTGGGGGTTTCTGCATGTTGTGATGACTGTAATATTATTAATAATAATGATAATAATAATAATAACAACAACAACAATAATAAGAGCCCTTTTGTAGAACTAGTAGCCAGGGCAGCTACAGGCTGGATATTCTATTGGTAGGCAGTAACACATAAAGGTAAGTGTGTATGCTTTTTTATGGCTCGAGTCAATGTACCATGGTTTTTGCAAACATTTAATCGGGCCATTTTGTGTCAAGTGGCTCAAGTGACTCGAGAGCTCATATTACCGAGTGACTCAGAATGATCCGAATCCCTCAAATAATCCGAGTCAAGCATAACTAGTGATTGGTGACTGGTTGGAGAAATGGCGACGATGCCTTGTGTCCTGATTGGGCAGTGGTTGGTCATGGGAGGGGTGTCCCTTTTAAATGGGCCAAAATCAAAGGTTTCTGGTGCGATGTGCTGGAGCCCTGAAGTGAAGGATATCTTCACTAAACATTCCCTTCCAAATGACCAGTCTGCGCGGAATTACTTTACTTCGTCACCCACTACTGCCGTGCTTGAAGTAAAAGACTACCTTACTACAATGAACTCAAGAACTAACCGATGCGGAGCTATTCGCCGGTGGAGCGGCGGCTTGAGCTGGTCCTGGAATGCAACGAGTCCCGGCTTTCCTTCCAGATTCACCAGTCCAGGCCAGCCTGCCTTCTTTTATAAGTGAAATTATATCCCTAGACAAACGTGACCGTGACGATACGCTCCTGATTTCTTGGGCTTCAGCTTCATGTACTTCCATTGCTTTCTTCGCAAATTTGGAGTGAAAGGACAGTTCGTATTAGTACACCAGTGCCTATACATCTCATTACCTTAATAGCTGGCTACATACCAAGGCAGCCGTGTAACACGTCGACCTCCAGTTCTCTATTATGCGAGTCTGGATGAATTGCAGAGGCAAGCTGTTCACTAGTGATGTGCGGATCGATACTGAAATATCGATACCTCAAATACCAGATCTCTATGCTTTAAGATCGATCCTCAAATCAAAATATCGATACTTCAGTTATTTGAGGTTATGTATATCATTAACAGGAACACAGTGGAAAATAACTGAACTATTGAGATTTTGGATAAATTACAGGCAGTTGGCGGGAACTACTTTTTCTTCCGCCTGTGTAAGAGCGTAATGCGGAAGCACAGCTGCAAGCTGCTCGCTCACTCACAGTCAGTCACTCACTATGGCGGAACGTAAACGAAGTCATGTGTGGAGCTATTTCAGCTCCACAAATAGCCAAGAGGCAGTGTGCGACGTGTGTAGGAAAATAGTTAAGAGTTGTGGCAACACAACAAATCTGGTTAAACACCTGAGGTTAAACCACAGCACAAAATACGAGGCGTTTACAATGAGGCAGACAGAAGAGGAGAGCGCAGTGTCAGGTGGTACTGTGGGTAGGGCAAGACAGACGTGTCTGGCGGAGTCCTTCGGTACTGCAGGCAGGCACTATCCAGGTGGAGAGGCAAACTATCCAGGTCTGTGAGCAAACTGAGGCTGTGACAACAACCCTCTGCCTTTTAGGGAGGAATGCATTGTGCTAAAATGAGGAAGAATTATCCAACATCAAGCAAACAGTTGAGACACTTCGGCCATTTGAAGAAGTGACACGGGAAGTTTCCGCTGAAAAGTATGTTTCAGTCTCCAAAGTAATTCCGCTCGTGTCACTCATTCACAGGGCTGTAGCAGCATGTGAGCGTCAAGGCATCTCCCTCGCCACACAACTGGCACAGCAGTGTCAGCGCAGATTCAGGGGTATTGAGAGCATTCACTGTCTAGCTGCCAGTACATTTCTGGATGTTAGGTTTAAACATCTTGGATTTCGAGACAAAGGCAATGTGGAAGTAATGAAAAAAACGTCTCATCTCCGAAATGCTGGAAGTCTATCAGACAGGAAAGGCATCTCCCACTCCAGCCACAAGCTCAGCAGCTACTATTAGCTCTACCTCAGGGCCTTCTGCCTCAGGCCCTTCTACTTCAGGGCCGAACCAGAGTTCTGCTCCTTCAGGTTCAGCTGTATCAAAAAGGAGGCATATGGACTGATTTTGACAGGCAGGATTTGTCAGGACAACATCACCGGTCAGCTGCCAGTGATGTGCTCATTGAAGTATGCCGGTACTCAGAAGAAAAAGTGATTCCCTGCGATAGGGATGCACTGGTTTGGTGGCAAGAACACGAACCAACCTTCCCGGCCCTGAGCAAACTAGCAGTGAGATACCTGGGAATTACTGCCACTTCTGTACCGGCAGAGAGAGTCTTTTCAAAGGCAGGGGAGGTTCTTAGCAAAAAGCGGAACAGACTAAAGGGGAAGAGAGTAAATATGCTATTGTTCCTTAACAAAAACTTGTGAATGAGGGAAAGTGTCAATGTTTGATGCTTTTCTTGAAGTATTATTTACATGTTCAATATTTTCATGTTGACATATTCATATATTGTGAATTAATTAAATTATTAAACAATAATTTATTTTACTGGTTTTATTATTTTACATATTTTCTTTTTTTCTAGAGCTTGAAACAACATTTTCACATATTTTATGTGAATGTGTCCTCTTTGTTTTTTTCTGTTGTTGTATTTGCTTGGCTATATTGTGAAGAAGGCTGCTACCTCAAAATACTTCCGAGTTTGAAATGGATAAAATAAATTACATTGATGTCTTGTATTCTTCGTGATGCTATGATTTGTAATACACTACTTTTTTTTAGATTTACGTGACGCATTAGGTGTATTTGCACAAAGTATCCGTATCGGATCAGTATCGCCGATTCCAGCATGAATTTTACTCAGAATCGGATCGGAAAGGAAACTGGTGGCATCGAACATCACTACTGTTCACTTGCATCCTGCTGCTGCAGAAGGAAGGCTTGCGAAATCCATAGATATATGATTTTTCTTATTATACCGAAAAGTCGCTTGTAATAATGTGTTGTCGCTGGCCATAGCCAGAGACACAGTGATATGTTTCGGCCAATCGATGTGTTTTTCATGAACGGTCACATCGTTAGACGCAATGTTAATTAGCAAGCTAACTACTTTCCTGCAAGATGACGAACGTTACGAACAACGATAGCATAAAACTTGCTTCCAGTCCATTTAACTTGACCAGATTGCGATTAGTTTCGCACGTCTGTTTTTATGTGGTAACGCTATGCTTGCAGCAAGATGCGTCTCTCTCCCGCAGCTTAGTGCACCCCTGCGATTCATGAACCGATGTGTTTGTTACCCGGCAACCCTTATATGTTGCAGCAACTAAGGTAGAAGAGAAGTATGGGCACTGATGTATTGATATATAAGCGGTCCCTTTATTCTAAAATAGTGAAAAAAAGCCACGGAAGTAGCTACTTATGCAGCCCTGGTGGACAGGACTGTATGAACCTGCAAAAGATAGCACGCAGATAATCTGTCCAACTATTGAATGATTGAGCGTAAGTACGCGGTTTAAGTGGAAGCAGGTATAATCCAAGCGTACGCGGGGGCTAACTGAGTGCGAGGGCAGGTTCATTGCAATTTTAGTCTAACGATGTTACAGTTCATGAAAAACACATCGATTAGCCGTAACATATCATCTGGCTATGGCCTGCGACAACATATTATTAAAAGCGACTTTATGGTACAATACGAGAAATCATAGATCGATGGATATTGCAAGCCGTTCTTCTGCAGCAGCAGAATGCAAGCGAACAGGATGAATCTGACCCTCTCTTAGCTCTAACTGTTTCTATCTGTCCTTCTACTCCAAATTCATGAAGAAAGTAATGGGAGTACATGAAGCTCAAAAGAGCAGGAGCGTATGAACCTTGTTTGTAACCGACTAAACTACAAAACAGATGATGCGCAGATAACCAGTCCGAAGATCAACAGATCTGGGTGTAAAGCTCACGATTTTAGTGGAAGCAGCGCTAATCCAAGCGCACACAGAGGTAATTGAGTGCGAGAGTAAAACTTTAGCTATAATCTCAATCAAACTCCGCAATGTCCAGGGGGTCGTCCATGCACAGTCAGTAGCTCCAATCTATAAGTTGCTATTTGTGTATTAACATAAACGCACGTGCAGCAGCAGTTTCACCCTGATTGATAACCAACGAGATCGCTTGTATTTGTTAATATCCATTCCGTACCAAATTGTGGAAGAAGTCCCGCCTTCTCACCGACATGCCACACCCACAGGCCACACCCAACTAGGGAGGGTAGTTTCTTTTTAAATTTGTTAGAAAAAGTGCATGGGACCTCAAAAACGAAAATGCAAAGCCAGGCTGGGCAGTCTGTCACGAAAATGAAAAAGAAAAGTGGCGAACTGATTAGCGATTTAATTATGTGACAGATATTGCGTATGCTTCTTGAAAAAGAAAAAGCATTTCTGAGAATTTATTTGCTTTCTGAGATTAGCGTTTTCTATTTAGTTTTGTTAGAGATATTGCACGGCACGTCTTGCAAATGAAAATAGTGCCTACATGGACTTGAAAATGCAAACGCAAAGTGGAGGATTACTTAAACATTTTCGTGATGGTACAAATAATGCGCGTGCTTCTCGAAAATGAAAAAGCATTTCCAAGAATGTATTTGCTTTATGCAATTAGCATTTTCATTTTCGTTAGTGATATTGCGGGGCACTTCTCGAAAATGCAAATGTAAATGAGGAATGTATTTTCATTTTCCAATTGTAATAAAAATTGCATGCATGGACTTGAAAGTGGACGATTACATTTGCATTTACATTATGATACATATAATGCTCTTCTATCTTGAAAATGAAAATGCATTTCTGACATTGCATTTTCATTTTAATTTTGTTAACTATATGCTTCCATAGAGTAGGGCCCAATGATTTCTGCGAGCAGGGAATCGCGGACGGAATCGCAGAATTGGCCAATACAAACGGAATCTATTGTTAAACGTGGAATTTTGTGGAAATGGACATGATTTGACTGAAATGCTGTTCGTAAAGCCATGTTTCCACCGTACCCTAAACAAAATATGTGTGCGCCCAGAAGACATTCAAAGTCAATGAGAAAATCCGAATGCACGCGAAAATGTGAGAAGCTTTTGTCAAATTCACCTGCTTGAACAACACGTCTCTTTAGTGCTTTTTGTTGTTGTAGACGACACCACTGATGCCAGGGATAGCCTTGTCCTTCGTCATCTTTTGATAACTTAACAACAAATAGCCTGCATCATTTCTTTTCACAGTCTTCTTAGGGAATTGTGTTCCTGCAAATTATGACGTAATGTCGTCCCCCAGCTGTGAAATAACCGCTGATGCATCGTTGGGTCAGTTTGTTCATGTTTAATCTTTACTGTAGAACAATTTGTTGTACACAGTATTGGGATTACTACACAGAAGTTTGTGTAGAAAAATTCAGATGATCAATGGGGGAAACTGAGTGTCATTACTGCTGCTCTCATTCATTTATATATACTCACAATAAGATCATAACTGATGAAAAGGGGGCAGTCAGAATAATACATGTCAGTACAGCCATTGTCTGCCATTGACTGTAGTTTACACTTCATTTCGAGACAATTTTACTTTGTAGTATTATTTTAGGTTAAAAAAATGTTATTCTTTCATCACAGAGCAATGTTATATTGCATTATTATTGCAGTACTTTTTCTGACTTTAAAGGGTACTAAACATGCTTCTTTTAATTCATATTAATTAGGGCCCGGGAGGGCCCTATTGAAATCGCACTGTTTATTATTATTATTATTATTTTTTATTTTTTTTATTATTCTGCCGATTTTTCAAAGGCCAATTTCGCCCCTTTCCCAATTGTGAAAACGCGTATAACTTTCCCCATTCGTCCGGCCGGATCCGAAATTCGATATTTTTGGGCGGTCGCACAAGTTCGACCCCAATTGTCGAAATAGCGCCCCCTAAACACGTTTCAAAATTCCCATAGGGAAATTCGGTTTTTTTGTCGTAGTTAGACGAAATTCATTTTTATGTGCTTTGTAACAAGGCATAAAAAAAACTTTATTGGAGCCACGCCCTAAACCCAACAGGAAGTCGGCCATTTTGATTTGAATTTTTGAATTTTAAAACGAACTCCTCCTAGGGATTTCGCCGGATCGGCTTCAAATTTGGTACACATCATTGAGAGACCAAGCTGATTTAAAGTTGTGCTCTGCAGATCTGTAGGTCAATGGGCGTGGCTGCTAGGGCGTGACAAATTATAGTGACTTGAGGAAAAAATTTCACAATGCTCTCACACCCAAATACTTGATTGTAGAAGCTTCAAACTTGCTGAACATGATAAGCGCGCCGCCGGGAACACCCTGATTATTAACTTCCCACTTTTCTAATAGCGCCCCCCTGTGGTAACAGGAAGTGACCACTCGTTACTTCCACTTGTACTGATGACACATTGTTGAACCCATCAACTTCATTTTACTTTTGAAACATGCAGAACAAGTTACTGAAGCTACTTTATGAACGCTGTATAGCTACGAGTAATGGCGTCCGTGTGGCACAGCGGCGACTTTGGATCCCTCGCCATGAAAATATGTTTGGGATTCCCAATGCTCTCACGCCCACATACTTGATTGTAGTAGCTTCAAACTTGCTCTACATGATGATTGCTCCGCCCTGAACGTCCAGATGCATTAACTTTCCACTTTGCTACTAGCGCCCCCCTATGGTAATAGGAAGTGACCACTTATTGCTTTCACTTGTACTGAGGACACATACTTTATCACATCAACCACATTCCACTTCTATTACATGCTGAACAAATTGGTGAAGCTACGCTATGAATGCTGTGAAGCTACACATAATGGCGTCCGTGTGGTGACGCGGCGACTATCCATCCCTCGCCATGAAAATACGTTTGGGTTTTTGATGTCTTTAATAAACTTGTATTATCATAAAAATTGAAAAACAAGTCAAGGGTAGCAAGCTCTCACATCTGTTTGGGGCTTTGCCCATGAGGGCAGCAAAAAGCCTCGATAGCGCCCCCTTGAAATTTTCAAAAACCCCTCCCCATAGGGGTTTTTTTGGAGTAGAACAATGAAAATTGGTACACATGTGTATTTGGTCACGACGCAAAAAAAAGTCTCTGGCATCATTTGTCTACTCCAAACAGGAAGTCGGCCATTTTGAATTTAACGTGTCATTTTTGCTTGATTTCCACATATTGTATTTTAACGCACTCCTCCTAGAGATTTCATCCAATCAAAACCAAATTTATTACAAAACATTGAGAGACTATGCTGATCAAAAGTTGTGCTCTGCAGGTCAGTGGGCGTGGCTACTAAGAGGAAGTGATCAGTTTTTACTTTCACTTGTACTGATGACATATAATTGAACCCATCAACTTTTTTCCCCCTGTACAACATGTAGAAGAAGTTGCTTAAACTACCTTACGAATACTGTGATGCTACGAGTAATGGTGTCTGTGTGGCGATGCGGTGACAATGGATCCCTCGCCATGAAAATATGCTTGTGTTTTTGATGTTCTTAATGAATTCGTATCTTCATGGAAATTAATATGCCGGTCAAGGATGGGAAGCTCTTACATCTGATTGGGGCTTTTCCCATGAGGGCAGCAAAATGCCTCGATAGCGCCCCCTTGAAATTTTCAAAAACCCCTCCCCATAGGAGTTTTTCTGGAGTAGAAAGACGAAAATTAGTACACGTGTATTTGGCCAAGACGCACAAAAAAGTCATTGACATCATTTGTCTACTCCAAACAGGAAGTCGGCCATTTTGATTTTAACGTGCCATTTTTGCCTGATTTCCACATATTGTATTTTAACGCACTCCTAGAGATTTCATCCATTCAAAACCAGATGCATTAATAAACATTGAAAGACCATGCTGATCAAAAGTTGTGCTCTGCAGGTCTGTAGGTCAGTGGGCGTGGCCGCTAACAGGAAGTGACCAGTTTTTACTTTCACTTGTACTGATGACACATAGTTGAACCCATCAACTTTATTCCCCCTGTACAACATGTAGAAGAAGTTGCTTAAACTACCTTACGAATGCTTTGATGCTTCGAGAAATGGCGTCCATGTGGCGATGCGGTGACAATGGATCCCTCGCCATGAAAATACGTTTGTGTTTTTGATGTTCTTAATGAACTCGTATCATCATGGAAATTGATATGCCGGTCAAGGGTGGGAAGCTCTCACATCTGATTGGGGCGGTGCCCATGAGGGCAGCAAAATGCCTCGATAGCGCCCCCTTGGTATTTTGAAAAACCCCTCCCCTTAGGGATTTTTTTGGAATTAGAAAATGAAAATTGGTACACATGTGTATGTTGCCAATGTGAACAAAAAAGTCTCTGGGACCATGGATGAATTCCATACAGGTAGTCAGCCATTTTGATTTTAATGTGTCATTTTGGCCCGATTTCCACATATTGCATATTAACGAACTCCTCCTAGCGATTCTGTCCAATAAACCTAATATTTATTTCAGATCATCAAGAGACCATGCTGATCAAAACTAGTGCTCTGCATGTCTGTCGCTAAATGGACCTGGCCGCCATGGTGTCCCCATTTCAGATGCCTCGCCAAACACATTCGAGCTGCTCTCTCTCCCTCATACTTCATCCAAATGGATTCAAAATTCCTGTTTGTAGTGAAATCCCCACCCTGAACGCCTCGATGTGCTGCTACACAATCTAGCTCGTCATGCCCCCTTATGAAAACAGAGAATGCCACATTTTACGTAGAAACTGGCCGATTTGCTCAAAACTTCACTTTTGTGCTTAGGGTCTGCCCCTGAATGCACCTGCCCAAATTTGGTTACACTCTGAGCGCCTTCTGGTGGATGAAGTATCAACCTATCATAACTCCTTCAGCTTGGCCCGATTCACTCGACACTTTCTCTCAGGTTGGGGCCGGCACTTGACCTGTTCAGTGGTCGAGAGTGCACAGCTGCACCCGTGATGATCTCACCACAACCCCAACGTGCGCATGGGGGCGAGGGCCCGTTCAACGCTGCTTGCAGCTTTAATTATCATTATTATTCCTCCGACATTTCAAGGGCCAATTTCGCCCCTTTCCCAACAGTGAAAACGCGTCTAACTTTCCACATACGTCCGACCTCATCTATAATTTGATATTTTCGTGCAATCGCGCAGGTGCGACCCCAAATGCCGAAAAAGCGCCCCCTAAACATGTTTCAAAATTCCCATAGGGAAATTCGGTTACTTTGTCGTAGGCCGACGAAATTCAGTAGTTATGTGCTTTGTAACTAGGCATACAAAAAACTTCATTAGAGCCACGCCCTAAACCCAACAGGAAGTCGGCCATTTTGATTTAAATTTTTGAATTTTAAAACGAACTCCTCCTAGGGATTTCGCCCAATCAACTTCAAATTTGGAAGAGATTATTGTGAGACCTATGTAGAACATGTAGAAGAAGTTTCTTAAGCTACCTTACGAATGCTGTGATGCTTCGAGTAATGGCGTCCGGGTGGCGATGCGGTGAGAATGGATCCCTCGCCATGAAAATAAGTTTGGCTTTTTGATGCCTTTAATAAACTTGTTTCATCATAAAAATTGATCAACAGGTCAAGGGTGGCGGGCTCTCACATTGTATAGGGAATTTGCCCTTGAGGGCAGCAAAATGCCTCGATAGCGCCCCCTTGAAATTTTCAAAAACCCCAACCCATAGGAGTTTTTTTGGAGTAGGAAAATGAAAATTGATACACATGTGTATTTGGCCAAGACGCACAAAAAAGTCTCTGGCATCATTGGTCTACTCCAAACAGGAAGTCAGCCATTTTGATTTGAATGGTCATTTTTGCCTGATTTCCACATATTGTATTTTAACGCACTCCTCCCAGAGATTTCATCCATTCAAAATCAGATTTATTATGAAACATTGAGAGACCATGTTGCACCCATCAGGATCTCACCACAACCCCAACGTGCGCATGGGGGCGCGGGCCCGTTCAACGCTGCTTGCAGCTTTAATTTATATTATAATTATGGTTGTCCATGCTCAACCTCTGAAAAGTTTCAAAACATAAGATTCAGGGATTTTGCGGTAATCCAAGAACTTTATTTTTTGAGTGTGATTGGCTCTCTGAACAGCTCCTCCCGAGATCTCGATAAAACCTGACGTCAGGTCGTGCCGTCCAATTAGTACAGACCTAACCAGAGCCAACCACTGCACTGGACCTGCCCACAACGGAAACTATTCTAGCTGGCACTAACAACGGCAGTTCATACTATGCATTAGTAGCGTCATTGCCATTGATTGAATACTAAATTCTTTCCAGTAAAAGAGATTGATTCGCTAGCTCCACGTAAGCAACGGTTCACGCAAACAGAACTTATGGTGTGTAAAACCTGTATTATGTTCATGACATAACTGGAGTTCTGTCTAGCTCTCGCACGCTATCCATAATGCGCCCATTTTCCGCGAGGAAAAGCTAGTTATTCCAAAGCAATAAGTAAACCATTACCACGGGCAATTTCGGAAAAGGCTGTTTAGCTTGGAGCTTTCGCCCCTCTGTCATATACCAGCGCGGGGGCTGTTCATTTCTCCACGCTAACAACACACCACAGCTAAGCGCACGAATCAGCAGGTCCTTATACACACCGAAACAGTCCATAAGATGTTGGTCCACTTGTAGCTGCCCCTCACTGTCCATTTTTCCCTCTAAACTCAGACCCACTGGATTTCTATGGTCTCCGGTCTACAATTGGGCATATAGACCTGTTCTACAAATGGGTCTATATGGGGTGGATTCTAGCTTCCCCTGCATCCTAGCTAGGATTACTAAAACCGCTGTACTCACCAACTGTTGCTGTAGCAAACTGTAGCTAATAGCAAATTCTTGCTTGAGCTGCCAGACTTTTGCACTGCGTCCTCCACTTTCGCCGTTGCGTTTATTAGAACAAGTTAATTTCATTAGATCTATATACATGTCCTGCATTTTATAGCAGAATTTCCCAGCTGAATTCCTTGGCTCAGATGGCAGACGCGTCTCACGTTTCACTGTGACACTGCCTCGATCTGCCTTCCTCAGAGCTGGCCAGTCAGAAGAAAGTGGGCACAAAGGGGAGTGGGGGCAATAGCGGAAGGGCCACCCAGTGAGGCGTTCTAGGCAGAGACTACTAAGGACGACAAATGGGGTTTTTTGAGGATAGCAGTACGAGTGAAATTAGTACCCTTTTTTTACTTTGCACGATCAGGAGTACTAGGGGAGTCAAAGCCCAAAATATAAACTTGGAAAAATAGCATATTAGGTCCCCTTTAAGTACTGAGGAAAATTGAGCATTGTGTCAACTAATTTAAGGTTATTTCTATTTAATTAATTCATTAACATAAATAAAAATCTTTCTTGGTAAAATTGGTGTAATTGGTAAAAAAAAAACAGAATTAAAAGAAATTAAAACTGAAAAAAATTGAGTTTGGAAAAAAAAAAACCCATTTCATCGGGCCCTAGTGGAGGAAGTCTTCCCGAAAGCAAAAATCTTTTAGTGGCACAAAACTACAAAATTTTGCAACACTCCCTGGACATGAAAATTTCCTCATTTGAGAGAGCCTGAGTTTGCGCTTATTAGGTCAGCATAAGTGTTAACAATTTTTATCAAGTAGTATGTGTCATGTATGGTGGTTGACAGGGGTAAATTCACTGCAATGGCCAAAAACATCTCCAATTGGAGAAACGCGCTGCAATAACAGAAAAGATGCAAATTCAAAAACATGCAAACTGTAAAAGCAAATGCAAAAGAAAAACACTGCATATCCATGTCAACACATAAGCGCTGCAATGGCTCAAAACATCTCCACTTGGAGAAATGGGTTGCAAAAACAGAAACGATGCTGTTTTGGCCCCAATTTGTTATTACAATTTACTACACAACAGCAACAGCAAGGGATGACAGACACAATTTAAAACTTAAACAAATTTAATTAACAGACAAAGACTAACACTAACCTACAACTAAAGACCAAGATTGAATAAATACAAAAAAACAGAAATATTTACAGTCCCTTTTGTTGGGGTGGCTTGGTGATGTCCTGGGTAAGGAAAAAAAAATGCTCTAACACAGGCGAAAATCCACAAAAGAAACTTCACAGGTCTTGAACAGAAATGACAGGTCTGGTCACATGTATCCTTCTCCTTGCAATTTCTCCCACCCACATTTGGGCGGCATGGTGGCATAGTGGTTAGCACTACTGCCTCACAGCAAGAAGGCCGTGGGTTCGAATCCGGCCTGGGGCCTTTCTGTGTGGAGTTTGCATGTTCTCCCCGTGTTCGCGTGGGTTTCCTCCGGGTACTCCGGTTTCCCCCACCCATCCAAAACATGCAAAATAGGAACCCTCCCTCCCTCCTGTATGGCTGTGTGTGAATGTTTGGTGGTGGTCGGAGGGGCCGTAGGCGCATACTGGCAGCCACGCTTCCGTCAGTCTGCCCCAGGGCAGCTGTGGCTACAAAAACGTAGTTTACCACCATCAGAGTGTGAATGAATAATGCCTCCATTGTAAAGCGTCTTTGAGTGTCCAAAAAAGCGCTATATAAAATTGATGCATTATTATTATTATTATTTAGACCTCTTTTTTTTAATTTTCGGGGACTTGCCCCAGACATGTCCAGGACATGTCTAAACATAATCCCAGTCTGAGCTGAATAAAAAAAAAAGGTAAATACTGCCATCCAGTGGCCTATATTCACAGTACACGTGATATATATATACATATTCAAACACGGGATAAGCAATCAGCAATTACATTGTCTGTACCCTTCACATGCTTAATTTCCAAGTCAAACTCCTGTAAAATCAAACTCCAATTCAACAATCTCCGATTCTTGTTTTTCATCTTACTCAAAAACATTAACAGATTGTGGTCAGTGTACACAATCATTGGCTTTTCCCCTGTACAAACATAAACCTCAAAGTGTTGTAAAGAAAGGACCAGAGCCAACAGTTCCTTCTCTATTGTGGAATAGTTCCTTTGGTGGCGACTGAACTTCCTGGAGAAGTATGCCACGGGATGCTCAATGTCATCAGAGTCACTTCTCTGTAGGAGCACAGATCCACAAGCTTGGTCGCTAGCATCGACCGCGATGGAGAACGGTTTGTTGAAGTCAGGAGATTTGAGCACAGGGAAGTGACACAGCAGAGACTTCAGGCGATCGAAGGCTCTCTGGCATGCATCATCCCAAGTGAACTTTACGCCTTTCTTCAGTTGGTTAGTTAGGCTGAGAGCAATCTCAGCAAAGTTCTTGCAGAACTTGCGGTAGTACCCGATCTTTCCAAGGAAGCGGCGCAAAGCTTTTTTGTTGTCAGGAACTGGAAAGTCCGTGATGGCTTGGACTTTAGCATTTCTGGGTGCCACCTTACCCTGGCCTATGACGTAGCCAAGATAGGTGACAGTAGCACAACCAAAGTCACTCTTGCTGAGGTTAACAGTCAGGTTAGCCTGGGTCAGGCGCTGGAACAACGTGTCTACATCTTTTAGATGTTCTTCCCAGGAGTCACTCCATGTGATCAGGTCGTCTATGTACGCACCCGTGTGTGGCAATCCGGCGATTGTAGACTGTATCATCCTTTGGAACGTGGCTGGGGCATTTTTCATGCCAAAGGGTAGGACTTCATACTGGTACAATCCAGATGATGTGGCAAAAGCAGAGATGCTCTTGGCCCTCTCAGTTAAAGGCACACACCAATAACCCTTCAATAAATCAATCTTGGTCAGAAACTTTGCTTACCCTACTCTATCGATACAATCATCAATCCTAGGTATTGGAAACACATCAGTTCTAGTTACAGCATTGACTTTGCGATAATCTGTACAGAATCTAGTATATCCATCAGGTTTTGGAACTAGTACACAGGGTGAACTCCAATCGGAGTTGGAGGGTCTGATAATATCATGTTCTAACATGTACTCAACCTCTTTCTCAGCAATCTTTCTCTTTTCAGGATTCATCCGGTACGGATGCTGTTTTATTGGTTTGGCATCACCAACATCGACATCATGAGAGGCTATAGAAACTCTCTTTGGAACATCAGGAAACAGATCCTCATATTTCTTGATCAACCTCTCAAACTGATCTCTCTGTGAGGGTTCTAAGTGCTGGAGTTTTACATCAAGATTTTGCAACACTTCAGAATTTGACAATTTACATGAAAGAACTTCAGCTTTAATTCTAGGTTCATCACCTTGAAACTCCCCCTCATCTTCACAAATCTCGGCCATAGGAGAATCTAAAGTGACAGCTGCAACCCTAGCATTTCTGTCATGATAAGGCTTCAGCATGTTAATGTGACACAATTGTTTTGGTTTTCTCCTATCTGGAGTCTTCACAATGTAATTGAGATCATTGAGTTTTGTCAGAATTTCATAAGGACCATGAAATCTTGCCTGCAATGGATTGGACTGCAAGGGAAACAATACAAGGACCTTGTCTCCTGGTTTAAACTCACGGCTTCTAGCCTTATGATCATACCAAGTTTTCATTTTTCCCTGATTTGATTTCAAGTTCTCTTTGGCTAGGTCACAAGCTGCACGCAATCTTTCCTTGAACTTGCTAACATAGTCTAACAGACTGATATGCGGTTCTTTCTCTTGCCATTGTTCACACAACAATAGCAAAGGTCCTCTCACTTCATGACCAAACACTAGCTCAAATGGACTGAATCCAGTAGACTCCTGCACTGCTTCTCTAGCTGCAAACAACAACAAATGAACACCTTCATCCCAGTCTTTCTCATGGTCATAACAATAAGTCCTCATCATTGTCTTGAGAGTGGAATGAAACCGCTCTAAGGCACCCTGACTTTCTGGATGATAGGCACTAGAAAGAATCTGCTTTGCACCTAGTTCATACACAACCTGCTGAAACAAACCAGAAGTGAAATTGCTACCTTGGTCTGACTGAATTTCCCTGGGAAGGCCAAACAACGTGAAGAACTTTATCAAAGCCTTTGAGATTGCAGTTGGCTTGATGTTGCGTAGAGGTATGGCTTCAGGGAATCTGGTAGATGCACACATGATTGTCAACAAGTACTGATTTCCAGATCTAGTCTTGGGTAATGGACCAACACAATCAACAATGACCTTAGAGAAGGGCTCTCCAAATGCTGGGATAGGCTGCAATGGAGCTACAGGTAGGTCTAACTGGTGTTTTCCAACTACTTGACAAGTGTGACAGGTTTTGCAAAAGTTGGAAACGTCTTTCCGAAGCCCAGGCCAAAAGAAGTGTTTCATGATCTTATCAACAGTCTTGTTAACACCAAGATGACCTCCTAAAGGTAAACTATGAGCCATTGTTAAGATCTCATTCCTGTAGACCTTCGGAACAACAATTTGCCTGACCACTGCCCAATCTGCATTGGCAGGGATATCAGGAGGGCGCCACTTCCGCATCAACACACCATCCTTGAGATAATACCCAACTGGAACTGCGTCTATTTCTTTATCAGGAAGGGCCCTCCTCTTTAGTACACAAATTTCAGGATCATTAGATTGCTCCTCAATCAACCGCTTTCTGGACAGAGACAAGTCTCCAGACACATCAGAATCACCAGACCCTTCCGGCTGGCTGAATAGAGAACTGATAAAAGTATCTGATAAGTCCTCAAACGGAGAAACCATAGTTGGCCAATCAGAGTCATGAGGCGAACCACCTGAGTCCTGACTATTCAATGTGCTGGACGGCACCACAACATCTTCTTCTTGAGCCTTCTTAGCCATAGCACGAGTCACTGCGCAAGAAGGATACAGAGATGGGTCCTCATCCCCATCTTCAGTGCTCGGCTGTGAAGTAAGATGTACAGGGGGAACTACTTTGCCCCCAGCCAGGTCATTGCCTAGCAACAGAGAAACACCCTTTATAGGTAGACTTGACATAAGTCCCACCTTTACCTGTCCTGTAACTAAATCTGACTTCAAGAATATAGAGCGCAGGGGTACAGATACAGTCCTCCCTTCAATACCTTGTACAAGTATGAAATCCCCTGAAGCGGTCTCATCACGTAACTCCAAGGAGTCCATCAACAAAAGTGACTGAGAAGCTCCGGTATCCCTTAAGATATATATGGGGACAGGAGTAGCATGCTCATTCAGAGCCACAAATCCCTCTGACACAAATGGAAGAAATTCCTCCCTCAAGAAGTCAGCTGTATCAGGCTTTTTAGCCCCACAAGAAGCAGGCAATTTAGCAGATTGGTTATCTACTACAGGGGTTTCTAACCTTGTTTTCACAAAGGCATTTGGTTTGGTATCCTTTTCTTTTTCTTTCTTAGCTTTAAGGAACCAACAGTTAGTTGTAACATGACCAGATTTCTTGCAATAACTGCAAACTAGACCACTTTTGTCACTGTCAGCTTTCACACTTTGATCAGACCTGTTACTGGATTTCTGAGCACCATCACCAGATTTGTCTTTGGGTGAGGAATCTTGGGTATCACCGTAACCCTTTTTCTGAAATTGGGACCATCTATTGTTACTGCTAGAATTAAATTTGGATTATGTGTGAGAACATATTCATCTGCAAATTTGGCAGCTGATGGCAAATTCAGTGCTTGCTTCTCATTAAGGTAGGTCTTAACATCATCCTTAACACAGTTCTTGAATTCTTCAACTGAGTTGAAATCATCCTTGACCTCCATAGAAGTACACCGGCGCTCAAAGCAAACCTTCTTCTCATAAGCAAATTCCACATAAGTCTGATTTTCAGATTTCTTCAGACCTCTGAATTTCTGTCGGTAAGCCACTGGAACCAACTCATAAGCTCTCAAAATAACCTTTTTGACAACCTCATAATCAGAGGAATCATCTGCAGACAAAGCCGAATAGGCTTGTTGAGCTTTACTCTTGAGGACCGTTTGCAACATCAGAGGCCAGTGTTCCTTTGGCCACTGGCAACTCTTTGCTACCTTTTCAAAACACTGGAAATAGTTGTCAACATCCTTTTCCGAAAATGGAGGCACCAATTTTACCTCCTGGCTCGCCCGAAATTTATTTTCAGTTTGAATTTTTATTTTTAGTTGCTCCATTTGGAGTCTTTCTTCTCTATCGAATTTCTCTAATTCAAAATCTCTCTGTCTTGCAAATTTTTCTAACTCAAATTCTCTTTGTTTTTCTCTTTCCTCCCTCTCAAATTCTCTTTGTTTCTCTTTTTCCTCCCTTTCTTTTTCTCTTTCCTCCCTTTCTTTCTCTTTTTCCTCCCTTTCTTTTTCTCTTTCCTCCCTTTCAATCTCTAGCATTTTTAATTTAAGTTCCATTTCTATATTTGGATTTTCCACTGGAAACTGTTCCAGATCTCCTGGTGCAAACACATTTTCATCAATGTAATATTCAACTCTCTCTCTAGCCAGTCTTGCTTATCGCATGGCTGGTTTTACCTCTGTCAGCTCCAAATGTCTGCAAATTTCTTGCAGTTCTGTCTTTTTAAAAGACTTCAAAACCTCAACGGTTGGTGATGCCAAAAAATCATCCATTGCTGTTGATCTGTCAATATATTTATATAGGAAAATTCAAAAAAACAATTTTACAATTTGAAATATTAGATTTTTAATAAATGACTCACAAAATGGTCTATCCCGGACCTTGAGCCCCCAATTTGTTATGAAATAGCTATAGTAAGTTTGTTATTGATCGAGCACTCAACCGAGCCACACACACTGAACGCTCCGCATTGTTGGTGAAACAGCCAAAAACTAATGAAGCCACACGGGTCTGCTTCTCTACGGAATTTAACCCGTACGCTGGACAGATTAAAAATATTATCCTTAAACATTGGAGCATCCTTACAAATGAACCGTCTCTAAAAGACATTTCCGCTAATCCCCCTCTCGTATCCTTTCGAAGATCGCGCAACATTAAAGATTATGTAGTACATTGTTTTATGCCTCCTACAATACCCAACACTTGGCTACCGGGCCCACCGACTGGTTTTTTCAGCTGCGGTCACTGTGCCCACTGTTGGAATTCGAACAAAACAAAGTTTTTTTATCATCCCCTCAATGGAACAAAATATGAGATAAAACAATTTATCAACTGCCAATCTACGCACGTGATATATATATGTTGAAATGCCCTTGTGGTTTAATTTATATAGGTCAGACCAAACGGGCACTCAAAGTTCGAATTGGCGAACATAAAACTGCCATTCTCAATAAAAATCTGGACTATGCTATGGCACGTCATTATTTGGAAGCTAATCATGGCTCGGTCTCCTCCTTGAAATTCATAGGGATCGAAAAAGTTACACCATCCACCAGGGGAGGAGATATCATTAATAAACTACTCCGTAGGGAAGCCTTTTGGATTTTCACCCTGAATGCAGCAACTTTTGGAGGAGTGAATGATCCACCCAGCCTATCATGCTTCCTCTAATTTTATTCCTCCTGACTAGGCATGTGGTTTACAATATCAGGAATATATATATAATTTTTTTTTTAAACTTGTAAACATATTTGCAACATTGCCATTGGGGAAATGTCATTTGGTTCCAACTTCTACTCTTTTGATGTTTATTTTGTGTTCAATTCTACTAAAATGATTGAATTTGCGTAATTGCACTTTCCCTTTTTTGGCTGTCAGTCTTATTTGTGTGGGAGGGTATATATATTCCTCCATTTCCTGTGTTCAGATGATTCTGAGGAAGACGCAAGTCGAAACGTCAGTCATCTTTTCCCCTTAATAAACGTGCAGATTTGTAAAGTGTGCTCCAGTGTTTTTACTTTTGGGTAGTCTTTTTGAAGTACCCAGGTAAAAGTTTTTTTTTTTTGAATAAAAAATCTGTTTCTTTCCCATCTCACTGAGCTAGAGTTTAACCGCGAGCATTTGCAGTATACTAACTAGGCTTATGCCGTCCGAGGCGACGGCTGGGGGTATATCCCCGAAAGCCCCCAATCCTCCAATTCCCCCATCCATGAATAGACCTAGAATAGACTTTCATTTGAACTTAATTTCAGGTCAATCGGTCAAATAGTCCTGAAGATATGGCCAAAATGCTAATTTTCCATCACAAAGCGCCACCTGGTGGCAAAATATTGAACCATACAGGTATGATGTCATCATGTGACACGTTGTGAGGTCATGACCTTGCAGTTGCACATAGTTTCATGTCAATTGGAGAAATAGTTCCAAAGATATAGCAAAAATGGTGAATTTTATGTGACAAAGCTCCACCTTGTGTCAAAATTTTGAACCAAACAGGGATACTGTCATCGTGGGACACATCCTCAGGTCATGACCTTTCATTTGCACTTGATTTGAGGTCAATCCGACAAATATTTCCAGAGAAATGATAAAAACAGGGATTTTTCTAGTTTCTGGCCCCTGATGGCCAGTCTAGAAATTGTAAGTTGTCCAAAATCAAATCAGTTCTTCCTCTTTATGATACTTACTTATATGCAAAACTTGGAATTTCTAATTGAAATATTACTGCAATTATCGTGTGAACATGTAAATCAGTGTTTGGCCCCTGGTGGCCAATCTAGAGATCGTAAATTGTCCAAAATCGAATCAGTTCTTCATCTTTATGATACTTACTTATATGCACAACTTGAAATTTGTATTTGAAATATTACTGAAGTTATCGTGGAACAGTGATTTTTTCTGTTTTTGGCCCCTGGTGGCCAATCTAGAAATTGTAAATTGTCCAAAATCTAATCATTTCTTCCTCTTTATGTTACTTACTTATGTGCAAAATTTGGAATTTGTAATTGAAATATTACTGAAGTTATCGCGTTAATACGTCGTGCGGCGGCCAGACCAAAAACATAATATCCCCAAAAACGCCACGCGGCGTTCGGGGATATAAATATAACCATCAGCTAGCTAGGCTTGCCAACTAGCTAGGTAAGCAAGTGAACTAGCGTTAGCGAGCTAGCTAGCGAGCAGTTATATTTGGTATAACATAAATGATCGTGGTTAATAATAATTCCATGCGAAATAATGGAAAATTTTAGTCATTTCTTTTCTATTGAACTCTGTGCACCAAACTTTGAGCTACTATGCTAGTGAACTTTTAAGGTAAGGAAGCGAATTAAGGCTAGGGAGCAGCTATATTTGGTATGACATAAATGCTTGCTGTTCAACTCTAGCTAAGTGAGATCGCAACATAATGAATTTTTTAAATTTATTTATTTTCCATGCACCAAACTGTTGGCTGGCTAGGCTAGCGAACTTGGTAGCTAAGCAGGCAAACTAACTTTAGCTTGGTAGCATAGCGGGCTAGTCTCCCTCAGGACAGAAGTAAAAGCTGTTCTAGTTGGCTCTCCCCATAGCGACGAGGAGCACTTCTGTTGCGTTGATATCTAAATGCAGCGCTTTTCTCTATTGCATTTGTTTTTAAGGTTTGAATGTTTTTGGCTTTGCATCGTTAATGTTTTTGCAGCGCGTTTCTCTGATTGGAGATGATTTTGGTCATTGCAGCGCGTATGTCTTAACATGGATATGCAGCATTTTACTCTTGCATTTGCTTTTACGGTTTGCGTGTTTTTGAATTTGCATTGTTTCTGTTTTTGCAGCGGGTTTCTCTGATTGGAGATGTTTTTGGCCGCTGCAGCACGTTTGCCCCTGTTCGCCACCATAGTTATGATTAAGAACACTGCAGGGAAAAGAATAATGTAAAATAAAGCTGGAATCACTACAAATAAAAGAACATAATTTAACCTTACAATTAGACCAATTTTCTGCACAATAAGGCTTGACCATGTAACCTAAATTCGCTTTCTTTTCAAAGGACCATCAACCCTCAATCCTGCTTGGTTAATTGAAACCAAAATGAACAGCTCTGTCATCAATTCCAGCCTACTGTTCAACAAATCCTCTCCAGGATCCAGTCTTCTACTTGGGGACCCGTATAAAGAATGCATACCAACACTCGGTGGGACTTCGTTTGACTTTGTCATCAAGGTCATCAACCTTGTGGTGGGCTACCCTGCCAACATCATGGTGATGTGGCTGGTGTACAGAAAGAAATCTGACTCCTCCACGTCAGATATTTTCATCTGCAACCTGGCCATCGCCGATGTCTGCTGCTGTGTAATGGTCCCCATCAGCATGCTTTGCACCCTAATGCTGAGATTGAGAAATGACGAGGTCTATCACTTTGTCTTTGGGATCAAAGACGCCACCCCACTCTTCATCACCTGCATTTGTCTGGACCGTTACGTGGCTGTGGTCCATCCCATTGTGTTCACCAGCATTAGTAATAGCAAGATCAGGGTAACTATTACAATGCTTGTTTCGGCGTGCATATTACCTTTTGCTGTCGGCAGGTCATTGATGTTGGAAGCTGCTGATTACATCTTTTTTGGGCTGGTTCTGGCAACCTTCATCATCATGGTTTTCTGCAACGTTTCTATCATGTGGACTTTGAGAAAGTCAGTCTTTGGCAAGGAGAAGATGCACCCCATGAAAAAGAAAGCCCTAAGAACAGTGTCAATCGCTCTGGCCGTCATAGTGTTTAATTACCTGCCCATAGTTGCTGTCTTAAATGTCCTACGTTACTTTTCTTTTCCAGAATACTGCCAGATTCAACATATTGCCTTCATGTTAATGGACATCAGCGCCAGCATTGAGCCACTAATCTACATCTCCAACATGGAGCAGCTGCCGTGCTTCAATAATTTGTCCTGCATCTGCTGCCGAAGCCCTTCTACTGAGCCAGATAAAATAAGCGCATGAGATGTACGCTTGTGATTGTCTCTTAAATTGCATTTACTTCCTGCGTAAGGTCATGAAAATGCATTCATGAAACAAAGGAAGAATATGAATTCAGTACTAAATATTTTTGCTATGATGGTAATTATTGTATTGTAAATCTTTATTGTCCCAGGAGGGCATTTCAGGTGCAGCACATAACACCCACACGTAAAACAAGAGAAATACACAAATACAAAAACACACGGGTTCACAATGCAAGCGTACTGCAAAAAAGAAAAAGCCATGAAGGAAAGCGCTGGTAGAATCTGCCAAGTGAAAGAAAGGAAATCCAACCTATCTGAGTTGATTATTGGCCACAATGGCCTTAGGAGTACAAGAGAGCTGAGCTGTGGAACTCCTGAGCCCAGGCACCCAATAGCGCCGCCCAGAGGGCAGAAGATGAAACTCCTGGTGTAAAGAATGCGATGGGTGAGTGAGGATAGAAGAGGCCTTTCTGACTAAGTGTCTGTTGTAAAGAGAAAGCTGGGGTGCCCCGAAAATTTTAGAGCTGGTATTCACCACTCTGTAATTTGGCTTTACACCTTTCTTTAAGGTTACCAAACCAACTAATTAAAGCAAAAGTTAAAAAGGATTCAAAATAGGATCTTTAAAAAATGGTCAGAACTGGTTTGTCCACATTATCAGAATTACATTTCCTCAAGAGGAACAGTCTTTGCTGTGCTTTGGAGTGGGTGGAGTTCGAGTTTTCCTCCTGCTGCAGTTTGTCATCGATAACTGTGCCCAGATATTTATAGGTTGTAACAATTTCGACAGATTTATTGGCTATAATCGACTGCTGAGGAATTGATGGATTTCTTCAAAAATCAATCAGCATGTCCTTTGTTTTGCTTACATTTATCTTTAAGTAAGCTGCCTCGCACCACTCAACGAAAAAATTCAAGACCCTCCCATGCCCGTCTTCATCATTTTGGAGCAGACTGACAATGACTGTGTCATCAACATATTTTATTATATGCCTAATGTCATAGAGGCTCCTGCAGTCGTCTGTGTACAATATGTACAATAGCAGAGAAAGGATACAGCCCTCAGGAGAGCCTGTAAAGGAGAGCCGCTCGTCAGACAGAACTCCATTAGCTCTTACTCTCTGTGGTCTGTTGGTCAAAAGATCAAGAATCTAACCCACCAAGGAAAGGTCAATATTAAAAAAGACAACAGCTTGTCTGCTAAAATAAGAGGTTGGATTGTATTGAACGCAGATGAAAAATCTGCAAACTGGAGGCGAGCAGGAGTCTTCCCATTTTCGAGGTGGTTATAAAGGAGATGAAGTAAGGTGAGTGTGGCATCTTCCACCCCCTATTTCTCCTGTAAGCAAACTGCATGGGGTCGAGAAGGGCCTCTGTTTTCTCTAGGATGATAGATTTGATAACTTTGTCAAAACATTTAATCAAATGTGACGTGAGAGCAATAGGTCTAAAAATCTCCTTGGCAGACTTATTTTTTGCGATGGGAATAACCTTCAAAGACATCTGATAGACAAAATGGACACTGTCGCACAATTGTCTGGCACAAGACTCAAGGGTTCTACCACTCACGTAATTGGGTCCAGGACTTTTTCTGATATCAGTAGATTTAAAAGAATTAAAAACCATACGCCTCTGAATAAGGATAGGTTCTCCACAGGCCGTGAGTGATCTAATACGGTTATGCACTTTTCTAAAATCCAAATGATCAAATCTCAAATAAAAGTCATTAAGACCATTTGCTAAGTTAAAATCGTTATCAAAGGAACCACGGGGAACACTACCCCCACTCCTCTCTTGAATCCCTGCCATAGTCTTAATTCCCTTCCAAGCAAATTTAAAGGAGAATTCCAGTGTGAAATTGACTTGGGATGTATTGAAACATGATAATGAGTACTAACTTTTGTCGAATACCCCACCTCCGTACGCACACAACATTTAGAAATACAACCCCATTTCCGAAATAGTTGGGACGAAGTTTAAATTGTGAATAAAATCAAAATGCTTTCTGAATGTGACATTCAGATCACAAGAGCCGATATGTTATTTACAATAGAACACAGATAATATTTCAAATGTGGAAACTGAGACATTTTACATTTTTATCCACAAAATGAGCTTAATTCAAATTTTCTGGCTGCAACTGGTCCCAAAATAGTTGGGACACAGGCAAAAAAAGGGCTGAAAAAGCAATGAATGTATCAGAGAATCAGCTAAAAGAACATTTAGCAAGTAATTACATTAACTGGCTTCAGGTGTGTAACATGACTGGCTATAAAAGGGATGTCTTCGAGAAGCTGAGTCTTTCAGAAGTAAAGAAGGCCAGAGGCTCTCCAACCTGTGAGAGCTTGCAAAAAAAAAAATGGAATACTTTAAAAACAATGCTCCTCAGCGTCAAATTGCAAAGGCTTTGAAGGTCTCTTCATCGACAGTGCATAACATCATCAAAAGATTCAGAGAAACTGGAAAAATCTCTGTGCGTAAGGGGCAAGACCAAAGACCTTTACTGGATATCCGAGATGTTCGAGCCCTCAGACGCCACTGCATCACTCACCGGCATGATTCTGTCATTGACATTACTAAATGGGCCCAGGAATACTTCAAGAAACCACTGTCTGTAAACACAGTCCGCCGTGCCATCCACAGATGCCACTTAAAACTCTATCATGCAAAAGGAAGCCATTGTTGAGCATGACCCAGAAGCTCTGTCGTGTTCTGTGGGCCAAGGCTCATTTAAATGGACTGTAGCAAAGTGACAAAGTGTCCTATTCTCAGACGAGTCCAAATTTGACATTCTTCTTAGAAATCATGGGCCTTGTGTCTTCCAGGCAAAAGAGGAGAAAGACCACCCCTCCTGTTATCTGCGTTCAGTTCAAAAGCCAGCATCTCTGATGGTATTGGGATGCATCAGTGCATATGGTGTGGGACACTTGCATGTTTTAAAAAGCACCATGAATGCTGAAAGGTATATAAAGGTTTTAGCGCAACAAATCCTTCCCTCCAGACGAAATCTATGCCAGGGAAGGCCTTGTGTATTTCAGCAGGACAATGTAAATCCACATACTGCAGCTATTACAACAGCATGCCTTCGTAGTAGAAGAGTCCATGTGCTGAACTGGCCTGTCTGCAGTCCTGATCTTTCAATGATTGAGAACATTTGGCGCGTAATTAAATGAAAAGTCCGTCAAAGGAGACCCAAAACTCTCCAGCAGCTGGAAGCCTGTATTAAACAAAAATGGGATCAAATTCCAATGGCTAAACTCAAGTAACTTGTCTCCTCAATGCACAGACGCCTCCACTCTGTGTTAAAAAGAAGAAGGGATGCTACACCGTGGAAAACAGGCCCCTGACCCAACTTTTTTGAGACCCAAAGCAGCCATCAAATTTCAAATGAGCTCATTTTCTGGATAAAAATGTAAAATTTCTCAGTTTGAACATTTGCTACGTTATTTCTGTTCTTTTTTGAATAAAACACTGGCTGGTGTGATTTGAAAGTCATTGTGTTTGAAAGTCAATGACTGTGTCATCAACATATTTTATTATATGCCTAATGTCATAGAGGCTCCTGCAGTCGTCTGTGTACAATATGTACAATAGCAGAGAAAGGATACAGCCCTCAGGAGAGCCTGTAAAGGAGAGCCGCTCGTCAGACAGAACTCCATTAGCTCTTACTCTCTGTGGTCTGTTGGTCAAAAGATCAAGAATCTAACCCACCAAGGAAAGGTCAATATTAAAAAAGACAACAGCTTGTCTGCTAAAATAAGAGGTTGGATTGTATTGAACGCAGATGAAAAATCTGCAAACTGGAGGCGAGCAGGAGTCTTCCCATTTTCGAGGTGGTTATAAAGGAGATGAAGTAAGGTGAGTGTGGCATCTTCCACCCCCTATTTCTCCTGTAAGCAAACTGCATGGGGTCGAGAAGGGCCTCTGTTTTCTCTAGGATGATAGATTTGATAACTTTGTCAAAACATTTAATCAAATGTGACGTGAGAGCAATAGGTCTAAAAATCTCCTTGGCAGACTTATTTTTTGCGATGGGAATAACCTTCAAAGACATCTGATAGACAAAATGGACACTGTCGCACAATTGTCTGGCACAAGACTCAAGGGCTCTACCACTCACGTAATTGGGTCCAGGACTTTTTCTGATATCAGTAGATTTAAAAGAATTAAAAACCATACGCCTCTGAATAAGGATAGGTTCTCCACAGGCCGTGAGTGATCTAATACGGTTATGCACTTTTCTAAAATCCAAATGATCAAATCTCAAATAAAAGTCATTAAGACCATTTGCTAAGTTAAAATCGTTATCAAAGGAACCACGGGGAACACTACCCCCACTCCTCTCTTGAATCCCTGCCATAGTCTTAATTCCCTTCCAAGCAAATTTAAAGGAGAATTCCAGTGTGAAATTGACTTGGGATGTATTGAAACATGATAATGAGTACTAACTTTTGTCGAATACCCCACCTCCGTACGCACACAACATTTAGAAATACAACCCCATTTCCGAAATAGTTGGGACAAAGTTTAAATTGTGAATAAAATCAAAATGCTTTCTGAATGTGACATTCAGATCACAAGAGCCGATATGTTATTTACAATAGAACACAGATAATATTTCAAATGTGGAAACTGAGACATTTTACATTTTTATCCACAAAATGAGCTTAATTCAAATTTTCTGGCTGCAACTGGTCCCAAAATAGTTGGGACACAGGCAAAAAAAGGGCTGAAAAAGCAATGAATGTATCAGAGAATCAGCTAAAAGAACATTTAGCAAGTAATTACATTAACTGGCTTCAGGTGTGTAACATGACTGGCTATAAAAGGGATGTCTTCGAGAAGCTGAGTCTTTCAGAAGTAAAGAAGGCCAGAGGCTCTCCAACCTGTGAGAGCTTGCAAAAAAAAAAATGGAATACTTTAAAAACAATGCTCCTCAGCGTCAAATTGCAAAGGCTTTGAAGGTCTCTTCATCGACAGTGCATAACATCATCAAAAGATTCAGAGAAACTGGAAAAATCTCTGTGCGTAAGGGGCAAGACCAAAGACCTTTACTGGATATCCGAGATGTTCGAGCCCTCAGACGCCACTGCATCACTCACCGGCATGATTCTGTCATTGACATTACTAAATGGGCCCAGGAATACTTCAAGAAACCACTGTCTGTAAACACAGTCCGCCGTGCCATCCACAGATGCCACTTAAAACTCTATCATGCAAAAGGAAGCCATTGTTGAGCATGACCCAGAAGCTCTGTCGTGTTCTGTGGGCCAAGGCTCATTTAAAATGGACTGTAGCAAAGTGACAAAGTGTCCTATTCTCAGACGAGTCCAAATTTGACATTCTTCTTAGAAATCATGGGCCTTGTGTCTTCCAGGCAAAAGAGGAGAAAGACCACCCCTCCTGTTATCTGCGTTCAGTTCAAAAGCCAGCATCTCTGATGGTATTGGGATGCATCAGTGCATATGGTGTGGGACACTTGCATGTTTTAAAAAGCACCATGAATGCTGAAAGGTATATAAAGGTTTTAGCGCAACAAATCCTTCCCTCCAGACGAAATCTATGCCAGGGAAGGCCTTGTGTATTTCAGCAGGACAATGTAAATCCACATACTGCAGCTATTACAACAGCATGCCTTCGTAGTAGAAGAGTCCATGTGCTGAACTGGCCTGTCTGCAGTCCTGATCTTTCAATGATTGAGAACATTTGGCGCGTAATTAAATGAAAAGTCCGTCAAAGGAGACCCAAAACTCTCCAGCAGCTGGAAGCCTGTATTAAACAAAAATGGGATCAAATTCCAATGGCTAAACTCAAGTAACTTGTCTCCTCAATGCACAGACGCCTCCACTCTGTGTTAAAAAGAAGAAGGGATGCTACACCGTGGAAAACAGGCCCCTGACCCAACTTTTTTGAGACCCAAAGCAGCCATCAAATTTCAAATGAGCTCATTTTCTGGATAAAAATGTAAAATTTCTCAGTTTGAACATTTGCTACGTTATTTCTGTTCTTTTTTGAATAAAACACTGGCTGGTGTGATTTGAAAGTCATTGTGTTTTGATTTTATTCACAATTTACACTTCGTCCCAACTATTTCGGAATTGGGGTTGAACAAGGCTTTTTAGCCGAAGCTCCCAACAAGCTTACAATGGTAGTAAATTGGGCATAGCGTTGCCATGCAAAGAAATCGCTATTTTTTCATCATTAACAAGGCTCAAAGTAGCTCCACGCTTCATTGGCAGAATTCCGAGGGCCCTGACATTTAAAATGAGGCACAGAGAACTTTGAAAATGCACCGGTAGGTTATTAAAAAAGACTGTTTATGATTACAATCTGTTCCCCTATCCTTCCTATTCGTCTGTGCTCGTCAATCGACTTATCGTGACTTTCAAGATGGAGGCGACTGGAAACTACCTCAAGGTACTGTTTACATAAACAGTCTTTTTTAATACTCGTTATCATGTTTCAATACACCCCAAATGAATTTCACACCGGAATTCTCCTTTAAGGGTACACAGTACCAAATATGTCATCATTTGTGTCATTGTGCTCTAATTTCTTGGCGCAGCGCAGGGTGGCACAGCGTGGCGTAGCTCACGCAGTGGTAATTTCGTCTGGAGCAACACCATGCACAGCCATTTTGGCAGTTTGGTAGATGGACATGCGCCGAGATGGGTGTGGCGGCGTAGTAGGGGAAGGTGTCACATATTCATCATGACGCAGTGAAAATTTTCTCGATAAAGGCCCCCCCGAACGTGCGTAGAGAGCTTGCCAGCTCCAACCTGGTTTACATTCTGTGCAGTGGTAATTTGGCTGACCGGCGCACAGTGCGCACACGTCACTGAAACCTCACAGGCAGGTTTCCAGAATGTCAGACACATTTCAATGCAATAAATAATTACAGCAACCACTTTTTAAAGTAACTATCTGAATCAGCACATATATTATAGTATCTATATCAATTGTCCTGATGTCAGTCCGAAGAGAGAGAGAGATGTGTGAATGTGGGCGCGTGAGTGCGTGTGTAGGCTATGTAGGTATGTATCCTTCAGCTGTTTTCACACAAGACGCGAAACAAATTTTTTGCACGACTGAATACATTCAAAGTCAATGCAAAGGCACAAATACACGTGTGTAGTCGTGTCTTTGCGTTGACTTTGAATGTAATCTGCCGTGCGAAAAATTCGTTTCACGTCCAGTGTGCAAGCGGCTTCATATTATTTTATTTTATTCTATTATTGTCACTTAGGTTTTATTGTTTTTAGTGGGGGAAAGGAATACAGCCTGATTGCTATGATCTTGTACTGATTTAAGATCACATATTGAAAATAAATGTGTGACGTATCTTGCATTGTTGTCCATGCTTGTTAATCCCAAAAGCAGCAATAGGGTGTAATAATAAGAACACGCTATCCATTGTTTCTCTTACAAATGATGCAGGCAGAAGAAATAAATGAGCAACCGTCGTATTTCATTCCAACTTCATAAGTTGGAATGATCTGACGTAGTTTCATTTTGAAATTCCATTCAAGTTCGCTAATGGTAATAATCATATTCGTAATGCGTAATATAGAGGTAAGCAGAGCAGAAAATATGCCTGAAGCAGCAAAGTAAAATGCAACATTCACTCATCATGCAGATATAGGACAGAGGCTTCTATATTCGAATTTTAAAGGTGAGGAGAGGAGCTCATTTGATTGGTGAAGATTTGACTCGGCTGTGTTAAACCCACTCAGGCCTTCTCTCCTCCGTCATTGCCACTTGCACCGGCAGGAGGGACAGAGGCGGGACAGAAGAGCACTTGCACCAGGCTGCACCGGGCACGAAATTGCAAAATACACCTGGCTACACCCCGTTGGCGCGGCGCTCCCCCCATTTGCCACACCTGTGCCGCGTCTGCGGCATGCAGGTTATATGTCATTGCAGGTTACATCCGGCGGGCACTGGGACCTGGAGCCCAAAAGCAGGAAAATAGGACCCACATGCACAGGCTGATATTATAAGTTCTTTTATTTTTGTAAGTATTAGAAAAAGACAATCAAAAGATCAGGTGAGCAGCAGCACAATACAGCAGGGCTAAAATATCAGAATGAAAGTCTTGAATACTCTGCCTGCTCCTCCACTTCAACGAGCCATACCTGTTGCTCGTTGAAGTGGAGGCGAAGACAGCAGGAGGGGGAGGGACTGCAAGGCAAAACCCTTACAAATATGTTATACTTTTATCATGACCTGTGATATTTCAAGTCCGGTTATACTTCAGCACCACATCAGCGCCAAGCTTGGTAACTACGTTATCAAGCCAGAATTATTTGAAAAATAAGAATAAAAATTGAAAATAGGATCCAGGGTCCTGTAGCGTACCGGCAAGCAGTCTAACAGCGATGATACAAGTTATAAAAATTTCATACGAAGTTTGAAATTTGAATCAATGAAAATCAATGTCAAGGTCACTAAATAAAAGTTTACATACATTTATAAGACCTTCTGTAATGCAATCCGAAGCTCTGAAGCAGTTTTGGTGATACAAGGCATTATAATATGTCAATATGTATTCAATATGTCAATTGTGAACTTTAAAGATCACAGAATTTCAAGTTGTGGTCAGCAAATGGATTTCATTTACGACTTTCTAAATATCTCTATTCGAACCTTGGCTCCATCTGAGAAGCAGGTTTGCTTTGAGCGCTGGTTTACTTCTACGGAGGTCAAGGATGATTTCAACTCACTAAAAGAGATGGTGTTTGTTGAAGAATTCAAGAACTGTGTTAAGGATGATATTAAGACCTACCTTAATGAGAAGCAAGCACTCAATTTGCAATCAGCTGCCAAATTTGCAGATGAATATGTTCTCACACATAATTCTAAATTTCAGTCTACAGGTCTGATCAAAGTGTGAAAGCTGACAGTGACAAAAGTGGTCTAGTTTGCAGTTATTGCAAGAAATCTAGTCATGTTACAACTAACTGTTGGTTCCTTAAAGCTAAGAAAGAAAAAGAAAAGGATACCAAACCAAATGCCTTTCTGAAAACAAGGTTAGAAACCCCTGTAGTAGATGATCGATCGGCTAAATTGCCTGCTTCATGTGGGGCTAAAAAGCCTGATACTGCTGACTTTGTGAGGGAGGAATTTCTTCCAGTTGTGTCAGATGGATTTGTGGCTCTAAATGAGCATTCTCCTCCTGTCCCCATATATATCCTAAGGGATACCAGAGCCTCTCAGTCACTTTTGTTGATGGACTCCTTGGAGGTACGTGATGAGACCGCTTCTGGGGATTTCATACTTGTACAAGGTATTGAAGGGAGGACTGTATCTGTACCCCTGCGCTCTGTATTCTTGTAGTCAGATTAAGTTACAGGACAGGTAAAGGTGGGACTTATGTCAAGTCTACCTATAAAGGGTGTTTCTCTGTTGCTAGGCAATGACCTGGCTGGGGGCAATGTAGTTCCCCCTGTTCATCTTACTTCACAGCTAAGCACTGAAGATGGCGATGAAGACCGATCTCTGTATCCTGCCAGTGCAGTGACTCGTGCTATGGCTAAGAAGGCGAAAGAAGAAGATTGATGTGGTGCCGTCCAGTACATTGAATAGTCATGACTCGGGTGGTTCGCCTCATGACTCTGCTCGGCCTACTATGGTTTCTCCATTTGAGGACTTATCAGATGCTTTTTTCAGTTCTTTGTTCAGCCAACCAGACGGGTTTGGTGATTCTGATGTGTCTGGAGACTTGTCTCTGTCCAGAAAGCGGTTGATTGAAGAGCAAACTAATGATCCTGAAATGTGTGTACTAAAGAGGAGAGCCCTTTCTGATAAAGAAATAGACGCAGTTCCAGTTGGGTATTATCTCAAGGATAGTGTGTTGATGCGGAAGTGGCGCCCTCCTGATATCCCTGCCAATGCAGATTGGGCAGTGGTTAGGCAAATTGTTGTTTCGAAGGTCTACAGGAATGAGATCTTAACAATGGCTCATAGTTTACCTTTAGGAGGTCATCTTGGTGTTAACAAGACTGATGATAAGATCATGAAACGCTTCTTCTGGCCCAGGCTTCAGAAAGACGTTTCCAACTTTTGCAAATCCTGTCACACTTGTCAGGTAGTTGGAAAACACCAGTTAGACCCACCTGTAGCTCCATTGCAGCCTATCCCAGCATTTGGGGAGACCTTCTCTAAGGTCATTGTTGATTGTTTTGGTCCATTACCCAAAACTAGATCTGGAAATCAGTTCTTTTTGACAATCATGTGTGCATCTACTAGATTCCCTGAAGCCATACCTCTACGTAACATCAAGGCAACTGCAATCTCGAAGGCTTTGATAAAGTTCTTCACGTTGTTTGGCCTTCCCAGGGAAATTCAGTCAGACCAAGGTAGCAATTTCACTTCCGGTTTGTTTCAGCAGGTTGTGTATGAACTAGGTGCGAAGCAGATTCTTTCTAGTGCCTATCATCCAGAGAGTCAGGGTGCCTTAGAGCGGTTTCATTCCACTCAAGAAAATTATGAGGACTTATTGTGATGACCATGAGAAAGACTGGGATTAAGTTGTTCATTTGCTGTTGTTTGCAGCTAGAGAAGCAGTGCAGGAGTCTACTGGATTCAGTCCGTTTGAGCTCGTGTTTGGCCATGAAGTGAGAGGACCTTTGCTATTGTTGAGTGAACAATGGCAAGAGGAAGAGCCGCATATCAGTCTGTTAGACTATGTTCAAGTTCAAGGAAAGACTGCGAGCAGCTTGTGACCTAGCCAAAGAGAACTTGAAATCAAGTCAGGGAAAAATGAAAACTTGATATGATCATTAGGCTAGAAGCCGTGAGTTTAAACCAGGAGACAAGGTTCTTGTGTTGCTTCCCTTGCAGTCCAATCCACTGCAGGCTAGATTTCATGGTCCGTATGAAATCCTGGCAAAACTCAATGATCTTAATTACATTGTGAGGACTCCAGATAGGAGAAAGCCAAAACAGTTGTGTCACATTAACATGCTGAAGCCTTATCATGACAGAAATGCTAGGGTTGCAGCTGTCACTTCAGATTCTCCTATGGTTGAGACTTGTAAAGATGTGGGGGGGTTTCAAGATGATGAACCTAGAATTAAAGCTGAAGTTCTTTCATGTAAATTGTCAAATTCTGAAGTGTTGCAAAATCTAGATGTAAAACTCCAGCACTTAGAACCCTCACAGAAAGATCAGTTCGAGGGGTTGATCAAGAAATATGAGGATCTGTTTCCTGATGTTCCAAAGAGAGTTTCTACAGCCTCTCATGATGTAGATGTTGGTGATGCCAAACCAATAAAACAGCATCCGTACCAGATGAATCCTGAAAAGAGAAAGATTGCTGAGAAAGAGGTTGAGTACATGTTAGAACATGATATTATCAGACCCTCCAACTCAGATTGGAGTTCACCCTGTGGGCTAGTTCCATAGCCTGATAAAAGTACTAGATTCTGTACAGATTATCGCAAAGTCAATGCAGTAACTAGAACTGATGTGTCTCCAATACCTAGGATTGATTATTGTATCGATAGAGTAGGGAAAGCAAAGTTTCTGACTAAGATTGATTTATCGAAGGGTTATTGGTGTGTATCTTTAACTGAGAGGGCCAAGAGCATCTCCGCTTTTGCCCCACCATCTGGGTTGTACCAGTATGAAGTCCTATCCTTTGGCATGAAAAATGCCCCAGCCATGTTTCAAAGGATGATACAGTCCACAATCGCCAGATTGCCACACATGGGTGCGTACGTCAGCAACCTGATCACATGGAGTGACTCCTGGGAAGAACATTGGAAAGATGTAGAGACGTTGTTCCAGCGCCTAACCCAGGCCAACCTGATTGTTAACCTGAACAAGAGTGACTTTGGTTGTGCTGCTGTCACGTATCTTAGCTACGTCATAGGCCAGGGTAAGGTGGCACCCATAAATGCTAAAATCCAAGCCATCACGGACTTTCCAGTTCCTAACAACAAGAAAGCTTTGCGCCGCTTCCTTGGAAAGATCGGGAACTACCGCGGGTTCTGTAAGAACTTTGCTGAGATTGCTCTCAGTCTCACAAACCAACTGAAGAAAGGCGTAAACTTCACTTGGGATGAAGCATGCCAAAGAGCCTTCGATCGCCTGAAGTCTCTGCTGTGTCACTTCCCCATGCTCAAATCTCCTGACTTCAACAAACCGTTCTCCATCGCGGTCGATGCTAGCGACCAAGCTTGTGGATCTGTGCTCCTACATAGAAGTGACTCTGATGACATTGAGCATCCCGTGGCATACTTCTCCAGGAAGTTCAATCGCCACCAAAAGAACTATTCCACAATAGAGAGGGAGCTGTTGGCTCTGGTTCTATCCTTACAACACTTTGAGGTTTATGTTTGTACAGGGCAAAAGCCAATGATTGTGTAAACTGACCAAAACCCGTTAATCTTTTTGAGTAAGATGAAAAACAAGAATCGGAGATTGTTGAATTGGAGTTTGATTTTACTGGAGTTTGACTTGGAAATTAAGCATGTAAAGGGTACTGACAATGTAATTGCTGATTGCTTTTCTCTTGTTTGAGTATGTATATATATATATATATATATCACGTTTATTAGCAAATTGTATTATATCTATATATACACACAAGTGTCTACTTAACCATTTTTGTACTGAAAAGAAAAATTTTGCCTTTATGAGTCAAAATTTTTCCCTTTTGGAATGGAGGTGTTATGTGAATAGAAGCCACTAGATGGCAGCATTGACCTTTTTTTGTTTAGCCCAGCCTGGAGCTTGGTTTGGGCATGTCCTGGGCATGTCTGAGACGGAAAGTCCCAGAGAATTAAAAAAACAGTCTCAAAGGTGGGAGGGGTCTGCAAAAGAGTACATAAGGAGGAAAATTGAGACAGTAAAGTAGTAGGAGAAATCGCAAGGAGAAGGATACATTTCACCAGACCCGTCACTCTTTTCAAGACCTGTGAAGCTTTTAGTGGATTTTTGCCTGTGTTGGAGCATTTTCCTCACCCGGAACATCACCAAGCAACCCAACCAAAAGGACTGTAAATATTTTTTTTTCTGTTAACAATGAATCTTGGTCAGTAGAGTCGATAGTAGACTAGTTAAAAGTGTTTGTTTAATTAAATCTGTTTAAGTTTTAAAATTTTGTCTGTCATCCCTTGCTGTCATATATGTAATAACAAATTGGGGCCATAACACATGTAAAGCAACCAATCCACTTGAGGCTATGGGATGTGCAATAAGGGGCTTCTATACGTTTCTAGGAAACAGTAAACAGCTGGAATTAGCATTTCACAGTCTGAAATAATCAGCAACTTTGTGATTACAAATGGAACTACAGAAAACTGCTTAAAACACATACAGAAACACCAAACACATATGAAGACCACAAAGGAGAAACTGTTAAAGGAATTTTTATTTTATATTCCAAGTATTACCTTCACAAGAGAAAACTAAGACGACTCAGGAAAAAATCAGTTGGAGGCAGAGAAGTTAATATCCAAGCCAAAATTTGTTTACTTTTCTGCAGAAAAGGATCCCCACATACAGAAGTTCAGGTCAAAATGGAGGATGCTACAGTTAGTCTCTCTCTGGTTTTTCTAGGGGTACTCCATGACGTTCTCCTCCCCCTCCGCTGATTTACACATCATGATGTAATCTGGATAGCCCTCGCCATCTTACGCAACCTACGTCAAGCTGTCGTAAGCCTGCGCACGTACATCTCGTTGGGGAGGAGAGCACCTGTCTTCTCTATCAGCCCTGGCTCCAGTTTATCTTGTTATGCATTCCGGAGCTTTCTATAAACACAAGCTTAGAGAAAGAGAAAAACATCTTGCCCTTGGTACAGACATTCAGGTCTGCATGACTTTAGATTTTAGACTTTAGGCTATATGTCATGACGCACTGGTACAGTTATGCAGGCCCCTGCTAAATCAAAAATATGCAAGCACACACACACTCGAGGCCAAAAAGGTTATGAAACAAATCACAGTAGGAGCAAGCAAGGATAAACAATTAAAAATAATTAAATCAATCAATTAAAAAATGATTCCACAGAAACAATCCTTTTGCATTTGTGTATATTTTATATCATATATTATTGTATATGTTTTTAGTAGGGCTGGGGAAAATGTCGCGTTAACGATTTGCGTTATAATCTTCAATTAAACGCGTGAAAATATATTGACGTATCGATTAAAATTCCGCCCTGGTGTCGAGCCGCGCTGCTCTATCAAACAAAGAAGAAAGCCGCGCTGCTCTATGAAACGAAGAAGAGTCACTACCGTTTCCTGAGGCTAATGTGGCTGTAGCATGAGCTAGCGATGGAAAAGAGAAAAGATACACTTTTAGACGGACAGTTTCGCTTTAAAACATTGCCAGATGGGAATATGGACAAGGCGAAAGTGATATGTATGCTTTGCAAAGCTGAATTCAATTACCATCGGAGCACTTCTTACTTGATGTATCACCTAAAAGCCAAGCACCCCGGTGCGGTACAGTCAGACAGCGGACCTCGACAAACAACTTTGGATCAGTTCGGTGCAAGAGGTGGGACGCTTACCAAGCATTCAAATGAGAAGATTCACGCAAGTATCTCTCTTCTCCTGCAACAACAGTGCCATGTGAGAGGTTATTCTCCCTCTCAGGACATGTCATTCAGAAAAAGAGGGCCTCTCTTTCTTCTGCTAATGTGGAGAGGCTAGTGTGCTTGAGTAGTTGGCTCAGTGAGAAAGAGGCACAGGGTTGATTCAACTAGTATAATTGATCCAGTACTGTAACTGGATTTTTTTGTGAATGGACAAAAAAAAACATTTCAGAACTACAGTAAAAATGTTGAATGAATGTTTCTCATATGAAGTAACTGCTTTTCAAGAAATGTTTTGATTCATGAGGAATGTCTATATAAGCTATTTTTGGCAGTTTACAGCAAAGGCTACTGTTCTACAATGTTTACATAAAGTACTTGAATATTTTGGTTATGGAAGCTTTGTCTTTGACACCACAAGCTTTATGCACTTTTACTTTACTTGGTATGCACTTTTTGTTAAAATAATTGCAACAGCTTTACAGCAAAGGTTACAGTTCAACAATGTTTACATAAAAAAGTACTTGAATATTTTGGTTATGAAAGCTGTCTTTGGCACTACGAGCTGTATGCACTTTTACTGTACTTGGTATATACCTTTTGGCATAATAAATGCAATCTTCTTATTTTTCTATGCATAATGTTTTTCATATTTACTGCCATTTGTAAAATCGCGATTTAATAAATTAATCGCGATTAATCGAGATTAATTTATTTCAAAATTGAGATAAATTAGTTAATTTATTTTAATCGATTCCCAGCCCTAGTTTTTAGTGCTTTGTTTCTAAGATCATTTTGAATTTTAAATTCGTTGTTTCTCCACTATTTAAAAATTTGACTGATCATTTTTCTATTGTGTTCTTCATATAATAGAGCCAACCTTTCAACATACAAACAATTTCCCATTTTAAACATTTTCAGTCATACTGCAGCCCAGCAAATTAGTGGGATAACTACTCTGAAGTTCTCTGAGCAACTTTAGGTCATGTTTTCTACTGATGACACTCAAAATAAAGAGTTAAAAATCACTGCAAGAGATGACAATCTGGTTTTATCTCTATTTCAGTTCACCTGAAATGGAGTATGTGAGTAATATCTTAACTAGGGTGATTCAAGCCTCCAAACTGCATGGCTGTGCAGTAGTTTGCGCTGCCGCCTCAAAGCAAGAAGGTCGTGGGTTTGAGTCCGGCCCGGGGCCTTTCTGTGTAGAGTTTGCATGTTCTCCCCGTGCTCACGTGGGGTTTTCTCTGGTACTCTGGTTTCCCCCACCCAGAAAAACATGCATTACAGGAACATTCCTACCAGTAACCCTGACCAAGGTACTGGCTTTAGAACAGGAGTTGGTCCCCAGGTGCTGTTCTGTGGCTGCCCACTGCTCCTAACTATTGGAGGGGTTAAATTGAGAGGACAAATTACCCCACAGGGTTTAATAAAGTGTCTTTTATGTAAGGTGACAAGAGGCTGAGCATAACTTTTGCAAGGGAATCCAAGACTTATTGTGAGATAATTCAAACCCTTTGCCAGGGAATGCAAAACTTTTGTGAGGGAACACAGACATATCTCTCCGAAACAATTCCTGCTATGACCCTTTGGAGGCTCCGTAAGAAATAGATTTACTGTATCTGATTGGTCAATTTCTGTACTTTGTGAGGATGAAAATAATTGTGTGACTCTGCTTTGATGAACCTTGTGGTTTCATGTGTAAGACCTTACACCAGATTACAGTCTCACCTGTGCTCCAGTAGGCTGACTGCGTTGCATCACTTGTTTGTCTGGGATGCACTTCTTGGATTGCATCAGTGTTGTTATATTGTATATATTGTTAGAACAGGGATGGGGGGGCACTCATCTACCCCTCCTTTTAGCCCCTCCTCTGTTTTACTACAGATCTGTTTGTCACATCACAAACTCACTCTGCAAACCCAACCCCCCATATGTGAGTCCTCTTGCACACACACCCATCCTTAAATATAATCCTGTGGTGACAGTGTGTTGTACAGTCACTGCAAATGGTGCTGCTCCCTCAATGGATTTGTGACTTACTATCATCTGCACTGCTAACATACCACTAAAATCTTTGCATGAACTGGAGCTTATTATATTGAATAAATACATCACTTGTGTCCAGGAGGGTTATCAGGATACAGGGGCCTTCTGGGCTCTCTGACCTTGAGGAGTGTTATGTCGAGCTATTGCAGTTTCTCAGGTAAGTTATTCATTCTTTGAATTTGATAAACCACTCTTTCATTTCTTATGTTGTGCTTGAGTGAAATGCTTTTGCAGACAGTAAAAAATAGACCTAAAGGGCAAACCTTGTCTTCTGGGAACACTGTCTCCAATGTCAGGGAGCTCCAGTGCAGTTTCAAACAGTAAAGCTGGTGTCTCAGAAGAGAGGTAGTTTTCACTGTATGAAGGTAATCTTCCCAGAAAACAAAAACTATCCTTCAGTGTAATAACGCGACAAAATTGTGCAGGTCTTCTTTGACAAGAATAATTTCTGAAGAAAGAGAGCTTAACTTTGTGCAAAAAAAGGCCAGTATAAGTGTTTCCATCTCTATTATGCAGTAATTGTGTTATGATGAGGAATACTTTGGAGAAAAGAATCATGAAAAATAATGCTGGAATCAGCTTAGGGATGTAATTTAGCCTTGCAGTCAGTTTAGGTGGTGAGTTCAGTTAGGCTTGACCATGTAACTTACATTCACTCTCTTTTCTAAAGATCATCAACCCTCAAACCTGCGAAATAAAATAAAACCAAAATGAATAGCCCTGTCATCAATTCTAGCCGACCCTTCAACCACTCCTCTTCAGGATCCAGTGCTCTACTCTCAAACACATCTCAAGGGTGCTATATATCACGTCTAGGGTTTTCTTTTCTGGTGATTGAAAGAAGCATCAACTTTGTAGTGGGCTACCCTGCTAACATCATGGTGATGTGGCTGGTGGCCAGAGAGAAGAGTGACTCTTCCACCTCCGATATCTTTATCTTTAACCTGGCCATCGCTGATGCATTGCTCTGTGTGATGAGCTCCATCTGCTGCTTGGGCTTACTTCTGCTGCGAATCTCATATTTCGATGATATAATGTACTTTATCACTGGGATCAAAAACAGCTCCCCACTCTTTCTCACCTGCATTTGCCTGGACCGCTACGTGGCCGTGGTCCATCCCATTGTGTTCACCAGCATCAAGGATAAGAAGATCAGAGTGACTATTTCCATGCTTGTTTGGGGGCTCATGATAGCCCATTCCCTCTGTAGGTCATTGTCAACGGCCCTTGCAGGAAACATCTACATTGGGCTGATCCTGGCTGCCTTCACCATCATGGTTTTCTGCAGCATTTCTATCATGTTGAGTCTGAGGAAGTCTGTCTTGGACAAAGAGAAGATGCACCCCATGAAAAAGAAAGCCCTCAGGACCGTGCAAATCTATCTGGGCATCATAGTGTTTCATTACCTGCCTGTAGTTGTTATCAGGCCCTTTATGTATAAATCTGGTTTCTCAGAATTCTGTGACATTGAATTGATTATGTTCACCATTATGTACTTCAGTACTATCACTGCACCCCTTCTCTACATCTCCCTTATTAAACAGCTGCCATGGCTGAAAAACTTGCTCTGCATCTGCTGCCGAAGCCCTTCCCCTGAGTGACATAATGTAAGCACATGAGATGTATGCTTGTGATTGTCTGTTACGTTGCATTTACTCTTCATAAATTCGTGAAAATTAGTTCATGGAACAGAGCGAGAATTTTATCTGAGTTCTAGGAAAATATGTTATATTTGATTTGACTGTAATTAGGAAGGAAATGATAATTAGAACCACTATGACTATATGCATTGAATAAAAAGTGAAAATTATTATAATCACCCACATGCCTTTATCACCATGATTTCATATTATGCAAATTACTTTTTTGATTGATTGATCATCTATGCTCATTTTTCAACTGAGACAAATTTTTAATGTAATCTGTATTCAATATTTATCTCCAAACTCCCAAGTCTGTTTTATTCAATCAATTTAATTTCATTATGCCAGCATGGGATCTAGTTTTGCCTCGGAAAAACCGACAGTGACTCCAGATTTTCTGGGAGCACGCCATATTCGCAAATAAAAATGGATAGTTTTGGCTATTCCTGTGCTCAGAGCCGTTGCAAGGGCTGTGCGAGGTGTGCGATCGCACAGGGCCTCGCGCCTTTAGGGGGCCTCGCGGCTGGTGTCTGATTTAAAAAAAAAATTTTTTTCATAAATTCATAGCCTACATATTTTACGTCAATGCACTTGACTCATCATGCTCCTGAAATGACGATTCTCAGTGTCAGTTTCATGATTTACTATTTCATCTCGATAAAAGCTTACCCAGATTAGTTTTTTTTTTAATGTCATCATACGTAACATGCTCTGTCTTGCTGCTCACTCGCCTTTCCTAACTGTGAGAGTGCTCTCGGGGTCCTATTGATGATATCAATAATTGGCATTGGGGTAGCGAAGCTTTTCAAAGTTATTTAAAACTATTTTCGGACCTCCGTACCTTCTGTCTATCGAAAAAGACGTTGCATTCAGGCTGGATTATAAGGATTTCATTGCTGAGTTTGCGGCCAAAAAGACAAGGAAAGTGACCATCACTTAATCAATGAATGGTGAGCGGGAATCTGATGTTTTAAAGTTATACTGCAGCAGAGCGTTTGTGACTGACTCGTATGAAAAAATATACTGCAGCGTAATCAAATGTAAACTGTCGCGTTTGTCAGCGGATACTACGCCTTTGTTAATCTGAGATTTTTCCATAGAAATGAGTCAAAATAAGCGATTGTCACCAGTTAGTGTGAGCCATTTGGTATTATTGTTTGTTGAATAGTAATTTGTGACCCACTGTCACACTTCAACATGCGAACATAAAGTGACAGCTGAGCTGATTTGATGATAAAAGCCAATCGTTGTGCAGTTGATTTTTTTTACCTTTGAAAGATTCCAATCTCCAAAAAAATCATCGTCGAAATTATTGCCACAATAATGCTGTTTTAGGCTAAAAATGCATGTCATTTCACCGGGTATAACTAGAACAGGTATGTGCTTGCAGCCTGACATGATTAATGCGCGTGCACGTGAGCAGGACCTCGCACATCAAGTCGGCACAGGGCCTCACTGCTGACGCTAATAGGAATGACACTGGCTTGTTCAGTAATTAGGTTTTGAGTCTTCAAATTTAAAGCCTTTTTTTAGGGAGACTTCAATATTTTCCCCACCCCCAATATATGCAAGTACAACTTTAGAAGGGACTTCATGCAGAATTGCAGTACACTGATGTAAAATGAGCATGTTTCACAGTCCAAATTCAACCTTATCATTGTTGGGACTCTATCCGTGCAGTCAGGCACACAATGGCTGTTTAAATTATGTAAATATCAGTCCACATCTAAAGGCCGTGAATTATATGAAGTGGTTGGTTAAACCCAGGTATTGTCTTCTGATCGGATCTGTGTGGCTGTTTTACCCTTTTTGCTGTTCAACTCTCTGTGTGACCAAACATTGTATGTCCTGGAAAATCATAAGCGGCCCAATATTGAATATACATTCTGGAATGGATGCAGTGCATTGATATTGGTTTAAAATAAATACAACTTAGCTCAAGTTCATAAACACTTTGTTTCTGTCAGAATAGAACATTAAAAATCTTGAATGTGGATAATATATGGATGCACTGGGTTGAAACTGATTGAAAATATACACAGCTAAGATCAATTTTAAGCACTTTTTTAATGTTCTTTGGCCTCATTTATAAATGGTGCACAAAAAAAGATATATATGTCACTTTCTTTGCAAATTTGTGATTTATAAAAACAAACATGACATTAAAAAAAGGGAAATTATTAAGATTTTGCGCAATGTCAATAAATTCCAAGTCCATCCTGATTAAGTAAATGACAATTCCATGCAGTTTATTTTACCCATAGGTTTATAAATTAGGTAATTTTCCACAAAATTTCGTTTGTATTTCTTTTGTGCGTTCATATGATTTAGGCATGAAATCCACACAAATTTTTATAAATAAGGCTCCGAGTCTGTAAAATAGATATTAAACATTTCAAAAAATGCTAAAGTCTCCTGCCCTGCAATGTTTTGCATTTGTGACTGCATTTCATTTCCCAGACCTGGTCCTCAAAGTCCCTGTGAAAACACTGTCAGAAATAATATTGCAAGCAGCAAAGAAGGGTCTGAGCACCAGAGGGACACTGGGTAGTTAACCTTTGCTGCTTTTCCACTGCATGGCACTGGCTCTACTCAACTCTCCTCTTTTCAATGAATGTTGGTGTCATGTATTCGTTTTCCACACAGAATAGTACCAGCTTAATTGTCGAGGGGATCGACAGTGGAAAATGTCTTCTCCTCGTCTACAATGCGCTGCAAAACATACCAAAACCACACGCGATACAAGTGCATCAACAATGGAGTAGGCCAGAGGTTGAGTGTTCTGGCTCTCAGGAAGCACATTAGGCGACTATTTATCTGGCCACTGATCTATTTTGGCTGGATTGTATTCGTACTGTATGCTGTCCCAGTCTGCATTTCCTGCTGGTGCCAAACTCACTTTCATTTCCCTGGTCATTGTTGGTGAGCAGCAGTGGATTTCACAACGAAGCATTCGCTACTCACTTTATTCATTAGGTCATAAAAATATAATTGTCTTTTCCTTCAAGTTTCTATCTATCTTTTATAAAATTGTTCATTTCATGCTAAATTAGCTAACAAGAACACTAGCTAGCTTGTTCGTTTGGATATGTATAGTATTTACTGACTTGGGTCACATCTGTAGACTGAAGAAAAAGTTGGATGCAGCACCCGGGTCTGAAAAGTGAAGCCTATGTGGAAATCTCTTAAAATTGTATTCTATTTAATAGCCAGCAGATGGCGACATCAGTGGTTGCAGAAAGAAGTTAAGTGCTATAGAAATCTATGAGAAAATTACCTTACTTTCCCACCTGATTTTATATTCCAAGAATGATTTTCAACATTATTTTATGGTATGTTTTGAAAATTTTAAGTCTCCTTCCATATATAATGATGTTCATTTTTGTAAATTATGGTCCCAAATAGACAAGAATAAAGGATAACACTTGATGTGCTTTAGGGGCGTGGCTATCCTTTGCTAATTGTCACCTACGGTCAGAACCAGCTGTACTTGATCCAGCCCTCGCTCCTCCCTGGATCTTCAATTCACCCTCTCGTCTGATAGGAATCACATCTGGTTTCAAAATGTCAAAATGGTGCTGTTCAAATTGCCAAAATCAAGGGTTCCTTAATGGTATACTAAAACCAAAGGGCGACATCACGGTTGTGTCATCCATCTTTTGATGGAGTTTATGGTCACATCTTAATATTTACACTTTAGATAGTGTAGCTGTGAAAATGATCATATTCAATCAAAACGTAAAACATGTCATGTATTGTGCCAGCTTGTCCTGTGTCTCGTGAATGATGATTCCCCTTGACCAATCAGTGGTCTGCAGTGCATTAATTTTTCGTTTCAGTATCAGTTCGTCTCGCTTGGAGCCTCAGCAGAAGTGGTTCTAAACAGTATCTGGTACCAGGTGCTATCAAAATTGAAATTGATTTAAAAAAAAACCCAGAGTAGGGACAAGTCCAGTCGAACTGTACCATGCAGTGTAAAACTAAACAGTATCTGGTACCAGGTGCTATCAAAATTGAAATTGATTTAAAAAAAAACCCAGAGTAGGGACAAGTCCAGTCGAACTGTACCATGCAGTGTAAAACTTTTCATTGTGGAATCATGAACGCTAACATTAACCGAGTCAAGTGAGGCCGTCAGTTTGTATGATGTCAGTCAGGGTCCTTTTCTGAACTCCTGGATGAATAATTGACATGCTATTGGAGAAATTTTGTTTGGCAGACTACTCGAATGCAAATAATAGCTTTCACCATGGTTTGCTAAAGTCCCAGAACCTTAAAAATGACTTTGTAACCCTTTTCAGACTGGTGCATGTCAAGTAAGTTTCTCATCTATTCCTGAATTCAGTCAAGTACTACCTTTCTAACTTCACATTGCTAGACGGGTTCTATTTAAGTGATGTTTCAATCCACCAGAGCTGGTAGTGCTCATGCCTAAGAGTGCGTTATCAAATCACACTCCGTAATAAATTAAATTAGTCTAATTGGTCAATTTAGTTGCCAAAGGGGCAGTTCATTCTTCTCAACCTGTAGGTTCAGGGAAAGTTGGAAGGCTTTTATGCTAAAATGAATCAAATCATTTAAAACCGCATTTTGTGTTTAATGCCGTTATCTTTTTCCAATATTAAAAGCAGTGTCATGATATGAAACATGTAATCATGACCTACACGCAAAATATAAGAAATTGGTAAGGGGCAAACACTTTTTCACATTGTGATAACTGAATGACGCAAGCATAAGCTATTTTGAAGTTTTGATGGCGTGAAACTTCACGTATGAGCTAATCCAGGGCTGCCCAATCCTTCCCAAGATGAACTGTCCCTGTAGTCTTTCCCTGAGAGCCTAATTTAGCATGCCTGATTCTTCTAATTAGCAGTTATACAATATCTCTGAATTAGGAGTGTATTGCTCGTGCTGCAGTGAAACTCGACAGGACGGCTCATCAGCTGGAACTGAAGTGGGTGGCCCTGAGTTAATTACATGTCATTGTGTCAGTCCCTCTTTGGTCAGACTGTGATGAAGTAATTACTTACCAACCAATTCTGGATCATCTGTAAACTTACACATATGTTGACCATTAAGCTAGGGAATAATTTTAGGACATGGACTGAAAATGGTTGCTGGACATGGAACCTGGAGCCTGACTCCAAACTGCTGTTGTTTTCAACAATACCACCAGCCCCAGTCAGGTTTGATTTCTGCTCCATGCAGTAAAATGTTTAATTATGCCTGTTGCTTTAGATCTGGTGCAGAAATGTTCTAGAGATTTCCCATCCTGTAAGTTCTCAATTCAACCCCATACACCGGACTATACCCATCAGCAGCTCTGTGAGATATCTCACCTTTGATTGTGTTCACCTCTCTCAGGATTAGCAGGGAAACCTACAGAACAATAGACCTCCAGGAACAGATGCCTGGCTTTATTGAAGTCTTTGTTGCGAATGCAAAGAAAAATACTTGTAAACTGCAACTTCCTCATTGTCAAACATTTTGATGAAAATCAAGCTATCATAAATGTATGAAATATTATTTGCAGAAGTTACTGAGCTTCCAAAGGGTCATAGCATGAATTTTTTTTGGAGAGATACATTACCTCGAAATTACAATTTATGTTCACTCGCAGAAGTGTTGCATTACCTCGCAATCCTTTAGTATGCCATTTTGATTAATATAATGTGGGGAAAAAAAGCCACTAGATGGCAGTATTGACTTTTGTTTTGTCAAGCCGAGTTTAGAGCTAAGTTTTTGGGCATGTCCTGGGCATGCCTCAGAGGGAAAAGTCCCAGAGAATTGAAAAAAATTCTGGAAGGTGGGAGGGGGCTGGAAAAGACTATATATAAGTAAAGTAGTAGGAGAAATTGCAAGGTGAAATTGTGGAAGGATACAGTTGACCAGACCTGTCACTCTTTTCAAGACCTGTGAAACTTATTGTGGATTTTTGCCTGTGTTGGAGCATTTTCCTGTCCCAGAACATCGCAAAAAAGCAACCCCCATCTCAGTTACAGTTCCTTTGGTAATTATCTCATTTTTTAAAAATATTTTAATCTTGGTCAGTGCTTTGCTTAATCTGTTTAAGTTTTAAAATTTTGTCTGTCATCCCTTGCTGACCGATGAGTCATAACGAATTGGGGCCATAACAAATTGGGGGCTCAAGTCCGAGATAGACCATTGTCTGAGTCATTTCCTGAAAATCTAAAATTTCAAATTGCGAAATTTTTTTTTGAAATTTCCTAGATATATATTGACAGATCAACAGCAATGGATGATTTCTTGGCATCACCGACCGTAGAGGTTTTGAAGTCTTTTAAAAAGACAGAACTACAAGAAATATGACAATTAGACAATTAGAGCTGACAGATGTTAAACCAGCCATGCCAGAAGCAAGACTGCCTAGAGAGATTGTTGAATATTGCATTGATGAAAATGTGTTTGCACCATAAGATCTGGAACAGTTTCCAGTGGAAAATCCAAATGGAGAAATGGAACTTAAATTCAAAATGCTAGAGATTGAAAGAGAGGAAAAAGAAAAACAACAAGAGTTTGAGAGAGAGGAAGAGAGAAAAGAAAGGGAGGAAAAAGAAAAACAAAGATAGTTTGTGAGAGAGAAAGAGTAAAAAGTAACGGATGAAAAAGAAAAACAAAGGCAGTTTGAGTTAGAAAAATTTGCAGACAGACAGAGAGATTTTGATTTACAGAAGTTAGACAGAGAAGCAAGCTCCAAATGGAGCTACTAAAAATCAAAATGGAAGCTGAAAACAAATTTCATGCTAGCCAAGAGGTAAAGCTGGTGCCTCCATTCTCGGAGAAGGAGGTTGATAAATATTTCCAGTGCTTCGAGAAGGTAGCTTAGAGTTGTCAGTGGCCAAAGGAACACTGGCCTCTGATGTTGCAAACTGTCTTCAAGGGTGAAGCTCAACAACCCTATTCGGCTTTGTCTGCCGATGATTCCTCTGATTATGAGGTTGTCAAAATGGTTATGTTGACAGCTTATGAGTTGGTTCCAGAGGCTTACCGACAGAAATTCAGAGGTCTGAAGAAATCTGACAATCAGCCTTTGGTGGAATTTGCTAACGAGAAGAAGGTTTGCTTTGAGCATTGGTGTAATTCTATGGAGGTCAAGGATGATTTCAACTCACTAAAAGAGATGGTGTAAGTTGAAGGATTCAAGAACTGTGTTAAGGATGATATTAAGACCTACCTTAATGAGAAGCAAGCACTGAATTTGCAATCAGCTGCAAAATTTGCAGACGAATATGTTCTCACACATAAGTCCAAATTTCAGTCTAGCAGTAACAATAGATGGTTCCAAATTCAGAAGAAAGGTAACGGTGATACCCAAGATTCCTCATCCAAAAACAAAGGCAAATCTGGTGATGGTGCTCAAAAATCCAGTCACAGGTCTGATCAAAGTGTGAAAGCTGACAGTGACAAAAGTGGTCTAGTTTGCAATTATAGCAAGAAATCTGGTCATGCTACGACTAACTGTTGGTTCCTTCAAGCTAAGAAAGAAAAAGAAAAATACCAAACTCAATACCTTTGTGAAGACAAGGTTAGAAACCCCTGTAGTAGACCTTCGATCTGCTAAATGGCCTGCTCCAGGTGAGGCTAAGAACCCTGATACTGCTGACTTTGTGAGGGAGGAATTTCTTCCATTTGTGTCAGAGGGATTTGTGGCTCTTAATAAGAGGGATTTGTGGCTCTTAATGAGTACTCTCCTCCTGTACCCATATATATCCTAAGGGATACCGGAGCTTCTCAGTCACTTTTGTTGATGGACTCCTTGGAGTTACGTGATGAGACCGACAGGTAAAGGTGGGACTTATGTTAAGTCTACCTCTCAAGGGTGTTTCTCTGTTGCTAGACAATGACCTGGCTGGTAGCAATGTAGTTCCCCCTGTTCATCTTACTTCACAGCCGAGCACTGAAGATAGCGATAAAGATTCATCTCTGTATCCTTCCTGTGCAGTGACCCGTGCTATGGCCAAGAAGGCTCAAGAAGAAAATGATGTGGTGCCGTCCAGCACATTGAATGGTCATGACTCAGGTGGTTCGCCTCATGACTCTGTTTGGCCTACTATGGTTTCTCCGTTTGAGGACTTATCAGATTCTTTTATCAGTTCTTTGTTCAGCCAGCCAGATAGGTCTGGTGATTCTGATGTGTCTGGAGACTTGTCTCTGTCCAGAAAGTGTTGGTCAGAAGCAAACCAATGATCCTGAAATTTGTGTTTTAAAGAAGAGAGCCCTTCCTGATAAAGAAATAGAGGCAGTTCCAGTTGGGTATTATCTCAAGGATGGCGTATTGATGTGGAAGTGGCGCCCTCCTGATATCCCTGCCAATGCAGATTGGGCAGTAGTCAAGAAAATTGTTGTTCCGAAGGTCAACAGGACTGAGATCTTAACACTGGCTCATAGTTTACCTTTAGGAGGTCATCTTGGTGTTAACAAGACTGTTGATAAGATCATGAAACACTTCTTCTGGCCTGGACTTCGGAAAGATGTTTCCAACTTTTGCAAAACCTGTCACACTTGTCAGGTAGTTGGGAAACACCACTTAGACCCACCTGTAGCTCCATTGCAGCCTATCCCAGCATTTGGGGAGCCCTTCTCAAAGGTCATCATTGATTGTGTTGGTCCATTACCCAAGACTAGATCTGGAAATCAGTAATTGTTGACAATCGTGTGCATCTGCCAGATTCCCTGAAGCCATACCTCCACACAACATCAAGGCAACTGCAATCTCAAAGGCTTTGATAAAATTCTTTACGTTGTTTGGCCTTCCCAGGGAAATTCAGTCAGACTAAGGTAGCAATTTCACTTCCCGATTGTTTCAGCAGGTTGTGTATGAACTAGGTGCGAAGCAGATTCTTTCCAGCGCCTATCAGGGTGCCTTTGAGCGGTTTCATTTCACTCTCAAGACAATGATGAGGACTTATTGTTATGACCATGAGAAAGACTGGGATGAAGGTGTTCATTTGCTGCTGTTTGCAGCTAGAGAAGCAGTGCAGGAGTCTACTGGATTTAGTCTGTTTGAGCTCGTGTTTGGCCATGAAGTGAGAGGACCTTTGCTATTGTTGAGTGAACAATGGCAAGAGAAAGAGCCGCATATCAGTCTGTTAGACTATGTTTGCAAGTTCAAGGAAAGACTGCGTGCAGCTTGTGACCTAGCCAAAGAGAACTTGGAATCAAGTCAGGGAAAAATGAAAACTTAGTATGATCATAAGGCTAGAAGCCGTGAGTTTAAACCAGGAGACAAGGTCCTTGTTTTGTTTCCCTTGCAGTCCAATCCATTGCAGGCTAGATTTCATGGTCCTTATGAAATTCTGACAAAACTCAATGATCTCAATTACATTGAGAAGACTCCAGATAGGAGAAAGGCAAAACAGTTGTGTCACATTAACATGCTGGAGCCTTATCATGATAGGAATGCTAGGGTTTCAGCTGTCACTTCAGATCCTCCTATGGCTGAGACTTGTGAAGATGAGGGGGAGTTTCAAGATGATGAACCTAGAATTAAAGCTGAAGTTCTTTCATGTAAATTGTCAAATTCTGAAGTGTTAAAAAATCTTGATGTAAAACTCCAGCACTTAGAACCCTCACAGAAAGATCTATTTCCTGATGTTCCAAAGAGAGTTTCTATAGCCTCTCATGATGTAGATGTTGGTGATGCCAAACTAATAAAACAGCATCCGTACCAGATGAATCCTGAAAAGAGAAAGATTGCTGAGAAAGAGGTTGAGTACATGTTAGAAAATGATATGATCAGACCCTCTAACTCAGATTGGAGTTCATCCTGTGTGCTAGTTCCAAAACCTGATGGAAGCACTAGATTCTTTACAGATTATCGCTAAGTCAATGCTGTAACTAGAACTGATGTGTTTCCAATACCTAGGATTGATGATAGTTTCAATAGAGTAGGGAAAGCAAGGTTTCTGACCAAGATTGATTTATTGAGGGCCAAAAGCATCTCTGCTTTTGTCACACTGTCTGGGTTATACCAGTATGAAGTCCTACCCTTTGGCATGAAAAATGCCCCAGCCACGTTCCAAACGATGATACAGTCTACAATCGCCGGATTGCCACACACGGGTGCGAACATCGACGACCTGATCACATGGAGTGACTCCTGGGAAGAACATCTAAAAGTTGTAGAGACGTTGTTCCAGCACTTGACCCAGGCTAACCTGGCTGTTAACCTGAACGAGAGTGACTTTGGTTGAGCTATTGTCACGTATCCTGGCTACGTCATCGGCTAGGGTAAGGTGGCACCCATTAATGCTAAAGTCCAAGCCATCATGGACTTTCCAGTTCCTGACAACAAAAAAGCTTTGCGTCGCTTCCTTGGAATGATCAGGTACTACCGCAAGTTCTGCAAGAATTTTGCTGAGATTGCTCTCAGTCTTACCCTCCAACTGAAGAAAGGCGTAAAGTTCACTATGAAGCATGCCAAAGAGCCTTCGATCGCCTGAGGTCAATGCTGTGTCACTTCCCCGTGCTTAAATCTCCTGAGTTCGACAAACTGTTCTCCATCGCAGTCGATGCTAGTGACCAAGCTTGTGGATCTGTGCTCCTACAGAGAAGTGACTCTGATGACATTGAGCATCCCGTGGCATACTTCTCCAGGAAGTTCAATGGCCACCAAAAGAACTATTCCACAATTGAGAAGGAGCTACTGGCTCTGGTTCTATCCTTAACAAGACTTTGAGGTTTATGTTTTGGAATGGAGGTGTAATGTGGGGAAAAAAAAGCCACTAGATGGCAGTATTGACATTTTTTTCGTTCAGCCCAGTTTGGAGCTAGGTTTTTGGGGATGTCCGGGGCATGCCTCAGAGGGGAAAGTCCCAGAGAATTGAAAAAAAAAAAGTCTGGAAGGCGGAAGGGGGCTGGAAAATAGTATATAAGGAGAAAATTTGAGAGAGCAAAGTAGTAGGAGAAATTGCAAGGAGAAATTTTGGAAGGATACTTTTGACCACACCTATCACTCTTCTCAAGACCTTTGAAGCTTTTTGTGGATTTTTGCCTGTTTTGGAGCACTTTCCTGTCCCAGAACATCGCAACATAGCAACCCCCATCTCAATTACCAAAGGAACTGTAACTATCTCATTTTTTTATATTTTAATCTTGGTCAGTACTTTGTTTAATGAAATCTGTTAAAGTTTTATAATTTTGTCTGTCATCCCTTGCTGTCCGATAGGTCATAACAAATTGGGGCCATAACATTAAGCAATAATATACTCTCCTGTAGCCAGTCTCTCACTCTTTCCATGGTCACAGCGTGGATCGACTTATTTACTTTGAACGAGGCATCAAATTGTAATGGCCGATGGAATCGAGAGGACAAGTACAGCGGTAGGAGACAATCAGAGCAGCAAAACACTCGCAGAGAGAGATACAGACTAAACACCAGAGACAGCTCTCGTGCTTCCAAAAGGATGTCTGACCATTCGAAACAAGGAAGCAAAGCGAGAGATGGAGAAAGAGGAAGTATCTTGGGAACCGAGAAAAGAAAGCACCTAAATGGTACAACACAAAGGTAAGAGAGGGAAGGGAAGAAAAGGGAATTTCCCTAGAGAAATGGGAACCACAAAAATAATGCGAAGATATTTCGCCAACAACACCTGACTACAGATATCTTCTGGCTGCTGTGTTAGCTAAAATCAGACACTCCAGCTAGGGAGGCGTGGCGAACATCCAGCTTATATAGACCCAGAGGAAGGTGCCGCCCATGCCTGACGAAACAGCTGGAAGGAATCCGAAAATTAAAGGAACAGAAGTAGTTCGGAAAGGAGCCACAAAGAGAGTCTAAAAACCACAAACACAGTCAAAACCATGACACAAATATTTAGATGTAGTTTTTCTGCTTCATGAAAAACAAAGATATGTATGTCATCAGTGAACGCAAACTGAAACGAATTCTTAGACGAAGAGGCCGACCCGCTACTCAATTTGCTCCAGCCGCGTGGCTGAAGCTAAGCAGGTGTCGGCTTGGTTAGTACTTGGAAAGTGGTACTGGTAAAACTAAGTTGGTGCTGGAAAAGGTGTTGGTGGGCCAGTAGGTTGCACTCTTCCCTCTAGTGGAATAATCCCCAGTGCAGTGATGGGGAATAATTTTTTACGCTGTATTTTGGATGAGACGTTAAACCAGGGCTTCTCAAATCATGGTCCTCGAGGGCCAAGAACTGCTGGCTTTCCACCTTCCCTTAACCTGGGAGTCTGGTGAGATGACAATCTGCCCAATCAGCAGCATAAATTGTTTACTTAATTGCCTAGAAGGAAGGAAAACCAGGACTGTATTTGGATTTGAGGGCCGAATTTGGAGAGCCCTGTATTAAACTGAGGTCCTGACTCACTGTGGTCACTCAAGATCCTAAGACACTCTTCGACAAGAGTCGAGGGTTCCCCGGTGTCATGGCTAAATTCCCAATCTAGCCCTTTTCACCTGCCACCTAATAATCCCATGATCGAATTGGATGTGCAATTCGTCCTCTCCCTCTCCACCTCAACCCCCAAGGCTCCCTTGAAAAAGAGATTTAAATCTCAACGGGACTTCCCTGGTTAAATTTTAAAGTAATTTTATTAGTCATTATGACTCTCATGATGAACTCAAACCATATGGCATTTGTGTTATTATGGCATTTTCGTAAAATTATCTGGCTGAAAGCGTACACAACCAGCAGTGACCCAAATGTAAGGGGGGGGGGTTCTATACTGAAGCTGTGCAGTGTCTGAAAGGATGTCCACAAGTGGTGAGAGGGGACTTCAGCACAGAAAATGGATGTGCTGGACTTTCAACAACGTATTCGGCCAAACCTAGCGGAGAGTACTGAAAGTTATTTAGAGGGGACAAGCACAGCTAATCAGAGGACCAAGTCCTGGTAGGGATGTCTGCGTGAGGAGTGCATGCATTTCTGGATTGCGTTACTGACTGACCTCAAGGATAATGGTCTGATTGACGGAGGAATTTTGGACAAAAGCCTTGTGCAGTTCTGTTCTACGGGACTAATTCAGGTGAGACGGTCATTTTACAGACTGACTGGTGAAGCATTACTGCTTTTGGTTAATGATCAATAATGAATTTTGTTGTTCTTGTTGGTGACGATGAAAAGGATGATGAAACTATTAATGAACTCTGGACCACTCCCAAAGTGTGGGAGAGTATTCCGTGGAATGATGGATAGGAGACCGAGGCGAAGGTGATGTTGCATGGATTCAGTCTGTGATTGTGCGAACACTGGGACTCATGGTGGGGCTCGCATCTCTCGTCAGAGTCCGTGTAGGCTCCTAAGCCCCCAAAAGGTGTTAATGAATTGGCAATAAATGGGCTCCACATACATCGTTGAGGCCTAAATGCTACTATCGTGGTAATATCGTCCATCCTTTAGAACTATCACCGATCCAAGATACGGCTGCTGCATTTATTACCCGGGGATGTTGGCTGAGTAACAGTGGTTTTCACGGACAAGTCTAGTGGCGTAGCTGCCCCAAAATTCATGCATGCTGTCCCTAAACTATAAATTCTAATTCTAATTTGGAGTCAGATATATACCGAGGGTATAACTAAATTTGGTATTCTAAATGTATTTTGGAGTCAGATTAATTGTAACTGTTGTGCTTTTGAGCCCCGTTCTTTGAATGGAGAAATATATCCATGTTATTGTAATTCACGCCTGCCAAGAAATGGCGCGACTCAACGCCAGCCAAAAATAACACGTAAAAACCTTTGCCCCCTGCAATGTCTGTATTTAGCACTGTTTCGTGTGGTTCTACAGTGGTGACCCCAACGTGATGCGTTCGAGTATTATATTGTGATTTGTCGTTTTGGGAACCTTTGCATTTTGCGGCATGATGGCTTGCATACCATACTAGCGAAGCCTATAATCGGGAGTGCATGGTTCCGTTTACCGACGCGTTCTGAGATGTTCTGCATTGTGCTGGCTGGCGTGTGAATCTCCACATCCGAGGTGATCCTGGTTTATGCGATCCGGTCGGCTCCATCAGTCATCATCTACATTCGGTAAGTAATGCAGTGTTTTCTACTTCATAGATACAGGGAAAGTTAGAATTCACTGCATATTCTTTGCGAAGGGATCGAAATATTCCCAAATAGGCCTGGGACCATAGAAACCAGACACTAGTTTCAATTCTATCTTTTCAGGATCAGAGAATGGAGCGCAAGTTGAGGGAATGTTTGCATAAGCCTGCGTTGTTTTTCTGTTATCTCTTTAGACTGCTGCGTCTTCAGATCAATCCGAGATGTTTGATATTTTCATGCTTTTGGGTAGAAGGTTTAATGGCAAGTTAGGGATGATTGGGTTTCTGTACAGTCGGGGGTTTTGGCATTTTTAAATTGATGCAAATATCTGTTGTTGCTTAGCACATTGGGCCGTGCTCTTCTTAAAACCGTAGGTTGGTTGTATTATTTGGGACTAGGCTGTGTAGTCGGGGCACCTCGTAGCCATACAATGGCAGAGATAAAGCTTGCCTCTGAAGGGGTTGAATACTCTTGGCCTGTGCTGGAAACCGGAGAAATTGTGTATATTGTGTACGAAGGTTTGCGTAGGTGTACCGAAAGTAATTGGCGATTGTATGTATTTGATGGATTTGGTGCAAGGTCCCGCTGTGACTGTGCAGACAATCTTGCCCAAATACTGGAAGAAATTGGACACTGGTGAAATGCCAATGTGATTTCGAAGGAGTCTTGTATGTAGGGGAGAGAGGAGATTAGCTTTGAAATATCGTTGGATTTACGTATTTATCGCTGTAACAATCGTACAGTGGTGGGAAGTATGTTCATTAGTTCTCTGACCCGCCTCATTCGTTCGGCTTGAGTTGGCAAATGTTTCCATCCTCTTGCCTTGTTAAACTTCAAGGTAAAACGGTTTCACTGCCCAGTGGGTGCGCTCTTTTGAGTAGCGTTTGAGAGCTACAAAACGGGATTCGAAAAATTGTCATAATTTGGACTCAAAGTTTGAGTAGGGTGCATTCTGCACCATTGGGTATTTGAAAATAAATTCAGCAGAAGTTTTCATGCTGGCAGTCTTTCGGGACACGAACAGTGAGTAGATTAATTCTTGAACAGGTTTGTGATGCAGCTTTTCGCAAGCGGAATTTTCATTAATTTCGGTGTGGGCTAAGGTCAGTTGTTGGGCTTTTCGGACTGCCGATTGGTTTGTTCTTCATGCACCTGGGCTGGGCGGTTTGGGCATGTGTCCTGGGCAAAGCAACGAGAGAGCTTATCACTGGAAGGGTTGAATACTTTCGTATTGTATGTAAAATTGGGAAATTGCTATTATAACAGCTTTAAAATCACTTTAAATTTGAGTCTCTCCCGAGTACGTATTGAAGCTGCCATGTTCCCTTTGCACAAAGGATTATCAAGTTGAACGGCCCGCCATTTTTGGCTCGCTTTGTTGGGGAATATAACGTGGTTTTATCGGGGGGTCGCCATTGGTTGAGTTTGCAAGTGGGTTGGTGCTTCCTCTAAGAGGGGGAAGTCCTAGCCGGCCCATTGGGTCACGTGACTATTCGCCGGTGAGCTGGTTGGCTGATACAGCCCCCATGACAATCCGTGTAATATGGTGACGTGGCCCGTAGCTGGTGATATGGTTGGTTGACACAGTCCTCATCATAAATGCGAGTCAAACGGCGCTCTTCAAATCGGCCAATCACAGCCACGTTTTGATGCTGGTTTCCGATCTTCCTCCCGAGAAGAAGGAAAAGGCAGAACCAACACTAAATTGCATGAGTTACAACAAATTGCGCGCCTGTGGCCACCATCTTGAGTGTGGCTGTTCACTAATATAATGCGAATAGAAGCCACTAGATGGCAGTATTGACCTTTCTTATGTTAAGCCCAGACTGGAGCTAGGTTTGGGCATGTCTTGGGCATGTCTGGGACAAGTCCCAGAGAATTAAAAAAAAAGAGGTCTAAATGTGGGAGGGGTCTGCAAAAGATTATATAAGGAGGAAAACTGAGACAGTTAAGTAGTAGGAGAAATTGCAAGGAGAAGGATACATGTGACCAGACCTGTTACTCTTTTCATGACCTGTGAAGCTTTTTGTGGATTTTTGCCTGTGTTGGAGTATTTTCCTCACCCAGGACATCACCAAGCAACCCCACCAAAGGGACTGTAAATATTTTTGTTCTTGTATTTATCAATCTTGGTCAGAAGAGTAGATAGTAGTTTATTTAAAAGTGTTTGGTTTTATTAAATGTGTTTGAGTTTAAAAATTGTGTCCGTCATCCCTAGCTGTCATATATGTTATAACAAATTGGGGCCATAACAGTAACAACTTACTTGCTGTCTAACCTAATACTTGAAGTAAACTGCCTGGTCTAATTGCGTTTTGTGTGGATCTCACTAACCACCAAATGCACTGCTTTGAAGTAATGTTTGTTTGACAGTTTGTATACTGTCATTGCCACTGTGTATCAAATAACATCTGAAGCTCTAAATGCCGAGTGGGACATTGGGTCCGTGTTGTGAGGGGACAGTTTATGGTCTCATGGAAGTAGGCAATTAGATTTTGGAATGCCTACAGTGAATTACCTTTTGGGAGAAGGATTTTCCTCCCCGTCCTAAAATTCATTTTGATAAAATTTGCATTCATCCCAAGGTATTGGAACCAGATGATTTTGGTCACTTTTGGCAAAGATTGGTATATATCTATTCTTGATTACCTTATCTTCTCATAGCATGCCATTCCTCCACTTGTGCCCTCTTTCTGATCCCCTTCACCCTTTGGCAGAGTCGACTATGTTCAACAAGGACATAATGGACGTAAAGTTTGGGCCTGCGTTCTGACAGAGCGCATGATTTAATTTCTTCTATGTTTTTTTTTTTGTTTGTTTTTAACTTTTTCAGATTTGAAACTATGCAGACATTCACCCTGCATAGTTCATTCTCTTCCAGTCTTCGCACCAGAGAGCACCCCCTGCGAAAATTTGTTCAAGAATTGTAACAATTCAAGAACAGGTCTTGAACTGTTCCTGAACTGTTCTTAAACTATTCCTGATGGGAATTCTTGAACTTGAAATTCTTGAACAGTTCTTGATTTGTTCTTGAACAGTTCTTAAGAAGAACTCCAAGAACAGTAAAATTCTTGATTTGTTCCTGAACCGTGCTCATATAAATTGAATTGAATAATATATTCTGGTGAAGTCAATGAACAATTTAATTTGACAGCATACTTTTTTGATGACAAAATGTAGTATTTGTAGAAATATAAGTGTAGCCGGATGAACAAGGGGGAGTGCTTTAAAAAAAAAAATGAGGGAGGTTCATAAAGGAATTTCTTTTCTGAAACAACAGTTACGTTTAGAGAAGTAGACCAGATGCTCTCAAAGCCCGCTATGGAAAAAGACTAGAAAGGTGCTCAACAGCATGGACAGTCAATGCAGAGAAAAGCGCACCTTACCGAAAAAAAAACTCAGCTTTTGCTTTTTACCAGAATAGTCCTATATGATTTTTTCGGTAAGGTGCCATTTTCTCTGCAGTTACGTTAAGAGTTGCATATTCCTTCCATTACAATGTGCGTTACTTTAAGAAGAGCATTGATTCTGATCACGCGAGACTGCTGAATGTTCGTTAATACGTTTTAGAAATGGAAGAGCTGGAAACTGGAAAAGCTGAGTGACAATGTGGTTTGAATTTCTGGGCGGCTTCGGGTAAAATATCTCTTAAATATCGATAAAACACAGAAATAATTACCATCATTTGTACACACGAGTGTGATGAAGTTGTCAGGCTAGGATAGTGAGTGATGATTTTTCTGTTCTTGCCAATTGTTTTGTGTTCCGTGGTCTGTGTGCCTGGTTAGTTCATTTTAGAATTTTATTATTTTGGTATGTCAGTTTTTAGGCTATGTCTTAGTGTTCACATTTCATTCCTCTCCCGTGTTAGTCCAGTCCACGTTTTACCCATGTACTGTCTTTACTTTCTCCCCGGTCACGTCATTGTTTGTAGCATTTTCTATCTTAATTGATTGTGACACTGTTTCGGGTGATTTATTGGATTCTGGGTTTCATCCTTCCTTCTGTTCTCGTTTACTAGGTTCCCCTTGCTTTTCTATACATACTAACATTACTAACAGTTTGTTGTTTTCTAAAATTACTAACCAAACTAACCTTGTATATAATACTAATCTACTAACGAGCACCCGGGATTGTATAGCTGCACTTACTAATTGACTAATTATCTCTCAGCGGTCGCCCTGTTCTAGTCTCCGCCCCTTGCTTTTCTATTCACTGGCTTTGCTAAATTTTCTGCAGACCCTCTGCATTTTTATTATCTATCCTGGCTCTTATTCTGTACACTTGGGAGTCTTTTTATCCAGTTTATTTATCCCGTCTTTGGGATTGTCTTGTGATCCTCGTCTGTGTGTTAATGTTTATGTTTCATGTAATTGGTTTCCCTCGTGTTACACCCCTTGTTAATTATATTAAGTTCCTGCACCTGTGTCTGTGTGTTCCCCCTGCCTTTATCTGTCAGCTTCTCAAGCAAGCCAGTCAGATCTGACTTCGCTCCCACTCCCGCTCACACCTCTCCCGGCCCTGTGCACTATCCTCTGGTCCCCTCATCTTCTGTATGTTTTTTCAGCCGCATCTCCAGCCCAGCCTGCCCTTCCTGCTACCTGCCCTGAGCCCTGTGTGCTACGAGCCCTGTGTGCTACCTGCCCTGAGCCCTGCGTGCTTCCTGCCCTGAGTCCTGTGTTCCAGTCACCTTTGCCGTTTCCCGAGCAAGCATTCCTGCTGTCCTGTCTGCCCCCTCCTGATGTTCTCCCTTACCCTTTTCCTGGCCAGCTGTGCTGCTCGAGTTAGCCATCTGCCAGCTGTGCCCACTGTCTCGTCTTGTGCCTTCCCTTTGCTAGCTTTCCGAGGGTCCCCTAGCTTTCCGAGTGTGCCCTTACTCCGAGTTGTCCTGAGTCTGCCCCCTGTTTCCTGTTTTTCTGGATTCCTGAGTTCTCCCCCGTTCAGTGCTTGGCACAGTGTCTTATTTGGCCAGAGCGCCTCGTTTTTTCCCCTGTCTTATTCTGAGTTTGCTTTAATAAATTATTATTTTTGATCCCTGCTCCTGGCGTCTCACTCCCCTTTTGTCTCCTCCAGTTCCCTTTGTTTCTAGCTCAGAGTTTTCCGAGTTCCCAGAGTTCCTAGTGTGTTTCCCCCCCTTTTTCTTCACAAATTGCAACAGATTTGTTAGAAACGGTTTGGCTGCGTGATATCCCTGCCCTGCTAAGGAACAAGCTACACTGCAGTTCGGCGTAAGAGGGGGAAAAAGCACTTTTTATGCACCGAATCCAATCGTAATGGTGTACGTTGAATATATATATATGTATATATATATATATATATATATATATATATATATATATATATTTTTTTTTTTAAATTTGGCATCTCCAATCCCACCCGAATCTGGAATGCCCAATTGGGGAACTACGTACAAAGCTTGCTCGTATGCGACCCCTTGCTGCCAACTCAGGATAGTGAAGACAGTTCACGGCTCTCCTCCGAAGCACGTGCCTGTCAGCCACTGATTCTTATACACTCGCTGGTTGAATCTTCGCAAGTTCAGAGCGAGGGCGGAGGATACCCGGACATGAACCAAGCCGGAGTCTTCCTGACGAGCGCCCGTCTGGCCAGCAGGAGGCGCTGGAGCAACGAACAAAGCTGTTATCGTTTTACCCAAATCCGACAGTCCCTTCCCAATTTGTAACCCTGTAGCGCGATAGCCAATTGTGCGCTACTCTGAAAAAGCTGCCGACCCCTGCCGACGTGGTGATCACCTCTGCACTGCAGCGCAGTGCCTTAACCGTGTGAGCCACCCGGCAGCTCTGAATATATTTTTAAATGTACATGTTTCATATGCATTCGCCTGAACCACAGGGGAGATATAAAGCCATGTTGAGAACCAGGCGTGTATCGTTGCAAGCTGGCTACACCTTGAAATGAGAGTAAGTGCATTTTCCATGGTTTTATATGGAGAAATTTGTTTGCAGTTAATGTGAAAATGTTTTACTCATACATGTATGGGGAAGTTTCTGGTCAGGTAATGCTCTTCTATAAGGAGATGATTTAATTCATTTTGTGGTTGAATGATTGCATTCATGTTGTTCCTTTTATTGCTTTTTTTGCATAAAGGAGCCACTACTGTTGTCTATCTAGCAGGCTAGCTAAATTTTAAGTGCTTAGTTAACACTATTGTCTAGCGAAGTCTATTTTATCTAGTGAAGGTGAACTCCATTTGACTTGGAAAACTAATTGGCAGGAGTACCATACACAACCTCCACTGTGCCTTAACCACTACACCAACTGAGTGTAGCAACGCCCTAGCAACCGCCCAGAACACCATAGCAACCGCCTAGCAACGCCCTAGCAATGACCCAGAACACCATAGCAACCGCCTAGCAACCACCCAGAACACCATAGCAACCGCCTAACAACGCCCTAGCAACCACCCAGAACACCATAGCAACTGCCTAGCAACGCCCTAGCAACCACCCAGAACACCATAGCAACCGCCTAGCAACGCCCTAGCAAGCACTTAGAACACCATAGCAACCGCCTAGCAACCACCCAGAACACCATCGCAACCGCCTAGCAACGCCCTAGCAACCATAAGAACAACATAGCAATGCCCTAGCAACCACCCAGAACACCATAGCAACCGCCTAGCAACGCCCTAGCAACCACCCAGAACACCATAGCAACGCCCTAGCAACCACCCAAAACACCATAGCAACCGCCTAGCAACGCCCTAGCAACGACCCAGAACACCATAGCAACTGCTTAGCAACCACCCAGAACACCATAGCAACCGCCTAACAACGCCCTAGCAACCACCCAGAACACCATAGCAACCGCCTAGCAACCACCCAGAACACCATAGCAACCGCCTAGCAAAGCCCGAGCAACCACCCAGAACACCATAGCAACCGCCTAGCAACGCCCAAGCAACCACTCAGAACACCATAGCAACCGCTTAGCAACGCCCTAGCAACCACTCAAAACACCATAGCAACCGCCTAGCAACCACCCAGAACACCATAGCAACTGCCTAGCAACGCCCTAGCAACCACCCAGAACACCATAGCAACTGCCTAGCAACACCCTAGCAACCACCCAGAACACGATAGCAACTGCCTAGCAACCACCCAGAACACCATAGCATCCGCCTAGCAACGCCCTAGCAACGACCCAGAACACCATAGCAACCACCTAGCAACCACCCAGAACACCATAGCAACCGCCTAGCAACGCCCTAGCAACCACCCAGAACACCATAGCAACCGCCTAGCAACGCCCTAGCAACCACCCAGAACACCATAGCAACTGCCTAGCAACGCCCTAGCAACCACCCAGAACACCATAGCAACCGCTTAGCAACGCCCTAGCAACCACCCAAAACACCATAGCAACCGCCTAGCAACCACCCAGAACACCATAGCAACTGCCTAGCAACGCCCTAGCAACCACCCAGAACACCATACCAACTGCCTAGCAACCACCCAGAACACCATAGCAACTGCCTAGCAACGCCCTAGCAACCACCCAGAACACCATACCAACTGCCTAGCAACGCCTTAGCAACCAACCAAAACACCATAGCAACCGCCTAGCAATGCCTTAGCAACCACCCGGAACATGATATCAACTGCGTGCCAGAACGCTGACAAGCACCTCCAACACTCGTAGAGCAGCAGGCACATTCAAAATTTCAGCTGGAATTTTCTAGTTATTAGTGTGCATTGAAAATGCTCACTATTGTCATCCTGGTCTTCTTATTATTATTATTATTATTATTATTCTTCTAACACACTTAATGCGGCCTCAACCGTTTATCGTAGAAACTTCATTCAAACTGCGTTGCGTAGGTCTTACTTAGGACACCTGTGCAATGTATTTTTCATCTTTGTAACTTTTATACTTTTTGAGTTATTAATAAAAAACTATAAATTTTTTCCCCCCATAGACTTAACATTGGCATTATGACATCACAATAGGGCCATTAAGCAAATGGAATCTTGTGCCAGGTGTTCTGACCACCTGCTGTAACTGTCAGTTTCTGAGGCTGTAAGACTACAATCTGGCTCTCTTGAGACTACAGCTTCCTTACTGCTTTCCTTCCTTCTATTTTCTGTCATTCCTTCTGTTACACTGGTCGGCAGTAGAGGCAGCAAAGACGTCAGCCAACATGGAGTGAGTATGCAAAAAATGGTGGTTTATTTGTTCCCCAGTGACAGTAGTGCAATTATTTACAAAATAGAAAAATACCTAAATAATAATAATAATAATAATAAAATTTCAAAAAAAAAAATCTATTTGATAAAGCCGTCAAAAATATCTAAACAAATGCACAGACTGACAATTGTGCAGTATTTGGCTACACCAAGCAACTGGTCCAAATCACAGCACTTGTTCACAGTTCCTCTCCTCCAGAACTCTGAACCCAACTCCCATTCATCCCTTCCATTAACCCAAAACCACACCCCCGGGATATACCATTTTAATTCAAATTCATTATCAAAACACTGCATATTCAAGTTTAACTATCCCCAAATAATTCAATATAATTCCGGATTAAAAATCCTCACTAAAATTAATTGCCAGTAGAGTACCAAAAGCATATCAAAGCATTTTTACATGCCAAATCGCAAAAGCCAAAAATTCCTCACTGCCCCTTTAAGAAACATTGGTACACGCATTCAGTGCATTGCGTGAAATAGAGGCGTCAGACCACAACTTCCTGTTTGGTCGTAGCACACAGCAAGACTCCACAGGTTCGTTCAATTCCTTAAATAAAAATGTTTAAATGCGTATTTGCTTGGTTTTGTATCATTTTCATTGCATGCATGTTTGTTTAGTTGTTAAAATATACTGCTGTCAGTAGGCCCTTCCTGACAGATACTTAACAAACCAGCAAGCAAGTCAATGCTACGTTTCAGCAGGGTTGATATGAAACAAAGTTACCGCTTTGGGACAGCTGACGAGCGCGCAACAATGTAACAAAACTTCTCACCATTCGGTATTGCCGGCATGCATGGAATTGAGTGAGTGAATCGTTACATGATACACCAGTCATAGCATGACGTCCATTGATTTAATCAAATGGTTCTCCGGCACGGACTAGTGCCGTGACACCTTCTTTCTTTTTCCCTCCTATTTCTTTCCTTCGTTCCTTCCTTCCTTTATTCGTTCCTTCTTTCCTACTTTACTTCCTTCTATCCTGCCTTTCATCCTTCCTCCCATTCTTCCTCCCTACCAATTTTCTTTCCTACCTTCCTTAGTTTTTCTTTCCTTCCATCATGCCTTCTTTCATTCCTTCATATCCTTCTTATCTTTCTTCCTTTCTTCTTTCTGCTTTCCCTCTCTTTCCTTCCCTCTTCCTTTCTTTACTTCTTCTTTCCTTCCTTCTCGCTTTCCTTCTGTTTTTCATTTCTTCTTCCTCACTTCATTCCTTCCTTCCTTCTATCTTTACTTAAATCCTTCTTCTTCCCTTCTTCCTTTCCTTCCTTCCTTACTTCCTTTTTTCCGTCATTCCTCTGTTTCTTTCCATCCATCCTCGCCTAGTTTCCTTTGTTCTTTCCTGCCTTCCTTCTTTCCTTACTACCCTCATTAGTTCCTTCTTTCCCTCCTTCCTTCCTTGTTAATATTCCAAATAATTTCGTAATCGTACGGTTCACTACTTCTCCCAGTTTTCACTCGATCCCGAAACAATACACATCAACGCCCTAGCAACAACAAGAACAACATAGCAACTGTCGAGCAATGCCCAAGCAAATATTCAGAACACCATAGCAACCGCCTAGCAACCACCCAAAACACCATAGCAACTGCCTAGGAACCACCCAGAACACCATAGCAACGGCCAAGGAACGCCCTAGCACCCACCCATAACACCATACCAACCGCCAAGCAACCACTCAGAACACCAAAGCAACTGCCTAGGAACACCCTAGCAACCACCCAGAACATCATAGCAACCGCCTAGCAACGCCCTCACAACCACCAAGAACACCATAGCAACTGCCTAGCAATGCCCTAGCAACCACCCAGAACACTATAGCAACCGCCTAGCAACCACCCAAAACACCATAGCAACTGCCTAGCAACGCCCTAGCAACCACCCAGAACACCATAGCAATCGCCTAGCAACCACCTAGAACACCATAGCAACTGCCTAGCAACGCCCTAGCAACCACCCAGAACACCATAGCAACCGCCCAGATACCACCCAAAACACCATACCAACTGCCTAGCAACGCCCCACCAACCACCAAGAACCCCTTAGCAACCGCCTAGCAACCACCCAGAACACCATAGCAACTGCCTAGCAACGCCCTAGCAACCACACAGAACACCATAGGAATGGCCTAGCAACGCCCTAGCAACCACCCATAACACCATAGCAACCACCTAGCCACCACCCAGAACACAATAACAACTGCCTAGCAATGCCCTAGCAACCACCCAGAACACCATAGCAACCGCCGAACAACCACCCAGAACACCATAGCAACCGCCTAGCAACCACCCAGAACACCATAGCAACTGCCTAGCAACGCCGAGCAACCACCCAGAACACCATAGCAACCGCCTAGCAACGCCCTCACAACCACCAAGAACACCATAGCAACTGCCTAGCAACCACCCAGAACACCATAGCAACTGCCTAGCAACGCCCTAGCAACCACCCAGAACACTATAGCAACCGCCTAGCAACCACCCAAAACACCATAGCAACTGCCTAGCAACGCCCTAGCAACCACCCAGAACACCATAGCAATCGCCTAGCAACCACCCAGAACACCATAGCAACTGCCTAGCAACGCCCAAGCAACCACCCAGAACACCATAGCAACTGCCCAGCAACCACCCAAAACACCATAGCAACTGCCTAGCAACGCCCTAGCAACCACCAAGAACAACTTAGCAACCGCCTAGCAACCACCCAGAACACCATAGCAACTGCCTAGCAACGCCCTAGCAACCACACAGAACACCATAGGAATTGCCTAGCAACGTCCTAGCAACCACCCAGAACACCATCGCAACCGCCTAGCAACCACCCAGAGCACCATAGCAACTGCCTAGCAACGCCCTAGCAACCACCCAGAACACCATAGCAACCACCTTGCAACCACCCAGAACACCATAGCAACTGCCTAGCAACGCCCGAGCAACCACCCAGTACACCATAGCAACCGCCTAGCAACCACCCAGAACACCATAGCAACTGCCTAGCAACGCCCTAGCAACCACCCAGAACACCATAGCAACCACCTAGCAACCACCCAAAACACCATAGCAACTGCCTAGCAACGCCCTAGCAACCACCCAGACCCCCATAGCCACCGCCTAGCACCCACCCAGAACACCCTAGCAACTGCCTAGCACCACCCAAACAACCACCCAGAACGCCATAGCAACCGCCTAGCAACGCCCTAGCAACCACCCAGAACACCATAGCAACAGCCTAGCAATGCCCTAGCAACCTCCCAGAACACCATAGCAACCGCCTAGCAAGACCCAAGCAACCACCCAGAACACCATAGCAACCGCCTAGCAACCACCCAGAACACCATAACAACCGCCTAGCAATGCCCTAGCAACCACCCAGAACACCATAGCAACCGCCTAGCAACCATCCAAAACACCATAGCAACTGCCTAGCAACGCCCTAGCAACCACCAAGAACACCATAGCAACCGCCTAGCAACCACCCAGAACACCATAGCAACTGCCTAGCAACGCCCTAGCAACCACCCAGAACACCATAGCAACAGCCTAGCAACCATCAGAACACCATAGCAACTGCCTAGCAACGCCCAAGCAACCACCCAGAACACCATAGCAACCGCCTAGCAACAACCCAGAACACCATAGCAACTGCCTAGCAACGACCTAGCAACCACCCAGACCCCCATAGCACCCGCCTAGCTACCACCCAGAACACCAATGCAACAGCCTAGCAACCATCAGAACACCATAGCAACTGCCTAGCAACGACCTAGCAACCACCCAGAACACCATAGCAACCGCCTAGCAACCACCCAGAACACCATAGCAACAGCCTAGCAAGCATCAGAACACCATAGCAACTGCCTAGCAACGCCCAAGCAACCACCCAGAACACCATAGCAACCGCCTAGCAACCACCCAGAACACCATAGCAACCGCCTAGCAACCACCAAGAACACCATAGCAACTGCCTAGCAACGACCTAGCAACCACCCAGAACACCATAGCAACCCCCTAGCTACCACCCAGAACACCATAGCAACCGCCTAGCAACCACCCAGAACACCAGAGCAACCGCCTAACAACCACCCAGAACACCATAGCAACCGCCTAGCAACCATCTAGAACACCATAGCAACTGCCTAGCAACGCCCAAGCAACCACCCAGAACACCATAGCAACCGTCTAGCAACGCCCGAGCAACCACCCAGAACACCATAGCAACCGCCTAGCAACGCCCTAGCAACCACCCAGAACACCATAGCAACTGCCTAGCAACACCCTAGCAACCACCCAGAACACCATAGCAACTGCCTAGCAACCACCCAGAACACCAGAGCATCCGCCTAACAACCGCCCAGAACACCATAGCAACACCCTAGCAACCACTTAGAACACCATAGCAACCGCCTAGCAACCATCTAGAACACCATAGCAACTGCCTAGCAACGCCCTAGCAACCACCCAGAACACCATAGCAACGCCCTAGCAACCACCAAGAACACCAAAGCAACCGTCTAGCAACGCCCGAGCAACCACCCAGAACACCATAGCAACCGCCTAGCAACGCCCTAGCAACCACCCAGAACACCATAGCAACTGCCCAGCAACACCCTAGCAACCACCCAGAACACCATAGCAACTCCCTAGCAACCACCCAGAACACCAGAGCATCCGCCTAACAACCACCCAGAACACCATAGCAACACCCTAGCAACCACTTAGAACACCATAGCAACCGCCTAGCAACCATCTAGAACACCATAGCAACTGCCTAGCAACGCCCTAGCAACCACCCAGAACACCATAGCAACCGCCTAGCAACCACACAGAACACCATAGCAACTGCCTAGCAACGACCTAGCAACCACCCAGAACACCATAGCAACCGCCTAGCTACCACCTAGAACACCATAGCAACCGCCTAGCAACCACCCAGAACACCAGAGCAACCGCCTAACAACCACCCAGAACACCATAGCAACACCCTAGCAACCACCCAGAACACCATAGCAACCGCCTAGCAACCATCTAGAACACCATAGCAACTGCCTAGCAACGCCCTAGCAACCACCCAGAACACCATAGCAACGCCCAAGCAACCACCCAGAACACCATAGCAACCGTCTAGCAACGCCCGAGCAACCACCCAGAACACCATAGCAACCGCCTAGCAACGCCCGAGCAACCACCCAGAACACCATAGCAACTGCCTAGCAACACCCTAGCAACCACCCAGAACACCATAGCAACTGCCTAGCAACCACCCAGAACACCAGAGCATCCGCCTAACAACCACCCAGAACACCATAGCAACACCCCACCAACCACTTAGAACATCATAACAACCGCCTAGCAACCATCTAGAACACCACAGCAACTGCCTAGCAACGCCCTAGCAACCACCCAGAGCACCATAGCAACGCCCTAGCAACCACCCAGAACACCAAAGCAACCGTCTAGCAACGCCCGATCAACCATCCAGAACACCATAGCAACCGCCTAGCAACGCCCTAGCAACCACCCAGAACACCATAGCAACCACCCAGAACACCATAGCAACTGCCTAGCAACACCCTAGCAACCACCCAGAACACCATAGCAACCGCCTAGCAACGCCGTAGCAACCACCCAGAACACCATAGCAACTGCTTAGCAATGCCCTAGCAACCACCCAGAACGCCATAGCAACCACCCTTACAACCACCCAGAACACCATAGCAACTGCCTAGCAACGCCCGATCAACCACCCAGAACACCATAGCAACTGCCTAGCAATGCCCTAGCAACCACCCAGAACACCAAAGCAACTGCCTAGCACCACCCTAGCAACCACCCAGACCACCATAGCAACCACCTAGCAACGCCCTAGCAACCACCCCGAACATCATAGCAACTGCTTAGCAAAGCCCTAGCAACCACCCAGAATGCCATAGCAACCGCCTAGCAACCACCCAGAACCCCATAGCAACACTCTAGCAACCACCCAGAACGCCATAGCAACCGCCTAGCAACCACCCAGAACACCATAGCAATCGCCTAGCAACGCCCTATCAACCACTCAGAACACCATAGCAACCGCTTAGCAAGGCCCTAGCAACCACCCAGAACACCATTGCAACTGCCTAGCAATGCCCTAGCAACCACCCAGAACACGATAGCAGCTGCCTAGCAACACCCTCACAAGTACACAGAACACCATAGCAACTGCCTAACAACTGTTACAGCCAGTCCTCATTATGTCAAATTACAATAAAAAAATGTAACTTTTTAAGCTACTCAACTTATCAACCTTTCAGCCATTCCAACTCCTGATTGTTTTCGACTATGACTTCCGGCAACTGTTTCTTCTGCCCAATCCTGTCTCAAAATATAAGTCCTTACTACAATTCTTCACTATTAAAAAATGTCACTATTAAAAATTTCCATATGACAGTTGTCATCAACTATGACTCCCGCAAACTGTTTCCTCAGTCCACATCTGTTTCAAAATAAAAGTCCTCACCACTACCATAATTATCCTACTAAAAACGTAGCTACCAATATCATAATGCAATGATATGTTACAAACTCCACCTTATGCAACTACACTTTGCATTTTCAATGCACACGTAATTCCCTGGAATTACATTATCTAGTTATTATGTGCCTGCAGCAATGCAGACACACATTAAAATCCTGCATACTTCTTTATTAGTGTGCATTGAAAATGCTCACTATTGTTATCCTGGTCTTCTTATTATTAGTGTGCATTGAAAATGCTCACTATTGTTATCCTGGTCTTCTTCTTATTATTATTATTATTATTATTATTATTATTCTTCTTCTTCTAACACACTTAATGCGGCCTCAACCGTTTATCGTAGAAACTTCATTCAAACTGCGTTGCGTAGGTCTTACTTAGGACACCTGTGCAATGTATTTTTCATCTTTGTAACTTTTATACTTTTTGAGTTATTAATAAAAAACTATAAATTTTTTCCCCCCATAGACTTAACATTGGCATTATGACATCACAATAGGGCCATTAAGCAAATGGAATCTTGTGCCAGGTGATCTGACCACCTGCTGTAACTGTCAGTTTCTCAGGCTGTAAGACTACAATCTGGCTCTCTTGAGACTACAGCTTCCTTACTGCTTTCCTTCCTTCTATTTTCTGTCATTCCTTCTTTCTTTTTCCCTCCTATTTCTTTCCTTCGTTCCTTCCTTCCTTTATTCGTTCCTTCTTTCCTACTTTACTTCCTTCTATCCTTCCTTTCTTCCTTTCTCCCTACCAATTTTCTTTCCTACCTTCCTTAGTTTTTCTTTCCTTTCATCATGCCTTCTTTCATTCCTTTATATCCTTCTTATCTTTCTTCCTTTCTTCTTTCTGCTTTCCCTCTCTTTCCTTCCCTCTTCCCTTCTTTACTTTTTCTTTCTTTCCTTCCTTCTTTCTTTCCTTCTGTTTTTCATTTCTTCTTCCTCACTTCCTTCCTTCCTTCCTTCTATCTTTACTTAAATCCTTCTTCTTCCCTTCTTCCTTTCCTTCCTTCCTTACTTCCTTCTTTCCGTCATTCCTCTGTTTCTTTCCTTCCTCGCCTAGTTTCCTTTGTTCTTTCCTGCCTTCCTTTGATTTCCTTCTTTTTTCCTATATTCCTTCTTTCCCTCCTTCCTTCCTTTTTAATATTCCAAATAATTTCGTAATCGTACGGTTCACTACTTCTCCCAGTTTTCACTCGATCACCAAACAATACACATCAACGCCCTAGCAACAACAAGAACAACATAGCAACTGTCGAGCAATGCCCAAGCAAATATTCAGAACACCATAGCAACCGCCTAGCAACCACCCAAAACACCATAGCAACTGCCTAGCAACCACCCAGAACACTATAGCAACTGCCAAGCAACGCCCTAGCAACCACTCAGAACACCAAAGCAACAGCCTAGCAAGGCCCTAGCAACCACCCAGAACACCATAGCAACCGCCTAGCAACGCCCTCACAACCACCAAGAACACCATAGCAACTTCCTAGCAACCACCCAGAACACCATAGCAACTGCCTAGCAACGCCCTAGCAACCACCCAGAACACTAAAGCAACCGCCTAGCAACCACCCAAAACACCATAGCAACTGCCTAGCAACGCCCTAGCAACCACCCAGAACACCATAGCAATCGCCTAGCAACCACCCAGAACACCATAGCAACTGCCTAGCAACTCCCTAGCAACCACCCAGAACACCATAGCAACCCCCCCGCAACCACCCACAACACCATACCAACTGCCTAGCAACGCCCTAGCAACCACCAAGAACACCTTAGCCACCGCCTAGCAACCCCCCAGAACACCATAGCAACTGCATAGCAACGCCCTAGCAACCACACAGAACACCATAGGACTCGCCTAGCAACGCCCTAGCAACCAACCAGGACACCATAGCAACCGCCTAGCAACCACCCAGAACACCATAGCAACTGCCTAGCAACGCCCTAGCAACCACCCACAACACCACATCAACTGCCTAGCAACCACCCAGAACCCCATGCCAACCACCTAGCAACCTCCCAGAACACCATAACAACTGCCTAGCAACGCCCTAGCAACCACCCAGAACACCATAGCAACCGCCTAGCAACCACCCAGAACACCATAGCAACCGCCTAGCAACCACCCGGAACACCATAGCAACCACCTAGCAACTCCCTAGCAACCACCCAGAACACCATAGCAACCGCCTAGCAACCACCCAGAACACCATGGCAACTGCCTAGCAACGCCCTAGCAACCACCCAGAACACCATAGCAACCACCTAGCAACCACCCAAAACACTAAAGCAACTGCCTAGCAACGCCCTAGCAACCACCCAGAACACCATAGCAACCGCCTAGCAACCACCCAAAACACCAAAGCAACTGCCTAGCAACGCCCTAGCAACCACCCAGAACACCAAAGCAACCGCCTAGCAACCACCCAGAACACCATAGCAACCGCCTAGCAACCACCCAGAACACCATAGCAACTGCCTAGCAACACCCGAGCAACCACCCAGAACACCAAAGCAACCGCCTAGCAACGACCCACAACACCATAGCAGCTGCCTAGCAACGCCCTAGCAACCACCCAGAACACCATAGCAACCACCTACCAACCGCCCAAAATACCATAGCAACTGCCTAGCTAAGCGCTAGCAACCACCCAGAACACCATAGCAACCGCCTACCAACCACCCAGAACACCATAGCAACTGCCTAGCAACACCCTTACAACCACCCAGAACACCATAGCAACCCCCTAGCACCGCACTAGCACCCACCCAGAACACAATAGCAACTGCCTAGCTACCCCCCAGACCACCATAGCAACGCCCTAGCAACCACCCAGAACACCATAGCAACTGCCTAGCAACGCCCTTGCAACCACCCAGAACACCATAGCAACCGCCTCGCTACCAACCAGAACACCATAGCAACGCCCTAGCAACCACCCAGAACACCATAGCAACTGCCTAGCAACGCCCTAGCAACCACCCAGAACACCATAGCAACCGCCTAGCAACCATCAGAACACCATAGCAACTGCCTAGCAACGCCCTAGCAACCACCCAGAACACCATAGCAACCGCCTAGCAACCACCCAGAACACCATAGCAACCGCCTAGCAACCACCCAGAACACCATAGCAACTGCCTAGCAACGCCCTAGCAACCACCCAGAACACCATAGCAACCGCCTAGCAACCATCAGAACACCATAGCAACTGCCTAGTAACGCCCTAGCAACCACCCAGAACACCATAGCAACCGCCTAGCAACCACCCAGAACACCATAGCAACCGCCTTGCAACCACCCAGAAGACCATAGCAACCGCCTAGCAACCATCAGAACACCATAGCAACTGCCTAGCAACGCCCTAGCAACCACCCAGAACACCATAGCAACCGCCTAGCAACCACCCAGAACACCACAGCAACTGCCTAGCAACCACCAATAAGACCATAGCAACCGCCTACCACCCACCCAGAACACCATAGCAACTGCCTAGCAACACCCGAGCAACCACCCAGACCACCATAGCAACCGCCTAGCAACCACCCAGAACACCATAGCAACTGCCTAGCAACGCCCTAGCAACCACCCAGAACACCATAGCAACCACCCAAAATACCATAGCATCGCGCTAGCAACCACCCAGAACACCATAGCAACTGCCTAGCAACACCCTAACAACCACCCAGAACACCCTAGCACACGCCTAGCAAAGCCATAGCCAACACCCAGAACACAATAGCAACCCCCTAGCTACCACCCAGAACACCATAGCAACGCCCTAGCAACCACCCAGAACACCATAGCAACTGCCTAGCAACGCCCTAGCAACCACCCAGAACACCATAGCAACCGCCTAGCAACCATCAGAACACCATAGCAACTGCCTAGCAACGCCCTAGCAACCACCCAGAACACCATAGCAACCGCCTAGCAACCACCCAGAACACCATAGCAACCGCCTAGCAACCACCCAGAACACCATAGCAACTGCCTAGCAACGACCTAGCTACCACCCAGAACACCATAGCAACCGCCTAGCAACGCCCTAGCAACCACCCAGAACACAATAGCAACCGCCTAGCTACCACCCAGAACACCTTAGCAACGCCCTAGCAACCACCCAGAACACCATAGCAACTGCCTAGCAACGCCCAAGCAACCACCCAGAACACAATAGCAACCGCCTAGCTACCACCCAGAACACCATAGTAACGCCCTAGCAACCACCCAGAACCCCATAGGACCTGCCTAGCAAAGCCCTGGCAACCCCCCAGAACACCATAGCAACCGCCTAGCAACCATCAGAACACCATAGCAACTGCCTAGCAACGCCCTAGCAACCACCCAGAACACCATAGCAACCGCCTAGGAACCACCCAGAACACCATAGCAACCGCCTAGCAACCACCCAGAACACCATAGCAACTGCCTAGCAACGACCTAGCTACCACCCAGAACACCCTAGCAACCGCCTAGCTACCACCCAGAACACCATAGCAACCGCCTAGCAACCACCCAGAACACCATCGCAACACCCTAGCAACCACCCAGAACACCATAGCAACCGCCTAGCAACCACCCAGAACACCATAGCAACTGCCTAGCAACGCCCTAGCAAACACCCAGAACACCATAGCAACCACCTAGCAACCACCCAAAACACCATAGCAACTGCCTAGCAACGCCCTAGCAACCACCCAGAACACCATAGCAACCGCCTAGCAACCACCCAGAACACCATAGCAACTGCCTTGCAACACCCTAACAACCACCCAGAACACCATAGCAACCGCCTAGCAACGCCCTAGCAACCTCCCAGAACACCATAGCAACCGCCTAGCAAGGCCCTAGCAACCACCCAGAACACCATAGCAACCGCCTAGCAACCACCCAGAACACCATAGCAACCGCCTAGCAACCACCCAGAACACCATAGCAACCGCCTAGCAACCACCAATAAGACCATAGCAACCGCCTAGCAACCACCCAGAACACCATAGCAACTGCCTAGCAACACCCGAGCAACCACCCAGAACACCATAGCAACCGCCTAGCAACCACCCAGAACACCATAGCAACTGCCTAGCAACGCCCTAGCAACCACCCAGAACACCATAGCAACCACCCAAAATACCATAGCAACGCGCTAGCAACCACCCAGAACACCATAGCAACTGCCTAGCAACACCCTAACAACCACCCTGAACACCATAGCAACCGCCTAGCAACGCCCTAGCAACCACCCAGAACACAATAGCAACCGCCTAGCTACCACCCAGAACACCATAGCAACGCCCTAGCAACCACCCAGAACACCATAGCAACTGCCTAGCAACGCCCTAGCAACCACCCAGAACACCATCGCAACCGCCTAGCAACCATCAGAACACCATAGCAACTGCTTAGCAACGCCCGAGCAACCACCCAGAACACCATAGCAACCGCCTAGCAACCACCCAGAACACCATAGCAACCGCCTAGCAACCACCCAGAACACTATAGCAACTGCCTAGCAACGACCTAGCTACCACCCAGAACACCATAGCAACCGCCTAGCAACGCCCTAGCAACCACCCAGAACACAATAGCAACCGCCTAGCTACCACCCAGAACACCTTAGCAACGCCCTAGCAACCACCCAGAACACCATAGCAACTGCCTAGCAACGCCCAAGCAACCACCCAGAACACAATAGCAACCGCCTAGCTACCACCCAGAACACCATAGCAACGCCCTAGCAACCACCCAGAACACCAAAAGAACTGCCTAGCAAAGCCCTCGCAACCACCCAGAACACCATACCAACCGCCTAGCAACCATCAGAACACCATAGCAACTGCCTAGCAACGCCCTAGCAACCACCCAGAACACCATAGCAACCGCCTAGCAACCACCCAGAACACCATAGCAACCGCCTAGCAACCACCCAGAACACCATAGCAACTGCCTAGCAACGACCTAGCTACCACCCAGAACACCATAGCAACCGCCTAGCTACCACCCAGAACACCATAGCAACCGCCTAGCAACCACCCAGAACACCATAGCAACACCCTAGCAACCACCCAGAACACCATAGCAACGCCCTAGCAACCACCCAGAACACCATAGCAACTGCCTAGCAACGCCCTAGCAACCACCCAGAACACCATAGCAACCGCCTAGCAACCACCCAAAACACCATAGCAACTGCCTAGCAACCCCCTAGCAACCACCCAGAACACCATAGCAACCGCCTAGCAACCACCCAGAACACCATAGCAACTGCCTTGCAACACCCTAACAACCACCCAGAACACCATAGCAACCGCCTAGCAACGCCCTAGCAACCTCCCAGAACACCATAGCAACCGCCCAGCAAGGCCCTAGCAACCACCCACAACACCATAGCAACCGCCTAGCAACCACCCACAACACCATAGCAACTGCCTAGCAACGCCCTAGCAACCACCCAGAACACCATAGCAACCACCTAGCAACCACCCAAAACACCAGAGCAACTGCCTAACAACGCCCTAGCAACCACCCAGAACACAATAGCACCCACCTAGCAACCACCCAGAACACAATAGCAACCCCCTAGCAACGCCCTAGCCACCACCCAGAACACCATAGCAACACCCTAGCAACCATCAGAACACCATAGTAACTGCCTAGCAACGCCCTAGCAGCCACCCAGAACACCATAGCAACAGCCTAGCAACCATCAGAACACCATAGTAACTGCCTAGCAACGCCCTAGCAACCACCAAGAACACCTTAGCAACCGCCTAGAAACCACCCAGAACACCATAGCAACTACCCAGCAACGCCCTAGCAACCACACAGAACACCATAGGAATCGCCTAGCCACGCCCTAGCAACCACCCAGAACACCATAACAACCGCCTAGCAACCACCCAGAACACCATAGCAACTGCCTAGCAACGCCCTAGCAACCACCCAGAACACCATTGCAACCGCCTAGCAACCACCCAGAACACCATAGCAACTGCCTAGCAACGCCCGAGCAACCACCCAGAACACCATAGCAACCGCCTAGCAACCACCCAGAACACCATAGCAACTGCCTAGCAACGCCCTAGCAAACACCCAGAACACCATAGCAACCACCTAGCAACCACCCAAAACACCATAGCAACTGCCTAGCAACGCCCTAGCAACCATCCAGAACACCATAGCAACCGCCTAGCAACCACCCAGAACACCATAGCAACTGCCTTGCAACACCCTAACAACCACCCAGAACACCATAGCAACCGCCTAGCAACGCCCCAGCAACCTCCCAGAACACCATAGCAACCGCCTAGCAAGGCCCTAGCAACCACCCAGAACACCATAGCAACCGCCTAGCAACCACCCAGAACACCATAGCAACTGCCTAGCAACGCCCTAGCAACCACCCAGAACACCATAGCAACCACCTAGCAACCACCCAAAACACCAGAGCAACTGCCTAACAACGCCCTAGCAACCACCCAGAACACCATAGCAACCGCCTAGCAACCACCCAGAACACCATTGCAACTGCCTAGCAACACCCTACCAACCACCCAGAACACCATAGCAACCACCAAGCAACGCCCTAGCAACCACCCAGAACGCCATAGCAACCGCCTAGCAACCATCAGAACACCATAGCAACCACCTAGCAACACCCTAGCAACCACCCAGAACGCCATAGCAACCGCCTAGCAACCACCCAGAACACCATAGCAACCGCCTAGCAACCACCCAGAACACCATAGCAACCGCCTAGCAACCACCCAGAGCACCATAGCAACTGCCTAGCAATGACCTAGCAACCACCCAGAACACCATAGCAACCGCCTAGCTACCACCCAGAACACCATAGCAACCGCCTAGCAACCACCCAGAACACCAGAGCAACCGCGTAACAACCACCCAGAACACCATAGCAACACCCTAGCAACCACCCAGAACACCATAGCAACCGCCTAGCAACCATCTAGAACACCATAGCAACTGCCTAGCAACGCCCTAGCAACCACCCAGAACACCATAGCAACGCCCTAGCAACCACCCAGAACACCATAGCAACTGCCTAGCAACGCCCGAGCAACCACCGAGAACACCATAGCAACCGCCTAGCAACGCCCTAGCAACCACCCAGAACACCATACCAACCACCTAGCAACCACCCAGAACACCATAGCAACTGCCTAGCAACACCCTAGCAACCACCCAGAACACCATAGCAACCACCTAGCAACGCCCTAGCAACCACTCAGAACACCATAGCAACCGCCTAGCAACCACCCAGAACACCATAGCAACTGCCTAGCAACGCCCTAGCAACCACCCAGAACACCATAGCAACCACCTAGCAACCACCCAAAACACCATAGCAACTGCCTAGCAACGCCCTAGCAACCACCCAGAACACCATAGCAACCGCCTAGCAACCACCCAGAACACCATAGCAACTGCCTTGCAACACCCTAACAACCACCCAGAACACCATAGCAACCGCCTAGCAACGCCCTAGCAACCTCCCAGAACACCATAGCAACTGCCTAACAACGCCCTAGCAACCACCCAGAACACCATAGCAACCGCCTAGCAACCACCCAGAACACCATTGCAACTGCCTAGCGACACCCTACCAACCACCCAGAACACCATAGCAGCCGCCTAGCAACGCCCTAGCCACCACCCAGAACACCATAGCACCAGCCTAGCCACCATCAGAACACCATAGCAACCACCTAGCAACACCCTAGCAACCACCCAGAACGCCATAGCAACCGCCTAGCAACCACCCAGAACACCATAGCAACCGCCTAGCAACCACCCAGAACACCATAGCAACCGCCTAGCAACCACCCAGAGCACCATAGCAACTGCCTAGCAATGACCTAGCAACCACCCAGAACACCATAGCAACCGCCTAGCTACCACCCAGAACACCATAGCAACCGCCTAGCAACCACCCAGAACACCAGAGCAACCGCGTAACAACCACCCAGAACACCATAGCAACACCCTAGCAACCACCCAGAACACCATAGCAACCGCCTAGCAACCATCTAGAACACCATAGCAACTGCCTAGCAACGCCCTAGCAACCACCCAGAACACCATAGCAACGCCCTAGCAACCACCCAGAACACCATAGCAACTGCCTAACAACGCCCTAGCAACCACCCAGAACACCATAGCAACTGCCTAGCAACGCCCTAGCAACCACCCAGAACACCATAGCAACGGCCTAGCAACCACCCAGAACACCATAGCAACTGCCTAGCAACACCCTAGCAACCACCCAGAACACCATAGCAACCACCTAGCAACGCCCTAGCAACCACCCAGAACATCATAGCAACTGCTCAGCAAGGCCCTAGCAACCACCCAGAATGCCATAGCAACCGCCTAGCAACCACCCAGAACCCCAAATCAACGCTCTAGCAACCACCCAGAACGCCATAGCAACCGCCGAGCAACCACCCAGAACACCATAGCAATCGCCTAGCAACGCCCGATCAACCACTCAGAACACCATAGCAACCGCTTAGCAAGGCCCTAGCAACCACCCAGAACACCATTGCAACTGCCTAGCAATGCCCTAGCAACCACCCAGAACACGATAGCAGCTGCCTAGCAACACCCTCACAAGTACACAGAACACCATCGCAACTGCCTAACAACTGTTACAGCCAGTCCTCATTGTGTCAAATTACAATAAAAAAATGTTACTTTTTAAGCTACTCAACTTATCAACCTTTCAGCAATTCCAACTCCTGATTGTTTTCGACTATGACTTCCGGCAACTGTTTCTTCTGCCCAATCCTGTCTCAAAATATAAGTCCTTACTACAATTCTTCACTATTAAAAAATGTCACTATTAAAAATTTCCATATGACAGTTGTCATCAACTATGACTCCCGCAAACTGTTTCCTCAGTCCACATCTGTTTCAAAATAAAAGTCCTCACCACTACCATAATTATCCTACTAAAAACGTAGCTACCAATATCATAATGCAATGATATGTTACAAACTACACCTTATGCAACTACACTTTGCATTTTCAATGCACACAAAATTCCCTGGAATTACATTATCTAGTTATTATTATTATTATTATTATTATTATTATTCTTCTAACACACTTAATGCGGCCTCAACCGTTTATCGTAGAAACTTCATTCAAACTGCGTTGCGTAGGTCTTACTTAGGACACCTGTGCAATGTATTTTTCATCTTTGTAACTTTTATACTTTTTGAGTTATTAATAAAAAACTATAAATTTTTTCCCCCCATAGACTTAACATTGGCATTATGACATCACAATAGGGCCATTAAGCAAATGGAATCTTGTGCCAGGTGTTCTGACCACCTGCTGTAACTGTCAGTTTCTCGGGCTGTAAGACTACAATCTAGCTCTGTTGAGACTACAGCTTCCTTACTGCTTTCCTCCCTTCTATTTTCTGTCATTCCTTCTTTCTTTTTCCCTCCTATTTCTTTCTTTCGTTCCTTCCTTCCTTTATTCGTTCCTTCTTTCCTACTTTACTTCCTTCTATCCTGTCTTTCATCCTTCCTCCCATTCTTCCTCCCTTCCAATTTTCTTTCCTACCTTCCTTAGTTTTTCTTCCCTTCCATCATCCCTTCTTTCATTCCTTCATATCCTTCTTATCTTTCTTCCTTTCTTCTTTCTGCTTTCCCTCTCTTTCCTTCCCTCTTCCTTTCTTTACTTTTTCTTACCTTCCTTCCCTCTTTCCTTCGGTTTTTCATTTCTTCTTCCTCACTTCCTTCCTTCCTCCCTTCCTTCTATCTTTACTTAAATCCTTCTTCTTCCCTTCTTCCTTTCCTTCCTTCTTTACTTCCTTCTTTCCTTCATTCCTCTGTTTCTTTCCATCCATCCTCGCCTTCTTTCCTTTGTTCTTTCCTGCCTTCCTTTGATTTCCATCTTTTTTTCCTATATTCCTTCTTTCCTTACTTCCCTCATTAGTTCCTTCTTTCCCTCCTTCCTTCCTTGTTAATATTCCAAATAATTTCGTAATCGTACGGTTCACTACTTCTCCCAGTTTTCACTCGATCCCCAAACAAGACACATCAACGCCCGAGCACCAACAGGAACAACATAGCAACTGTCGAGCAATGCCCAAGCAAATATTCAGAACACCATAGCAACTGCCTAGCAACCACCCAAAACACCATAGCAACTGCCTAGCAACCACCCAGAACACTATAGCAACTGCCAAGCAACGCCCTAGCAACCACCCAAAACACCATAGCAACCGCCAAGCAACCACTCAGAACACCAAAGCAACTGCCTAGCAACGCCCTAGCAACCACCCAGAACACCATAGCAACCGCCTAGCAACGCCCTAACAACCACCAAGAACACCATAGCAACTGCCTAGTAACCACCCAGAACACCATAGCAACTGCCTAGCAACGCCCTAACAACCACTCAGAACACCATAGCAACCGCCCAGCAACCACCCAGAACACCATAGCAACTGCCTAGCAACGCCCTATCAACCACCAAGAACACCTTAGCAACCGCCTAGCAACCACCCACAACCCCATACCAACTGCCTAGCACCCCCCTAGCAACCCCCCAAAACACCATAGCAACCGCCGAGCAACCACCCAGAACACCATAGCAACTGCCTAGCAACGCCCTAGCAACCACCCAGAACACCATTGAAACCGCCTAGCAACCACCCAGAACACCATAGCAACGGCATAGCAACCACCCAGAACAGCATAGCAACTGCCTAGCAACACCCTAGTAACCACTTAGAACCCCATAGCAACCGCCTAGCAACCACCCAGAACACCATAGCAACGGCCTACCAATGCCCTAGCAACCACCCAGAACACCATAGCAACCACCTAGCAACCACCCAAAATACCATAGCAACTGCCTAGCAATGCCCTACCAACCACCCAGAACACCATAGCAACCGCCTAGCAACCACCCAGAACACCAAAGCAACTGCCTAGCAACGCCCTAGCAACCACTTAGAACACCAAAGCAACCAACTAGCAACCACCCAGAACACCATAGCAACTGCCTAGCAACGCCCTAGCAACCACCCAGAACACCATAGCAACCGCCTAGCAACCACCCAGAACACCATAGCAACCACCTCGCAACCACCCAGAACACCATAGCAACTGCCTAGCAATACCCGAGCAACCACCCAGAACACCATAGCAACCGCCTAGCAACCACCCAGAACACCATAGCACCTGCCTAGCAATGCCCTAGCAACCACCCAGAACACCATAGCAACCACCTAGCAACCGCTCAAAATACCATAGCAACTGCCTAGCAAAGCGCTAGCAACCACCCAGAACACCATAGCAACCGCCAAGCAACCACCCAGAACACCATAGCAACTGCCTAGCAACACCCTTACAACCACCCAGAACACCATAGCAACCGCCTAGCAACGCCCTAGCAACCACCCAGAACACAATAGCAACTGCCTAGCTACCACCCAGAACACCATAGCAACGCCCTAACAACAACCCAGAACACCATAGCAACTGCCTAGCAACGCCCTAGCAACCACCCAGAACACCATAGCAACCGCCTAGCTACCAACCAGAACACCATAGCAACGCCCTAGCAACCACCCAGAACACCATAGCAACTGCCTAGCAACGCCCTAGCAACCACCCAGAACACCATAGCAACCGCCTAGCAACCATCAGAACACCAAAGCAACTGCCTAGCAACGCCCTAACAACCACCCAGAACACCATAGCAACCGCCTAGCAACCACCCAGAACACCATAGCAACCGCCTAGCAACCACCCAGAACACCATAGCGACTGCCTAGCAACCACCTAGCTACCTCCCAGAACACCATAGCAACCGCCTAGCAACGCCCTAGCAACCACCCAGAACACAATAGCAACCGCCTAGCTACCACCCAGAACACCATAGCAACGCCCTAGCAACCACCCAGAACACCATAGCAACTGCCTAGCAACGCCCTAGCAACGACCCAGAACACAATAGCAACCGCCTAGCTACCACCCAGAACACCATAGCAACGCCCTAGCAACCACCCAGAACACCATAGCAACTGCCTAGCAACGCCCTAGCAACCACCCAGAACACCATAGCAACTGCCTAGCAACCATCAGAACACCACAGCAACTGCCTAGTAACGCCCTAGCAACCACCCAGAACACCATAGCAACCGCCTAGCAACCACCCAGAACACCATAGCAACCGCCTAGCAACCACCCAGAACACCATAGCAATCGCCTTGCAACCACCCAGAAGACCATAGCAACCGCCTAGCAACCATCAGAACACCATAGCAACTGCCTAGCAACGCCCTAGCAACCACCCAGAACACCATAGCAACCGCCTAGCAACGCCCTAGCAACCACCAAGAACACCTTAACAACCGCCTAGCAACCACCCAGAACACCATAGCAACTGCCTAGCAACGCCCTAGCAACCACCCAAAACACCATAGCAACCGCCGAGCAACCACCCAGAACACCATAGCAACTGCCTAGCAACGCCCTAGCAACCACCCAGAACACCATAACAACCCCCCAGCAACCACCCAGAACACCATAGCAACTGCCTAGCAACACCCGAGCAACCACCCAGAACACCATAGCAACCGCCTAGCAACCACCCAGAACACCATAGCAACTGCCTAGCAACGCCCTAGCAACCACCCAGAACACCATAGTAACCACCTAGCAACCACCCAAAATACCATAGCAACTGCCTAGCAACGCGCTAGCAACCACCCAGTACACCATAGCAACTGCCTAGCAACCACCCAGAACACCACAGCAACTGCCTAGCAACGCCCTAGCAACCACCCAGAACACCATAGCAACCGCCTAGCAACCACCCAGAACACCATAGCAACTGCCTAGCAACCACCCAGAACACCATAGCAACCGCCTAGCAACCACCCAGAACACCATAGCAACTGCCTAGCAACACCCGAGCAACCACCCAGAACACCATAGCAACCGCCTAGCAACCACCCAGAACACCATAGCAACTGCCTAGCAACGCCCTAGCAACCACCCAGAACACCATAGCAACCACCGAGCAACCGCCCAAAATACCATAGCAACTGCCTAGCAAAGCGCTAGCAACCACCCAGAACACCATAGCAACCGCCTAGCAACCACCTAGAACACCATAGCAACTGCCTAGCAACGCCCTAGCAACCACCCATAACACAATAGCAACTGCCTAGCTACCACCCAGAACACCATAGCAACGCCCTAGCAACCACCCAAAACACCATAGCAACTGCCTAGCAACGCCCTAGCAACCACCCAGAACACCATAGCAACCGCCTAGCTACCAACCAGAACACCATAGCAACGCCCTAGCAACCACCCAGAACACCATAGCAACTGCCAAGCAACGCCCTACCAACCACCCAGAACACCATAGCAACCGCCTAGCAACCATCAGAACACCAAAGCAACTGCCTAGCAACGCCCTAGCAACCACCCAGAACACCATAGCAACCGCCTAGCAACCACCCAGAACACCATAGCAACCGCCTAGCAACCACCCAGAACACCATAGCAACTGCCTAGCAACCACCTAGCTACCTCCCAGAACACCATAGCAACCGCCTAGCAATGCCCTAGCAACCACCCAGAACACAATAGCAACCGCCTAGCTACCACCCAGAACACCATAGCAACCCCCTAGCAACCACCCAGACCACCATAGCAACTGCCTAGCAACGCCCTAGCAACGACCCAGAACACAATACCAACTGCCTAGCTACCACCCAGAACACCATAGCAACGCCCTAGCAACCACCCAGAACACCATAGCAACTGCCTAGCAACGCCCTAGCAACCACCCAGAACACCATAGCAACCGCCTAGCAACCATCAGAACACCATAGCAACTGCCTACTAACGCCCTAGCAACCACCCAGAACACCACAGCAACCCGCCAGCAACCACCCAGCACACCATCGCACCCGCCTAGCAACCACCCAGAACACCATAGCAACCGCCTTGCAACCACCCAGAAGACCATAGCAACCGCCAAGCAACCATCAGAACACCATAGCAACTGCCTAGCAACGCCCTAGCAACCACCCAGAACACCATAGCAACCGCCTAGCAACCACCCAGAACACCATAGCAACCACCTAGCAACCACCCAAAATACCATAGCAACGCGCTAGCAACCACACAGAACACCATAGCAACTGCCTAGCAACACCCGAGCAACCACCCAGAACACCATAGCAACCGCCTAGCAACCACCCAGAACACCATAGCAACCACCTAGCAACCACCCAAAATACCATAGCAACGCGCTAGCAACCACACAGAACACCATAGTAACCGCCTAGCAACCACCCAGAACACCATAGCAACTGCCTAGCAACACCCTAACAACCACCCAGAACACCATAGCAACCGCCTTGCAACGCCCTAGCAACCACCCAGAACACAATAGCAACCGCCTAGCTACCACCCAGAACACCATAGCAACGCCCTAGCAACCACCCAGAACACCATAGCAACTGCCTAGCAACGCCCTAGCAACCACCCAGAACACCATAGCAACCGCCTAGCAACCATCAGAACACCATAGCAACTGCCTAGCAACGCCCTAGCAACCACCCAGAACACCATAGCAACTGCCTAGCAACCACCCAGAACACCATAGCAACCGCCTAGCAACCACCCAGAACACCATAGCAACTGCCTAGCAACGCCCTAGCAACCACCCAGAACACAATAGCAGCCGCCTAGCTTCCACCCAGAACACCTTAGCAACGCCCTAGCAACCACCCAGAACAGCATAGCAACTGCCTAGCAACGCCCTAGCAACCACCCAGAACACAATAGCAACTGCCTAGCTACCACCCAGAACACCATAGCAACGCCCTAGCAACCACCCACAACACCATAGCAACTGCCTAGCAAAGCCCCGGCAACCACCCAGAACACCATAGCCACCGCCTAGCAACCATCAGAACACCATAGCAACTGCCTAGCAACGCCCTAGCAACCACCCAGAACACCATAGCAACCGCCTAGCAACCACCCAGAACACCATAGCAACCGCCTAGCAACCACCCAGAACACCATAGCAACTGCCTAGCAACGACCTAGCTACAACCCAGAACACCATAGCAACTGCCTACATACCACCCTGAACACCATACCAACACCCTAGCAACCACCCAGAACACCATAGCAACCGCCTAGCAACCATCCAGAACACCATAGCAACTGCCTAGCAACGCCCTAGCAACCACTTAGAACACCATAGCAACGCCCTAGCAACCAACCAGAACACCATAGCAACCGCCTAGCAACGCCCGAGCAACCACTCAGAACACCATAGCAACCGCCAACCAACGCCCTACCAACCAACCAGAACACCATAGCAACTGCTTAGCAACACCCTAGCCACCACCCAGAACACCATAGCAACCGCCTAGCCACGCCGTAGCAACCACCCACAACACCATAGCAACTGCTTAGCAATGCCCTAGCAACCACCCAGAACGCCATAGCAACCACCCTAACAACCACCCACAACACCACAGCAACTGCCTAGCAACGCCCTAGCAACCACCCAGAACACCAAAGCAACTGCCTAGCAACGCCCTAGCAACCACCCAGAACACCATGGCAACTGCCTAGCAACGCCCTAGCAACCACCCAGAACACCAAAGCCACTGCCTAGCAACGCCCTAGCAACCACCCAGAACACCAAAGCAACTGCCGAGCAACGCCCTAGCAACCACCCAGAACACCATAGCAACGGCATGGCAACCACCCAGAACAGCATAGCAACTGCCTAGCAACACCCTAGCAACCACCCAGAACACCAAAGCAACCACCTAGCAATGCCCTAGCAACCACCCAGAACATCATAGCAACTGCTTAGCAAAGCCCTAGCAACCACCCAGAATGCCATAGCAACGCTCTAGCAACCACCCAGAACGCCATAGCAACCGCCTAGCAACCACCCAGAACACCATAGCAATCGCCTAGCAACGCCCTATCAACCACTCAGAACACCATAGCAACCGCTTAGCAAGGCCCTAGCAACCACCCAGAACACCATTGCAACTGCCTAGCAATGCCCTAGCAACCACCCAGAACACGATAGCAGCTGCCTAGCAACACCCTCACAAGTACACAGAACACCATAGCAACTGCCTAACAACTGTTACAGCCAGTCCTCATGACAAATAAAATTACAATAAAAAAATGTAACTTTTTAAGCTACTCAACTTATCAACCTTTCAGCCATTCCAATTCCTGATTGTTTTCGACTATGACTTCCGGCAACTGTTTCTTCTGCCCAATCCTGTCTCAAAATATAAGTCCTTACTACAATTCTTCACTATTAAAAAATGTCACTATTAAAAATTTCCATATGACAGTTGTCATCAACTCTGACTCCCGCAAACTGTTTCCTCAGTCCACATCTGTTTCAAAATAAAAGTCCTCACCACTACCAAAATTATCTTACTAAAAACGTAGCTACTAATATCTTAATGCAATGATATGTTACAAACTCCACCTTATGCAACTACACTTTGCATTTTCAATGCACACGTAATTCCCTGGAATTACATTATCTAGTTATTATTATTATTATTATTCCAAGTTCTTCCGAAATCGCTCGGTTCGCTTCTTCTCCCACAATTTTCAACCGATCCCGACACATTACACGTCAAAACGTACGGCTCGCTTGTAAGGAGTGTGCTATGACTTTACTCAGCGATCCGACTGACAGATTTCCCACAATTCCCAAAAAACATGGACCCCTAAAACCTTGTTATAATGGAAGTCAATGAGAAAATCGGTCTTCCAAAATCGCGCGGTTCGCTACTTCTCCCACAATTTTCACCCGATCCCCACAAATTACAAGTCAAAACGTGCGGCTCAGTTGTGAGGAGTGTGCTGTGACTTTACTCAGCGATCCGACTTACAGATTTCCCACAATTCCCAAAAAACATGGACCTCTGAAACCTTGTTATAATGGAAGTCAATGAGAAAATCGCTCTCATCTTCACCCTCTCGACTTTAACTCATACACTCACGTAGAAACTCTTTTCCAGCTCTCAAACAAAGAGTGGCATGCCCAAACAACATTAGGAACACCATAGCAACCACCCAGAACACCATAGCAACTCCCGAGCAACGCCCTAGCAACGCCCTAGTAACCACCCCAAACACTACAGCAACTGCTTTGCAACGCCCTAGCAACCACCCAGGACACCATAGCAACTGCCTAGCAACATCCTAACAACAACCCAGAACACCATAGCAACCGCCTAGCAACCACCCAGAACACAATAGCAACTGCCTAGCAATGCCCTGGCAACCACCCAGAACACCATAGCGACTGCCTCCCAACGCCCAGCAACCACCCAGAACACCATAGCAACTGCCTAGCAACCACCCAGAACACCATAGCAACTGCCTAGCAACGCCCTAGCAACCACCCAGAACACCATACCAACTGCCTAGCAACGCCTTAGCAACCAACCAAAACACCATAGCAACCGCCGAGCAATGCCTTAGCAACCACCCGGAACATGATATCAACTGCGTGCCAGAACGCTGACAAGCACCTCCAACACTCGTAGAGCAGCAGGCACATTCAAAATTTCAGCTGGAATTTTCTAGTTATTAGTGTGCATTGAAAATGCTCACTATTGTTATCCTGGTCTTCTTATTATTATTATTATTATTATTATTATTATTATTATTATTATTATTATTCTTCTAACACACTTAATGCGGCCTCAACCGTTTATCGTAGAAACTTCATTCAAACTGCGTTGCGTAGGTCTTACTTAGGACACCTGTGCAATGTATTTTTCATCTTTGTAACTTTTATACTTTTTGAGTTATTAATAAAAAACTATAAATTTTTTCCTCCCACAGACTTAACATTGGCATTATGACATCACAATAGGGCCATTAAGCAAATGGAATCTTGTGCCAGGTGTTCTGACCACCTGCTGTAACTGTCAGTTTCTCAGGCTGTAAGACTACAATCTGGCTCTCTTGAGACTACAGCTTCCTTACTGCTTTCCTTCCTTCTATTTTCTGTCATTCCTTCTTTCTTTTTCCCTCCTATTTCTTTCCTTCGTTCCTTCCTTCCTTTATTCGTTCCTGCTTTCCTACTTTACTTCCTTCTATCCTGCCTTTCATCCTTCCTACCCATTCTTCCTCCCTACCAATTTTCTTTCCTACCTTCCTTAGTTTTTCTTTCCTTCCATCATGCCTTCTTTCATTCCTTCATATCCTTCTTATCTTTCTTCCTTTCTTCTTTCTGCTTTCCCTCTCTTTCCCTCCCTCTTCCTTTCTTTACTTTTTCTTTCCTTCCTTCTCTCTTTCCTTCCGTTTTTCCTTTCTTCTTCCTCACTTCCTCCCTTCCTTCTATCTTTACTTAAATCCTTCTTCTTCCCTTCTTCCTTTCCTTCCTTCTTTACTTCCTTCTTTCCTTCATTCCTCTGTTTCTTTCCATCCATCCTCGCCTTCTTTCCTTTGTTCTTTCCTGCCTTCCTTTGATTTCCTTCTTTTTTCCTATATTACTTCTTTCCTTACTTCCCTCATTAGTTCCTTCTTTCCCTCCTTCCTTCCTTGTTAATATTCCAAATAATTTCGTAATCGTACGGTGCACTACTTCTCCCAGTTTTCACTCGATCCCCAAACAAGACACATCAACGCCCTAGCAACAACAAGAACAACATAGCAACTGTCGAGCAATGCCCAAGCAAATATTCAGAACACCATAGCAACCGCCAAGCAACCACCCAAAACACCAAAGCAACTGCCTAGCAACCACCCAGAACACTATAGCAACTGCCTAGCAACGCCCTAGCAACCACCCAGAACACCATAGCAACCGCCTAGCAACCACCCAGAACACCATAGCAACTGCCTAGCAACGCCCTAGCAACCACCCAGAACACCATAGCAACCGCCTAGCAACCACCCAGAACACCATAGCAACCGCCTAGCAACCACCCACAACACCATATCAACTGCCTAGCAACGCCCCAGCAACCACCCACAACACCTTAGCAACTGCCTAGCAACGCCCTAGCAACCACCCAGAATGCTATAGCAACTGCCTAGCAACACCCTAACAACCACCCAGAACACCATAGCAACTGCCTAGCAACACCCTAACAACCACCCAGAACACCATAGCAACCGCCTAGCAACCACCCAGAACACCATAGCAACTGCCTAGCAACGCCCTAGCAACCACCCAGAACACCATAGCAACCGCCTAGCAACCACCCAGAACACCAAAGCACCCGCCTAGCAACCACCCAGAACACCATAACAACTGCCTAGCAACGCCCTAGCAACCCCCCAGAACACAATAACAACTGCCTAGCAACCACCCAGAACACCATAGCAACCACCTAGCAACCACCCAGAACACCATAGCAACTGCCTAGCAACGCCCTAGCAACCACCCAGAACACTATAGCAACCACCTAGCAACCACCCAAAACACCATAGCAACTGCCTAGCCACGCCCTAGCAACCACCCAGAACACCATAGCAACCGCCTAGCAACCACCCAGAACACCATAGCAACTGCCTAGCAACGCCCTAGCAACCACCCAGAACACCATAGCAACCGCCTAGCAACCACCCACAACACCATAGCAACCGCCTAGCAACCACCCAGAAAACCATAGCAACTGCCTAGCAACGCACTAGCAACCACCCAGAACACCACAGCAACTGCCTAGCAACGCCCTAGCAACCACCCAGAACGCTATAGCAACTGCCTAGCAACGCCCTAGCAACCACCCAGAACACCATAGCAACCGCCTAGCAACCACCCAGAACACCATAGCAACTGCCTAGCAACGCCCTAGCAACCACCCAGAACACCATAGCAACCGCCTAGCAACCACCCAGAACACCATAGCAACTGCCTAGCAACGCCCTAGCAACCACCCAGAACACCATAGCAACCGCCTAGCAACCACCCAGAACACCATAGCAACCGCCTAGCAACCACCCAGAACACCATAGCAACTGCCTAGCAACGCCCTAGCAACCACCCAGAACACCTTACCAACTGCCTAGCAACGCCCTAGCCACCACCCAGAATGCTATAGCAACTGCCTAGCAACGCCCTAGCAACCACCCAGAACACCATAGCAACCGCCTAGCAACCACCCAGAACACCATAGCAACCGCCTAGCAACCACCCAGAACACCATAGCAACTGCCTAGCAACGCCCTAGCAACCACCCAGAACACCACAGCAACTGCCTAGCAACGCCCTAGCAACCACCCAGAACGCTATAGCAACTGCCTAGCAACGCCCTAGCAACCACCCAGAACACCATAGCAACCGCCTAGCAACCACCCAGAACACCATAGCAACTGCCTAGCAACGCCCTAGCAACCACCCAGAACACCATAGCAACTGCCTAGCAACCACCTAGAACACCATAGCAACTGCCTAGCAACGCCCTAGCAACCACCCTGAACACCATAGCAACCGCCTAGCAACCACCCAGAACACCATAGCAACCGCCTAGCAACCACCCAGAACACCATAGCAACTGCCTAGCAACGCCCTCGCAACCACCCAGAACACCATAGCAACCGCCTAGCAACCACCCAGAACACCATAGCAACCGCCTAGCAACCACCCAGAACACCATAGCAACTGCCTAGCAACGCCCTAGCAACCACCCAGAACACCATAGCAACCGCCTAGCAAGCACCCAGAACACCATAGCAACCGCCTAGCAACCACCCAGAACACCATAGCAACTGCCTAGCAACGCCCTAGCAACCACCCAGAACACCACAGCAACTGCCTAGCAACGCCCTAGCAACCACCCAGAACGCTATAGCAACTGCCTAGCAACGCCCTACCAACCACCCAGAACACCATAGCAACCGCCTAGCCACCACCCAGAACACCATAGCAACTGCCTAGCAACGCCCTAGCATCCACCCAGAACACCATAGCCACCGCCTAGCAACCACCCAGAACACCATAGCAACTGCCTAGCAACGCCCTAGCAACCACCCAGAACACCATAGCAACCGCCTAGCAACCACCCAGAACACCATAGCAACCCCCTAGCAACCACCCAGAACACCAAAGCAACTGCCTAGCAACGCCCCAGCAACCACCCAAAACACCTTAGCAACTGCCTAGCAACGCCCTAGCAACCACCCAGAATGCAATAGCAACTGGCTAGCACCCCCCTAGCAACCCCCCAGAACACCATAGCAACCACCTAGCAACCACCCAGAACACCCTAGCAACCGCCTAGCAACCACCCAGAAAACCATAGCAACTGCCTAGCAACACCCTAACAACCACCCAGAACACCATAGCAACCGCCTAGCAACCACCCAGAACACCATAGCAACTGCCTAGCAACACCCTAGCAACCACCCAGAACACCATAGCAACCGCCTAGCAACCACCCAGAACACCATAGCACCCGCCTAGCAACCACCCAGAACACCATAGCAACTGCCTAGCAACGCCCTAGCAACCACCCAGAACACAATAGCAACTGCCTAGCAACCACCCAGAACACCATAGCAACCACCTAGCAACCACCCAGAACACCATAGCAACTGCCTAGCAACCCCCGAGCAACCACCCAGAACACCATAGCAACCACCTAGCAACCACCCAAAACACCATAGCAACTGCCTAGCAACGCCCTAGCAACCACCCAGAACACCATAGCAACCGCCTAGCAACCACCCAGAACACCATAGCAACTGCCTAGCAACGCCCTAGCAACCACCCAGAACACCATAGCAACCGCCTAGCAACCACCCAGAACACCATAGCAACCGCCTAGCAACCACCCAGAACACCATAGCAACTGCCTAGCCACGCCCTAGCAACCAGCCAGAACACCCCAGCACCTGCCTAGCAACGCCCTAGCACCCACCCAGAACGCTATAGCAACTGCCTAGCAACGCCCTAGCAACCACCCAGAACACCATAGCAACCGCCTAGCAACCACCCAGAACACCATAGCAACTGCCTAGCAACGCCCTAGCAACCACCCAGAACACCATAGCAACCACCTAGCAACCACCCAGAACACCATAGCAACCGCCTAGCAACCACCCAGAACACCATAGCAACTGCCTAGCAACACCCTAACAACCACCCAGAACACCATAGCAACCGCCTAGCAACCACCCAGAACACCATAGCAACTGCCTAGCAACGCCCTAGCAACCACCCAGAACACCATAGCAACCGCCTAGCAACCACCCAGAACACCATAGCACCCGCCTAGCAACCACCCAGAACACCATAGCAACTGCCTAGCAACGCCCTAGCAACCACCCAGAACACAAAAGCAACTGCCTAGCAACCACCCAGAACACCATAGCAACCACCTAGCAACCACCCAGAACACCATAGCAACTGCCTAGCAACGCCCTAGCAACCACCCAGAACACCATAGCAACCACCTAGCAACCACCCAAAACACCATAGCAACTGCCTAGCAACGCCCTCGCAACCACCCAGCACACCCTAGCAACCGCCTAGCACCCACCCAGAACACCATAGCAACTGCCTAGCAACGCCCTAGCAACCACCCAGAACACCATAGCAACCGCCTAGCAACCACCCAGAACACCATAGTAACCGCCTAGCAACCACCCAGAACACCATAGCAACTGCCTAGCAACGCCCTAGCAACCACCCAGAACACCACAGCAACTGCCTAGCAACGCCCTAGCAACCACCCAGAACGCTATAGCAACTGCCTAGCAACGCCCTAGCAACCACCCAGAACACCATAGCAACCGCCTAGCAACCACCCAGAACACCATAGCAACTGCCTAGCAACGCCCTAGCAACCACCCAGAACACCATAGCAACCGCCAAGCAACGCCCTAGCAACCACCCAGAACACCATAGCAACAGCCTAGCAATGCCCTAGCAACCACCCAGAACACCATAGCAACCGCCTAGCAACCACCCAGAACACCATAACAACTGCCTAGCAACGCCCTAGCAACCACCCAGAACACCATAGCAACCGCCTAGCAACCACCCAGAACACCATAGCAACCGCCTAGCAACCACCAAGAACAACATAGCAACTGCCTAGCAACGCCCGAGCAACCACCCAGAACACCATAGCAACAGCCTAGCAACCACCCAGAACACCATAGCAACTGCCTAGCAACGCCCAAGCAACCACCCAGAACACCATAGCAACCACCTAGCAACCACCCAAAACACCATAGCAACCGCCTAGCAACGCCCTAGCAACCACCCAAAACACCATAGCAACCGCCTAGCAACCACCCAGAACACCATAGCAACTGCCTAGCAACGCCCAAGCAACCACCCAGAACACCATAGCAACCACCTAGCAACCACCCAAAACACCATAGCAACTGCCTAGCAACGCCCTAGCAACCACCCAGAACACCATAGCAACCGCCTAGCAACCACCCAGAACACCATAGCAACACCCTAGCAACCAGCCAGAACACCAAAGCAACCGCCTAGCAACGCCCTAGCAACCACCCAGAACACCATAGCAACAGCACAGCAATGCCCTAGCAACCTCCCAGAACACCATAGCAACCGCCTAGCAAGGCCCTTGCAACCACCCAGAACACCATAGCAACCGCCTAGCAATGCCCTAGCAACCTCCCAGAACACCATAGCAACCGCCTAGCAACCACCCAGCACACCATAGCAACTGCCTAGCAACGCCCTAGCAATCACCCAGAACACCATAGCAACCGCCTAGCAACCACCCAGAACACAATAGCAACCGCCTAGCTACCACCCAGAACACCATAGCAACGCCCTAGCAACCACCCAGAACACCATAGCAACTGCCTAGCAACGCCCTAGCAACCACCCAGAACACCATAGCAACTGCCTAGCAACGCCCTAGCAACCACCCAGAACACCATAGCAACCGCCTAGCAACCACCCAGAACACCATAGCAACCGCCTAGCAACAACACACAACACCAAACCAACTGCCTAGCAATGATCTAGCAACCACCCAGAACTCCATTGCAACCGCCTTGCTACCACCCAGAACACCATAGCAACCGCCTAGCAACCACCCAGAACACCAGAGCAACCGCCTAACAACCACCCAGAACACCATAGCAACATCCTAGCAACCACCCAGAACACCTTTGCAACCGCCTAGCAACCATCCAGAACACCATAGCAACTGCCTAGCAACGCCTTAGCAACCACCCAGAATACCATAGCAACGCCCTAGCAACCACCCAGAACACCATAGCAACCGCCTAGCAACGCCCGAGCAACCACCCAGAACACCATAGCAACCGCCTAGCAACGCCCTAGCAACCAGCCAGAACATCATAGCAACCACCTAGCAACCAGCCAGAACACCATAGCAACTGCCTAGCAACACCCTAGCAACCACCCAGAACAACATAGCAACCGCCTGGCAATGCCGTGGCAACCACCCAGAACACCATACCAACTGCTTAGCAATGCCCTAGCAACCACCCAGAACGCCATAGCAACCACCCTAACAACCACCCAGAACACCATAGCAACTGCCTAGCAACGGCCTATCAACCACCCAGAACACAATAGCAACTGCCTAGCAACGCCATAGCAACCACCCAGAACACCATAGCAACGGCCTAGCAACCACCCAGAACAGCATAGCAACTGCCTAGCAACACCCTAGCAACCACCCAGAACACCATAGCAACCACCTAGCAACGCCCTAGCAACCACCCAGAACATCATAGCAACTGCTTAGCAAAGCCCTAGCAACCACCCAGAATGCCATAGCAACCGCCTAGCAACCACCCAGAACCCCATAGCAACGCCCGAACAACCACCCAGTACGCCATAGCAACCGCCTAGCAACTACCCAGAACACCATAGCAACCGCCTAGCAATGCCCTATCAACCACCCAGAACACCATAGCAACTGCCTAGCAATGCCCTAGCAACCACCCAGAACACGATAGCAGCTGCCTAGCAACACCCTCACAAGTACACAGAACACCATAGCAACTGCCTAACAACTGTTACAGCCAGTCCTCATTATGTCAAATTACAATAAAAAATGTAACTTTTTAAGCTACTCAACTTATCAACCTTTCAGCCATTCCAACTCCTGATTGTTTTCGACTATGACTTCCGGCAACTGTTTCTTCTGCCCAATCCTGTCTCAAAATATAAGTCCTTACTACAATTTTTCACTATTAAAAAATGTCACTATTAAAAATTTCCATATGACAGTTGTCATCAACTATGACTCCCGCAAACTATTTCCTCAGTCCACATCTGTTTCAAAATAAAAGTCCTCACCACTACCATAATTATCCTCCTAAAAACGTAGCTACCAATATCATAATGCAATGATATGTTACAAACTCCACCTTATGCAACTACACTTTGCATTTTCAATGCACACGTAATTCCCTGGAATTACATTATCTAGTTATTATTATTATTCCAAGTGCTTCCGAAATCGCTCGGTTCGCTTCTTCTCCCACAATTTTCAACCGATCCTGACACATTACACGTCAAAACGTGCGGCTCGCTTGTGAGGAGTGTGCTATGACTTTACTCAGCGATCCGACTGACAGATTTCCCACAATTCCCAAAAAACATGGACCCCTGAAACCTCGTTATAATGGAAGTCGATGAGAAAATCGGTCTTCCAAAATCACGCGGTTCGCTACTTCTCCCACAATTTTCACCCGATCCCCACAAATTACACGTCAAAACGTGCGGCTCGCTTGTAAGGAATGGGCTATGACTTTATTCAGCGATCCGACTTACAGATTTCCCACAATTCCCAAAAAACATGGACCTCTGAAACCTTGTTATAATGGAAGTCAATGAGAAAATCGCTCTCATCTTCACCCTCTCGCCTTGAACTCATACACTCACGAAAAAACTCTTTTCCAGCTCTCAAACAAAAAGAAGCATGCCCAAACAACATTAGGAACACCATAGCAACCCCCCAGAACACCATAGCGACTCCCTAGCAACGCCCTAGCCACCACCCCAAACACTACAGCAACTGCCTTGCAATGCCCTAGCAACCACCCAGAACACCATAGCAACTGCATAGCAACGCCCTAGCAACCACCCAGAACACCATAGCAACCGCCTAGCAACCGCCCAGAACACCACAGCAACTGCCTAGCAACGCCCTAGCAACCACCCAGAACACCATAGCAACTGCCTAGCAACGCCCTAGCAACCACTTAGAACACCATAGCAACCGCCCAGAACACCATAGCAACTGCCTAGCAACGCCCTGGCAACCACCCAGAACACCATAGCAACTGCCTAGCAACGCCCTAGCAACCACCCAGAACACCATAGCAACGCCCTAGCAACCACCCAGAACACCATAGCAACCGCCTAGCAACGCCCTAGCAACCGCCCACAACACCAAAGCAACCGCCCAGCAACGCCCTAGCAATGACCCAGGACACCAAAGCAACCGCCTAGCAACCGCCCAGAACACCATAGCAATCGCCTAGCAACGCCCTAGCAATGACCCAGAACACCAAAGCCACCGCCTAGCAACCACCAAGAACACCATAGCAACTGCCTAGCAACGCCCTAGCAACCACCCAGAACACCATAGCAACCGCCTAGCAACGCCCTAGCAACCACTTAGAACACCATAGCAACCGCCTAGCAACCACCAAGAACACCATCGCAACCGCCTAGCAACGCCCTAGCAACCACCCAGAACACCATAGCAACGCCCTTGCAACCACCCAGAACACCATAGCAACCGCCTAGCAACCACCCAGAACACCATAGCAACCGCCTAGCAACGCCCTAGCAACCACCCAGAACACCATAGCAACCCCCTAGCAACGCCCTAGCAACCACCCAGAACCCCATAGCAACCGCCTAGCAGCGCCCTAGCAACCACCCAGAACACCATAGCAACGCCCTTGTAACCACCCAGAACACCATAGCAAACGCCTAGCAACCACCCAGAAAACCATAGCAACCGCCTAGCAACCACTCAGAACACCATAGCAACCGCCTAGCAACGCCCTAGTTACGACCCAGAACACCATAGCAACCGCCTAGCAACCACCCAGAACACCATAGCAACCGCCTAGCAACGCCCTAGCAACCACCCAGAACACCATAGCAACAGCCTCGCAACGCCCGAGCAACCACCCAGAACACCATAGCAACCGCCTAGCAACCACCCAGAACACCATAGCAACTGCCTAGCAACGCCCTACCAACCACCTAGAACACCATAGCAACTGCCTGGCAACGCCCTGGCAACCACTAAGAACACCATAGCAACCGCCTTGCAACCACCCAGAACACCATAGCAACTGCCTAGCAACGCCCTTGCAACCACTAAGAACACCATAGCAACCGCCTAGCAACCACTCAGAACACCATAGCAACCGCCTAGCAACGCCCTAGCAACCACCCAGAACACCATAGCAACCGCCTAGCAACGCCCTAGCAACCACCCAGAACACAATAGCAACTGCCTAGCAACACCCTACCAACCACCAAGGACACCATAGCACTGCCCCAGTTACCACCCAAACCACCATAGCAACCGCCTAGCAACGCCCTAGCACCGACCAAGAACACCATAGCAACTGCCTAGCAACCACCCAGAACACCATAGCAACTGTCTAGCAATGCCCTAGCAACCACCCAGAACACCATAGCAACGCCCTAGCAACCACCCAGAACACCATAGCAACCGCCTAGCAACGCCCTAGCAACGACCCAGAACACCATAGCAACCGCCTAGCAACCACCCAGAACACCATAGCAACCCCCTAGCAACGCCCTAGCAACCACCCAGAACACCATAGCAACCGCCTAGCAACGCCCTAGCAACCACCCAGATCACCATAGCAACTGCCTAGCAACGCCATAGCAACCACCCAGAACACCATAGCAACCGCTTAGCAATGCCCTAGCAACCACCCAAAACACCATAGCAACTGCCTAGCAACCACCCAGAACACCTAAGCAACTGCCTAGCAACGCCCTAGCAACCACCCAGAACACCATAGCAACTGCCTAGCAACCACCCAGAACACCATAGCAACTGCCTAGCAACGCCCTAGCAACCACCCAGAACACCATACCAACTGCCTAGCAACGCCTTAGCAACCAACCAAAACACCACAGCAACCGCCGAGCAATGCCTTAGCAACCACCCGGAACATGATATCAACTGCGTGCCAGAATGCTGACAAGCACCTCCAACACTCGTAGAGCAGCAGGCACATTCAAAATTTCAGCTGGAATTTTCTAGTTATTATTATCATTATTCCAAGTTCTTCAGAAATCGCTCGGTTCGCTTCTTCTCCCACAATTTTCAACCGATCCTGACACATTACACGTCAAAACGTGCGGCTCGCTTGTGAGGAGTGTGCTATGACTTTACTCAGCGACCAGACTGACAGATTTCCCACAATTCCCAAAAAACATGGACCCCTGAAACCTCGTTACATTGGAAGTCAATGAGAAAATCGGTCTTCCAAAATCGCGCGGTTCGCTACTTCTCCCACAATTTTCACCCGATCCCCACAAATTACATGTCAAAACGTGCGGCTCGCTTGTGAGGAATGTGCTATGACTTTATTCAGCTATCCGACTTACAGATTTCCCACAATTCCCAAAAAACATGGACCTCTGAAACCTTGTTATAATGGAAGTCAATGAGAAAATCGCTCTCATCTTCACCCTCTCGCCTTGAACACATACACTCACGTAGAAACTCTTTTCCAGCTCTCAAACAAAGAGATGCATGCCCAAACAACATTAGGAACACCATAGCAACCACCCAGAACACCATAGCAACTCCCTAGCAACGCCCTAGCAACCACCCCAAACACTACAGCAACTGCCTTGCAATGCCCTAGCAACCACCCAGAACACCATAGCAACTGCCTAGCAAAGCCCTAGCAACCACCCAGAAAACCAAAGCAACGCCCTAGCAACCAACCAGAACACCATTGCAACCGCCTAGCAACGCCCTAGCAACCACCCAGAACACCATAGCAACGCCCTAGCAACCACCCAGAACGCCATAGCAACCGCCCAGAACACCATAGCAACTGCCTAGCAACGCCCTAGCAACCACCCAGAACACCATAGCACCCGCTTAGCAACGCCCTAGCGACCACCCAGAACACCATAGCAACCGCCTAGCAACCACCCAGAACACCATAGCAACTGCCTAGCAACGCCCTAGCAACCACCCAGAACACCATAGCAACCACCTAGCAACCACCCAAAATACCATAGCAACTGCCTAGCAACGCGCTAGCAACCACCCAGAACCCCATAGCAACCGCCTAGCACCCACCCAGAACACCATAGCAACTGCCTAGCAACGCCCTAGCAACCACCCAGAACACCATAGCAACCGCCTAGCAACCACCCACAACACCATAGCAACTGCCTAGCAACGCCCTACCAACCACCCAGAACACCATAACAACCGCCTAGCAACCACCCAGCACACCATAGCAAACCCCTAGCAACCACCCAGAACACCATAGCAACTGCCTAGCAACACCCGAGCACCCACCCAGAACACCATAGCACCCGCCTAGCAACCACCCAGAACACCATAGCAACTGCCTAGCAACGCCCTAGCAACCACCCAGAACACCATAGCAACCACCTAGCAACTGCACAAAATACCATAGCAACTGCCTAGCAAAGCGCTAGCAACCACCCAGAACACCAAAGCAACCGCCTAGCAACCACCCAGAACACCAAAGCAACTGCCTAGCAACACCCTTACAACCACCCAGAACACCATAGCAACCGCCTAGCAACGCCCTAGCAACCACCCAGAACACAATAGCAACTGCCTAGCTACCACCCAGAACACCATAGCAACGCCCTAGCAACCACCCAGAACACCATAGCAACTGCCTAGCAACGCCCTAGCAACCACCCAGAACACCATAGCAACCGCCTAGCTACCAACCAGAACACCATAGCAACGCCCTAGCAACCACCCAGAACACCATAGCAACTGCCTAGCAACGCCCTAGCAACCACCCAGAACACCATAGCAACCGCCTAGCAACCATCAGAACACCATAGCAACTGCCTAGCAACGCCCCAGCAACCACCCAGAACACCAAAGCAACCGACCAGCAACCACCCAGAACACCATAGCAACCGCCTAGCAACCACCCACAACACCATAGCGCCTGCCTAGCAACCACCTAGCTACCTCCCAGAACACCATACCAACCGCCTAGCAACGCTCTAGCAACCACCCAGAACACAATAGCAACCGCCTAGCTACCACCCAGACCACCATAGCAACGCCCTAGCACCCACCCAGAACACCATAGCAACTGCCTAGCAACGCCCTAGCAACGACCCAGAACACAATAGCAACCGCCTAGCTACCACCCAGAACACCATAGCAACGCCCTAGCAACCACCCAGAACACCATAGCAACTGCCTAGCAACGCCCTTGCAACCACCCAGAACACCATAGCAACTGCCTAGCAACCATCAGAACACCATAGCAACTGCCTAGTAACGCCCTAGCAACCACCCAGAACACCATAGCAACCGCCTAGCAACCACCAAGAACACCCTAGCAACCGCCTAGCAACCACCCAGAACAACATAGCAACCGCCTTGCAACCACCCAGAAGACCATAGCAACCGCCTAGCAACCATCAGAACACCATAGCAACTGCCTAGCAACGCCCTAGCAACCACCCAGAACACCATAGCAACCGCCTAGCAACGCCCTAGCAACCACCAAGAACACCTTAACAACCGCCTAGCAACGACCCAGAACACAAGAGCAACCGCCTAGCTACCACCCAGAACACCATAGCAACGCCCTAGCAACCACCCAGAACACCATAGCAACTGCCTAGCAACGCCCTAGCAACCACCCAGAACACCATAGCAACTGCCTAGCAACCATCAGAACACCATAGCAACTGCCTAGTAACGCCCTAGCAACCACCCAGAACACCATAGCAACCGCCTAGCAACCACCCAGAACACCATAGCAACCGCCTAGCAACCACCCAGAACACCATAGCAACTGCCTTGCAACCACCCAGAAGACCATAGCAACCGCCTAGCAACCATCAGAACACCATAGCAACTGCCTAGCAACGCCCTAGCAACCACCCAGAACACCATAGCAACCGCCTAGCAACGCCCTAGCAACCACCAAGAACACCTTAACAACCGCCTAGCAACCACCCAGAACACCATAGCAACTGCCTAGCAACGCCCTAGCAACCACCAAAAACACCATAGCAACCGCCGAGCAACCACCCAGAACACCATAGCAACTGCCTAGCAACGCCCTAGCAACCACCCAGAACACCATAGCAACCGCCTAGCAACCACCCAGGACACCAAAGCAACTGCCTAGCAACACCCGAGCAACCACCCAGAACACCATAGCAACCGCCTAGCAACCACCCAGAACACCATAGCAACTGCCTAGCAACGCCCTAGCAACCACCCACAACACCAAAGCAACCACCTAGCAACCACCCAAAAAACCATAGCAACTGCCTAGCAACGCGCTAGCAACCACCCAGTACACCATAGCAACCGCCTAGCAACCACCCAGAACACCATAGCAACTGCCTAGCAACGCCCTAGCAACCACCCAGAACACCATAGCAACCGCCTAGCTACCACCCAGAACACCATAGCAACTGCCTAGCAACCACCCAGAACACCATAGCAACCGCCTAGCAACCACCAAGAACACCATAGCAACTGCCTAGCAACACCCGAGCAACCCCCCAGAACACCATAGCAACCGCCTAGCTACCACCCAGAACACCATAGTAACTGCCTAGCAACGCCCTAGCAACCACCCAGAACACCATAACAACCACCTAGCAACCGCCCAAAATACCATAGCAACTGCCTAGCAAAGCGCTAGCAACCACCCAGAACACCATAGCAACCGCCTAGCAACCACCCAGAACACCATAGCAACTGCCTAGCAACGCCCTAGCAACCACCCATAACACAATAGCAACTGCCTAGCTACCACCCAGAACACCAAAGCACCGCCCTTGCAACCACCCAGAACACCATAGCAACTGCCTAGCCACGCCCTAGCAACCACCCAGAACCCCATAGCAACCGCCTAGCTACCAACCAGAACACCATAGCAACGCCCTAGCAACCACCCAGAACACCATAGCAACTGCCCAGCAACGCCCTAGCAACCACCCAGAACACCATAGCAACCGCCTAGCAACCATCAGAACACCATAGCAACTGCCTAGCAACGCCCTAGCAACCACCCAGAACACCATAGCAACCGCCTAGCAACCACCCAGAACACCATAGCAACCCCCTAGCAACCACCCAGAACACCATAGCAACTGCCTAGCAACCACCTAGCTACCTCCCAGAACACCATAGCAACCGCCTAGCAATGCCCTAGCAACCACCCAGAACACAATAGCAACCGCCTAGCTACCACCCAGAACACCATAGCAACGCCCTAGCAACCACCCAGAACACCATAGCAACTGCCTAGCAACGCCCTAGCAACGACCCAGAACACAATAGCAACTGCCTAGCTACCACCCAGAACACCATAGCAACGCCCTAGCAACCACCCAGAACACCATAGCAACTGCCTAGCAACGCCCTAGCAACCACCCAGAACACCATAGCAACCGCCTAGCAACCATCAGAACACCATAGCAACTGCCTAGTAACGCCCTAGCAACCACCCAGAACACCATAGCAACCGCCTAGCAACCACCCAGAACACCATAGCAACCGCCTAGCAACCACCCAGAACACCATAGCAACCGCCTTGCAACCACCCAGAAGACCATAGCAACCGCCAAGCAACCATCAGAACACCACAGCAACTGCCTAGCAACGCCCTAGCAACCACCCAGAACACCATAGCAACCGCCTAGCAACCACCCAGAACACCATAGCAACCACCTAGCAACCACCCAAAATACCATAGCAACGCGCTAGCAACCACACAGAACACCATAGCAACTGCCTAGCAACACCCGAGCAACCACCCAGAACACCATAGCAACCGCCTAGCAACCACCCAGAACACCATAGCAACCACCTAGCAACCACCCAAAAAACCATAGCAACGCACTAGCAACCACACAGAACACCATAGCAACCGCCTAGCACCCACCCAGAACACCATAGCAACTGCCTAGCAACACCCTAACAACCACCCAGAACACCATAGCAACCGCCTTGCAACGCCCTAGCAACTACCCAGAACACAATAGCAACCGCCTAGCTACCACCCAGAACACCATAGCAACGCCCTAGCAACCACCCAGAACACCATAGCAACTGCCTAGCAACGCCCTAGCAACCACCCAGAACACCATAGCAACCGCCTAGCAACCATCAGGACACCATAGCAACTGCCTAGCCACGCCCTACCAACCACCCAGAACAGCATAGCAACCGCCTAGCAACCACCCAGAACACCATAGCAACCGCCTAGCAACCACCCAGAACACCATAGCAACTGCCTAGCAACGCCCTAGCAACCACCCAGAACACAATAGCAACCGCCTAGCTTCCACCCAGAACACCTTAGCAACGCCCTAGCAACCACCCAGAACACCATAGCAACTGCCTAGCAACGCCCTAGCAACCACCCAGAACACAATAGCAACTGCCTAGCTACCACCCAGAACACCATAGCAACGCCCTAGCAACCACCCAGAACACCATAGCAACTGCCTAGCAAAGCCCTGGCAACCACCCAGAACACCATAGCAACCGCCTAGCAACCATCAGAACACCATAGCAACTGCCTAGCAACGCCCTAGCAACCACCCAGAACACCATAGCAACCGCCTAGCAACCACCCAGAACACCATAGCAACCGCCTAGCAACCACCCAGAACACCATAGCAACTGCCTAGCAACGACCTAGCTACCACCCAGAACACCATAGCAACCGCCTAGCAACCACCCAGAACACCATAGCAACACCCTAGCAACCACCCAGAACACCATAGCAACCGCCTTGCAACCATCCAGAACACCATAGCAACTGCCTAGCAACGCCCTAGCAACCACCCAGAACAACATAGCAACGCCCTAGCAACCACCCAAAACACCATAGCAACCGCCTAGCAACGCCCGAGCAACCACCCAGAACACCATAGCAACCGCCTAGCAACGCCCTAGCAACCACCCAGAACACCATAGCAACCACCTAGCAACCACCCAGAACACCATAGCAACTGCCTAGCAACACCCTAGCCACCACCCAGAACACCATAGCAACCGCCTAGCAACGCCGTAGCAACCACCCAGAACACCATAGCAACTGCTTAGCAATGCCCTAGCAACCACCCAGAACGCCATAGCAACCACCCTAACAACCATCCAGAACACCATAGCAACTGCCTAGCAACGCCAAAGCAACCACCCAGAACACCAAAGCAACTGCCTAGCAACGCCCTAGCAACCACCCAGAACACCATGGCAACTGCCTAGCAACGCCCTAGCAACCACCCAGAACACCAAAGCCACTGCCTAGCAACGCCCTAGCAACCACCCAGAACTCCAAAGCAACTGCCGAGCAACGCCCTAGCAACCACCCAGAACACCATAGCAACGGCATGGCAACCACCCAGAACAGCATAGCAACTGCCTAGCAACACCCTAGCAACCACCCAGAACACCAAAGCAACCACCTAGCAATGCCCTAGCAACCACCCAGAACATCATAGCAACTGCTTAGCAAAGCCCTAGCAACCACCCAGAATGCCATAGCAACGCTCTAGCAACCACCCAGAACGCCATAGCAACCGCCTAGCAACCACCCAGAACACCATAGCAATCGCCTAGCAACGCCCTATCAACCACTCAGAACACCATAGCAACCGCTTAGCAAGGCCCTAGCAACCACCCAGAACACCATTGCAACTGCCTAGCAATGCCCTAGCAACCACCCAGAACACGATAGCAGCTGCCTAGCAACACCCTCACAAGTACACAGAACACCATAGCAACTGCCTAACAACTGTTACAGCCAGTCCTCATGACAAATAAAATTACAATAAAAAAATGTAACTTTTTAAGCTACTCAACTTATCAACCTTTCAGCCATTCCAATTCCTGATTGTTTTCGACTATGACTTCCGGCAACTGTTTCTTCTGCCCAATCCTGTCTCAAAATATAAGTCCTTACTACAATTCTTCACTATTAAAAAATGTCACTATTAAAAATTTCCATATGACAGTTGTCATCAACTCTGACTCCCGCAAACTGTTTCCTCAGTCCACATCTGTTTCAAAATAAAAGTCCTCACCACTACCAAAATTATCTTACTAAAAACGTAGCTACTAATATCTTAATGCAATGATATGTTACAAACTCCACCTTATGCAACTACACTTTGCATTTTCAATGCACACGTAATTCCCTGGAATTACATTATCTAGTTATTATTATTATTATTATTCCAAGTTCTTCCGAAATCGCTCGGTTCGCTTCTTCTCCCACAATTTTCAACCGATCCCGACACATTACACGTCAAAACGTACGGCTCGCTTGTAAGGAGTGTGCTATGACTTTACTCAGCGATCCGACTGACAGATTTCCCACAATTCCCAAAAAACATGGACCCCTAAAACCTTGTTATAATGGAAGTCAATGAGAAAATCGGTCTTCCAAAATCGCGCGGTTCGCTACTTCTCCCACAATTTTCACCCGATCCCCACAAATTACAAGTCAAAACGTGCGGCTCAGTTGTGAGGAGTGTGCTGTGACTTTACTCAGCGATCCGACTTACAGATTTCCCACAATTCCCAAAAAACATGGACCTCTGAAACCTTGTTATAATGGAAGTCAATGAGAAAATCGCTCTCATCTTCACCCTCTCGACTTTAACTCATACACTCACGTAGAAACTCTTTTCCAGCTCTCAAACAAAGAGTGGCATGCCCAAACAACATTAGGAACACCATAGCAACCACCCAGAACACCATAGCAACTCCCGAGCAACGCCCTAGCAACGCCCTAGTAACCACCCCAAACACTACAGCAACTGCTTTGCAACGCCCTAGCAACCACCCAGGACACCATAGCAACTGCCTAGCAACATCCTAACAACAACCCAGAACACCATAGCAACCGCCTAGCAACCACCCAGACGACAATAGCAACTGCCTAGCACTGCCCTGGCAACCACCCAGAACACCATAGCGACTGCCTCCCAACGCCCAGCAACCACCCAGAACACCATAGCAACTGCCTAGCAACCACCCAGAACACCATAGCAACTGCCTAGCAACGCCCTAGCAACCACCCAGAACACCATACCAACTGCCTAGCAACGCCTTAGCAACCAACCAAAACACCATAGCAACCGCCGAGCAATGCCTTAGCAACCACCCGGAACATGATATCAACTGCGTGCCAGAACGCTGACAAGCACCTCCAACACTCGTAGAGCAGCAGGCACATTCAAAATTTCAGCTGGAATTTTCTAGTTATTATTATTATTATTCCAAGTTCTTCCGAAATCGCTCGGTTCGCTTCTTCTCCCACAATTTTCAACCGATCCTGACACATTACACGTCAAAACGTGCGGCTCGCTTGTGAGGAGTGTGCTATGACTTTACTCAGCGATCCGACTGACAGATTTCCCACAATTCCCAAAAAACATGGACCCCTGAAACCTCGTTATAATGGAAGTCAACGAGAAAATCGGTCTTCCAAAATCGCGCGGTTCGCTACTTCTCCCACAATTTTCACCCGATCCCCACAAATTACACGTCAAAACGTGCGGCTCGCTTGTAAGGAATGGGCTATGACTTTATTCAGCGATCCGACTTACAGATTTCCCACAATTCCCAAAAAACATGGACCTCTGAAACCTTGTTATAATGGAAGTCAATGAGAAAATCGCTCTCATCTTCACCCTCTCGCCTTGAACTCATACACTCACGTAGAAACTCTTTTCCAGCTCTCAAACAAAAAGAAGCATGCCCAAACAGCATTAGGAACACCATAGCAACCCCCCAGAACACCATAGCGACTCCCTAGCAACGCCCTAGCAACCACCCCAAACACTACAGCAACTGCCTTGCAATGCCCTAGCAACCACCCAGAACACCATAGCAACTGCCTAGCAACGCCCTAGCAACCACCCAGAACACCATAGCAACCGCCTAGCAACCGCCCAGAACACCACAGCAACTGCCTAGCAACGCCCTAGCAACCACCCAGAACACCATAGCAACTGCCTAGCAACGCCCTAGCAACCACTGAGAACACCATAGCAACCGCCCAGAACACCATAGCAACTGCCAAGCAACGCCCTGGCAACCACTTAGAACACCATAGCAACCGCCTAGCAACGCCCTAGCAACCTCCCAGAACACCATAGCAACCGCCTAGCAACCACCCAGAACACCATAGCAACCGCCTAGCAACGCCCAAGCAACCACCCAGATCACCATAGCAACCGCCTAGCAACGCCCTAGCTACCACCCAGAACACCATAGCAACGCCCTAGCAACCGCCCAGAACACCATAGCAACCGCCTAGCAACGCCCTAGCAATGACCCAGAACACCAAAGCAACCGCCTAGCAACCACCAAGAACACCATAGCAACTGCCTAGCAACGCCCTAGCAACCACCCAGAACACCATAGCAACCGCCTAGCAACGCCCTAGCAACCACTTAGAACACCATAGCAACCGCCTAGCAACCACCCAGAACACCATCGCAACCGCCTAGCAACGCCCTAGCAACCACCCAGAACACCCTCGCAACGCCCTAGCAACCACCCAGAACACCATAGCATCCGCCTAGCAACCACCCAGAACACCATAGCAACCGCCTAGCAACGCCCTAGCAACCACCCAGAACACCATAGCAACTGCCTAGCAACGCCCTAGCAACCACCCAGAACACCATAGCAACCGCCTAGCAACGCCCTAGCAACCACCCAGAACACCATAGCAACGCCCTTGTAACCACCCAGAACACCATAGCAACCACCTAGCAACCACCCAGAAAACCATAGCAACCGCCTAGCAACCACTCAGAACACCATAGCAACCGCCTAGCAACGCCCTAGTTACGACCCAGAACACCATAGCAACCGCCTAGCAACCACCCAGAACACCATAGCAACCGCCTAGCAACGCCCTAGCAACCACCCAGAACACCATAGCAACAGCCTCGCAACGCCCGAGCAACCACCCAGAACACCATAGCAACCGCCTAGCAACCACCCAGAACACCATAGCAACTGCCTAGCAACGCCCTACCAACCACCTAGAACACCATAGCAACTGCCTGGCAACGCCCTGGCAACCACCCAGAACACCATAGCAACCGCCTCGCAACCACCCAGAACACCATAGCAACTGCCTAGCAACGCCCTTGCAACCACTAAGAACACCATAGCAACCGCCTAGCAACCACTCAGAACACCATAGCAACCGCCTAGCAACACCCTAGCAACCACCCAGAAAACCATAGCAACCGTCTAGCAACGCCCTAGCAACCACCCAGAACACCATACCAACTGCCTAGCAACACCCTAGCAACCACCCAGAACACCATAGCAATGCCCTAGCTACCACCCAAAACACCATAGCAACCACCTAGCAACGCCCTAGCAACGACCAAGAACACCATAGCAACTGCCTAGCAACCACCCAGAACACCATAGCAACTGTCTAGCAATGCCCTAGCAACCACCCAGAACACCATAGCAACGCCCTAGCAACCACCCAGAACACCATAGCAACCGCCTAGCAACGCCCTAGCAACGACCCAGAACACCATAGCAACCGCCTAGCAACCACCCAGAACACCATAGCAACCGCCGAGCAACGCCCTAGCAACCACCCAGAACACCATAGCAACCGCCTAGCAACGCCCTACCAACCACCCAGATCACCATAGCAACTGCCTAGCAACGCCCTAGCAACCACCCAGAACACCATAGCAACCGCTTAGCAATGCCCTAGCAACCACCCAAAACACCATAGCAACTGCCTAGCAACCACCCAGAACACCTAAGCAACTGCCTAGCAACGCCCTAGCAACCACCCAGAACACCATAGCAACTGCCTAGCAACCACCCAGAACACCATAGCAACTGCCTAGCAACGCCCTAGCAACCACCCAGAACACCATACCAACTGCCTAGCAACGCCTTAGCAACCAACCAAAACACCACAGCAACTGCCGAGCAATGCCTTAGAGACCACCCGGAACATGATATCAACTGCGTGCCAGAACGCTGACAAGCACCTCCAACACTCGTAGAGCAGCAGGCACATTAAAAATTTCAGCTGGAATTTTCTAGTTATTATTATTATTATTCCAAGTTCTTCCGAAATCGGTCGGTTCGCTTCTTCTCCCACAATTTTCAACCGATCCTGACACATTACACGTCAAAACGTGCGGCTCGCTTGTGAGGAGTGTGCTATGACTTTACTCAGCGACCCGACTGACAGATTTCCCACAATTCCCAAAAAACATGGACCCCTGAAACCTCGTTACATTGGAAGTCAATGAGAAAATCGGTCTTCCAAAATCGCGCGGTTCGCTACTTCTCCCACAATTTTCACCCGATCCCCACAAATTACACGTCAAAACGTGCGGCTCGCTTGTGAGGAATGTGCTATGACTTTATTCAGCGATCCGACTTACAGATTTCCCACAATTCCCAAAAAACATGGACCTCTGAAACCTTGTTATAATGGAAGTCAATGAGAAAATCGCTCTCATCTTCACCCTCTCGCCTTGAACACATACACTCACGTAGAAACTCTTTTCCAGCTCTCAAACAAAGAGATGCATGCCCAAACAACATTAGGAACACCATAGCAACCACCCAGAACACCATAGCAACTCCCTAGCAACGCCCTAGCAACCACCCCAAACACTACAGCAACTGCCTTGCAATGCCCTAGCAACCACCCAGAACACCATAGCAACTGCCTCGCAAAGCCCTAGCAACCACCCAGAAAACCAAAGCAACGCCCTAGCAACCAACCAGAACACCATTGCAACCGCCTAGCAACGCCCTAGCAACCACCCAGAACACCATAGCAACGCCCTAGCAACCACCCAGAACACCATAGCAACCGCCCAGAACACCAAAGCAACTGCCTAGCAACGCCCTAGCAACCACCCACAACACCATAGCAACCCCTTAGCACCGCCCTAGCGCCCACCCAGAACACCATAGCAACCGCCTAGCAACCACCCAGAACACCATAGCAACTGCCTAGCAACGCCCTAGCAACCACCTAGAACACCATAGCAACTGCCTAGCAATGCCCTAGCAACCACCCAGAACACCATAGCAACGCCCTAGCAACCACCCAGAACACCGTAGCAACGCCCTAGCAACCACCCAGAACACCACAGCAACCGCCTAGCAACCACACAGAACACCATAGCAACTGCCTAGCAACGCCCTAGCAACCACCTAGAACACCATAGCAACTGCCTAGCAATGCCCTAGCAACCACCCAGAACACCATAGCAACGCCCTAGCAACCAACCAGAACACCATAGCAACTGCCTAGCAACGCCCTAGCAACCACTCAGAACACCATAGCAACCGCCTAGCAACCACCCAGAACACCATAGCAACTGCCTAGCAACGCCCTAGCAACCACCCAGAACACCATAGCAACCGCCTAGCAACGCCCTAGCAACCACTCAGAACACCATAGCAACTGCCTAGCAACGCCCTAGCAACCACCCAGAACATGATATCTACTGCATACCAGAACGCTGGCAGCCATCTCCAAGACTGTACTTGTAGAGCAGCAGGCACATTCAAAATTTCTGCTGGAATTTTCTAGTTATGTGCCTGCAGCAATGCAGACACATATTAAAATCCTGCATACTTCTTTATTATTATTATTATTATTCCAAGTTCTTCTGAAATCGCTCGGTTCGCTTCTTCTCCCACAATTTTCAACCGATCCCGACACATTACACGTCAAAACGTGCGGCTCGCTTGTGAGGAGTGTGCTATGACTTTACTCAGCGATCCGACTGACAGATTTCCCACAATTCCCAAAAAACATGGACCCCTGAAACCTCGTTATAATGGAAGTCAAAGAGAAAATCGGTCTTCCAAAATCGCGCGGTTCGCTACTTCTCCCGCAATTTTCACCCGATCCCCACAAATTACACGTCAAAACCTGCGGCTCGCTTGTGAGGAATGTGCTATGACTTTATTCAGCGATCCGACTTACAGATTTCCCACAATTCCCAAAAAACATGGACCTCTGAAACCTTGTTATAATGGAAGTCAATGAGAAAATCGCTCTTATCTTCACCCTCTCGCCTTGAACTCATACACTCACGTAGAAACTCTTTTCCAGCTCTCAAACAAAGAGAAGCATGCCCAAACAACATTAGGAACACCATAGCAACCACCCAGAACACCATAGCAACCGCCTAGCAACGCCCTAGCAACCACCCAGAACACCATTGCAAATGCCTAGCAACGCCCTAGCAACCACCCAGAACACCAGAGCAACCGCCTTGCAACGCCCTGACAACCACCCAGAACACCATAGCAATGCCCTAGCAACCACCCAGAACACCAGAGCAACCGCCAAGCAATGCCCTAGCAACCACCCAGACCACCAAAGCAACCGCCTAGTAACACCCTGACAACCACCCCGGAACACCATAGCAACTGCCTAGTAATCCCCTAGCAACCACCCTGAACACCATAGCAACTGCCTAGTTATGCCCTAGCAACCACCCAGAACACCATAGCAACTGCCTAGCAACGCCCTAACAACCACCCAGAACAACAAAGTAACTGCCTAGCAATGCCTTAGTAACCACCCAGAACACCTTAGCAACCGCCTAGCAACGCCCTAGCAACCACCCAGAACACCATAGCAACCGCCTAGCAATGCCCTAGCAACCACCCAGAACACCATAGCAATTGCCTACCAATGCCCTAGCAACCACCCAGAACACCATAGCAATCACCAAGCAATGCCCTAGCAACCACCCAGACCACCAAAGCAACCCCCTAGGAACACCCTGACAACCACCCCCGAACACCATAGCAACTGCCTAGTAATCCCCTAGCAACCACCCTGAACACCATAGCAACTGCCTAGTTATGCCCTAGCAACCACCCAGAACACCATAGCAACTGCCTAGCACCGCCCTAACAACCACCCAGAACAACAAAGTAACTGCCTAGCAATGCCTTAGTAACCACCCAGAACACCTTAGCAACTGCCTAGCAAAGCCCTAGCAAACACCCAGAACACCATAGCAACCGCCTAGCAATGCCCTAGCAACCACCCGGCAATGCCCTAGCAACCACCCAGAACACCATAGCAATCACCTAGCAATGCCCTGGCAACCTCCCAGAACACCAAAGCAACCGCCTAGTAACACCCTGACAACCACCCCGGAACACCATAGCAACTGCCTAGTAATCCCCTAGCAACCACCCTGAACACCATAGCAACTGCCTAGTTATGCCCTAGCAACCACCCAGAACACCATAGCAACTGCCTAGCAACGCCCTAACAACCACCCAGAACAACAAAGTAACTGCCTAGCAATGCCTTAGTAACCACCCAGAACACCTTAGCAACCGCCTAGCAACGCCCTAGCAACCACCCAGAACACCATAGCAACCGCCTAGCAATGCCCTAGCAACCACCCAGAACACCATAGCAATTGCCTACCAATGCCCTAGCAACCACCCAGAACACCATAGCAATCACCAAGCAATGCCCTAGCAACCACCCAGACCACCAAAGCAACCGCCTAGTAACACCCTGACAACCACCCCGGAACACCATAGCAACTGCCTAGTAATCCCCTAGCAACCACCCTGAACACCATAGCAACTGCCTAGTTATGCCCTAGCAACCACCCAGAACACCATAGCAACTGCCTAGCAACGCCCTAACAACCACCCAGAACAACAAAGTAACTGCCTAGCAATGCCTTAGTAACCACCCAGAACACCTTAGCAACCGCCTAGCAACGCCCTAGCAACCACCCAGAACACCATAGCAACCGCCTAGCAATGCCCTAGCAACCACCCAGAACACCATAGCAATTGCCTCGCAATGCCCTAGCAACCACCCCAAACACCATAGCAATCACCAAGCAATGCCCTAGCAACCACCTAAAACACCATAGCAACTGCCAAGCAACACTTTAGCAACCACCCAGAACACCATATCAATTGCCTAGCAACGCCTAAGCGACCACCCGGAACACCATAGCAACTGCCTAGCAATGCCCTAACAACCACCCAGAACACCATAGCAACCACCTAGCAACACCCTAGCAAGCACCCAGAACACCATAGCCACCGCCTAGCACGCCCTAGCAACCACCCAGAACACCATAGCAACTGCCTAGCAACGCCCTAGCAACCTCCCAGAACACCATAGCAATTGCCTAGCAACGCCCTGGCAACCACCCAACACACCATAGCAACTGCCTAGCAAGGCCCTAGCAACCACCCAGAACACCATAGCAACTGCCTTGCAACACCCTAGCAGCCACCCAGAACACCATAGCAACTGCCTAGCAACGCCCTAGCAACCACTCAGAACACCAGAGCAACCACCTAGCAACGCCCTGACAACCACCCAGAACACCATAGCAATGCCCTAGCAACTACCCAGAACACCAGAGCAACCGCCAAGCAATGCCCTAGCACCACCCAGACCACCAAAGCAACCGCCTAGCAACGCCCTGACAACCACCCAGAACACCATAGCAACCGCCTAGCAACGCCCTAGCAACCACCCAGAATACCATAGCAAATGCCTAGCAATGCCCTAGCAACCACCCAGAACACCATAGCAACTGCCTAGCAATGCCCTAGCAACCACCCAGAACACCATAGCAACTGCCTAGCAATGCCCTAGCAACCACCCAGAACACCATAGCAACCGCCTAGCAACGCCCTAGCAACCACCCAGAATACCATAGCAAATGCCTAGCAATGCCCTAGCAACCACCCAGAACACCATAGCAACTGCCTAGCAATGCCCTAGCAACCACCCAGAACACCATGGCAACTGCCTAGTAATGCCCTAGCAACCACCCTGAACACCATAGCAACTGCCTAGCAATGCCCTAGCAACCACCCAGAACACCATAGCAAATGCCTAGCAACGCCCTAACAACCACCCAGAACAACATAGTAACTGCCTAGCAATGCCTTAGTAACCACCCAGAACACCTTAGGAACCGCCTAGCAACGCCCTAGCAACCACCCAGAACACCATAGCAACCACCTAGCAATGCCCTAGCAACCACCCAGAACACCAGAGCAACCGCCTAGCAATGCCCTAGCAACCACCCAGAACACCAAAGCAACTGCCTAGCAACGCCCTGACAACCACCCAGAACACCATAGCAACTGCCTAGCAACGCCCTAGCAACCACCCAGAACACCATAGCTACTGCCTAGTAATGCCCTAGCAACCACCCAGAACACCATAGCAACTGCCTAGCAATGCCCTAGCAACCACCCAGAACACCATAGTAACTGCCTAGCAACGCCCTAGCCACCACCCAGAACAACATAGCAACTGCCTAGCAACGCCCTAGCAACCACCCAAAACACCAGAGCAACCACCTAGCAATGCCCTAGCAACCACCCAGAACACCAAAGCAACCACCTAGCAACACCCTAGCAACCATCCAGAACACCTTAGCAACCGCCAAGCAATGCCCTAGCCACCACCCAGAACACCATAGTAACTGCCTAGCAACGCCCTAGCAACCACCCAGAACAACATAGCAACTCCCTAGCAACGCCCTAGCAACCACCCAAAACACCAGAGCAACCACCTAGCAATGCCCTAGCAACCACCCAGAACACCAAAGCAACCGCCTAGCAACACCCTAGCAACCACCCAGAACACCTTAGCAACCGCCAAGCAACGCCCTAGCAACCACCCAGAACACCATAGTAACCGCCTAGCAACGCCCGAGGAACCACCCAGAACACCATAGCAATTGCCTATCAACACCCTTGGAATCACCCAGAACACCATAGCAACTGCCTAGCAGTGTCCTAGCAACCACCCAGAACACCATAGCAATTGCCTAGCAACGCCTTAGCAACCACCCAGAACACCAGAGCAACCGCCTAGCAATGCCCTAGCAACCACCCAGAACACCAAAGCAACTGCCTAGCAACGCCCTGACAACCACCCAGAACACCATAGCAATGCCCTAGCAACCACCCAGAACACCATAGCAACGCCCTAGCAACCACCCAGAACACCATAGCAACTGCCTAGTAATGCCCTAGCAACCACCCAGAACACTATAACAACTGCCTAGCAAAGCCCTAGCAACCACCCAGGACACCATAGCCACAGTCTAGAAACGCCCTAGCAACCACCCAGAACACCACAGCAACTGCCTTTCAATGCCCTAGCAACCACCCAAAACATGATATCAACTGCGTACCAGAATGCTGCCAAGCATCTCCAACACTGTACTCGTAGAGCAGCAGGCACATTCAAAATTTCTGCTGGAATTTTCTAGTCTCTTTTACAGTTTATGTTACTAATGTGCGGCGAGTTTTATCACTTCTCAGCATGAGAAATGTCATGTGTGGCGTGAGAGCGTGTGAACTTATTGAAATGCGTGAGTGTCATGCCCAATGCGTGAGACTTGAGAGCCCTGCGTTCACCAGGGTTTTATAGTCCCCTTCGCTCTCTATCCTGACTGCATTGGTTAGTCCCCCAATCATGCTTTTGAAACTGACCGAGCAAAGTACTGAGGGTTTGTCTTCTGTTAAACACATCCCTCATGCTTACAGTATTTACATTAATAGGAATGACAATAGCTTGTTCAGTAATTAGGTTTTGTTATCAATTAGTCTTCAAATTTAAAGCCTTTTTTCAGGGGGACTTCAATATTTTCCCCACCCCCAATATCTGCTATTACAAGCTGAGAAGGGACTTCATGCAGAATTGCAGTACACTGATAAATTGAGCATGTTTCACAGTCCAAATTTAACCTTATCGTTGTTGACACTCTATCCCTGCAGTCAGGCACACAATGGCTGTTTAAATTCAGTCCACTTCTATAGGCCGTGAATTATATGAAGTGGTTGGTTAAACCCAGGTGTATTCTTCTGATCGGAGCTGCATGGCTGTCTTACCCTTTTTGCTGTTCAACTCTTTGAGTGACCAAACATTGTATGTCCTGGAAAATCATAAGTAGCCCAATATTGACTATGCATACTGGAATGGATGTAGTGCATTGATATTGATTTAAAATAAATACACCTTAGCTCAGTTCATAAGTTCATCAACACTTTGTTTCTGCCGGACTAGAACATTAGCAGTCTTGAAGGTGCAAAATGTATGGATGGACTGGATTGAAACCGACTGAAAATATACACAGTGTAGCTCAATTCTAAACACTTTTTCAGTGTTCTGGTCTGTGATATAGATAGGAATTGTTTAAAAAAGTTAAGTCACGTTTCCTCCAATGTTTTGCATTTGTGACTGCTTTTCATTCCCCAGACCTGGTCCTCGATGTCCCTGTGAAAACAGTGTCAAAAATAATGCCGCAAGCAGCAATGAAGGGTCTGAGCACCACAGGGCCAGTGGGTAGTTAACCACTGGTGCTTTTCCACTGCATGGCACTGGCTCTACTCAACTCTCCTCTTCTCAACGTTGGTGACATGTACTCATTTTCCACACAGAACAGTACCAGCTTAATTGTTGAGGGGATCGACAGTGGAAAGTGTCTTCTCCTCATCTTTGATGTGCTGTGTGGTGGGAAAATAATCTTAAATACTGTAAAAATCAAAGGTTTACTATAATCACTGTTCTATAGAACATAACTAGGTTCCTATGGCCCTTCAAAAAGACTAAGAGGGGGTTTGGAGCTGAGAAAGAGGCAAAAACTCAAATCTGTCAAAAAACCTGATAAAGACGCTCCCGCAAAACCCTCAAGGCCGGCCTAATGAGCTAACCGTCCGGAATGACCATATCGGTCAGCCTGGTCCCACTACTTGAGCATACGCATCTGAGTGTTCTGGAACCATCCATGTCCTCAAATAACTTTAGGAGAACCCAAGGTTTGGGAGACTCAGGTGTGGTCTTGGAGTGTCCCTGGCAGCCGAAAATGAAGGTACACTATGATGTAATGGCAAACCTGTTGCTAAGGGAGGATGGTCGCCATGGGACAATTTACCTATCAGAATTAGTTATATTAGGGAAGATGGAGAGTCTCACGTTTAATTTCACCTAAAGAAACGTGTAAAAAGGTAAATAAAAATGAGGCTTCGGACAGCTGAAGGTCAGTGGGCGTGGGGTGATTGATGGAGAATGGATGCTGTGTGGTTTGCGCAGACCAGCCTGGGTTTCTTTGTGCTTCTTCTGGATGGATTTACAATAAACCCAATTCCATCAGACTCTGGAGAATGGATCTATTTTTTGCAGATAGATTTGCATGGGTCTGTGGAACACTTTGTTCCCTTGCTCGGACTAAGTATTTTCTGACAACAATTGGCGAGCCTGACAACCAGCAGGAAGAAAGGAGCCAGAGGTCCGATATGGAAGCTGCTCTCCCTGAATTCAACAAGTGGCCATGATAACAAAAATAAATAAATAAATTTAAAAAATCTGCAGTAAATATTTGTTGGACTTCAGAGTGGTCGGCAGCCAGCCGGACTAAGGCAAATTAAAGTCTCTCCTCCAAAAGAACCTCGAAGTAAGATTTTAAATTTGATTAAGTAATCTGGCTCGAAAGAGAGTCTGATGTAATGTGTGCTAGTGATAAGTGTTGGAATGCGTGTGTCGTCTGTGTCTATGTTTAATGTACAGATAGTATGTTGGTTCATTGAATGTGCTGTTGTGGCGCAGACAAATAAACCTCTATCTACCAGTGTTGCAGGCATGGGTATGGGTAATGAACAGATAATTAAAGCAGTTACAGAAGGAGTAACTTATGGATGTGAGCATATAACAAAAGCAGTCACAGAAGGAGTAACTTATGGGTATGAGAATACAACAAAAGCAGTTACAGAAGGAATAACTTATGGGTAATGAACAGATACCTAAAGCAGTCACAGAAGGAGTAACTTATGGGTATGAGCATATAACAAAAGCAGTTACAGAGGGAGTAACTTCTGGGTAATGAGCTCAGTAAATTGGGGTAGATCGCAAGGTGGCAGATCCCCGAATATAAGAAATAAAAAATAGTATTGCCTTGTGCTGTGGATCCATGAAAATTAAGGGGACTGAAAATGTGCAAATATTGATGTGTGATAGGAGAGGAAAGAGCAAAGTTGTTGCTATAGGATGCAACACAGCATGCAGGAAAGCTGCTTGAGCTGCAACTTCAGAGAGATAATGATGATGGCCAGAGGCATTAGGGGGAGGCTAGAACTGTGTGTATGTGCCAGCGGGAAATGTGCGGTACGAGATAATCATGAAAGTGTAAGCGAGAGAAACTGAGAGAGAAATCTCCAATATGTATGAAAAGTCGACCATGTGAATAAACCTAGGTAAAATGTACAAACCTAATTACTGATTCGGAAAATATACCTGATTGACAACTTTCAGGAAAATGTATGAGCTTTTTTGGGGTGTGTAATTATCCATGTGAGGTATAAAATTAGTGGAGCTTATCAGTGCTATGAAATCTGCAGTGAATGGTCAGCTGAAAAGAAAAAATTTAGTAAAACGCATTAATCTGAAATCTGTATCATAATTTGTACGCGCACAATAATAAAATTCAAATGTGACCCCAAAGTGTGATGAAGCTTACGTATTCAATCAGAACCAGTTGAAACTGTAAATTATATAGCGCTATGTGAATAACGATGTTAATATCATCTACTTAAATGCTTTATAATTTGTGTGGTTAGTGATAATAAAGAGTGCTGACTGTAAGTGCGTAATTGTTTATATGTAAAATATAGTGTTCAAATCGGAAGATTGATCTGCTGTCTTGTGCAGCGCAGAAAATGCTTGAAGTTAAAGCATTCTTTTCGCCAAGTTTTATCAAGAGCAAAAAAGCATCCAAAAATTTTGCTGAAGAACAAAATTTGTTAGGTGTACATTGAGATAAAAAGAAATTTAACAGCATAATATGCAAGGCCTTGTGGTGAACGGGTGGAAAAAATAGGGAAACATTTTACCTGAATAAGTTTATGAGTGACTATAGCGGAGGTTATCTGGTTGGCATTCCTCAGGAAGAGGGAGTTGCGGTATGATTCCTGCCTGTGGAATGTGCTGTGTGATGACAAAAATTTTGTCCAAAAAAATAGAGAGTAAAGCAGAATAGCGGTTGTTTTACTGAAGGCTGGAAAAGAAGTTTGTGGTAAATTGTAGAGAGAATGAATAAAAGTACTTGCTCCAGTAATACGGAAAAATCAAGGGACAGCAGTGGAGGTTTGAGACAGAAAATATCAAGATTTGGGGGGGAAAAAATGCTCCTAAGGTTATATTTGTTTGTCATTCTATTGAATAAGTACCACTGTGGTGTGCTGAGTTGAAAACCGAAAAGTAAATGTAGTTGTTAAAACTCATTCAGGATCTAAGTGTTTACCAATGCAAATTTTAAAAGGCGCGAAAAAATCGAAAGATTGAAATGCTATAACTGAATGCCCTTGACATGGAAACTACACCATTATGAATTAGTGCTGACTTTGGAGGGATTGTAACTGGTCGCATGACCATCTTATCGATACGAAAGTAAACTCATCAGGGGCACAGGAAAGCCCAGTCGGACTAATTTAAACAAGATTAGGGTTAGCTGCAGTACAAATGCTTCATCCATTTTAAGAGTCTTAAATTTTCTATATAAAATTGTAGAATGATGATTATATTTTTCCTTATTGATCAGTCTGATTGTTTTTGTGAAACTAGAAGGGATAAGGGTTTGTGACAAATTTCCCTGTGGTGAAGAATGCCCCACGATAAATGGGAATGTGCTCGGTGAAGAATTCTTGTGTTCTCTTTGTGAAAACAAAACAGCCGCGACTTTGTGGCGCGTTTCAAGAGAAGAGACGGAGTCAGATTCGGTGTTGGAAAACCCAGTTTTAAGGGAAACAGAGTTTATTCGTCGTCTCGACCAGCGCAGTGTCCAGTATAATGATGATCTGACTGACTTCATTGGGATGCAACAGGGCTTAAATACTCATTGTGAACAAAAGATATTGGCCAAGGAGTTTTGGTATGGTACAGAAACAATAGTGCCTGATTAACTCATTGAGTAAAACGCAGATGACATGTCTCAGTGACTACAGCACATAACCTATCAGGATGTTCCTGCTTGACTACATCAACCCAGCAGTGGACTGAAACTGCCTTGATTAAGTAGTTGGGCGAGACAGAATAGCTGGTTGTAAAGATTCTAGATCACTGCCAACAGGACGCCATATATAACTATATGTGCTGTGAACACTAAAATCTAACATCGGCTATAATACAACATTTTTACATAGTGACCGGAAAGGAAGTAACTAGTGACCTTTTGGTCAATAACCAGTGTATGCTCTCCAATTCAGAATTTCCTGCAATATAAATATGGGAAGGAATTAGGAAACGAACACCCACCCCAGTATTGCATCGCCTATTTAGACACACAAGTTAGGATTAGGACTTCCCATATATCATGAACTTGGGTTTTCGCAGCATTTTGAGAGAGTTTAAATGCAATAAACCAGTCACAAATGATAGCAAGGGCACTTCTCAGGTACACAGTGGTAGTGTCAGCATAAAAATAATGTTACATGAAGTGTACCATTACAGCAAATGATAAACAATAATTGGCAGAGAATCAACTTGAGGTCGGCCTTTGATTTTTTTTATATTTATAGCAGAGGTAGGTATGTGTTAGTTGATCAAAGGAGCTCTAAAACCAATTCAGGGCAGTGCAGGCTTTGGAAAGAGCTGCTGTTAGTGAGCCACCTTTCCTGGGGTTGCGGAGATTGGGGAGTCTATGTTGGCCACCTCTGTTGGTCATTGCTTTGGATGGTGGGGTGCCTTTGGCGTGAATATTTAAAAGTTTAATTATTGTATGAATAAGCTGACAGTAAAATTACTAAGAAATGTATAAAGATTCAACAGCAGATGTCCAAATTGATAATAATGAAAGGGTATGGGATGCAAATTCTGAATACCATCAGATAAAGAGCAGTACAAAGACATATACAACCCCAATTCCGAAATAGTTGGGACAAAGTGTAAATTGTGAATAAAATGCGATGACGTTCAGGTCACATGAGCCAATATTTTATTTACAGTAGAACATTGATCACATTTCAACTGTTGAAACTGAGACATTTTACATTTTTATCCACAAATGAGGTTATTTCAAATTTTCTGGCTGCAACAGGTCTCAGAAAAGTTGAGACACAGGCAAAAAAGGGCTGAAAAAGCAATTAATACATGAGAGAATCAGCAAAAAGAACATTTAACAAGTAATTACATAAACTGGCATCAGGTGTGTAACATGATTGGCTATAAAAGGGATGTCTTAGAGAGGCTGAGTCTCTCAGAAGTAAAGATGGCCAGAGGCTCTCCAACCTGTGAAGGCTTGCGTAAAAAAATTGTGGAATATTTTAAAAACAATGTTTGTCAACGTCAAATTGCAAAAGCTTTGAAGGTCTCTTCATCGAAAGTGCATAACATCATCAAAAGATTCAGAGAAACTGGAAAATTTCAGTGCATAAGGGACAAGGCCGAAGATCTTTACTGGATGCCAGTGATCTTCAGGCCCTCAGACGCCACTGCATCAATCACCGGCATGATTCCGCCATTGCGATTACTAAATGGGCCCAGTATTACTTCAAGAAACCACTGTCTGTAAACACAGTCCGCCGTGCCATACACAGATGCCACCTAAAACCCTATCATGCAAATAGGAAGTCATTGTTGAGCATGATCCAGAAGCGCCGCCATCTTGATGTAGCGGGCCTGTGAGGTGGGATGGATTGTCTCAGCAAAGCAAAAGTGCTCACTATCACACATTTAGACAGATTTGTGAACAATGTTTGAGAGAAATGGTAATATTGTGTATCTGGAATGAATTTTAGATCTTTGAGTCCATCTCATGACAAATGGGAGCAAAAACAAAAGTGTTTATATTTTTGTTGAGTGTATTAAAAACCTAAAATTGACTAACCAAATGCACGGAGACCCACAGAACATAACAACGAGTAGCATTTATAAATATTGGTTTGGTTAATTTTTCTAAGTATTATTGAGTTGATGAGGGATAGGAACATTTTTAAGGAAAACACATTTTGAGCGGAGCATATATAGATCAAATTGAGTTGAGGAATAAGAAAATACTATGCAGAGAGTTTGCCGCACCACCCCCCGTCTTGGTATCTCAGAAGAATTTACTGTTCAAGGTCAAGAAAAGCACTTGGCAAACCCATAGTTTATATTACTGCCTGCCTAAATTTAAGTACAAAAGAGTCTTACAGTTATATTATAAATTACCCAGCAGTCTCCATCAAAATTAGAAGGCTTGATACCTCATAGTGCCAGATAAAGACATGGGGGCAAAAGTAGGGAAAATTATGAGGAACAGGAGTTCTGCTGGAGGGGGTGCAACAGCACCTGCAGAAATAAGGCGATACCCAGAGCACCAAGCGAGTGGATAAACCAACAGGAAAACATTCCCATTTTAAGGCCAGGGACATTGGTGATGGAGAGGAAATTCTCCCAGGCCTCATGAAAAGAGTGACATGAAAATGTAGGAATAATGAAAAACGGCTGAAGAGTATAAACCCAATGATCCCCAGAATCAGAGCTCTGATGCAATAGGACTTTCAGAGACGAAAAACAGCATTGACAGAGAAATTACAACAGGCTGCCCCATGACAGGGCCAGCGCAGGATTGCACTTGAGGAGCGGTCGTTGGTGGACCTGGGAGAGGCAAATACATTTTTGAAGAGAAAAGAGGTGCATTTAGGGTTGTCAAGTAGAGAACACCAAGAAAATATTAAATATGCACAGTGCAAACTTTCAAGCACAAGTACGAGATGCACCTTAAAGCCCAAGAATAAAGACCAAAATATAAGACACCAAAGTGGGAAGAAAGTGTGCGTTACTAACTTAACTGTTTCAGAAGTTTCTATTTTAGATGAAGAGGAAATGCCCAAAGCAGCAGTAAATATTATACATAGCAGGAAATCTGCTGGTACATAAGTAGTTTTAGAAGAATTAAATAAAACTCAAGATTGAGACTGCACAGGTTTTTGCATATATGAGACAGCTCAACTTAGTGAGAATACCACAGCAGAATGATTGGCTGTTTTGAACATCTTAAGTAAATTAGTATTGACTTTATTACAGAGCTAGAGCTTTTATGGTGATATTACAACCCAGGCACCAGAAGCAAGCAGTTGTAGAGAAAAATCAATCCTTTATTCCGTCTGAGTCCGAGCCCAAGCCAGAGATCACAGGGTCCAGAGACAGGCAGAGGTAAATCAGAATGGCAAAGAGGTACATAGTCGACAGGGGGAGAAAAAAAAGAAAAAAAAAACCCCCCACACACCCCAGTCTCTGTGAATCATGAGCCAAAAATCCAAAAACCAGGGCAGCAAAAGACAGGAATTGTAGGACGGCAAAATCAGAACAATAAACCGATGAATAAGAAGGGCACAGGCAGAAAACAGTGATCAGGCAAAAGGGTGTCTCAAATATCACAGCTCTACTGGCGTACGGGTCTCTCAGCACAGAAGAAATGATCAATGTTCTGACAGGGAAGGATCAGAAATGCAGGGCTTAAATGCACCAAACAGAGTCACATGCTGCAGGGAAACAGGTGGAGGGAGTGACCGATAACGAGCAGAGAAGGCGAGCACACGAGGGAGCCCTAACACCATAACTGGCAAAAGCTAAGATGCAGACTGGGAACACATAGACAGCCTATGACAGATAAACGGCTCCGGTTAGGGAGTTCTACCTGCACAGATAAAAGAGTGCAGGATAGCAATTAAGCACGTGCGAGGGGTGTCGTGGAAACACAGGAAGATACTGGGAGAGCAAAGTAAGGGGCGCTGATTAGAACAGGGCAAGTGCTTGGATTGCGTTAGTAGTAATTAGTAGCTGTGCAACTCTACGAATTAACCCAAGCGTAGTTAGTTAGTTATAACTATGTACACAAGTTAATTTATTTAGTAACTATTATACAAAATATAAATGTTAACATAATTAGTAATCAGAGAAAGCAGCAAGAAAGTAAACGAGAATTGAAGTAATTAAACACCAGAAACTACTGAAATCACTCAAAGCATGTGGGCACGCAGACTGGGGAGACAGAACAGTCCATACTGATCACAAGACAGGGTAGACACCGAACAGGCATGGCAGAATCATAACATTTTGCATCAGATATAATCAGTATTAAAAATGAACTTTTTGATCAGTGCAGGAAAATAAGAAGTTACAAGTAATGTGTCATGTAGTTTGTTTTTTCCATGAGTATACAGTGATTATAGCTGCCCTGAGTGCATGAACAATGTGAATGATGAAGTTTATTCTATTAAAATTGAATGATTAAATGTTTTCTATAAAGAAATGAATGATTGATTAATGAAACATTTTTTCTCTACTTTTAAGCAGGAACTACCCGTCAACTGCTGGTTTATGGAACCTGGAATTTTCCCTCAGGGGGGGCAGAGGGCAACTGTCGAGCCTTTCCCCCCTAGCTGCCCCCCTTACTTTAATGCTCTCAAAACTATACTTGTAAAACAAATCACCATTATGCCCCTCAAAGCATGAAAATAAAAGATGAATTCCTCCTGCTCCGCGCTGGCTTGTGTCAGTTGTCATGGACACAATGTTGGAGTCTGCGTGCTGCGCAGCAGAATGGAGCCACTAAGCCACCCAATTTTCTCAAGGTAAATTCAGTTTCCTCCGATGACGTTTTAACACACGAAGTTAAAGTTAAGTTAAATTTGTAACAGATGGGATGTTACCAAGGCGATGGTTCAATGCGCTCATTCATTGCTGGTCAAAAGTGACTCACAGCCGTTTTACTTGTTTCCCTTCGGTTAGTTTTGATTATCGTAAAAACGAGAACAGTTTATGATGCATTTAGCTAGATATCAATCACAGGAATGTTTGAATCCAGGGGGTTGCTGTTAAGTTTTGGTGTTATGTAAACAATATCACAGCAATGAAGCTGCATAATAAAATCAGGTCCTCACTGTCAAGGCAGTGGCTATTGGTGCGGACCTGTATCTCTAGCCTGTATGCTAAAGGTAAGGCAGCGGTATTATTAGCCTCTGGTCTCATTCTATCACAGATAAAGGTACGGGCGGGTCCCTAGCATAGATATATACATATAAATATATACATCTATAGTCCCTACCGACTACCGTTAGCCCTTTTTGCAAACATACGGATGGTAGCTATGTCCTAATGAATTTGGCATGTGTCAGCCGAACCAGGCAAAATTTCTTAAATTCCATTGAAACTTGAAATTGTTATTATTTTACCGTATATATGTTTGTATAGATCTGGCAATTCCGTTTGCGCGGCAGGAGCAATATCCGACTTGGCGGAAATTCCACCGCACGACTAGAGGTCTATGTAGCCTGACAATCATAAGACCATCGTCTTCGAAATCTAGCTGTTCTCAGTATTGAAACAGCATGCAAAAGAGCTAGATATGGATATGTTTGCAAGACACTTTGCTGCAAAGCACAACAATCGTCGTCTGAGGCTCTCTTAAAAGAGATGGCCAATATCAGTCCTGGACTGTGACTTAAGCACTTTTGTTGAATTTATTTCGATTTTTATTTCATAAGGCCTAAATATACACTCGACTACATCTGGGAAGGCATAATAATACAGTGCGTCCAGAAAAAGGGAAACTGGGAATAAAATGAGAAGTATTCTGTTGAAACTTAGTAACTATAAAACTAATTAGGACGATTAATTACACAACTGGGTGCTTTTTCACATCATTCAAAGAAAACAGAATTAGTAAGGCATCATTGTCAGAACTCATTGTTCTGTTGTCAGCTGCATGATTTGTGCACATCTGTCATGCAGCTAGTAGGGTTTACATTTAAAGCAGTACACATTACACAACCTAAAGCACTAATGGCTCCGACATTGAAACTGATCATCCTGGTTCATCTGTGTTTAGGCCTGTCATCATTTTATGTAATCTGGTGCAAAGTGGTCACTGACGTACTCCAAAAGTGTCATTGTTGTTGAGTACGGCACAAGCTCCACTTACTTGACATCAGACAGAAGGCATAGTTATATAACACCATATGCCATTTTTAATCAAAGAATGTTAAGTAATTGTTATAGAATTAACCATTTATTCTTGGTTTCCTTTTTTGGGACACACTGTAAAATAAATGCATTGAAGAACATTTTTCTGAAATTGTTCCCCAATTTTTAGATGCAGTTGGTGAACCTCTGCCTGCCTTTACTTACAAGATCTGATACGTTGTCTATGCTCTATTGTGAATAAAATATGGGTTATTGAGATTTGCAAATCATTTTATTGTGTTTTTATGCACATTTTACACAATGTCCCAACTTCTTTGGAATTGGGGATTTCCAAATACTGCACTAAGGACGTCCCATGCCACCCCTCACAGACCTCTTGCCACCCTTTGCCACCCCATATAAATTTTTCTAGATCCGCCACTGTTTTCCCTTATTTTTGAACGTGTGTATTACAGGGTGACACAATGAAGGGATGAGGAGTAACGAAGCTGTGAATCTAAATGCCAAGTTGCTTTTCAGAAGTGGTTTCTTTTATATGCTAAGTTGACACATGGTGTAGGCCATGCGTCCAAAAGGGGGGAGGGGAGTAAATGGAGTAAGCAGGCGTGAGGTCACCATATTGAACAGTTATGGGAAGTCAAGTTTAGCGTAAATGTGAGGTTTGTGCTAGGCACAATGGAAGCAAGGCATTTTTAAAATGCATTTCAAACATCAGATCACCAGAGGGAGGGTCACTTTATGAACAAGGTAATGATATTGTGGGTATAAATTTGGGAATTAGAAAAAGGTTAATTTGCATATATCACCCCCAATCACAAGGAATGGGTGGAAATAGCAAATGGGAGTCTGAAGTGAAAAATGGCCAAATATGTACGGAGGGCAAAATGAACTGTGTGGAAGCATTGCCGTTGACATATCCCCAGGGGTTCAAACCAGAGGGAATGCAGGATGGAGAAACCTGCTGTTGTATCATGAGCAGAGGTTCATTAATTGTACTTTGACAGCAACATATGGAAAAAGGGGGATCAGCTTCACGCCACGTCAATCATGACAATACAGGACAGACTGGTTCTTGACACAATGCTTGCAGAATCACATGGAGTATGTGCAAGGATTGAAAGGTAACACTAACATTGGGTAAAAGAGGCAGTGTTTCATTGTGACTGTTGTTCAAAAAGGACACAAAGGGTGTCAGAAACAGAATGGAAACCTGGCAAATCTCAAAGGTGGCCCAATTGCCTGTCCATTTTGGAAATCCTCTCTGCGAATGGGGAAGGAGAGCAGGGGCCAGTCTGAAGTGCTGAAAAGAGGATCCATGTCACTGCGCATCGTATGCGCTAGTAGCCTCTCCACAGTGACGGCCTTCTACGGTGCGCAAAACACCTGGGTTGAAGATATATATACCCTAATACTAACACATACACTTACATACTCACTAATAGGTGAATAGTTAAAAGTGCACATATAATTATCTCAAGTGATAGAGTAACACAGTTATTTTTATTCCATTTTACATTTCTCAGCTAACTATATCTTTTAACTGCTGCTTAGTGAAAAGGCCAACAACGTCTCTTCTACCAGCAGAGTCGACACATCAGATGTCAGGCTCGGGACAAGAGAAGACATCATCTTGCTGAAAATATATAGAGCATAATCATGAAGTATATAACCTCATTATTCTGTTTAAAGCATGTCATGTATAATCATGTACTATGTAACTGCATGCTATCAGTTTAGTATTCGGGTCATTATCAAAATACGGTGATTTTCCAAGTCAAAAAAGTAAAAAAAATTAATTCAGTTTTCACAAATTTAATTTAATGGGAAATATTTATTAGCATGTTGACCATGTTACCAACTGTAATGGACAACTATGACATTTGTCTTTTTAAAAAATTTTCTATGTTATTTATAAGATGTACTTAGTTTTTTGTCATTGGTGTTACCACACTTTAGGTTATAATTACAAGATTCATGAATGCAATAAAATGAATCAAAAGGCACATGTCACAACATCTAGAAACTGTTGAACAAACTCCATGAAATAAAACAGGAACTTTTGGAATCAATTTAGAAATATTTAACATTATTACTCAATTTAAGTGATAATGTTTGATTTGACTATATGTGTACTTTTCATAAAAGACGAAATATGCTGATAAAATTACTGAAATTTACTATGCATGAAGTCAAATAATAAAATATTTGGATAAACATTAAATTGCACTGACATAAGTACTAATATTATCTTAAATGATGTCTAATGTTATATGACCTTCAAATTTCCGTGTAGTAACACCAATGACGCAAATGTAACACCAATGACTTTACACTGTATGACAAATAATTTCTATTCATTGTTACATTTAACATTCATAGAAATGGCACTGTACGACACTGTATAACAATTCATTTAATTTCTATTAAATCAGTAGGACAAAATCAGTGTGGGCTGACTCTTGATTACCATATAAAACCCCAATATCTGCCGAAAGATATCAAGAGTGATTAAGTATTTCCATGTGAATTTAAAGCAGCTGGTTGATCTCGCTTAATGAACAAGTTGCATCATGAAAAATGCTGTGTTATCTGTCTAAAACAGAGAAGGAATGTTTCCATGCCATGCTCAGGTCTGCGGATGGGTCATCATCCTGATAATCGCTGTGATCTAATCGTAAGGAACTTAACCGCAGGGTGTAGGGACATATAACAGATCTGTGACAATTAAAAGTCACAGAAGGGGGAAGTGTGGTGGGAAAATATCCTAAAACATTCTAAATTCCAAGTTAAAAGCCTAATCTCAATTCAACAAGAAAACCTTTTAAAAAAGGAGTAGCAGTGAAGAAGCAAAAACTTATGAATCTGCCAAGAAACCTAGATAAGCCAAACTCCGCAGAACCCTCAAGGCCGGCCTGATGAGCTGACCTTCCGGAATGACCATATTGGTCAGCCTGGTCCCACTAGCTGAGCATGCACATCTGAGTGTTCTGGAACCAACCATGACCCAGATAAGTTACTAAACTTTAGCTTAACCCAAGATTTGGGAGGCTCATATGTGGTACTCGAGCTTCCCTGGTGGCTTAAAATGAAGGTACACTATGATGTATGGCAAATCTGTTGCTAAGGGAGGAGGGTCGCCATGGGACAATTTACCAATCAGAATGATTAATATTAGGGAAGGTGGAGTCACGTTTAATCCCACCTGAAAAAACGTGCCAAAAGGTCAGTAAAAATGAGGGCTCCGGCAGCCTGAGGTCAGTCGGAGTGGGGTGATTGATGAAGAATGAATGCTGTGTGGTTTGCGCAGACCAGCCTGAGTTTCTTTGTGCTTCTTCTGGATGGATTTACAATAAACCCAATCACATCAGACTCTGGGGAATGGATCTATTTTTTGGAGATAGATTTGCAAGGGTCCGTGGAACACTTTGTCCACTTGCTCGGACAAAGTATTTTCCTACAACACCCCTTTCTTTGCCGTTGCCGTCATTCATTTTTTTCATGCCCCAGTCCATATGCATCTGAATGGGACAGCTTAGTGAGCATTGAACACTCAGATACTTAGCTAGCTACATCTCATATTCGTAAGTTACTCCGTCATCTCTTCTTATGGACAGAATCCATCTCCTCACGTCGTCTTCGGTGGGCAAACTGAGAAAAGAGAGGTCGGCTTGCTTCTTCGAGGTACAGTTTGACCAGTCAGGACCAGGAACACCTGACTACTAGCACGCTGCCATTGTTGATTCATGGAGCATCAAGCTAGCATAAACTAGTGGAAGTCAGTTTACCTGCTTTCCGGTTTGGATGCCTGGAAATGTAAAATAAGCCTATTGTCTTCAAATTTGGTAGGGACCATCCTTTGGCGGAAGGGAAGAAATAATTAGTTTTTGGTCAATATCCGGATGAAATCCTGGATCAGTTTGAAGATTTTGTTAATTGTGGGAGAATTTTTCACTGCTTATAACTTGAAATTGGTCGGAGATAGCCATGTAGTTACTATTAATCACTAATAGGAAATTGGGTATGGAAATTCTTTTACCACGAAATGTTATGACCTTCAGCGACCTTGAAAGGTCAAACTCAGCATCATCACTTTTCAGAGCGCTCTAGCAGCCAAACGGTGCAAGATGGACTAATAGTTACTGTTGAAGACTAATAGGAAGTCATATATGGGGAATCTAATTGGCACAATCACTTTGACCTTCAAGTGACCCTGAAAGGTCAAAATGGCTGACCTTCATATTTTGAGGCTCCGTAACTGGGAAACCGCCAGAGATAGGCCCTATGTTATGCTCAATCACAAAAAGGAAACCATATATGGGGAGACCCATTGCACTATGACATTCACCTATGACCTTCAGCAACCTTGAAAGGTCAAACTCAAGGTCACCCCTTTCTCAGGCTGTTCTAGGGGCCAAACGGTGGGAGATACAGACATGGTTACTATTAACCAGTAATAGTACGTCATATATGGGGAATCTAATGTCGCTATCACCTTGACCTTCAAGTGAGCTTGAAAGGTCAAAATGGCTGACCTTCATATTTTGAGGCTCCGTAACTGGGAAACCGCCAGAGATAGGCCCTATGTTATGCTCAATCACAAAAAGGAAACCATATATGGGGAGACCCATTGCACTATGACATTCACCTATGACCTTCAGCGACCTTGAAAGGTCAAACTCAAGGTCACCCCTTTCTCAGGCTGTTCTAGGGGCCAAACGGTGGGAGATACAAACATGGTTACAATTAACCAGTAATAGTACGTCATATATGGGGAATCTAATGTCACTATCACCTTGACCTTCAAGTGAGCTTGAAAGGTCAAAATGGCCGACCTTCATATTTTGAGTCTTTGTAACTGGGAAACCACCAGAGATCGGCCCTATGTTATGCTCAATCACAAATGAGAAACCATATATGGGGAGACCAGTTGCACCATGACATTCACTTATGACCTTAAGCCACCTTGAAAGGTCAAACTCAACGTCAATCCTTTCTCAGGCTGCTCTAGGGGCCAAACGGTAGGAGATAAGGACATGGTTAATATTAACCAGTAATAGGAAGTCGTATATGGGAATCTAATGTCTCTGTGAACTTCACCTTCAAGTGACCTTGAAAGGTCAATCTGTTATGCTTAATCACAAATGACAAACCATATATAGGGAGACCAGTTGCACCATCACATTCACCTATGACCTTAAGTGACTTTGAAAGGTCAAACTGAAGGTCACCCCTTTCTCAGGCTGCTCTAGGGGCCAAACGGTGGGAGATACAGACATGGTTACTATTAACCAGTAATAGGAAGTCATAGATGGGAATCTAATGGCACAGTGACCTTCACCTTCAAGTGACCTTGAAAGGTCAAACTCAGCATCGCCACTTTCCCAAGTGCTCTAGCAGCCTAACAGTGCAAGATAGACCCATAGTTACTACTGAAGACTAATAGGAAGTCATATATAGGGAATCTAATGGCACTATCACCTTGACCTACAAGTGAGCTTGAAAGGTCCAAAAGCCTGACCTTCATATTTTGAGGCTCTGTGACTGGGAAACTGCCAGAAATAGGCCCTACATTATGCTCAGTCACAAATAGGAAACCATATATGGGGAGACCAATTCCACCATTGACCTTCACGTGGAGTTGAGGGCACAGGCGGGGAGATGTGGCCTTCTGGATACACGCTTTCGTTGGAAAAAAAGTGGTCATGTGAAAATAGGTGGTGCTATGGGAAACAAATGATCATATTTCCAAGACTACTTGTCCAAGTTCAAATTGTGTCTCATGTTGTGTTTTAAAGCTAACCGCATGATCTAACAGAGATATGACATTTGACAACAATGTCATACATATTACATACATATTCCCCAGCAATCATCACATCCCTTCATAAAACCTAACAAAATACCAAGGAACGTAATAATTTTTTAATTTGACTAAATAGTTCTAATTTATTTTGAATACTACTTATTAAATGTTAAAAAAGACACCCAAACAAGGAACCCAAAATGGGGATCAACTTGCATGTTTACAGGTATAATATATCCATGATGAGCCCAATTATTTGTCTGGTTCCAGAAAGACTCCTTCAAGGTGTTACGTTTGCGGAAGGGCACCAGTAGCAAGTCGTGAGTCCAAAGAATAATTTTTATTGAACAAAATACTTCAAACAAACAAGGCACACGGGCCAACAGAAACTTCATGGATGAACTGAAATTATGCAGGGGAAAAGGAGGGCACAAGGCCAACAAAAAAACTGCACTTAAAAAGCTGAAAAAAAGAACAAAACTGAAAAAACCGCAGGATTAAGGGGGGCACAAAGCCAACAAAAAACTACACACAATGGCCCTCATTTATCAAACTTGTGTAGGATCTGGTGTAGATTCTGGTGTAAATATCAGCATTCGCCAGGTGTCACGTCTGATTTATTGAAAGTGTGTACATCGCTGATTTCGGTGTAGAACTGCCGTGGCGTTGATAAATCTGGCAGCTGAAACCATCGGAATTTACATGACACACCCCTGTAAATTCATGCTCCAGGAGGCATAGTCCTGCCCACTTTACGACATGGACTCTCCAAAGACGGCAAAAAGCAAATAACTTCACTGAGGAGGAAATATAAATTATCACGTCTGAGGTTGAGAAAAAAAAAATCATTTTATTTGGAAGCCTTAAAAGTGGCATAAAGGGAGCCCAGTAGGCTGCAGTTTGGAAAAGTATTGCTGCTGCGGTAAACACCGTTGAGGTGGAAAACCGAAGCGCAGCAGACGTTTGATTTCATTCATTAATAAATCGAAGTGACTATTCGCAATTATTCAAGTGCGTCCAAGCATAAAAATTCATTGAAATTTGTGTTAGAAGCACTTATAAGTGTGGCCAAGATGCACATTTCTCCATTGCCCACACTTATTTGAAGTGTATCCAAAGCTACATTTTTTTTCTTGGCCAAACTTATTTAAAGTGGTAGCTACTTTCTATAAGCAGCCCTGGAATGGTCATCAACTTGCGCACTTATTAGTGTGGCCAAGAAAAACATTCAGCATTGGCCACAAGTGTAAGTGCGAATCACATCGGCCTTAATAAATTCAATTTATAGAGCCATGATATTTTAGGTTATATAGCCAACATAATTACACAATCTTAATGCTTACATGTTGGTTAAAAAAAGTGGTCTGATTTTAAGATTGCCAGCAAAAAACGGGTTGCGGTGCTCAGGCGCAGCAGCGCACGGACCGGTGGAGGCCAATCAGGCTCAAATCTCCAGCTGTCACCATTCAAGGAGCGCGTGACAACACTGATAGTTGGGGAGTCTCCACTACCTCGATCGGAGCTGCACGAGAATAATTGTTAAAATATAGTGTGCAGAGATCACTCTTCATTGTATTTTCATTAGTATTACTCCATGACATTTTATTGGGTGCCACACAAATCGAGCAGGGTCCGCGTCTCTTTTGGTAATTGGATATAATGTATGAAAACGGATATCAAAAATAGAAAACAACTGGATATTTGTTTTTGTTTTAAAATATAAACATTAAAATTGAAATACAGTTTGAGTTTATTTTTTTATTGTCTGAAACGAGTGAGGAAAAGTCAAACATTTTGATTTTCAATTTTCATTTCTAAAAATAAAATAGAATATAACACGAGAAACAAATCGAAAAACGGCCTGTTTAATGGTTTTGGACTACCGGAAGTTGTCATGACTAGAGCACTGCTCATACGGACCAGTAGATGGCGACAGCGTGGCATATGATGCTGGCCTCGCCTGCTCCTTTCCATGGAAACGCACGAGAAGAGACGCTGATTCACGAAAGTGCCCTTCTACTAGCTAACGAGACGCAGCTGTCGCACATAACTAGCACGCCACTGTATTTAGCTACATAGCCAACTGGCTAGCGAGCTAAAAAGGCTGCAGTTCGCTCACAATGGAATACTCGCGAGCGAGCTATTTGGCTAGCTAGCTAGCAAAATAAAGAGACATCGATATCTATAATGCTATAGCTTGCATGCCAATGTATTTAACATCCTAAAGTCGCTTTCACACCGGGCGCGAAATGAATTTTTCGCACTACAGATTACATTCAAAGTCAATGCGAAGACGCGAATACTCGCGAAAACGCATTTATTCGTGTCTTGGCATTGACTTTGAATGCAATCTGTCGTACGAAAAAATTGTTTCGCATCCGGTGTGAAAGCACCTTAATTTTCATCATTTCAGAAGGACATTCACAGTAATGATCACTGGGAGTCATTAATCTCTCTTCAACGATGAAAAGCTGTAGTGCCCAGGTTTCTTCACATTAGATATTAGGAACAATGTGGACTATGGAAGTGTTATTTTAGGGGACTTTATTTCTTGGTCTTTGAAATTGCGATGCATCAACGGTACAGAAAAAAAATTGCAGCCAGCGAAAAGGACACTTGACAAACAAAAAAGGCTGAAAACCGTTTTCTTTATTATTCTGTCCACAAATTTATATCTAAATTTTTATTTTTACTGCTGATGTTCAATTCTTCTTTTTTTTGACAACTTTCAGCAATGTTCTTTTGTGGATTGATCTGTAAAGTAGTTCTTCTCAGTCTCGTGCTTGCAGGATTTTCTTATTCTTTTGCAATTTTTTTACACTTCAATGTTTCAGATCATCAAACACATTTTAATATTAGACAAAGATAGCCAGAGTAAATAAAAAATACAGTTTTAAAAATGATGATTTTATTTTATAACCCCAAAAAAATGACAGCACAGAATCTCACTATAATCTGTGCCAAAGTGTATTCTAACTAAGTAAATCAGAGAAAAATTAGAGGTTCGAGTTCGGGAATGTTTAGGTGGCCTCTCCAAGCTGACAGGGTGTTCTCAGATACCAAATTGTAGAACTCATTTAATTTCACTTATGGGTGATTCCATGCCAAATCACCAGATTTCAGAGAAATTTCCCGACTGACCATCTCAGATTTTCTTCATTTTTTTATTTGAATGTCCTTGTTACTAATAACTGCTGTGCAAAATTTTAGGCCAATATCTCCACTAGTTTTGGAGATATTAAGCCTTCAAGAAGGGGACGTGGCCCCATATTTAGCATAAAAATGAGTACTACAATGAAACATCCATAGTTTCATGGCTAATAAGTTTTGAACTTTTTGCACTAAATAGTTCAAATTTTCACACGATTCTTTAATATGATAAGGCTCTGTACACAGAAGGAGAGCTTCGTATGTGACATATTTGCAGATTTATGGCATGCCAAATATGGCTTTCTGGAATGCGCGTTTGTCCATGGTAGCACTTTTGGCTCTCTATATCTCCAGATTTAATGATACCAGATGTCTGATTCTTTTGTACTATATGTTGCAAGGATCTGTACACAATTCTTGGAAGCTGAAAATGTCCCAGTTCTTGCATGGCCAGCATACTCACCGGACATGTCACCCATTGAGCATGTTTGGGATGTGCTTGACCGGCGTATACGACAGCGCGTACCAGTTCCCACTAATATCCAGCAACTTCTCACAGCCATTGAAGAGGAGTGGACCAACATTCCACAGGCCACAATTGACAATCTGATAAACTCTATGCGAAGAAGATGTGTTGCACTGCATGAGGCAAATGGTGGTCACACCAGATACTGACTGGTTCTGAGTCCCCAGACCCCAAATAAAGCAAAAACCGCACATTTCAGGGTGGCCTTTTATTGTGGACAGTCTAAGGTACACCTGTGCACTAATCATGGTGTCTGATGAGCATCTTGATGTGGCACACCTGTGAGTGGGATGGATTGTCTCAGCAAAGCAAAAGTGCTCACTATCACACATTTAGACAGATTTGTGAACAATGTTTCAGAGAAATGGTAATATTGTGTATCTGGAATGAATTTTAGATCTTTGAGTCCATCTCATGACAAATGGGAGCAAAAACAAAAGTGTTGCGTTTATATTTTTGTTGAGTGTTAATAGAACACTCTCTCTGATGGTAAAATTGATGTAATTAGTAGAAAAAACAGAATTCAAAGAAATTTAAACAGAAAAAAATAGAATTTGCTAAAAAACTAAAACGGAATTTTTGAAAAAAATAATAAAATGGATTTCATCGGGCCCTAGTGGAGGAAGTCTTCCCAGAAAACAAAAATCTTTCAGTGCCACAAAATTACAAAATTTTGCAACACACTCTGGACAAGAATATTTTCTCATTTGAGAGAGCCTGAGTTTGCGCTCATTAGGTCAGCGTAAGTGTTAACCATTTCTGTCAAGTAGTTTGTGTCATGTATGGTGTGTGACAGGGGTAAATTCACTGCAATGGCCAAAAACACCTCCAATTGGAGAAACGCGCTGCAATAACAGATAAGATGCAAATTCAAAAACATGCAAACTGTAAAAGCAAATGCAAAAGAAAAACACTGCATATCCATGTCAACACATACCCGCTGCAACGGCCCAAAACACATCCATTTGGAGAAACGGGCTGCAAAAACAGAAACCATGCAAAGCCATAAAGACGCATACCAAAAAGTAAATGCAAGAGAGAAAAGCGCTGCATTAAGATATCAACACAACGGAAGTGCTCCTAGTCGCTATGGGGAACACCAGCAGCTTTTTCTTCTGTCCTGAGCGTGACTAGCCAGCTACCTAGCAATCATTATTTTGTTTGTTTAGCTGGCAAGTTTGCTAGCCTAGCTGGCCAACAGTTTGGTGCATGGAAGCCTATAGAAAATGAATGAATAAAAAAATCTTTTTCTTTGCCATCTCACTTAGTTAGAGTTGACCCGCGAGCATTTACGTTACTCTAAATATAACCGTCAGCTAGCTAGGCTAGCGAACTAGCTATGTAAGCAAGTGAACTAACGTTAGTGAGCTAGCTAACGAGCAGTTATATTTGGTATTACATAAATGACTGCAGTTCAACTCTAGCTAAGTGAGATAGCGAAATAATGGATAATTTTTATTCGTTATCTTCTATTGAATTCTGTGCACCAAACTGCTGGCTAGCTAGACTAGCGAACTTGGTAGCTTAGCAAGCAAACTAACATTAGCTAGATAGCTGACTAGCTAACCAGAAAGCCTTAGTGGGCTAGTCTCGCTCAGGACAGAAGTAAAAGCTGTTCTAGTTGGCGCTCCCCATAGCGACTAGGAACACTTCTGTTGTGTTGATATCTAAATGCAGCACTTTTGTCCATTGCATTTGTTTTTAAGGTTTGCTTGTTTTTGGCTTTGCATCGTTTATGTTTTTGCAGCATATTTCTCTGATTGGAAATGATTTGGGCCATTGCAGCGCGTATGTCTTGACATGGATATGCAGTATTTTACTTCTACATTTGCTTTTACGGTTTGCGTGTCTGTGAATTTGCATTGTTTCTGTTTTTGCAGCGGGTTTCTTTGATTGGAGATGTTTTTGGCCGTTGCAGTGTGTTTGCCCCTGTGCGCCACTGTAGTTATGATTAACCCCTTTGCGGAGAAGCCAAATCTGGCTATTTAGGTGTTACCTGATTTAAGGGTTTATAATTCAAGATTGCAGCTTAACAGGCAGAAAAACTTTGGCTCAATTGAGTCTAGACACTTGAAGCATACGACTCCCATCGTATTTCAGTTTATTTTTATTATTTTGGTGGAGAAAAGGGGCTGCAAACACAAAAAATCTTCATGAAAATTCAAATTTGAATAAGCAAAAAAATAATACTGACAATTGAAAAACTGCTGGGGCTTAAAACTATACATTTCTGGAATCATAAACTTCTTGACCACAAGTACAATTCATCTTGAACATTACATTCTAGACTACCCGCTTGCTATGAGCCAAATTAGACAGCTATCCAGATGTCTCCCCAAAGTCTGAGATCCATCAAAATGGTTCACAATCATACATTAATCATATATTTAACCCAAATTAACTTTTGGGGCATGAAAATCAGCATGAACTAATGATTTTCTGGTTGAGTTTAGCATGAATTTATCAATATCAGTGCAGCTGAACATCATTAGTCACCAATAACCTCTCCAAACACAAAACATGCCTTTTCTCCGTAATAAAATTAACAATATTGTCAATTTTTCTTCGAAGTTCCCCAAGCATTAAATAAAGTGCTGATTAAACAGCTATAACATTCGCGCTGCAATGATAAGCAAGCCACTCTCACATCCGAGCCCAAAACCTTACACCTTATAAGGGTAAAAACTCACTAACTCAGTAATATCTGAATTCTGAAATATACCTTATTTTAACAGAACAAAATTTCACTTTCAGGAAAAATCAAACGACATATGTTTCCATATTCAACAGAATGGTCTGATGAACCGAGGGATCTACCGACGTGCGTGGGCTGCATGCATTTGGAGAAACGAAAACCTCGGTATTCGATGTCTTTAAACGCGGTATAAATTCTACAGCAAATACCCATTTTAGAGCAAAATGCAAACAGAGTAGAAGTATAACCTGTTTTCTTCATTGATGCTCTCCTCCAGAGACAGATGTATCAGGTAGAAGGAACCCTCCAGTACTGTTTCATTCAGAATAATTCCCATTGACCGCGTCCATACAACATGTATCTCGTAAATGAAACTGAACACTTCAGGCCGGTTTCGGGTGTCTTTGTTTCCTTGATATCGCATCATTTTCAGCTGCGCAACCGTGGCCAACATTCGAAGAATACAACCGACCTTACTTTTACGCTTAGCTTTATATCCCATTCTTATTGTCCGATCAATGTATTTCAGCTATTGAGGAAAGTTTAAACACTCGGGAATTGGAAAAGAAACGAGTCTATCAATACATCGTGACCGGGGAAGCTTCACGAGGGCGTGAACTATAACTGTAGAGTTATGCAGATGAATCTAAGTATATAATTGAGTGACTGGCTATCGACACCAGTACTTGGGTGGATAGAAGGGAGCGCTGAATTTATCAATGGAGGAATCTACATGTTAATCCATGGGAGGGAACTATGCATATTTTGTGTGATGACTGTAATTGACAGTAGAATGTGAAAGAATCAATACAATGTCGGATTTTTTGCTTCACAAAACGTAATTTTTAACCACTAATTGGAATACTGTTGGCTCACTGTAGCTAAAATGGTTACTACAGAGTACTAAGTTTTTTTCTGTCGCAAGTGATAATTTTTTGAAACTACTGGATCGATACTATGGGCAAGGATATTGACCAGTTTGCACATCAGGCTTAGCTGAGGAGTTTAATTCACGCAACTCCTGAAAAACAGGGATTGGAGGGAAGTTCTCCATACTCTAAATCGCGTTTCAGCTCTGCCTGCTTGGGAAAATTCAATAGCTGATCCGGGGGTACCATCTCGTGGTCGAGTACTGTAACTAAGTGCTTAAATTTGCAGGTCTATAGACGCGAGCGTCTACATCTGCAGAAAGGGGTGAAGAATACTGAAGAGAAAAGAATAATGTAAAATAATGCTGGAATCAGTACAAATGAAAAAGCATAATTTAACCTTGCAATTAGACCACTTTTCTGCACAGTAAGGCTTGACCATGTAAGTTAAATTCACTCTCTTTTCAAAGGACCATCAACCCTCAATCCTGCTTGGTTAATTGAAACCAAAATGAACAGCTCTGTCATCAACTCCAGCCTACTGTTCAACGACTCATCTGCAGGATCCAGTCTTCTATTTGGGGACCCGTACAAAGAATGCAAAGAATTCGTTTGACTTTGGCATCAAGGTCATCAACCTTGTAGTGGGCTACCCTGCCAACATCATGGTGATGTGGCTGGTGTACAGAAAGAAATCTGACTCGTCCATGTCAGATATTTTCATCTGCAACCTGGCCATCGCCGATGTCTGCTGCTGCGTAATGGTCCCCATCAGCATGCTTTGCACCCTAATGCTGAGATTGAGAAATGACGAGGTCTATCACTTTGTCTTTGGGATCAAAGACGCCACCCCACTCTTCATCACCTGCATTTGTCTGGACCGTTACGTGGCTGTGGTCCATCCCATTGTGTTCACCAGCATTAGTAATAGCAAGATCAGGGTAACTATTACAATGCTTCTTTCGGCGTGCATATTACCTTTTGCTGTCGGCAGGTCATTGATGTTGCAAGCTGCAGATTACATCTTTTTTGGGCTGGTTCTGGCAACCTTCATCATCATGGTTTTCTGCAACGTTTCTATCATGTGGACTTTGAGGAAGTCAGTCTTTGGCAAGGAGAAGATGCACCCCATGAAAAAGAAAGCCCTAAGAACAGTGTCAATCGCTCTGGCCGTCATAGTGTTTAATTACCTGCCCATAGTTGCTGTCTCAAATGTCCTACATTACTTTTCTTTTCCAGAATACTGCCAGATTCAACATATTGCCTACATGTTAATGGACATCAGTTCCAGCATTGAGCCATTAATCTACATCTCCAACATGGAGCAGCTGCCATGCTTCAATAATTTGTCCTGCATCTGCTGCCGAAGCCCTTCTACTGAGCCAGATAAAATAAGCGCATGAGATGTATGCTTGTGATTGTCTCTTAAATTGCATTTACTTCCTGCCTAAGATTGTGAAAATGCATTCATGAAAAAAAGGAAGAATATGAATTCAGTACTAAATATTTTTGCTTTGCTATGATGGTAATTATTGTATTGTAAATCTTTATTGTCCTAGAAGGGCAATTCAGGTGCAGCACATAAAACCCACATGTAAAACAAGAAAAATACACAAATACAAAAACACACGGGTTCACAATGCAAGCGTACTGCAAAAAAAAAAAAAGCCAAGAAGGATATGCAAAGAATTAAAAGTGCTGGTAAAATCTGTCAAGTGAAAGAAAGGAAATCCGACTTATCTGAGTTGATTAATGGCCACAATGGTCTTCGGAATAAAAGAGCGCTGAGCTCTGAAACTCCTGAGCCCAGGCACCCTATAGCGCCGCCCAGAGGGCAGAAGATTAAACTCCTGGTGTAAAGGGTGCGAAGGGTCAGTGAGGATAGAAGAGGCCTTTCTGACTAAGTGTCTATTGTAAAGTGAAGACAGGCAAAGCTGGGGCGCCCCAATAATTTTAGAGCTGGTATTCACCACTCGGTAATTTGGCTTTACACCTTTCTTTAAGGTTACCAAACCAACAAATTAAAGCAAAAGTTAAAAGGGATTCAAAATAGGATCTGTAAAACAAGGTCAGAACTGGTTTGTCCTCATTATAAGAATTACATTTCCTCAAGAGGAACAGTCTTTGCTGTGCTTTGGAGTGGGTGGAGTTCGAGTTTTCCTCCTGCTGCAGTTTGTCATCGATAACTGTGCCCAGATATTTATAATTTTTATATAACAATTTTGTAACAATTTTGACAGATTTATTGGCTATAACCGACTGCTGAGGAATTGATAGATTTCTTCAAAAATCAATCAGCATGTCCTTTGTTTTGCTTACATTTATCTTTAAGTAAGCTGCCTCGCACCACTCAACGAAAAAATTTAAGACCCTCCCATGCCCGTCTTCCTCATTTTGGAGCAGACTGACAGTGACTGTATCATCAACATATTTTATTATATGCCTTTTGTCATAGAGGCTCCTGCAGTCGTCTGTGTACAACATGTACAATAGCAGAGAAAGGATACAGCCCTCAGGAGAGCCTGTAAAGGAGAGCCGCTCGTCAGACAGAACTCCATTAGCTCTTACTCTCTGTGGTCTGTTGGTCAAAAGATCAAGAATCCAACCCACCAAGGAAAGGTCAATAGTAAAAAAGATAACGGTTTGTCTGCTAAAATAAGAGGTTGGATTGTATTGAACGCAGATGAAAAATCTGCAAACTGGAGGCGGGCAGAAGTCTTCCCATTTTCGAGGTGGTTATAAAGGAGATGAAGTAAGGTGAGTGTGGCATCTTCCACCCCCTATTTCTCCTGAAAGCAAACTGCATGGGGTCGAGAAGGGCCTCTGTTTTCTCGAGGATGATAGATTTGATTATTTTTTCAAAAAATTTCATCAAATGTGATGTGAGAGCAATTGGTCTAAAATTGTTCATCTCCTTGGCAGACTTATTTTTTCGATGGGAATAACAGTAGCTCTTTTCCAAGGTACATGCACCCTTTGTACCTTCAAAGACATCTGATAGACATAATGGACAATGTTGCACAATTGTCTAGCACTGAGAACTTTGAAAATGCACAGGTAGTTTATTAAAAAAAGACTGTTTATGCAAACAGTACCTTGAGGTAGTTTCCAGTCGCCTCCATCTTGAAAGTCACAATGTCGATTGACGAGCATGAACGAATAGATTGCAATCTGTTCCCCTAGCCTTCCTATTCGTTTGTGCTCGTCAATCGACTTATCGTGAATTTCAAGATGGAGGTGACTGGAAACTACCTCAAGGTACCGTTTGCATGAAGTCTTTTTTAATAAACTAGCTGTGGATTTTCAAAGTTCTCAGTGCCTCGTTTTAAATGTCAGGGCCCTTGGAATTCTACCAATGAAGTGTGGGCTACTTTGAGCCTTGTTAATGATGGAAAAAATAGCGATTTCTTTTGCATGGCAACGCCATACCCAATTCACTACCATTGTAAGCCTGTTGGAAGCTTCGGCTAAAAAGCCATGTATTTTGAAATGTTGCGTGCGTACGGAGGTGGGGTATTCAACAAAAGTTAGTACTCATTATCATGTTTCAATACACCCCAAATCAATTTCACACCGGAATTCTCCTTTAAGGGTACTCGGTACCAAATATGTCATGGTTTGTGTCATTAGGATCAAATTTCTTGGCGCAGCACAGGGTGGTGCAGCGTGGCATAGCCCACGCAGTGGTAATTTCGTCCGGTGCAACACTATATGCAGCAACTTTGGCAATTTGGTAGACAGACGTGCACTGAGATGGGTGTGGCGGCGTAGTAGGAGGTGTCACATATTCATCATGACGCAGTGACCATTTTGTCGATAAAGACCCTGTCGAACGTGTGCAGAGAGCTCGCCAGCTCCAATCTGGTTTACATTCTTTGCATTGGTAATTTGGCTAACCGGCACTCAGTGCGCACACGTCACCGAAACCTCACAGGCGTGTAGTCGCGTCTTTGCATTGACTTTGAATGTGATCTGTCCTGCAAAAAATTCGTTTCGCGTCCAGTGTGCAAGCGGCTTCATACTATTATTCTCACTTAGGTTTTATTGTTTTTAGGGGGGGAAAGGAATACAGCCTGATTACTATGATCTTGTACTGAGTTAAGATCACGTATTGAAAATAAATGTGTAACTTATCTTGCATTGTTTTCCATGCATGTTAATCCTAAAGCTTTAAGCAGTAACAGGGTGTAATAATAGAAACACGCTATCTATCGTTTCTCTTCCCAATGATGCAGGCAGAATAAATAAATGAGCAACCGTCGTATTTCATTCCAACTTCATGAGTTTAAATGATCTGACGTAGTTTCATTTTGAAATTCCATTCACTAATGGTAATAATCATATTTGTAATGCTTAATATGGACCTAAGGGGAGCACAAAATATGCCTCAAGCAGCAAAGTAAAATGCAACATTAACGAATCATGCAGATATAGGACAGATGCTTCTATATTCCAATTTTAAAGGTGTGGAGTGGAGCTAATTTGATTGGTGAAGATTTGACTCGGCTGTGTTAAACCCACTCAGGCCTTCTCTCCTCCGTCTTTTCCACTTGTGCCGGCAGGAGGGACAGAGGCGGGACAGAAGAGCACTTGCGCCGGGCTGCACCAGGCACGAAATTGCAAAATACACCCGGATACACCCCGTTGGCGCGGCGCGGCGCCCCCCCCCCCAATTTGCCAAGCCTACACTGCGTCTGTGCTTCGTCTACGGATTTAGAGCCCATTGTGTCATATGTCATTGCAGGTTACATCCGGCGGGCACTGGGACCTGGAGCCCAAAAGCAGTAAAATAAGACCCACACACGCAGGCTGATATTAAAAGTTCTTTCATTTTTGTAAGTATTAGAAAATGATAATCAAAAGATCAGGTGAGCAGCAGCACAAAACAGCAGGGCTAAAATCTCAGAATGCAGCTGCAATTGCCAACTGGCAAGCTCTAAAATACTCTGCCTTCACCTCCACTTCAACGAGCCACACCTGTTGCTCGTTGAAGTGGAGGCGAAGACAGCAGGAGGGGGAGGGCCTGCAAAACCTTTACAAATATGTTATACTTCTATCATGACCTGTGACATTTCAAGTCCGGTTAGACTTCAGCACCACATCAGCGCCAAGCTGGGTAACTACGTTATCGAGCAAGAATTATTTGAGAAATAAGTATAAAATTAAAAATAGGACCCAGGGTCCTGTAGCTTACTGGCAAGCAGTCTTACAGCGATGATACAAGTTATGAAAATTTCATCTGAAGTTTGACATTTGAATCAATGAAAATCAATGTCAAGGTCACTCAATAAAAATTTACATTCATTTATACCTTCTGTAAATACATTCTGTAATACATTCCTATGCTCTGAAGCAGTTTTGGTGATACGAGTCATTATAATATGTCAATATCTATTCAATATGTCAATTGTGAACTTTAAAGGTCACAGAATTTCAAGTTGAGGTCAGCAAATGGATTTCATTTACGACTTTCTAAATATCTCTATTCAAACCTTGGCTCCATCTGTGTCCATTTTGGTGATAAAAGTCAGGGTAATTTCACTGCCGAGTTTGACCCTCAAAGGTCACTGACAGTCAAGTTGAATGTCACCAAATGAAAGTTCATATGTTACTTCCTAGATGTCAGTTACACATACCTAGGCTCCATCTGTGACCTTTTCAGTGACAGAGGTATGAATTTTCTCTAGGTCAAGTTAGACCTTCGAAGGTCAATATGAAGGTCACCAAATGAAAGTTCATACATGACTTCCTATATGTCTCCAATATAAACCTATACTTAATCTGTAACGATTTAGCTGATATAAGTAATTGAAATTTCACTGTATAGTTTGGCCATTGAAGGTCACTGAAGGTCAAGTTCAAGGTCACCCAATGACTCTTCATACATGACTTCCTACATGGCCGCAATACAAACCTAAGCTCTATCTGTAATAGTTTTGGTAATAGAAGTCATTGAAATTTCATTATGTGAAGTTTGACCTTCAAAGGTCACCGAAGGTCAAGTTCAAGGCCACCAAATGAAAGTTCATGTATGACTTCCTATACATCTCTAATACAAAGCAAAACTATCTGTAACCATTTTGCTGATATAAGTCATTGAAATTTCACTGTGAAGTTTGGGCATTCAAGGTCACTGAAGGTCAAGTTCAATGTCACCAAATGAAACTTCATACACGAGTTCCTGTATGCCTGCAATACAAACCTAAGCTCTAACAGTTTTGGTGATAGAAGTCATCATTGAAATTTCACTATGTGAAGTTAGACCTTTGAAGGTCGCCGATGGTCAAGTTCAAGGCCACCAAATGAAAGTTTATACATGACTTCCGATAAGTGTTCATTGCACATAGGTTCCCAATCTTCAATATTTTCAAGCCAAGAAACCTTTGAAAATGGTAACATTTTGCTTGACCCCAAGTTTGTCCTTTCAAGGTCATCTGAGGTCAACTTTAACTCAAAAATGTAGATCATATGTTACTTCCTATACGTCAGTAATACAAACTTAATCTCTACCTGCAACCATTTACACTCCACAGGCGATTTGGCCCGTTCTCCATAAGACCCAATGCTAAAGTACAGTGCCCCCACTAGACCCGCTTCCGTCAATTCAATCAAAATGGCACTCGCACTGTACATCAAGTGTAACAAGCGGAGTTGATTGCCAGATTTAGAAAAAAAGTTGTCGTTCAGTTTTTGAGAAATTTTTTTTTTGAAGTCTCAAGTCACACCTTTTAACATTGTTAATGTCTTCTCTGATCTTGAATTTAACCTTTCAAAATCATCTGTGGTTAAATTTAAAATTGCCAAAATATAGGTCATATATGACTTCCAATATGTCGATAGTACAGACTTAATCTCTATCCATAACTATTTGGCCTCCACAGGCCATCTTGCATATTCATAAAGTACAGTGCCCCCAATAGACCCACTTACATTGATTCTATCAAAATGGCGCTCGCACTGTACATTGACGGTACCAAGGTAAGTTGATTGCCTGATTTAGAAAAAATTCATCACGCAGTTAGTGAGAAATAATTTTTTTTTTAATTTCTCAGTCCTATCTTTAACATTGGTGCCAAAATTTCAAGGGCCCATAAAATGGACAAAAATGATTCAATCAAAAATCTGAGAATAAACATCTGGAGACATAGTCAAGTAGTATGTTATCACAAATTTACATGAAAATTCATCGGGCCAAAAAAAAAGATAAAAAATGTTGTGGACGACGGACGCCACACCACGACAATAGCTTATCGGCCCATTTGGCCGGTGAGCTAAAAATGGGAATGGGACTAAAATAATACCCCATACATACACCAAACTAGAATGCTTTTTTATGTTTTACACACAACAAGACTAATTTCCGTGAATAGTACTTTGGCTGTCCATTGCACAAACACAGCAATATACCAGAAAAATGGTTGAAATTCATTTTTGGTGCATGTTTGCAGTATATTTTCTCTGTAAACCAGATTTGTACTGTGTGAGTAAATGCTGTTGGTTGTGCTTTTGGAACTCTGTTTTCAGGAATGGCAAGCATTTCTTTGGTAGTATCTACACTTTCAAGCTCGACATAGCCGAAGTTGGAGGAAAACTGAAAATGGTCAATTTTACAGCAGATTGTGACTATGATTAGGTGGCATTATTTTGTTCAGCCAAGATCGAGATCTGAGATTCTCTGGATACATAGTACCTTGGGGTACATTACAGCATTTGTAAAATTTCAATGGTAGTATTTTCAGTGTAGATGATTTTAAACATCAAAAGTCGGAAGAATTCGCCTCCAGGGGGCACTGTACGCTGGATGCAAGTACTGGCCATCCCCAGCGAAGCACCAAAGAAATTGCTTTTGAATTGTGATGCACACAGCTAGTTTTCCATGAAAATGCAGTTGTGGTCCATGGAAAACGCAAACCAGACTTCAAATTTGAATATCGTCGGCCTCCTGATAAAACCTTGTATCTCCAAACTGATAAGAAACAAAAACTTGTATGTCCACTATTCTTTCATGCAAAATTAAAATTTTTTTACAAAGTATTTTAAACTATATTTATCAATTTATATTATTTTATTATTATTATTTAATTTTATATTTATTTTTAATTTTCCTGTGAAGTTTATCATTTTGAAGATACAAGATTTTATCAGTAGGCCGACGGTATGCCGCTGTAATAGTAGGCCTATGTATGTCTGTGCCAATTACAAGAAGTAATGCAGACATCTACTTTTTATTTCTTATTCTAGCTACCATGGCATTAAAGCTATGCAAACAAACAAATTGCCATGATAATGAAATAACAAATAAAGAATTTAGCGCTTCTCAACCAGCGCAATCAAATCATCGAAAATGCGCCCCTCCTACACCAGCCTGTTTGTTCCGTGGAAGACAGGGAAGAAGACAAATAAAGAGAACATTCTAGTCACAAAAAATGACAATCAAAAACAGTTTAAGAATTGCAAGCTTGAAATCTCAAACTACTCCGATGTCAGGTTTGCATCTAAAGGACATGGAAACGCTTTAACAAGGATTCTTACACCACACGCGGTCATCCCCAGCCCCGAAACCGCCTCAGCAATCACACAATTCCATATCCGTAGCCTATTATGTCCCATTTGATTTGAGCGACACATTCACTTGAACATGTGCCTAATACTTTATTATAATCAATTATCCCATTTACTGATAATGATTCTTCCCATGTCGGCTATTCTTTATTGGCTAAAATTGATTAACAAATGGGTAGTGCTTTGGTATTGGCCAGAGTAGGGCTCAATCTAGAGTAGCCTATTTAATATTTTTATTCACACATTAAAATGCAAAGTATTATCAATGGTAAAAAAAAATACAAAGACACGAATTAGTTAATACAGATATCCTCAATTAAAAAATCAATCTCCTCTCTTGTGAGAATATCACAACTTTTTAGATTATCACGAACATATAGGGCAGTCGCATTTGTTAATAGAACATGAAGACAATGATGATGACGTCGAGCCAAAGCCGAAAACCAAATTTCACAGATGTGGATGTTGTATGGCAAGGGGGCACTGAAGGCTGATCCGAGGAAGAAAGCTGTGAATCGTTCTGGATGTGGCTCGTGGGGAGATGTAAGCGCAGTATTCCCGATTTAAAGCATAAATGGAGAGATCTGTGGGGCGCTGAAAAGACAGGCTCTCTGCACACTGAAGAAGTGTGCACGCTTCAGGTGGTGGGCAACCATCATCCCCTGTGCATTTCACTGCACTGGAGGAGGAGATGGCATCCACTCTTTCTGCGGTGGAAGTGCATGGAGAAGAACTTGCAGCGTCAACGAACTGTGTCAGACACCTTGACACAGACGCATGAGATATGTGCATGATATCTACAGCCACTCTCTGGAACGAACCAGATGCCAGGACCGACAGCATGGATGATTGCTGCGGCAGGTTAGCTGTTCATCCAGAAGTCAGCAAAGATATATGATTGCCTCATGGTTCAGACGAAAGCGCTGGATGCACTCAGTGTTTGTTAGTCCCGGGATGTCCAAACGAGGCAGGTATATGCGTGGTCGTCTTCGAGCTCTGCGCGCTCCTCTTACTCTTTCCCACTCACGCAACAGTGCAAGCAAATGCAGGACTGGCATTTTGGTTTTAGGTTTTGAGGGCATGGTAGAATGATGGCGAACAGGCTGCTTTGTCATATCATGTGATGATTTTGTTTGATAATTTATTATGGTTATGAGAAACGTAGTTAAGAAATAAGGATGAACAAACGAATATTGAATGTCTCAACCTTTACCATGTTAAATAAAATAAAATTTATTTTAAAATTCGGCCTATAACCGACATCAAACGCAATACTCTAATTCAACTTATATTGGCGCTTGACTTTAATACAGCCCTCAAAAGTTCTTAACAGAAAAAGCACGCAAGTCAGGGGGAGAATACGCTTAAGTGTTATTTGCCAGAGAAAGACCCAGATTTTGGCCTTGCTCCGCCCAAAGTGCGTAACTGCCTTCGGGCCCGTAATGCACAGACTTGAGTCGAGGTGAGAATAAACGTTGGCTGAAAAGCGCGTAGCTAGCATGGACCTATAAGGAGATCTGAACAGCCAACTCGGGGCTGTAACACACGCCGACATGGTCCTAGCGGTGAACCTGATATTGCTGGTCACGTGATGCCATGGGGGCCAAAAAGGAATTTCTCCATAGAGAATAATTGAAAAAGACATGCTGATAAATCCGTGAATAATTTTTATTGACAGCCATAAATTATCGATACCGGAACGGTTTATTTTTCTCTTTTAAATCATTAATCCTCGTTTCTCGGCAAAGACAAAATGTTTTATTTATATTCAGGCTATGCGAACACCAACGGGTCCTTACACTTAAGCGCGTACTCGCATCCTCCGAATTTAGCACTGCAGCGGATGTGAGTGGGTGGAGCAATGGGCATTACTTGCCGTTTGTTTGTGTTCAATATAAAAGACGTAGCTAAGTCAGTAAAGTGAGCTGGCGACGTTACGGAGCAAATGTATTGAGCGATAAAAGAAATGCAAGTTAATTAAAGACAGACCGGAAAATAAGTTTGCGCGTAATTATCATAGAGAATCAAATTTACTAACTGCGAGCAGATCTGGGCTGATCAGAACCGCGAAGTTCTCGAGGCTAAACCCAGGGTCTGTCATGCTTGCGGTTACGCTACCCAGATCAACAAGGCAGATGTTGATGTGATTGCTTATCAGATGTTTCTGGGTCCGTAGCGGGTTAAATACCACTAATAAGGGTTGCTGGCTCTGTGCAGTGGGCAAGCAGGCTGCCCACTTCTGTACTTGCGTTCTTCAGTGGGTAGCTTCTGGAGTGGAATCATATAGATAGACAAATCACCAGTGCTAACACCAGAGAGGCTATCTTGAAAGGACCAGTGGGCTAACCCAAGCAGGGGCTTATCCTGATTTTTTTCAGGGCTTACTCCCATAGATCCGCTGCGTTTTTCAATACTAGGGCGGCGCTAAGAGCCACAGCATGCGGCCTTCGATATGTGAGAGGCTAGGTAGTACGGCCACTTGCTAATGATAAGCCCCATGTAGCGCATGGCATGCCGCTGGGTATGGGGAGGCCAGAAATCGGCATTCCTTGCCGTCCGTCTGTGATCAACATTATAGACGTAGCCAAGCCAGTGATGTGAGCTGGCGTTACGGTGCAAATCTACTGAGCAACAGAAGAAACGCAATTAAATTAAAGGCAGACCGGAGAACAAGTTTGCGCGTAATTATTGAAAATCAAATTTATTACTAGCGTGTGCACATTTACACTCGTTTCATCAAACTTTTCTTTGTTTTGCGGTCATTATGAGTAACCATAGGAGCACAACTGGCTAACTTGCATTTCTTTTGTTGCTCAGTATATTTTTGCCATTTTAATTGATGAATAGCCGTAATAAGTAGCACCTTGATTGCTGCACTTCATGTAGCGCGAGAAAATGTACAGTAAGCTAAGGCCGCTGTTGTGACTAGAACCATGTAGCCTACGCAGGCAACACTCAACTTATTTTTTCATATTAAAATGATATGGTTAAATCCATTAACTGCGTTGTGTATTTCCATTACTTTGAATAGCACCAATTCGCATCACTTCATTTTAATGCGTTATGCATAATGTGTCAGCTGAGTAGCATCTAACTACTAATGTCCATAGGAGTGCATTTATAGCAATACATGAATTCAATTTGAACACTGCTTAGTGAACCATCTATCAGCCTAACCATTCTTCATTGTTAAATTACTTACAGACCTTCATACATGATGACGAAACTTTTCAGCAACTTGACGGATGGGATCCAAAATGAAAACTATTTTTTGTGCATGAGTGGGTGGAACAATGGACATTCCTTGGCGTCCGTCTGTGATCAACATTATAGACGCGGCCAAGTCGGTAAAGCGAGTTGGCGTTACGGTGCAAATATTTTAGCCATTTTATTTTAATTGATGAATGGCCGTAATATACTCGATTGCCACACTTGTAGCGCGGCAAAATGTGTAGTCAGCTAAGGCCGCTGTTGTGACATCCTGGAACCATGTACGCAGCCAACGTACGCAGCTTATTTTTAACTAACCGTTAACTAACCATCCTTTATTCTTACATTAGTTACAGACCTTCATACTCGAAGACAAAACTTCTCAGCAATTTCACAGATGAGATCCAAAATTCTAACTTTACGGTGCATGATCCAAACAAGCACTCAACATACTCATTATTTGAGGTACAGCCATAATTAGATCGAAGTTTTTGGTAGGTGGAAACATGAGTATATGAAATCCGAACATCTAATGTTCGTGAGTAGGAACGGGAGTCATGCAGGTAGATTCGACGGTGTGGCTGATTTTCATCTGAAAGAAGATAATAGCTACGAGTCCTAAAAAAAAATGCAACAGTTGAGCATGAGACGAAGATCGAGTAGATTTACAACCCCAATTCCAAAATAGTTGGTACAAAGTTTAAATTGTGAATAAAATCAAAATGCAATGACTTTCAGATCACATGAGCCAATGTCACTCACAATAGAACATAGATCACATTTAAAATGTTTAAACTGAGACATTTTACATTTTTATCCACGAAATTAGCTTCTTTCAAATTTTCTGGCTGCAACAGGTCTCAAAAAAGTTGGGACACATGCAAAACAAAAAAAAAGGCCGGAAAAGGCTGGCCTAAATTACGCAGAGCCGGCCACTATCATAAAATTGAGTACCACAACTACAATCGATGTTAACTCGCACTTCGAAATGTAATGAGAGAATTCAAATTATAACCAGGGCAGACTTTTTTGGAAAGGGAATAGGGGGGTGGATAGAAAGGCACGGTCTCTGGTTCGCTGACATGCAGAAATTCATGGATGAACTGTTCAGTGTACTCCAAGAGGCTCAGATATCTGGGCAAAGACAGAAAAAAGGAGCTTTAAAACAAAGGTAAAAATAACGCAGTACAACGTGCGTAACATTTCACAGTAGACCCACATTTTACAATACTCCACAGAATGGTTATAAGTCACGAAAACTAAAAGTAAATCAGCTTACCATAATTGTCAAAAGTTTACAGCTCCTGACTTTAAAACATATCCGTTTATAAGGCACGTGCAGTGCGTTGTGTTATGTGTTCAGTTAATTGTCTTGAATCCGGAAAAGATAATGGAATTTGCACGCAGACGAGCAAGAATCGTCTGACTCCAATAATATGGTTATTCAACGTTGAACAAAAGAGAACACGAGCCTGGGGCGCATTTCCCAATAGCGTAGTTGCAGAAATTTATTCGTCCATTCAGTCAGTGGTTCTAACTATGGAAGTTAGCATCTGTGATTTCGGGAAGCGCACCCCTGAGCAATGTCCGTTAACGTTACACAACAGCAAGTCAACTATTTTGCCGACATTTTTGAGTTGAAATCAATAGTATTACTTCCCTGTCAAAGTCGTTTTAAACATTTGATATTGCATTTGTGTTTTAAAATAGTATCTCAAACCATAATTAAACCTTTACCGGCGGCTATGTTTTGTTTTCCGTTCCGCTCATATGTACGTCAGGGTGCAGTCTGCAGTGGTCAGACTTCCAATTCTGATGAAAAGTGATCATGAACACGTACCCTAGGTCTGAGTTCCACGGGCCTGAGCCGTTGTCATGGACACCTCGGATACCAGCGCGTTCATGAGCCCCACACTACGCATGTGTGAACAAAAAACACACAGCGCATGTCGGTGTGGATCCGGAAGCTTGGCCCCCATGTCGGCGCGCTGCGCCACTGAGCAATTTCCATTGAAATGAATGGGTGGCCATTTTCCAATTGTATATCCACACAGTAAAAATCCCAGTGTAAATTCAACTCCGATAGAGTTCATTTGAGTCCAAGATGGATGGTTTGGTCTCAAATAAACTCTGCTGGAGTTGAATTAACACTGGGATTTTTGCTGTGCAGTGAAATATAAAACATCCTTGGTAGCTACGCGCTTTTTTCAACTTGCGCGAATGGGAGATCCCTAAGTGCATAATGCATGAAGGTACAATGGTTTGTGAAAGACATTTTATTACATATTAGGTCAAGTTCAGAATACTAATTAACACAGCTTATCATACACCCAACATTACAGTATTCTTTACTTATACTCATTGTTGTGCAACATATTACTACTTACCATCTACAACATATTCAAAATCACTCATGAATTTGGTTTGTGTGCTCTTCTCCCAAGATCCTTGTGCATGGGTATTCTGGAAAGTTCCTCTAGCCTTTAATACAAACCTAATTCTGAAATAGTTGGGATAAAGTGTAAATTGTGAATAAAATCAAAATCAAGTGACTTTCAGATCACATGAGCCAATATGTTATTTTAAATAGAACATAGATAACATTTCAGATGTTGAAACTGAGATATTTTACATTTTTATCCACAAAATGAGCTTATTTCAAATTTTCTGGCTGCAACAGGTCTCAAAAAAGTTGGGACACGGGCAAAAAAGGGCTGAAAAAGCAATTAATATATAAGAGAATCAGCTGAAAGAACATTTAGCAAGTAATTCAGTTAACTGGCAACAGGTGTGTAACATGATTGCCAATAAAAGGGATGTCTTAGAGAGGCTGAGTCTCTCAGAAGTAAAGATGGCCAGAGGCTCTCCAACCTGTGAAGGTTTGCATAAAAAAAATATGGAAAACTTTAAAAACAATGTTCCTCATCATCAAATTGAAAAGTCTTTGAAGGTCTCATCATCAACAGTGCATAACATCGTCAAAAGATTCAGAGAAACTGGAAGAATCTCAGTGCGTCAGGGACAAGGCCGAAGACCTTTACTGGATGCCCGTGATCTTCAGCCCCTCAGACGCCAGTGCATCACTCACTGACATGATTCTGCCATTGACATTACTAAATGAGCCCAGGAATACTTCAAGAAACCACTGTCTCTAAACACAGTCGCCATGCCATCCACAGATGCCACCAAAAACTCTTATCAAGCAAAAAGGAAGCCATTGTTCAGCATGATCCAGAAGTGCTGCCTGAGCCCATTTTGTGGATAAAATTGAAAAATTTCTCGGTTTCAACATTTGCTATGTTATTTCTGTTCTATTGTGAATAAAATACTGGCTGGTGTGATTTTAAAGTCATTGCGTTTTGATTTTATTCACAATTTACACTCTGTCCCAACTATTTCGGAATTAGGGTTGCACGTCGCTTAATAAATATAAAGCACAATATACATATATTCACATAATCATTATGGTGAGACTGAGTTACTCAAATATTGCTTTCAGACCTAACTTTTTTAAATAGCCTTTAGCCTGATGAACTTTATTTTGCTGTATCTATGTAGATGTAGATAACCGTTGCAATTTATTAAAAAAAAAAAAAAAAACTTAATTAATTTACACTTGATTTTCATGATTGGAAATCTATGCCAGAATTGGCCAGGTGTCCTTCGCTCCTTGATGCATTTCTGATCGTCTTTTTTTGGCCATCTAATGAATTTGTCATCCACCCAAACATTGGGACAGACATCCTCGTACTCAACTTTTTTCCCACCCTGTACTTCTTTCCACACAACTCTAATCCAAGCCATCTGTTGAAAAAAAGCGAATTTTTATTACATAGTCCAAACTCTGTATATCACATGGTTCATTTCAACAGCAAATGTTCACTTATTTTTTATAAGACACAGGGTTCGAAATGTCTGGTATCGCACTGCAATTTGCAATGCAAAAACGGCTACAGTGTGATTCAAATCTACTTTTGCTTTGCAACATTTGCAATCGGAGTAATTGTTACTGATGTTTTGTTTTATCATCGACAACAATATAGTCACTTCTTTCCCGCATGCCACCGTTTCCCGGTTCCCAGGATTGCTGCACTATTCATATACCAGTCCACAGGTGCAATCAGTGGGAGCATGATTAGCAGACATGACTGAATTTATCCGGGCAAACCACTGCATAAATGGTTACTCTCTTTCAAGGACCTGATTTCCCACAACTTGATATACATTCCGCAATAAACCGTCATGAACGCTGACTTGCATTACAGAATAGGGCTGATGTCAAAAAATACTGAATTTCACATGCCCACTGATGTTTGGCACTTTCGTTCAACCTGCGTCAAGTACAATAAAAGAAAAGGGAAAGCTCGGATGATCGCCCCATGGCAGCAGGTGGTACTACGCCTAAAAAAAACTGCGGCGCAGAATCCACACAGCCCTATTACAGAACACACCTGTAAAGTCTGGTAATTTCGTTGTATTATACGCTTAAAGACCACTTTTGTTCGTTGCACTACTTTATTACAGGTGTTCTTTAATTCTAATCAATGTCTTTGCATCAATATGTATATGTAACCTAACGCTATTGTTCTGGCCCCAATTTGTTATTACAATCTACAACACAACAGCAACAGCAAGGGATGACAGACACAGTTTTAAAAACTTAAACACATTTAATTTTTAAACAAAGACAAAGACTAATAACAACTAACTAACTGACCAAGATTGATTAGTAAAAAAAACCAGAAATATTTACAGTCCCTTTTGTTGGGGTGGCTTGGTGATGTCCTGGGTAAGGAAAAAAAATGCTCTAACACAGGCAAAAATCCACAAAAGAAACTTCACAGGTCTTGAACAGAAATGACAGGTCTGGTCACATGTATCCTTCTCCTTGCAATTTCTCCTACCACTTTACTGTCTCAATTCTTCTAGTTATATACTCTTTTGCAGACCCCACCCACATTTAGACCTCTTTTTTTTAATTTTCGGGGACTTGCCCCAGACATGTCCAGGACATGTCTAAACATAGCTCCAGTCTGAGCTGAATAAAAAAAAAAAGGTAAATACTGCCATCCAGTGGCCTATATTCACATTACACTATAGAAATGTCCAAAAAACTGTTTTCTTGCGAGTAAAAACAAATGTTTAATTTAAATATTTTCATCCCAAATGTTTATGAAGGCAGGCTTGATGGGCAATTAGTTTGACCAATGGCCTATAGTTCTCTGCTCTGTTAACAATCTAGAAACACGCATCAATGACTACGGAGATCAGATGAAAATGTCTAAAGGGAGAGGAGGAGAGAGAAAGCCCAGAGAATTAAGGGGTGATCTGGGGTTAAATGGGGAAAATTTAATTATTATTCCAAAAATTGTTTTTCAATAAAAATATTCTATAATAACCCACCTTTAATAATCACTAATTGCTACAAGGATTAAATACTGAATTACACTTTTCAATGCGGTCTAATGCATGTTCCATTGATTTCCTGAGGTATTACTTTTTCCACGTTTCTCATGTTTGTGGCAGCCATAACTTTTTTATTTATCATTGAAAATCAATGAAATTTTAGCTGCAGGTACTTTACTTCATTAGAAATGCAATGAAATAGGGAAATTCTGCCTATTTGATACATAATTTGAATATTTTGAGTATTCGTCAGATTCTGTGGAAAATAATTTCTAAATTTCAGTAAAATGCCCCAAAATCACAAAACTGATAAATTGAGCGAAGAATGGCTATGTCATTGCATTTGGGTAAGCAATGGCTTTTAAATGATGAAAGAAAAACTAAATTCTATCATAGAGTTGAAGAGGAATTGGTGCCAGAAGTTTTCTGCATATGTAATGAGCTTGCTCGGTTACCATGACAACCGCATAAACAGAAAAATGCCAACTTGCATCTTTCTTGGTGATATACCTCTTTAGATTAATTCTGAGTTGTTTCCTGGTGTCATTTTTCATTTTACCGCAGATCACCCCTTAAAGTGGCAGCAATTAGACGCTCTGGCTTCCAAAGGATAAAACTTCACAAGCAGTTTGGCCAAAATGATCCTCATGTAGCAAGCAGTTTTCATTTGGAGGGGGACACAGAACTGGTAAGACTGATGTTAAATTCATTGGCTATCGCAAGCGTGTGTTCGATAAAAATTTGTTTGAGCTAACAAAATGACCCCACTGATGGACACAATGTTATTAGCCCACTATTTAATGCATATTGATGCGTATTGCTAGTTTCCTTCACAGCATCAAGGGAAATTGTCCCGGAATTCAGGAAGACTTTACAACCTTTGCATTCCAAAGCCGTGTCATGACGTTCAGAATCACCTGTCATCATTAGATTAGTAACCTGCGAGTTCTACAGTTCTGAAGCTAGTGGGCTATGCTATGTTATTTACAGTCTGTAAGTTAAGGTATGTAACATTATTTTAAAAAAGCAATGTTTGCATCAGTCCAAATAATGCAATGTTCTTAATGGACAAATTCAGCAGTCTAAATGGCCTAAAAGTCACATTTCATTTTCTCATTCATTCATGGAGTTATAATAATAATAATGATAAGTGTCAGCATATAAACTAATGTATTTTTAATGAGGTGGTATTATTATTATTATTATTATTATTATTATTATTGTATTACTGTTGTTATGTTTTGAATTTGGGACTGCATCATTGTGTTTAATATACATAGGATTATTTGTTTAAGCATAAACCCCCCCCCCAGGGAAAATGCCAGGGCCCAATTGCAATCCGACTACACCCCTGGATGCAGCCACTACATAGCAATTGGGAAAACAACAAAGCACACTGTGATAAGTAGTACTACAGATTAATGACAGGCATGGTAGGCTAACATGCTCAATAGAATAGAAGAAAATTGATTTTTTTTTAAAAATGACAGAAAAAGTGCGATACAAATTTCAGCCATTGCAAATTTATCTTTTTGTAGCAATTGTTGCTGCACATCTTTTTCCCAACATTTCAGACCCTGAGACATTTTAGTTTGGTTATTTCCAATTTTCCATATGGGTTAGTATTAGTAATGCTATTAGTTATGCTTCCCAGAGTACATAAATGTTAGGCGATCATATCCAAAAAGAACATGTCTGAAAATAGTTGAACAAAGATTTGATATTTCTAACACAGTCTGCAGGAGATTAGATAATAAAATTACAATTTCTGTCCTATTTTTGACTCCTAAAAAACACAAAGTCTTCAAACTACTTCTATTTTGTTAGTGAAATTTGGAAACTAACCTCAAAGGTGTTTTCAGTCATCTCACTAGCATGCAACATTGGCATTACTGCATATCCTTCTTTGTAGGGAAGACACAAAGCTTTTTGTCTCAGTTCTGCCGTGTACACTAATCTTCTGGGGCAGTTGTGCACTGATCTCATGTACAGTATGTTCAGCTTGGATGATGAACAAGGTGTTATGTAAAGGTCTTTGCACGCTTGTGGGTGCACTGTGTCTGCCACAAAGGTTTTCCCATCCCTCCTTTCTCTCAAAAGACAAAAAGAACCATTTTGTAGCATGAAACAACGATCTTTTTGTCTGGTGCTGATGACAAATTTGGCTGGCTTGTCACGCTCTTGCTGTATCTCTATTGCATGGCACTCTTCTTCCCTTTTCACAATCTGGGCAATGGGATTACTTGAATTTCTCACCAATTTTTTTAAGATCTGAAGATGATTTTCAAATGGAAAGGTGGATATTTTGTTGAGTGAACATCCATGTTCTTGGGCATCATCTGCAATGTCCAGGAGATGTGCAATGTGAACATTCTACACATTGAAGGTGTTTCCATAAAAATTGTGACACTTTCTTACAAAGAACACCAAGAGCTCTTCGGCATAATCCAAACTGTCATTTCTAACTTCATCATTTTCTTCCAGCAAAATGCACATTGCTATTGAAAAGCAAAGAAAATGCACATATCGCTCTGTTTTAGGATATCTTTAAGCACCAAAGGTCCTGTATACAATAGAAACTGCCTAAATTCAGTCGCCTTCCATCTGTCTATCTCATCCACTCCTCTGGGCTGTCTTGCAAACTCCCTAGGCATTTTCCCCCGATAATTGAGCAGATGCCTCGAGAGTAAAGATACCTGTGTTGCTGACAATCTCCACTTTCTTTCAGCTTTTGCATTTATCAGGTGGTGTAAAATTCTTTTTGTAACTCCCAAACACACAAGGTGGAGGTAGTCTAAGGGGAATTTGCTGATACATTTGACATTGCATTGAATTAAAGGGGACACACCCAGCTGGTGGCCCTGTTGCTGATAATCTCCAGGCACAAACTCCTCATCTGTTCGTGGAACAGTATGTTCTTGCACATGGTATACCACCCTGCCATTCCATGTACTGTGAATTGTACATCTCCCGCATGCATCATATCCTTTTCACTACCTTCAAAAATGCCCTAGCTGGAGCATCACAAAGAAAACAATCTAATTGCACTTGTAACACTGTGTTTTCCAGCACTATTCCATTCTCCTTTATTCTATTTAGATCTTCCACAAAGTCACTTAAGTAGTCTTCTACTGAGTTTGGATTTGATTTTCCATAGAATAGAGCAACTATGAAAGGATCTAATGTATCCAGGGTCATCACAATGGGCCAAAGAGTGTCTCCAGTGGATTTAAATATGGGCACACCATCAATGTTGACTTTTAAATGTAGGATATTTTCTGCATACCTTGGATGCTTTGTTAGTGTTTTTTTTCATTCCATTCTCTATTCCAAGATACAAGTACTGACCTCCACACTTTTCAATCACATTAATATTCCGAGGGGTTTTCAAAAGAGTTCTTCTGTCATGTGGCAAATCTTCAATGCCCCTCCTCTCTCAATATTGCCAATAAGCGATTGACGGAGGCCCTTGTATGACCACGATTCTCAGCAGCCCAAACAGAGAGTTTTTTCTGTACGCTGGATTGCTCACACAAGGTATCAGTCTCATTACCACTTGAATCACTTGAATTGAGGTTTGGCTCTGAATCATCTGGATGTTACTGGATCTGTCGGTATATCGGGAAAATTGCCCCCGTCACTTTCAGAGGAATTATTGGGGTCATCACTAGAATGGGTTCTGGCACCTATTCCAGCAGGCGCATTTGAAGCCTGTGGTAACTGGTTTTCAGTGGCTCTATCAGTATCATCTGTGGGTTTAACTGCAGGTCCATCTTCACAACTATCACTTGAAAGTGCTGCCACTTTTTCTGCCTCTGCTGAAAGTGTTCTCCACTTCTTCCATCGCGACATTCTCTTAGAAATCTGTTCCTGAGAAATATGCATGAAAAAAATTAAAAGTTTCATTCAACAAGAACATAACTAGTTGCAAATAATTTTTAAGGATCGTTGGATTAAAGCTGTAGGGGAGTGAAAATGATACCCATAGAGAAAGGCCCATGGGCCTTAACTGTAGCCACCTTGGCTAATTAGCTGTAAATAGTTTGGAGCTGGTCTGGTAAACATGATGAAAGTGACCCTTTATAAGCCTCAGAAAATAATAACCTATTTTGCTTTAATAGTCGGAAATAATAGCATTTTCCCTGGTAACCTTCTCTTTTTGTGTCTGCCTCTCATTAGTAGTATTGCTATGTTATGATTCAAAATCCATGATTAAATTATTTTACATATATAGCAAAAGTTTCAGGCACCCTACCCTTTTAGAAATTCACATCTGGCATTAGATGTTTATTTTTTGTTTTTTTTTGAGTGTTGCTGATGATTGAAAGCATACCTGAATTCTAAATTCTAATTAAAAAAATATTTTCATAAATAAATGTTGGTATTTCCATAAAAACAGTCGACACAGATAATATACTCTTGACAGAGCCCTGATATCAACATTATAATGGCTGTCTGCAATTGCTTGGAGGCATAGACACAAGTGAGACAGTCAGTCTGCAGAAGAACAGCGGCAAGTTTTTCCCAATCTGCTTGGAACAACAAAAAAGCAACTCATCTCAAAACTACAGCACAACAGGACACTGACCCAAATTTTTAGGTGAAGCATCATCGCACCTAATATTTGTTTTATTTAGTTTTTAACAGTTTACAATGTAATGCGAATAAAGGCCACTAGATGGCAGTATTTACTTTTTTTTGTCCCTGAAATTAAAAAAAAGAGAGGTCTAAATGTGGGTGGGGTCTGCAAAAGAGTATATAAAGAAAAGAATTGAGACAGAAAAGTAGTAGGAGAAATTGCAAGGAGAAGGATACATGTGACCAGACCTGTCATTCTGTTCAAGACCTGTGAAGTTTCTTTTGTGGATTTTTTGCCTGTGTTAGAGCATTTTCCTCACCCAAGACATCACCAAGCCACCCCACCAAAGGGACTGTAAATATTTCTGTTTTTGTATTCAATCTTGGTCAGTAGATTCGTTCAGTCGTTATTGTCTTTGTTGTTAATTAAACGTGTTAAAGTTTTAAAACTTTCATCCCTTGCTGTTGCGTTGTAAATGTAATAACAAATTGGGGCCATAACAAATTGGGGGCTCGTCCGGGATAGACCATTGTGTGAGTAATTTTTTGAAAATCTAACATTTCAAATTGTAAAATTGTTTTTTTGAATTTTCCTATATAAATATATTGACAGATCAACAGCAATGGATGATTTCTTGGCATCACCAACCGTTGAGGTTTTGAAGTCTTTTAAAAAGACAGAACTGCTAGAAATTTGCAGACATTTAGAGCTGACAGAGGTAAAACCAGCCATGCCAGAAGCAAGACTGGCTCGAGAGATAGTTGAATATTACATTGATGAAAATGTGTTTGCACCAGGAGATCTGGAACAGTTTCCAGTGGAAAATCCAAATAGAGAAATGGAACTTAAATTAAAAATGCTAGAGATTGAAAGGGAGGAAAGAGAAAAACAAAGAGAATTTGAGAGGGAAGAAAAATAAAAACAAAGCGAATTTGAGTTAAAAAAATTAGCAAGAGAAGAGAAAAAAGAAAGAGAGAAAGAGGAAAGAGCAGAAAGAGACAGAGACAGAGAGATTTTGAATTAGAGAAATTCGATAGAGAAGAGAGACTCCAAATGGAGCTTCTAAAAATTAAAATTGAAACTAAAAATAAATTTCGGGCTAGCCAGGAGGTAAAACTGGTGCCTCCATTTTCGGAAAAGGATGTTGACAACTATTTCCAGTGTTTTGAAAATGTAGCAGAGAGTTGCCAGTGGCTAAAGGAACACTGGCCTCTGATGTTGCAAACGGTCCTCAAGGGTAAAGCTCAACAAGCCTATTCGGCTTTGTCTGCAGATGATTCCTCTGATTATGAGGTTGTCAAAAAGGTTATTTTGAGAGCTTATGAGTTGGTTCCAGAGGCTTACCGACAGAAATTCAGAGGTCTGAAGAAATCTGAAAATCAGACTTATGTTGAATTTGCTAATGAGAAGAAGGTTTGCTTTGAGCGCTGGTGTACTTCTATGGAGGTCAAGGATGATTTCAACTCACTAAAAGAGATGGTGTTAGTTGAAGAATTCAAGAACTGTGTTAAGGATGATGTTAAGACCTACCTTAATGAGAAGCAAGCACTGAATTTGCAATCAGCTGCCAAATTTGCAGATGAATATGTTCTCACACATAAGTCCAAATTTCAGTCTAGCAGTAACAATAGATGGTCCCAATTTCAGAAAAAGGGTTACGGTGATACCCAAGATTCCTCACCCAAAGACAAAGACAAATCTGGTGATGGTGCTCAGAAATCCAGTAACAGGTCTGATCAAAGTGTGAAAGCTGACAGTGACAAAAGTGGTCTAGTTTGCAGTTATTGCAAGAAATCTGGTCATGGTACAACTGACTGTTGGTTCCTTAAAGCTAAGAAAGAAAAAGAAAAGGATACCAAACCAAATGCCTTTGTGAAAACAAGGTAAGAAACCCCTGTAGTAGATGACCGATCTGCTAAATTGCCTGCTTCTTGTGGGGCTAAAAAGCCTGATACTGCTGACTTTGTGAGGGAGGAATTTCTTCCATTTGTGTCAGAGGGATTTGTGGCTCTGAATGAGCATACTACTCCTGTCCCCATATATATCCTAAGGGATACCGGAGCTTCTCAGTCACTTTTGTAGATGGAATCTTTGGAGTTACGTGATGAGACCGCTTCAGGGGATTTCATACTTGTACAAGGTATTGAAGGGAGGACTGTATCTGTACCCCTGCGCTCTATATTCTTGAAGTCAGATTTAGTTACAGGACAGGTAAAGGTGGGACTTATGTCAAGTCTACCTATAACGGGTGTTTCTCTGTTGCTAGGCAGTGACCTGGCTGGGGGCAAAGTAGTTCCCCCTGTACATCTAACTTCACAGCTGAGCACTGAAGATGGGGATGAGGACCCATCTCTGTATCCTTCTTGCGCAGTGACTCGTGCTTTGGCCAAGAAGGCTAAAGAAGAAGATGTTGTGGTGCCGTCCAGCACATTGAATAGTCAGGATTCAGGTGGTTCGCCTCATGACTCTGATTGGCCTACTATGGTTTCTCCGTTTGAGAACTTATCGGACACTTTTATCAGTTCATTGTTCAGCCAGCCAGATGGGTTTGGTGATTCTGATGTGTCTGGAGAAAGCGGTTTGATTGAGGAGCAAACTAATGATCCTGAAATTTGTGCACTAAGGAGGAGAGCCCTTCCTGATAAAGAAATAGACGCAGTTCCAGTTGGGTATTATCTCCAGGATGGTGTGTTGATGCGGAAGTGGCGCCCTCCTGATATCCCTGCCAATGCAGATTGGGCAGTGGTCAGGCAAATTGTTGTTCCAAAGGTCTACAGGAATAAGATCTTAACAATGGCTCATAGTTTACCTTTAGGAGGTCATCTTGGTGTGAACAAGACTGTTGATAAGATCATGAAACACTTCTTTTGGCCTGGGCTTCGGAAAGACGTTTCCAACTTTTGCAAAACCTGTCACACTTGTCAAGTAGTTGGAAAACACCAGTTAGACCCACCTGTAGTTCCATTGCAGCCTATCCCAGCATTTAGAGAGCCCTTCTCGAAGGTCATTGTTGATTGTGTTGGTCCATTACCCAAGACTAGATCTGGAAATCAGTACTTGTTGACAATCATGTGTGCATCTACCAGATTCCCTGAAGCCATACCTCTACGTCACATCAAGGCAACCGCAATCTCAAAGGCTTTGATAAAGTTCTTCACGTTGTTTGGCCTTCCCAGGGACATTCAGTCAGACCAAGGTAGCAATTTCACTTCAGGATTGTTTCAGCAGGTTGTGTATGAACTAGGTGCAAAGCAGATTCTTTCTAGTGCCTATCATCCAGAAAGTCAGGGTGCCTTAGAGCGGTTTCATTCCACTCTCAAGACAATGATGAGGGCTTATTCTTATGACCATGAGAAAGACTGGGATGAAGGTGTTCATTTGCTGTTGTTTGCAGCTAGAGAAGCAGTGCAGGAGTCTACTGGATTCAGTCCATTTGAGCTAGTGATTGGTCATGAAGTGAGAGGACCTTTGCTATTATTGAGTGAACAATGGCAAGAGGAAGAGCCACATATCAGTCTGTTAGACTATGTTAGCAAGTTCAAGGAAAGATTGCGTGCAGCTTGTGACCTAGCCAAAGAGAACTTGAAATCCAGTTAGGGAAAAATGAAAACTTGGTATGATCATAAGGCTAGAAGCCGTGAGTTTAAACCAGGAGACAAGGTCCTTGTGTTGTTTCCCTTGCAGTCCAATCCATTGCAGGCTAGATTTCATGGTCCTTATGAAATTCTGACAAAACTCAATGATCTCAATTACATTGTGAAGACTCCAGATAGGAGAAAACCAAAACAATTGTGTCACATTAACATGCTGAAGCCTTATCATGACAGAAATGCTAGGGTTGCAGCTGTCACTTCAGATTCTCCTACGGCCGAGATTTGTGAAGATGAGGGGAAGTTTCAAGATGATGAACCTAGAATTAAAGCTGAAGTTATTTCATGTAAATTGTCAAATTCTGAAGTGTTGCAAAATCTTGATGTAAAACTCCAGCACTTAGAACCCTCACAGAGAGATCAGTTTGAGAGGTTGATCAAGAAATATGAGGATCTGTCTCCTGATGTTCCAAAAAGAGTTTCTATAGCCTCTCATGATGTAGATGTTGGTGATGCCAAACCAATAAAACAGCATCTGTACCGGATGAATCCTGAAAAGAGAAAGATTGCTGAGAAAGAGGTTGAGTACATGTTAGAACATGATATTATCAGACCCTCCAACTCAGATTGGAGTTCACCCTGTGTGCTAGTTCCAAAAACTGATGGAAGTACTAGATTCTGTACAGATTATCGCAAAGTCAATGCTGTAACTAGAACTGATGTGTTTCCAATACCTAGGATTGATGATTGTATTGATAGAGTAGGGCAAGCAAAGTTTCTGACCAAGATTGATTTATTGAAGGGTTATTGGTGTGTGCCTTTAACTGAGAGGGCCAAGAGCATCTCTGCTTTTGCCACACCATCTGGATTGTACCAGTATGAAGTCCTACCCTTTGGAATGAAAAATGCCCCAGCCACGTTCCAAAGGATGATACAGTCTACAATCGCCGGATTGCCACACACGGGTGCATACATCAATGACCTGATCACATGGAGTGACTCCTGGGAGGAACATCTAAAAGATGTAGAGACGTTGTTCCAGCGCCTGACCCAGGCTAACCTGACTGTTAACCTGAACAAGAGTGACTTTGGTTGTGCTACTGTCACCTATCTTGGCTACGTCATAGGCCAGGGTAAGGTGGCACCCATAAATGCTAAAGTCCAAGCCATCATGGACTTTCCAGTTCCTCACAACAAAAAAGCTTTGCGCCGCTTCCTTGGAATGATCGGGTACTACCGCAAGTTCTGCAAGAATTTTGCTGAGATTGCTCTCAGTCTAACTAACCAACTGAAGAAAGGCGTGAAGTTCACTTGGGATGATGCATGCCAGAGAGCCTTCGATCGCCTGAAGTCTCTGCTGTGTCACTTCCCCGTGCTCAAATCTCCTGACTTCAACCAACCGTTCTCCATCGCGGTCGATGCTAGCGACCAAGCTTGTTGATCTGTGCTCCTACAGAGAAGTGACTCTGATGACATTGAGCATCCCATGGCATACTTCTCCAGGAAGTTCAATCGCCACCAAAGGAACTATTCCACAATAGAGAAGGAGCTGTTGGCTCTGGATCTTTCTTTTCAACACTTTGAGGTTTATGTTTGTACAGGGCAAAAACCAATGGTTGTGTACACAGACCACAATCCGTTAATGTTTTTGAGTAAGATGAAAAACAAGAATCGGAGATTGTTGAATTGGAGTTTGATTTTACAGGAGTTTTACTTGGAAATTAAGCATTTAAAGGGTACAGACAATGTAATTGCTGATTGCTTATCCCGTGTTTGAGGATGTGTATATATCCCATGTGTTTATGAGCATATTGTATTATATGTATATATAGACAAGTGTCTACTTAACCATTTTTGTATTGAAAGAAAAATTTTGCCTTTGAGTCAAAATTTTTCCCTGTTGGAATGGAGGTGTAATGCGAATAAAGGCCACTAGTTGGCAGTATTTACCTTTTTTTTGTTAAGCCGAGACTGGAGCTATGTTTGGACATGTTTCAGACATGTCTGGGGCAAGTCCCCGAAAAGAAAAAAAAGAGGTCTAAATGTGGGTGGGGTCTGCAAAAGAGTATATAAGGAAAAGAATTGAGACAGAAAAGTAGTAGGAGAAATTGCAAGGAGAAGGATACATGTGACCAGACCTGTCATTCTGTTCAAGACCTGTGAAGTTTCTTTTGTGGATTTTTTGCCTGTGTTGGAGTATTTTCCTCACCCAGGACATCACCAAGCCACCCCAACAAAAGGGACTGTAAATATTTCAGTCCTGTAAAAAAATATTTTTTTTTTACTAATCAATCTTGGTCAGTTAGTTAGTTGTTATTAGTCTTTGTCTTTGTTTAAAAATTAAATGTGTTTAAGTTTTTAAAACTGTGTCTGTCATCCCTTGCTGTTGTGTTGTAGATTGCAATAACAAATTGGGGCCATAACAATAGCGTAAGGTTACATATACATATTGATGCAAAGACATTGATTAGAATTGAAGAAAACCTGTAATAACGTAGTGCAACGAACAAAAGTGGTCTTTAAGCGTATAATACAACGAAATTACCAGACTATACAGGTGTGTTCTGTAATAGGGCTGTGTGGATTCTGCGCCGCAGTTTTTTTTAGGCGTAGTACCATCTGCTGCCATGGGGCGATCATCCGAGCTTTCCCTTTTCTTTTATTGTACTTGACGCAGGTTGAACGAAAGTGCCAAACATCAGTGGGCATGTGAAATTCAGTATTTTTTGACATCAGCCCTATTCTGTAATGCAAGTCAGCGTTCATGACGGTTTATTGCGGAATGTATATCAAGTTGTGGGAAATCAGGTCCTTGAAAGAGAGAAACCATTTATGCAGTGGTTTGCCCGGATAAATTCAGTCATGTCTGCTAATCATGCTCCCACTGATTGCACCTGTGGACTGGTATATGAATAGTGCAGCAATCCTGGGAACCGGGAAACGGTGGCATGCGGGAAAGAAGTGACTATATTGTTGTCGATGATAAAACAAAACATCAGGGACTGTAAATATTTCTGTTTTTGTATTCAATCTTGGTCAGTAGATTCGTTTAGTAGTTATTGTCTTTGTTGTTAATTAAATGTATTAAAGTTTTAAAACTGTGTCTGTCATCCCTTGCTGTTGGTGTTGTGTTGTAAATGTAATAACAAATTGGGGCCATAACAACAACTCTGAATAGTGCATCTCTCAGTTATTGGAAAGTTTCAATGTCATTATATTTGCAAGCATATTCGCCCCATGAAATTACTTTAAATGTGCCTAAGACTTTTGCACACTGTGTGTGTGTGTGTGTGTGTACTTGTACTTATTTGTTCATATATTATAACAAATTGTACATAAACTATTAAATATTTATTTTTACATTTTTAAAATATATTTGTACATATATTTACCGTGACATTTATTTGTATAGGCTGTAGGCTCAATGGCAAGATGCCATAGGCTCAAAGGCAAAGTTTGCAGCTTGGCTGAGAGCACTTAAAGGGGACCTATTACGCCGATCCTTCTTTTAATACATATTGGTTGTCCATACTTAACCTCTGAAAAGTTTCTAAAGATAAGATACAGAGGTTTTGCCGTAATCCAAGAACGTGATTTTGTGAACGTGATTTCTTCTCTAAACAGCTCCTCCCGAGATCTTCGCGAGATCTGGGCAAAACCCGATGTCAGGTTGTGCCGTCCAATTTGTCCAGACCTAGCCAGAGCCAATCACAGCGCTGGACCAGCCCACACCGGAAACTATTCTAGCAGGCACTAACAACGGCAGATCATACTATGCCTTCGTAGCATCTACACTTCTGGAGATACAAAAGAAGAACCGCATATCATTTGAGGTGCAGTTTTGTCAATATCTCTCCCAAAGCTGCTTGTCTGTTTACTTTTGAACGCAAAGAAAAACACCTATTTCTCTTCCAAAATAGGATGCCACCAGAAATCAGTGGGTAGCTTTTTTTGTTTGCTGGCAGCAAACAGCCACGGCCAAAGGAAACGTTTGCTGTTTGTGCTCAGCATTTCACTAAAGACAGCTTTGTCAATAAAGGATAATTCGACACAGGATAAGCGTTTCAGCTGCTTCTCAAACCTAAAGCAGTTGCATCGATCAAGCGCTCGGTGCCACAAGCTGTAAGTAACGATATAACAGCAAATAATGTAAGTGACGCCAACGTTTTACAGGTGGCTAGCAGGACCGCTAGCGATAGTTAGCACTAACAACTGGCCTCAAACGCAGGCTTTGTAAAATATCTGAAGATAAAGCCTGTATTGATCGCGACTGTCCTAGACTCACAGACACAGAAGCTATAAGTTGCTTTTACTACAAAAGCCAACCTGACGTGATAGCCAGTTGATTGTGGCTGTATCATTGCGGCTAACGTAGCCAAGTTACTGTTGCTAATGTTTGTGTCCTAAATATGCAAGAGTGATATCAGGGGAAATTCTACAGAAGGTGTGTGAACATAAACCTCATTTGAAACTAACTTTTAATACTTGTTTGTAATTGGGATGCTTGGTACAACTGTCCGCGGTAACAGAACTTGCTGTCTGTAAAACCTGTGTAGGGAGGTTTTGTCTCAGTGGTTATGACCGCTGGTTACCAGCTACTGCATGTTAGTTTGCCTGCCACCGTGCTAATTAAAAAAGCTCCTGGTTACCTTATATGCAGTAATTCTGATCAGTTTGCTTGTTACTTCGGTAATCGTCAATGAGGCCGTTTCATCATAACATTGCCCGACTGTAGCCACTACAGTTGAAGCAGCTGCTTGTGATTGCTTCTCTTATCCATGACTGGGATCAGCTGGATCCCTTTCACAAATACCTGGCCTAGCTCTCAGATTCTACAGTGAAAGCAATCGCGAAACGCAGAAGCTCTAATGTGTCTGGTATTACAAAAGATTTCGCTGCACTACCGTGACAAAATTTCATCCCCCTTTAGATATTGTTGTGGGTAATAAAAAGCCGAAAACGGCAGAGAATAGGTAATTTTTTCCTATAGTAGTGATCGATTCGCTAGCTCCACATAAGCAACTTGTCCACGCTAACAGAACTTAACGGTCTGCAAAACCTGTATTATGTTCATAACATAACCGAGCTCTCTCTAGCTGGCGCGTACAATCCATAAAGCTGCTTTCACATCGGACGCATAACGAATTTTTCGCGGGACAGATTGCATTCAAAGTCAATGCAAAGACTTGAATACACTTGTGATGGGCGCGTTAAGCAGCTTTCACACCGGACGCGAAACAAATTTTTTGCGCAACAGATTACATTCAAAGTTAATGCAAAGACGCAAATACATGCGTTATGGGCACGTTAAGCAGCTTTCACACCGGATGCAAAACAAATTTTTTGCGCGACAAATTAGCTCCATTCAAAGTCTATGCACAGATGCAAATACATGCGTTATGGTCGCATTTAGCAGCTTTCACACTGGACGCGAAACAAATTTTTCATGCGACAGATTAGCTACATTCATAGTCAATGCAAAGACGCCAATACGCGTTCTGAGCGCGTTAGGCAGCTTTCACACCGGACTCAAAAGGAATTTTTCGTGCGAGAGATTACATTCAAAGTAAATGCAAAAACAATGCATTGATTTTGGATGCAATCTGTCGCGCAAAAAATTTGTTTCGTGTCTGGTGTGCAAGCGGCTTATCGCGCCCATTTTCTGTGACATAATGCCTGTCGGTTACGTGCGACTCGGCCACGAGTCATTCTCAGCCGAACTCCGAGCAGCCGACTGCATACCGCTGACGTTGAGACAGAAGGACACAAAAGCAAACGATCAATATGATTGTTAAAGTTAAATCCAAATCATGATCGAGCCTCTACTTTATAAGCTATTGCTTTCAGAAACAAATCCATAACGCGAGTCGGCAACTGCAAACTGTGCTGTCGACAAAATGAAAATCATCTTCACTTTTTTTTGGCGAATGATGCATCCAGACATATTACTCCAAAAAACTAAGCTAAGAAGTACATACAACATCGACCTTTATCACGGTATACAGTTGAATCCGAAAACTTCTACGGATATTTAGGCAAACCCATGGCATTATTTCCCTCATATTGGCATACGTTTGCCTATAACAGATTTTTGTCCACAACTAGTTTGTTATTCAGCTTATAAATTATATCTTGATGGCAGTCGTGTTCAAACTTGAACATGTTGCACTCTGAGCAAATGGAATTGTTACTTCAATCTGACATTTTTTATGAGTTTTAGTAAAATAATTCTGACAATTATTATTACCAACTGGAAGAAGATAAGTGATAAAATGAGTGTGGGTTCATGGCATTCAAGTAATATTTTACTGTATGAACCAGAATAAGGTTGCATCCAGGTGTATCGATGTGAGTGGCTGTATGGGATAACTTTTAATCCATTCAACACCCTGAAATAGACAGCAACCAGCGTGCCTAAGGTGGATCTGTTCAAGTTGAAATACATGTAATTATCACTTGGTCACAAGTGGGGATTACAAAATGACAATCTTTCGCTTGTTAAGCTGGCCCTATCAAGTTAGTAATTCAACTATTTGTCATCAAAGTGATATTGGACTTCTATTGATCAAGTTCCCATTTGTCTAAAGTTGCAGCCAGATAATTAGACTGGAGGATGGCCTTAATAGTCCTTAATATCTTCCCCGCACTCTTGCAAACCTGGCACTTGAAACAGCTCTCCGTCACCACAATATTGTTATACCATGAGACTGTGTGCAGTTTGTCGTAAAGTTTAGGTGGGTGTTAGTTATACAAGTTCCATAACTATTTTTCTATGAAAAATATGCAGCAATTCCATTTTCTGAACAAATTTCTGTTTAATTCTTTTCATCTCTAGTAGCATGCAAACCGCATTACGGCTGCAGGAAAGCCAACACCGACAGAGGTCAGGATACTAGTACAGTGTTCTGTCATGCAACTTGAGCAGGGACGTCCCTATCTGTTCAAAAATGTGTAATGGATTTCCCTCCATGTTTGAATTTTAATCACAGTTTAAAAAATTTGATTTTTAATGCATTTTTCAGCCTGCACAAATTTCATTGCCAATCTATTTGAAAATTTCTTTTAACTGCCAGTAACCACCCTGATTGGAAGCAGGGGCGTAGCCAGATTTTTTTCATGGGGGAGGCACAGGGGGTACCAAGATCAATGTTGGGGGGGCAAATGTGAAAAATTTTGGGGTTCTCAAAATGCATTTTCTGGGCACTAGAGACAACTGGGCACCAAAACCATCTGGGCACTAGGGGTGTGTGAGCGCTTAGACAACTGGGCATTAGGGACAAGAGGGCAGCTGGACAACTGGGGAGGTGTTTAGGTGTCCACACGTCCCTTGTGCCCAGTTTTCCAGTTTGGGAAACACTGATTGCTCGTACTGCATATGTGCAAAATCACATAACAAAATACTCAAGAGTTTTTCAGAGACAGATCTCATCAAGTTAAGGGTCTGTGGACCACATTAGAGGTCCCTGATATTAAAAGGTTGATAATCACTGCTATTAATCACAATTACAGAATGAATAACAGTGTAGAGGAACTTTGTCTTGATATATAATACTGACAACCGGAATGAATGTAATCATTTTATCAATTTATTATTATCATTTAAGCAAATGAATAAAGGTGGCCAAAAATACAAAAAGAATGACTCATTCACAATAACACCTTTTTGCAGTAGAGTCATATTAAGCCAGGTATATAAAAAACAAAGGAAATTGTTGAAAATAATAATAATTCAAAATAATAGTATTTTGCGTTTTCCATGTGAGTCACAAAACACCCTTAGGAACTCATCCATATCCATGGCCTTAGCCCTCCTGGACTCAACACTTGGCACCCCAAGATCACTCAGTCTGTCATCATTCATGGTGGTGCGCATGTGATTTTTTATCAATTTCAGTGCAGAAAAGCCGCGCTCACAAGAAGCTGTGCTGACAGGTAGGGCCACTGCAATTTTGCACAACCTGAACATTTCAAAGAAGACCTCACTGTATGGCTCTAGGAATACTGTGAACCCCAGTAAACTGGTTAGAGTCTGCATCCCAGCCGCCTTCTTCCTCTCCAAGATGCGCTTGGCTTGGTGTAGCTCATGACTGAGATCATCGAGGTTTGTGTTGTAAATTGTTCCAAACAAAAACAGAGGAGTCTGCTCTAAAAAGTTGCTGCTTTTGGGATTGAGTGCTTGAATCCCTTTCATGATATCACAATTCTTTTTGGAAAAACGCCTCTCTAACTCAGCATTCACAGTGTCCAAGATGGGATAGAAAACAGCTGTACGGAAATAATCCTTGCATTGATCACTGATTCTCTGACCAACTGTGGACGTGACAACCGATCCATGAAGAGCAGAGCTATTTTTTGGCTGCCTTTTGGAAACCATCTCTGTGCTAATCTTGCACTGCTGAGCAATGTCCACCACTTCTGCCCACAGCTCCCCAAAACATTGTTCATCTCTGTACTGCACAAAGGTGTCCTGCAGTGCCTCAATGAGGTCAACTGCTAAGGCTAAGTCTATTTTTTTGGACTGCAGCATAGCTGAGAGAGAGTTGCTGTCTCCCAGTATCCTCCGAAACGTTGCCAGAAGGCCAATGAAGTTTAAGTCTATCTGCCCATGCAGTCCACGTGCTTCTACACATCTGTCTCCATTGTTCTCCTCACCAATCTCATAGAGGACACTGAGAACAGCTGGAAGTCGGTCCATTAGGTTCCGACAGGCATAAAACCTGCAAGTCCACCTAACATCGCTGAGTTTGGGCAACTCTCGAGGCTGATCCTGAGGATACATTGTGCACTGTAGGTCCAGCCACTTTTGGTGTACATAGGATCCAGACAGAAATGTGTAAAGGCGCTGCAACAAAGAAAAAAAACAAGATTCATCTGGCAGTGCTTTCACTGTGTCCACAATTACCAAGTTTAAGCCATGTGCGTTGCAGTGCACATAGAATGCATGCTTAGCTAGTGCCTGTATCCTTGCAGACACACCACTGTACCTGCCGCTCATCACTGAGGCCCCGTCATAGCCTTTCCCAAGAAGCTGCTCTCTGTATTCTAATCCATAGCTTTGGAGGGTATTCACTATTTTCTCTGTTAGCCCAGCAGCATCAAGCTTATCAGCATGTTCAAACTGTCGGAAACTTTCCTGCACTGTGCCATCATAGTAGTACCTGAGCACTAATGATATTTGTTCTTTTTTTTGTAAGTCTTTTGACTCATCTGCTAGGATGCTGAATGCCCCACTTTGTTTTACCTCTTTCACAATGTCCCTCCTGACCATCTCAGCCAGCACTCTCAAAATCTCATTCTGAATGCTGTTACTTGTGTATTTTGCATTCCTGTGTTGCATTTTCTGTTTCACTAAAGGGTTGTGCTTGGCAATCAGTTCCATAATGGCCAAAAAGTTCCCATCGTTTCCCTTCCCTGACTCTCTGTGGCCACGCTGGGCGAAGTTTTGGGTAGCTGTACACAGCAGGACATCAGCAATTGTCTTAATATAATTTCTGTTTTCTTCCACCCTTTTCTGATGTTCTTTATCCAGTACTTGGAGTAAAGATGTATTGTTTTCAACACACCTCTTATACTCTGTCCATGCCACCGTGGCATTTACATGGTGCTCTGCTTTGGTATGCAAATGGAATCCCCCATCTTTATATGTGGCCTTTTTCCAATTGGAAAAACCAGTCCCCGAGGAGAACGTTGTCTCAGGAGAAGAGGGCAGAGAAAAATGCCTGCACACAAAACAATGTGCAGTGTCCTTGGATTGAGAATACTCAAGCCAAGTGAAGTCTTTGTACCAGGAGGCGTTAAAGGCTCTCGTTCTACCCTTTCCTAACTGAGTGCGAGGGAAGGTCTTCAGAATGGGTTGTGCTGGACCGGCAGCTCTTGTTTGGGAAATGTCTGGAAATATAAAGGTTTCAAAATAAGTCTGTATGATCAATGCTAAAAGTGTCTACTATCAGGCAAGGTTATTATAGTTTTGAAATTTTCATTAGTTTTTATTTTTATTTAGTTTTACAGTTTGCTTTTTTTATTTCAGTTTAGTTTTAGTTAGCTGAACGAGTTATTAAGCAGTTTTAGTTTAGTTTTTATTTTGAGGAATTCACTAGTTTCAGTTTAGTTTTTATTTAGTTTTAGTCTTAGTTTTAGTTTTTCATCTATTAGGAGGAAGGCCTTAACTTGTAGAAGCTGACAAGGATAAAAGAATGTATGACAGCAAATATGTTTTTACCAAGTCCTTTATTAATCCTGTATTCTTTAACCATCATCTTTTTTAACATGTGACACTGATGATAATAATATAACTGGGAAAAAAAAATCCAATCCATCTCACCCCATACAGTCACTCATGCTCAGTTATTTCCGCAGCTTTTGCCATGTTTGAGAGCTAACCATCTTCTTCACTGAATGTGCGCAAGGCAGTTGCTTTGAATTCTGGGGCCCCTGACAGAATATCGGCGTGGGCCCCCGCCCCCGACTTTTCATTGCCACTCTTTAACGACAATATATCATGATGTTATTCATTATTTTTCTGCTTCTCAGTGTTCTTGACAGTGCCTAATGCAATACACCCAATTTTTCCTTTTTTAAAATTAATCACTCAACAAAGAGAGTATCAATATGTGAATTATGAATTACCAGTTGTCTTATTCACTAATTTACTCACCATCAAAAACATATTCAGACTGCTGATGGTGAGGATCTATTGCTGGGTCAGGTTTAGATGAAGTGACTACAGCTGATTCTGAAGTAGCAGTGCATAAAGGTTTAATTGTTCCATTTCATATCACTTTCGTAAACATTTATGCTTATGTTCCATGGAACAACTGATGAAGAACTAATCTACCAAGTCTTGGAATAAACAGGATCTAAATGGGCCTCTCAGCACCATAGCTCTAAGCACCCAGCTTCATTTTGCTATTGTTAGGAGGAGGGCAAGCTCTGTAAAATTACCCCCCGCGTGAGCAAGACTTATGTCAACAGCAGTGGCGTGCACAAATAGAGGCTAAGTGGTGCTACAGCACATGCCCCTTTGCCCTTAATCAATGAAAGTGCCCTTTTGAAATTTCGTTTTTTTTTTTTTTTTAATGATTTTATTTATTATTATTATTATTAACACTTTAGTGGGGCCAATGTTGAAATGATCTTTAAGAAAAGCTGTGTGATTAAAAACTACTGAAAAAAATGCCCCGAAATGGGCCACCTCCTCACGCACTTCCGACCTCTCTTCCTTTGTCACGTTAACACGCGCGCAGGGCATATAGATGCGCTGCAGGAGCATATCAGCTGAGCGACTGGAAGCCACAGTCTTGCGCCCCACCAGCCAGGTAACACACAGATCAAGTGAAATCGTACAGTTTGCCCTCCAAGCCCAACCTGTAATCATTTTGTTGTGCAGGAGCATGTCTCATACACAGTGACGGTCCGTCGGCAGAAACACAGGGCCAGCAATAACCTCACCTTTCACTTAATGACAGACACCTCTCGCAGTTTACCTCCCCGATTAGCCACCGTTGCTCAGACTGATTGGAAGAACCGACGAGAAACTTGTTTTTGAAAGCCGTGTTATACATTGCACTACGAAATTATACGGCGTTTAACTTACTTCCGCACACCAATGGCTACAGAAAAAATATCAATAGCCTATGTCTTTATCATTTCTGAATTTGCGTAAATTAATTCGCGACGTTCATTGAGCAATTAGCCATGAGAATCCGTTCTATATACTCTGAATGTGACAGCCAAAGTGCGTAGTAGCACAGCTGAGTGAAGACGAAAATAATTGCTATGAAGTCCGCGAAAGTTTCGGATTTTTTGCAGACTGTCATCCTTGCGGATTCACATCAATTATATCAACATAGCCAACAGGCAATCGCTTTGTAATTAGCATTTCTTAATCATTACATGTCACGCATTGGTGGTGGCTATTCTGTTAATTAACTGTTTGATTGTTAATCAATCAAACCTGATCGCAAACAGTTTAAGAGCAATTATCAGGGAAAGGGTGATGTTACTGAAGACCTTCTTGGCATCTGACGGTACGCCACTGCTCATACAGCACCAAAGAACTGAGCATTTTTAGCCGACTGGTCACCCGATTAGCTAGTTTAATGCTGTAGCCCAAACAATGATAGATAACGTGAGGACGACCACCACAAACAATGTCGGTCAACTTTGCAAATCTATCTGTTGAGCTGAACGTTTTCTTTTGCGTAGGTTTTGTTAGGCAACATAAATGAAGGCATGAAGAAGAATCAGGCAGATCCCCATTGCCTGAGAAAAATATCTCCATAAAGGCTACCCATGTGCCTTCTTGTGATGGTGATGAATGACAGTAGTCATGACTTGCATTGAACATGTGCGTGTAATGTTTATTTTATTATTTTAATCTCACACTATAATAACATGTTCCACGTGTGCAAAAAAGTGCCCTCCCCCTCCCCCCTGAGCACTTGCCCCCCCATAATGTCTGTGCACGCCACTGGGTCAACAGGCTAAAGTAGCAGTTTAGTTTTTAGTAAACAATTCAGGTAAAAGTAATGTCAGCCTTGACAAGTGATTATTTAAGTTACACCTAAGGTTACCGCACTGACTACATGTAGTTCACAAGCCAAACCAAGCGTGTACAGTCAATTACAGCTAGAGAGAGCTGAGTATGCAGTAACTACTCATAAGAACGGAGGAACGTGTCCAAGGCTGCTGCTATCACATTTTTTGACGGCATATTATGATGGCTGGCGAATGATAACCTTACCGATCTTTTCTGTAGATGATACCGTTAATAACTGAGTAATGTCATTCTTGTCAGGCGATTATTTACTCAGCTGACTGCATGTTACATTAACATAACATTAGCAGCTGAACAGCCAGCCTGAACAGCTAACAGGGCAAGCTAGTTTAATACTCTCACCTCTCTTTGAAAAGAATTTTGTAATGTTCTGGACCCCTGCTTTGCTCTTCCTGTCCTCTCTCTAGTCTTTTCTGGCGTCCAGATTTGTGTGCGTTTGTTTGTTTGCTCTTGGACATCATATTGCAAGGACGATGATCCCTGTTTGCTGCCTTAGTTCGCGACCACGCCAGCAAAAACACACAGACAATTTTCCAATACGAGCATGAAGCATGGATTGAACCATTTTTAAAGAAGGGGGTTACTGAAATGTATTTCATCAATATTGCATGCCTAAATGGCTTTGTTTAAACTCTGATGCATGAGTATTAATATTAGTTAAATCAAAATAATTTTGTCATGGCGTCTACTGTGGGTTTTGTGGGCCCCAATGGACTGTGAGCCCTTATGACGGTGCTGAATTAGAGAAGTAGTGGAGCTCCACTCCGTTTGCAGCTGGACCCTTTTAGCTGAATTGTGCACGTGAAGCATCATCTTCGGCTGGCGCCTGCAGCAACTACGGCAGCTAATAGCCGCTATGCTTCCCCCCTCTGGAAGCAACCGGTTAACTCTGACTGAACAGGACAGTAATCGAGGGAGAAAACGAAACTATCAACGAAAACAAAGCTAATTTTATCTGCAATTCCGTTTAGTTTTAGTTAGTTTTGTATTGTCCATTGTAGTTTTTATTTAGTTTTCGTTTTTCAAAACATTGACATTTTTATTTTTATTTCAGTTAACTAAATTATTTTTTCACAGCTAGTTTTAGTTTTAGTCTTAGTTTTCGTTAACTATAATAACCCTGCTATCAGGTCACTGTTAAGCATCATTCATTCAAGCAATGAAAATTTTGTCATATGCAATTTTAAAAGACAACTGCATTTCAGCAGGCAAGCAAAACAAAAGAGCAACTCACATATTGTGTCACTGTGGATTAATAATATTTTTAGTTAATTAATTTTCTACCTTGGGGACCTTTAGGTGCAGCATATGTAGGCAATGGTGGAACTGGGAGGTTGCTACTGCTGCTGTCGTCGGATTCTGCACAGTCTTCATCAGAGTCAGTGGTGGTCTCCTCCCTGGGTGGATCTAATAGTAGTGATTGACAAAGATAGAATAAAATAAGTTAATTTAGTGTTATCATTTTATGTTAACTTTATTTACTATATTTTAAATTCTATTTATATTTAAATTGTGCATTTTACAGCATAACGTGCAGATTATCAAAGGCATCCTATGAAACACTACAATGCCAACATTTTTATTTAGTAATTAAAAGCAAGTACATTTGCAGAACAAGAATGACAACATTTTAAATGATTTTCTCCATGCCTGCACTTTCATCTGGAGGTCCATCAAAGCTGGTCTGGCCCTGGATGTTTTGTTCAGAATCAGCATGGGATGGTCCCTCCCTTCGTGCATCTGAAAACATTGATTGACATATAGTATGACTAAATTTTATTCGCTTCATTAACTATATTTCAAATTGCATTTAAATGCAAGTTGTACTTTTTACACTATAGCATAAAGTGCAGATGTTAATGCCATTAAAAATGCACAGCGCACAAGGCCATCAGTTTAATTTAGTAATTTAAAGTGAGTAATTTTGTCACTTCATCCAATGAACTGTAAAATAATGCAGAACAAATGAGTAACACGGGATAAGTATGACCAGATTTGAAATCATTTTCTCCGTGTATTTTCACCTGGAGGTCCATGGGTGCTGGTGTGGCCCTGGACGTTTTGTCCAACTATACTGCATCCAGGCTCACTCTCGCTTTCACAGTTGCTGTCAGTGCTCTCATCAGTCTTATCTGCACTGTCCCTGTTAACAAGCAGTGTCTGCTTCTCCTTGAAGAAGTCTTTAATGTCTACTTGTTTTCTTTTCATTGTTTGCTTTTCATTTTTAACCAGGCCAAAAAAGGAGTTAGTGTTAGTTAGTTTGTTACATTGGTTGCATGGTTTATTTATTAGCAGTTTGTTAGTCAGTTAGTTTACAAAGTCTACCTTGAGAACATACAAAGCATGAAAGCCATCATTCTATAATGCCAAATTTCAATTTATGTGGCCACAATTATACTTCCCTCTACTTTTAATGGTTAATTAACTAATGTACACTAGAACAAGAAACACTTGCTGCTACACATAAAAACCCACAAGCTCACAAGCCAATGCCATCGAACAGAACAGTAGTTTGGTTGGTTTTATCCTAGCCTTTGCCCACACACACTTATGTAAAGCTAACACAACAACAAACAGAACTAAATTAACATTAAACAGTAATGTTAGGTCCGTTGCTTGTGTTCTGACTGAGTCAGACAGAAAAGTTGGCAAGGCTAATGCAAAACGGCGTGGCAACGTAATAGAACCAAATTAATAGTAACTTTAGTTTGCAAAATATCGCTCATACTTGCAATGCAATCCATTAATACTAATTTAGAAATAGACTAGAGAGATCATACTTACCTCACGTAAACAGAAGGACCAAGTTCTGACGCGGCGGTGACGGTCTTGAATTTCTTGTCTTTCGGAAACAGGACGTGCGAATCCGGTCAAATTTCAAAATAAAATAGATTAATTGAAGTTTATATTGTGTTGCTTGTCCGTAGTCGGGCCAAAACACGAGAGATAAATACACAGGCGCGCGCGAATAGACGCCCGTCCAAACACGCGATCTCGCACACGCACACGCACGCACGCACACACATGCACACGCACACACATGCACACGCACACACGCGCACAGCTTATAAGGAGCCGAGCACACCGTCGATGTTTGATGTTTGTTTCGCGTTCTGCTGGAACGCTATTATAATGTGTACGGCCAGCGCCGCGGCGCATCAAGACTTTCAGATTTGACAACGATTTAAAAGCTCGTCCCGCATGATGATTGACGACGATCAGAGCCAATGGAAATGGGGGGGGCACACGGGGGGGCCAATGAGATTACAGGGGGGCGGGTGCCACCCTGTGCCCCCCCTAAGCCCCGCCCCTGATTGGAAGAGAACTTGGCCAGAACACTATAGTACAGGTCTCGCTGACAAGATGATGCATACCTACTAGTCTCTGGATATCTGTGGACTGACTCTGTGACTGTGTACGCACACTGTATGACTAAAATCCAAGTTCTCTAAAGTTTCTAACTAAAATTTAAGGCACAATGTGTGGCCAAATGGTTTTCTCTGTGGCAAACTGAACTTCAGGGCGATTAGCCACTGTGGCAAAGTGAAATTTTTGGCCAGCACACACCCTGAATATGGGTGTTGCGTTTTCACCGTGTGTCAGTATAATCAAATTTTCAATGAGCTGCAGTATCCTTAAAATGACACTGCTTGTGAGCAGGGGCTGAATAACTCATCAGCTGAGGCAGCACATGAAAAATATCCCCAAACCTCACCCCCCGCAGCAGTTTACTGTGAGATCTAGTCAGCGATCAGAACCTCTCATGTTCATGAACTGCAGTTCACAGTGACTGCCCATAAATAACACTAATTTGCTCCCTACATGCAAAAATGAAAGAGATATTCTAATACTATTTCAAACAGGCATTAACTCATGCAATGAAGTTTTTTTTTTTTTAAATACAGAAGCCTACATATAAAGCAACCAGTCCACTTGAGGCTATGGGATGTGCAATAAGGGGCCTCTATAAGTTGCTAGGAAACAGTAAACAGCTGGAAGTATAGAATTAGTATTTAACAGTCTGAAATAATCAGCAACTTTGTGATTACAGATGAAACTACAGAAAACTGCTAAAAACACATACAGAACACCAAACACATATGAAGACCACAAAGGAGAAACAATCCTTTTGCATTTGTGTATATTTTATAGTATATATTATTATCCCCCGCCAACACGAAGTGGGAGGGGGATATAGGTTTGACGTCCGTCCGTCCGAGATAAAGGGGACAGCTTTACTCAGAAACTACTACAGATACAGTAACCAAATTTGGTGTGTAGCTTCAGACCATAAAGGCCTTGATCGAGTTCGAAAATGAGAAGCGCACGATTGGCGGGGGGGATGTTGTAGACCATGTCGACTTGTTGTATATGTTTTTAGAGCTTTGTTTCTAAGATCGTTTTGAATTTTAAATTCGTCATTTCTCCACTATGTAAAAATTTGACTGATCATTTTTCCATTGTGTTCTTCATATAATAGAGCCAACCTCTCAACATACATACAATTTCCCATTTCAAACATTTTCAGTCATACTGCAGCCCAGCAAATTAGTGGGATAACTACTCTGAAGTTGCCTCTATCTGAGCTACTTTAGGTCATGTTTTCTACTGATGACACTCAAAATAAAGAGTTAAAAATCACTGCAAGAGATGACAATCTGGTTTTATCAACATTACAGTTCACCTGAAATGGAGTCTGTGAGCAATAACTAAACTAGGATGATTCAAGCCTCCAAACTGCATGGCTGTGCGGTAGCTTGCGCTGCCGCCTCAAAGCAAGAAGGTCGTGGGTTCGAGTCCGGCCCAGGGTCTTTCTGTGTGGAGTTTGCATGTTCTCCCGTGTTCACGTGGGGTTTGCTCTGGGTGCTCTGGTTTCCCCCACCCAGAAAAACATGCATTATAGGAACACTCCTACCAGTAACCCTGACCAAGGTACTGGCTTTAGAACTGTCTTGGTCCCCAGGTGCTGCTCTGTGGCTGCCCACTGCTCCTAATTAAGCAATGATCATGTCTGTGTGTGTGTGTGTGTGTGTGTGTGTGTGTGTGTGTGTGTGTGTGCCTGCGTGTGTGTGTGTGTGTTTCTGTCACTCTGTCTGTCAGCCCGTGGCTGGGGCCAGGTCTGCTATCTCTGATTGCCTTGTTATAGGAGGGGTTAAATTCAGAGGACAAATTACCCCACAGGGTTCAATAAAGTGTCTCTTGTGTATGGTGACAAGAGGCTGGGTATAACTTTTGCAAGGGAATCCAAGACTTATTGCAAGATAATTCAAACCCTTTGCCAGGGAATGCAAAACTTTTGCAAGGGAACACAAATGTATCTCTCCTAAAAAAAATGACCCTTTGACCCTTTGGAAGCTCTGTAAGAAAGGCTGACTGCATTACGTCACTTGTTTGTCTGGGATACACTTCTTGGATTGCATCAGTGACAAATAATATACTGTTAGAACAGGGATAGAGGGCCACTCATCTACCCCTCCTTTTAGCCCCTCCTCTGTTTTACTGCAGATCTGTTTATCACATCACAAACTTACTCTGCAAACCCAACCCCCCTATATGTGAGTCCTCTTGCACACCCACCCATCCTTAAATATAATCCTGTGCTGACAGGGTATTGTACATTCACTGCAAATGCTGTTGTTCCCTCAATGGATTTGTGACTGGCTATCATCTGCACTGCTTATGTACCACTAAAATTTATATATTTACATGAACTGGAGCTTATTATATTGAATAAAAACATAACCCTCCTGGACACAGGTGATCAGGATACAGGGGCCTTCTGGGCTGTCTGACGTTGAGGAGTGTTATGTCAAGCTGTTGCAGTTTCTCAGGTAAGTTATTCATCCTTTCAATCTGATGAACCACTCTTTCATTTCTTATATTGTGCTGGAGTGAAAGTCTTTTTCAGACAGTAAAAAATACACCCAAAGGGCAAACCTTGTCTTCTGGGAACACTGTCTCCAATGTCAGGGAGCTCCAGTGCAGTTTCAAAGAGTAAAGCTGGTGTCTCAGAGGAGAGGTAGTTTTCCCTGGATGGAGGTCATCTTCCCAGAAAACAAAAACTATCCTTCAGTGTAATAATGCAACAAAATTGTGCAGGTCTTCTTTGACATGAATAATTTCTCAAAAGAGAGAGCTTAACTTTGTGCAAAATAGTGTTTAATTAATTAAGTGTTTCCATCTCTATTATGCAGAAAAGAGAAAAGAATCATGTAAAATAATGCTGGAATCTGCTTAGGGACGTAATTTAGCCTTGCAGTCAGTTTAAGTGGTGAGTTCAGTTAGGCTTGACCATGTAACTTACATTCACTCTCTTTTCTAAGGATCATCAACCCTCAAACCTGCGAGATAAAATAAAACCAAAATGAACAGCTCTGTCATCAATTCTAGCCAACCTTTCAACCACTCCTCTTCAGGATCCAGTCTCCAAGTCTTGTATCCATTTCAAGGGTGCTATCCATCACTTCTAGGGTTTTCGTTTCTGGTGATTGAAAGATGCATCAACTTTGTAGTGGGCTACCCTGCCAACATCATGGTGATGTGGCTGGTGGCCAGAGAGAAGAGTGACTCTTCCACCTCCAATATCTTCATCTTCAATCTGGCCATCGCCGATGCATTGCTCTGTGTGATGAGCCTCATCTGCTGCTTTGGCTTATTTCTGCTGCGAATCTCATATTTCGACGATATAATGTACTTTATCACTGGGATAAAAAACAGCTCCCCACTCTTTCTCAGCTGCATTTGCCTGGACCGCTATGTGGCCGTGGTCCACCCCATTGTGTTCACCAGCATCAAGGATAAGAAGATCAGAGTGACTATTTCCATGCTTGTTTGGGGGCTCATGATAGCCTATGCTGCCATCAGGTCATTGCCGTTCTCTCTCTCAGATCACATCTACATTGGGCTGATCCTGGCTGCCTTCTTCATCATGGTTTTCTGCAACGTTTCTATCATGTGGAGTCTGAGGAAGTCGGTCTTGGGCAAAGAGAAGATGCACCCCATGAAAAAGAAAGCCTTCAGAACTGTGCAAATCTATCTGGGCATCATAGTGTTTCATTACCTGCCTGTAGTTGTTCTCAGGCCCTTTATGTATAAACCTGATTTCCCAGAATTCTGTGACATTGAATTGATTATGTTCTCCATTATGTACCTCAGTACCATCACTGCACCCCTTCTCTACATCTCCCTGATTAAGCAGCTGCCGTGGCTGAAAAACTTGCTCTGCATCTGCTGCCGAAGCCCTTCCCCTGAGTGACATAATGTAAGCACATGAGATGTATGCTTGTGATTGTCTGTTATGTTGCATTTACTCTCTACATAAATTCGCGAGAATCTGATCTGAGTTCTAGGCAAATATTTTATATTTGATTTGACAGTATTTAGGAAGGAGATGATAATTAGCACAACTATGACTATATGCATTGAATAAAAAGTGAAAATTATTTGAATCACCCACATGCCTTTATCACCATGATTTCATATTATGCAAATATGCAAATTATGCTCATTTTTCTACAGAGACAAATTTTTAATGTAATCTGTATTCAATATTTATCTCCAAACTTCCAAGTCTGTTTCATTCAATCAATTTAATTTCATTATACCAGCATGGGATCTAGTTTTGCCTCGGAAAAACCGACAGTGACTCCAGATTTTCTGGGAGCACATCATATACGCAAATAAAAATGGATAGTTTTGGCTATTCCTGTGCTCAGAGCCGTTGCAAGGGCTGTGCGAGGTGTGCGATCACACAGGGCCTCGCGCCTTTAGGGGGCCTCGTGGCTGGTGTCTGATTTTTTTTTTTTTTTTTTATAAATTCATAGCCTACATATTTTACGTCAATGCACTTGACTCATCATGCTCCTGAAATGACAATTCTCTGTGTCAGTTTCATGATTTACTATCTCATCTCGATAAAAGCTTACCCAGATTTTTTTTTTTTAATGTCGTCATACGTAACATGCTCTGTCTCGCTGCTCACTCGCCTTTCCTACCTGTGAGATTGCTCTCAGGGTCTTATTGATGATATCAATAATTGGCATCGGGGTAGCGAAGCTTTTCAAAGTTATTTTAAACTATTTTCGGACCTCCATGTCGCAGGAGAGACTATGTGGGCTCACCCTTCTGTCTATCGAAAAAGGCTGGATTATAAGGATTTAATCGCTGAGTTTGCGGCCAAAAAGGCAAGGAAAGTGATCATCACCTAATCAATGAATGGTGAGCAGGAATCTGATGTTTTAAAGTTATACTGCAGCAGAGCGTTTGCGAATGACTAGTATGAAAAAATGTACTGCATCATAATCAAATGTTAAACTGTCGCCTTTGTCAGCGGATACTACGCCTTTGTTAATCTAAGCGATTGTCACCAGTTAGTGTGAGCCATTAGGTATTAGTGTTTGTTGAAGAGTAATTCGTGTCCCCCTGTCACACTTCAACATGCCAACATAAAGTGACAGCTGAGCTGATTTGATGATAAAAGCCGATCGTTGTGCAGCTGATTTTTTTTACCTTTGAAAGATTATAATATCCAAAAAAATTTTGGAAATTATTGCCACAATAATGCTGTTTTAGTCTAAAAATGCATGTCATTTCACCGGGTATAACTAGAGCAGCTATGTGCTAGCAGCCTGACATGATTAATGCGCGTGCACGTGAGCAGGGCCTCGCACATCAAGTTGGCACAGGGCATACATAGGGCTACAATTATAAAACCTTATATCTTCAAAATGATAAACTTCACAGGAAAATTAATAAAAATATATATAAATTGATAAATATAATTTAAAAATAAATAAAATAAAACATGTTTAATTCTACGTGTAAGAATAGTGGACATATGAGTTTTTGTTTCTAATCAGTTTGGAGATACTGTTGTGATCTGTGCATTGTGCATGTCATGTTTAAGTTCTGTGCCTGGCCTAGCCATGTTTAGGATTTCTGTGTTTAGTGACCACTGCCTGCCCTTTGACTATTCTTAGGATTGTGTTTTGGTTATTTAGATTTCTTGTTTATAATTTTTCATGTTTAGATCATTTAGTTCCCATGCCATGTTTTCATTTCCATGCTTTCCACTTTGTCTCCCCTGTCTTGTCATGTGTGTATCTTTGCCCACGGTCCCTTGTCTTGTGTGCCACTCATTCGGGTGATTTATTGGTTTCTGGGTTTCAATCTTCTTTCATTATCTCGTGTTCTTCCTTCCTCTCACTTTTACTGTCTTACTAACACATACTAACAGTTTATTGTTTTTGCTAATTACTAACCACACTAATCTTGTATATTTTTACTAACTTTCTAACATGCACTCGGGATTGTATAGCTGCACATACTAATTGACTAACGATCTCTCAGCAGTCGCTCAATTCTAATCTCCGCCTCCTTGCCTATCCCTAATTATCTCTGCTGCAAGTTTCTGTGGATTTCCACTTATACTTTGTGCTTTCCTTTTCTTTTATCTTGGCACTTTAGTACTCCTTAACCGGAGATGTTGTTTTGTACTTAGGTTTGTCTTGTGATCCCTGTCTGCGTTTTGGCTACAGCCAAATTCATGTAATTAGTTTATTCCTCATGTGTCTCTCCCTGATCATTGTTACCATTGATTGCACCTGTTCTCCCTGGTCATGTGTTTCACCCGGATGTGTATATAAGATGTCTGTTTGGTTCACTTTCTTGTCAGATCGTTCTCCCTAGTTTTCTCGTGCCAAGTTTCTCGCCTTGATTTCTCAGTGTTTATCTTTCTGACTGGATTGCCCAACTTTTGATTTTTGCCTTTGTGATTTTGGATTACTGTTGCATCTGTGTGTTTTGAACATTTTTCTGCCCGACTACGAGATCTGTTTGCTGCCCTGGTAACGATTCGGATTACGTCCTGTGGATTCTGGCTTGTCTCTCTGATAGTACTATTCCTGTGTACCAGACCCATTTCTGTCCGACTACGATTACTGTGATTGCTGCCCTGGTTTTTGATACTATTTTTGCCCAACTGGATTTCGACTTTTGGATTGTGGACTTTGTACTGTTGCCTTTTGCTCTGCGGGGGTCACCCCCCCCCTTTACCAATAAAACAAGCTCGACTGCACTTCCTGGTTCTCGCATCTGGTTCCTGATCGCAACACAACAGATAAAACCTTGTATCAGCAGGCCCACGATTTTCAAGTTTAAAGTCTGGTTTGCGTTTTCCATGGACCGCAACTGCATTTTAATGGTTAATCAGAAAATCCTGTTTCCTTGTTTTCCTGATAGCCATAATCAATGAGCTTTGTACAGAGTCTGCCTCTCTTTTGGATCAGTCACACCTCTTTCATAAGGCCGCCTACATTCTGAAGTTAAGCGCTGTGGGCGTGATCGAAGCGCGTTGGGGAGAATACGCGTAACTCAAAAGCGCTTAACTCGAAGCGCGTAAAAAAGGACTTACGCGCTAATGGGAGAATAGACCCCTAAGTGCATCAAAAACAGTCATGAGTGGAAAAAACCGTACCCACCCCACTAGAGCATTGTTTGACGAGCCATTCATTGTTCTTACAGAAATAATTATCCACAAACATACCCGTGGTCATCAACGTCAGAACTGCGCTGTCGCTCCTGGCATCTGGGTCGTTCCAGAGAGTGGCTGGTGATGTCAAACACATCACAGGCGTCTGTGTCAAGGTGTCTGACAGTTCGTTGACGCTCCAAGTTCTTCTCCATGCACTTCCACTATAGTAAGAGTGGATGCCATCCCCTCCTCCTGTGCAGTGAAATGCACAGGGGATGATGGTTGCCCACCACCTGTTGCGTGTACACTTCTCTGGTGTGCAGAGAGCCTGGCTTTTACAATGCCCCGCAGATCTCTCCATTTATGCTTTAAATCGGGGATACTGCGCTTACATCTCCCCATTGAAGCCACATCCAGAACGATTCGCAGCTTAATTCCTCGAATCAGCATTAAGTGCCTCGCTTGCCATACCGCACCAACATCTGTGAAATTTGGTTTTCGGCTTTGGCTCGACGTCGCCATCATTGTCTTCATGTTCTATTAACAAATGCGACTACCCTATATGTTCGTGATAATCTAATTAGTTGTGATATTCTCACGAGTGAAGAGATTGATTTTCTAATTGAGGATATCTGTATTAACTAACTCGTGTCCTTGTATTTTTTTTTACCATTGATAATACTGTGTATTTTAATGTGTGAATAAAGATGTTATTACTCTAGATTGAGCCCTACCCTGGCCAATTCCAAAGCACCACCCATTTGTTAATCAATTTTAGCCTATAAAGAATAGCCGACATGGGAAGAATCATTATCAGTAAATGGTATACTTTATTATAATAAATTATCAGGCACAAGTTCAAGTGAATGTGTCGCTCAAATCAAATAGGATATAATGGGCTATGGATATGGAATTCTGTCATTGCTGAGGCAGTTTCGGGGTGGGGAGATGACCACGTGCGGGGTAAGAATCCTTGTTAAAGAGTTTCCATGTCCTTTAGTTGCAAACCTGATCGGAGTAGTTTCAGATTTCAACGCAATGCCTAAATGAGATCACATAAACTGTCTTTTTCTGTGTGACTAGAATGTTCCCTTTGTCTTCTTCCCTTTCTTCCACGGGACAATCAGGCTGGTGTAGGTGGGGCACATTTTCAATGATCTGATTGCGCTGGTTGAGAAGCGCTAAATTCTTTATTTACTATTTCATTATCGTAGCAATTTGTTTGTTTGCATAGCTTTAACACCATGGTGGCTAGAGTAAGAAATAACAAGTGTTTGCCACTAACATGGCAATATCCCCTGCCGCCTCAATTTTATGTGTCCGTACGGATGGAGCCCAATGCTATATCCCCCACTTCGCGCTAATCGTGCGACGGGGGGTAAAAAAAAAAAGAGATGTCTGAATTACGTCTTGCAATTGGTACAGACATACATAGGCCTACTATTACAGCGGCATATAAAAACTTGTATTTTCAAAATGACAAACTTCACAGGAAAATAAAAAATAAAAATAAAATTACATAATAATAATAAAATAATATAAATGGATAAATATAGTTTAAAATAAAAAAAAAGTTTAATTTTGCATGTAAGAATAGTGGACATACAAGTTTCTTATCAGTTTGGAGATACGAGGTTTTATCAGCAGGCCGACGATATTCAAATTTAAATTCTGGTTTGCGTTTTCCATGGACCACAAATGCATTTTCATGGTTAATCAAAAAATCCTTTTTCCATGTTTTTCTGATAGCCATAATCAATGAGCTTTGTACCGAGTCTGCCTCTCTTTTGGATTAGTCACACCTCTTTCATAAGGCCGCCTACATTCTGAAGTTAAGCGCTGTGGGCGTGATCGAAAGGGAGAATACGCGTAACTCAAAGGCGCTTTACTTGAATCGCGTAAAAAAGGACTTATGCGCTAATGGGAGAATAGACCCCTCGGTGCACAACAATAGAAATAGAATTTCTGAGTTGTCTGTATGTTTCCATCCACTTGTCAATCGAACTATCAGAAGTTCGCCAAAAATATTCACGCGAAATGAGCAGGTGAAAATGCGTTTCCATCCAACGTCATTAAAGCAAATAAAAAGTTGTGCGTTATGACGTCACATGCTGTTATGTGGTCAATTGGTGTATCGAATGGATTTCTGACATTTTAAGCTGTTTCCATTCATTTTCGCACTGAATCGCAGAACCTTCAAGTGAACAAAAGTAGTGTGTTAGCCAACCAATTTAGCTAGTGAGCGAAAATGAATTGCGTCTACCATTCAAATGATGATAACTGCACAAGTTGGACGTGCTTATGTGCCAGCTATTAGCAACATAGCAAACCATTATCAGAAGGCAACGACGGCATCAAAACACTGTGATGCAGTTGCGGATTTATTCGGCAAATAACGTTTCCATCAGCATTTATCACATAAGCCTTTTACTGATCAAAAGAAAATCTGATCAGATCAACCGTATAAACTTTGCGTTGATATTCTTCAAATCAAGTCGAATTTCACCGTTTCCATAAGGCATTTTTAATTCGATAGGACTTCATTCGCATAAGAACGTGTGGATGGAAACATGGCTTGTTTGCACAAAATGGGGCTAAGTAAATTCTGAAATACACTGGCTCGCTTTCTGTCATTTATCAGTCTACATCAGATGCTTAGAGGGTGACAGGAATATAATCCCGAAAATGTGATTTTAACCATTGCCGCTGTTCCCAAGATTTGGCTTAATTAACCGTGAATGATGTTTGCATGATTTGTCTCGATTAGCTGCTACTGTTTGTTCGTTGGCACTGTTAATGAGACATTAGCTGCCCCACTGATAAAGAGAGTTTCCGACGTTTCTACCTAGCATCATTTCCAGCCGTTTGCTGTGGTGACTGTCATGAACTGGCTTAAAGCAACAAATATCCTGTGTTGCACGACCCAAATTTCCTCATTCGATTAATATCTGGAGCTAGCTTTAATTTTTTCATCGAGCAGTAGCAAAGTTGAGTAGCTAGCAAGATTTTCTGTTTAGGTTTTATACTGAATTTACTTTTACATCTTCTGATCCAACTGGCTTGCTAGTACTGTGATATTGTTATGGTTTTCTTAGATGTGCTCAGCTAACCATAGCTCCAGGTGTAATGGTCTTGAGAGTGCAACTGACGCCCAGTGGGAAGGGAAACAAAGTATCGAAAATATTACGTATTTTTAGCGCTTTGTTTCTAAGATCATTTTGAATTTTGAATTTGTCATTTCTTAACTATTTGAAAATTTGAATGATCATTTTTTCACTGTGTTCTTCATATAATAAAGCCAACCTTTCAGCAGACATATGATTTCCCATTTAATACATTTTCAGGCACCCTGCAGCCCAGCAAATTAGTGGGATAACTACTCTGAAGTTACCTCTGTCTGAACTACTTTAGGTCATGTTTTCTACCATTGACACTCTAAATAAAGTGTAAAAAATCACTGCAAGAGATAACAATCTGGTTTTATCTACATTTCAGTTCACCTGAAATGGAGTATGTGAGCAATATCTAAACTAGGGTGATTCAAGCCTCCAAACTGCATAGTTTCGCAAAAGTTTGCGCTGCTGCCTCCTGCCTGTGGGTTTGAATCCATCCCCGGGCCTTTCCGAGTGGAGTTTGCATTTTCTCCCCCTTTTCACGTGGGGTTTTCTCTGGGTGCTCCGGTTTCCCCCACCTAGAAAAACATGCATTACAGGGTTAAATTCAGAGGACAAATTACCCCACAGGGTTTAATAAAGTGTCTTTTATGCAAGGTGACAAGAGGCTGAGCACAACTTTTGCAAGGGAATCCAAGACTTTTTGCAAGATAATTCAAACCCTTTGCCAGGGAATGGAAAACTTTTGTGGAACACAAACGTATCTCTCCAAAAAAATTCCTGCTATGACCCTTAAGAAATAGATTTACTGTATCTGATTGCTCAATTTCTTTTCTTTGTGAGGATGAAAATAATTGTTTGAGTCTGCTTTGATGAATGTTGTGGTTTCATGTGTAAGACCTTACACCAGGTTACACGGTCTCACCTGTGCTCCAGTAGGCTGACTGCATTACATCACTTGTTTGTCTGGGATGCACTTCTTGGATTGCATCAGTGACAAATAATATATTGTTAGAACAGGGATAGGGGGGCACTCATCTACCCCTCCTTTTAGCCCCTCCTCTGTTTCACTGCAGATATGTTTGTCACATCACAAACTCACTCTGCAAACCCAGACCCCTGTATCTAAGTCCTCTTGCACACCCACCCATCCTTAAATATAATCCTGTGCTGACAGGGTATTGTAGAGTCACTGCAAATGCTGTAAATTCAGAGGACAAATTACCCCACAGGGTTCAATAAAGTGTCTCTTGTGTATGGTGACAAGAGGCTGGGTATAACTTTTGCAAGGGAATCCAAGACTTATTGCGAGATAATTCAAACCCTTTGCCAGGGAATGCAAAACTTTTGCAAGGGAACACAAATGTATCTCTCCTAAAAAAAATGACCCTTTGGAAGCTCTGTAAGAAATAGATTTATTGTATCTGATTGTTCAATTACTTTTCATTAAGAGGATGAAAATAATTGTGTGAGTCTGCTTTGATGAACCTTGTGGTTTCATGGGTAAGACCTTACACCAGGTTACACAGTCTCACCGGTGCTCCAGTAGGCTGACTGCATTACATCACTTGTTCGTCAGGGATGCACTTCTTGGATTGCATCACTGACAAATAATATATTGTTAGAACAGGGATAGGGGGGCACTCATCTACCCCTCCTTTTAGCACCTCCTCTGTTTTACAGCAGATCTGTTTATCACATCACAAACTCACTCTGCAAACCCAACCCCCCTATATGTGAGTCCTCTTGCACACCCACCCATCCTTAAATATAATCCTGTGCTGACAGGGTATTGTACAGTCACTGCAAATGCTGTTGTCCCCTCAATGGATTTGTGACTTACTATCATCTGCACTGCTTACAGACCACTAAAATGTATATGTTTACTTGAACTGGAACTTATTATATTGAATAAAAACATAACCCTCCTGGACACAGGTGATCAGGATACAGGGGGCTTCTGGGTTGTCGTTGTCTGACCTTGAGGAGTGTTATGTAGAGCTATTGCAGTTTCTCAGGTAAGTTATTCATTCTTTCAATCTGATAAACCACTCTTTAATTTCTTATGTTGCGCTTGAGTGTGAAGGCTTTTGCAGACATTAAAAAATAGACCCAAAGGGCAAACAGTCTTCTGGGAACACTGTCTCCAATCTCAGGGAGTTCCAGTGCAGTTTCAAAGAGTAAAGCTGGTGTCTCAGAGAACAGATAGTTTTCACTGGATGGAGGTATTCCCAGAAAACAAAAACTATCCTTCAGTGTAATAATGCAAAAAAAAAAAATTGTGCAGGTCTTCATTGACATAAATAATTTCTCAAAAGAGAGGGTTTAATTTTGTGTAAAATAGGCCAGTATAAGTGTTTCCATCTCTATTATGCAGTAAATGTGTTATGATGAGGAATAGTTTGAGGAAAAGAATCATGTAAAATAATGCTTGAATCACCTTAAGGACATAATTTAGCCTTGCAGTCAGTTTCAGTGGTGAGTTCAGTTAGGCTCAACCATGTAACCTACATTCACTCTCTTTTCTAAGGATCATCATCTTCAAGCCTGCAAGATAGAATAAAACCAAAATGAACAGCTCTGTCATCAATTCTAGCCAACCCTTCAACCACTCCTCTTCAGGATCCAGTCCCCAACTCTCGAACACATTTCAAGAGTGCTATATATCACTTCTAAGGTTTTCCTTTCTGGTGATTGAAAGAAGCATCAACTTTGTAGTGGGCTACCCTGCCAACATCATGGTGATGTGGCTGGTGGCCAGAGAGAAGAGTGACTCTTCCACCTCCAATATCTTTATCTTCAACCTGGCCATCGCCGATGCATTGCTCTGTGTGATGAGCTCCATCTGCTGCTTGGGCTTACTTCTGCTGCAAATCTCATATTTCAATGATATAATGTTCTTTTTCAGTGGGATCAAAAACTCCTCCCCACTCTTTCTCACCTGCATTTGTCTGGACCGTTACGTGGCCGTGGTCCACCCCATTGTGTTCACCAGCATCAAGGATAAGAAGATCAGAGTGACTATTTCCATGCTTATTTGGGGGCTCATGATAGCCTATTCTGCCAGCAGGTCATTCCAGTTGCTTGTCTCAAATGAAATCTACACTGGGCTGATCCTGGCCGCCTTCGCCATCATGGTTTTCTGCAACATTTCTATCATGTGGAGTCTGAGGAAGTCGGTCTTGGGCAAAGAGAAGATGCACCCCATGAAAAAGAAAGCCTTCAGAACTGTGCAAATCTATCTGGGCATCATAGTGTTTCATTACCTGCCTGTAGTTGTTCTCAGGCCCTTTATGTATAAACCTGATTTCCCAGAATTCTGTGACATTGAATTGATTATGTTCTCCATTATGTACCTCAGTGCCATCACTGCACCCCTTCTCTACATCTCCCTGATTAAACAGCTGCCATGGCTGAAAAACTTGCTCTGCATCTGCTGCCGAAGCCCTTCCCCTGAGTGACATTGTCATGGTTTGTGTATGTGCTTTTTGCTGTCTTTGTTACTCTCCTACCTGACGACATCATATTCTTTCCCCATCGGATTTTTCACCCAGCTGGCTGATTATTCCTGGGCGGTCCTTCCCCGGAGTCTATGGAAACCGGAGGTCACCACGTCTCCTTTGCTGAAGTGTCTGCTTTCAGGTTTGTCTTGAGAAATCTGTAGTCATTGTTTGTCAGTCTATATATTATCTTTATTTCTGGGAAGCTCTGCTTCTTTAGGGAATTTATGGTACAATTGTTTGGTGCCTTGTAATTTTCTTGTTTATTGAGATTTCTTTTCCTCTGTTGTTGCTCGCCTTGTTTCTGGCACTTTGGAAACGCAAGCTTTTTTCCCTTCAATTCTCACTCAATGACTTTCAGCTGTGCCGGCTCCGTGCTTGGTGCACCTTCGCCTGCCACGGCATCTGAAACTCCACTTTAAAGCGGACATGAAACACCAGAAGCAGTTAACATATTTTACAAGTTGGGTTCCCACTCTAAAAATTAATTACAGTTTCAACAGTGTCAGTGAACCTGGATTAAAATAAAAAGCAATCTAAATTACATTTTTCAAACCAGTGTGGTGCCATCTTGTGGCGCATAGAATATGACTTCACAAGGTTGGTTGGCTTGGGACTCCTTTATTAGCTTGCATTGGAGAAACTTATGACAGCACTGACTCGATGGGGAATAAGGAACCTCAAGCTAAAAAACGATGCAAGGGGGGTCACTTTTGCATCGCCCCTGGATGCAGCAATGAATTTTATACGGCTAAAAATCAAGGAAAGATTGTCCACTTTCATGCTTTGCCTCTTCTGAGGCAAGTGGTTCTTTGTCGTTGGCTAGCTGCACTGAAACGAGAGAATCCTCCAGTTAGCCGTGAAGCTAGGGTTTGTAGTGAGCATTTTGTTGAGCAGGACTATGTGGAGGAGAGGTTTTTTGAGTCCAGCAACCTGGTGGTTCGATGATCCAACAAACTCAAGTCTGAAGCTGCTCCCTCTGTGTTCAACTTTTCCTCTTATGAGGTCGGGTGTACAGACCGTCCGACCCAGTCAACTAAAAAAAGGTAGCTGTGCTCCGTAATGAAAGGGCGCAACGGCGCGCCCATCTGGCCGAGCAGAGAGAGGTACGACCTGCAAGGTTGAGATGACCAGAAAATAAAATCAGCACTATCTTCGAGAATATAAACGTCTTTATAACATCAGGGCTGTGGTACTGTTTTCCAGTCAAAGCTCAGCAATCTAGTCGTTAATAACCTAGCAACAAAATAATCTCATCACATCCGTATCCGTTCATCACGATATGTGCACCCCTCTACAACCATAAACAAGTTCAACAGCTCAGCTTTCTAACCTTGGCAGCACAGAGACTCTAATATTCACCGGCATCTCTGTAGAAATCAAACATTTTCTTCACCTTACAGTCTCCGTCCATTTTCATTTGGGCTTTTCCCCCTCAAGTAGGAAGTGATAATCCACTCATAGCAGTAACTGGTATTGGAGTTCCGTTCAAATAATGTGGTTAAATTAAAGAAAAGAAAAAAAAATCACAGCTACCGTATTTCACCAATTTATCGCCCGGACATTTAATATGCAAAATCAACTCGGACCCCGGGCGATTAAAAGAACCAGGCGGCTGTTCGCTGCAGGCCTTTATTTATTTTTGCACCAGGTCATTATCGTAATGACAGCTACTGTCCAACATATTTTCAGTCGGTCGATTTAAGATTACGGTACACCCTTTTGTTCTAACGTTAGCTAGCGCTCTTATTTTGACAGAAATACCCATCAGCTTGAATAAGGTGCACTACACCTCACATATGTTTCATTACTGTTAACAGTTTGCTGTCAATAACGCAAGCTGTGCATGATTCATACAAACAATAGTGATAACTGTTAAAGTCTGGCAGTAATGTTGCACAAAGAAAAATAAAATTCAGCATCTTAAGTGCAAAAGGTTTTCACAATATCCACAACACCGTCATTTGTAAAAACTTTTACTATTCCAAAATATTTGTATAAAACTACACGGATTCACTGTGGTCCATGAGGAAGGAAAGCAGTCAGGGCTTGTCCTGGGAACATTCCTGTAAAAAGAAAACATTGTATTAATATGAGTCCATCCTTTCTCTGAAACTAACTGGCAAGTTGCAACTCAAAATAGTGCCCATCTCAGCCTGCAACAGCTAGCTAACAAATTGACGATATCATAAGCATGCTAACTAGCCGGACTAGTCAAAGTCAACTTTATATACTTTATGCACTAGCTTCCAAACTGATTTAGTGCTTTTATCAGCCTAACAGCGGCTTGTATTAGTGACTAAGCGAAAGTAGACTTTATCATTCATACCGAAGTTTCAAACGTTAGTCTGCCTCGTTTTAGCCTACATGCTAAGCAACTATCGTTAGGTAAGGTTAAAAAACCTTCTGTTGATGGGCCGCTCCAGAGTGTCCGCACGGACTTCACGGAGGGAGAGCATGGGAATTTCCTGTTGATGGGCCGCTCCAGAGTGTCCGCACGGACTTCACGGAGGGAGAGCATGGGAATTTCCAATACCTCCCTCTCACAGCAGAGCATCTGGTAGGTGCGGGACAGGGTTATGCACTGCATATCCCCGAGCAAGTGATCCACGTTCACCTCCCGACAGCAGATGGACTCGCTTGCGGTCGGCATTTCAGTGCAGTGACCACACAGACACCAGGTTGTGTTACCCACCCTCTCCACACCAGAAGGAACCGATGGCTGCTCCTCAGATGAAATATTGTCCATCCTTTCTCTCCTACTCACTGGCTCGAAGGCATAAGCCATTGGGTTTCTTTGGATCCCCTCAAAATATCGCTCAGCCTCGTCTTCTGACATGTTTAACTCATGTACGCCTGTGACCATCTCGAATCTCCAGCCAACCAACCTCGTGACGTCACCAGAGGTGCGACAACAATATGGCGGCGAGCCAGAACGAAAGCTTACATCAGTACCAAACATAAATCTATTTTATTTTAACGTGTAATCGTTTTTTCGTCAAATTTTTTCTCAAATAAGTTCCAACACTCTTAAGTCTGTACAAAACTCGCAAAAACTGGGCTGTTTCATGTCCGCTTTAACCAGCCTTTACAGACATAATGTAAGCACATGAGATGTATGCTTGTGATTGTCTGTTATATTGCATTTACTCTCTACATAAATTCGTGAAAATGAGTTAATGGAACAGAGCGAGAATGTGATCTGAGTTCTAGGCAAATATGTTAAATTTGATTTGACTGTAATTAGGAATGAGATGATAATTAGCACAACTACAACCCAAAACCAGTGAAGTTGGCACGTTATGTAAATCGTAGATAAAAACAATACAATGATTTGCAAATCCTTTTCAACTTGTATTCAATTGAATACACTGCAAAGACAAGATGTTTAATGTTCAAACTGAGAAACTTTATTTTTTTTTGAAAATAATCATTAACTTAGAATTTAAAGGCAGCAACACATTGCAAAAAAGTTGGCACAGGGGCCTTTTTACCACTGTGTTACATCGCCTTTCCTAAAACGACACTCAGTAAACGTTTGGGAACTGAGGAGACCAATTTTTGATGCTTTTCAGGTGGAACTCTTTCCCATTCTTGCTTGATGTACAGCTTAAGTTGTTCAACAGTCCGGGGTCTCCGTTGTCGTATTTTACGCTTCATAATGCGCCACACATTTTCAATGGGAGACAGGTCTGGACTACAGGCAGGCCAGTCTAGTACCCGCACTCTTTTACTACGGAGCCATGCTGTTGTAACACGTGCAGAATGTGGCTTGGCATTGTCTTGCTGAAATAAGCAGGGGCGTCCATGAAAAAGACGTTGCTTGGATGGCAACATATGTTGCTCCAAAACCTGTATGTACCTTTCAGCATTAATGGTGCCTTCACATATGTGTAAGTTGCCCATGCCTTGGGCACTAATACACCCCCATACCATCACAGATGCTGGCTTTTGAACTTTGCGCCTATAACAGTCCGGATGGTTCTTTTCCTCTTTGGTCCGGAGGACACGACGTCCACAGTTTCCAAAAACTATTTGAAATGTGGACTCATCAGACCACAGAACACTTTTCCACTTTGCATCAGTCCATCTTAGATGAGCTTGGGCCCAGCGAAGCCGGCGGCGTTTTCTAGCGACGAACTATAGTTACTGACAGTGGTTTTCTGAAGTGTTACTGAGCCCATGTGGTGATGTCCTTTACACACTGATGTCGGTTTTTGATGCAGTACCACCTGAGGGATCGAAGGTCACGGGCATTCAATGTTGGTTTTCGGCTTTGTCACTTACATGCAGTGATTTCTCCAGATTCTCTGAACCTTTTGACGATATTACGGACCGTAGATGATGAAATCCCTAAATCTCTTGCAATAGCTCGTTGAGGAATTTTGTTTTTAAACTGTTCGACAATCAGCTCACGCATTTGTTCACTAAGTGGTGACCCTCGCCCCATCCTTGTTTGTGAATGACTGAGCATTTCAGGGAAGCTGCTTTTATACCCAATCATGGCACCCACCTGTTCCCAATTAACCCGTTCACCTGTGGGATGTTCCAAATAAGTGTTTGATGAACATTCCTCAACTCTCTGTCTTTTTTTGCCACTTGTGCCAGCTTTTTTGAAACATGTTGCAGGCATCAAATTCCAAATGAGCTTATATTTGCAAAAAATTACAAAGTTTACCTGTTCGAACATTAAAAGTAACTTGTCTTTGCAGTGTATTCAATTGAATATAGGTTGAAAAGGATTTGCAAATCATTGTATTCTGTTTTTATTTACGATGTACACAACGTGCCAACTTCACTGGTTTTGGGTTTTGTAATTAAACTGAATTATCATTGGGTTTATTGCTCGCTGAAATCTTTATCACTATTAAAATCTACTAGTCAGATTTTACACTCCATCTGCATTGGGTAACTCCCCCGACCCACTGCAAGCCTTCGTACTCTCTCATAATAATGGCCACTAGGTCTCATGATCACAACCATCCAATCAGCGCACTCATCCTGCTTTAAGCTGAGAATCTAACACATCTTTTGTCATTGGCTCCGGGCGACCCACGTGGTTCCTATCTTATATCGCACTGACATACCACGCACAAGCATGAAACCCCTCGGCACAACGGTATGCCCTTTTTTTGGGAGTATTTTCTGCCATGATCATCGCGGATTATTTACTGTTTACACGTGGTTTCCGCCATTCCGTCTGCTGCTGGCGACGCATTTGTAAGCTCGGCGCTGATTGGTCCTCAGTCGTCGTCGACTTGCGGTTGCCACCTAGTGGCCATTATTATGAAAGAGTGTGAAGGCTTGCAGTGGGTAGGGGGAGTTACCCACTGCAGATGGAGTGTAGTCAGATTTATACAACCCCAGTTCTGAAATAGTCGGGACGAAGTGTACAGCACCCTCCATAATTATTGGCACCCCTGGTTAAGGTGTGTTAAAAGCCTTAAAATAAATTCAATTTTTATTGCAGAAGCATACTCTCACACTGAAAATTGTAGAAAAATGTAACCTTCAACTCAAGTGAATTTTAAGAAAAACTAAGAAAAAATTATTTTTCATAAAATTACCTGTTCCGCAATTATTAGCACCCCTAACAATTCCTTGGAAATAAATGTAATCGAAGTATTTCTGTAATTTCTACAGTAGTTAACATAATTGATCAGAGTATCTAGAAACATTTAATTAGTAATTCATCACTTCCTGTTTCCCTGGGGTATAAATATGACATGATACAGAGGCCATTTCTCTTATCCACTCTTCAACATGGGAAAGACAAAGGAACACACCATTCAAGTAAGGCAGATATGTGTCGACCTTCACAAGTCAGGCAAGGGCTACAAGAAAATAGCCACTCGCCTGCACCTGCCCATATCTACTGTCAAAGGAATCATTAAGAAGTTTAAAACAACTGGAACAGTGGTAAACAAGCCTGGACGAGGACGCAAGTTTATTTTGCCACCACACACAGTGAGGAGGATGGTAAGAGAAATAAAAAGATCTCCAAAGCTCACTGTTAAAGAATTGCAACAAATGTTAGCATCTTGGGGTCACAAAGTCTCCAAAACAACCATCAGGCGCTATCTACATGCCAACAAGCTGTTTTGGAGGCATGCACAGAAAAAACCTTTTCTCACTCACAATCACAAACGCAAATGTCTGAAGTTCACTAAGCGGTACTGGAACTTCAACTGGGACTGTGTGCTTTGGTCAGATGAGACCAAGATAGAGCTTTTGGCAACAAGCACTCTAAGTGGGTCGGGCTGAACACAAAAGATGAGTATGCACAAAAGCACTTCATGCCGACTGTGAAGTATTGGGGAGGATCGGTGATGCTGTGGGCCTGTTTCTCTTCCAGGGGCTATGGGAACCTTGTTAGGGTGCATGGCATCATGAACGCTTTGAAATACCAGGACATTTTAAATCAAAATCTGGTGGCCTCTGCCCGAAAGCTGAAGATGGGTCGTCACTGGGTCTTTCAGCAAGATACTGACCCTAAACATGTGGCCAAATATACACAGAAATGGTTCACCAGACACAGAATCAAGCTCCTCCCATGGCCTTCTCAGTCCCCAGACCTCAACCCCATTGAAAACCGGTGGAGTGAGCTGAAGAGGAGAGTGCAGAGGAGAGGACCCAGGTCACTGGATGATTTAGAGGGATTGTGCAAAGAGGAATGGTCGAAGATCCCTCTTTCTGTATTCTCCCATCTTGTGAAACATCATAGGAGAAGATTAGGAGCTGTTTTGTTGGCAAAAGGGGGTTGTACTAAGTGTTAACATCAGGGGTGCTAATAATTGTGGCACACATGATTTGATGTAAAAGAATTATTTCTTAATGTGGGATTTTTTTCCACTGAATAAATGCATTCGAATTAAAGGCTGGATTTTCCTCTTTTTTTCATTGTGGTCCTATTTTATTTAGAAAAAAACTGAATTTATTAGAAGCTAAAGAACACATCTTAACCATTACCTTAATAATTATGGAGGGCAGTGTAAATTGCGAATAAAATCAAAATGCACTTTCAGATCACATGACCCAATATGTTATTTGCAAAAGGATATATTAATCACATTTCAAATGTTGAAAATGAGACATTTTACATTTTTATCCACAAAATGAGCTTATTTCAAATTTACCGGCTGCAACAGTTCTAAAAAAAGTTGGTACACAGGCAATAAAGGGCTGAAAAAGCAACCGATATATTAGAGAATCAGCTAAAAGATTATATTCCAAGTTATTAAGTGAACTGGGATCAGGTGTGTAACATGATTGGCTATAAAAGAGGCTGAGTCTCTCAGAAGTAAAGATGGCCAGAGGCTCGCCAACCTGTGAAGGCTTGCATAAAAAAAAAATTGTGGAATACTTTAAAAACAATGTTCCTCAACGTCAAATTGCAAAGGCTTTGAAGGTCTCATCATCGACAGTGCAGAACATCAAAAAATTCAGAGAAACTGTAAAAATCTCTGTGCGTAAGGGACAAGGTTGAAGACCTTTACTGGATGCCCATGATCTTTGGGCCCTCAGACGTCACTGCATCGCTCACCAGCATGATTCTGTCATTGCAATTTCTAAATGGGCCCAGGAATACTTCAAGAAGCCACTGTCTGTAAACACAGTCTGCCGTGCCATCCACAGATGTCACCTAAAACTCTGTCATGCATAAAGGAAGCCATTGTTGAGCATGATCCAGAAGCGCCACCGTGTTCTGTAGGCCAAGGCTCATTTAAAATGGACTGTAGCAAAGTGTCAAAGTGTCCTGTGGTCAGACGAGTCCAAATTTGGCTCAGCAGCCGCAGAAATTATCCACAAAACATACCCGTGGTCATCAACGTCAGAACTGAACTGTCGCTCCTGACATCTGGGTTGTTCCAGAGAGTGGCTGGTGATGTCAAACACATATCACAGGCATCTGTATCAAGGTGTCTGACACAGTTCGTTGACGCTCCAAGTTCTTCTCTCTGCACTTCCACTGCAGAAAGAGTGGATGCCATCTCCTCCTCCTGTGCAGTGAAATGCACAGGGGATGATGGTTGCCCACCACCTGTTGCATGTACACTTCTCCGGTGTGCAGAGAGCCTGGCTTTTAACAGCGCCCCGCAGATCTCTCCATTTATGCTTTAAATCGGGGATACTGGGCTTACATCTCCCTACCAAAGCCACATCCAGAACGATTTGCAGCTTAATTCCTCGGATCAGCCTTCAGGGCTCGCTTGCCATACAACATCCACATCTGTGAAATTTTGTTTTCGGCTTTGGCTCGACGTCGCCATCATTGTCTTCATGTTCTATTAACAAATGCGACTGCCCTATATGTTCGTGATAATCTAAAAAGTTGTGATATTCTCACGAGTGAAGAGATTGAATTTCTAATTGAGGGTATCTGTATTGACTCGTGTCTGTAATTTTTTTTTTTACCATTGATAATACTGTGTATTTTAATGTGTGAATAAAGATATTATTAAATAGGCTACTCTAGATTGAGCCCTACCCTGGCCAATACCAAAGCACTACCCATTTGATAATCAATTTTAGCTAATAAAGAATAGCCGACATGGGAAGAATCATTAACAGAAAAGGGGATAATTGATTATAATAAAGTATTATGCACATGTTAAAGTGAATGTGTCGCTCAAATCAAATGGGACATAATAGGCTATGGATATGGAATTGCGTCGTTGCTGAGGCGGTTTCAGGGCGGGGGGATGACCGCGTGCGTGGTAAGAATCCTTGTTAAAGCGTTTCCATGTCCTTTAGTTGCAAATCTGACGTTGGAGTAGTTTGAGATTTCAAGTGCGCAATTTCTATATGAGATCATATAAACTGTCTTTGATTGTTATTTCAATGTGACTAGAATGTTCCCTTTATTTGTGTTCTTCCCAGTCTTTCGCAGAACAAACAGGCTGGTGTAGGAGGGGCACATTTTCAATGATCTGATTGCGCTGGATGAGAAGCACTAAATTCTTAATTTTTTATTTCAATATCGCGGCAATTTCTTTGTTTGCATAGCTTTAATGCCATGGTGGCTGGAGTAATAAATAAAAAAGAGATGTCTGCAGTACTTCTTGTAATTGGAACAGACATACATAGGTCTATTATTACAGCGGCATATCGTCGGCCTGCTGATAAAACCTTGTATTTTCAAAATGACAAACTTCACAGGAAAATAATAAATAAATAAATAAATATAATAATAATAATAATAATAATGGATAAATATAGTTTAAAATAAAAAATGTTTAATTTTGCATGTAAGAATAGTGGACATACGAGTTTTTGTTTCTTATCAGTTTGGAGATACAAGGTTTTATCAGCAGGCCCACGATATTCAAATTTAAAGTCTGGTTTGCGTTTTCCATGGACCACAACTGCATTTTCATGGTTAATTAGAAAATCCTTGTTCCATGTTTTCCTGTTAGCCATAATCAATGAGCTTTGAGCAGAGTCTGCCTCTCTTTTGGATCAGTCACACCTCTTTCATAAGGCCGCCTACATTCTGAAGTTAAGCGCTGTGGGCGTGATCGAAGCGCGTTGGGGAGAATATGCGTAACTCATAAGCGCTTAACTCGAATCGCGTAAATCGCGTATTTGTCTCAAAGACTAATATCAAAACAGAGGTCAATAGGAAGCCTGGGTTGCCGGCTAAACATGAGAAAGATTGGCGACACCCCAGAGAATTTTTTTGCCTTAAAACACACCGCTGATGTGACAGGAACCCCTTCAACATAATGTATAACTAAGAATATATACAAATATATCAGCAGCAATAAATTAAAAACATTTTTCCAACAATAAATTAAAAAAAAAAAAAAATCTATAAATTGAATAATTAACATGCAGCTTCACACTGGCAAACTTTAGCACCCAAGTTTTGTTTAATGGCATCGGTTTAATGGCATGTTTTAGCAATTGTATTAGTATTATTGTATTTTAATTTAAATATCTGCTTCAAAAATCTTGGCGTCAGTAATTATTAATGTATTATAAGCTGATTAGCGCCTGTGCGAGGATGTTAAATAGGCCGTAATTTCATTCATTATGTGGACTTTATATAGCTGAGTAACCAGTAAAATTTTCTCCAAACAATTGTATTTATTCAAGTTTCTTACCAAAACCTGATTTTTCTTTATCAATGACGTTATATTTGAACACAACCAGGGAAAATAAGCGCCTCATCTGACGAATAGAAGCCAAAACGGTGCCTCTCACAAAAGAGGATAAATTATAAAAAATGAAAGAAAAAAAATTCTGGAGCACACGATTATTTAAGTGATTTATTAAGGTGCAGGTGACTGACGTTTCTACAAAAAATGTTGTCCTCAGAATAAAAATTGCCAAAATAATCGTGAGGTCCAGAATTTATCACTTTCATATTTGTTAGATCATAACACATGACGATAACACAGTTATTTACCATCGCCCAGAAGTCATTTTACTGACCGGACCTTTAATGCGCGTAATCTTTTGAAACCTCGTTTAATTAGCTAACTAGCTTTTATCCAGCCGCTTTCAACACAGATTTCAGTTTAAGATTGCGATACTGAAGGACTTTAATTCTACGTATAATATAATTTACTTTGTGATCTCTGACCCAAGGTTGGTGCACTTCGATAATGAGGCTTGCAGTGGGTAGGGGGAGTTACCCACTGCAGATGGAGTGTAGTCAGATTTATACAACCCCAGTTCTGAAATAGTCGGGACGAAGTGTACAGCACCCTCCATAATTATTGGCACCCCTGGTTAAGGTGTGTTAAAAGCCTTAAAATAAATTCAATTTTTATTGCAGAAGCATACTCTCACACTGAAAATTGTAGAAAAATGTAACCTTCAACTCAAGTGAATTTTAAGGGAAAAAAATTCCTGACTAAGAAAAAATTATTTTTCATAAAATTACCTGTTCCGCAATTATTGGCACCCCTAACAATTCCTTGGAAATAAATGTAATCAAAGTATTTCTGTAATTTCTTGTTTCTTGTTTCTTGCTTGTTTAGCAAACACTGCGAATTGAATGTGCAGTACAACCAACTGTTCGTTAAATCAATTTACTTTGCTCTTACGTTTCATTAAATTTATTTAGCACGCACAACTATTGTTGGGTCAGGAATCACTACATAAGTAATATATGCAGAATTAGCTATTAAAGCTATTCTTACCTTTCTGGAATTTTTACACTTTTCTTTTGTAATCTTAAAATGCCCCTAATAAGCGTATGGCACACTAAAATGTAAAAGAAGTCCACCAGGTGTTGAAACTCATCGATATTCAATTCTCATATATTTCTGATAAAAGTCTGACTGTTGTGATTCTGTATTTGCTCATGTTCTGTTTTGCCCTTGGCCATGTTCATGCCTTGTTTATTCTGACTGACTTTTGTGTATTTTGATATTTGCCATGTCTGACTATTCTTAGCATGATGTATTGTGTTCTGTTAGTATTGGTTTTTCATGTATTGTCTTAGTGTGTGCTTTTCCATATTTAGCATTTTGCCATAGTCACATTCCGGTTCATGTTTTCTATTATGCATTGCACTTTGTCTCCCCCGTCTGGTCTTTCGTCTTGTCATTGCTCACAGCCCTAGTCCTGCGTGTCACTCTTCGGGTGATTTATTGGATTCTGGATTTCAACCTTCCTTCCGATCTCGTTTGCTTACTTCACCTTACTTTTCTATCTTACTAACCATACAAACAGTTTATTTTCGCTAGAAGTTACTAATACCAACTAACATTGTACATAATACTAACTTCCTAACAAGCACCAAGGGATTGTATAGTTTCACTTACTAATTGATGAACAAGCTCTCAGCACTCGCCCTGTTCTAGTCTCCGCCTCTCGTCTCTCCCTGATTTCCTTTGCTGCATTTTCTGTGGAAGCTCCACATCTTATCGCGCTGTCCTTCTCTAATTATCTATGCACATTAGAACTCCTTAACTGCAGCTGTATGTCTTTGTATAGGTTTGTTCCGTAATCCCTGTCCGTGTTTTGGCTTCTGCCAAATTGCATGTGATTAGGTTCTCCCTCATGTGCTGCTCCCTTGTAATCAGCCTGACTGTTTGCACCTGTGTCTCTCGCCATGTGATCTCCCTGGAAATGTATATTAGGTGTCTTTTCACAGCCACTCTCTGTCAGATCATTTTCCTCAGTCTTCTTTTGCCACGCTTCATTCGCCTTGATTACTCAGTGTTTATCTTTCTGACTGGACCGCCTGACCTTTCGATTTTTTGCCTTTGTGATATTGGATTATTGTTGCATCTGTGTGTTTTGACCTTTTTCTGCCCGACCACGAGATCTATGATTGCTGCCCTGGTTACGATTTGGATTACGCCCATTGGATTCTGGTTTTGCTTCTCTGACATACCTATTCCCAGGCGCCTGCAGGCCCATCTGGACGCTCTGGACTTTTCCCGGTGGCCTGTGTCCTTATTGGCCTGCCTGGCTGCCAATAAATAAAATGCAGCCACTGGCCCGCTGTTTCCAGACGGACAACACACACTTGTTGCAACAGCAGCAGCGCTAGCAGCACTATGTTGACAGAGAACACGCCCCCTCACTGCTTAGTGCACACGTAGCCAACATGAACGCTGTGATCAGAGGGTAGGATTGATCGAAATTACAGCGATCACCGTTTTTCTTTTAGAGGACTCGTGTTGTGACTGGTTAGTTGCTTTATGGCCCGCCTCTACACAGCCAAAACACTGGAAATGTAGAGAAGCACATGGAGCAGTCTGCGAGAGGAGGGGGATGAGTGAGAGAGACGCCTCCAGTGTTACCAACTTAGCGACTTTAAACGTTACTACTCTCGACATGCAGCGGGTGCTTCCGTCGGCCTGTCCCGAGTCACAGAGCACTCACAGGCGGCCCAGTCCTCTCGCAGCCGCCCCTCTTAGCTGGAGTCGGAGCAGGAGAAGTTCCCCCTTCCGTGTCCAAACTGCAAATGAATCGCACATGCGAACCCGCTGCTTTTTCTCAGTGTTGGTTTACAGTCACGGCGGGATAAATGTGATTTTTTTTTTGTCTAAATAAATAACTGTCTGGCATGCAAACTCCTCACCTTTCGGCGAAGCCCTTTTGAATTCGAAATGGGCCATGTACGCGAATCGCGCAGATCCGAGGAGGGGGGTTAGCGAGCGACCGAGCGAGCAGAACAGTGGACCGCAGAAAACTACATAGACCTACATTACACTCGTCTCGTGAGAGCAAATTACTGACGAGATGCTCTAATTGAAGCGGCAATTTACACCAATTTACAAGGCCCCCCTTCTTCCTAATTTTTTTCTAATGGTGCCAGCCTGAAGCAATTTACCCACGAAAGAAATCAGCTCATTTCCATTGTGGAAATTAGAACCTGCGGCAAGGTAAGGCATAAACGATACAGTTATACATTTCTTAAAGTGATAGCCTATGAACAGCTTAATAAATCAGACGTCAATGTTTTCGTTAGATTAATTCCTGCACTTAGAACTTGCGCTGGTTTCGTTCCTGCCTACTGTGCTGTTCGTAATTCATTCTGCCATTAATAGGCTAAACGGCTCTTTATAGTCCTGTAGAATGCTCCATTCACTTCCCAACATTTTACTGTGACATTTCTTGATAACAGACCATTGTATAGCCTACAACAGGCTGCTGTTAAAGTGAAACAGAACGTTGCCATGAGGGTAAATTAACTAATCTGTAAAATTGAATTTATTCCTCGATATTTGACCGCCTCGCATAACGTTATCCTGGCCTATCAAATGAACTGCATAGTAGGTCTGCCGACGTGATGTTTGAGAAAGTTTTAGCTAGACGAGCAAGCCTGTCTCTTCAACAACTTTTTTAAGAGTAGCTTGAACCTAAATAGGTCGTAGGCCATCTCCCTTGCATTTATAATTTCGAGGGAGACTCGTTTTTGGGAACAGATAAAAGGCTAAATAGGCCTACCGTCTAAGTCACGTATTTTATAATTAGTCACGACTCTCCGCCATGTGGCGATGGGTGGTATTGCTTAGACCTCGCCCTGATGAGTAAAGCACATCTCGTTCTCTTTCATAATATTTCGCTCGATGTCTCACTATGGGATGCACGCCTCGCTGCAGCCTCAGAAGCATTAATCTCATTACACCAATCCTGATTGGCTGGTGAACGTGTCCGTCCGCCCAGGTGGTGCACCCACCTTAAATAGTTCATGTGGACGGCACCACGTCATTCAAACACCTCTTCTCACTCGGAGCATATCTCGCGTCCAAGGCTGGTTAGCTTAACTGTCCACAGACGGATTTTCTGTCGCCGGGCGCGACTGGCTTTGGATACCTTATTGCTTCGTCGGTCACACCAGACCGGACTCAGTGCTCTCCAGCCCTCCACGGCTTGGTCAGCACTGTCCTCGACACCTCACCGCGGCACGTCGAGTACCGAAGGCTAGCACACCAGCTACCTCTCGGTTTTCTCCACTCGACGCCTCACCACGGCACGTCGAGCTCTGAGCGCTAGCACACCAGCTACCTCTCGGTTTTCTTTAAAGTTAGCACACCAGCTAGCTGCCTCGTCTCCCGGCTTGCACACCAGCTAGCTAGGAATGGAGGCCAAAAACCCCCATACCAAGGAGCACGGAGACTCCGGGACCCGTCCCTGTCGCTGTGGGAACAAGATCTCGAGTAAAGATCCACACCAGGTCTGCTCGAGCTGCCTGGGGCTGGAACACGCCCGTATGGCTATCGAACTTCCCGGCTCGTGCCAACACTGCGCGGTGTTTACGGCGAAAAGTCTCCGCAGGCGGCTAGCCCGCCAGGCTAGCTTGTCTGGATTTGACCCCCTCCTCCCCTCCGACGGCGCTCTCGCCGAGGGCAAAGAGCATTTGGCGGTCGCTACGATGACGATTCCGGAGGCTAGCGCTAGCTGGGGCTCCCAGCTCGACCTAGCCGTGGATCCCCCGTGTGAGGAAGACGTCCTAGAACTGGACTATGGGGACGATGAAGATAGCGTCTCTGAACTCCTCATATCAGAGGATGAAGACGTCTTCATTACTCCGGCTCGGGCTGCACAGCCCGCGGCCTCCGTCACCTCTCGGAATGGAGATGAGAATAGCACAACAGCTTCTCCTCTCCCCAGCTCGGACATGCTTGACGTGTGCAAACGCGCTGCTGCCCGCCTGGACATCCCCTGGCCCGTTGTCGTAGCTGAGACCACCAGATCCCGCTACGAGGGGAAGAAATTGCCCTTGGCTAAGAGTGCGAGGAAACAACTTCTCCACAACTTCTCCCCCTCTTCCCAGAGCTGCTAGATGAGGTTGCGCGCTTGTGGAAAGACCGCCCTTATAGCAGCAGGAGCCCAGTTCCCGGTGCCTCGTCCCTCGATTGTGAGGCAATGGACAGCCTGGGTTTGCTCCGCATGCCTCCGATGGAGCCACTCGTGGCGGCGCACCTTCACCCCCGCCTGTCAGCGGTGTCCTCCCTCTCTCCCTCAGATGGCGGAGATGAGCCGCGCTGGCGTTATACACTCCCAGGCTCAGGGAGAGTCAGCTCATGTTTTGCAGGAGGAAATTATCTCACTGTTAAACAAAGGAGCAATCTGTGTCGTCCCTCCCGCACAATTTCAGAGCGGTATCTACTCCAGGTATTTCCTAGTCCCCAAACGGGGGGGGAACGGTATTTGCCCTATCCTGGATTTACGGGCTCTGAACAAATATCTCAGGAAGTTCAGGATGCTCACACACGCATCCCTGTCGTGTCTTGTATGTCAGAACGATTGGTTCACTTCAGTCGATCTGAAAAACGCGCATTTCCACATCCCAATTTATCCTCCCCACAGAAAGTATCTGAGGTTCACTTTCCAGGGGATCTGCTATGAGTATCGCGTGCTCCCTTTCGGTCTGTCATTAAGCCCGAGGGTGTTCGTGCGGTGCATGGAGGCAGCAATAGCCCCGCTGAGACGGCGGGGCATCCGTCTGGCCACATATCTGGACGATTGGCTGCTTTTGGCGCAATCGGAGCAGGAAGCCAGGGCGCACACGCGTATTCTCACACAGCACCTAGTTGATCTGGGTTTTGTGATAAACGCGGAGAAAAGCATGCTGTCCCCAACGCAAGATGCAATCTTTCTGGGGTTATCCCTGAATTCGGTGTCTTTCACAGCGCGTCTCTCGGCAGAACGGGTGAAAGCTTTCAGGGCATGCCCCGCGCTTTTTTATCCAGGCAGGTCTGTTCCATTCAGATTGTGTCTTCGGTTACTCGGACTGATGGCGTCTGCCATCCTCGTGATCCGTCTCGGTCGCCTCCACGTGAGAGAATTCCAGCTTTGGGTGGCCTCATGCGGGCTAGATCCCGTGCGTCATGGCGCGCAGAGAGTCTTGGTCACACCGGAGTGCGCCAGGGCGCTGCGTCACTGGCGGGCCCCGTCCTTTCTGACCCAGGGGGTCCCAATGGGCTCGGTCCTGTTCAGGAAGGTGGTCACTACAGACGCCAGCCTGACGGGTTGGGGCGGAACTCACGGGGGCCGGTCTGTGAGGGGCCACTGGAGTGTGGGCCTCCAGCAGTCTCACATAAATTTTCTGGAACTTTCAGCGGTGTTCCTCTGGTGTTCCTGAAACATTTCCTTCCATCTCTCATGGGTCATCATGTCCTGGTGAGGACGGACAATACGACGACGGTGGCATACATCAACCGCCAGGGGGGGTTGCGCTCCAGTCAGTTGCACATGCTAGCACGCAAACTGATCCTGTGGAGCTGCGGCCGTCTCCTCTCCATGAGGGCGACGCACGTCCCAGGGGTCTTGAACACTGTTCAGAGTGAGGGAACATGGTCACGCACTGATTTGATGGCTCCGCATTGGCCTGCGATGCATTGGCTAGCGGAGATATATCGGTTTCTGTGCGCTCAGCCTTGGCAGCTCCCGCTGCGCAGGGACCTGCTATCGCAAGGGGGGGGGGGGGGTGATCCTCCACCCGCACCCGGAACGCCTGCCGTTGTGGGCGTGGCCCCTGAGTGGCTCAGTCTCTCGACTGTGGGATTGTCACAGCGTGTGATTTCCACCATAAAAAATGCTAGGGCCCCATCCACTAGGTCAGGGGTTCCCAAACTTTTCCAAATCAGGGCCCACTTGAAAATCTAAAAATGTCCGCGGCCCACCTTTGTCCTATAAACAGTACATAGACGAAATTATGCATTCTCAGAACACTTAACGGCAACAATAATTGTTGTTGCTGTTGTTTTTTATTTATTTATTATTATTATTATTATTATAAAGATTCAGGATTGAAATAAAAGCAGGGGGATAAAGGCAGGGGCGAAGCTAGAACCGGGAATAGGGGTGGCATAGACACGTCCCTTTATGACAATTAGGATAGTCCTGGCTAGTTCTCAATTATTTTTCTTTATTGACGCGTTTTCCAATTATTATAATTGGCAACTGAAGACACGGTTTCTCATACGATCTAACAGCGATGAAGTCATGGGGTAAATTCCGTAAAACTGAGAATTGGGGTGGACGTAACATCTGTTTTAAAGAATTATTAGTCCTGACCTGTTCACAGTCATTTTCATGATTAACAAAATGTTCACTCCGAGAGCGCTCCCCACTTAACAGGTGCTGCTTGTTCTCCCCGATTAGGTAAGACGACAATAATTCATCTGGACGCGTTTGCATAATTTAAATCAAAGTCAAATAGAGCCGCATGCTTTTTAACGCCAAGTGCCACTTTTTTCCCACTCAATACTGAGAGTAATTTTGAATAACATTGATTTAAATTAAGCAAACGTTTCCAGATGAATTATTGTAGTCTTACCAAATCGGGGAGAACAAGCAGCACCTGTTAAGTGCGGAGCGCTCTCGGAGTGAACATTTTGTTAATCATGAAAATGACTGTGAACAGGTCAGGACTAATAATTCTTTAAAACAGATGTTACGTCCACCCCAATTCTCAGTTTTACGGTATTTACATGACTTCATCGCTGTTAGATCGCATGAGAAACCGTGTCTTCAGTTGCCTATGACGATAATTGGAAAACGCGTCAATAAAGAAAAATAATTGAGAACTAGCCAGGACTATCCTAATTGTCATAAAGGGACGTGTCTGTGCCACCCCAATTCCCGGTTCTACCTTCGCCCCTGGATAAAGGAAGCCCAAACTTTTAATCGGTGGTGTACACACAAGACAGAATTAATTATCGAGCACAGTACGTGCTCCTCCGATTATGACCCCCGCTCATGATGACCAGAAAGCTACGTTCCGATCATAAACTACATAAGGTTCCTAAAATATTGTGAGGTCAAGAACACTCAATAGGTTATTACTTCTAAATATTTTTTTCAATCGTGCAATAAATATTTAACAATACAAATCATAAAAAATCATATTTGCAAAAATGAATCATATTTTTAATGACCTCTCACGGCCCACCTGCAGTACCACCACGGCCCACACTTTGGGAATCACTGCACTAGGTCTTTGTATGACTGTAAGTGGAGGGTGTTTGAAGGGTGGTGTCACAGGAACGGCCACGTTTCTTTTCAGTGTTCGGTGAGTGCTATATTGTCATTCTTGCAGGACCTGATTGACAAAGGCAATGCCTTCTCCACGATTAAGGTGTACTTGGCAGCGATTGCCGCCTGTCACGTGGGGTTTGGGAAGCAAACGGCGAGTCAGCACCCACTGGTTTGCCATTTTATGAGGGGAGCGCGCAGGCTCCTCCCCGTGTCCAGACCACTGGTGCCACCATGGGATCTGGCTGTGGTTCTGGAGGGACTTTAGGGCCCTCCTTTTGAGCCACTGGAGGGGGCAGACTTGAAGCACGTGTCTCTCAAGGCTGTGTTGTTGCTGGCTCTGGCTTCAGCTAAGCGAGTTAGTGACATCCATGCACTTTCGGTGCATCCGTCATGCGCTCAGCTCTTCCCGGGAGATGTAAGGTTGATTTTGAGGCCCAACCCGGCATTTGTGCCTAAGGTGGTGGGCTCATGTTCTCCTATTGACCTTCTAGCCTTTGCTGCCTCACTAGAGGAGTAGCAGTCGCATGCGTTATGTCCAGTCCGTCGGGGCGCATGTGCATGGACAGGACTAGGGGTTTCAGGAGGAGCGATCAGCTGTTCGTCTCCTGGGCTAATCCTCATAAAGGGAAACCTATCACTAAGCAGTGCCCATCCCATTGGGTAGTGGAGGCGATTGCTTTGGCCTATACGTGTTGGCGTTTGCAGCCGCCTGTGGGCCTGCGGGCGCACTCGACTCGGGGCTTGGCCGCATCCTGGGCCTTATTCAGGGGAGTTTCTGTTCAGGACGTCTGTGCAGCGGCGAGTTGGTCCTCGCCTCTCACGTTTGTCCGCTTTTATAAGCTGGACGTTTCCGCCCCGTGCGTGGCACGCGCGGTTCTGCTGTCCTGACTGGAACAGATTGCTTCTCTCTGGGTTGGCATGATTCTGTCATTGCAGTTTCTAAATGGGCCCAGGAATACTGCAAGAAACCCTTGTCTGTAAACACAGTCTGCCATGCCACCCATAGATGCCACCTAAAACTCTATCATGCAAAAAGGAAGCCATTGTTGAGCATGATCCAGAAGCTCCGCCGTGTTCTGTGGGCCAAGGCTCATTTGAAATGGACTGTTGCAAAGTGGCAAAGTGTCCTGTGGTCAGACGAGTCCAAATTTGACATTTTTGTTGGTAATCATGGGCGTCGTGTCCTCCAGGCTAAAGAGGAGAAAGACCACCCCTCCTTTATCAGCGTTCAGTTCAAAAGCCTGCATCTCTGATGGTACTGGGATGCATTAGTGCATATGATGTGGAACACTTGCATGTTTTAAAAAGCAACCCGAATGCTGAAAGGTATATAAAGGTTTTAGAGCAACATATGCTCCCCTCCAGACTACATCTATTCCACAGAAGGCCTTATATATTTCAGCAGGACAATGCAAACCCATATACTGCAGCTATTACAACAGCATGGCTTCGTAGTAGAAGAGTCTGTGAGATGAACTGGCCTGCCTGCAGTCCTGATCTTTCACCGATTGAGAACATTTGGAACATAACGAAAAGAAAAGTCCGTCAAAGGAGACCCAAAACTCTCAGCAGCTGGAAGCCTGTATGAAACAAGAGTGGAATCAAATTCCAATGGCTAAACTCAAGAAACTTGTCTCCTCAATGCCCAGACGCCTCCACTTTGTGTTACAAAGAAGAGGGAATGCTACACCATGGTAAACAGCTTTGTCCCAACTTTTTTAAGACCTGTAGTAGCTATCAAATTTGAAATGAGCTAATTTTGGGTATACAATTGTAAAATTTGTGTCAGACAAAAAGTGTCAACATTTGCTGTGTTATGTCTGTTCTATTGTGAATTAACTACTGGCTGGTGTGATTTGAAAGTCATTGCATTTTGATTTTATTCACAATTCACACTTTGTCCCAACTATTTCAGAATTGGGGTTGTAACAGAACTGCTTCACTTTAGTGCATCTTAGAGAAGACAAAAAGAGTAGCTGAAGGGTTCTCAATGTCCCTGTGGCCTGCAGATCCAGAGCTCTGCCTGGGCTTGTTCCTCTTGGCAGGTCTGCTTTTATGCATATTACACATGAGGGTGTGCTTGACCGTCATTCTTGTCACAACAGTGATGCGGCCAGGAACGAGGCGCTTGCACCAAGTTCAGTTAGCATCACTGAATTCTTTACCCTTTACCTGTGTCTTGCCAATACTGCAAAAAGCAAGGTCACCTTATTACTGAGTGTTATGCTCTCAAGAAAAAACAACAACGAGAAGAAACCAAGCCAACTGCTTTCACTAAGAGAAAATCTCTTGTCTCAAAGGTCTGTTCACCTGATCTTCTACCTTCTGTGTCTGATTCTGTTTTGGAGGGTTTTGAGCCATTCATCACCGATGGTTTTATCTCACTCTCTTATGATTTTTCCTCATCTGCTCCTGTTTGAATTCTAAGGGATACTGGGTCTTCCCAATCTCTTATTCTTGCAGATATTCTGCCTTTTTCGGACAAATCGTCTACTCAGGCTAATGACCTTATTCAAGGAGTAGAATGTGGTTTTACAAGGGTACCCCTCCATAATGTTCATCTCAAATCAGACTTGGTCTCTGGACCTGTTACTGTTGGTGTTAGGTCTTCTCTTCCTTTCAAAGGCATTCATTTGCTTCTTGGTAATGATCTTGCTGGGGATAAGGTTGTGCCCTACCCTGTTCTAACTGACACTCCTTTGATTGATCAAGAATCTGACTCTATAGAGGAGGAAATTCCAGACCTCTATCCTTCATGTGCAGTTACTCGTTCTATGGCCAGAAAGGCTATTCAAGATGATGCTGACCTGGATTTCAACGTGGCTGACACTTTCATTGGGCAGTCTTTTCATCAGGAACCTTCCAGTCCTGAGATGTCTGGGAAATCTTCAGACTTGTCCTTGTCAGGTCATTCTAATAACATTCTGTCTCAGAAAAAACTAATTCAGGAGCAACAACAAGCTTGTGATCTAGCACATCTTCTACCACAGGCTGCAAGTCAACAAGAGGCTACTCAAGTTCCCGTCTGTTTTTAAAACAAAAATGGTGTGCTTATGAGAAAGTGGTCTCCACCTGATGTTCCTGCAGATGAAGAGTGGATGATCACCCATCAAATTGTTCTTCCAAAGTCTTATCGTCAAGAAACTCTTAGTCTTGCCCATGACAATCCTATAAAAGGTCATTTGGGTATCAAGAAGACCCTTCAACGTGTCAGAAACCACTTCTTCTGGCCTTCCATGAGGTCCGATGTATAGGAGTACTGCAAATCCTGTCATACTTGTCAAATTGTTGGGAAACCAAACCAGAATATTCCAAAGGCTCGACTTAAGCCCATTCTCGCTTTTGAAGAACCTTTCAGTCGGATCATCATTGACTGTGTTGGACCATTGCCGAAGACTAGGTCTGCTTGTGCTTCCACCCAGTTTCCTGAGGCAATTTCACTTCGTAATATCAAGGAGAAGACTATCATCAAGGCTCTTACCAAGTTTTTCTGCATTGTTAGTCTTCCTCAATCTATTCAATCTGATCAAGGGTCATATTTCATGTCTGGCATATTTCAACAAGTTATGCATGAGCTTGGTATTGAACAATACAGATCATCAGCTTACCATCCTGAGAGTCAAGGTGCTTTGGAGAGGTTCCATCAAACCCTGAAGAACATGATAAGAACCTACTGCCTTGACACAGAGAAAGATTGGGATGAAGGTGTCCATCTTCTCCTGTTTGATGCCTGTGAAGCTGTTCAGGAGTCCCTTGGGTTCAGTCCTTTTGAGCTTGTTTCGTCTCTCTAAGGCTTGTGACTTTGCTAAGTCTAATCTCAAAGATACTCAGGGCAAAATGAAAGCCACATATGACCTTCATTCAAAAGATAGAAGTTTTAAAACTGCTAAAAAAGTCCTTGCACTTTTGCCAGTTCCTGGAAACCCTCTAAGAGCCCAATATTGTGGTCCTTACACTGTCCTCAAAAAGGTCAGTGATCTAAATGACATAATTTTAACTCCTGGAAGGAGGAAACAAAAACAAATGTGTCACATCAACATGCTGAAAGAAAACATTGATAGAGACACTCAGCAAAAGCCAGTCAATGTGGTAAATACAGTTGAACTGGAAAATTCCAAAGAAGATTGTGACTGCCCCTAAGAAAATGAACCTGGTCCAGTCAAACTTGAAAATTCAGACATTCTTCAAAATATTGACTGTAATATTGACAACAGCAGCTAAAGGAGCTCATAATTGAACATAGTGACATATTCCCTGACGTTCCTTCAAGGATTGATATTTTATTTATTTTTATGCATTTATTTATTTATACTGGGAGTCCGATTGAGCGCAAGCTCTCTTTTGCAATGGAGCCCAGTAGCAAAAAACAGAAAACACTAAGTACAATAAGTAAAAACAATGACTACATTACACATGTACCTTCCTGCTTTGAGGCAGCCAATAAAAGACATTTAAAACAATCAATTGAAATGAGACTTTCCAACTTTAAAACTGCTGAATCCTATTCCACTTAATACATAATACATAAAATCAGTTTTACCCAGATCAATACGCACCCTTTGGACATCTAAAACCAAAAAGTCAAGAGTGCGCAGACCGTACTGTTATGTTAAGCAAACTGGTCGGATATCCAGGCAGATTACCCAACAATGCCTTGTATATAAAAAGGCAACAATGTTGCTCCCTTCTCGTGGCCAGCGATGACCAACCAGCGTTAAAATAAAGTGTACAGTGATGTGTTCGGAAGCCATCTCCAATTATGGACCTTAACCCGTTGCCACTCCGACGGCCCGTCAGGGAAGTTAAAAACATACTACGTCATTTACACAGCTTGTATGTAACTGAGATACTCATGCCACATATTGTCGGAAAGCTTAGATTCTTGAGATTCAAATAATGCCAACCATTTCAAGGTATAATCATCACAGCAGCTTTAATCAACGCCTATGTCAGACCACAAACAAACAAACGAACAGTTACAAAACTGATGTAACTCACCAATGAAGCCTCCTAGTACTCCTCCAGTCCAACATATCCCCTCAAACATGGTCTTGTTACATCAACAAAGTTCCAGTAAATCCAACCCAGTAAAGTTTTTGGTCCAAAACGCACTATTATACCGGTAAATATCCATGAACAGCTGCTGCATCGTTTGAAATGATTCGGTGGAAATCCACAAAGTTAGCTGCATTTGCAGTTGTAGCTCCGGTGCAATTGTGAAGAGTATGGGACCCTTGGCGTCAAAATGGAGTCTGCACTCTATTCTTTCGATTGACATCTCACTCGACCAGTTACGAGCTTTCCTGCCCTGTCTACAGCCTGCTATAGCCAGTGAGTGCCTGTGTTGAAACGAAGCTCATGCCTACTTTTTTGCATGTAGCCCGAGAAACCAGCAACCAATCAAGATGACGATTGTTGCATTGTATAGCCAACAAAATTCTGGAAACGTCGATATATATCTTGATGGGGTGGCTATAAAGCTGATGCTGCCTATCGCTTGCGTAAGTGAAAGGACAGAATATTGCTCAGCTGTGCATAATGCGTGCTGCGCGTTCCGCAAAACAGAGCGAGGCAGAGAGAGATTTCCAGCGAATGTTTGATGGTTGTTTATGGAGTTTGAAAGAAAAAATGGCGAAAAGGTTGCGAAAAAAAATCATTTTCAGTTCAGAAGCTGCAGAGCTGTGCACTCGGCGTGCAAGTGATAACTCAGGGGAAGAAATATCTGACCAAAACCGTGATGGCTCCGTAGCAGAGGAAATGTTTCTCGGGGGAGATGACATTACTCTTGACAAGTAAGTATCATATTATAACTTATATTTCATTATATAATAATATTACATTTATATTTTATTTTTATTATTATTATTATTATTACATTACGTATTATTTTCATCCATCATGGAAGGTGGAAGGACGTCATGTTTTCACCGGAGTTGATAATTCAGTTTGTCTGTTATTCTGTGATCAGGATTACGGAAAAAGGATATTATAATATTATGCTGATATTATTAGGATTATATTATTACCATATTACGCATTATTAACTCCGTCACCGAAGGTGGAAGGAAGTTATTTTTTCGCCAGCGTTGTTTGTAGTGGGAATTTTAATTTTCATCCCTGTAAGAAATCAGAGTGAGACAAAGTAAGTAAATAGGATCCATTTTACTATGTGCCACATTGGGTCTTCTTTACAGGCAAGAACAAAGACAAAGGAATCTCTCCTTTGCTTTGGATATACACTACCGCTCAAAAGTTTGGGAACACTTGCAAATTTCTTTGTTTTCCAAAGAAAAATACATTTTTCAAAGAATGATCTACATTTTTGCATAGAGGCCTATTATCAGCAACTGTCAGTCCTCTGCATCCATCTCCTGGTATGGCTGCTAATCCGAGTCAAGCATTTTATAAGGCTAATTGATTATTAGAAAACCCTTCTGCAAATGTTTTGCACAGCTGAAAACTATTGAAATAACAAAGGAGCGCAAAAGGGAGCATGGCATTCTTGAGGTTGGTTTAGTACCTGAAGCATCAGCAGTTGTTTGTTTGTTTACAGGCTCAAAATGGCCAGAAACAAAGAACTTCCTTTAGAGACCTGTCAGTCCAATGTTGTGCTTAGAAAAGAAGGCTATTCAATGCGAGAAATTGAAAACTTTAAATCTCTTGCCATGCTGTCAACTACTGCCTTCAGAGAGCAGCACAAACTGGCACTAAGAAGGACAGAAAAAAGGAGTGGGAGGCCCCGATGCGCAACTGTGCAAGAAGACAAATATCTAAGAGTGTGTAGTTTAAGACAAAGACGCCTCACAGGTCGTCAACTAGCAGCTGCGCTAAATAGTTCCCGTCAAACACCAGTTTCAGTTTCAACAGTGAAGGTGGTTTTTTTTTTGATGAAGGCAAAGCTTGAAGTACATATTCATCATTTTCCATGAAAATAATTATTTCTAACTCAGACAATGTCAGCATGTTCTGTTCATTTGCTATATTTCCTATTCAGACTAATTTCATGTGTGTTTCCATGGAAAACAAGAAAATTTCCAAGTGATCCCAAACTTTTGAGCGGTAGTGTATGTAAAAGCACAAAGCCAAAATCTCCTCCCCTTATGCACAAATTTGAGTTTATGCCTCAGTATCCTTTAAATTTTTTAAATTTTTTATTTATCATATATAGTAAATAGTTCGCTATGGAAAGGTTATTTGTTTGTTTACATTTCATATAAAAACATTTTTTACATAACAGCACTCGTTTTGACTTTTATATGCACAAATTTGAGTTTATGCTGCAGTAACTTTTTTTCAGCAATATTGATAGTGAATCTGGATATGGGATTTGATTCCTCTAAGTGTTACCTTTCATTAGAGCCCAACATTATGACTGTACGTTGAAGCGTTCAAGAGTTATGCCCTTTTATCCTAGGTATGTGACCATGGTTATCCAAGGGTCCTTTTGGGGTCTCCAAATGGCCATTTTTGGAAACGCCTAGACATGGCCTTAGAAAAACATGTGTAGAATGCTCATTTTCTGTAGGATTGTTACAAATTTGAACTGGGACTAGGTAAGGCTTCGTGCTGTGGTCCCATTGTGTTTTTCAGCTAATAAGTCCCAGCTACTCTCATCTGCAGGCATCTGTTTGCAAAAAAAAATTCCAGTAAGGAAGGGTACCCTTCCATTGACTAATCTAAGTTCCAGCTTAGATTACTCAATGACAGTAGCACTTAGAGTGATTCTTACAGCTGTGGGAAAAACTTCAGAGTGTTTCCTTTCAAACGAGACCATAACCATCCATATAGTCCAAACGGTTCAAGAACAGCTTTCAATTTACTTTGGGTACGCTTTTAATAGGCATTTTAGGCAAATTTTCCCGGCGTGGTACACTGCGTCAAGTGACTTCAGAAAGGAGGGTGCAGTGTGCATATAAATCACATCACCATAATCTATTCTAGAGAGAATAGTTGCTTGAACAATCTGTCCTCTGCAACTCTTCGGAAAGCAGGCTTTATTCCTGTACAGCATAGCCAATTTTAGCTTCAAATTCTTGACCAGCTCATCAGTATGCTTCCTAAAATTAAGATTGTCATCCACCCAAATGCCAAGGTATTTGTAGTAAGGAACTCTTTCGATTTGGATTCCATTTACTGTTGTGATGCTACCATTATGGAACCTAGCAGCTGGTTTAAGAGAGAATAGCATGAATTTAGTTTTTTCAGAGTTTAAAATTAGTTTAAGGTCTAAAAGATCCTTCTGGAAGATTTGGGAATCTGACTGCAAATTTTTCAGAGCCAAATCAGTAGAAGGGGCAGCTGAGTAGATGACTCTATCATCTGCATAGAGGTGGATTTTACTATTAAGAAAATTAGCAACAAACTTGTTAATAAAAAGTGCAATCAGCAAGGCCCCCAAAATTGAACCCTGTGGAACCCCCTTGCTCAAATAAATAAAGTTTGATTGATAGCCAAAAGCCACAACAGCTTGACCCCTACCAGATAGATAATCTTTAAACCAATTCAGAGATTTAATATCAAACCCAATGGCACTTAGCCGTTCTAGAAGTTTAAAATGGTCAACTGTGTCAAATGCCTTTAATAGGTCAATAAAAAGAGCAGCACAGTCTTGCTTATTGCCCAAGGCAGTAACAATATCATTTAATACCCTGGCTGCAGCTGACACAGTGCTATGACCTGGTCTGAAACCTGACTGAAACACATTCAAGATGGCATGGTCTGATAAAAAAGCTCAAACCTGATTATTGACGAGTCTCTCCAAAACCTTAGCCAAGCACGGCAGCTTTGAAATTGGTTGATAGTTATTCAGAACATCTGAAGAACCACCTTTATGTAAGGGAAGAACAAAAGCCGTTTTCCACAAGACAGGAATCGAACCGGTCAACAGTGTTAGGTTAAAAATGTGTGTCAGGATAATAGCAATCAAAGGTGAAGCCAGCAATCAGAAGCTTGGATCCAATTTATCCGTCCCAGTGGATTGCTTAGGGTCAATGCTAAAAAGTTCTTCAAGCACTTCCTCTTCAGAAAAAGGATGCAAGGAAAAACGACCGGAGTTATTCAGTACAGGTACAAAAGGCCTGCTATCACAGGTAGGAACAGATGGCAATAACCCTAAATTTTCAAAGAGGTGGCCTGCATTAACAAAATGCTCATTGAAAATATTACAAAGTTCCCTTTATCTGAAATAATGACAGAATCCTTAGTAATCCTACTCGGTAAAGCCGAGGAGGGGGACTGAGGCAAAGATTTAAAAGTTCTCCAAAATTTCGCAGAATTCCCGCTGGAGTCAGATAAGTTGGAGAGATAATAAGATGACTTGGCCTTCCGAATTGCTGTGAGGGTTCTGTTGCGAAGGTAACGAAAATCTTGCCAGTCAGAACGCAACCCAGAAACACACGCTTTTTTTCCAAGCAAAATCCCAAGCTTTTAACAGCTCCGAGATATCAGGGGAAAACCAGGGATTCGCTCTGTTCTTAACTCTCAACTTTTTTAAGGTGCATGCTTATCCAGTATTATCCAGTATATCACAGTATTGAAGGACGTGATAAAATAGCTTAACGCTAAATGAGGGTCACGAATAAAAGCAAAGTAATGCATGTCACTCAGATACTAGTCATGCAAAAAAGCTTGTTCCGTGAAGTGTTTAAAATTTCTTTTGACTATGACCCTAGATTCTGATTTTGGGTTACTATTATTCCTGACATAAGCTATAGGACAATGGTCACTAAAATCCAAAGGGAAAACGCCATTAGCTTTAAAATTATGAGGCCTATTAGTTAAAATAAGATCCAAGAGCGTAGCTCTATTAGGATCCTCAGGGTCAGGCCGTGTAGGACGCTAGATCAGTTGAGTCATTTTCAAATTAATGCACACATCTCTCAAGCTATTTGAATCATCTGAGAGCCAGTCGATATTCAAATTACCATTACATTAGAGAAGAGGACATTGTAAGAGCAGTCATACACACAAAAACAAACAAGAGTAAAGGGCCGGATGCTATTTGTGGTCGTCTGCTGAAAACATGTTCCAAAGAACTGGCTCCAATATTCCACCACATATTCAACAAATCCCTGCAAACCCAGCATGTGCCCAAATGTCGGAAGGATGCTGTGGTGGTCCCAGTTCCCAAATCCAACTGCCCCAAAGTATTGAACGACTTCAGACCCATAGCGCTCACATCCATAGTTATGAAAACTTTTGAAAAATTAGTCAAATCTGTAGTCATGCTGTTGACACAACCGAACATGGATGCACTGCAGTTTGCCTATAGGCCACAAAGGGGAGTTGAAGATGCCACAGCCACCCTTTTGAATATGATTTTTAAACATCTAGAAGGGAAAGACACCCATGTTCGACTCTTATTTATTGATTTAATGTCTGCTTTTAATTCTATCCAACCACATGTTTTAATGGAAAGGCTCAAGGAGGAATTTAATTTGACTAATAACCTTCTGGGGTGGATTTTAGACTTTTTAAAAAACAGAACACAGAGTACGGATCAATGGCACCCTGTCTGATCAGACCTGCAGTTCCACCGGATCGCCACAAGGATGTGTTCTGTCTCCACTATTGTTCATTTTATATACAAATATGTGTCGTAGCAACAGAGCTGGCAGATCAATTATTAAATATGCTGATGACACCGTAATTTTAAGTTTGTTACCAGGCAATGACACAAGCCATGGCCCAATAGTCGAGGAATTCAAAGACTGGTGTGACAAATCCTTTTTACAAATGAACATTTTGAAAACCAAGGACGTGATTATTGATTTCAGGAAGCACCCCCAGACTCAGATGCCCACAGAAATAAATGGCCAGAGGGTGGAGACAGTGGACAAATATAAATATCTTGGCACTATTATCGATAACAAGCTCACTTTTGAGGCAAATTGTGAAGCTGTTTTTAAAAAGGCCAACCAACGTATGTATTGTTTGAGGAAATTGTCTTACTTCCACATTGACCAAACCCTACTGACTCTCTTTTATCGTGCTTTTATTGAATCTATTTTATCCTTCTGTTTGGTGTGCTGGTTCAACAACCTATCTCTGAAAAACAAAAATTCACTCAATCAAATAGTTAAATGGTCTAGCAGACTCATAGGAGAGCCACAGCTTAGCCCTGAATCCCTATACAACAGACAATTACGGAGGATAGCTGATTCCATATTACAAGATGGCTCCCACCCACTACATAAAGAATTCAAGCTCCTACCCTCTGGTCACAGATACAGCCAACCTGCATGTAAGACAAAACGTTTCAGAGGAAGCTTTGTCCCCTCTGCTATTATAGAAATGAACAACAAAGCCTCTAAACATAGACTGTGATGGCATATTTTAGTGTATTTTACCATGTTTTTATTGTTTTTACCATATTTGCCTTACCTCATTTTACCATATATTTATCAGTCATATAACTATGTTATTTTTTATATATTTATTAATCTGCTATCATTTCTATCCCTGTTATGTCATGTGACACCATGTATCTTAAATAGGATGTAGTGCTTTTGGTATTGTCTTATGTTCAGTGTGAAATACCTGTATGTCATGTGTGTCCTAAATGTTTAAATGTTTGTATGAGCAGAGATCACTTGACTGCAAACCAAATCTACCTTTGGGTACTAATAAAGTCAAATGAATGATGAATGAATGAAATCACCAAGTAAAATGATTTCAGAGTTTTCATGTGCAGACAACAAGTTCACTAAGTTATCGACAGCGTCGGATTGAGCTGATGGTGGACGATAAATGGTTTACCATTGTTATGGCCCCAATTTGTTATTACATTACAACAACAGCAACCGCAACAGCAAGGGATGACAGACACAGTTTTAAAAACCTCAACACATTTAATTAACAAACAAAGACTAAACTACTATTTACAACTACAGACCAAGATTGATTGGAAAACAAAAAAAAACAAATATTTACAGTCCTTGTGGGTTTTCTGGTGATGCGCTGGGTGAGGAAAAGGCTCTTTTACAGGCAAAAATCCACAAAAGAAACTTCACAGGTCTTGAACAGAAATGACAGGTCTGGTCACGTGTATCCTTCTTCTTGCAATTTCTCCTTCTACTTTACTGTCTCAATTCTTTTCCTTAAATACTCTTTTGCAGACCCCACCCACATTTAGACCTCTGTTTTTTTACTTTTCGGGGACTTGCCCCAGACATGTCCAGGACATGTCTAAACATAGCTCCAGTCTGAGCTGAATAAAAAAAAAAAGGTAAATACTGCCATCCAGTGGCCTATATTCACATTACACCATGATGTCATCCTACAAGATGATGCCAAGCCTATAAAACAGCATCCTTACAGAATGAATCCAGAGAAGCAGAAATATTTTTAACAGGAAGTCAAATACCTGCTTAAAAATGACTTTGTTGAACCAAGTAACAGTGACTGGTGTTCTCCATGCATCCTAGTTCCAAAACCCAATGGAACATATAGAATGGTGACAGAGCACAGGAAAGCGAACGCTCTATCAAAAACGGACTCATATCCTATTCCCAGGATTGATGACTGCATTGACAAAGTTAAGTATGTCACCAAATGTGATCTCCCCAAGGGCTTCTGGCAGATCCCTCTAACAGATAGAGCAAAGGAGATCTCTGCCTTCGTCACACCAGATGGATTATACCAATACAAGGTTATGCTATTTGGAATGAAAAATTCTCCGGCCACCTTCCGACGTCTGGTAAACAGAGTGATTGCTGGACTGCCAGGATGTGAGGCCTATATCGATGACATTATCATCACCAGCGATAGCTTCCAAGAGCACCTCACCAACATCAGAAACTTCTTTCAGACAGTGAGTGATGTCAAGCTGACTATCATCCTTGTTAAAAGTGACTTTTGTAAAGCTACAGTTGTTGACTTAGATCATATTGTAGGACAGGGTCAAGTCAAACCAGCTGATGCAAAAGTTAAAGTTATCACTGAATTTCCTGAGCCTAAAACTAAAAGACAACGAATGAGATTTCTAGGGATGGCTGGGTACTACAGAAAATTCTGCAAAAATTTCTCTATCATTTCTGAACCTTTGACAAATTTACTGAGGAAAAATGCAAAATTTATTTGGGATGAAAAATGTCAAAATTTTGCAAGAGTACGATTTGGATATTTCTCACATCAGGGGAAAAGATAATGTAATCCCAGATACACTTTCACGCGTGTAATTTTATTTCTTTATTTCATTTCTATCTGATTGTGAGAATTGCACTGGTTGTTTTGTATATGATTGTAATAATGATCAATGATACTTTTGTGTAAAGTTCAAGATTATTCTGATTATAAAACGGTTAATTTTAACAAAAAAAGCTTTGAGCAAACCTTTCTTTTTTTAAAGAGGGGAGGTGTTATGTATGAGTATTTTATGTACAGCATTGTATATCATTTGTAAATGAAGATTTGTTACATGCTGTTTTTGCTGCCTTGCTGGTCAGCTATTTATTTTGTTCTTTGGGACCCTCTGGTGGTGTGTCTGTAAAACATGATCTGATGTAATAGACTAGTGCTTTCTAGAAGCTTCTAGCACCTTCCTGCCTGGAGGGGGCAGGATTACCCAGGAATCCTGTAGATCTTTCCAGAATGTTGCTAGTCTATATAAATGCTGTGATTTTAGAGCAGAAGCAGAGTTTTGTTTTGGCAACAGAGTTAATTAGTGGCGTTAGAGTGTTATTAGATTTAACAGTGGATTTTTTTCGTACAATTTTTTAATTTAGTGAATAAATTTGTTTAAGTTGTCATTGCCGGTTTTCTTCGTTGTGATTTTAAGTCATAACAGGCTGCACAGGGTTATATAAGCCCACCTTTTGGGGGCTTTCACTAATCACCTTTTCAGGCCATTATCAATTTACCTCAGTTTTCCCAGATGTGTTGATTTATTAAATGTTCATTTCAATGTGCAAATGCAAACAAATTGACTAATTAATTAAATCAATGGCCTAGGCAACTAAGACAGGCAGAGTAATATTTTCAGTGATGAGGTATTTTTCTCTGGGCTACCTCTACTGTCTTGCTCATTTGAGAACATTCAAAACATCTAATTGACCAATCAGATTGCTCGGTCGGATCTGCATGTTGTATAATTAGCAGAAGATAGCCTTGGAAGCTCAGCCTCAAACTGTCTTATTGTAGCTTCTAACTGCTCCTGCACAGACACATCGAAGACACCAAAACTATGGCCATCCAATGGAACAAACTGACTTGCTAGTCGTGTTTTTGTGTGCACTGTAGCCACACTATTACCTAGATGCCTCTTCTTCCTCAACTCTTTTCACTGAGTCTCAGCCTCATAAGCTCTTACTTTGAACTGGACGTCAGAGAACGGCGGTGGTGCGTGGATGAAACTGTCATTAAATTCTCTCAGGCGCCGAGTGGCTAGCAACTGATCATCCCCAACAACCCCGTAGGAACTGTTTTAGCAGCTGAGAATCTGCATCCTGCTTTGCTATGCCATTTCTTTCAATGAAATCATGCAACAAAGCCTGAAGCTGGCGTAGGTCATCTGATACCTTTTCCCTAGTGTTTTTATGGGTTTCTATGAACTGTATATATAGTTCATCACCCTTAATAACACTACCATATGCACTGTCTAGCTTTTGAACATAGGCTGAAGGGATTTCATTACACCTGATTCTAGGTGCCACAGATAATTCAGGGGGGAGTAAACTGTCTAATATAATTAAATGCTGCTGCCCCTCAGGAATGCTTGCATCATTGAGTAACTGACCAGCGCGAAGACGCCACAACTGGTAGTCTACCCCATTAGGGGGTTTGGGATAATTCCCTGAAAATGTACTCAACTCAAAAGCTGTAGGAGCCTGAGTGAGTGTATCATGTTTCACAGTGTGCTCAACAATAACACGTTGAGCCTCAGCAGGCATGTGTATGGTAAACGAGGAATGAGTCTCATCAGGGGTCTGAGCAGAGCTTCCTACATTCCCAGCAGGACAACCAAATTGCACAGTTGAGTTAGGAGGCCTAGGATTAGTACGGAAGGCAGCTGTAGAAGTTGCAGGACCCACGTCACAAACCTCTTTCATTCGGCCTGATTCACTCTGTTCTAACACTGGGTTGACACCATAGGTGTTGGCCAATTCAATGATCTGTCCATTAAAACTAACAGTCATATTACTTAGGGCGTGAGTAAGGGGCACCACACCAGGTAGACTCCTGCTTACCAGATCTGGTCGGTACTGGTCTACTTGAACAACCTCCCAGCAAGACCCATCTTCATGTAAACGCTCAGCCTCTGGCAGCTTTGGAGTGGCTTCATAACTGAATTGACAGAGAATAACATTAGTACTATGCGTAATAGGGGAAATCTTTTCTATTAAATCTCAAAATTTAAATGAGCATTCCATTTCTTGATGCCTACTCTCACTCCTTTGAGTATTACAAAATTTAGGGCCTCAAATCCATTATCTTTACAAAGCTCCATTTTGCTCCAATGCAACTTACTATCTGGTAAACTGAGAAATAGTAAGAAATGTTTGAAAAGAAATGATATAGGATTAAAACACGTACAATGAAACCAAATGAATTCAAGTCCCTGTTTGGGCGCTGATTTCTGTAACCTCTGCTATGCAGAGAAAATTACAATTTGTACAGACAGGAGAGAACTAGAATTAATCAGGGCAGGAATGCATTTGGGTGTCATTTTAAATGTAAATATATAGTAAAAAAGGGGAGAGAGAGAGAGAAAAAAAAATTTAGACACTAATTGCACTCTGATTTAAAGTCCTTGGACTGCAATAAAATAGTTAAATAAATATTGCCATAAAATAAATTACCAAATAAATGGCTGTAGAAATTTAAATGAGTGTTGGTGTGGTGTGTGATATCCTGGTGACCACAGCCACACTCTAGTAGCCGCGTTATCCTGGGTTCCACTGTCGGACTCACAACAGCCAGTGTTATCCTAGGGTCCACAGCAGTGATGTGCCGTCGGAGCTCAGTTAGGGTATCCTCACCATTAAACAAACGATAACTCTATTACTTTTTGTCATGGTTTAGCCCCTGCCGGCAGAAGGCATGAAGCCGGCGGGCACAGGGACCATGTACCCAAAAGCAGGTTTAGGGACCCAAAAGCACAGGCTGAGTAAAAGTATAAAATTCTTTAAGAAAAAGAACATAAATAAACCAGAGGGTAGCAGCAGCATGACAAAACACAGCAGGGCTCAGGAACACAATCAAAATACTGCTGCACCGAAATAAGGTGCAGCCAACCCTTAAATACTAACACTTCACCTCCACCTTAACTAGCCACAGGGATGAGCCGTCAGGGTAGGCAGGGTAGGCACTGCCTACCCCAGGCTATCATCAAAAATAAAGTTGTTAACAATTATTTTTCATTTTAATATCTAATCTAATTTTGAAGCCATTTTATATTTAGTTTGTCTTTATGCTGTTGCTTTAAGTCATTGAGTTATAATGACACTACAGCGCCTGCCTCTGGCCAGGCAGGAGCTTTCAAATCAGTCTTATCTTTGAAGGGTAGGCACAGCTCTGACATGCCTTTAAATGACACGTTATCAGATACGTTGTGTTCGCGCATGCGCAGTATTTTTTCATATGCTTTATTATGTACGCAAAAAGGCAGGACGCTACGCTGCCTTTATGCGTAAGTGTCACAGGCTAGTAATTCAATCTGGACGTTCGGTGTCTTTGTGGATTCGCACCAATGAGTATACTGGAGAGGCCGCCGCTTCTTTCTACGAGCCCAGTTGAAGAAACCAATATGGCGTCAAGTGCACCGCACTCCTCAATTCCCCATTGACTGTAATGTAGAAATTCCAGCTATTATCCGTCGAACTAAGGGGTCTCCCGAAAAGATTTCAACATATTTGTGATCGGAAAACAAGGATAAACAGTAATGCGCAGTTTTACATGACACTGTTCGAGACGTCGAAAATATCAAAACATGTCAGAATGGGAAGCACAGCACTAACTAGCCACTTGTGTACCTGGCGTGTTAGGTAATCGAGTCGCTGTCAACGGCTGTGATGGCAAACTTTATCTGTAATTTAGCTAGCTAGATAAACTTAGTCGGTACCATAAACTCATGTTGCTTACAAATGGTGATGGTCACTTAGCTCCTATGCCCATGAAATTTTAGCCAAGTTGCATATCTACATATAGCATTAGCCATAGCGAATGACCTCGTAAACTTCGTGTAACGTTAGTGGTGTTCATTCCGGATGAATTGTACAAATAAACGCATCCTTATCAGGCATCTGCCTATCTGGGTACTATTTAGTGAGCAAGCTTTGATTTTTTGTATTTATTTATTTTAATTACGACAATGCAATCCTAGCTGGGGCCATATACACTCATTGATTCACACCTACGTCAATCAAATTTAAGGCTTAAATTTGATTAAACCACCTAACTAGTGTTATGTCATCTTGTTTGTTTTGGCAAAACAAACAAGATGACATCACTAACGCAGCAAATATTTTGATTCTGTCAGGCTAAAGGCCAACCTCATCGGCTTATTCAGCCCTGCTATGGTCAAGGAAAAATCTCCCTAGCTTCAACTGCTGGCTTTATTGGTGGAGAATGACCTTGAACAAACTGTTCGAGGCCACAAAACTGCCGAAATTGGTGCCGACAATTCCAGCTACCACAGAGTCAGTGGAGCTGTCTTTTTTTCTGCTTTAAAACGCGTCAAGACCTGCAATCGCAACAGTACGGAGCAGGGGAGACTTTCATGTTTCGCTATCATGTCAATTGAGAAAGAGGGACTTGTTAAGCTGAAGGCCAAAACAGAAGTTTTACAACGCTGTCATCAACATCTTTGTCAAAAAAGACAGACGCATGGACTTCATATTCAAATAGCCTTAAGTGCGCTTTAACCACTTCTCTCCCCCTCCGCTCTCTTTTACGCACACAAGAACTTTCCGGACTGTCATGTCTGTCGTGATGCATCAAATAACAACCTTGTGGCTAAAGTTTTTTTTTAATTGTTGTTTGTTTGATAGAATTCTGTGGGTTTTTAGGTTTTGAAGTTTGTGTGTGTTGACATCATTTTGCGGTGAAGAGAGATGTGGTCAAAGATGGAATGTGTTTGAAGTGTACTTCGCTTGTCTGGTTAATATGGTTTAGCAATAGGAAGATTAATTGCATTAAGTATAGGGAGGAGATCCACTTAAGCATGCATCGGTGCAGGCAAGCCGCTACGTTGTTTTGCGCGCTTTCATCAACTTTCTCTCGCTAGAGCCTTCAACTTTTATTCAGACATAAAAGCGAAATTTTAAAAAAAATTGAACCTTCAAGATTATTTGAAAACAAAGTACACATTCATTCTGAATGCATACAATAAATCAAATTCGCTAGAAAACGTCAAAAACTTCAAACAATTCACATTAAATTGGTTTTAAACCTCCCTCCTATGCGCACATAGTGCGACAAGTTAAATAATACATTGATAACTCAAACACGGATTTGATTTCACTCTTAACAGTTTCAAAATAAACTAAAAGTCAAAATCTAACGAAAAACGCAACTTTGTGCATGTCCGGTGTCTTTCAAGTGTCCTTTAAGTCCCAATAAATTCGTTAATCTCCGCAAATGCATGATGTCATCAATCCAGATTCGCAGTGTTACTATGTACAGCATTCAACAGTTTTTGGAGTAATTATGTTTTATTTTGCCGGTGTTTTTACCGCTGACTTTATACATAAAATATTAATTCGTTTTTACGTTTCGGTCTGCCACTGCCTACCTCGACCCAAACCTCACGGTTCGTTACTGACTAGCAATAGGTGTGGCTCGTTAAGGTGGAGGCGAAGAATGCAGCAGGGGGAAGGGCCTGCAGGCGCATGCCATAACACTTTGCTTGATTAGCAATCTGAGGATTGATTTACTAATTTACAAGAATAAATGGCAGAATGGCGTGCCAGTTCCATCCACGACACGACACGATTGCTCAGTGCAATGATCTTAAAATGCTCACAAGACAGCGAGTTGTTCATATTTGCTTCAGGGCCGGCCCTCGGCTATACGCATGCCTAGGCAAAAATCCATCCCTTTATTGGCAACAGTTAGTCCTGGCTTGTTCTTAATGGTTCTCCTTTATTAACACGTTTTCCAATTTAAGAATAATCAAGTGGCAATTGAAGACACGGCTTCTCTCCCCCTATGCGATCTAACAGCGACAAATGGGCTATATTCAGTTCAGAGTAACTTGTTTTTCCAGCGAGAGCCGCAATTCAGAACTCTTCTGGTAATTCTGGGTACAAGTACGTGGTTTCCTCCGTTTACATTTTCCAATCGGACAGCTGTCTATTTTTGACAGCAAGTTGCGTGACCGTGCAGCAAAAACAGGTGTGCGCACTTGTCGCCGAAATTATCTTCATTCAAGAGAGTTCTGAAATGCTGCTCTCGCTGGGAAAAAATTACCGTTGCTCTGTGCCAGTGCATAGACTTATTTATAATTGAATTATTTTTCCGTGCTGGCTGTAGCCCATTATTTTGTCGCTGTTAGATCGCATGGAGGAGAGAAGCCGTGTCTTCAATTGCCACTTGATTATTCTTAAATTGGAAAACGTGTTAATAAAGGAGAACCATTAAGAACAAGCCAGGACTAACTGTTGTCAATAAAGGGATGGATTTTTGCCTAGGTATGCGTATAGCCGAGGGCCGGCCCTGATTTGCTTAGAGCAAGCAAAATTGCAGATACTAACAAATATTAAAACCTTTCTTATGCGGCGTTCAATGCGTGGTCAATATGTTTACAATAATATTTCCCCCGTTAAACACATACTTTTTTAATGCCATTTTTAAAAAAATAAGGAGTTTATTTTCAGTCTTCTTTCATAATCTGATAAACAAAAGATCAAAACAATATACGGAATTACCGAGAGAGTTGAGATTTTTTCAAATTAATTATTAAGATTTACTTCCTTGCAGTCTCGAATCAAAGCATGAAGGTAAATTAATCTTTTAGTCACTATCACCTCACTCATTACAGGCTTAACTGACCAGAAAAAAAAAGGTAAAATTGATTGACTGACAATCACGCATAGTATGTGGGAACAGGTTGACAAAATCTAGTAGTAGGCGCGTTATCCTGGTGTACACAGCCAAAACTCTCGCAGCAGCTGTTGAGACGCTGCAGTTCCAAAACCTTGGAGTGAGGGCGAGCAGCTGATTCCAGCAGTGGCAGATGGGACAGGAGGCTCGAGACGCAGCAGGCAGCAGGAGCGAGGCAAGTCGGTCGGTTGGCTAACTGACCCCAACCCCTGGAAAAATATCCAGCCGAACTGGCAGGAGATTTTCAAAAAAATTTGAATATTCATAAATATTTTTAAAAATGAAGCACGGCGAGCGATTGGCTTTTCGTCATGTGAAAGTATTTACAACTGAGTTGTAAGGCACTGCGCAACCAAAGGGTGGCATAAGTTGACGTAAGTGTCGTCAAGAAAATTTTAAAATTATGTCTCGTGCCAGATAACATGCCAGGTAAAGACAGAGTAGGACTGAGAGAAAATGTAAACCTTACATAGATTACATTTCCTTGCCTGTTTTGCAAATATTTTGTTAGCATATTTACCCGAGTTGTGGAGTTATAAAGCCTATTTTTATATTTTTGACTGTTAATTGATACGCCATTTAGCAGCCATTTAGTTAGTTGAGCTCCAGGTTTGCAGCAGCTAATTGACCTCCGGTTTCGCTGTTGCTAGCCTGATGACACATGGTCAGACCAGCTTCGGCACATATAGTGTACGGTTTGATTGTGTTCAGCGCTGTAACGCGCATTTGAAGCATCAAGATTGCGAATGTTTATGTGTTTGAGAAATTTTCATTATGTTTATGCATTTTAAAGACAATGTGTACCTCGGTACTTAAATATGTAAATATGATATGGAACACAGAAAAAAAAGTACACAGGAGAGGCACGACTCCGTAAATATTTTAAAGGCAATATTTTATTTGCAGTGCTTTGGAATTTCATAATGTAAGTTTATGTTTCATTATTTATGGAGTATTTTCATGAATGCTTACCTGATGTATATTTTTCCTGAAAAAATTTTATTATTTTTGTTTACTTGTTGTTATTAGATTTGTTTACTTACCTGCAAAAGAAAGAAATGTTATTATACTTCTTTACTTACCTGCAAAATTAACCTGAAAGAACAAAAACAAAACCATGTGAGAAAATTGAGTTTATACTGTAAAGAAAGAAAATACTGCTGCTGTCATATGTCACATTTAAAGAAATTCTGTATCTTTTTCATTGATTCTGAAAATACATTCTCCGTGAAGCAGCATGAATGAGAGCATCGTGTCTGAGTGCATCACACACTACAAGATTTTATTATGTGCCTGCAGCAATGCAGACACATGTTACAATCCTGCATACTTCTTTATTATTATTGGGTGTGAATGCTGAAAGCAGCATTCAAACCCTTTGTTCTTCTGTTACCAAAATTCTTTATTTTTATTGGGTGTGAATTCTGCAAGATTGAAGGCAAAAAGTTCTTGCCATTTTTTTATTTTTTGAGCTGGAAACTTTTTATTACAAATCCTCTAATTTCAGACTAAAGGTACTAAAATTCTACTGTCTTCCCATAATTACATTAATTAGTTTACACATAAGTAGCCTAAAAAGTATTGTCCCGTATGACCGATCATTGGTAGAGTCCTTTACTGAACCGCTTAAGCCAAATCTCAAGGCAATTATTTCTCAGTTGGTTAGTTCTGCCTGAAAAACAAAAAGTGTCTCTTTAAATCTTACCTCTGAGACCACAGGGGTCATTAGTTGAATGGGTAAGTCCATTGAGGGAAGGCAAGTGACTGTTTCAAGGGTATGCAGATTCCTGTTCAGAGTTTCTCAATGGTATCAGTCGCCAATTCAGAGGTAAGTAATACATTGAAAATGTTTTGAAATTTAACGAATTGTTAAAGATATTAGTGAAAGTAACATCTGCCATGTCTGTGTATTTCATTAGTTCTTTTGCATTAGAAAGACAGAAAAGAGCTGACTGTCCTGACTGACTGTCTCATGCATGAACACGCACTGTGGTTGTGCACATTTTATGCACTGTCAGACTGGCTGAATAAAAATGTATAAAATGTAGTACATGTAATGAACCCTTTAAATGAGAAAAGAGCATCATACTTATTCAACACTTGGGCAAGGACATTTTCTCCTGTGAAAAATCCAAAATTCTGAGCCTAAAGGTGCTTTCACACTTGGTACAATTGTTTCGTACCTTGCCACAGTAGAATTGAAACCCCCCCGGTCAGCTTTCATGCAAGCAATATCGTACCATGCCCAAGTATGGATTATTTTATAAAACTTCCAATATAGAAGGCAGTAGTATGCACCTTGGTGGTTTTCGAGTAGAAAAATACACACAAACAAGAAAAAGCAACTACGGAAATGTATCTTTTTCATCACTAAAACTGGTAGACATTCGCACCACATTCTGCACTTTTCTTTTTTTATTTGGCATCTCCAATCCCACCCGTATCGGGAATGTCCAGTTGGGGAACTATGTACAAGGCTTCCTCAGATGCGACCCCCTGTTGCCAACTCAGGCGAGTGAAGACAGCACGCGGCTCTCCTTCGTAGCATGCGTCTGTCAGCCAGCGCTTCTTATACACTCATTGGTAGAATCCTCGTAAGTTCAGAACGAGGGCGGAGGATACCCGGACATGAACAAGCTTAGAATCTTCCTGACGAGCGCCCGTCTGGCCAACAGGAGGCGCCCAAGGAACGAACAAAGCAACTTATATTACCCTTCCCAGCAAACCCTTCCCAATTTGCATCCCTGTAGCGCACTGGCCAATAGCGCGCGACTTCTGAAAAAGCTGCCGACCACTGCTGGTTGGTACGACCAGGGTTCAAACCTGCACCGTGGTAGTCACATTCTGTCACATGCTGTTACATTCGTTAAGAGTAAGGATGAACTGTGCTCCAGTCCACCTCTTCCAAGCAGACTCGCATCCCGTTCACGTGTACAGTACGCTTGTGTTCACATTTACCAAATGAAACAGACTTTAGCGTTGAGTGTACTCATATCCGTGCCTGAGTCCCTAGTGTGAAACTCACACAAAGGAATGTTGAAGTGTGGTCACACAATTTAATGGCCACACCCTACTTAAAAGCCAGTCATAATTTTATCTTCTAGAAGTAAAATACTATCTGAATGTCCTGTTCAACAGGGATGTAATCGCCCTAAATCATATTTCCAAAGAAGTCTGAAATAATGATAGTGGTATTAATTTCAATGTACCTGTGCCAGTGTGTGAGTTTCAGTTTACACAAAATAAATTACTATGCTTTTGCTATGTGTACTCCAGTTTGTAGTTTTTTCTCTCTAATCCTCACAGAGTGCACTACATTTGAAGTCAAGAGATCTCACTGAGTCATTGATGAGTAAAAGGGCTGAATTGAGAACTTACAGGATTGTAGGTCTCCTGTATGTTTCTGCAGCCCTCATCAAGGGTAACAGAAATCTTTTCCTCCTCACGAGGGCCAGATCTGGATGGGAAATATCAGTGGATCCTTATATAGGTTTTTAATAATAACCCCAACCCATTTAATCTATCTGCAATTATCATTTAATGAAGGTAATTTCGGTGACAAGTTCGTACACCTGTTTTTGCAGCACGGTCACGCAACTTGCTGTAAAAAATAGACAGCTGTCTGACCGGAAAATGTAAACGGGCGAAACCACATACTATTCAACAAAATTACCTGCATTCGCTGAAGAGTTCTGAAATGCTGTCGACGAGTGCCGGTGCATAGACCTAATTATAATTTAATTATTTTTCTGTACTGAATGTAGCCCATTATTTTGTTGCTTTTAGATCGCATGGGGGAGAGAAGCCATGTCTTCAATTGCCACTTGATTATTCTTGAATTGGAAAACAAGTTAATAAAGGAAAATCATCTAGAATTAGCCAGGACTAATTGTTGTCAATAAAGGGAGGGATATTAGCCCCCGAATTTTCAGGTCTAATGCCGCCCTTGCTTCCTTTTCTGACCTTATACCTACCTTAAGTTGCCTTTTGGGACATACATGCATACATTGGTACATATCATACTTTGCCCCGTGAATAACAAAAGGTCATAAGTGACATTCCTGATGAAACCTGTTTTTCTGCACTACAAAGTACTACAACGGCTGTAGTACTTTGTGATGTAGAAAAAAAGGTTTCATCAGGAATGTTGCCTGCGACTATTTGTTATTCATGGGACGACTTGCCTGTAGAGAGGAGTTTATTACAGCCTCATATAAAATCAACAATAATGACAATAATAATATTAAAGCAAACAGAGCTCTGGTATTGGAATAGTATCGGTATCAGCAGATATCCAAATTCAGGTATCGTATCGGAAGTGAAAAAATGCGGATCAGTACATCCCTAGCTCAAACCAAAATTAAACGTTGAATCGGACTCGGTTGGTGCAAAGCTCTTTACGTAATGCACGTGACAGTCATCCCCTCCTTTCTCTCTTTTGCTTTTATTCTTCTCTATTTATGCTCCGCAAACATTCAGTCTTTCAGTCACTTGAGAATGACGCAAAGTTGCATCGAAACATTGTGTGCTTTTACTACAAATTTTAAAAGCTTTTACAATAATTTTGAAAGTTTTTAAACTTTCTTAAAACTTTAATTTTTTTCACTTTTTTATCATGTCACAAGGATTATTGTCACAAGGATTTACTATTGATTGAGCAAAGCTGTATTTATTTTAAATTAATGCATTGCATCCATACCAGTATGCATATTCAAGATTGTGCCACTTATGATTATCCAAGATATACAATGTTTAGTCACTCTCAGAGACCTGAACAGCAAAAAGGGTAAAATAGCCACACAGCTTGGATCAAAAGACCACACCTGGGTTTAACCAACCACTTCATATGATTTATGCCCCACAGATGTGGACTGATATTTACATAAATTAAACAGCCATCGTGTGACGACAGAGAGAGAGCACCAACAGTGATGAGGTTGAATTTGGACTGTGAAACATGCTACATTTACATCAGTATACTGCAATCCTGTAAGAAGTCCCCTCTCAGCTTTTATGGGAGTTCCTGATAACGTAGATTAATGATCAGGGCCACTCCCAACACACCTCCCTATTCGTCCTTATGCCTATAAATGCCTCCTACATTCCCACAATCCCTGCTTGTCTCGTTTCTACGTGGTTATTCGCAGTCAAGACACCTCAGCGTCCAGAAGCAAGAAAAGTTTGCTTATCCGCGCCGTAGCATTCTCAGGCATCGATCTCCAGCGCTATCCCGAAGTCACTACGCCCCCCAAAGCTACAGCCTGCGGCTCCCCAGCAAGGCCCGTCTTGGCCTGCACCACAGGTTCACCGAGGCTCCACGCCGGTCTGTCGCCAAACTCCCTCGGGCTCTTAAAGAAAGAAAAATCCCCTTCCACAGCTCCGATAACAAGGCTACATTCCAGAAATCACACGTCGACTCCCTTAGCTGTCCAGCTAATCCTGCCCAGCGTCCTGAAGCAAACGACACTCCACTTTCGGGCCCCGTCGGCGAAGTCCCCAGTGCTGACGTCACCACACTCGGCGACGTCCACTCCGTTCCTGTTCTGGCAGAAGCCACCCCTCCCGCTAACCAGCCAGTCCCCCCGTGTTTGCTCCCTCTGTTAACGACCTCTACGGTCTCTTTTCGTCCCTTATTTCGTCCCTGAATCTGCAGGCTACACTTCTGCCCCACGCGTCCCATCCCTCTTTCCCTCCCCCTACTTTTCCTGCCGGTCAAAACCCGGCTTCCGTGGCTCCGTCAGCCCTTAACCCAACCCTCCAAGGCTCCAGCAATTCCGGCGTTACCCTTCTCCCACCCGAAGAAGCACCAGCAGCGGCGTCATCTGCTCCTCTTTTCCACACTGCTCCCCCTCCCCCTACCTTGTTCCCCAATGCTGTTAATTCTGAGCTTCCCTCCACATGTCCGCCATTCCCTTCAACTACGTCGATTGGTTCCTCGCTGCCTCCCGCGGCACATCCTCAATACACACTAGCCACAGCCCTACCCCCTATACGTCCCCTGCAGCACATCCTAAATCCCTCACCATTATCCCCCACACTTAAACAACAGATTTTATCAGGTATGTACATTGATCTGGCCCAGCTCATCCAACTATCTTTTCCGTATTCACATTTCAGTCGCGAAATCCAAACCATCCTTGGCCCCGCCCAGCTCAAGCACCCGACCCCCACTTATTCAAAGGAACTTACTCCAACCGAATTCGCATTTGCTTTTTCACTCTACTGATACACAATCTGCTAGTCCTTTCCTTATCGGAGGCAAGAACTTGATGATTACCTAACACTCATTCTTTATCTTGCTTTACGTTTCGGCGGTATGGGTTTTTATCAATACCACATACTTCTTGCCTCTAAAGCAGCAGGTTCGATTCAGCAGTACAACCAGGGAGTTTACTGGAGTACCGTAGACTCAGCATTGTATTGTCGAGTTTTCGTCGCACAAACTTCGCTCGTATGCGAGCTCTGCGTTGCCCCTTCTCACCCCGCTACCTCATGCAATATTTCAGTTCTATCTAAAGCAGCGAAAGATTCTCCCTCACCATCCCATTGGGATAGTGCCTGTAAATACTCAGGAAAAGCAGTTAATCATATACTAATCATCCCTCTACAGTTTCGCCTTCCCCAGTATCAATAGCCTTATCCACAGCAATGATTTCTCAATGCACTACTCCTCCGTGAACCATGCTACCATTCTCATCTGGCTGCGGCGCCAGCTTGGCTAAAGCCAATACCACAAACGCTTTTAAGGTCGTCCCACTCTTTTGACGTTTCCTGGAAGGGGCGCTACTACTTCACCGTTTGCCTCACTTTTGGCCGCAAAAGCATCTCTTTTCGATTTACGATTCCCTATCAGAAACGTTGTGCTGGATTTCATGTAATAACCATAAATTGCAGACTGTCTACCCCTGAATCCCCGACTCGAGACACTTGCCACCTTATCCTGAGACACCATCCTGAATGGGTTCGCCCCTCGCTCACTTTCCTCATACCTTGTCGGATGGAAGCATTTTAAGAAATTCCATTCAGACCTACTGTCATTCCCAGCACTCACCGTCATTCCCATTACGACCTTTGTGACGTTCGTTTACCCCATTCTCCACGTTCGACCAGCTCAATAAGTGTCTACCTACGCAAGATCAACTACTTCGTCAAATTGGCTGTCAGTGCTCGTTTATTTCCCACTCCCACGAGCAACACTAAAAGGTTAACTTGGACAAGAACCGCCCGCGCCAACCAAACATTTAACCCCGACGGCAGATAACCTCTCTCGCTGCATCCAGACGCCACGCTCAGGTTACCATTCTCCTTCCACGGGTTCCACTGTAGTAGCAACGTTTCAATTGGCCTTCTTTGATTTTGTGATGCATCGAGTTCGCTCCACTAATTATGATCCTTCTCGCTACGTCAGCCTAAACGGCATCTCATACTACTTCTCCGACTGCCTCATGTTCAAGATAAAGTAGCAAAACTGACCAGTTTGCCAGCCTATATTCCTGTTTTGCCAAGCCTCCGCCCTGAGCCCGTTTGTACCAATATCGAACCACGACACCGCAAGGTATCATAACCACACTTCTTCCCAAGACCCACTACTCATGACTGACACCAGAGCCGTGGTCACTCACCACCGGTTCCTCTAACGTTACCATTTCCGTCATCTCTTAGTTAGAGCCAACATTCCACCCAACTACTCCTCCAGGCATTCCTTCCACACCGACACCGCCACCGCAGCATCCAAGCGAGGAGAGCCGGACCGCCTGACCAAAATCCTCTGCCGCTGGACATCGGACTCGTACGCAAGCTATATTCACAACAAAGTTGACAACGAACGTGGAGCCAATCTCTCGCTGATCCACTAACACCTCTTGGGGGCTTGGGAGCCACACCGACTCTGACAAGAGATGCGAGCCCCACCCTGAGCCTCACAACCTGGGGGCACCCAACGTTCACACAATCACAACCAGGTCCTTCATCACATTCGCCCCACTCCCTACCCGCAGTTCTACCCAACACTCTCCTCCACTTTCGGAGTGGTCCAAAATTAATTAAATTGCTGATATTGGGGGTGGATAAAATTTTGAAGTCTCCCAGAAAAAAGGTTTTAAATTTGAAGACTCACAACCAAATTGGACCATTCTTTGAGAAGTGAACCAAAATTTCACACACGTGACCAGATGTCATCAAAGAAAGAAATACTTTGAAAATTAATGAAAGGTATCAAATTTATTCTTTGATATTTTCTATACCCCAAAACTATGAACATTCCAGATTTTTCACCTTCACAGAGTTTTAGAAGTCAAATAGAGACAGGTTTTTCATCACTCTATGTGAAGTCACACACGTGACCAGTTGTATTTGACCTCTGACTTCAAATAGTTTATGTCACAAAAACAATTATTACTTGATAGACTTGGATAAGTAGCACTCCTATATAAGGTCCATAATCATGAACCTCCAATGCTTTTGTAATTGGAGGAGATTTTTTCAACTATTTGTGACATTTTTGGTCACAAGCCTGATGAAGAATGGCCCAATTACTGAATTAATTACTGCGAATTACTCAAGCCTGTGTCATTCCTATTTATATCAATACTGTAAGCAGTAGGGGTGTGTTTAACAGAGGACAAACCCTCAGTACTTTGCTAGATAATTCTCAAAAGCATGATTGGGGTACTAACCAATAGGGGTTAAAATTGCTGGAGCCCAAATTTTGTGCTTAATTCTCAGAAACAGAACATTAATTTGGCAAGGTTACTACATCAACATTTATTGAAGCACAAAAAGCACATTTGTAATATTGTTGCTGATAACCAGCAAATTACAGCTGAAGAAATCACTAAAGTATTGAATCAATCCATGTCTCAACCAGTTTCAATAAAAACCATTCACCAGGCTGCCCCGGTGGCACATCGGTCTAAGCACGTGCACCATAAAGGCTGTGTCCTTCCCGTGGCGACCCGGGTTCGATTCCGGCTCGGGTCATTTGCTGCATGTCTTCCCCATTCCTCTCCCCAACTTTCCTGTCTGACTCCACTGTCTAACTGTCCAGTTAAGGGGAAAAATCCCCCAAAAAATCATCTTTAAAAAAAAACAACCATTTACGATTTGATATGTTTACGTGGTAAATAAATGTAAAACATACATTGATAAAACATGTAAATATGATTGACGTTAAAAACCAGGATAACACATGAAAGCCAAAGCTTATTTCCAATGTGGTCCCGCAGTCAACGTACAATCATGGCTACAAGCGTAAAGAGGTGTAAGCTATCTAGATTCAATTACATAAGGAATAAAATAAGGTAAGAATAGAATGGAATTTATTTATTTAGATACTTACCAAACGAAATACTGAATTAAACTAGGCTCATGCCGTCGGAGGCGACGACTTGGGGTATATCCCCGAACGCCCCCAATCCTCCAATTTCCCAATCCTTGAATAGACACAATACAATATAAAGCCCCTCAGGTCATGGCCTTTCATTTGAACTTAATTTCAGGTCAAATCGAACAAATGGTTCTGAAGATATGGCCAAAATGGAAATTTTCCATCACAAAACGCCACCTGGTGGCAAAATATTGAACCATACAGGTATGATGTCATCATGTGACACGTTGTGAGGTCAGGACCTTGCAGTTGCACATAGTTTCATGTCAATTGGACAAATAGTTCCAAAGATATGGCAAAAATGGTGAATTTTATGTGACAAAGCTCCACCTTGTGTCAAAATTTTGAACCAAACAGGTATAATGTCATCGTGGGACACATCCTCAGGTCATGACCTTTCATTTGCACCTGATTTGAGGTGAATCGGACAAATATTTCCAGAGATATGATAAAAACTGATTTTTTCAGTTTTTGGCCCCTGGTGGCCAATTTAGAAATCGTAAATTGTCCAAAATCGAATCAGTTCTTCCTCTTTATAATACTTACTAATATGCAAAACTCGAAATTCCTAATTGAAATATTACTGAAGTTATCGCGTTAACACGTAGGGTGGCACGGCGGCGGCGGTCGGACTAAAAACATAATATCCCCGAAACTCCGTTCGGCGTTCGGGGATATAATAAGTGCAAATATAGATGTATAATGGCTATAGATAAAAGAATATAATACTAATATACAAGTTATATATCCAGCAAATAATAATAATAATAATAATGTTAAACCAATAATACCAAAACAACTATAACTAAAGCTGCAAGCAGCGTTGAACGGGCCCTCGCCCCCTTGCGCACGTTGGGGTTGTGGTGAGATCCTGACGGGTGCAGCTGTCCACTCACGACCATTGGCAGGTCAAGTGCAGGCCCCAACCTGAGAGAAAGTGTCGAGCGAATCGGGCAAAGCTGAAGGAGTTATGATAAGTTCATACTTCATCCACCAGGGGGCGCGTACAGCGAAACCAAATTTGGGTAGGCGCATTTAGAGGAGACCCTAAGCACAAATGTGAAGTTTTGAGCAAATCGGCCAATGTCAACGTAAAATATGGCATTTACTGTTTCGACTAGGGGGCGGCATGAGCAAGATTGCTTAGCAGCACATGGGGGCGTTCAGGGTGGGGCTGTTAGCATGTACAGTAATTTTAAATCCATTTAGATGAAGTATGAGGGAGAGAGAGCTGCTCGAATGGGTTTGGCGAGGCATCTGAAATGGGGACACCATGGCGGCCAAGCCTATTTAGCGACAGACACGCAGAGCGCAAATTTTGATCTGCATGGTCTCTTGATGATCTGATATAAATATTAGGTGGATTGGACGGAATTGCCAGGAGGAGTTCGTGAAAATACAAAGTGTGAAAATCGGGCCAAAATGACACGTTAAAATCAAAATAGCTGACTTCCTGTTTGGAGTTGACCAATGGTGCCAGAGACTTTTTTGTTTGCGTAGGCAACACACATGTGTACCAATTTTCATCTTCCTATTCCAAAAAAACCCCTATAGGGAGGGGTTTTTGAAAATTTCAAGGGGGCGCTATTGAGGCATGTTGCTGCCCTCATGGGCAACGCCCCAATCAGATGTTAGAGCTCACCACCCTTGACCGGCATATCAATTTCTATGATGATGCAAATTCATTAAGAACATCAAAAACCCAAACGTATTTTCATGGCGAGGGATCCATAGTCACCGCATCGCCAAACTGACACCATTACTCGTAGCATCACAGTATTCGTAAGGTAGTTTAAGCAACTTCTTCTACATGTTGTACAGGGGGAAAAAAGTTGATGGGTTCAATTATATGTCATCAGTACAAGTGAAAGTAAAAACTGGTCAGTTCCTGTTAGCGGCCACGCCCACTGACTTACAGCCCTACAGAGCACAACTTTTAATCAGCATGGTCTCTTGATGCTTCAAATTAAATCTGATGTTGATTGGATGAAATATCTTGGAGGAGTGCGTTAAAATACAATGTGTGGAAATCAGGCAAAAATGACACGCTAAAATCAAAATGGCCGATTTCCTGTTTGGAGTAGACAAATGATGCCAGAGACTTTTTTGTGCGTCTTGGCCAAAAACACATGTTTACCAATTTTCATCTTTCTACTCCAAAAAAACCCATATGGGGAGGGGTTTTTGAATATTTCAAGGGGGTGCTATCGAGGCATTTTGCTGCCCTCATGGGCAAAGCCCCAATCAGATGTGAGAGCGTGCCACCCTTGACCGGCTTATAAATTTCCATGATGATACGAATTCATTAAGAACATCAAAAACCCAAACGTATTTTCTTGACGAGGGATCCATTGTCACCGCATCGCCACACGGACGCCATTATTCGAAGCATCACAGCATTCGTAAGGTAGTTTATGGAACTGCTTCTACATTTTGCACAGGGGGAATAAAGTTGATAGGTTCAACTATGTGTCATCAGTACAAGTGAAAGTAAAAACTGGTCACTTCCTGTTTTGTGGCCACGCCCACTGACCTACAGACCAGCAGAGCACAACTTTTGATCAGCATCGTCTCTCAATGTTTTTTAATAAATGTGGTTTTGAATGGATTAAATCTCTAGGAGGAGTGCGTTAAAATACAATATGTGGAAATCAGGCAAAAATGACACGTAAAAATCAAAATGGCCGACTTCCTGTTTGGAGTAGACAAATGATGCCAAGACTTTTTTTTGCATCTTGGCCAAATACACGTGTACCAATTTTCATCTTTCTACCCCAAAAAAACCCCTATGGGAAGGGGTTTTTGGAAATTTCAAGGGGGCGCTATCGAGGCATTTTGCTGCCTTCATGGGGAAAACCCCAATCAGATGTGAGAGCTTGCCACCCTTGACCTGTTTATCAATTTTTATGATGATACAAGTTTATTAAAGACATCAAAAACCCACACTTATTTTGATGGCGAGGGATGGATAGTTGCCGCGTCACCACACGGACGCCATTATGTGTGGCTTCACAGCATTCATAGGGTAGCTTCAACAATTTGTTCTGCATGTAATAGAAGTAGAATGAGGTTGATGTGATCAAGTATGTGTCCTCAGTACAAGTGAAAGTAATAACTGGTCACTTCCTATTACCACAGGGGGTCGCTAGTAGCAAAGTGGGAAGTTAATGCATCTGGACGTTCAGGGCGGAGCAATGATCATGTAGAGCAAGTTTGAAGCTACTACAGTCAAGTATGTGGGCGTGAGAGCATTGGGAATCCCAAACGTATTTTCATGGCGAGGGATCCAAAGTCGCCGCTTTGCCACACGAACGCCATTACTCTTAGCTACACAGCGTTCATAATGTAGCTTCATCAACTTGTTCTGCATGTTTTAGAAGTAGAATGAAGTTGATGGGTTCAACAATGTGTCATCAGTACAAGTGGAAGTAACGAGTGGTCACTTCCTGTTACCACAGGGGGGGCCCTATTAGCAAAGTAGGAAGTTAATAAATCAGGATGTTCAGGGCAGCACCCTCATCATGTTCAGCCAGTTTGAAGCTCCTAAAATCAAGTATTTGGGTGTGAGAGCATTGTGAAATTTTTTCCTCAAGTCACTAAAATTTGTCACGCCCTAGCAGCCACGCCCTTTGACGTACAGATCTGCAGAGCACAACTTTTTATCAGCTTGGTCTCTCAATGATGTGTACCAAACTTAAAGTCGATCCGTCGAAATCCCTAGGAGGAGTTCGTTTTAAAATTCAAAAATTCTAATCATAATGGCCAACTTCCTGTTGGGTTTAGGGCGTGGCTCTAAGGAAGTTTTTTGTATGTCTGGGTAGGATACATATGTCTACCGAAATTGGTCTGCCTACGACAAATTAATTGAATTTCCCTATGGGAATTTTGAAACGTGTTTAAGGGGCGCTATTTCGACATTTGGGGTCGAACCTGTGCGTCTGCCCAAAAATATCGAATTTCGGATCCGGCCGCACGATTGGGGAAAGTTAGACGCATCAGAATTGGGAAAGGAGCGAAACTGGCCTTTGAAAAGTCGGAAGAATAATTAAAAAAAATAAAATAAATAAATAAAATAATAAACAGCGCGATTTCAATAGGGCCCTCTGCAGACGACTTGCAGTCGGCTTGGGCCCTAATAATAATAATAATAATAATCATAAACAGCATGATTTCAATAGGGTCCTCCGCGGACGACTTGCAGTCGTGCTCGGGCCCTAATAATAATAATAATAATAATAAACAGCGCGATTTCAATCGGGCCCTCTGCACATAGGCGCCTACACCTATAGGCAAGTCAAACAAATGCCCCCCCACTTTGAAAAGTGGGGTGGCAAAACTAGTATTTTGCCCCCCCACTTTTACACAAAGTTAGGCGCCCATGCCTCTGCAGACGACTTGCAGTCGGCTCGGGCCCTAATAAACAGCATGATTTCAATAGGGTCCTCCGCGGATGACTTGCAGTCGTGCTCGGGCTCTAATAAACAGCGCGATTTCAATAGGGCCCTCCGCAGACGACTTGCAGTCGGCTCGGGCCCTAATAATAATAAAAATAAACAGTACGATTTCAATAGGGTCCTCGGACGACTTTCAGTCGGCTCGGGCCCTAAATAAATAAATAAATTGGCCTAACCTAAAAACTTTAACAATTAGTAATACATGAAGGACTGTGCTTCCTGGTAGACCAGTTGACTAAAAAGATGACATTTTACATCTGATTTAAAGCTGGCTAGGCTTTCCCGTGATTTAATAGCATTTGGTAATGAGTTGAAGTCTGTTATGCCTGTATAACAGAAGGAAAATTTTCTGAAAGATTTTACATTATCACAACAAAGTTGGCCTTGTTTCTAATGACAAACCCCAGAGCTTCCCTTTGTTCCCCAGAGCTGTAACTAACAGCTAAACTCAAACCAAAGTACAGCATCCTTCTGAATTCAGAGACTGAGGTTAGTATATGAGAGGTGATAGACACTATTCCTCTTGGTTGACCTTGAAAATGTTAGAGAGGAATTACTGAAGTACTTTGCATTTAATTTCAATTCTTTTTGTGTCTTTTCTGTTATATTTTGCTTTGTTTCATGATAAATGCGTTTTATCATTCTGTGGACTAAAATACTTTGAATGTGATACTCGCTCACAAACTGTCCGCATGAAGCACAGGAATAGTCAAAACAATCCATTTTATTTGCGTATATGGTGTGATCTCAGAAAATCTGTAGTTATTGTCAGTTTTTCAGAGGAAAAACTAGGTCACATGCTGGAATAATTAAATTAAATGAATATAATAAAACAAACTTGGAAGTTTGGAGATAAATATCAAATACACGTTTCATAAAAAAATTGGTGTCTTTGATTGATTGATCATACATTCCCAGTTTTTTTTATCAAAAACTGTTTAATTTGCATCATATGAAATCATGGTGATAGAGGCATGCGGGTGATGCAAATAGTTTTCGCATTTTAATCAATGCATAATGGTTATAGTTGTGTTAATGATCCTCTCTATCCTAATTACAGTCAAACCAAAGATAGTATATTTGCCTATAACTCAGATAATATTCTTGCTCTTTTTCATGAACTCATTTTCACGAATTTATGTCAAGAGTAAATGCAACGTAACAGACAATCACAAGCATACATCTCATGTGCTCACATTATGTCACTCAGGGGAAGGGCTTCGGCAGCAGATGCAGAGCAAGTTTTTCAGCCACAGCGGCTGCTTAATCAGGAAGATGTAGAGAAGGGGTGCAGTGGTGGCACTGAAGTACATAATGCAGAAAATAATCGTTTCAATGTCACAGAATTGTGTGAAATCAGGTAAATACATAACGGGCCTGAAAACAACTACAGGCAGGTAATGAAACACTATGATGCCCAGATAGATTTGCACGATTCTGAAGGCTTTCTTTTTCATGGGGTGCATCTTCTCCTTACCCAAGACCGACTTCCTCAGTCTCCACATGATAGAAACGTTGCAGAAAACCATGATGGTGAAGGCGGCCAGGATCAGCCCAATGTAGATGTTAATTGCGAGGATCAACCACAATGCCCTGCCGAGGGCAAAGGCTATCATGAGCCCCCAAACAAGAATGGAAATACTCACTCTGATCTTGTGCTCCTTGATGCTGGTGAACACAATGGGGTGGACCACGGCCACGTAGCGGTCCAGGCAAATGCAGGTGAGAAAGAGTGGGGAGCTGTTTTTGATCCCAGTGCTAAAGAACATTAGATAATCAAAATATACGATTCGGAGGATATAGAAACCATAGTAGCAGACAACGCTCATCACACATAGGAAAGCATCAGCAATGGCCAGGTTGAAGATAAAAATATTGGAGGTGGAAGAGTCACTCTTCTCTCTGGACACCAGCCACATCACCATAATGTTGGCAGGGTAGCCCACTATGAGGTTGATGCTTTTTACAATAAACACAAACGAATTCCCAAGAAGTGTAGTATAGCATCGTTGAAATGAGTACGAGACTGGGAAAATGGATCCTGAAGAGGAGTGGTTGAAGGGTTGGCTAGAATTGATGACAGAGCTGTTCATTTTGGTTTTATTTTATCCAGCAGGTTTGAGGGTTGATGATCCTTAGAAAAGAGAGTGAATGTAAGTTACATGGTCAAACCTAACTGAACTCACCACTTAAACTGACTGCAAGGCTTAATTATGTTCAATTCAAGCATTATTTTACATTATTTTACTCTCCAAAGTATTCCTCATAAAAACACATGAACTGCACAAGAGAGATAGAGAAAGACTTATACTGGCCTATTTTTCACAAAGTTAAGCTCTCTGTTTTGAGAAATTCTTGTCAAGGAAGCCTCACACAATTCTTTGCATTTGTTGCACTGAAGGATAGCTTTTGTTTTCTGGGAAGACGACCTCCATCCAGGGAAAACTACCTCCCCTCTGAGACACCAGCTTTACTCTTTGAAACTGCACTGGAGCTCCCTGAGATTGGAGACAGTGTTCCCAGAGGACAAGGTTTGCCCTTTGGGTCTATTTTTTTTAAATTGTCTGCAGAAGTCTCTCACTCAACCACAGCTTAAAACCTCTTGAATTTTTTATCAGATTGAGAAAATGAATAACTTACCTGAGAAACTGCAAAAGCTCGACATAACACTTCTCAAGGTCAGACAGCCCCTATATCCTGATCATTTGTGTCCAGGAGAGTTATGTTTTATTCAATATAGTTCCAGTTCATGTAAATATACAAATTTTAGTGGTATGTCAGGAGTGCAGACAAAAGCCAGTCACAAATCCATTGAGGGAACAGCAGCATTTGCAGTGACTGTACAATACCCTGTCACCACAGGATTATATTTAAGGATGGATGGGTGTGCAAGAAGACTCACATATAGGGGGGTTGGGTTTGCAGAGAGAGTTTGTGATGTGACAAACAGATCTGCAGTGAAACAGAGGAGGGGCTAAAAGGGGGGGTAGATGAGTGCCCCCCTATCCCGTTCTAACAATATATTATTTGTCAGTGATGCAATCCAAGAAGTGCGTCCCAGAAAAAACAAGTGATATAATGCAGTCAGCCTACTGGAGCACAGGTGAGACTGTGTAACCTGGTGTAAGGTCTTACACATGAAACCACAAGGTTCATCAAAGCAGACTCAAACAATTCTCATTCATCCTCACCAAAAAAAAAAAGAAATTGAGCAATGGGATACACTAAATCTATTTCCGCAGATAATAATAGGTGCATTCATTATGGTTTGACTTCAGGGCCGGCAATTGGCATAGGCGATATAGGCGGTTGCCTAGAGCGCCATCTGCTGGAGGGGTGCCGCCAGTCACCCCTAGCGCCCCACACACACACACACACACACACACACATCCACCTGTGTTTCTCACTGGAAAAAAATACAGCGTCAGCGATTTAACAGGCCGGTATAGACAAATTTCAGAGCGCTTCTTTAAACACTCTTAGATGATACCTGTGTGTGTGTTTGTGTGCGTGTGAGGGAGAGAGAGAAAAAGAGAGAGAGACACAGAAAGACTGACTATCTGCACTCTGCCAGACTGCCACTCTAGTGTGTGTGTGTGTATGAGAGAGAAAGAGACAGACGCACACACACACATGCATTCATACACACACCCCACACACACAGAAACACACACACACACAAATACATGGATATGATATACTGTAAATCCACACAAATAGAAATGCTTGTGAAAATATTAGATAATATAAATATTGTCATAATAAAATCCATTTTATTTATTTATTTATTTATATCATCACTCACTGAATTGTTACCTGTCTGTCCAAAAATGCTTTGGTAATATTGTATAGAATACAGTCATGCCAATAAAGCTTATTGAATTGAAAAAAACAGAATGGATTGACAGACAGACAAAATAATGTTTCTGATGTGTTTGCATGCATTGTTTTAACATGTTGATATGGAAAGATGATGCCATTGTTGCCTGCATCTGGTAAGTATGACTGGTGATGTATCCATTCAACACAATTAACATGGTCAAAGCTTTTCTCATATCTGATCCATTCACTGTTGCTGGCAAAATTTGAGCAAGCACACTTTGCATTTTCTCTGCGGAAATGCAGTCTAGTTGGTTGTGAATGCTGCAAGCATTCAAACCCTTTGTTCTTCTGTTACCAAAATTCTTTATTTTTATTGGGTGTGAATGCTGCGAGTATTCAAACCCTTTGTTCTTCTGTTACCAAAATTCTTTATTTTTATTGGGTGTGAATGCTGCAAGCATTCAAACCCTTTGTTCTTCTGTTACCAAAATTCTTTATTTTTATTGGGTGTGAATGCTGCAAGCATTCAAACCCTATGTTCTTCTGTTACCAAAATTCTTTCTTAGTGGGCCTGAGCTGAGTACAGGCCCACTTCTCTCCCCAGGAGGGAGTGTAGTTATTATTATTCACACAATATTCACTTATATTATTCTGTGACTATATTTTTATTATTAGTGGGCCTGAGCTGAGTACTGGCCTACTACTCTCACTTATATTATTCTGTGCCTATATTTTTATTATTATTATTATTTATTCTTCCGTAAAAATTTCTGTTCGCAACTAGTCTTACAGCTTTGAGAAAACCCATATATATATTAAATCATGCGGCTCGATCAGGAATGGTGTGGTATGTCTTCTCTATGTCAGGTCAGTCAGTTTTAGCTGCTACCAGTAAACATGTAATCTGGTACTACCTGCCCACGGTCGGGTGGCCGGCGACTAAACTGGCTCAACCCACCTGTTTGTTGACAAGCAGTGTGGTTTTGGGTGGGTAGACACCCGGCAGAACTAAAAACAATATTTGCAAAGGGCGGATGAGCTCTTATTGAGCCAACGGCTATCTACCACTCTGCAACTCTCCAGCACCTCCATCATCTCAACTTAAGTTCTGCCATGGAATCAAGGTTCTGGAGCAGCCAAGTGGCCTTGGTTTTGTGCACCCAAGTCCGTAAAACTATGCACACACTGTCTCATGAAATGTTCAGACATTCTTTCTTGGATAATGCTACTGCATACGGGGTTATAACCGACGCGCCGCCCCCCTTGGCAGCGGCGAAAAATCTGCGAAGACCAGGGAATGCTACCGCGTCTGGGGTAGCCGACGCGCCGTCCTTTCCGGCTGCAGCGAAAAATCTGCAAAGACCGGGAAAAACTCGTCTACCTTATCCAAACCGTACTCGCCTCATGAAGGTTGCTTCCTGGAATGTGCGTACCTTGATGGACTCAGACACGCGCCCTGAACGACGCACTGCTTTAGTAGGACACGAATTGAAGAGACTGGATATTGATGTTGCAGCACTGCAAGAAACCAGACTACCTGCAGAAGGGACGATAAGTGAGATAGGATCTGGTTACACTTTCTTCTGGAAAGGATTATCTCGGGATGATAGACGCATTCGTGGTGTTGGATTAGCTATCAAGACAAGTCTCCTTAAAGATCTCAATGAGCTACCCACTGGTCTGAGTGAGCGCCTTATGACTGCCAGACTCGCGCTCCAAAACGATGATCACGTTACCATAGTTTGCGCTTATGCTCCTACTCTGGATGCAAACGACATTGTGAAGGAAACCTTTTATGCTGCTCTTGATCAAGTGATTACCAATGCTCCAAACAAAGATCGTCTATTGGTGATTTCAATGCTCGCATTGGATCTGATCATGAGACTTGGACACCAATTGGACATAACGGAATCGGAAAAATCAATCAGAATGGCTAACTTCTACTTACGAAGTGCACCGAACACAATCTCCTAATTGCCAACACACTGTTTCAGATGAAGAACAGATACAAAGGAACGTGGCAAAACCCTACATCAAAGCACTGGCATCAAATTGATTTTATCATCACCAAGTCTAGAGACCGGAAGGAAATCAAGAAAGCCTGTGTAATTACTGGCTCCGATAGCTGCCTAACTGATCATCGTCTAGTGAAGTGTGAAATTATGATCAAGCCCCGAAAGAAAATAAGATTTCAGGCCAAAGTGAAGAGGTTCGATGTTGCTTCGTTACAAAACCCCATTGCTCAACAAAAACTTCAGACAACACTGGCCAGAAATTTGTCACAACTTACTTATGAAAAACCTGTGGTAGAGATCTGGAATGATCTGAAGAATGTGATTCTCGACTCATGTACAAAAGCAATCGGTTCAAAAAAGAAAGTAAATCAAGATTGGTTCGACGACAACAACGCTCAAATAAAAAATACTCATTGAACGTAGAAGTGCTGCTTTCATCAAGTGGCAGAAGAACCCGAGAACAAGATCATCTAAGACTAATTTAACAAGAGCAAGAAATGAACTACAACAGCGTACTCGTGATCTAAAGAATCAGTGGTGGAAGAACATAGACAGCAATGAAGACTGTCTATGGACCTAGTACACACGGCCTAACTCCATTGCGTACTATAGCTGGAACGCCGGTGAAGGACTCTGAATCCATTCAGGCACGCTGGAGGGAGCACTTTCATAATTTGCTGAACCGCGAAGTTGAAGTTGACCAGACATTTATCAATGAGTTTAGACAGTTTCCTATGAGACATAATCTCGCTGACCCACCAACATCTCATGAAGTCGATGTAGCCATTAAGTCGATGAAGAATGACAAGGCGGGTGGTCCGGATGGAATTCCAGCTAAAGTACTGAAGTATGGCAGTCCAGCAATGGCTCAGCATCTTCACGACTTTGTAAAGTGTATTTGAACCGGCTGACCTTAAAAATGCATTGATAGTTACTATCAATAAGAAAGGAGACAAGGCTGATTGCGGCAATTATAGGGGAATGTCACTGTTGTCCACCGTTGGTAAATTGTTTGCAAAGATCATATTAAACCGGCTTACACAAATTGCAGAGGACGTCCTACCCGATACACAGTGTTGCTTTCGACCTGCAAGAGGCATTGACATGATCTTTGCCTTACGGCAAGTACAAGAAAAGTGTAGGGAACAAAGAACTCCTCTCTACACAGCCTTTTTCGACCTGACTAAGGCTTTCGACTCGGTGCACAGAGAAACCCTTTGGATAATTCTGAGCAAATATGGGTGTCCCGACAAACTGATTACAATGATCCGCCTACTTCATGATGAGATGGCTGCCTCTGTCATATGTGAAGGTCAACAAGTGGAACCTTTTCCTGTGAAAGTTGGTGTTAAGCAAGGATGCGAATTAGCACCCACGCTGTTTGCTCTATTCGTGGGTGCTGTCCTGCAATTGGCAGAGCCACAGCTGAGAAACCCTGGAGTACAAATAACTTTCCGATTCAATGGTAATATGTTCAACTTACAGCGCCTCCAGGCTAAAACTAAGGTGTCTACAGCCTCAGTCGTGGAACTTCAATATGCTGATGATGCTGCCGTCTGCTCAACTACAGAAGCTGGGCTGCAGAGAATAACCGATGCCTTTGCAGAAGCCTACAGACGTCTTAGTCTATCACTGAACTGCACTAAAACGGTGATTCTGTATCGGTCTCCCTCTGATACTACCTCTCCACCCGCTAATCAGCCTGTAATCACTGCTGACGGAACCACTCTCGAGGTAGTTTCACACTTTAAGTATCTTGGTAGCTATGTGGCAAGTGATGTTTCCCTTGATCGCAAGATAAACAACAGGATCAGCTCTGCCTGAGCAGCTTTTGGCAAGCTACGCAAGCGTGTTTTCGACAACCATGATCTTGAGTTGGAGACCAAGTACGAGTTTACCAAGCCATCATTATACCAATGCTTCTGTATGGCTCTGAAACGTGGACTACCTATCGTTACCAAGTGAAACAACTCAAGAAATTCAACCAAAGATATCTTCGAACAATCATGAATGTGAAATGGTATGATCGTGTCACCAACGCTGCAGTTCTTGACCGAGCATGCCTGACAAGTATTGAGGCTATGCTGCACCAAAATAGACTAAAATGGTACGGACATGTGGTGAGAATGGACGCGCACCGTCTTCCAAAACAACTTCTCTTCAGTCAACTCTCTATTGGATCACGTTGTGTTGGCGCTCCGAAAAAGAGGGACAAGGATGTCTTAAAAAAATCTTTAAAGACTGCAAGATTGATGACTGGGCTACAGCCCCAACAGATAGATTGTCTTGGCGGAGTACGGTTTGTGATGGCATCAAGACCTTTGAGATCAATAGATGGAAAGCTGAAGAGGAAAGACGGGCAAAGCGAAAAGCTGCTGAAGCCCTCAAACAGTCGGCAGCCTCCTAGTGAGATGTCCGTTATATTTCTCATGGACCGCCATGCTCGTGTCGAGCGGCAGTGAAGTAGACATGCGGCTCGTTCAGGAATGGTGTGGTATGTCTTTCTAAAGCGATCCGACTTACGTACTTCCCACAATTCCCGAAAAACATGGATTTGCATCCCTCCCTAGCAACCAGGCAGAACTCCATAGCAACCGCCTATTTATGCACAAGTAATCACCCACACCACCATAGCAACTGCCAAGCAACTCCTTAGCAACCACCAGGAATACCATAGCTACTACCTGGCAATGCCATAGCAACCACGAGGAGTACCATAGCAACAGCCTAGCAACGCTCTAGCAAAAGCCAAGAACACCATGAAACATGTCTTGCAATACTTTATCAACCACGGGGAACAACATAGCAACTGCCCAGCAACACCTTAGTAACCACCCAGAACACCATAACAACCGCCTAACAGTGCCCTAGCAACCACCCAAAACACCATAGCAACTGCCGAGCAACCACCAGGAAAACCATGGCAACAGCCTAGCAATGCCATAGCAACCACGCAGAACACCATAGCAACGACCTAGCAACCACCCAGAACACCATAGCAACCGCCAAGCAACGCCCTATCAACCACCTAGAACACCATGGCAACCACCTGACAACCACCCAGAACATCATAACAACCGCCTAGCAACCACCCGGAACACCATAGTAACAGCCTAGCAACCACCCAGAACACTGTAGTTACTGCCTAGCAACGCGCTACTAACCACCCAAAATACCATAGCAATGACCTACCAACCACCTGGAACACCATAGCAACTGCCTATCAGCACCAAGAACACTATAGCAATTGCCTAGCAATGCCTTAGCAATGACTCAGAACACCATAGCAACCACCTTCTTAATGTCTAAAAAATGCAGACAAAATATAGACAGAGAACAAATTAGACTATTGAGTAGTCCAAGCAGCATCTCAGGGCACCCCTGTGTCCCGACTTGCAGAGGCCAGGCCCACTCTCACAATTTCGGTGGGAATTTTCTAGTTATTATTAGTGTGCATTGAAAATGCTCACTATTGTTATCCGGGTCTTCTTATTATTATTATTATTTTTCTTCTAACACACTTAATGCGGCCTCAACCGTTTAACGCAGAAACTTCATTCAAACTGCGTTGCGTAGGTCTTACTTAGGACACCTGTGCAATGTATTTTTCATCTTTGAAACTTCTATACTTTTTGAGTTATTAATAAAATACTATACATTTTTCCTCCCATAGACTTAACATTGGCATTATGACATCACAATAGGACCATTAAGCAAATGAAATCTTGTGCCAGATGTTCTGACCACCTGCTGAAACTGTCAGTTTCTCAGGCTTTAAGACTACAATCTGGCTCTCTTGAGACTGCAGCTTCCTTACTGCTTTCCTTCCTCCTTGTCTTTTTTCTCTTTCCTTCTTTCTTTTTCCCTCCTATTTCTTTCCTTCATTCCTTCCTTTATTCGTTCCTTCTTTCCTACTTTACTTCCTTCTATCCTGCCTTTCATCCTTCCTTCCATTCTTCCTCCCTACCAATTTTCTTTCCTTCCTTCCTTAGTTTGTCTTTCCTTCCATCATGCTTTCTTTCCTTCCTTTCTTTCTTCCTTTCTTCTTCCTGCTTTCCCTCCCTCTTTCTTTCTTTCCTTTTTCTTTCCTTCCTTCTGTCTTTCCTTCTTTCTTTCATTTTTTCTTGCTGATTTCCTTCCCTTCTTTCCTTTCTTCCTTCTATCTTTACTTCCAACCTTCTTCTTCCCTTCTTGCTTTCCTTTCTTCCTTCCTTTCCTTCCTTCCTTACTTCCTACTTTCCTTCATTCCTCTGTTTCTTTCCATCCATCCTCTCCTTCTTTCCTTCGTTCTTTCCGGCCTTCATTTGCTTTCCTTCTTTTTTCCTACCTTCCTTCTCGCCTTACTTCCCTCATTAGTTCTTTCTTTCCGTCCTTCCTTGTTATTATTCCAAATTTTTTCGTAATCGCACGGCTCGCTACTACTCCCAGTTTTCACCCCAAACATTACACATCAACGCGCTAGCAACCACCAGAACAACATAACAACTGCCAAGCAACGCCCAAGCAACTACTCAGAACACCATAGCAACTGCCTAGCAACGCCCTAGAACCACTCAGAACACCATAGCAACGGCCTAGCAACGCCCTAGCAACCATGCAGAACACCAGAACAACCGCCAAGCAACACACTAGCAACCACCCAGAACGCCATTAGCAACCACCTAGCAATGCCCTAGCAACCACCCAGAACACCATAGCACCTGCCAATCAACTCCCTAGCAACCACCCAGAACACCATAGCAACCACCTAGCAATGCCCTAGCAATCACGCAGAACACCATAGCAACTGCCTAGCAACCACCCAGAACACCATAGCAACTGCTTAGCAATGCCCTAGCAACCACTCAGAACACCATTGCAACCGCCTAGCAACGCCCTAGCAACCACCTAGAACACAAAGCAACTGCCTAGCAACGCCCAAGCAACCACTCAGAACACCATAGCAACTGCCTAGCAATGCCCTTGTTACCACCCAAAACACCATAGCAACCACCTAGCAACCACCCAGAAGACCATATCAACTGCCTAGCAATGCCAAAGCAACCACCCAGAACACCCTAGCAACCACCTGGAACACCATAGCAACAACCAAGTCATACCAGGAGGAAAGGATGCACACGCACATGGAGAGACCGCATCATGTACGTGGGGAGCTCGAAGGTGATTCTCCCAGAATGCAAAGTTTCTCTTTCCTTTATGCAAAACCACCTCTTTGATTTAGGCGACATGGCCATAAACACACTGGAAGGGGGGTTGAATCTTGTTTTTGGGTTTCCATCATTTGGATGATGTTATAAAACAATTTAGCTGAGAGAGGTGACTAGCGTGATTACCCGAGTGAATTCTGGCCTATTTTTAGGAGTTACCCAAAGGGAATGAACCATAATTTCAATGGAAATGAAACCTACTCTACTCAACTCCCTGGATTCCCCAGAGAATAACAAGACCAAACATGATAGGAATATGTACTAATATGATGCAGTGGTCATGGAAAAGCCTTAAGATGAATTATTATATAGTTTAATTGGGTTAAAAGTATATAAGTGATTTCTACACAGAATATTGAACATATAAGCATATTATGAAGTTCCTCGAGACTTAGATTATTTTAAATAGATTAATATAACTGGATTTTACTGCCCTTATTCTTAAGTTAATATGACTCCCACAGGGCATTGTGGCAGCCAGAGCTTTGCACCTACCCCCAGTAGAGAGTAAAACTAGGGACACTTACAGGCTATTTGGCCTGGCTCTGGGCCGAGCTTATCAGCCATTTGTCACTTTTATTTCCAGATTCTACAATTGGGTACATTTATGATAGTTTGACTTCATAAGGAAGTTGCAGGTTACAAGTACTTTTCTCTGCTTTTGCTACATAGACTTCAATAAAGCATCTGTTCAAGGAGATCTATTGTCCTGAAGGTTTTTCCTGCCAATCCTAAGAGAGGACAATACCTCCTCTTGTGAAGGGGCTATTGAAGTCCACCCAGAGTGCTGCCTTCGAGTCAGCCCCAATGCGGGCTTTCCAACTCACTGCTGTAGAGCAACTGCAGGAGCAATGGAAAAGGGAGACTGCTTTCTCAGATACAGCACCAAACACAGTGATTCTTGCGGCGGCCTTTGACCCGAGATTTAGGAAACTGAAGGTTCTTTCAGCTGATGAAGTCCTACATGTTCAAACTAAAGTGCAAACAATGGCACTTGAAGAGAGAAGGGAGATGAATGTGCACCAGCATGGCAGTTGCAGTGTCACCTCCACCGATACTACAGCTACTGAATCAACACCTGCCACTCTACTTGATGTACTCCTTGGTTCCGATGGTGAAGAAGAGGGCAGACAAAGCGAAGTGGAGGATGTCCACACCCAAGTGACAAACGAAGTCCTCGCATACTTTGGAGAAAGGAACCTTGCCAAGGACGAAAACCCATTACTGTGGTGGAAGGCTAACAGTGACAGATACCCCATGTTGGCCAGGCTGGCCAAGTCCTACATGTGCATCCCTGGCACCTCAACACCATCTGAGCGGCTGTTTTATGCAGCAGGCAACATAGCTTCCAAGAGGAGAGCCAGCCTTAGCCAGGAGCATGTAGACATGCTAACATTTTTGCATTGCAATTCAAAGTTCATGAAGAAAGAAAGTGAGAGTGAGAGTGTATGTCTGTGAGTGTGTGTCTGTGTGTGACAGTGCCACTCAAGATCACTTTTACTTAGCAAGTGTTGAGAACAAGTTTGAATGTAAAAAAAAATCCTGTTTTGTGATTTGTATTTTTCTTTATTATTTATCATTTATTTATTGTTCTGACTGCTCGGGTCCCTTTTAAACAACAAAAAATACCTCTTTTTGTGCACTTTACTTTTAAAAAAAGCCTACATTTGGCAGATACTGCATAGCATACATTTGTATGTTTTTTTGTGTTGGTCCATGGCCATGTTTTTGAATAAAGGGATGGAAATTAAAAAATGCTTTCTTTTAAATCAGATTCATCGATTAATCAAAGAAATAATCGACCGATTAATCGATTATTTAAATAATCGTTAGTTGCAGCCCTACACACAGATGCAACAATATACAAAAAGGGCAAACCAAAATCGATAGTCGGGCAATCCAGTCAGAAAGATAATATTACAATGAGTCGAGGCGAAAACCGTTGCACAGGAAACAAGGAAGTATGACGATCTGACATGGAACTGAATGTGAAGACACATTATATACACATCCGGGGTGAACACATGACAAGGGAGCACAGGGGCGATCAATGAAACAATAATCAGGATTGACACGAGGGATTATCTAATTACATGAATCTGGCGAATGCCAAAACGCAGACAGGGATAACGAGACATTCCTATGAACGAATAAACAGCTCCGGTTAAGGAGTACTACGTGCACAGATACCAGGAGCAGGAAAGTAATTAAACACTTGCGAGAGATTCTTGCTGAACATAGGGAGAGGACCGTGGAAAGCAAAGGGGCGGAGAATACAACAGGGCGATTGCGAAGAGGGAATTAGTCTATTAGTAGCGGTGCAGCTTTACAACTTAAAACTAGAGTGTTCATTAGTAATTTAGTAATCGAATATATACATGGTTAGTTGTGTTAGTAGACTATAATACGAAATACAAATGTTAGTCTTGTTAATCATTAGAACAGAAGGTTGAAGGAAGAAAACGAAATATGAAGGAATTTCTTTAAACACCGGACTTCATTTAAATCACCCGAAGTCAGTGAGCACGCAGACAGGGAAGACGGACTAAACCAACTAGATCACAAGACAGGGGAGACAAGTGCAGTGGAACTGAAACATGGAATGAACCAAAAACCTGAATATTACAAAAACCAAAGAGAATAAATAAAAGACAATAATCATGAACACAAAACCAGCACATAAAACATGATCAAAACCCAGAATCATAACATTTGCATTCCCTTACAAAAGTTATGCATTTCCTCGCAATCCTTTTGCATTCCATTTCATTAAGCAATAGCATACTCTTGCTGTAGCCAGTCACACGCTCTTCCCATAGTCACAGCATAGATCACCTGATTGAGTTTTACTTTGAACTTGGCATCAAATATTCAGATATAGTTTTTCTGCTTAATGAATAACATAGATATGAATATCATCAGTGAATGCAAACTGAAATGAATTCTTAGACAAAGAAGCCTGTCTAAAAGAAAGCATTACAGTAATCTCCAAGATACCAGCAGTTTTATTCATGGTCAGGTACTGCACTCTGGACAACTACACAGATATAGATAGATGTATTCTAAATGCAGGGCTTATGGTCTACAGGTGAGGGAGGAGGATGTCTGCTTAATTCTCAAAGAAATCGATCCCAGTGGGGCTCCTCAGCAAAACCTCATTTTATTATTTATGGAGACACGATAGCGCAGTGGTTAAGTAGACTTGACTTGGAATCAGAAGGTCCTGAGTTCAGGCCCTGGCCACGGCCTTTGCGGTGTGTACTTTGGCAAAACACTTTATTCCTACACTCCATGCCTCACTCCACTCAGGTGTATAAATGGATTAGAGCTTGACTAAGAGCTTGGGGAGCACCAGCGATGGACTGGCATCCCTCCAGGGGGGTAGTAATACTCCTCGGTGCTTCATGCCATAGAAACTGCGGTTAAGCGCCGTCCTCATGGGCCACTCTGAATAGGGTTACTAACTAAACTAATTTTATTTGGCATATTGAGGCTTGATAAACTCAAACCATGTGGCATTTGTGTTAATGGCTGCATCGATGGCTTTTCTCGTAAAATGATCTCGTAAAATGAACGTGTACAGGACCAGCAGTGACCAAAAGGTAATAGGAGGTTCTATACTGAAGCTGTGCAGGTTCTGAAAGGATGTCCACAAGTAATGAGAGGGGACTTCGGCACAGAAAATGGATGTGCTGTACTTTCAATGTCTTCCTTGGCCAAACCAAGGCGAGAATATTGAAAGCTATTTAGAGGGGGCAAGCACAGCCAATCAGAGGATAGAATCCTGGTGGGGATGTCTGTCTAAGGAGTGCATGCAGTTCTGGATTGCGTTACTGACTGACCTCAAGGGTTACGGTCTGTTTGACAGCGTTTTTGTACGAAAGCCTTGTGCAGTTCTGTTGTATGGGACAAATTCAGATGAGACTGTCATTTCACAGACTGATTGGTGAAGCATTACTGCTTTTGGTTAATGATCAATCATGTGTTTTGTTGTTCTAGTTGGTGACAATAAAAAAGGATGATAAAACTGATGATGAAAATGTGCACTTTATTCTTCAAGGATGAGTTGGCTGACTGTGCACAGGTTTATTCTACACACACCATCAGGCCATCGAGCAGCATCAATGTGCCAAGTGGCAGGCCTGGTATCATGTATGCACTACCTGAGCTCTATGGTACCAGATATTCTCTCTCACCTGCGAATGACGGTGATCTTGAAATGTGCAGAGCTGCACCTTTCGCAGAAGCATTCCATGTCACCAAGATGTGTATGACGTGTAACATTATTGTGGATGAATCACACTCTGCTATTACAAGTGACCCAAATGAGGCAGTGCACTTATATATGCGTCTATTTACAATACTGGGTAACAAAAGTGTGAGACAAACATGAAAATTTCACGATCATGCAAGGAACAAAAAACCAACTTAATTTGATCACTGGTATGAGACTGGCATAACCTGACACGCCAGACGGACTGTTCCATATATCCGTAACGGAAATATTTCACAAGTCCATCTGGGAAAGAGCCGTTCAACAAAGTTTTCAGAGGAGGAACCTTCAAAAAAATCTGCGGCTGCTGATTGGACGATGGTTCTTCTCGTCATACTCATCACCGACTAATCCACTTTAAGCCACAGTACGACATAGTAGATGTGCACCGAGAAGTAATTGAAACAAACTGGAGCTTAACAGCTGTGATAATGGCATAACACAAATTTTGCCATTTTTATAAAGTAAATTTGAGAATCAAGGGGACGCTGACAAGTACAAAGAAAATATTTGAATCAAACAAGGCACTTAAAGAGCAAACGGTTTCAGAATGATTGCAAGGACTGGGCTTAACTTTAGAAATGACAACTCGAGATCCATCCGGATTAGTCGGGCCTCTCACAGACTCAACAGGTTTAAGTCTTTATTAACAGTACGAATGGAGTCAAATCAAAACGCTTGTTTAACAATACATATGCCGTACTTTTCGGCGTTAAAAATTACAGACTGGCAAGCAATATCATCCTTGATACATGGGCAGATGTGGGATGTTGTGACACAATCGGCACTAAACAGTACACAATACAAGCAGCTAGACCCCGTTGTTACCTGTTAGCTTGAACTACGTTTCAGTCCTTAGACTATCATCTTACATTAAATTGTACCACACAGATGTACCACTTACCACGAATATGTGACATGAACCTCGTCGACGACAATTCCCACCACGTTCTCCTGTTAAACTTCTGAGGAGAGAAGATTTCTCCAGGTATCGTTGAGTAACCATGACTCCGGGCTACCACAGAGTAACTGGCATTGTCTATGGAGGATTTCCACATTCTCCAATAGTTTCCCAGCTTCTCTGATTTGATCGTCCATGAGGGCAACCAGGGGAGGCAACATTATCACAATGGGGTTTAGTCCTTACCATCTTTTTCACGACCAGAGAAGCCAGCTGGTAGATCAAACTCTTACTGAAACCGGTCAGGAGAAGAGCAAAAACATTGTTTCCCGTCAGAAAAGCTTTTGGTGACGCTCTTTGCTCCTCTTTTCATGAAGAAATAGAGTCTATTTCTGATAAAAATGCTGACATTGACCCATCCACAGGAACCACTTCGCACGCGCCATTGGATTCAAACATAAAGTCGCCTCCTGATGATGTCATGTCTGCATCTCCCGCCTCTCTTTCTGCTGATTGGGCTGTATAACATTTAGCCGATAAATTGTTGGACGACGGTAGTTGGCAAGACGGACCTGCAGGATTTCAGACAATGAATCAGGCAGGGCCGTCTGCTCTGCAAGGCTAAGACTAGCATATAATAGCTAGAAGATAGTCTATCTACAGCAAGTATGAGAAAATGGCACCAGAATACAGCATCCCATGGATGTATTCCAAAGGGAAATTCTTTGAAATTGATATTTAAAAATTTTCATTTCAATGCTCAAATTCGACTTTTAATACTGTTGTTCTATAGGCTACATTATATTTATAGTACCATTTTATACATTACATAATTGGTATGGAATCTGCGCAGGCTCATTCTATATACTGCGTCTGTGTCTGTTATTAAATCTCAGAATGAAATTGGTGCATTTTGTGAGGTTAGCAGTGTTGTATGGAATCAAATTAGAGCCAAAAGTTTTGTGCATGTGCAAAAAAGCTTTTAACTTGTAGAAATAGTTTGTGCTTGTGTAAAAAAGTTTTGAGCTTGTGAAATAGTTTTGTGCATGTGCAAAAATGTTTTGAGCTCGAAAAATAGTTTTGGCGTGTGTAAAAAAACTTGTGTGTGCAAAAAAGTTGAGCTTGTGAAATAGTTTTGTGCATGTGTGAAAATTTCCTACCTTCCTGTGTGACAGTGAAGTTGCTGATACGCTCAAATTTCCTACCTTCGCGTACAACACTTTTTTTTGCATGCACAAATCAGATTTACGAACCTTGAGTTACAAAACATGGCCCTATTTTTACTCCTGTGGGTAGACTAGCCAATCATCACGTTGTCCATTTAATTGCTGATCATAATGTTACCCACCGTCAACATTTCCCTTAATTAGCGACAGCAGGGTGGGGAGATGGCTGCAATATAATCCTGGGGGAGAAATGTACTAAGTGATAGCATGCATGGATGATAATGCTGCTAGAACTAGCTCTCAAATTGAACTGTCTGTTTGCTCTTTAGGTAAAGGAAGCGGGTAATCAATGGTGAAAGAAGTTGTGTGAGTGCGATGGCATTCAAAGTGACCAAAGCTGTAGGGCTTCTCCAATAGGCATTACTGCTTCCATAGGTTCACTAGCTAGCGAGCTGTACCTCAGCGATTGCTTTAAAACTTACTAGCATTACTACACTTGGGTTGCACAACACTGCCGGGAAACCACGGATGAGATGATGCATATTACAGCTAGCAAAGTTTGTGAGGTTGGGGCAGAAACCAAATCATATAATTTTATTGTGATGATCATTTACAAAGATTTTCCTTAGTTAATGTTAGCTAGCATACTAGCTACCTATGTGGCTATCCCCACAGAGCAGCTTAACTCGATGGCTCACATTGCATAGCAGCCTATTAGCCATCATGACATTATCAGTTAGCCCCCGTGCGTACATACGCAACCCAGAAGCTGATTGGTTGTTATGCAAATGAGGGACATTCTTTCAGTTTGCGCCCCTAATGAGTGACATCCTAGCTGAAGACCCGCCTTGATGAGACAGACTGCATTTTAATTTTCATAGTGTCCCAAAAAGGGCGTGGTGACATGTATCTGAAAATGCAATGGACTGGGAGGCGCTGTTTCCCTTACTGCATTTGAATATTTAAATATATATATATTTAATATAATAAGTCTTTGAAAATGAAATGTCCAATGCCATCATCATTATCATATCATTATTATTTCCAAGTGATTATAAAACAGCATTTTCATTTCCATGTTGACCATTAAGAGCGTGATGACATGAATGTCATTGCAATGTAAATGCAATAGACTGGGAGGGCTGTTTGGCTTATTGCATTTGAATATTGTCCATAGTAGAGCAGGTTAAGTCTTTGCAAATTAAATGTTGAATGCTGTTTTCAATTTCAAATAGTCAGAAAAATGCATTTGCATTTTCATGTTGACCCAAAAAGACCCTGGAGACATGTCAATGTAAATCCAAAAGGCTGGGGGTGCTGTTTTGCTTTTTGCATTTGAATATTGTCCACTGGGTTACGGGGCATGACTTTGAAAATTAAATGTAAAACAGCTTTTCATTATCATTTGAATATAGTCATAGATTTCCCATGTGTGTATGTGAAAATGAAAGTGATAATTGGATTAATACATTTTCAATTTAATATTGTCTCAAATAACTCATTAATAAGTGGAAAATTAAAATGCTTTAGTGGTATCAAATTTTCATTTTGTCCACAATTGGCTTCCATATGTGGGCCTGAGGATCAAGGCTATTCAGAATTACTTTTCAGCCTTGTCCCTTGCATGCAGAGATTTGTTTGGATTCTCTGAAACTCTGCATGACATGCACCGTAGATTATGAATAACTCAAATTCTTTGCAATTTTACAGTGAGAGACTTCAGAATTTCATTCTGAAATTGTCGAACAATTTTCCCACGTAGTCTTTATGAAATACTCAGCCTTTCAGGGATGCTCTTTTCCCATCCAATCATGTTATGGACCCGTTTCTGATTAATCTAACTACAGTAGGAGTGAGATGCTTCACAAAGTGTATTCCTTCAGCAGCATTCAACTTCTACAGTCTTTTATTGCCCCATCCCAACTTCTTTAAAATGTGTTGCTGGCATAAAATAAAAAATGAGCTGCTATTTCACTACAAAAAATAAACTATAGCGCACTCATGGCCTCGCAGCTCCCGCCATACTATAATGTCAAAGTTTTTGTTGACGGATGCACGTACGCACGCACGCACATAGCCAGATACCATTACTCCTGCACCGCTTAGGCGGCAGGAGATAAATATTGCATTTCAATATCGGTTATGTTTTCTTTGTAATATTTTCAATTAAATACTGAGCTTAAAGGGGACCTATTACACTGTATTATTTTCTTTAAAACATGTCCAAATGAGTCTTTAAACTATTGTTATGAATTCAGCTACCAAAAAAAAAAAAAAAAAGAAAATAGATCCAGACCTGGGGAGACCCCTCCTCTCACGCACTCTGAGCCGTTTTGAAATGGGCGGGAGGCTATATAAATGAGGCACTGCTCTGATTAGCTGCCTCATTCGATTCTGGGGGAGGGCGCAGACCCGAAAAACCAGGAAGCCAAGATGGCAGGTATTTCAGGACAACTTCCGGCAGCATCTATTGCTGGAAGACTGTACATGTTTTATCCCGAATTTGACCATGAACGGAAAGAGGATGCTATTGAAATGTTGCAGCAATGTTTAGCAGGATATCAATGAGTGGTAAGTTGAAGTTTTAGTTTTTTGCTCATATTGTCTCGTGTTGCATGCATGTGGTTGTTGCTCTATTACATTGTCATGTTATATACCCACTTATCCAGAAGAAACTTTACCAAAAGCTCCTGATGACCATTACTACCAAAAAGAAACAATTCTGACACCAAGCTATTGAATGAGCTTGCAGCAAAAACACACAAACTGTGTAAGCATTGCTTATGTGGAGCTTGCGAATTAATAAGTTGTACCGGAAAGAATTCCGCATCCAATCTACAATTTTTTCGGATTCGGCTTTTTAAAGGTAGAATTCTGCACGGCAATGCAGAAAAATCGTTTGTAATACCAGACACGTTATTGGTTGTGGGTTTCGCGATTGCTTTCACCGCGGAGGCATCACAGAGCTAGCCCAGATATTGGTGAAGTATCCGGCTGACCCTGGTCATGGATAAGTAAAAAGATCGTTTCACAGCTGCTGTAAAGAAACCCAAACACGTACCCCAAGCTCTGCAAAGCCCACGTCTGGTCTAACTACAACCTTAATATCAGCCCAACTTTGCAGTCACATACAACGCCACTCCTTTTAGCTTTAACTGTTGTGGCTTTGGTTAGGTCAAGTTATGATAAACTATCACCTTGATGCTAACTAAAATAACACAAGCATACCAATCAGAAGTACTGCCTATAAGTTAACCAGGGGCATTTTTAAGTGGCACAGCATGCAAACTGTAATATGCTGTGTCGTAACTGAGCATTTATGACAATAAACATAATCCTGCAATACAATTTTTACCGGCAGTAAGTTCCATTACCATGAACAGTTGTACCAAGCATCCAAATTACAAACGAGTATATAAAGTAAACTTCAAATGAGGTTTATGTTCACACACTTTCTGTTGAATATCCCCTGATATTACTCTCACATATTTAGGACACAAACATCTTCGAAAAGGAATTTTTCCATCGGCTTCCTCTGAGAGGTGTTTTATACTGAAGGAGGGCAGAGCGGTGTTTCTGGCCATGCACAGTGTTGGCCCTGCCTGTCCCACTGAACACGGAGCGGCCTGTCCATATTTGGAAGTCTGGGGCATTGGGACGTCACATTACCTCCCCGACTAAAAAAACCCCGGAAAACAACACGTGAAAAAGCCTGGAAAAAAATGGAAACCACCCACAAGGATGACTGCAAGATTCATGAAACACAATAATTGAGGATTTGGCATCGTCAAACATGAATATTTCACATTTTTACATTATTTATATGTAAGAAAAGATTGAAAAGCATAATAATAGGTCCCCTTTAAATGGCTTGCAAATCATCACATCCTGTTATTTTTACATTTTACTTAGCATCCCAACTTTTTTGGGAAATAGGGTTTTCGATTTTTGAAAGCAAATTGATAAGAGCCTTCCATTGGATAATTACTGAAGTAATCTATTTTAAGTGATGAAAAAGTGTGATGTTCAGGTTGCTGTGCACTATATGTTACATACAAGCAGAATTTTCCTCCTAAATTTAGCTGTCTAGTAAATTAAGATTATGATTCACTGCACACCACCCAGCAGCAAATTAGTCAGCTAGCTAACTCAGCAGTATTAAATTCTTATCAGTGTACCGTGAGTTAGGTTCTGTCTAACTGTAGATCGCTTGATAACTTAAATGCGGCACAAAATCACAAATTTCCTCTCAAAACTCGACTAGGTTAAAAAGCAGGTATATCGGTTTTGACAATTGCATATGAGGTTTCCTTGTGTGCCACCAACCATGACAAGGCAAAATAGTTAAATAGCTAACCTAAAAGACAATGCGTTTCTATTGAGTTGACGCTCAAGAAATTGAGCAATGGCGAAAAGTAAAAATCTGACGCGTGTCACAGTGGGCTTTGCTCCATTGAAATTAATGTTACCATTTTTTTGACACGCATCTCACGGTTATTCACAATAAATGAAATATGTGACAATAATGGTAAACCGAAGCAGAGTTCATGTTTGCATGACAAGTACGCAGACAAACTCGCCAGCTAAGCCAACAATACAAAATAATACTTAGCCTGCCATGCAGGTACAATTAGCTGTCAGGATGTAGTTCTCTTTTTATTTATTCTTTTTATTATAACCCATGCGTCATACACGGCGGTTTTATGCCCCTGTGTTTGACCTCTGATTTCGAGACACAAAACTCAAAGTCTGTCGTTGTATTTAACATTCTGCTTACGTCCGCAGATAACGCAGTCATAAGCATCCAGTGACTAGTATGCTCGTAGTTCCTCCCTAGTGTACATGGTAAGTTTCTCAATCAAATGGATATATACATCAGGCCACGGAATACTGAGCCACTAAGTAACGTCATCTGCCCACTCACTGATACCATACGGATCTGGAAATTGGTTGCTATTTGTCAAAGTTCATTTGTTTAGGTAGAATTCGCTTTGATGGCTAATGCCCTTGCATAGCTTGACAAGCTATTATGGTCCGCCATACTTCCGTTGCCAAGCTGGGTGCGCAGCCTGCTTTGTTTGCAAACAGTAAATGAATCTATATCTCAGCTGTACTTTGGCCTAGATATGCCAAAATTTAATCACCTGTTCTTTGACTTAATACCCACCTTCTCTGAAAATTTCATCAAAATCGGTGCATTACTTTTTGAGTTATCTTGCTAACAAACAAACAAACAAACGCTGCCTAAAACATAACCTCCTTGGCGGAGGTGATTAGCCGGTAACTTAAATGTTAAAACTCATAACACACTTGTTTTTACCAATTTGGTAGTCATTCTAATGAAGTGCTGTTGTGAGAATTTTCACCACATTTTAGTTAATATGCACTCAATATTTACCCGTTTGTGACTATTGTGAATAAAAATAGTGAAAACAGTAAAATGTATCCTTAATTTAAGGAACAGTGTAGAAATGAAAGTGCAGATCCACCTTACTTGACCGCAGCACAGTTTGTATGAATGTAGGCACTGCCTTGACATTTATCTGGATCTCTGTCTCACTGAAAATTACACTGCTTACACAGTGTTCTCATGTTTAGTCATGAAATTGTAGTCTTTCAATGGTACATTAATTACATAGGATTTACAATATCATAGGCTATACGTTTAGTGAAAAAAAATTTGGACACTGCTGAGTGAAGGAAATTTCAGTATCCTGAATAATTCTCCCACCTCACCTCAACCACAGCTCACCTTGATATTTCAAGGTTTCAAGTCATTTTCTTAATTTTTAATTAAATAGTTATGGTCTGATAGTTTGACGACATGGTTTCAGCTTCATGTTTTTGAATGTTATTGCATTTCCGTTGGAGTTGCTCATGCTCAGTTGTAAAATTGAAAATCAGTTGCATTGTCTACACTTTTTTTAATTAAAGTATTTGAAAAAGGTATGACTGGATATACCTTATCGTAAATGTGACTGTGTGCATGAAGGTTGGACAAATACGTGGCCCCTCTGTGAGAAATATAGCCCCTTGATGGCCCCTTATTTAGAAAAATCCTTGATCCGCCACTGGTGTAGGAGGAGTTAGTCTGCCAAATTTAAGCGGAAGAAGAAAAAGGAGGAGTAGTAGTAGTAAGGGAGTAAAATGTGCTGCTTCTGCTGAGGCAAACACACAATAAAAGAACAAGAGGCTTTGGGTGGTTTTATTTTAGCAAATACCGCACTTGCCACACTGTAAGTCTGCTCACTGGCAGCCATTCTGAACTAACTAATTAATCTGTTATAGCAAGGAGGCTTGAAAAATATTTGCCAGATCTCATCCACCTTGACCAAACTGGTTTTAGTAAGCAGAGACAAATGCAGGATAACATTCGGAGAACATTACATTTAATACAGCATGTCATTGAGAATAAGATTGAATCAGCCCTGATTAGTTTAGATGCGCAAAAAGCTTCTGGTGTAGTTAGCTGGAAATTTCTATCTAAAGTTTTATATAAATTTGATTTCCAAGAGGACTTTACAAAATTGATTTAACCATTATATGACAAACCAATGGTCAGATTAAAGTGAATGGTGACCTTACCGCACCCTTCACCTTACGGAGGGGGTGTAAACAAGGTTGCATCATCTCTCCCCTCTTATTTACTATCTTTAGGGAACCTTTAGGTCAGTGGATTCATCAGAATCAGGATATAAAAGGATCTCAGTTTTCGGGAGGGAACAAAAACTGACATTATTCACGGATGATATCCTGATATATTTGAAACAACCCACCCAATCTCTACCCAAATTGATGAGTTGCCCAGAGGAATACGGCTCTATGTCTGGCTATAAATTTAATATATCAAAAACACAAGTCCTGGCATTTAATTACAAACCTACCAAGGATATTTTCCAAAAATATTGGCTAAAATGGGATGCCAATTCAATAAAGTATTTGTGCGTATACTTACCAAAAAACCTGGGAAGCTAATACAACATAAATTTTGGACTCTTAACTCAAAATGAAAGGAGGATATAAAGAGATAGAATGTTTTCCTGATTAAGTTCAAGAGTTGAATCAGTTAAAATGAATAACCTGCCAGGACTATTATATCTTTTTCAAGCATTGCCTGTGGTAGTGACAACCCAGCAGTTCGTGGAATGGAACAAACTCATTTGTAGGTTTATATGGAATGGATGAAAGCCGAGAACTAAATCTAAAACCTCAGAACTCAAAAAAGAGTTGGTCGATTGGGGCTGAGTGGAAGGAGTTAGAGCGGGCAATGGCTGATAGGATCCCAATACAAGCAAATGTTTCTGATGAAACGCTAGTCAAATATCTCTTGGACAGAGCAAATCGATTTATTAACTTGTCCTTCAAGATTTAGAAAGAAACTAAAACTTTGTAATATACAGAAAATGGCAAAATTATAAAGATGGTGAGCCTTTGATAGTGATTTCCCCCCGAATTTGAGTGATAACAGATTTGGTTTATTGGCAGGAAAAAGTATTACAGCTTATTTTAATTTGGTACACAAGGGGGCACTAAAGAGCTTTCCGAATGTGAGGGAAGAGCCTAAACTGGAACCGCAATACTTTTATTCATTCCTCCAAATGCGGCAGGACTTTAAAATAATTACAAAAGGCATGGAATTAAAAATTTATAAAATGGAATACTGAAAATTTTTAAGTCAGCTTACAAATCCAATTCCAATACTAAAATTATTTCTAGGATTTATCATGGTTTTTTAAACACAAAATCAGAAGAGGTACTGTATATTTAGGAGAAAAGGGTCCTCTCTGAGGAGGAGTGGGATATGATCTGGTAAGTACAGTGAAAAACCACATGTTCTCAGATTTGGGGGGAATTTTGCTGGAAGGTCCTTGTTTGATTCTTCATTACCCCCATGCAAACGCGGCACAGAACTGGCCACTCAGATTGCTGGAGACAATTCCAGGCTGACAGTGCGTATCACTGTCATATATTTTGGTCCTGTCCTGTACTAGCTGCCTATTGGAAAAACATTCACCAGACACTAGAGGAGGTATTCAGAACTACCTTCCCTTTTAGATTTGATGTTATGTTATGTGTTATGTTATGTCTATACTCATGCAATATCTCACAAAAGCTATGCTACAAAAATGGGGCCGTTATGATAATCCTGCTGGCTGCATGTACAAAACCCAAAGCCAGTAAGTTGGCACGTTATGTAAATCGTAGATAAAAACAGAATACAATGATTTGCCAATGCTTTTCAACTTATATTCAATTGAATACACTGCAAAGACAAGATGTTTAATGTTCAAATTGAGAAACTTAATTATTTTTTTTGCAAATAATCATTAACTTAGAATTTAAAGGCAGCAACACACTGCAAAAAAGTTGGCACAGGGGCTTTTTTACGACTGTGTTACATCGACTTTCCTTTTAACGACACTCAGTATACGTTTGGGAACTGAAGAGACAAATTTTTGAAGCTTTTCAGGTGGAACTCTTTCCCATTCTTGCTTGATGTACAGCTTAAGTTGCTCAACAGTCCGGGGTCTCCGTTGACGTATTTTACGCTTCATAATGCGCCACACATTTTCAATGGGAGACAGGCCTGAACTACAGGCAGGCCAGTCTTGTACCCGCACTCTTTTACTACGGAGCCATGCCGTTGTAACACGTGCAGAATGTGGCTTGGCATTGCCTTGCTGAAATAAGCAGGGGCGTCCATGTAAAAGACGTTGCTTGAATGGCAACATATGTTGCTCCAAAACCTGTATGTACCTTTCAGCATTAATGGTGCCTTCACATATGTGTAAGTTGCCCATGCCTTGGGCACTAATACACCCCCATACCATCACAGATGCTGGCTTTAGAACTTTGCGCCTATAACAGTCCGGATGGTCCTTTTCCTCTTTGGTCCGGAGGACTCGACGTCCACAGTTTCCAAAAACAATTTGAAATGTGGACTCATCAGACCACAGAACACTTTTCCACTTTGCATCAGTCCATCTTAGATGACCTTAGGCCCAGCGAAGCCGGCGGCGTTTCTGGGTGCTGTTGATAAATGGCTTTTGCTTTGCATTGCAGAGTTTTAACTTGCACTTGCAGATTTAGCGACGAACTATAGTTACTGACAGTGGTTTTCTGAAGTGTTCCTGAGCCCATGTGGTGATGTCCTTTACACACTGCTGTCGGTTTTTGATGCAGTACCGCCTGAGGGATCGAAGGTCATGAGCATTCAATGTTGGTTTTCAGCCTTGTCGCTTAGGTGCAGTGATTTCTCCAGATTCTCTGAACCTTTTGAGGATATTACGGACCGTAGATGATGAAATCCCTAAATTTCTTGCAATAGCTTGTTGAGGAATGTTGTTTTTAAACTGTTCGACAATTAGCTCAGACATTTGTTCACTAAGTGGTGACCCTCGCCCCATCCTTGTTTGTGAATGACTGAGCATTTCAGGGAAGCTGCTTTTAGACCCAATCATGGCACCTACCTGTTCCCAATTAGCCCGTTCACCTGTGGGATGTTCCAAATAAGTGTTTGATGAGCATTCCTCAACTCTCTCAGTTTTTTTTGCCACTTGTACCAGCTTTTTTGAAACATGTTGCAGGCATCAAATTCCAAATGAGCTAATAATTGCAAAAAATTACAAAGTTTACCTGTTCGAACATTAAGTAACTTGTCTTTGCAGTGTATTCAACTGAATATAAGTTGAAAAGAATTTGCAAATCATTGTATTCTGTTTTTATTTACGATTTACACAACGAGCCAACTTCACTGGTTTTGGGTTTTGTAATAAAGCTATAACTTGTTAGTTCATGAGGCCCCAAACTCCTTTAATTAAGGGCTGGATAGACAAAGTTCATCAAATTTACATAATGGATACATTAACATATTCTCTCAGAATACAAGATAAATATTTCAGTCAATGGTCAAGGTGGATTAACTTTATCAGGCCCCTCAGACAAGACTTTGTGTGAAACATAAAGACACACTGAATATTTTTGTTGTTGTTCATGTTCCTGTTATTTGGTTTTGTGTCGTTCAGAGTAAAAGTTGGTGCCAGAAGTTGATGCCTATGGAGTGTAACTGATGGGGAAGGACACTGAAAATCTGCCATTGTGTTCTGTTATGTACGGATACCAAGGTTAGGACAAGGACTTGTTTGGCTTACCTGTAAATTAAGAACAAGACGAGACCAGACAACCAGCAGAGGTCGCCAAAGCGTCAATTCAATTGTAGAGGAGCATTGGGGCAGGGGGAGGTAACACCAAATAAATAACTGACTGTTTTTCTCATGGACTGACAGATGTTTGTTGAATCTTCCTAATCAAAGTAATATTCTGTCATTGTATGAGTCAAAAAGTTGTCAAGCAAGAAGGTGATTAAAATGTTGCAAACACACACAGTATCTCTGTCACAGGAAGACCAAACCACTTTAAACCACCTACAGCGATGCATGAAGAATGCTGAACAGCGAAAGTCCTACACTCACCAGAAATCAGAGTAGCCTTCACTGCAGACTGGTTTGGCACGAAGGCCTGTTGCTCACACATATGGAGCCATGTTAGAGATTCCTTTCACATATAGCTCCTAATTTATCATTATATTATTATGATATGATATGATTTATTTGTGTTTTTATTTAATTCTAAAACCTCCTGAATTGAGAAACATGGTACACGCTATAAATCACACTAAAAACATTAAAAGCCAGCATTAAAACAATGACTAAAAGGATTACAATGCAGAATGGTTTACTATAGTTATCACAGCACAATAATTAAACTAGACTTTGGTGAGCAGTCTAACTAGGTTATAACTTAAAGATAACTTGTTTGAAAATGATAAATGATGAATAAGAGATCTGATTGAGTCTACAACCCCGTCATTACTCGGGAGTCTATGAGATCTCACCCTCGTAACAGACAAAGCAAGCGAAGTAGGCGAGAAACCATAATCAATTATTTGCCCCAGTAGAGTATCTTTATGGAATGTGCCTGTTCGGTAATACTGACTAATAAAATATGAGGACAGATCTCTCGCCGGGGAGTCAACTTTAAAAATACACTGCCACAGACTGACACACATGTCTTGAACAGTAACTGTAACAGGACAAATATCAATCGCCTGTAGTAACTTCGTATGATGAGAACATTTGCTCAGCCCCAGAGCACCTTTAATCAGACAACCTTTTAGTGACTCCGCCTTAGCAATACAATTGTCTGGGGTAGGTATACAGTCCAGCCCATATACTAGAGAAGAGCGACAAATCGTATCCCAGAGGTAACATTTAATATCCACTGGCATACCTGTACTTTGCATGCCAGAACTAGCCAGAGAGAAAAAGCTCCGGCGACATTTACTTAATCTGCTTTCAATATGACAAGCTGGACTAACATTTTTATGAAATATCATACCAAGTACAACACCCAAAACCAGTGAAGTTGGCACGCTGTGTAAATCGTAAATAAAAACAGAATACAATGATTTGCAAATCCTTTTCAACCTATATTCAATTGAATAAACTGCAAAGACAAGTTACTTAATATTCAAACAGGTAACCTTTGTAATTTTTTGCAAATATTAGCTCATTTGGAATTTGATGCCTGCAACATGTTTCAAAAAAGCTGGCACAAGTGGCAAAAAAGTCTGGGACAGTTGAGGAATGCTCATCAAACACTTATTTGGAACATCCCACAGGTGAACGGGCTAATTGGGAACAGGTGGGTGCCATGATTGGGTATAAAAGCAGCTTCCCTGAAATGCTCAGTCATTCACAAACAAGGATGGGGCGAGGGTCACCACTTAGTGAATATAAATAAGTAGGCTAAATGTATGTGGGACGGGGTTCTTGTTAGAAAATGAATTGCTACCATGTGCCCAGCTAGTTCAGTGTAAAATGACTTCATGAATTCATCGACATAAAATGTGTTGTGTTTGGCTCTCCAAGTACTCTGGTTTTGTTCCTATCCCCTTTGTGCAGAAGCCAAATCTGGCTATTAACGTATGTGTTAGCTTTAGAATTCAATATTGCAGCTTCACAAAGAGTAAGGGAATGACTCCTCTGAGTCAAGACACTTGAAGCATTTAAAATTACATTGTATTTCTGTTTATTTTCGTGATTTTGGAAGAGAAAAAGGGCTGCAAACATAAAAAATCTTCATGAAAATTCAGCATTGACGTTGTAAAAAAATTATACTGAGAATGGAAAAATGGCTGGCGGTTACAACAATGCATTTCTAGGATCATAAACTCCTTGACCACAAGTAGAATTCCTCTGAACATTTAATTCTGAAATACCAACTCCCTAGGGGCCAAAAAAGACACCTCTCCAGGGGGCTCCACAAACTCTTAAGATCCCTGAAAATGGCACACTATGAAATCATAAAATAATCACAAATCAAGTTCTGACACATGAAATACAATATGAATTAATGATTATTTTGGTTGAATTTACCATGAGTTTATCAATATGGGTGCAGTTGGATACCAATGTGTCGTGGTTTTGGTTTTTGGTCATGTGTATGTGCTGGTTTTGTGTTCATTATTATTGTCTTTTATTTATTCTTTTTGATAATTGTAACTCTCAGGTTTTGGTTCATTCTATGTCTCAGTTCCATTGCACTTGTCTCCCGTCTTGTGATCTAGTTGGTTCAGTCCGTCTTCCCTGTCTGCGTGCTCACTGACTTCTGGTGTTTAAAATATTCCTTCGAATCTCGTTTTCTTTCTTCGCCCTTCTGTTCTGATTACTAACAAGACTAACATTTATATTTTGCATGATAGTCTACTAACCCAACTAATCCATTTATATATAAGATTACGAACTTACTAATGAGCACTCTAGTTTAATTTGTAAAGTTGCACCGCTACTAATAGACTAATTACCTCTCCGCAATCGCCCTGTTCTATTCTCAGCCCCTTGTCTGTCGCTGTCCTCTCCTGAGCTTCAGCGAGAATCTCTCGTACGTGTTTAATCACTCTCCTGTGCTTGTTATCTGTGCACGTAGAACTCCTGGACCGGGGCTGTTTAAATGTCATAGGCTGTTTGTGTGATTCCCGTTCGTATTTTGTCTTTCGCCAATTTTCATGGTTAGGGCTTCCCTCATGTGATTCTCCCGATGTAATTAGCTCCATTCCCTACACCTGTCTCTGTATAGCATGTGACCTTCCCTGTGTGTATATTAGGAGTCTTTCACTCACAGCTCTTGTCAGAACGTTGATCAATACTTCTTTGTGCAGAGCGCCTCGTATGCCATTGAATATTGTTTCGCTTCTACTGGATAGTCTAACCTTGATTCTTGCCATAGCCCTTTTGTACTGTTTTTGTCTTTCTGAATTTTGACCTATTTTTGTATGACCACGAGTTCTGTGTTTGGATGCCCTGTGTATGGTCATTAGCCTTGCCCATCGACTACGACTATTGGCCTATCATTTTTGTACCTCTGCCCATCTGTCTTTCTGTTTCTGACCCCTGCCTGGCTAGTCGACACTGTTTTTGAATTTCGTATTGTAGCTTGGCAATTCCTGTGTATTTTGGCTTTGACTCCAATAAAGGCATACGTTTTTTGGATTTCCCTCTCTTGTGTGTGGTTCCTGAACACACCGTCACAGTACATTCTGACCACCATGGAAGCAGCAAGAGAATCCAAGTTGCAAGATACTGTGGCTAACCAGGCTGTAATGCTGGAGGTCCAACAGCAACAGTTGTTCGCCGTCATACAACATCTTCAGACCATGATGTGCCAGATGTCAGACCTGGCTTCTGCGGTGATAGCCAGCCAGCCTGCACTTGCCACAAGCTCAGCAACTGCCCCTGCTCCTGCACCATCGTCCACTCCTACTCCTGTCCATGAGCCCGGCCTTCCACCCCCGGAGAGGTATGACGGTGAGCCCGGCACGTGTCGTGCTTTCCTTACCCAATGTAAACTCATCTTCAGCCTCCAGACTGCCACCTTCCCCACTGAGCAAGCCCGAGTGGCGTACATCATCACCCAGCTCACTGGAAGAGCTAAGCAGTGGGTGACTGCGGCCTGGGAAGCGGGCCTGCCATGTGTGCAGTCATCTACTGGAGGAAGAAATGAGGTGGATTTTTGACCGATCCAGGCACGGGCACGAGGCCGGCCGAGAGCTCCTGCGCATCCGCCAAGGTAGCCATTCAGTTTCTGATTATGCCATTGATTTTCAGACCCTGGCTACCAACAGCGGATGGCAGAAGAGGGCGCAATATGATGCCTTCTTGAATGGTCTGGCGGAGAACTCCTTACTTGCGAGTTGCCTGAGGAGCTGGAGGCTCTTATCAACCTGGCTATTCGTGTGGACGCACGACTAAAGGAGCGAAGACGGTCGAAGCAACCTAGTGCATCCCCTGACCTCCCTATCATGTCCCAGGTGAGGTGGCAACGTCCTCTCCTGACCTCTCCGGCTTCCAAGATGGCACCTGGGGGGGGTTCTTACGCAGACGAGTCGAGCCAGATTGATCAAAGAAGAGCGGGAACGCAGGTTCAGGGACCAGGCCTGCTTCTACTGCGACAGGGCTGGGCACATTGTCGCTCGATGTCCAGTTGAAGGCCAACGCCCACCCATGAGCAAGGGGCCACTAGTGGGCGTAACACCTGTTGAGATCTCCTCAGTTAATCGTACCTGCCTGCCGATCAGTTTGGAGTGGGAAGGGGGGTTTTAGCAGACTACTGCCCAAGTGGTTTCCGGAGTTGAGGTCAGTTCCGATGATGCTGAGACGGCATGGAAGTGGGAAATACCTCTGGAGGAGGTTTCATGTTCTCATGCGGCTAACTCTGGAAACGGTCAGAGGATCGGCCGTATTACCCACTCCACTGCCCCCGTCAAATTACGCGTCTCAGGAGACCATCCAATTGAATCTCGTTGACTCCTCTCACTCCCATGTTATCCTGGGCCATCCTTGGATGGCCAAACACAACCCTGACATTGATTGAGCTACTCATGAAATTAAGGGCTGGAGCCCCAATTGCTCACAGTCATTGCTTGCTGATGCCTATGTTCATGTTCCCTCCCCTGATGAGATCCCTAACCAAGGTACTGGCTTTAGAACTGGAGTTGGTCCCCAGGTGCTGCTCTGTGGCTGCCCACTGCTCCTAACTATAGGATGGGTTAAATGCAGAGGACAAATTACCCCATGGGGTTCAATAAAGTATCTCTTATGTATGGTGACAAGAGGCTGAGCAAAACTTTTGCAAGGGAATCCAAGACTTATTGTGAGATAATTCAAACCCTTTGCCGGGGAACACAAATGTATCTCTCCTAAAAAAATTCCTGCTATGACCCTTTGGAGGCTCAAGAAGAAATAGATTTACTGTATCTGATTTCTTTTCTTTGCGAGGATGAAAAATAATTGTGTCACTCTGCTTTGATGAACCTTGTGGTTTCATATGTAAGACCTTACACCAGGTTACAGTCTCACTTGTGCTCCAGTAGGCTGACTGCATTACATCACTTGTTTGTCTGGGATGCACTTGTTGGATTGCATCACTGACAAATAATATATTGTTAGAACAGGGATAGGGGGGCACTCATCTACCCCTCCTTTCAGCCCCTCCTCTGTTTTACTGCAGATCTGTTTGTTACATCACAAACTCACTCTGTAAACCCAAACCCCCTGTATGCGAGTCCTCTTGCGCACACACCCATCCTTAAATATAATCCTGTGCTGACAGGGTATTGTACAGTCACTCCAAATGCTGCTGTTCCCTCAATGGATTTGTGACTGACTATCATCTTCACTGCTTATGAACCACTAAAATTGATATATTTACATGAACTGGAACAATATATAATAAAAACATCACCCTCCCGGACACAGGTGGTCAGGATATAGGGGCCTTCTGGGCTGTCTGACCTTGAGGAGTGTTATGTCAGTTTCTCAGGTAAGTTATTCATTCTTCAATCTGATAAACCACTCTTTCATTTCTTATGTTGTGCTTGAGTGAGAGACTTTTGTAGACAGTAAAAAATAGACCCATAGGGCAAACCTTGTCTTCTGGGAACTCCCCAGTCTCAGGGAGCTCCAGAGTAGTTTCAAAGAGTGGAGCTGGTGTCTCAGAGGAGAGGTATAGTTTTCCCTGGATGAAGGTCGTCTTCCCAGAAAACAAAAACTATCCTTCAGTGTAACAGTGCAACTAAATTGTGCAGGTCTTCTTTGACATTAATAATTTCACAAAAGAGAGAGCTTAACTTTGTGCAAAATAGGCCAGTATGTGTTTCCATCCCTGTTATGATGAGGAATACTTTGGAGAAAAGTAAAATAAATGTAAAATAATGCTGGAATCAGCTTAAGAACATAATTTAGCCTTGCAGTCAGTTTCAGTGGTGAGTTCAGTTAGGCTTGACCATTTAACTTACATTCACTTTCTTTTCTATGGATCATCAACTCTCAAACCTGCAAGATGAAGTAAAATCAAAATGAACAGCTCTGTCATCAATTCTAGCCTCCCCTTCAACCACTCCTCTTCAGGATCCACTCTCGTACTCTCAGACACATTTCAAGGGTGCTCCATATCACTTCTTGGGAATTCATTTCTGTTTATTGAAAGAAGCATCAACCTATTAGTGGGCTACCCTGCCAACATCATGGTGATGTGGCTGGTGGCCAGAGAGAAGAGTGACTCTTCCACCTCCAATATCTTTATCTTCAACCTGGCCATCGCCGATACTTTTCTCTGCGTGATGACTCCCATCTGCTTCTATGGCTTCTCTTGGCTCAGAATCACATATTTTGAAGATATATTGTACTTTACCACTGGGATCAAAAACACCTCCCCACTCTTCCTCACCTGCATTTGCCTGGACCGCTACGTGGCCGTGGTCCACCCCATTGTGTTCACCAGCATCAAGGATAAGAAGATCAGAGTGACTATTTCCATGCTTGTTTGGGGGCTCATGATAGCCTTTGCCCTCAGTAGGTCATTGTGGGTGGTCCTCACCGGTAAAATCTACATTGGGCTGATCCTGGCCTCCTTCGCCATCATGGTTTTCTGCAACGTTTCTGTCATGTGTAGTCTGAGGAAGTCGGTCTTGGGCAAAGAGAAGATGCACCCCATGAAAAGGAAAGCCTTACGAATCGTGCAAATCTATCTGGGCATCATAGTGTTTCATTACCTGCCCATAGTTGCGATCAGTCCCTTTATATATAAACCTGATATCCCAAAAATATGTGACATTGAATTGATTATGTTCTCCATTATGTACTTCAGTACCATCACTGCACCCTTTCTCTACATCTTCAAGATTAAGCAGCTGCCATGGCTGAAAAACTTGCTCTGCATCTGCTGCCGAAGCCCTTCCCCTGAATGACACAACCCACATAGCGGACGAGTCTGGCCCAGATCCGGCGTCAAGCCGGCACTGCCGGGCGACTGCTCGCATGGCAAGTGGTATGTTGACCGGATGTGGGTCAGGTCTGGCAATGATGGCACCGTTTCTGTGATGACATGCCACATGTAGGCCGATTGTATGTATTTCTGGCAAACCAGATCTGGGCCACAACAGGGCCGTCATTCTTTATGTATGTGGGCCAGAATTGGGCTGTAAAATTGCATTATTTGGGCCAGAACTGGGCCGGACCAATTTTGCCATGTGGGAATATAAGCACATGGGATGTATGCTTGTGATTGTCTGTTGCATTGCATTTACCCTCTACATAATTTTGTGAAAATGAGTTACTGAAACAAAGCCAGAATTTTATTTTGAGTTCTTGGCAAAAATATTATCTTTGATTTGACTGTAATTAGGAAGTGGATGATAATTAACACAATTATAACCATGTGCATTGAATTAAAAGTGAAAATTATTTGAATCACCCACATGCCTTTATCACCATGATTTCATATTCCGCAAATCAGACTTTTTTTGTTGGAAAATGAGCGTTTATGATCAATCAAAGAGACAAATTTTTAAAGTGATCTGTATTCAATATTTATCTCCAAACTTCCAAATCTATTTTATTCCATCTATTTAATTTCATTATCCCAGCATGGGATTTAGTTTTGCCTCGGAAGAACCTACAGTGACTCCAGATTTTCTGGGAGCACATCATGTACGCAAATAAAAATTCCTGTGGTCAAAGCTGACATTCAGAGAGCAAGTATGACATTCAAAGTTTTTTGGTCCACAAAATGATAAAAGGCATTTAACATGAAACAACGTGAATTGTAACTGAAAAGACACAAAATGAATTGAATAGAAATGTGAAGTACTTAAATCATGCCTCTCTAATATGTTCAACCAAGAGGAAAAGTGTCACCTCTCATATACTAACCTCAGTCTCTGAATTCAGAAGGATCTTGTACTTTGGTATGAGTTTAGCTGTTAGTTACAGCTCTGGGGAACAAAGGGAAGCTCTGGGGTTTGTCATCAGAAACAAGGCCAACTTTGTTTCGATAATAATAATAATAATTTAAATAATAATTTCAATTTTATGTCGCGCTTTTCTGCTTTCTGGGCACTTAAAGACGCTTCACAAGGATACATTATTCATTCACTCACACATTCACACTCTGATGGTAATAAACTATGTTTTTGTAGCCACAGCTGCCCTGGGACAGACTGACAGAAGCGTGGCTGCCTGTGTGAGCCTACGGCCCCTCCGACCACATTCACACACAGCCATACAGGAGTGTTCATATATTGCATGTTTTGTGGGTGGGGGAAACCAGAGTCCCCGTAGAAAACCCACGCGAATACGGGGAGAACATGCAAACTCCACACAGAAAGGCCCCAGGCCGGATTCGAACCCACAACCTTCTTGCTGGCTAACTACTGTGCCGCCCAGTGAACGCTTTTGTTGAAACTGGTTGAGAGATGAGTTGATTCAATAGTTAACTGATTTCTTGAGCTATGATTTACTGGTTATTAGCAACAATACAACAAAATTGTTTTTTGCACTTCCATAATTGTTGATGTAGTTTATTTGCCAAATTAAATTTCTGTTTCTGTGAATGAAGCACAAAAAATGTAACCCCTATTGGTTATTACCCCAGTCATGCTTTTGTGACTTATCTAGCCAAGTACTGAGGGTTTGTCCTCTGTTAAACACACCCTTACTGCCTACAGTATTTATATTAATAGGAATGAAACTTGCTTGTTCAGTAATTAGGTTTTGAGCAGTGGCAGCTGGTGCTATAAATTTCGGGGGGGGGGGCGCAATTGACCTTGGCGCAGCACACCTGACAGCTGCTTCGATGTCGACAGAGTCAGTTATTAAGAAGGAACATGCAGCCTATATATTTTATCAGGGTTTGTACCCCTTTTTTATGAATTGAGGATGTATCCCCTGTGTCCACAGATCACTGTAACTTAAAGATTGATTGTAAAAGCGGTCATGTTAAAGACAATCCACCAACTAACTGAGATTTTGATGTTTAGCAAAGATGCAAACAATAAGTAAGATTTATATAACAATAAGAACATAGTTAAACAGAAAAACAAACAAAAAAAAAAACACAAATCTAAAAACACACCTCTGTAATGCTGTTTACAGCCTTCGTAAAGCTTTTCCAAAGTGAAATTCGAGGCACTTTTCAAGGATTCTCAAGGTGCATTTTCATGCTTTTCCGGTACCTTACAGCTGTGGTAAGTTACATTTTTATATACATAAATGACAGATTCCACACAAAGTGTGACCAACAGGTCCCAACCTACTTAACAGGATGAAATTATAAAGTAAAAAACTCAAACTGTCATGGGAGAGTGGATTTATTTAGGGTTTATCCACTCTGACAATGTTTTTTCTGCAGGCATGGTCATACTATGATTTTATTTCTCTCAGTCTGCCTTGTCTCTTATTTTTCTGAATTTCTGCTACTCAGCTAATCTGCAATTCCCTTGGAAGCAGAGTGTTTTGCACAGGTGCCTGATTACCTGGATGATTCGATTACTGATCTGTTACACCTGTGGGAGATCTATTTAAAGGTTGCTAACAGGGCTGCTCGCTGCTTCAGAGTCATCTATACTCTCGGCCGGTATCAGTCAGAGGTTTAGTCAAGGATACGCGAATCATTCGCAGGTAGGCAGTGTTCTGACAGATATTCTTCAGATTTTTTTCGGACGCTTGGTTAAGTCCGTTTTCTCTTAGTGCCGGGGTTCGGCAGTTTCAACACGCTTGCTGCGGAGCGTGCTACTTTAGTTTCGTTTCTTTCTTTTGTTCTACGTTGTAGTTCCTACGCTTCGGTAACTACTGGAGTTATTATATTTCGTAAACCTAGCGAGGAGGATTTTGTCTTACTATTCACAGTGGTTATTTCACTCCTTCTCCATTACTCATTAGTCTCTCAGGAGATCCTTGTGGCTAGTTCGCTAGCTTATTGATTGAACTTTGTGTGCGCTTCAGATTCTCTCGCTTTCACTCCCCTTACAGCACTCTGAAGCCGTAATGGAAATCTCAGCCACTAGTTCGATGGAACAAGCTATCGCGGCCCAACAAAACGTGTTAGATAGTCACAGAAGAGGTTTGGACAAACTGAATAAATGACTGGTCGAACTACTTGAAGGACTTTAAGTGCAAGAGAATGCTATGCAGCGCCAAATGAACACACTATCTGCTTTGTCTGAGAGTATGCAGACCTTGGCGGAGACTATGGCACGTCTTGTTCCACAAGCACCTACTGTTTCTCCACAAGCACCTCCCCCGCCCCCTGAAAACTTTCCCTACGCTCCTGCGATGATCTCAGCTAGTGAACCCTAGCTACAAATGCCTCTTCGCTATGAGGGGGAACCGAGTAAATACCGAAACTTTTTTGCACAGTGCGAGATTTTCTTTAAAGCACAACCTTCTCGCTTTGCCAGTGATTATTCACGAGTGGCGTTCATTTTATCCTTGTTATCGGGATCTGCTCTCTCTTGGGCGGGGCCACTGATTCGATCCAACTCTTCCATAGTTAACACTACTGAGAGCTTGATGAACGAATTATATCCGTTTTTGATCATAACATTTCTGGTCAGGATGCGGCCACGCGGCTGATACATTTTAAAACAGGGAAAGAAGAGTTTGGCTGAATTTTCAATCCTTTTTCGTTCAATGGCAAGTGAGACGGGCTGGGATGATAAGCCCTTAATGACAGTGTTTACCCATGCTTTATCTGAACCTGTCAGGGATGCGTTGGCCACACTAGATCCACCAGCTTCATTAGATTCTTTGGTTAAGATGGCCATAAGAATTGATAATAGAGTTCGTGAGCCGGAGAGGGAGGAGCAATTAGGGGCTAAAGAGAATTTTACCCAACGTCCTTTTCCTCCCTTAAAATTGTTAAATGCTCCACCTGACTCGCTGGACGTTCTTAATCAGACGGAACCTATGCAGGTTGATGGTGCAGTGGTCCATCAGGTTTACGGGCCCAAGAAACGTCCAGTCATCTGCTTTTATTGCCAAAAACTGGGTCACATCAAACCAAAATGCCCTGTTCTGTTGGGAAACAGGAAGTCCCCCTAACTAAACAGGGGGACAGATATTCCAGCCCTTCCGCAAATTTATTTTAGTTGAATTATTTTGGTCTAATCAGAGAACTATCGTTAATGCGTTTTTGGATTCTGGGGCAGTAGATTGCTTTGACTCTAGATGGACTAGAAAGTGAACTTATAGGTAAAAAATTCTGTCTCAGAACCGGGCTATTACAGCTTTAGATGGTCGTCCGTTGGGGCATGGTTTGGTAACTGAAGTCACTGATTTCTTATTTATGTCCATCCAGTTGGACGGACATGTTGAAAGAATTAGATTTTTTTTGGTTGATTCTCCTTCTTTACCCTTAGTTTTGGGCCATAGCTGGTTAGTTAAACACAAACCTGTGATTAATTGGGGAGATCAAGACAACCCCATAAGTCTGTGGGCTCCCAGCTGTTCTGACCATTGCAGTCTACCATCTTCTCAGGGGTTTAAGTGCCAGGAAGAGATTGGAGACATGGATAGGAATGACGGAGAAGAAGGATGGGCTTCTCATGTGTCAGAATTCTCTAATGAAAGTAACAATAGTCTAGACTGGGATGATCAATATGACTGGGAGACGCCCATAGTCGATCCTACTAATTGCTCTAAGCCTGGGGATAGAGAGGAACAGAGAGAGAGAGTGAGGTTGGAGGTGGTTCCTGAAGACTTTTTAGTTCTTTCTGATATGGAACTGGAGAACAGTGATTGGGAGCAAGAATCAGATTCTAATTCCACTACTGACCTTAATGATTCGCTCAAATTAAACATGGGGGCTGCTCTGGAATTTGTTACCTTCTAATGTTCCCTCTGATTACTGATATCTTGCAGAGGTGTTTGGTAAACAAAGGGCCACCTCACTGCCACCTCATCGTGCTTATGATTGCGCCATTAATCTTCAACCAGGCACCATTCCACCTAAGGGGGCTTTATACTCTCTATCAATTCCTGAGAGTAGGGCAATGAGAGAGTATATTCAAGAGGCATTGGCTAATGGATTCATTAGGCCCTCCACATCACTAGCTGTCAGTAAGAAAGATGGAGGACTTAGGCCTTGTATTGACTACAGGGGATTAAATGGCATTACTATAAAGAATCGTTACCCGCTACCCCTAATGAATTCAGCATTTGAGCGTCTCCAGGGAGCATCATTTTTTACTTAGCTAGATCTGCGTAATGCCTAAAATTTGATTCGTGTTCGTGAAGGGGACAAATGGTAAACTGCTTTTAATACCCACGACGGCTACTATGAATATCTGGTCATACCCTTTGGGCTCGCTAATGCCCCGTCCGTTTTCCAGGCATTTGTCAACGGCGTCTTCAAAGAGATGTTAGAAAGATTTGTTTTCGTCTATTTAGACGATATTTTGATCTTTTCCCCTTATCTTTCAGACCATAAAATGCATGTTCGCCAGGTCTTGCAGACTCTATTAGAGGCTAGACTTTTTGTTAAGGCCGAAAAATGCCTTTTTCTTTCCAAGACTGTTTCTTTTCTTGGTTTCATTGTTTCTGAGGGTCAGGTTTGTATGGATCCAGCCAAAGTTTCAGCGGTTATGAACTGGCCCATTCCGCGGAAGTTCAGCGTTTTCTGGGATTTTCAAACTTTTATAGGCGCTTCATTAGAGACATAGGCGGTGTTTCCATAGGGCAAACACGGGCAGTTGCCCAGGGCCTCGGCCAATCAGGAGCCTCGGTTGAGGCCTCGTCACAACTATATGTTAATGAGCTTTCAGAACATACACGCCCGAGCGCTAGGTGAAGCCACTGCGTGCCTCACTGCTACCGTAGGCTGCATGAATGCTTTTGACCACCACAGCCACCAGAACGCGTTGTCTAATAAATTGTGTTTTCATGTGCAAAGTTAAAAAATGCCTCGTTGTCAATCCTAAAGGCCCTCGTTGTTGTACCAGCGTAGTGGGAAGCATTTCGGGGCTTTTTAAATGGTTGTGTAATATACTAGTTGTTAGTGATGCGCGGGTTGAGGGTTTTTAACACCCGCACCAACCCGACCCGATGTGAAAGCTAACCCGCCCCGCCCGCCCCGCTAAAACTCGCACTGATTTTCAACCTGAGCCCGACCTGACCCGACCCGACACAAAGGAGGCAAGATAAAAAGAAGTGGGTCTGTACGACATGATTTGCAATGGAAAAAAAAAAAACGATTCCTCTGTTACGCTATGGATTTGAGTGGAGCACAACATACATTTGGCTTTTGGCGGGAATTCTTAATACAAAGTTTCGGCGCTGTCTATTAATTGAACCTTACCGTGATTCCTGATCTTTGCAACCAAACCAAATGGCATCAGGCAAAATATTGCAAACAGGCTGTTTTATTGGAACAAAATTAACATGACAGTGGCGCTCTGGCGCTATCACCTACTCTCCCATATGTGTTGCGATATCCTGTCTACGAGGAAATTTCATTTTCCTCGTATATTTATTTCAAGACTGTTTTGGGGGGGCTTTTAGGCTATTTTTTCAACACAGCTTATAATGTCGGCCTAGGCGTATTTTTTCCCAAACTATGCAAAAACAAAATCGCATCAACAGTGCCAGGGTTTAAGCGATTACGGCGCGCCTCCAAGACACGGCCAGGCCACTCTGGCCAGCCGAGCTAGTTTCTGGGACGCAGAGGGCTGCTTTGGCCACCATGGAGTTTTACGCGATTATTCTGTGTCTCATGGTATGGTAATTAATAAGAGCAAGACTAGGTTTATGACCACACATGCCCCAGTAATTCGTTTGGGTGATATGTGTATAGAATGGTGTTATACATATGAAGTGTCTTTACTGCCGATGGCAGCACACGCTCTGCTGTCAGAGAACACGTAGCTGATAAACGGAAGCACCTCAACAAGTTGATTTTATTTTTGAATAAGAACCCTGAAATGCCTTTCACTGTACAGTGGTGAAAAAATGTTTTTTCTGTGTTGTTTGGACCCACAGGTCAATAAAATTACTACTACTATATAATATTTCGGTGCTGACTGCAGAACGATTTATAAGATGAGCTATCATTCAACCTTTAGATCCTTAGTCTAACCGTGGATGATTAAGCCGTGCACCAGTGAGTGCATGTGAATCGAGAGTAGGAAGAGGGAGAGGTACGATTGGCATTCTATCCTGCTTAAGGTAGCGTTACATCGTTTGACGAGCATATTATCTAGGCTGTAGCCTATGTCTAGAGCTCTTAAGTGGTCGATAGCCTATTATACTTTTTATTTGCAATTTCGTGGGAATTAGATGTCGCCACTGTTTGGCCCAACCCGCCCGCACCCGCTAAATGTTATTAAAATGTTGATCCGCCCCGCCCGACCCGTGGGTTGACGGGTTCCGGGCCGACCCGCGCATCACTACTACATATACATTGAACTTTTTCTTCAACTTTTTTTTTTTAAAATCTTTTTAACCTTTTTTTCTCTTTACTGGCACACATAAAAAGAAAGAAAAGTGCAAAATGTAAAAAAAAGAAAAATTGTAAATATTGCTGGGATTGATATCGTGCGCACGTTACGTATATATTACATCAGACATCAACCCATTTTTTCAATCATTTTCATGTCGTGTTCAATAAAAAAGTTTTTCCTTACATATGATCGATTTTCTCATTATTAACAGATGTATGGGTTTGAGTTGGGGGGTGGGGCCTCAAAATTGTTCTTTGCCCAGGGCCTCAGAATTCCTAAAACCGCCCCTGATTAGAGATTTTAGCTCTATCGCGGTGCCCATCATTGCTTTAACTAAAAAGAATTCTCGGTCACGATTCGCTTGGTCTCCAGAGGGAGACCGATCATTTGAGGAGTTAAAGAGGAGGTTTAGCAAGAAGCCCATCCTCATCAGTCCCAACCCATCCCTCCCCTTCGTGGTGGAGGTAGATGCCTCTGAGGTTGGAGTCGGTGCCATTCTGTCACAGCGCTCTCAACACGACAAGAAATTACATCCTTGCGCCTACTTTTCTCGGTCATTGTCTCCTGCCGAGAGAAATTACGACATCGGTGATCGGGAGTTGTTAGCGGTAAAGTTGGCGTTGGAGGAGTGGCGCCATTGGTTGGAAGGGGCAGAACATCCATTTGTGGTTTGGACTGACCACAAAAATCTGCAGTACATCCAACAGACTAAGAGACGCAACTCGCGGCAGGCAGGTTGGGCAACGTATTTTAATCGCTTTAATTTTATCTTGACTTATCGTCCAGGTTCTAAAAATGGGGAAACCAGATGCGCTATCCCGTATTCACGACCATACAGATACAGACTTTGGTCCCGAGCCAATCATCCCAGAGGCTCAGATTATGGCCCCGGTTCAATGGGACATTGAGGCGATGGTGCAAAAGGCTTTGCGCCTTGATCCAGGCCCAGGGGATGGTCCACCCCATTGTCTGTTTGTGCCTGCTGGGATACAAGCTAGGTTTTGGGTGATATTCCAGGTTGTAGACATTGGATGTGACTCTGGATATGAGCAGGAAATTGGCTGCTTAAATTGAGGTAATGTTGAACCTTACCAATCCACAAAATGAACAAATTGGTAATTATTGTTTCAGGCACAAGGTAGACGATATTGAAAATATATATAATCCTCAACATTTAAAACAACACAATACTAATGGTAACCTTAGGCACCTGACTCTAGTACTGCAGAGAATAAACTGTCGTTTAAACCAACATTTGGAACGTCAAGGATACAAGCAGAATAACATTTACTGGAATTCTGGATGTAGAAGAGCTAAAAGTCTAACTTCGTACTTCAATATGTGAAGGATGGAATAATCTAACTTCAAAGCCAAAGATGAAAGAGTTACGTTAGAATTCCATTCAACAGGAAACTCATTCATCTCCATCATCCTCACTGTCATCACCTAGATCATCAACAATTTCATCCTCATCAGCAGTTGTAACCCTGTTCTCACAATTAGAACATTTGCCCAGGTCTGCACATTTCAGTTCAGCCTTCTGACAAGAACATTGACCCTTTGAACACTTCCCAGCTTTGCAACTGCAAGATGCAAGCTATAGCATGACTTCAGGTGCAGACATGTAGGTCATCCACTTCTCTGTTAGTTCGTCTTCGCTTATGACCCACCATGATTGCCCGGGTCTGGTGCAAGAACTGATGAAGGGCCCTACTGTGAGATTCTTACAAAGGGTCTCTGATTTACCAAGGGTTTTGAATGAAAGTCCTTTCAGCGAGCCCTAAGGCCCAGGATATGCTAGCCGCACATACTTGCAGCAGAACGACCAGAGCACTATGCACGATACTGGTAGTGTTGCCAAAAACAAATCACCAAAGTCGCTATTGGCTATCTGAAAAGTCGCTAGATTACGTCATGACGTTACTATGATGTCATAACGTCACGCACGACTCACTGATCTCAAGAAAATGAGTCAACATGGCTATGTTTACAATCCCAAAGGGTACACTTTCGAGATCAGGGCTAATGTGCAATGCTGCTTAACCATGAAATAAGCTTCTGGTAGCGGTGCAAAGCTGAAGTTACATTGAAAAACAATGATTTTGACACTCGAGAGATGTGTTTTTTTAAAGTCGCCAGATTCACCTAAAAAGCCGCTAAGTCGCTAGATGAGGTTTTAGGCGCCAGAGAAGGCCAAAAGTTGCTAAATCTAGTGACAAAGTCGCTAAATTAGCAACATTGGATACTGGCGGTATCATGTAGGGAGCAGATTGCCAACCGGGCTCTCATTAATATTTTCCACCATTGTTTGACTCTACCACGAGCTCAACTTGGAAGTTCGGAAGATCGCCCCTCGCGGTTGTGTCAATATTGCAACATGCACACATGTCTGCGTACCTTGTGCTCAGGTGTGCTACCACGCGTGACATCGACATGAAATACGCATGGCAACGCATTCAGGCATAAAATGTGCACACGGCAAGCATACCCTGGGCCTAACGCTGGCCCCAGTAGACAGCTAGTAGAAGCTGAACCTATTTTCCTTGAGAAGTGATTTCGCTCCCGCACAGTATTGTGTGTACACAATACGACATGGTCCTTGGAGTGCATCGAAACTGTCATTGCGACACGTCCAAAAGTTCAGAAATCTTTAACTCCATGCAAATTTATCGCGCCTCGCGACCATATCGTGAAGCAAGTGTCCGATAGCCGAGCTAGACTCAGGGGCGGGCTGTACAGTGGTCCAGTCACCGAACACAGCAGATTCACGTGTCATTATAACCTATAGTTATCTTCGAGGAGAGTAGTAGACTGGTGGATATTCACCTTCAGAACACTGGAGTTTCGCCCCGCTTCACTTTGCAGATTTCGCTTCCATATGTCCCCACCGTTAAGGGGTGTAATGTACACACCAATGCCTACAAAGTAAGGTCCAAGTGAAAATCCAATATCGATACAGCACTCCCACATTACACTTGGCATTGCTTTTATCAAAACTCCTCACATGGCAGAAATTTTGGAAGTTTAAGTGAAAATCCAATATTGTTAAATCCATTTATCGAAACCCCTAACAACATTCTTACATTAAAACCTTTCCTAGACTATCAGATTAAGCATCCAACACCCTATTAAAAAGCTCATTGAGATTCACATTATATTATATTGTATTGTATTTTAATAATAGTGTACCTCAAGACTTAAAGCCATTGTAAGGGCTACTGTATTTTCAGTGAACAAATTTGGAAGTCTAAGTGGAATTCAAATATCGATTTTCCAATGGACTGAATGAAGGTGTGGAGACTTGGGCTCTTTCTATATATAGCCCCCTGCTTCACTACTCCTCACAACCTGACCTTTCAGCTTGACAACTTGCTTTGCATTCAACCTGACTTGTTCAGCAGTTTAACATTTAACAGCCTTTTTAAAGGCTTATATCTACTTATATTATATTATATTATTAGAAACAACACTGCACCTTCAAAGGCTCAAAGCCTTTGTAAAAGGCTTTAACATTTCTAACGCCCTTTTTTAAGGCTTGTTGCCTTGTATTGTATTGTGGGTACTCGTTTATACTGTATTATATTATTGTTGTGAAAATCCCAGTGAGAATCCAATAGATATAACACTCTAACATTACACTTGGCATCAGAAGTATGGATCGCAAACAAAAAAGTGGGGCTTCAAAACGAAAAGCCAAAAAAAATAGGGAGGCAAAGCAGGCCGATTATTAAAAAAATGTGCCTATGATTTCTAACTTTTTTGACAAGCCTCAAGATTCAAATATTGATAATGTTATCAGTAGCCCGAGTTGCAGCAATGAAGAGATCACCACTGGTTTGATCATACCGGAGCCCTCACAGACTCGGCCTGTCAGGCTCAGGCCTCAGGCCCACACTCACTTGAATGTTTGAATGGTTTGTACTTGTAGGAAATGGTTCTCGTCGTATACTTGTAATCGGTACGTTTTGTATTTGTAAAACTGAAAACATTCGTTTGTTAATGGTGTTTTGTATTTGCAAACCACTCTGTATTTGTTTGCAAATCGTTTTTATATTTGCAAATCACACCTTGTTTGTACGTGAATCGTTTTTATATTTGCAAATCACACTGTATTTGTTTGCAAATCGTTTTCATATTTGCAAACCACACTTTGTTTGCACGTGAATCATTTTTATATTTGCAAATCACATTGTAATTGTTTGTGAATCGTGGTGCATTTGTAAAACGTGTTCGGTTTGTATACAAGTTTTTGGCAGTAATTTAACTCCATAATAGCCTACTTCAAAATATTTAATAATGAGGACGCGCTGTGCTGTCTGAGGGAGGGATCAAACGCGCAAGAATGAGGCTTAACAGTCGGCTCACTGCAACATTTAAAATCTCAGACAAAACTCCAGCTGTAAGCTCAAAACTACAAGAACACTGGATTCATACTTTATGCAAAACACTTCAGACAGAGATGCAGCGGGCCTTAGGGAAAGCTCTCACTGAATAAAGAAAAATCTCCCGAATCCATCTGAAACCTCACACCCAGTGAGTGGATTGATGCGTTTTATACCTTTGACTTTTAACTTTGAGTGATCGCTTACTTTATTTAGCCGATAGCCTGACACCGCAGCACACACCGTGCCGGCCACCCACAGCGTCTGAATACGAGCAGATTATGGAATCTATCTGAGTTCAAAACCAAGACTATGCAAGCACCAAACTAGTTGCCTTAACGAATTTCGTTAGTTTATAATATGAAGAATTGTAAAATATAATTTCCATGAGTCTGTTCAGTCAGACAGCGACAGATCACAGGCGTTTTCTCCCTCTCATCTGGAGCGAACGTCAAATTGCATGCGGTTTGCGCAGTTTATATTGTTATAATATTGATTAATCTTGAAATTACGTTTTTGTGCCTGAATAATTATATAGCTATACCACCTGATAATGCATCAAATCAATCGTGTTTGGGACCCACATGTCTCTTTGTTAAATGTTTCCTGAACTATAACCAATGTTATATAACGGTAGCCAAAATTATAGGCTACATTGAAAACAAGTCAATTTCCCGGGATTCCCGGGAAAATGTGCTTCTTTTCTCGGGATAGAAAACGTCTCATTTTCAGGAAAAATATTAATCCCTACCTGAATGCACCACCATTACAGGGAAGTGTGCACTGGTACTGTTATTTGCACATTAATGGAGGAAAGTTTTATACCAAAGTGTTGTAAAATTTACAGACAGATGACACTATACTAGTACTAGTTGTGAGTCGTCTGTTGAGTACCAGTAGTCTGTTTAAGAGGCCAAAAAGAAAATTTCAGGAAGAAAATCACGTTGTTTGTTGTGGTGCTGATAAGAAATAAATTGCATCTACCTCTGTCTGTACCATGTTGAATTACATTTTTATTTATTTTATTGGTTTGGGTAATAGAAAACAATCAAGTATTGAATATATCCCTGACAAGGAAAAAGAGAGGGAAGAATAATTGTGCTGGTGAGGTATGAAACCAAATGTGGGCTTATAAATTATTTGCATAGAGCTGAATCAAATCGTATCGAACCGAATCGCAAATCATGAACAAGGGTGAATCGTATGGCGATGCATCATATCGGCAAGGAGCCTCACTGTATCGTTAATGTATCGTATCACTGGCAGCGTATCGAGATGCATATCAAATCGGCTCAGTGGTGGATTTTCACATCCTTACTGTGATGAAAGCCAAGCAAAGTAAAGCCAAAGAGACAACTGAAATCCGCTCATGCCCAATGGTGCCACTGCATTTGTACTTTGCAGAAAATATCCTGATTTTCAAAAAAGGAAAAACCTCTTTTCTGGAAAATAATATTTTGAAAACAGTGCTATAAACTTGTTTTGTATTTTTATGCACCTTAATGTTTGCATTTTTTGAGTTGAGAAAAATGCCCTACAAAATCATCATTATTCTCTGCACTCTCCATGATAACAAAGCAAGTAGGCTCAAGATATCATAAAAAAAAAAAAATCATATCGTAATTGCAAATCGCAATATGGTCCACTATAATCGCAATCGCACATTTTTACCAAATCGTGCAGCACTACATTGTAGTATACGCTGATCATTCAGTGTACACTAAGTCTTCCTACAGTGCACGTGTCACTCAAACCAATGTCTTATGCGTTGGTCCTTGATTACCCAAGGATTCAACTTAAGAGTTCTGAACATAAAAGGTTCAGAAAACATTGTAGCAGACACGCTTTCGCGTTGTCATTCCTAGTTGAAAACCCAGATTGTAGGTTTTCTCTTAAAGCTGCAGTTGGTAACTTTGAGGAGAGAGAGGACTTCGCACAAAAATTTGAAAAAAGCTTCAAAGCTTTCAGATCCCTCCCCCTCCCAGACCCTCCCCTAGAGAGCTACTGTGCATGCAAAGGCACGAAATTGTTATGCTTGCAACTGCGGAGAGATTTTGCACGTTCACGTAATGAAAGCGGCCAAGTTGCCGAGGCGAGACGTTACTGTTCCGAACAGTTAACACTGCTGGCCAGCAAACCGGCGTGTCGTTAGACCTGAAAATTCTGGGGTTAATCTAATATCCCTCCTTTTATTGAAAACAAGTGTTTGCCTCTAACATGGCAATATCCCCCGCCGCCTCAATTTTATGTGTCCGTACGGACGGACTGACCCCAATGCCATTTCCCCCGCTTCGCGCTAATCGTGTGGCGAGGGATGATAACTAGTCGCAGCAAATTCTAGATAGTTTTCCTTCATTCACACGTTTTCCAATTCAAGAATAATCAAATGGCAGTTGAAGACACGGCTTCTCTCCCTCAAGCGATCTAAAAGCGACAAAATAATAGGTTACATTCAGTACCGAAAAAATTATTAGATTATAATTAGGTCTATGCACCATCACTCGGCGATGGCATTTCATAACTCTTCAGCGAATTAAGGTAATTTCGGCGACAAGTACATACACCTGTTTTTGCAGCACGGTCGCTCTTTCTGTCCTGAATGCAGCCCATTATTTTGTCGCTTTTAGATCGCATGAGGAAGAGAAGCCGTCTCTTCGATTGCCACTTGATTATTCGTGAATTGAAAAAAATGTTAATAATGGAAACCCATCTAGAATTGGCCAGGATGAATTTTTTTTTTTAAAAAAGGAGGGATATTAGCCCCGGATTTTTCAGGTCCAACGACACGCCTGCCAACAAACCAGCAGAAATAAATCATGTCGACATGAAAAGTAATCTACAGCAGTATGTATTCAATAAAAACCCAGCACACACTTATTTCAGGAAGTTACCCGTTTTTGAGTCCAGAAACTGTCGTGAATCCAGCTGAATGACCAGTAAATCATCTATAGTGCAGGCAGCTGTGTCATTGAGTATTTTTGTTCTGTAAATTATTGGCACCAAACATTTTTTTTATCTCCAGTCATCCAGGAATCCAAAAAGTTTTGGTGCCATTTTTTTCTAAAAGATTAAAGCTGATTTTTTTGCGAAAATGTGAGGTGAGGGTCAAGTGCGGAGTCAGAAATTTTTGAAATTTCAAAAAGTTTAATAAACTATGGCAAATTGCATATCAAAATGACCAGTAAGACACTAAAAACATCAATAACGTGTTAATTACTCTATTTGACATATATGTATTGAAAGAAGTAGAAAAAATACTTGTGGCACCAAAAGTTTGTGTCACGTCTTGTAGAGGTAATTCCTGATGATTGAAGGGAACGAACGCTGCATTGAGCAGCACGTAAGAATGTCATAATTTTGGTGCTATTTTGGTTCCTTACAAATGCTCACCAAAGCATATCAACACATGAACATAACTGAATTATATTGTTAGCGTTTCAAACACAGATATCGTCATCGTCATCTTCATCAGTGGTCAACTGTCGTTTCCACGTTCGTGCATTTGTCCTCCTCTGCTTCGCAGGAACACATCTCGGAACAACTCATTGAAGATCTTCGACAAGCATTGGTTTTTCATTTTCCAACACCACACCCACACCGAACCAGCTCCACGACAGCTTCTGGTGCTGGCTTTGAGATGGTAATGACAGGACAATATATACCAGATTTATTGGTCCGTCCATAAAGATCTGGAGAGGGTATCTGTGGATACGCAACGAAGGCTTGATTCCACACCATTGTACCCTCAGGATGTGAAAATTCAGCGCATCTTTGGTTGGAGGTAGCTTTTCGGCTTCAGCCTGGTGGCGTTTGAAAAGCTGCCATCTCAACTTTGCAACACTCATGTTTGGAATCATACAGCATACACACAAACTTTTCTAGTCCAAGGGTGTCAATTTCGGATAGTACGTCCTGGTAACATTTTCTGTGCCATGACAAACCAGACAGTTCAGATGGGTCAATAGATGAAATTCTGCTATTTATATGTAAATAGCCAGGTTCTCCATATTTGGCACGCTGACTGATAGAGTCCAACAGGTTTTGTCGGGACGTTGCTTTGGGTGCTGTTACAAGGTCACCAGTGATTTTCTGGCATATAATACAAAGCTTTGGGTCAGTTTCTGGCACTATGGACTTGCGTTTCTATCAGGTGTTACATATCTGATTAGAAAGGAAAAAAGAGAGTAAGACAGGCACCAAAGAATTGTTAGGTAAAGCAGAGTGAGAAGATTAATGAAAGCGAAAATATTTTGCTATTCAAAGTCCCACACCACCTGAAACAAAAGCACCAAAAAGTTTATAATCCGATTACAACTTTCATTTGAAATCACTGATAAAATATAGGTATAATGGTGTAATTACTTACTTTGTTTATTCTGAAAAGCAATCACAAACTTAGCAGCAGAAAATTCCAAATTCGCATATATACAGTGCACATTTACACCGTTCACCAAGTAACAAATCTTGCAAGAACAAAGATGCGTGATGTGGTGCCAGCATCTTTCAGGATGTCTAAATGGGTTAAAAGTCCACCACATATTGGTATCACATATAAATAAACATGTACATACATTGTTTGTGGTTTCACTTTCTCGTGACCCAAATATTGGCTTCTCACATATAATTGATTTCACCGGCAGCGTACTATGTGTACTTGGTACCTTGTTGCATCCTAAAAACATGGTCTATCACTTGGTATATTTTGTTATTGTAATCACAGAAGAAAACTGTACAGGAACAAGAATGTTTTCTAGACATAGAGGACAGCAATATTCCATACATTTAAGCATTAGATTTTACGTTCACATTCAATAACAACAATGACACTTTTCTGGAACAATATGTGTTTTTTGTACCGCTTCCCATATGGATACATTGCAGTGGCGGATCCAGGATTTTTTGAAGAGGGGGTGGACGTCAGAAACTTTGAAAAGTTTTTCTGGCATGAAAATATATATTGTACCCCCCCCCCCCCAAAAAAGTTGAAGGGGGGGTCCAACCATAAATTTTCCTAATTTTACCCATGTTTTGGTCGATTTTTGCCTACTTTGGCCTAGATTTTTTATTTTTTCAGACCTGGAGGGGGGCCAGGACCCCCTGACCCCCCTCTGGATCCACCTATGCATTGTACACAGCATCCAACACATTATTAATGTTGCTTGTGCCTTACTGGTCATTTTGATATGCAGTTTGCCATAGTTTATTAAACCTTTTGAAATTTCAAAATTTTCCGACTCCGCGTTTGACCCCTACCTCACACTTTCGCAAAAAAATCAGCTTTAATGTTTAAGAAAAAAATGGCACCAAAACTTTTTGGATTTCTGGATGTCTGGAGATAAAAAATTTTTGGTGCCAGTAATTTACAGAGAAAAAATACTCATACATTAAATGCTACATAACTGTCTGCACTAGAATGTCAGCATTCAGCTGTGAGAGCACAGAAACGTTAATCGTATTAATAAGGACAACAACACAACTGATAAGACAGCCAGGTCACTTCATGAAGAGATTTTCTGCTGCTTTCTAGTAAAACAATGCCAGTAATGTTAGCCCTAGCATCTGAAACAAGCTAACGTTAGTTCGACAACATCACAACAACATCACAGTAACATCACATGCACTGCAGAGTACTGTAACAATTACAAGACTCTGGTTATTCGAACAGCGACTGTGCTTGTAAGCGACGTTCATTCGCTTATTTGCAGAGCGAAAATGAATTGAGGTTGGTTAGGGCTGGGGTTCGTTTGGTAAACATGTCAGTGACGCCAACTCGCTTATTTGCAGAGCAAAAATGAACCAACAAATAAAACAGGGGTTTACCTGTCAAGGAGAAAAGTCGCAAACTCTGTGTCAGTTTTTAATCCTTCCAGATCACGGAGTTCCTTCCACCTCTAAAAATCCACTCGGATGTTCACTCTAGTTTTATCCTGGGTTTTGTTAAATTCTTTCTTTTAAGCTTTTTTCCCATCTGGCTTCCTTTTTTACTAGTCTTAGGCATGTGTGCTGTTGCTGGTAACTGAGGTATCAGTATATTTTTCTTCGCTGATTGCTCTAAGCTCCTGAACCCGCTCTCATAGATTTGAACTTGACTGAGCACTGGCGTGAACTGAGGAGGAAGGGGGAGGGGCTGTCTGCAGCGCGTGCATGTGCACTGTTTGACGGCTGTCAGACACCATCCTGGCTCTAATTGGTTCTTTTTGGTCGGTCCGAACGATTCTTTTAAATTGCAGTAGGAGCATTACTTGGGTTTAAAGGAGGCTTTTTTAAATTACAGAGTACTAGTTTTATGTAATACTGTCTGTACACAGTGACAGTTTTAGCAAAAATGACAAAAAGTTACTTTTCTAAAACTTACCAACTGCAGCTTTAAGGGTGGGGGTGTTAGGAGCTCTGTAGTGTTTATTTCGCCTTGCTCTTGATGGATTGTTTCCACTTCTGGAGGGGGTGGTGCTTTTTAAGGCCGCCGCTTGCACGTGCCAGGTGAGACTAGCTCTTCAACCATTTGCAATTAACATTTCTGAACTGTGAGTATTTCGATTGCCTTCTGTGTTGGACAGGTTTGTTTTGATCTATGATTCTTGCCTTGCCCTGTTTTGGATTTATTTGGATTCCTGTGATTGACCCTTGGCTTGTCGCTCTGTGACTTTGATTTTTGCTTTTGCCCTTCCATCTAGTTGTTCGGCAATAGACACCCGGTTTTTGACTTTGATTCGCTTGTCTGACTACCTCGCTCGTCTCTCCCTTTCTGTGCGATGTTCGATTACTATGGTTAGTTAGGGTATTCCCAGCTGGATCTTACTATCCTTCCATCGGGATACCTCTTTATTGTTTTGCTTTGTTATTTTCCATTTGTTATTTTTGGAGGTGACTCTGGGTGGAAACTTGTTTCCGAAGGGGGTACACGATTCATTTGCTCAGTCCACGCTTCTGGACGGAACGTTCTGGAGTTTCGTGTTTAAAAGCCGCCCCGTGCCTTTAAACCTTCGAAGACTAGCGGTAGGTCTAAGTTAGCTCTGGTTAGGCAGTATAGGGACCGGGGTGCTGTGCAGCGTTCATGTTCTTTTGTATTTGCCGCAGTTTTCTCTCCCCGTGCTGCCTTCATTTCTCTACCTGTGGCAGCACTACCTAGACTGGGTCGTAACACACTGCTTTCTGCTGTTGATCTCGGTTGAATATTGTCCTTTCTTTCTGCACCATAAAAGTAAAATTTTAAATAGAAGGCTATAGCTATTAGCTACTCAGGCAGAGGAGTATGATACAGTCTATGATGTAATACGCTCCGCGTAATAATTACCTTCGCCAGCGACTTCGCTGAGGAAGGTAATGTTTTGATCCCCGTGTATTTATTTGTTTGTGTGTCTGTCTGTCTGTCTGTGTGTATGTATGTGTATCGAATAACTCAAAAAGTACCGAACGGAATTTCATAAAATTTGGTGGGTTGATTTGGCATGACCTGAGGATCAATCGATTAGATTTTGGGAGTGATCGGGTCAAAGGTCAAGGTCACGAAAAGGTCAAAACCGACTTTCGGCCATATCTCGGTCAATTTTTATCCGATCGGCATGAAACCAACGTCAGTGGCGAGGGATTCAGTGGCGTCGGCGAAGGTATGCGCTCTACCGAGTGCCCGTTCTAGTTACCTTCGCCAGCGACTTCGCTGACGAAGGTAATGTTTTGATCCCCGTGTATTTATTTGTTTGTGTGTATGTATGTGTATCGAATAACTCAAAAAGGACCAAACGGAATTTCATTAAATTTGGTGGGTTGATTTGGCATGACCTGAGGATCAATCGATTAGATTTTGGGAGTGATCGGGTCAAAGGTCAAGGTCAAGGCCACGAAAAGGTCAAAACCGACTTTCGGCCATACCTCGGTCAATTTTTATCCGATCGGCATGAAACCAACGCCAAAATGTGCAGAATTATATACCCAATCCTGTGATGTGAAACATGGTACAATGGGGTCAATACCCTTCTTAGCGGTTGGGGGTCAAAGGTCAGGGGGGTCATTACCTTTCGAACTTAAAGGCGTATTGATGTAAAAAAAAAAATATCGTACTCTTGTCATTCATCGATCATTTAAAAAAATAAAAATTGGTCCTCAGAGTTATGTGGCGAGGGATTCAGTGGCGTCGGCGAAGGTATGCGCTCTACCGAGTGCCCGTTCTAGTTTGGTCGTGTTATTGGACTCGAAAATGTGTAAACACCGAATGAGTTGGCCTGAGGATTAGAAATGGATGTAGGGTTCATATAAAACTGGCGGATCTCCAAAATAAAATTATTCTGCCCCCTCAAAACTCCCAAAACTGAGTGTTGCATTTCTTTTTTCCTTGAGGAACAGCAGGGGTCCCAACATCGATCCCTCGGGGACACCACTCGCCACCACACCCAGCTCAGATGAGATACCACTGACACTCTTTGTGTTCTGTCCTGTAACCAGTGCTGAATGCACCTCAGAATAGCTCCTGTAACTCCAATAGAGCTCATTTTAAAAATTAGTCTATTATGCGGTACTGTATCTAATGCTTTCTGAAAATCCAAGTTTATGATGTCATAAGCCCTGCTCTGGTCATAAGTCTTGGTGGCTTCTTCAAAAAATTCCAGAAGTTTTGTCAGGCATGACCTTCCTGTACGGAAACCATGTTGGCTATCCCTGAAGATATTTTTACGTTCAAGAAATAAGCCCAGCTCATCTTTTATGATAGATTCCAGTATTTTGCATGCAATGCAAGTTAAACTGACTGGCCTGTAGTTTCCTAGCTCAGTACAATCACCTTTCTTATGTATTGGTATTATATTGCCCTGCTTCCAATCATTTGGTATTTCTCCAGTTTCTAAAGACCTTCTGAAGATGGCGGATAGCGGCTTAAAGATGATCTCGCTAACTTCCCTGAGCACTCTAGGATATAAGCCATCAGGACCCATCGCCTTATCTGCCTTTAGTTTATGCAACTTGTCTAATACTTTGTTATCCCTAACCTCAATTTCCGCTAAATAATCTTGAGCATTGGACATGCCCACTGTCCGAATAAAAACCCGCTCTGACGTAAAATTCTCAACAAAGTAACTGTTTAAGGCATCCACAATATCCTTGTTATCATTTAGCAGCGATGATCTTTATGCACTTAACCTCCTCTTTGACTTTCTCTTTTCTGCTACAGTGCTGAAAGAAGCGCTTAGGGTTAGTTTTTGCCCCCTCTGCAATTTGTCTTATATAGTCTTCTAGCATTCCTCAGCTCTTTCCAGACCTCTTGTATCTGTTTTTATCGTGCACCTGAGATGACCCAGCTGTGAGGATACACCACGCCGCAAAGATAACTTTCTATCATCTATCAAGTTTATTTATTTTACTTGTTTACTATTAGGCAGAGTCCAACTTATTACTTATTCTGTAGTACTTACTCCTGCAGTGAGCCAGTTGTAAATTGTAAATATAATACAGTTTCATGATAAAGAAAGTGTCTCTGGTATTGTTTAGTTTATTTTCAGTCTGTGCCACAGTTTGGTTATGAACACAATTGGCAATAATCACACATACTGCTAATTACTTCAAATAAATTATTTATTATAAAATTACTGACCTGTTTATTACTAAGTGAGCAGGAATCAATCCTTAGTATTGGCCGTGAAGGTCAGGGTACGGGTCCCTGATGGAACACACACAGAAACTGGGGATGACGAGCCGGTTTCCCAGCCCCAAAGCACCATGTTGCCAGAAGATGTCCTGCCTGTATGCAGCATAACTGTACTCCTGATTGTCATCCCCTGGCTCCCTTACATTCTCAGCTACCAGCACATCATCCCTGTGTTGTCTATGAATGCGCAAATTGCCTTCATCAAGGCCATACAGGGAGAAGTGGGGTAGAAGAGAAATGCAGTGTGCAGGGTCCTGACCCCAGCACAGCTTCTCCCTGTTATGGCAGTTCCCACAGGTGCACCACTGAACCCCAGGCAGGCCAGCTGATGGAGGAGGACCCTGTCTGAGTTGTACCATCATAAGGGCATCAAACCCAAACCCAGGTTTCCTAGCAAAAAGCTCCCTGTTCAAATGTCCACACTCCTCTGCCTCCATCTCTTGAAGAAGTTGCTATGGGAACAGAAGACAAGGATTAGAAACACATATTTCTCCATCATAATGGCTTCCAGTGTAATCATAAGTAGCTCTGTAACTTTGTCATTGTTAAAAGTTTTGTAGCTGTTCTTTGGGAATCAATGAGGCAGGTACAACAATTACATTGAGCCGATTTCACAAAAGCGTTTTAGCGTGTGTGTAGAACTAACATGCATTTAAAAGTTAAAATGCCGTTGAACACAGACAGCTGAATATACATTTAAACACCATTTCACGAGATAAGATCATCGCACGTTTTGCTGCATGCGAATAACCATGAGTTTAGCCCTCAGACTAAACAGGTCCAGTCAAATTATGACAACCTTCCATTGCATAATGGGCATTTCCAATAGTCGTTACCAGTTAAAACCCCGTATTTAAAGGTAGTTGCGTTGTGGACACGCATTTCGCACAGAAATGTCACTTTTGTGAAATCGGCCCAGTATGTTTATTGTTGTCTGAAACAACCTCTGTCTGTGCCCTGCTCTGCTGCTGGAAAGCTGCCACTCGTTCCTGGCCATCAATCAGGCCCATCTCGTCTCCTTGCTCTTCCCTGACTTCGCCCCCTCGCTCTACCTCTCCCTCTGCCTCGACCTCCGGTTGCTCGTCCTTTCCCTTGGGGCTGCGCTGGTCCGTAGCTGACATCGGTCTGTGTCAGAAGCTCTGGAAGCTTCGCTAAATTCTATCTGGGCATATTACGGCATATTATCTTATAATTATCTGTTTTCTCGATGAAGGACGTAATTTGGTATAACTTGACATAGTATTTCTGTTCTGATAATAACATAATTACAATTATTAAAACTGCTAGTAGACAGTATTAGCATTTGCAAACTGTCTGTTATCAAGCTCGACTGAACATCTAAACTAGTACAGTCAATAATTCGCACTTTTATGAGCATAGCTGTTTATTCAAATGCACAAACAATATCATGTGGACAAGATAAAACATTTGGTAATATATTTGCAATATACCTCGTCACTCATTTCTGCAGGCAGCATGGTGCACAGATCCTGATTCAATACAATACAGCAAGCCGAGTGCTGGGCTGGGTGGGTGTGTATCGGCAAGGCTGGCAGTGGCAGGGGGCGTGCATCGCTGAGCCCAAGAGGAGGGGCTTAGTTTGACTACTGTGTTTACAAACAGCAATGGACAAAAGTTTCCATGATCTGTGAGACTGCAGTGTTCTTGTTCAGTTTCAAATGCTTCATTCCACCTCCATTCTTTGACTTCTTTGACTTGATGAAATTCATCATCCTGAAAATGTAACCAACCCACCTCAAGTGTCTGTGTGCTTTTCAGGTCATTAGTATTATGGTGTCTTGCCATCAGTCCAAAATTTTGTTGTGAGTGAGATTCTCCAAGAGATCTTCTTTTTTCCATCCTCTGTCCTGCAAGCTTTTGTCGTATCCAATCTGTGACTTGTTCCTGGTCCACATTCATAGACAGTTATTGACAAAATGAGAGAACTGCCAAACTGTTGCCAAACGTAGGGATATATTTAGCTCTATCGTCATGTGTCATAACACAAAAACAGCTGTTTCAATCTGCAAATAAAACTTTTCCACAAATAACTTGAATAGATTATATTGTTTGGCCATCGAAAATTTAAAAAGACTGTGTACAGACAATTGAAAAATATAGTATATGAAAAATGTGTTCATAATTTAGTTACACAATAGCACATTATTTGCAAGTCATAATACAGCCACAAAAAAACAATAATTTTCCCAAAAGTTAAACGGTCACCTTTCCCATTTCATTCTCCTTATGCTGTCTTCAGGCGCATTTCTGATTTCAAAAAATCTTCAAACTTGTCCTCCTTGTCTAGAAAAAGGAAAATATACAGATTATGATAACTTGTCCAAGTTTATATTTCAGGACAAGAAACCACATGGCAATGAATGACATGAACATGTATTTTGTCAATAACAGATTGGTTGTCCTGATAGCCATAAAAATGACCACAGAAGAAATACAGTGGTATGAAGGTTAAAAAGCTGGAATTTGTGCAAGTTCAGGTTCGAACCCAGTTTGTGTGTCTATCAGGGGATCACTTTTCCAAAACGCCACTTTGTCATATCAAAAGCAGCAAGTTGAATGCATCACTTGAATGACATGCAAGTGCAAAGCAAGACATTGGACGCATAAATGGCACATTGATGCTGATGGGGATGAACCAATGTCAGGATGCCACGGCTTACAGATCTGCAGAGGGAGCGAGTTTTGGGGATGCTGCTTGTGGGGAACATCTCAAAGAGAGGTTGCTGGCCGGTTCAAGGTCAGTTCATCCACCATCAACAGACTGGCACATTGCCACCAACAGACAGGAAGCATTCATATCCTCCCTATGAACATCATCAAGACCAGTGTGTTCGGGAGAGAAAATTGGTTTGGTGGGGGTTGTATCGTGGTCTGGGCTGGAATTAATGTGAGATTTCGAGGTGAAATTGTGGTGATTCGTGGAGGTCTAATGGCACAGCAATATGTGGATGAGATTTTCACACCAGTTCTCCAACCACTGTTGAGCAACAATGGACAAAAACGATTACCTTTTTCCAACGAGCAGGGATCGATATTCTCCCGTGGCCAACCAATTAACCCGATCTAAACCCCATTGAACACGTGGGATGAACTGGGTCATCGTGTGCACCAGCGTCAACATTAACCAAACATTGTCGCCGAGTTGACCGCAGCACTACAGGAGGAGTGGAGGAACATACCCAAGCAACTGTGCAACATTAGTGTGAATCAATGCCTCACCGTTTACGCACATTTCTGATAGGACACTTTGTCAAAGAAAATATTTATTAAAAGCATACAAGCATACATTGAGTTTGGCGGTATGGCTCTGTTCGAGAGATCCCTGCCCGTCCAGCGTGGAACCGAAAGCAGGGAGCTGCTATTAACCCTCCAAAACAGAACCATACTGATGCACGCCGATGATGGAATATGGTGCTTCCATAGGTTTAAAGGCAGCCCGGCGGCTTTCAGAATTTCTCTTGAAGCCGAGTATGAGAGAAATACTCCATGTAAAGTGTACTGTGTGTAGTGACAGCCCGACAGCTGGCATAATTTCTCTTGAGCTAAATACGAAAGAAATATCCCATGTGAAGTGTACTAAATGCCGTGACAGCCCGGCGGCTGGCACAACGAGGGCTGAGGATTAACTAGTTCAATCTGACATTTTACTTAAAAATGAGATATCTGTCCTACAATAGTCTCAGTACTAACTAGTTTCATTTGAGATATAGTTCCATGTTTTAGTGGTTACCTGTAAAGGCCAAAGGTCAATGTAACATAGGTACATCTGAATTTTCGATAGAAATATTAGTGTTAACAGGTTCTATCTGCTGTCAGCCAATCTGTTACTTCAGTTTGGTCATGTGATACATGCTTGATCAAAATGGCGGCACGCTTGAGAAAGCTGACAAGAAATCACCATGGAAAATTGATGACTGATGATGAATTGAGAGACGTATTTGAGAGGTAAGTGGAGTGTATCAAACCTACAGATATTGTAGATTCTCTGTATAGCAGCGTTATATGACATTTCAGCAAATTTGTAGTCTACTGTTCAAAACCAAGGAATCATATCCTAACTACGAATAAGTTGAGATATGTACCTTTTATTGTTTTAAAATAGCAAATAGCTAAATATAAAAACTCATTTTTCTCAAAAAGTAAAAAATGCTAGATAGAACTAGTTAATCCTCGGCCCTCGACAATTTCTCTTGAAGCCAAACACAAGAGAAATATTCTACACAAAGGGTATTATGTGTCATGGCTGCTGGCACAATTTCTCTTGAACCAAATACAAGAGAAATATCCTATGTGTCGTGACAGCCCAGTGGCTGGCACAATTTCTGTTAAAGCCAAACACAAGAGAAATATCCTATGTGAGTGTACTATCTGTAGTAACAGCCTGTGGCTGGAACGATTTCTCTTGAAGCCAAACACAAGAGAAATATTCCATGTAAAGTGTATTGGGACAATTTTTGAAGCCGTGTACAATTAAATAATCTATGCGAAGTGTAGTATGTGTCGTGCACACCTGGCAGCTGGCACAATACCTCTTGAAGCCAAATACAAGAGAAATATTCAGTTTCAGTGTATTATGTGTCGTGACAGCCCGGCAGCTGGCACAATGGCTCTTGAAGCCAAATACAAGAGAAATATTCTAAAAGTAGTGATAGTCCTCAAAAAGCAGATTCATGAGAATATTACTATATGACTTCAAGAGAACAACATGAGGGCAGGTTAATAATTGAAGTGTATGTTGTGGTGAATGACATGACATGCGTGCTGAGGAGTGACGCTTCATGCCCTGACTGTGTATAGAAGTATTCTAAACAACGTGTGAAACCGATATAAGTACAAGAGGATTTCATTTAACATACAAAACATGGTGACAATTTACACAGTCTTACTCATTCATTTTGAGCTTCCACTATGTCCTTAATTCCTGGGCGAAGGTAATGTGTTCTTGGCTGCGTGTCCAATGTCCTGAGGCCTTTAATACCTTCATTAGGCCACAAAGGAGGCGATGCACTGCTTGAATATAGAAATGAGGCAGAGCTGAGCAGCAAACTAGTAATAGGATTCCCAACCTCCGAGATGATTAAGGGAATTCCATTGGTCACAATGCACTTCTTAGAAACCTGGTCTGAACTCCTCAAAAGCAAGCCAGTGGCGACAGTGGCAAGTAAAAACTCCCTATGTGCTAAAATATAGAAAGAAACCTTGGGAGGAACCAGGCCTCTGACCGTCCCAGGGTCTACGTTCATAGTTGCCCTAATGGGAAAGGAAAGTTAACAAGCAGCCCAGGATTTGTAGTTTGCTGATGCCATGACCCATTCTATGATGGTGGAGCAGCGCTTGTGCAGAGGCCAGGTAGCGTTGTTGACAAAGATCAGCAGCAGCATTCTCAGGGCAGGGTCCACCGTGGACATGCAGAGAACAAAATGCAGGCAATTAGTGGAGAGCACAGTGGGAAGCAATGCTAGGAATGTACCATGAAATAATACTGCCAACTCCATAAAGTTCATATAAAAAGGAGAAAATAAATAAATTCACATACATGTACGCACGCTTCATGAATGAAGACTGTTAAAAATCTTGTTGAATCTGAAAGCTGGGAGAGCTACTAGAATCCCCCAAAGAACAAAGGTGTAGCAAAACCCAAATACCAGAGGCTAATGACTGACCCCTGGAGCAGTGACCTTTGGGCCGATCCAGCAACTGGCTGTTATAGGCTGTAGGACATACTGAGCAGTCAGAGCAAATCAGTTAGAATGAAATGAGTAGCAGACCAAAAGCACTAGCTAGATGCTGACATGGGGTAAATATTAGTGAAGCATGGTGACATGTCGCATCGTGGCATTGCTGAGCATGCGCAAGATAAGCCACAGCTTGAGTATGCGAGCTTGATGTTGGCAAGCACTCCGAGGTTTTCTTGCAAAGCAGAACACAGCAATCAATTTTTTACATTTTTTTAAACCAACTAGGGTGCTAGTCTATGATTATACAGGAACACTAGTGGCACTCCCAGAATGCAAACCTTCGCCAAAGCAGCACGGTCCAAATATTGCTGAGTGGAGCAAGTTCAGTCATCAAGTGTCATAGGATTTCAGGTGGCTGCCATATTGTGCTATTGATAGTGGTCAAAATAATCGTGACCCACCCACAAAATTTCAGATATATCTGTTCATTATGTTTGCTTTAAGCTGTTCACAAACAACAGACAAAGGCACAGATCCATAACCTCCAGCCAACTCGCTTTACAGAGGTAGATGCCACCAATGATAGCAGTTTCCCCCAGTTTGGGAAAGTAACAAAAATGAGTCAATTACTGACAAAGATCAGCAATACTAGATTGATTTCAGAAACTAATGCTGACTGGAATGATTGTTCCCACTCTGATTCCGCAGCATTTTGGATTTTTAAATAATTATACTCAGCAACAAAAGTTTCTGTGACACCATTTATGTGTATGTTATAAATGACACGCAAAGATCTCAATGCAATCAATATGTTTATTTAACAGGAGAAACACTGACTTTTCAGTGCCAACGTCACTCAAAACGAAAAATGTCATTTTCATGCGTCATGAAGCACTTGTCTGACGTCTAACCAATTGTGACCTTCACACTTCAATACCGGGTGTGACTTCCCCGTGCCATGATGCAAGCAACGCATCTCCGGCGCATGGACCGAATCAGATGTGCCAGAAATTGCTGTGGGATGTCATTCCAAATCTGACGTAGACGTTGTCGCAATTCCTGGAGTGTAGCTGGCGGGTTATCCCACCGCCGCAAACGTCGATCCATCTCGTCCCAAAGATGCTCGATTGGGGACATGTCTGGGGATCTGGCTGGCCATGGCAGGACATTGACATGTTGTTGCATCAGATACTGCTGTACAATCCTTGCAACGTGTGGTCTGGCGTTATCATGTTGCAGCGTTATTCCGGGACCATGTTGCATCAAAAACGGTACCACCAATGGCCTTAGCACTTCATCGCGATATCTTTGACCTGTCAGATTTCCATCAATAACAAGCAAATCTGTTCTGTTTCTAGCCGTGATCCCTCCCCAAATCATGACACTACCACCTCCAAAACGATCAAATTCCTGAACACAGTTGTTGGCATAACGCTGTCCACGTCGACGGTATACACGTAAACGACCATCACATCGGTTAAGCATGAATCTTGATTCATCAGTGAAGAGTACAAGATCCCACTGACGTTGGATCCACCGTCGATGTTGTTGTGCCCACTGTAGACGCAGTCGTCGGTGTTGTACTGTGAGTATTGGACGTCTTGCTGGCCGACGTGGGACAATGCCAAAATGACGGAGACGGCGACGGATTGTCTGTGCAGACAGTCGCCTCAAACCAGGTATCGTTCTTGCAGTTATGGTTGCAGGTTGGAATCGATTTCGGAGATGGGTTGTTCGAATCCAGTTGTCCTGTCTGGGAGTGGTTACTCGTGGACGGCCGCTGCGAGGACGGTCGCTGCCATAAGTTCCAAATGGTGTTTCGGTGGACATTCAGGCGATGAGCAACTTCCCTCTGCGAGGTTCCGGATTCAATCATCCCAATGGCCCTCCACCAATCATTTTCAGACAGTCTTGGCATTTAGAGGGTAGAGTTCCTGATCCGAAATGGCTGTGTTTTCGATAAGTGATGCTTCCGTCGTTCATCAGGCACAATGTGAACATTCCAAAAATTCTCCTCTTTTATTGCCATCCACAAGCATGATTTACGCACATTTTCACGTGCAAAGTCATTTTCTCGCATTTTCATGATTTCCATTTCAATGTTGTGTTTACGTGTACTGTTTCAGTCTGATATCACCATGTATGACAATTTCATAATTGCGTTATGAAAAATAATTAACAATATTGGTGTCACAGAAACTTTTGTTGCTGAGTATATATTAATAAGATTCACTGAGCACACCAGAGTTAGCATTTCCCATCAGTTTACTGGTGCGTGGTGAATGCCATGCAATTTCCAAACACTTGCCACAACTTGACACTTACAATAGCAGCACCCGTTAGGAGCAGATGAATAAAACCAACAGGAAAGTAATTGTAGCATGACTATTGGATCCAAGCAGCATATCGGCAATCGATTTCAACATGAATGTGGATTACGATTTGGTCCAATTGAAGAGCATTAGAGCAATCATGAGAATAACACTTTTGTTTAGTGTACGGATACCTGAATTACTGAATTGACTAAGATTCCTGTGCCAAACATACCGTTGTTGAAGCATTTATGAAGAGCCAATTGCTTTAGATGAACATGATTGACAATGCATTTATTTTTTTAAAAATAATGAGTTGAAGACAAATCTGAGCCATAGGACATTTCTCGATTGAGACTCCACTTATGGCTATCATGGGCGCTGAGACAATGGGAATAATTGGCAATTTGCAGTATTTCAGCCCGTAAATTGCCATTAACAGGCTTGATGCAAGGCAAAAGTTAAGTCACAATCTAGGAGACTTCTGAACCAGTTCGAGCGAAACTGATGGATTGACTGTGCACGTGTAATTACAACTGAGAACCTGGATAAAAGAGGTAACGATTCAAACTAAACCGAAAGGTTTAAAACTTAAAATCACTGGACCAAGTGGCATCCAATGTTGTCTTTTCTTTAGCTTGCTAGCCATGCCCTCATCTCGGAAGTGTATTTTTCCGGTTGCGTGAGTTGAAGTTAACGGTGCAACATAATCGATTTATGGGGTTACGCGTTAGCTTGCTAGGTACGTAGCTAGCTATCCATCTTAATTAAACGAGCTCAACAACAATCTAGCAGTGGCGTGCTGTCAGATGTCGGGAAGGCCTTCAGTAACATCGCCCTTTCCTGTATAATTTCTCTTAAATGGTTTGCGATCAGGTTTGCCTGATTAACAATCAGTTTATTAACTGAACAGCCACCGCCATGCATGACACGTACTAATTAACGAATGACAAAGCGATTACCTGTTGGCTATGTTGATATAATTGATGTGACTCCGCAAGGATGACAATTTGCAAAAAATCCGGAACTTTCACTGACCTCGCGGCAATTACTTTCGTGATTATCACTCAGCTGTGCGTCTAACAACGCACTTGAGCTGTCACTACATTCAGACAAGAGAACGGATTCTCTTGGCTTGTTGCTCAATTAACCTCGCAAACTAATTTACGCGAATCCAGAAATTTTAAAGACGTAGGCGATGGATATTATACATCGTCATTGATGTGCAGAAGTAAACACCGTAAATATTTGTTGTGCAATGTATAATAAGGCTTTCAAAAATAAATTAGATTCTCGTCGGTTCCATCAATCAGTCTGAGCAACTGTTTCTAATCGGGGAGGTAAACTGCGAGAGGTGTCGGTCATTAAGAAGTGAAAGGTGAGGTTATTGCAGGCCCTGTGTGTCTGCCGACGGACCGCCACTGCAATCTACCAAGCTAACAACATTCTGTCATTCCCCAGCATACTGTAAACACGCAAGTGGCAAATTTGTCAGGCTAACTAGATGTGAAGTTAGCATTAAACAGTGGAGCAACATAATTTACCATATTCTCACCCTTCACCATTATGAGCCATTTTGACAGAGAGCGAACACACGCTTCGCTGGCCGGAATAGCTAGGTAGGGGCAAAATAGACACTTCATTAGACCCCGGCTACCTTATTAGGTCAATCAACGACGTAACGTTGACAATGGAGTTAACATTAATGTTTGTTTACTGGATACCGAAGTTCGCGGAATCTGTGTGTTAATAGAGCTGTAACATGTTTCCAGTCAAGCATATACGATCCAGGCATTAAGTGCCAAGTAGCTCCTGATTTGATTAATAACTTGCAAGCTATCCAAGTTCCATGGTTTTCAACTAGAAAACATCCCGTTAGAGCTTGATGTGAGGTGAGGCTAACTTAAACTTTAGTACGAGGAAGTGAATTGAGAAATGAGGTTCGCTACTCAGAACATACACGTTACATTGTTTGATAACGATCGTTGTAACATTATGAAATCAGATAGCTCCCGCTAGCCCAGCCGAAATCACGATATGTTCAATTAAATTGTAGATCATGTCTATAGGTGTATAAAATTACATTACATTTACCCTCCGGTAATAACGGCCTTGCGACCGTCATCCCGGAGCTTCTGTAACCGGAGCCCAAGGACTGAGCTCGCAGCGCCGTTCTCCTGTCAGTCTGGGGTGGCCTCGTCATACAGAACCACAGTGTTTGTTTTGCACTGTTTGGCAAACTTCCCCTTATCCTCATTATTCGGAATAATTGTGTGGCTGTCTTCTCCGGAGCATATCTCCTAAACCGTATGGCCTAGGTTCACCAAACATGACAGATATATTAACCACTATGAGTACATGTGCCTTTTGCTATTTTGAAGCTTCTACATTCTCTAATATTTGAGGTTTCCATGGAAACAGTGAACTTAGATTGACTTTGAGGGTCGCTGTCTTGTCCGGAGCATACCTCCTGAACCGTAGGGTCTAGGTTCACCTAACTTCACAGATATATTACCCACTACGAGTAGATCTGCCTTTTCCTATTTTGGAGTTTATTGATTAATTTTTCTTTCGAAGTTTCTATGGAGACAAGGAACTTAGATTGGCTTTGAGGGTGGCTGTCTTGCTTGGGGCATATCTCCCTAACTATATGATCTAGGTTCATTAAACTTAATTCACAGACACATTATCCACTATGTCAAGATATTTTCATGAATACAGAATCCGTTCACGTGACCGCTAGTGATCATGACATCTCACACATGCATTCTCACATCTTCATCATAAAAGCGGAGTTACGATTTGTGGGGGTCGGGATATGTCATCTCCAGATGACTCTTGTTTATGCTCTTTTTCTCAGGTGTTCCATGTAAAGATGATGCATATAGTGATCATGTCTGAAATAAGTATTCATAGTTCATAAAATATCATGTTTTCTGAGACATATTCTTCACAAATTACTGTTCTACGATTTTGCTGGGGGTCGGGGGGATATGCCATCTCCTGATGGCTCTTGTGGTATATATTCCTTGAATTTTGAAGTCCTATACTGAAAATTTTCCACCATTGTTTAACAAAACAAAGTTGGAGAGTAAAAAAAAGTTAAAGACAAGATTGTTACAACCCGCGTGTTTTGATTGGAGCAAAGTTGGTTGAGTTTTTCCCATAAATGTTCCTCTGTAAAGAATGCGGAATTAGCTCTGCCTGGCCAGGGACTGATCACCGTGGGAATAAAGATGGCTTCTTAAGATTTTGTCTCCCTCCAATTATTCACGAACAAGGCGACCTCAAAAATATGTAAACATCTAGACAAGAAACCACAACATATTTGACGAGTCGGCAAAGTTTGGTTACACTCGTAAGGGTTGGCGGTCTTCTGGTGCTCAGAGATGGTGCAGGGAGCACACACACATCCTAAGATGTCAGAAAACTAAGGATAAGGTGAGCAATTTAATTAAATTGTTTTAATCATTTTGCTCAGATAGATAAGTGAGGGTGTAGTTTTGTGTTGTCCTGGCCCTGTTCTGGAGCACTGGAGACAAGTGACCTTTCGGCTCAAAGAATCTAGACACTAAATTGGGGAAATTAAAAGGAGAGGGACAGTAACTGTGTTGTGATTTACGAAATGAACCAAGTGCGACAACCAGTAGAATGGGTGCTTGTTAGTAAGTTAGTCCAAATATACAAGGTTAGTGTGGATTAGTATTGAGCAAAAACAATAAACTGTTAGTATGTGTTAGTAAGACAGAAAAAGAGAGAGGAAGGAAGAACGAGATAATGAAAGAAGATTGAAACCCAGAAACCAATAAATCACCCAAATGAGTGTCACACAAGACAAGGGACCGTGAGCAAAGATACACACCTGACAAGACAGGGGAGACAAAGTGCAAAGCATGAAAATGAAAACATGGCTTGGAAACTAAATGATCTAAACATGAAAAATAATAAACAGGAAATCTAAATTACCAAAACACAAAACACAATCCTAAGAATAGTCAGACAGAGCAGTGGTCACTAAACACAGAAATACTAAACATGGCTAGGCCAGGCACAGAACTTAAACATGACAGCAGAATCCAGAATCCCAACAGAACCCCCCTCCCAACGAACGCCTCCTGGCGTTCAACCTGAAAGTCTCTGGTGACTAGCATGAAAGTCTTTGATGAGGTTTTTATCCAATATGTGCCTTGCTGGCACCCAACTGCGATGTTCAGGTCCGTAACCCTCCCAGTCGACGAGGTACTGCAGTCCTCTGCCTCGTCGACGAGAGTCCAGGAGGGCACGGACCGTGTAGGCTTCGCCTCCTTTGATGATCCGGGCGGGTGGTGGGGGATCAGGTCCAGAGGACAGGGGGTGGGTTACTGCAGGTTTTAACTGGGACACATGGAAAGTGGGGTGTATGCGTCGCATGGACAGGGGGAGACGGAGGCGAACGGCAGTGGGACTTAGGACCCTTTCAATGGTGAAAGGGCCCAGGAATTTGGGGAAAAGCTTACCCCCGTTACCTCTGAGGGGAATGTCCCTTGAAGACAACCAGACCCGCTGCCCAGGTCGGTACATGGGCGCCGCGGTGCGACTCTTGTCGGCCTGTTCTTTCATCCGAGCGACCGACCTGAGCAGGGCCTGGCGGGTGGCAGTCCAGGTGCGTCTGCACCTACGGACGAATTCGCGGACTGAGGGGACAGCTACCTCCTCCTCCTGGGACGGGAACAAAGGGGGCTGGTAGCCCAGGCAGGCTTTGAAGGGGGAGACGCCGGAGGCAGCAGAGGTGTGGCTGTTCAACGCGTATTCCACCCACGGTAACTGATAGCTCCAGGAGGAGGGGTTCCTAATACAGAGACATCGTAAAACACTTTCCACACACTGGTTAGCTCGCTCGGTCTGGCCATTAGTCTGGGGGTGGAAACCTGATGACAAACTGACTGAAGTGCCTAAAGCTTTAAAGAATGTTCTCCAAAAAAGTGCAGTGAACTGGGGGCTGCGATCGGAAGTGATATCAGTGGGTATGCCGTGGAGTCTAATGACATGTTGGATTACTAGGTTGGCAGTGTCTTGAGCAGAAGGGAGTTTAGTGAGGGGAACTAAGTGAACTGCTTTGGAGAATCTATCAACAATTGTGAGAATGGTGGTGTGGTGATTGGATGAGGGAAGGCCTGTGATAAAATCAAGAGCAATATGGGACCAGGGGCGGTGTGGTGTAGGAAGGGGCTGCAATAAACCTTGAGGTGGTTGGTGAGAAGTCTTAGCCTGGGCACAGACCGAGCAAGCAGCAACGAAGCCCTGGACATCTTGAGTGAGTTCTGGCCACCAAAACCTCTGAAGAATAAAGTTCTTAGTGCGGCGGATACCAGGGTGGCAGGACAGTCTGGATGCGTGTCCCCATTCCAGGACTTGGGAGCGTAAGGTAGCTGGCACATATAAACAATTGGTGGGACACGCACTGGGAGTAGCAGCATTGTTTTGGGCATTTCTGACTTCTCTCTCAATATCAAGACATAATGCATTAATGAACGCTTCTTTAGGGAGGATGGTATCTTTGTTAATTTCCTCTTCCTGGATTTCAAAACAACGGGAGAGGGCATCAGGCTTGACATTCTTACTTCCAGGTCGATAGGCAATATGAAAGTTGAATCGTGAAAAGAAAAGTGCCCACCTGGCTTGTCGCGGATTGAGTCTTTTGGCCGTTTGTAGATATTCCAGGTTCTTGTGGTCTGTCCAGACGATGAAGGGTACCTTGGAGCCCTCCAGCCATTGTCTCCACTCCTCTAAGGCCAACTTTACCGCCAACAGCTCCCGATTCCCAATGTCGTAGTTTCTTTCTGCAGAGCTGAGGCGGCGAGAAAAGAAGGCACAAGGATGGACCTTACCATCTTCTGTGGACCTCTGCGACAGGATGGCTCCAGCTCCGATATTGGAGGCGTCCACTTCAACAATAAACTGGAGTTCTGGATTGGGAATGGTTAGGATAGGTGCAGAGGTGAAACAAGCTTTTAAGTCATTGAAGGCCTCTTCAGCCTTTTCGGACCACAGAAACTTGGATTTAGAAGAGGTGAGGCAACAGAACTATAATTCCGGATGAACCGGCGGTAAAAGTTAGCGAAGCCCAAAAATCGCTGGAGAGACTTACGGTCCTCTGGTCTGGGCCAATTAGTGACAGCTTCCACCTTTAGGGGGTCCATCCGGATGGTGTCTGGGGAGATGATGTAACCCAAAAACATAGTGGTTTCCACATTAAATTCACATTTTTCAGCTTTAACAAAGAGGCGGTTCTCCAGGAGGCGACGGAGCACTTGGCGAACATGTTTGACATGGGCCTCCTGGGACTCTGAAAAAATCAGGATATCGTCAAGATAGAAACACAAACTTATTTATCATGTCTCTTAAAACATCGTTGACAAGGTTTTGAAACACTGCTGGAGCGTTAGAAAGCCCGAAAGGAAGAACTAAATACTCCCAGTGTCCCGTGGGAGTGTTAAAGGCAGTCTTCCATTCGTCCCCATCTCTGATGCGTACCAGGTGATAGGCATTACGGAGGTCGAGCTTAGTAAAAATCTTAGCTCCTTGCAGGAGATTGAAAGCAGTGTTCATTAGAGGAAGTGGATAGCGATTCTTGACAGTTATTTCGTTAAGTCCACGGTAATCTATACAGGGTCTTAATTATCCGTCCTTCTTAGACACGAAGAAGAATCCGGCACCAGCAGGTGATGATGACGGGCGTATAATGCCAGCAGCAAGAGACTCTGAGAGATACTTCTCCATAGCTTGGGTTTCTGGTCTGGAGAGTGAATAGAGTCGGCCTCTAGGGGGCATAGTTCCTGGCTTCAGGTCTATGGTGCAGTCATAGGGTCGGTGAGGTGGTAAGCTGGTGGCCCGGGACTTAGAGAACACTTCCTTGAGATCATGAAACTCTAGGGGGACCTTCTCAAGATCTGGTATTTCTTCTTGGGATGGGCTGTGTTGAGGTTCGCGGGCGTTGTGGAGGCATGCCAGGGAGCAGTTGGGGCTCCAACCCTTAACCTCATTCTTCCGCCAATCAATATTTGGGAGGTGTTTGGCCATCCATGGATGGCCCAAAACAATGGGAGCATGGGGAGAATGTAAGAGGAGGAGCTGAATGGTTTCGTGGTGGTTTCCTGAGGTTTTGAGTTATCTGGGCTATTTTCTGGCCACTGAGTGAATTGGCCACCCGGTCAGGAAAGATCCTTTCGGTAGGGATTCCCCATTCTTGAGCCAGCTCCACATCGATGAGGTTCTCCTCAGCGCCGGTATCAATGAGGGCTAGGGTGGACTTACTCCCTCCTCCCCACTCCAGGATAACTGGGATGCACGTACGGCTCTTAGTCTCCTGCACTGGCGTCACTCCAATCACTACTTTTCTCTGGGCACCAGGGGAACTTCTCTTGTTGGGACACTGAGCAATGTGGTGTCCCCCCTTGCCACAGTAGAAGCAGGCCCCTTCTCTGCGACGGCGGTTCTTCTCCTCCACAGGGATGCGAGTACGGTCCAGTTGCATGGGTTCTGGCTCAGGAGGACTGTCGCCAGTAGGGGGTGGTAGAGGCGGAGTGCTCTGGAGGAGTGGGTTAGGTCGTCTGCGGGAGGCGAAGCGTCTGCGTTCTTCCAATCGGGAATCCACGCGAATAGCCAAGTCGACCAAGTCATCCAAATCCTCCGGTAACTCCCGGGAAACCAGCTCATCCTTTAACGCTTCAGAAAGCCCGTTAAAAAAGGCATCGAACAAAGCTCTATGTCCCCACCTGCTGTTGGTAGCCAGTGTCTGGAAATCAATGGCGTAGTCGGCCACGGAACGGCTCCCCTGTCGAATGCGCAGAATTTCTCGTCCCGCCTCGTGACCCAGCTTCGTGCGGTCAAAGATGCGCCTCATCTCCTCACCCAGCAAATTAGACGTTTGCACGCAGGGTAGATCTGCTTCCCATGCAGCCGTAGCCCACTGCTTGGCCCTTCCCGTCAGTTGCGTGATGATGAAAGCAACCCGAGCTCTTTCGGTGGGGAATGACGAGGGCTGTAGGCTGAAAATGAGCTTGCACTGGGTGAGAAAAGCCCGACATGCTCCCGGGTTCCCGTCGTACCTCTCAGGCGGTGGCAGGCGTGGCTCGCAGACTGGCAGTGGCGGAGCAGACGCAGGAGCAGGAGTGGCATGGACGGCAGGCTGGGGAGACTGTAGCCGCTGAGCGTCTTGCACAGAGCGAGTGAGATCCGCCATCTGAAGACTCATGGTTTGCATATGTTGCATAGGAGCCCGAAGCTGACACTCTTGGAATTCTAACTGAGCGCCCTGTTGGTGCACTGCCTCCTGCAGAGACTGGTCTGACGCTGGCTCCGTCATGGTCAGATCGTAATGTTGTGATTTACGAAATGAACCAAGTGCGACAACCAGTAGAATGCAAAAAGGAGGCTTTATTTCTGAAGGAGGAAACCCCCCAACAGAGCTGGCAACGGTACAAAGTCCACAATCCAAAAACAGTATCCAATGGGCGTAATCCAGAATCGTAACCAGGGCACCAATAACAAAGTTCGTGGTCAGACAAAAAGGGTTCGGTACACAGGCGTAGGTTTGGAGGAGAAACAAACTCATAAACCAAAGACAGTCTGAATCCAAAACCAGGGCAGTAATCACAAAATCAAGGTCGGGCAGAAAAAGGTCAAAACTCACAGATGCAACAATATCCAAAAAGTGCAAACCAAAATCAATAGTCGAGCAATCCAGTCAGAAAGATAAACACTGAGCAATCAAGGCGAGAAACGTGGCACGAGAAAACTAGGGAGAACGATCTGACAAGAAAGTGTACCAAACAGACATCTTATATACACACCCGGGGTAAACACATGACGAGGGAGAACAGGTGCAATCAATAGTGACAATGATTAGGGAGAGACACATGAGGGATTAACCAATTACATGAATTTGGCTGTAGCCAAAACGCAGACAGGGATCACAAGACAAACCTAAGTACAAAACAACAGCTCCGGTTAAGGAGTACTAAAGTGCCAAGATAAAAGAAAAGGAAAGCACAAAGTATAAGTGGAAATCCACGGAAACTTGCAGCAGAGATAATTAGGGATAGGCAAGGAGGCGGAGACTAGAATAGGGCGACAGCTGAGAGATCATTAGTCAATTAGTAAGTGCAGCTATACAATCCCAAGTGCTTGTTAGTAAGTTAGTCCAAATATACAAGGTTAGTGTGGAGCAAAAACAATAAACTGTTAGTATGTGTTAGTAAGACAGAAAAAGAGAGAGGAAGGAAGAACGAGATAATGAAAGAAGATTGAAACCCAGAAACCAATAAATCACCCAAATGAGTGTCACACAAGACAAGGGACCGTGAGCAAAGATACACACCTGACAAGACAGGGGAGACAAAGTGCAAAGCATGAAAATGAAAACATGGCTTGGAAACTAAATGATCTAAACATGAAAAATAATAAACAGGAAATCTAAATTACCAAAACACAATCCTAAGAATAGTCAGACAGAGCAGTGGTCACTAAACACAGAAATACTAAACATGGCTAGGCCAGGCACAGAACTTAAACATGACAGCAGAATCCAGAATCCCAACAAACTGCAGAATTGATATTTAACTACTAACCACTAACAATCAATTCGCAACAAGTTACTGTGAGTGAGTGTTTGGAATCGGAGCGCGTTCTATAACTGGTTTGGTGTATGACTGTTTGTTCTATGTGAGGCCTGTGCTGGAGACCCAAAAGGGATGGAATAAACCTGCAGGCCTCCCCCGCTTGACATTGGGATACCGCCTGGATGACCTAGAAGAGGTACTGGGATCCGTTTGTAGAGAGGTATTGGGATCCGTTTTTGTAGAGAGGTATTGGGATCCATTTTTGCAGTGTTGTCTGTCTTGTTGTTTATTATTATTATAAAAGGGTGCGCAGCACATTTGGCGTATGGAGCTAGCTGATTAATGGGTCTGTGTGAACATTGACGGGAAGTACGGGTTGCTGGGTCCTAAGGGTGGACTGACTGGTAGTGAGGATTGCGGGGTCCCGTACAGACGCTCTTTGACGGGAAGTTTGTTGGGTGGGTGCGGCTCCCTTTTTGTGTGAGTGTAGAGTAAATATGGATATGAACAGTGGTCTTGTTGCGTATTGCATTAGTTGGGAGTGATAAGAGTGCACAAAATATAAATAAATAACTCCTAGTTTACATGTAATAAGTTCAAATTATTATTAATGGTCATTACTATTTAGCAGTAGTGGTTACTTGCATACATTGAAAGATGATTATTTTAGCATTATTTTGATTGTGTACTATCATCATTGAATAGGTGAGGAAAAAAACCAATTTAGCCGAGAAATGAAATTTGGAATAAAAAATAAACAATGATGATTACTGCAAAGCTGGCAGATAGAGGAAAAAAAGGGGGGGGGGGAAGCAAAAGTAACTTCCTATGCTTGATGGAAAAAAACAAAAAAAGGAAAAATGGAACTAAACAAGAAATACCATTGATTAGACAACTAGAAGATTATATACTAAACATTACACTGGTTTAGGAATGCATAACAAAATACGATATGTCTAAAAGGAAGAGGAGAAATCGCAAAAGCGGGTTTATAATATAAACTGTTCGCTGCCGGGTGGCTCACACGGTTAAGGCACTGCGCTGCAGTGCAGAGGTGATCACCACGTCGCGGATTCGAGCCTCGGCGTACCCACCGGCAGGGGTCGGCAGCTTTTTCAGAGTAGCGCACAATTGGCTATCGCGCTACAGGGTTTCAAATTAGGAAGGGACTGCCGGATTTGGGTATTCGATAACAGCTTTGTTCGTTGCTCCAGCGCCTCCTGTTGGCCAGACGGGCGCTCGTCAGGAAAACTCCGGCTTGGTTCATGTCCGGGTATCCTCCGCCCTAGTTCTGAACTTGCGAAGATTCAACCAGCGAGTGTATAAGAATCAGTGGCAGACAGGCACGTGCGTCGGAGGAGAGCCGTGAACTGTCTCACTATCCTGAGTTGGCAGCAAGGGGTCGCATACGAGCAAGCTTTGTACATAGTTCCCCAATTGGGCATTCCAAATTCGGGTGGGATTGGAGATGCCAAATTTAAAAAAAGAAAAAAAAATATATATATATATATATATATAATATAAACTGTTTACTTACCATACTGTGCAGTGTAACTAGTAAAACAGACATAAATCAATTTAATACGTGGGGAAAGATAATTCGATAATTAATTCATGGATAACAATGGCAACCCCTGTGGAGGAATTACGAGAGCAATTTCCTACCTTTGAGAATGATATAAAAAAATGTTTTAAATAATTGGGCAAAAAGGACTAAAAAAAAGAAAACAGACTGACACAGAGGCCAGAAGAGGTTAAATTTGATCTTGCAATATGTGAAAAAAAAATTATGGGAATAATGACAAATTATGTATCGGCGGCAAAAAACGTAAAAGACGTGGTACGTGGGCGAAAGCCCTCACCTAGCAGAGGGCCGTGGTAGATTACCTCTGTGAACAGGCGAGGCTGGTGAAAACGGTCAAAGTTTCTATTCCCATAGCGAAGTGGGGTAGGGATCAGACCGTCGGTTTCCACCTGGGTGGCTGACAACCACTACGGGATTCAGGGATTGCTATCGACTGGGTCACCAGCTGGTCGGGTCGCAGATGGCAGTAAGACCACAGAGAGGGTGGCCGCCGCGCTCAGCTCCATGTACAGTCAGGCCACCACAAGGCAAAGCAAATGCGTTAGTAGGCCAGAGGTGCTTCTGTGATCGGTGGGCTTTGAAAAGAAGACACCAGGAAGCAGAAGGCAGAGTACTGAACCTGGGGGAGCCTAAGCGAAGAATTCTGTGGAAAGGGATCTAGCCTGGAACTTCGCCCTGGGAGAGTAAGGTTCGAAGGATCTAAGTGGGATTTTTAGTGCACAGAATCAAAATTAGACAGTGAGTGGAAGAATTTTTGGGACCAAGAGCATATAAGGGAGGAGGAGATAGATGAAAGGTCAACATACCGAAGTCAGAGAACAGAAGGGGAGAAAGAGGGGTCCAAGCAATACGATTTCATGTAAAGTTTTCTTAATTTGTTTCACAAGAATAAGTTCCGCCCAGAAAATAAGTCATGTGAAGGATCAAATTTTATAACAAGTGGAATTATGATTTAATAAAGTGACTGAAAGCTTTCCTGACTGAAGAAATTTACTTAATGAATAATAAATCTTTTCTCCGTTTTGAACAGGAACTAAATGACTTCATGGAAAAGAAACTGAGTGACTAAGAAACTTTCCCTGATTTTTTACTTTTACAGGAACAGATCCAAGCCCAAGCAAGAGGAAAAGCAATAAAATTATGATGACTGAGTTGTTTTTCATTGTTGTTTGCATCTAACTCATTCTGTTGAAACTTTTCCACAGAGTGCGCACTCCAGAAGAGAAGAGATTAAAATGACCTTGAGTGAAAAGATAAGCTGGCCAGCTAAGGATTCGATGCGGGGTTGCAACTTAAAAGTTTACCCTCTAAAATAAATTTGGGAAATCCAATTTGGAGTATTAACACAAGACTAAGACTAACTTCAAAAGGGTGACCACCATATAATTGAAGAAGGCGACTAATAATGTGATCACATTTTAAATTTATTTAGATTAGGCTGACAAAATCTTTTCTTCTGACTATTGGTGAAGTAGTGATAAAGACGGGAACTGTGACAGCGACGGCAACCTGAGTCGTCAGTGCTCAAATAACAGAAACGGACTGAACTGACCAAATCTGGAATGATTATTGGGATCCCAGCACATAAAGGAAAACAGAGAAAAAAAAAATAAACTATATTACAGTTGAATATTCAATATGTGACCGTTTTGGTGAATTGTCTGGAAAAAAAAAGAACTGCATATTGTAACATACGGTCTAAAGCAACTCCACCTGGTTCTGCTGATGACATGGGAAGTTGTTATGGCTGGGGCTAATAAGCCCTGACTGTGCATCTTCTCCATGCGCTTAGTGGAACCCTAGATTGTGGTGGGTTGCTAAATCAAAATTCATTGAAAAAAAAAAATACTGTAAAAAGATATTATTTTTACTGCCCTATCTTTTGACCCAGAATACACTGAAACACAAAATTATGAGTACACTGCCAAAAAGAATATTGATTTAAAATTCATAGGAGCTCAGTAGTGAGGGTGAGCAATTTGGGTAATTATGAATTTTTGAATAATATTAATTTATCAGGGCGGCACATCGACAACTCATTGTATTCCAAATAATTAAGGTGACATTGATGATTTTGTAAAGCACATTCAGACCGAGGGGAAAAAAACACAAAACAAATTTCTTGAATTGGGACTTATTTGGTGGGTTAAAGAAGAATCTGAGTGTCAGTCAGTGTCAATTGCAGCATCGGTTTCAAATTATTGATGAGTCGTTACTTTAACTGTTTCATCTATTATGCCCTGAAAGTGGCTGCAATAGCCCAAATTTTACTGGAATGATCTCATAACTATCCCAGTAATGCTGAGCACCTGTGTGTGTGTGTTGTGACTCTTTCCAGAGATGGGTAGGATCTCCTATCTTAAAAACCAAAGGCAGGGGTGAGTCGACCCCCAGGTCATGGTTGAAATCAAAGTCTTTTTGGAGATTATGGGCTATTGCACAGAGAAGCCATTGTAAGTCCTTGGAAAGGCATAGATGAAACTGTTTCTAAAATGTTCTGACACAAAAGTGCCTGCTTAGTGTTCGCAGCAAAAGTAAATTTCATAAAATCTCGTACATCTAAGACTTAAAGTGAAATTATACAGGAACAGATGACCCTCGTTCTGTATGTGCCGAGTACATAGTGAATCTGCATGTCCATGTGTCTGTGCCTGTGTTTGTATTTTATTTTCTCACTCCAGTGACGGGCGGGTGGCAGTTTAGCGTACCAGCTGGTCAAGGCCGCTCCTTCCTGGAGCCTCCCTGAAGTTTCGAACAAATATGCTGAGTCAGTGATTCCAGTCAAAACAATCAGATGGGAAAAATCGCAAATCAATGTTGTATATGGACTTGGACTTTTGACTAACTTTGGACTGAATACCTGCAATAAGCAACATTACTGGATTCAAGTGGGACATTAGACTGGGACTTTATGTACCAGAGCAACGAAAGGCCTTGAGAAACCTTGACGCAAAAACAACAGACGTTAACATGCTGGCGTACATACTCAAAGTGTTACAGTCGGTAAGGACCAACAAATGATTTATGCTCGGGCTCATGAGAAATTCATTTGTGTGTAGTATGGGGGTCAGGGACCAGGGGTAAACATTGCTATTGTTACGGATACAAGAGGGAAAGCACACCGGGGAACTCTGTAGAACTTGGAAACGAAAGGGAGACACAAAAGGGGAGTGAGACGCCAGAAGCGGGGATCCAAAATAATAATTTATTAAAATAAACACAGGGAAAAAACCAAGGGGAAAAGGGGGCACTAAGGCTAACAAAAACACCGTGCCAAGCACTGAAACCAGAAAACTCAGGAAAACAAACTCAAGACTAGGGCAGACCAGAACACTAGACAGGGGGGCAGACAAGACTATGGCTAGGGACTGTGCCTATGGCTTGGACAAAGACTATGAACTATGGCTTGGGGCTATGGCTGTGGCTTGGCTTGGGGCTGTGGCTTGGCTTGACTAAAAACACTGACAAGACAAGACTGTGGGCACAGCTGGCAGATGGCAACTCGGAAGGCTCAGCTGGCCGGGAAAAGGGTAAGGGAGAACATCAGGAGGGGAACAGACAGGACGCTGGGGCACTTGGACGGGCAGGAGACGCTGGGGCACTTGGACGGGCAGGAGACGCTGGGGCACTTGGACGGGCAGGAGACGCTGGGGCACTTGGACGGGCAGGAGACGCTGGGGCACTTGGACGGGCAGGAGACGCTGGGGCACTTGGACGGGCAGGAGACGCTGGGGCACTTGGACGGGCAGGAGACGCTGAAGCTCAGGGGGCCGGAAACGCTGACGAGGAAGACGGGCACAGAAGACGGTGGAGGCAGACTGGCAAGACAGGCACAGGGGACACTGGAGGAGACAGGGGGCACCAGGGGCTTGGAGGCAGCAGGAAGGGCAGGCTGGGCAGGGTATGCAGCTGATGAACACAGGAGAACTGAGGGGACCAGAGGGAGTGCACAGGGGCAAGGAGTGTCGCGCAGAGTGAAAGGGAAGTCAGATCTGCAGGCGTGGAGAACCGGCTCCCAGATATAGGGCAGGGGGCGAGGACAGACACAGGTGCAGCAACTTAATATAATTAACAAGGGGTGGAACACAAGGGAAACCAATTACATGAAAACAGAAACATTAACACACAAACGAGGATCACAAGACAATCCCAAAGACGGGATAAATAAACTAGATAAGAGGACGCCTAAGTGTACAGAATAAGTCAGGATAGATTATAAGAATGCAGAGAGTCTGCAGGAAACTTTAGCAAAACCAGAGAATAGTAAAGCAAGGGGCGGAGACTAGAACAGGGCGAAAGCTGAGAGATTATTAGTCAATTAGTAAGTGCAGCTATACAATCCCGGGTGCTCGTTAGTATGTTAGTCTAATATACAATGTTAGTTTGGTTAGTAAATTCTAGAAAACAACAAACTGTTAGTAGGGGTTAGTAATATAGAAAAGCAAGGGGAAATTAGTAAACGAGAACAGAAGGAAGGCTGAAACCCAGAATCCATTAAATCACCCGAAATAGTGTCACAATCAATTAACACAGAAAACTGCTACAAACAATGACGCGACCGGGGAGAAAGCAAAGACAGTACATGGGTAAGACGTGGACTGGACTACACGGGAGAGGAATGAAATGTGAACACTAAGACATGGACTAAAAACTGACATCACAAAAATAATAAAAACCTAAAATTGACTAACCAAACACACAGACCCACGGAACACAACAGCTATGCCATTTTTCGACCGTGGTTAATGTGAGGCCATGATTGGGATGGCCTCTAAGGGAGAATTGTTGAGGATTATATTTCAGTATAATATTTACTAATATTAATTATATTTCAGCATTATTTGTTATATTTACTAATATTGAATCATGATATTCACTAATACTGATTATATATCTTTTATCATTATTCATTTTATTACTCATACTAATATTCAGTAAACTAGATTGAGATCATATTTAGCCCTCAATAATCATAATAAGCATATTATGTAAGCAGCAGTTCACACACACATACAAGCAATTCAGTTCACACGTGCATGAGCAGCTCACACACACACATAAGCAGCAGGCTTCTGTTTAGTTGATTCAGAAACAATCAGATGATGCATTTGATTTCTGTAGCTTTGATCAATATTTGTTCAGTAAAATCAGTAGTTGTTACTGAAAGCATAATCAATTGAATCATTTATGTATCTGCTTGTATCCTATTCATCTGAAAGTGTTTTCCACTCATAAACTGTAATTTTCCAGTTCATTTTAGTATGTATTCCTTTTATTTTTTAAATCCTATACTGAAAATTCTCCACCATTATTCAACAAAACAAAGTAGGAGAGTAAAGTTGGTTGAGTTTTTCCCATAAATATTCCTCTGTAAAGAATGCCGAATTAGCACTGCCTGGCCAGGGACTGCTCACCGTGGGAATAGAGATGGCTTCTGAAGATTTTGTCTCCCTCCAATTATTCACGAACAAGGCAAACTCAAAAATATGTCAACATCTAGACAGGAAACCACAACAATTCTTGCATAAACGCTACAGGGCACACTGTCATGTACATTTGGTCCGAGAAAAAAATAATTTTGAAAAACATGTTTCCAAAACACACACATTTTGTATTTTTACTATAAATATATTGCATTTTTGGTATTAAATACAGTATAGGAAAGTTGGCACAGAAATCTTTTAAACTAGCATATCAATCAAGCGATCATGTGACAGCAAATCAGATGACATCCATGAGCACTCAGGTGATTCTCAAGCTTGAGAAACGGCTCCTATAGTTAGCAAGCTTGACTCTGCCTATCAGAATTTTGACAAGCTCCATGTGTGCAAGCACAGGGAGGACACACTCACTACTGACAGTTTATTGAGGGTCTGTGCATTCACAATGGCATATCGGAAACATTTTTGGATATAATCTTATAAAACTTTACAGTGTTATTGACAATTAAATTCTTTTTCTATTTGTATTAAAGTTGAATCGAAAAACCCTTGGTTGTTTCCTCTTCTTGGTTATTAAATATGGGTTTTGCGTTTTCACCGTGTGTCAGTATACTCAAATTTTCAATGAGCTACAGTATCTTTAAAATGGCACTGCTTGCGAGCAGGGGCTGAATAACTCATCAGCTGAGGCAGCACATGAAAAATATCCCCAAACTTCACCCCCCGCAGCAGTTTACAGTGAGATCTAGTCAGCGATCAGAACCTCTCATGTTCATGAACTGCAGTTCACAGTGACTGCCCATGAATAACACTAATTTGCTCCCTACATGCAAACATGAAAGAGATATTCTAATACTATTTCAAACAGGCATTACCTAATGCAATGAAGTTTATAAATAAATAAAAAAAAATACAGAAGCCTATATGTAAAGCAACCAGTCCACTTGAGGCTATGGGATGTGCAATAAGTTGCTAAGAAACAGTTAGAAGTATAGAAGTAGCATTTAACAGTCTGAAATAATCAGCAACTTTGATTACAGGTGGAAGTACAGAAAGCTAATCAAAACACATACAGAAACACCAAACGCAAATGAAGACGACAAAGGAAAAAAACGATCCTTTTGCATTTGCGTGTATTTTATAATATACATTTGTAGCACTTTATTTCTAAGATTAAAAAATCAAAACAATTTGTCATTTCTCCACTATGTAAAAATTTAACGGATCATTTTTTTATGTTCTTCATATAATAGAGCCAACCTTTCAGCTGACATACAATTTCCCATTTCATACATTTTCAGGCACCCTGTAGCCCAGCAAATCAGTGGGATAACTACTCTGAAGTTACCTCTGAGCTACTTTAGGTCATGTGTTCTACCTATGACACTCAAAATAAAGCGTTAAAAATCACTGCAAGAGATGACAATCTGGTTTTATCAACATTACAGTTCACCTGAAATGGAGTATATGAACAATATCTAAACTTGGGTGATTCAACCCTCCAAACTGCATGGTTGCGCAATTTTGCGCTGTCGCCTCACAGTAAGAAGGTTGTGGGTTCCAATCCAGCCCAGGACCTTTCTGTGTGGACTTTTCATGTTCTCCCCATGTTTGCATGGGGTTCTCAGGGTACTCTGGTTTCCCCACCCAGAAAAACTGTAATGGTGCGATCAGGAACCAGTCGTGAGAACCAGGCGATGCAGTAGAACTTGCTTTATTAATAAAGGGGAGGACCCCCGCAGGGAAGAAGGCTGAAGTACAAAGTCCGCACTCCAAAAATCAAAATCCACTTGGGAAAAAATGGAATCAAAAACCAGGGCAGCAATCACAGTAATCGTAGTCGGACAGAAATGGGTCTGGTTCACAGGTACTGGAATGTCAAAGAAGCAAAACCAGAATCCAGTGGGCGGAATCCGAATTGTAACCAGGGCAGTAAACAAAGAACTCGTGGTCGGACAGAAAAAGGTCAAAATACACAGATGCAACAATAATCCAAAATCACAAAGGCAAAAATCAAAAGTCGGGCGGTCCAGTCAGAAAGATAAACACTGAGTAATCGAGCCAAAATGAAACGTAGCACAAGAAGACTGAGGAAAACGATCTGACGGAGAGTGGCAGTGAAAAAGACACCTAATATACACTAAAGGGGAGATCACATGGGGAGAATCACAGGTGCAGGAAGTCAGACTGATTACAAGGGGAAGGCACATGAGGGAAAGCCTAATCACATGAAATTTGGCCAAAGCCAAAACGCGGACAGGGAACACGAGACATTCCTAGAAACAAACATACGGCTCCAGTCACAGAGTTTCTAACGTGCATAGATAATGAGAAACAGGACAGCGCAATCGGGTGTGAGTTTCACAGAAAATGCAGCAAAGGTAATCAGGAAGAGACAAGAGGCGGAGACTAGAACAGGGCGAGTCCTGAGAGCTTGTTAATCAATCAGTAAGTGCAACTATACAAATCCTTGGTGCTTGTTAGTAAATTAGTATTATATACAAGGTTAGTTGTTGTTAGTAATCTCAGGGAAAAATAATAAACTGTTAGTACTGTTAGTAAATAGAAAAGAAGAGTGAAGCCAGTAAACGAGATCGGAAGTAAGTTTGAAAACCAGAATCCAATAAATCACCCGAAGAGTGAAACACAAGACCGGGGCTGTGCGCAATGACAAGACATGAGACCAGACGGGGGAGACAAAGTGCAAAGCAAAATGGAAAACATAAACGGAATGTGATCTGGCAAAATGTAAAACATGGAAAAGTAAACTAAGACTAAACATGACAAATCAAGGTAACCAATACACAATACATGATGCAAAGAATAGTCAGACAAGAGCAATAATTCAGAAACACAGGTCAGTCAGAATGACAAGGCATGAACATGGTCAAGGCAGAATCAAAACAAAAACATGCATTACAGGAACACTCCTACCAGTAACCCTGACCAAGGTACTGGCTTTAGAACTGGAGTTGGTCCCCAGGTGCTGCTCTGTGGCTGCCCACTGCTCCTAACTATAGGAGGGGTTAAATTCAGAGGACAAATTACCCCACAGGGTTCAAGAGAGTGTCTCTTATGTATGGTGACAAGAGGCTGAGCATAACTTTTACAAGGGAATACAATACTTATTGCAAGATAATTCAAACCCTTTGCCAAGGAATGCAAAACTTTTGCGAGAGAACACAAATGCATCTCTCAAAAAAAAAAATTCCAGCTATGATCCTTTTGAGGCTTCGTAAGAAATACACTGCCCGGCCAAAAACAAAAGTCACCGTTTGGAAATTATTGAACAAATTTTATAATTGGATCATTATTGCGGTTATTAATATGTTTCAGCTGGCAACAATCATTTTTACCCTGACTGATGAAACGCGTCGCAACTCATTTCTTAAAAAATCATGTTGGAAGACACATCCCCTGATGGTGGAAAAGATGTTTCAGTATTTCAGAACAGGCAGGTTATTGGCCTGTATTTAGCAAAGAAAACTATGAATGCAAAAACAAGTATGAGGAATCATTTTCACAAACAAATTTGCCACCACAAAGTCCTGACCTTAAACACATTAAAAGTTATTGGGATGTGCTCAAGAAAGACCCCCGAGTGCTTCAACCATTATGTCCAGAAGACAAGATCTCGGCCAAAAATTATGGCATTTCTGATTGAAAATAAATGTTCTGGCATTACATACGGTTGTCAAAACAATGAAAAGACGAATATGCACTGCAATCATATAGGGGTTCCAACTAAATATTTTAGTGTGCGACTTTTTCTTGGCCGGGCAGTGTATATTTACTGTATCTGATTGTTCAATTTCTACTCTTTGTGAGGATGAAAATAATTGAGTCTGCTTTGATGAATGTTGTGGTTTCATGTGTAAGACCTTACACCAGGTTACAGTCTCACCTGTGCTTCAGTAGGCCAACTGCATTGCATTACTTGTTTGTCTGGGACGCACTTCTTGGATTGCATCAGTGACACATAATATATTGTTAGAACAGGGATAGGGGGGCACTCATCTACCCCTCCTTTTAGCCCCTCCTCTGTTTCACTGCAGATCTGTTTGTTACATCACAAACTCACTCTGCAAACCCAACCCCCCTATATGTGAGTCCTCTTGCACACCCATCCATCCTTAAATATAATCCTGTGGTGACAGGGTATTGTACAGTCACTGCAAATGCTGCTGTTCCCTCAATGGATTTGTGACTGGCTCTCGTCTGCACTGCTTAAGTACCACTAAAACGGATATATTTACATGAACTGGAACTATATTGAATAAAAACATAACCCTACTGGACACAAGTGATCAGGATACAGGGGGCTTCTGGGCTGTCTGACCTTGAGGAGTGTTATGTTGAGCTATTGCAGTTTCTCAGGTAAGTTATTCATTCTTTCAATCTGATGAACCGCTCTTTCATTTCTTATGTTGTGCTTCAGTGAAAGGCTTTTGTAGACAGTAAAAATAGACCCAAATGGGAAACCTTGTCTTCTGGGAACACTGTCTCTAATCTCAGGGAGCACCAGAGCAGTTTCAAAGAGTAAAACTAGTGCATTAAACAAAAACTATCCTTCAGTGTAACAATGCAACAATATTGAGCAGATCTTCTTTGACATGAATAATTTCTCAAGAGAGCTCAACTTTGTGCAAAATAGGCCAGTATAAGTGTTTCCATCTCTCTTGTGCAGTAAATGTGTTATGAACAGGAAAACTTTGGAGAAAAGAATCATGTTAAATAATGCTAAAATCAGCTGAAGAACATAATTTAGCCTTGCAGTCAGTTTAAGTGGGGAGTTCAGTTAGGCTTGACCATGTAACTTATATTTACTCTCTTTTCTAAGGATCGTCAACCCTCAAACCTGCAAGATAAAATAAAACCAAAATGAACAGCTCTGTCATCAATTCTAGCCTCCCCTTCAACCACTTCTCTTCAGGATCCAGTGTTCAACTCTCAAACACATTTAAAGGGTGCTATATATCACTTCTAGGGTTTTCGTTTCTGGTGATTGAAAGAAGCATCAACTTTGTAGTGGGCTACCCTGCTAACATCATGGTGATGTGGCTGGTGGCCAGAGAGAAGAGTGACTCTTCCACCTCCAATATCTTCATCTTCAACCTGGCCATCGCCGATGCATTGCTCTGTGTGATGAGCTCCATCTGCTGCTTGGGCTTACTTCTGCTGCGAATCTCATATTTCAATGATATAATGTACTTTATCACTGGGATCAAAAACACCTCCCCACTCTTTCTCACCTGCATTTGCCTGGACCGCTATGTGGCCGTGGTCCACCCCATAGTGTTCACCAGCATCAAGGATAAGAAGATCAGAGCGGCTATTTCCATGCTTGTTTGGGGGCTCATGATAGCCTATGCTGCCATCAGGTCATTGCGGTTCACTCTCTCAGATGTCATCTACATTGGGCTGATCCTGGCTGCCTTAGCCATCATGGTTTTCTGCAACGTTTCTATCATGTGGAGTCTGAGGAAGTCGGTCTTGGGCAAAGAGAAGATGCACCCCATGAAAAAGAAAGCCCTCAGGACCGTGCAGATCTATCTGGCCATCATAGTGTTTCATTACCTGCCTGTAGTTGCTATCAATCCCTTTCAATATAAACCTGATTTCCCAGAATTCTGTGACATTGAATTGATTATGTTCTCCATTATGTACCTCAGTACCATCACTGCACCCCTTCTCTACATCTCCCAGAATAAGCATCTGCCATGGCTGGAAAACTTACTCTTCATCTGCTGCCGAAGCCCTTCCCCTGAGTGACATTGTCATGGTTTGCGTATGTGCTTTTTGCTTTCTTTGTTACTCTTGTCCCTGACGACATTGTATTCTTTCCCCCTCAGATTTTTCGCCCAGCTGGCTGATTATTCCTGGGCGGTCCTTCCCCAGAGTCTATATAAACTGGAGGTCGCCACGCCTCCTTTGCTGGAGTGTCTGGTTTCAAGTTACTCACTTCGGCTTGAGAAATCTGTAGTCAGAGTTTGTCAGACTATATATTATCTTCATTTCTGGGAAGCTCTTCTTCTTTTGGGAGTTTATGTTACAATTGTTTGGTGCCTTGTTATTTTCTTGTTTATTGAGATTTCTTTTCCTCTGTTGTTGCTCGCCTTGTTTCTGGCACTTAGGAAACGCTAACTCTTTTCCCTTCCATTCTCTCTCACTTTCAGCTGTGTCGGCTCCGTGCTTGGTGCACCTTCGCCTGCCACGGCATCTGAAACTCCACTTTAACGAGCCTATACAGACATAATGTAAGCACATGAGATGTATGCTCGTGATTGTCTGTTACATTGCATTTTCTCTCTACTTAAATTCGTGAAGATGAGTTCATGGCACAGAGCGAGAATGTGATCTGAGCTCTAGGCAAATATATATTTGATTTGACTGAAATTAGGAATGAGATGATATTTGGCATAATGATGACCATATGCATTGAATAAAAACTGAAAATTATTTGAATCACCCACATGCCTTTTTTGCAATTATTTCATATTGTGCTAATTAGACTTTTTTTGATTGTTGAAAAATGAGCATGGATGATCAATCGGAGACAAATTTTAATGTAACCTGTACTCAATATTTATCTCCAAACTGCCAAGTCTGTTTCATTCTATCCATTAAATTTTATTATGCCAGCATGAGATCTAGTTTTGCCTTCGAAAAACCGACAGTGACTCCAGATTTTCTGAGAGCACATCATATACGCAAATAAAAATTGATTGTTTTGGCAATTCCTGTGCTCACTGGCGACAATCAGAGAGCAAGTATCACATTAAAGTATTCTGGTCCGGAAAATGGTAAAACGCACTTAAATTGCAACCTGAATTGTAACCGAAAAGACACAACAACAACTGAAATTAAATGTAATGTACTTGAAAAATGCCTCTCTAACATGTTCAAGGTCAACCAAGAGGAAAAGTGTCCATCACCTCTCATATACTGACCTCAGTCTCTGAATTCTGAAGGATGCTGTACTTTGGTATGAGTTTAGCTGTTAGTTACAGCTCTGGGGAACAAAGGGAAGCTCTGGGGTTTGTCATCAGAAACAAGGCCAACTTTGTTTCGATAATGGTGTACGGTCTTTGTTGAAACTGGTTGAGACATGAGTTAACTCAATACTTTAGTGATTTCTTGAGCTGTAATTTACTGGTTATTAGCAAAACAACAAGTGTTTTTTTTTTGGGCTTCCATAATTGTTGATGCTGCTCCCTTGCCAAATTAAATGACTGTTTCTGAGAATTAAGTGCAAGAAATTTGGGCTCCAGCAATTTTAACCCCTATTGGTTAGTACCTCAATCATGCTTTTGAGACTTATCTAACAAAGTACTGAGGGTTTGTCCTCTGTTAAATACACCCCTACTGCTGACATTAATAGGAATGACAATGGCTTGTTCAGTAATTAGGTTTTGAGTCTTCAAATTTAAAGTCTTTTTTCAGGGGGACTTCAATATTTTTCCCACCCCCAATATCTGCAATTATAAGCTGAGAAGGGACAGAATTGCAGTACAGTGATGTAAATTTAGCATGTTTCACAGTCCAAATTCAACCGTATCATTGTTGATACCCTATCCCTGCAGTCAAGCACACAATGGCTGTTTAAATTATGTAAATTTCAGTCTACATCTATATGTGATGGGCGTTGGTATTAGGACGCCAAGAGCAGCGGCCAGAAAAAAAAGGAAAAACCAGCAGAGTGCTGAGAGACTAAAACAGATAGAAATCACGAGACTCGCGCTACCAATGGACCTGACGCCGTCCGTGGTAGAAAACAGGCGAGCTCGAAAAAAAGAAAAGAAAAGGGAAATAAACCAAAGATTCCCTTACTCACGAACACTAATCCTGTTATGCAGCTAAGTCCCTGACAATACTTTCTCTCTCAAGACCTTACCGGCTAAAGCGCCAAGAAGACAATGACACTCTACAGGCCTACCAAAGAAAACGTAGCCTCAGCACACAAAAACTTTGAAATGCCTACATTAATCGCAGAAATAGCACCTGAAAAATAATACCCCGCTACCGAAACTGCAAAAACCGCAACATAAACTGTTGACTCGTAGCATAAGACTATGAAACTGCAACATCTTCTATCGCATCCGTCTTTGCCATTTACTGCGCTTGCGCGTACCGGCCCAGGCTGCTTTCAGAGATAGCGGAACCAGGCGTGTCTCCTTCGGTTGGTAAGTAAAACTTCCAAATATGACGTTATTGTTAATGCAGATGTTTAACAATGGAATGTAAGACGTAGCTGTTACATCCACATTCTCGTAAATTCGCTTATTTTAGCATGTCACCCTGCCGAAAATTAACGATGCACTGTCGATTTCGCTAAAGTCTTAAGACTTGCCAACTTGACGACTTTCTCGCTTAATCTGGCGACTTTCCAAATCGGGATTGTTTGTCCACTCAAGACGTATGTATACGTCTTGAGAAAGTCGTCAAGTTGGCAACTCTAAAGACTATAGCGAAATCGACAGTGCATCGTTTATTTTCGGCAGGGTGACATGCTAAAATAAGCGAATTTACGAGAATGTGGATGTAACAGCAGATGTACTGCAAGCGCAGTAAATGGCAAAGACGGATGCGATAGAAGATGTTGCAGTTTCATACTCTTATGCTAAGAGTCAACAGTTTATGTTGCGGTTTTTGCAGTTTCGGTAGCGGGGTATTATTTTTCAGTTGCTATTTCCGCGATTAATGTAGGCATTTCAAAGTTTTTGTGTGCTGAGGCTACGTTTTCTTTGGTAGGCCTGCTCTAGCAACACGACCGAGGCAGAACAGAAGCTTAAATAGAGTTCGGGTTACAACCCCAATTAATGCCAGCTGGCCCAGGAATCTGATGGCTAGCAAAACGATATCGTCCTGGACGAGAGTAACAAAAGGAGCTCTCAAAACTCCAAAACCATGACAGGATGCCCCCCTCTAAGGGACAGCTCCAGAAGTCCCCAAGGATCCCCGCGGACAAAACTCCAAAATTAGTGAGGGGTCCAAAATATCACGTGAAGGGACCCAGCACCGCTCCTTGGGACCATATCCCTCCCAGTCTACAAGGAACTGGACCCCACAACCTACACGCCTAACGGTATAAACCGGCCCCCCCTCCACCGTTCTTGGCGGCAGCAGAGGTGTATCGGCAGGTGTCAGGATGCTGGTGCTAACCGGCTTAATCCGAGAGACGTGGAATGACGAATGTATGCGTAAAGATCTCGGGAGCTTCAGCTGGACCGTGACTGGATTGATCTTCCGCACTATTTTGAACGGGCCGATATAGCGGGGCACCAGTTTTCGACCTTCAAAGGGAGGTCCCGGGTAGACAGCCAAACTCTCTGCCCAATGCGACAAGACGGGGCCAAACGGCGCCTTCTATCAGCAAAGGATTTTGTTTTTACGCCCGAACGCAACAGCGAAGAAAGGACCTTAGTCCAAACCAACCGACAGTGCCGAATGAACTGGTTGACTGAGGGAATTTCAGAATCGTTCTCAGTCCCCGGAAATAATGTGGGTTGGTAACCCACTTGGGCCTCAAATGGGGAAAGCCCCGAGGAGGAATTACACAAAGAGTTATGGGCATATTCGGCCCAAGCTAAAAATCAACTCCACGATGAGGGATTATCTGTCGCCAAACATCGAAGTGTGGTTTCAAGAGATTGATTCGTCCATTCCGATTGCCTGTTGGTCTCCGGGTGAAACCCTAAGGAGGGACCCACTGTGGCCCCCAACTGCTTCCAAAAAGCCTAGCAGAATCTGGCCGTGAATTGAAGACCTTAGTCAGAGACGACATCCTGCGGAAGCCCATGTAAATGGAACACGTTGTTAACTACAAGATGCGCTGTCTCCCGCACCGAAGGCAGCTTAGGTAGCGCTACAAAATGAGCCACTTTAGAAAACCGGTCAAGCACTGCCAAAATGACAGTGTTGCCGTCAGATACAGGCAGCCCCGTAATAAAATTGATCGCGATATGTGACCAACGGCGCTTGGGAACGGGCAAAGGTCGCGGCAGGCCAGAGGGTGGGAGGTGGGAAGTTTTATTTCTGGAACATACGCTACAGGTCGCAACAAACTCCCGAATGTCGTTCATCATATCCGACCACCAAAACCAGTGGGCAAAGAACAGCTTGGTCCGTTGGGCCCTCGGGTGCCCAGCCAAGCAGGAAGAGCATCCCCAATGAAGGACCCTTGACCTAACCCCAAGCGGAACAAATAAACAGCCAGGAGGCTGCCCCCCAGGACCGGCATCGGATTTCAATGCCTCCTGAATCACCGCCTCAACTTCCCATTGAATAGGTGCCACGATCTGGGCAGAAGTAATAACAGGCTCTGGGGTAGGATCGTTATCTGTGCGATTGTACATACGTGACAGGGCATCAGGCTTAATATTTTCAGAGCCCGGGCGGTATGTGAGCGTAAAATCAAAGCGGTGAAAAAACAATGACCATCGTGCCTGCCAGGAATTACGCCTTTTGGTCTGCTGAATACATTGGAGGTTTTTATGGTCGGTCCAAACCACAAAAGGGTGCTCAGCTCCCTCTAACCAGTGGCGGCACTCCTCGAGCGCCAGCTTGACTGCTAATAACTCCCGGTCACCGATACTATAATTGCGTTCGGCGGCGGACAAAGACCGGGAGAAGTACTCACAGGGGTGAAGCTTATTATCCCAACGAGGGCGCTGGGACAGAATAGCACCCACGCCCACCTCCGAAGAATCTACCTCCACGACAAATGGGAGGGAGGGGTCGGGCAAAACCAAAATAGGCTCTGAGCCAAAACGTTCTTTTAATTCCTGAAAAGCAGCATCGGCTGCCGGGGACCAAAAAAACGCTGAGGAGGTATTCTTTTTAGTGAGCGCAATAATGGGGGCAGCAACCGCGTTTAAATTACGGATAAACCTCCTGTAAAAATTAGCAAAGCCCAGAAAGCGTTGGACCTCTTTAACACTCTGCGATGCAGGCCAATTCCTGACCGCAGCTACCTTGTCAGAGTCCATGCGCACCGACCCCTTAGAAACAATAAAGCCTAAGAACGAGACAGTTCGGGCGTGGAAAACACATTTTTCAGCTTTAACAAAAAGTTTGGCATTCAGCAGGGCTTCCAGTACACACCTAACGTGTTGTTTGTGCTCCGAGAGGGTTGAAGAAAAAATCAAAATGTCGTCAAGATAAACGAAGACAAATTTCTCCAACATCTCTCGGAGCACGTCATTAACGAATGCCTGAAACACCGAGGGGGCGTGAACCAGCCCGAACGGTAAGACCTGATATTCATCGTGCTCGTCATGCGTATTAAAAGCCGTTTTCCATTTGTCCCCCTCCCGAATGCAAATCAAATTATAAGCATTACGAAGATCTAGCTTCGTAAAAAAATGACACCTCCTGCAGACATTCAAACGCGGAATTCATTAACGGGAGGGGGTATCTATTTTTAATGGTGATTTTATTCAAACCCCTGTGATCAATACAGGGTGTCAGACCGCCATCCTTTTTCCCAACAAAAAAGAATCTCGACAGAAAGGCGGTTCCTTCTAGGGGTGAGAACCAATCCTCCGAAACTAAACAGCCGCTCTACCGGAGCGCTTCATGGGGTTGGAGTATTGTACTTCAGGAAAACCTCCTTTACATTTCTTTAGATGGTCCATCACCTCTTTTTCTGCGGAGTATGACTCGTCTGGGCCTGTCTCGAAGGAGAGTCTGCCTCTCCTTCACTGGAAGGTGTGTTGGGGATACTGGCAGGGCCCTTTGCTGCAGCAGGACCAGCATAGGAGCAACATTCTGCTGTCAGCAGCTGCTCTACTCGCTTCCTTTGATGTTTTGAATTATCTTGTTTATTTGTTTTAATCTTTTGCACTCTTAATATGCTTCTATTTTTTCAGTCTGCTACTGACAAACCTGCACTATTCAATGTTCATGAATAGTGCTGTGTGTGTTTGTGTGAGACTTACCTGCACTATGACATCTGGAAGGCCTGCAGTCATCTTGGAGAGGGAGTCTTTCAGAGTCAGCGTCTTCTGCATCTGCTACCCACACTTGAAGTGCTAAGTCCCAAAGGGGCAGTCTCCTTGTAATATGTCCAGTGCTACAGTCAGAGGCTTCATGGCGGTGCCGTACTCATGCAAGAACTGGTATTCTTTCTCTTTGAAGCACGACACTACCACAATGACGCACAGAGCATTAAGCTCATTCATGGGGATTTCGGTTATTCTTTTTATGGCATCATAAAAGGAATTCAACCTTGTAGATGACGGTACGAGGAGTTTTCTTGTGTGGACTTCCACCTTTTCTGCAAAAAGGGGTGACCGGCTTGCTTTGCTCCAAAGAGCAGTGCATTTAGCTGTGCTGCTCCTGTACACAATTTTGCTCTCTGCTTGGGATGCCAGGTATTTGTCCACCTCATTGGTAGTGATGATGTTCATGGTATGTGAAGCACATCTGTAGTGTGGGGGGAGTGTCACCTGGGCATCAATGTCATTCTCAGCTGAGAGGATTTCATTCATATCTGAAAAGGTGACATCATCATCTGTAGGGGACCCCTCTTCTTCCCTTGTCTCATCATCGGACTCTACAGGCTGATAGACTCTGAAAGCCTTAACGAAGTTGGACCCATTATCTGTTACTGTTGCCACAACTTTATAAGTCCATATGATGCATGAATGTTTTCAAGCTCTGCGCCAATAACATATGTGTGCCTACCACGTATACTCCTACATGCCAATGCGGCCTTATTGCGCTGTAATATTTTTCTGCTAATCTAGTGGCACGTTACCCCCATGTAACTCCTGTTATGTGCGGTCCAAATATCCACTGTGGTCGAAACGAAATCAACCTCGTTTAGCACTGCCTTGAGGTTTTTCTCCATGTCCGCATACTCTTTCTCGAGGTGTGATGAGAAAGACACTCTGTGGGGCAGCTCCGCATTGTTGCCAGTCGGGATCTTTTCTATTATTGCACGGAAAGAGGGCGAGTCAACAGTACTCAACGGACGCATTTCCTCTGTAACATATCCCCGACCAACTTTTTCAGCTCACTCCCACTTATTGGTGCTTTTTTACTTAAATCCAGCTTCATCTGTTTGTGAGCCGGGGGACCTGAAGTAACTGTAGAACTGCTGGCTGTCTCGTTACCTGTAGGCTTTGCTTCCAGTTGTATCGCACTGTGCTGTGATTCCAAGTGTTTCCTCAAATTGGATGTAGAGTTTTTAGCGGTCGACAGTGTTTTTGAGCCAGCGCAAAGTTTGCAACGCACTGAGATATTTTTGTCATCTTTACTGGACAAAAATGTGAAGTAATGGTTGTATTTCCAGTGGGCAAATGCACCCGTTTGTGGTGCTTCTCTTGCTTCTTCTTTCATTTTTTACGTTGTGATGAGGTAGGTCGGCTATGTTGTTTTGGTCTCAGACTCTCAGCGCGCACACAGCATGGTAATACACGTGACCCGGCATTTTGTCCTCCCCTGGGAAAACGGGACAAGCGACGTCACTCCCAAATGCAAGAGAAACATTTTCTGTTAGAAATTCACTTCTACCAGTGGCGGTCTGTCGGCAGACACACCGGGCCAGCAATAACCTCACCTTTCACTTCTTAATGAGACACCTCTCGCAGTTTACCTCCCCGATTAGAAACAGTTCCTCAGACTGATTGGTGGAACCGACGAGAATCTAATTTATTTTTGAAAGCTTTGTTATACATTGCACTATGAACATAAATGGCGTTTACTTCCGCACATCAATGACGATGGAAAATGTCAATCGCCTACTTCTTTATAGTTTCTGGATTTGCGTAAATTAGTTCGCGAGGTTAATTGAGCAACAAGCCAAGAGAATCCATTCTCTCGTCTGAATGTAGTGACAGCTCAAGAGCGTTGTTAGATGCACAGCTGAGTGATAATAACGAAAGTAATTGCCGCGAAGTCAGCGAAAGTTCCGGATTTTTTGCAGATTGTCATCCTTGTGGAGTCACATCAATTATATCAACATAGCCAATAGGTAATCGCTTTGTCATTCGTTAATTATTACGTGTCATGCATTGGCGGTGGCTGTTCAGTTAATAAACTGATTGTTAATCAGGTAAACTTGATCGCAAACCGTTTAAGAGAAATTATACAGGAAAGGGCAATGTTAGTGAAGGCCTTTCCGACACCTGACAGCACGCCACTGACCTCTACATATATTATGAGGCAATAACGAAATAGTAATGCACAGTCACTTAACTTTAATCAGATTACTGGTTTGGAAAAATGAACGCGTTAGATTGCTCGTTACTGAAAGAAAGTAATCAGATTAAAATAACGCGTTAGTGAGTAACAGTGTTGTCACGAACGCGCTACTAATTAACACTAATCCTGTTATGCAGCTAAGATCCTGACAATACTTTCTCTCTCAAGACCTTACTGGCTAAAGCGCCAAGAAGACAACAACACTAGCAGCAAGAGCGAGGCAGAACAGGAGCTTAAATAGAGTTCGGGTAACACCCCCAATTAATGCCAGCTGGCCCAGGAATCCGATGGCGAGCAAAACGATATCGTCCCGGACGAGAGTAACAAAAGGAGCTCTCAAAGCTCCAAAATCATGACACTATAAGCCGTGAATTATATGAAGTGGTTGGTTAAACCCAGGTGTGGTCTTTTGATCAAAACTGTGTGGCTGTTTTACCCCTTTTGTTGTTCAAGTCTCTGAGTGACCAAAATATTGTATGTCCTGGAAAATCATAAGTGGCCCAATATTGAATATGCATACTGGAATGGATGCAGTGCATTGATATCAATGGAAAATAAATACATCTTTGCTCAAGTTCATAACACTTTGTTTCTGCCGGAACAGAACATTAATAATCTTGAAGGTGCATAATTTATGGATGCACTGGATTGAAACTGATTGAAAATATAAACAGCGTAGCTGAATTTTAAGCACTTTTAAAATGTTCTGGGGCCTTATTTATAAGCAGTGCGTAGGCATAAAAAAGATATATATGTCACTTTCTTTGCAAATTTGTGATTTATAAAAACAAACTTGACATTAAAAAAAGGGAAATTATTAAGATTATGCACAATGTCAATAAATTCCAAGTCCATCCTGATTAAGTAAATGAAAATTCCATGCAGTTTATTTTACCTTTAGGTTTATAAATTAGGTTATTTTCCACAAAATGTCATTTTTATTTTTTGGTCGTACGTATTATTTAGGTATGAAATCCATGCAAATTTTCATAAATAAGGCCCCTGGTCTGTAACATAGATAATAAACATTTTAAAAAATGTAAAAGTCTTGTGCCCTGCAGTGTTTTGAATTTGTGACTTCTTTTCATTTCCCAGACCTGGTCCTCAAAGTCCCTGTGATTACACTGTCAGAAATAATGCTGCAAGCAGCAATGAAGGGTCTGAGCACCACAGGGCCTCCGGGTGATTAACCATTAGCGCTTTTCCACTGCATTGCACTGGCTCTACTCAACTCTCCTTTTCTCAATGTTGGTGCCATGTACTCGTTTTCCACACAGATTAGCTTAATTGTCGAGGTGATCAACAGTGGAAAGTGTCTCCTGTCATCTTCAATGCACTGCAAAACACAGCAAAACTTCACGTGACACAAATGTATCAACAATGGAGTAGGCCAGAGGTCGAGTGTTCTGGCTCTCAGGAAGCACTGGCTATTTATCTGGCCGCTTATCCATTTTGGCTGGATTGTGTTAGTTCCGTATGCTGTCCCAGTCTGCATTTCCTGCTGGTCCCAAATTCACTTTAATTTGGCAGCTAAATCTCCACACACACCTCCAACACTGGCTGCCACTGGCTCCGGATGCAACACCGCAACGCACAGCTCCCGGCAAGTTGGCCAGACTCGGGATAATCAAGATGGCGGAGAGCAAGAACAAGTACGACGTGCTTGCTGATAAAAATGATGAAAATGAAGAAAATACGAAGGATGATATCCTATGACAGTGTTTCTCAAACCTCTCCTGGAGGACCACCTGCCCTGCCTGTTTTAGATCTTTCCCTGCCCCAGCACAGGTGATTCAAATAATCAGGATGTTATCAATCAGCTTTAGAGGGTCAATAACGAGCTGATCATTTTAATCACCTGTGCTAAAACAGGGAAAGATCTAAAACATGCAGGACAGGTGGTCCTCCAGGAGAGGTTTGAGAAGCACTGTCCTAAGAGATGATGCCATATCTGAGTTGATAAATGAGGCAATACAGAAAGCTATACCACCAGCCCAGGAGAGACCGAGACAATCCAATAGAAGCAACAACAAGAAACACGGTGACGCCACGTCCAACAACAACAACGGTATTTTGACGGCAAATGATATCGGTGAAATTATAAGCAAGGTGATTTCTGCTGTACAGCCGGTTCTGATAAATGTGGTTGCAGCAGCTGTTAATGCTTCCACCAAACAGCTTAGAGACTAAATAATCAGTGACATAAATGATCGAGACAATGTCACCAGAGATCTCAGAGAGGACAATTCCAGATTAAGAGCCCAGGTCAGGTGCAATAGATATGAGATAGACCGCTTGGAGCAGTACAGTAGACGAGATTCCATCACAATATCTGGTATTGCAGAGACAGTCGGTGAAATTACAAATAAGACAGTATGTACAGTAGCGAGAGAGATTGGCGTAGAAATAGAAAAAAGCGATGTAAGTGTCAGCCATCGCTTACCTGGTCCAAGACTCAACAATGTCAATGGTGCAGCAGCTAGACCGAGAGCAATAATAGTGAAGTTTGTCAGAAGGGAAACAAAAATCAACATTATGAGGGACAAAAAGAAGATAAGACAGTTACCCAACAGGAACAATATCTACATCGATGAGGACTTGACTCCCCTGAGACGAAAGATGAAAAGAGTTATCAGCAAAGAGGAACAATATTGTGCAAAAGTTTGGTCAATCGATGACAGGGTCTTCGTGAGAGACGTTGAAGACCGCAAAGAGGTCAAACGTACTATAGACAACCCTGACGACCTGTTTAAACTAGGTTGGAGTGAGGATAAAGTTCGCGAAAATGGTCTGCTTGATGCCTAGGACAGGCAGGACCCCTCTGTAAACGTACATCAGGAAGTTAAGAGACCGTGCAGAACTCTTATTGATCTTACATATATTATCCCTGGTGATCATCAACTGCTGAACTTTTCTTCAATCAATGTATGTGGTTTGAACTCAAAAATTAACGCTAGGTTATTTGAATTGTATATCCATAACTTTGACTTTGTGTTTCTGAGACAAAGACTGATAATGTTGATATATCTCTGTTTCCTGGTTTTGTTTACATCGCTATGCCCAAAAAGAATGAAAATCATAAGCATGGTGGTATTCATGGAATGGGCATTCTCGTCCGTGATAAATATGCTGATCATACTACCGTAATTGAGAATACTACTTCTGAAAATGTTTTGTGGGTAAAAGTTGATAGCAATGTGTGTGGTTTTCTTTTAATATTAGGCTCTGTTTACATACCTCATGAAGATTCACCATATTATGATACTGAACTATTTGATACTATTGCCGATGACTTGATAATCATAAAAAAATGTGTATGACGATAGTTCATTTTTGCTACTTGGTGATTTCAATGCTTGCTCTGCTTGTCTTTCTGATTTTATGGAGATTGAGGAGCAAACAGCTGTTAACTGTAACTTGGAGCTTAAGGAAAATGTTTATGATTGTAAAACTCATTTTGATTTACTGGGAATTCCATTGGTGAGAGCCAGTCAAGATAGTAGGGTTAACAACAATGGCTATAAATTAATTGAATTGTGTAAAGCCTTGGACCTTAAAATTGTTCATGGTAGGGTGGGTAACGACTCAGGAGTGGGGGAATTTACTTGTTACAAACCCAATGGTAAAAGCGTGGTAGATTATGCTATTGCTTCACCAATGTTGTTTCCTAAGATTTACAAATTTGAAGTTGACTCGTTTGACTGTAATCTGTCAGGTGTTCACTCGCCTCTTAATATTTCTTTATTACTGATAAAAGTTTCTGTTGATAACTTGTATTCAGTCGAGCATGATTTTGGTCAATATGATCCTGTGGTGAGTCAGCTTTGAACATATTGGGATCCGGCTTGAGTTCACAATTTTAAGGCTGCTTTTGAGAGTTGTACTGATGAAATTAATTTGTTACGTGATAAGATGAGTTCTGTTCATTTTAATGAGGTTAATTTACTTACCAAAGAGCTTTGTAACATTTTTATTGATACATCTAAAAGTGTTGGTATGACTAAATTAATTAGAACGAAAGGTAAATCTATTCGTAATAAGGTGAAGAACAAAGATTGGTTGATAAAGAATGTCTTAACATTCTGAATACGTAAGATGTAAAAATAGGTTGAAAAGAGTTAGAACATTGGAGGCAAAGGCAGAGCTGAAAAATCAGTCAAAATTGTATCAGAAAAAGATTAAATCTAAACGCAAGGAAAATTTTCGTAATTTGCATAATGACATTAGAAACTTAAAAAAGAGTAATCCGAAAGAATATTGGAATTTTATAAATGGGGCCAGCAAGAAAGGTGGCGTGAATAGTAAGGTTGATATCAGAGAGTTCTTTGATCATTTTAAAAATTAAGCTACAGTGATGCTGCAAATGTTTCACCTTTTGATCCAACTGACTTGAATACTTCTTCAAGTAATGAATTTATCAATCAACCCTTTGACTTGAATGAAATTCTCTCATTGATCAAAGGATTGAAAAATAATAAGACATGTGGTTCTGATAATATCATTAATGAATTTCTTAAAAATGCTCCCGAAAATGTTCTAAATATTATTGTAAATTTGTTTAATATTGTTCTTGAAAGTGGTAAAGTTAGTCCCCCCCAGGAATCTGCGGAGAAAGTGTTGATTCCGCGGAGAACATTCCTGATTCTGCGGAGAGCAATTCTTGATTCCGCGGCTTGAAAGTTGATTTTCCGCGGGCATTAAAAAAAAACCTAAAATGACCAGTTATGAAGCAAAAATTCTCTTATGAAATTATTTGCAATACCAAAACAGTGCGAAACATTGTGGTTATAAAATAAGCAGCATCAATATTCTTTTTGTCCCTCTTGAGCAGATTTATTTGCATAACTTATAAAGTGCAAAACATTTCACCAAACTATGGGTGAACGAGGCTTAGTAACTGAACAAGTGCCAAAGATCAAAGTAAAGATTTAAACAAAGTGTGCACTATTCACTGTATCCTCAGGATATTGTAAACGTTACTGCATACCATAGACTGTATAAAAAGATGGATGAAGCTACCGTGATGTCACCCGGCCACTGGTTCGAAGATGAAGAAGTGAATCGAAGATCCGGGGAGGAACGTGGCTCTGGATCTGACCGTATCGGACGAGGACCAGAGGATAGCGACGCCCCAGAAGCATATTCTGGCTTTATACTTTATTCTAGTTTATATGGGACCATAATTCAAGAAAATGAATGTCATGATATATCGAAGGAGACCTGAAACTTGCTATAGCTAACATAAAATGATGTGAAAAATCATTATTTAAATTAAAAATCAGGTCGGAAAGTAGGATCATTTTCTCATAGACTTCTATTGCATTGAACTTCTTTCTGCAACCACTGACGTTGCCATCTGCTGGCCATTAAATAGAATGCCATTCTACGGTACTTCCACATGGGCTTCTTTTTTCAAATCAGGGTGCTGCGTCCATCTTTTTATATAGTTTATGCTGCATACAGCAGAAAAAAATCAGTTTCCGTAACCGGCAGCACCAGCTGTGAGTCTTAGATCCCGTTTATCTGACCGCAAAATCTAGCGGCCGGGATGAAAAATACATGTAAAATATAAAATTCTGCCCCTCGCCCTATATTCCGCGGACTGCTTTGATTTCCGCGGAGGGCTTTGAAATCTGCGGTAAATTCCGTGATCGCGGAATTCCTGGGGGGACTAAATAGATATGTGGCTGCCTTGCAATGTGAGGAGGCATTCTGTCCAGTCGCTAAAACTTAAATTGCACCTTTATTAACTCTGATCATCTTGACATGAACTCAATCGAAAAACAGACGTTGAGAAACAATGTCAAATATATCCACCAGTATGTCAAATTGAAATCAAGGTTGCTAGTGGCAATGCATTTCAGCAGTAAAATGTCTATTTTGAAGACTTGATTCGATTTGTGACTCAATAATTAGCTTTGATCAGAGTATATTTCAGGTTTTTACCAACAAAAATACACCTGCCGACCTTTTTAATACTTTTACTTTCTCTGTCGGTCAGGTTCTCCACTTCATCTACATCTGATCCATTGTTTTCCAGCAAGTGTCTGGGCCTTTTCTTACTTCTGTGGCCTCTCCCTTCCTCTGGAGACTCTTTGTCTGAAGATTTATTCAGTTTCTGCAGCCATTCATCCTGCAGACTTTTGAGGGAGCGGAGATCCCCTGAAATTTAAATGAAATTAGCACTGAACAAATGTAGAATTGAATATCAAATCACCAACACATCTGAAACACAATTTTCCACACTGGTCGTTATCTACCTAGCTGTGTGTGATACACATGCAACAAATTTTGTGCTGCTTTAACATATTTACAGAAATGCAACTCCTAACAGCCATTTTGAATCCTGTGCTAAAATTCAATTTACACTTTCCTAGTAACTGGTTGAAATATCAACTTCCATTTAAAGATTAAAAAAAAGATTCCTCCACAGTAGGCACGTACGTCACATTATCTTGCATTATATGCGCTGTCATTTTATTGCATACTTATCACTCAGAGCTAAAACTTGGGCAGAGTAGCAGCGCCACCCATATTTCGGTTTCTTTGGGTCAATCCATCTCAAATGAGCCTGTGCCAGGAAAAAAATGCCACCTCTAAATCACAGATTTTGCTGATTATTTCATATTCACCTTATTCAGCCACGCCCATTTGCAAAATGCACACGCAACACAACATTTAAAGTCATTTAAACTGACTTTAAACACTCTTTCTTGAACTTAAATTTTTCCAGACTTGGTCTTTGTTACAGTAAGGTTGCCCTCCTCCACTCCACATGGTCAGCAGGGCACCTTAGATCATCCTTTTGTTCCCTCTCACACATACACACACGCGCACGCACTCCTCCTTCATTGTGTATATAGTGTCAGTGTTTAGTGTAGTTTAGATTATGTGTTGTGTTTGTTTCATTGAAATAAATATTCTTTAAAGACATATGCTGTGGTTATTGTACAAGAGTGAATGAAATTGCCAACCTCTTCTATGTAAAACTCCGAATCCTTCGGCCTAACTATGGATAAGGTCATTTGGTTATAATTACTGATTTAATTACAAATCAATTTTCATATCAATAGTTTAGTGGATATTGAGACCGAGGTGTCATTAATTGACTATAGTTTTCCCTTCACTGAGAAATTAATGATATGATTAGGCAAATTGCCTCAACACATGGTGTCCACCAGTGAGGTGTAACCCCAACAGCCGGCGCCCTCGTGTGACGTGCCATTGCATGTACAACAGCGTCACCACTGCTTGGGCATTATCACCACTGAAGTGCCACAATTCGAGGCATTTCCCCAACATTGGTGTTCTGTGCGAGGCATTACCCCAACAGACATGTTGAAACATGTTAACAAAACTGACAAATGATGACATCATCTCAACCACTGGATGGCATTGGAGGACTGACAAATTGTTTATTTCCCCAAATTGACATTTATAATTGTGCATACAACAGCAGTTTAATTAAATTGGTCCTGATTTTGATAAATGACCTGCAATCTAATAGAAATAGCCCAGGATGTAAAAAGGTTGATACCTGTAAGTACCCATTTCTCTGCCAGATTCACATAATTATGAAATAGGAAAATTCATGTTTGTGCTCAATATATCTTTTGACAGAGAAATACATATGCAGGTTTGAATCCCCTCTGCGGTTTTTGGGACATGAAATTGAGGCACATTGTATCCAGTGATCTACACAGGAAAAAGACAGAGAAACCCCAAAGGAACAGGGAACACCTTGGTGCGGACTTTCAGACACCAATGCTTGTTAGGATCAGATCTCAAATGTGTATTAACATAAAAAACTGTTGAAAAACAAGTGTTTATAAGGTGTTACAAAAAAATTCATCACTATTTAATGAAGAGTTGCACCACAACCACCTTTGAACCAAAGATTCCAAGAATGTAAGCTTTTACATGGTGAAGATTTCAAGAATTTACAGGTTGTCACAATTTGATGTCAAATTTCATGAAATTTTGGCTTTTTTAGCAGTATTATTAGCAGTAAGGATGTGTTAAACAGGATGTGTTAAGCCAGCAGTACTTTGCTGGATAAGTCTCAAAAGCATGACTGGGGTACTAACCAAAAGGGGTTAAATTGCTGGAGCCCAAATTTCATGTGCGGCATCCTCAGAAACAGTCATTTAATGTCAGGCTTTTCCCTCGCAGTCCCTCACCTCCTGCATTCCTCACCTCCACCTTAACGAGCAACAGGTGTGGCTCATTGCAGTGGAGGTGAGACCAGGGTATCAAGGGCTGCTGTCATTGATACCAGTGCTGCAGCATTCTGTATTTTTTAGCCTGGTTATGTGTGTGTTGCTGCTACTCCCCTCAATTTGTGATTGTGTTTTTGTTATATTTATTAAATCTATTATTTCTCAGCCTGTGCGTGTGGCTACCTGCTTCAGCCTGTGAGCCCATGCAGGGCTGTTGCTAGGAAATCTGGGCCCCCTGAAAGAATATCAGTGTGGGCCCCCAACATTTTTGTGTCGCCTGCGAAGCATAGCGGCACATAGGGATCACTTTGTCCAGTGTCTGTCTGTCTGTCAGTCCGGTAGTCACACTTTCAGTTGATAGTCACACTTTCAACTAAAGCTTCGCAGGCGACACGTGTTCACCTGAACACTCTAGTTTACAACAATGGCTGCTATTCATTTTTCTGTTTCTCTGTGTTCTTGACAGTGCTAGAGGCAATACACCCAATTTTTCCTTTTTTTTTCAAACCACTCAACACAGAGTCAAGAATATGATTGTGCAAATTCTGAATTATTATATGTGGCATTTATTCACAAAAGAGGCTACCTGAAACCACATTATTAGACCTAGTCTGATCAGAAATAAATGTTCAATAAACCACTCAGCAAATGGGTACTGGGTATTCTATTGTAAAACATCGAGCGCTGATATGCAACAGACAATACCTCAAAGTATACTGGCCATAGATACAACACAAGGTGGAGCTGTGAAATCACAAAAGTAGCTATGTAACTTAACTATTTGAATTTCTTGCAAGTAATATTAACAACACAATGAAATACTTTCTTGTAAAATAAATATCAAAAACTATAATTTTAAGTCTTCCCTTCTGTCGACTTGAATTTCAGTTATTTTGTTTGTTTACAGCTTAAGGTCTTTGAAGTTCAACTATCTGCTTAACTGACTTTCAATTGAAAGTCTGGCAAGGCTATTAAGCCTCTCCTGGGTTGTTGTAGCTGTAGGCTACAGCTATGATCTGGTTCACTATTCCCTTTACTATCTGAAGTAGCCTTGCTTTAGGGAGATGGGTCTGGCTCTGTCAACAGGATGGATAGTGGCTTACGTAGACTTCAAAATCCAACCTATTTTGCCATTTAATTACATAATTCAAATGGTTGAGAGATTGACCAATATGTAAGTAATTGCCATTGGTACAGCAGTTCACTAATAAATCTAAACAGCCAACCAGTTTCTGCCACACTCACTCACTCACCATCAAAAACATCTTCAGACTGCTGGTGGTGAGGATCTACTGCTGGGTCAGGTTCAGATGAGGTGACCACAGCTGATTCTGGAGTGGCAGTACATAAGGGTTTAATTATTATATTTCATATTGCTTTTGTAAACATTTAAAATTAAGTTTTATGGACCAACTGATGAAGAACTAACATGCCTAGTCTTGGAATAAACCAAATTTAGATGGGCTTCTCTCTCAGTACCATAGCTCTAAACACACAGCTTCATTTTGATATTGTATGAGGAGAGCAAGCTCTGTAAAATTACCCCCCGCATTAACAAGACTTATGGCAACAGAATAAAGTAGCGGTTTAGTTTTAGTGAACACTTTTGTAAGAGGGTAAAATGTAAGCCTTGTTTATCGATTGTTTCAGTTACACCTAAGGATACCGCACTGACTGCATGTAGTTTGCTATCCAAACCTAGCCCGGACAGTCACGAGAGCCAAGTATGCAGTAACCACTCATAATAAGGATCGAGGCATGTGTCCTGCTGCTACCGGATTTTTTGACGGTATATTACAATGGCTGGCGAATGATAACCTTACCGATCTTTTCTGTACATGATACCGATAATAATTGAGTAATGTCATTCTTGTCAGGTGATTATTTACTCAGCTGACCGCATGTTACATTAACGTAACGTTAGCAGCTTAATAACCAGCCTGAACTGCTAAAATAGCAAGCTACTTAAATACTCTCACCTTTCTTTGAAAAGAATTTTGTAATTTTCAGGGCCCCTGCTCTGCTGGCCTCTCTCTCTCCCTCTCTCTCTATCCTTTTCTGGTGTCCAGATTTCTGTGTGTGGGCTGCGCCTACTATTGACTGATGTACTTCGCGAACCTCGTAAGCAAAAACGCACAAACAATTTTCCAAGAAGAGCATGAAGCATGGACCGAACCATTTTTTAAGAAGGGGGTTATTGAAATTTATTTAATCAATATTGCATGCCTTTGTGATTAACTCTGGTGCATTAGTATGAATAGCAGTTAGGTCTATGCATAATAATTGTATTCCCCAAACGAGTTTAGAGGATACTATGGATTTGGCCTCGTCACGCATCCGCGTCTGCCGCGTCCGCAGAGATTTTCTTGTGAACGCTCTACAACCCACATAAGTGCACCGACTCTTTTCAAATTTTGTAGGGACATGTATTATGGTAAGTTCACAATACCTATTGATTTTGGGTACTCTGGGATCATCTGGGCCCAACTGGAGGGCCTTTGGGAGATACATGTGCTCGGTTGCTGAGTGCTCTAGTTTAGTCATGGCGGTTACTGAGGGTTTTGTGGGCCCCAATGGGCTGTGGGCCCTTTTAATTGTCATCACCTTTCCCCCCATATGACGGCCCTGGGTGAGAGGCATTTGTTGAACTGACATGGAATGACCCAGAATGGATTTTCGTGGGGCATTGCTAAAATTGCCTTGCAAACCAATTTATGCAAATCTGAGCCATTTCAGGAGCTACATGAGTGCAGAATTTATTAAGACATTGATATTTTAAGTCCCATTAATGTGTGGAAGAAAACGCCAAATTATTTTGTGGTGCAATTTATTACAATGCTATCAATAATAAATATGACGTTCATTCAAGTAATTAGTCTGAGCAACTGTTGCTAATCGGGAGAAGGGAATTGTGAGAGGTTTAGGTTATTACGTATTGAAAGATGAGGTTTCTGAAGGCCTTCAATACTCCTGACTGACTGCCTCGGACCATAGGATGGGTTAAATGCTGAGGACAAGTTACCCCGTGATGTTCAATTAACTGTATCTTATGTACAGTGACAAAAGGCTGGGCATAAGGGAATAAAAAACTTAGTGGGAGATAACACAAATCTTTTACCAGGGAATGCAAAACTTTTGCGAGGGAACGCAAATGAATTGAGAGGGAACACAAAACCTTTGCAATGGAACACAAACAAATCTCTCCTAAAAAATTCCCGCCATGACTCTTTGGAGGCTCCGTAAGAAATAGATTTACTGTATCTGATTGGTCAATTTATTTTCTTTGTGAGGATGAAAATAATTGTTTGAGTCTGCTTTGATGAACCTTGTGGTTTCATGTGTAAGACCTTACACCAGGTTACAGTCTCACCTGTGCTCCAGTAGGCTGACTGCATTACATCACTTGTTTGTCTGGGATGCACTTCTTGGATTGCATCACTGACAAATAATATATTGTTAGAACAGGGATAGGGGGCACTCATCTACCCCTCCTTTTAGCCCCTCCTCTGTTTTACTGCAGATCTGTTTGTTACATCACAAACTCACTCTGTAAACCCAACCCCCCTGTATGTGAGTCCTCTTGCACACACACCCATCCTTAAATATAATCCTGTGCTGACAGGTGTAATGTGAATATAGGCCACTAGATGGCAGTATTTACCTTTTTTTTTGTTAAGCTCAGACTGAAGTCATGTTTAGACATGTCCTGGACATGTCTGGGGCAAGTCTCAGAAAATTAAAAAAGAGAGGTCTAAATGTGGGTGGGGTCTGCAAAAGAGTAAATAAGGAAAAGAATTGAGACAGTAAAGTAGTAGGAGAAATTGCAAGAAGATGACCAGACCTGCCATTCTGTTCAAGACCTGTGACGTTTCTTTTGTGGATTTCTTTGCCTGTGTTTGAGCATTTTCATTATCCAGGACATCACCAAGCCACCCCACAAAAAAGGATTGTAAATATTTATGTTTTGTAATCAATCTTGGTCTTAGTTGTTAGTTGTTTAGTCATTATTGTCTTTGTTGTTAATTAAATGTGTTGAGGTTTTTAAAACTGTGTTTGTCATCCTTTGCTGTTGCTGTTGCGTTGTAAATCTAATAACAAATTGGGGCCATAACACAGGGTATTGTGCAGTCACTGCAAATGCTGCTGTTCCCTCAATGGATTTGTGACTGACTATCATCTGCACTGCATATGTACCACTAAAATTTAAATATTCACATGAACTGGAACTTATTATATTGAATAAAAACATAACCCTCCTGGACACAGGTGATCAGGATACAGGGGCCTTCGGGGCTGTCTGAGGAGTGTTATGATGAGTTATTGCAGTTTCTCTGGTAAGTTATTCATTTTTTCAATCTGATAAACCGCTCTTTCATTTCTTATGTTGTGCTTGAGTGAGAGACTTTTGCAGACAGTAAAAAATAGACTAAAATGACAAACCTTGTCTTCTGTGAAAACTGTCTCCAATCTTAGGGAGCTCCAGTGCAGTTTCAAAGAGTAAAGCTGGTGTATCAGAGGAGAGGTAGTTTTCCCTGGATGGAGGTCGTCTTCCCAGAAAACAAAAACTATCCTTCAGTGTAACAGTGCAACTAAATTGTGCAGGTCTTCTTTGACATGAATAATTTCTCAAAAGAAAGAGCTTAACTTTGTGCAAAATAGGCCAGTATAAGTGTTTCCATCTCTGTTATGCAGTAAATGTGTTATGATGAGGAATACTTTGGAGAAAAGAAATGTAAAATAATGCTGGAATCAGCTTAACCCTAATCAGCACACCTGGGGTCCGTGTGGACCCCGGAGGGATAAAATGTAATAAAAAATACCTTATTAACTGCTTTCCTGCCAAAGTCTTTTATGTGTTCCTCACATGATATGTCCACACAAGAAACCCATTATTTTTTTCGAAAAATATCAAGAAAAAGTTTTGAAAATTAAATTCTCCTTCTGGGGTCCATGCGGACCCCAAAATCATTTGATACTTAACCATTAACAAATATGTGTTTTGAAGCTTTGTATGATGTTCCCTCTAAGTATTTCTTCTTTGGAATAATCTAACAATGTGATTCCTCACCTATATTTACAGGTTAGAGTGAAAGAACTGCATAAGTGAATTAAAATGGCAAGATACACAGCTGCAGAAGCCCATGTGAGATGAGTGCATGTAAACAGAGGGAGAGAGGGAGGTGAATCATTCTTACAGTAGATAATTGAACTTTTCTTGTATATGTGGTACATGTGTGCTATAAGGACATTTTTATTTAGCATTATAGGGTAGTAATTGCAGTATTACATTAGCTTCTATTGGTCAAGGTGAAAGTAAGGTTCACAATTTTGTAATCAGGTTCAATATATCATGTGATGACATTTTCCTTGACACTTTCTCGATGTCAATGTCATATAATTAGTTTTATATAGGTTAAGCTTCTATAGCTAAAGACATGGTTATCAGAAATAGTTGATACAAGTCTTAGTTTTCATGATGTTGCATTCAATTTTTGTGTCTGAAAGCATATTTTCCTCGAGTTAGATGTCATTTCAGAGTACCTGAATCATGTAAGAAAGTCTTCTTCAACATAAATGAAAATAAAAATTAGTTTAATCACATATTAATGCAATATTCCTGTGTTTTTCTCTTGGGGTCCGCATGGACCCCAGGTTGCCTGGAACGTCAGTTTTACGACTATGCTGATGAGGGTTAAGAACATAATTCAGTCTTGTAGTCAGTTTAAGTGGTGATTTCAGTTAGGCTTCACCATGTAACTTACATTCACTCTCTTTTCGAAGGATCATCAACCCTCAAACCTGCAAGATAAAATAAAACCGAAATGAACAGCTCTGTCATCAATTCTAGCCTCCCCTTCAACCACTCCTCTTCAGGATCCAGTCTCCCAGTCTCAAACACATTTCAAGGGTGCTATATATCACTTCTAGGGCATTCATTTCTGGTGATTGAAAGAAGCATCAACCTATCAGTGGGCTACCCTGCGAACATTATGGTGATGTGGCTGGTGGCCAGAGAGAAGAGTGACTCTTCCACCTCCAATATCTTCATCTTCAACCTGGCCATCGTCGATACATTGCTCTGTGTGATGAGCCCCATCTGCTGCTTTGGCTTACTTCTGCTGCGAATCTCATATTTCAATGATATTATGTACTTTATCACTGGGATCAAAAACAGCTCCCCACTCTTTCTCACCTGCATTTGCCTGGACCGCTACGTGGCCGTGGTCCACCCCATTGTGTTCACCAGCATCGAGGATAAGAAGATCAGAGTGACTATTTCCATGCTTGTTTGGGGGCTCATGATAGTCTATGCCCTCTGCCGGTCTTTGTGGGTGGTTCTCACCGGTAAAATCTACGTTGGGCTGATCCTGGCTGCCTTCACCATCACGGTTTTCTGCAACATTTCTATCATGTGGAGTCTGAGGAAGTCGGTCTTGGGCAAAGAGAAGATGCACCCCATGAAAAAGAAAGCCCTCAAAACCGTGCAAATCTACCTGGGCATCATAGTGTTTCATTACCTGCCTGTAGTTACGATCAGTCCCTTCATATATAAACTTGATATACCAAAAATATGTGACATTGAATTGATTATGTTCTCCATTATGTACCTCAGTACCATCACTGCACCCTTTCTCTACATCTTCAAGATTAAGCAGCTGCCATGGCTGAAAAACCTGCTCTGCATCTGCTGCCGAAGCCCTTCCCCTGAATGACACAACCCACATAGCAGATGAGTCTGGCCCAGATCCGGCGTCAAGCCGGCACTGCTGGGCGACTGCTGGCATGGCAAGTGGTATGTTGACCGGATGTGGGCCAGGTCTGGCAATGATGACATCGTTTCTGTGATGAAATGCCACATGTAGGCCAATTGTATGTATGTCTGGCAAACCAGATCTGGGCCCCAACAGGGCCGTCATTCTTTATGTATGTGGGCCAGAATTGGGCCGTAAAAGTGCATTATTTGGGCCAGATCTGGGCCAGAACAATTTTGCTTTGTGGGAATGTAAGCACATGGGATGTATGCTACATTGCATTTACTCTCGACATAAATCTGTGAAAATCAGTTCATGAAACAAAGCCAGAATGTTTTTTGAGTTCTTGGCAAAAATATTATCTTTGATTTGACTGAAATTACGAAGGAGATAATAATTAGCACAACTATGACCATATGCATTGAATAAAAAGTGAAAATTATTTGAATCACCCACATGCCTTTATCATCGTGATTTCATATTATGCAAATCAGACTTTTTTGATTGTTGGAAAATTAGCATTTATGTTCAATCAAAGAGACTAATTTTTAAAGTTAATCTGTCTTCAGTATTTTCTCCTAACTTCCAAATCTGTTTTATATCATCCATTTAATTTCATTATCCCAGCATGAGATCTAGTTTTGCCTTGGAAAAACCTACAGTGACTCCAGATTTTCTAGGAGCACATCATATACGCAAATAAAAATTGATTGTTTTGGCTATTCCTGTGGTCAAAGCCGACAATCAGAGAGCATGGATCACATTCAAAGTTTTTTAGTCCACAAAATGATAAAAGGCATTTAACATGAAACAACGTGAATTGTAACTGAAAAGACACAAAAAGAATTGAAATGAAATGTGAAGTACTTAAATAATGCCTCTTTAATATGTTCAAGGTCAACCATGAGGAAAAGTGTCCATCACCTCTCATATACTGACCTCAGTCTCTGAATTCAGAAGGAAGCTGTACTTTGGTATGAGTTTAGCTGTTAGTTACAGCTCTGGGGAACAAAGGGAAGCTCTGGGGTTTGTCATTAGAAACAAGGCCAACTTTGTTATGATAATGGTATATAGTTTTTGTTGAAACTGGTTGAGACATGAGTTGATTCAATACTTTAGTGATTTCTTGAGCTATGATTTACTGGTTATTAGCAGCAATACAACAAAATTGTTTTTTGCACTTGCATAATTGTTGATGCAGTTTCTTGGCCACATTTAATTTCTGTTTCCGTGAATGAAGCACAAAAAAATTTGGCTCCAGCAATTTATCCCCTATTGGTCAGTACCCCAGTCATGATTTGTGACTTATCTAGCACTGAGGGTTTGTCTTCTGTTAAACACACCCCTACTGCTTATAGTATTTATATTAATAGGAATGACAATGGCTTATTCAGTAATTAGGTTTTGAGTCTTCTAATTTAAAGCCTTTTTTCAGGGGGACTTAAATATTTTTCCCACCCCCAATATCTGCAGTTAAAAGCTGAGAAGGGACTTCATGCAGGATTTCAGTACAGTGATGTAAATTTAGCATGTTTCACAGTCCGAATTCAACCTTATCATTGTTGATACTCTATCCCTGCAGTCAGGCACACAATGGCTGTTTAAATTATGTAAATATCTGTCCACATCTATAGGCCATGAATTATATGAAGTGGTGGGTTTAACCCAGGTGTGATCTTTTGATCAGAGCTGTGTGGCTATTTTACCCTTTTTTGCTGTTCAAGTCTCTGAGTGACTAAACATTGTACATTCATCTAAATGGAATGGAACTGGCTTGTTCAGTAATTAGGTTTTGAGCCTTCAAATTTAAAGCCTTTTTTTCAGGGGGACATCAATATTTTGTCCACCCCCAATATCTGTGATTATGAAGTCCCCTCTCAGCTTTTAAAGTGAGTAGCATTTGTTACTGACTGTAATCATTAGGTCATTAAAATATAATTGACTTGTCCTTAAAATTTCTATCTTGCTATGCATTCCTGAAATGTTTATTTCATGCTAAATTAGCGAAGTAGAACGCTAGCATCTTGTTGGTTTGGATATGTACAGTATTTACCTACTTGGGTCACATCCATAGACTGTAGAAAAAGATGGAAGCAGCACCCGAGTCTGAAAAGTGAAGCCAATGCGGAAATCTCTTAAAATTATATGCTATTTAATTGCCAGCAGATAGTGAAGTCAGTGGTTGCAGAAAGAAGTAAAATGCTAAAGAAATCTACACTCAACAAAAATATAAATGCAACACTTTTGTTTTTGCTCCCATTTGTCATGAGATGGACTCAAAGATCTAAAATTCATTCCAGATACACAATATTACCATTTCTCTCAAACATTGTTCGCAAATCTGTCTAAATGTGTGATAGTGAGCACTTTTGCTTTGCTGAGACAATCCATCCCACCTCACAGGTGTGCCACATCAAGATGCTTATCAGGCACCATGATTAGTGCACAGGTGTACCTTAGCCTGTCCACAATAAAAGGCCACCCTGAAATGTGCAGTTTTTGCTTTATTGGGGGTCTGGGGACTCAGAACCAGTCAGTATCTGGTGTGACCACCATTTGCTTCGTGCAATGCAACACATCTTCTTCGCATAGAATTTATCAGATTGTCAATTGTGGCCTGTGGAATGTTGGTCCACTCCTCTTCAATGGCTGTGCGAAGTTGCGGGATATTAGTGGGACCTGGTACACGCTGTCGTATACGCCGGTCAAGCACATCCCAAACATGCTCAATGGATGACATGTCCGGTGAGTATGCTGGCCATGCAAGAACTGGGACATTTTCAGCTTCCAAGAATTGTGTACAGATCCTTGCAGCATGGGGCCGTGCATTATCTTGCTGAAACATGAGGTGATGTTCATGGATGTATGGCACAACAATGGGCCTCAGGATCTCTGTGCATTCAAAATGCCATCAATAAAATGCACCTGTGTTCTTCGTCCATAACAGATGCCTGCCCATACCATAACCCCACCACCACCATGGGCCACTCGATCCACAACATTGACATCAGCAAAGCGCTCACCCACACGACGCCACACACGCTGTCTGCCATCTGCCCTGAACAATGTAAACCGAGATTCATCCGTGAAGAGAACACCTCTCCAACGTGCCAGACGCCATCGAATGTGAGCATTTGCCCACTCAAGTCTGTTACGGTGACGATCTGGAGTCAGGTTAAGACCCCGATGAGGACGACGAGCATGCAGTTGAGCTTCCCTGAGACGGTTACTGACAGTTTGTGCAGAAATTCTTTGGTTATGCAAACCAATTGTTTCAGCAGCTGTCTGAGTAGCTGCTCTCAGACGATCTTGGAGGTGAACCTGCTGGATGTGGAGGTCCTGGGCTGGTGTGGTTACACGTGGTCTGCGGTTGTGAGGCCGGTTGGATGTACTGCCATATTCTCTGAAACGCCTTTGGAGACGGCTTATGGTAGAGAAATGAACATGCAATGCCCAAGCAACAGATCTGGTTGACATTCCTGCTGTCAGCATGCCAATTGCATGCTCCCTCAATGCTTGCGCCATCTGTGGCATTTTGCTGTGAGACAAAACTGCACATTTCAGAGTGGCCTTTTATTGTGGCAGTATAAGTTACACCTGTGCACTAATCATGGTGTCTGATGAGCATCTTGATGTGGCACACCTGTGAGGTGGGATGGATTGTCTCAGCAAAGCAAAAGTGCTCACTATCACACATTTAGACAGATTTGTGAACAATGTTTGAGAGAAATGGTAATATTGTGTATCTGGAATGAATTTTAGATCTTTGATTCCATCTCATGACAAATGGGAGCAAAAACAGAAGTGTTGCGTTTATATTTTTGTTGAGTGTACGAAGGCTGGCGGTAACAGGCTAATAACTCCCTGGGGTGGAGGCAAAACTAGATCCAATGCTGGCATAATGAAAGTAAGTGGATAGAATAAAACAGACTTGGAAGTTTGGAGATAAATATTGAATACAGATTACATTAAAAAAATTGGTCTCTTTGATTGATCATACATGCTCATTTTTCAATAATCAAAAAAAGTTTAATTTGCGTAATATGAAATCATGGTGATAAAGGCATGCGGGTGATTCAAATAAATTTCACTTTTTATTCAATGCGTCATAGTTGTGTTAATTATCATCTTCCAAATTACAGTCAAATCAAAAGATAATATATTCGCATTAAATTCATTTAACATTCTTGCTTCGTTTCATTAACGCATTGTCATGAATTTATGACGAGAGTAAATGCAACGTAACAGACAATCACGAGCGTACATCTCATGGGCTTACATAATGTCACTTAGGGGAAGGGCTTCGGCAGCAGATGCAGAGCAAGATTTTCAGCCATGGCAGCTGCTTAATCAGGGAGATGTAGAGAAGGGGTGTAGTGATGGAACTGAAGTACATAATGGAGAACATAATCAATTCAATGTCACAGAATTCTGGGAAAGGTTTTTGTCTAAAGGGCATGATGGCAGCTACAGGCAGGTAATGAAACACTATGACGGCCAGATAGATTTGCACGGTCCTGAGGGCTTTCTTTTTCATGGGGTGCATCTTCTCTTTGCCCAAGACTGACTTCCTCAGACTCAACATGATAGAAACGTTGCAGAAAACCATAAGGATGAAGGCAGCCAGGATCAGCCCAATGTAGACGTTACCTGCAAGGACCAACCACAATGACCTACAGAGGGCAAAGGCTATCATGAGCCCCCAAACAAGCATGGAAATAGTCACTCTGATCTTGTTATCCTTGATGCTGGTGAACACAATGGGGTGGACCACGGCCATGTAGCGGTCCAGGCAGATGCAAGTGAGAAAGAGTGGGGAGCTGTTTTTGATCCCAGTGGTAAAGAAGGCTATATTATCGAAATATGAGATTCGCAGCAGAAGTAAGCCAAAGCAGCAGATGGGGCTCATCACACAGAGCAATGCATCGGCGATGGCCAGGTTGAAGATGAAGATATTGGAGGTGGAAGAGTCACGCTTCTCTCTGGCCATCAGCCACATCACCATGATGTTGGCAGGGTAGCCCACTACAAGGTTGATGCTTCTTTCAATCACCAGAAATGAAAACCCTAGAAGTGATGGATAGCACCCTTGAAATGTGTACGAGAGTTGAAGACTGGATCCTGAAGAGGAGTGGTTGAAGGGTTGGCTAGAAGTGATGACAGAGCTGTTCATTTTGGTTTTATTTTATCTAGCAGGTTTGAGGGTTGATGATCCTTAGAAAAGAGAGTGAATGTAAGTTACATGGTCAAGTCTAACTGAACTCCCCACTTAAACTGACTGCAAGGCTAAATTATGTTCTTAAGCTGATTCCAGCATTATTTTATAAAATTCTTTTCCCCAAAGTATTCCTCATCATAACACATTTACCGCATAATAGAGATTGAAACACTTATACTGGCCTATTTTACACAAAGTTAAGTTCTGTTTTTGGGGAACTTAGTCATGTCAAAGAAGACCTGCACAATTTAGTTGCACTGTTACACTGAAGGATAGTTTTTGTTTTCTGGGAAGACGACCTCCATCCAGGGAAAACTACCTCTCCTCTGATACACCAGCTTTACTCTTTGAAACTGCACTGGAGCTCCCTGAGATTGGAGACAGTGTTCCCAGAAGACAAGGTTTGCCCTTTGGGTCTATTTTTTCCACTGTCACCGAAAGCCTTTCACTCAAGCGCAACATAAGAAATGAAAGAGTGGTTTATCAGATTAAAAAAACTAGTGCAGTGCCCATAGGGTAGCTTTTTCATGGATGGCCAAATGAGGCTGTGTTAGCTTCTGAGACCAACGTTTATGTCAGAGGATAGATAGAGAGAAAATAAACTGCCAACGCAGCACGGTATTTGAAAGGTATCTGGCAATAGGTTAGAAACGCTAGCAGGTGAAATCACAGGGAAGAGAATGGACAGTGGTCTCAAAATTAATACGATAAAACAACAAATAGCCTATCCACAAGCGCATGCTTTAAAACACTCCGGGAGTGTCAATCAAGACTGCACATACGCAGTACTTTGAATTGTAAAGAAGATCTGGACATGAAAATAAAATATTGAAAACATGCTTTGGTATGGGAACTTTAGGAGATGTTTCAGTCAATCAGACCATGTTCTTTCCATGTCAGCAGGCACGATGAGCAGATGAGAACAGTGTGGTGAAACTTAAGAAATAGCCTACTTACAGATGAGAATCACATAAACCTATGCAAACTTTCTGGTGAGCAAGAGCGGTATTGCAGTAGCATATGGGATTCTTTTAACGTCTTTCCTGAGGTGTGGCTATAGCTGAGAGCAAGAGCGCGACAGGCTAGATAGGCAACACACAGGTGTATGATTTTAAAAGCTTCAGATTGAAGGATGCACACCATGTGCAAGCCACTTTCGAAGGCTTTGGCCGATCTGACAAACAGTCAGAGAGATATGCGAGCCACAGACACACAGACAGACAGACAGTTCTTGCTTTATAGATAAATGAATTACTTACCTCAGAAACTGCAATAACTTAACATAACACTCAAGGTCAGACAGCCCAGAAGGCCTCTGTATCCTGATCACTTGTGTCCAGGAGGGTTATGTTTTCATTTAATATAGTTCCAGTTCATGCAAAGATAAAAATTTTAGTGGTAAGTTAGCAGTGCAGATGATAGCCAGTCACAAATCCATTGAGGGAACAACAGCATTTGCAGTGACTGTACAATACCCTGTCACCACAGGATTATATTTAAGGATGGGTGGGTGCGCAAGAGGACTCACATATAGGGGGGTGGGGTTTGCAGAGTGAGTTTGTGATGTAACAAATAGATCTGCAGTGAAACAGAGGAGGGGCTACAAGGAGGGGTAGATGAGTGCCCCACTATCCCTGTTCTAACAGTATATTATTTGTCACTGATGCAATCCAAGAAGTGCATCCCAGACAAACAAGTGATGTAATGCAGTCGGCCTACTGGAGCACAGGTGAGACTGTAACCTGGTGTAAGGCCTTACACATGAAACCACAAGGTTCATCAAAGCAGACTCCAACTATTATTTTCATCCTCACAAAGAAAATAAATTGACCAATCAGATACAGTAAATCTATTTCTTACGGAGCCTCCAAAGGGTCATAGTGGGAATTTTTTTGGAGAGATACGTTTGTGTTCCCTCGCAAAAGTTTTGCATTCCCTGGCAAAGGGTTTGCATTATCCCGCAATAAGTCTTGGATTCCCTGCAAAAGTTATGCACAGCCTTTTGTCACCATACATAAGATAAACTTTTTGAACCCCGTGGAGTAATTTGTCCTCTGAATTTAACCCATCCTATAGTTAGGAGCAGTGGGCAGCCACAGAGCAGGACCTGGGGACCACCTACAGCTCTAAAGCCAGTACCTTGATCAGGGGTACTGATAGGAGTGTTCCTGTAATGCAGGTTTTTCTGGATGGGGGAAACCAGAGTACCTAGAGAAAATCCCACGTGAACACAGGAAGAACATGAAAACTCCAATCAGGAAGGCCCCAGGCTGAATTCGAACTCACAACCTTCTTGCTTTGAGGTGGCAGGTAGACTGTAATGTAGAGAAAACCAGATTGTTATCTCTTGCTGTGATTTTTATCACTTTGTTTAGGGTGTCAGCTGTAAAAAACATGACTGAAAGTAGCTCAGATAGAGGTAACTTCAGAGTAGTTATCCCACTAATTTGCTGGGCCGCAGGGTGCCTGAAAATGTTTGAAATGGGAAATCATATGTATATTGAACAGTTGGCCGCATTATTTGTGTTTGGAGTTTCTGTTTGTGTTTTTAGTGTCTTAACTGTAGTTTCACCCACTATCATAAAGTTGGTGATTATTGCAGACTTTTAAATGCTAATTCAATGCTTCTAGCTGTTAACGGTTTTCTAGCATCTTATAGAAGGCCTTAATTGCACATCTTATAGCCTAAAGTGGGCTGGTTGCTTTGATGAGCATTAAATGTAGGCTTCTGAATTTTTTTTAATGGTCTGCATTGCATTAGTGAATGCCTATTTGCGATTCGATTAGAATATCTCTTTCATGTTTGCGTGTAGGGAGCAAATTAGCATTATTTAGGGGCAGTCACTGTAAGCAGCAGTTCATGAACATGATAGGTCCTGATCACTAGCTCTCACCGAAACTTGCTGTGGGGTGTGAGGTTTGGCGATATTTTTCATGTGCTGCCTCAGTTTAGGGACGTAACGATTACTGGTATAATGGTAAACCTCGATGAAAATGTTGTCAATAACAATTACCAATTATTTCATTTCAAATAAAGTTATTATCTCGGTGGATTACAGAGGTGTGGAAACCGCGTGTTTAATCCTTCCCAGCTTCATCCGAGTCTCCTGAAGTAGCCGCGCAGGCGCACTGTGTAGCCTACAACTTGGGTTGGAACTTTCTTTAAATTGGAAACGGAATCATGGCGGAAGGAGGAGACGACTGAGCTCAGGACATCTATCAGCCCTCTAAGAGGACTAGGCCTGAAGTATGGGCATATTTTGGGTATTATAAGAATGCTGGGGGACACTTGGTTGAAGACAGTTATCCTGTCTGTAGAACATGCAGGAAAAGGTTTCTGGTAAAGGCAGGAATATGTCAAATCTCATGGCACATCTCCGTGACCATCACTCACAACTTTATAGCCAATGCAAAGTTAATGTCAACATTTTAGCTGAAATACATGCGGGGACATCGGGTTGAAGTTGAATGCAATGATCCGTCTGTCTAACTTATTGACTTGTCAATAATGTAAACAGAACCCTAAGTACAGCGCCCGTCGCCATCGAGAATGCATACCTAGCAGCGAATATTCTAAGTTAAACCGTTAAACTTTAATTCACAAAGAGGTGGTGAAACGGTGAAAACAAGGCATTAAGGCATTATGTAGCGCTAGTTGAAGGCATCAAAAATGCCATAAACTTAGTTTTTTGTAGAAATTTAATTGACAGCGACTATGTGTGTATATCAATATATCATTAAATGGACCTTGGAATCAACCAAATACAAGCTAGCAGGAAGATCAGCGAAATTGCGCTAGCAGATTTGTTTACTATGACAATGGTTAACACTACTAATCAGCAATGTCATAATCATTTCCTGAAATGAATTGACATGGCACCAGAAGCATTCTTCCTAAAATCCACATTTTCCTTCAGTGGTGCAGTGTGGCGCTTGCTGCTGGACACTCTTAACCTTAGCTAGACAGATGCCCACTTGTGTTTATTTAATATAAATAAATTTATATTGTGTATAATAAATTTATATTGTGACCCCAAGTTCTACTCACAACACTTGGTCGAAGGAATCCTACATGATTCACTTTGTTAATCCCTTTAACATATTTAAAGACCTCAATCAAATCACCCCTGAGTCTCCTTTTCCTAAGACTAAAGAGATTAAGGATCGTCAGTCTCTTCTCATAGCTTTCATCTTTTATACCTGAAATAAGCTTAGTGGCTCTTCTCTGAACTTTCTCTAGAGCCTCTATATCTTTCTTAAAGTACAGTCCCCAGAACTGTACACAATACTCCAGATGTGGTCTGACGAATGTGTTGTACAAAAGAAGCATCACCTCCTAAGACTTGTACTCAATAATTCTGGCAATGTATCCCAGCATCCGATTGGCTTTTGTAACTGCTACGTGACGTGACCCGCACAATGTGAGGGTTTGGTCAACAATCACACCCAGATCTTTCTCGTGTACAGTACATTCCAGTTTTAAACCTCCCATGAAGTAATCCCGTATAATGTTTTTATTACCTACATGTACAACTTTACATTTTGCAACATTAAATTTCATTTGCCACATTTCTGCCCAATTCTGGATTCTATCCAAATAATTCTGAATCACTTTAGTGGACCCTAAAATATTTGCCAAACCCCCTAATTTAGACTGCATCTGCAAGAAGTGCACCCCAGACAAACAAGTGATGTAATGCAGTCGGCCTACTGGAGCACAGGTGAGACTGTAACCTGGTGTAAGGTCTTACACATGAAACCACAAGGTTCATCAAAGCAGACTCCAACTATTATTTTCATCCTCACAAAGAAAATAAATTGACCAATCAGATACAGTAAATCTATTTCTTACAGAGCCTCCAAAGGGTCATAGTGGGAATTTTTTTGGAGAGATACGTTTGTGTTCCCTCGCAAAAGTTTTGCATTCCCTGGCAAAGGGTTTTCTTATATATTAGTATTATATTGCCCTGTTTCCAATCATTTGGTATTTCTCCAGTTTCTAAAGACCGCCTGAAGATGGTGGATAGCGGCTTAAAGATGATCTCACAAACTTTACTGAGCACTCTAGGATATAAGCCATCAGGACCCGCCGCCTTATCTGCTTTTAGTTTATGCAACTTGTCTAATACTTCGTTATCCTGAACCTCAATTTCTGCTAAATAATCTTGAGCATTTAACATGCCCTCTGGCCAAATAAAGACCCCCTCTGAGGTAATATTCTCAACAAAGTAACTGTTTAAGGCATCCACAATATCCTTGCTATCAAATAGCAGCGATCTGTTTTTATTCTTTATGCACTTAACCTGCTCTTTAACTTTCCTTTTTCTGCTACAGTACTGAAATAAGCGCTTAGTGTTAGTTTTAGCCCCTCTGCAATTTGTCTTTCATACAGTCTTCTAGCATTCCTCAGCTCTTTTTTTACCACAGCCTGCATTTTACAGTACTCAGCCTTAGTATTCTCATTGTTATCCTTTATGTAAATCTTATAAAGATTCCTCTTTTCCCTCAAAATCCTTCAAATTGTTTTGATCATCCACTGAGGATTCTGCTTTTTCAGCTTACTTTTGGACACCTTTGAAATGAATCTGCATTGTGATTCAAGTAAAACCCCCTTCAATCTTTCCCACATCTCAATTCCAGACTCACAGTCCAGGAGTGTCTCCCATTTTATTTCACTTAGATATGAGCACATCCTGTCAAAGCTTTCTTGCCTAAAATTTAAAATTTTTGTTTTTGAATACATCTTTTTAACTTCCCATTAAACATCAAAATTAACAGCAGAGTGATCACTTGTCCCAAGTGGCTCCAGTACCTCAACATTGCTAATTCTATCTGGGTCATTTGTAATGTGAATAGAAGCCACTAGATGGCAGTATTGACCTTTTCTTTTGTTCTGCCCAGACTGGAGCTATGATTGGACATGTCCTGGGCATGTCTGAGATGGAAAGTCCCAGAGAATAAAAAAAAAGTCTAAAAGGTGAGAGGGGTCTGCAAAAGAGTATATAAAGAGGAAAATTGAGAGAGTAAAGTAGTCGGAGAAATTGCAAGGAGAAGGATACATTTGACCAGACCTGTCACTCTTTTCATGACCTGTGAAGCTTTTTGTGGACTTTTGCCTGTGTTGGAGCATTTTCCTCACCCGAAACATCACCAAGCAACCCAACCAAAGGGACTGTAAATATTTTTTTTGTGTATATATCAATCTTGGTCAGTAGAGTAGATAGTAAAAGTCTTTGTTTAATTAAATGTGTTTAAGTTTTAAAATTGTGTCTGTCATCCCTTGCTGTCGTAAATGTAATAACAAATTGGGGCCATAACAAACTGGGGGCTCGTCCGGGATAGACCATAATGTGAGTCATTTATTAAAAATCTAACATTTCAAATTGTGAAATTGTTTTTTTTTTTTTTCCTATCTATATGGATCAACAGCAATGGATGATTTCTTGGCATTACCAACCTTTAAAGGTTTTTTAAACCTGATTTTGAAAAAGACAGAGCTGCTAAAAATATGCAGACAGTTACAGCTGACAGAGGTAAAACCAGTCATGCAAAAAGCAAGACTGGCTAGAGAGATTGTTGAATATTACATTGATGAAAATGTGTTTGCACCAGGTGATCTGGAACAGTTTCTAGTGGAAAATCCAAATGAAGAAATGGAACTTAAATTAAAAATGCTAGACTGAAAGGGAGGAAAAAGAAAAAAAAAGGCAGTTTGAGTTAGAAAAACTAGCAAGAGAAAAAAAAGGGAGGAAAAAGAAAAAAAGAATTTGAGAGGGCAGAAAGAGAAAAAGAAAGGGAGGACAAAGAAAAACAAAAAGAATTTGAGATGGAGAAAGAGGAAAGAGCAGAAAGAGACAGAGACAGAGAGATTTTGATTTAGAGAAGTTAGATGGAGAAGAAAGGCTCCAAATGTAGCAACTAAAAATCAAAATAGCAGCTGAAGACAAATTTCGGGCTAGCCAGGAGGTAAAACTGGTGCCTCCATTGTCCGGGAAGGAGGTTGATAAGTATTTCCAGTGTTTCGAGAAGGTAGCTAAGAGTTGCCAGTGGCCAAAGGAACACTGGCCTCTGATGTAGCAAACTGTCCTCAAAGGTAAAGCTCAACAAGCCTTTTCGGCTTTGTCTGCAGATGATTCCTCTGAATTATGTCTCCCTCTTCCTGGGGGGGGACATATTGTTTTTGCCTAAATTGCCGTTGGCGTTCCCATTTGTTTCCGGGGCATAACTCTGAAACTGTTCGACCGATTCTCACCAAATTTGATACAGTGTCTCTCCATAACATGTAGATGAGCCTTTTGAGGGTTTGGACTGCTTTGGAATTTTATTTTTTCTGTTTCCATGGCAACAATTTGGACTTAGGCATATTGAAGGGTGGGACTCGTTTCCGGACCATCCCCTGCGAAAATTTCAAGAACAGTTCTTGAACTGTTCTTAAACAATTCTTGAAAATTGTTCTTGAACTGTTCATGAACTGTTCTTGAAAGGTATTTGGGACAGTTCTTGAAATCTGAATTCAAGAACTCAAATGTTCAAGAACTCAGTTCAAGAACAGTTCTTGAACGGAGTTCTTGAACGCAGAGTTCAAGGACTGTCCCAAATTCCTTTCAAGAACTTTTCAAGAACAGTTCAAGAATTGTTCAAGAACAGTTTAAGAATTGTTCAAGAACTGTTCAAGAATCGTTCATGAACTGTTCAAGGACTGCTCAAGAATCTGTCAGGAACCAGTTCAAGGACTGTCCATAACCTGTAAAAGAAAATTTCAGTGAGAGGAAATCTTCTGGATGATCATGACTTGTACAGAAATCCAATAACAAAGCACCACTTAGGTTCAGATCAGGGAGGCCATTCCTCCCAATCACTCCCCTCCAAGTGTCTCCATCACTGCCCACATGAACGTTGAAGTCTCCCAGTAGAACTATGATATTCCCGGTAGGAACCCTTCCCAGGACCAAACCCAGGTACTCCAAGAAGGTTGGATACTCTGAATTGCTGATTGGAACATAAGCACAAACAAAGGTCAGAGCATTCCCCTCTGCAACCTGTAAGTGAATTGCAGAGACCCTCTCATTCACCAGGATGGACTCCAATGTAGTGGCACTCAGCTGAGGGGGTCACAAGTGTAGCGCATTTTATCCCTTTAAACTATGAAGGATAACGCTCCTGAGTTCTCTATATACTTTGTATCTTTACGCTATTGAAGTGTGTTAACTTCTCTTTTTATGTGTTTTTAGTATGTAAAGATTTATTCCAAATATCCTGAAATGTCCAAATATAACTTCAATCGAAAATGTGTGTGGGGCCCTTTAAGGTCCTACGGAACTCCAAACATCACTGTGGGTCACCAATTAACTCCTAGTAAAATTCTGGATTATTACTTTAAATGTGCAAATACAAGCGTGTCATGCCCTTTAACCCTATACACCCTATAGTAGCTTATATTCCCCACAACAGAAAAAACACATCAAGAACACATTCCACATCAATAATTCACACACCACACAGGCACATAGAATTATATAATAAAAAATGTATTAAGAATTAAATAATTGGATGAGAATGTATGAATGAGAATTAGCCCCAAAGGCTTACGTTAACATTAAAACATTCGACCACAGCGTAATAAAACATTCGATCACAATACAATAACGCTACCAAACCCTAATCTAGCCGGCAAATAAATGGTAAGTAAAAAGAGTCCACCCCCGTTACAGGCCTGTTTACATTTGAACTTTCCTCTTCGCTCCAGTGAGCCAACTACATTCGGTACCTCAATATCCCTCACCGTCTCGCGCTTGGGTGATGGTTACCGCGCATCCAGCTGCAGGGCGAACTTCAGGCATAGCTCTCCATCTATCAACAACAGTCGATCTGCGTTCCTCTTTGGTCCACAGCACCTCCTTCCCACTTACTCCACTGGAACGTTACTTGTCTTTCGACGACTAGCTTGGAAACGGCGTGACTCACTGATAGGGAAAGTCCCTTTACTGCATCCCGTCCCACTTCATGTAGCGCTGGGCTAGCATCACACAGTGGCTGGCATAGTGTAACCCCGGACTCACGTTAAGTATAGCAGAGTAATTCAATGTATGGACCAGTTGCTAGGTTCGGTGGAGTTACAATAGTGGCCAAAGTGAATGTGTAATGAAATAGCTGGAGGCAGCAAGTGAGCCAGAATGTATTATTTGTAGAAAAGTGAAAATAAAAATAGAAAATTTACAATTCAGCAACAATTATGGAAATAGCCGGCGTATGAAAAAAAATATTGAAAAACCCAGCCCCATTGAGCTCAATGTCTTAGTCCCTTTTGTTTTCAGTCAGGTCAAGGTTTTTTAGTTCAGAAGTTCCGTTTCCTTTTTGTTTCCTTTCTGTTTCCTTTCTGGGGCAATTTGAGTGGTCACCACAGTGTTGTTTGCCGAAGAAATGAAGAATGAGGTTCTTCCGATGAAGGTCTGGTTCAGTTCGGGCACAGGCTTGCCATCTCCCGTCTGGAGAAATCCAGTATCCAATCAAGAGGTTTCAGAATCAGTAGTAAAAGGACAAAAAAAAACCTAGCCTGCACAATAATAGTTGTATTATTGTATACAGCTAAATAAAGTCCATTCTCTTATTCTTTCCAATAGCTATAGCTGGATTTTTATCTTTTCTCTCATATTACTATTGTACAGTAGACAGTAATATTTTACATGCATGTTTTTAACTCAAACTATCCTTTGTTGTACATGAAATTATTTTTAACCCATGTAAAACAATTAAATGAATTCCTCTTTTTATCTCTTTAAATCATTTCACCATGAAATTATGATTAACATTTCTTATCAAATTTGATTATTGACTTTTTAACCAATTTGAAGCTTTTGTAAATCATGAACTGAAATACAATTAATTTATCTCATTACCAAGGAGGAAATAAAATAATAGCTTCCATTATACTCCTTTAAAGCTATCCATTGTGACCATAAAACCCTATCTGGGCTACTGTTTTAGCATTACATAGGAATTAGTGTAAGCTTTTACAAAATAAAACCAAAAACTGTGCATTTAGCATCGAAATAAACATCACATTTTACTATAAATAGTGCACAAAAAAACGACCAAAAGTGCTTACTTATACCTTTATGAATTAGAGTACCATTTGGCAAACCTTAGAACAACCAAAAATAGCTTTTATATAGCTTTTTAACAGAAAAGATCCACTCGCGATTAGCGTTAGCATAATGCTGATACTAGTATGGCGCTAGCATGCTTTCTTTAGCAAACACGTTGTCTCAACTCTCCAAGATGATCTTTATGAATTATAGTTCCATCAACTAAATATAGCTTTTATATAGCCTTTTTAACAGAAAAGATCCACTCGCAATTAGCGTTAGCACTCGCGATTAGCGTTAGCATAATGCTGATACTAGTATGGCGCTAGCATGCTTTCTTTAGCAAGCATGTTGTCTGAACTGACCAAGATGAGGTATGGCACGGCACAGGCAAGGAACACTGACCACACAGTCACTAGCTCGTGCTCCCATCCACTTGACACAATAAATATTTCAAATTAGCTTTTAGACAGTGCAAATATTTGTTTACAACACTGTTTTTCATCACAACTCACCAAAACTATTCATGAATTTCGGCACGGACTGCCAGACAGCCTGTCCTGCTCGTTTCCAGAGTGCAAATGACTGATGAACTAATGCGTAGTTCAGTCCGCTGTTCAGAAGGCGGGACTAATATCACTCTTAACAAATGAGAAGGTCATTATCATCCAACATGACCATGAATACAGGGAAATAAAGTTGGAGGGAGAGGACCACACTTCCTCTTTTCAAAGTACAAGTTTTTTTTTCAAAATAAAATGCTGCAGTTGTATTATCACAATAAACTTGAGAGAAAAAGAGTCGTTTTCTCTATTGGGTTACACCAGCAAGCTAGCTAGCGAGCTAGGCTAGCTCAGTAACAGTTCCCACCAGGTCCGACCTCCAGGACTAACAAACACTTAGTCCAGTCTTCTCCGGTCCAATCCTTAACAGTTCACGAGTCGTGGTCTCGTAGGGACACCCGCACACATAAAACTGATGAATAAACTCGGCTAACATTACTTATTCCACTGAATACAACACCACACACTCGACATAAAGTATTAACCGTCTCTCTCTCTGATGCAGTCAAAAAAATGCTCAACCAGCGCTCTCTCTCTTCAATGCCTTGACGTTGCCCACCCGCTCTCAACTAATCACATACAGGGTAAAATCTCTCTCCACAATACTGACCAGTCACAAGTGCTGTAACGAATATAGTCAAAGTAAATTATTTCTACATTGTCAAACAATGGATTTGAATGACATCTGTATCAAAATATCAACAATAAAACGGATTCAAATATTAAAGGTAAGTAAAATAATAGACATAGGCCAACCCTTTATTAAATACTGCAATATTAAATATTAAATATTTAAGGCCTATAATTGTGTCCTTTCAATGTACCAAGAAATTTCAATTTTCCTATTAAAAAAGTTGAAGAACATATTTAAAACTCATCGTTTTTGAACTGTTTTTTTTAAAGAACTGACTAAGGAAAGGTAAAGAACAAGGAGTTCTTGAACATTGGTTTAAGAACAGTTCAAGAACATTTATGTTCATGAAAATTATTTCAAGAACAGTTCAAAAACTTTTTATGTTCATGAACTTTAGGTCAAGAACAGTTCAAGAACAGTTCATGAACTAGAACAGGGGTATTCAATTACAAATCAAAGAGGTCCAGATAGTAAAAATTTCAGCGTGTAAAGGTCCGCAGCATCATCATGTCTATTACCTAAGTTGCATCATAATACAGTAACATATAATCACACAGGCTACATACAATTATAAATAATAATGAAAGTAAAAGGAATGTAAATGTACTCCAAGTCAAATAAGATCTCCATTTCAGTGCTTACATTTTAGAAAGAAAAAAAAAAAGTGTAGCTTGAGTTTCCTTTCTTCCCTCCACAGTCTCGTGAACTGTATAGTTTTAATTTTTTTCACATTGAACTGGGGATTATAATATTAAGGACTTTAATAATAAAAATTAATTTCTTTCCCTCCCACTGCCTACTTTCTCCTGTTTAGTGAGAGAAGTGAGCTGTGGTTTTGTCTGCCAGGATTTTAAATCTTCTGAAATGCAGTATTGTGTTCAGTGGCAGCTGGTGAACTGGCGATAAGGGAGGATAAAATCTTCCCTTAAAAATAATGATTGGTCATGACGTTTTCAATCATTTAAATTACGATTCGGGAAACTCTGAAAACTATCAACATTATCAGGTGTGGTCAGTTTTCATTAATAACGCATATCTGCCAGCTATTGCATTTCATGCATTTGCTGTGAATTAAGTGGCATATTTACGTTCCTCTGCTGTTGTCAATAACTATTCAATCAACGCGTATGTAAGAGATTCTCGCGCAGAAGTGAAGTCCTTGTGCATGGAGGCTGATCAGTTTCACATGCGTTACGGTGATGATGACTTCTTTACTCGGGGGTTGGAAGCAATGGAATTGCATAAAGACGTTTCAAATGATCCTGTTGCATTTAAACAATCATGAAACACATGCACTGCTTCCAATTTGATTTAAAACAGGTCATGACTAATCGTTATTTTTAGGGGACGGGTTTCAGCCGACCCGCCTCCCATCGCCAGCTCACCATCTCTTTAATTTCACAGTCGCGTTTTACGTTTGCACTTTTCACTAGCGCCATCGTCTCGGAGCATATGACACAGCGGCTTTGAGCTTCCAGCGGGGAGGATAAACATAAGATTCTGTCCATTCCGCTTTAAAAGCTGTTTTCATGGTCCACTTTGCGCCGTTTAGAACAAGCCATGTCACGTTCCTTCACTATTACACACTCAGTCTTTCTCCCCCCGCTGTTCTCTCTTTCGCCTCGTGTCTCTCCAGTGTATTTCTTTCTCATAACTTTCTGACACGGCCGCTGGTACACTGCAGGAGCATGAGGGCATACACCGCCCACACAAATGCGCGGTTACGTATTACCGTAAAGTCTGAAAAAGTGGCGGCTACTTAAATTAAATCTGCTAAAATTAAGTAAAACTCAACAAAACTGATATTTGGTTACAGCTCTGGGTCCGGATGGGACGGCGTCTGGGTCCGGACTTGGACCACGGTCCGCCTGTTGGTGACCTCGGAACTAGAAGTTCAAGAACTCGGTTTAAGAACTGTTCAAGAACAGTTCAAGAACTTTTATGTTCATGAACTTTAGTTCAAGAACAGTTCATGAACTAGTAGTTCAAGAACTCGGTTCAAGAATTGTTCAAGAACAGTTCAAGAACAGTTCATGAACTAGTAGTTCAAGAACTCGGTTCAAGAACAGATCAAGAACTGTTCTTGAACTCCACAAGTTCATGAACTTCTTTTCGCTGGGGATGACTCTAAAATGTGAAATGGGGGAAGGGGGAGACATCTTTTTTTACGTGTTAAAACCATTCTAGTTCAAGAACTGTGTTCAGGATGAAATTAAGACCTACCTTAATGAGAAGCAAGCACTGAATTTGCAATCAGCAGCCAAATTTGCAGACGAATATGTTCTCACACATAAGTCCAAATTTCAGTCAAGCAGTAACAATAGATGGTTCCAATTTCAGAAAAAAGGTAACGGTGATACACAAGATTCCTCACCCAAAGACAAAGACAAATCTGGTGATGGTGTAGCCTGCGTTGCCGGCGGTCAGCGGCTGGCTGAGGAAAGGAGAGGAAAGACCGCCTGCCCGATAACGTAGGGATTTTGAGTTGTCCGTTCACCAGTGAACGGGAATTACTGATTGGCTTAAGAGGTGTCAATCAAAATTGAATTGTCATCGAATGTAACGCAACGCATGGTTACGCCGTAAACTGCCACAACAAAGATGGCGAATGTAGAGAACGACGCTTTGATAAAGAAATCGCTTGAATATCTTAAAATTCACGACCGAAAGATTACTCTAAAGAACGAACAACTACAGTCAATCAATCATTTACTAGACGGTAAAGATGTACTTGGAGTTTTGCTGACTGGCTTTGGTAAAAGCATGATTTTTACTGTACTTGGTTTGTCCAAAAATTTGGAATCAACGTCAACGCGAAAGGCAGAAAGCATTCTCGTAATTTCTTCTCTGAAAAGCCTAATCTCTGACCAGCTACTAGATTTACAATCTTTAGGATGCACTGCTGCAGAGCTGAACAGCGAAACGTACCAAGAAATACGTATTGGTTTAAAAAAGGGGGGTCCGTTGCGGCTCGTTGCGCAAGGAAGTGGGCGGCTACTCAAAATCCCTACGTTATCGTGCAAGTGGTCTTTCCTGTCCTGTCTCCAGCCAGCCGCTGACCGCCGGCAACGCAGGCTGGTGATGGTGCTCAGAAATCCAGTCACAAGTCTGATCAAAGTGTGAAAGCTGATGGTGACAAAAGTGGTATAGTTTGCAATTATTGCAAGAAATCTGGTCATGTTACAACTAACTGTTGGTTCCTTAAAGCGAAGGAAGAAAAAGAAAATGTAATGTGAATATAGGCCACTAGATGGCAGTATTTACCTTTTTTTGTTAAGCTCAGACTGGAGTCATGTTTAGACATGTTTCCAGACATGTCTGGGGCAAGTCTCAGAAAATTAAAAAAAAGAGGTCTAAATGTGGGTGGGGTCTGCAAAAGAGTATATAAGGAAAAGAATTGAGACAGTAAAGTAGTAGGAGAAATTGCAAGAAGATGACCAGACCTGCCATTCTGTTCAAGACCTGTGACGTTTCTTTTGTGGATTTCTTTGCCTGTGTTTGAGCATTTTCTTCATCCAGGACATCACCAAGCCACCCCACCAAAAAGGGACTGTAATTATTTCTGTTTTTTCTTATTTATCAATCTTGGTCTTTAGTTGTAGGTTGTTATTAGTCTTTGTCTTTGTTAAAAATTAAATGTGTTTTAGTTTTAAAAACTGTGTGTCATCCCTTGCTGTTGCTGTTGTTTTAAATGTGATAACAAATTGGGGCCATAACAAATTGGGGGCTCGTCCGGGAGAGACCATTGTGTGAGTAATTTATTGAAAATCTAACATTCCAAATTGTGAAATTGTTTTTGTGAATTTTCCTAGATATATATTGACAACAGCAATGGATGATTTCTTGGCATCACCAACCGTAGGGGTTTTGAAGTCTTTTAAAAAGACAGAACTGCTAGAAATTTGCAGACAGTTGGAGTTGACAGAGGTAAAACCAGCCATGCGAAAAGCAAAACTGGCTAGAGAGATAGTTGAATATTACATTGATGAAAATGTGTTTGCACCAGGAGATCTGGAACAGTTTCCAGTGGAAAATCCAAATATAGAAATGGAACTTAAATTAAAAATGCGAGAGATTGAAAGGGAGGAAAGAGAAAAAGAAAGGGAATTTGAGAGGGAAGAAAAAGAAAAACAAAGGCAGTTTGAGTTAGAAAAATTAGCAAGAGAAGAAAAACAAAGAGAATTTGAGTTAGAAAAATTTGCAAGACAGAGAGATTTTGAATTAGAGAAATTCGATAGAGAAGAAAGACTCCAAATGGAGCAACTAAAAATAAAAATTCAAACTGAAAATAAATTTCGGGCTAGCCAGGAGGTAAAACTGGTGCCTCCATTTTCGGAAAAGGATGTTGACAACTATTTCCAGTGTTTTGAAAAGGTAGCAAAGAGTTGCCAGTGGCCAAAGGAACACTGGCCTCTGATGTTGCAAACTGTCCTCAAGGGTAAAGCTCAACAAGCCTATTCGGCTTTGTCTGCAGATGATTCCTCTGATTATGAGGTTGTCAAAAAGGTTATTATGAGAGCTTATGAGTTGGTTCCAGAGGCTTACCGACAGAAATTCAGAGGTCTGAAGAAATCTGAAAATCAGACTTATGTTGAATTTGCTAATGAAAAGCAGGTTTGCTTTGAGCGCTGGTGTACTTCTATGGAGGTCAAGGATGATTTCAACTCACTAAAAGAGATGGTGTTAGTTGAAGAATTCAAGAACTGTGTTAAGGATGATGTTAAGACCTACCTTAATGAGAAGCAAGCACTGAACTTGCAATCAGCTGCCAAATTTGCAGATGAATATGTTCTCACTCATAAGTCCAAATTTCAGTCTAGCAGTAACAATAAATGGTCCCAATTTCAGAAAAAGGGTTATGGTGATACCCAAGATTCCTCACCCAAAGACAAAGACAAATCTGGTGATGGTGCTCAGAAATCCAGTAACAGGTCTGATCAAAGTGTGAAAGCTGACAGTGACAAAAGTGGTCTAGTTTGCAGTTATTGCAAGAAATCTGGTCATGTTACAACTAATTGTTGGATCCTAAAAGCTAAGAAAGAAAAAGAAAAGGATACCAAACCAAATGCCTTTGTGAAAACAAGGTTAGAAACCCCTGTAGTGGATAACCAATCTGCTAAATTGCCTGCTTCTTGTGGGGCTAAAAAGCCTAATACAGCTGACTTTGTGAGGGAGGAATTTCTTCCATTTGTGTCAGAGGGATTTGTGGCTCTGAATGAGCATACTACTCCTGTCCCCATATATATCCTAAGGGATACCGGAGCTTCTCAGTCACTTTTGTTGATGGACTCTTTGGAGTTACGTGATGAGGCCGCTTCAGGGGATTTCATACCTGTACAAGGTATTGAAGGGAGGACTGTATCTGTACCCCTGCGCTCTATATTCTTGAAGTCAGATTTAGTTACAGGACAGGTAAAGGTGGGACTTATGTCAAGTCTACCTATAAAGGGTGTTTCTCTGTTGCTAGGCAATGACCTGGCTGGGGGCAAAGTAGTTCCCCCTGTACATCTTACTTCACAGCCGAGCACTGAAGATGGGGATGAGGACCCATCTCTGTATCCTTCTTGCGCAGTGACTCGTGCTATGGCCAAGAAGGCTAAAGAAGATGATGATGTGGTGCCGTCCAGTACATTGAATAGTCAGGACTCAGGTGGTTCGCCTCATGACTCTGATTGGCCTACTATGGTTTCTCCGTTTGAGGACTTATCAGATACTTTTATCAGTTCTCTATTCAGCCAGCCGGATGGGTCTGGTGATTCTGATGTGTCTGGAGACTTGTCTCTGTCCAGAGAGCGGTTGATTGAGGAGCAAACTAATGATCCTGAAATTTGTGTACTAAAGAGGAGAGCCCTTCCTGATAAAGAAATAGACGCAGTTCCAGTTGGGTATTATCTCAAGGATGGTGTGCTGATGCGGAAGTGGCGCCCTCCTGATATCCCTGCCAATGCAGATTGGGCAGTGGTCAGGCAAATTGTTGTTCCGAAGGTCTACAGGAATGAGATCTTAACAATGGCTCATAGTTTACCTTTAGGAGGTCATCTTGGTGTTAACAAGACTGTTGATAAGATCATGAAACACTTCTTTTGGCCTGGGCTTCGGAAAGACGTTTCCAACTTTTGCAAAACCTGTCACACTTGTCAGGTAGTTGGAAAACACCAGTTAGACCCACCTGTAGCTCCATTGCAGCCTATTCCAGCATTTGGGGAGCCATTCTCTAGGGTCATTGTTGATTGCGTTGGTCCATTACCCAAGACTAGATCTGGAAATCAGTACTTGTTGACAATCATGTGTGCATCTACCAGATTCCCCGAAGCCATACCTCTACGTAACATCAAGGCAACTGCAATCTCGAAGGCTTTGATAAAGTTCTTCACGTTGTTTGGCCTTCCCAGGGAAATTCAGTCAGACCAGGGTAGCAATTTCACTTCAGGATTGTTTCAGCAGGTTGTGTATGAACTAGGTGCAAAGCAGATTCTTTCTAGTGCCTATCATCCAGAAAGTCAGGGTGCCTTAGAGCGGTTTCATTCCACTCTCAAGACAATGATGAGGACTTATTGTTATGACCATGAGAAAGACTGGGATGAAGGGGTTCATTTGCTGTTGTTTGCAGCTAGAGAAGCAGTGCAGGAGTCTACTGGATTCAGTCCATTTGAGCTAGTGTTTGGTCATGAAGTGAGAGGACCTTTGTTATTATTGAGTGAACAATGGCAAGAGAAAGAGCCGCATATCAGTCTCTTAGACTATGTTGGCAAGTTCAAGGAAAGATTGCGTGCAGCTTGTGACCTTGCCAAAGAGAACTTGAAATCAAGTCAGGGAAAAATGAAAACTTGGTATGATCATAAGGCTAGAAGCCGTGAGTTTAAACCAGGAGACAAGGTCCTTGTGTTGTTTCCCTTGCAGTCCAATCCATTGCAGGCTAGATTTCATGGTCCTTATGAAATTCTGACAAAACTCAATGATCTCAATTACATTGTGAAGACTCCAGATAGGAGAAAACCAAAACAATTGTGTCATATTAACATGCTAAAGCCTTATCATGACAGAAATGCTCGGGTTGCAGCTGTCACTTCAGATTCTCCAATGGTCGAAACGTGTGAAGATGAGGGGGAGTTTCAAGATGATGAACCTAGAATTAAAGCTGAAGTTCTTTCATGTAAATTGTCAAACACTGAAGTGTTGCAAAATCTTGATGTAAAACTCCAGCACTTAGAACCCTCACAGAGAGATCAGTTTGAAAGGTTGATCAAGAAATATGAGGATTTGTTTCCTGATGTTCCAAAGAGAGTTACTATAGCCTCTCATGATGTAGATGTTGGTGATGCCAAACCAATAAAACAGCATCCATACCGGATGAATCCTGAAAAGAGAAAGATTGCTGAGAAAGAGGTTGAGTACATGTTAAAACATGATATTATCAGACCCTCCAACTCCGATTGGAGTTCACCCTGTGTGCTAGTTCCAAAACCTGATGGAAGTACTAGATTCTGTACAGATTATCGCAAAGTCAATGCTGTAACTAGAACTGATGTGTTTCCAATACCTAGGATTGATGATTGTATTGATAGTGTAGGGCAAGCAAAGTTTCTGACCAAGATTGATTTATTGAAGGGTTATTGGTGTGTGCCTTTAACTGAGAGGGCCAAGAGCATCTCTGCTTTTGCCACACCATCTGGATTGTACCAGTATGAAGTCCTACCCTTTGGCATGAAAAATGCCCCAGCCACGTTCCAAAGGATGATACAGTCTACAATCGCCGGATTGCCACACACGGGTGCATACATCGATGACCTGATCACATGGAGTGACTCCTGGGAAGAACATCTAAAAGATGTAGAGACGTTGTTCCAGCGCCTGACACAGGCTAACCTGACTGTTAACCTGAACAAGAGTGACTTTGGTTGTGCTACTGTCACCTATCTTGGCTACGTCATAGGCCAGGGTAAGGTGGCACCCATAAATGCTAAAGTCCAAGCCATCATGGACTTTCCCGTTCCTGACAACAAAAAAGCTTTGCGCCGCTTCCTTGGAATGATCGGGTACTACCGCAAGTTCTGCAAGAACTTTGCTGAGATTGCTCTCAGTCTAACTAACCAACTGAAGAAAGGTGTAAAGTTCACTTGGGATGATGCATGCCAGAGAGCCTTCGATCGCCTGAAGTCTCTGCTGTGTCACTTCCCCGTGCTCAAATCTCCTGACTTCAACAAACCGTTCTCCATCGCGGTCGATGCTAGCGACCAAGCTTGTGGATCTGTGCTCCAACAGAGAAGTGACTCTGATGACATTGAGCATCCCGTGGCATACTTCTCCAGGAAGTTCAATCGCCACCAAAGGAACTATTCCACAATAGAGAAGGAACTGTTGGCTCTCGTCCTTTCTTTACAACACTTTGAGGTTTATGTTTGTACAGGGGAAAAGCCAATGATTGTGTACACTGACCACAATCCGTTAATGTTTTTGAGTAAGATGAAAAACAAGAATCGGAGATTGTTGAATTGGAGTTTGATTTTACAGGAGTTTGACTTGGAAATTAAGCATGTGAAGGGTACAGACAATGTAATTGCTGATTGCTTATCCCGTGTTTGAATGTGTATATATATATCATGTGTTTGAATATTGTATGATATGTATATATAGACAAGTGTTCACTTAACCATTTTGTATTGAAAAGAAAAATTTTGCCTTTGTGAGTCAAAATTTTTCCCTTTTGGAATGGAGGTGTAATGTGAATATAGGCCACTAGATGGCAGTATTTACCTTTTTTTGTTAAGCTCAGACTGGAGTCATGTTTAGACATGTTTCCAGACATGTCTGGGGCAAGTCTCAGAAAATTAAAAAAAAGAGGTCTAAATGTGGGTGGGGTCTGCAAAAGAGTATATAAGGAAAAGAATTGAGACAGTAAAGTAGTAGGAGAAATTGCAAGAAGATGACCAGACCTGCCATTCTGTTCAAGACCTGTGACGTTTCTTTTGTGGATTTCTTTGCCTGTGTTTGAGCATTTTCTTCATCCAGGACATCACCAAGCCACCCCACCAAAAAGGGACTGTAATTATTTCTGTTTTTTCTTATTTATCAATCTTGGTCTTTAGTTGTAGGTTGTTATTAGTCTTTGTCTTTGTTAAAAATTAAATGTGTTTTAGTTTTAAAAACTGTGTGTCATCCCTTGCTGTTGCTGTTGTTTTAAATGTGATAACAAATTGGGGCCATAACAAAAAGGATACCAAACCTAATGCATTTGTGAAAACAAGGTTAGAAACCCCTGTAGTAGACGACCGATCTGCTAAATTGCCTGGTCCTCGTGGGGCTAAGAACCTGATACTGCTGACTTTGTGAGGGAAGAATTTCTTCCATTTGTTTTCAGAGGGATTTGTGGGTCTGAATGAGCATTCTCCTCCTGTACCCATATATATCCTAAGGGAAAATGGAGCTTCTCAATCACTTTTGTCGATGGCTTTCTTGGAGTTATGTGATGAGACCGCTTCTGGGGATTTCATACTTGTGCAAGGTATTGAAGGGAGGACTGTATCTGTACCCCTGCGCTCTGTATTCTTGAAGTCAGATTTAGTTACAGGACAGGTAAAGGTGGGACTTATGTCAAGTCTACCAATCAAGGGTGTTTCTTTGTTGCTCGGCAATGACCTGGCTAGGGGCAATGTAGTGTATCCAATGTATCCTTTCTGTGCAGTGACTCGTGCTATGGCCAAGAAGCTCAAGAAGATGATGATGTGGTGCCATCCAGCACATTGAATAGTCATGACTCAGGTGGTTCGCCTCATGACTCTGTTCGGCCGACTATGGTTTCTCCATTTGAGGACTTATTAGACACGTTTATCAGTTCTTTGTTCAGCTAATCAGATGGGTCTGGTGATTCTGATGTGTCAGGGACTTGTCTCTGTCCAGAAAGTGGTTGATTCAGGAGCAAACTAATGATCCTGAAATTTGTGTACTAAAGAGGAGAGCCCTTCCTGATGAAGAAATAGACGCAGTTCCAGTTGGGTATTATCTCAAGGATGGTGTGTTGATGCGGAAGTAGCGCCCTCCTGATATCCCTGCTAATGCAGATTGGGCAGTGGTTAGGCAAATTGTTGTTCTGAAGGTCTACAGGAATGAGATCTTGACAATGGCTCATAGTTTATCTTTAGGAGGTCATCTTAGTGTTAACAAGACTGTTGATAAGATCATGAAAGACTTCTTCTGGCCGGGGCTTCAGAAAGACATTTCCAACTTTTGCAAAACCTGTCACACTTGTCAGGTAGTTGGAAAACACCACTTAGACCCACCTTTAGCTCCATTGCAGCCTATCCCAGCATTTGGGGAGCCCTTCTCTAAGGTCATTGATTGTGTTAGTCCATTACCCAAGACTAGATCTGGAAATCAGTACTTGTTGACAATCATGTGTGCAGCTACCAGATTCCCTGAAGCCATACCTCTACGTAACATCAAGGCAACTGCAATCTCGAAGTCTTTGATAAAGTTCTTCACGTTGTTTGGCCTTCCTGGGGAAATTCAGTCAGACTAAGGTAGCAATTTCACTTCCGGTTTGTTTCAGCAGGATGTGTATGAACTAGGTGCGAAGCAGATTCTTTCTAGTGCCTATCATCCAGAGAGTCAGGGTGCCTTAGAGCGGTTTCATTCCACTCTCAAGACAATGATGAGGACTTATTGTTATGACCATGAGAAAGACTGGGATGAAGGTGTGCATTTGTTGTTGTTTGCAGCCAGAGAAGCAGTGCAGGAGTCTACTGGATTCAGTCCGTTTGAGCCAGTGTTTGGCCATGAAGTGAGAGGACCTTTGCTATTGTTGAGTGAACAATGGCAAGAGGAAGAGCCGCACATCAGTTTGTTGGACTATGTTAGCAAGTTCAAGGAAAGACTGCGAGCAGCTTGTGACCCAGCCAAAGAGAACTTGAAATCAAGTCAGGGAAAAATGAAAACTTGGTATAATCATAAGGCTAGAAGCCGCGAGTTTAAACCAGGAGACAAGGTTCTTGTGTTGTTTCCCTTGCAGTCCAATCCATTGCAGGCTAGATTTCATGGTCCGTATGAAATTGTGACAAAACTCAATGATCTTAATTACATTGTGAAGACTCCAGATAGGAGAAAGCCAAAACAGTTGTGTCACATTAACATGCGGAAGCCTTATCATGATAGAAATGCTAGGGTTGCAGCTGTCACTTCAGATTCTCCTATGGTCGAAACGTGTGAAGATGAGGGGGAGTTTCAAGATGATGAACCTAGAATTAAAGCTGAAGTTCTTTCATGTAAATTGTCAAATTCTAATGTATTGCAAAATCTTGATGTAAAACTCCAGCACTTAGAACCCTCACAGAAAGATCAGTTTGAGAGGTTGATCAAGAAATATAAAGATCTATTTCCTGATGTTCCAAAGAGAGTTTTTGTTGCCTGGCATGATGTAGATGTTGGTGATGCCAAAACAATAAAACAGCATCCATACCGGATGAATCCTGAAAAGAGAAAGATTGCTGAGAAAGAGGTTGAGTACATGTTAGAACATGATTTTATCCGACCCTCCAACTCAGATTGGAGTCCACCCTGTGTACTAGTTCCAAAACCTGATGGAAGTACTAGATTCTGTACAGATTATCGCAAAGTCAATGCTGAAACTAGAACTGATGTGTTTCCAATACCTAGGATTAATGATTGTATTGATAGAGTAGGGCAAGCAAAGTTTCTGACTAAGATTGATTTATTGAAGGGTTATTGGTGTGTGCATTTAACTGAGAGGGCCAAGAGCATCTCTGCTTTTGCCACACCATCTGGGTTTGTACCAGTATGAAGTCCTACCCATTGGCATGAAAAATGCCCCACCCACGTTTCAAAAGATGATACAGTCTACAATCGCTGAATTGCCACACACGGGTGCGTACATCGACGACCTGATCACATGGAGTGACTCCTGGGAAGAACATTTGAAAGATGTAGAGACGTTCCAGCATCTGACCCAGGCTAACCTGACTGTTAACCTGAACAAGAGTGACTTTGGTTGTGCTGCTGTCACCTATCTTGGCTACGTCATAGGCCAGGGTAAGGTAGCACCCATAAGTGCTAAAGTCCATGCCGTCATGGACTTTCCAGTTCCTGACAACAAAAAAGATTTGCGCCGCTTCCTTGGAATGATCGGATACTACCACGAGTTCTGCAGGAACTTTGCTGAGATTACTCTCAGTCTCACCATCCAACTGAAGAAAGGCGTAAAGTTCACTTGGGATGAAGCATGCCAAAGAGCCTTCGATCGCCTGAAGTCTCTGCTGTCACTTCCCCGTGCTGAAATCTCCTGACTTCAACAAACCGTTCTCCATCGCAGTCGATGCTTGTGACCAAGCTTGTGGATCTGTGCTCCGACAGAGAAGTGACTCTGATGACATTGAGCATCCCGTGGCATACTTCTCCAGGAAGTTCAATCGCCACCAAAGGAACTATTCCAGAATAGAGAAGGAGCTGTTGGCTCTGGTTCTATTTTTACAACACTTTGAGGTTTATGTTTGTACAGGGCAAAAGCCAATGATTGCTGATACTGACCACAATCCGTTAATGTTTTTGAGAAAAATGAAAAACAAGAATCGGAGATTGTTGAATTGGAGTTTGATTTTACCGGAGTTTGACTTAGAAATTAAGCATGTAAAGGGTACTGACAATGTAATTGCCGATTGCTTATCCCATGTTTGAGTATGTATATTTATCACGTGTTTATTAGCATATTGTATTTATATACATATACATTTTGTAATACAAGTGTCTACTTAACCATTTTTGTATTGAAAAGAAACTTTTTGCCTTTATGAGTCCAAACTTTTCCCTTTTGGAATGGAGGTGTAATGTGAAAAAATGCTACTAAATGGCAGTATTGACCTTTTTTTTTTGTTAAGCCAGTCTTGAGCTAGGTTTGGGCATGTCTTGGGCATGTCTGAGAGGGGAAGTCCCAGAGAATTGAAAAAAAAAAGTCTGGAAGGTGGGAGGGGGCTGCAAAAGAGTATATAAGGAGAAAAATTGAGAGAGTGAAGTAGTAGGAGAAATTGCAAGTCGAAGGATACACTCTTTTTGAGACCTGTGAAGTTTTTTTGTGGATTTTTGCCTGTGTTGGAGCATTTCCCTGTCCCAAGACATCACCAAGCAACCCCACCTCAAGGGACTGAAAATTTTTTTTCTTGTATATGTCAATCTTGGTCAGTAGTATAAATTGTAGGTTAGTTGGCAGTCTTTGTGTAATTAAATCTGTTTAAGTTTTAAAAATTTGTCTGTCATCCCTTGCTGTCTTGTATGTCATAACAAATTGGGGCCATAACACGCCTTTTGAAGTTGATTATTATTATTTCCCACCACAGAGTGGATCGGGGGATATTGGAATGGAGCTTGTCCGTCTGTCCGTTCGTCTGGGTTCAATGGGGACAAGTTTTCTCCGAAACTCTTGCACCTTCATGGCTGAAATTTTGTGTGTGGCCAGTACTAATGATCCTATTGAATAAGTTTGATAATTGATTCTGAGACATTTATTTTCACAGAGTTACGGCCCTTGACTCTGAACTCGGTGTATGGGTGTTGCAATGGGAATATGGAATCTTCCGTGACCATTCTTACCGTGGCAGGGGATATTGGTGACACTTTGGCTTGAATCTTCTTGCTCTGGCTAATCTTTTGACTTGTGCCTTTCCCCATGTGTGGTGTGTTTGTCCCTACATGCTGTGTTACGTGATGTTTATGTTGGTGTCCTTTTTGTTCATGATGTTCGCTACCTGCTCTAGCCTTCACAACACTTCAGTCCACATGGGTTGTTCTACATGTACTTTGGAAATAAATTTGATTTGATTTGAACATTAGTGCATATTGTTCTCCCAGACTGGAGCACCTGTGCAATAGCTAGCCCTGCCAAGGCTAGCACCGATGTCGTGAACTCTGAAAAGCCACATAAGTCATGTTGCATTTTATGAGTCAATTAAATGCTGATGAATTAATGGATACAGCAAGCTATGAAACCAGAGCATTGAAAGTGTACAGAACCAAGTTCAAGTTATACTTCAATCCGTTCAAGGTCCGTATTTCAGAAGAACACATTGGATGTTGGTGAGTCCCTGAGTTCTTAACTACACATTTTTATGAACACGTTATGTTGCATGTGTCTGAAGTACCACTTAAAAACACAATAATTGTTTTATTAAGTTAGTGTAATATGGGGCGAGCTGGCCAGCTAGTTTGCTTTTGATTGCTGTTTCTTTTCTTTAAGGGTGTGTCATCATTTAACTTGATGACTTCTGGTATTCTGAAGTGAACCGTAAGGCTATATACAGTCAGTATTCCGAACAGCACTTGCTAATTATTTCGCTTTTGACAGGCTAACATTGGTTACCATGTTGTTCTATGTGATGGTTCAGCCTTGCAGTGCCTCGCCTTCCTGCTGTCTTCGCCTCCACTTCAACGAGCCACATCTGTTGCTCGTTGAAGTGGAGGTGAAGAGTAGAGCATTTAAGAGCTGCTCTGCCAAATTAGCAGTGCAGCTACATTCTGGTTTCAGCCCCGGTGTTTTGTGTTGCTGCTGCTCCCCTGTGCTTTTGCGGAAGGTTTGTTTTTTTTTTTTGGAACATTTATTAAAAACCTTTTTACCAGCCTGTGCATCAGTCCTTTCACCCAATCCATGACACTCTCTCCCTCTTGAAAGAATTCGTGCTCGTGTGAAAGCAGGTATCTTGTGAGGCTAAACGTGTTAATTCAGCCCTTTCGTGGGCTTCAGGTTTACGGTTTGCTACCCTGAAGTAACTTACTGCATCGAAATTATTTCATGCATTCACTGATATGAGCACAAAGTTAACTGTTAAAGGTTAATACTGAGGGCTGACTGCAAAAAACAGTTATGTCCGATATATAACATCTGTCTTATATATAACATCAGGACAAAACTGTTTATTGCAGTCAGCCCTCGGTATAATGTGCTCAAAGAAGCAATGAAGTAATAAATTGCATACGTTTTGTTAAGTGTTATTTTGAGTGGCTTTTGACTGCATTTTGGGCTGGAAACCAAACTACCAATCTGGCAACACTTCTTGGGGGCTCTTTTCTGGTACAAGGGGGCAACACAGTGGCGCCCCCAGAAATTTTTCATAGGGGTGGCCAGATGGGGCCAGTGAAAATCTTGGGGTGGCACAGCAAATCGGTCCTCATTACCCGGATTCAGTTCCAGCCCGTGGTCACTACAGTAACTACAGTTTGTCGCTACATCTGCAAGTGCAAGTTAAAACTCTACAATGCAAAGCGAAAGCCATTTATCAACAGCACCCAGAAACGGCGTCAGCTTCGCTGGGCCCAAGCTCATCTAAGATGGACTGATGCAAAGTGGAAAAGTGTTCTGTGGTCTGACGAGTCCACATTTCAAATTGTTTTTGGAAACTGTGGACGTCGTGTCCTCCGGACCAAAGAGGAAAAGAACCATCCGGACTGTTATAGGTGCAAAGTTCAAAAGCCAGCATCTGTGATGGTATGGGGGTGTTTTAGTGCCCAAGGCATGGGCAACTTACACATATGTGAAGGCACCATTAATGCTGAAAGGTACATACAGGTTTTGGAGCAACATACGTTGCCATCCAAGCAACGTCTTTTTCATAGACGCCCCTGCTTATTTCAGCACGACTGAGTGTCGTTAAAAGGAAAGGCAATGTAACACAGTGGTAAAAAGGCCCCTGTGCCAACTTTTTTGCAATGTGTTGCTGCCTTTAAATTCTAAGTTAATGATTATTTGCAAAAAAAAAAAAAGTTTCTCAGTTTGAACATTAAACATCTTGTCTTTGCAGTGTATTCAATTGAATATAAGTTGAAAAGGATTTGCAAATCATTGTATTCTGTTTTTATCTACGATTTACATAACATGCCAACTTCACTGGTTTAGGGTTTTGTATGTATGTGTGTTTGTGCAAGTGTATCTCTGCTGCCTGTGTATGTGTCTGTGTGCACTGCTCATGCCCTCCCAACGCGTATGTGAACTACTTATATGTGTGTGAGTTACTGCTGCTTACAAAATATGGTTATTGATTATGACTATTGATTATAGTTATTCAACAAGGCAATTGATCTACTGATGAATATGATGAGAAATATTGAAATATAATCCTCTACATTCCTCCCATTGAGGCAATCCCAATCATGGCCTCACATCAATCATGGTCGAAAAATGGCACAGCATTGTCTACCCCTGGTCTATGACCCCATACTTCACACAAGTGAATATCTTATGAGTCCGAACATAAAATATGGCTGGTGGGCCCTTTCCGACGGTAATACTTTGAGTAAAAACAGTCTGTCTTGTACGCCAGCATGTGAACTCCCAATTGTTTTCATGTCCAGGTTTGTCAAGGCCTTTCGTTGCTCTGGTAAATAAAGTCCCGGCCTAATGTCCCACTTGAATCCAGTAATTTTGCTTGTAGCAGATAATCAGTCCAAAGTCCAAATCCATATTCAACATTGATTTGCGATTTTTCCATCTGATTGTTTTGGTGAACAAGCCTTCATGACTGGAATAACTTTGGAGTCAGAACATTTTAAAAACAGTTTTATCCTGGCCTTCCCAAGGACTTACAATAGCGCCTCCATGCAATAGCCCATAATAGTAATCTCCCAAAAGACTTTGATTTCAACAGTTGCCACTTTTTGCCAAAATACAGTACATCATTTGATATTATGTACTATATTAATATGTATTAATAGTACATATTATTATTAATGTTGGCTAAGTTTTAAACTGCTAAATCCTGCTAAACCAAAACTATATGTTGATTAATTCCTAGATTTAAAGTGAATATTTGTTAATGTAGCCTACAATGAATTGGATAAGCGGGAAGGTGGAGGGGTGTGTGTGTGTGTGCGTGTGTGTGCATGTGTCTTGCAGCAGCAACAAATAAGTTGAACTCAACCAATTTCATTTTTGTGTCAGATTCTTTGCTAGTGGAGAAACTGCCAGGAGGGCGAAGAGCTGGAGAAGATGGAGCGAGTGCTGCTCAGGGCATCAGCTGATGAAACAGGGGCAGCGGAGGCACAGCCAGCAGAAAAGGTCTCTGCATGGAAGCTGGTCCAAGCACTGGTTGTCCTCCAAGCACAAGGAAGAGCAGCTTCAGCAGTCTGTAGGACAGAATTCTGGAGGAGCATGATGAACCTGCAGGAGGTACCCAGGCAGTGGTTCTCTAAATGCTAATTTATTTGAAAGAACCAGTGCTTTAAGTGGGCCGGTACGCACCGGTAAGAAGTACTGGCACTTCTAGATTTTAGCCCCCGTAGTACCGGGTCTTTTTAGGGCGTACCGGGTCTTTTTACGGTGTACTGGGACTTCATACGAGCTCGTAGTACCCTGTCCTGCTCCATTTCTCTTTCGGCAATTCATGATCCTATGGCTATACTACATTACCCACTGTGCACTAGTACGCCCTGTAGGCCTGTCCCCTTACTCGCGAGACGTTCACTTGCAAGGAGATCTTAAGGAGGAGGAGGAGTGGCATGTCTTTCAAACATTATTTCAGCGAGCCTCGTGATGCATTGGTAGTCTCATCGCGAACTATCAATGGCAAGTAGCAAGCAATTCTGGCCGCAGATCGGACTCATTGCGGATGGGTTTTGCTGCGGAGAGACAGGTTTTAGCTACCTACCTAATTTGGTGGGGGTGTTTGTAATCATGCAGACTAGCTACTTGCCAACACGTGGAATTTGATCATCTCTGAAATTATACCTGCTTTCAAATGTTTACCGGCACGTTCACCACGCGATGGCAAGCATAGCTGAGTTCAATAATAACTTGCATGCCAGATGATATTTCAAACGATTTACTTTCATGGAATCGATATTAATCCTCAAAATACCCACAACCAAACACATAAACCAATGCCAGCTGGCTAGAGACAGACGAGTTTACCGTTCTCCCATCCACATTATGTTATGTCACGTCCTTTCGACAAATAACTAATTCATGATGGTGTTTGTTGGCCATTCATCAGCAATTCTTTGTCATTACTGAATACAACCTATCTGCGCTAACGTTGAGTGTGATGAGTAAAACAACTTTCCCAATAACTTAATCATGGAATGATGTCATGCAAAATAACCCATTGATTGTTATTCTTATATGCATTCCAGTTATATATGTGTTGAAAGTACAGCACCAGATCCTTTCATTTAAAAGAAAATGGCTCAGATTTCTCCATTATATTCATTGGAGTGACACACCCTCATCTGAAATGAAACATCTGCAGGTGAGTTTATTAAAAGACAGATTTTTGTTTTGGCGCTGACACTGGAAAGCCGTTGCCTATATTTAACTATAACTGTTAATATAAGTTTGTTCGATAAAGATGAGCTGAGTCATTGTCACGGCACATGTTAGCTTAAAAATAACTGATGTTGGCAGGAGTATAACTACCAGTCCATAAAAATAAATTTTTTTTTTGAGCGGATACTCTAATTACCACATGATTGAACTAGCAAAGCAGTTTTGTGTTGTTATGTGCGGTATTTATTCAGTTTTGGGAAATCACAATGTCTAGAAAACATAAGTCCAAATTGGCTGGCTCACAAGGGCTAGTTAAAGTCAGATCTCATGTATTTCCGAGGAAACGGAGAGAAAACTCGCAAAAAACTTTAATATTTTGAGAGCAAAATGCCCATAGTATGAATAAATTTAGATTATACATTTTATTTTGCTGGTAATAATTGTTTAATCGCATTATTACACCCGAGGGTCAGCTTGACCATCATTCTTGTCACTTCGGTCGGTGATGCTAACGACCTCGGTGCCTGGCCGCATCACTGTCGAGACAAGAATGACGGTCAAGCACACCCTCGCCTGTAATAATGCTTAATGAACGTTAGCTCCAATTAACATGGCCAAGCAGCGAAAGTGACTAGCAACATTAAGGCTGAACAGAGTTGCATAATTTCAACCCCGCCTTTCGGGGGCTTTCGCTAATCATCTTTTCAGACTATTATCAAATAAGCATTTTTCACAGATCTGTTGATTTATTAAATGTTCATTTCAACGCACAAATGCAAAGAAATTAACAAATTAGTTAAATCAATGGCCTAGGCACCTAAGATAGGCGGAGTAATATTTTCAGTGATGAGGTATTTTTAGCTGTGACCAAGCAGCTCTATGAACGCTTCTGTCTGTCTGTCCGTCTGTGCCACCTTTTTGACCATGTTCCTGTCGTTGTATCATCATGAAATTTTCAGGGGTTATTGACCTTCACCAAAGTGATGTCCATGCACAAGGTCGAGGTCAAAGGTCAAGTTCACAGAGGTCACGACCTTGTTTGCGGGTTTTCGCGCTGTAACTCCAGTTAAAATTCATGGATCGCTATGAAATTTTGGAAATAGCTTCTAGGCATACAGGTGGTGTTCACTATTGTTTTTCAAGGTCATCCGTCAAATCCCAAGGTCACAAAGGCAAAAAAAGGGTCTATTTCGCCCGATGTGACGGTTTTCGCACCGTAACTCCAGTTTAATTCAATGAATGGAAATGAAATCTTAGAACAAGCTTTTTGGTATAGAGGAGGGGTTCCTTATTGATTTTCAAGGTCATCTGTCAAATTCCAAGGTCACACCGATCAAAAAAGTGTCGATTTTGCCCCGATTTCACAGTTTTCGCACCGTAACTCCACTTTAACTTCATGGATGGCTATTACATCTTAGAACAACCTTCTTGATACAGAGGATGGGTCCCCTATTGATTGTCAAGGTCATTTGCCAATTTCAAGATCACACTTGTACAAGAAACTATCAGCCATGGACAGTAGGCCACGTGACGGATGCTAGGCGAGGTCGCAGCTATTAGATCCTTCTGATCTACTTGTTCATTTGAGCACAGGCTACCCGTACTGTCCTGTTCATTTGAGAACATTCTAAAGGTCTAATTGACCAATCAGATTGCTCGGTCAGATCTACATGTTGGACAATATGGGAAACTGGAGAGTCTGGTGCACTGAACGCCATATTGGGTTCTTCAACTATTAGCTAGCTAGCATAATTACAAAAAAAAGTGGCTGATGACATAGTCAAATACAGACGAAAATACTGTGCCTTGATTGATGATTACACCACAATCAGTGGAAAGTCTGTGTTGGTGGTGTGATTGTGGTCTGCCATTGCCAACGCAGAGTCAGACACAATATTTTTTGACCTGCATGAGTTGGTTGGGATCACAGCAAATGATATAACAGAGAAACTGCTAGCATATCTTCATAAAAATGGCTTTGATGACTACTTCTTGGGTGAGTGTTTTGTGGCATTTGTATGTGATGGAGCATCAGTAATGCCGGACAGAAGAGTTGCTGCACAACTTTGGAGCAGATTTCCTGACCTGTTTGTGTGGCACTGCTCAAATCATCGTCTGGAATTGGCAGTTGGCGATGTTCTCAAGGAGGTTGGTGGACTTAACCATTGTAAGATCTTCTTAGACAAGCTCTATACTCTAGGCTATATCATGCCTCACCCAAAAACCAAAGAGAACTGTGTCATTGTGCATGGAGCGTTGGGCAACATCTCCTTTCAATTGGAAGTGTTTTGTCGGGAGATAATTCATAGATGGATTTTAACAAGAAAATACTTGTTAAAACTCTTAGTGGAGTTTTAAAACAATTTTTCTTAAAATCAGCATCATGTATTGGAATGTTACACTTAATGATCTGCTGGTACCAACTGCCCACCGCCAACTTAATTTACCTGCCAACAGTTGAAAAGGGAGAGTACCGGCACTTCTCTTTTTTCACTTAAAGCACTGGAAAGAACCAACAATATGTGAGAAAGACGCCCTTTCCAGTACTGGGCATACAGCCATGCTCACTTTCCTCTCCTTGCTGCTGTTGCAGTAAAGTTCCTGAGTGCCCCTTCAACCAGTGTGGAAAACAAAAGACTGTTTAGCACGGCATCCAATATGATATGTCTGACAGCAGAGAGAGAGCAGAAATGCTCATATCCCTCAAAAAGAACCTGCCAATGTTAAGGTGAGATTTGTTGAACTGTAGATCACTCCCTCAGTGTTAACTTTTTGAGAAGTCATTTACTTTTTATTGTTTTCTTTTGAAGAATAGTTACATGGACTCTGACGTTAAGCTTAATCCAGGTCACCTTCAATGCCAAACCTGCTACTGTGCTTGATTTGTGCTGTTCAGATGCGCACTGTTTTATTCACAGTGTGTTTGTACAATACAGTTGCCGTTAAAACCAAAGAAAAAGTTGTTAATCCGCCAGTACGGGGGCTTTAGGCTCTCAGTAGGACCGGGAAATCTTGTCGTGAGCTGCGCAGTAGGACCGGCGTATTGACGCGCAGGAAGACGAAAGAACACCTCCCGCGCGATAGCCCGTTACCCGGGTGTTTGTTTAATCATAACTGAGCCATGAGGGCGGTTGTGGCGGTCGTTTTAGATAATGGCACAGCTTGTTGGCGATTTATTTCCATATATGAATGCAAAAGTAACATTAGCCTACATAAAATATTGATTTGTTTTGGCGAGGGTGATGTTGCCGGTAATAATTTCTGCAAAACTTTTTATATTAGACGATACAGTTTGCTCAACCTGTGCTACCATTTAAAACTTTAGTGCGGTGTAATACGCAGTTGGAGTATTAAATATCACGCTATTTTTGGTGAGGATTTTGTTTGACAGGTATCATTTCTGCAATATTTATAATATTCGGAGATAATGTGTGCTTTTATGTGCTATTATTTTACACTCAAGTGCTGAAATAGGCTATAATATTTTTCCTGTTACAAACCTGTAATTTATTAGCTTATAGGCTTATAGCTTATAATTCATTTACAGAACAAGAACTTGAATGTTTTTCAATTTATATACGTTTATATAAACGGTTTTGTTTTAAAATGCTAATAGGCAATTTTTAACCAATTTTTCATGACAAAACGTTTTGCATCGTCTGTATTTGTTTTAATGATTTGTCATAACCATTCAGATGTTCAAATATAATGTTCGCAAAGCTTGCAACTAGAAAAGAATTGTGTACAATATGAATTTAGTTTGACCTAAACGACTCTTGAATGCACCATTAAAAAAAAAAAAAAACAAGCAACATAAACTATTTGCGGAACCTTACACGGGTTATTTTTAGTGAGCTTACTATATATCAATCAATAAGGAAAACGTAATTAATAAAAAGATCTGCTCAATATCTTATCTCTGAAGGACAATAACTTAAATGTCACCTAAAGCTGAAAGGCTCTTTCGTAAACCGAATTCACGGAATCAAAAGCGGACTCACCTGGCACTGATTCAATACAGCTCAGTTCGTGTCATCTCGATTTATTACTCATTGTCACCCTAATAATCCCTTAAAGCTCTCTGTAGCCTATTAAAGAATTAATGACCAGCTCAATGTGTGGCAGGAATTTTCTATAAAATGCCCAACCATAAACTGACATCACATTCACAACAATGGAACCAATCACGATATGAAGGATTTCCCCACTGTTAAGGATAAAGATTGACTTGGCGAGAGACAACCTCCCACCTCTGCAGATCCGAAAAGCATAATTTCAGCGAATAATGTGATCATAATCTCACAGGCTATTAAGTTGTATATTGCCAATTTGTTTATTTATATTGCGGTAACACCAATAAATCAATTGCGGCACTGTTAGCTGAAGATCTACCCACAAACCCTCAGAACTGCAGACAGTTTCTGCAATAAAAAGACGTATTTAAAATACCAAAAAAAATTCCCTCAAGAATACAATTCCTTATATTACACTGTCGAATGTATCATAATATTTTTTTCTTATTCATACTAGGCTTTTTAAACCGAGGAAATGATCAACCACACACTTTCCAGAGGTCGCATAAGCTCTCACTTCCACTTTCACTGCAAGAGAAAATAAGATAAAATACATAGCGGCAAACACAAACGTAATTCTAACAGTCAAAATGCCCTCTATTCTATAACGAACGCGCTGTACTACATTCAGTTCCGCGGAGCCACATATGGTTATTCCTGGAGGTAAATTGGCCTGTGATATGGCACATTGGTCAGATCGTGGTTAGAAAAGGGCGAGAACGGCGAAATGTCCAAGGGAACCAGGCGTGAACTAACGCCGTCTCTTTGGTTTTAACGGCGACTGTACTGGGTAGCTGCCCATTGGTCCGACGACCCATTGGTCCGACCTCCCATTCCTCGACAAAATGACCCCAATTGGTCCCACCTCCCATTGGTCCCACCTCCCGTTACTCCGACAAAATCGACCACAGAGAGAGAGAGAGAGAGAGCTCTCAGAAACGCACATCACACACAAACACACACACACACACACACACACGGGGGGGGGGGATGTGTGTTTATTCATCGCGCAAGGGAACTAATGGGAGGTCGGACCAATGGGAGGTCGGTCCAGTGCCATGGACCCCTGTACTGTAAGATGTTTACACTTATTGCACTTATAAAAATAATATAATTATAATAATTAGGTCTATGCACCGGCACTCGGCGACGGCATTTCAGAACTCTAGCGAATGAAGGTTATTTCGGCGACAAGTACGTACGCCTGTTTTTGCAGCACGGTCATGCAACTTGCTGTAAAAAATAGACAGCTGTCTGACACGAAAATGTAAACGGACAAAACGACGTACTAGTCACCAAAATTGCCTTCATTCGGTGAAGAGTTCTGAAATGCCATTGCCGAGTGCCGGTGCATAGACCCAATAAAATTAAATTATTTTTCTGTTCTGAATTTAGCCCAATATTTTGTTGCTTTTAGATCGCATGGGGGAGAGAAGCCGTGTCTTCAATTGCCACTTGATTATTCTTGAATTGGAAAACTTGTTAGTATAAGGAAAACCATCTAGAATTAGCTGGGACTAATTGTTGTCAATAAAGGGATGGATATTAGCCCCTGAATTTTCAGGTCTAACGCCGCCCATGCTTCCTTTTCTGAACTTACCTACCTCAAGTTGCCTTTTGGGACATACATGAATACATTCATACGCATCATAGCCTGGAATCCATCCATACAAAGCTTTGGTCGCTCCACTTGCTTATATGTCTGGCCTCAGTCGGTAGGCCAGCGTTTGACTTTCAAATATTCGCACAAAATTCATGCAAGATCTGTGATTGGCTCACAGTCGCAAGGGTACCCCGCCCCTTTAGACAGACTTATAAATAAATAAAATACCACAGTTCTGCATTCAACGGAAGTCCCGCCTCCCGGCTCATGTTTATATGAGTATTTATATGAGTGGCAGCAGAGTCTCTGGGCAATGACCAAGCCGGGAGGCGGGATTTGCGTTGAATGCGCGTGCTTACTTGAAGCGTAACTGTGGTATTTTATTCTTTTTAGCGAAAAATAAACGCGTTTCTAGAGTTCTGAGGATAACTAAAATAGCCATATAGCTCTGATCAAAAGATCATTCCTAGGTTTAACCAACCACTTCATATGATTTATGCCCCACAGATGTGGACTGATATTTACATAAATTAAACAGCCATTGTGTACCTGACGACAGAGCACCAACAGTGATGAGGTTGAATTTGGACTGTGAAACATTTACATCAGTGTACTGCAATCCTGTAAAAAGTCCCCTTTCAGCTTTTAACTGCAGATATTGGAGGTGGATACAATTTTGAAGTCCCCCTGAAAAAAGCTTTGAAAAATCAAAACCAAATCAGGCCATTCTTTGAGTGAACCAAAATGTCACGCACGCGACCTGATGTCATCAAATAAAGAAATACTTTGAAAATTAATGAAAGGTATCAAATTTATTCCTTGCTATTTTCCATACCCCAAAGTTATGAACATTCTATATTTTTCAACTTCACAGAGTTTGAGAAGTCAATAGAGTTATGAAAAACCTGTTTCGATGTGAAGCCACACACTTGACCAGTTGTATTTGACCTCTGACCATAACTAGTTAAAGATAATGAAACAAAAACAATTTTTACTTGATAGACTTAGATAAGTAGTCCTCCTAGAAAAAGTCCACAATCATGATCCTCCAATGCTTTTGTAATTGGAGGAGATTTTTTTTGACTATTTGTTATATTTTTGGTCACAAGCGTGACTAAGAATGACCCAATAACTGATCAAGCCAGTGTCATTCATATTCGTATAAATAATGTATGCAGTAGCTGTGTGTTTAACAGAGGACAAACCAGCAGTACTTTGCAAGATTAGTCTCAAAAGCATGACTGGGGTACTAACCAGAGCCCATATTTCTTGTGTTTAATTCTCAGAAACAGGAAATTAATTTGGAAAGGGAACTACATCAACATTTATGGAAACGCAAAAAACACATTTGTGATATTGTTGCTGATAACCAGCAAATTACAGCTAAAGTAATTACTAAAGTAGTGAATTCAATTCATGTCTCAACCAGTTTCAACAAAAACCATTTACCAGGGTGCCACATTGGTCTAAGCACGTGCACCATAAAGGCTGTGTCCTTCCCGTGGCGACCCGGGTTCGATTCCGGCTCGGGTCATTTGCTGCATGTCTTCCCCATTCCTCTCCCCAACTTTCCTGTCTGACTCCACTGTCTAACTGTCCAGTTAAGGGGAAAAATCCCCCAAAGAAATAATAAAAAAACTACCATTTGATTTGTTTATTTGGTAAATAAATGTAAAACATACAAACATAAAACATGTAAATATGATTGACATTAAAAACCAGGATAACACATGAAAGCCAAAGCTTATTTCCAATGTGGTCCAACAGTCAAGGTACAATCATGGATAGTGTAAAGAGGCCAAAACAAACTAGATTCAAATACATAATAAATAAAATGAGGTAAGCACAGAACAGTAAGTATGTAAATAAATAAAGAACTAAATACTGAATTAAATAAGTGCAAATATAGACGTATAATGGCTATAGTGAAAAAGAATATAATAATAATATACAGGTTACATATACAGAAAGTAATAATAATAATGTTAAACAAATAATACCAAAACAACTTTAAATAAATTGGCCTAACCTAAAAACTTTAACAATTAGTAATACATGAAGGGCTGTGTTTCCTGGTAGACCAGTTGACTAAAAAGATGACATTTTACATCTGATTTAAAGCTGGCTAGACTTTCCCGTGATTTAATAGCATTTGGTAATGAGTTGAATTCTGTTATGCCTGTATAACAGAAGGAAAATTTTCTGAAAGACTTTACATTATCACAACAAAGTTGGCCTTGTTTCTGATGACAAACCCCAGAGCTTCCCTTTGTTCCCCAGAGCTGTAACTAACAGCTAAACTCATACCAAAGTACAGCATCCTTCTGAATTCAGAGACTGAGGTCAGTATATGAGAGGTGATGGACACTTTTCTTCTTGGTTGACCTTGAAAATGTTAGAGAGGAATTACTGAAGTACTTTACATTTAATTTAAATTCTTTTTTTGTCTTTTCTGTTACATTTTGCATTTCTTCATGTTAAATGCGTTTTATCATTTGTGGACTAAAATACTTTGAATGTGATACTCGCTCACTAACTGTCTGCATGAAGCACAGGAATAGTCAAAACAGTCCATTTTATTTGCGTATATGGTGTGATCCCAGAAAATCTGTAGTTATTGTCAGTTTTTCCAAGGAGAAACTAGATCACATGCTGGCATAATGAAATTAAATGGATATAATAAAACAAACTTGGAAGTTGGGAGATAAATATCAAATACACATGACTTTAAAAAATTGGTCTGTTTGATTGATTGATGATACATTTCCATTTTTAATGAAAAACTGTTTAATTTGCTTGAAATAAAATCATGGTGGAAGAGGCATGTGGGTGATGCAAATAGTTTTCACTGTTTAATCAATGCATGGTTATAGTTGTGTTAATTATCATCTCTATCCTCATTACAGTCAAACCAAAGATAATATATTTGCCTAAAACTCAGATAACATTCTTGCTTTGTTTAATGAACTCATTTTCACAAATTTATGCAGAGAATAAATGCAACGTAACAGACCATCACAAGTATACATATCATGTGCTCACATTATGTCACTAAGGGGAAGGGCTTCGGCAGCAGATGCAGAGCAAGTTTTTCAGCCATGGCAGCTGCTTAATCCTGAAGATGTAGAGGAGGGGTGCAGTGATGGTACTGAAGTACTTAATGGAGAACACAATCAAATCAATGTCACAGAATTCTGTGAAATCAGGTTTACGTTTCAAGGGCATGATGGCGATTATAGGCAGGTAATGAAACACTATGATGCCCAGATAGATTTGCACAGTTCTGAAGGCTTTCTTTTTCATGGGGTGCATCTTCTCTTTGCCCAAGACTGACTTCCTCTGACTCCACATGATAGAAACGTTGCAGAAAACCATGATGGTGAAGGCAGCCAGGATCAGCCCAATGATGATGTGAGTTGAGAGCTTTAACCATAACATCCTGCAGAGGGCAAAGGCTATCATGAGCCCCCAAACAAGCATGGAAATAGCCACTCTGATCTTGTTATCCTTGATGCTGGTGAACACAATGGGGTGGACCACGGCCACGTAGCGGTCCAGGCAAATGCAGGTGAGAAAGAGTGGGGAGCTGTTTTTGATCCCAGAGGTAAAGAACAGTATATTTCGGAAATACCTGATTCCGAGCATGTCCAAGCCAAAGCAGCAGATAGGGCTCATCACACAGAGCAATGCATCGGCGATGGCCAGGTTGAAGATAAATATATTAGAGGTGGAAGAGTCACTCTTCTCTCTGGCCACCAGCCACATCACCATGATGTTGGCAGGGTAGCCCACTAATAGGTTGATGCTTCTTTCAATAAACAGAAACAGAAACGAAACAAGTGTATGATAGCACAATTGTAATGTGTTTGAGAGTTGGAGACTGGATCCTGAAGAGGAGTGGTTGAAGGGGAGGCTAGAATTGATGACAGAGCTGTTCATTTTGGTTTTGTTTTATTTTGCAGGTTTGAGGGTTGATGATCCTTAGAAAAGAGAGTGAATGTAAGTTACATGGTCAAGTCTAACTGAACTCGCCACTTAAACTGACTGCAAGGCTAAACAACTGTTTGCCACTAACGTGGCTTTGTCTCCCGCCGCATCTCTCGTTGTGACCTTGAAAATGTTGCGAAGGTCACCAAAATCGACTGGTGCCGGGACATTACCCTAAAAGATGTTAACACCAAATTTGAAAAGAATCCGTCACTCCCTTCTTGAGATTTCGCGCAGACAACGTTTCGGGACGTACGTACGGAGCGGAATGCTATGTCCCCCGCTTCGCGCTACCGCGGCAGGGGGGGGGGACAACAATTATGTTCTTAAGCTGATGTCACCATTATTTTACATTTACATTTTATCTTTTTTCCTAAGTATTCCTCATAATAACACATTTACTGCACAATGGGGATGGAAACACTTATACTGGCCAATTCTGCACAAAGTTAAGCTTTCTTTTTCTGAGAAATTATTCTTGTCAAGGGAGCCTCACACAATTTTATTGCACTGTTACACTGAAGGATAGTTTTTGTTTTCTGGGAAGACGACCTCCATCCAGGGAAAACTACCTCTCCTCTGAGACACCAGCTTTACTCTTTGAAACTGCACTGGAGCTCCCTGAGATTGGAGACAGTGTTCCCAGAAGACAAGGTTTGCCCTTTGGGTCTATTTTTTAAATTGTCTGCGAAAGTCTCTCACTCAAGCACAGCTAAAGAAATTAAAAAGTTTTACCAGATTGAGACAAGAGTCATCAGAAGATGACATATCCCACCGGTTCGACATAATTCGTGATTTGTGGCAGAGTTTTTGAATTCTGCTGTAGAGAAGGGACAAAGTCCAATTTTTGGGCTGTTTTTGGTATAGAAATCAAAGATTTTGGGCAGCATGGAACTGAAACCCCCAAAAGGCACAACTACACCATAAGGGTAAGTTCCATACCGAATTAGAAGTGTCTAAGTGGCATAGTTTTTGAGTTCTGCTCCGGAAACGAGAGTGATTACGGACAGATGGACGGACAGACGGACAGGGCGATGACTATATCCCACGGTATTCCATACCGGTGGGATAAAAATGAATAACTTACCTGAGAAACTGCAATAGCTCGAAAAAACACTCCTCAAGGTCAGACAGCCCAGAAGGCCCCTGTATCCTGATCACCTGTGTCCAGGAGGGTTATGTTTTTATTCAGTATGGTTCAAGTTCAGTAATTGTATAAATTTTAGCAGTAAGTAAGCCGTGTGGACAAATGTCAGTCACAAATCCATTGAGGGAACAACAGCATTTGCAGTGACTGTACAATACCCTGTCACCACAGGATTATATTAAAGGATGGGTGGGTGTGCAAGAGGACTCACATATTGGGGGGTTGGGTTTGCAGAGTGAGTTTGTGATGTAACAAACAGATCTGCAGTAAAACAGAGGAGGGGTAAAAGTAGGGGTAGATGAGTGCCCCCCTATCCCTGTTCTAACAATATATTATTTGTCACTGATGCAATCCAAGAAGTGTATCCCAGACAAACAAGTGATGTAATGCAGTCGGCCTACTGGAGCACAGGTGAGACTGTGTAACCTGGTGTAAGGTCTTACACATGAAACCACAAGGTTCATCAAAGCAGACTTAAACAATTATTTTTCAACCTCACAAAGAAAAGAAATTGACAAATGAGATACACTAAATCTATTTCCGCAGATAATAATCAGTACATTCATGATGGTTTGACTTTCATATCTGTGTTAGGCAATAAGGCAGTTGCAGTTTTTCTCTGCTTTCGCTACATAGACTTCACTAAAGCTGGACATCTGTTCCAAGAGAACTATTGCCCTGAAGGTTTTTCATGCCAATCCTTAGAGAGGAGAACACAATCAAAGGTGAGAGATCTCACAGAGCTGCTGATGGGTAGAGTCAGGTGTATTGGGGTTTAATTGAGAACTTACAGGATGGTAAATCTCCAGCCCTGATCTAAAGCAACACACACAATTCAGCAGTTTACTGTCGGGAGCAGAAATCAAGCATAACAGGGGCTTGTTCTGTTGCTGAAAATGACAGCAGTTTGGAGTCACAAACTAAGGCTCTCGGTTCCATGTCCATCAACTATTTTCAGTTTTTGTCCTAAAATTATTCCCCAGCATAGCGGTCAGCATATGTATAAGTTCACTGATAATTCGCAATCGGTAAGTAATGACTTCATCACTGCCTGATACGGTATCAGTTCAGGGCTCCCCTGCTGGAAAAATCAGCACCAAAACACAACATATGCTGGTGCTGGGGGCTGTTGCACAAAAGCAGAATTAAGAAATCGAGGATGATTGAGAAAGTGGGGCTTGACCTTTTCTACTCAGTGCATCCTGGCTTAAGCAGTTGCACATTTGCCAAGCCTGGCTGAGGAGGAGCGGTTATGTCAAGCCAGATGTAACAAATTCAGGTAAGTGCACATTCACGGCTTTCGTCAATTGACCGCACGTTCCATCACAGATTTACTGATGCAGAAAGGGATAGAAGGGGGGCCGCGTACCTCTCCTCAAGTGAGCATGAACTTATAATGCAAAGCTACGAGAAAGTTAAACATATAATATGTAAATAAAAAAAGGCAGTACAGCCGCTATAATTGTGCAAAGAGCGAAAGCCTTGCAGACAATTGCGGACCGGCTGAATGCGTAAGTCATCCAAAAATATGCACGTTCTAACCACTGTTCCACTGAAACCGTATAATTCAGACCGTTACTTGTGATTTGTACATTTGGGCACTTTGCCTACATAGTGAGCTGTGGAAGTTAATGTTACTCTGGAAATTTATCATAAAGACTAACTACAAACATCCAAAATGCAAAAAAAAAAAAAGTACAACCGTATGAGCCAATCGCAATCTCTCACTCTTGTATATTTAATATAAAATACACAAAGAGAACAAACATGACAGGAATTGGCAACAGGTCAAGGTCAAGTGCAAGAGCATTTTTCAGGCTGGTGTGAGTGTGCGTGTGTGTGTGTGTGTGTGTATGTACATATGGCTTGCAATGTTTTTGTTGTATTGCACAAACCCAATTCCAAAATAGTTGCGACGAATTGTAAATTGTGAATAAAATCAAAATCAAATTGGAGACCACAGACACCCTGTTGTGCGGTCTAAAGAAGAGAGGGACCATCCAGCTGGTTATCAGTGCAGAGTTCAAAAGCCTGCATCTCTGATGGTCTGGGGTTGCATTAGTGCCCAGCGTGGGCGTCTTGCAGATCTGGATTGGCACTATCAATGCTGAAATGTATATAGAGGTTTTACAACAACATTTTGTCCCATTCAGACACGGTCTCTTTCAGGGAAGGTGTTGCATATTTCAGCAAGACAAAGCTAAACCACATACTGCATCCATCACAACAGCATGGCTTCTCAGTAGAAGAGTCTGGGTGCTAAAATGGCCTGCCTGCAGTCCAGACTTTTCACCAATAGCAAACATTTGGCGGATCATAAAATGGAAAATTCGGCAAAGAGGACCCAGGAATGGTGAGCAGCTAGAATCCTACATCTGACAAGAGTGGGACAACATTCCTCTCCCAAAACTCCAGCCAGTGGTTTCCTCGCTTCACAGATGTTTAGACTGTAGTTAAACAAAGAGGGGATGCCACACAACAGTAAACACAGCCCTGTCCCAACTTCTTTTAGATGTGTTGCTGCCATCAAATACAAAATGAGGTAGTATTTTTCATGAAACGGTAAAATATCTAATTTTCAACATCTGATATGTTGTCAATATTCCATTTTCACTAAAATACGGGTTTATGAGATTTGCACATCATTGTTATCCCCCGCCGCGCGTTTAGCGCGAAGCGGGGGATATAGTATTCAGCTCCGTCCGTACGTCCGTCCACACGTCCGTCCTTCCGTCCCGAACATTGTCAGCGCGATATCTGAAGAAGGAGTCAACCTATTTCAATTCTTTTTGGTACCAACCTTCCTACTGGGAATGCACAGACATCAGTCGATTTTGGTGACCTAACGGCGGGGGATATAGTCACTTTAGTGACAAACTCTTGTTTTCTGTTGTAATTCACATTTCACACAATGTCCCAACTTCATTGGAATTGGGGTTTGGAGGTTCACTGGTAGATAGCATGTCCATACAAACTATAAAAAATGAATAAATTCAGACCAGAATAGCTGACTGTTTCATTCTTTTTAATAACTGTCTGGTGTACAGTTTCCACAATTAGATGGTAGTGTATTACAGTAAATGCAACATTTTGTGACCTTTCAATGTTACCAGTGTGGTTATTTAAATAAAAATAAATAAAATCCAACACCATGAAGTCTTATTTTCAAGCTTAATTTAATACAGACTTGCCCCTCTAGCGATGAAATAATTTAGAGTGTACCATAATATGGTTTGATATACAGTGCATAACAAATTTATTAGACCACCATCCAAAGTAAGGTTTATGCCACAGCTGCCCTAAATTAACAGTATTGGTAATTACCAAAATAATTTTTATGTTTCTGTAATGGTTAATGGACCAGTTCATTTATCAAAATTATATTTTTAATGCGAAAATATAATTATTGTTTTCATCCAAGAATTTTCAAAGTAATTGTTTTACAAAAAAGCAGAAAGAAATAGTTAAAGCACATTATTACTTTATGATTATGATGCCAAATAAAAGTTTATTTTCTGGCAATCCTGAAAATAAAAATTAGTTGTGGTTGAATGCGAGAATGTAAGCTGTTATCATGGACAAAGGAGGTTATATAAAATATAAATTTTTGGGGTTTTTTTTGTATGAATAAGGTCTATTTTGTTGTTTCAGTCCATTATTTGCCAAAATAACCATTTCTAGTTTAATTTAAGTTTTATTTATCAATTTTTAGGCTTGGTATTGACCGTGTTTTTCCCAGTCGTAGACTAAGGTACATAGACAAATTACTACTTCAGTGTGAAGCACGTTGGATCTATTGCTTATCCACACTTCATCCAGCTGGCTTAAATGATTCTTTTGATTTAGGCCTAACTTGTTTTCTTTAAGCGCGCACCAGCATGTCTTTTGCATCAATTTAATTTATTTATTTTGATATTCTTCTCCTTAAGTGTTTTATTTGGTTCTTCTTTTCTTTCTTTTTTTAAATCCTTATTGAATGTTACAACCAATTGTCATCTATGATGATACTCCCTTGTAATTGAATAATTGACGTGTCAATTGTACTCTGTGAGATTGACTAGAATCAATTGTCTTTTTCAGTCATGTGAGGTCTATTTAAATGGTTTTGTCCTGCCACTTAGTCATTTGCACTGAGGATAGTGTAAGCACCGAAACGTTTGTGGTTTTAACTATTTTCACCTTGCACATTAACTTTCTTGTCCGAAAAAATTTTTGTATTAGCTTCTCGGCTTTTTGGAAATCACCTTTTGGAGTGCGAGTACTTGTGCTGTTTCTATTTATATTTTTTACTGACGCACCCATTCAGCCCGGATTTGATCAAGGCGCAGACTTTCCTTTACTGACGGAACAGGTACTTAGAGTTGCCATTTGCTGTCATGCTTTAAATTTACAAAAGTAATTCCCAGTTAATTCTCAGCTAATGAAATATTTCACCTCCGATAAAATCCTTCCCACACAGCTCTGCATGAGCTGACGATTCCCACCTGCTGCCGCATCCATGCAAACTCTACCGCTTTTGGGGCGTTTTTCTGTGAATGAAACGACCCGAAAGCGGTAGTCTACTGCTAAAAGCGGTAGAGTTGGCATGTATGTATCAGGGTTCTGTCTTTTGACAGCTTTAATTCATGCTTCACGCCGCTTACTTTCCTTTGGAAATACGTGAAATGAAATTCTCTCTCCCTGTTTCATGTTGTGGTTCGAACAACCAAACACTACACCCGATTTGGGCATGTTTTTGGAGGAATTACTACTTCGTTCGCATCACCATCAATTCGGTTTCACGGGCCATGTGGGTTTTGTTTTCACCGAGTCACCCTGCACCGGAAGTGGGCCCGACTTTGTGAATTCTTTCTGTGTGGCCTGGCTAGTGCCTGGCGGGACAGTTGAATCAATGTGTGTATTTTCCGTAACAGTTTGTGATTGGTTGGAAGCCAAATTTGATCTGGCCTCCCTCATTTTTTTTAATGATGCATCGACCATTAAGCGATGAGCCTTGCTTCAATCTGATTGGCTAATACGGGCTATTTTTTTTCCCAAGGGAGGCAAAGTGAAGCCGGCCTCCGAACTGACAGACAGGGCGGAGGGCATGAGACACGAAGTGTAAGACGCAATGAGAGCTTGACAGGAGGGGGCGCTGTTTTGCTCCTCACGCTCAGCCAAAGCAGAAGTGCGCTGATGTAGTGTTTTGACCAGGAAATGACAACAATATAAAATACACTGTGATGAAGCTTATTTATATTTTTTCTTTCTTGGAATAATTTTTGGGGAAGCCAGGCTTCCCTTGGCCTCCGCGAAAAACCGCCACTGCTCTCAATCCTCCTTCTCGTCACTGGCTCAAATGCCCTAGCCATTTGGTTAGATTACAGAAAAATAATCCTTTCTGCCTCGTCCTCTGACATTTTTCCTCCCTCTACAACTCGTGAAAACTCTATACTCTGTTATGACCCCAATTTGGTATGAAATATCAGACAGCAAGGGATGACAGACAAAATTTTAAAACTTGAACAGATCAAGACAAAGACTGATCAAGATTGAAATATAAAAAAAAGAGATATTCACAGTCCCTTGGTAATTGAGATGGGGGTTGCTATCTTGCGATGTCCTGGGACAGGAAAATGCTCCAACACAGGCAAAAATCCACAAAAAGCTTCAAAGGTCTTAAAAAAGAGTGACAGGTCTGGTCAAATGTATCTTTCCACGATTTCTCCTCGCAATTTCTCCTACTACTTTACTCTCTCAATTTTTCTCCTTAAATACTCTTTTCCAGCCCCCTCCCACCTTCCAGACTTTTTTTCAATTCTCTGGGACTTTCCCCTCTGAGGCATGCCCAGGACATGCCCAAAAACCTAGCTCCAGACTGGGCTTAACAAAAAAATGTCAATACTGCCATCTAGTGGCTTTTTTTTCTCCCACATTACACCTCCATTCCAAAAGGGAAAAATTGACTCATAAAGGCTAAATTTTTCTTTTCAATACAAAAATGGTTAAGTAGACACTTGTTTTATATATATATATATATATATATATATATATACATACATATAATACAATATGCTAGTAAACACATATGATATATACATATACTCAAACACGGGATAAGCAATCAGCAGTTACATTGTCAGTACCTTTTACATGCTTAATTCCAAGTCAAACTTCTGTAAAATCAAACTCCAATTCAACAATCTCCGATTCTTGTTTTTCATCTTACTCAAAAACATTAATGGATTGTGGTCAGTATATACAATCATTGGCTTTTGCCCTGTACAAACATAAACCTCAAAGTGTTGTAAGGATAGAACGAGAGCCAACAGCTCCTTCTCAATTGTGGAATAGTTCTTTTGGTGGCAATTGAACTTCCTGGAGAAGTATAACACGGGATGCTCAATGTCATCGGAGTCAGTTCTCTGTAGGAGCACAGATCCACAAGCTTGGTCGCGAGTATCAACTGCAATGGAGAACGGTTTGTTGAAGTCAGGATATTTGAGCATGGGGAAGTGACACAGCAGAGACTTCAGGCAATTGAAGGCTCTTTGGCATGCTTCATCCCAAGTGAACTTTACGCCTTTCTTCAGTTGGTAGGTGAGACTGAGCGCAATCTCAGCAAAGCTCTTGCAGAACTTGCGGTAGTACCCGATCATTCCAAGGAAGCGACGCAAAGCTTTTTTGTTGTCAGGAACTGGAAAGTCCATGATGGCTTGGACTTAAACATTTATGGGTACCACCTTATCCTGGCCTATGACGTAGCCAAGATACGTGACAGTAGCACAACCACTCTTGTTCAGCTGAACAGTCAGGTTAGCCTGGGACAAGCGCTGGAACGTCTCTAAATCTTTTAGATGTTCTTCCCAGGAGTCACGCCATGTGATCAGGTCGTCGATGTACGCACCCGTGTGTGGCAATCCGGCGATTGTAGACTGTATCATCCTTTGAAACGTGGCGGGGGCATTTTTCATGCCAAAGGGTAGGACTTCATACTGGTATAAGCCAGATGGTGTGGAAAAAGCAGGGATGCCCTTGGCCCTCTCAGTTAAAGGTACAGCCTAATAACCCTTAAATAAATCAATCTTGGTCAGAAACTTCGCTTGCCCTCCTCTATTGATACAATCATCAATCCTAGGTAATGGAAACACATCAGTTCTAGTTACAGTATTGACTTTGCAACAATCTGTACAGAATCTAGTACTTCCATCAGGTTTTGGAACTAGCACACAGGGTGAACACCAATCTAAGTTAGAGTGTCTGATAATATCATGTTCTAACATGTACTCAACCTCTTTCTCAGCAATCTTTCTTTTTTCAGGATTCATCCGGTACAGATGCTGTTTCATTGGTTTGACATTACCAACATCTACATCATGAGAGGCTATAAAAACTCTCTTTGGAACATCAGGAAACAGATCTTTATATTTCTTGATCAACCTTCTTTTTGTGAGGGTTCTAAGTGCTGGAGATTTACATCAAGATTCTGCAACACTTCAAAATTTGAGAATTTACATGAAAGAACTTCAGCTTTAATTCTAGGTTCATCATTTTGAAATTCTACTCATCTTCACAAGTCTCGGCCATAGGAGGATCTGAAGTGACAGCTGCAACCCTTTCATTCCTATCATGATAAGGCTAAAGCATGTTAATGTGAAACAACTGTTTTGGCTTTCTCCTATCTGGAGTCTTCACAATGTAATTGAGATCATTGAGTTTAATTATAATTTCATAAGGATCATGAAATTTAGCCAGCAATGGATTGGACTGCAAGGGAAACAACACAAGGACCTTGTCTCCTGGTTTAAACTTGCGGCTTCTAGACTTATGATCATATCAAGTTTTCATTTTCCCTGACTTGATTTCAAGTTCTCTTTGGCTAGGTCACAAACTGCATGCAGTCTTTCCTTGACCTTGCTAACATAGTTTAACAGAGTGATATGCAGTTCTTTTTCTTGCCATTGTTCAGACTGAACAGACTGAATCCAGTAGATTCCTGCACTGCTTCTTTAGCTGCAAACAACAGCAAATGAACACCTTCATCCCAGTCTTTTTCATGGTCATGAAAAAAGTCCTCATTGTCTTGAGAGTGGAATGAAACCGCTCTTAGGCACCCTGACTCTCTGGATGATAGGCACTGGAAAGAATCTGCTCCGCACCTAGTTCATACACAACCTGCTGAAACAATCCGGAAGTGAAATTGCTACCTTAGTCTGACTGAATTTCCCTGGAAGGCCAAACAACGTGAAGAACTTTATCAAAGCCTTCATGATTGCAGTTGCCTTGATGTCGCGTAGAGGTATAGCTTCAGGGAATCTGGTAGATGCACACATGATTGTCAACTAGTACTGATTTCCAGATCTAGTCTTGGGTGATGGACTAACACAATCAACGATGACCTTGGAGAAGGGCTCCCGAAATGCTGGGATAGGCTGCAGTGAAGCTACAGGTGGGTCTACCTGGTGTTTTCCAACTACCTGACAAATGTGACAGGTTTTGCAAAAGTTTGAAGCTTCTTTCCGAAGTCCAGGCTAGAAGAAGTGTTTCATGATCTTGTCAACAGTCTTGTTAACACCAAAATGACCTCCTAAAGGTAACCTATTAGCCATTGTTAAGATCTCATTCTTGTAGACCTTCTGAACAACAATTTGCCTAACCACTGCCCAATCTGCATTAGCAGGGATATCAGGATGGCGCCACTTCCGCAGCAACACACCATCCTTGAGATAATACCCAACTGGAACTGCGTCTATTTCTTTATCAGGAAGGGCTCTCCTCTTTAGTACACAAATTTCAGGATCATTAGTTTGCTCCTCAATCAACCGCTTTCTGGACAGAGACAAGTCTCCAGACACATCAGAATCACCAGACCCATCCGGCTGGCTGAATAGAGAACTGATAAAAGTATCTGATAAGTCCTCAAACGGAGAAACCATAGTATGCCGAACAGAGTCATAAGGCGAACCACTTGAGTCATGACTATTCAATGTGCTGAACGGCACCACATCATCTTCATCTTGAGCCTTCTTGGCCAGAGCACGAGTCACTGCGCAAGAAGGATCCAGAGATGGGTCCTCATCGCCATCTTCAGTGCTCGGCTGTGAAGTAAGATGTGCAGGGGGAACTACTTTGCCCCCAGCCAGGTCATTGCCTAGCAACAGAGAAACACCTTTGATAGGTAGACTTGACATAAGTCCCACCTTGACCTGTCCTGCAACTAAATCTGACTTCAAGAATATAGAGCGCAGGGGTACAGATACAGTCCTCCCTTCAATACCTTGTACAAGTATGAAATCCCCAGAAGCGGTCTCATCACATAACTCCAAGGAGTCCATGAACAAAAGTGACTGAGAAGCTCCGGTATCCCTTAGGATATATATAGGGACAGGAGTAGTATGCTCATTCAGAGCCACAAATCCCTCTGACACAAATGGAGAAAATTCCTCCCTCACAAAGTCAGCAGTATCAGGCTTTTTAGCCCCACAAGAAGCAGGCAATTTAGGTTATCGGTTACCTACTACAGGGGTTTCAAACCTTGTTTTCACAAAGGCATTTGGTTTGGTATCCTTTTCTTTTTCTTTCTTAGCTTTAAGAGACCAACAGTTAGTTGTAACATGACCAGATTTCTTGCAATAACTGCAAACTAGACCACTTTTGTCACTGTCAGCTTTCTCACTTTGATCAGACCTGTAACTGGATTTCTGAGCACCATCACCAGATTTGTCTTTGTCTTTGGGTCAGGAATCTTGAGTATCACCGTTCCCTTTTTTCTGAAATTGGAACCATCTATTGTTACTGCTAGACTGAAATTTGGACTTATGTGTGAGAACATATTCATCTGCAAATTTGGCAGCTGACTGTAAATTCAGTGCTTGCTTCTAATTAAGGTAGGTCTTAATATCATCCTTAACACAGTTCTTGAATTCTTCAACTAACACCATCTCTTTTAGTGAGTTGTAATCATCCTTGACCTCCATAGAAGTACACCAGCGCCCAAAGTAAACCTTCTTCTCATTAGCAAATTCCACATAAGTCTGATTTTCAGATTTCTTCAGACCTCTGAATTTCTGTCGGTAAGCCTCTGGAACCAACTCATAAGCTCTCAAATTAACCTTTTTGAAAACCTCATAATCAGAGGAATCATCTGCAGACAAAGCTGAATAGGCTTGTTGAGCTTTACCCTTGAGGACAGTTTGCAACATCCGAGGCCAGTGTTCCTTTAGCCACTGGCAACTCTTTGCTACCTTTTCAAAACACTGGAAATGGTTGTCAACATCCTTTTCCGAAAATGGAGGCACCAGTTTTACCTCCTGGCTAGCCCGATATTTATTTTCAGTTGCTATTTTTATTTTTAGCAGCTCCATTTGGAGTCTTTCTTCTCTATCGAATTTCTCTAATTCAAAATCTCTCTGTCTTGCTAATTTTTCTAACTAAAATTCTCTTTGTTTCTCTTCTCTTGCTAATTTTTCTAACTCAAACTGTCTTTGTTTTTCTTTTTCTTCCCACTCAAATTCTCTTTGTTTTTCTTTTTCCTCCTTTTCAGTCTCTAGCATTTTTAATTCGAGTTCCATTTCTTTATTTGGATTTTCCACTGGAAACTGTTCCAGATCTCCGGGTGCAAACACATTTTCATCAATGTAATATTCAACAATCTCTCTGGCCAGTCTTGCTTCTCGCATGGCTGGTTTTACCTCTGTCAGCTCTAAATGTCTGCATATTTTTAGTAGTTCTGTCTTTTTAAAAGAATTCAAAACCTCTACAGTTGGTGATGCCAAGAAATCATCCATTGCTCTCTATCTGTCAATATATATATATATATATATATATATATAGGAAAATTCACAAAAACAATTTTGCAATTTGAAATGTTAGATTTTCATAAATGACTCACACAATGGTCTATCCCGGACTTGAGCCCCTAATTTTTTATGGCCCCAATTTGTTATGACATTAACGACAGCAAAGGATGACAGACAAAAATTTTTAACTAAAACACATTTAATCAAACAAAGGCAACTAACAAAAAACTACTCTACTCTACAGACTAAGATTGATTATATACAAAAACAGAAATATTTACAGTCCCTTTGGTGGGTTGCTTGGTGATGTCTTGGGTGAGGAAAAGGCTCTAACACAGGCAAAAATCCACTAATAGCTTCACAGGTCTTAAACAGAATGACAGGTCTGGTCACATGTATCCTTCTCCTTGCAATTTCTCCTACTACTTTACTGTCACAATTTTACTCCTTATATACTCTTTTGCAGACCCCTCCCACCTTTTAGGCTTTTTTTTAATTTTTCTCTGGGACTTGTCCCAGACATGCCTAAAACATGCCCAAACCTATCTCCAGTCTGGGCTTAACAAAAAAAGGTAAATACTGCCATCTAGTGGCCTCTATTTACATTACAAAATACATTCATGAATTGTAAAACATATTAAATCTTTAAGTAGATTTAAGCTTTATATTTAACTATTAAATTGTTATTCTAATAATTATAAATAATTTCCTGTATACTGTATGTATGTACTTCTGCACCTTGAAAAGACAGTGTTCAAAAGTCTTTTAGTTTATTGTTCAATAGACAGTTCAACTGTTCAAATGACTTTCAGTACTTATTAAGTACTTAGTGCAGCTTTGCACTACACTGTTCAAAAGTAGTTTGTTGATTGTTCCACAGATCTACAAGTGTTCAAATGCTTTTTCACATTAACCTGTTTCAGGTTACAAAACACACACACACACAACACACACCAGTTTATACTTTATATTTCTGCATGTTATACAAAACCCAAAACCAGTGAAGTTGGCACGTTATGTAAATCGTAGATAAAAAGAGAATACAATGATTTGCAAATCCTTTTCAACTAATATTCAATTGAATACACTGCAAAGACAAGATGTTTAATGTTCAAACTGAGAAACTTTATTTCTTTTTTGCAAATAATCATTAACTTAGAATTTAAAGGCAGCAACACATAGCAAAAAAGTTGGCACAGGGGCTTTTTTACCACTGTGTTACATCGCCTTTCCTTTTAACGACACTCAGTAAACGTTTGGGAACTGAGGAGACCACTTTTTGAAGCTTTTCAGGTGGAACTGTTTCCCATTCTTGCTTGATGTACAGCTTTAAGTTGTTCAACAGTCTGGGGTTTCCGTTGTCGTATTTTACGCTTAATTTCATAATGCGCCACACATTTTCAATGGGAGACAGGTCTGGAATACAGGCAGGCCAGTCTAGTACCCGCACTCTTTTACTACGGAGCCATGCTGTTGTAACACGTGCAGAATGTGGCTTGGCATTGTCTTGCTGAAATAAGCAGGGGCGTCCATGAAAAAGACGTTGATTGGATGGCAACATATGTTGCTCCAAAACCTGTATGTACCTTTCAGCATTAATGGTGCCTTCACATATGTGTAAGTTGGCCATGCCTTGGGCACTAATACACCCCCATTCCATCACAGATGCTGGCTTTTGAACTTTGCGCCTGTATCAGTCCGGATGGTTCTTTTCCTCTTTGGTCCAGAGGACACGACGTCCACAGTTTCCAAAAGCAATTTGAAATGTGGTCTCGTCAGACCACAGAACACTTTTCCGCTTTGCATCAGTCCATCTTAGATGAGCTTGGGCCCAGCGAAGCCGGCGGCGTTTCTGGGTGCTGTTGATAAATGACTTTCGCACTTGCATATGTTGCGACGAACTGTAGTTACTGACAGTGGTTTTCTGAAGTGTTTCTGAGCCCATGTGGTGATGTCCTTTACACACTGATGTCGGTTCTTGATGCAGTACCGCCTGAGGGATCGAAGGTCACGGGCATTCAACGCTGGTTTTCGGCCTTGTCGCTTATGTGCAGTGATTTCTCCAGATTCTCTGAACCTTTTGACGATATTACGGACCTTAGATGAGCTTGCAATAGCTCATTGAGGAATGTTGTTTGTAAACTATTCGACAATCAGCTCACGCATTTGTTCACTAAGTGGTGACCCTCGCCCCATCCTTGTTTGTAAATGACTGAGCATTTCAGGGAAGCTGCTTTTATACCCAATCATGGCACCCACCTGTTCCCAATTAGCCCGTTCACCTGCGGGATGTTCCAAATAAGTGTTTGATGAGCATTCCTCGACTCTCTCAGTCTTTTTTGCCACTTGTGCCAGCTTTTTTGAAACATGTTCCAGGCATCAAATTCCAAATGAGCTAATATTTGCAAAAAATTACAAAGTTTACCTGTTTAAACATTAAGTAACTTGTCTTTGCAGTTTATTCAATTGAATAGGTTGAAAAGGATTTGCAAATCATTGTATTCTGTTTTTATTTACGATTTACACAACGTGCCAACTTCACTGGTTTTGGGTTTGTATATATTTATTTATTTATTGTATTTATTTTATCATATTTCACTTTTTTTTTTTAATACTTTTATTTATTCTTTTATTATTATTATTTTGTAGTCTTACAAGCTTATGGTCCCTTCTTTATTATCCAATAAAGTGCTTCCATACATTTAATAGTGTGTATCTTTTTTAAGGCTATTAATTAGTTACATCCATCCTCAGGTAGTGTTACAACTCACCCCGGTACTGTGGGGGGAAGGTTGAAACAACATACCTCTTTATATTTGACATTAATTCACATAATCTGATTGTGTAGTAGAAGTCCAAGTGTATAATTTATAGCAGACAAATATGGGAACCACATGTAAAAATTTGAGATCTCTAGCACAAGGAACCACTTAGTTACACGTGCTCAAAAAAAAAAAGTGTTACCATCACCCCCGGGCTCCCCTATTGATACTGAAAAAAAAAAATAACGGGTGTATTTTGACTCTTTGACTGCTTTTTAAAAACAAAGATCTTGCATATAATTTAACAAACTAACACGCACGCGCACAACCAACATACACTCCCGCTCAAAGGAAAAACTTAGTTAAAATCTATATTCAACATAAAATTCTACTTTGGAACTCGCATTTTCCAACTTTCTACATACGATTTTATCATTTCTTAAAGTTAAAAGACTTTAATATGATACATGATATAACATGGTTCATACATTGACCTAAAAGGGCCTGATTGTTTATTCATACTGAAAGAAAAAATAACGGGTATATTTCGACTCTATGACTTTTTTAAAAACAAAGAACTTGCATATAATTTAACAAACTCTCTCTCACACACACACAAGCACACGCACACACACACGCACGCACACACGCACACACACACGACCAGCAAGCACTCCCGCTCAAATGAGAAACTTAGTTAAAACCTATATTCAACATAAAATTCCTGGATATACTTTGAAACTCGCATTTTTAGAAACAAAGACTTAACAAACTTATGCTGCATTGATATTGTAGCGGTCTCGCTACTGAAGGACTGAGACTGAGGCAGGAATAGCGGTTTCCGCATCGCCCGGGGCGTGCTTCGCTTTATTTGTTGTTCAGCCCTTAAAAGGGCCATTTCTTCACCTCGAACAACGCTCATTATTCCAACAACATTTACAACAGCACACACTTTTCATGCTGGCAACTCAGCCCTCTTATACCCCCCACCCCGGACCTGATTGGCTCTTTCTACCTCCCCAGGTGCAGCCAATAGCGATACTCCGCTGTTTAACAAATGAACTTGAACAAACTGGCAGGACCGCCACATTGCCCCCACCTAAGGGGTCACTGACCCCGACGACCCCGCCACAACCATTCCCAACAACAACAACAACAAAAGAAAAAAATAAAACACTAACCTACAACGAAGTCCCCAAAATGTCCCGGTGTCCGTCGCAGGCCTGCTGGTAGGCACAGGCTGCTGTGTCATGGTGCTGGGGGCGGGGCTGGCAGTCCGAGGCTGGTAGGGGGCTAGCCTGTCTTGGTGTAAGATCACCACCCGCCCGGCGTCAGGCATACGCACCCTGTAGGTCACTTCTCCCAGTCTGTGCAGCACTTCTGCAGGGCCGTGCCAGTGTGGTTGTAGTTTGGGAGATAGGCCTTTCTGGCGTTTCGGGCAGTAGACCCAGACCTGACTCCCTGAAGCAAAAGCTCGCCCGCGGCAACGGTTGTCGTGCTGCCGTTTTTGGCGAAGGCCCGCAGTTTCCTGAGCCTTTCGCGCGAAGTCGTGTGCCACTCGCATGCGTACCCTTCCGCCTCCTCTAGTCCCCGCACCTCCACCACCTGTGGTTCAGGTTGGTCCCGTTCCTCCATTCTCTGACATGGCTTACAGTTCAGTTCGGCGCCTGGGCACCGTGATAGGGAATCAGCATTTCCATGTAGACGGCCCGCACGGTGGATAGGGGGCCGGCTGGCGTGCTGCATGGGCGCTGGCAGGCTAGTGTGCTGAATGGGCGCTGGCAGGCTAGCTAGCAGGTCGGCGGGGGGCCGTGTGTTGGCTGTGTAGGCCCGGCGAGCTCTTCTCGCCGCCCGCTTTCTTTTTGCAGCTCGGTGCAATGGAACTGTGGTTTAGCCGATGGTGAGTGTAGCCTATTCTACATCAACTGTAGCTCCCCATGATGCTAACAAGTCCAGGCCTATGATACATGCTTCCCCAATATCCGCTAGCCAGAACTCCTGTTCGGCTAGGTGGCTATCCACAGCCACGCTCACTTCCTGCCCTTCATGCCCATCCTCTGGCCAGTCACGGATTGCCGCCTGGTTACGGTCAGTTCCCAGGTGGCGTTGGGGAGCGTCATCGGCCAGAAGAGAGAGATGGTGGCTCCTGTGTCAACCAGCGCACGGCAGGGTTGGCCGTCCAGTCGGCAGTCTAGGTACAGCCCACCGGCCCCACCTAGCCGGCCCACCCGCGGTAACACACCTTGCTCATCCGCCCTAAAAAGGGCAGAAAGGGAATTTTGCTCATCCGCCCTTACAAGGGCAGAACGGAACTTTTGCTCGTCCGCACTTACAAGGGCAGAATGATGTTCAGCTAGAGGTGCGGGTGGGGCGGGGCTAGGTTCAGGTTCGGCAGGCCGCACACAACTGGGGAGGATGGCTACTGGGGGCGGCGGGCTCCTCACAGCGCTGCCCCCGGCTCGTTTCCCGACAGCTGGGGCTTTCTTGGCTTTGGTGCTGGCTCTGTGCAGTCCCGTGCAATATGGCCCCTCTCGTCACACCGGAAACAGCGCTGCTCGTCACGGCGGTTGCGGCAATGTTGTTGTGCCTGACTAGGGGTGTGGGCCCGCCTCACTTGCTCCTCTTCCTCTTCCGGAGCCACTTCGCGTACTTCTGGGCGTGACTCCCGGTGGCTGGTTGCTGTCACTTCCTTTATGACGTCTTCTACTCTTTCGGCCTGTAGGAGGGCTTCATCGAGCATCTGGGGCGTGGTTCACCATGACGTGGTGCCTCAGTTGTTCCGGGGTGAGAGCCTGCAGGAAGCTGTGCAGCGCTAGCTCGTCTTGCTCACGCGTCCCGAATGTGGGGTAGCCTTGGCGGGCGTGGAAGTGCAGGTCGGCGGCTACGGCCCCCCACTGTTCCCCCGTTTGGCGGCAGCGAAGAAGCAGCTTCTGGCGGTGTAGCCGGGTGGACTGGCGCTGCCCATATCGCCTTCCTAACGCTTTGGTTAGCGAAGCTAGGCTAGTCTGTTCAGTTGGGTCGAGGTCGAGTAGCGTTTGAAGTGCTGGACCTTTCAGGGCTAACGCCAGATAGGTTGCTGCCTCGCCGTCCGTCCACCCACAGCACTGGGCCGCCAGTAGCAGAGCCTGGTAGGGCTCCCAGGGCGCTGCGCCACTAAACCGGGGTAGCTTCACTCCCTTCCGTGGTTCCGGTGCCCCCTCTCTCTCAGCTGCTGCTGCTGCTGTAGGAGCTTGTGCGGGACGAGGTTCGCTCCTTCCCTCCGGTGCGCACAGCCCTCTTGTTTGGCTCCTGCCCCCCGCGGCTCTGTCCGCTTTCGCATGCAGCCCCGTCTTCAGTTCTCCCTCGAGGCGTGCGATATCGCGGCAGATTTCTTCAAATCCCACTTCTGACACCAATGTAGCGGTCTCGCTATTGAAGGACTGAGACTGAGGCAGGAATAGCGGTTCTCGCATCGCCCGGGGCGGGCTTCGCTTTATTTGTTGTTCGGCCCTTAAAAGGGCCGTTTCTTCACCTCGAACAATGCTCATTGTTCCAACAACATTTACAACAGCACACACTTTACATGCTGGCAACTCAGCCCTCTTATACCCCCCACCCCGGACCTGATTGGCTCTTTCTCCCTCCCCAGGTGCAGCCAATAGCGATACTCCGCTGTTTAACAAATGAACTTGAACAAACTGGCAGGATCACCACAATATTTATGAAAATGGTTTATCTGTAATCGAGAATATCTGTATTTATTTATTGTTACTCATTTCCAAGACTGGATACAATATATTACAAATAAAGTACTTTTAGGTGATAAATACTAAGCATCATCAAATACAAAATACTGAAAATATTTTACACGGCCAGATAGTGCCGCACGACTTCAATTCACCATTGGTGCGGAACTGCGATTAACCATGTTGCCTATTCAATAAGTGAACCTGGGACAAAACTTGAAGTAGGACTGAAATCTTCCACCGGTGATGGTTATTGAAAGATGCGCTTGTGCAGGCATTACTCGCACTTCTTTCGTCAACTACATTACAACTTTTTGGTAACTTTTCTTTTCCACGCACATCGCGCCGAAAAACTGGCAAATTTTCTTTCTTTCTTTTTCCTTTACACACACTTATCCACTGCACCGCTTTATTTTAACAGTTCTTGCTCTTGTATTTTTTCTGCTTTAAAACACGGTTTTCTCTCAAGAACTCTCCGAATTTAAACTCTCTTTCGTTACCCCACACAACCATCAAAACTCTTGAAATAAAGTTTTACCACTTTTATCACTTTCACCCCTCCAACCACTCAAAATAATCCGCGTTTTAAAAACCACGGAACTATAACACAATTAAATAAATTCTTTGAAAGGTTCATCCCCACAAAAATACGTAAAACACGCTAAAACACACTAAAATGTATAAAATTCTCTCCCCGCACCACAACGGGCAAGGGGAGGGTGAGAGGGAGGGGGGAGGGGGGGGGGGGATCGGCTGTCGTTCAAAAAAAATTATAACACACCGTTAGAAAAATATTTAGCGCAGTGTCCCAAAAGCTATTAATGAAACATCCTGAGACCTATGACCTCAGAGAGCAATTTCACGCCCCATAGCTGCGTGCATCTCCACACCTTCAAAAACATATAGACCACCAACCAGCGCATTCCCATGCACAATTTCAGAATAATATATCATTTTATGTTTACTCTTTCACCTTGTGAGTTCCCAGACCTTCAAAAACTTTGGAATGTGAATACCCTGTTGCCTAGGCCACCTCAAAACTTTTTAAATTAAGATTGCGAATACTGCGGATGTTATTTTCAAAAATAATTATTCAGTCATGTTTATATACGGCCGTTCATAGTTCTGAACAATTTTGCTCCCTCCATTCAATAACTTGACATTGTGAACGTGCTTACTCTATGATTTTCTCGCACCTTTTAAAAATCAACTATGCGAAGGCCCAGGAAAATCCCTAATACATAGCAATGACCGCCAGGAACAATCTCACAACACGCAGGCACCCGTATCGTTCAGACCACCGCCCTGGGTAAGTTTCATTACCCTATTAATTCTCGAAAGAAGATTTCATTCATCAATCGCTACCCCAACGCCGGTTCCACCAACTCAAAAACGCACACAAACACCGCCACTGGATTCAACCCCGCCCCCCTGGGTAAGTTTTATCGATCTCGTGCTTTTTGACAGAAGCTGCTCGCGCATCAATCATCCCGTGGCTCAGACCCCTCCCCGCAAGCCCCGCCCGCCCATGGTGTCCGCTCACTTTCAATGCATTTGTCCTCAGTCAGAGACACAGATGGGAGAGACACAGACCAGGGAAGAAGACGTACAGAATTAACACTCTACATGGAAACCATACTTATTTCGCACTTCTTTCGTCAACTACATTACTACTTTTTCGTAACTTTTCTTTTCCACCCACATCGCTCCGAAAAACTGGTAAATAATTTTCTTTCTCTCCTTCTCCTTTACACACACTTATACACTGAACCTGCTTTATTTTAACCCTTCATGCTCTCATTTTTTCTGCTTTAAAAAAACACTCTTTTCTCTCCGAAACTCTCCGTTTCTTTCGTTACACCACACAACCAACAAAACTCTTGAAATAAAGTTTTACCACTTTTATCACTTTCACTTCCCTCCCCAACCACGCAAAATGCTTTAAAAGGTTCATCCCCACAAAAAACGTAAAACACGCTAAAACACACTAAAATGTGTAAAATTCTCTCCCCGCACCAGAACGTGCAAGCGGGAAGGGGGTGCGGGGGAAGGTCGGCTTCTGGACGGTGCTGAGTCTCACTCACACACAGCCCCCTCGGAGAGAGAGAAGAGGAGAGGGGGGGGGGGATTAGGGAGAAGGGTGGTCTCATGTGAAATCTTCAACTCAATAAAAAGCCATCAATCATTTTTTGACACAAGCCGTATGCTATTATCTCTTTCATGGGAGCTACTACCTAGAAGTGAGTGACTCAGGGAGAGATACTCCTGTAATCTCACTTCTTCCATCCAGGTGGCAGCACTGTGTATCAGATATGGTACAGTGAGCAGTCGTGGTTGTGTTGCATCTTACCAGGTGGGCATGGTTCTTCGAATTTGGGGTATCATATGTGATAGAGGGGGCATTATAGGGTTAAGGTCTTTTGCCTTTGTAGGGCAGAGTGGAACACTTTATCCACTTGCTCGGATAAAGTTTTTTCCTACAACACGAGCCACGTTAAGAGAGCCATCTTCCTTACATTGAACAGCCTGGCTTTAGGCTTGTCATTCCTCGATAACACACTGATCTTGCTTCACAGTAGGAGAGAAGCAGAGGAGGAGAGAGTACCCTTTTTTTCTCTTTTTTCCTCTTGTTTTTGTTTGGTTGGAGTTAGGAGAGGAAGATGTCATTTGGGTTAAGTTTTTGTTTTCTTAGAGGGACGTTCAAGGTGTGTCAGACAATTCTGTTTATTGTTTTAGCAATTGCTCACTTCAGAATTTCATTAAACTGCAGTTCAAACCTGATTTGGCCTGTGCAGCTGGTTTTAAAAGAGATTTTCTCCAAACAATAAAAAGTTAATGGTGAGCAAGGGTTGCTATTTATTTCCATAGTATGGGTTTGTCTCCATTCACTTCCATAATATAAACAAAAACTTTTCCTAAGAGTCTCCAACTGTGTTGTTTGGACAGCAAATGTTTGCACAAACTACCACTGGAATGGGAGTGAGAGATGACTAAATTTTCATTTTTAGGTGGAGTTCTACTGTAAGCACTACGTAGGGCATACATACCTGTTCAGAGCTCTTAGGATCATCTGAGGAATCTGAAACCAAATCCACAGCTGCTCTTGTGCAAAGGTAAAGCCTGAACATCTCCAGTTCAGTGTAGCTGTCAGGGACACCGACTATTTCTTAAAGTCACACATGTCAAAATAAAAGTCCTTCACAGATCCTTTGGATGACTGTCCTTTCGGGGGGAAAAAATATCTTTAGAAGTTCCCATGATCTGTGCAATTGTAGTGTTCTTGTCCAGTATCAAATGTCGAGTTCCACCTCCATTCTTTGACCTGACTTGATGAAGATCATCGTCCTGAAAATGTAACCAACCCACCTCAAGTCTCCGTGTGCTTTTCAGGACATTAGTATTATGTCTTGCCATCAGTCCAACATTTTGTTGAGAGTGAGATTCTCCTAGAGATCTTCTTTTTCCCATCCTTCGTAATGCAAGCTTTTTTCGTGTCCTATCAATGACTTGTTCCTGGTCCAATAGCCGACCATTCATAGCCAACAAAAATGTTGACAAAATGAGAGAACTGCCAAGCAGTTGCCAAACGTAGGGATATATTTAGCTTTATCTTCATGTGTCATGAAACAAAACACACCTGTTTCGATCTGCAAATAATAAAACTTTCCCACAAACAACTTTGATTATATTGTTTGGCCAGGCAATTGAAAAACACAGAAAATCAAATAATTTAGGAACACAATAGTACACTATTTGGAAGTTATAATACAGACATAAAAAATAATTTTCCCTAAAGTTAAACTGTCACCTTCTCTATTTCATTCTCCGTATGCTGTCTTCAGGCGCATTATTGTTAACCACAAGGCAATGAATGACATGAACATGCACTTTGTCAAAAACAGATTGGTTGTCCCGATTGTAGCATAACCACTGAAAATATACTGAAACACAGTGAAAAGGCCTAATTTTTTAAATTCTAGCTGATTTTTGAAGCCATCAAAATTACCACAGGAGAAATATAGTGGTATGAAAGTTAAAAGCTGGAATTTGTGCAAGTCCAGGTTTGAGCCCAGTTTATGTGCCTATCAGGGGATCACTCCATAACACTGTCATTAGCAGCAGATTAAATGCATCACTTGAATGACATGCCAGTGCAAAGCAAGACACTGGACGCAAAAAAGGCACAGAGGTTCATCCCCATCAGCATCAATGTCAGGATGCCACGGCTTACAGATCAGCAGAGGGGGCGAGTTTTGGGGATGCTGCTTGTGGGGAACATCTCAAAGAGAGGTTGGGGGTCAGTTCATCCACCGTCAACAGGCTGGCACATTGCCACCAGCAGACAGGAAGTGTTCACGACTTCCCTGTGAACATCATCAAGACAGGTGAATTCTGGAGAGAAATTGGTTTGGTGGGGGTTGCGTCGTGGTCTGGGCTGCCATTAATGTGAGATTTTGGGGTGAAATTGTAATGATTCGTGGAGGTCTAATGGCACAGCAATATGTGGATGAGACCAATTCAATTCAAATCACTTTATTTGTCCCAGAGGGGCAATTTAAAAGGGCAAGACAGTAGCTTAAAGACAAGAAATAAAAACCACAAACAACCAAAACAAGACAGCACACATTGCAACAGACAGCATAGATAAAAACACTCATGATAATAATTTATAAAGTGCCTAAGTTATAGAGCGTTGAGTTCATGTAGCCGCTGCAGTGATTGTAAGTGATTGTATGTGTGCGTGCATGCATGTGCAGGAGCGCGTGTATGAGGCAGGGGGTGGGGGGGTGGGGGGGGGTTAGCATTCAGCATTTAGGAGTTGGACAGCTCTGGGGATGAAGGTGGATTTCCTCCTCTGTGTCCTGCAGCTTGGACAGCGTAGTCTGCATCCTGAGGGGCAGCCACTGGAACTCAGAAAGTGAGAGGGGTCCTGCAATATTTTGCGAGCCAGTTTTACAGTTTGCTGGTCACTGAGAACGGTGAGTCCGTACAGGCTGCTTAATGATTTTTTCAGCTAACCTTAACCACATTCAGCAGGCCGTTTTTGTTCTGCAAGGTGATAGAGTGGAACCAGCAAGTGAAGGAAAGGGTTATTGCATTTTACGTAAATAGAATGTGGTGAGAATGTCCTTGTTAATTCCGAAAGGTTTCAAGTTCCTGAGTAGGTACTGTCTCTGATGGCACTTTTTTAGGATTTCCTCTGTGTTAGAGGAAGACTGTCAAAGATAGTTCCCAGATATTTGTACTCCTCCACAGTCTCTACTGGCTCATCCTGAATGGTGACCAGTTCTCCAACCACTATTAAGCAAATATGGACAACACCGATTACCTTTCTCCAACGAGCAGGGATCGATGTTCTCCTGTGGCCATCCAATTAACCTGATTTTAACCCCATTGAACTCATGTGGGAAGAACTGGATCGTCGTCTGCACCAGCGTCAACATTAACCCCGCATTGTCGCCGAATTGACAGGAGCACTACAGGAGGAGTGGAGGAACACACCCAAGCAACTGTGCAACGTTAGTGTGTATCAATGCCTCGCCGTTTACGCACATGTGTGCAAGCACAGGGAGGACACACTCGCTACTGACAGTTTGTGGAGGGTCTGTGCATTCACAATGGCATATCGATATAATGTGATGGCTTTACAGTGTTATGGACAATTAAATTCTTTTTCTACTCGAATTAAAGTTGAATCGAAGAACCTTGGTTGTTTCTTCTTCTTGGTTATTAAATATGGGTGTTGCGTTTTCACCGTATGGTAGTTTACTCAAATTTTCAATGAGCTACAGTATCCTTAAAATGACACTGCTTGTGAGCAGGGGCTGAATAACTCATCAGCTGAGGTAGCAAATGAAAAAATATCCCCAAACCTCACCCCCCGCAGCAGTTTACGGTGAGATCTAGTCAGCGATCAGAACCTCTCATGTTCGTGAACTGCAGTTTACAGTGATTGCCCATAAATAACACTAATTTGCTCCCTACATGCAAACATGAAAGAGATATTCTACTTCCTATTGCAAACAGGCATTAACTCATGCAATGAAGTTTATATATAAAAAAAAAAAATGCCGAAGCCGACATGTAAAGCAACCAGTCTACTTGAGTCCATGAGATGTGCAATAAGGGGCTTCTGTAAGTTGCTAGAATTACAGTTAACAGCTAGAAGTATAGAATTAGCGTTACAAGTATAGCGAATTAGCAACTTAAGCTACAGTAAGATACTCAAAACATTCAGCAACACCAAACACATATGAGGACCACAAAGGAAAAACAAACCTTTTGCATTTCTGTAAATTTTATATTATATATTATTACAATATATTGTAGCATTTCGTCAGAATGAGCAACTGTCCACACGTAATTCGGTTATCACTGGCGATTTTGCTTCATGAAAACCAAACTGCCTTAAACAAGGTGCCAGCTAAATACTCCCAGTAGCCTGTTATTACTCCAGTTTCCCCCGACTCACTGACTTCCCCTAAAACCTCAGTTTTTATACCTCGCAGCCCGTTACCTTCCCAAGTCCAGCCCCTCCTGCTGCGCTGCCAATCCCAAGCAGGACCTGGCATCAACCCATAAAGTACCATGATAAAGTATGTGGATTTCTATTTGTACAGAGGTGAGTAATGGTGACAAACATTTGCAGGTGTTTACAATATATTTTTAGCACTCTGTTTCTAAGATCGTTTTGAATTTTAAATTCGTCATTTCTCCACTATGTAAAAATTTGACTGATCATTTTTCCATTATGTTTTTCATATAATAGAGCCAACCTCTCAACATACATACAATTTCCCATTTCAAACATTTTCAGTCATACTGCAGCCCAGCAAATTAGTGGGATAACTACTCTGAAGTTGCCTCTATCTGAGCTACTTTAGGTCATGATTTCTACTGATGACACTCAAAATAAAGAGTTAAAAATCACTGCAAGAGATGACAATCTGGTTTTCTGTACATTACAGTTCACCTGAAATGGAGTATGTGAGCAATATCTAAACTAGGGTGATTCAAGCCTCCAAACTGCATGGTTGCACAGTAGTTTGGGCTGCTGCCTCACAGTAAGAAGGTTGTGGGTTTGAATCCATCCCCGGGCCTTTCTGAGTGGAGTTTGTATGTTCTACCCGTGTTCACGAGGGATTTTCTCTGGGTAACTTTACTCTGGTTTCCCCCACCCAGAAAAACATGCATTACAGCAGGGGTCAGCAACACGGAGCCCGCGGGCACCAGGTCGCCCGCAAGGAGCGCATGAGTTGCCTGCAGGCCCGTTCTAAAAATAGCGCAACTCACCAGTGAGCTGCGTCAAAATTTTCATTTTATTCTGTACCTGTTCTTTTTTAATCACACTTGCATTTATATAAAATTGAAAATGACAATATCCTAAAAATAAAATAATTAAAAATATGTTTATTCTACATGAAGTTTAGATAAGGAACTCTGATCAATTCTAGTTGAAAGGTAAGTTTTGTGCGCATGACAAAACTTCAGCGTTCGCAGAGAACAAGCTAGCGGCCGCAGCAAAGATGGGGAGCTGAATGCGATTTCTTACCTTAAAAACATGGCAGAAAAAAGAGGGAAAACTTATCATTTTCACAGTGAATGGGAGAAAGGGTTTTTTTTTTACAACTGTGAAAGACTGTGGCGACGGCAAAGCAGCACAATGTGGAGAGACACTTCACTACGTGTCACAAAAGCTACCATGCTAACTACCCAACGGGCAGCGTGCTACGGGCAGAAAAAGCCCGTGAGCTAAAGGCCGCTTTGAATAAGCAGCAGTCTTTTTTCACGAGGCCGGCGAAAAACTCCCAAAAAGCAACCGAAGCCTCGTTTAGAGCGACACATTCTTTGCTAAAGAAGAAGATGGCCTTTTCAGACAGAGAAGTTTTCCAAGAAGCAATGATGATAATTGCTAATACTGTACTTAAAGACGAGAAAAATGGAACCGATCTACTCTCCACTCTCTTCGATGTCCAACTGGGGGCATCTACAATGGCCGGGCAAGTGTCAGCTATGTCCGGTAACTTGGCCGATCAGCTAGACCAGGATCTGGCGAAGTGCAGGTGGTTTAGCATCCAGTGCGACGAGTCCGTGGACAGCAGCAGTACAGCGCAGCTGTTAGTCTTTACCCGGATGGTGTTTGAAGATTTCTCCACAAAAGAAGAACTGTTGACGCTATTGCCCCTAAAGACAACTACGAGGGGAGTTGACATTTATAATGCGGTGAAGGAGTTTTTCCTGCAGAAAAAGGTACTGTTGGAAAAGCTGGTAGCGGTGACTTCAGACGGGGCTCCTGCTATGATCGGCCGGCATACAGGTTTCATCGCTCACTGTAAAGGTAACCCAGAGTTCCCAAAATTTCTGCATCATTCACCAGCAGGCGTTATGTGCAAAGTGATCGGCTTTGGGCATGTGATGACTCCCGTTGTGAAAATCATAAACAGCATCCACTCCAAAGCAAAACAGCACAGGATTTTCAAGGTGCTATTGGAGGAGATGTCAGCTGAATATGGTGACCTGATGCTGCACACAGAAATCCGATGGCTCAGCAGAGGACGAGTTTTACTTCGTTTTTTGTCACTTTTGGGTGAAATCAAAGAGTTTGTGCAGTCCAAAGGCAAAGACGTCTCGCTGCTTGAGGATACAGAGTGGACACTTGACCTTGCATTTTTAACGGACATTACTGGGAAACTAATCCATTTAAACTGCATTTTAAATGCATTTAAAGCCCAGATGAGCATGTATTCTGTGCATTTACAGAGAAAAAAGGTGCTGCACTTTTCCTCTATGCAGTCAGTGCTGAAAGACAATGCTTCTGCATCTGAGACATTTGACAAAGTTGCAGAAAATTACTGCCAAGTCATAAACAGACTTGGGCAAGAGTTTGAGAATAGGTTTTGTGACCTTAATCAGCTGGAGCCATGTGTGCCATTCATTTCCAATGTCCTTTCATGAAAGTGGACATAACATGCATTGCTGAGCAACTGAGTGCAACATTCAGCTTGGATGCTGGACAGGTGGAGATTGAAATCGTAACATTGCAAAATGACCTCCACCTCAAAGCCCACCAGGCTGCACCAAACTTTTGGTGCCTTGTTGACACAGAAAAGTACAGTGGTGTATGCACAGCAGCTATGAAGGTTGCCAGCCTGTTTGGTTCAACCTATCTCTGTGAATCAGCGTTTTCTGACATGAACTTCATCAAGGACAAACACAGAACACGCCTCACTGATGCACATCTGCAAGACTCACTCAGAGTTGCAGTGTCAAGTTACACACCAGATTACAATACACTGGTGAACAACATGAAATGCCAGTCTTCCCACTAACAAAGAAACAGATACCAGACGTTGTCAGTGGCAACATGGCAGTGCCATCACAAAGTTGAATTAAAATATTGAAAAATTGTGTTCAATTCAAATGTGTGCTCATGAAATGTAACACAATTTTGTTGAAAATGCTGCATATTTGGTCATTAGTTCAAAATGTGATAACTTCTTCAAACATGGTGCAACATAGTTCATGACTTGTTAAAAGGGTTTGTCAATGACTGGTGAAAATGGGACATTTTTCCAATGAAATGTTGTAAAAGTGATCATCTGAAAATTCAAACAATTGCTGAGATTAATGGAAATAAAGTGTTGAATATTGATATTATCTGTTTCCCCCCTTGTTAAATCATAGTTGATAATTATTGTGAGAAATCATTAAAGTGTGTTCATGAAATGTAACACATAATTTTGTTAAAAATGCTGCAGATTTGGTCATTAATTCAAAATGTGATAACTTTTTCAAACAAGGTGCAACATAGTCCATGACTTGTTAAAAGGGTTTGTCAATGACTGGTGAAAATGGGACATTTTTCCCATGATATGTTGTCGAAGTGATCATCTGAAAATTCAAACAATTGCTGAGATTAATAGAAATAAAGTGTTGTATATTGATACGATCTGTTTCCCACCTTGTTAAGTCATTGTTGATAATTATTGTGAGAAATCATTAACGTGATCAGTGTCTTCTGATAGATGAGTATTATTAATAATGAAATATAACTAAAGGCAAACTGAGCAAATTTGTTATTTCAGAAAAGTGTATCAAACTGGTAGCCCTTCGTATGATTCAGTAAACATGAACTAGCTCTCCGTTTCAAAAAGGTTGGTGACTCCTGCATTACAGGAACACTCCTACCAGTACTCCTGACCAAGGTACTGGCTTTAGAACTGGAGTTGGTCCCCAGGCGCTGCTCTGTGGCTGCCCACTGCTCCCAACTATAGGATGGGTTAGATGCAGAGGACAAATTACCCCATGGGGTTTAATAAAGTGTCTCTTATGTATGGTGACAAGAGGCTGAGCATAACTTTTGCATGGGAATCCAAGACTTATTGTGAGATAATTCAAACCCTTTGCCAGGGAATGCAAAACTTTTGCGAGGGAACACAAACGTATCTCTCCTGAAAAATTCCCGCTATGACCCTTTGGAGGCTCCGTAAGAAATAGATTTACTGTATCTGATTGTTAAATTTCTTTTCTTTGTGAGGATGAAAATAATTGTTTGAGTCTGCTTTGATGAACCTTGTGGTTTCATGTGTAAGGCCTTACACCAGGTTACAGTCTCACCTGTGCTCCAGTAGGCTGACTGCATTACATCACTTGTTTGTCTGGGATGCACTTCTTGGATTGCATCAGTGACAAATAATATATTGTTAGAACAGGGATAGGGGGGCACTCATCTACCCCTCCTTTTAGTCCCTCCTCTGTTTTACTTCAGATCTGTTTGTTACATCACAAACTCACTCTGCAAACCCAACCCCCCTATATGTGAGTCCTATTGCACACACACCCATCCTTAAATATAATCCTGTGCTGACAGGGTATTGTACAGTCACTGCAAATGCTGCTGTTCCCTCAATGGATTTGTGACTGACTGTCATCTGCACTGCTTACATACCACTTAAATTTATATATTTGTATGAACTGGAACAATATTAAATAAAAACATAACCCTCCTGGACACAGGTGATCAGGATACAGGGGCCTTCTGGGCTGTCTGACCTTGAGGAGTGTTATGATGAGTTACTGCAGTTTCTCAGGTAAGTTATTCATTCTTTAAATCTGATAAACCACTCTTTAATTTCTTATGTTGTGCTTGAGTGAGAGACTTTTGCAGACATGAAAAAAGACCCAAAGGGCAAACCTTGTCTTCAGGGAACACTGTCTCCAATCTCAGGGAGTTCCAGTGCTGTTTCAAAGAGTAAAGCTGGTGTCTCAGAGGAGAGATAGTTTTCCCTGGATGGAGGTCGTCTTCCCAGAAAACAAAAGCTATCCTTCAGTAAAACAATGCAACTAAATTGTGCAGGTCTTCTTTGACATGAATAATTTCTCAAAAGAGAGAGCTTATCTTTGTGCAAAATGGGCCAGTATAAGTGTTTCCATCTCTATTGTGCAGTCAATGTGTTATAATAAGGAATACTTTGGAGAAAAGAATTATGTAAAATAATGAACATGATTTAGCCTTGCAGTCAGTTTAAGTGGTGAGTTCAGTTAGACTTGACCATGTAACTTACATTCACTCTCTTTTCTAAGGAACATCAACCCTCAAACCTGCGAGATAAAATAAAACCAAAATGAACAGCTCTGTCATCAATTCTAGCCAACCCTTCAACCACTCCTCTTCAGGATCCAGTCCCCAACTCTCAAACACATTTAAAGGGTGCTATATATCACCTCTATGGTTTTCGTTTCCGGTGATTGAAAGAAGCATCAACTTTGTCGTGGGCTACCCTGCCAACATCATGGTGATGTGGCTGGTGGCCAGAGAGAAGAGTGACTCTTCCACCTCCAATATCTTCATCTTCAACCTGGCCATCGCTGATGCGTTGCTCTGTGTGATGAGCTCCATCTGCTGCTTCGGCTTACTTCTGCTGCGAATCTCATATTTCAATGATATTATGTACTTTATCACTGGGATCAAAAACACCTCCCCACTCTTTCTCACCTGCATTTGTCTGGACCGCTACGTGGCCGTGGTCCACCCCATTGTGTTCACCAGGATCAAGGATAAGAAGATCAGAGTGGCTATTTCCATGCTGATTTGGGGGCTCATGATAGCCTATGCCCTCTGTAGATCATTGTGGTTGGACCTCTCAGGTAGCATCTACATTGGGCTGATCCTGTCCGCCTTCACCATCATGGTTTTCTGCAACATTTCTATCATGTGGAGTCTGAGGAAGTCGGTCTTGGGCAAAGAGAAGATGCACCCCATGAAAAAGAAAGCCCTCAGGACCGTGCAAATCTATCTGGGCATCATAGTGTTTCATTACCTGCCTGTAGTTGCTATCAAGCCCTTTAGACAGAGACCTGATTTCCCAGAATTCTGTGACATTGAAGTGATTATGTTTTCCATTATGTACTTCAGTTCCATCACTACACCCCTCCTCTACATCTCCCAGATTAAGCAGCTGCCATGGCTGAAAAACTTGCTCTGCAACTGCAGCCGAAGCCCTTCCCCTGAGTGACATAATGTAAGCACATGAGATGTATGCTTGTCATTGTCTGTTATGTTGCATTTACTCTCTACATAAATTCATGAAAATGAGTTCATGAAACAAAGCAAGAATGTTTTCTTAATTCTAGGTAAATATATTATATTTGATTTAGCTGTAATTAGGAAGGAGATGATAATTAGCACAACTCTGACCATATTCATTGAATAAAAAGAGAAAATTATTTGAATCACCCACATGCCTTTATCACCATTATTTCATATTATGTAAATTAGACTTTTTTTGATTGATTGATCATACATGCTCATTTTTCAACAGAGACAAATTTTAACATACTCTGTATTCAATATTTATCTCCAAACTTCCAAGTCTGTTTTTGTGATGGTTCTGCCCTGCAGTCCCTCCCCCCTCCTGCTGTCTTCACCTCCTCTTTAATGTGGCCAGGTAAAATACGCACAGCACAACAAATGCAATTTCATTGGGTTTATTCTGATAGATTTGTAACAAAATTTTCTTCCTTTATACTCTAGCGCCGAGGTCACCAACAGGCGGACCGCGGTCCAAGTCCGGACCCAGACGCCGTCCCATCCGGACCCAGAGCTGTAACCAAATATCAGTTTTGTTGAGTTTTACTTAATTTTAGCAGATTTAATTTAAGTAGCCGCCACTTTTTCAGACTTTACGGTAATACGTAACCGCGCATTTGTGTGGGCGGTGTATGCCCTCATGCTCCTGCAGTGTACCAGCGGCCGTGTCAGAAAGTTATGAGAAAGAAATACACTGGAGAGACACGAGGCGAAAGAGAGAACAGCGGGGGGAGAAAGACTGAGTGTGTAATAGTGAAGGAACGTGACATGGCCTGTTCTAAACGGCGCAAAGTGGACCATGAAAACAGCTTTTAAAGCGGAATGGACAGAATCTTATGTTTATCCTCCCCGCTGGAAGCTCAAAGCCGCTGTGTCATATGCTCCGAGACGATGGCGCTAGTGAAAAGTGCAAACGTAAAACGCGACTGTGAAATTAAAGAGATGGTGAGCTGGCGATGGGAGGCGGGTCGGCTGAAACCCGTCCCCTAAAATGAACGATTAGTCATGACCTGTTTTAAATCAAATTGGAAGCAGTGCATGTGTTTCATGATTGTTTAAATGCAACAGGATCATCTGAAACGTCTTTATGCAATTCCATTGCTTCCAACCCCCGAGTAAAGAAGTCATCATCACCGTAACGCATGTGAAACTGATCAGCCTCCATGCACAAGGACTTCACTTCTGCGCGAGAATCTCTTACATACGCGTTGATTGAATAGTTATTGACAACAGCAGAGGAACGTAAATATGCCACTTAATTCACAGCAAATGCATGAAATGCAATAGCTGGCAGATATGCGTTATTAATGAAAACTGACCACACCTGATAATGTTGATAGTTTTCAGAGTTTCCCGAATCGTAATTTCAATGATTGAAAACGTCATGACCAATCATTATTTTTAAGGGATGATTTTATCCTCCCTTATCGCCAGTTCACCAGCTGCCACTGAACACAATACTGCATTTCAGAAGATTTAAAATCCTGGCAGACAAAACCACAGCTCACTTCTCTCACTAAACAGGAGAAAGTAGGCAGTGGGAGGGAAAGAAATAAATTTTTATTATTAAAGTCCTTAATATTATAATCCCCAGTTCAATGTGAAAAAAATTAAAACTATACAGTTCACAGGACTGTGGAGGGAAGAAAGGAAACTCAAGCTACACTTTTTTTTTCTTCTAAAATGTAAGCACTGAAATGGAGATCTTATTTGACTTGGAGTACATTTACATTCCTTTTACTTTTATTATTATTTATAATTGTATGTAGCCTGAGTGATTATATGTTACTGTATTATGATGCAACTTAGGTAATAGACATGATGATGCTGCGGACCTTTACATGCTGAAATTTTTACTATCTGGACCTCTTTGATTTGTAATTGAATACCCCTGCTCTAGCGAAAACAAGAAAGAAACATAAGATCCATTTAAATAAAAAAAAGATTACATTTGACTGCCACTAGAGGGCCGACCTCCCTCACAAGAAAGGTTAACAGGACCACAACGGTCTCCTTGGCTAAATCCAGCTTCGTAACAAGTAATTAGCTATTCAGTGAGGTCGGTTTAGACCGTAGCGGCCAAATACTTTCAGTAGAAGAAATAAAACTAATCGGTAACACCAGTTGGCTTGGTGAAGAATGCGACACTATTAGTCAATGATCTCGCTAGGACAGTCTAGCATGAGATACACGAATACCAAAGTTACAGTTCAAATATATCCGAAACAGTTCTTAAAATACGGCAGTGGCAGCGCTGATAAAGAACACATCAACAGCAGCTTGTTACCCACATTTTCACCATGACATTTCTTGAAACATACTTCATTAACTTTCAGTAATGTCGCAGTTTAACAGAAAACTACTCACTGTCTCGATCAAAGAATAACTCGCCTCGCTTCACGTGGAAGGTCTCTAGCTAGCAGCCACGCATCCTGGACAATCCATTAAAATCAAAGACCTTCACGTAAAAAAAACAAAAAAAGGGCTTAATACTCCAAACATAACCACTCATAATTGTGAGCTCTTGGGAAATATTAATACTTACTAGGCACATAATAGATGGATTACAAGGTTTTAGTGAAACCATTGCCCTGGGTTAGACCTCCATCTCCTTCCCAATTTTCCTATCGGTCTCATCAGAGTGATGTCATCACTGCGACCATATCTTAAAGGGGCTTCTCACGTTATCCAATACACAGCAATGAAAACTCCAATGCTTCCCTCATTTCTCGATTAAAACATTTCTCTGCACTTGGCTACATTCTCCCCTGCTGAGGGGTCACCGTCCTCGGTGACTGCCAGTGATCTCGTAACCTCCTCCATAGCTTCCCTGAAGATGACTGCGCCCAAGCTGACTGCTATTTGTAAAATTACGGCAGGGCTGAGCAATCCTGAACCTAATACTGATTTAGGCTGGTGATGTATGTTCGGATGCTGTCCAGCATTCAGTCTGGTGCTTCTGCGTGGGATAGGAGTGGGCTCTCGTTCTGGTTCTGAATCAATTTCAACCTCCGTGCCCACACACTCCCCTTCTGACTGATCATCAGCTATATCTATCACTGCTTTGTTGGCATGATGACCAGAAGCAACAAGTTCCCCCATCACGATCCCATCCTCTGAACTTTCTGACTCTGACTCCAATTCTGGAGTTGTAACTGTCTCAGTAGGCGGCTTTTTTTTCCTCAGCTGTGGGGCAGGGATTGGACCTGGATCCCCTATACATGGACGTATGTCCACTCTATTCACCCTCTTGATCAGCCCTCCCTCTATTGGCTCAAGGGTATACTTGGTATCTTTCACATCAACCACCCGGTATGGGGCAGGCCGCCAAGCATCCTGTATTAGTTCGCCCCTGGGGTCTATTTCTAACATACACCAGCTGGCCAATATCAATTTGTGGACAATGGACCTTGCCTCGCTGCAAAGCGATTCTTTCAGCCGCTTTTTGCTCTGAAAATTCCTTAGCTCGGGCATGTGCCTCTTTCAGTCTCGTCTGATGCACAGCTAACCAGTCATGAACCATTTCCCCTTCAGTCCCTTGCCCTAGCAATGCATCGACAGGTAAACGTGGCTCCACCCCAAACAACAGATTATATGGGGAGTAGCCTGTGGTGGCGTGGGGAGTCACATTATACGCATACAATAGTTCTGGTAGATGCTCAGGCCAGCGACGCTTTTTATCAGGGGGTAAAGTACGCAAAAGCTCGTGGAGTGTCCTATTGAACCTCTCACATTGAGCATTTCCGGTAGGATGATGCGGTCTGGTGCGACTCTTTTTAATGCCATACAATTTACAAAGCTCAGTGATCACCTCGCTCTCGAAATTGCGGCCTTGATCTGAGTGCAGCCTTTCTGGCACTCCATATTTCATGAACCATTCTCTTAAAAGAATCTTCGCAGTGGTATTGGCTTTCTGGTCTCGAGTAGGGTAAGCTTGAGTAAATTTGGTAAAAACATCAGTAATCACCAGCACATTCTCTCTACCATCAGAGGCCGGTTCCAACATGGTAAAATCCACAGCTACGACCTCAAGTGGCCTGCTAGCCACAAAAGATTTCATAGGTGGTTGGATTTTAGGCTGAGGCATTTTGGTTAGGACGCAACGCTGACACCCCTTTATCCACTGCTCCACATCCTCATACAGCCCAATCCAGAAACATCTCTGTCTCAAAAGTTGCAATGTTCTCTCTATCCCTTGGTGCCCCATTGCATCATGCACGCTCTCTAACACCCGCCTTTTCAGAGAGTCGGGTACCAACAACTGAAAGCATTCACCGTATCTAACATCCTCTATCACACGATACAATAATCCATCACGTTCTCTTATACGGCTCCAGTGTTTGAACAAGGACCGCACAGATGTAGACACATTCTTCATTTCTTTGCCACTTGGCTTCTGTTTCTGATCCCAAAAAGCCTTGAACGCACCCAAAACTGGATCCTGACTCTGAAACACTCGCAATTCATCTTTCGAATATCCCGGTAGGGTAGGTGTGTTCCACTGGGCCGAGCTTACAGTTCCGTTGCCTGCGCCCATAGCCCTGATCTGCCTCACTTCACATTTCTCTATACCCTTCAAGGTCAACTCCAGCCCAAATGCTGTGCCCATTCTTATCGAATTGCAAATCGTAATGCAATTGTCATACTCAGCCTCTTCTAGAGTACCTTCCGGCTCCCCTGCTAAGGGCTGCCTAGACAGAGCATCTGCTGCTGCATTGCAGCGGCCTGGGCGATACTGCACCTCAAAATCAAATGTGGCCAACTGTGCCATCCATCTTTGCTCAATGGCTCCAAGTTTAGCTGTACCAAGATGACATAATGGGTTGTTGTCAGTCAGGAAAATAAATTTGGAGCCAAGCAAATAGCCTCGGAATTTTTCCACTATTGCCCACTTCAGGGCCAGGAGCTCTAGTTTCATGCTACTGTAGTTTTTGTCATTTTTTTCAGCACTTCTTAGTCTTCTGCTTGCATAGGAGATTACCCTAATCTTTCCATCCTGCCTCTGGGACAGAATAGCTCCTAGGCCAAGACTGCTTGCATCAGTTTCAACAATAAAAGGGGAAACGAAATCCGCAAACCCCAGTACCGGTGCGCTCGTTAATTTCTCCTTCAGCTCATCAAAACAAATCTGACATTCTGCATTCCATAGACTCATAAGCGTTTGATTGACTTTTTTTTGGGAGGTCCCACACTAAGACAGACATTCACTAAATCATGCAGTGGGCCAGCTATCTTGGAAAAGCCTTGAACAAATCGGCGATAGTAGCTACAGAAACCTAAAAAAGATCGCAATGCCTTAAGCGTTGTGGGTACAGGCCACTCGTTCACCACAGAGATTTTGCTGGGATCAGTCGCTATGCCCTGGGCAGATATCTGGTGTCCTAAAAATGTAACCTTCTCTTGTAAAAAATGGCATTTCTCAATCTTGACCTTGAGGCCCGTGTCCTGCAACCGTTTCAGCACAATATCCAACCGCTCTAAATGTTCGCCAAAAGTTCCTGAGAACAGCAATATATCATCCAAATAAACCAAAATAATCTGGAATATTAGGTCGTTCATAGTCGCCTGCATTAACCTTTGAAAGGTTGCCGGCCCATTGCAAACGCCCATGGGCATTCTCAGATGTTCATATAACCCAAAAGGGGTCGTAAATGCCGTCTTATGTCGATCGTGTTCTGCTACTGCGACTTGATGATAACCACTGGCAAGGTCAATGCTTGAAAAGAACCTCGCCCCTCGAAGGGCATCAAAGCTCTCGTCGATGCGTGGCAGGGGAAACGCATCTCTTTTTGTCTTTTGGTTCAATTACCTATAGTCGACGCAGAGCCGTATACTACCATCAGATTTCCTGACCACTACAACTGGGGAAGCATAGGAGCTTGAGCTCTCTTGAATGACTCCCTTCCTCACTAAGTGAGAGATATGGTCTTTCACCTCCTTATATTGGGTAGGTGGAATCCTGCGGTGTGGTAGGTTAACTGGCACCTCATCCACTAGCTTTATCTCATGTGTTACTTTATCCGTATAACCAAGGTCATCCTCCCCCACAGCAAACACATCAGCATATTTAGCCAACAACCCTCGCAACCGTGCTTGCTGTTCTTCTGTACCACCAACATCTAGCTTATCCAGGAGGCTTGTCAAATGTGTCGGCGTTTGGATTTCAGTCATGTCTAGAGACACCTCCTCTGTGTTTGCGGATATGTGCTGGAATTTCACCTCGCATCGGGATTCACTGTTAACACACTGCACAGGTGATAAGATACCCAACCGAGTTCTGGGCTGGATCCACACATCTTCCTCAGATAGATTACACACTTGCACAGGGATTAGATTACCATGGGGACTGACTAGTGTGGGTATAACTACAACACCTCCGGGCAAGGATATAAGGCTCGGTTCCAACAACCACGGCTCTTCACTCTCTGCCTGCCTAGCATGTCCCTTAGCCTGAACAGTGATGACTGACCTAGCTGGCAGATGCACTGCCTCTTTCCCAGGAATCCGGGCCATGATTTTTTTTCCAGGTCTGTAACCCTGCAAATTTTGGAATGCCACCCTCCAATCTGAATCCATTTTCCCTCCCAAAGTAGTATCAAATTCTGCCTGAACTAACTGGCGACAGCGGGTGATTATATTCATACCAATAATACCATGTACAGACATCTGTGAACTGTGAGGGCCCTTTACCACTAAGAAGCCACAATCAGGAATTTTGATCCAACTCCAAATATCCCTGATAAGGAATGTCTAAGCCGTTAGCGGCCGTTAACCTGAGCCAGCCTGCTGTGGACAGCATGTCCTCATCTTCTCCCCCTAAATGCTTACGGAAAAATTCTTCACCAATTGTGCTTACTTGGCTACCTGTATCTAGTAAGCAAGGGATGGAGACCCCAGCAATCTTAACTTCTACCACCGGACATGTGCCAACCGCAAGTTGCAATAACTGATCAGGAGTTGCTGAAATCTTTGAGCCTATAGTCCGCCCCCGAATTGCCCGGCTCACAGCAACTGGGGGTTCTCTTTTCCCGGAATCGCTGCCATAATTCCCTCCCTTACTTTGAATTTTTGGGGGCAGTTTTTAGCAATATGTCCCTCCCCCTGACACTTGAGGCAGATGGGTTGGCCATCCTCGGTAAACCTAAGAGGGGCCCGTGGTTTCGCATTAGTGGTACTTGTGGCCTTCATTACCAAATCCTTTACGGCCAGTGTTAATTCATTTATTTGTTTCCCTTGTTCGGCAACAATGTTGAGTACTTCATTTAAGGTCACTGACTTAGACCCATAGGCATTAGTTACAGCACAGTAGGCCTCATCCAATTGATCGTTCGCTTTACTTTTACTTTTAACTGGTTTGGCATTCACCGAGGACTCCTCAAGAGTCCAAAGACAAGCTTCTTCACGCACTTCTACCATTGTGCAGGATGGTTTATCTCTAACAAATTTCCTGAGTTCTCGTCTAAGAATATGGTCCCGAATCCCTTCGATAAACTGATCTCTCAGGACCACCTGTTCATTGGTGAAAGCATTAGGCGATCGCTTTAGAACCTTCTGTAGTGCCTTGCCCATGGCATGTGAAAAGTCAAGTATGTCTTCTCCCTCTCGCTGTTTGCAGTTATAGAAATCATGTAAGAGCTGAGGCCCACTGCGTTTATCAGCAAAGGCCTCCTTTAAGTACCCATAAAGATCAATGACCTGATGAAGTTCACCATCAGTACGTAACCGTACCTCCTCTAAGGCAGCACCTTTCAGCAAGGACATGACAAAGTCATATTGATCATTAGCTGACTGATTCCTGACCCGTAAAACGCGTTCAACCTCTTCAATGAAATCATCCACTGACCTCCCATCTTTCTCAAAATCCCCACTAAAAGGAACGATATGACGCTCCCTTGGAATATAGACATAAGATCGGCTGGATTCCCCCCTCAGATTTTCAATAGTAGCGATGGCTTGTTCATGCTTTTCCCTAAGCTCCCTCAACTGAGTTTGAATACTATTGTCCCCCTCAGAGGCTTCCGCCTGCTCAGTCATTTTCTTTAGTTCAGTCTCTGATGCCCGCCAGACAATAATTTACACCAGCAAAAGGATAAAGTCTTTGGAATAATATCCTCTGGAGCAATCTGGATGGCTCGGCCGGCAATTGAAGCTTTCCTGTCTTCTCAATTCCCGTAGGTCTGCCTGTCGCGCTGTCCCTTGCACGACGATCCCACCGCACAGGTCTCAGCTCCCGGCACACCGAACATCTATTCTTCACCACTGCCGTATTATTATTTCTATTTGAACTGCAACTTCTACGCAATCACCTCAAGACGCCCCAACAATCAGAATACCCCACTCCTGGTACCAAGATTTGTGGCCAGGTAAAATACGCACAGCACAACAAATGCAATTTCATTGGGTTTATTCTGATAGATTTGTAACAAAATTTTCTTCCTTTATACTATCTTAAACCTAAGATCCATTTAAATAAAAAAAAGATTACATTTGACTGCCACTAGAGGGCCGACCTCCCTCACAAGAAAGGTTAACCGGACCACAACGGTCTCCTTGGCTAAATCCAGCTTCGTAGCAAGTAATTAGCTATTCAGTAAGGTCGGTTTAGACCGTAGCGGCCAAATACTTTCAGTAGAAGAAATAAAACTAATCGGTAACACCAGTTGGCTTGGTGAAGAATGCAACACTATTAGTCAATGATCTCGCTAGGACAGTCTAGCATGAGATATACGAATACCGAAGTTACAGTTCAAATATATCCGAAACAGTTCTTAAAATACGGCAGTGGCAGCGCTGATAAAGAACACATCAACAGCAGCTTGTTACCCACATTTTCACCATGACATTTCTTGAAACATACCTCATTAACTTTCAGTAATGTCGCAGTTTAACAGAAAACTACTCACTGTCTCGATCAAAGAATAACTCGCCCCGCTTCACGTGGAAGGTCTCTAGCTAGCAGCCACGCATCCTGGACAATCCATTAAAATCAAAGACCTTCACGTAAAAAAAACAAAAAAAGGGCTTAATACTCCAAACATAACCACTCATAATTGTGAGCTCTTGGGAAATATTAATACTTACTAGCCACATAATAGATGGATTACAAGGTTTTAGTGAAACCATTGCCCTGGGTTAGACCTCCATCTCCTTCCCAATTTTCCTATTGGTCTCATCAGAGTGATGTCATCACTGCGACCATATCTTAAAGGGGCTTCTCACGTTATCCAATACACAGCAATGAAAACTCCAATGCTTCCCTCATTTCTCGATTAAAACATTTCTCTGCACTTGGCTACATTAATGAGCCACATCTGTTGCTTGTTGAAGTGGAGGTGAAGTTTAGAGTATTTAGAGCTGCACTGCCAATTGAATGTGCAGCTGCATTCTGGAATTTTAGCCTCGTATGTGTTGCTGCTGCTCCCCTGTCTCTTTGTCATTTTTTGAAAAGTATATTTATAAAATGTCTTCTAAAATTTTTCTTTCCAGCCCGTGCGAGTGGGTCCCTTTTTCAGCCTTTGGGTACATGGTCCCAGTGCTCGCCGGATTGCTAGTTGCATCCGGTCGGACTAAACCTTGACAGTTTTTTTCTATCCATTTAATTTCATTATGCCAGCATGGGATCTAATTTTGCCTCAGAAAAACCGACAGTGACTGCAGATTTTCTAGGAGCACAACAAATACGGAAATAAAAATTGATTGTTGTGGCTATTCCTGTGCTTAATGCTGACGATCAGAGAGCAAGTATCACAATAAAGTATTTTCGTCCACAAAAAGGTAAAATGCATTTAACATGAAACAATGTGAATTGCAACCAAAAAGACACAAAAAGAATTGAAATTAAATGTAAAAGTACTTGAGAAAAGCTTCTCTAACATTTTCAAGGTCAACCAAGAGGAAAAGTGTCCATCACCTCTCATATACTGACCTCAGTCTCTGAATTCAGAAGGAAGCTGTACTTTGGTATGAGTTTAGCTGTTAGTTACAGCTCTGGGGAACAAAGGGAAGCTCTGGGGTTTGTCATCAGAAACAAGGCCAACTTTGTTTCGATAATGGTGTAATTTTTTTCTTGAAACAGGTTGAGTTGACTCAATAGTGATTTCTTGAGCTGTAATTTACTGGTTATTAGCAACAATAACACGTGTCTTTTGTGCTTTCGTAATTGTTGATGCTGCTCCCTTACCAAGTTAAATGACTGCTTTTGGGAATGAAGCGCAAGAAATTTGGGCTGCAGCAATTTAGCCCCTATTGGTTAGTACCCCAATCATGCTTCTGGGACTTATCGAGTGTTACGTCAGGACGCATGTGCGCCTAATTGCTATCTTACAGGTAAAGCTGCATACGATTTGACCTGACTGGAACCTTGACGCTATAAGAGTTTGCAGAAGCAATGTGCTGACAGTTTTCCCTTCTCCCCCCAGAAATACACCCGTTGCCTCCGTTGTTGCGTGTGGTGTTGATTCTTGAAAGTAAAAACGAATATTTGTTGAACTTGTTACGAAACGATAATCTATATCTGACTGGTTGCAGTTGTTGTGTATAGTCTATACGTCGTTCAGCCCTGTGTGTTGTAAAGAGCTGTAAGGAGTGGGTGACATTTTGTTTATTCCCTTTTCCCTTTTTTTGTTAGGAAGTTCGGTAAGTTCATTTGTCCTTTTTGTTTTTCGGTTTGGAATATTAGTTTGTTTTAGCTTTCAGATTTTTTTGTTTATTGTTTTGGCGTTCCCCACTTTGGAGCCGGTAGCTCTCCGGGGCTGACGTATAAGCATTACAATAAATTCTGTTATCTTTTTCACACTTATAGTATGTTTGCGAGTTTTGGGGTCTGGTAAAAGAGGACACTCACTTGAAGCTGTTACAGCTTTTCCCTCGACGGGGGCCGTAACACTAGCAATGGAATGACAAGGGCTTGTTCAGTAATTAGGTTTTGAGTCTTTTTTTCGGGGGGACTTCAATATTTTTCCCGCCCCAAATATCTGCAATTACTTTTGTTAAAGCTGAGAGGGACTTTCTGCGGAATTTCAGTACGCTGATGTAAATTTAGCATGTTTCACAGTCCAAATTCAACCTTTTCATTGTTGATACCCTATCCCTGCAGTCAGGCACACAATGGCTGTTTAAATTATGTAAATAGTCCTCATCTATAGGCCATGAATTATATGAAGTGGTCAGTTAAACCCAGGTGAGGTCTTTTGATCAGAGCTGTGTGGCAATTTGACCCGTTTTGCTGTTCATGTCTCTGAGAGACCAAACATTGTATGTCCTGGAAAATCATGGTTCAATATTGAATATGCATACTGGAATGGATGTGGTGCATTGGTATTGATTTAAAATAAATACACCTTAGCTCATGTTCAGAAACTCTTTGTTTCTTCCGATCTAGAGCATTAACAATCTTGAAGGTGCATCATGCATATTCCTTCGATTCTCGTTTTCTTCCTTCCCCTTTCTGTTCTGATTACTAACAAGACAAACTTTTGTATTTTGTATCATAGTCTACTAACACAACTAATCCATGTATATAAGATTACTAACTAACTAACGAGCACTCTAGTTCAATTTGTAAAGTTGCACCGCTGCTAATTTAGACTAATTCTCTCTCTGCAATCGCCGTGTTTGAAACTCCGCCTCTTAGCTGTTTCTGTCCTCTCCTGAGTTTCAGCGAGATCTCTCACACGTGCTTAATCACTCTCATGCGCTCGTTATCTGTGCACGTAGAACTCCTGGACCGGAGCTGTTTAAATGTCATAGGCAGTTTGTGTGATTCCTGTTTGTGTTTTGTCTTTCGCCAATTTTCGTGGTTAGGATTTCCCTCGTGTGATTCTCCCGTTGTAATTGGTCTGATTCTCTACACCTGACTCCTGTATAGCATGTGACCTTCCCTGTGTGTATTTGAGCAGTCTTTTCACTCACTACTCTTGTCAGAACGTTGATCAATATTTCTTTGTGCAGAGCACCTTGTATGCCATTGAGTATTGTTTCTCTACTACTGGATTGTCCGACTTTGATTCTTGCCATTGCCCTTTTTGTATTGTTTTTGTCTTTCTGGATTGACCCTTGATGACCATTGGCTTTGTTCATTGACTTTTTGCTCATCATTTTTGTACCTCTGCTCATCTGTCATACTGGTTCTGACCTCTGCCTGCCTAGTCGACACTGTTTTTGGATTTTGTATTGTGGCTTGGCAATTCTTGTGTTTTTTGGTTTTGACTTGGACTTCATTAAAGGCATACATTTTTTTTGGATTTCCCTCTCTTGCGTGTGGTTCCTGAAGGCACCGTCACACTGATCTGTGAAATGAAAATTAACCATTCAAAAAAATTAAAATGTCGTGCCCTGAAATGTTTTGCATTTGTGACTGCTTTTCATTTCCCAGACCTGGTCCTCAAAGCCACTGTGATGAAACTGTCAAAAAATAATGCTGTAAGCAGCAATGAAGGGTCTGAGCACCACAGGGCCCCCAGGTGATTAACCATTAGCGCTTTTCCACTGCATGGCACTGGCTCTACTCAACTCTCCTCAACTCAATGTTGGTGCCATGTACTCCTATTCCACACAGAATTATACCAGCTTAATAGTCGAGGAGATCGACAGTGGAAAGTGTCTTCTCATCATCTTCGATGTGCTACAAAACACACCATAACCTCACGCAACACAAACGCATCAGCGATGGAATAGGCAAAAGGTTGAGCGTTCCTAGTTCTCAGGAAGCGCATTAGGTAGCTATTTATTTGGCTGGAGCGTGTTCGTACTGTATGCTGGCCCAGTCTGCATTTCCTGCTGGTGCTAAACTCGCTTGCATTTGGCTGCTAATTGTTGGTGAGCAGCAGTGCATTTCATAACTAGGCATTCGCTACTCACCAGAGGTGGAAAGTCCAGGTTCAGAAAGTAAAAATCCTCCCCAGAACTTTACTCCAACCACCTGGATTTACTTCTGACAGGAAATGGAGCTAATATGAATGATCAGCTCATTCTGTGGGAGGGAGAAAAACCTGGCTGGATTTTTACTTTCTGACCCCTGGATTCTCCACCTCTGCGACTCACTTTATTGATTGGGTCATAAAAATATAATTGTCTTGTCCTTACAGTTTCAATCTGGTTATGCATTCCCACAATGTTTATTTCATGCTAAATTAGCAAATTGTAAATTGTGAATAAAATCAAAATGCAATGACTTTCAAACCACATCAGCCAGTATTTTATCCACAATAGATCAGAGATAACAAAGCAAATGTTGAAACCGAGAAATTTTACAATTTTATCCACAAAATGAGCTCATGTCAAATTTGATGGCTGCAACAGGACTCAAAAAAGTTGGGACAGGGGCCTGTTTACCAAGGCGAGGCATCCCCTCTTCTTTTTAAGTCAGAGTGGAGGCGTCTGGGCATTGAGGAGACAAGTTTTTTGAGTTTAGCCATTGGAATTTGATCCCACCTTTGTTCAATACAGGCTTCCAGCTGCTGGAGAGTTTTGGGTCACCTTTGACGGACTTTTCATGTAATTATGCGCCAAATGTTCTCAAAAGGTGAATGATCAGGACTGCAGGCAGGCCAGTTCAGCACACGGACTCTTCTACTATGAATCCATGCTGTTGTAATAGCTGCAGTATGTGGTTTTGAATTGTCTGCTGAAATACACAAGGCCTTCCCTGGAATAGATGTCATCTAGAGGGGAGCATATGTTGTTCTGAAACCTTTATATACCTTTCAGCATTCCTGGTGCTTTTTAAAACATGCAAGTTTCCTGCACCATATACACTAATGCATCCCAGCACCATCAGAGACGGTGTTTTTGAACTTAACGCTGATAACAGGAGGGGTGGTCTTTCTCCTCTTCAGCCCAGAGGACACGACGCCCATGATTTCCAAAAAGAATGTCAAATTTGGACTCGTCTGTAATATGGCCGGTAAGAATTCATTGCATCTTTCATTTTACAAAAGGTTATTCCATTCATAAACCAGTAAAATTAATCTGTGCCTTTGAGTTGGGTTCTGAGCAGCTCTGAAGGATCTGCAAATACTGATGGGTGGAGGAGCTCAGAGGCTGTAAGTGATAAATGGCTGATAAGCTCGGTCCAGAGCCATGCCAGATAGCAATAAAACTTTTGTGGACTTCCCCCCCAGGATGCTCGCTCAGCCTGCATGTGGAAGGTGTCGATGGTCTTTCTGTTACTCTGTACAGGGGGGTAGTTGCACAGCTCTGGCTGAAACAATGCCCCTGTCCTCAGTCTTAAGTTAAAGTTATATTAATCTTTTTAAAATAATCTAAACTTCTGGGAACTTCACAATATGCTCATATGTTCAATATCCTGCTTAGGGAGGGGATTAGGCCCCCCGAACCTAGGCAGGAACAGGTGGCGGCGGGACTGCAAAGTTCCAAGGGCACGTAAAAGATGGACTATAGTGCAGGGGAGTAAACTGAAGGCCTCCATGTTCTGTGAAGTATAAAATCGACATACTGTCATGTTACCGACTAGTCGGAGTGTTGTCACATGCAAGTGTGTGGGCATCATGTGGTACATGGGTGACAGCCCACACCTAAGCAGATGGATGCGAAGTACGACCTCCGTGAACAGACAAGGCTGGTGAAAATGGTCAAACTTCCTACACTCATATCTAAGTGGGGTAGAGATCAGACCGTCTGTTCCCACCTGGGTGGCTGGTAACCACTACGGGATTCGGGGATCACTATTGACTGGGTCACCGACCGGTCGGGTCGCGTATGGCAGCAAGACCCTTAAAGTTGATCGCCATGCTGGGCTCAATGTACAGTCAGCCCACCACAAACCAAGAGCGAATGCCTTAGTTGGTGGTGCTTCTGTGATCGGTGAGCTTTGAAAAGAAGACACCGGGAAGCAGAAGGCAGATTTCTGAACCTGGGGGCGTCTGTGGGATGGGATCTAGCCTGCGCCCTGGGAGGGGAGGTTCGAAGGATAAAAATAATGAATAATAATAATAATTTTATTTAGCGCTTTTCTGGACACTTAAAGACGCTTCACAATGGATAAATTATTCATTCACTCACACATTCACGCTCTGATGGTGGTAAACTACGTTTTTGTAGCCACAGTTGCCCTGGGACAGACTGACGGAGGTGTGGCTGCCAGGATGCGCCTACGGCCCCTCCGACCACCACCAAACATTCACAGAGAAACATGCAAACATTGTTTGCTGTGAGGCAGTGCTAACCACTCTACCACCGTGTCGTCCATATATGACTACTAATCCTTTTATTCCTTCTAGCCATGTTACGACCGGTACTAAGGGGGCGATTCCTTACCATTCCAGACTAGCTAGCTGATGTTTATAGGTAGTGATGGGTTTTAAGTTGGATTGCAAATTACGGTCTATCCATAAAGGGTTTATGTAGTAGGATTATGTAGGATTATTTAAACTAGGAACTTGGGGGGCAGGGAGGTTAGTGAGTGTTACACATAGGGAAATGCAGACTGCCCCGATGGAAGCTGACGGCGTTAAATACACTATTGATGTTATACTCTAAAAGCAACAAAGCACTCTGGGGGGCTTGAAGCAGCGGCGGCATTGGGAAATCAAGGGGGAAGAGCATGAGTAATAAACTGAAATGTTTTTATTTAAATGCAAGAAGCATAAAAAATCAATTTCCAGAGCTTGAGGCCGTTATGATTAGTGAGGGCTATGACATAGTTGGGATTACAGAGACATGGCTTAATGAAGAGGATGGAGATGAATATAATATAGAAGGTTATAAGCTCTTCAGGAAGGATAGATGTAATAGGCGAGGAGGGGGCGTAGCAATCTAATAAATCGAAAGCAGGAAATTCCCAAAATTGAACCTTGACCTGTGAAGATATCTGGGTCAGGCCCATTGGCAAACACGAGACGGGTTTAAACATAGGAGTATGCTATCGACCACCAGTTTTGGACAGTACAGTCAATGAAATGCTTTTTAAGAGGATTACGCAAGCTTGTAGGGTGGGAGGGACTTAAATTATCCTGGTATTGATTGGGAAATAGTGAAAGGACTGGGTAGGGGGGAGGAAGAATTTCTAGATGTTGTGAATGATACTTTTTTGGTGCAGCATGTTAATAAACCAACAAGAGAGAAGGCAATCTTAGACTTAGTGCTCTGTAATGACCCAGATAGAATTAGCCATGTTGAGGTACTGTAGCCACTTGGGACAAGTGATCACGCTGCTGTTAATTTTGATGTTTCATGGGAAGTTAAAAAGGTGTATTCAAAAAAAATAATTCAATTTTAGGCGCGCCAACTTTGACAGGATGCCCTCATATCTAAGTGAAATAAAATGGGAGACACTCCTGGACTGTGAGTCCGTAAATGAGATGTGGGTAAGATTTAAGCGGGTTTTACTTGAGTCACTATGCAAATTCATTCCAAAGGTGTCCAAAAGTAAGCTGAAAAAGCAGAATCCTCAGTGGATGACCAAAAGTATTTGCAGGATTTTGAGGGATGAGAGGAATCTTTATAAGACGTACATAAAGGATAACGATGAGAACACTAAGGCTGAATACTGTAAAATGCGGGCTGTGGTCAAAAAAAGAGGTGATGAATGCTAGAAGACTGTATGAAAGACAAATTGCAGAGGGGGCAAAAACTAACCCCCTCTAAAAACTAACTAAAAAAGTGCAAAAAGAATAAAAATGTATCGCTGCTATATGATAACAAGGATATTGCTGTAAGAGGGAAGCCAGGAGATAATATGGACATGCGACCAAAAGGGCCTATTGCCCTCTGTTCCTAACATAGTGGGGTAATAAAGGCATAAGAACCTATACTTCCTCCACAGCTGGCATCGTCTCCAGTCAGGCATGGCTGGGAACAGTGGGATCATAAAGCTATCATGGTCCAGACACCCTCTACAGCTGCACAGCCCCAGTTCTACCACTGAGATAAGGGGGCCTGGAACTGGACACTTCAGCATGGGTGATTGAGCGCATCAAAGATGGGGAAGGGAGCGCATGGCTTGGTTGCTGCAAGGAATTTCTCTCACAGCAGGGTGTGACCTGTGCTCTCTGCCCTATTAGTGCCATAGTGACCTCTTCTGGACACACTGTCACCGCACCTTTTCATTTTATAACTGTCACTGTTCTGATTTAAGAGTTTCAATTTACACAAAACCCACTGTGACACTGTTTTAATTGCCCTCATATCATCACTGAATTACTGTATTATACCTGGGGTAATAGTGATGTGAATCTCATGGGGAATGGGTCTGTTGGGAAGGAAATTCATAAAAGTTACATCATTATAATTCTCAATGTAATCGTGTTTGGTATGCATCTCTTCAGCAAATTCAAGGAGTTGAATGAGTTGTATTTCATATCCACTATATTTCAAGAAAACATAGTTTCTGTTCCACAGCAATGATTTGTCCTTAACCAGAGGGATCTCTTGAGGTATTTACACTCATCTCTCCCCCTTTTGCGGAAGTGCTTTGCGACCCCTCCCTGAGGTCAGTCTCTAAGGGTCCTGGCACTGATCTAAGAACTTTTATTATCTCCTTTGAATAATAAATGTTTACTTATTTCCTCCGGAGGGGGGAGTCTAAATTCCGATTTGGGCCATCTGTGCGGCCTGATCAAAGGCGCCACCAACCTTAAATCTGAGAGAGACGACCTAGTCTGGGAAGCTCGTATCCGACTTCCCATACTTTGGTCCGTGCGTATTTCTAGTTTAACGGTTTCATAATTCAGACTCTTTCACGACCATTTGTATGTAGCCTTTTCGCCAGGTATGACTTTTCTCTCATTTTCTAAACTGTGTGTGACTCGTAATTGGATAATGTTGATTTGCTCGATTGAAGCTCTTGCCTACCCGGTGAATAAACTATTGTTATTTCTTTAAACTTGAGTGGTCTGAGTGGCTCTTAACTCTTGTACCCTCTTTCTAGCTACGTCACGCCGGAGACTTAAGGGGGGTATGCTCAACCAAGGACTGACTGATCAGCGGCTTTGGGATGAGAATCGGTTTTAATCAAGTTAGATAGGCAGCCAGGATCTACCAACATAAGGATTCGTATTTGCCCGCTTCGGGATTTTTAGCCTGAAAGAAACCCATAAGACGAAACGTCGGTTATCTGTTGAAAATTCATATAAACAGAGCCCATGGACGGATTTAATCTGGGTTCGCTGTAATTCAAGCCAAAAGATGCTGTTGCAGTGATGGCTGATTTCTAATCCCCTGGTATTACCGACAAACCTAAGCTGCAGGAATAATACTAAAAACCCGGGGGTATATATTTTAGTGACGCAGGCTTGCATTTATGAGTCCGGGGATAATCTCCCCGAAATCCACGCAGGTGTTCCCGAAATGATCAATTCTAATTCTAATTTGGAGTCAGATATTTAACGAGGATATAACTAAATTTTGTATTCTAAATTTATTATGGAGTCAGATTTGAAGCGAGAGTAACATTGTAATCGTTATGCTTAGTTTGCTTAAATCACTGATAAATCTGACGTTTTCAGTTGCTGCATGTGTCCCAATGTGCACCTGGGATTATTCGCAGCACGACATTAAGTTAGATGATTCCGTGATTTCGGCATAGCCCGTTTTCGAACGGAGAACTATTGAGAACACCTCAGGTAAGTCTCAAACTGGGTCCAAGGCGGGACACAGGCATAAAAGATTTAATTGACACGTTCCATTGCCTCATAACAGCTGGATTCTACACGCCTAAACCTTCGCCCCTGGCTCCTCCGTCGTTGGTCGAGCTGTGTGGGTTTTACAGTTGGTGACCCCGACGTGATTCCTCCGCATTCTACAGTACATCTACAGTGGTGACTCCAATGCGTTCTACAGTGGTAAGCCCGAGCTGATTTTCTGCTGTGCAACGTGGTGACATCATCATTCTACGCGATCCTGGCCTTGTGAGGTACTTCAGACGTGTCTTCCAGCCCGCGAGTTTTGAGTCTACCGTCTGCATACGGCTGCCTTGGTGAGTACCGTGGTGTTTTCTACTTACTAGTGTTGAGGGAAAGTATCTCTACATCCCATCTAGACACATTCTTAGAACGGGTCGAGGTACCCGGTGCTAGACCGGAGACCGTAGAAATCCGGTGGGATAAGATTAGTGGGAAAACATGGATAGCGAGGAGCAGCAAAGGTGGATCAAAAAGTGATGGACAGCTTTGGCATATATTATAAGGAATTGTTGATTCGAATTCACAATATTGGCGTATCGCTTTCGTGGAGTAATGAGCAGCTTCTCCACTGGTATGAAACGGAGGGACAAAAGTTGTTAGAAAAGCGCCCATTCCGTAAATTGCCGGCGTTAATGGTGTATTTGTTGCGTCGGAACGATAAGAGTTCACTCGCTGCTAATGAGCAGGTCTTAACTAATACTCGTGAGTTGGAAAAGTCGCGATCGGATGAACTACGGCGATTGCAGACTGAAGTAGAGGCATTCACTTATGATAAGCAGAACTGGGCCAGCCAGCATGCTGCTTTTCAGAAGTGAATTACCGAGCTCGAGCAGGAGCTCACTAGAAATCAGGAGTATGTGCGGGCCTTAGAAGATTGTTGCAGTAAAGTTGGGCTTCCCGTGGCGGCTATCCGACAAGTGGGATTCGTTGACACTAGTGGCGTAGCATCGGACGAGAGTGATGAGGCCGTTTGTAATTCGTCTAATAGAAAACCATCCTCGGCCGGAGGGGCTCTGACGACTCCGAGTGAGTCGACAGAGCCTCCCCTGGCTACTGGGACAAGGTCGTATTACCGCCCTATTGAGCCGCGTAAGCCCTGGCAGCGTAGTCCAGTGGCAACGCGCCAGCGAACCGGTACAGCAATTCGTGACTCTTTTAAAGTCGCTGTTTTAAAAACGGTTACCAATGCCGATGGCGAAGTCACTGTCATTAGTCGTCCTCTTACATGTGAGGAGTGTGTGAGACACAAAGAGGTAATTGGGCTGATGCCACGGCGGGGTCCATTCCAGCCTTATTGGGATAATTTGATGTTGCAGGCGTCCGTTTTCAATTTAGAGTTACGGGACGTGTGGCAGATTGCCCTGCTCACGATTCCCGAGGAGTTAAGATGTCAATTGTCGGACGTGTTAAGAACGTGGACGATCATAATTATCTATAGGGGTGCGAGGCCTCCCTTGCTGTTGGAAGCATTATCACTAGTGTTAATCGTATTAAAATAAGGGCTAATCTTGGAGGCCGATTAGTTAATGTTTTGATCGATACTGGTGCTTCTTGCTCCTGTACAGACGTTCCTTTACCGTTGACTAATAAGACCATACAAATTCAAGGAATAGGCGAGACTGTCATGTTGGCTACTCGCACCCGGCCTGTCCGGCTAGATCTGGGGGTTGCGGTGCTTGAGGAGCCCTTATGGTTTCTGCCGAGTAATAGAGAGGGTACTGTTTTGGGAATGGACATTATGGGGAAATATGGCTTTGTTATTCATTGTTTTGAGAAGCAAATAGCATTCAAAAGGAAAAGGGCCACATAACTGTGCCCTCCTGGAAACCGCCTTATGTCCATTTCCGCAACAGATCCCCTCCAGCAGTTTCTTATCGCATATTTTAGCTGACGTTGAGCTGTGGTGTAGTTCTTGGGTAGTCTGCGCGTCAGTAAACTAGGGTAGGGCAGGCCGCACAAACCTGCGTCAGCCTGGTCCACCTAGGGGGCCATTGGAATTCCTTCAGTTAGATTTCATTGGTCCACTTCCCAGTGCGAGAGGGGGGTGTCGCTATTGCCTTGTGATTGTCGATACATTTTCCAAGTGGGTTGAAGTGATATCCACATGCAGCAACCCCGCAACTACAGTCGCACGGGTACTGGCGAACCGAATAGTTCAGCTATGGAGGGTGCCAGTGCTAATTAAATCTAACCAAGGGTCCCATTACACCGGCCAAATAACACAACAACTTTATAAAATGCTTTGGATCTAGCAGTCATTTCATGTGCCCTACAGGTCTCAAAGTTCGGGGATGGTAGAACGGGTTAATCGCACCATCAAGGAGGAGATAGCCAAGCAAATTGCACAACATCAAAACAAATGGATAGAGGCGCTGCCCACAGTCCTGGCTATTCTGCGGGCAACCCCTTCCCGAACTACAGCCCTTAGTCCATATGAATTGATTGCAGGGGGGATCTTGAAGCTGACGATTGATCCAGAGGTCTCTCCTCCAGATCTGGGACCTCTGATGATAGTAAAACAACAAGGGGTATTGGAGCAGCTCCAGGAGCAGCTCATAGTATTTCATGCATAGGCAGCACTAAGACAACAACAGGCCGACCTGTGCAATGATGCTCAATTTAAACCCACCTCCGAAATTAAGTTTGCAGACGGCAATATGGTCATGGTATGGGTCTTCGTAAACCAAGATGCTTTCGCTCCTCTGTGGCGCGGGCTTATGAGGTCAAGGCTGTTTGCCACAGCTGCATAACCATTACCATCCGAGGAAAAGCTTAGGAGGTACCATATGAGCCAATGCAAACTATTCCGAGGGGTGGGGGGGACAACTAAACTTGTGCTTCTTCTTGTGTATCAAGGGTATCAGTAGTCTTGTACACCTGCTGTAGCTGCCGTTTGCGACACCGGAGAGGCGAAGCACCCCAGTGAACGGTCTTTCATCGCCATGGGCTGGTTGTGGATAACGTCTTGCGTGTCCTGTATGCCCATCCCAACTGGCAGACTAACACCACACCAGCCCCACAGACGACTTTCTCATCATATTTTTGTCTAACTCATTCCATCTACTGACATTTTTTACACCATAAAGCTCTAAATGGTGCCAGTAAATTTCCAGTTAAAGTGATGTGTACACTCCTAACATCTCTGCATGGCTATAGCCACAGCTTGATGACTAACCTCTGACCGTTCACGCAAATTTATCAGTGCAATTTCAAATCATATTCTTCAACTCAATTTCATTCCCCAATTCAGCGAAAATCTTAACCTCCATTCCTCAACCAATATGGGTTGAAATCAGAAGGCCACTGATTTCTAACAACCCCACAATAACCCTTTTCTGGTCATACAGGCGACTTGGGCGTTTCTCTCCCTCTGCCATCCAGCATCCAATCAGATCCGTTCCATCGAGCGTAGATTAGTCTGCAAAACATTGGTTACTGGATCTTTTACTCATGCCAGAAGGAGTATTTCTAGGTGTAGGTGTATATATGTATATATTTGTAATTACCTGTCCTTTCCTTCTTTTGCTTTCTTTCTTAAAGCAGACACTGCAGTCTCTAGGCTCATGAGTTTTATAAGATTCTTGTCGTGAACTTTTGATGCTGCTGTGTTCTCTCTCTCTGTTTGTTTCAGACGCTGAACCATCTTGGGAGTGGCAGTCCGAGCAAGGACAACAACTTTGGCCACCCAGAGCAGTGGGACACCGGACCGGATTGGCGCTGACATCTGCTGAGCATCGGGACCGTGAAATCTTCGCTGAGTCGGGCTGACTCTGACACCGTGGGACAACAATATCACAGTTCACCACTGCCGAATCACAGATCGCGGAAGGCATTATTGCTCCAGTAAAATCGGAGGATAGATGGAGAATTTTCCCCCACTATGGCATAATTAGCAGGGTTTTTCGCTCCACCCTGTGATATCGGAGTGGACTCTGTGGACCATTTACATTTTCCATATGACTGTCTTTTACAAATACCCCAGAATAACTCTGTAAGGACTTTTAATTGCTGGTACCAGCCAATACTTCATCTGTCAAACTTCCTGGCCAACTCTGTATCGCTAAGCTGATGTCTTTATGACCCCTCGGAAGTATGATCTGAGCTGTCTCCCTGGGTCCATGGCAGTGGTCCCATTGGTCCGACCTCCCATTAGTTCCCTTGCGCGATGAATAAACACACATGCCCGCCCCCCCCCATGTGTGTGTGTGTGTGTGATGTGCGTTTCTGAGAGCTCTCTCTCTCTCTCTTTGGTCGATTTTGTCGGAGTAACGGGAGGTGGGACCAGTGGGAGGTGGGACCAATGGGTCATTTTGTCGGAGGAACGGGAGGTCGGACCAATGGCTCGTCGGACCAATGGGCAGTTTCCGTCCCCCTTGGGGTCAGAGGGGGAAATGTAAGAGGGAAGCCAGGAGATAATATGGACATGCGACCAAAAGGGCCTATTGCCCTCTGTTCCTAACATAGTGGGGTAATAAATGCATAAGAACCTATACTTCCTCCACAGCTGGCATCGTCTCCAGTCAGGCATGGCTGGGAACAGTGGGATCGTAAAGCCATCTGGGTCCAGACACCCTCTACAGCTGCACAGCCCCAATTCTACCACTGAGATAAGGGGGCCTGGAACTGGACACTTCAGCATGGGTGATTGAGCGCATCAAAGATGGGGAAGGGAGCGCATGGCTTGGTTGCTGCAAGGAATTTCTCTCACAGCAGGGTGTGACCTGTGCTCTCTGCCCTATTAGTGCCATAGTGACCTCTTCTGGACACACTGTCACCGCACCTTTTCATTTTATCACTGTAACTGTTCTGATTTAAGAGTTTCAATTTACACAAAACCCACTGTTACACTGTTTTAATTGCCTTCATGTCATCACTGAATTACTGTATTATACCTGGGGTAATAGTGATGTGAATCTCATGGGGAATGGGTCTGTTGGGAAGGAAATTCATCTCCTTTGAATAATAAATGTTTACTTATTTCCTCCGGAGGGGGGAGTCTAAATTCCAATTTGGGCCATCTGTGCGGCCTGATCAAAGGCGCCGCCAACCTTAAATCTGAGAGAGACAACCTAGTCTCTCTCTCTTTTTTTTTTTTATTAAAGTGCTTCTGTAAAGCACTCTGTGCACTCGTGCTGTGAAGAGCGCTATATAAATAAAGTTTACTTACTTCCTTACTTACTAGTCTGGGAAGCTCGTATCCGACTTCCCATACTTTGGTCCGTGCATATTTCTAGTTTAACGGTTTCATAATTCGGACTCTTGCACGACCAATTGTATGTAGCCTTTTCGCCAGGTATGACTTTTCTCTCATTTTCTAAACTGTGTGTGACTCGTTATAGGGTAATGTTGATTTGCTCGATTTAAGCTCTTGCCTACCTGGTGAATAAACTATTGTTATTTCTTTAAACTTGAGTGGTCTGAGTGGCTCTTAACTCTTGTACCTTCTATCTAGCTACATCACGCCGGAGACTTAAGGGGGGTATGCCCAACCATGGACTGACTGATCAGCGGCTTTGAGATGAGAATCGGTTTAAATCAAGTTAGATAGGCAGCCAGGATCTACCAACATAAGGATTCGTATTTGCCGGCTCCGGGATTTTTAGTCTGAAAGAAACCCATAAGAGGAAACGTCGGTTACCTGTTGAAAATTCATATAAACGGAGCCCATGGGCGGATTGAATCTGGGTTCGCTGTAATTCAAGCCAAAAGATGCTGTTGCAGTGATGGCTGACTTCTAATCTGCTGGTATTACCGACGAACCTAAGCTGCGAGAATAATACTAAAAACCCGGGGGTATATATTTTAGTGACGCAGGCTTGCATTTATGAGTCCGGGATAATCTCCCCGAAATCCACGCAGGTGTTCCCTAAATTATCAATTCTAATTCTAATTTGGAGTCAGATATTTAACGAGGATATAACAAAATTTTGTATTCTAAATTTATTATGGAGTCAGATTTGAAGCGAGAGTAACATTGTAATCGTTATGCTTAGTTTGCTTAAATCACTGATAAATCTGACGTTTTCAGTTGCTGCATGTGTCCCAATGTGCACCTGGGATTATTCGCTGCACGACATTAAGTTAGATGATTCCGTGATTTTGAACGGAGAACTATTGAGAACACCTCAGGTTAGTCTCAAACTGGGTCCAAGGCGGGACACAGGCATAAAAAATTTAATTGACACATTCCATTGCCTCATAACAGCTGGATTCTACAGGCATAAACCTTCGCCCCTGGCTCCTCCGTCGTTGGTCGAGCTGTGTGGGTTTTACATTGAGGATGCCTTAAACAGTTACTTTGTTGAGAATTTTACCTCAGAGTGGGTCTTTATTCGGCCAGAGTGCATGTTAAATGCTCAAGATTATTTAGCGGAAATTGAGGTTAGGGATAACGAAGTATTAGACAATTTGCATAAACTAAAGGCAGATAAGATGGCAGGTCCTGATGGCTTACATTCTAGAGTGCTCAGGGAAGTTGGTGAAATCATCTATAAGCCGCAATCCGCTATCTTCAGACGGTCTTTAGAAACTGGAGAAATACCAAATGATTGGAAACAGGGCAATATAATACCAATATATAAGAAAGGGGACCGTACTGAGCCAGGAAAGGAATACGCACGAAACATAGGTATTTGCGTCTTTGCATTGAATTTGAATGCAATCTGTCTTGCAAAAAATTTGTTTCGCGTCAGGTGTGAAAGCAGCTTAATTCATGTTAATTATATATATTTCTATTGCCTGAATATTCACAAATGTATTTTTAAACTCGTTAAAACGTATTGCTGGTGTTGTTTTGTTCTTTTGAGATACATGGTGACATACAAGATGCATTAATTGCTTAATTAGTTGCTCAGAGAGACGGATTAGAATTATATTGAACTGAGCAGTCCAAACGACTGTTCATGGCGGTTCTCGAAGTGATAAAATACCAGCGCTTCTAGTGTTAAATGGCCAGTAGATGGTGGTGTCAGGGGTTGCAGAAAGAAGTTAGAAGTCTATGAGAAAATGACCCTACTTTCTAACCTGATTTTTTATTTCAATAATGATGAAATAATGAAAACATTATTTTATGGTATTTATTGAAAATTTCAAGTCTTCTTCCATATATCATGATGTTCTTTTTTGTAAATTATGATCCCAAATTGACTAGAATAAAGGATAAAGCCACAGGGGCTTTAGGGGCGTGGTTATCCTTTGGTAATTGTCACAGTCGGTCAGATCCACCCGCAGATCCAGCCCTTGCTCCTCCCTGGATCTTCATTTCACGCTCTCGTCCTACTACCCCACTGTTCCCAGCCATGCCTGGCTGCAGACGAGGCCAGCTGTGGAGGAAGTATAGGTTTTCATGCCTTTATTACCTCATTATGTTAAGAACAGAGGGCAATAGGCACTTTTGGTCGCATGTCCATGTTATCTCCTGGCACTTTTGGTGGCATGTCCATGTTATCTCCTGGCTTTCCTCTTACATTTTCATCATATGGGAGGCTTGGGAGAGTTGGGCCACTTTTTATATTATACCATATCAAGCTCATTCTATTCACGGCATATAACCATTAATTGCACTTACAATACACACATCCAATAATACACTTCCTGTTTCAGCTGTTTCTGAATGCAAACATAGGTGTAGGAGGAGGAGACAAGTGTAAAAGTAATGTTTTTTTCCTCACTAGGAAGGAGAGTTGGGCCAGGGCCAGGGCCAGGGGAGACTTGGGCCAGAGCTGAGGAGAGTTGGGCCACATACAAGAGAGTTATGACAGACACACAAAAACCATCCAAGTTAGGAAAATATGAACAGTTTAATTCCAAATTCATGAATTTACAATGAACGTGAAATTAATCAATATTCTAATAGAAATCCACTAGCAAAAGTCAACACTGAACAGAAACTTTTTGCAACCCATTTTGTGTTAACTGTTTAAGAATTTTACAGAAAATCTGAAAAATTAAATTCCAGATAATAAATAAAGTGACTGTTTAAACATTGAATTTCACCAGATAATATCAGCATTGCTAAGAAACATATTCTATATTTTTCAATTGTCGCATTCTAATGTCAATGCAAACTATGAAAAACTTGACAACAAACTTTTGTAACTCAAGGTTATGTAGGCCTATCAAAATAAATTCTCATACAACCCCCCAGGAAAAGATAACCATGGCCCAACTCTCCCACCCACAAGTGTTCCAACTCTCCCAATGTCCACCATGTTTATTTTAGTGACAATTTTAGCAAAGAAACATATCACACAGATTTGGACAATACCTTGTTATGCTCCTATGTTTTCGTCTGTGTTGGTGTTCTCTTTTCTTGTCTGTGTGTCTGTTCTTGGAAGTGTTGCAGGACGTCCCATATGCAGATGACACCCTGATTGTTGGCGCTTCATTGGTGGTTGCAGTCTATAAGAGGGGCTGCTCTATTGAACGAGACGCGATGCTACACTGGGCCACGTAGCTCTCTCCCGGCCCTATCACGTTCTGACGCGCCGTGCCTTGTTTGCTACGCACCACCCCTTGGAGCGCACTCTTCATGGCTGTTTTGCAGAGTGGAAATTGAAGGCCTGGTTTTCCCCAGGCCACTTTGTTTTTTGCATTCGTTGTTTCTATGTTTGGCATAATAAATTCCATAATTGCGCTATTGTGCTTTGCCACCGTCTAGATTTTTTTAAAATTTTTTTTTTAATTTTTCTGTTCACGTCCCTTCCCCTAGACGGGGACGTAACAACCTTGATGGAGGAGGAATGTCACAGCTATCTTATGGAATAAACTAAGGACAGTATACTGTATAGAATTGAAGAGATATAAAAATGCTTACTGCGAATTCCAGTTTTTACTCTCGAGTCAAAAATGCACTTCTCTGCAAAAACATGGACAGACAGCCAAAATTTCTGCAGTCCCTTATGTCAATAAAAGATAATGCCTAGTACTCCCATTAGATGGCACCACCTGCCCAAAACAGATTCCAATTTCCATGAAATTAAGGGTGGCTCAACTCTCCCTGTGGCCCAACTCTCCCCAGCTTCCCCGAAACTGATCAAAATAAAATTAAAAAAGTGATAATTGGATATATGTGGCCCTACAGGTGCAATTGTCAAAACAGCAATATTTTATTTGAAGTTCTCCATGGAGGTGTTGGATTTTTCAGTTTCATTTTCCCTGAGAACATATCAACGACCAGTTGAAGTAATTGGAATATCTATTTTCAGAATGATGGGCAAATGGGATTGAGAATAAAAATAAACCAAAGTTGTTTTTCTGCACAGTTAAGTTTTTTCAGCCAAGTTTGCCCACTTGCAATATCATCACTATCTATTGGAACTTCTAATGGGTGATGTATTCTGAGCATTTGGATAGAAGTTAATAATCTGAATAAATACTTGTAGATTGCATAAAACAGATCATTTCAGGCATTTGAGAAGTGAAATTGTTGAACACAAGATATTACTGCAATTGGGAACGTTTCAAAAGTATAAATGTTTCAAAAATGAGTTACACTTTAGATGAAGTGTTGCTCATAAAAGCTTTATACAGCATTTATGATGCCTTCATAAATGGGATATAATGTCTTCATAAATCATGCGTAAGCAAATGTCATGCTTTGTAAACAGTAAGGTAACACATCCTTATTCACCATGTGATGCCAAATGTGACAATGACAATGTCACTTAGCTGACAAGGCCACCCTTTATAGTATTTAGCTGCTAGCTAAGTGACGTTGTCGGTTATATGAAATCTGGCATCACATGCTGAATATGGATGTGTTATCTTACCCTTTACGAAGCATAACATGTGCTTATGTATGATTTATGAAGGCATTATGTCTCGTTTATGAAGGCATTATACATGCTGTATAAAGCCTTTATGAGCAACACTTCATCTCAAGTGTGACCCAAAAATGTATTTCATGAAAATGAGCCAAAACCTCATCCCAATTTTCTTATATTTTGTCTATAAAAAAATAAAGTTTTATGTTGATACCTGGTGTTATTCATGGGGAAAATTATCCTGAATACTGACGAAAATGTGTTATTTCTCATTTTTGGACTTCAATATCTCAGCAACCATCAGACTCTAGGACCTGATATCATAGGGCAGTGCTATTCAACCTTATCCATAAATGGCCAGTGTGGATGGGAACGTTCATTCCAACCAAGCATCTACACACCTGACACCAGTCTTTGCTAAAGAGCTTGATTTGTAGAATCAGGTATGTAACTGCTTGGTTGGAATGAAAGCCTGCACCCACATTGGCCCATGCAGGATAATGTTGAATTGCCCTCTCATTTGGTGTCAAAGACATGGTTCATGTCAGACTATCTGCAAAATTGGAAGCTCTTACATTGAAAACTGAGTTTCTATGGACATTTAAAGACCCATCCAGATTTTGTGCAGTATATCGAGAAGTTAAGCCATTTAAATTTCTCAAAAAACAGAGTGCTGTGACATTAGCAAAGCATGTCCAAACTCTTGATTGATGTCCAAACCATATTGATTGACTTGTTTCTTATCCAATACCAGAGAGTTAAAATTTTCCACAGTAACTGAGAGACATTGATTGGACAAACAGAAGAGAATACAAACATCTGCAAATGAGCAAGTTAGGTCGTATTGTCTTTATGTTGCGCACGACTGCACAGCTGAAAATGACGCATTTTAAATGAAAAAAAAGACTCCCAAAGCCGGCCTGAAGTGTTCAGTTATATTTACGGGATTTAAATGAGGTACGGATATGGTCAATGGGAATTATTCCAAATGAAACAGGACTGGAGGGATCCTTCTACCCGATACAGTTGTGTCTCTGGAGGAGAGATTCAATTAACGCCTTTCTGCAGATGTAGATGCCTGCGGACATAGAGCAGCTCTTTTTATGGATGCAGTTGCACTACTCTATCACAAGATGGCACCCCTGGATCAGTTATTGAATATTCACAAGTTAACAGAGCTGGAAAAGATCTTGAATATTGACAAGTTCACTCCGATCCCTGTCTTTAAAGAGTTGCGTGAATTAAACTCCTCAGCTGAGCCTCATGTACAAAGTGCTCAATATCCTTGCCCATAGTATCTATCCAGCAGTTTAAAAAAATGATCTCATGTAATGGAAAAATTTGTTGTCCTCTGTAGCAACCTCTTCAGTCACGGTGACCAATGGTATTCCAAACATTAAAAAAAAAAAAATCATTCTATTTCAGTCATCAGATATTAAAAACGCGCAAGTTTCTATCATGGATTAACGAGTAGATATGTCGGTTGAAGAAGTAAGCTGCCTTTTTGAGCCTCGTACAAGCTCTCACAGAAATCCAATCACTTTAATGGTGATTCAGTGGTATCTGCGTGAAACCCCAGCTGCAGTTCACGCCAAAGTGAAATTCTCCTAGAAATTACCAGTTGGTCGACACGATTTTGACACGGTTCACAGTAGAAGCTTTCCTCACTAAGTGAAAGACATTGATTGGACCTTAAAAAACATATTAAAATACTTCCATAATAGGGTTACGTTGTATTCAGTAAACTTTATGCAGCTCAGACTGACGTGGTTGCATGGGAACAAAAAACCTCCAGAACTGAGCCTGGAGAGCTGAGCTTATTTGCGGGATGGAAATGTGATTCTGAGATGGAAAATAGCAGTTATTCTGAATGGAACAGACAGGAGGGCTGACAGCATTGATACTTTGAGGTGCAGCTCAATAATTCTTTTGAAAAGTGAGTAAAGCTGTATTTGTATGGTGTAGCTCTATCTTACTAACTAGCTAGCTATTTCTTATTTTTGGTTGACCACCGTGATCACAGAGCTAGTTTTTCACACTGGGTAACAAAAGAGTAGTTGATACTGCAGTGTGCTGGCATTTTTCTTAACTAGGTGATCAGTTTTAGACTCTGTACCACATTCAATGAAACAGATTGCCTTGCATTTTCGCTCCTTTAGAGTGTGAACAGCTATTACTGTGACCTGAGTTATACTTGTTCCATAGAGGGTATGAAAAACGTTGTTACAAGCTTGCGTTTCGCTGGGATCATCGGAATTGTAAACAGCAAGCTTTCCGTCTGAGTGAATGATCTGCCCGTAAAATAAGCAGTTCCTCTCATGAGTACCCTTATGAAAAAGAAGTTTATGCAAGTGTGATATTAGTATACTTCTTCTAAACTAAAAATAAGAGAGTATATTTTCAGTTTACTTTTGATGTACTTATCAGAGATCTACTTAGCAAAGAAATACTTAAGTATACTTAGCTTATACTGAAAACACAGAAAAGTCTAAGCATATTAGGCTTTTACGTGTACCTAAACGTTTGAGTATTATACTTTTCTTGAGTATATCTCAACGTATTTAAATATTCATGCCTAATGCTCAAGTATACTGGCTTGCAGTTTGGCTATTATCAAATGAATATTAATAATAAGAATATTTTTACCATACATATTGGCTTCTTTGAAGTATACTGCTCTATATTTTTACTCAGTTTTTACTGTCTCATTGACTTACATATTCCACATGTAGGTTTGCAGTAACAAGTCAGCTTTGGGGCAGCGTAGCAGAGTAAATAGCACATGGGTGGAGCTGAAATTGATTTTTATTAATCCACACAGAAACAGATAAACATTTGTCTGATCATATTTGACAACAAATTTGACAATTATTCCAGTATTGACAGTCTTGATACATACTCTTACAAAAAAAATCATACTTCAAGTTTAAGCAACACAAACTTAAAGTACCCATCTAGTTTACATCTAAGTTTTATTTTGTAATGCAAGTACACTGCACGTGAACTTTTTCGTATACTGTCACTTAACTAGTTTTACACCTCTAGCATAGTTTTTAATTTATGAAAGTATACATTTAAGTATACTGCAAGTAAACATACAGATATACTGCTAGTTTATTAGTTGTATACTTCTAGTAAACTTTTCAGTTCATGAAAGTATACTGTGAAGTATACTGCTAGTTTACTTAAAAATGAACTTTTAGTTCACAAGTTATATACTTCTAGCACACTTTCTGGTTTATAAAAGTATACTTTTCAGTATACTGCAAGTAAAGTTACAAATATACTGCTAGTTTATAAGTTATATAATTCTAGTAAACTTTTCAGTTCATGAAAGTATACTGTGAGGTATACTGCCAGTAAACTTTAAGATTAACTATTAGTTTACTAGTTATATACTTCTAGCACAATCTCTAATCTTGAAAAGTATGCTAGAGGTATCTACTAGTTCACTCACAGTATACTAAAAAGTTCACTTCTAGTGTACTTGCAGTATAGAATAAAACTTAGATGTAAGCTAGATGGGTACTTTCAGTTAACTTGGCTTAAACTTGAAGTATACTCAAAAATATACTTTTATAAACTTAAAAATGTTCCAATTTAGTCAGAAGAAGTATTAAATTTCTATAATTTCTCATACACTACAAGTACATGGTCTGTAGTATACTTGCTATACTTTTACTCAAGTGTACTTGATAAAATGAACTTCAAGTATACGACTTCTTGCTAAGGGTCACTGTGCTTGCTGATGTGGCTTTGTAGATAAATGGAGGAAACTCTGAACTTTATCGCGGAGAAAAGGCATGTTTTTGGTTTGGAGAGGGCACTGGTGACCATTGATGTCCAGCTGCGCCTATATACTGTATTATATATATTAAGAAACTCATGCTAGGTTTAACCAGAAAATCATCCATTCATATTGAACTTCATGAGTACAAAGTTGATTTGTGTTAAAAATATGATTATTTCATTAATTGAAAGTGCCCCATTTTCAAGGCTCTGGGAGTTTGGGGATCTTTTTTGGCTCATAAAAAGTGGATAATTTAATATTTCATGTTCAGATGAGGAGTACTTGTGGTCTAGGAGTTTATTATCCCAGAAATGTATTGTTTTAAATCCCAGCCATTTTTTTTTATGTTTGCAGCCCATTTTCATGAAAATAAACTGAAATACGATGTAATTCTTAATGCTATAAGTGTCTTCTCCGAGTTGAGTCTTTGTGAAGCTTAAATATTGAATTATAAAGCATCAATTTGGGTAACCCTTAAATAGCCAAATGCGGCTTCTGCGCAAAGGGGTTGCTGTTAACCTTGGGTAAGTGCAATTTTATATATTTTTAAAACTATAGGTAGCTGGCTAGCAGTTTTTTATTCTCAGTTTACTATAGCCATGGTGGTCACAGAGCTTGTTTGTCTCTTTGGTTAGTAAGAGTAACCAAGTAACAGTAATAGCTACTGAATGTTGGGGCATTTTTATGTTTTTTTTCCAGGTAGTGGAATGTGTGTTCTGCAAAAATATGAAGTATATTTCAGATATTACTGAGTTGGTAAGAAGTACTTGTTCCTGATAAGGTGTGGAAAGTGTTTATATGAGGTTGCGAGCTTGGATGTGGGACCTGCTGGCTTTTCATTGCAGGGTGAATGTTCTGACCTTTAAATAATCAGTTTCTTTAATGTGTACAGTGCTGAGAAAAAAGTATTTGGCCTCTTCCTGATTTCTTACTTTTTTGCACATTTTTCACACTTAAATGTTACAGATCATCAAACTAATTTTATTGTAAGACAAAGACAACCCAAATAAATACAAAATGCAGTTTTGAAATGATGATTTCATTAATTAAGGGAAAAAAGTTATCTAATCCCACCTGGCCTGGTCTGAAAAAGTAATTGCCCCCTAGACCTAATAACTGGTTGTGCCACCAGTTATTACCACCCTCTGCTACAACAACTGCAATCAAGTATTTGCGATAACTGGCAATGAGTCTTTCACATCGCTGTGGAGGAATTCCTGGCAGAATGTTTTAATTCAGCCACATTGGAGGATTTTTGAGCATGAACGGCCTGTTTAAGGTCATGCCACAGCATCTCAATCAAATTTAAGTCCAGACTTTGACTAGGCCACTCCAAAACCTTCAGTTTGTTTTTTGTAAGCCATTCAGAGGTGGACTTGCTCATGTGTGTCGGATCATTGTCCTGCTGCATAAACCAAGAGCACTTGAGGTTGAGGTCACCAACTGATGGTTGGACATTCTCCTTCAGGATTTTCCGGTAGAGCAGAATTCATAGTTCCATCAATTACGACAAGTCGTGCAGGTCTTGAAGCAGCAAAGCAGCCCCAAACCATCACACTGCCACCACCATGTTTGGCTTTTGGTACGATGTTCTTCTTATGAAATGATATGTTAGTTTTACGCCTGATGCAACGGGATGCACACCTTCCAAAAAGTTCAACTTTTGTCCCCTCAGTCCACAGAATATTTTCCAAAAAGTTGTGGGGATCATTAAGATGTATTTTGGCAAATGTGAGACGAGCCCTTGTGTTCTTTTTAGTCAGCAATAGTTTTCGCCTTGGAATCCTCACAGGGATGCCATTTTTGCCCAGTCTCTTTCTTATTGTAGAATCATGAATACTAACTTTAAATGAGGCAAGTGAGGCCTGCAGTTCTTTAGATGTTGTTCTGGTTCTTTTGTGACCTCCTGGATGAGTCTTCAATGCAGTTTTAGAGTAATTCTGGTAGGCCGATCACTCTTGGGAAGGTTCGCCACTGTTCCAAGTTTTCTCCAGTTGTGGATAATGGCTCTCACCATGATTCGCCGCAGTCCCAAAGCCTAAGAAATGGCTTTGCCACCCTTTCCAGATGGATAGATGTCAATTTCTTTGTTTCTCATCTGTTCTTGAATTTCTTTAGTACGCAGCATGGCATGTTGCTTTTTGAGATCTTTTAGCCTACTTCACTTTCTCAAACAGGTTCTATTTAAGTGATTTCTTGATTCAACAGGTCTGGCAGTAATCAGGCCTGCGTATGGCTAGTGAAATTGGACTCAAAAAATGTGGTTAATCACAGTTAATTCATGATATAACAGGGGGGGCAATTACTTTTTCACATTGGGCCAGGTCGGTTTAAATGAAATCATCATTTCAAAACTGCATTTTGTAGTTACTTAAGCTATCTTTGTTTAATATTAAAATTTGTTTGATGATCTGAAACATTTAAAAATTTTGTGAAAAATATTCAAAAAAGTAAGAAATCAGGAAGGGGGCAAATAATTTTTCACGACTGTGTATTTTGATTTGAGTTCATGTGACAAATATGCATATTAGCCTCAATAAATATTTAAAACCATATTAAGCTTGTTTCCAGTATCTATCACAGTGATACTTTGAGTATAGGCAAATAAATATGACCATTTTATGTAACTCTCCTTCATCCGTATCCACTCCATGGAGTTATTCTCCCTGCACTTCCACTGCAGAAAGAGTGGATCCCACCTCCTCCTCAGTGCAGTGAAATGCTCCAGGGATGATGGTTGCTCACAACCTGTTGCGTGCACACTTCTCCGGTGTGCAGAGAGCCTGGCTTTTACAGTGCCCCGCAGATTTTTCCGCGTGTGGGGAAAGAATCCTTTGTTTGTTAAAGCGTTGCCTTGTCCTTTAGTTGTGAACCGGACATCGGAGAAGTTTGAAATTTCAAGTGCGTAATTTCTAAATGAGATCATGTAAACTGTCATTGATTGTCATTTTTGTGTGACTAGAATGTTCTCTTTGTCTTCCTCCCTGTCTTCCATGGAACAAACAGGCTAGTGTAGGAGGGGAACATTTTCAATACTCTGATTATGCTGGTTGAGAAGCGCAAAATTCTTCATTATTTCATTATCGCGGCAATTAGTTTGTTTGCATAGCTTTAATGCCATAGTGGCCAGAGTAAGAAATAAAAAAGAGATGTATGTATTTCGTCTTGTAATTGGTACAGACATGCATACGCCTAATACTACAGCGGCATATCATGGGCCTGCTGATAAAACCTCGTATCTTCACATAATAAACTTCACAGGAAAATAAATAAAAAGAATATAAAAATAAAGAATATATAAACAGTGGCGGTTCTAGAGTGTTTTACTCCCCGGGCGTGACCCCCTTTGAGCGCCCCCCCACCCCCACCCCCCCGACAGGGAAAAAATGTAAAAAAAACATTACAACTGAAATTAACATCAAAATACTGTAGACTACAATATAACTCTTAAACAAAACATCCATAAAATGCAATTTTAAATAAACATGTCGTTACATGCTTAATGTCTGTCATTACATGCTATATTAACCTATCTTTCAGGGAGGAATAATTAGCTCCTTGGCTACTGCCTCGAATTCTATGCTTGGCGGTGACGGATACGAGAGGGGGAAGTGGAGCAGTAGTAACAGGGATTTTTTTTGGGTCTACCTCGATTGAGATGTACGCTTAATGCACTTGGGTTGACAGGCTGTAATCGTGTATTATACGCCGTAAAAAAAAAGAGATATGGTTCCGTAGGAGAATTTCCAATCCAGGGGTTTTAACATCCAGGACTTGCAGTGAAAATAGCAGAAGTGATTTCTAGACTTCGTAAGTAACTTTGTGGTTACTGTAGTACTTAAATCGGTACTTTTGTGCGAGGAAGGCAAATTCCCCTCGTGTTCTTATTCCAGTCTACTACTGTGTAACAGCACTGACAACTGTTATCTAATGTAAAATAACTTGTAAATAATTCTTATTTTTTATTTATTTATTAAAGTTGTAATTAATTACATAAAATTTGCTGGTGTGTTATTTTAGTTTCGGTACTCGTATCTTACAAACTGTTATGTGTCGTAACAAAAATTGAGGGCTTGTGCGGGATCTGAACTACTCTTAAAAAAAAAAAAAATTGTAAGCATAGTAATATATTGTTACAGTATATTTCATTGTCTACAAACACCAGTATTCGTCATGACTGAGTTTAAGCCTGATGTGTTTATGGATGCGCCCGATCAGGACGTTTTTGGCAAACGTTTAGTTATGACTGGTTAACTATGCTAAACTATGGTTGAACTATGCTAACTATGAGTAGTAGCACACGACAAATGTTTGTCATTAAAAATACCATATGACAGGGCTCAACGGGCTTACCTAATTACAGGGCTCAACGTTTACCCAAATGATAGAAATAAATAATAACTGAACTTTAACTAGTTTTGTTGCAAAGGCAAATCTTGTGCTGAAATTAGATCTCGTGTTCAGACCGAATTAGTGTTAAGTATAGTACGCATCAAAGCTAGAAGGCTAGCGAACGTAAGAGTTACACCACCAGTTCTACGTTAGCCCTTCATTAATGGCATGGATACCGTAATCATACAGAGGGAACATAGCTGCATACCTTTATCTTTTGAGCGTTTCTCCTCTTCCTCTTTTCTTCTTTTTCTAAATTGGGCCCCTGATGGCTTTGGCCTTTTTCTCTCCATCTTTCACTCGACAGAGACAGTCAATCTATTTCCCATGATCCCATCCCCCAACACTGTCACTCACGACCAGGAGTAAACCAATTCACCTTGGTGACCACATAATCGTCTGCCTACTTTATTAGCCATTTTACGCGCAATTAAAAAAACGTGCAGGAATTATAAACCTGTATTTATAATATTATGACTGACTTTAGCCAACTAATTGCATTACAGTATTGCTCTATACAGTAGATCCCCTTGGCATTGCGTTGCATTTGGAGACCCAGAGCAGAGGTGAACTGTCCCCCGCGCCCCCTCCCCTCCCCCTTCTCACACACACAGCTCCTGTGCACAGCACCCTCTGCAAACAAGGGCGCCTGCAGTCAGGGGGCGTCAATGTGCCAATTCGGCCACACTGTGATATGATAGACAGAACATTTTCGCCCGTGCCTAAAACCGCTACTGGCTTTTGTGGAAGGCACCTTCTCAGCAAGCAAGGGCGCCTACAGTTAGGGGGCACCAATGTGCTGATTGCAGCGATATGATACAATACGCTTGTGGCGCCCCCCACGAAATGGCGCCCCGGGCGGCTGCCCTGTTCGCCCGTGCCTAAAACTGCTACTGAATATATATATATATATATAAATTGATAAATATAATTTAAAATATAAATAAAATAAAATATGTTTAATTCTGCATGTAAGAATAGTCGGCATACGAGTTTTTGTTCGGAGATACGAGGTTTTATCAGCAGGCCCACGATATTCAAATTTAAACTCTGGTTTGCGCTTTCTATGGGCCACAACTGCATTTTCATGGTTAGTCAGAAAATCCTTTTCCCTTGTTTTCCTGATAGCCATAATCCATGAGCTTTGTACAGAGTCTGCCTCTCTTTTGGATTAGTCACACCTCTTTCATAAGGCCGCATTCTGAACTACTTTCTTTCATAAGAACTACAATCTGAAGTTAAGCGCTTTGGGCGTGATCGAAGGGAGTAGGGGAGAATATGCGTAACTCAAAAGCGCTTACCTCGAATCGCGTAAAAAAGGACTTGCGCGCTAATGGGAGAATAGACCCCTTGGTGAACATATGTGCCAAAACTGCTGCTAAGGAGTTCTCAATGTCACCTGAAGAATTGCTAATTGACATCTACCACTACTCTGAGAAAAGCTAAAAAAAAAAGAGAGGATCTGAGGGAGTTTCAGGACTTCTGTAACATAGCCCAGCAGAGAGTGCAAAAAATACTGTCCCACATGTTGGCTTTCCTTGGGGAAAGGTTTGGACCACATCCTGAACCAATGGCCAGCCTGTAGTTTTTATTTTGAGTCACACAGTGAAAATCAGAAGTCTAAGGATATTCAGAAGAGACTGGCAGACCCCACAATGAAGCTTTATCCTTGTTTTTTTTCACAATGTCACTCAGTGCTTTGACAAATTTAAATCTATTTTTTTTCTAAACAAGACACCTGTTCTTTTGCAAGCTAAATGGCTGTGTTGAAGAACTCCAGCATGACATTGCAAGTAGGTTTGTTGTGCCCAATATTGAGGGAGAATTTGCAAGAATTAGATGCAAGCAACCCAGAAATTCACTGTGCTGATGAAGATATTTTGTTTGATTCTTGAAAAGGAGGCATTTGCAAAGTGAGGAAACTCTCTCGACAAAACAGAACAGTTCTTCAAAGATGCGAGAGCATGTCATGTGAGAAGTTCTAAGAAAATGTTCTAAGAAAATGCAAGAAAAGTTCCCAATGAGAGACCAAATCTTGACTAATCTGTTAGTTGTCAATCCAGAGAACCAAGATTATGTGGCACCACAGCAGTTTCTGGCTTTGGCTGAGAGATTACCCAATGTGATTAAGGCAGATGTCAGAGAACAACTCCACTTGGAAGTCCTACATTATGTGTCAACTAACTTGGAAGCACTGGTCCCAAATTACAGAAATTTACCAGTTGATGAGTTTTGGGGCAAACTGTCAAAGGTCCGATCTGTAAGCTCAGGGCAGTTAAGATTTGTGGAGCTGTGCAAGTTGATGAAACTGCTGCTGGTGCCGCCAAACTCCAGTTGTGATGTGGAAAGAGCCTTATGCATGGTGAGGCACATCAAGACCGAGTTCAGGAGTCAGATATCACATCAGACACTTGTCAATCTTATGTCATGTAAGATAAACAAATTCATTGACACAGAGTGTCATGACATTGATATTTCAAGCGAACTGGTTAAATTTGCAAAGCAAGCAGCAAAGAAGTACAATGAAGGCAGCTTGCAGAAGGGTCCGTGTCTCTTTTGGTAATTGCATATAATGTATGAAAACGGATATGAAAAATAGAAAAACAACTGGATATTTTGTTTTAATATATAAACATTAAAATTGAAATACAGTTTGAGTTTATTTTTTATTGTCTGAAACGAGTGAGGAAAAGTCAAATAACATTTTGATTTTTAATTTTCATTTCTAAAAAGAAAATAGAATATAGCACAAGAAACAAATGTAAAAAACGGCCCGTTTATTTGTTTTGGACTACCGGAAGTTGTAATGACAAGAGCAGTGCTCATACGGACCAGAAGATGGTGACAGCGTGGCATATGACGCTGGCCTCGCCTGCTGCTTTACCATGGAAACCGCACAAGAAGAGAAGCCGACTCACGAAAGTGTCTTTCTACTAGCTAACGAACTGAGCTATCTTGACGCAGCTGTCGCACATAGCTAGCACGCCACTGAATTTAGCTACATAGCCAACTGGCTAGCGAGCTAGAAAGGCTACAGTTCGCTCACAGTGGAATACTCGCGAGCGAGCTATTTGGCTAGCTAGCTAGCAAGATAAAGAGACATCGATATCTACAAAATCTAAAACCAGTGAAGTTGGCACGTTGTGTAAATCGTAAATAAAAACAGAATACAATGATTTACAAATCCTTTTCAACCTATATTCAATTGAATACACTGCAAAGACAAGTTACTTAATGTTCGATCAGGTAAACTTTGTAATTTTTTGCAAATATTAGCTCATTTGGAATTAGATGCCTGCAACATGTTTCAAAAAAGCTGGCACAAGTGGCAGAAAAGACTGAGAGAGTTGAGGAATGCTAATCAAACACTTATTTGGAACATCCCACAGGTGAACGGGCTAATTGGGAACAGGTGGGTGCCATGATTGGGTATAAAAGCAGCTTCCCTGAAATGCTCAGTCATTCACAAACAAGGATGGGGCGAGGGTCACCACTTAGTGAACAAATGCGTGAGCTGATTGTCGAACAGTTTACAAACAACATTCCTCAACAAGCTATTGCAAGAAATTTAGGGATTTCATCATCTACGGTCCGTAATATTGTCAAAAGGTTCAGAGAATCTGGAGAAATCACTGCACGTAAGCGACACGGCCGAAAACCAACATTGAATGCCCGTGACCTTCGATCCCTCAGGCGGTACTGCATCAAAAACCGACATCAGTGTGTAAAGGACATCACCACATGGGCTCAGGAACACTTCAGAAAACCACTGTCAGTAACTACAGTTTGTCGCTACATCTGCAAGTGCAAGTTAAAACTCTACAATGCAAAGCGAAAGCCATTTATCAACAGCACCCAGAAACGCCACCGGCTTCGCTGGGCCCAAGCTCATCTAAGATGGACTGATGCAACGTGTAAAAGTGTTCTGTGGTCTGATGAGTCCACATTTCAAATTGTTTTTGGAAACTGTGGACATCGTGTCCTCCAGACTAAAGAGGAAAAGAACCATCCGGACTGTTATAGGCGCAAAGTTCAAAAGCCAGCATCTGTGATGGTATGGGGGTGTATTAGTGCCCAAGGCATGGGCAACCTACACATATGTGAAGGCACCATTAATGCTGAAAGGAACATACAGGTTTTGGAGCAACATATGTTGCTATCCAAGCAACGTCTTTTTCATGGACGCCCCTGCTTATTTCACCAAGACAATGCCAAGCCACATTCTGCAGGTGTTACAACAGCATGGCTCCGTAGTAAAAGAGTGCGGGTACTAGACTGGCCTGCCTGTAGTCCAGAACTGTCTTCCATTGAAAATGTGTGGCGCATTATGAAGCGTAAAATACAACAACGGAGACCCTAGACTGTTGAACAACTTAAGCTGTACATCAAGCAAGAATGGGAAACAGTTCCTACTGAAAAGCTTCAAAAATTGGTCTCCTCAGTTCCCAAACGTTCACTGAGTGTCGTTAAAAGGAAAGGCGATGTAACACCGGTAAAAAGACCCCTGTGCCAACTTTTTTGCAATGTGTTACTGCCTTTGAATTCTAAGTTAATGATTATTTGCAAAAAAAATATATAGTTTCTCAGTTTGAACATTAAACATCTTGTCTTTGCAGTGTATTCAGTTGAATATAAGTTGAAAAGGATTTGCAAATCATTGTATTCTGTTTTTATCTACGATTTACATAACTTTCCAATTTCACTGGTTTTGGGTTTTGTATAACAGAACACAGGCACGATGGCCAAACAAAAACTTGGCCCAAAGGGTTGCAAAAATCTTACAAATGCTTCACAGAGCAGATAAAGAAAAGAACAAAACGAGAAAAATAAATGGCCTCTAGAAACTCAAAGTAAGTAAATCAATGAACAAAAATAAAAGAACTCAGCAATGGCACAAGGCACATGCGAAAATACAAAACAGGAACTGTGAAAAGCACACAAGGTAAGGCTATGAATGAGAACCATAAACGGGCATGAAAACACTATGAAAATGAACTGGAACCATGCATGAAACCGAGGCGTGAAACGAGACTGTCTGCCAGCCAAATCCAACCTCTCCCCAGATATAGCAGAGAAAATCACGAGACAATGAAGAGCACCTGTTGAGCAACAGGGAGAGACGACATTGCATGATTACAAGGCACAAAGACGAGAGGGGAAAGACACCTGAGGCGTAACGAGACAACAAAAGCAGGTATTTTCTCATTAAGAAAATGAGCATGTTGCAGCATATAAGAACACAATGACAAACTAAGAACAGCAAAAGTGTTAAACTAAATAACAGTAAAGCACAGGTGAGAATATTAGGGACAGCAGGAAGCATGCGAGTTAAATCCCTATCTAAGTTGGGAATGGTTAGTATGTGCTTATCTAAAGGAAACCCCCCCCCCAAGACTGATTAGTAAACTGTGAGTAATAAATTAAAATATTTAATGAGCATGAAGACTTGGTAGGCCTGAATGAAGAAACATAAGGAAGAAGTCTGAAACCGTAAGCCGCTCCTGAATGTAGGGCGAGAAGTAAAACATGGAAACGCAGACACTGGAGCGGCGGATTGGCTGAGCAGACCGGGACCTAGCAAGAAACAAAACATGGAAGTAAAAGTAGTAAAGTAAAAACATGAACAATAAATATATGAATTATGAAAATAATGAATCCTGGCAAGAAACTGTTAACACCACATGAGTAATGAACATGAGAAAGTTAATCCAGGCACAAGAAACTGTTAAAACCCCAACCGCAGTGTCCTGGCAGACGGCACAGGACACTGGAAGCATTACAGTTCATGTCCGAACGTAATTTCCATACAGTAGCCCAAACTGTAAAAAGTTCCTACATTTTATGCACAGTCCTGTACTCCGCTATCAAAAAGTAAAGTTCTCTTGTCACCCATATCCTTTGGTGTGTGAGAGGTTTTTTTTTGGGGGGGGGGGTGCCCAAGGGTACCTCCCTGAAAGGAGTTTTTGCAACTTGGGATGTCTGCATTATACAATATCAAAAAAAAAAAAACATTAAGACTGAGTGAGAGCCTGGGCGGGCCAGGGAACAAACTAGGCGGGCCAAAGCTTCCCAAGCCCATTACTGGCTAAGTGCCTAATATAAACACACCCCACCTCCGCATGACTTCCCAGTGATCCTGATATCTCGGTCCATGCGAAGCAGGGAAAAGGTGTAATAGGTGATCCAGTTTTCCCCGGGGACGGTGCGCAACCCTCAGGCTAAGTGACCGGCAGACGCCAACACCACCAGCACAAAAAGCACGACCCAATACATGTTGCTGATCAGTAACACGGTTTAAGCACCAGAGTGGATTATAAGTTCTGCTGGCCAATAAATACCAGCAAGCAACTTGACAAACTTAAACATGAGGGACTTAAACAGACAAGCAATCCAAACAACTCGCACTACTGCCGGTCGCTGCATGCGCATGCGCCCTTTGTGTACATCCATGTAGTTGTCCAGAGTACAGTAACTGAGCACGAATAAAGCTGACGGTATCTTGGAGATTACAGTAATGCTTTCTTTTAGACAGGCCGCTTAGTCTTAAATTTGTTTCAGTTTGCGCTCACTGACGATATACATGTCTATGTATTTCATGAACAATACAGGCCAAAGGTTCGGGGTCACGCTCAGATTTTTTTTAAAAGTCACACATCAACTGTACTTTCCTTATTTTTTGGACATGAAATGACTTAATTGCATAAAATATAGGAGGCCAAAATGTTTTGGGTGGATTCCAAACCTCAGACCACATTTTAAAGCTGTGTCGACTGACTGATCACTGACCACAATGTTTTATAATTGAGTTCCAATGCCTTTGTGTTAACATTGTTCATATCCTCATGACATAAAATCATGTTTTGTAACAAGAAGGCATGCTGTATAAATGCTTTCCCCAAAACCAGAGGTCACATTGCACTTGGTGCACCATTAAAAATCTGAGGGTGGCCCCAAACTTTTTGCATGTTGAGTATTTCAGTACCACTAGCAGTAGGGATGTGTTTAACAGTGGACAAGCCAGCAGTACTTTGCTGGATAAGTCTCAAAAGCATGACTGGTGTACTAACCAATAGGGGTTAAATTGCTGGAGCCCAAATTTTTTGTGCCGCATGTCTTGTGATGTAAGGCATGGGGTTCCTCAGGGGTCTGTCCTAGGTCCACTGTTGTTCTCATTATATCTAGCACCACTAGGTCACATTTTGCGTTCCTACAGACTTGATTTTCATTGTTACACAGATGATTTGCAGTTATATATGCCGATTGTGGCAGGTAATGGTTCTGTTGCATTGAAACTTGAGTCCTGTCTGGCTGCTGTTACCGGCTGGTTGTCGGCAAACTTTCTGCTTCTTAACACTGCCAATACAGAAATGGTGGTTGTCGGCCCTGAATCATCTGTATGAGGACTTCACTCGGTCACTTGATGATTGTGCCATCCGTTGTAGAGACAGAGTTAAAAATCTGGGAGTTGTATTCAACCAAACTCTTTCTTTTGGTCTTCACCTAAGAAATATCACTCCTGTTCTTCAGGGATGCTGAGACTCTTATACATGCATTTGTTTCATTAAGGTTGGACTATTGTAATGTTCTTCTGTCGGGTCTGCCCAAGAAGAATTTGCGAGGGCTGCAGGTGGTGCAGAATGCTGTGGCTCGCCTTCTGACCAGGTCAAACAGATATGAACACATAACTCCAGTGCTCTCCTCTCTTCGCTGGTTGCCTGTTAACGCAAGGGCGGATTTTAAAGTGCTGCTGTTGACTTTTAAAATTGTAAATGGTTTGGCACCCTCTTACCTCATTGACCTGATGGATCCACATGTGCCTCCTCGGGCATTTCGTTCTCAGGGGACTGGCTTTTTGAGTGTCCCTAAGGTCCGTAAAAAGACTATTGGCATCAGCAAAGCCCGTGTCTCCGGAGTAGCAAAATATTATGCTGAGGCACATCCGGAGAGAAGAGGTGGTGCACGGAATAATCAGTAGAACAGCAAGAGAAGACAAGTCATTGTCGACCACATACAGTCCTTCACCTGCAGGGCCAGCCATTATGGCCGGAGAGGAGCACCAGGCCACGAGTATCTGCAGTGACCTGAATGTGCACAAGATGCATGAGCTCTTTGAGGATCAGAACCGCGCTCACACCAGCTACTCCCTGTATTATTCTGTGTTTTCCGAGGATTTCAATCTTGGCCTCTGCCACCCAGCTACGGATGCATGCTCTGATTGTGCCGGATTACAGATCCAAAGTTGACTGAAACTGAGAAGCAGATGGAATCTGCCTCATTCATTTTGCATCGTCGCAGAGCTTGTGTGTTTTATGACCTCTTAGGCAGGGTTACGGAAGACCATGTGACTGTCTGTTTTGATATGTTGCAAAACTTGATCCTTCCAAAAACACCAACAGGACAGGCCTATTACTCACATCAGCTGTATTACCTATTCAGCAAAAATCCCAGTGTTAATTCAACTCCAGTCGAGTTCACATATGACAAACTCATCCATCTTGGAATCAAATGAACTCTACTGTAGTTCAATTAACACTGGGATTTTTGCTGTGTATTTGGAGTTGTTAGACACCATGGAGAGAACAGTCACCAGACCAAAGACAACATCCATCTCTACGTGTGGCAGGAAAATGAAGGAAGCAAGGATAGCAATATGATTGCATCTGCACCAAGTGACTGCCTCAAGGTTCAACTTAAGGGCGAAATCTATCAATTCAGGGGACTTCAGCTGTTCAGCGACTCTTGTTTTGGGCAAAGCAAGAACTTTAACATGGTGTCCATGCTCAGGAGACTTTGACAGTTTTTTCCTAATTGCAGCATTGAGCACACCTTTCCAATAAGGGGGCACAGTTATCTCCCAGCTGTCCGAGTCTCTGGCAGGATTGAGCATAAGATCAGAAAACTCAACATAATTCTGCTACCACAAGAATACCATACCATCCTGCAGCAATTTGGCAATGTTTACATTTATGGCACACACTGGGAGGCGTTTGATTATAAATGGTCGTTCACAAAAGACTTTGTCAAGGCTCAGAGAAGCTTTGAAATCAGCAAAGCATGCATGCTTGACTTGAGTACCAACAAGGTTGGTTTCAAAACAGCGTACAATGGGAAGTACTGTTTCGACAGTGTGTTGAAACGAGGCAAGCGGTGGGCTGACCTGAAACCAGCCATACTTCCAAAGCAGACCACTGTGAAGGGTGCAAAGAAGTGTGATTTGCTAGTACTTCTGGGAGCAATAGGTGCGTCTCATTTGGTGAGGGCTTTTTATGATGATGCATTATCTGAGGTGAAAGAAAATACATGTCAGTGTTATGACGATCCAGAATAATGCATGCCAGAGTGACGTATGGGGTAAAATCGCACAAGTTTGACGGGGTAATTGACAAAATCTAGTTGGAGTGTGTTTACATTGTTCTTGATTTGAGATGACACTTTAATGAATGAATTCTGAATGTACTGTTATTGTGTTCTGTTTTGCCTCAAGACCATGTCCACTCTGTTGTTATGCTTTTAAAGGTTGCAATTTGATATTTGAACAATATGCCAATTCAAAATATGTTATTGTTAATTAATTTTTTAATGTAGCGGACAACGGTCCTACTTTTTACTGGTTCGACATTTTACTGGATGTATTGTTATCAATATTGATTATTTTAATTTAATTGATGGTTTTATCATGCTTGCATTTTAAATGGTCCTGAATTTGGGATATAACTAACTGGCAAGTTGTACGTATATTATTTTTTTAAAGTAATTTCTTTTATGATGCGGACAATCTTAAACTAGTGTTACGTTTGCCCGCAGGCAAAAGTGCGGTCTCCTCATAGTAGCTGGACCTATAAGGATGACCGGTTTGACACTAGAGACAACATGGTGAAAATGTTCCAAATGTTAGAATTTAAAAACAATTTGTTTTTGCTTCAAAGTTGTACAGATTTAATCAGGTCTCTATCCATTGGTCTTTTAGACATGGATGACAAGAAACAGTTAATTCAATAACTCACACTCTTCAAGCAGTCACCTATTACAGTCTCCAACAACTGTATTAACCCCTTTCTGCAGATGTAGACGCTCGTGTCTATAGACCTGCAAATTTAAGCACTTAGTTACAGTACTCGACCACGAGATGGCACCCCCGGATAAGCTATTGAATTTTCACTAGCAGGCAGAGCTGAAATGCGATTTAGAGTATGGAGAAATTCCCTCCAATCCCTGTTTTTCAGGAGTTGCATGAATTAAACTCCTCAGCTAAGCCTGATGTGCAAACTGGTCAATATCCTTGCCCATAGTATCGATCCAGAAGTTTAAAAAAATTATTACTTGCGACAGAAAAAAACTTAGCAACCATTTCAGCTACAGTGAGCCAACAGTATCCCAATTTGTGGTAAAACAAATACGTTGTGTGAAGCAAAAAATCAGACTTTGTATAAAATATGCATAGTTCCCTCCCATGGATTAACGCATATATTCCTCCATTGACATATTCAGCGCTCCCTTTTATCCACCCAAGTACTGGTGTCGATAGCCAGTCACTCAATGATATACTCAGATTCATCTGCCTAACTTTACGGTTATAGTTCACGCCCTCGTGAAGCTTCCCCGGTAACAATGTATTGATAGACTCATTTCTTATCCAGTTCCCAAGTGTTTAAACTTTCCTCAATAACTGAAATACATTGATCAGACAATAAGAATAGGATACAAAGCTAAGCGTTAAAAGTAAGGTCGGTTGTGTTCTTCGAATGTTGGCCACGGTTGCGCAGCTGAAAATGATGCAATATCAAAGAAACAAAGACCCCCGAAACCGGCCTGAAGTGTTCAGTTTCATTTACGAGATACATGTTGTATGGACGCGGTCAATGGGAATTATTCCGAATGAAACAGTACTGGAGGGTTCCTTCTACCCGATACATCTGTCTCTGGAGGAGGGCATCAATGAAGAAAACAGGTTATACTTCTAGTCTGTTTTCATTTTGCTCATTATAGCTTTTTGCTGTAGAATTTATACCGCGTTTAAAGACATCGAAGGCCGAGGTTTTCGTTTCTCCAAATGCATGCATCCCACGCAGGTTGGTAGATCCCTCGGTACGTTCATTACACCATTCTGTTGAATATGGAGGCATATGTCGTTTGATTTTTTCCTGAAAGTGAAATTTCTGCTCTGTTAAAATAAGGTATATTTCAGAATTCAGATATTACTGAGTTAGTGAGTTTTTACCCTTATAAGGTGTAAGGTTATGAGCTCGGATGTGAGAGCGGTTAGCAGCGTGAATGTTATGGCTGTTTAAACAGCACTTTATTTAATGCTTGGGGGACTTCCAAGTAAAATGGACAATATTGTTAACTTTATTATGGAGAAAAGGCATGTTTTGTGTTTGGAGAGGTTACTGGTGACCAATGATGTTCAACTGCACTGATATTGATAAATTCATGCTAAACTCAACCAGAAAATCATTAGTTCATGCTGAATTTCATGCCCCAAAAGTTAATTTGTGTTAAATATATGATTAATGTATGATTTGACAGTGAACCATTTTGATGGATCTCAGACTTTGGGGAGACACCTGGATAGCTGTCTAATTTGGCTCATAGCAAGCGGATAATCTAGAATGTAATGTTCAAGATGAACTGTACTTGTGGTCAAGAAGTTTATGATCCCAGAAATGTATAGTTTTAGGCCCCAGCAGTTTTTCAATTATCAGTTTTATTTTTTTTTCTAATTCAAAGTTGAATTTTCATGAAGATTTTTGTGTTTGCAGCCCCTTTTCTCCACCAAAATCATAAAAATAAACTTAAATACGATGGGAGTCTAAATGCTTCAAGTGTCTAGACTCAATTGAGCCAAAGTTTTTCTGTCTCTAAAGCTGCAATCTTGAATTATAAAGCCTTAAATCAGAGTGTGAATGGTGTGTGAATGGTGTGTGCGCCCTGCGATGGATTGGCAAGCTGTTCAGGGTGGGTCCCTGCCTTTGCCCGTAGTCAGCTGGGATAGGCTCCAGCTCGCCCCGTGACCCTAGTGAGGAATAAGCGGGTATAGAAAATGGATGGATGGAAATTTCGGACCTTTTCGGGCCTCCTGCTCTAAAAGGCCCGGGCCGATCCGGCCCAAAAGCTTGTTGGAACCCCTTCCCATTGGTATGCACCAGCTGACCGAGTTTCACAACAATCAGTCAAAACACGAAACCTGTAGAAGAGACACAAAATCGTGCAAAATAATAATAATAATTGTCTGAATAAGAACAATAGGTCACTCTAAACTTCATTGAGGAGACCTAATAAATATGAGATTAAACATAAATACTGTAAATGTATTGTCAGTTATTATTTATTTTATTTAGCTGTGTATTTATTTCATATATTTGATTTTATTATAGAATGAATTATATAAGTTCCTGATATCATATATCTACTGGATGTTCTCTTGTTTTAAAAAGACCGACAGAAAAAACTGCGTTTTGAAGTAAGAATGGATGGATTTATAGCATTTTGCAATGCTATAGCAATGAGTTCTAAAAAATGCTTAGAATCACTACCCATCTTCACCTTTGTGAGATCCCATACCATTAAAAAATTAGGCCTGCGAAGACCCAAGACCTGTAACCTTCACACCTCTTTTCCAAATTAAGATTGTGAAGGCTGGAGACTGATGTCCAAAAATCACTCAACCATGTGGGCATTAACAATTCATTTTGGTGCGCTCCCATGCCATGCATTCCCCACACCTGCAGTCTCATCAATGAATTATCATTATTTTTAACAGAAACTTCCCTTCATTCATTGGCTGCAAGCCTGCCAACTCAAACACTGAGCCAGCACCACCCCTAATAGACACCTGTTCTCCTATTCACACAATATGCCTTTGCACACACACACACACACACACACACACGGAAGGAGAGATCTACGGAATGAGAAGATTTTGGATGCGTTAAGTAACCATCCTTATTTTGCATCTGTCTTTTGCCAACTAACTAACAAAAACTTTCGACAAGCCCGCTCTGATCTTTAAAGACGCCTTTTGTACTCACATCTCACAGAAAGACTTTACCTGAAAATAATTTAATATTTCTTTCCTTATTCTGTTTATTCACCCCATGCACCAATATTTCAAATGTACTTTATTCATTACCCTGAATTAATAATAATAATATTCATTGTTCATTTATTCTTTTATTGTTTTTAACTCACACCTCGCCGCAAAGCTTTAACATTCCCAACTTTATCTTTCTTTCGTTATTCTTATTCACGCAATGACCAAAAAACGTTTGAAATAAAGTTTTACCACTTTTACCACTTTCTCTCACTCAAATAATATATAATTAAATAATTGATTTATATAAAATGCTTTAAAAGGATTACCCCCAAACATGTAAAACAAGCAAAAATGTATAAAATACAATCACAACATCACCAGATTAAGGAAGGGGGTGGGAGGGTGGGAACGGAGCAGAACTGATCGCACTGCCGGGGGAAAAGGGGAGGAGGAGGGGGCGATACAGAATGAACTATAATAACCTCATCAAAAATTAACAAAAATTAACTTGTTGAGAAAAATAAAATGGTGCAGATATGTCTGTGGTGAGAGGGTTGAAACAGCGCTTGTCTGGTCTGCTGACAGCAATGTTTCTTTTGCAAGTCACTGTGATTTTAAACACGAGTTGTTGTTCACTATGGGCCGATTTCACGAAAGTATTTTAGCATACGTATAACTAACATGCGTTTAAATTTTAAAGCATGTTAAAATGCCGTTGTACGCGGACAGCTAAATGAACATTTTAACACCATTTCACATGATGGGATCATCGTACGTTTAACTGCATGCGGATAACCTTGCATGCGGATGACAATCTGCCGTTGCATAATGGGCATTTCCAATTGTCGTTACCCGTTAATAACCCCGTATGTAAAGGCAGTTGCGTTGCGGACAAGCATTTTGCACAGAGAAATCGGCAAAGAAAACGTGGCGAGAATATCACTTCGCTTCAAAGAATGTCAAACTTTCTTTGCGTGTCCTGTGGATGTGAGCAAGATGCTGACGTCAGACGCATCCTTCACCAAACTTTTTCAGCCAACGCATTCGTGGTGATTTCACACTCATTTGTGCTTTCATTATGGGTGAATAGTAAAAATGCAATTCGGACTTCACTCACGGAAGCCTTTTTAAAAAATGTGGACATCAATGAAAATGAAAAACGTGGCCTTGCAAAACCCCTCTATTAAGTGAATGAGAAACTGAAGAAAGCAACGAATTTATGCATTCATTTCATTTATTTTATTTTTGCATTTATTTTCCAGAAAAGGCACAAGTCTTGCTCAAAATCTACCAGGCAACCAGATGAAGGCAGGTCGGCGTCACTTATTTAGGTGCAAATCAATCTGTTGCAGTAGTTTTCGCAAGTTAACGCTCATGAAGGTATGTTTTTCTTTTGTTATTTGACCGCAGGCGTTTAATATACTTACACGTACGCGGACAGTTGTGAAATGATGATTAAAATTAAACTCATGCTAAACGCGCGATTAAGAAAGTTATTTGCCTGTAAACCTTTAAAGGCTTTTGTGAAATCGGCCCAATGTATCGTTTTTCATAGGAAAAATGAGGTGCGTTGGACGCATGGATAGTGAGTTTACAGCGTCCTTTCAGATTTTAATGCATCAGGGACGCAGGACGCGTACCAAGCAACATCACTGAACCCTGCAAGAAAATTGCACAGGTCTTCTTTAACATGAATAATTTCTAGAAAGAGAGAGCTTATCTTTGTGCAAAATCATCCAGAATAAGTGTTTACATCTCTATTATGCAGTAAATGTGTTATGATAATGAAAACGTTGGAGAAAAGAATCATGTAAAATAATGCTGGAATCAGCTTAAGAACATAATCTGGCCTTGCAGTCAGTTTAAGTGGTGAGTTCAGTCAGGCTCGACCATGTAACTTAAATTAACTTTCTTTTCTAAGGATCATCAACCCTCAAACCTGCAAGATAAAATAAAACCAAAATGAACAGCCCTGTCATCAATTCTAGCCAACCCTTCAACCACTCCTCTTCAGGACCCAGCCTCCCACTATCGAATGGATTAGTAGAGTGCACAGTGTCCCTTGGTGAGTTTCTCTTTCCATTTACTGAAAGAAGCATCAACCTTGTCGTGGGTTACCCTGCCAACATCATGGTGATGTGGCTGGTGGCCAAAGAGAAGAGTGACTCTTCCACCTCCAATATCTTCATCTTCAACCTGGCCATCGCTGATGCGTTGCTCTGTGTGATGAGCTCCATCTGCTGCTTGGGCTTACTTCTGCTGAAAATCTCATATTTCAGTGATATAATGTACTTTATCACTGGGATCAAAAACACCTCCCCACTCTTTCTCACCTGCATTTGTCTGGACCGCTACGTAGCCGTGGTCCACCCCATTGTGTTCACCAGCATCAAGGATAACAAGATCAGATTGGCTATTTCCGTGCTTGTTTGGGGGCTTATGATAGCCTTTTCCTTCTGTAGGTCATTGTGGTTGGAGGTCTCAGCTAACATCTACATCGGGCTGATCCTGGCTGCCTTCATCATCATGGTTTTCTGCAACATTTCTATCATGTGGAGTCTGAAGAAGTCAGTCTTGGGCAAGGAGAAGATGCACCCCATGAAAAAGAAAGCCTTCAGGACCGTGCAAATCTATCTGGGCATCATAGTGTTTCATTATCTGCCTGTAGTTGTTATCATGCTCTTTACACATCAACCTGATTTCCCAGAATTATGCATGATCGAAACGATTATGTTCTCCATTATGTACCTCAGTACCACCACTGCACCCCTTCTCTACATCTCCCTGATTAAGCAGCTGCCGTGGCTGAAAAACTTGCTCTGCATCTGCTGCCGAAGCCCTTCCCCTGAGTGACATAATGTAAGCACGAGATGTATGCTTGTGATTGTCTGTTACGCTGCATTTACTCTCTACATAAATTTGTGAAAATTAGTTCTTGAGAACAGGAGTTCTCGTGTGAAGCTTCAGGATGCCCCTGTGACCGCGAGAACTGGCGAGACTGGTGCTTGATCCAAGATGGCAGCCCACTGCTAGCTAGATTCTCACTACTGCACCCACTTGTATACCAGAAACAATCTGTTTCCCACTTTCCATATCTGCAACTGGACTACTCAACCGATCGGCCTGGACGACCTGGAGGATTATATTGATGATTATTTTAACCGACTGTGCACCATGAATGACACCGAAAAAGACCGGAAAAAGGATAATGCCACCACCGCGTCCACACCAAATTCCAAAAGATCCCGTCCTTCGGACTCCTTCCACAACTCTCCGGACAAATCCTGCTCTACTGAGGTCAGTGACATTTTACAATCAATCGACAGTAAACTCTCCGCTCTCGATGCTCGACTAAATCTGGTTGAGGTACTGCACAAAGAATTCCAACACTTTCGCGACAGCCTAGAATTTACACACGACCAACTCACCTCGTTAGCCAAAGAAAACAAATCGCTTCAACTCTCCGTTACCTCACTCACAACCCAACTTGCATCTGTTACTAAAGAAAATAAGGACATGAAGGAAGCAATTCTTGACCTACAATCCCGCAGCATGAGAGAGAATCTTGTATTTTCCGGTATCCCAGAACGACATGAAGACAACCCCGAAATTTTAATACATGAATTCATGATCACTCACCTAAAAATCCCCCCGGAGACTGTCAAGGACATTACGTTTCACCGAGTTCACCGCATTGGATCCAAAAACCCAGCCAACAAGCGACCACGACCAGTAGTTGCTAAATTCGAACATTTCAAACAGAAACTACAAGTTCTACAGCACAGCAGAAACCTGAAGGGCACGGACTACGGCTTAAATAATCAGTTCCCCCGAGAAATAATGGACCGACGCGAAACTCTACTCCCCGTCCGTAAAAAAGCCATACACGAAAAAAAGAAGGCGATAATCTCCGTTGACAAACTGTACATCGATGGCGTACTCTTCCGCGACAAAACAAAAACCCCCTGGCTATTCTAATCCTACTTCGACCTCCAATCCAGCACTTGCCGTTTTTTTTTTTTTTCCACTCGATTTCTTTTCCTTTTTTTTCTCACCAGAACGTTTGCTGGCGCATATTGATGAATATGTACATTCACCCAGTCTCTCTCCAGTCTCGCAATGCACTTCACCTCAATGCCTTTTCTCTGTTTTCCTGGTAAAGTTTTACAGCCTATGGCCTTATTTTGTTTGTTTAGCTTTTTTGTTTTTTGTCTACTCTCTGTGCTCTTCTTTCTTCCTGTCCTCATTAGTCTTAACTCTCTGACCCAACTGAATTCCTTGCAGCGTTTCGCTGTGAGGACCTATAACTGTTCTTTTCTGATACACGCGAACATATGCAGACACACTCATCCACAAACCCAAATATTCTACATATGCTATCTAGCCATTATATTTACATTCAAACACAATCAAATTAAAATACATACATGCACAACACTAAACATGTACAGAAATTTACAAACAACTCACTCATCACACACAGAAGTTATAAACTCCCCTATATTATCACAATGAACACAATTAAGTTTGTATCATGGAATATCCATGGAATTGGTGCACAGGCAAAGAGAGTCAAGGTATTCAACCACTTAAATAGTCTACAACCAGATATATGCCTCCTACAAGAAACTCATACTTCAGAATCTGATAATAAGAAATTATTAACCCCACAGTTTAGCCAAATCTTTTCTTCCCATTTTAACTCAAGACAAAGAGGAGTAGCCATTTAAATACACAAAAAAGTCACATTTACTCATAATAGCACAATATCGGATCCAGATGGACGATTTATTATCATCAATATTTCGATACACAACTACCCAATCACTGTTGCATCTGTCTATGGCCCAAACAATGACGACTCCTCATTCTTCAATTCATTTTTTACCTCCCTCTACAATATTTCCGATTCACCTATAATAATTGGTGGAGACTTCAACACAGTCATGAACCCATCATTGGATAGATCTAACAACCCAAATAGTACACGTACCTCCCAGTCCACCGAAACAATAAAGCAGTTCATGGGGGATTTTGGTCTTGGCGATGTTTGGCGGCTAAAACATCCAAATGATAAAGAATTTTCATTTTTCTCACCGGTACACAACTCCTATTCTCGTATTGACTTCTTTCTAACTGGTAACTCACTCATGTCCAAAATATCAGAAGCACTAATACATTCCATTAGCATCAGTGACCATGCTCCTGTCTCATTTGCCATGTGCAATAGCCACGCTCGCAAACCGTCAAGCAGATGGCGCTTTAATTTATCACTTCTAAAAGATCCCGACTTTCATAAGTATGTTGAAAGAGAGTGGGCATCCTTTCTTGAATTAAATGACTCACCAGAAACGGCACCATCACTTCTTTGAGAAACGGGGAAAGCATTTTTGAGAGGGAAAATCATTTCATACTCCACACACAAAAAGAAAAAAGACAATGAAGAGGAAAAATTTTTAGAAAAAAAGATTAAAGAGCTAGAAAACATCAACGCACTACATCCCACAACACAAACCCAATCTGAATTGCAGAAATATAAATTACAATTAAATGAACACTCCAATAGAAAAGCTCTATTCCTCTTACAAAGACTCAGACATGAACACTTTGAATTCAGTAATAAATCTGGTAAATATCTGGCTAACCAAATCAACCGAAACAAAGAAAAATCAACAATCCCATCACTCATGAACTCAGCGGGGAAGCTGGTACACACACCTGAAGAAATAAATAAAACATTTCAAGATTTTTACATGAACCTCGACTCTTCCTCACATCAACCTAGCCTAAGAGACATCAACACTTTTTTAAGCAATATTAACTTGCCTCAGCTCAATAAAGACCAAGCAAATGCTCTGGACAATCCATTCACAATAACAGAATTCTATAATGCTCTTAAACTCATGCCCAACAATAAAGCCCCTGGTCCTGACGGCTTCCCTGTTGAGTTCTATAAACACTTCTGGAACATCTTTGCACCAATTTTAAACAGATTAACAGCAGAAATCAAAAAGCAATCCAAACTTCCCTCCGACATGAACACTGCCTCTATTTCACTTCTACTGAAACCTAATAAAGACCCTACCTCTCCTGCAAGCTATCGTCCTCTATCTCTCATCAACACAGACACAAAAATTATAAGCAAAGCATTGGCATCACAAAAAGAAACAGTTATTCAATCTATCATTCACTCGGACCAGACCGGTTTTATCAAAGGAAGACATTCATGTAACAATCTACGCCGATTATTCAATTTAATCCAGTATACTACTCATACAGATGCTCCAACCATCATACTTTCACTTGATGCTGAAAAAGCATTTGACAGGGTAAACTGGGAATTTTTATTTGCGGCACTTAAAAAATTTGGCTTCGGGGAATCTTTTATTCACTGGGTGAGGATTCTTTACACAACGCCAATGGCCACAATCACTACGAATGGAATCATTTCACAGCGTTTCACTTTGCACAGGGGCACTCGGCAAGGATGCCCGCTCTCTCCTTCATTATTTGCCATCTTTATCGAACCACTGGCAGCAGCTATACGTCAGAAATCAAACATTACAGGTATCGAAACACAAAATATTCACCATAAGATTAGCCTTTATGCCGACGACATACTCTTATATTTAAGGAACCCATTAACATCCCTGTCTGAAACCATTCAACTCATTAACACTTTTTCAACACTTTCAGACTATTCCATTAACTGGTCCAAATCCACGATTCTCCCTCTCTCTCCTAACAGTTGGGATGTGGCAGCCCAATCTCCACCTTTCTCCCTGCGCACTGCTAACATCACATACTTAGGAATCAACATTTCCCCCAGGCTGTCAGAGTTGGTAAATCTTAACTTCAACCCTCTCCTTAAAACAATAGAAGACGACCTTAAACGCTGGATGAATTTACCATTATCACTTATAGGTAGAATTGCAGTAATAAAAATGACTATCCTTCCTAAAATAAACTATCTCTTCTCAATGATCCCAATCAAACCTCCTCCTTCTTGGTTCATATCTCTCGACTCTCTCATTTCAAAATTTTACTGGAAAAATAAGCCACCTAGAATTAGATTGTGTACTCTACAGAAACCCAAAAACTTAGGAGGACTGCAGGCTCCAAACTTTTTCCATTATTTCACTGCCCACCAACTTCAGTATATTTATAAATGGATTAACCTGACACCTCTTGAACAGACATCGAACAAACATTCTGCAAAGATATCAGCATCTCAGACCTTCCATTCCTGAGCCCCATCATCAAACGCCATCCCTGTTTTAAAAATCCTACCAATCCTCTGACTGCTTGGTGGAAATTTCACCAAATGACTAACATCACAACTTCTCCCACCATACGCACCCCCATATGGAACAATCCTGACTTCTTAATGAACAGGAAACCACTCAACTGCTCCTCATGGATCTCCAGAGGTATCACGCACCTCGAGCACATTCTCCATAACAATACTTGGGCCACATTTTCTCATTTGGTCCAAAAGCTGGCATCGAGAACAACCAGTTTTTAGAGTTTCATCAAATGCAATCTGCTATAAAGTCAAAAATCAACATTAAATCCTCCAACTTGGAACTTGCTCCATTGACCTCAGACTTGATCAATATCACCACTAGGAAGAAATTGCTATCAAAAATATATAAAATAATTTCCAAATCTGACCAAACAGTTTCAGTCCCATTTACAAAATGGGAACAAGACCTCCAGATTACCCCCAGTGCCGACTTCTGGACCAAAGTATGCAATAACATCTTCTCTATGTCCACCAACACAAACATACAGCTCATACAATACAAGATCATTCATAGAGTGCACTACACGGGTGAGAGGATGTGCAGAATGGGGTTCACTGACACTGAAATATGTTTGCATTGCACACAGAACACAGTAGATAACTACCTTCATGCCACATGGGACTGCACACCAATAAAACATTTCTGGAAAGATATCACAGATCACCTCTCACTTCTTTTGAGCTGCAATATCCCACTATCACCCACGTTCTGCCTACTTGGAGACATATCGGACATCAACCTGAACACCACATCCAGCAGAATACTCTCCGTTGCCCTAACCATCGCCAAGAAAACTATCCTCATGAACTGGAAATCAAGAAAAAAAATCAACATCGCACTTTGGAATAACCTGCTGACAGAATACATATCAATGAAAAAATTATCTGCCGCCCTTAGAAAACAACCTACTGAACCTGACATTTGGAATTCAATTTTACATAATATTAATTCTTGATGTCTTGAACATTCACGCCCATTGGCTCTTTCTGCCTGCGTACCAATCAAGATGCCCACACACATAAACCATTACTCACTCTTACGCACACACACACACACACACACACACTTTACATACTCCACAATAAATAAACACACCATATCAAGTTCTTCTTTGTTTTTCCCTTCTTTTCTTTCGTTGAATGTACAGTTTCTTTCAATTTTTTTTTATGTGGCTGTTTGAATTGTATTGATGATGATGATGATGATGATGATGATCATTATTATTGCAGTTATTACTGCTGTTATTTCATTGCTTTGATATTTTTCCCACCTCTTCCTTTGTTTCCCTTTTCTTTTTTTATTTGACCTGCTTTTTTTTTTTTTTTAAATAAGTAAAGCTGACCTCCGCTGTAGGGACTCTGCTCTCCCTCCATGTCACCTCCCCAGTTATCTTCTGCTCTTTTCCCCTCCGCCTCCATCTCTCCATTCATCGCCATTATCCTCACAACTCTTCTATATTACATGTCTTTTATTCTTATTTTGTTTCTTTTACCTTATTTATTGTATTTGCCATCTATTTATTTATTTATATAAGTACACAACAAGAGCACAATTACAACACACACACACGCGCACACACACACACACGCACGCACACACTCACACGCACACACACACCATGCTTTAACCCCTCCCACGGACCCCCACCCTTTGCCTAACCCCTGGTCCCCCACAGCAGTGTCAGGCAGCAGTGCTGGGCTACAGTATATCAACCTCTTCCCTGGAGTCAGCTGGTGGCATCAATGGCTGGATATCAGTCCTGCTCACCACAGAGCAGCTGAAGTACTGTGGAATATGGGAATAAGGCCCCTCCTGAGGGTGGTGCTGCTGCCCATTACAGTCTGGCATAGTGGTTGAGCCCGAGTGGTGAACCTAAACCCTGACAGGGAAGAAACACCCAGAGAGGGCGAGAGGCGAGATTCTGGCTGCGCTGTGGTGGTAGAGAGAACCACCCACTCACTGCAACCCCCACCACCACCACCACCCACCACCACCCACCTTCAGCCTCCCCCTCCCTTTGATACACTCACTCTTTCGCACACATGTGCACACACACTCACACACAAACACGCTCACACACGCACACGCTCACACACACACACGCTCTCGCACACGCGCACACACGCTCACACACACTCATTCGTACACACACACCCCCCTCTAATCCTATGACTGTCTTTTTTTCTACTCTCTCTTCACTAAATATAATTTTTCAGTTTTTTTTTGTTATTTTTTGTTTTTTTTGTGGTTTTTGAATCATTATCACTTCTCTTTGTTTATTTGTAAATTTATTTTCTCCCTCCCCCCCCCCCCCAGCCCTAGTCATCTACCTCCTTTTTTACCAATCTACCAAAAGAACCTTTAAGAATAGGAATAAGGAGAGCAGAAGGGAATTCTTGTTTCTTTCTCGCTTTTTTTTTGTTTTTTTAATTCATTTTACCCTGTCTCTCATGATCATCTCCATTTCTCATCGTATCATTCCTTTACTATCTGCAATTATCTTCACCTTTCACTAGATCAATGCCTGTTTATGTTTTGTTCTTGACTTAATGCTGTTAAAATGTCTTTTTTATTTATGTTTTTTTTCTCTCTCTCTCCCTCATCACTGCCTTCACATCTATACGTGTATCACACACACACACACATACAGACCTACTCTATTTTTCTCTCTTTTTTTCTACCTCTTATTTTTTTCTATTTCTTTTCAGCATCATGTTCATTAGTTACCCTGATGCCGCATCCCTTTTGTGTCCAGTTTGTGCTTAATTATGTATCTGTTATGTCCACTTACTGTGTAATTGGTTGTTTGTATGTTATTCTGTTTACTTTTTAAGGCTGGCTGTTTTGTATGTTTTCTGCTTGTTTTTTTGTAATAGAAAAATAAATAAATTAAATAAAAAAAAATTAGTTCTTGAAACAAAGAATGTTATCTGAGTTATAGGCAAATATGTTTTGTTTCTGTCATGGTTATGGTTTTTGTTCATGTTTACTGTGCATGGTTTTGTCTTTTATTAATTCTTTTTTGTTATTGTAATTCTCAGGTTTTAGTTCAGTCCATTTTCAGTTCCAGTGCACTTGTCTCCCCTGTCTTGTGATCTAGTTGGTTCAGTCCATCTCCCTGGTCTGTGTGCTCACATGCTTCGGGTGATTAAAGGTTTCTGGTGTTTAATAAAATTCCTTCAATTCTCGTTTACTTCCTTCGCGTTGCTGTTTTGATTACTAACAAGACTAAAATTTGTATCTTGTATTATAGTCTACTAACCCAACTAATCCATATATATATATATATATATATATATATCTAACTGACTAACGAGCACTCTACTTAAATCTGTAAGGTTGCACTGCTACTAATTAATACTAATTACCTCTTAGCAATCGCCCTGTTCTAGTCTCCGCCTCTTGCTCAGCTTTACCTGTCACCCACTGCGTTTCTGCGAGATCTCCCACAAGTTTAATTACTTTCCTGCACTCAGTATCTGTGGGCTTAGAACTCCTTGACCGGAGCTGTTTAAATGTCATAGGCTGTGTGCGTGATTCCCGTCCGTGTCTAGGCTTTCGCCAATATTTGTGGTTAGGATTTCCCTCATGTGTTCCTCCCATTGTAATTAGTCTGATCCAGCTCACCTGTTCCCTGCATAGCAGGTGACTTCCCTCCCGTCTATTTAATAGTCCTCTCTGCTGTTCTGACTTTGTCGGAACGTTGATCAATGTTTCTTTGTGCAGAGTGCCTTGTATGCCATTGACTATTGTTTTCCTTTCCTGATTTATCCAACTTCGATTCTTGCTATAGGCCTTCTTGTATTGTTTGGTCTTTTTGGATTTCGACTTTTTTTTGTATGACCATGATTTCTGTGTTTGGATGTCCTGTGAATGACCCTTGGCTTTGTTCATCAGCTACAACTTTTTGCCTACTGTTTATGTACCTTTGCTCATATGCTTTTCTGGTTCTGACCCCTGACTGTCTAGTCAACTCTGTTTTTGGATTTCGTATTGTGGCTTGGCAATTCTTGTGTTTTTTTGGCTTTGACCCAGACTTCATTAAAGGCATACATTTTTTGGATTTCCATCTCTTGCGTGTGGTTCCTGAACGCTACGTCACAGTTTCATTTTTCTGTAATGAGGAAAGAGACAATAACACAACCCTAACCATCTGCATTGATTGAAAAGTGAAAATTATTTGAATCACCCACATGCCTATATCACCATGATTTCTCATTACGCAAATTAAACTTTTTTGGATTATTTAAAAATGAGCATGTATGATCGAGGGCGCATGGAGATATCTCACCCCAGTCAACAAAAACTGTGTTGTGACCGTAAAGAGCGCCCTCTATATCCATGCGCCCAAAACATCCCAACCCAAATTTATGTTAATTAGGTAGATAGGTAACTAAACTGTCATATTATGTATAAAACACATTTGGCTGCTGAGGGCGCAGCCTGTAAATCCCTGATGAAAAATGGGTTGTGTTGGCTTTGGAAGCTGATTGAAGTGCCCCCTTTCAGCTGCGCCCTTAACTCCCCATGGAAATTTTGAACTTTTTTCCATAAAGACCTTTAATTGAAGATACACATTATTGAAAATGAGTCTGGACTGTTGCTGGAGCACTGAGATATAGGCTCCTAAAAGTCAGTTTTCTTTCATGAGCTGATTAATCCCCAAAGCTTCAGGGTGTCCGAGGAAAAAAGCAAATGGGTCCAGAGACCTCAAAATTTGGATTTTGCCTTCAAAAAAATCATATAATTAGGAAAATCCATGACTTAGATGCATCGCACCCTAATGCATTACTGGGTGAATCTTAGAAAAACTGGCTCTTAATGCAGATAATCAGTGAGGTATCACATTTAAAAGTATTTTAGTCCACAAAATGATAAAATGCATTTAACATGAAACAAAGTGAAATGAAATTAAAAAGAAATGAAATCTGCCTCTCTAACATGTTCAAGGTCAACCAAGAGGAAAAGTGTCCATCACCTTTCATAAACTAACCTCAGTCTCTGAATACGGAAGGATGCTGTACTTTGGTATGAGTTTAGCTGTTAGTTACAACTCTGGGGAACAAAGGGAAGCTCTGGGGTTTGTCATCAGAAACAAGGCCAACTTTGTTTCGATAATGGTGTACGGTTTTTGTTGAAACTGGTTGAGACATGAATTGATTCAAAACAAAGTGATTTCTTGAGCTGTAATTTACTAGTTATGTGTTACAATTCAACAGAAGTATTTTTGCGCCTCCATAATTGCTGATGCAATTTCCTTGCCAAATTAAATGACTGTTTATGTGAACGAATCGCTAGAAATTTGGGCTCCAGCAATATAACCCCTATTGTTAAGTACCTTTACATGCTTTTGTGACTTATCTAGCAAAGTACTACTGGTTTGTCCTCTGTTAAACACACCCCTACTGCTAATAGTACTTACAAACATATTAATAGTAATGACCTTGCCTTGTTCACTAATTAAGTTTTGAGTCTTCAAATTTAAAGCTCCTTTTCAAGGGGACTTAAATAATTTGTGCACCACCTACTTCTGCAGTTAAAAGCCGAGAGGGGACTTAATACAGGATTGCAGTACACTGATGTAAATTTAGCACGTTTCACAGTCTAAATTCAACCTTATCATTGTTGTTACCCTCTCTCTGCAGTCAGTCACACAATGGCTGTTTAAATTACGTAAATATCAGTCCACATCTATAGGCCATGAATTATATGAAGTGGCTGGTTAAACCCAGGTGTGGTCTTCTGATGAGAGCTGTGTGGCTGTTTCACCCTTTTTGCTGTTCAAGTCTCTGAGTGACTAAACATTGTATGTCCTGGAAAATCATAAGGGGCACTAGCATGAGTACGCATACTGCATGGATGCAGTCGATTAATATTGATTGAAAATAAATGCAACTTGCATTTATAAATAATAAATGCAGCTCAAGTTCAGAAGCACTTTGGTAATGCTGTAGTCTGGCAGACACTATCCTGAATTTGCATGATGTATGGATGCAGTGGATTAAAACTGATTGAAAATATACACAGCTTAGCTCCAGTTGAAGCACTCTGTTAATGTTCTTGTCTGTAAAATAGACAATAAATATTTTAAAACATTTAGAAGTCCCGTGTTATGCAATGTTTTGCATTTGTGACTGCTTTTCATATCCCAGACCTGGTCCTCGAAGTCCCTGTGATTTCACTGTCAAAAATAATGCCTCAAGCATTAATGAAGGGTCTGAGTACCACAGGGCCACAGGGTATTTAACCATTGGTGCTTTTCCACTGCATGGTATTGGCTCTACTCAACTCTCCTCTACTAGATGTTGGTGACATGGACTCATTCTCCACACAGCATTGTACCGGCTCAATTTTCAAGGGGATCATTTGTGGAAAGTGTGTTCTCATCATGTTTCATACTCTGCAAAACACGCCATAACCTCACGTGACACAATGCAACAAAAATTGAGCATGTCAAAGGGCGAGTGTTCCTGGTTCTCGGGGAGGGCATTAGGTGACTGTGTATATGGCTGCTTATCCATTTTTGCCTGTTTATTTTCGCGCTGTATGTGGTCCCAGTCTGCATTTCCAACTTGCTTGCATTTAGCCGCTGATTGTTGGTGAGCAGCAGTGCATTTGACAACGAAGCATCACTTCTCACTTTTTCATCCTCTTCCATCTAAATGTCATTTATGTCATGTATTGTGTCAGCTTGTCCTGTGTCACGCGAATGATGATTCCCTCTGACCAATCAGTGATCTGCAGTGCATTAAAGGGGACCTAATCTGCTATTTTTCCAAGTTTATATTTTGGTCATTGACTCCCCTAGAGTACTAGTAATAAAGTAATAGCAAAGTAATAAAAGGGTACTTATTTCACTCATACTGCCTTCCTCAAAAGACCCCATTTGTAGTTTATTGTAGTCTCTGCCTGAAACGCCTCATTGGGGTGGCTCTTCTGCTATGGCCCCCACTCCTTGTGTGCTCACTTTCTTCTGACTGGCCATCTCTGTGGAGGGCGGGAAGAGTGAGTTGGGCCGGAAGACGCTGCAGAACACAGTTTTCCGAGTCTGCTTCCCCGAGAGACATGGCTGCCATCTGATAACAAAGCAGTGGGCAAATTCCACAATCTAACATTATTCTTGAATATAGATCTCATGAAATGAACACGTTCTAGTAAACGCAGCGGCGAAAATGGAGGAAGCGGTGCGAAAATCTGGCAGCGCAAGCTCAACTTTGCTATCGGCTCCAAATTGCTACCAGTGAGGACAGCGGTTCTTCTACTAGATAGGATGCAGGGAAAGCTAGAATCCACAACATACAGAGGAGAGATAATATGATACGGTTTCTGTCAAAATTTAATTGATTTTGATTGATGGCTTTTTGATGAGTTGATGATGTAACATGAGTTAATTTTTTAAATAATAAACTATTATAACCTAATTATCACCCCTTTGCCCCCTCCCCTCCCTCCCTCTCCTCCCCTGGCTGTGTGGGGTAATTCAGCACAGCCACCCTCCCTCCTTTTTGGGATAACTCTTTTAAAACATTTATTTAACTGCATTATTGTTTAGTGCTTTTTAAACATATATTATTTCAGTGGTGGGGGAAATGGAAGAGATCAGTGGTGTTATGGCCCCAATTTGTAATTAGATTTACAACGCAACAGCAACAGCAAGGGATGACAGACACAGTTCTAACAACTAAAACACACCTAATTTTCAAAACAATGACAACAACGACTAAGCAACTAACAACTAAGACCAAGATTGAATTATGTACAAAACATAAATATTTACAATCCCTTTTCGTGGGGGTGGCTTGGTGATGTCCTGGATGATGAAAATGCTCAAACACAGGCAAAGAAATCCACAAAAGAAACGTCACAGGTCTTGAACAGAATGGCAGGTCTGGTCATCTTCTTGCAATTTCTCCTACCACTTTACTGTCTCAATTCTTTTCCCAATACACTCCTTTGCAGACCCCACCCACATCTAGACCTCCCTTTTTTAATTTTCTGAGACTTGCCCCAGACATGTCCAGGACACGTCTAAACATGACTCCAGTCCGAGCCCAACAAAAAAAAGGCAAATACTGCCATCTAGTGGCCCATATTCACATTTCACCTCCATTCCAAAAGGGAAAAATTTTGACTCATAAAGGCAAAATTTTTCTTTTCAATACAAAATGGTTAAGTGAACACTTGTCTTTACATACATATCATACAATATTCAAACACATGATATATATATACACATTCAAACACGGGATAAGCAATCAGCAATTACATTGTCTGTACCCTTCACATGCTTAATTTCCAAGTCAAACTCCTGTAAAATCAAACTCCAATTCAACAATCTCCGATTCTTGTTTTTCATCTTACTCAAAAACATTAACGGATTGTGGTCAGTGTACACAATCATTGGCTTTTGTCCAGTGCAAACATAAACCTCAAAGTGTTGTAAAGAAAGGACCAGAGCCAACAGTTCCTTCTCTATTGTGGAATAGTTCCTTTGGTGGCGATTGAACTTCCTGGAGAAGTATGCCACGGGATGCTCAATGTCATCAGAGTCACTTCTCTGTAGGAGCACAGATCCACAAGCATGGTCGCTAGCATCGACCGCGATGGAGAACGGTTTGTTGAAGTCAGGAGATTTGAGCACGGGGAAGTGACACAGCAGAGACTTCCGGCGATCGAAGGCTCTCTGGCATGCATCATCCCAGGTGAACTTTACGCCTTTCTTCAGTTGGTTAGTTAGACTGAGAGCAATCTCAGCAAAGTTCTTGCAGAACTTGCGGTAGTACCCGATCATTCCAAGCAAGCGGCGCAAAGCTTTTTTGTTGTCAGGAACTGGAAAGTCCATGATGGCTTGGACTTTAGCATTTATGGGTGCCACCTTACCCTGGCCTATGACGTAGCCAAGATAGGTGACAGTAGCACAACCAAAGTCACTCTTGTTCAGGTTAACAGTCAGGTTAGCCTGGGTCAGGCGCTGGAACAACGTCTCTACATCTTTTAGATGTTCTTCCCAGGAGTCACTCCATGTGATCAGGTCATCGATGTACGCACCCGTGTGTGGCAATCCGGCGATTGTAGACTGTATCATCCTTTGGAACGTGGCTGGGGCATTTTTCATGCCAAAGGGTAGGACTTCATACTGGTACAATCCAGATGGTGTGGCAAAAGCAGAGATGCTCTTGGCCCTCTCAGTTAAAGGCACACACCAATAACCCTTCAAATCAAATCTTCAAATAAATCAATCTTGGTCAGAAACTTTGCTTGCCCTACACTATCAATACAATCATCAATCCTAGGTATTGGAAACACATCAGTTCTAGTTACAGCATTGACTTTGCGATAATCTGTACAGAATCTAGTACTTCCATCAGGTTTTGGAACTAGCACACAGGGTGAACTCCAATCGGAGTTGGAGGGTCTGATAATATCATGTTTTAACATGTACTCAACCTCTTTCTCAGCAATCTTTCTCTTTTCAGGATTCATCCGGTATGGATGCTGTTTTATTGGTTTGGCATCACCAACATCTACATCATGAGAGGCTATAGTAACTCTCTTTGGAACATCAGGAAACAAATCCTCATATTTCTTGATCAACCTTTCAAACTGATCTCTCTATGAGGGTTTTAAGTGCTGGAGTTTTACATCAAGATTTTGCAACACTTCAGTGTTTGACAATTTACATGAAAGAACTTCAGCTTTAATTCTTGGTTCATCATCTTGAAACTCCCCCTCATCTTCACACGTTTCGACCATTGGAGAATCTGAAGTAACAGCTGCAACCCTAGCATTTCTGTCATGATAAGGCTTTAGCATGTTAATATGACACAATTGTTTTGGTTTTCTCCTATCTGGAGTCTTCACAATGTAATTGAGATCATTGAGTTTTGTCAGAATTTCATAAGGACCATGAAATCTAGCCTGCAATCGATTGGACTGCAAGGGAAACAACACAAGGACCTTTTCTCCTGGTTTAAACTCACGGCTTCTAGCCTTATGATCATACCAAGTTTTCATTTTTCCCTGACTTGATTTCAAGTTCTCTTTGGCAAGGTCACAAGCTGCACGCAATCTTTCCTTGAACTTGCTAACATAGTCTAACAGACTGATATGCGGCTCTTTCTCTTGCCATTGTTCACTCAATAATAGCAAAGGTCCTCTCACTTCATGACCAAACACTAGCTCAAATGGACTGAATCCAGTAGACTCCTGCACTGCTTCTCTAGCTGCAAACAACAGCAAATGAACCCCTTCATCCCAGTCTTTCTCATGGTCATAACAATAAGTCCTCATCATTGTCTTGAGAGTGGAATGAAACTGCTCTAAGGCACCCTGACTTTCTGGATGATAGGCACTAGAAAGAATCTGCTTTGCACCTAGTTCATACACAACCTGCTGAAACAATCCTGAAGTGAAATTGCTACCCTGGTCTGACTGAATTTCCCTGGGAAGGCCAAACAACGTGAAGAACTTTATCAAAGCCTTCGAGATTGCAGTTGCCTTGATGTTGCGTAGAGGTATGGCTTCGGGGAATCTGGTAGATGCACACATGATTTTCAACAAGTACTGATTTCCAGATCTAGTCTTGGGTAATGGACCAACGCAATCAACAATGACCCTTGAGAATGGCTCCCCAAATGCTGGGATAGGCTGCAATGGAGCTACAGGTGGGTCTAACTTGTGTTTTCCAACTACCTGACAAGTGTGACAGGTTTTGCAAAAGTTGGAAACGTCTTTCCGAAGCCCAGGCTAAAAGAAGTGTTTCATGATCTTATCAACAGTCTTGTTAACACCAAGATGACCTCCTAAAGGTAAACTATGAGCCATTGTTAAGATCTCATTCCTATAGACCTTCGGAACAACAATTTGCCTGACCACTGCCCAATCTGCATTGGCAGGGATATCAGGAGGGCGCCACTTCTGCATCAACACACCATCCTTGAGATAATACCCAACTGGAACTGCGTCTCTTTCTTTATCAGGAAGGGCTCTCCTCTTTAGTACACAAATTTCAGGATCATTAGTTTGCTCCTCAATCAACCGCTTTCTGGACAGAGACAAGTCTCCAGACACATCAGAATCACCAGACCCATCCGGCTGGCTGAATAGAGAACTGATAAAAGTATCTGATAAGTCCTCAAACGGAGAAACCATAGTAGGCCAATCAGAGTCATGAGGCGAACCACCTGAGTCCTGACTATTCAATGTACTGGACGGCACCACATCATCTTCTTCTTTAGCCTTCTTGGCCATAGCACGAGTCACTGCACAAGAAGGATACAGAGATGGGTCCTCATCCCCATCTTCAGTGCTCGGCTGTGAAGTAAGATGTACAGGGGGAACTACTTTGCCCCCAGCCAGGTCATTGCCTAGCAACAGAGAAACACCCTTTATAGGTAGACTTGACATAAGTCCCACCTTTACCTGTCCTGTAACTAAATCTGACTTCAAGAATATAGAGTGCAGGGGTACAGATACAGTCCTCCCTTCAATACCTTGTACAAGTATGAAATGCCCTGAAGTGGTCTCATCACGTAACTCCAAGGAGTCCATCAACAAAAGTGACTGAGAAGCTCCGGTATCCCTTAGGATATATATGGGGACAGGAGTAGTATGCTCATTCAGAGCCACAAATCGCTCTGACACAAATGGAAGAAATTCCTCCCTCACGAAGTCAGCTGTATCAGGCTTTTTAGCCCCACAAGAAGCAGGCAATTTAGCAGATTGGTTCTCTACTACAGGGGTTTCTAACCTTGTTTTCACAAAGGCATTTGGTTTGGTATCCTTTTCTTTTTCTTTCTTAGCTTTCAGGAACCAACAGTTAGTTGTAACATGACCAGATTTCTTGCAATAACTGCAAACTAGACCACTTTTGTCACTGTCAGCTTTCACACTTTGATCAGACCTGTTACTGGATTTCTGAGCACCATCACCAGATTTGTCTTTGTCTTTGGGTGAGGAATCTTGGGTATCACTATAACCCTTTTTCTGAAATTGGGACCATCTATTATTACTGCTAGACTGAAATTTGGACTTATGTGTGAGAACATATTCATCTGCAAATTTGGCAGCTGATTGCAAATTCAGTGCTTGCTTCTCATTAAGGTAGGTCTTAACATCATCCTTAACACAGTTCTTGAATTCTTCAACTAACACCATCTCTTTTATTGAGTTGAAATCATCCTTGACCTCCATAGAAGTACACCAGCGCTCAAAGCAAACCTGCTTTTCATTAGCAAATTCAACATAAGTCTGATTTTCAGATTTCTTCAGACCTCTGAATTTCTGTTGGTAAGCCTCTGGAACCAACTAATAAGCTCTCAAAATAACCTTTTTGACAACCTCATAATCAGAGGAATCATCTGCAGACAAAGCCAAATAGGCTTGTTGAGCTTTACCCTTGAGGGCAGTTTGCAACATCAGAGGCCAGTGTTCCTTTGGCCACTGGCAACTCTTTGCTACCTTTTCAAAACACTGGAAATAGTTGTCAACATCCTTTTCTGAAAATGGAGGCACCAGTTTTACCTCCTGACTGGCACAAAATTTATTTTTAGTTTCAATTTTAATTTTTAGTTGCTCCATTTGGAGTCTTTCTTCTCTATCGAATTTCTCTAATTCAAAATCTCTCTGTCTTGCAAATTTTTCTAACTCAAATTCTCTTTGTTTTTCTTTTTCCTCCCTTTCTATTTTCTCTTCTCTTGCTAATTTTTCTAACTCAAACTCCCTTTCTTTCTCTCTTTCTTCCCTCTGCTTTTCTTTTTCCTCCCTTTCTTTTTCTCTTTCCTCCCTTTCAATCTCTTGCATTTTTAATTTAAGTTCCATTTCTATATTTGGGTTTTCCACTGGAAACTGTACCAGATCTCTGGGTGCAAACACATTTTCATCAATGTAATATTCAACTATCTCTCGAGCCAGTCTTGCTTTTCGCATGGCTGGTTTCACCTCTGTCAGCTCTAAATGTCTGCAAATTTCTAGCAGTTCTGTCTTTTTAAAAGACTTCAAAACCCCTACGGTTGGTAATGCCAAGAAATCATCCATTGCTGTTGTCAATATATATGTATTCAATTAAAAAAAATCAATTTTACAATTTGAAATGTTAGATTTTCAATAAATTACTCACAAAATGGTCTATCCCGGACCTTGAGCCCCCAATTTGTTATCGCCCCAATTTGTAATTAGATTTACAACGCAACAGCAAGGGATGACAGACACAGTTCTAACAACTAAAACACACCTAATTTTCATAAACAAAGACAACAACGACTAAGCAACTAACAACTAAGACCAAGATTGAATTATGTACAAAACATAAATATTTACAATCCCTTTTCGTGGGGGTGGCTTGGTGATGTCCTGGATGATGAAAATGCTCAAACACAGGCAAAGAAATCCACAAAAGAAACGTCACAGGTCTTGAACAGAATGGCAGGTCTGGTCATCTTCTTGCAATTTCTCCTACCACTTTACTGTCTCAATTCTTTTCCCTACACACTCCTTTGCAGACCCCACCCACATCTAGACCTCCCTTTTTTAATTTACTGAGACTTGCCCCAGACATGTCCAGGACACGTCTAAACATGACTCCAGTCCGAGCCCAACAAAAAAAAGGCAAATACTGCCATCTAGTGGCCCATATTCACATTACAGTGGTAAAACTTTATTTCAAGCGTTTGTTGGTTGTGGGAAAACGAAAGAGGGTTAAAATTTGTAGAGTATTTTAAAGTTATGGGTAATATGTTAATAAAATAGTGTTTTAAAGCAAAATAAAAATAAAAGTTAGTAAATTGGCTTTTTGATGAGTTGATGATGTCATATGACTTCATTTTTGAATGAGCTTATTATAGTTTATTCAGTATCACCCCTTTGCCCCCTCCACCTCCCAACCCTAGCTAACATCATACCGAGCTCGCAATCTAACGTTATAGCAACACACTTTGGCTCTAAGCCGTCATTTCATTCATGGATAATAACATAACACTGAGACAGTGAATAGGTCTTGTGACACAAACAAAAACATGGCTTTTAAAAAGTTCGCTGCTAACTTATAGTGTTAAATTCGCGGGCAATGTAACCCTAGAAGCTGCACGCTAGCTTAGGTGGTTTGGCTGTCTCTCACAGAGATGAACAGGGTGCGTATTTCACGATGGCTTTTCAGTAGATATGACAATCTGTAAGGAGTAGTGCAACAACATCACATCCGTTCAAAAATCTAACCAAACATTCATCTTGTTGTGGCTATAAGTCACTGATACCTGGGATTTTCTCCATGACAGAGCAAATGGCCTCCCGTGCATCTATGTCCGTAGCCATTGTTGATTTCAGAGACTACAATTTCAAACTCGGCGCAGTTGCTACATCATGGTTCTCGGCCACGCCTTCCGTTCGCTGGGTTGTCTGGCGTATTTTCTGCCCTGGTAAACGAGGCAGAGCTCCAGGTGACCAGACTGAGTGGTTAATCGAAATGAAATTGAGTGGAAGTACGAAGGCTGGTGGTGCCAGGCTAATAACTCCCTGGGGTGGAGGCAAAACTAGATCCAATGCTGGGATAATTACATTAAATGGAGAGAATAATACAGTCTTGGAAGTTTGGAGATAAATATTGAATACAGATTACATAAAAAATTGGTCTCTTTGATTGATCATACAGCTCATTTTTCAATAATCAAAAAAAGTTTAATTTGCGTAATATGAAATCATGGTTATAAAGGCATGTGGGTGATTCAAATAATTTCACTTTTTATTCAATGCCTCATAGTTGTGTTAATTATCATCTTCCGAATTATAGTCAAATCTAAAGAAAATATTTGCATATGACTCCGATAACATTCTTGCTCTGTTTCATAAACTCATTTTCACAAATTTATGACGAGAGTAAATGCAACATAACAGACAATCACAAGCATACATCTCATGTGGTTACATTATGTCACTCAGGGGAAGGGCTTCGGCAGCAGATGCAGAGCAAGTTTTTCAGCCATGGCAGCTGCTTAATCAGGAAGATGTAGATAAGGGGTGTAGTGATGGTACTGAGGTACATAATGGAGAACATAATCAATTCAATGTCACAGAATTCTGGGAAAGGTTTCTGTCTAAAGGGCATGATGGCAGCTACAGGCAGGTAATGAAACACTATGACGGCCAGATAGATTTGCACGGTCCGGAGGGCTTTCTTTTTCATGGGGTGCATCTTCGCCTTACCCAAGATCGACTTCCTCAGACTCCACATAATAGAAACGTTGCAGAAAACCATGATGATGAAGGCGGCCAGGATCAGCCCAATGTAGATGTCACCTGCGAGGTCCAACCACAAGGACCTGCAGAGGTAATAGGCTATGATGAGCCCCCAAACAAGCATGGAAATAGTCACCCTGATCCTGTTATCCTTGATGCTGGTGAACACAATGGGGTGGACCACGGCCACGTTGCGGTCCAGGCAAATGCAGGTGAGAAAGAGTGGGGAGCCGTTTTTGATCCCAGTGGTAAAGTACGCTATACTATTGAAATATGAGATTCGCAGCAGAAGTAAGGCAAAGCAGCAGATCGGGCTCATCACACAGAGCAATGTATCGGTGATGGCCAGGTTGAAGATGAAGATATTGGAGGTGGAAGAATCACTCTTCTCTTTAGCCACCAGCCACATCACCATGATGTTGGCAGGGTAGCCCACTGCAAGGTTGATGCTTCTTTCACTCACCAGAAACGAATACCCAAGAAGTGGTATATCGCACACTGGAACTGTGGTCGAGAGTTGCAGACTGGATCCTGAAGAGGAGTGGTTGAAGGGTTGGCTAGAATTGATGACAGAGCTGTTCATTTTGGTTTTAATTTAACTTATCATTTTCACAGTGAATGGGAGGAAGGTTTTTTTTTTTTATAATTGTGAAAGACTGTGGCGACGGCAAAGCGGCACAATGTGGAGAGACACTTCACTACGTGTCACAAAAACTACCATGCTAACTACCCAACGGGATGCTCGCTACGGGCAGAAGAAGCCCGTGAGCTAAAGGCCGCTTTGAATAAGCAGCAGTCTTTTTTCACGAGGCCGGCGAAAAACTCCCAAAAAGCAACCGAAGCCTCGTTTAGAACTACACATTCTTTGCTTAAGAAGAAGATGGCCTTTTCAGACGGAGAAATTTTCAAAGAAGCAATGATGATAATTGCTAATACTGTACTTAAAGACGAGAAAAATGGAACCGATCTACTCTCCACTCTCTTATATGTCCAACTGGGGGCATCTACGATTGCCGGGCGAGTGTCAGCTATGTCCGGTAACTTGGCCGATCAGCTGGACCGGGATCTGGCGAAGTGCAGGTGGTTTAGCATCCAGTGCGACGAGTCCGTGGACAGCAGCAGTACAGCGCAGCTGTTATTCTTTACCCGGATGGTGTTTGAAGATTTCTCCACAAAAGAACTGTTGACGCGATTGCCCCTAAAGACAACATTAGTTGACATATATAACGCGGTGAAGGAGTTTTTCTTGCAGAAAAAGGTACTGTTGGAAAAGCTGGTAGCAGTGACTTCAGAGGGGGCTCCTGCTATGATCGGCCGGCATACAGGTTTCATCACTCACTGTAAAGGTAACCCAGAGTTCCCAAAATTTCTGCATCATTCACCAGCAGGCGTTATGTGCAAAGTGATCGGCTTTGGGCAAGTGATAACTCCCGTTGTGAAAATCATAAACAGCATCCGCTCCAAAGCGAAACAGCACAGGATTTTCAAGGTGCTATTGGAGGAGATGTCAGCTGAATATGGTGACCTGATGCTGCACACAGAAATCCGATGGCTCAGCAGAGGACGAGTTTTACTTCGTTTTTTGTCACTTTTGGGTGAAATCAAAGAGTTTGTGCAGTCCAAAGGCAAAGACGTCTCGCTGCTTGAGGATACAGAGTGGACACTTGACCTTGCATTTTTAACGGACATTACTGGGAAATTAATCCACTTGAACTGTGAGCTGCAGGCAAAGGTAAGACTTTTGTTAATATGATGAGTGCTTTAAATGCATTTAAAGCCCAGATGAGCATGTATTCTTTGCATTTACAGAGAAAAATGGTGCTGCACATTTCCACTATGCAGTCGGTGCTGAGAGACATTGCCTCTGCATCTATGACATTTGACAAAGTTGCAGAAAATTACTGCCAAGTCATAAACAGACTTGGGCAAGAGTTTGAGAATAGGTTTTGTGAGCTTAATCAGCTGGAGCCATGTGTGCCATTCATTTCCAATCCTTTCATGAAAGTGGACATAACATGCACTGCTGAGCAACTGAGTGCAACATTCAGCTTGGATGCTGGACAGGTGGAGATTGAAATCGTAACATTGCAAAATGACCTCCACCTCAAAGCCCACCAGGCTGCACCAAACTTTTGGTGCCTTGTTGACACAGAAAAGTTCAGCGATGTATGCACAGCAGCTAAGAAGGTTGCCAGCCTGTTTGGTTCAACCTATCTCTGTGAATCAGCGTTTTCTGACATGAACTTCATCAAGAACAAACACAGAACACGCCTCACTGATGCACATCTGCAAGACTCACTCAGAGTTGCAGTGTCAAGTTACACACCAGATTACAATACACTGGTGAACAACATGAAATGCCAGTCTTCCCACTAACAAAGAAACAGATACCAGATGTTGTCAGTGGCAACATGGCAGTGCCATCACAAAGTTGAATTAAAATATAGAAAAATTGTGTTCAATTCAAATGTGTGCTCATGAAATGTAACACAATTTTGTTGAAAATGCTGCAGATTTGGTCATTAGTTCAAAATGTGATAACTATTTCAAACATGGTGCAACATAGTTCATGACTTGTTAAAAGGGTTTGTCAATGACTGGTGAGAATGGGACATTTTTCCAATGAAATGTTGTAGAAGCGATCATCTGAAAATTCAAACAATTGCTGAGGTTAATAGAAATAAAGTGTTGAATATTGATATTATCTGTTTCCCACCTTGTTGAGTCATTGTTGATAATTATTGTGAGAAATCATAAACGTGATCAGTGTCTTCTCATAGATTAGTATTATTAATAATGATATATAACTAAAGGCAAACTGAGCAAATTTGTTATTTCAGGAAAGTGTTTCAAACTGGTAGCCCTTCATATGATTCAGTAAATATGAACTAGCTCTCCGTTTCAAAAAGGATGGTGACCCCTGCATTACAGGAACACTCCTACCAGTATTCCTGACCAAGGTTCTGGCTTTAGAACTGTATTGGTCCTCAGGTGCTGCTCTGTGGCTGCCCACTGCTCCTAACTATAGGATGGGTTAAATGCAGAGGACAAACTAGAACGGGCACTCGGTAAATGCAGAGGACAAACTAGAACGGGCACTCGGTAGAGCGCATACCTTCGCCGACGCCACTGAATCCCTCGCCACTGGCGTTGGTTTCATGCCGATCGGATAAAAATTGACCGAGATATGGCCGAAAGTCGGTTTTGACCTTTTCGTGGCCTTGACCTTGACCTTTGACCCGATCAGTCCCAAAATCTAATCGATTGATCCTCAGGTCATGCCAAATCAACCCACCAAATTTTATGAAATTCCGTTTGGTACTTTTTGAGTTATTCGATACACATACACACAGACAGACACACAAACAAATAAATACACGGGGATCAAAACATTACCTTCGTCAGCGAAGTCGCTGGCGAAGGTAATTACCCCACAGGGTTTAATAAAGTGTCTCTTATGTATGGTGACAAGAGGCTGGGCATAACTTTTGCATGGGAATCCAAGACTTATTGAGAGATAATTAAAACCCTTTGTGAGCAAATGCTAAACTTTTGCGAGGGAACACAAATGTATCTCTCCTAAAAAATTCCCGCCATCACCCTTTGGAGGCTCCATAAGAAATAGATTTACTGTATCTGATTGGTCAATTTCTTTTCTTTGTGAGGATGAAAATAATTGTGTGAGTCTGCTTTGATGAACCTTGTGGTTTCATGTGTAAGACCTTACACCAGGTTACAGTCTCACCTGTGCTCCAGTAGGCCGACTGCATTACATCACTTGTTTGTCTGGGATGCACTTCTTGGATTGCATCAGTGACAAATAATATATTGTTAGAACAGGGATAGGGGGGCACTCATCTACCCCTCCTTTTAGCCCCTCCTCTGTTTTCCTGCAGATCTGTTTGTCACATCACAAACTCACTCTGCAAACCCAACCCCCCTATATGTGAGTCCTCTTGCACACCCACCCATCCTTAAATATAATCCTGTGCTGACAGGGTATTGTATAGTCACTGCAAATGGTGCTGCTCCCTCAATGGATTTGTGACTGGCTATCATCTGCACTGCTAACGTGCCACAAAAATTTACACACTTACTGAACTGGAACAATATTGAATAAAAACATAACCCTCCTGGACACAGGTGATCAGGATACAGGGGCCTTCTGGGCTGTCTGACCTTGAGGAGTGTTATGTTGAGCTATTGCAGTTTCTCAGGTAAGTTATTCATTCTTTCAATCTGATAAACCACTCTTTCATTTCTTATGTTGTGCTTGAGTGAGAGACTTTTGCAGACAGTTTAAAAGTAGACCCAAATGGCAAACCTTGTCTTCTGGGAACACTGTCTCCAATCTCAGGGAGCTCCAGTGCAGTTTCACAGAGTAAAGCAGGTGTCTCAGAGGAGAGGTAATCTTTCCTGGATGAAGGTAATCTTCCCAGAAAAGAAAAACTATCCTTCAGTATAACAGTGCAACTTCATTGTGCAGGTCTTCTTTGACATGAATAATTTCTCAAAAGAGAGAGCTTATCTTTGTGCAAAATGGGCCAGTATAAGTGTTTCCATCTGTATTGTGCAGTAAATGTGTTATGATGAGGAATACTTTGGAGAAAAGAATCATGTAAAATAATGAACATGATTTAGCCTTGCAGTCAGTTTAAGTGGCGAGTTCAGTTAGACTTGACCATGTAACTTACATTCACTCTCTTTTCTAAGGAACATCAACCCTCAAACCTGCGAGATAAAATAAAACCAAAATGAACAGCTCTGTCATCAATTCTAGCCAACCCTTCAACCACTCCTCTTCAGGATCCAGTCCCCAACTCTCAAACACATTTAAAGGGTGCTATATATCACTTCTTGGGTTTTCGTTTCTGGTGATTGAAAGAAGCATCAACTTTGTAGTGGGCTACCCTGCCAACATCATGGTGATGTGGCTGGTGGCCAGAGAGAAGAGTGACTCTTCCACCTCCAATATCTTTATCTTCAACCTGGCCATCGCTGATGCATTGCTCTGTGTGATGAGCTCCATCTGCTGCTTGGGCTTACTTCTGCTGCAAATCTCATATTTCAATGATATTATGTACTTTATCACTGGGATCAAAAACACCTCCCCACTCTTTCTCACCTGCATTTGTCTGGACCGCTACGTAGCCGTGGTCCACCCCATTGTTTTCACCAGCATCAAGGATAACAAGATCAGAGTGACTATTTCCATGCTGCTTTGGGGGCTCACGATAGCCTATGCCCTCTCTAGGTCATTGTGGTTGGACCTCTCAGCTAACGTCTACATTGGGCTGATCCTGGCCGCCTTCACCATCATGGTTTTCTGCAACATTTCTATCATGTGGAGTCTGAGGAAGTCGGTCTTGGGCAAAGAGAAGATGCACCCCATGAAAAAGAAAGCCCTCAGGACCGTGCAAATCTATCTGGCCATCATAGTGTTTCATTACCTGCCTGTAGTTGTTATCAAGCCCTTTAGACAGAAACACGATTTCCTAGAATTCTGTGACATTGAAACAATTATGTTCTCCATTATGTACCTCAGTACCATCACTTCACCCCTCCTCTACATCTCCCTGATTAAGCAGCTGCCCTGGCTGAAAAACTTGCTCTGCATCTGCTGCCGAAGCCCTTCCCCTGAGGGACTTAATGTAAGCACATGAGATGTATGCTTGTGATTGTCTGTTACGTTGCATTTACTCTCTACATAAATTCATGAAAATGAGTTCATGAAACAAAGCAAGAATGTTTTCTAAGTTCTAGGTAAATATATTATATTTGATTTAGCTGTAATTAGGAAGGAGATGATAATTAGCACAACTCTCACCATATTCATTGAATAAAAAGAGAAAATTATTTGAATCACCCACATGCCTTTATCACTATGATTTCATATTATGTAAATTAGACTTTTTTTGATTGATTAATCATACATGCTCATTTTTCAACAGAGACAAATTTTTACATAATCTGTATTCAATATTTATCTCCAAACTTCCAAGTCTGTTTTTGTGATGGTTCTGCCCTGCAGTCCCTCCCCCCTCCTGCTGTCTTCACCTCCTCTTTAATGAGCCACATCTGTTGCTTGTTGAAGTGGAAGTGAAGTTTAGAGTATTTAGAGCCGCACTGCCAATTGGGAGTGCAGCTGCATTCTGGAATTTTAGCCTTGTATGTGTTGCTGCTGCTCCCCTGTCTCTTTGTCTTTTTTTGAAAAGTATATTTATAAAATGTCTTCTAAAATTTTTCTTTCCAGCCCGTGCGAGTGGGTCCCTTTTTCAGCCTTTGAGTATATGGTCCCAGTGCTCGCCGGATTGCTAGTTGCATCCGGCGGGACTAAACCTTGGCAGTTTTTTTCTATCCATTTAATTTCATTATGCCAGCATCGGATCTAGTTTTGCCTCAGAAAAACCGACAGTGACTGCAGATTTTCTAGGAGCACAACAAATACGGAAATAAAATTTGATTGTTATGGCTATTCCTGTGCTTAATGCTGACGATCAGAGAGCAAGTATCACAATAAAGTACTTTCGTCCACAAAAAGGTAAAATGCATTTAACATGAAACAGTTTGAATTGCAACCAAAAAGACAAAAAGAATTGAAATTAAATGTAAAAGTACTTGAGAAATGCTTCTCTAACACTTTCAAGGTCAACCAAGAGGAAAAGTGTCCATCACCTCTCATATACTAACCTTACTCTCTGAATACAGAAGGATGCTGTACTTTGGTATGAGTTTAGCTGTTAGTTACAGCTCTGGGGAACAAAGGGAAACACTGGGGTTTGTCATCAGAAACAAGGCCAACTTTGTTTCGATAATGGTGTACGGTTTTTGTTGAAACTGATTGAGACATGAGTTGACTCAATACTTCAGTGATTTCTTCGGCTATAATTTACTGGTTATTAGCAACAATGTGCTTTCGTAATTGATGCTGCTCCCTTACCAAGTTAAATGACTGCTTTTGGGAATGAAGCGCAAGAAATTTGGGCTGCAGCAATTTAGTTTAGTTAGTACCCCAATCATGCTTCTGGGACTTATCGAGTGTCACGTCAGGACGCTTGTGCGCCTAATTGCTATCTTACAGGTGAAGCTGCATACGATTTGACCTGACTGGAACCTCGACGCTATAAGAATTTGCAGAAGCAATGTGCGGACAGTTTTTTCTTCTCCCCCAAGAAATACATCCGTTGTGGTGTTGATTCTTGAAATTCAAAACGAATATTTGTTGAACTTGTTACGAAACGATAATCTACATCTGACTGGTTGCAGTTGTTGTGTATAGTCTATACGTCGTTCAGCCCTGTGTGTTGTAAAGAGCTGTAAGGAGTGGGTGACATTTTGTTTATTCCCTTTTCCCTTTTTTTGTTAGGAAGTTCGGTAAGTTGATTTGTCCTTTTTGTTTATCGGAATATTTTGGAATATTTGGTTTATTTGGAATATTAGCTCGTTTTAGCTTTCAGATTTTTTTGTTTATTGTTTTGGCGTTCCCCACTTTTGAGCCGGTAGCTCTCCGGGGCTGATGTATAAGCATTACAATAAATTCTGTTATCTTTTTCACACTTATAGTATGCTTGCGTGTTCTGGGGTCTGGGGAAAGAGGACACTCACTTGAAGCTGTTACTAGTCAGCCAGCCAAGACTCTTGTCAAAAAAATGGTTAGATGGCAAAGTCATGATAGAAGAAATCTGACGGCAGAAATATCTTTCTAAAGGTCCCCCAAGTTGCCTAAAGGTGGTTGGCAATCAAAAATTTAGGTTTTAATGACATATAAAGTAGAAAAACTAAATGGCCGCTAATTTCCATTGGGACAGCACCTTTCGTCTCCGTGTCCTGTCGTAATCAACATATAAGTAGTTTGTTTTTAGTTGCAGGTACTTTAATCTTAAAGTTAAACAAAACACATATTTCAATGGATGTTTGATAATTTTTACAATCAAAATGCTATATATTGAGTAACATTTCTTATAATGCCAATATATTTCATCAAATGCATTAGAAGACCTTTAACCACTGTGACAATGCATGGTGGAAGCTGGTGGAAAGTTAAGTTGTTTTCCCATGACATTGAAATTATATTGGTATTTAAACAGAAAAAAACTAACAATAGCCTGGCCCGACTGTTTTGACTTAGACCTCTTTGTCTTTTCAATATATATATAATATATATACTCATACAATGAAGAGGTTTACTCCAGTTAGGTTTACTCCAGTTAGGCCTGTCCTTGTGATGCCAATGATTCCATTGGAAAGTTTACAAATCTTTTCGATCCACTCTGTTGCCTGGTCAACTGGCACTTGGTTGAAATCAACCTTTGTTTTCTTTACAACAAAGTTACCCATCAGGAATTCTCTATACACATCAGGTGCTACATCCTCCAGACTTTTCATGTCGGCATAGTACACATGAGCCCACCTGGCGTAGTTGAGGTGGTCATATGTACTGAACCAAGGGATCATTTTCTCAAAGGCTTCAAGATGTAAGGACCAGTCACCATCTCTGTAAGAACGTATGAAGTCTAGCATTATTTCAATAAGTTCCATGTACATTGACCAGTATGCAAAATTGGGATCCTCTGTAAACTGTGCATTGAACTGCTTCCATAACCCACTTGCACAACAGCTGTGAAATCTCAGACACGTGGCTATTCACCAAATCATTGTTCAACTGTCTCTCTGAACAGGTCTTTTGACTTTGTCATGAAGAGCCGTCATAGAGTATCTATCCCCAACCCATTCCTGAAAGTATGACCATTTTATGCGACCAAGGGCCTCGTAAGTCAGTTGGTGCGCATGCACAGCTCTATAGTAAGCCTTCCCTTGCATCATGGCTGGTGTAGAGTTTTCAGCAATTGCTTCAGATTCAACCCATACATCAACAAGTCCAGCATCTTCCATGTGTTGTCCAATAACCTTGAGGAAATTGAAAATAATATGCAGCCCTCCCATCATGACGACTCCATTGCTGTATTTCTCTGGATTGGACCACTGCCGCTCCTTCACTCTGCTGTAAAGAGGCTGATCGCCAATGATCACAACATTCCTCTGCCCCAAAGAAGCCATGATGTCTTGACACCTGTTCATAATGGTAATGACGGTGTTATTGTCGTCAGCAGTGGCCTGTAAAATGGGCATCATCCCTACTGTATTACCTCCCTGGACTGAGTGCTAAGTGCAGCATTAAATGCTGACCAAGAAGGAACAACCTGCTGGTCTGTCTCTGTCATTCGACACAGAATCCAAGGCATGTTGTGAAGTTCAGAGGAGCTGCGAAGCTCCTTCATCATTAGCCACTGGTCTAGTGTTATTTCTGCTGGGAGAAAAGGCTTTGGTCTTTCACCAGTAATAGCTGTGTCCAACTCTTGGTACTTCTCCAACAACAGGTGATCTGGTGTACGTCCTCTTCCTATATTAACATTTGAGCACTTGTCAGGTGGGGCTGGTCCGTGCTGCCACATGACACACTGAGTTCAATGAAAGGTATTTTTGCCATCTCTGGTCTCCTCCAAAACATCAATGTTGTCAAATGAGGAGAGGATGATACGTCCTGGCTGGTATGGAGTGATACCCGTTGATATGTATATGTAACCATTTTCTTTGTATTTGCAAAGAATACTGTCAGTAATAGTTGTGTCCATTCTGCAGATAGTATCAATCCCAATTGTATGACCGGCAGCATGGAATAAATCAACCAACATTTCAGAACGAGTTGCTTGGTGTAGTGTTAAACCAAGCCCAACATGCTTTGGCGTAAGCTTCTTGCCTTTGGATGCAGCAAATACGATGTCTTGCGCAATACTGCAAATTTTTCTTTGCATCCCATCTCCACATTCATTGTTTTCATCCAGTTCAAGCATTGATTCTCCACCAAACAATACGGAAAGAAACAAATACAAGCTGTTAGGAATAACTTCTGCAACATACTCCATATCTATTCCATGCCATGCTGCTTCGTGTCCTTTTGTCTCTTTCAAATCTTTTCGAATGAGCAGTACTGTGTGTATTATTTCTTGCAAAGGTGTTGCATCAGGTGTTAGTTTTGGACAACCATCGTCAGACGTGAGTGACAAGTCGTCTGAGTCATACTGTGAGCATGCTTTATCTAATCTTTGTGCAACGACTATATCTGTCATTTCAGTTGGATAGAGAAGAAGAGGGGCTTTAGGGTCCAATGGACGTACTGTACTGCACTTGGATCCAACACGCCTTACAACATCTTCATAGAAGGTCTGTCGTCTCGATAAATAACATGGTGGAACATCCCTTTTCTCTTTCTTGCAAGATTCTTGATACAACTGCCAGATGTGAGACATGTCATACACACAGCCACAGCTCATACCGTTACAAATATCATGACACAATTCATCTAATGATCTGTCTGAATCCAAATTGAAATTACCAGCTTCCTTGACCTTTTCTGCATTACGTCTGAATTTTACACAGCAATATAAATGATATTTGCCTTCTGCAGCAATAAGATCTGACACCACACCTGCCAAACGTACATGCATAGTAACATCGTGCAATGATAGGTCAAGGATAGTTTTGGACGTGTACTTAGTCTCAATATTGTGCAGTCGTTTCGTAGGTTCATTTTTCTGACAGAACATACAAAGTTCCCACTTAATGACTGAGCAGGACCTAGGTCTAGTCTGTACTGAACATCCTCCAGGTTCATCTGTCTTACGTCATGTAAATCTGCTTTGCGTGGTGAAAGTTCCGTAGCATGATAGAATAGGTCATCACACGTTTCACATTTGCTGATAATGGAAGGTAATGCAGGATCCCCATCACCCAGCTCAAGCACTCTCTTTGCAACTTCTTGAACACGTTTCTTTCCATCATCAGATGCTGTATTCAGCTTCTCTCCTCTACGTGTTGCCTTCTGACAAAACAAACAGGACTTGTCTGCTGGCTGAGCAGCTTTCCTTTTACGACGGATCACTGCGACAGGCTCCATGGGTCACTAAAACAGTGAAAATGGTTAAAATATAAATTTATTTTTTCTAAACGTGGAGAAAATTTAAAAGAAACTTAACTATCCATGTTGTCATGAGCCTCAATGACCTGAAAGATCTGTAAAACAATCAAAAGTTTCGAGAATCAAGCAAATACATGGCATAAAAATGTGCCAATACATTCTCAAAATGTGCATTTTCGGCAGTTTGGGCGACCATTTTTTTTTCTGTGTTCTGAGGTTTTAAACCCAAAATATTGTTTGCCAACCACCCCAGCGATGTTGCCACACACCCTCTGGATAAGAAGGAAGTGACTGGTTGCTTCTATCACGAATATGCCATCTAATGAAACAAACATGTTTGGTGGCTGGCTGACTATACAGCTTTTCCCTCAACGGGGGCCGTAACACTAGCAATGGAATGACAAGGGCTTGTTCAGTAATTAGGTTTTGAGTCTTTTTTTCAGGGGGACTTCTTGCCCCCAATATCTGCAGTTACTTTTGTAAAAGCTGAGAGGGACTTTGTGCGGAATTGCAGTACGCTGATGTAAATTTAGCACGTTTCACAGTCCAAATTCAACCTTTTCATCATTGATACCCTATCCCTGCAGTCAGGCACACAATGGCTATTTAAATTATGTAAATATCAGTCCACATCTATAGGCCATGAATTATATGAAGTGGTCAGTTAAACCCAGGCGAGGTCTTTTGATCAGAGCTGTGTGGCTATTTGACCCGTTTTGCTGTTCAAGTCTCTGAGAGACCAAACATCGTATGTCCTGGAAAATCATGGCTCAATATTGAATATGCTTTCTGGAATGGATGTGGTGCATTGGTATTGATTTAGAATAAATACACCTTAGCTCATGTTCAGAAACTCTTTGTTAATGCTCTAGATCGGAAGAAACAATCTTGAAGGTGCATAATGCATGGATGGACTGGATTGAAACTGACTGAAAATGTACACAGTGTAGCTCAATTTTCAGCACTTTTTCAATGTTCTGATTGTCATGGTTATGGTTTTTGGTCAAGTATATGTTCAGGTTCTGTGTTCATGATTTTGCCTTTTATTTATTCTTTTTGGTTATTGTAATACTCGGGTTCTTAGTTCATTCCATTTCTCAGTTCCATTGCACTTGTCTCCCCTGTCTTGTGATCAGGTTGGTTCAGTCCATCTTCCCTGTCTGCGTGCCAACTGACTTCGGATGATTTCGATGAATTCCGGTGTTTAAAATATTCCTTCGATTCTCGTTTTCTTCCTTCCCCTTTCTGTTCTGATTACTAACAAGACAAACTTTTGTATTTTGTATCATAGTCTACTAACACAACTAATCCATGTATATAAGATTACTAACTAACTAACTAAGGAGCACTCTAGTTCAATTTGTAAAGTTGCATCGGTGCTAATTTAGACTAATTCCCTCTCCGCAATCGCCCTGTTTGAAACTCCGCCTCTTAGCTGTTTCTGTCCTCTCCTGAGTTTCAGCGAGATCTCTCACACGTGCTTAATCACTCTCATGCGCTCGTTATCTGTGCACGTAGAACTCCTGGACCGGAGCTGTTTAAATGTCATAGGCAGTTTGTGTGACTCCTTTTTGTGTTTTGTCTTTCACCAATTTTCGTGGTTAGGATTTCCCTCGTGTGATTCTCCCGTTGTAATTAGTCTGATTCTCTACAACTGACTCCTGTATAGCATGTGACCTTCCCTGTGTGTATTTGAGCAGTCTTTTCATTCACAACTCTTGTCAGAACGTTGATCAATATTTTTTTGTGCAGAGCGCCTTGTATGCCATTGAGTATTGTTTCTCTACTACTGGATTGTCCGACTTTGATTCTTGCCATTGCCCTTTTTGTATTGTTTTTGTCTTTCTGGATTGACCCTTGATGACCCTTTGCTTTGTTCATTGACTACGACTTTTTGCTTATCATTTTTGTACCTCTGCTCATCTGTCATACTGGTTCGGACCTCTGCCTGCCTAGTCCACACTGTTTTTGGATTTTGTATTGTGGCTTGGCAATTCTTGTGTTTTTTGGTTTTGACTTGGACTTCATTAAAGGCATACATTTTTTTGGATTTGCCTCTCTTGCATGTGGTTCCTGAAGGCACCGTCACACTGATCTGTAAAATGAAAATTAACCATTCAAAAAAATTTAAATGTCGTGCCCTGAGATGTTTTGCATTTGTGACTGCTTTTCATTTCCCAGACCTGGTCCTCAAAGCCACTGTGATGACACTGTCAAAAAAAATGCTGCAAGCAGCAATGAAGGGTCTGAGCACCACAGGGCCACCAGGTGATTAACCATTAGCGCTTTTCCACTGCATGGCACTGGCTCTACTCAACTCTCCTCCACTCAATGTTGGTGCCATGTACTCCTATTCCACACAGAATTATACTAGCTTAATAGTCAAGGAGATCGACAGTGGAAAGTGTCTTCTCATCATCTTCGATGTGCTGCAAAACACACCATAACCTCATGCAACACAAACGCATCAGCGATGGAATAGGCAAGTGGTTGAGTGTTCCTAGTTCTCAGGAAGCACATTAGGTAGCTATTTATTTGGCTGGAGTGTGTTCGTGCTGTATGCTGTCCCAGTCTGCATTTCCTGCTGGTGCTAAACTCGCTTGCATTTGGCTGCTAATTGTTGGTGAGCAGCAGTGCATTTCATAACTAGGCATTCACTACTCACTTTATTGATTGGGTAATAAAAATATAATTGTCTTGTCCTTTCAGTTTCAATCTTGTTACGCATTCCCAAAATGTTTATTTCATGCTAAATTAGCAAATTGTAAATTGTGAATAAAATCAAAATGCAATGACTTTCAAATCACATCAGCCAGTATTTTATCCACAATAGATCAGAGATAACAAAGCAAATGTTGAAACCGAGAAATTTTACAATTTTATCCACAAAATGAACTCGTGTCAAATTTGATGGCTGCAACAGGGGCCTGTTTACCAAGGCGAGGCATCCCCTCTTCTTTTTAAGTCAGAGTGGAGGCGTCTGGGCATTGAGGAGACAAGTTTTTTGAGTTTAGCCATTGGAATTTGATCCCACCTTTGTTCAATACAGGCTTCCAGCTGCTGGAGAGTTTTGGGTCTCCTTTGCCGGACTTTTCGTGTAATTATGCGCCAAATGTTCTCAAAAGGTGAATGATCAGGACTGCAGGCAGGCCAGTTCAGCACACGGACTCTTCTACTATGAATACATGCTGTTGTAATAGCTGCAGTATGTGGTTTTGAATTGTCTGCTGAAATACACAAGGCCTTCCCTGTAATAGATGTCATCGAGAGGGGAGTATATTGTTCTGAAACCTTTATATACCTTTCAGCATTCCTAGTGCTTTTTAAAACATGCAAGTTTCCTACACCATATACGCCACTGCATCCCAGCACCATCAGAGACGGTGGCTTTTAAACTTAACGCTGATAACAGGAGGGGTGGTCTTTCTCCTCTTTAGCCCAGAGGACACGACACCCATGATTTCCAAAAAGAATGTCAAATTTGGACTCGTCTGTAATATGGCCGGTAAGAATTCATTGCATCTTCCATTTTACAAAAGGTTATTCCATTCATAAACCAGTAAAATTAATCTGTGCGTTTGAGTTCGGTTCTGAGCAGCAGCTCTGAAGGATCTGCAAATACTGATGGGTGGGGTAGCTCAGAGGCTGTAAGTGATAAATGGCTGATAAGCTCGGTCCAGAGCCATGCCAGATAAAACGTGGACTCCCCCCCCCAGGATGCTCGCTCAGCCTGAATGTGGAAGGTGTCGATGGTCTTTCTGTTACTCTGTACAGGGGGGAAGTAGCAAAGCTCTGGCTGAAACAATGCCCCTGTCCTCAGTCTTAAGTAAGTTAGTTATATTAATCTTTTTAAAATAATCTAAACTTCTGGGAACTTCACAATATGCTCATATGTTCAATATCCTGCTTAGGGAGGGGATTAGGCCCCCCGAACCTAGGCAGGAACAGGTGGCGGTGGGACTGCAAAGTTCCAAGGGCACGTAAAAGATGAACTGTAGTGCAGGGGAGTAAACTGAAGGCCTCCATGTTCTGTGAAGTATAAAATTGACATACTGTCATGTTACCGACTAGTCGGAGTATTGTCACATGCAAGTGAGTGGGCATCACGTGGTACATGGGTGACAGCCCACACCTAAGTAGATGGATGCGAAGTACGACCTCTGTGAACAGACAAAGCTGGTGAAAATGGTCAAAGTTCCTACACTCATATCTAAGTGGGGTAGAGATCAGACCATCTGTTCCCACCTGGGTGGCTGGTAACCACTACGGGATTCGGGGATCACTATCGACTGGGTCACCAGCCGGTCGGGTCGCGTATGGCAGCAAGACCCTTAAAGTTGACCGCCATGCTCGGCTCAATGTACAGTCAGGCCACCACAAACCAAAAGCGAATGCCTTAGTTGGTGGTGCTTCTGTGATCGGTGAGCTTTGAAAAGAAGACACCGGGAAGCAGAAGGCAGATTTCTGAACCTGGGGGCGTCTGTGAAGGGATCTAGCCTGCGACCTGGAAGTTCGAAGGATAATAATAATGAATAATAATAATAATTTTATGTAGCGCTTTTCTGGACACTTAAAGACGCTTCACAATGGATACATTATTCATTCAATCACACATGCACGCTCTGATGGTGGTAAACTACGTTTTTGTAGCCACAGTTGGCCAGGGACAGACTGACGGAGGCGTGGCTGCCAGTATGCGCCTACAGCCCCTCCGACCACCACCAAACATTCACAGAGAAACATGCAAACATTGTTTGCTGTGAGGCAGTGCTAACCACTCTACCACCGTGCCGCCCATATATGACAACTAATCCTTTTATTCTTTCTAGCCATGTTACGACCGGTACTAAGGGGGTGATTCCTTACCATTCCAGAGTAGCTAGCTGATGTTTATTGGTAGTGATGGGTTTTAAGTTGGATTGCAAATTACGGTCTATCCATAAAGGGTTTATGTAGTAGGATTATGTAGGATTATTTAAACTAGGAACTTGGGGGGCAGGGAGGTTAGTGAGTGTTACACAAAGGGAAATGCAGACTGCCCTGATGGAAGCTGACGGCGTTAAATACACTATTGATGTTATACTCTTAAAGCAACAAAGCATTCTGGGGGGCTTAAAGCAGCGGCCGCAGTGGGAAATCAAGGGGGAAGAGCATGAGTAATAAACTGAAATGTTTTTATTTAAATGCAAGAAGCATAAAAAATCCATTTCCAGAGCTTTAGGCCGTTATGATTAGTGAGGGCTATGACATAGTTGGGATTACAGAGACATGGCTTAGTGAAGAGGATGGAGATGAATATAATATAGAAGGTTATAAGCTCTTTAGGAAGGATAGATGTAATAGGCGAGGAGGGGGCGTAGCAATCTAATAAATCGAAAGCAGGAAATTCCCAAAATTGAACATTCCTTGACCTGTGAAGATATCTGGGTCAGGCTCATTGGCATACACGAGACAGGTTTAAACATAGGAGTATGCCATCGACCACCGGTTTTGTACAGTACAGTCAATAAAATGCTTTTTAAGAGGATTACACAAGCTTGTAGGGTGGGAGGGACTTAAATTATCCTGGTATTGATTGGGAAATAGTGAAAGGACTGGGTAGGGGGGAGGAAGAATTTCTAGATGTTGTAAATTATAATTTTTTGGTGCAGTATGTTAATAAACCTACAAGAGAGAAGGCAATCTTAGACTTAGTGCTCTGTAATGACCCAGATAGAATTAGCCGTGTTGAGGTACTGGAGCCGCTTGGGACAAGTGATCACGCTGCTGTTAATTTTGATGTTTCATGGGAAGTTAAAAAGGTGTATTCAAAAAAAAGAATTCAATTTTAGGCGAGCAAACTTTGACAGGATGCCCTCATATCTAAGTGAAATAAAATGGGAGACACTCCTGGACTGTGAGTCCGTAAATGAGAAGTGGGAAAGATTTAAGGGGGTTTTACTTGAGTCACAATGAAAATTCATTCCAAAGGTGTCCAAAAGTAAGCTGAAAAAGCAGAATCCTCAGTGGATGACCAAAAGTATTTGCAGGATTTTGAGGGATGAGAGGAATCTTTATAAGACGTACATAAAGGATAACGATGTGAACACTAAGGCTGAATACTGTAAAATGCGGGCTGTGGTCAAAAAAAGAGGTGACGAATGCTAGAAGACTGTATGAAAGACGAATTGCTGAGGGGGCAAAAACTAACCCTAAGCCCTTCTTTCAGGACTGTAGCAGAAAAAGGAAAGTCAAAGACCAGGTTAAGTGCAAAAAGAATAAAAATGTATCACTGCTATTTGATAACAAGGATATTGCTGTAAGAGGGAAGCCAGGAGATAATATGGACATGCGACCAAAAGGGCCTATTGCCCTCTGTTCCTGACAGAGTGGGGTAATAAAGGCATAAGAACCTATACTTCCTCCACAGCTGACATCGTCTCCAGTCAGGCATGGCTGGGAACAGTGAGATCGTAAAGCCATCATGGTCCAGACACCCTCTACAGCTGCACAGCCCCAGTTCTACCACTGAGATAAGGGGGCCTGGAACTGGACACTTCCGCATGGGTGATTGAGCGCATCAAAGATGGGGAAGGGAGCGCATGGCTTGGTTGCTGCAAGGAATTTCTCTCACAGCAGGGTGTGACCTGTGCTCTCTGCCCTATTAGTGCCACAGTGACCTCTTCTGGACACACTGTCACCGCACCTTTTCATTTTATCACTGTAATTGTTCTGATTCAAGAGTTTCAATTTACACAAAACCCACTGTTACACTGTTTTAATTGCCCTCTTTTCATCACTGAATTACTGTATTATACCTGGGGTAATAGTGATGTGAATCTCATGGGGAATGGGTCTGTTGGGAAGGAAATTCATAACAGTTACATCATCATAATTCTGTATGTAATCGTGTTTGGTATGTATCTCTTCAGCTAAATTCAAGGAGTTGAATGAGTTGTATTTCATATCCACTATATTTCAAGAAAACATAGTTTCTGTTCCCCAGCAATGATTTGTCCTTAACCAGAGGTATCTCTTGAGGTATTTACACTCATCTCTCCCCCTTTGCAGAAGTGCTTTGCGACCCCTCCCTGAGGTCGGTCTCTAAGGGTCCTGGCACTGATCTAAGAACTTTTATTATCCTCTTTGAATAATAAATGTTTTCTTACTTCCTCCGGAGGGGGGAGTCTAAATTCCGATTTGGGCCATCTGTGCGGCCTGATCAAAGGCGCCACCAACCTTAAATCTGAGGGAGACGACCTAGTCTGGGAAGCTCGTATCCGACTTCCCATACTTTGGTACGTGTGTATTTCTAGTTTAACGGTTTAATAATTCGGACTCTTGCACGACCAATTGTATGTAGCCTTTTCGCCAGGTATGACTTTTCTCTCATTTTCTAAACTGTGTGTGACTCGTAATTGGGTCATGTTGATTTGCTCGATTTAAGCTCTTGCCTACCTGGTGAATAAACTTGTTATTTCATTAAACTTGAGTGGTCTGAGTGGCTCTTAACTCTTGTAGCTTCTATCTAGCTACGTCACGCCGGAGACTTAAGGGGGGTATGCCCAACCAAGGACTGACTGATCAGCGGGTTTGGGATGAGAATCGGTTTTAATCAAGTTTGATAGGCAGCCAGGATCTACCAACATAAGGATTCGTATTTGCCGGCTCCGGGATTTTTAGCCTGAAAGAAACCCATAAGACGAAACGTCGGTTATCTGTTGAAAATTCATATAAACGGAGCCCATGGGCGGATTGAATCTGGGTTCGCTGTAATTCAAGCCAAAAGATGCTGTTGCAGTGATGGCTGATTTCTAATCCGCTGGTATTACCGACGAACCTAAGCTGCAGGAGTAATGCTAAAAACCCGGGGGTATTTTAGTGACGCAGGCTTGCATTTAGGAATCCGGGGATAATCTCCCCGAAATCCACGCAGGTGTTCCCTAAATTATCAATTCTAATTCTAATTTGGAGTCAGATATTTAACGAGGATATAACTAAATTTTGTATTCTAAATTTATTATGGAGTCAGATTTGAAGCGAGAGTAACATTGTAATCGTTATGCTTAGTTTGCTTAAATCACTGATAAATCTGACGTTTTCAGTTGCTGCATGTGTCCCAATGTGCACCTGGGATTATTCGCAGCATTACATTAAGTTAGATGATTCCGTGATTTTGAACGGAGAACTATTGAGAACACCTCAGGTAAGTCTCAAACTGGGTCCAAGGTGGGACACAGGCATAAAAGATTTAATTGACACGTTCCATTGCCTCATAACAGCTGGATCTACACGCGTAAACCTTCGCCCCTGGCTCCTCCGTCGAGCTGAGTGGGTTTTACATTGCGGATGCCTTAAACAGTTACTTTGTTGAGATTTTTACCTCAGAGTGGGTCTTTATTCGACCAGAGTGCATGTTAATTGCTCAATATTATTTAGCGGAAATTGAGGTTAGGGCTGACGAAGTATTAGACAATTTGCATAAACTAAAGGCAGATACACATATCCAATAATACACTTCCTGTTTCAGCTGTTTATGAATGCAAACATAGGTGTAGGAGGAGGAGACAAGTGTTAAAGTAATGTTTTTTTTCCTCACTAGGAAGGGGAGTTGGGCCAGGGGAGACTTGGGCCAGAGCTGAGGAGAGTTGGGCCACATACAGGAGAGTTATGACAGACATACAACAACCATCCAAGTTAGGAAAATATGAACAGTCTAATTCCAAATTCATGAAATTACAATGAACATGAAATTAATCAATATTCTAATAGAAATCCACTAGCAAAAGTCAACACTGAACAGAAACTTTTTGCAACCAATTTTGTGTTAACTGTTTAAGAATTTTACAGAAAATCTGAAAAATTAAATTCCAGATAATAAATAAAGTGACTGTTTAAACATTGAATTTCACCAGATAATATCAGCATTGCGAAGAAACATATTCTAGATTTTTCAATTGTCGAATTCTAATGTCAATGCAAACTATGAAAAACTTTTGTAACTCAAGGTTATGTAGGCCTATAAAAATAAATTCTAATACAACCCCCCAGGAAAAGATAACCATGGCCCAACTCTCCCACCCACAAGTGTTCCAACTCTCCCAATGTCCACCATGTTTATTTTAGTGACAATTTTAGCAAAGAAACATATCACACAGATTTGGACAATACCTTGATGGAGGAGGAATGTCACAGCTATCTTATGGAATAAACTAAGGACAGTATACTGTATAGAATTGGAGAGATATAAAAATGCTTACTGCGAATTCCAGTTTTTACTCTTGAGTCAAAAATGCACTTCTCTGCAAAAACATGGACAGACAGCCAAAATTTCTGCAGTCAATAAAAGATAATGCCTAGTACTCCCATTAGATGGCACCACCTGCCCAAAACAGATTCCAATTTCCATGAAATTAAGGGTGGCTCAACTCTCCCTGTGGCCCAACTCTCCCCAGCTTCCCCGAAACTGATCAAAATAAAATTAAGTGATAATTGGATATATGTGGCCCTACAGGTGCAATTGTCAAAACAACAATATTTTATTTGAAGTTCTCTATGGAGGTGTTGGATTTTTCAGTTTCATTTGCCCTGAGAACATATCAACGACCAGTGGAAGTAATTGGAATATCTATTTTCAGAATGATGGGCAAATGGGATTGAGAATAAAAATTAACCAAAGTTATTTTTCTGCACAGTTAGTTTTTTTCAGCCAAGTTTGCCCACTTGCAATATCATCTCTATCTATTGGAGCTTCTAATGGGTGATGTATTCTGAGCATTTGGATAGAAGTTAATAATCTGAATAAATACTTGTAGATTGCATAAAATAGATCATTTCAGGCATTTGAGAAGTGAAATTGTTGAACACAAGATATTACTGCAATTGGGAACGTTGCAAAAGTATAAATGTTTCAAAAATGAGTGACACTTTAGATGAAGTGTTGCTCACAAAAGCTTTATACAGCATTTATGATGCCTTCATAAATGGGACATAATGTCTTCATAAATCATGCGTAAGCAAATGTCATGCTTTGTAAACGGTAAGGTAACACATCCTTATTCACCATGTGATGCCAAATGTGACAATGACAATGTCACTTAGCTGACAAGGCCACCCTTTATAGTATTTAGCTGCTAGCTAAGTGACGTTGTCGGTTATATGAAATCTGGCATCACATGCTGAATAAGGATGTGTTATCTTACCCTTTACGAAGCATAACATGTGCTTATGTATGATTTATGAAGGCATTATGTCTCGTTTATGAAGGCATTATACATGCTGTATAAAGCCTTTATGAGCAACACTTCATCTAACGTGTGACCCAAAAATGTATTTCATGAAAATGAGCCAAAACCTCATCCCAATTTTCTTATATTTTGTCAATAAAAAAACAAAGTTTTATGTTGATACCTGGTATCATTCATGGGGAAAATTATCCTGAATACTGACGAAAATGTGTTTTTTCTCATTTTTGGACTTCAATATCTCAGCAACCATCAGACTCTAGGACCTGATATCATAGGGCAGTGCTATTCAACCTTATCCATAAATGGCCAGTGTGGATGGGAACGTTCATTCCAACCAAGCATCTACACACCTGACAGCAGTCTTTGCTAAAGAGCTTGATTTGTAGAATCAGGTATGTAACTGCTTGGTTGGAATGAAAGCCTGCACCCACACTGGCCCGTGCAGGATAATGTTGAATTGCCCTCTCATAGGGTGTCAAAGACATGGCTCATGTCAGACTATCTGCAAAATTGGAAGCTCTTACATTGAAAACTGAGTTTCTATGGACATTTAAAGACCCATCCAGATTTTGTGCAGTATATCGAGAAGTTAAGCCATTTAAATTTCTCAAAAAACAGAGTGCTGTGACATTAGCAAAGCATGTCCAAACTCTTGATTGGTACCATATTGATTGACTTGTTTCTTATCCAATATCAGTGAGTTAAAATTTTCCACAGTAACTGAGAGACATTGATTGGACAAACAGAAGAGAATACAAACATCTGCAAATGAGCAAGTTAGGTCGTATTGTCTTTATGTTGCGCACGACTGCACAGCTGAAAATGACGCATTTTAAATGAAAAAAAAGACTCCCAAAGCCGGCCTGAAGTGTTCAGTTATATTTACGGGATTTAAATGAGGTACAGATATGGTCAATGGGAATTATTCCAAATGAAACAGGACTGGAGGGATCCTTCTACCCGATACAGTTGTGTCTCTGGAGGAGAGATTCAATTAACGCCTTTCTGCAGATGTAGATGCCTGCGGACATAGAGCAGCTCTTTTTATGGATGCAGTTGCACTACTCTATCACAAGATGGCACCCCTGGATCAGTTATTGAATATTCACAAGTTAGCAGAGCTGGAACACGATCTTGAATATTGACAAGTTCACTCCGATCCCTGTCTTTAAAGAGTTGCGGGAATTAAACTCCTCAGCTGAGCCTCATGTACAAACTGCTCAATATCCTTGCCCATAGTATCTATCCAGCAGTTAAAAAAAACTGATCTCATGTAATGGAAAAATTTGTTGTCCTCTGTAGCAACCTCTTCAGTCACGGTGACCAATGGTATTCCAAACATAAAAAAAAAAAAAAATCATTCTATTTCAGTCATCAGATATTAAAAACGCGCAAGTTTCTATCATGGATTAACGAGTAGATATGTCGGTTGAAGAAGTAAGCTGCCTTTTTGAGCCTCGTACAAGCTCTCACAGAAATCCAATCACTTTAATGGTGATTCAGTGGTATCTGCGTGAAACCCCAGCTGCAGTTCACGCCAAAGTGAAATTCTCCTAGAAATTACCAGTTGGTCGACGCGATTTTGACTCGGTTCACCTCACTAAGTGAAAGACATTGATTGGACCTTAAAAAACATATTAAGATACTTCCATAATAGGGTTACGTTGTATTCAGTAAACTTTATGCAGCTCAGACTGACGTGGTTGCATGGGAACAAAAAACCTCCAGAACTGAGCCTGGAGAGCTGAGCTTATTTGCGGGATGGAAATGTGATTCTGAGATGGAAAATAGCAGTTATTCTGAATGGAACAGACAGGAGGGCTGACAGCATTGATACTTTGAGGTGCAGCTCAATAATTCTTTTGAAAAGTGAGTAAAGCTGTATTTGTATGGTGTAGCTCTATCTTACTAACTAGCTAGCTATTTCTTATTTTTGGTTGACCACCGTGATCACAGAGCTAGTTTTTCACACTGGGTAACAAAAGAGTAGTTGATACTGCAGTGTGCTGGCATTTTTCTTAACTAGGTGATCAGTTTTAGAATCTGTACCACATTCAATGAAACAGATTGCCTTGCATTTTCGCTCCTTTAAAGTGTGAACAGCTATTACTGTGACCTGAGTTATACTTGTTCCATAGAGGGTATGAAAAACGTTGTTACAAGCTTGCATTTCACTGGGATCATCGGAATTGTAAACAGCAAGCTTTCCGTCTGAGTGAATGATCTGCCCGTAATATAAGCAGTTCCTCTCATGAGTACCCTTATGAAAAAGAAGTTTATGCAAGTGTGATATTGGTATACTTCTTCTAAACTAAAAATAAGAGAGTATATTTTCAGTTTACTTTTAATGTACTTATCAGAGATATACTTAGCAAAGAAATACTTAAGTATACTTAGCTTATACTGAAAACACAGAAAAGTCTAAGCATATTAGGCTTTTACGTGTACCTAAACGCTTGAGTATTATACTTTTCTTGTGTGTATCTCAACGTATTAAAATATTCATGCCTAATGCTCAAGTATACTGGCTTGCAGTTTGGCTATTATCAAAAGAATATTAATAATAAGAATATTTTTACCATACATATTGGCTTCTTTGAAGTATACTGCACTATATTTTTACTCAGTTTTTACTGTCTCATTGACTTACATATTCCACATGTAGGTTTGCAGTAAAAAGTCAGCTTTGGGGCAGCGTAGCAGAGTAAATAGCACATGGGTGGAGCTGAAATTGATTTTTATTAATCCACACAGAAACAGATAAACATTTGTCTGATCATATTTGACAACAAATTTGACAATTATTCCAGTATTGACAGTCTTGATACATACTCTTACAAAAAAATCATACTTCAAGTTTAAGCAACACAAACTTAAAGTACCCATCTAGTTTACATCTAAGTTTTATTTTGTAATGCAAGTACACTGCACGTGAACCTTTTAGTATACTGTCACTTAACTAGTTTTACACCTCTAGCATAGTTTTTAATTTATGAAAGTATACATTTAAGTATACTGCAAGTAAACATACAGATATACTGCTAGTTTATTAGTTGTATACTTCTAGTAAACTTTTCCGTTCATGAAAGTATACTGTGAAGTATACTGCTAGTTTACTTAAAGATGAACTTTTAGTTCACAAGTTATATACTTCTAGCACACTTTCTGGTTTATAAAAGTATACTTTTCAGTATACTGCAAGTAAAGTTACAAATATACTGCTAGTTTATAAGTTATATAATTCTAGTAAACTTTTCAGTTCATGAAAGTATACTGTGAGGTATACTGCCAGTAAACTTTAAGATTAACTATTAGTTTACTAGTTATATACTTCTAGCACAATCTCTAATCTTGAAAAGTATGCTAGAGGTATCTACTAGTTCACTCACAGTATACTAAAAAGTTCACTTCTAGTGCACTTGCAGTATAGAATAAAACTTAGATGTAAGCTAGATGAGTACTTTCAGTTAACTTGGCTTAAACTTGAAGTATACTCAAAAATATACTTTTATAAACTTAAAAATGTTCCAATTTAGTCAGAAGAAGTATTAAATTTCTATAATTTCTCATACACTACAAGTACATGGTCTGTAGTATACTTGCTGTACTTTTACTCAAGTGTACTTAATAAAATGAACTTCAAGTATACTACTTTTTGCTAAGGGTCACTGTGCTTGCTGATGTGGCTTTGTAGATAAATGGAGGAAACTCTGAACTTTATCGCGGAGAAAAGGCATGTTTTTGGTTTGGAGAGGGCACTGGTGACCATTGATGTCCAGCTGCGCCTATATACTGTATTATATATATTAAGAAACTCATGCTAGGTTTAACCAGAAAATCATCCATTCATATTGAACTTCATGAGTACAAAGTTGATTTGTGTTAAAAATATGATTATTATATTGATTGAAAGTGCCCCATTTTCAAGGCTCTGGGAGTTTGGGGATCTTTTTTGGCTCATAAAAAGTGGATAATTTAATATTTCATGTTCAGATGAGGAGTACTTGTGGTCTAGGAGTTTATTATCCCAGAAATGTATTGTTTTAAATCCCAGCCATTTTTTTTATGTTTGCAGCCCATTTTCATGAAAATAAACTGAAATACGATGTAATTCTTAATGCTGTAAGTGTCTTCTCCGAGTTGAGTCTTTGTGAAGCCTAAATATTGAATTATAAAGCATCAATTTGGGTAACCCTTAAATAGCCAAATTTGGCTTCTGCACAAAGGGGTTGCTGTTAACCTTAGGTAAGTGCAATTTTATATATTTTTAAAACTATGGGTAGCTGGCTTGCAGTTTTTTATTCTCAGTTTACTATAGCCATGGTGGTCACAGAGCTTGTTTGTCTCTTTGGTTAGTAAGAGTAACCAAGTAACAGTCATAGCTACTGAATGTTGGGGCATTTTTATGTTTTTTTTCCAGGTAGTGGAATGTGTGTTCTGCAAAAATATGAAGTATATTTCAGATATTACTGAGTTGGTAAGAAGTACTTGTTCCTGATAAGGTGTGGAAAGTGTTTATATGAGGTTGCGAGCTTGGATGTGGGACCTGCTGGCTTTTCAATGCAGGGTGAATGTTCTGACCGTTAAATAATCAGTTTCTTTAATGTGTACAGTGCTGAGAAAAAAGTATTTGGCCTCTTCCTGATTTCTTACTTTTTTGCACATTTTTCACACTTAAATGTTTCAGATCATCAAACTAATTTTAATGTAAGACAAAGACAACCCAAATTAATACAAAATGCAGTTTTGAAATGATGATTTCATTGATTAAGGGAAAAAAGTTATCCAATCCCACCTGGCCTGGTCTGAAAAAGTAATTGCCCCCTAAACCTAATAACTGGTTGTGCCACCAGTTATTACCACCCTCTGCGACAACAACTGCAATCAAGTATTTGCGATAACTGGCAATGAGTCTTTCACATCGCTGTGGAGGAATTCCTTGCAGAATATTTTAATTCAGCCACATTGGAGGATTTTTGAGCATGAACGGCCTGTTTAAGGTCATGCCACAGCATCTCAATCAAATTTAAGTCCAGACTTTGACTAGGCCACTCCAAAACCTTCAGTTTGGTTTTTGTAAGCCATTCAGAGGTGGACTTGCTCGTGTGTGTCGGATCATTGTCCTGCTGCATAAACCAAGAGTACTTGAGGTTGAGGTCACCAACTGATGGTTGGACATTCTCCTTCAGGATTTTCCAGTAGAGCAGAATTCATAGTTCCATCAATTACGACAAGTCGTGCAGGTCTTGAAGCAGCAAAGCAGCCCCAAACCATCACACTGCCACCACCATGTTTGGCTTTTGGTACGATGTTCTTCTTATGAAATGATATGTTAGTTTTACGCCTGATGCAACGGGATGCACACCTTCCAAAAAGTTCAACTTTTGTCCCCTCAGTCCACAGAATATTTTCCAAAAAGTCGTGGGGATCATTAAGATGTATTTTGGCAAATGTGAGACGAGCCCTTGTGTTCTTTTCAGTCAGCAATAGTTTTCGCCTTGGAATCCTCACAGGGATGCCATTTTTGCCCAGTCTCTTTCTTATTGTCGAATCATGAATACTGACTTTAAATGAGGCAAGTCAGGCCTGCAGTTCTTTAGATGTTGTTCTGGTTCTTTTGTGACCTCCTGGATGAGTCTTCAATGCAGTTTTAGAGTAATTCTGGTAGGCCGATCACTCTTGGGAAGGTTCGCCACTGTTCCAAGTTTTCTCCAGTTGTGGATAATGGCTCTCACCATGATTCGCCGCAGTCCCAAAGCCTAAGAAATGGCTTTGCCACCCTTTCCAGATGGATAGATGTCAATTTCTTTGTTTCTCATCTGTTCTTGAATTTCTTTAGTACGCAGCATGGCATGTTGCTTTTTGAGATCTTTTAGCCTACTTCACTTTCTCAAACAGGTTCTATTTAAGTGATTTCTTGATTCAACAGGTCTGGCAGTAATCAGGCCTGCGTATGGCTAGTGAAATTGGACTCAAAAAATGTGGTTAATCACAGTTGATTCATGATATAACAGGGGGGGGCAATTACTTTTTCACATTGGGCCAGGTAGGTTTGGATATTTTTTCCCCTTAATAAATGAAATCATCATTTCAAAACTGCATTTTGTAGTTACTTGGGCTATCTTTGTTTAATATTAAAATTTGTTTGATGATCTGAAACATTTAAAAATTTTGTGAAAAATATTCAAAAAAAGTAAGAAATCAGGAAGGGGGCAAATAATTTTTCACAACTGTGTATTTTGATTTGAGTTCATGTGACAAATATGCATATTAGCCTCAATAAATATTTAAAACCATATTAAGCTTGTTTCCAGTATCTATCACAGTGATACTTTGAGTATAGGCAAATAAATATGACCATTTTATGTAACCCTCCTTCATCCGTATCCACTCCATGGAGTTATTCTCCCTGCACTTCCACTGCAGAAAGAGTGGATCCCACCTCCTCCTCAGTGCAGTGAAATGCTCCAGGGATGATGGTTGCTCACAACCTGTTGCGTGCACACTTCTCCGGTGTGCAGAGAGCCTGGCTTTTACAGTGCCCCGCAGATTTTTCCGCGTGTGGGGAAAGAATCCTTTGTTTGCTAAAGCGTTGCCTTGTCCTTTAGTTGTGAACCGGACATCGGAGAAGTTTGAAATTTCAAGTGCGTAATTTCTAAATGAGATCATGTAAACTGTCATTGATTGTCATTTTTGTGTGACTAGAATGTTCTCTTTGTCTTCTTCCCTGTCTTCCATGGAACAAACAGGCTAGTGTAGGAGGGGAACATTTTCAATACTCTGATTATGCTGGTTGAGAAGCGCGAAATTCTTCATTATTTCATTATCGCGGCAATTAGTTTGTTTGCATAGCTTTAATGCCATAATGGCCAGAGTAAGAAATAAAAAAGAGATGTATGCATTTCGTCTTGTAATTGGTACAGACATACATACGCCTAATACTACAGCGGCATATCATGGGCCTGCTGATAAAACCTTGTATCTTCAAAATGATAAACTTCACAGGAAAATAAATAAAAAGAATATAAAAATAAAGAATATATAAACAGTGGCGGTTCTAGAGTGTTTTACTCCCCGGGCGTGACCCCCTTTGAGCGCCCCCCCACCCCCACCCCCCCGACAGGGAAAAAATGTAAAAAAACATTACAACTGAAATTAACATCAAAATACTGTAGACTACAATATAACTCTTAAACAAAACATCCATAAAATGCAATTTTAAATAAACATGTCGTTACATGCTTAATGTCTGTCATTACATGCTATATTAACCTATCTTTCAGGGAGGAATCATTAGCTTTTTGGCTACTGCCTCGAATTCTATGCTTGGCGGTGACGGATACGAGAGGGGGAAGTGGAGCAGTAGTGACAGGGATTTTTTTTGGGTCTACCTCGATTGAGATGTACGCTTAATGCACTTGGGTTGACAGGCTGTAATCGTGTATTATACTCCGTAAAAAAAAAGAGATATGGTTCCGTAGGGTAATTTCCAATCCAGGGGTTTTAACATCCAGGACTTGCAGTGAAAACAGCAGAAGTGATTTCTAGACTTTGTAAGTAACTTCGTGGTTACTGCAGTACTTAAATCGGTACTTTTGTGCGAGGAAGGCAAATTCCCCTCGTGTTCTTATTCCAGTCTACTACTGTGTAACAGCACTGACAACTGTTATCTAATGTAAAATAACTTGTAAATAATTCTTATTTTTTATTTATTTATTAAAGTTGTAATTAATTCCATAAAATTTGCTGGTGTGTTATTTTAGTTTCAGTACTCGTATCTTACAAACTGTTATGTGTCGTAACAAAAATTGAGGGCTCGTGCGGGATCTGAACTACTCTTAAAAAAAAATAAAAATTGTAAGCATAGTAAAATATTGTTACAGTATATTTCATTGTCTACAAACACCAGTATTCGTTATGACTGAGTTTAAGCCTGATGTGTATATGGATGCGCCCGATCAGGACGTTTTTGGCAAACGTTTAGTTATGACTGGTTAACTATGCTAAACTATGGTTGAACTATGCGAACTATGAGTAGTAGCACACGACAAATGTTTGTCATTAAAAATACCGTATGACAGGGCTCAACGGGCTTACCTAATTACAGGGCTCAACGTTAACCCAAATGATAGAAATAAATAATAACTGAACTTTAACTAGTTTTGTACTAGTAACTTGTGCTGAAATTAGATCTCGTGTTCAGACCGAATTAGTGTTAAGTATAGTACGCATCAAAGCTAGAAGGCTAGCAAACGTAAGAGTTACACCACCAGTTATACATTAGCCCTTCATTAATGGCATGGATACCGTAATCATACAGAGGGAACATAGCTGCATACCTTTATATTTTGAGCGTTTCTCCTCTTCCTCTTTTCTTCTTTTTCTAAATCGGGCCCCTGATGGCTTTGGCCTTTTTCTCTCCATCTTTCACTCGACAGTGACAGTCAGTCTATTTCCCATCATCCCATCCCCCAACACTGTCACTCACGACCAGGAGAAAACCAATTCACCTTGGTGACCACGTAGTCGTCTGCCTACTTTATTAGCCATTTTACGCGCAATTAAAAAAACGTGCAGGAATTATAAACCTGTATTTATAATATTATGACTGACTTTAGCCAACTAATTGCATTACAGTATTGCTCTATACAGTAGATCCCCTTGGCATTGCGTTGCATTTGGAGACCCAGAGCAGAGGTGAACTGTCCCCCGCGCCCCCTCCCCTCCCCCTTCTCACACACACAGCTCCTGTGCACAGCACCCTCTGCAAACAAGGGCGCCTGCAGTCAGGGGGCGTCAATGTGCCAATTCGGCCACACTGTGATATGATAGACAGAACATTTTCGCCCGTGCCTAAAACCGCTACTGGCTTTTGTGGAAGGCACCTTCTCAGCAAGCAAGGGCGCCTGCAGTTAGGGGGCGCTAATGTGCCGATTGCAGCGATATGATACAATTTTTTTTTTTTTTTTTACCCAAGCGCTTGTGGCGCCCCCCACGAAATGGCGCCCCGGGCGGCTGCCCTGTTCGCCCGTGCCTAAAACCGCTACTGAATATATATATATATAAATTGATAAATATAATTTAAAATATAAATAAAATAAAATATGTTTAATTCGGCATGTAAGAATAGTCGGCATACGAGTTTTTGTTTGGAGATACGAGGTTTCATCAGCAGGCCCACGATATTCAAATTTAAACTCTGGTTTGCGCTTTCTATGGACCACAACTGCATTTTCATGGTTAATCAGAAAATCCTTTTTCCTTGTTTTCCTGATAGCCATAATCCATGAGCTTTGTACAGAGTCTGCCTCTCTTTTGGATTAGTCAGACCTCTTTCATAAGGCCGCATTCTGAACTACTTTCTTTCATAAGAACTACAATCTGAAGTTAAGCGCTGTGGGCGTGATCGAAGGGAGTAGGGGAGAATATGCGTAACTCAAAAGCGCTTACCTCGAATCGCGTAAAAAAGGACTTACGCGCTAATGGGAGAATAGACCCCTTGGTGAACATATGTGCCAAAACTGCTGCTAAGGAGTTCTCAATGTCACCTGAAGAATTGCTAATTGACATCTACCACTACTCTGAGAAAAGCTCAAAAAAAAGAGAGGATCTGAGGGAGTTTCAGGACTTCTGTATCATAGCCCAGCAGAGAGTGCAAAAAATACTGTCCCACATGTTGGCTTTCCTTGGGGAAAGGTTTGGACCACCTCCTGAACCAATGGCCAGCCTGGAGTTTTTATTTTGAGTCACACAGTGAAAATCAGAAGTCTAAGGATATTCAGAACAGACTGGCAGACCCCACAATGAAGCTTTATCCTTGTTTTTTTCACAATGTCACTCAGTGCTTTAACAAATTTAAATCTATTTTTTTCTAAACAAGACACCTGTTCTTTTGCAAGCTAAATGGCTGTGTTGAAGAACTCCAGCATGACAAGTAGGTTTGTTGTGCTCAATATTGAGGGAGAATTTGCAAGAATTAGATGCAAGCAACCCAGAAATTCACTGTGCTGATGAAGATATTTTGTTTGATTCTTGACAAGGAGGCATTTGCAAAGTGAGGAAACTCTCCCGACAAAACAGAACAGTTCTTCAAAGATGCGAGAGCATGTCATGTGAGAAGTTCTAAGAAAATGTTCTAAGAAAATGCAAGCAAAGTTCCCAATGAGAGACCAAATCTTGACTAATCTGTTAGTTGTCAATCCAGAGAACCAAGATGATGTGGCACCACAGCAGTTTCTGGCTTTGGCTGAGAGATTACCCAATGTGATTAAGGCAGATGTCAGAGAACAACTCCACTTGGAAGTCCTACATTATGTGTCAACTAACTTGGAAGCACTGGTCCCAAATTACAGAAATTTACTAGTTGATGAGTTTTGGGGCAAACTGTCAAAGGTCCGATCTGTGAGCTCAGGGCAGTTAAGATTTGTGGAGCTGTGCAAGTTGATGAAACTGCTGCTGGTGCCGCCAAACTCCAGTTGTGATGTGGAAAGAGCCTTCAGCATGGTGAGGCACATCAAGACCGAGTTCAGGAGTCAGATATCACATCAGACACTTGTCAATCTTATGTCATGTAAGATAAACAAATTCATTGACACAGAGTGTCATGACATTGATATTTCAAGCAAACTGGTTAAATTTGCAAAGCAAGCAGCAAAGAAGTACAATGAAGGCAGCTTGCAGAAGGGTCCGTGTCTCTTTTGGTAATTGGATATAATGTATGAAAACGGATATGAAAAATAGAAAAACAACTGGATATTTTGTTTTAAAATATAAACATTAAAATTGAAATACAGTTTGAGTTTATTTTTTATTGTCTGAAACGAGTGAGGAAAAGTCAAATAACATTTTGATTTTTAATTTTCATTTCTAAAAAGAAAATAGAATATAGCACAAGAAACAAATCTAAAAACGACCCGTTTATTTGTTTTGGTCTACCAGAAGTTGTAATGACAAGAGCAGTGCACATACGGACCAGAAGATGGCGACAAGGTGGCATATGACGCTGGCCTCGCCTGCTGCTTTACCATGGAAACCGCACAAGAAGAGAAGCCGACTCACGAAAGCGCCTTTCTACTAGCTAACGAACTGAGCTATCTTGACGCAGCTGTCGCACATAGCTAGCAGTAAAAGAGTGCGGGTACTAGACTGGCCTGCCTGTAGTCCAAACCTGTCTCCCATTGAAAATGTGTGGCGCATTATGAAGCGTAAAATACGACAACGGAGACCCCGGACTGTTGAACAACTTAAGCTGTACATCAAGCAAGAATGGGAAACAGTTCCAACTGAAAAGCTTCAAAAATTGGTCTCCTCAGTTCCCAAACGTTTACTGAGTGTCGTTAAAAGGAAAGGCGATGTAACACAGTGGTATAAAGGCCCCTTTGCCAACTTTTTTGCAATGTGTTGCTGCCTTTAAATTCTAAGTTAATGATTATTTGCAAAAAAAATATATAGTTTCTCAGTTTGAACATTAAACATCATGTCTTTGCAGTGTATTCAATTGAATATAAGTTGAAAAGGATTTGCAAATCATTGTATTCTGTTTTTATCTGCGATTTACATAACGTGCCAATTTCACTGGTTTTGGGTTTTGTATAACAGAACACAGGCACGATGGCCAAACAAAAACTTGGCCCAAAGGGTTGCAAAAATCTTACAAATGCTTCACAGAGCAGATAAAGAAAAGAACAAAACGAGAGAAATAAATAGCCTCTAGAAACTCAAAGTAAGTAAATCAATGAACAAAAATAAAAGAACTCAGCAATGGCACAAGGCACATGCGAAAATACAAAACAGGAACTGTGAAAAGCACACAGGGCAAGGCTATGAATGAGAACCATAAACGGGCATGAAAACACTATGAAAACGAACTGGAACCATGCATGAAACCGAGGCGTGAAACGAGACTGTCTGCCAGCCAAATTCAACCTCTCCCCAGATATAGCAGAGAAAATCACGAGACAATGAAGAGCACCTTTTGAGCAACAGGGAGAGACGACATTGCATGATTACAAGGCACAAAGACGAGAGAGGAAAGACACCTGAGGCGTAACGAGACAACAAAAGCAGGTATTTTCTCATTAAGAAAATGAGCATGTTGCAGCATATAAGAACACAATGACAAACTAAAAACAGCAAAAGTGTTAAACTAAATAACAGTAAAGCACAGGTGAGAATATTAGGGACAGCAGGAAGCATGCGAGTTAAATCCCTATCTAAGTTGGGAATGGTTAGTATGTGCTTATCTAAAGGAAACCCCCCCAAGACTGTGAGTAATAAATTAAAATATTTAATGAGCATGAAGACTGGGTAGGCCTGAATGAAGAAACGTAAGAAAGAAGTCTGAAACCGTAAGCCGCTCCTGAATGTAGGGCGAGAAGTAAAACATGGAAATGCAGACACTGGAGCGGCGGATTGGCTGAGCAGACCGGGACCTAGCAAGAAGCAAAACATGGAAGTAAAAGTAGTAAAGTAAAAACATGAACAATAAATATATGAATTATGAAATTAATGAATCCTGGCAAGAAACTGTTAACACCACATGAGTAATGAACATGAGAAAGTTAATCCAGGCACAAGAAACTGTTAAAACCCCAAACGCAGTGTCCTGGCAGACGGCACAGGACACTGGAAGCATTACAGTTCATGTCTGAACGTATTTCCCATACAGTAGCCCAAACTGTAAAAAGTTCCTACATTTTATGCACAGTCCTGTACTCCGCTATCAAAAAGTAAAGTTCTCTTGTCACCCATATCCTTTGGTGTGTGAGAGGTTTTTTTTTTGGGGGGGGATGCCCAAGGGTACCTCCCTGAAAGGACTTTTTGCAACTTGGGATGTCTGCATTATACAATATAAAAAAAGAAAAACATGAAGACTGAGTGAGAGCCTGGGCGGGCCAGGGAACAAACTAGGCGGGCCAAAGCTTCCCAAGCCCATTACTGGCTAAGTGCCTAATATAAACACACCCCACCTCCGCATGACTTCCCAATGATCCTGATATCTCGGTCCATGCGAAGCAGGGAAAAGGTGTAATAGGTGATCCAGTTTTCCCCGGGGACGGTGCGCAACCCTCAGGCTAAGTGACCAGCAGACGCCAACACCACCAGCACAAAAAGCACGACCCAATACATGTTGCTGATCAGTAACACGGTTTAAGCACCAGAGTGGATTATAAGTTCTGCTGGCCAATAAATACCAGCAAGCAACTTGACAAACTTAAACCTGAGGGACTTAAACAGACAAGCAATCCAAACAACTCGCACTACTGCCGGTCGCTGCATGCGCATGCGCCCTTTGTGTACATCCATGTAGTTGTCCGGAGTACAGTAACTGAGCACGAATAAAGCTGATGGTATCTTGGAGATTACAGTAATGCTTTCTTTTAGACAGGCCGCTTAGTCTTAAAATTTGTTTCAGTTTGCGCTCACTGACGATATACATATCTATGTATTTCATGAACACTACAGGCCAAAGGTTCGGGGCCACGCTCAGATTTTTTTTAAAAGTCACACATCAACTGTACTTTCCTCATTTTTTGGACATGAAATGACTTAATTGCATAAAATAAAGGAGGCCAAAATGTTTTGGGTGGATTCCAAACCTCAGACCACATTTTAAAGCTGTGTCGACTGACTGATCACTGACCACAATGTTTTATAATTGAGTTCCAATGCCTTTGTGTTAACATTGTTCATATCCTCATGACATAAAATCATGTTTTGTAACAAGAAGGCATGCTGTATAAATGCTTTCCCCAAAACCAGAGGTCACATTGCACTTGGTGCACCATTAAAAATCTGAGGGTGGCCCCAAACTTTTTGCATGTTGAGTATTTCAGTACCACTAGCAGTAGGGATGTGTTTAACAGTGGACAAGCCAGCAGTACTTTGCTGGATAAGTCTCAAAAGCATGACTGGGGTACTAACCAAAAGGGGTTAAATTGCTGGAGCCCAAATTTCATGTGCGGCATCCTCAGAAACAGTCATTTAATGTCAGGCTTTTCCCTCGCAGTCCCTCACCTCCTGCATTCCTCACCTCCACCTTAACGAGCAACAGGTGTGGCTCATTGCAGTGGAGGTGAGACCAGGGTATCAAGGGCTGCTGTCATTGATACCAGTGCTGCAGCATTCTGTATTTTTTAGCCTGGTTATGTGTGTGTTGCTGCTGCTCCCCTCAATTTGTGATTGTGTTTTTGTTATATTTATTAAATCTTTTTATACTTTCTCAGCCTGTGCGTGTGGCTGCCTCTTTCAGCCTGTGGGCCCATGGTCCCAGGGCCTGCCGGTTTGCTGTTTGCAGTTTGCAAATCCATTACATTTAATTTGTCAAGTGAACTGCATTAACAACAAGGACTTCATTTCGTCAGGACAAACCTTGAGTGTGCTTGCTAAAATGTATGTCTCTTTTTCTCTCTATCGCTCTCTCTCTCTCTCACACACGCACACACACACACACACACACACACACACACACACTGTCTATATACTGGTTGTGGTGCTGAGGCTGCCCTCTGAGCCTAGAGTGGGCCAGCGTTCTGTGATGTCATAATGGCAGAACTCCACCTGCATTTTTAATGGAGATAAAAAGGGATGAAAAACAAAATGATAAATAAATGGACTTGAAATGAACAATTTGTTGCTTGCCTCTGGCAAGCACACAATTATGGAAGGGCAAGAAACACTTTTGTTTCATTTTTGCTAATAACAAATAAATTACAGCTCTAGAAATCACTAATGCACTGAATCAATTCATGTCTCAACCTGTTTAAAGAAAAAACACTCCATTAATGAAACAAAGTTGGCCTTGTTTCTGATGACAAACCCCAGAGCTTCCCTTTGTTCCCCAGAGCTGTAACTAACAGCTAAACTCATACCAAAGTACAGCATCCTTCTGAATTCAGAGACTGAGGTCAGTATATGAGAGGTGATGGACACTTTTCCTCTTGGATGACCTTGAACATGTTAGAGAGGCATTTCTTAAGTACTTTACATTTAATTTCAATTGCTGTTGTGTCTTTTCGGTTACATTTCACATTGTTTCATGTTAAATGCGCTTTATCGTTTTATGGACAAAATTAATGAGGTTTTTCCTAGGCGAAACTAGATCAGGTCCTGGTATAATGAAATTAAATGGACATAATAAAACAGACTTGGAAGTTTGGAGAGAAATATAATTTACACATTACATATAAAATTGGTCTCTTTGATTGATCGTACATGCTCATTTTTACATAATCAAAATTTTTTTAATTTGCATACTATGAAATCATGGTGACATAGGCATGTTGATGATTCAAACAATTTAAAATTCTTAATCAATACATATGGTAATCGTGTTAATTATCATCTCTTTCCTAATTACAGGCAAATTAAAGATAATATATTTGCCTATAACTCAGATAATATTCTTGTCATGTTTCATGACTCATTTTCATGAATTTTTGTGGAGAGTAAATGCAGCGTAACAGACAATCACAAGCATACATCTCATGTGCTTACATTATGTCACTCAGGGGAAGGGCTTCGGCAGCAGAAGTTTTTCAGCCACGGCAGCTGTTTAATCTTGAAGATGTAGAGAAGGGGTGTAGTGATGGTACTGAAGTACATGAGGGTAAACACTAACGCTTCAGCAATGCAGTAATCTGGGAATTGTTTACTGTAAAAGGGAATGACAACAGTCACAGGGAGGTAATGAAACACTATGATGGCCAGATAGATTTGCACAGTTCTGAAGGCTTTCTTTTTCATGGGGTGCATCTTCTCTTTGCCCAAGACCGACTTCCTCAGACTCCACATGATAGAAACGTTGCAGAAAACCATGATGATGAAGGCAGCCACGATCAGCCCAGTGTAGATATAAGGTGAGAATTTCCCAAGCAATGGCCTGCTGAGAGCATAGGCTATCATGAGCCCCCAGAAAAACACAGAAATAGTCACTCTGATCTTGTTATCCTTGATGCTGGTGAACACAATGGGGTGGACCACGGCCAAGTAGCGGTCCAAGCAAATACAGGTGAGAAAGAGTGGGGAGCTGTTTTTGATCCCAGTGGTAACGTGTATTATATCATGGAAATATGACATTTTCAACAAAAGTGTGCCAAAGGTGCAGATGGGGCTCATCACACAGAGCAATGCATCAGCAATGGCCAGGTTGAAGATAAAGATATTGGAGGTGGAAGAGTCACTCTTGTCTCTGGCCAACAGCCACATCACCATGATGTTAGCAGGGTAGCCCACTACAAGGTTGATGCTTCTTTCAATAAAAATAAGCAAAGGATTAACATAGGGGTTTGAGCAAAGTATTAATGCGATTGAGAGTTGGAGACTGGATCCTGAAGAGGAGTGGTTGAAGGGTTGGCTAGAATTGATGACAGAGCTGTTCATTTTGGCTTTCTTTGATCTAGCAGGTTTTAGGGTTGATGATCCTTAGAAAAGAGAGTGAATGTAAGTTACATGACATAACATAGCATAACATGAATGGTGAGAACAGGCCTTTCAGCCCAACTACGCTCGCCAGTTTCTTTTTACTATTGTGAATATATCCCTTCAGATACTCAGTGACTCAATGGTATCTAGCTTTAAGTCAAGCCTACTCTTGAAAACCCCCAAGGTCTCTTCCTCAACAATATGGTAAGGCAAGCTATTCAAGATTGAAATTACTCTTTGGGTGAAGAAATATTTCCAAATATCAGTGCTAAATTTACCCTTGGTCAACTTCCATTTGTGACCCTGAGTTCTACTCACAACACTTAGTCGAAGGAATCCTACGTAATTCACTTTCTTAATCCCGTCACATATTTAAAGACCTCAATCAAATCACCCTTTAGTCTCCAGTTCCTAAGACTAAAGAGATTAAGTATCTTCAGCCTGTTCTCATAGCTTTCATCTTTTATACCTGGAATTAGTTTAGTGGCTCTTCTCTGAACTTTCTCTGGAGCCTCTATATCTTTCTTAAAGTATAGTCCCCAGAACTGTACACAATACTCCATACATGGTGAAGCCTAACTGAAATCACCACTTAAACTGACTGCAAGGCTAAATTATGTTCATAAGCTGATTTCCCCATTATTTAATATGATTCTCTTCTCCAAAGTATTCCTCATCATTACACATTTTTTGCATAATAGAGATGGAAACACTTATACTTGGTGATTTTGCGCAATGTTAAGCTCTCTTTTTTGAGAAATTATTCATGTCAAAGGAGACCTGTACAGTTTTGTTGCAGTGATACACTGAAGGATAGTTTTTGTTATCTGGGAAGATTAACTCCTTCGAGGGAAAACTACCTCTCCTCTGAGACACCAGCTTTACTCAGTGAAACTGCACAGGAGCTCCCTGAGATTGGAGACAGTGTTCCCAGAGGACAAGGTTTGCCCTTTGGGTCTATTTTTTTTTTTATTCTATTTTTTGGGTCTGTCTGCAAAGGTCTCTCACTCAAGCACAACATTAGAAATGAAAGAGTGGTTTTTTAAATTGAAAGAATGAATAACTTACCTGAGAAACTGCAATAGCTCGACATAAAATTCCTCAAGGTCTTACAGCCCAGGAGGCCCCTGTATCCTGCTCACCTGTGTCCAGGGGAATTATGTATTTATTTAATATAGTTCCAATTCATGCAAATATAGAAATTCTAGTGGTACAGAAGCAGTGCAGATGATAGCCAGTCACAAAGACATTGAGGGAACAACAGCATTTGCAGTAACTGTACAATACCCTGTCACCACAGTATTATATTTAAGGATGGGTGTGTGTGCAAGAGGACTCACATATAGGGGGGTTGGGTTTGCAGAGTGAGTTTGTGATGTAACAAACAGATCTGCAGTAAAACAGAGGAGGGGCTAAAAGGAGGGGTAGATGAGTGCCCCCCTATCCCTGTTCTAACAATATATTATTTGTCACTGATGCAATCCAAGAAAGTGCATCCCAGACAAACAAGTGATGTAATGCAGTCGGCCTACTGGAGCACAGGTGAGACTGTAACCTGGTGTAAGGTCTTACACATGAAACCACAAGGTTCATTAAAGTAGACTCACAATTATTTTTTGTCCTCTCAAACAAAAGAAATTGAGCAATTAGATACAGTAAATCTATCACTTACGGAGCCTCCAAAGGGTCATAGTGGGAATTTTTTTTGGAGAGACACGTCTGCGTTTCCTCGAGAAGGTTTTGCAATCCCTGGCAAAGGGTTTGCATTATCTCACAATAAGTATTGTATTCCCTTTTTATACCCAGCCTTTTGTCATCATACATAGGATACACCTTTTTAAACACGGTGGGGTAATTTGTCATCTGAATTGAACCCATCCTATAGTTAGGAGCAGTGGGCAGCCACAGAGCAGCACCTGGCAACCAACTCCAGTTCTAAAGCCAGCACCTTGATCAGGGGTACTGATAGGAGTGTTCCTGTAAAGCATGTTTTTCTGGGTGGGGGAAACCAGAGTACCAGGACAAAACGCCATGCGAACACGGGAAGAACATATAAACTCCACACAGAAAGGACCCGGGATGGATTCCAACCCACACCCTTCTTGCTGTGAGGCAGCAGTGCTAACTATTGTGCAACCATGCAGTTTGGAGGCTTGAATCACCCTAGTTTAGGTATTGCTCACATACTCCATTTCAAGTGAACTGTAATGTAGATAATACCAGATTGTCATCTGGTTGGCCAAATTACATGTGTTTGGGGTTTCTGTATGTGTTTTCAGTATCTTACTATAGTTTCACCTGTCATCACAAAGTTGCTGATTATTTCAGACTGTAAAATGCTAATTCTATATTTCTAGCTGTTAACTGCTACCTAGCAACTTATAGAAGCACCCTATTGCACATCCCATACGCTAAAGTAGACAGTTTGCTTAAATGAGCATTAATTGTAGGCTGATGTATTTTTCTTTATCATCTTCATTGTTTGATTAAATGCCTGCTTGTGAAAGGATTAGAATATCAATTATGACGTTTGGGAACATTTTTCATTTGCTACCTGATGAGTCATTCAGCCCTTCCTCACAAACATTGTCATTTTAAGCACAGCTCATAGAAAATTTTGTGTTTTTCAGTGGTAACGCTACAATCATGACACCCAATCTGTTTTTGACAAAGAACGTGGTCATTTCATTCATTGCCATGTAGTTTCTTGTCCTGAAATATAAATTTGGCCAATCTTTTTATTTTCCGTTGGAGTAGGAGTTGACATTTTTTTGAAATCTAGAAATCCACCTGAAGACAGCATATGGATAATGAAAATGGTGAAGGTAAGAGTTTAACTTTTGGGATAATTATTATTTTTTTATGGGTGTATTATAACTTGTGCTTTTGTGTTTTTAAATAATGAACACATTTTTGATATACTGTCTTTTTCAATTGCCTGTACACTTTCTTTTAAAATTATCTATGGCCAAAAGATGTAAACTATTAAAGCAACACTTGGTAGTTTTTCAACCTTAAAAGAAGGTTTCAAAACTGAGTTAAGTGGTAGAAAAGCGGTTAATAGGACGAATGGTGCCGCCCCTGCAGCCTGAGGGGGGTCGCGCCAGCCACTACCGCACTGCGTAACTTCCCAGAGCGGGTAGGTGCTTATCTGCTGTAAAGGCGTCCAGTCCAACCTGCTTCACGGCATATGTCATGTTTATTCTCTGGTGGTACTGTATATAGCTAGAAGCTACTTGGATTTTTACTGAACCATGGCCGAGCCAGCTTAGAAAGCCAAGAAGGTTTTGTCTGAGGAGGCAAATAAGAGAAAGAGAGAAAGTGATAAAATACGAGCCCGGACACGGATAAATATTGGACTAGCTTACACTCCGCAGCGCGAGCTGAAAGAGGAAAAGGGCTTAAAGACTACAAATTTGTTATCTTATCGAGTTTTACTTTGAGTTGATTTCTCGTTATGCGGTGTTTATTGGGGCACTATATGTCTGTAGTTTATAACTGTAATACAGTTGGGAGATAATGTAATGCTGTCCGTTTCGATAGCTAGTACATTTTCATGAAACGTTCGTGACTGTAAACAATGACTAACTTAAATATCTATAAATATCTTGTCTTGAAAAGTTGCAGATTCCTTAGTTCATGCAGATAATCAGCGTAATTGTTGAACAGTGTGGTCGGGAGGTAACGTTAGGCTATTGTTGTTATCGGTTGTTTATCAGTGATGTTGGCATGCTCCCATACATTGTATCTGTAGTTCAGTGTATGTTCTGCAGTGCGGCAGGTTACTACAAACACTTTTTTATTTATTTAGTTATCAAACACGTCACGTAACATCCCAGATAACATGCTGGAGTTGGCCCAACGTTGGCCCAACGTAGTCATAGACGTTGGCCTTATGTCACATGCCAACAATGGGCCAACATCATTTTGGCCGCTGGGGACACGTTGAGCCAACATTGTGTTGCCAACGTATCTGTAAAGGTTGGAAATACATTGGCTTATATCCATTTACCGACTTAAAACTAATTTCCTTTTTTATTTAGCCCATACACTTTTCATTTTATTTAACCAGGGAAGTCCTGTTGAGATTGAAACCTCTTTTTCAAGGGGGGTGGGGAGGGAGTGGGCAATTTGCATATCCAATTAGATCAGGGGATGATTAGGTGGCAGGTTGGAACTTATCGCCATGACACGGGAACCCCCTGCTCTTATTGCAGAGTGTCAATGAATCTTTCATGACCACAGCAAGTCAGGATCTCGGTTTAACGTCTCATCCTATAGACGGCATCTCCTTCAGGCACATTCCACCCGAGGGAAAGATCGTAACCTACTGGCTCACCAACTCGGATTGGTCTCCCATCCAGGTACTAACCAGGCCCACTCCTGCTAAGCTTCAACTACGCAGCTGGAGCAGATCAAATAGTGGCATGGCTGCTGGCACGCTGAATTGGCCTAGGCCTAGGGTCATTACTAAAATTTGAATATAAAGAGGAGTCTGATATGGATGTAGTCTGCAACTAACAGTTATAATATTTATTTACACAACAATTAATAATCAAGTAACTACAATCAAATAATTACCTTAAAAAACTTAATTACACTATCAAGAACAATAATAATGATAAAAATAATATTAATAGTAATAATAGCTAGCTAAATGGGGCCAACCTCAAACGACCAACAACCCCTCCTTTGAATAGCTGAACACCCGCTTGTTCTCCAACATGGGAACTCCCACTTTAAAACTCACTTTTATTTCTGACTGACATATACAGTATGTGGTTTTTGGTGCCCATTGTTTTGTTTTTGTATGTTGTATATTGCTTGTTTTGTATTCATGTGTGTTTTGTTTCACTTTTCCAGTTGTTCTTTTGTTATATGTACATGTAGGAGTCTTTGTGTCATGAAAGGCGCCTTTAAATAAATAAAATGTATTATTATTATTATTATTATTATTATTATCATTATTATTATTATTATTATATGCCATATTGCTTAATTATAGAGATGAAATGACCTTAAGGCCAACCAACCAATCTCAGTCCTTCAACCAACCTCATGTAGAATTCCAACGTTTGGCCAACGTTGAACCAACGTTAGTTGCCCAACCTATTTATTTGGTTGTTTGCCTTACGTTGGCTCAGCATTGGCCCAACGTTGGAATTCCAACTCTGACGCTGCCAACCATTGCCAACGTTGGGCCAACCTCTGCTATGTTATCTGTACGCCTACATATGTACGCCAAGCAAGGGACGCACAGGTCTTCCCCAGCCTCCAGTGTCAAGTCTCACGGAGGAGTCGAACGATGTTAGGTAGTTATTCCTTCACTGCGTTTATCAATCACTTTTCGAAGCTGGTGAGCTTTGATTGTGATCTGTGTTCTGTTTTGACCCAGGGAAAAAACTGTAGTTGAAGGAATACAGCAACTGGAAAAAGACACAAAAGAAGTTGCTGTTTTCAAAGCCGGATGAGTTTCTTTGAGATGTTGACCTGGTGTTTTTGATTGAATGTCTTTTGTCTTTTTCTATTTTAATTTCTTTTCTGCTGTGGTTGTAGCATGCACTCCGTCAGTGTTGCAGAAGAAGATCGCCCTGTTCTAGTCTCTGCCTCTTATCTCTCCCTAATCTTCTCTGCTGCATCTCAGTGGAGACTTCGCACCTTCTTATGCTTTCCTTTCTCTTAGTATCTGTGCACGGTAGAACTCCTTGACTGGAGCTGTGTTATTGTCTATTGGTTTGTCCCGTGATCCCTGTCCGTGTTTTGGCTTCTGCTAATTTCATGTGATCAGGTTCTCCCTAATGTGTTGCTCCCTTGTAATCAGTCTGACTGCTTGCACCTGTGTTCTGTTATCATGTGACCTCCCTAAAACGTATATTAGGTGTCTCTTCACAGCACTGCCTTGTCAGATTTTTCTCTCATGCTAACTTGTGCCACAGTCATTTCGCCCTGTTCTCATCGTGATAATCTTTCTGACTGGACCGTCCTTGATATTCGATTTTTGCCTACTCCCTGTACCTCGCCGCCTTCTTGTATACTGAACCCTTTTTGTATGACTCTGATTTTTGTGATTGGTGCCCTGGTTACGATACTGGATTTCACACTTTGGTTTCTGATTTTGGATTCTGGACTCTGTACTGTTGCCAGCTCTGTTGGGGGTTTTTCCCCTTCAGAAATAAAGCCTCCTTTTGTATTTTACTGGTTCTCGCTCGTGGTCACTTTCGTAAATCTTCACACTGTGTTTATGTTCAGTATTGTCGTGGATGAGTGGTGGACCAAACGTAGACGCATTAAAGATGAAGACAGTTCTGATGAGGACTATGTCCCTTTTCTTCAGCTGCGGTATGTTGCTCATAACAGCTGCACTTCAAGCAGAAATTTGTTGGTTAGTTTCATGAACTAGCCCAGATATTCATGTTATTTTGCTTGTCCATGTAGTGCCAGTGGTGCAGCCTCAAAGTCTACTGAGACTGAACAGCTTCATGAGATTAGTATGGATGAGGCTGTTCTTGATGTTGTGGTGCCCGATCCCCCAGAAGAGGACATGTCTGGCATTCCTGATCAACATAAGATTGATTATACAGATAAGCTGGTTGGTAAAAGTGCCTGTATCACCTATAATGCCAACCTGGAGACCCTTGCCTCATATCTCAAGTTGCCCATACGACTCTGCAAGTATGTTTAACATAACTGGAGCTGCATGCCCTGGGAGGCCACCTATTGAAAGCACACTAAAGCCTCGGGGAACTGAAGTCACTTTGGAATGGGTTAGACAACAGGACTTACATGTTGTAAATGTGTTAGAGCCAGTAGAAGGAGGTTAGAGATCTGTTTGTTTCAGCAGTTAAAAAATGATCATTTTGTTGATGGTTATGATCTACTTAGAGATGTTTAACTATATTATCTGTTCTTGTTTTTGCCTTTCATTTTAGTTATATTGATTGATTCATTCATTCCATCTTTGCCCATTTGGACGCAGTCTATGGAAGTGAAATTCACAGCCCTTGCTGAAGTACGGCATGCAGGGAGATGATTTTATGTTGTCCACAAAAATTCTACTTTCTGGCAACAACTACAGAAAAGTTGTGTTACTTTTCAAGTTTATGCAAATGGGAATGGTGGCCAAGACTACCTTTTTCAAGATCCAGGACAGCTACTGTATTGAACCGGTTGAGCAGTTCTGGCAGACCATCAAAGAAGGAATTGTAACCTGTTTGCAACAGAAGGATAAGGTGGTTGTCCTTGGTGAGACATTATTTAATTTCCTTTGTCTCATTTGCCACGGAGGTCTGGAAACTGTTATGGTACATTTTTGCAATTGATTTTTTTGTGTCTGTGTGCTCTTCAGGGGATGGACTGGATTCTCCTGGTATGTATTGAGTGTGTTGTAATCATAGACATTAAAAAATGTTATAATGCATAAATCTATATTTTATTCACTTTAAATTACTGGATTTTTATGTTTTAGTATGTTAGTCATGTATTCTTTTTTTATTTTATTACAGTAATAATGAGACCTGAGTACTTATTTTTCATAGTGAATGAAAATATCTATACATTTATACAAAGTTTTCTGATACTGATGGTTAGGTTTTTTTTGGGTGCAAGTCACAGTGCACAGCATTGCACATACACAACTATTGAACAGGACTCCCAGGACATAGTCCATATTGTAACTGTAGACAAGCGTGAGACCAACAGGAGTTCATGGAGAAGGAGTGCTTTGTCAGAACGATGGATGTACACTCAACAAAAATATAAACGCAACACTTTGTTTTTGCTCCCATTTGTCATGAGATGGACTCAAAGATCTAAAATACATTCCAGATACACAATATTACCATTTCTCTCAAACATCACAAATGTGTGATAGTGAGCACTTTTGCTTTGCTGAGACAATCCACCCCACCTCACAGGTGTGCCACATCAAGATGCTCATCAGACACCATGATTAGTGCACAGGTGTACCTTATACTGCCCACAATAAAAGGCCACTCTGAAATGTGCAGTTTTGTCTCACAGCAAAATGCCACAGATGGCGCAAGCATTGAGGGAGCGTGCAATTGGCATGCTGACAGCAGGAATGTCAACCAGATCTGTTGCTCGGGCATTGAATGTTCATTTCTCCACCATAAGCCGTCTCCAAAGGCGTTTCAGAGAACATGGCAGTACATCCAACTGGCCTCACAACAGCAGACCACGTGTAACCACACCAGCCCAGGACCTCCACATCCAGCAGGTTCACCTCCAAGATCGTATGAGACCAGCTACTCAGACAGCTGCTGAAACAATTGGTTTGCATAAGCAAAGAATTTCTGCACAAACTGTCAGAAACTGTCTCAGGGAAGCTCAACTGCATGCTCGTCGTCCTCATCGGGGTCTTAACCTGACTCCAGATCATCGCCGTAACAGACTTGAGTGGGCAAATGCTCACATTCAATGGCGTCTGGCCCATTGGAGAGGTGTTCTTTTCACGGATGAATCTCGGTTTACATTGTTTAGGGCAGATGGCAGATAGCGTGTGTGGCGTCGTGTGGGTGAGCGCTTTGCTGATGTCAATGTTGTGGATCGAGTGGCCCATGGTGGTGGTAGGGTTATGGTATGGGCAGGCATCTGTTGTGGACGAAGAACACCGGTGCATTTTATTGATGGCATTTTAAATGCACAGAGATACCGTGATGAGATCCTGAGGTCCATTGTTGTGCCATACATCCATGAACATCGCTTCATGTTTCAGCAAGATAATGCACGGCCCCATGTTGCAAGGATCTGTACACAATTCTTGGAAGCTGAAAATGTCCCAGTTCTTGCATGGCCAGCATACTCACCGGACATGTCACCCATTGAGCATGTTTGGGATGTGCTTGACTGGCGTATACGACAGCACGTACCAGTTCCCACCAATATCCAGCAACTTCGCACAGCCATTGAAGAGGAGTGGACCAACATTCCACAGGTCACAATTGACAATCTGATAAACTCCATGCGAAGAAGATGTGTTGCACTGCATGAGGCAAATGGTGGTCACACCAGATACTGACTGGTTCTGAGTCCCCAGACCCCCAATAAAGCAAAAACTGCACATTTCAGGGTGGCCTTTTATTGTGGACAGTCTAAGGTACACCTGTGCACTAATCACGGTGCCTGATGAGCATCTTGATGTGGCACACCTGTGAGGTGGGATGGATTGTCTCAGCAACGCAAAAGTGCTCACCATCACACATTTAGACAGATTTGAACAATGTTTGAGAGAAATGGTAATATTGTGTATCTGGAATTAATTTTATATCTTTGAGTCCATCTCATGACTAATGGGAGCAAAAACAAAAGTGTTGCGTTTATGTTTTTGTTGAGTTGAGACACAAGAGGAACAATTGATTAGATTTTGGCATATCTACTCGAAAGGACAGCTGAGATATAGGCCAAAGTACAAATCCAGCTATGCTGCTAGAGATTTCAAGTCTTTCCAATGGGCCGGATTTCCAATTGGCGTGTTTTTGGGTTTTGCTGCCACCTGGTGGTGGAGTGCAACAGTACCCTACATCAGCCAATGAAAATAACAAATGCACAGAGTTGCCTTGGCGTGGTGGAGTTATGAACGGATTTTGATGAAATTTTCAGACAAGGTAGAGTATTAGTTGCCTTGTTGCCTTGGCAGCAAAGGCAACGGTCACTAATGTCCCTTTTTCCCCAGAGGTCACTGCACCGACCTGGCACTGGCCCTTGGTGTTAATGACTTTGTCTGGCACTTGAACTGTTGTGGTACCTGAAATAATGAGTGAAATGAATTATTGCTGGTGCAAATCACTGTTGCTTTTAAAATTTATCTAAATACAAATTTATACCCGTTTCATCCATGTTCCAGACGTCATTTGCCTCAAAGTTATAGCGGGTGAGGACAGTCTTTAGGTTGTTAAAAATTGCGGTCACGTTCGTCTTGTTGAAGCTGGTGGAATGGGACATGCTGGTGGCTTGAAGTCAACGGATGGACAGGGTTTTGTTGTGCTCAAGAAAGGAGGTAATCCTTCCCTGCCATCTGGTTTTTCTTCAATGAAAATGGAGTTTTGAGGCCAATATTTCCGGCCAGCTCAAATGCAAACTTTCGCACCAAGAAAAAGCATAAAAAAGAGGTTAATTCCCAGAATAGCAAGCACCTCTGCTCTGGACCTGCCCCGGATCTGTCCCGGCATCAGCTGCTCCGGCTCAGAGCCATGGCAGATCCGGAGCGGAGGTGCTTGCTATATGGCGGTAGTTGTGTAGCTCTGTCTGCGGTGTTACTCGCACCTCTTTAGGACTCAGGCCAAAATATATATCGGCTGCTCTCTTTATATATGCCTGCAGTCTCTTCTCCTGTTCTTCTGTGAAGACTCTGTTGTGAAGCCCTGTACCCCGGGGCTCTGGTCTGCTGCCCTCCTGCCTCTGCCCTCCTGTTGCAGTCCCTGAACAGGGTGACATGACAAACGCCATGGACCGCTGCTGCCCTCCTTATACTATCGCCTCTTCGGACATCAAATAAGGATACTTCAACATTTTGGCAAATTAGCCTATTACCATAATCCCAATAGTTATATGAGTAGGTACATTACCTTTAGTGATCTCTGCCCGCTGTTTTGAGATTCGAGGGGGGAAAGACTGGAGCTGCTCAGCGAACATAAGGAAAGTGAACGGTACAGGTCCCTCGCTCCTTCAAAACTCTTCAAATACACAATCCATCAGCTCCAAAAGGCTCTCGTGGACAAAATGTGACTTGCACATTCACCACGCTATAAAATAATAATGTATAATTAGGAGACAGAGTTATTTTCAAGGCAAATGCGAAATCAGAACTACATTCCAGACATACCGGCTGGGCGGAGTGATTTCAAAAGCGTATGTTCACTGCAACTACTCGCAACCAGAGCTGTATATCGCAATGTCTAAGGCGCGCACTTCGTTAATCCCCCCAGCGGGTTACTCAAGAAAGTAGTTGCAAGTATTTGCTTCATGTGTTGTAATGTTTCGTTATTGATGACGTAGCAGCGAAGGCAACCATTGTGTTTCTACCTTTTCTTCTTCTTCTTAATTATTATTATTATTATTATTATTGGTGGCCTAGCAGTGAAGCTGCAAAGGCAACCATTGTGTTTGGAGCTTTTCTTTTTAGTGTGAATGCCACTATTGCTTTTCATGTCGGCCATTTTCTTTATATTTATTATTCTTCTTACTTCAACCACCGCTCAACCCTATTTCTACCCGATTAAACTAATCCTACAGTTTTTTCTGGACATTATTGCTATAATTTTTCTCTTTCATACTATTTATACTTTGTAAAATATTTAACTTTTTCTTATTTTTTTGTCCCATAGGAAACAACGAAACAGATTTCTCAAAATGTAGCTATTTTTTACTCTGTCATACTTTTAGCTAGAAAAGTCATTCAACTGTAAAATGTTAAGCTAGGCTGTTCAACTTTTTTGTAACTTCGATCATTTTCTAATTACAATTAATTTTGGGAACTTAGAGCGTGGAGACATCACAGCTACAGGGACGAACATCAGCAAAACGGTCCAGAAAAGACTTCTTAAACTTGCTCTAACTCGTTTTGTCTTTGTATGTATATCTTATGTCAATAAAGACGTGGGGGAAAAAAATCAGCAGACGGTCTTTGCCACAGAGACATAAGAAAACTGGAGTGGACATCATTGGCTGGACCAAAGCGCACATGGCAGAATAGCTCTGCCATCTTGTGTATGTATAAATGTCCAATGAGATGCATGTAAACAGTAAACATGGGTGTCGACAATTGTAATTTTTTTTGGTGGGGAATTTGTTCTAAGTGTTCTTTTTTATCTTAAGAAAGGACACGAATAAAGAAATGTAAATCAACAATATTTAGGCTTTATTATGTGGCAAAGCTAAAGAATTACCTTAACTTTTATATAAGCCTAGCAAATTGCTGTTACCTTTGTTTTTGTTTCGTTCCAAAAAAAAACAAAAACGTTTGCATTCAGCTGTGCCTGCTACTCTGACTCAGGTCTATACCTGGAAAAAATAAGTTGTGATATGCATATATGAATTTATTTGTATGCTTTTTGTATTAATATCGGAACAACTTCATTCTGAAGTGTTCATACCTACTTGTCTTCTTCTCTGTCTTCTTCTTCTAGGATGATATTGCGTGTTGCCCCAACTGGGATCAATGTAGGAGTCTCAAAACTAAAGTATGAAACCCCGCCAGTGTCAGTTTCCGCGAATACATTGTAAATAATAAACAAATAAACTGAAGCCTTTTTTGCCAGGTCATTAAACTGACGCCTTTTAGCCAGTTATTTTAAATGTCATTTTACATTAAGTTTACTATGGAGTTCAGTGCATGTTCAGTATAAACCACAGTTAAGTGCTTGCAGGACTCCACTTACAATTAAAATGACAAGGAGACGATGCATTAATTTAACGGTTAAATTCAGTCAGTTTATAACGTGTAGGAAAGCTGAACTGGCCTGGTGCAGGTCGGTGCAAACATAAATAATGGCCTCTTGCAAATACTAGCCTGGTTCTTATAAACGCCTGTGATCCAAGTCGATTTTGTGAAATAAACGCCCGGGCTTCTAAATGGTCATGCCCTCTGCTGGCCTTTTTCCACACCTCAGCACTGTTGTTTTAAAGACACAAAGATACAGACGACTCTAAAAGAATAATCGTCAAACTCAGTGAAAGCATTTCCAGTATAGTAGTTGGTACAGACGCTGAAACGAGCTTCAGGACATGAAATCTTTGAGGACTTCATTTGAAAATGTGCTGGCCGTTTCCAATCCTGCCTATCATTTTTAATGTTTCCAGCTGGGATCGATTAAAATCATCTGTTCAGAGCATTCATATCTTCTAGAATAAGCGGACACAATCTTTGTTATTTTTACATTATTAGTGCAAGGCCTGTGAAGAGAAAAAATTAACTGTCTCGAGACACTCCTTCACAAGTGCGGCACATGGTCGCCGATTGGCTGTACGCAAATGAGTTTCTTTTGGTGTCCGGAACTCTAGTGGAGAAAAAAACTTTTCGCCTCCCGCAAAAGTCGATTGAGTGCGGGAAAGGAGGCACTTTTTGCTGGGTGCGTCCAAAACAACATGTTACAGTAAAAACGGCAAAGCAGAAAAAACAATAGATCAAGATCCTATTCCAGCAAATAGCTACCAGCAACTGCTGGCCTCTGCTTGCCTATGGCAAGCACATAGTTGGAGTTGCATTTCGTCAGGACGAACCTCAAAAATGTGCTTGCCAAAATGTTGACGCTAAAGTTAAAAGCGATGTCTCTCTCTCTCTCTCACTCTCACACACACACACACACACACGCGCGCGCGCACACACACACACACACTAGACTGGCAGTCTGGCAGATTGTAGGTAGTTAGTCAGTCTGTCTCTCTCTCTCTCTCTCTCTCGCTCTCTCTCTTTCTCTCGCACACACAAACACACACACAGGTATGATCTGACATTGTTTGAAGGACACGTTTCAGAGCGATTTGCAAATACCATCTTGTTTAATCGCTGGCGCTGTATTTTTTCCTGTGAGAAACACTGACAGGTGTGCGTATGTGTGTGTTTGCGCGCGTGCCTGAGTCTGACACAGCAGCTCCTCTATGTGTGTGCCTGTCTCTGTGGAGACTAGAGCCCCCCTGTGTGCTTGCTTTCTGACTGGCGCTGAGAGACAGAGAAGGATTCAAAGAATACTTCATTCACACTGCCCGAACTACTGCCATTTTCTGGAAGACCATACTGTGATGGCTTAGGTTGTAGGACGCCACGTGCAGTGGCCCGAAATAAGAGAAAATCAGCAACGTGCTGAGAGATAAAATCAGACAGAAATTTCGAGCCTTGCACTACCAATGGACCAGACTCAGTCCGTGGTAGCAGACAGGCGAGCTCGAACCAAAGATCAAAGTAAGGGAAATAATAACCAAATCAAACCCTTACTCACTAACACTTCTCCTTCAATGCAGCTAAGATTCCTGCCAATACTCTAACTTCTCAAGATACCTTACCGGCTAAAGCGTCAAGAGCAAAATGACACTCCAGAAACACGAACGAGGAAGGCAGGAGCTTAAATAGAGTCCGGGCAACGCCCCCAATCAATGCCAGCTGGCTAAGGAATCCGACGGTGAGCAAAACGACATTGTCCCAGACGAGAGTAACAAAAAGGAGCTAACAAAGCTCCCAAACCATGACACATAGGTCCTATGGTAAAAACAAAAATACCGTGAGTGAGAGGAGACTTTTTTTTTGTAGGGTCAAGTATGTGGTCAGGGGGGCAGATTAAAAAAAGGTTTCTCAACTTTCTGCTTCTGTTACAATGGCTGCCTACGGGGGAGTTGGTCAGTGACACTGTCCGAACTACTGCCATTTTCTCGCAGACCGTAGGAACTATGGTAAAAACAAAGACGCGCTGAGTGAGAGGAGACTCTGCGGATCGTACCCACTGTTTTTCTTGTAGAGTAAAGTATGTGGTCAGGGTGGCGATTTAAAAAAAGGAGTTTTTTCTGCTTTCTTCCCAAACTTTTCTGCTCCTGTTATAATGGCTGTCTATGGGGAAGTGGGGCTGCCCTCCTGTCGCTTGAGGGCGCCTGGAGTCTCAACCCTTTGTTTTCCTCCACAGTGACATTTTTCAGGCCTGCATGAATTTTCCTACATTTTGATGTATAATTTGTGTGTGTACGTTGGAAATTGTTGCCGGAGGAGCAATTTCAAAGTATTTTTTTTGATTAATGATTTCGCCTCTCTCCACTCTAAATTCTTGAGTGAGAGAAAATAATACTAATATTCCTCCCATTGACTCACATGAAAAAAAAGAAGGGATGAAAAACGGGGATTGCAAAAGAATGAAAAGGGGTTATGCAACCATGTATACAAGGCCGGGGAAACCGGTTGGGCCAGATGTGTTGCCGCTTGAACCGCGTTTGGCAAGCACATAATAAATAAATAAATAAACACGCCGTAAGAGAACAATATGTGGCTTGCCTTGCAAGCACATAATAAATTAAAGGTGAAAGCAGCGTTGAACGGGCCCTCGCCCCCATGCGCACGTTGGGGTTTGAGGTGAGATCCTGACGGGTGCAGCTGTGCACTCACGACCATTGGACATGTCAAGTGCCGGTCCCAACCAGAGAGAAAGTGTCGAGCGAATCGGACAAAGCTGAAGGAATTATGATAAGTTGATACTTCATTTACCAGAAGTCGCTCAGAGTGTAACCAAATTTGGGCAGGTGCATTCAGGGGCAGACCCTAAGCACAAATGTGAAGTTTTGAGAAAATCGGCCAGTTTCTACGTAAAATGTGGCATTCTCTGTTTTCATAAGGGGGCATGACGAGCTAGATTGTGTAGCAGCACATCGAGGCGTTCAGGGTGGGGATTTCACTACAAACAGTAATTTTAAATCCATTTGGATGAAGTATGAGGGAGAGAGAGCAGCTCGAATGTGTTTGGCGAGGCATCTGAAATGGGGACACCATGGCGGCCAGGTCCATTTAGCGACAGACATGCAGAGCACTAGTTTTGATCAGCATGGTCTCTTGATGATCTGAAATAAATATTAGGTTTATTGGACAGAATCGCTAGGAGGAGTTCGTTAATATGCAATATGTGGAAATCGGCCCAAAATGACACATTAAAATCAAAATGGCTGACTACCTGTTTGGAATTTATCCATGGTCCCAGAGACTTTTTTGTTCACATTGGCAACATACACATGTGTACCAATTTTCATTTTCTCATTCCAAAAAAACCCCTAAGGGGAGGGGATTTTCAAAATACCAAGGGGGCGCTATCGAGGCATTTTGCTGCCCTCATGGGCACCGCCCCAATCAGATGTGAGAGCTTCCCACCCTTGACCGGCATATCAATTTCCATGATGAAAGGAGTTCATTAAGAACATCAAAAACACAAACGTATTTTCATGGCGAGGGATCCATTGTCACCGCATCGCCACATGGACGCCATTTCTCGAAGCATCAAAGCATTCGTAAGGTAGTTTAAGCAACTTCTTCTACATGTTGTACAGGGGGAATAAAGTTGATGGGTTCAACTATGTGTCATCAGTACAAGTGAAAGTAAAAAATGGTCACTTCCTGTTAGCGGCCACGCCCACTGACCTACAGACCTGCAGAGCACAACTTTTGATCAGCATGGTCTTTCAATGTTTATTAATGCATCTGGTTTTGAATGGATGAAATCTCTAGGAGGAGTGCGTTAAAATACAATATGTGGAAATCAGGCAAAAATGGCACGTTAAAATCAAAATGGCCGACTTCCTGTTTGGAGTAGACAAATGATGTCAATGACTTTTTTGTGCGTCTTGGCCAAATACACATGTGTACTAATTTTCGTCTTTCTACTCCAAAAAAACCCCTATGGGGGGGGTTTTTGAAAATTTCAAGGGGGCGCTATCGAGGCATTTTGCTGCCCTCATGGGAAAAGCCCCAATTAGATGTGAGAGCTTCCCATCCTTGACCGGCATATTAATTTCCATGAAGATACGAATTCATTAAGAACATCAAAAACACAAGCATATTTTCATGGCGAGGGATCCATTGTCACCGCATCGCCACACAGACACCATTACTCGTAGCATCACAGTATTCGTAAGGTAGTTTAAGCAACTTCTTCTACATGTTGTACAGGGGGAATAAAGTTGATGGGTTCAACTATGTGTCATCAGTACAAGTGAAAGTAAAAACTGGTCACTTCCTGTTAGTAGCCACGCCCACTGACCTACAGACCTGCAGAGCACAACTTTTGATCAGCATAGTCTCTCAATGTTTTGTAATAAATTTGGTTTTGATTGGATGAAATCTCTAGGAGGAGTGCGTTAAAATACAATATGTGGAAATCAAGCAAAAATGACACGTTAAATTCAAAATGGCCGACTTCCTGTTTGGAGTAGACAAATGATGCCAGAGACTTTTTTTTGCGTCGTGACCAAATACACATGTGTACCAATTTTCATTGTTCTACTCCAAAAAAACCCCTATGGGGAGGGGTTTTTGAAAATTTCAAGGGGGCGCTATCGAGGCTTTTTGCTGCCCTCATGGGCAAAGCCCCAATCAGATGTGAGAGCTTGCTACCCTTGACTTGTATTATCATAAAAGTTGAAAAACAAGTTTATTAAAGACATCAAAAACCCAAACGTATTTTCATGGCGAGGGATGGATAGTCGCCGCGTCACCACACGGACCCCATTATGTGTAGCTTCACAGCATTCATAGCGTAGCTTCACCAATTTGTTCAGCATGTAATAGAAGTGGAATGTGGTTGATGTGATAAAGTATGTGTCCTCAGTACAAGTGAAAGCAATAAGTGGTCACTTCCTATTACCATAGGGGGGCGCTAGTAGCAAAGTGGGAAGTTAATGCATCTGGACGTTCAGGGCGGAGCAATCATCATGTAGAGCAAGTTTGAAGCTACTACAATCAAGTATGTGGGCGTGAGAGCATTGGGAATCCCAAACATATTTTCATGGCGAGGGATCCAAAGTCGCCGCTTTGCCACACGGACGCCATTACTCGTAGCTTTACAGCGTTCATAAAGTAGCTTCAGTAACTTGTTCTGCATGTTTCAAAAGTAAAATGAAGTTGATGGATTCAACAATGTGTCATCAGTACAAGTGGAAGTAACGAGTGGTCACTTCCTGTTACCACAGGGGGGCGCTATTAGTAAAGTGGGAAGTTAATACATCAGGGTGTTCCCAGCGGTGCCCTTATCATGTTCAGCAAGTTTGAAGCTTCTACAATCAAGTATTTGGGTGTGAGAGCATTGTGAAATTTTTTCCTCAAGTCACTATAATTTGTCACGCCCTAGCAGCCACGCCCATTGACCTACAGATCTGCAGAGCACAACTTTAAATCAGCTTGGTCTCTCAATGATGTGTACCAAATTTGAAGCCGATCCGGCGAAATCCCTAGGAGGAGTTCGTTTTAAAATTCAAAAATTCAAATCAAAATGGCCGACTTCCTGTTGGGTTAAGGGCGTGGCTCCAATGAAGTTTTTTTTAATGCCTTGTTACAAAGCACATAAAAACTGAATTTCGTCTACCTACGACAAAAAAAACGAATTTCCCTATGGGAATTTTGAAACGTGTTTAGGGGGCGCTATTTCGACAATTGGGGTCGAACTTGTGCGACCGCCCAAAAATATCGAATTTCGGATCCGGCCGGACGAATGGGGAAAGTTATACGCGTTTTCACAATTGGGAAAGGGGCGAAATTGGCCTTTGAAAAATCGGAAGAATAAAAAAAATAAATAAATAAATAAATAAATAATAATAATAATAATAAACAGCGCGATTTCAATAGGGCCCTCCCAGACGACTTGCAGTCGGCTCGGGCCCTAATAATAAACAGTACGATTTCAATAGGGTCCTCCGCGGACGACTTGCAGTCGTGCTCGGGCCCTAATAATAATAATAATAATAATAATTATTAAAGCTGCAAGCAGCGTTGAACGGGCCCTCGCCCCCATGCGCACGTTGGGGTTTGTGGTGAGATCCTGACGGGTGCAGCTGTGCACTCACGACCATTGGACATGTCAAGTGCCGGCCCCAACCTGAGAGAAAGTGTCGAGCGAATCGGATAAAGCTGAAGGAATAATGATAAGTTGATAACTCATCGACCAGAAGTCGCTCAGAGTGTAACCAAATTTGGGCAGGTGCATTCAGGGGCAGACCCTAAGCACAAATGTGATGTTTTGAGCAAATCGGCCAATTTCAATGTAAAATATGGCATTTTCTGTTTCCATAATGGGGCATGATGAGCTAGATTGTTTAGCAGCACATCGAGACGTTCAGGGTGGGGCTTTTACCATGTACAGGAATTTTGAACCCATTTGGATGAAGTATGAGGGAGAGCCAGCAGCTCAAATGAGTTTGGCGAGGCATCCGAAATGGGGAAACCATGGCGGCCAGGCCCATTTAGCGACAGACATGCAGAGCACTACTTTTGGTCAGCATGGTCTCTTGATGATCAGAAATAAGTATTAGGTTGATTGGACGGAATCGCTAGGAGAAGATCTTTAAAATGCAATATGTGGAAATCGGGCCAAAATGACACAGTAAAATCAAAATGGCTGACTTCCTGCTTGGAATTGACCAATGGTGCCAGAGACTTTTTTGTTTGAACTGGCAACATACACATGTGTATCAATTTTCATTCTCCTATTCCAAAAAAAACCCTAATGGGCAGGGGTTTTTCAAAATTTCAAGGGGGCGCTATCGAGGCATTTTGCTGTCCTCATGAGCACCGCCCCAATCAAATGTTGGAGCTCACCACCCTTGACCAGCATATCAATTTGCATGATGATACGAATTCATTGAGAACATCAAAAACACAAACTATGTTCATGGCGAGGGATCCAGTGTCACCGCATCACTACATGGACGCCATCACTCGAAGCATCACAGCATTCGTAAGTAGTTTAAGCAACTTCTACATGTTGTTGAGGGGGAATAAAGTTGATGGGTTCACCTATATGTCATCAGTACAAGTGAAAGTAAAAACTGGTCACCACCTGTTTGGAGCCACACCTACTGACCTACAGACCTGCAGGGCACAACTTTGGATCAGCATGGTCTCTGAATGTTTAGGAATAAATCTGGTTCTGAAAGGATGAAATCCCTTGGAGGAGTGCGTTAAAATGCAATATGTGGAAATCAGGCAAAAATGACACGTTAAAATCAAAATGGCCGACTTCCTGTTTGGAGTACACGAATGATGCCAGAAACTTTTTTTTGCGTTCTGGCCTAATACATATTTGTACCAATTTTCATCTTTCTACTCCAAAAAAACCCCTATGGGGAGGGGTTTTTGAAAATTTAAAGGGGGCGCTATTGAGGCATTTTGCTGCCCTCATGGGCAAAGTCCCAATCAGATGTGAGAGCTTGGCACCCTTAACCGGCATATTAATTTCCATGATGATAGGAATTCATTAAAAACGTCAAACACCCAAACGTATTTTCATGGCGAGGGATCCATTGTCACCGCATCGCCACACGGACGCCATTACTCGAAGCACCACAGCATTCATAAGGTAGTTTAAGCAACTTCTTCTACATATTGTACACGGGACATAAAGTTCATGGGTTCAACTATATGTCATCAGTACAAGTGAAAGTTAAAACTGGTCACCTCCTGTTTGGAGCCATGCCCACTGACCTACAGACCTGCAGAGCACAACTTTTGATCAGGATGGTCTTTCAATGTTCATTAATAAATCTGGTTATGAATGGATGAAATTTCTAGGAGGAGTGCGTTAAAATACCATCTATGGAAATCAGGAAAAAATGACACGTTAAAATCAAAATGGCCGACTTCCTGTTTGGAGTAGACAAATGATGCCAGAGACTTTTTTGTCCGTCTTGGCCAAATAAACATGTGTACCAATTTTCATCTTCCTAACCCAAAAAAACCCCTATGGGGAGGGGTTTTTGAAAATTTCAAGGGGGCGCTATCGAGGCATTTTGCTGCTCTTATGGGCAAAACCCTAATCAGATGTGAGAGCTTGACACATTTGACCTGTCAATCAGTTTTTGATACAAGTACAATGATACAAGTTTATTAAAGGCATCAAAAACCCAAACGTATTTTCATGGCGAGGGATGGAAAGTCGCTGCATCACTACGCAAACGCCATTATGCGTAGCTTCACAGTATTCATAAGGTAGCTTCATCTATTTGTTCTGCATGTAATAGAAGTGGAATGAGGTTGGTGTGTTCAACTATGTGTCATCAGTACAAGTGAAAGCAATAACTGGTCACTTCCTGTTACCACAGGGGGGCGCTAGGAGTAAAGTGGGAATTTACTGTATCTGGATGTTCAGGGCAGAGCAATGATCATGTCCAGCAAATTTGAAGCTACTACAGTCAAGTATGTGGGCGTGAGAGCATTGGGAATCCCAAACGTATTTTCATGGCGAGGGATCCAAAGTTGCCACTTCGCCAAACGGACGCCATTACTCGTAGCTACACAATGTTCATAATGTAGCTTCAGCAACTTGTTGTGAATGTTTTACAAGAAGAAATTAGTTGATTGGTTCAACATTGTGCCATCAGTCCCAGTGGAAGTAATGAGTGGTCACTTCCTGTTACCACGGGGGGGCGCTATTAGCAAAGTGAAAAGTTAGTATATCAGGCCGTTCAGGGCGGTGCCCTCATCATGTTCAGCAAGTTTGAAGCTACTCCAATCAAGTATTTGGGTTTGAGATTGTTGTGAAATTTTTCCCTCAAGTCACTAAAATTTGTCACGCCCTAGCAGCCACGCCCTTTGACCTACAGATCTGCAGAGCACAACTTTTAATCAGGTTGGTTTCTCGATGATGTTTACGAAATTTGAAGCCGTTCCGACGAAATCCCTAGGAGGAGTTCGTTTTAAAATTCAAAAATTCAAATCAAAATGGCCGACTTTCTGATGGGTTTAGGGCGTGGCTCCAATGGAGTTTTTTGTATGCCTTGTTACAAGGCACATAACAACTGAATTTCGTCTGCCTACGCCAAAGTAGCCGAATTTCCCTATGGGAATTTTTAAACGTGTTTAGGGGGCGCTATTTCGACATTTGGGGTCGAACCTGTGCGACCGCCCAAAAATATCGAATTTCGGATCTGGCCGGACGAATCGGGAAAGTTAGACGCGTTTTCATAACTGGGAAAGGGGCGAAATTTGCCTTTGTAAAATCGGAAGAATAATAAAAAAAAAATAATAAAAATAATAAACAGCGCGGTTTCAATAGGGCCCTCCGCAGACGACTTGCAGTCGGCTCGGGCCCTAATAATAAACAGCATGATAAATAAATCGGGCCCAAATAAATAAATAAATGCACCATAAGAGAACAGTATGTGGCTTGCTTTTGGAAAGCAGAGGCTTTCGGACATAATAAATAAACGCGAGGAAAAAGAACAATATGTGGCTTGCCTTTGGCAAGCACATAATAATAAGAATGCACCAAAGAGGCTTCAGAATGGATACATTATTCATTCACTCACACATTCACACTGTGATGGTGGTAAACTTCATTTTTGTAGCCACAGCTGCCCTGGGGCAGACTGACGGAAGCGTGGCTGCCAGTATGTGCCTACGGCCCCTCCGACCACCACCAAACATTCGCACACAGCCGTACAGGAGTGTTTCTATATTGCATTTTTTGTGGGTGGGGGAAACCTGAGTACCCGGACGAAACCCACGTGAACACGGGGAGAACCACAGAGACAGAAGAAAACTAAAGTGGACAATCCCGTTGTTTCCGTGGCAGCACCCCGCTGCCATCTTGTGTATGTATAACGGGGCTGACGTTCAATGGAAAATGCAGCATAACTGGCCTAAATCGTGCACGAAAATAACGAAAACTCGCTCATACGGGACAACAGCTGAAGTTCCGATTTATCTGTAATGTCTCCGATTAAATAAACATCGTATTTACCGGATTTAAAAAAAAAATTTTTTTAAATAAATTTTGTTATTTGATTATAATTCCTTATTTGCGTCCATTTTAAGTACGAAAAGATAACAAGAACACGGAAAACAAGTCTCTAAGTTGTCGACACCCATGTTTAGTCTACTGTTTACATATAACTCATTGGACATTTATACATACACAAGATGGCATAGCTATTCTGCAGTTTCCGCTTTGATCCAGCCCACACGTCGTCCACTCTAGTTTTCTTATATCTCTGTGGGGAGAACAAACTCCACACAGAGGGGCCCCAGGCTGGATTCGAACCCACGACCTTCTTGCTGTGAGGCAGTAGTGAAAACCGTCCCGCCCAAGTGTCTCAGTGTCACTAACCAACTCCCCCAGAGGCAGCCATTATAACAGAAGCAGACAGTTGACAAACACCTTATTGAAATCACTGTCTTGACCACATACTTTACACTACATGAAAAAAAATACATGATGACACTCAGCAGAGTCTCCTTTCGCTCATGATATTTTTGTTTTCACCATATGACCCACGGTCTGCCAGAAAATGGCTGTAGTTCGGACAGTGTCATTGAAGATTTTTTTTGATTCGTTTCTGTCTCACAGCGCCTCAGAGATCACCATTTTAAGCACACAGGGGTGCTGCTGTCTCCATAGAGACAAGCTCACACATAGAAGAGCTGCTTGCCAGACTCACGCGCACACACACACACACACACACACACACACTTGTCTGTGTTTCTCACTGGTAAAAATACAGCGTCAGTGATTAAAAAGGCTTGTATAGACAAATTATCTGTCCTTTACACAATGTCAGATGATACCTGTGTGTGTGTGTCAGAGAGAGGGAGAGAGACAGAAAGAGACACAGACTGACTAACTACCTACACTCCCCCGGATTGCCACTCTATTGTGTGCGGGTGTGTGAGAGAGAGACAGACAGACAGACAGACAGAAAACTACCTACAGTCTGCCAGACGGCTACGTGAGTGTGTGTCTGTGTGTGTCTGTGTGAGTGAGAGAGACATTACTTATAACTTTAGCATCAAAATTTTAGCAAGCACATTCTCGAGGTTCGTACTGACGAAACACAGTTCTTGTTTAGATAATAATTCTTAGTTTAAAAAATGAATATCTTGGGAAAATGTTTGCTTAACTATAGGTCCCCTCAAATACATTTAATCATTTTGCGGTCTAAAACACTTCGTATGTGGTTCTTGCCCCCTGATTGTCTGCATTAAGCACAAGAATAGCCAAAACAATCATTTTTATTTGCGTATATGCTGTGCTCCCAGAAAATCTGTGGTCACTATTGGTGTTTCCTGGGCAAAACTAGATCCCATGCTGGCATAATGAAATTAAATTGACATCATAAAACAGTCTTGGAAGTATGGAGATAAGTATCATTTACACATCACATGACATCAAAAATGGTCTCTTTGATTGATCACATGTGCTAATTTTTACCCCTCAGCCCGACACAGGCACAAGGGGTATTGTTGTCCTTTCGGTGGGCGGGCGGGTGGGCGGCTGCCAATTTTGTCTGGGCTATTTCTCTGTAACCATTTGGGTTAGGAAGTTCATATTGTATATGCGGACTCCCCATGGGGGCTAGGTGTGCCTTTTCGAGGTTTCGTCCCAGTTTGACCTTTGACCTTGCAGCAGTGACCTTGACTTTCAAAACTTTGTCCTGGCTATTTCTCTGTAACCACTTGGGTTAGGAAGTTCATATTGCATTTGTGGACTCCCCATGGGGGGTAGGTGTGCCTTTTCCAGGTTTTGTCCCAGTTTGACCTTTGACCTTGCAGCTGTGACTTCGGGGCTAGAGGTATTGCCCACTTCAGTGAGGCGAATTTTTAAATCATGAAAAAAGTTTAATTTGGGTAATGTGAAATCATGGTATTAGTAGATGTGTGGGTGATTCAAATAATTTTCAGTGCATGTGGTTATACAGTGCTGTGAAAAAGTATTTGCCCTCTTCCTGATTTCTAATTTTTTTGCATATTTGTCAGACTTAAATGTTTCAGATCAGCAAATACATTTTAATATTAGACAAAGACAACCCGAGTAAATATAAAATGCAGTTTTTAATTGATGATTTAATTTCTTAAGGGGAAAAAGCTATCAAACCTACCGGGCCCCATGTGAAAAAGTAATTGCCCCCTAAACCTAATAACTGGTTGTGCCGCCCTCTGCGACAACAACTGCAATCAAGTGTTTGCGATAACTGGCGATGAGTCTTTCACATCGCTGTAAAGTAATTGAGGCCCACTCCTCTTTGCAGAATGTTTTAATTCAGCCATACTGGAGAGTTTTTGAGCATGAACGGCCGGTTTAAGGTCATGCCATAGCATCTCAATCGGATTTAATTCCAGACTTTCGCGAGGCCATTCCAAAACCTTCAGTTTGCCTTTTTAAGCCATTCAGAGGTGGACTTGCTAGTGTGTTCCTGATCATTGTCCTGATGCATAACCCAAGTGCACTTGAACTTGAGGTCACCAACTGATGGTTGGACATTCTCCTTCAAGATTTTCCAGTAGAGAGCAGAATTCATAATTCCATCAATTACGACAAGTAGTCCAGGTCCTAAAGCAGCCCTAAAACATCACACTACCACCACCATGTTTGACTTTTGGTATCATGTTCTTTTTATGATATGCTGTATTTGTTTTACGCCTGATGTAACGGGACACACACCTTCCAAAAAGTTCAACTTTTGTCTCGTCAGTCCGCAGAATATTTCCCCAAAAGTCTTGGGGTATCAGTATCATCAATACTGACTTTAAATGAGGCAAGTGAGGAGTGCAGTTCTTTAGATGCTGTTCTGGGTACTTTTGTGACCTCCTGGATGAGTCGTTGATGCGCTCTTGGAGTAATTCTGATAGGCCGGCCACTCCTGGGAAGGTTCACCACTGTTCCAAGTTTTCTCCATTTGTGGATAATGGCTTTCATTGTGATGGCTTTGCCACCCTTTCCAGACTGATAGATGTCAATTTCTTTGTTTCTCATCTGTTCTTGAATTTCTTTAGTTCGCAGCATGACATTTTGCTTTTTGAAATCTTTTAGCCTATCTCACTTTATCAGACAGATTCTATGAAAGTGATTTCTTGATTCAACTGGTCTGGCAGAAATCAGGCCTGGGTGTGGCTAGTGAAATTGGATTCAAAAAATGAGTTTTATCACAGTTAATTCATGATTTAACATAGGGGGAAACTACTTTCTCGCATAGGGCCAGGTAGGTTTGAATAGCTTTTTCCCCTTAATAAATGAAATCATCATTTCAAAACTGCATTTTGTGTTCACTCCGGTTATCTTTGTCTTAAAATTTGTTTGATTACCTGAAACATTTAAGTGTGAAAGATGTGTAAAAAAGTCAGAAATCAGGAAGGGGGCAAATACTTTTTTTGGCACTGTAGTTCTGTTAATTATCATCTCTTTCCTAATTAGAGACAAATTAAAGATAATATATATGCATATAACTCAGATAACATTCTTGCTTTGTTTCATCACTCATTTTCATGAATTTATGTAGAGAGTTTATTCAACAAAACCATCACAAGCATACATCTCATGTGCTTACATTATGTCACTCAGGGGAAGGGCTTCGGCAGCAGATGCAGGGCAAGTTTTTCAGCCATGGCAGCTGCTTAATCAGGGAGATGTAGAGAAGTGGTGTAGTGATGGAACTGCAGGCCATAAGGCTGGACATAATCATATCAATTGAGCAGATTGTTTCTTGGGCATCAGGATAATAACGCAAGAGAGAGGTAACAACTGCAGGCAGGTAATGAAACACTATGATGCCGAGATAGATTTGCACGGTTCTGAAGGCTTTCTTTTTCATGGGGTGCATCTTCTCTTTGCCCAAGACCGACTTCCTCAGACTCCACATGATAGAAACGTTGCAGAAAACCATGATGGTGAAGGTGGCCAGGATCAGCCCAATGTAGATTTGATGTTGGATGAAATTAAAGTTGCTGAGCACTGACCTGCAGAGGGCATAGGCTATCACGAGCCCCCAAACAAGCATGGAAATCGCAACTCTGATCTTTTTATCCTTGATGCTAGTGAACACAATGGGGTGGACCACGGCCACGTAGCGGTCCAGGCAAATGCAGGCGAGAAAGAGTGGGGTGGTGTTTTTGATCCCAGTGGTAAAGTCCAGTAGATAGATGAAATATCCCAATCCGAGTATTTGGAAACCAAAGCAGCAGATGGGGCTCATTATGCAAAACCATGCATCATTGATGGCCAGGCTGAAGATAAAGTTATTGGAGGTGGAAGAGTCACTCTGCTCTCTGGCCACCAGCCACATCACCATGATGTTACCAGGGTAGCCCACGACAAGGTTGATGCTCCTTTCAATAAACAAAAACACAAACGCAGCAGGGTGGTATGTGCATCGTGGTAATATGTTTGAGAGTTGGGGACTGGATCCTGAAGAGGGGTGGTTGAAGGGTTGGCTAGAATTGGTGACAGAGCTGTTCATTTCGGTTTTACTTTATCTAGCAGGTTTGAGGGTTGATGATCCTTAGAAAAGAGAGTGAATGTAACTTACATGATCCAGCCTAACTGAACTCACCACTTAAACTGACTGCAAGGCTAAATTATGTCTTTAAACTGATTCCAGCATTATTTTACATTCTTCTTCTCTCCAAGTATTCTCTCTTCCTCATCAAAACACATTTATTGCATAATTGAGATGAAAACACTTAACTTGTGCAAAATAGGCAAGTATAAGCTATAAGTTATTCATGTCAAAGACGACCTGCAGAATTTAGTTGCACTGTTACACTGAAGGATAATTATTGTTTTCTGGGAAGATGACCTCCATCCAGGGAAAACTATCCCTCTTCTTATACACCAGCTTTACTGTTTGAAACTGCACTGGAGCTCCCTGAGATTGGAGACAGTGTTCCCAGAAGACAAGGTTTGCCCTTTGGATCTATTTTTTACTGTCTGCGAAAGCATTTCTCTCAAGCACAACATAAGAAATGAAAGAGTGGTTTATGATATTGAAAAAATGAAAAACTTACCTGAGAAACTGCAACAGCTTGACATACACTCCTCAAGGTCAGACAGCTTCCCGAGGTGGAGTTAGTGTTCCCAGAAGACAGGATTTGCCCTTTGGGTCTATTGTATTACAGTCTGCAACAGTCTCTGACTCATGTACAGCTTAAGAATTTCAAGTGTGGTTCATCAGATTGAAAGAAAGAATTAGTAACTTACCTGAGTAACTGCAATTGCTCGACACAAACTCCTCAAGGTTTGTATCCTGATCATCACCTGTTTACAGGAGGGTTATGTTTTAATTCTGTATCCTTTCACTTCAAAAAATAAATCAATCTGAGTGGTATGGAAGCAGAGCAGATGACAGTCAGTCATAAATCCATTGAGGGAACAGCAGCATTTGCAGTGACTGTACAATACCCTGTCACCACAGTATTATATTTAAGGATGGGTGTGTGTGCAAGAGGACTCACATATAGGGGGGTTGGGTTTGCAGAGTGAGTTTGTGATGTAACAAACAGATCTGCAGTAAAACAGAGGAGGGACTAAAAGGAGGGCTGGATGAGTGCCCCCCTATCCCTGTTCTAACAATATATTATTTGTCACTGATGCAATCCAAGAAGTGCATCCCAGACAAACAAGTGATATAATGCAGTCGGCCTACTGGAGCACAGGTGAGACTGTAACCTGGTGTAAGGTCTTACACATGAAACCACAAGGTTCATCAGAGCAGACTCAAACAATTATTTTCATCCTCACAAAGAAAAGAAATTGAGCACTGTACCAGTAAATGTAATTCTGAAGACAATAATAGGTACATTTGTGACAGTTTGACTTTCATCAAAATGTCTTGTAATAAGGAGGCTGCAGTTCACAAGTACTTTTCTTTACTTTCACTTCATAGACTTCATTAAAGCCTGGCGTCTGTTCCAGGATATCTATTATACTGTAGGTTTCAATGCCAAACCTTAGAGAGGAGAACATAATTAAAGCTAAAAGATCTAAGTCAAAATTTGCCTACGTGTTACAAATCCGCCAAAATTATCAATGCCACTGGAAAAAAAGTTCACATCAATAATTTCTTAACCCCATTATTTGAAGACTAATGGTATTAATAAACAGCAGTATCAAAATAACTATCACAAAGGAAATTTTATTCTACTTCCTCTCTCCATTCATAGTCAAATTTTGCGTTTCCAGTGACATCAATTTGTGACATTTGTTACATGGCATCTTTAGCCACCAGAAAATCTGACCTCTGATCAACCAAAATTTAATCAGTAGACATAAGTTTATATTAATTAAAGTTATGAAATTACAGGATTTGGAAATAAAATATAAAGACAATCTTTGCTATGAATTGTTGTTTTTAGCATTCACGTGCATAATGTGTGTCTGTCAAAAAATTTACGCCAGTGAAATTTTGGGTTTTGTCGATAATTTTCATCAGTGAGAGTCCATGGAGATCTTCAAATGAATAAATGACTTGCAATGAAGTGATTTAAACAGCTATAAGTCAAGATTGATATGTTACATTTGTAAAACTTGAGAGCTCTGCTATATCAAGCGTAGTACAGGTGTAGTTCAACAACGATTTTGGATTGAGCAAATAGACACCTGTGAGTAAGTTACAAGTTTCCAGACACACCTTTACTTTGCACATGTTGTTTCAACGTTCCATAAGCCAACTTGGCCACTATGGATCTGCTGGTGCATCCTGACGGTATAAACTGTCTGCCTATAGAGGTCTTGATCACAGCTGTCTGGGTCGAGACGCTGACTCGGTCTGCTTCTTGTGGGTGTGTATAGTGTTATGTATGATAATTTTGTACAGCATTATTTTCCATTTGTAAATGAAGTTTGTTACATGCTGTTTTGCTGCCTTGCTGGTCAGCTATATTTGTTTTGTTCATTGGCACCATCTGGTGGCGTATTTGTAAAATCATTAAGAAAAGTCTAGTAATTTCTAGAAGCTTCTGGCACTTTCCTGCTTGGAGGGGGGCGGGATTTCCCTAGAGTCCTGTGGATCTTTCTGGAAGGTTGCTAGACTATATACAGGCTGTGATTTTAAGCACGAAGAGACAGACAGCAAAGAGAGCAGACCAGAGTTTTGTTTTGGCAACAGTTAAATAGTGGCAGTGTTATTAGAGAATTTAAATAGTGGATAATTTTTGTACAACTTTTTTGGTAAAGAATAAATTTGTTTTAGTTGTACTTGCCAGTTTTTTTGTTGTGATTTTTCCAAGTCATAACAAATTGGAGGTTCCACCGAGATTGGATTCACCCAAGATTATTATTTTAAATCTTTTGACTAGTTTAAAAACCAGCAATCATGACTTTTGATGTGGAAAGTTTTTGAAAACTCCAACCCAGGAATTAATTTTGTTGGCAAAGAAGAAGGACTTGCTACAAATAGCCTCAACCCTTGGATTATCTGATGTGAAGTCATCAATGAAGAAACAAGAAATATTCAACATTTTGGTGCAACATTTCATCGATGAAGATGTCTTTGGGGAAGAAGCAGCAGAATTAATTAAAGCTGTGGAAGTGCCTGCAACGGAGCTGCAAAGGCTTGAATTCCAGCTGCGCCAAAAACAACTAGAGCTGGAAGAGAGAAGGTTGGAGAGGGAGAAGGAAAGAGAAATGGAGGAAAGAAGGATGGAGATAGAAGAAAGAAGGTTGGAGAGGGAGAAGGAGAGAGAACTAGAAGAAAAAAGGATGCAGTTCGAATTGGAAATGAAGAAAATAGAAGCAGGTACTGTTCCAAAATCTTCTGGACTTTCTGATCATTTTGATGTGGTTAAGCATATCAGACTTGTTCCTCCTTTCTTAGAAAATGATGTTGACCAATACTTTACCCATTTTGAAAAAATTGCTGAAAATTTGAAATGGCCAAAAGAGCATTGGACAATGATGTTACAAAGTGTTCTTACTGGTAAAGCTAGAAAAATCTATAGCCAGTTATCTGTCCAACAGTGTGCTGATTATGATTTTGTCAAATCTGCCATTCTGAAGGGTTATAAATTAGTCCCTGAGGCTTACAGGCAAAAATTTAGGAATTCTTGCAAGGAAGCCAGTCAAACTCATGTTGAATTTGGCAGGTTAAAGGAACAGTTGTTTGATCAGTGGTGTAATTCCATGAAAGTTGAAAACGATTTTGATAGAATGAGGCAACTTATTCTGGTTGAGGAATTCAAAAGGTGTGTCCAGCCTGATATTAAGATTTTCCTTGAAGAAAAACAAGCCATTACTTTGCAAGATGTTTCTACGCTAGCTGATAGTTATGCATTGACTCACAAGACTTCTTTTGTCCAAAAATCTACTTTTTCTAAATTTCAAAGCAAGTTTCAGTCCAAGACTACTTCTAATAACACTTCTAATGATTCTAAGGCCACTTCTGAGAGGAAACCTTCCGGTGAGAAGCAATCCTCTGATTCTTTACCCTCTGTGTCTTGCCATTACTGCAAAAAGCAAGGTCACCTTATTTCTGAGTGTTATGCTCTCAAGAAAAAACAACAACGAGAAGAAACCAAGCCAACTGCTTTGACAAAGAGAGAATCTCTTGTATCAATGGTCAGTTCACCTGATCTTCTACCTTCTGTGTCTGATCCGGTTATGGAGGGTTTTGAGCCATTCATCACTGATGGTTCTGTCTCACTTTCACATGATTTTTCCTCATCTGCTCCTGTTCGAATTCTAAGGGATACTGGGTCTTCCCAATCTCTTATTCTTGCAGATATTCTGCCTTTCTCGGACAAATCGTCTACTCAGGCTAATGTCCTTATTCAAGGAGTAGAATGTGGTTTCACAAGTGTACCTCTCCATAATGTTCATCTCAAATCAGACTTGGTCTCTGGGCCTGTTACTGTTGATGTTAGGTCTTCTCTTCCTTTCAAAGGCATTCATTTGCTTCTTGGTAATGATCTTGCTGGGGATAAGGTTGTGCCCTACCCTATTGTAACTGACACTCCTTTGATTCATCAAGAATCTGACTCTATAGAGGAGGAAATTCCAGACCTCTATCCTTCATGTGCAGTTACTCGTTCTATGGCCAAAAAGGCCATTCAAGATGATGCTGACCTGGACTTTAACCTGGCTGACACCTTCATTGGGCAGTCTTTTCATCAGGAACCTTCCAGTCCTGAGATGTCTGGGAAATCTTCAGACTTGTCCTTGTCAGGTCATTCTAATGACATTTTGTCTCGTAAACAACTTATTCATGAGCAACAACAAGCTCGTGATCTAGCGCATCTTCTACCACAGGCTGCAAGTGAACAAGAGGCTACTCAAGTTCCTGTCTGTTTTTACTACAAAAATGGTGTGCTTATGAGAAAGTGGCGTCCACCCGATGTTCCTGCAGATGAAGAGTGGATGATCACCCATCAAATTGTTCTTCCAAAGTCTAATCGTCAAGAAACTCTTAGTCTGGCCCATGACAATCCTATGTCAGGTCATTTGGGTATCAAGAAGACCCTTCAACGTGTCAGAAACCACTTCTTCTGGCTGTCCATGAGGTCTGATGTGCAGGAGTACTGCAAATCCTGTCATACTTGTCAAATGGTAGGGAAGCCGAATCAAAATATTCCAAAGGCTCGACTTAAGCCCATTCCCGCTTTTGAAGAACCTTTCAGTCAGATCATCATTGACTGTGTTGGACCATTGCCGAAGACTAGATCTGGTTGTGAGTACTTACTGACTATTATGTGTGCTTCCACCCGGTTTCCTGAGGCAATTCCACTTCGTAATATCAAGGCGAAGACTATCATCAAGGCTCTAACCAAGTTTTTCGGCTTAGTTGGTCTTCCTAAGTCTATTCAGTCTGATCAAGGATCAAATTTCATGTCTGGCATATTTCAACAAGTTATGCATGAGCTTGGTATAAAACAATACAGGTCATCAGCTTACCATCCTGAGAGTCAAGGTGCTTTGGAGAGGTTCCATCAAACCCTGAAGAACATGATAAGGACCTACTGCCTTGACACAGAGAAAGATTGGGATGAAGGTGTCCATCTTCTTCTGTTTGCTGCCCGTGAAGCTGTTCAGGAGTCTCTTGGGTTCAGTCCTTTTGAGCTCGTTTTTGGGCATACAGTCCGTGGACCTCTGAAGCTACTGAAGGAAAAGTTGCTCGCTGAAGATGATGTCCCAATGAACTTGCTTCAGTATGTCTCTGACTTCCGTAATCGTCTCTTTAAAGCTTGTGACTTTGCTAAGTCTAATCTCAAAGAAGCTCAGGGCAAAATGAAAGCCAGATATGACCTTCATTCAAAAGATAGAAGTTTTAAAACTGGTGACAAAGTTCTTGCACTTTTGCCAGTTCCTGGAAACCCTCTAAGAGCCCGATATTTCGGCCCTTACACTGTCCTCAAAAAGGTCAGTGATCTAAATTACATAATTTCAACTCCTGGAAGGAGGAAACAAAAACAAATGTGTCACATCAACATGCTGAAAGAATACATTGATAGAGACACTCAGCAAAAGCCAGTCAATGTGGTACATACAGTTGAACTGGAAAATTCCAAAGAACATTGTGACTGCCCCTTAGAAAATGAACCTGGTCAAGTCAAACCAGTTGATGCAAAAGTCAAAGTTATCACTGAATTTCCTGAGCCAACAACTAAAAGACAGCTCATGAGATTTCTAGGGATGGCTGGCTACTACAGAAAATTCTGTAAAAAATTTCTCGATCATCTCTGAACCTTTGTAGAATTTACTGAAGAAAAATGCAAAATTTGTTTGGGATGAAAAATGTCAAAATTCGTTTGACCAGCTAAAAGCTATTCTCAAAAATGCACCAGTTCTCTTATCTCCCAATTTCAAAAAGGAGTTCAAGTTGGCAGTTGATGCCAGTGACATTGGTGCAGGTGCAGTTTTACTGCAAGAAGACACTGATGGAGTAGATCATCCTGTTTGTTACTTTTCCAAAAAGTTTGATAAACATCAGAAAAACTACTCAACAATTGAAAAAGAATGTTTGGCACTTGTTTTGGCTTTACAACATTTTGAAGTCTATTTGACTTGTTCAGCTACTTCCATCAAGGTCTTCAGTGATCACAATCCCCTCACATTCTTGCACAAGATCAAAAACAAGAATCAAAGATTACTGAGATGGAGTTTACTTTTGCAAGAGTATGATTTGGACATTTCTCACATTAGGCGAAAAGATAATGTAATCCCAGATACACTTTCACGCATGTAATTTTATTTCTTTTCGTGATTGTGAAAAATGTAATTTTACTTTTCTATTTGATTGTGAGACTTACACTGTTTGTTGTATTATTGATCATGATAACAATCATATACATGTCTGTGTAAAGTTCAATATTGTTCTGATTATAAAACTGTGTTAATTTTAACAAAAGAAAGCTTTTAGCAAACCTTTCTTTTCTTAAAGAGGGGAGGTGTTATGTATGATAATTTTGTACAGCATTATATTCCATTTGTAAATGAAGTTTGTTACATGCTGTTTTGCTGCCTTGCTGGTCAGCTATATTTGTTTTGTTCATTGGCACCATCTGGTGGCGTATTTGTAAAATCATTAAGAAAAGTCTAGTAATTTCTAGAAGCTTCTGGCACTTTCCTGCTTGGAGGGGGGCGGGATTTCCCTAGAGTCCTGTGGATCTTTCTGGAAGGTTGCTAGACTATATACAGGCTGTGATTTTAAGCACGAAGAGACAGACAACAAAGAGAGCAGACAGCAGAAGAGAGCAGACCAGAGTTTTGTTTTGGCAACAGTTAAATAGTGGCAGTGTTATTAGAGAATTGAAATAGTGGATAATTTTTGTACAACTTTTTTTGTAAAGAATAAATTTGTTTTAGTTGTACTTGCCAGTTTTTTTGTTGTGATTTTTCCAAGTCATAACAATAGAGCAGATTCTTCCTGGTTCATCACAGGTTTTATGCATTCCTCTCGATTGGCTTGAAATTGTGACGAAACAATTTCAACAGATCTCGCAAAGTTATCATTACAGGGCGTTCCGAGAGGCAGGAAATCATGTAAATTTCCATTTGAGAATTATAGCAGAACCCCTATGTGTGATTTTTGACAATTTTTTCGACGTTCCGCATGGATGTGGAAGCTTATAGAATTGTCAGAATTTCAATAAGCAGGGATCAGCATAATATGTCTCCTTTAAAAGCAACGGAGGAGCTGAAAAGCTAAGAGAGTAAAGAAAGTGGGCATTTGAGGCTCTGGCTTTCAAAAACAAAGAATAGACTTGCTTGGCCATGATGATCCTCATGTGGCAAGCAGTTTTCATTTGGAGTGAGACACAGAAGCAGCAAGATTGCCGTCAAATTAATAGGCTATCACAAGTATGTGTTCATTTCAAATTTGCTTGTGATTACAAAACGACCCCATTGATGGACGATTTATTAGCCAACTATTTAATGCATATTGATGCACTGTTTTACGGTGCCAAGTGAACTTTGTCCGGCAATACAGCAAGACTCTCCCAACTTTCCATTCCAAAGCCCTGTCTTGAGGTTCAGAATCACCTGTCATTAGACTTGCAACCAGCGAGTACTATGGTTCTGAAGCTAGTGGACCATGCTATGCCCTTTAGAGACTGTAAGATATGCAATGTTATTTTAAAAACACTTAGTAAGAATCAATCCAAATCATCCAATGATCTCATTGAAAAAAATTTAAATGGCCCTAAAGTCACATTTCTTTTTCACATTCATTCATGTAATAATAATAATAATAATATGTAATAATAATAATAATAATAATTATACAACATTTAGATCGGACTGAGAAATCTGATTGGTCAATTCGATGTTAAGAATGTTCTCAAATGAGCAGGATAGTACTGGCAGCCTGTGGTCAAATGGAAAATACCTCATCACTGAGGTATTTAGTTGCCTAGGGCAGTGATTTAATTAATTTGTCAATTTGTTTGCATTTGTACATTGAAATGAACAATCTTTATTTCAGAGGTAAATTGATAATAGCCTGAAAAGGTGATTAGTGAAAGCTCCCGAAGGTAGGGTTGAAATTATGCAGCTCTGTTCAGTCTTAATGTTGCGGGTTACTTTTGTTGCTTTTGCTGCTTGGCCACATTAATTGGAGCTAACGTTAAATTGGAGTGACACAACCCCCGCTGAAATGAAACATCTCCTGGTGAGTTTATTAAAAGACAGATTTTTGTTCTGGCGCCGACATTCGGAAGCCATTGCCAATATTTAAATACCACCGTTAATATAAGTTTGTTCGATAAAGATCAGCAGAGTCGTTGTCACGGCACCTGTTAGCTTAGAGATGACTGAGATGTCGGCAGAAAATTATTTTTTCCAGCAGATATTCTAGTTACAACATGATGGAGCTAGTAGGGCAGTTTTGTGTTGCTATGTGCAGTATTTATTCAGTTTTGGGAAATCACGATGTCTCGAAAACAAGCCCAAATGAGCTGGCTGACAAGTACTAGTTAACGTCAGGTCTCATGTATTTACACGGAAACGTAGAGAATACTAGCAAAAAAACTTTTATGTTTTGAGAACGAAATGCCCACAGTATGAATAAATTTTGATTGAATCTGGTGATTCAGCGCTGATATGATTTTATCCTTTGTTTTGCGACATGCTTATTTACTTGCTTGGTGCTTGAATAGTGTTCGGTTGAGGCAAAAATGCTCTACATGCGATTTTTGCCTAGTTTTTTCATGTAAAGTGGATATGCCGCATGAAAGAAAAATTCATGAATATATTACTCTTTATATATAATCATACCATTGGTTGTCTTTCACGTTTCAGTGATGAATAGAAACTGATTCATGACGTTGGTTACAATTCAATTGGTATAGTGGTTAAGACCACAGTCAATAGTGTACATGATATTGCTTTGTCATCAGGTCGCCTGGTTCGAGTCTCGCTGCAGTTACTAATATAATGCCTCACCAAACATGTGATGCAATATTTCACCTTTGTTCACAGCGTCATCAATGTAGAAGAAAAAAAGAAAACACATATTAGAAGAAATTAGAGGGAACGGACACAGAGTGAATGACACCATGCTAGCGCCCAGCGGTGATAACTAGGATTACCGCAAAAAATTATTTTTTCCTTGCACTGCATGTACCCCTACCTTTTAAAAATTTTCTCCCATCATTCTAAACCCCCTTCTGATGGTACTCACGCTCAACCTTCATCGAATGGAAATCTAACGTTGTGGTACAACTACAGTACAACGTCGTCACAACCTGAACACAACATCGATAAAATGTTGTCATGACGTCGCCATGAAGTTGTCATAACGCTGTGGCTTGTTGCAAAACAACCTTCATCCGACCAAAATCCAACTTTGTGGTACAACTACTATACAAAGTCGTCACAATGTTGTGTGCCCGCTGGGGAGAAATAATGTACTTATTAAAAGGCTAATGCTTCGCCTCGATTGAACTGGTACGTATTGTAATGAAATATTGCCTTTCACTCTCTGTATTGCATGGGTTAATTAAAAAATGTGGCACTCTGCTGTTAAATAGGGTATTAAAAGCGTGCGGCTCAAGCTATAGAGCCCTCCATAATTATTGGCCCCCCTGGTTAAGATGTGTTCTTTAGCTTCTAATAAATTCCATTTTTTCTCAATAATATAGGACCACAATGAAAAAATGAGGAAAATTCAACCTTTAATTCAAGTGCATTTATTCAGTGGGTAAAAAATCCCACATTAAGAAATAATTCTTTTACATCAAATCATGTGTGCCACAATTATTAGCAACCCTGATGTTAATACTTTGCTCAACCCCCTTTTGCCAACAAAACAGCACCTAATCTTCTCATATAATGTTTCACAAGATGGAAGAATACAGAAAGAGGGATTTTCAACCATTCCTCTTTGCACAATCTCTCTAAATCATCCAGCGACCTGGGTCCTCTCCTCTGCACTCTCCTCTTCAGCTCACTCCACAGGTTTTCAATGGGGTTGAGGTCTGGGAACTGAGATGGCCATGGGTGGAGCTCGATTCTGTGTCGGGTGAACCATTTCTGTGTAGATTTGGCCACGTTTGGGGTTATCATCTTGCTGAAAAACCCAGTAACGACCCATCTTCAGCTTTCGGGCAGAGGCCACCAGATTTTGATTTAAAATGTCCTGGTATTTCAAAGTGTTCATGATGCCATGCACCCTAACAAGGTTCCAAGGGCCTCTGGAAGAGAAAAAGGCCCACAGCATCACGGATCCTCCCCCATACTTCACAGTGGGCATGAGGTGCTTTTCTGCACATTCATCTTTTATGTTCCGCCAGACCCACTTAGAGTGTTTATTGCTAAAAAGCTCTATCTTGCCCTCATCTGACCAAAGCACACGGTCCCAGTTGAAGTCCCTGTACCGCTTAGCGAACTCCAGACGTTTGTGTTTATGATTGTGAGTTTGGAAAGGTTTTTTCAGTGCATGCCTCCAAAACAGCTTGTTGGCATGTAGATAGCGCCTGATGGTTGTTTTGGAGACTTTGTGAACCCAAGATGCTACCATTTGTTGCAATTCTTTAACAGTGAGCTTTGGACAAATTTTATTTCTGTTACCATCCTCCTCACTGTCCGTGGTGGCAAAATAACCTTCCGTCCTCGTCCAGGCTTGTTTAGCACTGATCCAGTTGTTTTAAATCTCTTAATGATTCCTCTGACAGTAGATATGGGCAGGTGCTGGCGATTGGCTATTTTCTTGTAGCCATTGCCTGATTTGAGAAGGTTGACACACATCTGCCTTACTTGAATGGTGCTTAGTGGCGGTTCTAGAACCGGGAATTGGGGGGGGGGCACAGACACGTCCCTTTATGACAATTAGGATAGTCCTGGCTTGTTCTCAATCATTTTCCATCATTTACGCGTTTTTCAATTATCGTAATTGGCAACTGAAGACAGGTGCTCTCTCCATTTGCGATCTAACTGCAATGAAATTATGGGGTAAATTCAGTAGAAATGAGAATTAGGGTGGACAAAACATCCGTTTTAAACAATTATTAGTCCTGACCTGTTCTCGGTCATTTTCACGTTTAACAAAAGGTTCACTCCGAGAGCACTCCACAGTCCACACTTAACAGATGTTGCTTGTTCTCCCCGATTAGGTAAGATGACAATCATTTATCTGGACACCTATTTGCTTAATTTAAAACAACGTTATACAAAATTACTATCAGTATTGAGTGAAAAAAGTGGTACTTGGCACTGAAATAGGCTATAAAAAGCATGCGGCTCAAACTGTTTGCGCAAGTATACAATTTTTAATATCGTTGATTTAAATTCAGCAAATAATTCTAATTCACTTAACAGGTGTTGCTTGTTGTCACCAATATGGTAGGAAAACAATCATTCATCTGGATGCGTATTTGCTGAATTTAAATCAACGTTATTAAAAATTGTATACTTGCGCAAACAGTCGGGGAGAACAAGCAACATCTGTTAAGTGTGGACTGAGGAGTGATCTCGGAGTGAACCTTTTGTTAATCATGAAAATGACTGAGAACAGGTCAGGACCAATAACTGTTTAAAACGGATGTTTTGTAGACCCCAGTTCTCAGTGCTACTAAATTTACCCCATGATTTCATCGCTGTTGGATCGCATATGGAGAGACACCGTGTCTTCAGTTGTCAATTACGATAATTGGAAAATGCGTCAGTAAAGGAAAATGATTGACAACTAGCCAGGACTATGCTAATTATTATTTAAGGGACGTGTCTGTGCCCCCCCCCCCCCTGGTTCTCCTGGTTGTCAAACCGCCACTGATGGTGCGTTCCTTTGTCTTTCCCATGTTGAAAAGTAGATGAGAGAAATGGCCTCTGTGTCACGTCATATTTATACCCAAGGGAAAAAGGAAGTGATGACTTACGAATTCAATGTTAAGTGATGACTTACAAATTAATTGGCTCACCATCCTCGATTGTAGAAACGCAGTCAAACTTCAATGGGGTACATCGCTCTCCTCATTCCCTTCCAACGCAAAAATATACGTATATATCCCCACAAAAAACGAAGATTCTGGCCTTGCAAAAATGTATATTCCTGCCCGATGGCAAGTTCAGGTGAAGTTAAAAAACGTGCCTCCGCTGCCAGGTAAGTCCATTCCTTTGATTTAAATCCTTTTAATTAATCCTCTCTCCTCCCATTTAAAAGGTACGGCCCCCCTCCCATTGGGTGATAATTTCAGGTGAAATACCCCACAATTATACATGCGTTCAACTATTTTAAAAGAAAACCCAAGTAAAAGGGCCAGGACAATTCATATGAAGCACTGCATTCACATATTGACGCCCTTTAAAAAAACAAATTCTAAAAAAAAAGAGAGATACGGTACAATGTAACATGAATTTGTTACAAAGGCAGCATGATATAATGGATCAAGTTTAGCTAGGATAGTGGGACTAGTAAATCTGTAAATGGTATTACCATAGTCCAAACAGGGCAGTTACTAGTTTTTTACGTGCAACTGGTGAGAAACACGACTTCAGCCTATAGAGGAAAGCCAGTGTATGCTTGAGTTTCTTAGTATGTCATAGTATGCCAATGTGGTGTTTGAAGTTAAGGTTTTTGTCCGACCATTTCCCCAAATATTTATAGGCGTCAATAAACTGAATATAAACACCTTCCAAGGTGTTGATCGAGAGAGGGGGGACTTTAGTGTTGCTGGAGGCTAAGCAGGAAGCCCCCCGCCGCGAGGTGGGATGGCTCCCAAGCCGGGCCTGGGTTCAGGAAGAGGTGCTGGCCAGGGCGGGGAGAGTCGCTTTACCACACAGCGCCGCTGAGAGAGCGCCACCTGCAGTTTGGAAGTAGTACCACGTTCTTCATCTTTGCATTCTCGTTCAAAAGGAAAATCTACATAAATATATATAAATACTTTTTTGGCTTTGGAATGTGACACAGCCTGTCAACCATTTCTTTGATGTGAAAGACAAAAAAGAAAAAACCGCAAATGTCATTAGTTTTCCAACTTTGACCGAGCCTCCTTGTCCGGTTTCTCAAAAGTTTGCAAGCGTTTATTTTTCTTTTTACTTTCTTTTTTTGAATTTGAGACAAGAGAAATAAACGAGAGAAAATCTGCAGTGTGAACCAGGGACTGATGAGACTTTACTGTAGCGCAGCCCTTCATTTGGTGAAGAGATTAAAACACACGCCTCGCAATACAAGCTGGGCTGGTTTACGTACGGATTCTTCCTCTGCACATTTTGTATACATGCAATCTGCCCGTTACTGCTGGAGAACAAGAGGTGCAATTTCAAGCAATTGGAAAGCTTGCCTTTTTATTTTCCTTTTAAAAAAAAAAAAAAAAAAAACCACTGCTTAAAACTTACTGACAAAGGTCTCATTTTGATCTACATTTTGATACCAGGCTCATACTCTAGCCAAGATTCCTTCAGTGTCAAATCATTTTCATGCTCTTAAATGTGGAGCTGCAGCCAGTGTCGCTACATGATGGTAGTGAACTGTGAGAGTAAAGTAAAAAATCATCAACTTAGAACTACTTACTAGTGTATCAGCAGACTAATGCTAAAGCCTTTAGTTTTACTGAACGATTGAAATTGCAATGGCCGATTTCCCTCTTGAGTATTTGAGTGCATAATATCGATTTTTTTTGTTCCAAGCAATGTTATGATGCTGAACATCAACCCTCTTGAGCCCAATTTATTATTTTGAGATATGAAAAATATTTCATTCATGGAGAAAAGTTCTTATACACTAGTGGCTGCAGGGGGAACTAACGTTGTATTTTTGCAATACTGAGCTGGAAGGGTAACTTTATCAAACCATTTCCCATGTGGTCTTTATATTTTATAGTCAGTCATCAATTGATTTATTGTTGCAAATTTGCAACATGAGCCTGGAGAGGGTTAAAAGCAAATGTATGCATCAGAATGTTTTATTGTTAAACACACAAAGCAAAATTTATGTATGTGTACATTTATATGCAGTATACGTTTTGATTGAAGGTCTATTGTGGTTAAAATTATAGGCGCATTAAATTTTGCATCTTGCATCTTGAAAATGGCCCATTGATTTTCCATGGCACAGGCCATGAGCCCATGAGCCTTATTGTCCTTCCCAACCCCTGCTAAACTGTTTAATCTTCGTGCCATATATGCACTGTATTTAGAGAAACCTTGTTTCCTTTTTGCTTTCCTGTTTGTAATACATTGTTACTGGAGCTTTCGTCTAGGCTATTCATTGCTGATAGTGTTTATTAAGGAACCTTGTTTCCTCTGTTTTTGTATTGCACATTTGTTCCTGCTGTGGTGCAGCTCGCATAATAAAATACAGCCGAGTCCATCCTTGCACCTGAGTCCAGTCCTCAACCTCCTGTCCTCCGTGCATCTGAACTGTGCACACAGCACAAACGCTACAGTACTCTGCAACAACTTCATGTGTCAGAATTTCTACCACTCACCACTTTCCTTCATGCCCTTCCATTATTGCACTGTGGGTTGTGGGAAATGCTTTGGTCATTAAATAAAAGACAAAATTCCATTTTCTATTGAGGAAATTTTATTTTAAAAATTGGGCAACCAAAACTCAGAAAACTGAAAAAAGTGGCTGCAAAAAATGTTTCAAACCCTGCAGCATTTCCTGTTTCCTAATCTCATACTTAAACATATTCGTTTAGAGCTGAACCAGGTGTTTGGCCTGTAGACACAAAGATGCCTTGTCCTAGTACACTGACCATGAGCATCAGTATTGGTAAAGAACAATGACCCAGTTAGTCTATCAGCTGAATGAGATATCGATACCAACTTAGAGCCCGGTATTGGGTGGTATCATTTGAAAACTTATAGTCTCTGGATTACGAAACTGCCTGATAGCAAGCTATACAGAGTAGCTTTTGGGTTTTATGGTTCAAAGAATCCGTTTGGTAAAATCCCTGTTGACCAAACAATTGAGGAAACAGCAAATCGTGACACCAAAGTTGCAGGAGGTATTCGAAAGTACAGCCTTAAACCCGGTGCAGTGAGTTGGTTCTTTCTGACAGCTGAACATCGTTCAGCATTTCTACATCAACTGCGAGAGGTTCTGTCCATTGGAAAAACAGATGCTGGTCATGTTGAAAGCTGAACGACTTGAATCAATTCCACCAATCACGCAGTTTCATGACACTTTACCAAAACTGAAACTCAAAACCTTCTCTAATATATCAAAGAAGCAAAGGAAAGTGTCTGCAAATGGGAAGCAAATCATCTTGAAAGCAGATAGAAAATTGTTTGGTCAAATGATTCTGATTGCTCAAACACGCAAAACCCTGAACATGAAGGTAGTTTTGAAACATCCTTTAGGATCCATACCTTGGTCCCTTGCTACTGAAGATGGCAATATTCGGAAAACCAACAAATCTGTGTTGTCCAAAGATCTTCAAAAAGAGGCAATATCCGACAACATTCCAGAACCCTCAGCAACAATCATAGATGGAATGGCTTTAATTGAAAGGACGAAGGGTGACCAAAAGACATTTGGACATATCGCCAATTTCATACTCCGCTCAGCTGTCCGAGATGGGGTCAGAAGTCAGAGGATCGACATTGTGTTTGACGTCTATCGGGAAATAGCATCAAGAACCAAGAGAGATCAAGACGCAATAAATCTGATACCATCCAATACAAACATATTCAGTCTCATCAAATTGTACATCAATGGAGACGACATTTAACAAGTGCCAACAACAAGACTGAGCTTGTGCGATTTTTGTCCCAGGAATGGCAACAGTTGCCAGCAAGACTCTTGCTTGATTCAAAGACACTGTATGTCACACGTGGAGAGAGCTGCACTAAGATAACTGAACAAGCAGTTGAGGATGTACCGGCCTTAAAGAGTACACAAGAAGAAGCGGATACAAGGTTGCTTCTTCATGCCAAACATGCAGCTAGCTCTGGAAGTTCAGCAGTTATTGTTGTTGCTGATGACACTGAGGTTTTCCTTTTGAGTATGGCATTCAGCAAGAAAATTCAAGCATCACTTTTCCATAAATGTGGAACAAGTACTAGGACCTACTATGTGGATGTCACAAAAGCTGTAGATGCATGTGGACAAAACATTGCTGAGGCTGTCCTTGGCCTACATGCCTTCACTGGGTGTGATTCCGTAAGCTCGTTTGCAGGCTGTGGCAAGATGAAGGCAATTAAGCTGCTGAAGATCAACAGAGGCTACCAAGACTTGTTCAAGGAGCTTGGGCAAAACTGGACCCTCTCATCCGAGCTTCAAGCTGGACTGGAATCCTTCATGTGTGCAATGTATGGGTCCACGTCTGGAGATAGGTGTGTCAATGAGTTTCGGTACAAATTGTTTTGTGCTAAGAAAGGTGAAAAAGAATCATACCAATTGCCACCCTGTGCTGACTGCTTTCTCAAACACTCACAAAGGGCCAACTATCAAACTGCCATTTGGAGACGATGCTGGGTGAATGACCCAAACACACCTAGTCCTGCAGGCTATGGATGGAAATTTATCAGTGATGGTGATAATGGAGAATTGGCAATTGACTGGATGGATGGGGCGTCAGCTCCGGAGGCCGTTCTCGAGATGCTGTCCTGTAAATGTCCCAAGTCTTGCAAAGCACCTCAATGTCCTTGCGTGGTAAATAGACTGCCATGCTCTGATATGTGTACTCTAAAATTGTGTGAAAATCAGCCAGAGGAAAGTGACAGTGAAGTAGAATTAAGCAGCGATGACGACTCTGAACTGGAAGAGTTTTAGAATATTGACATTTAGTTTGAATTATTTCCAAAACAGATGGACAATTAGGATCCGTTAACATGTTCATGTACAAAAGATTCATCTTCCAAATGTGCAATATCATTAGAAAATAGCCTATGTACATGATGTATAAAAATGTGAACATGTATCATCTATTCAGTAAATGTAAATATTAGTATTTGTTGATAGCTATTCGTGAGCATGCATGGATACGTGCATGCGGAATAGTTGTGATTGAGTATCATTTACGAGCACCGTCTTAAATACTGAAACCTTTTGTGTTAATATGTCTGTCATGATAATGTAAGTGAAGTTCATGCCCAAGAGACGAATATAATGCAATTATAAATGTCTTAAAATGAATTTTAAATTCTCTTATAAATTACAAGCAAATGAGTGTCTTGTGAATAAAGTTTGTTTCTAAAAGGCAATATTTTGTTTGTTTAACTACATATATGTACAACCTCTTTTAAAAGTAGAAGAGTTTTCATATTATATGTGTATATACCATAAGCTTATGATATGAATCAAAATATATTTTACACAAACAAGTTTCATTCCCAATATTTACATTTTTAAAACTACTTATTTTGCTTAATTTGAACTACATGTACACTTACGGTGATTTTTGTCTCGAAGGGCGGCCATCTTGGATTTATACACATATGAATATGTTCAAATCATTATATTATTTACAGATTCAATACACTTAAATGTGATTCTTGTCCTAAAATATTGGTTTACTGTTAAACATTCCTTATATATCTTGATGAACTAGAAAGATATGAGGTTTTAAGCTAAATTGCCAAATTTGGCGGCCATCTTGGATTTCTATAGAAAAGATATTGATTATATAATATTATATTATAATATTATTGATTATATATATTATATTATTATGTTCAGAATGGTTCAAATGACTTTAATTAGTCCTAAATATCAAAACTATGACCAAAGAATAAAAAATGAATGGGCAAATTAAAAATTTATAGTGAAAGTGCAAGACTTTAAAAAACGGTCATATTTTTGACGGTAGCCATCTTGAATTGGCCCATACACATAGAAAGCTCCCACATTTTGCTTGCTATCAAGTGATTTTGACTTACTAATACATATAGCTATTCAAAAAACTTTATGAAACCCGGGCACCATGATTGGTACCGATGACCCCAAATTTGACGTTTGGCTGAAGGACTAAGTGTATTCCATGGATATACTGGTTTATAATTATATCCCTGAATGCTGAACAGCGTTTCTGGGATATTATGTTTTTGGTCCGACCGCCGCCTCTGCTGCTGCCGCTCCGCCCTAAGTGTTAACGCAATAACTTCAGTAATATTTCAATTAGAAATTTCAAGTTTTGCATATAAATAAGTATCATAAAGAGGAAGAACTGATTCGATTTTGGACAATTTACAATTTCTAGATTGGCCACCAGGGGCCAAAAACAGAAAAATCACTGTTTTTATCATATCTCTGGAAATATTTGTCCAATTGACCTCAAATCAAGTGCAAATGAAAGGTCATGACCTGAGAATGTGTCTCACGGTGGCATTATACCTGTCTGGTTCAAAATTTTGACACAAGGTGGAGCTTTGTCACATAAAACTCACCATTTTTGCCACATCTTCGGAAACCATTTGTCCAATTGACATGAAAGTATGTGCAACTGCAAGGTCATGACCTCACAACGTGTCACATGATGACATCATACCTGTATGGTTCAATATTTTGCCACCAGGTGGAGCTTTGTGATGGAAAATTCCCATTTTGGCCATATCTTCAGAACTATTTGTCCGATTGACCTGAAATTAAGTTCAAATGGAAGGTCATGACCTGAGGGGCTTTATATTGTATTGGATCTATTCAGGGATTGGAGAATTGGAGGATTGGGGGTGTTCGGGGATATACCCCAAGCCGTCGCCTCCGACCGCATAAGCCTAGTTAAAAATACTGTAACTAAATTTATTTTATATCACTGGTTCCAGGATACAATATTTGCATTTATAATTGTACTTAATACATACTGTAGATGTATTTTAAAACATTTACATCATTGGGTTTATGAAACAATATAAACGAGCACAAAAGATCCAAGCACAAGCCTAAATTCCACAGCTTCACAAAGGTTTCCAAAGAATTAGCTTGTGTTATCACTGACCGTCTATTTAGGATGTACAAAAAAGCACACAGAGCCAAAGAGTGTTTCTGGCCAGAGGCCTGCACCAGGGTTTCCCCTGTTACTCACTGAGTTTATCCAGCTCAATTTTGGGTGTGGCCGATTTGGGGGCTCCTGTAAGGGGTACCCTACTACAGAAAAATTCTGGCCAGGGTGTTTTGCTAAACATTTTGCACCAGGTTTTATCCTGTAACTCAATGAGCTGATCTCGCTGGGTTGGGCGTGTCACATTTTTACCACTCATTACGACAGCCGCCAGCTGGAGCCCGGCAGAAGTCCAGATCCTTTTATTGGGACCCATGCCTGACACTGTGATAGGGATTAGAATTGGCAACCATCCCAGCTAGGCTGACCCCTCCTGGGCTGCCAGTCTAAAGCATTTTTCACAATCCCTAAAAAGTCGTAGGTCATTCAAGTATATAGCTTCATTTGATTTGAATAATCTTCCCTCTATTTTTTAAGTCCGTCACCTCTTTTACAGTTTTGGATCAAATTTACTTTCTTATTTATGAACAAGCTGTTTTTGTTTTTAACGATAATGTTTCTGTTTCTGATGATTTTTTTAATTATTATGTCTCCCCCCAGGAGGGAGGGGAGACATATTGTTTTTGTTCGGTTTCCCGTTCGCATCCGAGTCGGCGTTCCCAATGTTTCCTGGCTGTAACTCGGAAACAGTTAAAGATATTAACATCTAATCTTGCACACTCTTTCAACATTGTGCCATTAACTGCCTGTGAACATCTATGGGGGGGGGGCTGCGGTGGGTAGGGGAGAGACTTTTTTTTTTTGGCCTTAGAAACAATCATTTATTTATTTATTTTTGGTTTTTGATGTGCTGGTATTACATATAATTCAGTGCTGCAGTGTTCAGTTGATACTCCTGATATTGTATTGTGGAAATATTATCACTGCACTGTCCTTGGTCTCTTAATACGACTGTAAGTCTAATATTTGAGTGCTTGTGATGCGGTGGGTGGGGCGTGGGGGTTGTGGAAGTGGGAGAGCAGTGTGTATTGTGTTTGTTTTGTGTTACTGTAATGTACGTTCTGTGTTTTTTCTTATATCTGTGTTGGGACCCCTTTGAGAATGAGATGCTGCATCTCAAGGGGCTATCCCAAATAAATTGAATTTTAAATTCTAAAATATATTTTAATGCTGTGTAAAGCTTCTCGGGAGCTTTGCTTTGGCATCTCTACCTGATCTTTATTAACTTAGAGGCACTCAGCTTTAGCGTCATGATGTCACAGTGGACCATGGTATACAACTGTTATACAACTGTATTAACTTTTTTGAACTCTGTTGCAGACATCACATTCCAAGCAATTAAATTCACCACAGCACATTAAATTGTTCTTCCATTCACAATACAGCTGAGGGTGAGAGGACTTTTCATCTCAGTCCTTTTTTATTTTGTTACCATTTAGTATGCGCCAACTTCTTTGGAATTGGGTTTGCAAGTTTCTTTCGATTTTCTATTGGAAGAAAGAATTTTCTTTGAGTATCTTTAAAATCCATAATATCACCTCATTTTGCACTCTATGTGCTGTATATGCAGGTCCTCCTGAGCTGTGTCAGGACACTGAAGATGTATTGAATTAGGGGCTGCTGTTTGACCTCTAATGCAAAGGATACAAGATGCCATACAAGCAAACAACATTAACAACATTTATTTAACAACATGATACTGGTCAGTGACAATCTTTTCCCCATCTCTTGTACAAGTCTGTCATGTTATACCTGGTGGTTTGTGTAAGACCTTACACCAGGTTACACAGTCTCACTTGCGCTACAATAGGCTGACTGCATTGCGTCATTTGTTTGTCTGAGATGCACTTCTTGGATTGCATCATTTACAGAAAATATATTGTTAGAACAGGAATGGGGGGGGAGGCACTTGACTGTTCTCTTCTTTTAGCCCCTCCTCTGCATAACGCATATCTAATGGTCCTATAATACAAAGACTGCCCCCTCCCCCCACCTCCAGCCCTACCCCCATACAACAATCCCCATCCATCCCCATCCATGCTATATACATAGCAACCAATAATGACATAGCTGAAGCCCAACCCTATATTGATAAAAACATAAGCCCCTTGGATGCAAGGATATTAGGAAATTGTGAACTTGGGAAAACAGTGGGGCCATCGGAGTTTCTCAGGTGAGTTTCAAATGCTTTCTTTCAGTTCATGGTTTGAGCACTGCATTGCAGGGACTGTTACGTTTTGCATCTAAAATGCAAGCTCTTCTTTTCTAGATATATTTTTGTCTTCTGGAAAATATTACCTCCGGTCTGACATCATTCTCGTTTTGAGAATAACCTCCAAGCAGGTAAATGTCTTTGTTGTGAAATTTCCTCTGCCTTAGCATAATGCCTTCACTCAGGGAAATAAACTCATACTCAGCACAGCTAGTAACCTATCTTTTCAGAACAGAATTAGTTTGTACCAAATGGAGCTCGTCTTCCCAGAAAACAAATTTGTCTGCCGCACGATAACAATGGTGCCTGCCTTAAGAACAATTATGAATTTCTTCACATCGTTTGATTTCGACCATATCATTCTGGCAGCAGGTTCACTTCAGTCACACACCACAAAAACAAGGACAAATATTTTGTTGTGTTCATAGCAAAATAGTACACAGTTGTAATAATCTGTAAAGCTGGAAGATATTTCATTTAACCATGAAATTTTAAGTGGTGAAGGCTATTGCAGGATGTTTGGCCATGTGTATTAGTTTTCCTTTCTTTTCTAAGGGCCAGGAAAAAGGATAAACCAGTTCTGAGTTCAGCGGTAATAAAGCAAAAACCAGAATGAACACCTCTATCATCAACTCCAGCACAAGCTCTGATGTCCTGCCCTGGTACCTGTTTGACGTCTGCAGAGACGTACCTGGTGGTTTCGTATTCTACTACTTTGTAAAGGTCTTAAACCTGGCATTGGGCTTTCCAGCCAACATCATGGTGATATGGCTGGTGGCCAGAAAGAAGAGTGAGTCCTCCACCTCTGATATCTTCATCTTTAACCTGGCCATCGCAGATGCCTACTTTTGCCTGATTACTCCCATTGATCTGGTAAACCGCCTACTGCTCAATAATAGCTATATATGGTACTTCCAGCGCTTTGCCTACGGGATCAAAGACACGACCCCACTCTTCCTCACCTGCATCTGCCTGGACCGCTATGTGGCTGTGGTCCATCCCATTGTGTTCACCAGCATCAAGGACAACAAGATTAGGGTGGCTGTTTTCATGCTGGTCTGGGGGCTCATGTTAGCCTATGCCTTCAGCAAGTCATGGGAGTCAGATGGCATGATCAGCATCTTCTCCGGGCTGATTCTGGCCGCCTTCACTATCATGGTGTTCTGCAACCTCTCCATCATCTGGACTCTCAGGAAGTCCGTCTTGGGTAAGGAGAAGATACACCCTATGAAGGTGAAAGTACTCAAAACCGTGTTAATTACCCTGGGTATTATAGTGTTTAACTACCTGCCCCCAGTGGCTCTTTTCCCCTTCACAGCTTACTATACCTTCCAGGAATTCAAATGTAAGGTCAAAGTGGTGGTCTTTTCCATCATGGACCTCAGCTGCAGCATTGAGCCCCTGCTCTACATCTCCAAGATGGATCAGGTGCCAGGTCTTCACCAGCTGCCTCGTATCTGCTGCCAGAGCCCTTCCAATGAGCCACATAATGTAAGCGCATGAACTCTCTCCTTGTACTGGTCTGCATGAGGTTACATCAGCCTTCAACTTGTGAACAGTGAGTGCAGTAACCAAAAAAGATCATTGAAAAGTGACAACCGTACAAATGAACCTAAGTGCATGCTTTCTGCAGCATATTACAGGTTGAAATTGATTGAACAAAGTAATGCGAATCACTGATAGCACATTAAGTCCTTGTGCAGCTATCTTTGTATTTAGTTTGCCATCTGATGCTTGTGTTGGGGAAAAATTATTTATTTCCACTTATCAAGAGCGGGTAAAATACAGTATAAAAGTCTTTCTTGGTGCTTATCATTTCTGGTTTCTCAGGAGGGTACTTGAATTTTTCATTACTTAGTTTAGAGTTGTTTAAAAATTTCACATGGCAAGAAAATAGATGTGAATATAAAGAAGAAACTGGAGCACTCAAATCACCAGTATAATTTATTAAGGTGCCAAGACTGACGTTTCGACGCACTGCGTCTTCCTCAGAGTCAAAACCTGGGGAAAACCTGAGGAAAACGCAGTGCATCGAAACGTCAGTCTTGGCACCTTGATAAATTATACTGGTGATTTGAGTGCTTCAGTTTCTTCTTTATATTTGGATTTATTGTCCTTTCTGCGAGCACCGACCTCAACTAACAGAGGGGCTGAAGCGCAAGGGGTTCCTTCATTTTAAGAAAATAGATGTGTTCTGATTGGTATAAATATATTTTTGTGTAATTTAAGAGCGTTTAAGGATAAGTTATTTCAATAATTATTGAAATGAAATCAGAGATTCAGGCAACTGAGCCACAAAATTCATGAAGAGGCAACCCGGTGGATGATGTTAGATGTTGAGAGGCAACCCGGTGGAATGATGTTAGATGTTGAGAGGCAACCCGGTGGAATGATTTTAGATGTTGAGAGGCAACCCGGTGGAATGATGTTAGATGTTGAGAGAGCCCTCAGTGACCTCACCCTGTACCACGAGTGCTCTCAAGCTGCTCTCAATAAAGTGTGCCTGAATAACAATTGAACGATTTATTGACTGAACAACCAAGACCAGTACATTACCTGTGATGATACAGGAATGATAAAGTGATTGCCCTGTGGCTACATTTCTACGGTAAAATTAATGTGACAATGTAAGGGTGGTAATACAAATGCAAAAAATCCTGAAATTTCTCCCTTTCTTGGGTTTTTTGCATTTATTCGGATTATCGCCATTTTTACACTGTCACTCCGCTGCGTGTCGCGCCCAATAATGCCCTTTAGCCATGACTGTATTCAGAATATAGAATGGAAAATAATTTGCTGATGGAATCTATGGTCAAAGTCTGGTTCATTTTCGATTTATGGTTCTTGCTGCCCATAATTTTTGCCTGAGAATAAACGGAACTCAGAGCAAAAACAGTGTTCCTGCAAATTCACTGCTTGGACCCCAAATAACAAGCAACTGGGTTATTACACGAGCCTCATGTCTGTATTCAGGAGCTCCTAGATTAGTTAACTCAGTGAAGGTGCTACTTTACTGTGCAGATTGATCACCATGGCAACAGATTGAATCCCATGTCTTACCATTGCCAGCTGTGGCCAGGAGTCTCATGAGAGAAGCGCAGAAATGGCTTTGCGCTGCTCAGGGACATGAGCGAGATATAGTTGGTATAGCATAGTTAGCATATTTGTCGCTCAGGCTCCTGCTGCTGGCCACCCAGGTGCTTGTCAGTTGCATTCTAAACATGCACGTTTGGCTTTCTTCCACAACGAATGCAAAGCAGCGACATCTGACAGGTGCATGTTTTAAGGGAGAACTGTGAACTGCCTCGCTCTCTAGAGTTGGCTGCATGGATCATAAACAAGTGTCCTTGTACATGGAACACATCGAACATTCCAAATTTGGCTGGGATTGGAGATGACAAATTAAAAAAAAAAAAAAATCAAACATCAAACCGGCAAATACAACCGATCACATAACCTCCTTGATGGAGGTAAATATTTTCTCTTTTTTTTTTTTTTTCTTTTTTTATAATAAATTTGGCATCTCCAATCCCACCCGAATTTGGAATGCCCAATTGGGGAACTATGTACAAAGCTTGCTCGTATGCGACCCCTTGCTGCCAACTCAGGATAGTGAAGACAGTTCACGGCTCTCCTCCGAAGCACGTGCCTGTCAGCCACTGATTCTTATACACTCGCTGGTTGAATCTTCGCAAGTTCAGAGCGAGGGCGGAGGATACCCGGACATGAACCAAGCCGGATTCTTCCTGACGAGCGCCTGTCCGGCCAACAGGAGGCGCTGGAGCAACGAACAAAGCTGTTATCTAATGCCCAAATCCGGCGGTCCCTTCCCAATTTGTAACCCTGTAGCGCGATAGCCAATTGTGCGCTACTCTGAAAAAGCTGCCGACCCCTGCCGGTGGGTACGCCGAGGCTCGAACCCGCGACGTGGTGATCACCTCTGCACTGCAGCGCAGTGCCTTAACCGTGTGAGCCACCCGGCAGCCATTTTCTCATTTTTTAAACAAATAAAGGCTACTTTCTACTTTTAGCAGCATGCATTGTTGTAATAGTCGTGGAGGACTCCTGGATTTGTAATAGTAGAAAAAACAACCACTATTAGTCATTACCAATACACCCACTAAGTTTTAAATTGATTGGTGAATGACTTTCAAGATATGCAAAGGACACACATGCATAGACACACGGACAGGGATTCCTTGCCTTGTATGATCATGACGACAGCATGGTCAGGGTGGGACAAGGAGAGAAGACCTGCAGATGATGAGAAAATTGCATCCTGCTGCACTACGGTATCCTGCAGTCTACATTAACTGCAAATTCTCAAGTTTACATGGACACCAGCAGACTGAGAGGCATCTGTCCGCCTGGGCCCGCTGGCAGAGGAAGAGAGGCAGCAGCATCACCTGACCTGACAACCTGAAGCCATTGGAGGAACAGGAACAAAATGGGCTCTTCATTTAAGTGAGACCATTTTTACAAAGATATGATGGTTCTGGGAGCATCTTTGTACACTGCCATGTACCTGCACACTCTTGACTGAGACCTACTATGTAGTTGATGATTGTGGATTGATTTGTGAAGGTGTTTGGGGGTGGGGGAGGGGAGGGGGAGTGAAAAGCCCCATTAAGCATCCAATTATGTGGCTTTGATCACAGCTTTATTTTGGACTTTAAAATAATCAAAACTATGATTTTCTTCAGACTCCCAGGCTCTATGTGGATAAAATGCCATTTTCAAATTCATTTTGAAGTCAAAGTTTTCAATTTGCTGTTTTAAGAGGCTAACCCTATCTAATGTCCCCTAAATAAGGTACACAATATACCTGGCCTATCCCAGAAACAGTCATCACATTTCCAAAACTATTTAACGATGAAAGGCCACTTGTTGTGGGCTTGGCCATTTTCATATGAACAACATTAACTGTGTACAGTTACTGTTATGCCTTATCTTTTCTTGCTTTTGTTCCTGATTCTGGTAATATGAGTAGATGTTAACGCATCTTCATTAACGGGTGGTACAATAAAAAATATGAAAAGGGATGCTCCATCCAAACAAGAATTGGGATTTTTTTTTTTGTTTGTTTTTTTTTTTTTTTTAGTAAATAAACTCCTCCCAACAGTTTTGCCGACTGTTCTTTTGGTAGTTATCATAGTTATCTTCCAAAAAAAAAAACATTGAGGTTTTTTGAGTAAGAAGTAACATAAAATTGACCTATTACTGCTACAGGACATTTTAATACGTGCATTTGTTTCCTTGACCCAAACTTACCACAACGTAGTTTTTTATGCACAACAATAAAGGATCAGATGAATTTTAAGACAGTTCAAAATTGCACAACAAGATCAAGGTTGTGAGAAAAATGGTCAAAAGTCACAGGTCAACAAAACATTCAGAAGGCATAACGAGGAGATTAGGCCAAACTACACACGCAATTTTGAAAGGCCGCTGTCAGCAGTGTTGCATAGCAGCTCTGGAAACAAATAACAGTGATAGAGGTCATTGCTGAAAGGTCAGAGGTGACAAACAAGGTAAAAGGTATGAAGATATGAGGTCAGTGTAAAATGGTGAGGTTGGTGCATGTGGACAAATCAAAAGCCCCCGGATCTACCCTACGTGTAGCGGGGGACTCAAACATGACCAGAGAATGCATTTGATTACAGAACTCAGCATACTCAGGCAACTGTGGCCAGTGAGGCAGTATGCATTGTACTAACAGGTGGCCCTGTGACAGGAATATAAATAAGATGATTCCCTTTGTTTCCTTGAATCGTCAAACTGAACCGGTGTATACCTTGCCTTTCTGCCCACTTCCAATTGACTGTACTATGGGAAAAATACCTGCACATCTGTGCAAATAATATAGCCAATCTATCGTGTGTGCATGTTAAAGGTTGGGCAAAGGCAGATCATGCACCTAGCAAATGCGTTAATGTTTAAGGAAGAGAATACTGAGCGAGATTTGAGGACAGAAACGGAAAATGTTTGTTAGCCATGGAGCCTGGAGCCGTGGTTACCGCCTCCTAATTATACTAGTTTTCAGCAGCAACTCCAACCCTTGTGAAGGATGACTTCTGCTCCATTAACTAAAATGTTTAATAGTCAGTGGCTATGGGACAGGGTTGCAAAAATAAACTGGAGATCCACCATCCTGCAAGTTTTTGGTTCAACCCTGATACACTTGACTGGGCTCATCAGCAGCTCTGTGTGATCTCTCACCTTTCAATGAGATGTTCTCTGGAAGGATGCGATTGGAAAGGAACGAATGCTGGAATCTACATAGCAAAGGCAAAGATAAATAAATAGATAAATACAACAAGTACTGCATTGTGCAAACTGCCAAAAATTGGAATGAATTTCCCGCTATTATGAGTGAGCTAAATAAGTCAAAAGAAAAAGTTTAATAGTTTTTTTCATATAAATGAGAATCAAAATTCTACCAATTATTTGTCTGTTGCATTGCATACCTTGCGGTTTCATGTGTAAGACCTTACACCAGGTTACAGTCTCACCTGTGCTCCAGTAGGCCGACTGCATTGCATCACTTGTTTGTCAGGGATGCGCTTCTGGGTTTGCATCACTCGCAAAATATATTGTGAGAACAGGGATCGGGGGAGGGAGTGCTCCTCTGTCTGACTGTAGATCTAATAGTTATATAAAACAAACAGCCCCCTCCACAACCCAGCTCCTGTTATTAAGGTCTCCGTCCATTCCACACACTCTCAAATATCAACAAATGTTAGCAAGATATTCAGGTGTGAATGGACCTCCAAAATGGCTGAGGCCCAATACCTTATAATCCATGTTTAAGGACATTTAAGATACATCCTTTCTTGACACAGGAATACCAGAATATTATAAATATTATATAGACTGTGCAGCCACTGGAGTTCCTCATGTGAGTTTCTTTGCCCTTCATTCACAGTACACAAGCCCCACAGAACAATACTGGTCTAACCCCATTTTTTATCACGTAGAAAAGTAGACCAGACGCGCTCAAAGCCCGCTATGGAAAAGGACTACAAAGGTACTCACCAGCTTGGACAGTCAATGCAGAGAAAAGCGCATCTTACCGAAAAAATCACCAAGAACTATTCCGGTAAAAAGCAAAAGCTGGAGCACACAGAGCTCAGAACACAATCTCTTCATTGAAAAGACTGACGTTTCGACGTCCACTCACGTCTTCCTCATCTGACTCTGAGTTTTAGGTGGCATCTGTGGCTTTTTTATTCACAGTGGTTTCTTGAATTATTCCTGTGCCCATTGAGTAATGTCAATGACAGAATCATGCCGGTGAGTGATGCAGGGGCGTCTGCGGGCCCGAAGATCCAGTAAAGGTCTTCGACCTTGTCGCATATGCACAGAGATTTTTCCAGTTTCTCTGAATCTTTTGATGATGGAATCAGCAGCAGCTGGTGAGGGGCTGGTCGGAAACAATTAGCACCAATTAGCAGTTAAAACTAATTATTTAACAATGTCAAAGGCTCAATCAATAGAAGATATCAAGTTAAACAATATATAAAACATTGTTATTCAAAGATCACTTCAAAATCCTGCCTACTTCTAATCCCTACATGAGGGGAGGGAGGGTGGTGAGAGAGGAGAGAGTGTGGAGGGGTGTAGTCCTGCCTCTCCTCACTAGGTGGCGCATCTGGAAGCAAAAAGAATGTGTTTATGTTCCAAATAAATTACAATATGCTGATACAAGTACATTACATTACCCTCCAAACACATCAAAATTGGCAAATATAAATCTAGATCACATCAAACATATAGTGCATTATCTTAAAAGTACTCAACTCTGGGGGTGCCCCGGTGGCTCATCGGTATAAGTGCGTACCATAAAGGCTGTGTCCTTCCTGAAGCGACCTGCGTTCGATTCCGGCTCAGGTCATTTGCCGCATGTCTACCCCCATTCTTCCCCCCAACTTTCCTGTCTCTCTACGCTGTATAAGTCAAATAAAGGAAAAATTCCCAAAAAATATTATCTTTAAAAAAAAAAAAAACATACTCAACTCCCTGTATAAAGAGGGAGGGGGCAGGCACAGACTTGGGTAAGGGAAAATCCTGTCTCCCCCCTACACCTACCACCTGTAAGCAAAAGAGACAAATGTTAAGGCTCAAGCATATAGGAAAACAACACTTAAATTATCATAAGTATGAGCTTAGACCTGATGACTCATTAAGGCCACGGGGTTCCATAGAGTTCATAGTATAAATCCAGTAGGCTTCCCGCTTAAGAGGCTTTTGAACTAGATTTCCTCCCCTTGGGTTGGGAAGAACCCTCTCCATTCCAATGAACTTAAGGGCAGCAGCAGAGCCATGGTTTCAATCTCTGTAATGTCTGGCGATGGCATTATCCATGTTGCCATTTCTAATGGCAGCTTTGTGTTCAGCTATCCTCAATTTCAGGTTCCGCTTGGTTTGTCCTATGTATATCATCCCACATGGACATTTTAGCATATACATCACGTGTAGAGATACAATTTATAAACTCCTTGATTTTATCATTTTCACCTGTCTGTGTATTTTTCACTTTTGTTAAAACTGGTAATCAGTGTCCAAGATGTTAAAATTCCAAATTTCAAAGACTTTTCCTGTTTAAGAAAAATAACTTCTGATAGGTTATTAAATTGTTTTCAATGAGCTACCGGATAGCTCACTCGGTGAAAGCATCGCACTGCAAAGCAAAAGTGACTATCACGGTGCGAGTTCGAACCCTGGTCGTACCAACCGGCAGTGGTCGGCAGCTTTTTCAGAGTAGCGCACAATTGGCCATTGTGCAACAGGGATGCAAATTGGGAAGGGTAATATACAAATGGTAGCTTTGCTCATTGCTTAAGCGCTTCCTGTTGGCCGGATGGGCGCTCATCAGGAAGATTCTGCGCTTGTTCATGTCCGGGTATCCTCTGCCCTCGTTCTGAACTTGCGAGGATTCAACCAATGAGTGTATAAGAAGCAGTGGCTGACAGGCGTGTGCTTCGGAGGAGAGCCGGTAACTGTCTTCACTCTCCTGATTTGGCCGCACGAGGTCGCATATGAGCAAGCCCTGTACATAGTTCCGAAATTGGGCATTCCAGATTCGGATGGGATTGGAGAAAAAAATTTTTTGGATCATTTAAAGTGCCCATTACACACATATCCCAACATTTTGTGTTAATCCCCAATGCCCTGCCATCATATTCATACCTTTATTTGTGGGAAAAGTGCCTTGGATCACTTATTTGATGTTTTTGATATTTTAGCATCACTGAAAGGCAGTCTGAGAAGACGGGCGAGTTCCCTCATGAATATCCGGCATTTAATTGAGCTTCGCGCTGATTGTGGTTTTACTAGTGGTGAAATCCACCGTTACGCAAGTGAAACTGAAACTGCCATGCACAAGGACTTTAATTACGCGTAAGAATCTCATTAATATACGTGCTGATTGAACAATTTCTGACTTCGGTGAATATGCCTTGAAAATGTGTGAGACCTACGCTGTATGGATGAGAATGCGTACAAAGCTGGCAGCCCTGCTATTACATAGGCTATTAATTTTGTATGGACAATGAACTAATAAGCCTTTTCAGGTTTTCTCATCCTATAGCCTGTCAGATGTTGGACTAAATTTGGAATCTAAGGGTATAAAATTCTTCACAAAAGCCAGAAAGGTATTTAGCCTGAACAGTTTATTCAGTTTGATTGATCCTTTTTCATCAACTTCTGCTTAATACTGTAATTTTTGTCATGCAACATAAACAAGAGCCATCTGGCAATGGCGAATCCCCCCGGCTGTAGGTTGTGTAACCTACAGGTTTTGTGGACAGACGGACGGACCGAAACCCTCAAAAGGCACAACTAGACCATAAGGAGAAGCTCCATACCAAATTTGGTGTTTGTAAGTGGTATAGTTTTCTAGTTCTGGTCCGGAAACGATTTTATTACAGACGGACGGACGGACACACTGATCTCTATATCCCCCCGCATTATATGCCGGGGGGATAAAAATGCATTATTTTCTCATTCTTGATACAAAAAAATTTCTACACAAAAGAAACACATTGTTGTGCTTCAAACATTTTTTGAGAATTCAAACAAGGTCAAGGGTACCATCGTTTATAATGGTACAGAGAAGTCAGCTGAGGTCAGTCTTCGCCCAGGAACCTCAAAGGAAAACATCTACTGATGAGTAAACTGAAGGCAGCAGGAGAACCTAAATAAATGAGTGTAGAAATCAATGAATGCACATGCTTCCATCTAGGCTTTAATACAAAGTGGACTCCAAACATCTAGAGGTGTTTATTTCCAACTCTGCAAAGTAAATCACTTACCTTTTCCAGAAATACTCATCATGTACTTTCACTACGCAAGCGAATTCTTTAAAACGGCAAAGCTGTCAGTCAGCAATAGAACAGAACAGAAAATACAAAAATCTAGCAAATCTAAAATATAAACTTTTCCCCTTTGCAAAGCAGTTAATTTTCACTGTGGATCTGACATCCAAGAAAAATTGTGCAATGGTTTGGTTTAAAATGAATTCACTTTTGTGGTCAATCAGGTTTATCTAATCAGAACAGCTGCTCAGATGAAAATTTAGCCAATCATTGATTCATGCAAGTAAGCTGACACTAATTTCGCACACGCATAGTGGGCTCCAGAATTATTGGCAAGGCTGACCAAAATACACAAAAAATACAAATAAATAAATACATGAAGATAAACTCAAACAGTCATTAATATTGTACTTTATTGACATTTCAATGGAACCAACCAAATTTATTTATTTATGTGACTAAAAATCCATTTCCACTGACAGATGGTTTCCATTGAGGTTAGTACCTCAAATCAAATTTCAGAGTAATCACTGCAGACACCAATGAGAAATGGGTCAAAATTGTATTTACAAGATGGCTGCCCTGATGGCCATAAATGAAAGGTGGTTGACACAATTTATACAAAACTTTCGTGTTCTTATTGGTTGGAAAATGTCTGTTAGGTTTCAGCTTCATCAGTCCAGTAGTTTCAAATAGGATTTTTGAAGCAATTTATGAAATTTAGGGATGTGGTCCAATGTCGAGAGACAAATCAAGGTCAAAAGCAGTCGTGGTGTTAGACCTGAAAATTCCGGGGCGAATGTCCTTCCCTTTATTGACAACAATTAGTCCTGGCTAATTCTAGATGGTTTTCCTTCATTCATTTCCTTCATTTCCTTCATTCAACAATAATCAAGTAGCAATTGAAGAAACGGCTTCTCTCCCCAGGGCGATCTAAAAGCGACAAAATAATGGGCTACATTCAGTGCAGAAAAATAATTTAATTATAATTAAGTCTATGCACCGGCACTGGGCGACAGCATTTCAGAACTCTTCAGGGAATGGAGGTAATTTCAGCAACAAGTACGTACGCCTGTTTTTGCAGCAGGGTCATTCAACTCGCTGTAAAAAATAGACAGCTGTCTGATTGGAAAATGTAAACGGACGAAACCGTGTTCTAGTAATCAAAATTACCTTCATTCACTGAAGAGTTCTGAAATTCCATTGCCGAGTGCCGGTGCATAGACCTAATTATAATTAAATTATGGTTGTAGATCTTCAAGAATCAGGTAATCACAATAAAAAGTTATGCAAAAAAATATATATATATGCTACTGAGGACAGGAAGAAACTAAAAATGTAAAAAGCATAGAGCCGTTGAAAATCTGATGTGTGGAGAATGCAAATGATGACAGGACAAAGGCAGTGGGGTCAGATGACTCTGAAACAGAACATTCTGGTCTGATACAGTGTCAGCATGAAGCTGACAATATTGTTTATACTGCACTGCAACACTGCCATTTTTATCACTCTGGGAAGACACTAAAAATCATAAATGTATGATTTTGTTTTCTTTTCTTTTTAAAAAAATATATTTTAAGGAAGTGTTTTGTTTATGGTGGAAGGCAAAGAAAATGGAAATTGAACTGGAATGAATATTGATTTTAATTGAATTCAGTGTGAGGTGAGGCTTTTCATTTTTACAAGACTAAATCTTGTCCAAAAGCAGGAACAACCCACTCAGTAAGGATGTGTGCATTCCTGTAAGTCTAAATGAAGTCCTCTGAGGAGCCAGAATGAAAGTTTTTATGATGTGTTTTAACATCTTCCGGATGTCCCGTATTGAAAACTCGGCCAAATTAGAAAAGCTCGGACAAACTCCATGAACTTCATAATATTTATGCCAACCTGACTAGTCTGAAATAGTCCATCTAAACTTGATCTTACCCAAACAGGGAAAACTAGCAACACTCAATAGTGAGGAGTATTCTCAGATTGAATTTGTTGTAAATTATGAAAATGATTGAGAACAAGTCAGGACTAATTATTTTAAAGAGATGTCCGGTGCCCCACCAAATTTTCAGTTCTCACTACATCACTGCAGCCAATGCAATATAAAAAGTTAGGGAGTAATATGAGTAATATGCCAGGTGGATTAATATATACTTATATCCATCTCATGTAGGTTTCAGTAAACAACTGCTCCAACCTACTGCTAGATAAAGATGACTGGGCAGTAGCTTTCTCAAGGCATATGCGGATTCCTTTTCAGTCCTGGCTTAGCAAACATCTGCCGTGAATGCCATCAGGAGTGTTGCCACCTGGCTGTAGAATGCAGAAAAAAACCAAAATCAGGTCAAGATCAGAAAAGTGTGCGAATTTGTTATTTTTTCTTATTTTCTTTGATCCAAGGTGGGTGAAATCACCTTTTTGGTTGCTTGATAGATGTGCATGCTTTCACATGAATGCATAATCTTGAAGAAGTTGGGGACCAGTACATTTGACCTTTAATATACTTATGGGAAGGATTTTTTTTTTGTTCTCATTGCCTACGATGCATTTTCACCAAAACGTGATAGAGAAGTATTATTTTAGGACCCCTTTCAGATGAAAGTGGTGGTGTATAATCATTGCTGCACACTACAGTACGATTTAACAAAAAGGTATTTTCCCAATGAATGTGTTTGATTCTAAAGGTACAAGAAAAAATAGTAATATATGAATATTATTAATATTAGTTCAGTCTGAAAAAAACTTTGTCCACTTGAAAGTAGTTATTTTACCTACATGTATCTTTGTAAATTTTTATCGTAGGCATATGAAATTAAATGTACCTTCATTTAGTGCAAGAATATTAACATTGCTAGAAAAATTATGTAACTAGTGCAGAGAAACAAGTATAATTCATGGTAAGTGCTCATTGTTGCAATTTTGGACATAATCAGTAGCGATGTGACATTATCTGAAAAAAATAACAATCTAAAATAGACTTTTATTGATAGCTGTCTTCCTCAGATTCCACACTTGAAATATTACCAGTCAGGATATCACAAACCTCACTTCACCGCTGTTCAAAATACTGAAGGTATTTGGAATATGTTTTTAGTTTTTGCATTGAAATTTTGATTGTATGTGCTGAAAAAAAAGCAAAATGCAAACTTGATACATTCAATGATGCAAAGAACTGTTATTGGGTTTGTTTTAAAAAAAAATACACACATCAAATTATGCAGACAACTTTCAAACTTTAGTCCCAGTGAGACTTTATTTTGTACCCTGATTGTAAAGTGACCCTAGTCAGCAGTACAGGATCTCTCTCTTTCCAATGTGTTCTCTGAGAAGGACAGGGGAGAACGGCAAGGAATTTACCTTGAGTCGACTGAAACCTGCACATATTGCTTAAAAGCAAAATGAAAGTCAAACAATATAAACAATTATAACTATGACATCTTTGAATGTATCAATTATGAGTAGATTTTTTCCAGGAGACATAAAAGATAACCTGTACGCCGTCCATTACACAAGTCTGCTGTGTTGTACCTGGAGGTTTCATGTGTAAGACCTTACACCAGGTTACACAGTCTCACCTGTGCTGCAGTCGGCCGACTGCATTGCGTCACTTGCTTGTCTGGATGCTGTCCTAGGATTGCATCACTTACAACAAATATGGGAGGGAAGGGGAATTCTCATCTCACCCTCTACTGAGCAGATCCTCACAGCAGATCCAAAAACACTGCCTACACTACCTCCTATATAATGATCCCCTTCCACATCCACCCATCCACAAATATTAACTAATGGTGACCTGGCATTGTACAGTTACAACTACTGAAGCGCTACTGTGGGCTTCAATTCATAACCCTCTCAATGGACTCATGATGGTTCAAAGCCTAAACTGTCTGTGTACTTCACAAATTTATATATTTAGCCACATGAACTAAGAATGTACTGGAAAAGAAAGCATAATCTCCTGGATACATGTCAGTAGGACGCAGTTGCTTACTGGGCTGTCTGAACTCAAGGAGTCTGTGAAGAGCCACTGCAGTTACACAGGTGAGTGTCTTTTTTTTAATCTCTTTAACACTTATGAGTCGGCCCTTCATTTCTTCATTTTTTTGAAATTCAATTTTAGTTCTGAGTGTATTGCAATGCATTGTGAGTAAAAGGCTTTTGCAGAATGTAACATGGAGAACACAAAAGGCAAACCTGCGACGTAGTTTAATGGGCAGATTGAGCCAAATCTCAGAAAATCACAAGGCAGACGTGGTATTGAAGGGCTGAGTTGGCATACTCTTCTCAGAGCGAAGACAGTCTCCCCAGAAAACATACATGCGTTTCAGGGTCTCCCTAAAACAATGTGGTAACACTTTACAATAAGGGTACAACAATAAACATTCACCTTAGTTCATTAACTATCAGTTAATTAGCGAGTTAGTAATGCGTTAGATAGCTGAATAAACATTATGCAACTGTAATTGAACATTTATTAATTATCTGTGTTTCCCTTTTTTGTGAAGTTGTAAACGTCCCTTAAGTATCCCCCATGTAGCACTTCAAACTTTTAAACCTTATTTTATAAATTAATACCTTAGTTGATGTGAACATCATTTGTAATTGATTAACAAGTGCATGAGTTAAATGTTAATTTATTGTTAGTAAATGCTTATTACTGCATTCACAAATGTTAATTGTTGTATCCTTATTGTAAAGTGTTACCAACAATTTTTTTACCAGCATCAAAAGCATTAATATTGTCTTTAACCTGATGATAGCGTTTAAATTATGCAACATAATTGCAATTATGTACAATGTCTTGAGAATGCATTTACTCCTTCCAAATTTTTTCTTTTTTTGATTGTTTGTCATATTGATAGGTTTCAGATCATCCAAACAACTTTAAAGTGAGACAAAGACAACACAAACAGCAGCTTTTAAATTGTCATTTCATTTATGGAAGGTAAAAAATTATTCAAAACCTGTATCCCCCATGTGAAAAAATAATTGCCCACTTAAACCTAATAACTGATTGTGCCACCCATGGTGGCAGCAGCTACAATCAGTAAGTTGCACTGACTGCCAATGAGTCTTTTACTTTGCTGAGGAGGAATTGTTACTCATTCTTTTTTGTTGAATTGTTTTAGTATGGCCACATTGGACAGATATCATGGATGAACAGTTTGTTAAAAGTCAAGCCACAGCAACACAATCAGATTCAGGGCAGAACTTTGACCAACCACTCCAAAAACATTCATTTTGTTTCTTTTGAGCCATTCAAAGGTGGACTTGCTTGTGTGCATAGGGCCACTGAGCAGCTGCATAATCCAACTGCACTTGAGGTTTGGGTCACAAACTAATGGCCTGACATTCTCTCAGGATTTTCGGGTAGAGAGCAGAATTATTGATCTCATCAACTGTGAAAAGTCACCAAGGTTCTGAAGCAGCAAAGGATCAGACCACTGTGTTTGACTGTTTGTATAATGTTCTTATCCTGGAATGGCGTGTTAGGTTTACACCAGGGTAACGGGACCCAAGTTTCCAAAAAAGTTCCACTTTAGAATCATCAGTCCACGTAATGTTATCCCAAAAATCTTTGGTGTCATCAAAATGTTTTTGGCAAATGTGAGCCTTGCAACACTCACATGAATGCCGTTTGCCTAGTGGCTTTATTATTGTGGAACTGTAAACACTGACTTTAACTGAAGCAAGTGAGGCCTGCAGTTCTTCACATGTTAGTTGGTTCTTTTTTGACCTCCTAGATGACTATTGTGGTATTTGAGGAATTTGGGTAAGCTGGCTAGTCCTGGAAAGATTCAATATTGTTCCAAGGTTTCTACATTTGTAGATAATGGCTCTCACCATGGTCTGTGAGAGCCCCAGAGCTTTAGAAATTGGTTTGTAAACCCCTTTCCAGACTGATAGGTGTCTTTCTAATATGTTCAGGAATTTCTTTGGATTGTGGTGTTATGTGCTGCTTTTTGCTTACTTGGATTGCTAGACAGATTCTATCTAAGTGACTATTATTTTCAACAAGGCTGGCAGTAATCATGTCTGGGTGTGCCTGGTGAAATTAAACCCAGTTTTCAATTAAAATCCTTTAATTGCTTTATTGAGTAACCGAGGAATAATTACTTTTTAACATAGGGTAGGGTCAGGTAACTTTACAGAATAAATGAAATAACTATTTTAAAACTGCATTTTGTGTTAACTCTGACTATTTTTATCTGATTTCAAACTTCATTTGATGATCTGTAACATTTATGCGCAACAAATGTGCAATAATAGATTAAATCAGGAAGGGGGCACATATTTTTTCACAGCACTGTAAAATGAGGCTGTAATTAGTGCAGAAAGAAGAATAATGTATTTTATCATTAGCTATTGAGGCACTATTAATGGCAAACACCTTTGTACCACAGAATTTGTCATAATTATATCTCTGATTTTCAGTTCTCTCTCCATAGGACCCAGGTTAATTCTTCTCAATTCTTTCGGGTGAGTTAAACCCAACAACACAATGAGCAGCTCTGTGTTCAACTCCAGCAGGCTTGTCAACCACTCTTCAGGATCTAGTCCCCTCCTCTGGTATGAGTTTGAAGTGTGTGAAGAGTCACCTTATGGGTTTGTGTTCTTCTACATGGTATTGGTCTTTAACCTGGTGGTGGGCTTTCCCATCAACATGATGGTGATGTGTCAGGTGGTCAGGAAGAAGAGTGATTCCTCCACCTCTGATATCTTCATATTCAACCTGGCCATCTCTGATGCCTACTTCTGCTTGATGACCCCCATTGACATGGTGAACCGACTACTGCTCAATAACACCAATATATGGTACTTCCAGCGCTTTGCCTACGGGATCAAGGACACCACCCCACTCTTCCTCACCTGCATTTGCCTGGACCGCTACATGGCCGTGGTCCACCCTATTGTGTTTTCCGGTATTAGGGACAACAAGATCAGGGTTGCTGTTTCCCTGGTTGTTTGGGGGTTCATGTTAGCTGGAGCATTCATCATGGTTGTCATGGGGGAGGAAAGCACAATCGGCATCTTCACTGTGCTGATCCTGGGGGCTTTCGCCATTATGGTCTTCTGTAACATCTCAATCATCTGGAATCTCAGGAAGTCAGTAGTAGGTAAAGAGAAGATGCACCCCGTGAAGAAGAAAGCCCTCAGGATGGTGGTCATTGCCCTGGCCATCATAATCTGTACTTATCTCCCCCCAGTGGCTCTTTATCCCTTTATCGATTACTACAGCATTGTGGACTTCAAGTGTCACATCACTGTGGTTGTCTATGCCATCATTGACCTCAGCTGCAGCATTGAACCCCTGCTGTACATCTCCAAAATGGATCAATGTCTTGTGCACATGCCCTGTTGCTGCCGCCAAAGGCCTTCCAATGAGCCACATAATGAGAGCAAATGAACTGTATCTTACACAAGTTCTGTATGAGGCTACATTTGACCTCAAGTTTTTCATCGTGAGTTCAGCGATCAAAAGAAAACATCTGAATAGTGGACAATTAGTTCGGATACCTTTTCAGACATGCACCCATTTTTCTAAAGGACAACTGTAGCTTTTTTTAGAGATCCATCGTCTATAAAAATAATTTGTGTTCAACAATCTACTGACTTATGCCAACAAATGGCATAAGTCAGTTATAATGGGGGTTATAAAATTTTAAACAAATTTTATGGTGAAACAAAGTGATTTTTTTTTTTTACAGACATTCAGAAATGTACTGTAAGAGCCCCGTGAAGACATATTGTAATGTCTGATTGCCCCCTGATGCCGGATATTGTTTCTGCACTTACAATAAATTATTTGCTTTTTTTTCAATGCTTAACATTCTGGGTCCATTTGATTCATTAACATTTACCTTAAATCAAAAATACGTCATTTTCATCTTACCTTTTGTGCTGTTCATCTATCTAGATTGTTTTAGTGCAAGTTGCTAAATTTTATAGCTTTTCTTTTCACTGAACTATGCAGCGTAGGAAATACCCTATAGTTTACTAGAAAGCCCAGTGGAAAGACATCATTTTTTGAGCACCTCAGGAGAAATGCAATTTAGTTCCATTATATTCGAGAGCAGGCTAGTATTTCTAGGTCGATAACACCAAAACCTCGCTACTGAAACCAAAGCAATCGAGATGAATAAATAGCATTACAGGTCAGATGGACTCATCAGACCACAACAGTCCTTTTCATTTGGGCATCAGTTCATTTCAGATGAGCTCAAGCCCAGAGAAGTCGGTGGTGCAGGCCCAGTTCTAGGCACTGGCACAGGGGGGCAATGCCCACCCAAATATTCTGACTGCACCACCAAACTGACATCTTCATCCTCAGTTGGAGAAATAACTGTTGGTATAGCCAAACAATGTCCTCATATTGATTATCTGACCATTAATGTACTAATTCCATTGCATTGTTACCTCCGCCAGGAGGTTATGTTTTCGGCAGCGTTTTTCTGTTTTTTTGTTTGTTTGTTTGTTAGCAAGATAACTCAAAAAGTAATGCACCGATTTCGATGAAAGTCAAGGAACAGGTGATTACATTTTGGCATATCTAGGTCAAAGTACAGGTGAGATATATACAACAAAGTTCAAGATTTCAAGTCTTTCCGATTTGCTAGTTGCACAAGATGGGGCTGTGTACATTCTGAAATATGTTGGTAAGCTTAACTTAACTATTTCCGGTTAGCTTCTGCTACTGATGATGAGCAGATGACAGGTAGGCTACATGTGCTTTTAAAATGCTTTTAAAATTTTTTTTAAATGTGCTTTTAGCAAGAGACATATTCCCAGGATTTGTCTTAATTAACCACGAATGATGTTTGCATGATTAGTCTCGATTACCTGTTACTGATGTTTGTTCATTGGCATTCTTAATGAGCCATTTGCCGCTCCAAGGAGAAACGAGAGGATTTCTAACTAGCAACACATTTCCAGCCGTTGTCACTGGTGAGTGATGAACTGGCTTTAAGCGACAGATAAAATACGTGAAAAAATCTGATAACATGTAAATAATCCATAAATCTAACATTCAATCCATGCATATTTTAATATTATCGATACTTCGTTTCCTCCCACTCGGCGTCAGTTGCACTCTCAAGACCATCACATCAGAAGCTATTGTTAGCTGAGCACATCTAAGAAAACTATAACAATATCGCGGTACTAGCAAGTCAGTTGCATCAAAAGATATAAAAGTAAATTCAATATAAAACCTAAACAGAAAATCTTGCTAGCTCTCTCGCAAGCCTTGCTAGCTACTCAACTTTGCTACTGCTCGATGAAAAAATGAAAGCTAGCTCCAGATATTAATCTAATGAGGAAATTTGGGTCGTGCGACACTGGATGTTTGTTGCTTAAAGCCAATTCATGACGGTCACCAGAGCAAGCGGCTGGAAATGATGCTAGGTAGAAGCGTTGGAAACCCTCTTTATCAGTGGGGCAGCTAATATCTCATTAACAGTGCCAATGAACAAACAGTAGCAGCTAATCGATAAAAATCATGCGAACATCATTCACGGTTAATTGGGCCTAATCTTGGGAACAGCGGCAATAGTTAAAATCACATTTTCGGGATTATATTCCTGTCACCTCCTCAGCATCTGATGTAGACTGATAAATGACAGAAGCGAACTTAAATAGTGAAGCGAGCCAGTGTATTTCAGAATTTACTTAGCCAATTACAATAGCACATCGGATAGAATTCACCAGACGTGTGCTTGCTCACCACAAGCCATGTTTCCATCCACATGTTCTCATGCGAATGAAGTCAAATCGAATTAAAAATGCCTTATGGAAACGGTGACATTCGACTTGATTTGAAGAATATCGACACAAAGTCTATATGGTTGATTTGATCGGATTTTCTTTTGATCGGTAAAAGGCTTATGCGATAAATGCTGATGGAAACGTTAGTTGCCGAATAAATCTGCAACTGCATCGTGATGTTGTTTTAATGCCGTCGTTGCCTTCTGATAATGGTTTGCTACGTTGCTAATAGCTGGCACATAAGCATCGTACAACTTGTGCAGATTGTCATCATTTGAATGGTAGACGCTATTCATTTTGGCTTACTAGCTAAATTAGTCGGCTAAGACACTACTTTTGTTCACTTGAAGGCTCTGCGATTCAGTGCGAAAATGAATGGAAACCGCTTAAAATGTCAGAAATCCATTCGATACACGAATTTCACTGCATAACAGCATGTGACGTCATTACGCACAACTTTTTATTTGCTTTAATGACGTTAGATGGAAACGCATTTTCACCTGCTTATTTCGCATGAATATTTTTGGCGAACTTCAGATAGTTCGATTGACAAGTGGATGGAAACATAGCTATAGACAACTCAGAAATTCTATTTCAATTGTTGTGCAATGGGCCGGAGTTCCAATCGCCGTGCTTTAGGGTTTTGCTGCCACCTGGCGGAGGTCTGCACTCTGCACTCTCACTCTGCACTCTTAGGAAATTTGAATGTTTCTGCAAATATCAAATCTGGGTTCTTAGACATGTTTTGGCTCTTAGAATTCTTTATGTGGGATCTGTATTGGATGTCAACTAGGTAGCTAGATAGCTCGCTATAGACATTTGTTTGTGTAAGATTTGTTGCTACAGACATTGTTGTGTGGCTGGTTACAGCTCAACAGAATGTATTAAGAACACACACCAGCTAGCAAACTATCTACCCAGTAATACTGACAGAAATGTTTGTGAATAATACAGTATACTCTCATGTAATTTGATAATAAATTGAGAAACGTTTTATCAATTATTCAGTATATAAAAATTTATAATTGATGTTAATTAAATCAGCAAAAGTTGTATCTTCCATTCAATTTTCTGCGAAAGCTGGCCTGTGGAAAAATCCACAAAGTAAAATTTAGGGAAGCTATTTTATGTGGTGCAATTTATGTTACTTAAGATGGGCAGAATCATGCTTTATGCACATTGGGGTCTATTCTCCCACGCACGTAAGTCGAAAAAAGCGCGTAGCTACACGGTTTTCAGCCTACGCGTATTCTTCCCTCGACTTAAGTCTGTGCATTACGCGCCCTGAAGGCAGTTACGCACTTGGGGCGGAGCAAGGCCAAAATCGGGCCATTTCCAGGCATTTCTCAGGCAAACAACACGCGTATTCTCCCTCTGGCTTATGCGCTTTTTCTGTTAAGCACTTTTAAGGGTTGTATTAAGGTCAAGCGCCAACATAAGGCTAAATGGAATATAGTGTTTGATGTCAGTATTAGGGCGAATTTTACCATTAATTTTATTTTATTTTACATGGTAAAGGTTGAGACATTCAATATTCGATTGTTCATCCTTATTTTCAAACATCATTTCTCGTAACCATAATAAATTATCAAACAAAATCATAGTATGATATTACGCAACAGCCTGTTCTCCAATTAGTTCAATTACAAACGCATTACAAACAATTACAAACATACCAGTGGTCATCAAGGTCACAACTGCGCAGTCGGTCCTGGCATCTGGGTCGTTACAGAGAGTGGCTGGTGATGTCATGCACGTATCACAGGCGTCTGTGTCAAGGTGTCTGACACAGTTGGTTGACGCTATGCTGCACCATATCAGCCACTTTAAAGTTCCCCAAACGCCAACTGAAAGGCGGGGGGTTCTACCGGGTCGCTAGGTTCCCCAGTGTTGTGGGAGCCAATGATTGTACTCACGTTGCAATCAGAACTCCTCCCACTAATAAGAATATAATAAGAGACCGAAGACGTCGGCACAGCATTAATGTTCAGGTTGTGTGCGATCATGACACGTACATATTAAGCATCTGCGCCAAATTCCCTGGCTTGGCCCATGAGGCCTATGTACTGCGAAACTGCTTGAAATGCCAAAAAAAACAATAAATATTTGAAACCATATTAAGTTTGTTTCCAGTATCTATCACAGTGATACTTTGAGTATAGGCAAATAAATATAACCACTTTACATACCCTTCCTTCATCCGTATCCACTCCAAGTTATTCTCCATGGACTTCCACTGCAGAAAGAGTGGATGCCACCTCCTCCTCAGTGCAGTGAAATGCACCGGGGATGATGGTTGCTCACTACCTGTTGCTTGCACGCTTCTCCGGTGTGCAGAGGGCCTGGCTTTTACAGTGCCCCGCAGATTTTTCCACGTGCGGGGTAAGAATCCTTTGTTTGTTAAAGCGTCGCCTTGTCCTTTAGTTGCAAATCGGACATCGGAGTAGTTTGAAATTTCAAGCGCGTAGTTTCTAAATGAGATCATATAAACTGTCATTGATTGTTATTTTTGTGTGACTAGAATGTTCTCTTGTCTTCTTCCCTGTCTTCCACGGAACAAACAGGCTAGTGTAGGAGGGGAACATTTTCAATGCTCTGATTACGCTGGTTGAGAAGCGCTAAATTCTTTATTATTTCATTATAGTGGCAATTAGTTTGTTTGCATAGCGTTAATGTCATGGTGGCTAGGGTAAGAAATAAAAGAGATGTCTGCATTACTTCTTGTAATTGGCACAGACATACAGAGGCCTACTATTACAGCGGCATATTGTCGGCCTGCTGATAAAACCTCGTATCATTAAAATTATAAACTTCTCAGGAAAATAAATAAATATGATATAAAATAAAGAATATATATAAATTGATAAATAGAATTTAAAATATAAATAAAATAAAACATGTTTAATTCTGCATGTAAGAATAGTGGACCAACAATTTTTTGTTTCTTATCAGTTTGGAGATAGGCAGCGAGGTTTTATCACCAGGCCCACGACTTTCAAATTTGTCAGTCAGGTTTGCGTTTCCATGGACCACAACTGCATTTTCATGGTTAATCAGAAAATCCTTGTACCTTGTTTTCCTGATAGCCATAATCAAAGAGCTTTTTACAGAGTCTGCCTCTCTTTTGGATTAGTCACACCTCTTTCATAAGGCTGCCTACCTTCTGAAGTTAAGCGCTGTGGGCGTGATCGAAGCGAGTAGGGGAGAAGACGCGTAACTCAAAAACGTTTAACTCGAATCGCGTAAAAAAGGACTTATACGCTAATGGGAGAATAGACCCCTTTGTGCCTTTCCTAATACATAAACTGATGTCATCGTATTTTGGGAATGAGTGGATTGGGGGGAGGGACAGAAAATAACTATTACACTCAGGCCAATCATCAGACACTTTGCCACTGTTATCCCCAAATTTTTAAATGACTTAAAAGCATTTTATCTTGTCCTTGTTGATTTTCCCAATCATAAACATGCCACAATGACAAGTTTTCCAGTATCTGATCTGGCCATATAAAAATAGATAGGCTATTCAGAAAGGAGATTGGTAATTTCGCCATAATTTCCCTCTGTTACCACACAGTTGCTTGTACATTGTCCCTTTATTTTTTTTCTGAAGATATATCAGCAGACTAAATGCTACAAAGAGCTTGTTTATTGCGTCACACCCGGGGCAGAATCCCATTAGACCTTTGCCGATGGATCTACATTGAAGCTAAAGTGCTAAAGTATGGGTTGACCTTCAAAAAAGTAAACTCTCGGGCATTTGACACAGCAGCAATTAAGGTCCTGCAGCAATTCTTCTTGGGATGTTGATATATGTCTTCCTCTTTGACCAGTAGAGTCTTTACTAGCATTTGATGATGTCACAAGCTGTGTTCCCTGAGACGGGCACTCTGAAGTATTTACAAGTCCATGAAGTTATGTTCACTACAGATGCATGTCGCTCCTTAATGCAGAGCCATATGAGATCACAAAATCCAATATTGGTATTCGTATAGTCTTTTACACACGGAGAATGGTCTGGTTTCTCCGAATTCTCAGAATCTTTTCATAAAATTACGGCTTTTTGATGGTGAAATCTAAATTCTGTGCATTAGTACATTGAGCAATGTTGTTTACTTGCTCACACAGCTTTTGGCAAAGTGGCAAACCTCAAACCATCATGCTGCTGTATGACCATTTGAATCTGCTCATTTTATACCCAATAATAATTTAATCACCAGTCACTTACTAACCTGTTAACCTATGGTTAATGTTGACAATGCATGTTTAACCAACGATTCCACAAATTTTCCAACTATTCCATTCCTCTGTGCTAGTTGTTGTATAACATGTTGCAGGCATCAAATTTAAAAAAAAAAAATCAATAAAGTTCATGAGGTGGAACTTGATTTTTTTGTGCTATTTTCAACTGCATGCAACTAAAACAAAATAACAAATCTCTTCATTCTGTGTCAATTTGCTTATTATATATTATCCCTATTTTTTGCGGAATTGATGTTGTAATATTGCTTCAGGTAAACTGCAACTTGCACAAAGGACATATAGTGATATATTGTTAAAAAGCATCTGTAGAAAGGGTTATGACAGAGTTACTCCCCTTCATGTGAACAAAAAAAAAATCTTTCCCCCAACATTATACAAGTCTGCTCTGTAGTACCATAAGGTTTCATGTGACATGTAACAACTTACACCAGGTTACACTGTCTCATTTGCACTCCAGTAGGCTTCTGCATTGCGTCACCTGTTTGTCCAGGATGCAGCATTTTGATTACATCATTTGCAAAAAATATACTGCAAATGCAGGGATAGGGGGGTAGCTCTGTGGCCCCACCTCTGTTTTTTTGCATATATAACTATCATATTATGCAAATAATTTCATCATACCAACCCCACTAAATAATCCCCTTTTCCCCCCACCAATCCAAAGATCAACCAATAGAGACATGCTTTTGTACAGTTACCGCAAGTGCTATTGCCTACCTTAAATCATTTCCCCCACCATGTACAATCCTGATTGGCTACATTCTTTAACTGTTTATGCAGCTCAAGAATATACATATTAAAATGTACTGGAAACAAATCAAATAAAAACATAAAGCTCCTGGAGAAAGGCCGTCAGGAAACTGTTGCATTCTTGGCTGTCTGAGCCCGGGGAGTCTGTGTGAAGCCAAGGCAGTTGCTCAGGTAAGATTTATTATTCTTTGTGTAAACATTATGAAAATTTCCTAAGTTTTTGACAAATCAGAGGGCATTCTAATTCATACTGTAACTAGTCACATTGCCTCTGATCTGAGAAATATCCAGTGCTGAGTAGTTTCCCACAGACAGCTTTTTCCTAAGAGGCTGTAGTTTAACCAAAAAAAACAGGCCATCAGGGCCATTCTAAAATACACTGCCCGGCCAAAAAAAAAGTTGCTCGCGCAAATATTTAGTTGGAACCCCTGTAGCTTTGATAAAAGTGCATATTCATCTTCTCATTGTTTTGACAACTGTATGCAATGCCAGAACATTTATTTTCGATCAGAAATGCCATAATTTTTGGCCAAGATCTTGTCTTCTCGACATAATGGTTGAACCATTCGATGGTCTTTCTTGAGCACATCCCAATAACTTTTAATGTGTTTAAGGTCAGGACTTAGTGGTTGCAAATTTGTTTGTGAAAATGATTCCTCATTCTTGTTTCTGTCATTCATGGTTTTCTTTGCTAAATACAGGCCAATAATTTGCCTGTACTGAAATACTGTAACATCTTTTCCACCATCAACGGATGTGTCTTCCGACATGACTTTTTTAAGAAATGAGTAGCGATGCGCTTCAGTCAGGGTTAAAATGGTTATTGCCAGCTGAAAAATATTAATAACCGCAGTAATGATCCAGTTAGAATAGAATTTGTTCATTAATTTCCAAACGATGACTTTTTTTTTGGCCGGGCAGTGTAATACTGCACCAGCTCCAAATAAAAGAATATATTCATTTAGTTTATAATGGTCACATTATACGGAGTATTTCCATTATTCAGTAAATTGGAAAGACTTGGTAAAGAATGATGATAATAAAATGTAATAATTAATAGCAAATATAGGAATGATGCCTCTTAGCTGTTGTGAGATTGTAGGAGGACCATTGTGTTCTACGCTGTTAGGCTTCACCATGGCTCTGATTTTTAATTCTCCCTTCTCAGGAGCCATAATGACAGAGATATAGACCCGCACTTCAGCTAATCAAATGAACCCAAAAGCAGAATGAACAGTGCTGTGTTCAACTCCAGCATGTATGTCAACCACTCCTCTTCAGGACCCAGTACCCTGCTCTGGTATGAGTTTGAAGTGTGTAAAGAGACACCATATGCGTTTGTGTTTGCCTACGTGGTAAGGGTTTTTAACATAGTGGTTGGCTTGCCCACAAATGTTTTGGTGATTTGGCAGGTGGCTAGGAAAAAGAGTGACTCCTCCACTTCTGACATCTTCATCTTAAACCTGTCCATCTCTGATGCCTACTTCTGCCTGATGACCCCCATTGACCTGATTAATCGCCTGCTGCTTTCCAACAGCAACATATGGTCCTTCCATCGCTTTGCCTATGGGATCAAGGACACCACCCCACTCTTCCTCACCTGTATTTGCCTGGACCGCTACATTGCCGTAGTTCACCCAATTCTGTTTACTGGAATCAGGGACAACAGGATCAGGGTGGCTGTTTCCATGTTGGTTTGGGGGCTCATGTTAGCCAGTGCACTCACAAAATGCATTTTGGGTGGAGAAAGCACAATCAACATCTTCACTGGGTTAATCCTGGGTGCTTTGACCATAATGGTCTTCTGCAACCTCTCAATCATCTGGACTCTGAGGAGGTCGGTCATTGGCAAAGAGAAGATGCACCCCGTCAAAAAGAAAGCCCTCAGAATGGTGGTGATTGCCCTGGCCATCATAGTCTTCACCTACCTCCCTCCTGTGGCTCTTTTCCCCTTCGTAGATTACTACAGCGAAGTTGACTTCAAGTGTCGGATTGGCGTGGTTGTCTTCTCCTTCATGGACCTCAGCAGCAGCATTGAACCCCTGCTGTACATTGCCAAAATGGATCAATGGCTTTCTAATCTGCCCTGCAGCTGCTGCCACAGAACTTCCAATGTGCTAAATAAAGTAAGCACTTGAGCCATATCTTAGCACCTGCTTCGCATTAGGTTACATCTGCTTGCAAACTGAAAACAATGAATTCAATGACCAAAAGGAGAACACCTGAATGACAAGCAAATCTTTAGGATATCCCATGACATGTACTTGAGCAATAGTATAAGCCTGCATTGACTTTTTAGGTGGTTGCCTTTCAACAATGCAATCTTCATTAAAGCTGCTTACTTACAGTAGGTGCACAATGAAGCTCAGCAAATGGCATACTCAATTTCTTTGGAAGGAAAAATGATCCAAAAAAAAAAAAATCCAAACTCATACCCAAAGTCATATAATTTAATCCAAATGCTACTTTTTTGCAACATATTTGAAGCTACGGTGTGTTTTGTAACATACTGGACTTCATATAAAAGCTGCTTGAAGACTAACTATATTGTCTTTGTGTTCAAACGACTAGTTTAGGGGGGCAGGGGGAGCAGCGCCCTGCCTGTGAAATAAAGAAGCACAGCAGGCCGTGAATGCAGCTCATTCGCACCTCTCTGCACCTAAGTTTATTCCCTGGATACAGAATTCCAGAAAATAACCCATCAAGACCATTACTTGTTTCCCAAGAAATGTAATATTGAGTAAAAAGAGGGAAAAAACATGGGGATGCAGTGTAATAATACTTAATAATACTGTAATAATACTTACTAGAAGAAAAAAAAAACAGCCAAGCAGCAGAACATAAAGCATGCAGAACCTATAAAAGTGTTAAAACCCAAGTTGTGAAAGAAATTAAAGTTCTTTCTCCTCAAAGATTGCATTACATTTTTTCACGGTGCATGGTGGTACAGTGGTCAGACCTGTTGCCTCACAATAAGCAGCCTCCGGGCTTGAGCCCTGACCAGCCAGGGCCTCTCTGTTTGGAGTTTGCATGTTCTTCCCATGTTAGGGTGGGTCTCCTCTGGGTAATCTGGTTTCCCCCACCCTGAAAGGCATGTTTATTTAAGGTAGATTACTGCTATAAAAATACCATAACCATTTCCACATTTTTGACGCGCCATTTCTCAAAAACCGCTAGTCGGATTTTAATGACGTTTGGAACATAAATAGTTTACAGTGTGATAGTTGTCCTGAACCTAAAAAACTTGGCCCTTTTGGTACTCTTTTAATTTTAGGGGGTGCTGAGTATATAATAAGGTAGGGAATTTTCAAGGTAAGAGCAAAATTTCAAAAAACCTTTGCATTTTGTTAAATATCCAACTTAAAGAGGTTTAGCCCACAGATGCCAGATCAGGCTTCCTGTGTGCAAAATAAGAAGTTGATTACTTATTGAGGTATGGTGTTTTGAAAATGTCATGATATGCCCCTTTGCAGTGGCCCTCTTGGACACGTAATTCACATAATTTATGCAAATCACCCCAACCCTGCTGATTTGAGTGTTTGCTTCTCATATCAATTAAGGAATCTGAGCAGAAACGTTATTTTTACGTTCAGTGTCAGTGTTCTAAGGCCTCTCCTCTGAAAATGGGAATAGAACAGCTGATAACATTATTGATTGTTTCCACTTAAATCAATTTCATTAATCATCTTTGTTGAACAAATATTAAACGCTTATGTTGTGTCTACAGAATAAACAAAATAACTCCAATTTCAACTTCTTGTGGCAAGCGCACTGTTGTTTTTTTATACTCTCTATTTATCGACAAGAGAACAAATTCCTTACAGAAATTAGCTCTATGACCAGCAGGAGGGGAGAGAGGGGATAAAAACTAATGTATCTCAAAAACCCCACCCACTTATCCCAACATAAGATGGGAGAGAAAGAGAGAAAAAAAGATGTACGAATAATTCCCAAAGAAAACCATGAACCACAAATATCTAGGTTTGGCTCAGGGAATGTCTCAGGAAATGCGATTTTAATTTTGTATAATATTTGTTTGTCATTTTACAATATTCTCTCCCATCTAGTATCGAACAATACAATTATTTTTCTAATCCTATGATTTATTATCTCCATGTCATAAATCTCATTAATTGTATCTTTCCATTTACTTACTTGAGGAAACGTTGACTTCAGCCAATTTTTTGTTATCTGCTGAAGTACTGCAACTCTTAAAATTCTAAAAAGACACTAATGAGTTTCCCGAGAGAGCAGTGGTGGCATTCTTTCAGGTAATAATTACACAGGCCCCAAAAGGTGAGAACACTGGAATTTGCTGTCAATAGTTTCACATATGTCAGTGCAATATTCCTGCTGTGCTGGACGCGGAAAAAAAAGAGTAATGGTTAGCCTCTACCTCCCCACAATTTTGCAAACAATTTGATGTCACCACATTTGAATATTCTGCTTGCATGACTGGTGTCATAAAAAACAGTTCAATTTTCCAAGAATATTCTCTCCATAATAATGAACTAGTAGTTTTCCTTGTATCATTGCACATTTCCCACCATTTTTCTAATGATGTAGTGAAATTTAATTCCTTCTCCCAAATTGTAATCGCTATACTTTTCGTGGCTTCTAAATTTCTCTTCCAAAACATGGTAAATCTGATCCAGCGCATGTTTTATATCACCTTTATTACATATATATTTATCATGCACGTTTTTAAAGGATGCCTTTCCTTCACTTTTTTGAGACTTACTGCTTTAACAATATAACTTCTCATTTGTAAATATGTAAAATATTCAAAAATGTACTGAAAATTTGTCCTTGGTAAGTTTTATAATTTTGATAAAACTTAGTGACTTTTATCCAGACCATTATTGCATTCTTAACCCCCAGCCCAAATATAGAAAAAAACTGCAAAAATTTTTTCAACCTATTCAATGTTGTTGTAGGAGGTATATGATGCAGAAATCTGTGTTTTTTTAATTTTTTGAAATTTCAGTAACTTTTGGAGGGGATGTTGTAAAATTGCAACATTGGGCCTGTAGCAGAATTTCAGTGATATAACTCACACTCTAGACACATGTAAGGAACAATTTAGGGTTAATTTGTACTTTACCGCTTATAAAGGCCCACAGAAGTCTATGTATCTACACTATAATAATAGTATAATAATAGTCACACTATTCTATTTTTATGAACAATAATTTATTACAAGAAATTAGTATCATATTTAAAACATGTACGAATGTACAAATCGTGAAAAAAAGAATATGCATGTATTATATGTTGATTGATTCAATTATGGTAGTCCCAAAAGCAGTTCTTTTGCTTTGAAAAGCAGAGGTGGACATTGCACTTCCTGCAATGTAATGTAATGCAAATGTGTAATGTGTAATGTAATGCAAAACATTACATTAGTGCGACATTACATTAGTACAACAAAACATTATATTTTCATCTGATATCAAAAGTGTAAAATAGGTTAAAATTGTTACAACATTATAAACTGATTAAAAACTTTGATATTTCCACCATCAAACAAGTGGAAAGTAAAATTCCTCAATATGAAGTGCAAGGTGCAGACAAAACTTTTGCTACTCTCACAAAATCAGAATATTCAATGGTGTCCTAAAATCTGGATGATCTACACATATCATTTATCACAGAAAAAATATTTCAAGTATTTTACTGACTTGAGTCTTCATTTATCCCATCCAAAACAACATGGTGATGTACTTCAAGGCAGGTTCCCAGGTCGTATGACTTCATGGCCAGATAACCGGGCCTATTTACACATTCTACCATCCAGTAGCATTTCAGAACTGAACAATAGGACCTATAAGTAATGTAAATGTGTTTTTTTTTTTAAAAGGGGGGGAGGATTTATTTTTGTACACTTAAATGTGATGTTGCAATATTACAACCGTGGGTCTTTGGGTGTAAATGTTTAAATTTTTGATTTTTGTTACTTTAGAGGATACATACATGTTCCAATACTTACTCCTTTGTTCATTTTTGATTTCCTTCCATTTCACTGCTCATGACATAGCCAGACAATAGTTAGTTAGGAATTAGTTAGCATAATAATAACTTACCAAATTTGGGAGAAGTCCCCCATTTCGTTTAGTAAATTTAAGCGACTTTAATTTTAGATGGGGTTTTCTTCCTGCCCAAATAAATTTATTAAAAATTTTATCCAATTGCTTGAATTTTTCTTTTAGATATTTGAACTGGCAAATTTTGAAATAAAAATGGCAAAATATTGGTTTTAATAACCTCAATTCTTTCTAATACTGTCAAAGGAAAGGGATCAGCCCCCATTTTTGTAAATCTTGTAAAATCTGTCTCTCTAAAACTCCCAAATTATATTGATAAAGTTTACTAAAATATAAAAAGATAATCAGCCCTAATTATCTGTTTATTTTGTGCCCATATACAATTATATTTACATTTAACAGTAGATGATATTAGCTGCCCAGCAACCATTGCTTCAGATTTACCCATATTTAACTTATTATCAGACACTTCACTATATTGTTTTGTTTCCTCCATAACTGTGACTGTGATATGTTAGTAAGATAAATAAATGTCCCAATAGCAAATCCTGTATTTTTTGATTACATCTTATTTGATCTGCAAATTGTTCCATTGCTAAAATAAAGGTTAAAGGAGAGAGTGAGTCTCCCTGCCTTGTTCCCTGATCCTTGTTTGAATCCGTAATATTCAAAGTTCAAACATTATCTCCCAGAGGTCCATTGGGGACAAACCCCGAAGTTAAATTTAGGAATGATATTTTTCAATCTATTCGCAAGTATTGAAGTTAGTAATTTATGATGTAAGTTTAATAAGGAAAGTGAGCGATATGAAGGACATTCTGCTATTTCTTTGCCTTCCATATTAATCAGTGTAATAATTGCAGAGTTCGAAGTATCTTCTCATTGTCTATCTTCCAAAGCCCATTTTAATGTTTTACACAATAAAGGGACTAACAAAGTTTGAAAAGCCTTATAAAATTCAATTTCTCATTTTTTTGTCCTTTGTATAATAATAGATAATTTGGTTTCAGTTATTAGCTTTTTTAATTGATCGTTTTGGTCTTCCTTTACTCCTGGCAAAACAATATATTCTAAATACTTTTGAACATTTTCAGCATGTGTTTCATTTGTTTCTGAAATATTTTTGACAATAAAAATAATTTTTCACAATATTTAACAAATTCTTTTACTATTTCGGACCTTTTCCCTGAGTTATCTTGAATTTTTAAATATTTACTTTATTTTCTGTCTTCATAACCTCCAAGCCGACAAATTCTGGGCACCTGGTCCACTATCATAATACTTTTCCTCAGAAAAAGCCAATGTCCTTTGTATTCACTCTGAGTCCAAATAAACAATTTTTTTAAATTTGATCCATTTCAATGAGTATTTATTTATCTCATCTCTTTTTATGTTCTTCTTGAAGCTTTTGAAGTTGATTTACCAAGTTACTTATTTCCTTTTCTCTTTGCTTCTTTTTTTTTTTTAAAAGAAGCATTGGCTGTTATCTCCCCTCTAATAACGGCTTTAGCTACCTCCCAAACCATTAAAGGGAGGACTTCATTATCTGTAATGTTTCGTCTGGAGTGCAGAGCGCAGTTGCACAGAGGAAGTGGAGGACTGGACTGGGGGCACAGACATTGTGTTTAGAGTTTAGTTCTCGAAATGCAGAGAAAAGGCCTCCAGAGACAACAAACAGTCATGAGGTTAGACAGACTTTACAAAGAAGCTGAGATAAGCTCAGTCTTAAATACTGTGTGCTCTGCTACCACTCAGAGACAACAGGGAACAGGTGCAAATGATCATTGGATAATCAAATCAAAATCAAAACTCATCTCTAACATCATAAATTAACCTAAATGCTGCTTCACATTTTATTTTGCTTCACATTTGAAGTTATAATGTGTCTCTTAACATACTGAACTCTGTGGAAAAAGCTGCTCAAAAACTTTCTATAATTTCTTTGTGTGTTTAACTGCCATCTGATACTGATGATTGTTTTGGACAGAATAAAAGAGAATGAAATATCATCCACTTCCTTGGAGCTTACAGTTCTGGGTCCTGGTTTACTCTGATGTGACCAGAGTTTTGTGCATCAGGACAAAACCACAGTACTGTTAAATACTCAAATGCTCTTGGTTGAGAGACATTCTAAGGGTATTCATGATATCCTGTACAACAACATTGGATAAAGACAAAATGAAGGATTGGAAAATTATGTACAACTCTATAATATAACTATGAACAGAAGGGCATCCAATGCCAAATTACCATTGAAAGCCTATACAATTCTTATTTAGTTGCTTTTTTTTTTGCCAGGGCCAAGGCTAGAACTGGAAATTGGGGGGCACAGATACATCCCTTCATGACAACAATTAGTCCCAGCCAGTTCTCGATTATTTTCCTTTATTAACATGTTTTCCAATTATAGTAATAATCAAATGGCAATTGAAGAAACAGGTTCTCTCCCCCATGCAATCTAACAGTGACAAACAAATGGGCTTTTTTCAGTACAGAGCTACTTGTTCGTTTACTTTTGGACGCAAAGAAAAGAACCTATTTCTCTTCCAAAACACGATGCCCTAAGAAATCGGTGGGTAGCTTTTTTTGTTTGCTAGCAGCAAACATTCACGGCCAAAGGGAACGTTAGTTGTTTTATGCTCAGCATTTCACCAAAGACAGCTGTGTCAATAAAGGATAATTAGACGCTGTATAAGCATTTCAGCTGCTTCTCAAACTTGAAGCAGTTTCATCAATCAAGCCCTCGGAGCCACAAGCTGCAAGTAACAATATAGCAGCAAGTCATGTAAGAGAAGCTAATGTGTTACAGGTGGCTAACAGGACAGCTAGTTAGCGCTAGTTAGTTATCACTAACAACTGGCCTCAAATCCAGGCTTTGTAAAATATCTGAAGATAAAGCCTGGATCGGTCGCGACTGTCCGTGACTCACAGACGCAGAAGCTGTAAGTTGCTTTACTGCATAAGCCAACATAACGTGATAGCCTGTTGAATGTGGCTGTAGCAATGCGGCTAACTTAGCCAAGTAACTGTTGCTAATGTTTGTGTCCTAAATATGCAAGAGTAATATCACAGGAAATTCAACAGAAGGTGTGTGGACATAAACCTCATTTAAAGCTAACTTTTTATACTTGTTTGTAATTTGGATGCTTGGTACAACTGTCCTCGGTAACAGAACTTGCTGTCTTGTAAAACCTGTATTGCAAGGGTTGGTCTCTGTGGTTGTTATGAATACTCGGTTACCAGCTACTGCATGTTAGTTTACGTGCCGCCATGCTAATTAAAAAAGCTCCGGGTTAACTAATATGCAGTAATTCTGATCGGTATGCTTGTGTTACTTCGGTGAGCATCAATGTGGCAGTTTCATCATAAAGTTGCCCGATTGTAGCTACTACAGTTGAAACTAACCGAAGAGGTGCTGTGTGTGTCTGCAAAGCTAAACTGAAAAGGCTGCAGTTAGACCAGACGTAGGTTTTGCAGAGCTTGGGATACATGTTTGGGTTTGTTTAGCCTCCTGTGATCGCTTCACTTATCCATGACCGGGATCAGCCTGATACTTCACCAATATCTGGGCTAGCTCTCTAATGCTACTATGAAAGCAATCGCAAAACGCACAAGCTCTAACATGTCTGGTATAACAAACAATTTCTTTGCATTGCTGTGGCATAATTTCATCCCCCTTTAGGAACTGTTCTGTCTAATAAAAAGCCAAAAAAGCTGGAGATTGAATAGGAAATTCTTTCCTGTAGAAGTGATCGATTCGCTAGCTCCACATAAGCAACTTGACCATGGTAACAGAACCAACGGTCTGTAAAACCTGTATAATGTTATAACATAACCAGAGCTCACTCCAGTTGTCGCGTGCTATCCATAAAGCTGCTATCACATCGGACGTGACACAAATATTTTGCACAACAGATTACATTCAAAGTCAATGCAAAGGCATGAATATATGCATTATTAGCACGTTAAGCCACTTTCACACTAGACGCGAAGCAAATTTTTCGTGCGACAGATTACATTCAAAGTCAATGCAAAGACGCGAATACATGCGTTATGGGCGCGTTAAGCCGCTTTTGCACCGGACACAAAACAAATTTTTTGCGCAACAGATTATATTCAAAGTCAATGCAAAGACAATGCATTGACTTTGAATGTAATCTGTCGCACTAAAAATTTGTTTCGCGTCAGGTGTGAAAGCGGTTTATCGCAATAAGTAAACTAATTGCAATAAGATAAGTAAACCATTACCATGGGCAATTTCCTAAAAGGCTGTTTAGCTTGGAGCTTTCACCCCTTTGTCATATACCATCGCAGAAGCTGTTCATTACTCCATGCTAACAACACACCACAGTTATGCACAGGGTTCATATCAGGCTGCCAAACACAAGACAATATTCGAAGAACCCTACAAATTATTGAACATGCACGAAGAAAAAAACAAAGTACTGTTTTTGTTAGTGTTGATGCCGAGCAGGCTTTCGATTGTGTTAATTGGAAATTTCTCTACCAGGTATGACAAAGATTTGGATTCAACAATAAATCAGTACAAATGATTGAAAAACTGTACCAAAAACCTTCTGCTAGAATTAAAATAAATGGAAATTTGACTGATAAAATATGGTTACAGAGATTGGCCAGACAAGGGTGTTGTTTATCGCCGATTCTATTTGCAATTTGCATTGAGCCTCTAGCTCAAGCAGTTAGACAAAATAAAAAACTCAAAGGGGTCACAATGACAGGTATAGAACATAAGATTGGGTTTTTTGCTGACCAAATAATAGCTTACCTCGAGCAGCCAAACAGAACGCTTCCTAATCTGATGAAACTCTTGCAATCATATGGCCACTTTTCAGGGCATAAAATCAATGTTTCCAAAACCCAAATCTGAGCATTAAATTATACCCCATCAAAATCGATCCAATATACGACCTAAACTGGAATCAACTATCAATTTAATATCTGGGTGTTACAATCACAAAAAACATTTCCGACTTGTATAGAGCAAATTATAGCAATTTGAACTAAGAATTGCAAAAAGAAGGTCTACCTTAACACTGGATTTAAATTCAAGAATTGAGTTAATTATAATGAATGTATTACCCAGATTCCTTTATCTGTTCCAGTCTTTACCAGTAGAGATACCTCAATGTCAATTTGAAAATTTGACAGAATCACATCTAGATTTGTCAGGGGAGGTAAAAGAACAAGAGAAAGATATAAAACTCTCCAGCTACCCAAAGACAGAGGTGGGTTGGGGCTTCCAAAATGAAAAGGGGTATTTCTATGTTGCTCAACTGAGGCCTGTATATTGTTGGTTTAAGTAAGAATTTAAAGCAAAATGGAAGGAAATAGTAAAAGATGTAAAACATACCCCAATTCAAAATGTGGTTGGAGTCAATAAATTATACAGGGAACATAAAATTAATATGGATCCTATTGCAATACATATGCCAGATTTGTGGTTTAAAATATTGAAAAAGAATATGATTCAGAAAGATGCAAATAAATTTAAATGGGTAGCTTATGATAAAGATTTCAAACCAGCAGAATATGATCTAGGATTCAAACAATGGAAGGCAAAAGGAACTAGGAGAGCACTCAGAGAGCGCAGAACCTCCGCCGCCAGGGGGCAGCAAAGCCAAAAGCACGGCAATTGGAACTCTGGCCCATTGGAAAGACTTGAAATCTTCGGAGTATATGTCAGCAGTACTTTGGCCTAGATATGCCAAAATTTAATCACCTCTTCCTTGACTTAATACCCACCTAACAAACAAACCAACAAACAAACGGCACCAAAAACATAAACCTCCTCGGCGGAGGTTAATAACAGCTTGGTGTGTTTTGGAAAAAGAAGGGGAGCTGGAGAGTGTTGAAAATCTGAGAAGAAAATATGACCTTGGAGTACATGAATTATTCAGATATCTTCAACGAAGGGATTACTACACAAAAGAAATCAAAGCAGATTCTTCCAAAGAGGTGAACGGTGTTATTCAAATCATAATCAAAGCATATCAGGAAAGTTACATAAGAATAATTTTAGCAAACATTCACAGGTACTGTGTGTATCCACATCACGGCCACTCGCAAACATTCATGGATACTGCACGCATTTCGACCCTACAGCCACTGGGTGATTCTAATGAAACTGTTGTGACTTTTGCAAAAACAATTTTAGGTCCATTTTGCTAGTTTTTCTCTCATTGGTAGCAAGCAAGGTCTCAATTAACTGACTCAATTAAAATGAGAGATCAATAGATATTTTTTTTAATACATTTTCAGAATGTTTTATTGAGTCATTGACCAAATAAATTCATTACCGTCACACATTTTCAATTAATGATAACTGAATATGTATGAAAGGGAGACCTTTTATTTTTTTTCATGTCTGTTCTATTAATAGTTCGGAATAGCCACATAGTGTAAACATTCGGAAAAATGTTAATTGATATAATAACTTTAGTTATAATGTTCATAACAGTAACAAAATTACATGTTTTATACTAAATTTTTCCTGTCGTGTAAATTTTGCAAAAAAATAAAAAAAATGTCAATTCAGTAATTTGAAAAGACTTGACAAGTAGTTCCTGTGCAAAAATAAAATTTGAAGTTATCACTCATTCTCATCCAAATATTTACATATACAGCAAGTGTTATGGTAATGAAAAGCTGTTACGGTAATGAAAAGCTTTGTTATGGTAATGACCTCACACAGCATTCATACATCATAGAGGGCATATTTTAAGTATTCACAAACTAGGCTATATGGTCCAATCTTTTTCACTGTTTATCATGTAAGGCTACATGATTAGATTAATGACAAATTAAGCTTGAATTCACACAAAAAACAATGATTCAAGAGCAATTAATAACAATAATAGAAGGATTAATGCGATCACAATCAATGCAAAGTATACGATAACATTTTCAATTAATTTAGGGCAATTCATAAAAAGTATGACAGATATTAAAAAGTTGAATGGTAGCTGAATAGCTGAAAATCCTGAGAGCATTTTAAAGTTTGAATGAAGTCTCTAGCTGAAAGTATGCTGAAGATGTGAAGGATTTGAACATTCTCTCCATTCATTTTGAATGAGGAAGATTTTTCAGAAAAAGCTTAATATTTTAAAAAGTATAAATAACTTCAAAAAGTTGAATGGAAGCCCTAATGTCCTGAACGAGAGGAATGTTTTGATATTTAAACAGATTTTCTAGCAGAAAGTATGCAGGACTAGTAAGACTGCAAAAAACGGCGGAAGAACTCAGAATAAGAACATATAAAGATTTGGATAACAATAGTATGAATGCTGGCTCAGCAATCACACTAATAACAATCAGTAACTTCAATAAAAAAAACAAGGGTAAACATTGGGGTAGCTTTTCCCAGGTGGAAAGAGCTAATGAAGGAGAAAGACTTTCAAAGGGACACTGTAGTTGCCTGCTTTCTTCTCGACAGGCAAGTAAATGTTACTGTCTAAATTACAAGCTTTTTCATGGTTGTGTAACTTGTTATATAGGCAACATAACAGTAGACCATGTGTAGGTAAACAGCGTCATTGGTGAATAGCAGAATAGGCTATGTTTGATGGAATAAGGGTTGCATTTCATCATGCCCACTAGCTCCATCAGTACGTTTCTTTGGAAAATAGACAATGGTGGTAAGTGATGGTCTCACGCCTGCCATTAAGCTGTAATATTACTGTTTGACAGACGTCTCCGGGCAAATCCAAGATGACAGACTTGCGCTTGACAGTTGTAGGGAGCAATTTTAGCAATTTTGATGATTTAGCCACTGAAATTCAGTCAGAAAATTTTGAGTTTAATTTCTTGTGGTGCTATATGTGGTAATCCATGTTACTAATGACACACCGGGTTGCTAGGGAACGCACAGCACGCATTCACGATATCAATATTCTAAAGCCCCCTCTCAATAATAAAATCCCCCAAAACATATTGGCGCCTCCTTTTATAAACATACTGGCAAATAAAAAGCCAGAAAAAAGCGGAGATTAGATACGGAATTCTTTCTACGCAAGAGTTAACTACTCCTGCTTTCTGTATATCTCCCCATTTAAAACTACCAAGGTGGATACTGCAACGTGCTGTATTTGAATTTTGGCATACTCAGGTATGGTATCATATTACTAGTGAGTAAGCTGACCAGCGGGGAGAGGAGACAATCGCACTGTGGCATGGTACCGAACAATTGTACCTTGTGCGAAAACGGTCTGAGAGTTTATATTAAAAACAAACACTCCACCGTAGACCGCAGTTCAACGTAGTATTGTGAAGTGGTGTTGAATGACATGATGTCATAGTGTTACGACCCCTGTCGTACATTTGTGAATCTGCGCTTGAAATCTGTTATCTTTTTTTTTTTTTGGTTCGCCTAGGTCTGATACTTCCGTTTCCGGTTTACCCCTTTAAAAGGCGCGGTCTAGTGTCAACCGCGGAGACTAGCTCTTCCGATCTATTAATTGCGTTTACGTCCTGTGAGATTAATTGTTTCTGCCTTCTTTGACTCGGATTGTCTCTGGATTTACGATTCTTGCCGTTCCCTTTAATTGGTTTGTTTGAATTGTGGTGGCTGACCCTTGGCTTGTCCCATTAGACTAGAATTCTAGCCCTTGCGTTTGTGGTTTGGTTGCTTGGTGAATTCCCGGTGTTTTGACCTCGGCTTCTGTATCTGACTATCCCTCTCGTCTTGCCCTTTTCGGTACGCTGTTAGGTCTACTCTGGTTAGTCAGCGTGCTCCCAGCTGGATCTCACAGTCCTTCCATCGGGGCACTTATTTGTTGTTTTGCTTTGTTATTTTTCCTTTATTATTTTTAAAGGTGATTCTGGGCGGAAACTTGTTTCCACAGGGGGTACACTATTCGTTCCCTCAGTCCTTATTTGCGGACTGGGAGTTCGGGAGTTAAGTGTTTAAAAGCCGCCCCGAGCCCGGCGAACCTTCGAAGATTAGCATAGGAATAGTTTAGCTTTGGTTAGGCAGATAGGGACCAGAGTAACTGAGCAGCGTACTATTCGTGCCTTTTACAGTTCTCCCCGCCCGTCCTTCCCTTACTTTCTTTACCTGTTGCTGTCTGCCCTAGACCGGGTCGTAACAATTGGGGGCTCGTCTTAAATAACCGTTCTAGCGGCAAAAATGTCTAAATTTGATTTGGATGAATTTGTCATTTTCCCCACTGTTGAACAGTTTGAACTCTGCCGCAAGGATGATCTCCTACTCCTTGCAGATTTCTTTAGCATTTCGGTGCCTAAGTATAAAACAAAGAAGGAAATAAAGACGGTGCTGTATCAGGAGTTTCTTGAGCGCGGAATCCTACCTGAGGAAGACGGAGTCACGGGTGTTGCTTCAGAGTCGGAGGCACCACAGAATTCGGTTGCGGCGAAGGCCGATGTCGGATCTGTCTCTCCACGCATAGATCCCGCTGATTCTCGCTTTAAGGAGGATCCCATGTTAACGCTCCGCTTGAAGGAACTAGACCTCGAATTAAGCAGGCAGGATTATGAAACACAGCTGCTTAAACTCCGAGCGTTTGAGCTTGAAACGGACCGCCAGGTGAAATTAAGGGAACTGGAGCTACGGGCGAAGGATTGGAAACCAACTCCAATGCCGCGTAAGTCTCCGATGGGTTCGCCTGCTTCTGCGGCTCGTTTGCCCGTTAGTTCCTCATCCCCTATTCCGGCAGTTACCCAAGGCACCGTAGCAATGAGTTCGGCCGATTTTGATGTCAGTCGTCAGATTCGTTTAGTACCTCCTTTCAGAGAAAGCGAAGTAGACAGGTACTTTCCTGTATTTGAACGAATTGCTTCTACTTTAAATTGGCCAAAAGGCGTCTGGTCTTTGCTGTTGCAATGTAAATTAGTTGGCAAGGCTCAGGAGGTGTGTTCGACTTTGTCTTTGGAAGAAAGTTTGGACTATGACATTGTTAAAGCTACTGTACTACGTGCCTATGAACTTGTCCCAGAGGCTTATCGGCAAAAATTCAGAAAATTCGTGAAAGTCGCCAAGCAAACGTTCATAGAGTTTGCTCGTGAGAAAACTGTTCTTTTTGATAAGTGGTGCTCGGCAAGCAAGGTTACTACTTTTGAACAACTAAGGGAATTATTACTGCTTGAGGAGTTCAAGAACTGTATTCCGAATAGGATTGTGGTGTATTTAAATGAACAAAAGGTGTCATCATTAAATGAAGCCGCTGTTTTCGCTGATGAGTTTGTGCTCACGCATAAATCAGTCTTCGCCACTCCGGGGCGTTCTGAGTTCAATAATGCCTTTCAAAGCGAAGCTCCGCTGAGTGCGGATAGGGAAGGTAAACTGTCTGGAGGTGCTGCTGACTCGCAGGAGTGTTTTTACTGCCACGAAATTGGACACTTCATTGCTGCTTGTCCAACGCTTAAGCGTAAAAATCAGCAGTCCCAGTCATCTCCGAAAAGTGTTGGTCTAGTTCATGCCCCACCTTCCCATTCCAATGTTACAAATTTCGATTCACGTTTAGATACGGCGTTCGAACCGTTTATTCTAAGTGGTGCTGTATCTCTTTCAGAATCGGGACCCTCAACCCCCCTTAGAATATTGCGGGATACTGGCTCTGCGCAGTCGTTCATTCTTGAGAGTGTACTGCCATTTTCGGAGCGCACCAGCTGCGGTGCTGATGTGTTGGTTCAAGGCATTGCATTAAGCATAATGAAAGCTCCCTTGCATACAGTTTTCTTGCAATCTGACTTGGTTTCAGGCCTTGTGAAAGTGGCGATTTGTTCGGAGTTGCCGGTTAAAGGGGTTTCGTTTATACTTGGTAATGATTTAGCGGGGGGAAATGTGTTCTCTCTACCTGAAGTTACTGACGAACCAAGCATGGGCGAAACTATCGATAATGTGGCGATGGAGTTTCCTTCGGTTTTCCCTGCATGTGTAGTGACTCGCGCTCAGGCTCGCAAATTTCAAGACGCGGTCGATCTGACGGGGACTTTTCTGGGAGATAATCCTGAGTCTGAAAAGGTGGCCGATGCTGGTTCTGGTTTGGACAACGTCTCTACTTGTGAAATTAGTTTAGACAAATGTAATCCTCAGTTGTTATTTGGAAGACAACAGCTAGCTGCTGCCCAACGAGCTGATGAATCTTTGTCCTCGTGTTTTACTGCTGTCGAACACAAACATGAGCGGCCTCAGTCGTCAGTGACCTATTTTTTTCAAAATGAGGTGCTTATGCGAAAATGGGCTCCTCCTAGCCCGGAAAACGAGTGGGGTTCGGTTATACAAGTGGTCGTTCCTAAATCCTATAGACAAGAAGTGCTGTGTGTAGCACATGACCATGAACTCTCTGGCCATCTTGGCGTTCGGAAAACTTATGATCGAATGTTAAAACATTTTTTTTGGCCTGGTATGAAGTCAGATGTCTCTCGGTATTGCCGTTCTTGTCATGCCTGTCAAGTTGCAGGGAAACCCAATCAAATAATTTCTCCTGCTCCCCTCAAGCCCATTCCTGTCATGGGGGAACCTTTTGAAAAGATTATAATTGATTGCGTCGGTCCCCTTCCACGCTCAAAGTCTGGTCACATGTATCTATTGACCTTAATGTGTGCTGCAACGCGTTACCCAGAGGCTGTACCACTGCGCACACTAAAGGCTCATGTCATTGTGAAGGCGCTAATCAAATTTTGTTCTACTTTTGGATTACCAAAGTTCATCCAGTCTGATCAAGGTTCTAATTTTATGTCGGGGCTGTTTGGCAAGGTCATCAAGCAATTAAAAATTAAACATAGCGTATCAAGCGCATATCACCCAGAGTCTCAGGGAGCTCTGGAAAGGTTCCATCAGACAATGAAGTCCATGCTACGGACATACTGTATTGCCCAGGGTAAGGACTGGGAGGAGGGCCTTCCCTTGCTACTTTTTGCTGCACGTACCACGGTACAGGAGTCTCTTGGTTTTAGCCCCTCTGAGTTGGTGTTTGGTCACACAATCCGTGGCCCATTAAAAATACTTCAGGAGAGCTGGTTGTCAACAGATCAGGAGCAGTCTACTTTGAAAAGTGTGCATGATTATGTTGCCTCATTCCGCAAACGTTTACATGCTGCCTGGGATCTTGCAAAATCCTCTTTGGCTTCCTCTCAGGATAAGATGAAGCTTCACTTTGATCAGCGGTCTGTACAGCGCTCATTTAGGGTGGGTGATAAAGTTCTAGTGTTGTTACCGGTGCCTGGTTCTGCTCTCCAGGCAAAGTTCTCTGGGCCCTATGTTATTGCAGAAAAGCTAAGTGGTACTGATTATGTTGTGACGACAGCAGACAGAAGACGGAAATCTCGTGTTTGCCACATAAATATGTTAAAGGCTTATATCTCGCGCTCTGAAAATGAAGCCTCTTCTTCCTCAACCCCTTGTCCAGTTGCTTTGGTTTCTGCTGAAGTTTCCCTATCTGAATACTCTCCAGAGGTGGATGGCCTCAGTCAGGGTAGCACTTCTCTATCTGCTCCCCGTTTACCTAATTCTGAGTCGCTGTTGGCTCTCCCCACTAAGTTGTCTCATTTGTCCAGTTCCGAGCAATCTGATATATTGCATTTAATTGAGGCATACCCTTCACTTTTCTCAGATACCCCGTCCAGAACTACAATCCTAAAACATGACATTGATGTTGGAGATAATCCTCCAATCAAACAGAATGCATACCGGGCGAACCCATCAAAGCGGACTATTATGAAAAAAGAAACTGAGTATCTTGTAGCCAATGGCCTCGCTATTCCTAGTTCAAGCCCCTGGTGCTCACCATGTTTGCTGGTGCCTAAACCTGATGGCACCTTCCGTTTCTGCACGGATTATAGAAAGGTTAATGCTGTTACCAAAGCTGATTCATTCCCCCTCCCAAGAATGGAAGATTGTGTCGACCGAATTGGAAATGCAAACTATGTAACAAAGTTGGATCTCCTAAAAGGCTACTGGCAGGTTCCATTAACTGACCGGGCTTCTGAGATCTCCGCCTTTGCCACTCCTGACTCTTTCCTGAAGTATACGGTGATGGCCTTTGGATTACGAAATGCCCCAGCAACCTTTCAGAGGTTGATGAATCAGGTTCTAGCTAATATTGAAAACTGCGAAGCCTACCTAGATGATGTTGTAATATATTCAGCCACATGGGAAGACCACCTCTGTACTTTAAAAAGGGTATTTTCACGCTTTCAGGAGGCTTCTCTCACTCTAAATCTAGCTAAATGTGAATTTGGCCATGGAACTGTTGATTATTTAGGTAAGAGGGTTGGACAGGGAGCTGTTCGTCCATTGGATGCGAAGGTTCAGGCTATTAACAACTTCCCACCTCCTAAGACAAAGCGAGAATTGCGACGCTTTCTTGGCATGGCTGGGTATTATCGCAGTTTTTGCAGAAATTTCTCTGATGTAGTATCACCGCTCACAGATCTTCTTCGGAAAACACAGAATTTTATGTGGTCTCCAACTTGTCAGAAAGCCTTTGATGCTGTAAAAAGCCTTTTGTGTAGTGCTCCAGTTCTGGCTGCTCCAAACTTCTCCGCACCATTCAAACTGGAGGTGGATGCTAGTGGCTCTGGTGTTGGAGCGGTGTTGCTTCAGGAGGACCATCTTGGTGTTGATCATCCAGTCTCTTATTTTTCAAAGAAATTTGTTTGTCATCAAATTGCATATAGCACCATTGAAAAGGAAGCTCTTGCGCTTCTTCTGGCGCTTCAGCATTTTGAGGTGTACCTCGGCTCAAGCTCAAACCCGGTTCAGGTCTATACAGACCACAATCCCCTTGTTTTTCTTCAGCGCATGTGCAACTCTAATCACAGACTCATGCGTTGGTCCCTAATTGTGCAAAGTTTCAATCTGGTAATAAAGCATAAGAAAGGTGCACAGAATATTGTTGCTGATGCCCTTTCACGTTGCTGATTTAAGGAAAACCAAGACCTGAGGTTTTCTCTTAAGGGTGGGGGTGTTACGACCCCTGTCGTACATTTGTGAATCTGCGCTTGAAATCTGTTATCTTTTTTTTTTTTTGGTTCGCCTAGGTCTGATACTTCCGTTTCCGGTTTACCCCTTTAAAAGGCGCGGTCTAGTGTCAACCGCGGAGACTAGCTCTTCCGATCTATTAATTGCGTTTACGTCCTGTGAGATTAATTGTTTCTGCCTTCTTTGACTCGGATTGTCTCTGGATTTACGATTCTTGCCGTTCCCTTTAATTGGTTTGTTTGAATTGTGGTGGCTGACCCTTGGCTTGTCCCATTAGACTAGAATTCTAGCCCTTGCGTTTGTGGTTTGGTTGCTTGGTGAATTCCCGGTGTTTTGACCTCGGCTTCTGTATCTGACTATCCCTCTCGTCTTGCCCTTTTCGGTACGCTGTTAGGTCTACTCTGGTTAGCCAGCGTGCTCCCAGCTGGATCTCACAGTCCTTCCATCAGGGCACTTATTTGTTGTTTTGCTTTGTTATTTTTCCTTTATTATTTTTAAAGGTGATTCTGGGCGGAAACTTGTTTCCACAGGGGGTACACTATTCGTTCCCTCAGTCCTTATTTGCGGACTGGGAGTTCGGGAGTTAAGTGTTTAAAAGCCGCCCCGAGCCCGGCGAACCTTCGAAGATTAGCATAGGAATAGTTTAGCTTTGGTTAGGCAGATAGGGACCAGAGTAACTGAGCAGCGTACTATTCGTGCCTTTTACAGTTCTCCCCGCCCGTCCTTCCCTTACTTTCTTTACCTGTTGCTGTCTGCCCTAGACCGGGTCGTAACAATAGCTTCTTGGAACATAACGGCTAACGTAGTTGCAACACACAGCGAGGCGCTAAAGAGCACTATTCGTTTGAATGCAAAATATAATTTCACCGATTAATGGGAGAAATTCTGATGCTCAGAAATAGTGATTTTTCAACTTCTCATTTTGGCAAAATGAATATAAATGTATAAATGTTCAGCATAACTTTTCTGAGCATGTCAACAAAAAAGGAAGTCTGTAACCCATTCCTGTAATTTTTTATTAATTTTTAAAGGGGACCTAACATGCTGGTCCTTCTTTTAATACACTGCTCAAAAAAATAAAGGGAACACTTAAACAACACAATGTCACTTCAAATCAATCACACTTCTGTGAAATCAAACTGTCCACTTAGGAAGCAACACTGATTGACAATCAATTTCACATGCTGTTGTGCAAATGGAATAGACAACAGGTGGAAATTATAGGTAATTAGCAAGACATCCCCAATAAAGGAGTGGTTCTGCAGGTGGTGACCACAGACCACTTCTCAGTTCCTATGCTTTCTGGCTGATGTTTTGGTCACTTTTGAATATTGCCGGTGCTTTCACTCTGGTGGTAGCATGAGACGGACTCTACAACCCACACAAGTGGCTCAGGTAGAGCAGCTCATCCAGGATGGCACATCAATGCGAGCTGTGGGAAGAGGGTTTGCTGTGTCTGTCAGCGTAGGGTCCAGAACATGGAGGTGCAACCAGGAGACAGGCCAGTACATCAGGAAATGTGGAGGAGGCTGTAGGAGGGCAACAATCTAACAGCAGGACCGCTACCCCTGCCTTTGTGCAAGGAGGAACAGGGGGAGCACTGCCAGAGCCCTGCAAAATGACCTCCAGCAGGCCACAAATGTGCATGTGTCTGCTCAAACGGTCAGAAACCGACTCCATGAGGATGGTATGAGGGCCCGACGTCCACAGGTGAGGGTTGTGCTTACAGCCCAACACCATGCAGGACATTTGGCATTTGCCAGAGAACACGAAGATTGGCAATTTGCACTCTGATTACGCAACAATCTGACTGTATTCATAATCTGGGATCTGAAAATGTCGTCTACAGGTCTGTACCATGTGTTCGGACTAAACTGGGAGAGAAAGCTTCTACATACACCACATCCCAAATATTTGGGGCCACCCTCAAAACAGTGTTCGGCATTTCATTTCAGTTTATTGTGATTTAAGGGGCCAAGACAGTTTTATTACATCATACAGTCACGTTTCCAGCAAGGAGTCATGCTGAACAAGATATTTTTGTGAGACTTTGCTCAGACTTTAGACACATCGAAATAGCCACTCTTAGCCTTGATCACTGCGTCGCTAATTCTTGGCATGCAATCCAACAGTTTCTTGAAGTATCCTGCTGGCAGTGATTCCCATGCAGATTTCAAGTGTTCAAACAACTGTTCTTCGCTTCAAGGGTTGGAGCACCGGACATGCCTATCAAGTTCATACCATGCCAGTTCAATAAGAGAAAGGTCTGGAGACTGGTAAAATCATGTTTCTTAAGACATTCTACTCCTCTTTTGAATTAATTTAATTCTGGCAAAGCTTTGAAGAATGTTTGGGTTCATTGATGTGGGATTTATTTTAAATCTGAGGGTGGCCCCAAACTTTTGGCCTGTAGTTTACATTCCCACATGAATTGTTTTAAGTTCAAACTTCTGCCATGCGCACTTTTATTAAAAGCTAACCTCTTCTAGCTTTCACCAAATATGGCACTAGCATGCCTAATGTAACCCTGTAAAAAGTCATCAAAAGTCATCACTTCCAAAGCCACTTGTCCACAAACTGAAATTTGATAAAATTGTGCCATTCTTGGTTCATGATTATACCTGCAAATAATCATAATGAGCAATAATGTATTTAAATGTCGACAAGTTTTGAACAGTCTGAAGAATTAAATATAAATTTTATGTCATATATCTCTGTGCAAGACTAGAACAGGATTTAAAAAAGCGAGATAACTCTAAAGACATGGCAGCCATCAGATAATACAATTCGTATCAGGAGCGATTCAATTGGAAACATCGAATTGTAATGAAACTGGGTCTGTTTGCGTCTTGACACACGGTGCCCGTATGTAAAACTTGAAACTTCTTGGTCACTGGAGAGGGTGTTATAGCGAATAGCCACACTTTAAAAGAGTGCCTGTGTGGTAAATCATACCTTTTATATCATGAGATCAAACTCTATTAAAAAAAATAAATAAATAAAATATGAATAATTTTAAACCAATATCCACAGAGTTCATTCAGTCCTCAATAATTTTTATTACAGAATCTGCCTGGAAGAACTAAACACAATGTTATCCCTTTTAATTCTGAAAACCACTTGCCCAAGTATTCATTAATTTGTTTATCTATTTATTTATTTATTGCTATGAAAAAAATTTCTTTTGAAGCAGCAACAACGGTAAATCCTTTATCTCAGGAATCATCACTGCTGGTTTCTCAATGCATTCAGTGTTGTGGTTTCATTATTAGTTATTACGTTTCAGCTTTCAAAGATTATTCACCCCATCCTACTGCGTGTTACTTTATTTCATTACTTTTGTGAAATGGAGATAGTTGTTTTTTGATAGGAGTGGAGGATGAGGAAACCTCTCAAGGCCGTTGAGGAAGGTGTTCCGGAAACCAGAGGAGAGTAAAACTGTGTGAGAGTCGGCTGGAGTTCTGGCCTCGAGAACAGCTCTTATACTGAAGCGAAAGGCCCGGTGAGTAAATGAGGTGCTCAGTCTGTAGAAATGGTCTAGTGCTGTACAAACTCTTTGGTTATTACAACATGTCAATCTTTAAAAAAAAGAAAACTGTATTAGACTGTGGAGCTGAATCAGAAAATATTTCATCGACATCAACCATAAACCTGACTACAAACTAGATGATGCGCACTCTATAGAGATGCTAAGCCACACCTCTTGTTGACCTTGACCTTTGACCTTTCAACCTCAAAATGCAAATTTGGACAAGGCACCCTAGGATCATGTACCCCATAAAGTTTGGTCACCCTAGCTTCAGTGGTGGCCGAGCTGTCGCGCGGGCGGACAGACAGACAGACAGGCGGACAGACACACACACACACACACACACGGTGCTAAACTGTATACCCACGCTGTTTCGTCGGGGGTGGGTAACTATGGTGTTTTACAACAGCAACAGCAGCACGACGGCAGACATGATTTCTGCTTCATTTAGTCAGAGGTTTTTTTGACCTTGACCCGCTGCTCCACACCAGGGCTGCAGAAATTCACTGGAGATCAACCATCCTGTAAATGTTAAATTAAACCCCAGTACACCTGTTTCTACTCAAAAACAGCTCAGGGAGATCTAACGCCTGCAAATGAGAGGTTTTCTGTGGGGACAGGGGTCTGCTCAGCAAAAGCAAAGGAAAGAATTTTGTAAAAACTGAAATTTTAAATTAAATGAAAGTCAAACCATTATACATGTACCAAAATAACATGGTTGGAAAAAATGTGTCTGATGTTAGAAGTTTTTTTTTATTATTTTTTTTACGGAAGCAATGGCTGAGAAACTTGATCCCATTCATTACACAAGTCTGCTGAACTGCACCTTGTGGTTTCATGAGTAAGACCTTACACCAGGTTACAGTCTCACCTGTGCTCCCGTAGGCCGACTGCATTACATCACTTGTTTGTCTGGGATGCACTTCTTGGATTGCATCAGTGACAAATAATATATTGTAATATTTTTGTATTATTATTGTAACAGGGACAGGGGGGTGCTCTTCTGCGCCCTCCTCTGTTTTACTGTAGAACAAGTGTAAAACAAACACGCCCCTCTGACCGAACCGCTGACGTAACAGTGCTTTTCCACACCCACCCATCCACAAATACCAATCCTGACCTGGTATTGTACAGTCACAGCGAGCCCTGCTCTGGCCTTCCTTTCTTTGCCACCTCAATAGACTCCAAATAAACTAAAGCCTAAGCTGTCCCAGTAATTCACGCATTTTCGTATTTACATGCGCTAGAAATACACTGAGAAAAACACAACACCCTGGATACATGGCAATAGGATAAAGCTGCTTACTGGTCTGTGAAGAGCCATTGAAGTTCCTGTGGTGAGTGTCTTATTCATTCAAAAAACTTTATAAAACAGTATTTACTCTCTTACTTTTTGAAAAATCTACTTATATCAAAACAAGTGAAATTCTTTTGTGAAGAGTATGATGGTAGACACTGAAGGCAATCCTTGTCAAATGGGCCACGTGCCTTAAATGTCGTAAAACTGCGGAGCAGAGAAAGTTGTGGTTTGAAAGGGCACAGACAGGATTCTTGCGGAGAGTTTTCAAAAAGTGATTCAAAAGTGGACCGAAACTTCCAGGAGCATTTTTCACACTGTACTGTTCTTTTGATGTGGCACAGTGGCCTGCCAATGCCGTTACGGTCCTGTTCCACGAGAAGACTGTTTCAGGGCCCTCTCTGGCTTGGAAAATCTGTGGACATAGTCACCTGGAAGTAGAAGGCTATAATTATACCCAGGCAAAGGGGTGTTAAACGTAAATTCAGATGAATTTATTAGTAATATAAAGTTAAAATTACAACTCCATGAAATTCATTCAAATGTGTTTGCCGTCTACAAAAAGTAATTTGGCTTCAAAGAAGACTCTGTAAAGTGGTCTTACAGTTATACCATTAAATCCTTCCGAACAAATGTTAGAAAATGTTTAGACTGTCAAGGGGGACATGTGTTTGAGCGATCCAGAAGGCTCCTGATGCTGTCCATTAGAAATTGAACTGAAATCACTTTGTGACTTTAATAGAGCCTAACTGACTGTTTGCAGCTGCTCGTAGTACCGACTCAACACACTAACTCTAACTCAGCTCAGTGTTTATTATTGTGACTGCTGTTATTAGCAAGCCAATGATAGTGAGCCATCTCTAGTTTTCAACAGTGCCATTTGTTTGGGGGTCAGAGAGTACAGTTCCTAGCATGCTCTGTACTTAATTAATACAAATCTAGGCTAATTATGTTAGTTTATAGCGCATTGATTTTTTAGCTATATATTATTAGTGATCTATAGATGGCAATGTCATGAAACCTGAAAGTTTTTTTGTGCGTCTGTATTTCACTAAAATGAAGCAAAAAAAAAAAAAAACACACTTAGTAAGGGGAGAGCAGGGCACAGCCTAAAACATTTCTCTTTTGGCTTTTTTTGGTTAGACTAATCATGTTTTTATATCAGCAACATATGTTTCTTTCACAAACTGAAGGCCTACTATTCTTGTACAATCACACCATAAATTGTACAATTTACCACATAGGCAGGCTTAATTTCAATGGACAGTAACAGTATAAAAGTGTGTTTGAATGCAGTTAATTCAATATAAATCATACTATGAGTGGATTCTGTTAGTGGATATATTTATGATAGACCAATCTCTTTGCTCCAATCCATCGATTCACCCCTCATCTAATATCCATCTATCATGGATAAAAAGATGAATATATTGATAAATATATTGGGCAGATATGTGTAAATATGATCTCTCTAATCACTTCTCTATTTGTTTTTTAACGAATTCTATCATTCAGTGAAAACAGCTGTGGGAATTAGTTGGTTTTTATTTAATTATTTTTGAACACTACGGGAGGCATAGTTGTAACACCACATCACAACTATCCTGCCATGTCCAGTTTTTAAAACCAGCTAATACTTGATGTTAGCTGGTTTCATGTTTCAAAACTGTGCTATGTTTTAGGCAACAAGATGGTTGGTCCAACATAAAGTCGGATTTGCTGAATTACACACACAGCTCAGTTTCTGAGAAACAAGTAAGATAAACGTATTTACTGTTATGCCACAAAAAGGATCCTTTTGTCATAAAATCACTGCAAATACATATGCAAACTCTTTGAAAATCCACGGGAGAATGTCAGCAATGCAATAAACTGACCGAAAATAGGCTACACCTGGCTCAACCCCGGGTAACTATGTCAAAAGTCTGTGTTACAACAATGCATTAGGAGGTGCTCTGCAAACCCAATCTAATAACCTAAACTGTAGACTAATTCTACAGTTTCAGCTTTGTGTGGCAAGCCATAAATTTGATTGTTCTTAATGGTTCTTTTTTTTTTACGGTGTAATGATATTCAGCTGTACATGCAAAAGCCGATTACTAATATCATGTTAGCTAATAACAACACTCACAGTAGTAAAAACTGACCTGAGTTAAGCCGCTTGCTCACTGGACGCAAAATGAAGTTTTCACACGACAGATTACATTCAAAGTCAATGCGTTTCGCGTGCATTCGCGTCTTTGCATTGACTTTGAATGTAATCTGTCGTGCGAAAAATTTGTTTTGCGTCCAGTGTGCGAGCGGCTTAAATCACAGCTAATCAAGGTCAATGTGCAGAACCACAAGCTGGGGTAAATACAAAATCAGGCTATATCAAAGTTGCGAGGCGAGTTCAGTCCCATTTCTGATGGACAGCGGCAATAGCAGTCTGCATAGCTCAAACACCCTTCCCCTTTGACTGTCTGAACATTTCTTAGCATTTGCTTGGAGGGATTTAACAGTAAAACTACAAAGTCACCTTCCACTGTATTCTTTGAAAGCAAATCACTTTTCAAGAACAGCTACCAGATTTTCAAGTGAATTGCACAGAGTTGTGATTAAAACTAAAGTTTAACTATAAAATCATTAGCATTTTGCTCTCCAGCGAGATAACAATCTGTTGCGAGCATTTGCTTATTAGTGAATAAATCAACACTATCTCAGTTTTTCTTACATATTCATCTGGTTTTGCAAGGTGTCATTTGCTCGATTATTGATACACCTAATTAGTAGGCTATAGTACAAATCGAGCTGCAACCAAATAATTTTTCCCACTTTGAGTATTTTGAACAATTTTGTGACATTCAGAACAATTAACTTGGTATTTGTACTTAAAAACCTAACATTGATGCCCTCTTAAATACTGTAGCAACAGAGATGTGAAATAATAAAAATCTTTTTCAGGCAGTGAAGCCCTTGAGCCACACCCCTCGTGGAACAGGAAAAATCTTCCACACCATACCCGTTTTTAAATCGTGTCTAAAAACTCATTTTTATTCCTTGGCTTTGTGTCTACCTTGTTTTACTTTTTGAACACTAGCTCTTATGTTTTTTTTGTGTCTTGTGCTTTTGTTTTAACCATTGTGCAGCACTTCGATAAACATTTGCGTTTTAAAAATGTGCCACATGAATAAAGTGTATGGAAGGGATGGAGGACAGTAACTGCAGCAGCAGGCCACTGTACCACAGCAACAGTACAGCACACGAAACACACTAAATGCTGCAGCCTCTTTACTGGGCTTCCCTGAGTCTATGTCTGTCATCTTTCTGAAAACTAATACAACTCTTTATGGCCATCTGAAAATAACACTGGAGCAGCTCCAAAAAATAAATCTTTGACTTTGGTTTGGGCAGGTCGCACAGAAACTATTTATTGCTTAGTGTTCATTTGGAAGTGAATTAGAAATATTTAGTAATGTAAACAAAAGTGGCGAGGACAATAGTCATGCACTATTACGCTTGACCATATCTCTGATTTTCACCTCTCCTTCTGCAGAACCCAAAAAGGGAAAACCATTACTTTTCAATTCCTCTTGGTAATTTAAATCCGAAAACACAATGAGCAGCTCAGTGTTGGACTCCAGGGTGCTCATCAACCACTCCTCTTCAGGATCCAGTCCCCTGCTCTGGTATGAGTTTGAAGAGTGTGAAAACTCTCCACATGGATTTGTGTTCTCGTACCTGATAAAGGTTTTTAACCTAGTGGTGGGCTTTCCCACAAATGTTATGGTGATGTGGCTGGTGGCCAGAAAGAAGAGTGACTCCTCAACCTCTGACATCTTCATCTTCAACCTGGCCATCTCAGATGCCTACTTCTGTCTGATGACCCCCATTGACCTGGTGAACAGGCTACTCCTCAATAACAACAATGTATGGTACTTCCAGCGCTTTGCCTATGGGATCAAGAACACCACCCCACTCTTCCTCACCTGCATTTGCCTGGACCGCTACATGGCCGTGGTCCACTCTATTTTGTTCTCCAACATCAAGGATAACAAGATCAGGATTGCTATTTCCATTGTGGTTTGGGGGCTCATGTTAACTGGGGCTTTCATCATGGCTTTCATGGGGGAGGAAAGCACAATCAACATCTTCACCGTGGTGGTCCTGGGGGCTTTCGCCATTATGGTCTTCTGCAACATCTCCATTATCTGGACTCTAAGGAAGTCGGTCATGGGCAAAGAGAAGATGCACCCCGTGAAGAAGAAAGCCTTCAGGATGGTGGTTATGGCCCTCGCCATCATAGTCTTTACTTACCTCCCTCCAGTGGCCCTTTTTCCCTTTGCAGAATACTTCAGTGTTGTAGACTTTAAGTGTAACATCACAGAGGTTGTCTATGCCATTATTAGCCTCAGCAGCAGCATTGAACCCCTGCTGTACATCTCCAAGATCAACCACTGCCTTGCTAACATGCCCTGTAGTTGCTGTAAAACGCGTTCCAATGAGCCAGACAATATGAGCACTTGAACCCAAGCCTTACACCATGAGTTGGCTCGACAAACCCTTTACTCGCAATCAGGGATATCATAAGTTACCATGGCAGGTTAAATGAGAAAACATCTGAGAGATTGGCAAATAGTTTGGATTCCTTTTGAAATTATGCTAGTGCTGTAGTTTTTCTTCAAAAAAAATAAAAAACAATAACTTTATAAGATATACTGCTTTGAACCCCTTGGAGTAATTTATCATCTGCATTTAACCCTTCCTATAGCTAGAAACAGTGGGTATCCACAGAGCAGAGCCCAGGGACTAGCTCCAGTTCTTAAGCTAGTTCCTTAGTCAGAGGTACCAGTGGGAGTGTTTCTGTAATGTATGTTTTGCTGGGTGGGGGAAACTGGAGTACCAGAAGGAAACCCATGAAAATATGGGGAGAACATGCTACCTCCACACAGAAAGGCCCCAGGCCAGATTTGAACCTGTAACATTCTTGCCGTGAGGCGACAGTGCTAACCACTTTGCCACTGTGCCAACTTTTTGAGGGGTCTACCATTCACTCATTATGTGAGATCAACTAATTGATTTGTGTTCGATAATTGTTAACAGGAGCGCACAATACCACGAATGTTTAGGAAAAGGCATAAACATGGAGGGCAAAATTATTTTAGCTAACTAATAAATTAATTGCGATAGCCTCATAAATGAATGTATACTTATGTTTAGATCGTCACCTAATGCAAATAGTTATTTTTGCTCAAATTTAGGAAGAATAAAATATCTACCACTCATTTTTCTGGGTCCATTTGATTTATTAAAGGGGTAACTGTGCAATGTGGCAGTGAACTTGCTGTTTGGTTGCTGGCTCATTTTTATTTTATTCTTCTGTCATGTTCTATATATAGCCAGTCTTATCATATAGAAAAAACTGTGAAGAGAGTGTGTTCTATCTATCATTCTATCTATTGGAAAAAGCTAACAAATTAATGCTTGACTTTATCCCTCTCCACAGAAATGCTGACGTTATGTGCAGTGCCTATTGGGATAAAAATTTGGAGGACAAAATAATGGCGAGTTATTATCATGCAACGATGAATTTCCAACTTTTTGTCACAACTTACCGAGCCAACTCCAGCTTCACCACAGTCCCCTAACTTAACAAGACAGGTCGGTTACCCGCGACCTATGGGTGTAGCCACTGATCGCCCACGTTTTTCATTTTGGCTTATTTTTGACCCAAAATAGTGTATTATTTAGTGAATTATGTTACCATGGCAACCAAAATCAATAGGTGCGGTGCCCTAACCACTACCTGTACTCTTACCAAATATAAAAGAAATAGTTTTAAATTTGTGGTCTGTAAAATGTCCACGAGGAAATCTCTTCGGCAGTGGTGGCAGCAGTGGGCACATGATGAGGCCAAATCCATAGTAGCCCCTACTTCCCCTGGGGCATAAATTAGTGCCCGATGGTTCTCCTGGACAGTCGAGATTTTACTGCCATTAAAACACACTAAAATGGTGTGCAAATTGTGGTCTTCTATTTGCTAAACTGGGCAGAATTCAAAGTAGCTGACATTGCACAGATTTACTCGCACATTAAAAACACTGAACTCTGATAGCACTACATTGAAGCAAGGGATGAAATCTACTTCTAGCATTACAAAAGTTATCAAGTTCCGAGGGTAGTTCGCCAGATTGCTGACACCAGTGGCTCTCAATGTCGGGTTAGGCAAATAAACATCAAATACACGTATTTACGGCAAATTACAACTTAATACGTTAATACGTGTATTTGATGTTTACAGTAGTTATTTACCATTTAAATCGAAACTTTGGCAGATATATACACTTTGTGATGCACCCGCTGCACAGATTGAAATAAGAAACAGTCAGATTGTATAAGGCTGTCACTGTAAAGTTGATTGGCGGAGAACCCCCCTCCCTGGCCCAAGGAGGTAGTGGGTGTAAAACTCAGCCCGGACAATTGGACCAAGGTTTCCTCTCACCCTTGTAAATCTATTCTCAAGAAATGGAGGCATTCTTCAGAGTCTGATGTGATTGGGTTTATTGTAAGTAACTCCAGTTGAAGTACAAAAACCCAGGCAGGTCTGCGCAAACCAAGAAGCATTCATTCTTCATCAATTACCCGACACAAACTGTGTCATGGTTCTGTGTTTTGATGTCATGCCTTGTGTTTATGGTTATGCCTTTCCTTTATTCTTTTTATTTATTATACATTCCGGTTTTCTGTTCTTGCCATTTCAGGTTTCATTGCACTTGTCTCCCCTGTCTTGTGATCAGTTGGTTCAGTCCGTCTCCCCAGTCTGTGTGCTCACTTGCTTTGGGTGATTTCAATGGTTTCTGGTGTTTCATATTATTATTTTATTATTACAATTCTCGTTTACTTCCTTCACCTTGCTTTCCTAGATTATTGATAGTACTAACGTTTATATTGTGTATCATAGTCTACTCACTTAACTAATCCATGTTTGGATTACTAACTTACTAACGAACACTTGGGTTAATTTGTAAAGCTGCACCTCTACTAATTACTACTAATTCAATCTCAGCTATCGCCCTGTTCTAGTCTCCGCTTCTTGCTTTGCTTTCTCTGCATCTCCCTGCGTTTCCACGAGATCTCGCAACTGCTTAATTGCTTTCCTGCACTCATTGTCTGTGCACTTAAACAGCTACGGTCAAGGAGTTCTGTCGTCTACGTTGATCTTGTCCGCGTCTTGGCTTTTGCCAGTCTTTGTATTAAGGACTTTCCCATGTATTCTCCCCTGTGTAATTAGCTCTCATTCAATTCACTTCCCTCCTGTCTATTTAAAGTCTTCACTGCAGTTCATTCCTTGTCAGAACATTGATCAGTATTCTTTTGTGCAGAGCTCCTTGTATACCAATTGATTATTGTTTCTTCAAGACTGTTTTGCCCGGTCTTGTTATTGTTTTGTCTTTTTGGATTTTGGACCCGTTTCTGTACAACCACGATTGCGGTTTTGGAGGCCCTGTGTATGACTCACTTTTCTGGATTTCGACCACAATTTTGGCCTCCTGTCTATGTACCGTCGCACATCTGCCTTACTGGTTTTGACCCCTGTCTAGTGGACTTCGCTTTTTGGATTTCGTTTTTGGCTTGGCAATTCTTGTGTCTTCTGGTCCAGACCCCTTTTGCAATAAAGGGTTACGATTTTTGGAATTCCTGTTCTTGTGAGTGGTTCCTAAACGCACCGTCACAAACTGACCACCAATTGTCCAAACTGCTGCTTTTAAAAGGCTTTCTGACTCCACCTTAGGTGTGGTTAAACGTGACCCTTTCTACCTTATCAAACATTATTAATTTCTGATTAGTACATTGTCGTATAGTAACTCTCCACCCTTAGTTACAAGTTTGCCATTATCTACAACCTGTAATAGCAGAGTTGTAGTGGAGTCACCAACCCGAATCCAAAGATGAGTCCGAGTCGAGTCCGAGTCAAATCATCATTACCTGAAGCCATCAGAGCTCTTGCAAGAGCATTCACCTTAGTAATATTTCAACCCAAACAATTTGGCTTCATTTTTTTAAGAGATCAAACAAATCCAATTGACACTCAAACCCATCAAATGCAAGTTCATACAAGTTCAAAAATGAAGACTTTGGATTTAAGGAAAGGAGATTTATTTGCCATGCAATGACATTAAAATAAATCAGAGGTGTATAATCCAAGTTCAGAAAGTAAAAGTCCATCCCAGGATATTGTTCCAGCCACAAAAGACCTGTCAGTTGGCCCTATTCTTCAGCTGGGAGGTAAAACTAACAAGTGAAATCTGCTGACAAGAGTTTACGGGTGAAATGAAAACATGGTAGGATTTTTACTTTCTGACCCCTGGATTACACACCTCTGAAATAAATTCAGTATTTGCCAATGACTCAGTCCATGAGGACCCTCAAGCGAGGTGGGGCGCTGATCTGCCTGGGTAGCAGGCAGGGGTGAAGGCATACACAAAGAGGATCTGCAGGACTGAGGAGTCATCAAGATGAATAGCATTGGAAGACAAATATGTATTAGAATAAAGAAGCATTTGCACAAGCTGCAGATGAGAGGTGACACTGCTAGTGGATAAAGAATTCAACACAAGCAAAGTATTTGTAATAGCGTCGCTAGGTGTAGTGCTCCTATACAAAGGCGGTAGCTTAATGCTAAAAAATGACCACAGCTAGTGGTAAGTCGCATTTATTTGCAGATACTTATGCATATAGACACTTACTGCTGGGACCATGGCTGAAAGTGTAAATCTTGCCACTGCGCGTGGCTGTGAGGTGGATGTACGTGCAGTATCTGTGAATGTTTGCTGGCGAGGCCATATGCACACATGGCCGAAGCGCTAGCGAGATGCGCCACTTCGAGTGGCCATGAGGTGGATACATGTGCAGAATCTGTGAATGTTTGCCGGCGAGGCGATATGTACCCATAACTAAAGCGCTCGCAAAGCGCTAGTGAGCTGTGCCACTTCAAGTGAGCGTGAGGTGGATACGTGTGCGGTATCCGTGAATGTTTGCCGGCGAGGCAAAGTGCAGTAGTATTTGTAATGATTTGACGACTCCCGAATAAACATTGCAATCATTCAACAGCACCATAATTGACTGACGTTTAATTAGCAAGGAACGCAACATGAACCTTTATCATTTGAAAACCGTGCTATTCAAGCATTAATCATGAATGCACTGCCCAACACCAGATTACACCTCATACCCCACTCGGACCACGAACATTGCATGCAAGCAAGCAGGACCACCTTATGTAAACTTTGGACGCCGCTTTGATGAGTTCATGAGAACTGCATGTTGATTATGGTTGAGGCTGTGAGCTGCATTTAGAAGTACCTGCTAATGACCAACATCCATGCCTGTAAATCGGAACTTCCTGTCTGCTTTGAGTAGCGGATGTAGTGCTCGGAACCTGAATGAATGTCATGAGTACGTAGAATGAGACCATGGCCTTAGATTACCTCTTGCAAGCTGAGCCATACCAAGCAAGAGAGAAAATGATAGCATTTGAATGATCTGACAACTTGAATTGAATTGCTGTGTTCATTGCCAAAGTAGCATCACTGGATGACCATTCACTTGCAAAATGCAAATATCACGCGCGTTTTTAACTTGAAAATGATCCAAATTCACACTTATGCAATTATGCATCCCCCAAAACCTAGTTTAATGGAGACTTTTATGGAGTATGAACATTGAATGGGTACAAGCAAAACCACCAACAACCTAGAAGTAAGGTACGGATACCAGTTTGATGAGGCAACTAAGAGCTGCACGTTAACTGTGGTTTAGGCAAAGGGCCGCGTGCAGACCGACGCCCATGATTTCCAAATTTAGCACATTTAATCAGCATTGGAGAGGTTTGACTCAAAATGAAATTCCTCCTGTCTATCTTCAACGGAAGAAAACAGACGAATAGGCTAAAAAGACCAAGTCAATAGCTATCAATTTGCTTTTTGTGAAGGTGGAACACAAACATATGTTTGCACATCTAATAATTCCTGGAATACTCGGAAAAATTAGAACTTTTATGACTTTCGGACACGGAGCTTATTCAGATATTTACATTAAATAGTGCTTCCTGTTATTATTTCTTGCATTGAAATGTGCCTGACATTCTGGAAACCTGCCTGTGAGATTTCGGTGACGTGTGCGCACTCTGCGCCGGTCAGCCAAATTACCACTGCACAGAAATTAAACCAGTTTGGAGATGGCGAGTTTTCAGCGCAACTCCAGCGGAGACTTTTTCTACGGAATTGTCACTGCGTCTTGATGAATGTGACACCTCCCCCTACAACGCCTCGACACCCATCTCGGAACCTGCGCTGCGCCAGGAAATTAGAGCCCTCCATGTTGGTAGATTAGCTGTGGCATTCAACTGTTGTAATAAGACAACTGCTAAGGTTTTCTCTCGCATTTACCCCCACAAACAGATACAGTATGTGCAAACCAGGATTTACGAGCACAGCGTAAGTAAAGATGTCAATCCGCTGATATTTTATTTGTAACAAAATGAAACATAGCGACTGCTTGGAGCGCAAAAACAACTTTAAGGAATGAATGAATCGGGGAAAGGAGCGCATCTTGGGTAGAAAATCAAAATCACAGTACCAAGTGCTCTAAGACAATGGGCAAAGAATGTAACAGAAATATGAAAAAGAGTCTAAGGCACTCTGATTGTGGAAAAAAGTAAAAAGTCTTTATTGAATGACTGATGCATCGGTAAGATTAAAAAGTGCAGGTACGCGTTATGGCCATATGGCCTTCCTCAGGATGACTAACCCGTTTGTGAATCAAGGCACCATTCAAATGGATCAGGTAAGGAAATGACATCATGAGAAAAAGGTGAATTAGGATGATTGAGATATGATAAACAACAAAAAAAGGACACAACATCGCACATATTAAGGGAAAGGAAAAATAACAAATAAGAAAAACTCACATAAATGTGTGTACCACCCAGAAACACAAACATATATTATAAAAATGGAGAATAGTCTTCATGTAAACCTGAAAATTCCATGGCCTTGAGCTGGAAAGTCCAAAACGTCTGGCGTTGTAGTAGATGTTTGAGGTGATCACTCCCCCTCCGAGATGTAGGGACCACCTCAGTAACCATAGCTTTCAAAGAATTTGGGTCGTCATGGCCACCCAACCTATAATGTTTAGCCATGGGATATTTGTTGTTCGCTGTTCTGATAGCATAAACATGTTCGGATATCCTATCCCTCAGTCTCCGTTTAGTTCGGCCTACATAAAAGCACCCACATACACAGTCCAACCTGTACACGACAAAAGTGGTGTTGCAATTCGCAAATGAGTTAACAACTACGAATGGGGAACACGAGAATTCGTCAAGGTTTTAGATTTAACTATGTATTGACACTGATTGCAGTTCCCACATGGGTAGTTGCCCAAAGGTTTAAAAATCTACATGGGTTTGGTTTTGGGTGCCAAGTCACTGGGTACCAATTTATCTTTCAGGGAGGGAGCCCACCTAAATGAGAAGGGCTCCGTGAAAACAGCGCTTAAGGCGGAGTCACTCTCAATAATACTCCAGCTGCATTTTATAATGTCCCTAATGTGAGCTGCCTCTCGACTAAATTGTGCGACAAAATGAACTTGTTGGGAATTTTTAGCTTATGTGACAGTTTAAAAAGACTCTCTCTCCAATGATTTTGCATTTTTAAGAGACTGATTTAACAGACTAAGGCCTATATCCCCTTCGCTGAAAACGAGCATGCATCTGTAAAGCCTTCTTGTCAAAATCATCCTCTTCGTCACATATAAGACGAAGCCTTTGAAATTGTCCAAAAGGTTTGCTTTTGATCAGACCAGGGGGATGAAAACTGTCAGCTCTGAGAATAGTATTGTGGTCTGTGCTCTTTCAAAAAATATTGGAATGGAGTTCACTATTTTCAAATCCAGGAAATTTATATTAGTTCTGCTGTACTCTATGCTCAACCTTGGATTCTGATTAAGGGAATTGACATATGCATGAAAATGTAGAAGCTCTTCTTCAGAAGCTGAAAAAAAAACCATCAAGATGTCATCTATGCATCTCCCATACCATTTTATCATCCCATTAAAAGGGGTTGTCAGAACAGAGTACATACATTTCTTCTCAAATACAAATGGGCATAGTTTGGAGCAAAACATGCACCCATAGCAGTGCCTCTCTGTTGGTGATAAAGCTTGTCCTGGAAAGGAAACACATAATTTTTAATGTCCACTCAGTCAGTTTCACAAGAAAGTCAGGAGGGGGCGCAGCATCTCCTGGTCTGAGCTGGGGGTAGTGCTGTAGCGCATGTAAGCCCTCTTGGTGTGGAATATTAGTGTACAGCGATTCCACATCCATAGTTACCATATAACAAGATGCCACATCAGTGAGCTCAGACAGTTTATTAAGAGTGTGGGTAGTGCCTTGGAGAAATGAAAGGCAGTTGGAACACAAAAGGTTTCATACTGTATAATAGTCCACATACTTGAACGCTGGCTCTGAAATAGTATTATTACTAATAATGGGCCTTCCGTGAGGGTCAATAGAATCTTTATGCACTTTTGGCAACAGGTTAAAAAAACAGGTTAAAAACTGCCCATCTAGGGTGAGCTGCATGAAGAAAGTCACGTTCCTGCTTGGAAATCCACTTTCGTTCCAAGGTCTTATCTAAAAACGTTCCCAATTCATGTTTCATGGATTCTAACGGATTAGTAGACAAAGGTAGATACTAGTCAGTGTTCTTAAATCATCTATAGGCCTGTCTTTTCCCGATTGATTCATTCATTGCTGTAGGTCTCTGAGGGTGAGTCCTTGGAAGCTGCTCCGTCCGCACGCTTCGACGTTGGGAGTAATTTGGTTTGCAGTCCTATCATGGCCACAATGAATACATTTTTTTTCCCAATGAACAAGGCAAGAACATCATAGTTCAAGATTCTTTTCTGGTTGATGAGCCTTTGGAGTCTCCACCTGATTTATGCAGATCCTGTCAGGATCTTAAGAAACTTTTAGAAAAACAAAAGAAAATGGAATTACACGCAATTACTCTATCAAATTATTGGAGGAAAGAAATGATTCCCAGAGGCCTGCTGATGAAAAAGTTTCCTTCGTTTGGCCATGAGAATCCAGATTTCAAACATAAATGGGAAGCGTTTTCAAAAAAAGAGAAGGTCCAGTGTGATCAGAAGGTTAATCCAAATGACGTAACGAAGGTGCTCTTTGGTGCGGAACAAAGGGCATCAAAAAAGGAAAGTCCAAGGCACTCTTCTTTAAATATAAAAAAAGCCTTTATTTTAAATGGCTAACAATTTAGTGACTTTAAGTAAATGTAAACAATTTAGTGACTTTAAGACTAAGGGCTCTAATTTCCTGGCGCAGCGCAGGTGGCGTAGCGAAGCGCAGGCCGCGCAGTGGTAATTTCGTAGGGCGCAGCCCGCGTAGTGGTAATTTCGTGAGGCGCGCAGCCTTCGGTAGACCAAGGTGCGCCGAGATGGGTGTGGCGGCGTAGTAGGGGGAGGTGTCACATATTCATGAAGACGCAGTGACAATTTCGTAGAAAAAGTCTCCGCTGGAGTTGCGCAAAAAACTCGCCAACTCCAACCTGGTTTAATTTCCGTGCAGTGGTAATTTGGCTGACCGGCGCAGAGAGCGCACACGTCACCGAAATCTCACAGGCAGTTTAACAGAATGTCAGGCACGTTTCAATGCAAGAAATAATTACAGGAAGCACGATTTAATGTAGCCAAACTATCTGAATAAGGACATAAATTATTGTATCTATATCGATTGTCCTGATGTCAGATTAAAGGCGGTTGCCACGCGTAATGGAAGCTTGACCGGGCTTAATCAACGCAGCTGAATCTGTGATGCAAAATAACGACTTCACATCTTTCTCAGCCAACCGCAAACTGTATATATATATATATATATATATATATATACTATGCATATATTCTATGCTCATTAAAGCCGCTTCCACACTGGACGCGAAACGAATTTTTCGCCCGACTGATTACAGACAAAGTCGATGCAAAGACGCGATAGTTGGACAGGGTTTTAATATAGCTCCGTGTCCGAAAGTCATAAAAGTTCTAATTTTTCCGAGTATTCCAGGAATTATTAGACGTTGAAACTTGGCCATTTTTGTGTTCGACCTTCACAGAATGCAAATTGATAGCTATCGACTTTTCTTGGTCTTTTTAGCCTATTCTTCTGTTTTCTTCCGTTGAAGATAGCCAGCAGTCTTTATTCGGTCTTTCTTTTGAAAATTAGTCAGATGGACCGAACAGATTCACGCTTTATTTCCACAGCTGAGATAAGCAAATCTGAGATGCGTGAGCAAATCAATTCCATGACCATTGACAGTGTGAAGAAATTATCGCATGCACGATTAAGACTGTCCGACACGAAATGCAAAATACTGCATGTCCACCAGCCAGCAAAAAGTAAAAGTATTGAAATGAGAACAGATTTATAACGGGATATCCAACAAAGATGACCCGCTAAAAAATAAATCCCAGTGTTCATTGGATGTTCTGTTGTTAAAATGTTTCTTTTTATTCTTTATTTCGGTATCAATCTGTTCTAATCGTCCTCTTTTTTTAGCTGTCAGACATGGAGGCATTGTACATTGTCCCATGCCAGTGTTGACTCGCTTTACTGAGCAGAGCTTAAACTGAAACATTGATTGAAATTCTCGGTACTCATCTTAAAGAACTGAGCCCTCTTATCAAAACATTCGCGTTTAATATCGACAAGAGTCAGCAGATTTGAAGAAATTAAAAGCAATAATAGACTGTCGGACACGGAGATTTATTAAAACCCTGTCAGACTTTCGGGCACAAGACGCAATCTGTCGAGCGAAAAATTCGTTTCGCGTCCAGTGTGCAAGCGGCTTAATACAAGGCTACTATTATTGTCACTTCGGTTTTATCGTCTTCAGTGGGGAAAAGGAATACAGCCTGATTGCTATGATCTCGTACTGAGTTAAGATCGCATATTGAAAATAAATGTGTCACGTATCTTGCATTGTTGTCCATGCATGTTAATCCCAAAATTTAAAGCAGCAACAGTTTGTAATTCATGGGAACACGCTATCCATCGTTTCTCTTGCCAGTGAGCAAGATTTGACTCGGCTGTGTCGCCTTCTTTGCCAACTTGCGCTGGAAGGAGGGGCAGAGGCGGGACAGAGGAGTTCTTGCGCCAGGCTACGCCGGGCACGAAATTGCCACATACGCCTGGACACACCCCGTTGGCGCGGCGCACCCCCCATGCGCCGCGCCTGCGCCGCGCCTACGCCTGGTCTACGAAATTAGAGCCCTAAGTGTATGACATTAAGTCACTCATTAACTGCAACACCATGTTTGTTGTCTACCGATTGTTGTGTACCTGTGGTTGTTTTTATATAGGCCGCACTAAGCGTCGTTTGAAAGACAGAGTTTCTGAGCATAAGTATGCAATTAGAAAAGCAAACTTTGATTATCCAATGGCTAAGCATTTTTTTGAAGCACATGACAGCAACCCAGGCTTACTTATGGTTGAAGGCCTAGAAAGTATTCATAAAAACATTAGAGGCGGTTACAGACTCAAATTACTTCTGCAGAGAGAGACTTTTTATATTTATCAAATGAAAGCCACTACCTATCCAGGTTTAAATGAAGATATTGACTTCAGTCCTTTTTCGTAACCTTCTATCATTACAGATAGTGTTTTTTCTGCTTTGTTCTTCTGCATTTAATTGTTTAATTGGAGGAGCCATCTATTGGTCATGATTTGTCTTTTATTGCTCTCCTACCCATCCAGGTGAGTTCAATCACCTATTTAAGGAGAATCATTGTGTTGAGTGTTACACCCTGAGGAAGGCTGAGGCCGAAACGCGTGTGCTGTAACCCACTTTCTTTTAATATTTCTATATGAAGTAGCCATTTAAAATAAAGGCGCTTTTTATATTTAAAGAAGAGTGCCTTGGACTTTCCTTTTTTTATAAATGGGAAGCGATTTTAAATAAATGTATACAATTTGTATACAATTTCATTGGTAAAGATGCGTATTTTCTAGATAAACCAGGCACCTTTAGGAATCTCACAGTGTGTAATTGCCAGTCGATTGGAGAAGGTCATTTTGCTGTACTAAGCTGCAAACGACTTTCTTCATATCTAAAAGTAGGTTTTCTTCTATGAAAGTTATATATTCTGAAGGCACTTTTTTGAGAACTACATTTTGATCAAAATTATAACTTTGAAATGTAAAAATAAGCAGATTTCTAACCTTTTTCTTGAATCTCCTTGTTTATCATTGTTAGACCAGGGATACTCACTCTTTTCCAGAATGAGCCGCAGTGGGTGCAGGCTTTCATTCTAACCTTGCAGTTACACACCTGATACTACTTATCAGGGGTCTGTGGCAAAAGCTTTAAGGATTGATTAGTAGAATCAGGTGTGTGACAGGTTTGATAGAGTGAAAGCTGCACCCACTGTGGCTCATTCTGGAAAAGAGTAAGTTTCCCTGTGTTAGACAGTCAGACCAGAGCAGGCTGCAAGCAGCAAATGCCCTAGCGTAGAGGCTGCTTCCTGCTGCCACTTCTCATATCCTGTCACGTGTACCCCAAAAGGTGAATAACAGTGATTATGCTGTGGTATTTTATTCACTTATTTGAGCTGTCTCTTATGCAAATAACCTCTCCAATCTCACAGAATATAATACTTAAATTTTATTTAATTCTTTCAAAACACACACATATTCCACTAAATTTCATACTACGTATAATATTTACTGCTGCTTTGGGCACATGATCTTTGAACATTTCCTTTTAGACTGATATGCCTCTAGAACACTAATTTCACACACAGCTGTTTACAGTAAGTGCTTTAGATTTCTAGCAGAGTATTTCATTAGTGCAAAGGTGTAATAAAACATTATTCAAAGCCCTACACTTCACTATATCACACAGTTTTTAGAGGGAACTAACTGGAGGTTTTCCGTCCAGTTTATCGCCCCTGCCAGATGTTGTACGCACTCTTGTATCAGTTTCTCACGCATTTTGTAGCGACATGTATTAACAATCACCCCCCCCCGTCTTACCACATCAAGTTGGGTATTTTAGCTTATTCTCCATCTTATATTATGGTCTCTTTATGCCCATTCTATGTCTTTACTCGTGAGAAGATGTGTAATTCCTTTATTTTAAAAGGGTTTAAGGTGCATTTCCTGCACTTGTGTTACTGATGTGGACATTCGCACTTCACATATTTTATATTTTCTTGGTGTTCACATCAACTACTACGACAACCCTAAAAACGCACATCATTTTTCTATACCTTATGTGATTAAAGTTTCCATCATCGTAATAGACTGAACTCATTTGCATAAAAATGCACCTTCAAAATTTTTTGCGGTTAATTCCCTCTCTCCCAGGTCCATCAAGGGCTGCTCCACAAATGCAATCCTGCACCAGGCCTCAGCGCACCGCAATCCCGAGTTTCATACACGAACCCACAATCAGCTCCCTCAAAATGAACATCACACTCTAAAAGTGGCTGATGCTACAGCTTGACCTACTATGCAGCAGCCAAATCTACAGAAAACCACCAAAACACACCCCCTTGAGATGCCGGCCCAACAGGGCCCCAGTTCACCAGGCCAATACAGACTTTGATCAACCAAACCCTACAAAATGGAACAATTCAATGAGTCAAACCCCTGCACCGGATGGACAAGGAGCACCCAGCAAATCAGCACCCCAACTTTAAAGCTTTTATAAAATGTATAGTTTTCCACAATTTGCACAGATTACAATCCTGCAACTCTCCAACAAAGGTGGAAATTCAGGAAAAACGCAGTGATCCCTGAAAAGCATCACTCTAATCCAAGTCCCATGCAAAACATTTCCATTACTGTCCTATTCCTGGCTGACATCGATGCCAGACCCATGTGCTTTTTTTTTTTTTTTTAACGCCCTGAGACTTGTGGAGCACTCAATATGAGGAGGAGCAATGTCGACCGACAAGGTACAGTAATATTACACAAGTTTGGCACAAATATGACTTTGGTAGCATTTTTCGCCTGTTATTAGCAATGTTTGCATGTGTATAGTATATATAGTGTATATATATATAGAAAAGTATAAATAGAAAATGTTGGCTTGATGTCTGCAGATCACGTCCAATTTACATCACTGCATTTACAATTGGGAGGGTAATTTATTACTTGCAGGTAGACGTGTTTCTAAGGATCAAAACGTATATGGTTTGGGATACCTGTGTGTTAAACGATAAAAATTTTTAATCAGATTAATCACAGGGTTGCTGTGGATTAATTTAGATTAATCACAATGAAATATCATTCATTTTTAATCTATATTAACAGTATTTAATTTTGCATGAGCAAAGAGATTCAAGAAAGAAGGGAATGTATAGTGCCCTCCATAATTATTGGCACCCCTGGTTAAGATGTACACAGAGGCAATTTCTCTTATCCTCTCTTCAACATGGGAAAGACAAAGTAACACACCATTCAAGTAAGGCAGATGTGTGTCAATCTTCACAAGTCAGGCAATGGCTACAAGAAAATAGCCACTCCCCTGCACCTTCCCATATTTACTGTCAGAGGAATCATTAAGAAGTTTAAAACAACTGGAACAGTGGTAAACAACCTGGACGAGGACGCAAGGTTACTTTGCCACCACACACAGAGAGGAGGATGGTAAGAGAAATAATAAGTTCTCCAAAGCTCACTGTTGAAGAATTGCAATAAATGGTACCAAATTGGGGTCACAAGGTCTCCAAAACAACCATCGGGGGCTATCTACACGCAAACAAGCTGTTTTGGAGGCATGCACGGAAAAAACCTTTTCTCACTCACAATCATAAACACAAACGTCTGAGGTTTGCTAAGCGGTACTGAGACTTCAACTGGGACCATGTGCTTTGGTCAGATGAGACCAAGATAGAGCTTTTTGGCAACAAACACTCTAAGTGGGTCTTGGGGAACACAAAATATGAGTATGCAGAAAAGCACCTCATGTCCACTGTGAAGTATGGGGGAGGATCGGTGATGCTGTGGGCCTGTTTCTCTTCCAGAGGCCCTGGGAACCTTGTTAGGGTGCATGGCATCATGAACGCTTTGAAATACCAGGACATTTTAAATCAGAATCTGGTGGCCTCTGCCCGAAGGCTGAAGATGGGTCGTCACTGGGTCTTTCAGCAAGATAATGACCCTAAACATGTGGCAAAATCTACACAGAAATGGTTCACCAGACACAGAATCAAGCTCCTCCCATGGCCATCTCAGTCCCCAGACCTCAACCCCATTGAAAACCTGTGGAGTGAGCTGAAGAGGAGAGTGCAGAGGAGAGGACCCAGGTCGCTGGATGATTTAGAGAGATTGTGCAAAGAGGAATGGTCGAAGATCCCTCTTTCTGTATTCTCCCATCTTGTGCAACATTATAGGAGAAGATTAGGTGCTGTTTAGTTGGCAAAAGGGGGTTGTACAAAGTATTAACATCAGGGGTGCTAATAATTGTGGCACACATGATTTGATGTAAAAGAATTATTTCTTACTGTGGGATTTTTCTCCCACTGAATAAATGCACTTGAATCAAAGGTTGGAGCTTCCTCCTTTTTTCATTGTGGTCCTATATTATTTAAAAAAAAAAACTGAATTTGCTTGAAGCTAAACCACACATCTTAACCAGGGGTGCCAGTAATTATGGAGGGCGCTGCATATGCACTTAACCCCTTTGTGCAGAAGCCAAATCTGGCTATTTAGGTGTTATCTTATTTAAGGCTTTATAATTCAAGACTGCAGCTTCACAGACAGGGAATTTGATTAAATGATAAACAGTCAAGACATTTACCCTGCAATGAAAGCTAACAGTTCCCATTTTTGAGCTCACAACCTTCATACACCTTATAAAGGAACAAGTAAAACTCAATAACTCCATAATATTTGAATTCTGAAATAATCCTTATTTTAACAGGACAGTCCACTTTCAGGAAAAATCAAACAACATATTGAGGGCTGACAGCAATCAACAGTTTTGTCCAATGTGAAACATCTGGACATAACCGTTTATTGAAGTCAGCCCTCAATATGCCTCCCTAGATTCGATAGATAGTGCTCCAGCTTGGCTTGCTCGCGAATATTCAATAACTGATCTGGGGGTGCCATCTAGTGATTGAGTACTGTAACTGCATGCTGAAATGTGCAGTTCCATGTCCGCGAGCGTCTCTTCCATACTGAGTTGTTTGGTGCTGCCTTGGGTTCTGCTGGATCAACTGCCCATTTTCGCATGCGCAGCCGTAACACTTGGACAAACTTCCCGAAATGCGACGTTTCAGGGAGTCATTTTTTGAGTCATTCTGCACTGCAGATGGATTAATATCGTCAACATTTTTAATCAGATTAATAATGATGATGGATTAATCCACGTTAACACGTTAATTTTGACAGCCCTAATTTATTTGTTCGTTGTTTGATTGTAAACCTGCGACCAATTTTGGATTCGATAACTCGTGTCATCCACTCGTCTTTATAAAAAGCTGGAATCAAAAATTTATTAGTTATGATTGTGTTTACATACAAGTCTTCAACAGCGTTGGATTAAAACTATTTCTCTACAACAAAGTATGCACAAGCACCGCTCTGAAGAGTAACGTTAGCAGACGTAGTAGCTATTGTAACCCCAAAATGGGACAATATCAATATAATGACGGAACAACGCCAGCTTACAAAACTGATATGGCCTGTCTTTGCTTTCAAACAATAATTGCTAGTAAGTCAACAACTTTTCTTACCGTGAAGCATAAAGTTCACAATAAAAAACTCTCCGAAAAGGGGCTAACTCTGCCGGTGAAATGCTTTTTTTTTTTTTTTTCCCCCACCCGCCACCACCCCCCCTCTTCGGAGGACAACTTTATTTTTAATGTGGATTTACAACAGCAAACAAAGAAACAAATTACTGTTAGCCATCAGTGACTGAGGGGTGATAGAGGCTGGACTATCGTGTGTGCATGTGTGTGTGTGCATTTGTGCGCGCGTGTGTGTGTGTGTGTGTGTGTGTATGTGAGTGTATGTGTATATGTGTGTGTGTGTGTGTGTGTGTGTGTGTGTGTTGGGGGGGCTGCAGTTAAAAACTGCTGGTGAGAGGAGAAAAAAGAAAAGGAACAGGACATTAAACACTTACACACTGAGGGACACGTAACAGACGAGACACACAAAGCCACAAACAGGCCACCAGCTGTGGTTAGCGTGCCGCTCCACACAAACGAGCAGAGGCGCCACTCCCAACGGAACAGCGTGGCAGCAACAGCCCCGCCCATGCCGGTGAAATGCTAATGCTACCTCGGCTAACCTTCTTTACATTATTTGAATGGGCTTACAATCAGTTACGTTTTGATAACCCAAATAGTGACTGTGACAACACGCGATAACACAGCCAACAAAAACAATGTGTGATAAATACAATGCATGAACACAAGCATAAAACTCACCTCTCAATCAGCAACACTGCCAGCTCAGCGTCCGACTTGCAGCCCTCTTTTGCCATGAGCTCTCTCCACTGTGAAAAAGCCGATCCAATATTAACTCTGGTTTTGTGCTGTGCACGGTCACACTCCCTTTTTTATCCTGGCTTCCATCGACACCGTCCTTTTTAGCTTCTTTGCCTCAGTCATCTTTCGAGACACGATGGCGGGAAAGCCTAGCGGCCCTCTCCTTATGCTCCTTATCCAAAAGCTTGTGTGTACCGCAGAGCAGAACATAAGTCTCGGTGTGGGACCCGCGGTTGAAAGTTACATAGTCCCAGATGCAGGCCAGCAGGTCTCTCTGTGGTAATGGGAGAGATGCCATCCTCACTGTAATAATCCAGCCCACTAATAGATAGACTTTGAAACTGTTATTTTAAGGTGAAATTCCTACCTAGTGGGGCTTTAAGGTGAATGGTGTGTTTGATCCAGGCGGCTAAGTCCGAACAGATGGCCCAAGTTGGAATTTAGACTTCCCCCTCGGAGGAAATAAGAAAACAATCATTATTCAAAGGGGATAATAAAAGTTCTTGGGGGGGGGGGGGCCCAAGCAACTCCTGCAAAGGGGGAGACGTGATTCTAAATACACCTCGACAGATAACTCTGGTTCAGGACAAATTATTGCTGGGGATCAGAAACTATGTTTTCTGAAAACACATTGGGTTCGACATGCATCCCATTGAACTCCTTGAATTGCACTGATGAAATACATACCAAACATGAGAGTATACGGTACTATCACGTAGTTGTTGTGAAATAAAATAATTATACAGCAATACATATGTCTACATATATATAATACATATACAGCAATTTAACCATTGTACCAAATATACATTAATGAGAGGGTTAAGTGTGTACTGTTGTACAGTGAAATATTGTCCGTTGATTAATATGACATGGATAAATGTCTGAACCAGGAGGCAGGCTACTATGACAGTGTGCCTCACGTAGGTTATCAAAAACCTCTGCTCAAGGTAGAACAGGGCTTATACCCCCTGTGGGGAAATTACTCTGCAGTCTCCAGGCAGGGCGTTTACAACCTTTTGGGGCTCAGAGCAAACAGATGTCCTGTAATCAAAGCAGTGGTCAATCTCAAAAGCTTCTGGGATTCAGATCAAAAACAGTTGTAATTAGAGTCTGGAGTCGTGAAGACCACTGCGGCAAGCCCATATGCTTTATTGGGGGACCTAGAATTTGGGACCACTGGTTTAACAGGCCCAGGTTACCTTTTGGTTTTTTCTTCAGAATTCCCCCTTGACCTTATTTTCAAGGTTACCGCTTTGGCCACTTTTCAAACTCTGGTTAATACATTTAAGTATGTGGTATTTACTGAAGTGGCATTTAATGAAGCGGCGGGGGTGCTGCTTGTTCTCCCTGATTAGGTAAGACGACAATCATGCATCTGGACACGTTAATTGCTTAATTTAAATCAACGTTATTCAAAATTACTCTCGGTATTGAGTGGGAAAAAAAGTGACACTTGGCAGTGAAATAGGCTATAAAAAGCATGCGGCTCTATTTGACGTTGATTTAAATTATGCAAACGCGTCCAGATGAATGGTTGTCGTCTTACCTAATGCTAATGACTGTTTGCTTTGTGAATGTCCCGTGTCGTTAGAATTCTGGCGCATTGGGTGGCAGTATGCATTGCAATGCCGCCTATGAATTAATAAGACGCAGAAGAAGAAGTCGTGGTTTGCCTATAAATTGAGAAGACGCGGAAGAAAAAGTCGTGGTGGAAGAGGCGTGGCTCGAACGACGAAGGTAAGACCTGCCGGTACAAAGTGGTCAAATAAGCCCAAAAGTGGTCTGAACAAAAAAAGTGGTCTTGGATATATCCAATGCGTAATTTTGCGCACTTCAAACTTCAGAAACTCTTTCTGATTGTTTCGTAGCGGGTGCTTCAGTGTAAAACAAATCTGCATGACATTTGCAGTTCGTTTGTTGTAATGGTTTTTCCAGATGTTCATGTAAAATAAAGTATTTACACATGAAGGAGGAGACGTGTCTCCATATACTGCACGCACTCATGCGTTCACTTCTGGAACCAGGATATCTGTGTCGTCGCATTGAAAATCTTTTCTCGTTTCCTCCTGTTAAACCTGCCGTCATGCTGCCACTGCTTGCGCCGCTGGCGCACCTTTTTGTTAAAATGTATATCTATATATGTAGATCTTAAGTAAAAATTTACTGAATGCTGGCTATTTTCATCAATACTTGTACAAAACCAGTGAAGTTGGCACGTTATGTAAATCGTAGATAAAAACAGAATACAATGATTTGCAAATCCTTTTCAACTTATATTCAATTGAATACACTGCAAAGACAAGATGTTTAATGTTCAAACTGAGAAACTTAATTTTTTTTGCAAATAATCATTAACTTAGAATTTAAAGAAAGGGAATTGAGGAAACCAATTTTTGAAGCTGTTCAGGTGGAACTCTTTCCCATTCTTGCTAGTTGTACAGCTTAAGTTGTTCAACAGTCCGTGGTGTCCGTTGTCATATTTTACGCTTCATAATGCGCCACACATTTTCAATGGGAGACAGGTCTGGACTACAGGCAGGCCAGTCTAGTACCCGCACTCTTTTACTACGGAGCCATGCAGTTGTAACACGTACAGAATCTGGCTTGGCATTGTCTTGCTAAAATAAGCAGGGGCGTCCATGAAAAAGACGTTGCTTGGATGGCAACATATGTTGCTCCAAAACCTGTATGTACCTTTCAGCATTAATGGTGCCTTCACATATGTGTAAGTTGCCCATGCCTTGGGCACTAACACACCCCCATACCATCACAGATGCTGGCTTTTGAACTTTGCACCTATAACAGTCCGGATGGTTCTTTTCCTCTTTGGTTCGGAGGACACGACGTCAACAGTTTGAAATGTGAACTCATCAGACCACAGAACACTTTTCCACTTTGCATCAGTCCATCTTAGATGAGCTTGGGCCCAGCGAAGCCGGCAGCGTTTCTGGGTGCTGATGATAAATGGCTTAGCTTTGAATTGTTCAGTTTTAACTTGCACTTGCAGATGTAGCGACGAACTGAAGTTACTGACAGTGGTTTTCTGAAGTGTTCCTGAGCCCATGTGGTGATGTCCCTTACACACTGATGTCGGTTTTGATGCAGTACCGCCTGAGGGATCGAAGGTCACGGGCTTTCAATGTGGGTTTTCGGCCTTGTCGCTTACGTGCAGCGATTTCTCCAGATTCTCTGAACCTTTTGACGATATTACGGACTGTAGATGATGAAATCCCTAAATTTCTTGCAATAGCTCAGCTCGTTGAGGAATGTTGTTTTTAAACTGTTCGACAATCAGCACACGCATTTGTTCACTAAGTTGTGACCCTCGCCCCATCATTGTTTGTGAATGACTGAGCATTTCAGGGAAGCTGCTTTTACACCCAATCATGGCACCCACCTGTTCCCAATTAGCCTGTTCACCTGTGGGATGTTCCAAATAAGTGTTTGATGAGCATTCCTCAACTCTCTCAGTCTTTTTTGCCACTTGTGCCAGCTTTTTCGAAACATGTTGCTGGCATCAAATTCCAAATGTGCTAATATTTTTAAAAAATTACAAAGTTTACCTGTTCGAACATTAAGTAACTTGTCTTTGCAGTGTTTTCAATTGAATATAGGTTGAAAAGGATTTGCAAATCATTGTATTCTGTTTTTATTTACGATTTACACAACATGCCAACTTCACTGGTTTTGGGTTTTGTACATAATTAATCTATTGCTCTATTCTGTAAATATTTCTATTCAAGTACATTTGTATAGCATTTATATATGTATTTATATAGTAGGGGTGCAACGATTCATCGACATTGTCGACAAAATTCGATAACAAAGTTTGTTGTTGACTAATTTATTCATCGATAATTTGTCGTTACGTAATTGCAAATGTATTTCAGGCATTGGAAGTTGGAACTGGACTAAACATGGTTTCACAGGACCTGGAGATAAAGGAAGCTGCAGAGTGAGCCATCTGACTTAATTCACAACTCTTAGTCACGCCTGCGCGAATGCGACCGGTGGGAGGAGAAAGGAAAGCGACAGGATAATGCGGACTTGGAGCTGCAAATTTATGCAAGCAGTTACAATATTCTATCACTAGATAGCACTCCTGGATCATGTATTGAATATTCACAAGCACGCCGAATACTTAATACCGTACTTTTCATTCACTTGAAAATTGATTAAAGAGCACAAGGAGAGAACAAAGAGTGGTTGCTTTTCTTCAGTCCATGCATACTATGAAAAAAACTTTGTACTTGTACTTGCACTTTTTGATACTTAAGTACCAAAACCATTTTGTGAAAAATATACTTAAGTAAATTTAATGTGAGCTACTTTTACTCAAGTAATTTTCTTATGGGTGACTTCAACTTTTACCTAAGTAACTTTCAGTCATGGTACTTCTACTAAGTAAGTTTTTTTTTCCAGTGCTATATACCTGGTTTAATATCAGAGACTCTAGACCAAAGAATATTGTTTGCAAAATTCAGGTTTTTTTAATTGGAGGATTTTTTTTTTTTTTTTTTGCTGCTGCTGCTGCCTGTCCTTGGTGATCAGAGAAAGAATCTGTTTAATTATTTATATTCGCACTTTACCTGACAACAGTTCAAAAACTTCTCACTTGAATTTTTGTTTATCTTTTGTTCACAAGTAGCCTAATGAGCAGCAAAGTTTATTAGAACATTTTTGGAAGACGTATTAATCTTTATTGTTTTCGTTAGTTAGCATGTAGCTAAATTGACCTCTAGCTAAATTGAAAAGTTAATTGCTAAATAACCATTGCACTGTATGAGTCAATCTGACTAGTCGATTAATCGTTTCAATAATCGTCAACGAATCGACAATCAAAATAATCGTTAGTGGCAGCACTAGTATATAGTGTTTACAATTGCAGCTTTGCATATTTGTGTGTGTATATAGTGTTACATTATAGTTTTGCAGTTCCATTCAAAATGTGGGTTTTGACATTGTCTCCGCCCCCCCCCCCCCCCCCCCGGGCCACACCACCACAAATAGATCCTTGATCTGTGGGAAACACTGCTCCCCTCAAGCTTTTGTGTAATAAACCATGTTTTTAAGGTATTGAGAATAATGGATTGGTTACATATATTACGAACTGATGTAAAATTCTTACAGGACAGAAGGCCCAAAAGGGAGCAAATAGTCTGTGATGACTCAAGAGCTAGCCAAGGAGAAGCGGGATCCTCCTTGACCCATTCTGATATAAACCTCAATTGAGATTTGAGCTGGTACCATTTGATATTAGGGACATCTAAACCTCCTTTTGAGCTGGGAAGCAGCAGCTTTGACATCTTAAGCTTGGGTTGTCTTTTGCACCAAATAAAATCACTAAGCCAACTGTTAAGTAACTTAAGCACTTGTTTGACAGTAAAGGAATCATCTGTAAGGGGTATAATAATCTGGGTAACCCAGTCATTTTGATGGCAGAGACTCTGCCTAATAGTGATAAGCGAAGTGGATTCCATCTTTGTAAATCTTTTTTATAGTATCTAGGAGAGGAGTAAAGTTGGCCGTAAACATCTGATGAAACACAATCTGAATACCCAGATACACAAAACCTGACATGTACCATCGAAATGGGAATGAAATTCAGGAGTTAGTTTTAACTCGAAGGGTTCCAAGTGGCATTGCAAGGGATTTTGAGAAATTAATTTTGTAACTAGAAAAGGCACCAAATGAAAAAATAATTTCAATCAGACAAGGAATAGAAGTCATAGGTTCTGTGATATAGAACAAAATGTCATCTGCAAATAGCAAGATTTTGTGTTGGGTTTTATCGACAATAACCCCTCTTATCGTTGAATTATGCCTGATGGCCTCAGCTAAAGGCTCTACCGCAAGGGCAAAAAGGGCGGGGCTAAGAGGACAGCCTTGACGTGTTGAGCGGTGAAGTTCGAAATTGTCTGATCTATAGCCATTCGTAATGACTGCAGCTAAGCGTTTATTGTATAAGAGTTTGACCCATCTTATAATATTTTCACCCAGATCAAATTTATGCAGAACTTGGAATAGATACGGCCACTCAAAATGGTCGAAGGCCTTTTCTGGATCCAGTGAGATGACTACAATATCAGATTCCTGCATTTGACTGAGGTGGATAATGTTCAAAAGCCTCCTGACATTATGACTAGAGCTTCGGCCTTTAACAAAGCCAGTCTGGTCTTCCTTAATGATGGAAGGCAGGACCTTTTCTAATCGTAGTGCTAATATCTTGGATAATAGTTTGAGATCTTGGTTTAAAAGGGCAATAGGTCTGTAACCTGAGCAATCCTCAGGATTTTTGCCTTTCTTCAAGATCAAAGTGATGTTAGATTCCCTTAGTGAATGAGGAGGACGACCAGTTATAAAGGAATGTTCAAGCATCTCCACGAAGGGATCAAGCAGCATGCGATGGAATTCTATGTAAAATTCAGAACCCAGTCCATCTGGCCCCGGCGCTTTACCAGACTGAAGGCTTTTGAGTGCCAGAAGGGCCTCCTCTTTGGTAATTGGAGCATTTAATTCATGTCTCTGAGAATCAGAGATGGAGGGAAGTGCTACTCCTGACAAAAAGGATTCCATCTTCTCAGAGGCTCCTAATGGCTAGTCTGCTTCATACAACTGAGTGTAAAATTGTCTGAAAGTGTTATTAATATTTTTGTAGTCAAAGTAATGATTGCCATTCAGATCTAGAATTGAGACAATCATTTGGGGGTCTGTCTTGATTTTGGTTAGGCGGGATAGATATTTACTGGGCTTATTACCATGTTCACATCCTTTGTTTTGAAAAGAGAATTGCACTTTTGGCCTGTTGAGTCAACAGAGAGTCTGAAGCAGCCTGAGCTGCACACTTCCTATGTATCAGTGAAAAGTCACCTTTTAATTGCAGATATTGGTGGTGGAAAAATATTGAAGTTCCCCTGGAAAAAAAAATGCTTTAAATTTAAAGACTCAAACCCACAAAACTGAACAAGCCAGTTTCATTCCTCTTAATATAAATACTGTAAGCAATAGGGGTGTGTTTAACGGAGGTACCAGCAGTACTTTGCAAGATAAGTCTCAAAAGCATGATTGGGGTGCTAACCAATAGGGGATAAATCGCTGCAGTCTAAATGTCTTGTGCTTCATTCTCAGAAACTTAATTTGGCAAGGGAGCTGCATCAACAATTTTGGAAATGCAAAAAACACTTTTGTTGTTTTGTTGATAATAACCAGTAAATCATAGCTCAAAAAATTAATAAAGTATTGAGTCAACTCAATAAAAACAACACCATTAATGAAACAAAGTTGGCCTTGTTTCTGATGACAAACCCCAGAGCTTCCCTTTGTTCCCCAGAGCTGTAACTAACAGCTAAACTCATTCCAAAGTACAGCATCCTTTTGAATTCAGAGACTGAGGTCAGTAAATGAGAGGTGATGGACACCTCTTGGTTTCCTCTTGGTTGACCTTGAACATGTTGCAGAGGCATTACTCAAGTACTAAACGTTTAATTTCAATTCTTTATGGATCTTTTCGGTCACATTTCACATTGATTAATGCTAAATTCATTTTATCATTTTGTGGACTAAAATACTTTGAATGTGATACTTGCTCTCTGATTGTATGCATGAAGCACAGGAATAGCCTAAACAATCCATTTTTATTTGCGTATATGCTGTGCTCCCAGAAAATCTGTAGTCACTGTAGGTGTTTCCTGGGCAAAACTACAAAACCCAAAACCAGTGAAGTTGGCACGTTGTGTAAATCGTAAATAAAAACAGAATACAATGATATGCAAATTCTTTTCAACCTATATTCAATTGAATACACTGCAAAGAAAAGTTACTTAATGTTCAAACAGGTAAACGTTGTAATTTTTTGCAAATATTAGCTCATTTGGAATTTGATGCCTGCAACTTGTTTCAAAAAAGCTTACACAAGTAGCAAAAAAGACTGAGAGAGTTAAGGAATGCTCATCAAACACTTATTTGGAACATCCCACAGGTGAACGGGCTAATTGGGAACAGGTGGGTGCCATGATTGGGTATAAAAGTAGCTTCCCTGAAATGCTCAGTCATTCACAAACAAGGATGGGGCGAGGGTCACTACTTAGTGAACAAATGCGTGAGCTGATTGTCGAACAGTTTGAAAACAACATTCCTCAACGAGCTATTGCAAGAAATTCAGTGATTTCATCATCTACGGTCCGTAATATCGTCAAAAGGTTCAGAGAATCTGGAGAAATCACTGCACGTAAGCAACAAGGCCGAAAACCAACATTGAATGCCCGTGACCTTCGATCCCTCAGGCGGTACAGCATCAAAAACCGACATCAATGCGTGAAGGACATCACCACATGGGCTCAGGAACACTTGAAAAAACCACTGTCAGTAACCACAGTTTGTCGCTACATCTGCAAGTGCAAGTTAAAACTCTACAATGCAAAGCGAAAGCCATTTGTCAACAGCTCCCAGAAACGCCGCCGGCTTCGCTGGGCCCAAGCTCATCTAAGATGGACTGATGCAAAGTGGAAAAGTGTTCTGTGGTCTGACGAGTCCTCATTTCAAATTGTTTTTGGAAACTGTGGACGTCGTGTCCTCCGGACCAAGGAGGAAAAGAACCATCCGGACTGTTATAGGCGCAAAGTTCAAAAGCCAGCATCTGTGGTGGTATGGGGGTGTATTAGTGCCCAAGGCATAGGCAACTTGCACATATGTGAAGGCACCATTAATGCTGAAAGGAACATACAGGTTTTAGAGCAAAATTTATGTTGCCATCCAAGCAACGTCTTTTTCATGGACGCCCCTGCTTATTTCAGCAAGACAATGCCAAGCCACATTCTGCACGTGTTACAACAGCATGGCTCCGTAGTAGAAGAGTGCGAATACTAGACTGGCCTGCCTGTAGTCCAGACCTGTCTCCCATTGAAAATGTGTGGCGCATTATGAAGCGTAAAATATGACAACGGAGACCCCGGACCGTTGAACAACTCCAGCTGTACATCAAGCAAGAATGGGAAAGAGTTCCACCTGAAAAGCTTCAAAAATTGGTCTCCTCAGTTCCCAAACGTTTACTGAATGTCATTAAAAGGAAAGGCGATGTAACACAGTGGTAAAAAGGCCTCTGTGCCAACTTTTTTGCAATGTGTTGCTGCCTTTAAATTCTAAGTTAATGATTATTTGCAAAAAAATAATAAAGTTTCTCAATTTGAACATTAAACATTTTGTCTCTGCAGTGTATTCAATTAAATATAAGTTGAAAAGGATTTGCAAATCATTGTATTCTGTTTTTATCTACGATTTACATAACGTGCCAACTTCACTGGTTTTGGGTTTGGTAGATCCCATGCAGGTATAATTAAATTAAATAGATATACGAGAACAGACTCGGAAGTTTTGAGATAAATATCATTTACACATTGCATTAAAAATTTGTCTCTTTGATTTAAAAATGAGCATGTATGCTCAATCAAAAAAAGTTTCATTTTCATAATATATAATCATGGTGATAAACGCATGTGGTTGATTCAAATAATTTTTGCTTTTTATTCAATGCATATGGTTATAGCTGTGTTAATTATCATCTCTTTCCTCCTTAGTCAACTCATTTTCACGAATTTATGAAGAGAGTAAATGCAACATACCAGACAATCACAAGCATAAATCTCATGTGCTTACATTATGTCTCAGGGGAAGGGCTTCGGCAGCAGACGTTTTTCAGCCATGGCAGCTGCTTAGTCTTAAAAATATAGAGAAGGGGTGAAGTGGTGGAACTGAAGTACATAATGGAGAACATTATAGTTTCAATTGTGCAGAATTCTAGGAACTCAGGTTTATGTCTAAAGAGCATGATAACAACTACAGGCAGGTAATGAAACACTATGATGGCCAGATAGATTTGCACAGTTCTGAAGGCTTTCTTTTTCATGGGGTGCATCTTCTCTTTGCCCAAGACTGACTTCCTCAGACTCCACATGATAGAAATGTTGCAGAAAACCATGATGGCGAAGACAGCCAGGATCAGCCCAGTGAAGATGTCACCTGAGATGTCCAACCACAAAAACCTGCCGACTGCAGCGGTTATCATGAGCCCCCAAACAAGCATGGAAACAGCCACTCTGATCTTCTTATCCTTGGTGTTGGTGAACATAATGGGGTGGACCACGGCCACGTAGCGGTCCAGGCAAATGCAGGTGAGAAAGAGTGGGGAGGTGTTTTTGATCCCATTGATAAACACACTTATGATAGCAAAATATGTCATTCCAAGCATAAAGAAGCCATAGTTGCAAATGGGGATCATCAGGCAGAGCAATGTATCAGCAATGGCCAGGTTGAAGATAAAAAAATCCGAGGTGGAAGAGTCACTCTTCTCTCTGGCCACCAGCCACATCACCATGATATTGGCAGGGTAGCCCACTACAAGGTTGATGCTCATTTCAATAAATCCAAACACGAACTCAAAAAGTCCTATTGTGCATCCTATAAATACATTTGGGAGTTGGAGACTGGATCCTGAAGAAATGTGGTTGAAGGGTTGGCTAGAATTGATGACAGAGCTGTTCATTTTGGTTTTATTTTATCTCGCAGGTTTGAGGGTTGATGATCCTTAGAAAAGAGAGTGAACGTAAGTCACATGGTCAAGCCTAACTGAACTCACCACTTAAACTGTCTGCAAGGCTAAATTATGTCTTTAAGCTAATTCCAGCATTATTTTACAAGATTATTTTCTCAAAAGTATTCCTCATCATAACACATTTACTGCATAAAAGAGATGGAAACACTTTACTGGCCTATTTTGCACAAAGTTAAGCTCTCTCTTTTGAGAAATTACACTGCCCGTCCAAAAAAAAGTCATCGTTTGGAAATAAATGATCAAATTTTAGAATTGGATCATTATTGTGGTTATTAATATGTTTCAGCTGGCAGTAATCATTTTAACCCTGACTGATGAAGCGTGTCGCTTCTCATTTCTTAAAAAATCACAGCGGAAGACACATCTCCTGATGGTGGAAAAGATGTTACAGTATTTCAGGATGGGCAAGTTATTGGCCTGTATCTAGCAAAGAAAACCGTGAATGACAAAAACAAGTAGGAGGAATCATTTTCACAGACAAATTTGCCACCACAAAGCCCTGACCTGAAGTACACTCAAAGTTATTGGGATGTGCTCAAGAAAGACCACCGAGTGGTTCAACCATTTTGTCGAGATGACAAGATCTCGGCCAAAAATTTTGCCATTTCTGATCGAAAATAAATGTTCTGGCGTAGCATATGGTCATCAAAGCAATGACAAGATGAATTTGCACTGTAATCAAAGTTACAGGGGTTCCTACAGAAATATTTGAGTGTGCGACTTTTTTTTTGGACGGGCAGTTTATTTATCTCAAAGAAGACCTGCACAATTTAGTTGCACTGTTACACTGAAGGATAGTTTTTGTTTTCTGGGAAGACGACCTCCATCCAGGGAAAACTACTTCTCCTCTGATACACCAGCGTTACTCTCTGAAACTGCACTGGAGCTCCCTGAGATTGGAGACAGTGTTCCCAGAAGACAAGGTTTGCCCTTTCAGTCTATTTTTTACTGTCTGCAAAAGCCTTTCTCTCAAGCACAACATAAGAAATGACAGAGTGGTTTATCAAATTGAAAAAAAGAATAACTTACCTGAGAAACTGCAATAGCTCGATATAACACTCCTCAAGGTCAGACAGCCCAGAAGGCTCCTGTATCCTGATCACCTGTGTCTAGGAGGGTTATGTTTTTATTCAATATAATAAGTTCCAGTTCATGTAAGATGATAGATAGCAGTGCAGATGATTGTCAGTCACAAATCCATTGAGGAAACAGCAGCATTTGCAGTGACTGTACAATACCCTGTCACCACAGGATTATATTTAAGGATGGGTGGGTGTGCTAGAGGACTCACATATAGGGGGGTTGGGTTTGCAGAGTGAGTTTGTGATGTAACAAACAGATCTGCAGTAAAACAGAGGAGGGGCTAAAAGGAGGGGTAGATGAGTGCCCCCCAATCCCTGTTCTAACAATATATTATTTGTCACTGATGCAATCCAAGAAGTGCATCCCAGACCAACAAGTGATGTAATGCAGTCGGCCTACTGGAGCCCAGGTGAGACTGTAACCTGGTGTAAGGTCTTACACATGATACCACAAGGTTCATCAAAGCAGACTCAAACAATTATTTTCATCCTCACAAAGAAAAGAAATTGAACAATCAGATACAGTAAATCTATTTCTTACAGAGCCTCCAAAGGGTCATAGTGGGAATTGTTTAGGAGAGATACGTTTGTGTTCCCTCAAAAAAGTTTAGCATTCCCTGGAAAGGTCTCCATTATTTCGCAATAAGTATTTTATTCCCTTGCAAAAGTTATGCCCAGCCTTTTGTCAATATATGCATGATACACTTTATTGAATCCTGTGGGGTAATTTGTCCTCTGCATTTCACCCATCTTATAGTTCGGAGCAGTGGGCAGCCACAGTGGATCACCTGAGGACCAATTCCAGTTCTCAAGCAAGTATTGTACCTTGGTCAGGACAGTTTGAAGGCTGTGATTTTTTACACTTTGGGCTCTAAATTCGTACACAAGGCGCGGCCAATGGGGGATGCGCCGCGCCAACGGGGTGTGTCCAGGCGTATGTTGCCATTTTGTGCCCGGTGTAGCCTGGTGCAAGTACTCCTCTGTCCCGCCTCTGTCCCGCCTTCCTGCGCAAGTGGCAAAGAATGCGTGTTTGGGTATAACACAGCCGAGTCAAATCTTCACCGATCAAATGAGCTCCTCTTTTCACCTTTAATGTGTTGAAATATAGAAGCCTCTGTCCTATATCTGTATGATGCGTTAATGTTGCATTTTACTTTGCTGCTTCAGGCATGTTTTCTGCATGGCTTATATGAGTTAGCTGGCTAGCTAGGGCATTCACGAATTATTACCATTAGCAAACTTGAATAGGATTTCAAGTCAGTTCAAATCAAGTCAAGTTTATTTATAAAGCACATTTAAAACAACAGAAGTTGAACCAAAGTGCTGTACAGTGACAATTGGCAAAAAAAAATAAATAAAATGGGAAAACTAAAATAATTATAAAAATCAGTAAAACTATTAAACAAAAACATCAACATAAAAGAATAGCCACATAAAACAGACAGAAGCAGATAAGTTAATAAATAAATAAAAAGTCAAAAGACAAGCATAAAACTACAACAGGAAAATGGCACAATAAAAAACTTGACATGACAAAGACAGATGAACAAGCGGATTAAAAAGAAAGAGAATAGAAATACGTTTTCAGACGTGATTCAAAAATGGCAAGAGAAGGCGAAGACCTGATTTCTAGAGGTAGTTTATTTCACAGTTGAGGAGCCGCGACTGAAAAGGCACGGTCACCTTTGGTTTTCAGGCGTGACCGAGGAACGGACAACAGCAGTTTATTGGATGATCTTAGGAACCGTGCAGTTGAGTAGGGCGAGACAAGATCTGATATATGCCCTGGAGCCAAACCATGGAGAGCTTTAAAAACAAATAATAAAACTTTGAAATCAACTCAAAATTGAACTGGTAGCCCATGCAGGGCTGCCAAGACAGGGGAGATGTGGTCCCTCTTTCTTGATCCAGTTAAAACTGCAGCGTTCAGAACTAACTGAAGTTGAGAGAGGCAGGACTGTGAGATACCCAAGTATAGAGAATTACAATAATCCAACCGACATGTAATAAAAGCATGAATAACAGTCTCCAGGTCTGCTTGGGAGAGCAGAGGTTTTAATTTATAAATACGTTGGGGCTGAAAAAAGCTGCTCTTAACCACTGCACTAATTTGGCTCTCAAAATTGAGTGAAGAATCAAAGAAGACACCAAGATTTTTTATTACAGAGTGTCTGTTGACAGAGAGGGGACCAAGTTTTCCTTTAGTGATCCTGTTTTCCCCTTTAGGGTAAGGTACAGCTGAGTATCATCAGCATAAGAATGGTTGGAAACCTTGTGATTCTGGAAAACAGAGCCCAGTGGGAGCATATAAAGGGAAAACAGGAGGGGGCCTAAAATGGACCTTTGAGGAACACCACAGGTGATTGCAGCTGAGGACAAGGACAGATTTCCTATTTGTACAGAAAATGGCCGGTCCTTTAAATATGATCCAAACCAAACATGGGCATTGCCCTGAATACCAACACTAAATTTAAGGCAGTCCAACAAAATGCCATGGTCAATGCCATGATCGATCTAAGGCCGCAGAGAGGTCCAGTAATACTAGCACAACACAGGACCCTGAGTTGAGAGATAGTAACAGATCATTAGTCACTTTCAAAAGTGCTGACTCAGTACTGTGAAAAGACCTGAAACCAGACTGAAACTTGTCAGTGATTTCATGTTGATTAAGATATGAAGAAAGCTGGTGAAAAAAAGACAACCTTCTCCAAAATTTTGGACAGGAATGGCAACTAAGAAACAGGTCTAAAATTATTAAGAACTGAAGTGTCGAGTTTAGGTATTTCCAAGAGCGGCTGGTCCACAGCTTGTTTGAAACTGAGTGGCACTGAACCATGCTGCAGACTAGTGTTTATTATAGCCATAATGCTTGGCCCAATGATAGGCAGTAGCTCTTTGAGAAGATGAGAAGGCAAGATATCCAGAGTGCAGTTCGTGGGATGCATATTTGAAATGATGTCACTGAGCTGAGAGAGAGAGATGGGCTGGAACTGGCTGAAAGAGCAGGATGGGGCAGTTAATGCAGATGGGTCATCACCAGAGGGAGAGATCTGAGAAGGTATTTGATGGATCTTGTCTGTGAAAAACTTTAAAAAGACATTGCAAGTGTTGGTAGTTGGTAGTCGCAAAAATAGGTGAAGAGGGATTGGTGAGTTTATTTAGTGTACTAAACAGCACCTTTGGCCTTCGTGAGTTCCTAAAAATAAAATCAGAGAAATAGCTAATTTTAGCAGATTTAACAGCATACTGATGTCAGATCATTAAAACTTATGAAGTTGGAATGAAATACGACGGTGGCTCATTGGGAAGAGAAACAATGGATAGCGTGTTCCTATTATTACAGCCTGTTGCTGCTTAAAATTTTGGGATTAACATGCATGGACAACAATGCAAGATACTTTACACATTTATTTTCAATATGTGATCTTAACTCAGAACGACATCATAGCAATCAGGCTGTATTCCTTTCCCCCACTAAAAACGACCCAAGTAACAATATTAGTAGAGTATTGAGCTGCTTGCACACTGGACGCGAAACGAATTTTTCGTACAACAGATTGCGTTGAATGCAGTGTCTCGTGTCCGAAAGTCTGACAGGGTTTTAATATATCTCCGTGTCCGACAGTCGATTATTGTTTTTAATTTCTTCAAATCTACGGACTCTTTTAGATATTAAACGTGAATGTTTTGATAAGAGGGCTCAGTTCTTCAAGAGGAGTACCGAGAATGTCAATCAATGTTTCTGTTTAAGCTCAGCTCAATAAAGCGAGTGGACATTGACACGGGACAATGTAGGCAATGCCACCGTGTCTGACAAAAAAAGGAGGACGATTAGAACGGATTGATAACGAAATAAAGAATAAAAAGAAACATTTTAACAACAGAACATCCAATGAACACTGCGATTAATTTATTTGCGGGTCATCTTTTTTGGATGTTCCGTTTGTTGGTGATATATTTTCTTCTTTATTTCGTTATAAATGTCTTCTCATATCAATACTTTTACTTTTTGCTGGCTGCTGGACATGGAGTATTTTGCATTTCGCGTCAGACAGTCTTGATCGTGCATGCGATAATTTATTATCTGTCAATGGTCATGGAATTGATTTGCCCTCTGACTACAAATACTATTTTATCTCTGGTGTGGAAAAAAACCGTGAATCTGTTCGATCCATCTGACTAATTTTCAAAAGAAAGATCGAATAAAGGCTGTTGTCTATCTTCAACGGAAGAACACAGACGAATAGGCTAAAAAGACCAAGAAAAGTCGATAGCTATTATTTTGCATTTTGTGAAGGTCAAACACAAACATGGCCAAGTTTTCACGTCTAATAATTCCTGGAATACTCTGAAAAATGAGAACTTCTATGACTTTTGGACACAGAGCTATATTAAAACCCTGTCCGACTATCGCGGCTTTGCATTGACTTTGTTTGTAATCAGTCGTGCAAAAATTTGTTTATTGTCCAGTGCACAAGCGGCTTTACTGAGCAGAGAACGCAAGCGTCCAGCTTGTGGTTGGTTGAGAAAGATGTGAAGTCACAGATTCAGCTGCGTTGATTAAGCCAGGTCAAGTTTCCATTACGCGTGTCAACTGCCTTTAATCTGACATCAGGACAACCGATGTAGATACTATAATTTATGTCCTTATTCAGATAATTACATTAAATAGTGCTTCCTGTAATTATTTATTGCATTGAAATGTGCCTGACCTTTTGGAAACCTGCCTGTGAGATTTCGGTGACGTGTGCGCACTGTGCGCCGGTCAACCTAATTACCAATGCACAAAAATTAAACCAAGTTGGAGCTGGCAGCGGAGACTTTTTCTACGAAATTGTCACTGCGTCTTGATGAATTTGTGACACCTACCTGTGTGAAGTTGGCACCCCATATGTTGAAAATATGAATCAAAGGATTTTGATTCGTTTGTGCTTTGTTTGTGCACGTTTGTGCAGAAACCGTCTTTATGATATTCAACATTTAACCGGTTAGTGACCTGAGGTCACTCAGCACCCCATCAACATCCAAATGACTCAAAAATGGTTTGATTCGTTTGTGCTTCGCTTGTGCATGTTTGTGCAGGCAAAATTAACTTTTGTGCACAACTGTCTTTACGATATTCAACATTTAATAATCATTTGACCCCGGGTCACCCAGCACCCCATCAACATCCAAATGACTCAAAAATGGTTGGAATCGTTTGTGCATCGTTTGTGCAGGCAAAATTAACGTTTGTGCACAAACCGTCTTTACGATATTCAACACTTAATTATTTGACCCTGGGTCACCCAGCACCCCATCAACATCCAAATGACTCAAATATGGTTGGAATCATTTGTGCTTCGTTTGTGCACGTTAGTGCGGGCTGCGGTCCTCTTTCTATTGTTGGGGCAGAGGTAACTCCCTGAGTTTGATAGCTGAAATAAATTAGTAACTTACATTTATACCCACAACTGCGCGGCATGGTAATGCTATTTAGCGTGATGTTGGGGTGAAACTAGACTGGCTGTATGTCTCTCTCTCCAGATACAATGTAATGTTAGCGTGACCACAATCCATCATCAAAATTATTTCATAATCATGCATGCTCGGATAATTTTGTCATTTCTAGGACGATGACACGCAAACCTTTAGCAGGGATCCTCCTGCTATACTCTGGTAATGTTGCCGCTTCTTTGGCGGCAAAAAACCCTTTCCCATGTTCACTCTAGTTTTACCTCTTGCTCAATCGGATTCTTTTTCGTTTCTTGGCCTCTTCAGAACGCGTCCGCTTCATTCAGGTTTGTTGCCTCCGCTGTGATCCCTGAAGCGCATCTGATGCTTAAGCTAAACTTCCTTGTTTATATGCTGTGCGCCGTGAAGTGGTACGTACACGCGTGTGCATTTAGTTTAGTGGTATGGGACAGACCACGGCCACTTCAGGTACTCATAATTAAAGAACTGATGACATTGTATGAATGGTAGAATAATCATTTGCAATATTTTTAGTCAACAGTAAAATAATCATAAGGCACAAATGTTGTCATGTACTGCTTTTAAACATTTAGGCAATTCCAGGTTTTTAATGTTAAGTATTCCTCAGTGGTATTTCTAAATGTGCAAAATTTTGTGGTATTTCTTTTTTTTTTCCGCAAGTGAATTTTATTGATACACTCCTCCTCAGGAGATATTTTTGAATTCAAGTTTAATCATTCCCAAATTATTAAACACAAATTTAATAATTCTCCAGCTGCCAAATTTGAGTATCAGCAAACAAAAATATTAATTTTGTGATTTTGATCACATTTTCATTCAAATTTTTTTTTCCTGGTTGGTGCACTGCATCACCACCATTTTGATTCAACTGCTGTGTCCAACACTAGTTGCCAGCAAGCAGCTTGCTGAATGCCCTGATATTTGGCTAGTTATCCACCAGTGCAGAAAACCACTGATAGAGACTTTGCTAGTCCCACATATATTAATATATCTCAAATCATTGATTCAGATATTTGACTGTACGGAGAGTGAACATGGAACTCATCTCTGTTGAACATTTCTTGAACCGGTTTAGCAAAGATGGGCCTTTTAACTATTTATACTATCTAAATATGCTGAACCTGAAAGAGAGTAGCATTGAAATTGAAACCTTAATTAATGGGGAATGAAATTCCAGCACTGGGTCTTCAAACCCGCTTCTCTCCACGTTGATGTTGAATTTCTTCAGGCAAGTCAGCCCTGACCTCCTTAGCAATGAGGAACTAAATAGGAAGATTGTCAACCTTAAGCAGCAAAATTCCAGTATCCTCCATGAGCTACTGTCAGAAAGCTATTCACTATCTTGAAGATTTTCATGCTGCAGAATCCAAGCTTGGCTCTTACAGAGAGGAATTCTTGAGACTAAAAAGTGAATGGCCTACGCCACCGCAGTCACACGTTGCCCAATCTTTGCTGTCACCAGTTTTAATCAAACCTACGAGCACTTCATTCCAGCAGGAAGAAATTCACAAGCAAATACCTGCAAATGGTTTGCATGCATACCAGAGTTTGGCTCAAAACTCAGTCAATATGAGGACATGCCCAAACCAACTAAACGGTGTCAGCTGGGCAGACCAATATGATAAGGTATTAAATTTCTCATGTAGTGTAATGTACTCCTTTACTGGATCTGCACCCATATTCCCAGTTTACAGTGGGGAGGACTATGGTTCTGCAAAGCGACACCATTCAACCTCCCTGGGTAAAGCAACTTACCGTTCAGTCCATGAACAGGGGAAAGGGGGGTCTAATTATGATTCAGTCCAGTCGGTATTCTTCTGCTTCCTCTGACCAAGACTTTGTCTCTTCTGACCAGGGACACTCTGACCAGGCAGGTGTACCTCTATCGCCCCCTCTAGGCCAAGAAGCTGACAGCATCTCAATGTCACTTCCAGTAAACACCTATTCTAAGCTGGAAGGAAAGCTGGAAGATTCTTTTAGGCACAGCGCAAGCAAACTCCTTTGCCATTGCCTCTCAATTAGACATTCGTTGAGAACCTCTCACTTCCTCTCCCAAATACATTTTATTTTTATTTTTACCTTTATTGAACCAGATGAGTCAGTTGAGAACAAATTCTCATTTACAATGAGGATCTGGGTAAGAGGCAACACCAGAAGCAGTCACTTAAAAAAAGGGAAGAAAAAACAGATGACAGACTGGCATATCCACAGGTACAATGGCATCATTACAATGAAGTTACTTATAACAAGTGCAACGATCTTTGACTGTTGAGTGAATCAGTTTTTTGAAAGAGTGGAGTGGAATGAATGAACTCAGTTTTAGGGTCTGCTGCGAAGATTCCAGTCGTTTGCGGCTGAGAACTGGAAAGAGGAGCGGCCAAAAGAGGTGCGGACTTTGGGGATAAGGAGATTGATGAGATTACTGGAACGTAAATTACGATTAGAGGTGTGAATATTGAATTTTGACTGTAGATATAAAGGGGGTTTTCCAATTAAAGTTATGTAGATATATGTGAACCTATGGATCTGTCTGCGTGATTGGAATGAGGGCCAATTAATCAGGCAGTAGAGGAGGCAGTGACGAGTGTTAAATGAGGAACCAGTTACAAAACGGATGTCAGAATGGTACAGAACATCGAGTTTGTGAAGGAGGGTTTGTGGGGCAGATCTGTAAAGTATGTCACCGTAATCAAATATTGGGAGAACTGACATTTTGACCAGGAGTTGATTTACTGAAAATGTGAAGGAGGATTTGTTGCGGTAAAGAAAACCTATAAAGGATTTGTCCTTGATGAATTGTGCGTTTATGTGTATTTCGAATGTAAACTTGCCTTCGAGGCAGATGCCTAAATATTTGGAGCTTTTCGCAAATTCAATCTCAATACCATCTTAAGAAGTGATTGTGAGAGGGTACTCAGTCTGCTGTAGGTGTCTGTTAAAGACCACGCACTTCGTTTTTTTTTGTGTGTTAAGGGTTAGGTGTAGATTGGCAAAAGCCCGTTGGATGCTGCTTAGACCCACCTGCAATGTGGATAATGCAACATGAAGGGAAGGGTTGGATTTATAAAGGATTGTGTCATCAGCATAAGTGTATGTGAGAGTTACTTATGGCATTAGCAATATTATTGATGTAAATCAGTCCCCGGGGAATTCCGCGATTCCGCGATCGCGGCGTTTTCCGCGGAATCCCCACTTCACCGCGGAAAACGCGGAATTCACTGATTTTGCCGCGGAATTTCAAATTCTACCGACACAAGCTGGTGAAAAAACCACGATTTTGTCAACTCACAAACCAAACGTGAACCTGACCGCCAGGCAGTGATGGCCTCGTTGGCAACAAATCGACGTTCTTTGCCTAGGTTGCGTGGCGTATTCTGAATGAAAGTTTAAAAATGAAGCGATTTCTTGAGAGATCCAAGCCAGCAGTTGGCAAGACTGCCCATACTACGGCCAGTCAGTTTTCCTTCTGTTATGAGGACGGCGGAAAGCTCTTTTGTCGGCCCTTTAATGTGGTATCTAATAGACCAGATCAGAAAATCGACAGTCGAGGACCATGCCAAATCAGCAAAACACAAAAGATGAATTCAAGAACAAGAACAGAGTAGGTCTACCAGCCAAAAGCAAAAAACCATCTCCACAACAATGCACAACCAGACAGAGTTAGCGTGTGAGCGGATCGAGATAACGAACTGCCTTCATGTCAGTCCTAATTTTTCTTAAAAAAAAAAAAAGAAAAAAAAATCAGCAATATTTAGGCCTAGACTAATAGCCTAAGTTTTATGAATTCGATCAGTTGCTATGGCACGCCTGTAATGACAGTCTTTTTTTTTTATTAATAATTTTATGTTTTAACACTAGAAGCGCCAGAATTTTATCACAACCATTTTATCACCATGAACGGTCGTTTGGACCGCTCGGTTCAAAGCATTCTAATCCGACTCTCTGAGCACCTATGTTACCATGATTCTCAAAAGAACGAAACAACACCAGCATTAGGTTTTTACTAGTTTAAGAATACATTTATGAATATTTAGGCAAAAGAATTGTATATTATTAACGTGAATTAAGCTGCTTTCACACTGGACGCGAAACGTATTTTTCGCAAGACAGATTACATTCAAATTCAATGCAAAGACGCAAATACCCGTTTCACGCGGATTCGCGTCTTTGCATTGACTTTTTAATGTGATCTGTCGCGCGAAAAATTCGTTCGCGTCCAGTGTGAAAGCAGCTTTATTGTAAACATTTAGCTACAACGATATTTTTGGGTAAAGAAATAATTAATCAATTCAGAACGACAAAACAACAATTAAAAACATCTATTTTGATTAATACACATTCGGATTCAACATTTATAGCCTAACAGCATAACCATATGGAATATCGTAGACTATTTATTATGAAATAATTAATCGGAGCAATGACACGGAATTAGAAAACAACAGGTAGGAGCTAAAATTCCCACAGATGGGTCTTAAGTATCTGCAGCAGGTGACGAGCGTCTTAATTTGTGAGCAGCTCCTGCGGACCTGGCACTTCCTCCGTTTTGCTGCCAGTGTCCCAGACAGTACTGACACGTAATTTATACATGTGGTGAAATGTAAATTCATATGACAGGTATTTTCATCATCCTTTTATGTTAATCTATTTATTTTCATCTTCTTTTCATTTTCTAGGTGATTTCACCCACTTTGTCTCGCTTTTTTGATATTAATAATAAAAGTCTTTACGTTTAAGGCAAGTTTTTGTTATGAATCATTCAAGAATTAAACATCAAGAGCATTAAATGTGCAACAAATTTTAGTGTTTTCCTACTTTGTTTCAAGAGATTCTATAATACTACAAGTAAAGGTAAACTTCTTTGATTTTTGAATGAATGAGGGTTATACTTAGTTGCAAAAGGCTACCGCAGAATTTTTGCAGAATTGACAATTTCTTGCAGAATAACCGCAGAATTTAGCTTTTTTGACCGCAGAATTTGGTGAGATTTTCCGCGGAATTTCATTTTTTTTACCGCAGAAATCCCTGGGGACTGGTAAATATTAAATATAGTTGGGCCTAATATGGATCCCTGTAGCATGCCTTTGAGTAGGGGTAGGGGATCTGACAAAAGATCCTCCGCCTTCACTGATTGTAGGCGACCAGAACAGTAGCTTTTAAACCACTCCAGACAATTCTCAGAGATTCCCATATCTCTCAGTCCGTCCAGCAGTAAGCAGTGGTCCACAGAGTCAAAGGCCTTTGCCAAGTCGACAAATTCAGTTACACAGTACTCTTTATAGTCAATAGTACATGTGATGTCATTATGTACTTTAACTGTGGCAGTGAAGCAACCATGTCCAGATCTAAAACCAGACTGTCAAGGGCTAATGAATTTGTGAGTCTCCAAATGTTGCGTAAGCTGCTTGTTGACAAGCTTCTCAAATACTTTAGAGAGGCAGGGCAGGATTGGAATGGGTCTGTAACAGTTTAAGTCAGTGTTGTCACCCCCTTTAAAAAGCTGGGTAATTGCAGCAGATTTCCAGTCCTGCAGGAATACACCAGTTCACAGAGAGAGGTTAAACAAACAAGTGATCAGTGCTACGATCACCAGAGCTGCTATCTTCAAAAAGAAAGGGTCCAATGTATCCAGTCCAGCATATTTATGCATGTCCAGTCTGAGCAACTCCTGCAGTGCCTCAGATTCCTGTATCGGCTGAAAGGAAGAGAGGATGTCCTGCAGCAGATAAATAGGTGACGGGCTCTTGGTTGACAGGGGAATTGATAAGAGGGGAGGGATTAACCTCACTGACACAGCCGGCTTCTGCAAAATTCCCGTTGAAAATGTCCCCCAATTTGGTTTTATCAGTGAAAACAATACCATCAGATTTAATAGCAGTAGGCAGATGGGAAGGCATCTCTTTGTTTTCCATTGTTTTTATAGTGCTCCAGAATTTTTGGCAGTCAGGACCATTAGTTGTCAGTTGTTCCCTAAAATGCCTTCACTTTGCCTGTTAAATAGACTGGGTACATATGTTTCTTAATGTCCTGTATGACTGCCAGTCTTTTGAGGACTTATTAGGGGACTTAACTCTATGCCCCAGAGTCTGTTTTTGGCGAATAAGCTCAAAAAGATCAGGACTGAACCAGGTACTAATTTTTAACCCTCAACTTTTTGAAGGGAGCATGTTTGTTTAAGGCAGCACTGAACAAAGTCTTGAAATAAGTCCAGAAATCTTCAACATCAGGAATATGATTGATTCTATGCCATCCTACATGTGCCAGGTCATGCAAAAAGGCCTTTTCATTGAAATTTTTCAGAAAACATTTGACGACAATCAAAGGAGGGTTTCTCAAGGTGATGCCCTCTCGAACACAGGCTATGTTACAGTGGTCACTGAGATTTTGGCAGAATACTCCTGATGTATACTTGTCCGGCCTGTTGGTAAGGATAACATCAATTAAAGTACCAGAGTCCAAGGCTTTGGTGTTATATCTGGTAGGGGCAGGCACAATCTGAGACAGATTTAATGCATCCAGTTGCAACTGCAGCACTGGTGGAGGCTTGAACAAATCCCAATTCAGGTCTCCTAGCAAGATGAACTCAGAGGAGACATAAAGGGCTATTAGTTCACTTCTAGCAGACAAAGCGCAGAGAGTGGCCTATAGCAACCAGCAACAATAATATAAAAGCTTTTGGATATACTAATTTTTAAAAAGAATCAGCTCAAACTGTTTTGGAACACATTTTGAGGTGATTACAGAGCACTGCAGATTTTCCTTGCAATAAATAGCAACACTCCCACCTTTGGAGAATTTTCTGTCCTGACGAAAAGTATTGTAGCTAGGGATAGAAACAGCAGCATTGGGGATAGACTTTTTAAGCCAGGATTCAGAAATAACACAAATGTTAGGATGTGTGTTATAAATATATGCAGACAGCTCAGTAATTTTCGGGAGCAGACTGCAAACATTTAAATGTTATATCCCAACGCCATGAATGTGATTGGCTGATTGATTCACCCGTGGCCCGGTTGTGTATTCTGTGCTCCCTGTCTTCTCCGCTTGTGCAGTAAAGCAGCAGCACGTAAACTGAGCCTCTCGCGTTTGCGATTCTTTGACAACATTAACCTAAACTGGCGTGGTGGCAGCGCTTACCGGACCTACGTCTCATCCTGAAGATGGAATAAATTCCGCGTTCGTCTTGGTGTTCTGTCGAGAGAGTCACACTGTGGATTACTTCCACTGCTAAGTCGCGAGTGGTTGGATTAGCATGGCTGCGTCACACAGAGCTCCGAAACAGTGGTGTTTAACCAAAATTGAGACAGTGAACTCTTTTGAGAACTGGCGGCAGAATCTTCTGTATACTCTTTCTTTGGACAACGAATTCGCTCCCTTCCTGGTCAATGGTGCGGAGTGGGGAAGAAAGGCTAAGACTTCTCCATTCAGGGGCTTCACTGATGACCCGGAATCTGTTCCTGCCGCGCAGCGCCGCACAAGGGAGCGAAAAGTAAGCATGTTGGAATTAATGCTCGGACAAATAGCTAATTACTGCCCCGTTATTTCTCGTCACTCTATAGTGAAAAATTCCACCTCCATTGACCAGATATGGCAAACAATTCGCCAGCATTATGGCTTTCAGTGTACAGGGGCTCATTTCATTGACTTTGCTGCTATCAGACTAGAGCCTAATGAAAGACCTGAGGATTTGTATCAGCGTTTGATGGCGTTTACGGAGGACAATTTGCTACGTAAAGACTCTGGCATTAGCCACATGGGGGTTGCTGTAACATAAGATGAGGAGATGTCTCCCTCTCTTGAAAACTTTGTAGTGCTCGCATGGCTCCGCCTTATACATGTTGACTTGCCCAAACTAGTGAAACAGCGATACGGCACCGAATTACGGTCCCTCCGTTAGCATCCATTAAGCCAGAAATCTCACAAGCCCTTGATTCACTGCTAGATGAGGTCCAGGCCTCTGAGGATGCCAGGGCCATGCGCGCTGCTGTTTCTGAGCTCCCAAAAAGTAGGGCCCTCCCTGTCCGGCCGAAGAAGTCATGTCCCCTCTGTAAAGAGGCCAGGAGGCCTGACAATCACTTTCTTAGTAAGTGCCCCTTCCTACCCGCACACGATAAATCATACATGGCAAAGACCCGCCAGGTGCTCGGTGACCTGGATGATGATGTGTCAGATGGTGCTGAGGATGATGCGGCGACGCCTCCCACAGTCGTGAAGCGTGTACTTATAAAACAGTCCCCTTACCTTGATGCCTTTCATGACCATCTGCCTGTGAAACTCACCATTGATAGCGGTGCAACAGGTAACATGGTTAGGGCCTCATGCGCAACCAGACTCGGGATCACCATCACAAGCAGCACCCAGTCTGCTCACCAGGCGGATGGCTCCTCCCCCTTGAAAGTCCTGGGAGAAACACGGACATACTTCCAGAGAGATAATCATATGCTATACTTTGAAGGACTTGTCGTAGAGAATCTTGAATCTGACATTCTGGCAGGGATTCCGTTTATGATGAAAAATGACGTCTCAGTCAGACCTGCCAGACACCAGGTGTGCTTAGGTGAGGATGTCTACAGCTATGGCGCTAACCCTGTGGCTGCTGACAGACACGCTGTGGGGCGTGCCCATGTCATACGTGCCCAGGCTAGGGCTACTGTGTGGCCTGGGGAGTTCATTGAGTTTGACCTGCCTTCCGACTTATGTGACTTGGACAGAGAACTGGCCATTGAGCCTCACGTTGACACCCCACACGGACTGGTTAGCGCACCGGCCATGGTTCGGTGTGTGTCTGGAAAGATCCAGACAACATCATGCCCGTAGAGGTCAGAGACAAATTCTGTACACTGCACAGGGAGTTTGATGAGGTGTTTGACCCGCACTTTAAAGGGTATAATGGTGCTGTGGGTCCTTTCCAGGCTAGGGTGAATATGGGCTCGGTCCATCCCCCACAGCGCAAAGGCAGGGTCCCACAGTACTCCAGGGGCCAGCTTCAGGAGCTCCAGGCTCAGTTCGATGCGTTGGAGGAGATGGGCATCTTCAGAAAGCCTGAGGATGTCGACATTAATGTGGAATATGTTAATCCGTCGTTTCTTGTCAAGAAACCTGGCGGCGGCTTTCGCCTCGTCACAGCATTTGCTGACGTTGGCCGCTACAGCAAACCGCAGCCCTCCTTGATGCCCGATGTCAACTCTACCCTTCGCTTGATAGCCCAGTGGAAGTATATTATCGCGACGGACCTCAAAAAAGCCTTTTATCAGATTCCACTATCCAGAGACTCATGGAAGTATTGTGGCGTCGTCACCCCTTTTAAAGGTGTACGCGTCTATGTACGGAGTGCTATGGGCATGCCAGGGTCTGAAACGGCGCTGGAGGAATTGACATGCAGGGTCCTTGGGGGGCTTCTCGAACAAGGTCAGGTTGCCAAAGTGGCCGGCGACTTGTACTGTGGAGCAGACACTCTGGAGGATCTGCTAGCAGTATGGAGGAAAGTCCTGTCTGCTCTGCGTCACTGTGGATTGCACCTGTCCGCCACTAAAACCACCATTGCACCAATTCAGACCACCATCCTGGGCTGAGTGTGGCGCCAGGGGACCATTCAGGCCAGTCCTCATCGTGTGTCAGCCCTTGCCTCGTGCCCTGCTCCAAAGACTGTGACGGGACTACGCTCATTCATTGGGGCATACAAGGTGCTGTCCCGTGTGCTGAAAAACTGTGCAACCACACTAGCTCCCCTGGATGAAGCTGAAGCGGGGCGCGATTCCAAAGATGCCATTCATTGGTCAGATGAGCTGCTGAGTGCTTTCAGCCAGGCTCAGAGCGCATTGTCCTCACATCATGCCATTACCCTACCTCGGCCTGATGATCAGCTGTGGATTGTCACAGACGGCGCAGTCCGAGAGCCCGGCTTAGGCGCAACGTTCTATGTCACTTGTGAGGATACAGTGAAAGTTGCAGGATACTTTAGTGCGAAGCTGCGTAAGATTCAGACTTCCTGGCTGCCTTGCGAGATTGAGGCATTGTCCATAGCAGCTGCTGTGAAGCACTTTGCACCTTATATAGTCCAGTCCTCTCAGAAAACATGTGTACTGACTGACAGCAAGCCCTGCGTTCAGGCCTTCGAAAAACTGTGCAGAGGAGAATTTTATGCGAGCCCACGAGTCACCACGTTCCTGTCCACGGCCAGCCGTTTCCAGGTGCTTATACGCCATGTAGCAGGAGCGGCCATCTAGCCATCCGACTTTGCAAGTCGCAACACACCTGAATGCGCCAGCCCTACATGCCAGGTATGCTCCTTCGTCAATACTGCTGCTGATACTGTTGTGCGCCAGGTTACCGCTGAGGACATCATGTGCGGGTCTCAGAAGCTGCCTTTTACTAGCGGATCAGCATGGCAGGCTATACAGTCTGAGTGCTCTGACCTCAGGAGGACTTGTGCCCATCTTCGCCAGGGCACACGGCCATCCAAAAGACTAACTAATATCCGTGATGTGAAGCGTTACCTGTATGTCACCACCTTGTCCAAAGACGGCCTGTTAGTTGTTCGCCGGCACACCCCTCTTGCTGCCTCAATGGACTGTATTGTGGTGCCTAGATCTGTCCGTGATGGTCTGCTCACTGCCCTTCATGTCACTCTCGACCACCCCACCTACACCCAGTTAAAGTCAGTGGTACAGCGCTACTTCTATGCGTTGGACATGGATTCTGCTGTTCAGCGCATTACAAATGGCTGCCATCAGTGTGCGGCATTGAAGAAGGCTCCTGTGTTTATGCGACACCAGACCACGAGTGATCCTCCCGCAGTTGTGGGCTCATTTGCGGCTGATATTTTCAGGCGTGAGCGCCAGTTTGTTCTTGTTGTCCGTGAATGTGTCACATCATTTACCATGTCCTCCCTCATCGAAGATGAGCGCCGCGAGACTCTCAGAGAGGCCCTGCTCCGCCTGTGTGTGGGACTGTGCCCTCTCGATGGTCCACCTGCGGTGATCAGAACTGACCCTGCACCAGGCTTCACCGCATTGGCTGGTGATGAGACCCTGGCTAAACACAGGTTGACCATTGAAGTGGGAAATGCCAAGAATGTGAATAAGAATCCTGTCGCTGAGAAGGCTGTGCAGGAGCTTCAGGGTGAGATTTTGCGCATTGAGCCTAACTGCCGAGCTGTCTCCCCCTTGTTGCTTTCTCTTGCCACTGCACGCTTGAATAGTCGTGTGAGGTCTCGTGGGCTGTCTGCCCGCGAGATGATGTTCCAGAGGGACCAGTTTTCACATGTACAGTTGCCTGTTGATGACCAGGTCCTCATTATGTCACAGCACTCACAGCGAGTCTCCAACCACCCACACAGTATGAGGTCCAAGACGCCCTCTAGTCGTGTGTCTGCGCCCATCTCTGTGTGCATTGGTGACCTTGTGTATCTCTATGGGGACAGTAACAAGTCTAAGGCTCGTGACAGATACCTGGTTGTCGGTGTTGACGGTGCATGGTGTAATATTGAGAAATTCACTGGCTCCCAACTACGCCGTACCTCCTACAGAGTCAAGTCGAGTGACTGCTACAAGGTGGAGGGTTCTTCTGGGGTCCATGAGGCTAGGGCTGAGTATGATGCATCGGATGAAGAGCCTGATAATGAACCTGATGACCCTCTGCTGCAGGGCCCTGATATACCCCCGGCCATCTCAGAACCTCCTCCTGTCCCCTACCTGCCTTATGCTGATGCGGATGACTCTGCGCCCCCTGTGGACCTGCATGACTCCACTCCTCTGCCAGAGAGTCCACTAAGACGCTCTGGCCGACAGAGGCGGCTACCGCAAAGACTGACTGATTATATGCTGTAGTGGGCATTTGTTCGCTTTAGTTTATGTTTAGTGTAAGGTTTTCTACACAGTTTGGGTTCTCTGTGTGCCTTATGCCTCTGTTTTGATGGGGTTTGTTTTGAAGAAAAGAGGGTAGCGCCATGAATGTGATTGGCTGATTGATTCACCCGTGGCCCGATTGTGTATTCTGTGCTCCCTGTCTTCTCCGCTTGTGCAGTAAAGCAGCAGCACGTAAACTGAGCCTCTCGCGTTTGTGATTCTTTGACAACATTAACCTAAACTGGCGCAAGGCTTTTGCGGTTGCAGAAACTATCAAAAAATGAATGAGTGTTCATTAATTATGTTATCGGTGTATAAGCAGTCAGATGGACCGGGATTGGGGTGGATATTCCCAGCCAATAGCAGAAGGGTAATAATGGACTTTCGCAAGAGTAGTTTGATGGCGTGGCTCTTTGCAGTAGTTTTGCAGGTCGGGGAGTAATGAAGGGACATGGAAAAATTATCCTTTAGGACCAGCGGAAAAAGGAGGTGGTAGAAGCCACATCGTGTCAACTAAGGAGTTATCAATTGAGCTTGTACACCGGGCAGGAAGAAGTGGTGTGGGAAAGGCTGCAACTGGGGCTTGGTAGATATTGAGAATGCCACAAAACTTATACACAACGAGCAGGCATAATACAGAAAGAGTCAGAGATAACTTGCAGTGCACCGGCTGCAAAACTCCAAAACTGTGACATATTGTAATCCAGTCTGTATTTGCAATCCATTGAGTCAGCTGGGTAATGACTTTGCAAGCAAACATGCGAGCAGAGGAAGCAGGCTAAAGCTAGCAAGCTGAGACAGGTGAAGGCTAGCTGAGTAAGATCAATAGTCAGAGGCAGGCTGAGGTTAGCAGGCTAATACAGGCTGTGAAGGCTAGCAGCAGAGGCTGACAATAAGAACACAGGCTTGTTTAAAAGTCAAATGAGAGCAAGGACTCCTTCTGAGTTAAGAAAGTCAGTTCGTCAGCAAACAGAAAGACAATTTTCATAGAGTTAGGCTTACTCAGTCTGATTCAGTATTAGTCACTGGAGTCAGCAGCCCAGGAACAGAGTTTAAAATGCATCTCACTCTTGAAATGTTGTAGAATCCAAGAAATGTTGTAAAATCTAGGAATGAATGAAAGGTGTTCCATATAAAATGGCGATACAAAGCAACTTTCTTTGGCTAAAATTGTCAATGTAACAGCTCTGATAAAACAAATTTAAACAGAAGAGCAAAACGCACACACACAAGGACTGCACTGGCGGCCACCTTGTTACCGCAATTTTTAAAAGTTTTTTTCAATTGAAAAAAATTACCTTAATTTAAAGGAAACTTGTAAACTTTTAATTCTCCCCATGGTAAATTTTATAAGAGTCCTTTATGTCTCTAATGAGGGTTTACTCAACAGGTAGCTTAATGTAAGAAAAATTACTTGGTAGTTTGGTTTAAAGGAAAATTAATTTGGCCTTGTCTTTTTCTTTTTGGCAACAATAACTACACAGCAATCTTTGTAGATACGTAGCCCCGCATTACTGATTCATTGTTGACACGTCCACATGCTCATGGACGACATTCCCATATGAACCCAAGGCTGACTCCTTCTCAAGAGAGAAAAAAATCATTTTATGTAGAAGAGGGCCCAAAGTGTCCCAGAAGCTGAGACAGACCTCTGATCAGTGGCGGCAGTTTTTAGGAATAATCACACCAATTAGCTATTTGTCAAATACATCAACAGACTGTGTCTCAATCTTTTTGGGCCTGTTAAATAAACTCATAATCATTGCCTGTTATGTCCATTAGGTGGCAACATACAACAGAAAGAGCTGGACAGAAGTTAGCTAGATAGAAGTTAGTCATTTCCCTTTATTACTCCACTTTCCCACTTATTCATATAATTCTAAATTCCCATTTAGTGAAAGTAACATGCATAGACTGAATGTAGAGATGGTACAAATACTGGTAGGTAGGCAAGATCATCGCCTCAATTTGTTTTATAGCAATGCCTGTTATGTCCACTAGAGAGCAGCACTGCGAGCACACAACAAAGTTTTTCTTTAGGTACTTGAGTTGCAATGATAAACTGTGGTGAAGAAAGTCACTGCCAGGAGCCATCAACTAAAATATAAAGAATGGTTTAGCACTACATCTAATCACTCCACTTATTGATGAAGACATGAAATCTATTTGGGTGGCTACACGTTCCAAGATCCAAAGTAAAAAAAAAAAAAAGCGTGACAAGACAGCGAGTTGCAATTCATATGCATGAAGTGATTAGCAAGCAAGTTGCGTATCAAAATGCTTTTGATTCAGTAAATAATCTGGCGAGCAGTTTCTTTGTTTTACTCAAGGGTAAATATCCAGACGTCACCCGCTCCACTACTGAATGATATCACATTAGCTGTGGGCAACAATCATTATTCAGAGCATGAAAGTACAGTCCCCAAGCTTCAATTCGCATGCTGGAAATCACCAATGCACAGAAATAAGGATCTCAGTCCAATCCTTCACAACCGCTGTAGCTGACAAGCTTAATATTTGCTGCAAGAATATAGTTGACTAAAGCTGAGGTTCTTTACAGAAGCCAGGATTACAATGATGCACCTTTCAATATTCACGAAAGCCACAGGTAAACCCCTCCAATGCTCAATATCAACTTGTTCAAAAGTGCTAACTTTAGCCTGTATAACTGCTAAATGTGTGGGTATCCTGCGTGTGACCGTAGATGGCCACTAATTACATGGCAAATACTGCTAACTTCACCAGAAAACTAAACTGACCACTGGCTGACAATACTGCTTTTTGTCGGATTTCGAAAAAACGTACTTGTTGGATGGATCTTTGAATTAACGTATCAGGGGACTGTATAATGTATAATACAGTGGGATCTGGATGGTCATCCGTCAGGCGCTTATTTATGAGATGGTGTCAGCAGACATACATCCTCTTGGGAGGATACTTCAGTCTCGCAGCTACAGCTAGCCACTCCTAGTGCCGATTCACTGGCATCGAGTATAGACTGTAAGATGCTGGGCAAGGGCAATCTTTTTCTAATCACCTTGTTAATTAAACACTCTGTTTCCAACTAATTTTTTTTTTAGTTGTTGGTACCACCAACCACGGAACAAGTGGAGCCTAGCCTGCCTATCTCCCTTCAGTACAGCGAGCAATGAACAGAAGTTGGAGACCATCTCGGTTCTCATGGCAGCGTGCATACCCACGAACAGCTCTGCCCACCACCACTGCTGTTGGGTATGACGAAAGCACATTAGGGCAAGCCCTCTCGGGACCCATTGAGATTGCATTGAAAGGCTTTGCACTGGCAAAAAAAATGATGATACACGAGAGTCAATGGGAGACCCCTGGAGCAGTATTCAGTCTGAGTGAAATCGCCCTGAAAGGGGCGGGACTATTGGAAACGCTAGTTTATCCTGATTGGACAATGCCTCTCAAAGGAAGATCAAGCAGTGGAACAGTGGTAGAGCCGGGGGAAAAAAATCTCTCTTTGTCCTGGCAGTGCTTCGCCCAATCGCCCCAATGGACAATCCGCTTCTGCCTCTGGTGGTATCCCGTTAATACCAAGAGATTTGCCCTTCTGTATGTCCTGAAGTAAAAGAGGAAATGGATCATGTATTTCAATGTTCAATCTTTTTCTGACTCCAAAACACTCACTTTTATGGAAATAGCCCCATGCACTCATTCAGTAGATACATACAGTATCTCTATTGAATAACAAGAACAGAGTGAAACTGGCTAAAACCAATGGGACCACAAATAATGAAATGGAAGGAAATAATTAAGGAAATTTATTCTATGGAAACAATAGCTCAGGATAAGGAATTTGGGCACTGCTTTTGAATCAATGGGCATCTATGGCACGGAATCTTAAGACATAGGGCTCTAATTTCCTGGCGCAGTGCAGGTGGCGTAACGTGGCATAGCCCACGCAGTGGTAATTTCGTCCGGCGCAGCCCGCGCAGTGGTAATTTCGTGAGGTGCAACACCGTGCGCAGACGAAAGTGCGCCAAGATGGGTGTGGCGGCGTAGTAAAGGGAGGTGTCACTTATTCATAAAGACGCAGTGACAATTTCGCAGAAAAAGTCTTCGCTGCAGTTGCGCAGAAAGCTCGCCAGCTCCAACCTGGTTCACTTTCTGTGCAGTGGTAATTTGGCTGACCGGCGCGCTAAGCGCACACGTCACCGAAACCTGACAGGCAGGTTTCCAGAATGTCAGGCACATTTCAATACCGTAAATAACTACAGCAACCACTGTTTAATGTAACTATCTGAATCAACATAATCTATATCGATTGTCCTGATGTCAGATCAAAGGCGGTTGGCACGCGTGATGGAAACTCGACCTGACTTAATCAACGCAACTGAATCAATGATGCAAATGAACGACTTCACATCTTTCTCAGCCAACCACAAAATGCCTCGGCATCAGGCAGTGCGTATATAATGCTTGGGTTCTATGCTCGGTAAAGCCGCTTGCACACTGGACACGAAACAAATTTTTCGCACGACTGATTACAGTCAAAGTCAATGCAAAGAGCTATCGACTTTTTTAGGTCTTTTTATTCGTCTGTTTTCTTCCTTTGAAGATAGACCGAATAAAGACTGTTGTCCTTCTCTTGAAAATTAGCCAGATGGATCGAACAGATTCACGCTTTATTTCCACAGCAGAGATAAAATAGTGCTTGCAATCAGAGAGCAAATCAATTCCATGACCATTGACAGTGTGAATAAATTATCGCATGCACAATCAAGACTGTCCGACGCGAAATGCAAAATACTCCATGTCCAGCACCCAGCAAAAAATAAAAGTATTGATATGAGAACAGATTTATAACGGAATAAAGAATAAAAATACATATACATCACCAACCAACAGAACATCCAAAAAAGATGACCTGCAAATAAATTAATCGCAGTGTTCGTTGAATGTTCTGTTGTTAAAATGTTTCTTTTTATTCTTTATTTCGTTATGAATCTGTTCTAATCGTCCTCTTTTTTTTTTTTTGGCTGTCAGACACGGAGGCATTGTACATTGTCTCACACCAGTGTCGACTCACTGTATTGAGCAGAGCTTAAACAGAAACATTGATTGTAATACTGAAAACATTGATTGAAGAACTGAGCCCTCTTATCAAAAGATTCACGTTTGATATCTAAAAGAATCATTAGATTTGAAGAAATTAAAAACAATAATAGACTGTCGGACATGGAGATACATTAAAACCTTGTCAGACTTTCGGACATAAGACACTGCTTTCAACGCAATCTGTCGAGCGAAAAATTTGTTTTGCGTCCAGTGTGCAAGCGGCTTAATACTAGGCTACTATTATTGTCACTTAGGTTTTATCATTTTTAGTGGGGGAAGGAATACAGCCTGATTGCTATGATCTCGTACTGAGTTAAGATCACGTATTGAAAAAAAATGTGTAACGTATCTTGCATTGTTGTCCATGCATGTTAATCTCAAAATTTCAAGCAGCAACTGGCTGTAATAACAAGAACACGTTATCCATCGTTTCTCTTGCCAATGAGCAATATTTGACTCGGCTGTGTTATACCCAAACACGTCTTCTTTGCCAACTTGTGCTGGAAGGAGGGACACAGTAGGGACAGAGGAGTACTTGCGCAAGGCTACGCCGGGCACGAAATTGTAACATACGCCTGGACACACCCCGTTGGCGCGGTGCACCCCCCATTCGCCGCGCCTGCGCTTGGTCTACGAAATCAGAGCCCTTAGAGTGCATAACATCATCATTAGAGTGGAGAGGAGTTTGAAAAAGGTTTGTCTTTGATTTGCTCTGTCTCCCACAAATTTTAGACTACATACATAATATTCACATCAAAATGTAGATGAACTTGTGCTTTTTCCTCTCATGTACCAGTGGTCTGAAGTGGGCCTGCACCTTTTTTCCATCTGATCCTCAAACCAGCAGGAAATCTAGACAGATCTCTCATCTAACCCCATATAAAATGACAGCCTGACTTTCCCCAGAAACCAGTTAGGGAAAGTTTTTTCAAACTGCTCTAATGCTAAGTTTTTTCATGTTAAATGACCCAAATTTTATATTGAAATTTTCAGCAAAGCCTCAGCGTGCCTCCTGTGACGATATTTAAATGATACTACATGGTTTCCAAGAAATCTCACATTTTATCCTCCTAATTCCTGTTCTATCAATGCGCGCCGCCATGAGCACCTAGCCGGTCTCCTACTTCTGGTCATTGTTCACTGTTGTCGTGAACCGTTTTTACATTTCAACGGCTATTTCGCCGTGCCCTCTGGTACACATGCGCCATTGTATTATTTCTGGACTTGCTCATATAAGTCAATGGATAATAGTGAATAGTTACAACTTCACCATTTAGGCACCTAGCTCGCATATACATACATTAAATATAGCTAGCTAAGGTGGCATAAAGGCTCTCTTGCCAGCCATCAAACGTTATATTTCTTGCATTTAAATTTAGTCAATGTAAAATGCGAATAGTCATTATAATGCAAACTAATTTGGCTTTGGAGTTGCACCACGAGCATCTAGCTCGCTAGCTGGCATTAAAATGCGCCGAATAAAAAGGTTGCTGGCGAAGGCTGCTGTCACACCGGATGCGAAACGCGACAGGTTACATTCAAAGTTAATGCAAAGACGCGTGTCTTTGCATTGACTTTGAATGTAATCTGTCATGCGAAAAATTTGTTTTGTGTCCGGTGTGAAAGGATCTTAACATCAACCAAGAAACCAACCAACTAGCTTGCACGCTAGGCTAGCCAGCTAGTTTGCTTGTTCAGCTATCTATATGCGGTGCCTATAAATCAATACAAAGCAGTAAATCACAATTATTTCGCCTTAGCTGTGAAGCAAGGTCAGTTATCCCTATGCATTGACGAGGCTGATTAGTTGTTCGCTTACTACAGATACTCCATTGATTTCTGTTTTTAAGACCAAAAATAATGCAACTGCGCAGGTGTACCGGAGGTCTCGGCCGAATAGCGGTAGACATGTAGAAACAGTTCAAGGCATAATAATTCTAAAAAAAGCCACAAACGGGTGATCATCCCGATTCCACGGTATTATACATTATACAGTCCCCTGATACGTTAATTCAAAGATTCATACCACAAGAATCTTTTTTTCTAAATCCTACAAAAAGCAGTATTGTCAGCCAGTGGTCAGTTGAGGTTTCTTGTGAAGCAACCAGCGTTTGCCATGTAATTAGTGCCCATCTACAGTCATATGCGGGATGCATATTGAAACCCACACATTTAGCTGTTATTCAGCCTACATTGAGCAGTGGGGGAGCTTACCAGTTTACCAGTAGTGTTTGTGAATTGAAAGGTGCAATCGTAATCCTGGCTTCTAAAAAATCTAAGCTTTGGCTGAGTATATTCTTGTAGAAATTATTTAGCTTGTCAACTACAGCAGTCGTGAAGGATTGGACTGAGATCTTTATTTCCTTCCGCGAATTGCTGATTTCCGGCATGCGAAGTGAAGCTCTGCTCTGAATGATGATTGTTGCCCACAGCTAATGTGATATCATTCAGTAGTGGAGCAGGTTTTTACCCTTTTGTTAAACAAAGAAACTGCTCGCCAGACTATTTGCTGAATCAAAAGCATTTTGATTAGCAATTTTCTAGCTAATCACTTTTTACTTTGGCTGTAGAAACGTGTGTAGCCACCCAAATAGATATCACGTCTTCATCAAGCTTAAGAATGTTTTTGCCAAATAAAAAATAGGTTAGCTAGCCTTTAGATATGAGTAAACATTATATGTATGTGTATGTACACATCTCACTGTCCCCCAGACGCTAGCCTCAAGCAACTACTCGGTTCAATGAAAACGGATGTAAGCAACATCTTGACAGGAAGTAGGACACCGGCGAGTCCGTTGGACCAAGATGAATCCTGTGAGATTGAACGTTCAGGGAATGAGGTGGATAGTAGGTGGCTTAAGAGGAAAATTATTTTCAAATTACCTATGTGACTCAGCCGTTAAGTGTCTCAGCCATTAGTTTCTAAAACGCTAACCGTGGCAAATTAACTGTCAGCAGACGTGGCTCTAGGCTTAACTATGTTTCAATTGTTTCAGTTGAAACAGGCCCCGCCCTCCAGGGGGTCCCCAACTGCCAGGCAAGTATTAGCATCCTAAACCTTAGCTTTAATGCTTAGGCACACCACCAGGAAAGGCAAACCGGGAAAATATTTGGGCCCCCCCCAAAAAAGGCAAATATTTGGGATCCCCAATGGCCAGTCAAAATGGCACATTTAGCAATGACTTATAAAAACCCTTTAAGCCTTCTACGAAGGCATTATAGCACACCCCCGGCAGGTGCCAGGAGAACCCCCTAAATGGCAACCCTTCATGGAGTTGAAGTGGAAGCGGAGAAAACGCGGCGCTCCTATTTGACTGTGTGACAGTCAGTTCCAATGAAATATGTTTCTTACTGACAGTGAAAAAAAACCTATCCGGGCCCATTTTCTGCAAGTTCAAATTTTTGGATTTCTAATGTAAATGAGCTAATTGATTATACTCCTTGCACTTAGACCTGAATATTATAATTATTGGGTAGGCATTAGTTAAAACAGGCCTATCTCAAAGAGAAGGTGATTTAGGACCTCAGCAATTTTTTGCAGAGTGGCTTAAGTCAGAGTTGGCTGCTAGGCTACAATCTCTGTCAGATGTATTGGTTGCATGAACACTTAGCTGGCTAAGTGTAGTAATTATCCATGATTTACAAATGACGGTAGCTAAAGAGTTATAGTGGCTGATACTCGGGGAATTTCGATAATACAGCCTTAGCCAATATTGCTCACGCCTCAGACCTGGTATGTGTGGGGAAAAAAGGAATGAAGTTGCTGCATTCCAGGGGTATTTAAAATCAAATATTATGGTGAGCATTGATGAATACATTTTATTGCATTATCCAGCAATTTTATGCGTCTTTTACGCGTTAAATTATCCATGAACATTTTGGACAATTAGGAAATCAGGCAACAAATTGAAAGGGAGATTTACCGAACTGGAAGCTCCCACTAAATATTAAATTGAAGTAATTTAACCCGCTTCGTTAAGACAGCATCATCAGACAATTAACCGAATTACTCGCTCATTGTCCCTCGCCGTGCAAATGCGCGAAGCGGCGGGACATAGTATTCACGACCGTCTGTACGTACGTCCCGAATCCTTGTCAGCGAGATATCTCAAGAACGAATTGACGGATTTCCTTCAAATTTCATGTCAACATGTATTAGGGTGGTGCCCCAGCGCCAGTCGATTTTGGTGACCTTCGCGTCACTCTCAAGGCTACACCGAGACACTGTTCATTTTGACATGATTTGCCATTTCTTGGCGGGGGACTAAGACACATTAGTGGCAAATACTTGTTTTCCTTGCGAGGCTATTGTGGCCACGCTATGTAGCTAGCTACACAGATATCCAAATAAACCTTTTATTTCATGTGGGGCGTTGTTAGTGAAGTTTGCTATTTGATTTGTTTATTTGGTAAATAAATGTAAAACATACATATATAAATTATGTAAATATGATTTACATTTAAAACCAGGATAACACATGAAAGCAGAAGCTTATTTCCAATATGGCCAGCCAGCCAAATTTTTTCCTTGTTCATTTGAAGAAAATCATCAGTTAACTGGTCAAATAGCTAGCGAAGGTGGGCTATGTAGCTATGGTGGCTACACTTCTTCTTCATAGACTTATATTTGTAATGGCATGGGTTCATAAAATGTGCGAACACGCCATCCATTGGACATTTTGAGAAATTACAGTAATTTCCTTGGTTCTCATTAAGACATATCTATAATTCAGCGATCACGGTTCAATGAGGAAGAAAGTAGTGGTTCTGCGTTGACCACGCCTCTCATCCATCTCATTTAATTTCTCAGTAATGATAATTATCTATGCAAGGCAATTTTACACAAAAGCTGTTTAAAAGTTTGGCATTTTTATGCAATGTCACATTAAATATATAGGTTCAACAGCAGACTAATTGCATACTTGATGTCATTCAATTTTAGTGTGACTTAAGGTCAGCACCAGAGCAACTAGACTGAAGCAAGTTTTTAAGCAACAGCATCAGTTTTTTGTAACTAAAAATGATGATCCTCACCAAATAAATACTGATTGATATTACCATATTCTGATGCGATCATATATTCTCACTCAATCTATGTCACAATCCTTTTTAAAACTTTGCTCTCTGTTAATCAAGCTTCAACTCCTATTTGTCACAATCCATATAATATTTGTTTACCCCATGGTGTTTCTCCTCGTGTTTTGAGGTAACTTCAGTAGTGCATTCATCACTCTTCTCAATTTTGAAAATTGGTGTAACAATTACCCTGGTCTTTACTGTTTCTACTCAAGCATACCTACCCAAAGTTGGCCCTTAGATGGCTGTGCAACTTTTAGGTTTCTTTAAAAAATCATTAACTGTGAATTGATTTTCTGATTTTACAACTTTACTTTGCATGCACTTGTATTTTCTTCAGGAAATGCATTCCCAGTTTATGGTTGTAATCTCCCATCAGCCCACATAGAGAAAATGATCAATGGGCTCCCTGGATCACCTTTCCAGCTACCACTGAGAAGAAATATGTGTTTTTGGTTTTTTTTGTTTTTTTTTTTTTTGCTTTGCTTCTTTTCTTTGCCTCTTCTTGTATTTTTGTTTATATAATGTCCATGTTACTTATGTTCATGGTTGCTGTATGTTTCTTCAATATGTTGTTCATAGTGTGGGATATCTTTATCATCACGATCACTTTGGGGTTCAGCTCCTTTAACCCTTTTCCACCATCTTTGTTGTGAGCGTGAAAGTTTTGTGATGAGTCTATTTGGGCCATAACTGAGCTCCTATAACAGCTAGAGTCCCGGAAGTTGGTCCTACCCCTCGGTATACAATGAGCAGAGGTGGACATTCCAGGGGTCAGAAAGTAAAAGTCCGGCCATGTTTAACCTCCAGTCATGCGTTCAGGCAGCTGAATTGCCTAATTAGTTCATCCTCTGGGCTGAAGAGTTGCTGCAATTCTTAGATCCAGGCAGTGGCAGCAAAATACTGGGACGGAATTTTACTTACTGGGGCTGGATTGTCCACCTCTGACAATGAGATCATTGATTGAGATCTCAGGGTCATGGTGATATTCACATCTCAAATTATGATACGAAACAGATTCCTGGTAGATTCATTTCAACTGGTCCTAACCCTATGTTTATGAATACTGCCAATCTGATGAGCCTGTCGTTGACTATCCCAGGGGTCAGGAACACATGATATTGACATATCAAACTTGAGATTTTTTTTGACATTTCAAGCTATGATTTACTTTGGCTCATTTTAGCTGGCCCTACCTATATGTTAATGAATATTGCTTTTTGATGGTCCTATAGGCTTTGTAGTTTTGTGTTAGTTTTTTGTAATTAAAAAAATTTTTTTTTAAAATCTGAAATAATCAATATTGAGATTTTCTGTCTTTTCATGACAATGTTATGCTATAAAATGATCAGAGTGCCGTCCATCAGTTGATGAATGTAAGAGTGAGAATTCTGGCACAGGTCATTTCACCACAAACAAAAATAAAACAGGCCTGAAATACTTGACATATCCTTGTTTTATATATAATTTCTTTCAACCTCGTCACAGAGTGAGGTAGCTAAAGGATTCAAAAGACTGAACCCCAGAGTGATCTTAATAAAACATACACTGACCAAAACTTCCAACGCAACACATAAAATTTTGAAATATTTGGTATACATAAAATGAGATGCATCAACTGAAAAGCTCAGAAAATTGTTTTGATTTTGTCGTGTGGGCAGCTTGTTCCGCTTGATTGCACATTGTTTAGAATTTTGCCTATCCTGTCAGGTTGAGTAGAACTCATTGACCAATCCTTCGAGAATTTGGTCAATAAATAGCTGTAGCAATGGGTAACTTAAATATTCCTTTGCAGTATCCTGGGTCAACGTGTGACCATGCCTTGCCTCGGTCAAAATCAGCGAGAGCGAGCCGTTGGTATGCTTACTGGTGGAATGTCGCAAAAACGGGCTGCAAGGAACCTGGGCGTCTACGTGTCGACTATATCACGTCTCTGGAGCCGGTATAATGAAACAGGAAGCACCGGTGATCGACCACGTGGCCCCAGACCACATGTCATCACCCCTCAGCAGGATCGCCATATTCGCCTCCAGCACCTGCACAATCGCTTCCTGCCAGCTACAGTCACTGCTGCTCAGACCAGAGGTCGTCACCAGAACTGGATTAGTGACCAAACCGTACGAAACCGCCTGCGTGAAGCCGACTTGCACAACCGACGTCCCCGCCGTGGTTTGGTGTTGACTCCTGCACGTTGCTGCGTCCGTCTGCGATGGTCAAGGGCACATTTGGGCTGGAATGCTCTCAGGTGGAACAGGGTGCGCTTCTCCAATAAATCGAGGTTCAAGTTGAGTGTGTCTGACGGAAGACTGCCTGTATGGCGTAGGTGACGGGAACGTTATACTGACGCTACCATCCTGCAGTGTGACCGCTGGGGTGGACCCAGTGTGATGGTTTGGGCTGGAATTAGCAGTAGACACAAGACAGACCTCATTTTCATCGATAGAAACCTCAGTGCGGCGCGTTACCGTGATGACATCCTTACCCCTGTCGCAGTTCCACTCGTCCATCGCTATCGCCTAACGCTGCAACAGGATAACGCGAGACCACATGTCGCCAGAGTCTGTCAGGACTGCCTGAGGCAGAATAATGTTCAGTGTCTTGATTGGCCTGCTTATTCCCCAGATCTAAACCCCATAGAACATCAATGGGATATTCTGGATCGCCGGGTAAGAAGGTGTGATCCAGAACCAGCCACAGTCCAACAGTTGCGTCAAGCACTCCCGGAGGAATGGGACCGCATCACACAGGCTGAAATTCGGCATTTGATTGACTCCATGCATTGCAGAATCCAGGCTGTGTGTGACGCCAGAGGAGGCCATACTAGATACTGACTTCGGTGATCCAGAATTGCGCCTTCAACTGATGCAATGAATTGGAAACCAGGAAAAATCTGTTCTTCATTCCTGACTCTAAAACTGTGTTTTTGATTTGAATCTTGATATTTGTTATGTATTGTTTAATTTATCGTAAGAAAATGACATGTGTTGCAATAAACTCGAGTGTTGCGTTGGAAGTTTTGGTCAGTATATGTTAGATATAATAAACAACATATTAAAGAAAATTGCATGAAAATCTGTCGAGAGCACGTGGAGATATTTCACACCAAAGGTAGGCAAAAACTACGTTACAAACATAAAGAGCGCCCTCCATATCCGTGCACCTGAAACACCCCAACCCGAATCTATATTAATTGGGTAGAGGGGTAACTAATCGCATCGCAAAATTTAATATATTTTTAAAACCAGAATTGAGGCCTACTTAACCAGCTTATGCACATTTTCCACTGCTAAAACCTGTGAATGTATTATTCTTGTAGTTCTTGGTTGTCATTGTCTGTTGCTGTTTTCTGTGTGAACTTAATGCTGCTATCTTGGCCAGGATTCCCTTGAAAAAGAGATTTTGGATATCAGTGTGATTTACTCCTGAGAAAAAATACATTTAAAAAAGAAATTAAATAAAAATTCAAGTCAATGCATCATAAACGTCCCTAATATTACAAGAAGAAATGGACTGACTGTAACTGATTGCTAAGTTTCTTTTCTTTGTGGAGATGAAAGAGAATTGTTTGGGCTCACTTCTATGAACCTTGGGGTTTCATGCGTAAGACCTTACAACAGGTTACACAGTCTAACCTGTGCTCCAGTAGGCTGACTGTATTGCGTCACTTGTTTGTCTGGGATGCCCTTCCTGGATTGCATCACTGACAAAAAATATATTGTTAGAACATTAGTGTCATTGTCTGTCCCCTCCTTTTAGCCCCTCCTCTGTTTTACTGCATATCCATTTGTCACAACACACCTGCTCCCCCCACCCAGTCCCCTATGTACTGGACATTTTGCACACCCACCCATCCTCAAATATAATCCTGGGGTGACAGGGTATTGTGCAGTCACACCAAGTACTATTGCTCCCTCATTTCATTTGTGATTGGCTGTCCTCTACACTGTTCATTTACCACTCAGATTTATATTTTTACATGAACTTGAACTAGACTGGATATAAACATCACCCATCAGGACACTGGTGATAAGGATACAGTTGCTCACTAGGCTGTCTGGCCTTAAGGAATGTATATTGAGCCATTGCAGTGTTCCAGGTGAGTAAATTATTCTTTCTCACGATCTGATGAACCCAGTGACGTGCGGTGGAGGTTGGTTTGGTGAGGCACAAACCTCTCCTTTGCTTGATTAGCAATCAGATGATTAACTAGTTTACTAAGACTATTCGGCAGAATGACAGGCCAGTTTAAGTTTCCGCGGCGTTATTACTCAGTACATCGAACCCGAAATGCTCAACAGCAGGTTTGCTCGTACTTGCTTCCAGGAAGCCGAAGCAATGTCATCAAAAATATTAACGCAGTTTGACTTATGCAGAGTTCAATGCCTAATCAATAGCCTAATGTATTCTCCTTTAAAAACGCGCTTTTACACCCAAACAAAAAGCGGGCGTTTATTTTCAGTCTTCTTTCGTAATCCGAATAACAAAATGTTTAAATGATATTCAGAATGACCGAGAGCCGAGAATTTTTACTAATTGATTACTCAGATTTCCATCCTTGCAGTTTTGAATTGCAGCGTATATGTGAATGAAGTTATGTCCTCTATCAGTCTCAGGCTTCCATCAGGCTTGGTCTTAATTGTTTTTATTGTCAATCAGTATTATTACGTGGGAACAGGTTCACAAAATCCTGTGATAAAAGTTTGGGTCACTGCCTCATCTCACCGCACGTCTCTGGCTTCCTGTAAGCAAATACTCGCAAATCTGAAGTTTCGATGTAGCCTACGGAGTAATAACGCCGCAGAAACTTAAAATGGCCCGTCATCCTGCCGAATAGTCTTATGAAATAAGTTAATCGTCTGATTCCTAATCAAGCAAAGGGAAGGTTTCTGCCTCACCAAACTAACCTCCGACTGCACGTCACTGGATGAACCCATCTTTCATTTCTTTTGGATTGTGTGAGACAGATGTGTTAGAATTCTTCGTGAATGAGAAATTTTAGCAGACTTTAGTACGATGGACCCAAAACGTAATGCTTGTCTTCTGGTACTGTTTCCAATCTCAAGAGGCTCCAGTGTAGTTTCAAAGAGCGAAGACGGGTTTCTCTGAACAGTTTTCCCTGGATAAAGGTCATTTTCCCAGAGTGGAGGTAGTCTTCCCAGAAAACAAAAATTATCCTTCAGTGCCACAATGAAAAACTGTGCCAGGCTCCCTTGACAGGAATAATTTCTGAAGCGATAGGGCTTGATTTTGAGCTCATTAGGCCAGCTTAAGCGCAACCATTTTTATCATGCAGTAAATGTGTTATGATTAAGAATAAAGCAGCCAAAAGAAAAATACAAAATGATTCTTGAATTAGCATAAACACAAGAACATGATTTGGCCTCGCTGTTTGTTAAAGTGGTGAGGACCACTGTCCTGTTCAGATCGGTTTGACTGTGTAACGTAAATTCACTCTCTTTTCTAAGGACCATCCTGCTCAATCCTGCATGGTTTATTAAAACCAAAATGAATACCTCTGTCATCAATTCTAGCCAACCGTTCAACCAGAATGCTTCAGGATCCAGTCCCCCACTCGGGAATGCGAATAAGGGATGCAATCAATCACTTGGTTCAACTTCATTTAACTTTATTGTGGCAGTTTTTAACGTGGTGGTGGGCTACCCTGCTAACATCATGGTGATATGGCTGATATCCAGAAAGAAGTCTGACTGCTCCACCTCTGATATTTTCATCTTCAACCTGGCCATCGCTGACGCCTCCTACTGCATGATGGGCTACATCGGTAATATAGGCATGAAAGTCTTCCCAGTCAGCAATTTCTCAAAGCTTCATGCCTTTGCCTACGGGATCAAAGACACCTCCTCACTCTTCCTAACCTGCATTTGCCTTGATCGTTACGTGGCTGTGGTCCACCCTATTGTGTTCACCAGCATCAAGGATAACAAGATCAGGGTGGCTTTTTCCATGCTTGTTTGGGGAATCATGTTAGCCTTTGCTGTCAGCAGGTCATTGGAGTTGATAGGCACATCGAACATTTTGTCTGGGCTGATCCTGGTGACTTTTGCCATCATGGTTTTTTGCAACATTTCCATAACATGGAGTCTGAGAAAGGCGGTCTTTGGCAAGGAGAAGATGAGCCCCATGAAAAAGAAAGCCCTCAGAACAGTGATAATCGCCCTGGCCATCACAGTTTTTCATTACCTGCCAATAGTTATTGTCTTACCCTTTACACTGTACCATTATTTCCCTGAATACTGTCAGGTTGAACTGATTGCCTTAGTCCTCATGGACCTTAGTTCCAGCACTGAGCCCCTAATCTACATCTCCAAGATGGAGTAGCTGCCATGCTTCAATAATTTGCCCTGCATCTGCTGCCAAAGCCCTTCTACTGATCCAAATAATGTCAGTGGATGAGATGTATGCCTGCATTTACTTTCTATGTACAGCCTTGAAAATTAGTTCATGAAACAAAACAAGAACGTTAAGTTAATGATAAGTAAACACTCTAGGTTTGGTATGACTGCCAATAGGAAAGAAATGACCACAAACAAAAGTGCAACTGTGGGCATTGATAAAAAAATGTGTAAATGACTTAAGTCTCCTCAATGCCTAAAAAAACCATGGTTCCATATCATGAAAATTAAAAGTTCAACATTTTGACTGTTTAAAAATGAATACGCGCAATCTAGCGATTCAATATAAAGAGACCTTTTTTTGATGAAATGTATAGACAATAATTATCACCAACTTCCAGCTCAGTTTTATGATATCAATTTAATTTCATTATGCTGGCATGGGATCTGCTTTTGCTTGAGAAAAAGCCACTTTTGCCTAGAAGCTGACCATTTACAAAAACAAAAAATGATTGCTTTGGCTATTCCTGTTCTTGATGCTAACAATCAGTGAGCAAATATATCATTTTTTAAGTCTGCAAAATGATAAAACGCCATCAACATGAAATAAAGTGAAATGAAATATAAGAACTGATTTTGAAAAGACTTAGTACTTGAATCTCTTCCATGTTCAAGGCCAGCCTTGAGGAGCAGAGACCACCTCTTATCATATTACCTCTATCTCTGAATGATTTAGTTTGATCTATTTCTATGATTTGGTTTGAGTTCAGCTGTTGGTTTCAGCTCTGGGGAACAAAGAGAAGTATTGAGGTTAGTCATCAGAACGGAGCCGGCTCTGTTTAGCTCATGAGGAACTGCTTTTGTTAAGACTGGTTCAGATCTGAATTGACTCAATTCTTTGGTGATTTCTAGAGCTGTAATTTACTGATTATTGCCAACAATCCAACAAAAGTGTTTTAGGAATTGTCAGAATTTCTGAGAATGATGCACCTGCAATTTGGGCTCCAGCAATTGTACCCCCTTTGGTAAGTACCCAAATGATGCTTTTGAAACTAATCAAGTACAGTACTGCTGGTTTATTCTTTTTTCGACACACCCATTCTACTAATAGGGTTTATATTAATAGGCATGTCACTGGCCAGTTTAGATTCTTCAGAGATTACATTCTGAATCTTCGAAGTGGAAGCCTTTTTTTCAGGGGGACAACAATATTTTGTCCACCCACTATATCTGCATTTTAAAATTTTGCAGGGACTTCATGTGGGATTGCAGTAGTACATTGCTGTAAATTTAGCATGTTTCACAGTTTGAATACAACTTTATGAATATTATCAACCCCTGCAGTCTGGTACACAATGGCTGTTTAATTTATGGATATATAAGTCCCCATCTATTGGCCATTAAAGTAGGGATTTAAAGAAAATAAGCACCCACAAAATTGGTCCCCCATGGAAATTTCATGATATGTTGAAGGTCTTCACTCATAACAAGAGGAAAAAAGTTTCATGCTACTTGATATTCGCTTTCCAAATGTTGCTCCTTTTCCACTTTAACTAGTCCATCGACAGTCTCATTTTCCGTGACGTCACATATGGGTTGTGTAATCTGAAAGTACCCAGATATTCAATAGTTACAATAGAGTAAACACTGTGAAATAATTTTTTCAATTTTGCTTTTAAAGCCTGACAAGTCAGAACTCTTAATGGATTTCTTCCAGATCTTTTAAATCCCAAGTTTAAATCTTTTTTTTTTTAAGCTAATGTCGCATAAAGGTAATTTCTTTCATCGATGCATATTAGTTTTGCTTCTTATTTTGGTTTGTTCCAAGCCTGCAAAAAGTCTGGTCGCTGTGCTGGCTATACGCTATACATGTACACGTTGTCTAATTTAGAAGGAAAATTATGGTTTTTACTGGAGTCACGCTGCCATTCCGAGGAAGTTTGGAAAAGCCAATGCTTTGGGCTACAAAACAACTGAACATGATCAAGTGGAATCTCATAAAACAGTGATTGAATGACACAGAAATATGGAGTGACGAGGTCGATGACATTTAGAACACAATCTTACCCCTTAAATATCTCTACCCAATACCTCAAGAGCAGACTGAATTGTCCGCCTGCAGTTCTCATGCATTCAAGCTCAAATTTCAGGTCTTAATTGCTTTTTAGGTCACCTGAGACTTAGGCCCGTATTCATAAACGACACTCACACTCACCCTCCACTCACCATACAGTGAGTATGATTGAAATGTAACTGGAGTGTGAGAAAGAGATCGACCTACCACTTACCGAGGGAACAGTCCCATTCCTCGCCAGCTGCTATTCACAAACGCCACTCGAGCATAACTGACGGTAGTGGGCACTGGGTACCACAGGCGACACGTCGGCTGCTGCAAAGGGACGCTCAATCCTCACCCTTCAGTGCTGAATGACCTAAACCTGTTGCAGTTTACTATTCTTGAATAGAAAGTTTCTCAGCCTAATTGGTAAATCGACAATCAAATGTATTTTTGATAGCGTTGTTATATATTGCTTCACAAAATTGAGGCGTTTCTTTCGCACCTAAATGACGACGTAAAATATTAGCATGTCTTCACAAATTCTGTGGTCGAGTGGCTCGCGAAAGGCGCAAAACAGCCCACGAGGCTCACTAAGCAACAAGCTGTGAAACGTGCCAGACATTTTCTTCTACATTCAGCAATCAAGAATGTAGAAAAGAATCGATTCTTGTGAATAACAGCTACATGAGTCTCGCAGACCAAACCACACGTGCCCCACGAGCCAGTAGAGTACAGTTTTCCTACCCATCAGCAAAGAAAAGCGCGAGAAATCCGAATGCGTGAGAGTTGACAGGTGTGCGTCATTTATGAAAACTGGGGCCTTTTGCTCAAAAGTTGGATCTTCAGATCCTGGATCAATGAGAAAGCGAGGATTGCCATATCCCAAACAGCGCGTCGCTGGCTTAATTGATTGCACAAAGCCAACAGCGGGTGGAGGAGATTTGGCTAAGTGAAGCCCAGTGCTGCTGATCCTCCTTAGTGCACACACTCGGCTACCTCTAATAGACCCCGAAATTGATCACAGAATCGATTCACAGATTTTGATACGAGTCATTTGTATTGTCCTATACAAACTGAATTGATAGTTCGATCTAGCAGACGTGGTCAGATTAGTTGAGTTTACTTACTGCTTTTAATCACCCCTGATGGAGGCATACTCAAATGAAAAAGTTGAGTGTTAGCGTCTGAAAAATTATCGCGAAGCGAACGACATTGCACTCGTGTCCAGCAGTAAGGCAAGGATTCTGACTTACCCATCGCTGTAGCAGCAGTGCTGTTTTTAGGGGGTTACCGCAGTGATTTAAGACCGCGTTGAAACACGGTCACCTACTTCATGCAGCACTGCTCATTTTCTACTCTGATGGAAGTCTTAACTTGGGGAATAAGGACCAATCTGATAGTGACGGATTCTAAATATGGCTAAAATGTGACATGGGAGGGGGACTGATTGAACTGTGACGGTCACTGTCACATGGATACTTGAATATAATGATTGAATATTGGCTATTTTGCTGACATCAATGGTCACAAGTTTCTAAGATAATTACTTTGGACTGGGCCTACTATAACTGAGATAGCAATGTGTAGTGGAGGATTCAGAACGACTGTTAAGGACATTGATTTTCAATTTGGTGACTGGTGAAAGAAGTGAGATGAAATTGGCTGGAGACAGGAGCTTAGCTAGTTTGTAAGCTTGCTCCAGAGCTGGCTAGCTCCACAGACTTTGATTCCAAAGTAACTACTGCCATGGCTTAGCTCACACTTTCTATGCAACCAAAATGGACCTTGAGATCTGGCTAATCCTGTGCCGATCCTGGGCTTATCCCTTATCTTGCCTTTGTGCAATAGGCCCCTGGTCTATTTTAGAGAAATTGCAACAGGCAAGGATTTTAAACTAAGTATGACATATGATTCATATAAAATACACACGGATAAAGCCTTGATCAGATTGTGACAGATGGCACGGAGGCCAAGAAAGTGTGGACTGGACTCAAGGACAAGGATGGATATAGTCGAATGTTTTATTAAGCCGACCACTAAAGCGGGAGACATACACAAAAATACAAACAAAACAGGAACAATACATTCTAACACAACAGTACTTGTATTACAATTATGGTAAAGGAAAAATGGAAACAAGGCTCTGTGTATCTATAAAGTGGTGGTACTGCACAGCAATTACAACAATGGATTGATTTAGCAATATAAAGTACGCAAAATGGCGCCCTGAGCTGTACAGGTGAACGGCTTACAAGAAGTTGCTAGGAACAAAGGGAAAGCATTGGTGTTTATACATGCTGCCAACACTCAGCAGGAATCCCACACAGATGATCCTTATTGATGACTCAGTGTGGCAGCGCGCCAGGTCTTAATTGATTGATTGAAGTCTTTAAGGTCCCCGAGGGGCAATTAGGTTTACAACAGCCGTTGGCACAATCAACACATAATAAGAAAATAAAAATAATGAAAAAGAATAAAGAGGAAAAAAATGAAATGCAATTAAAATAGGCACTGTGTTAATTGTATTTCTGTCCTCATGGAATACAACAGAATGTCATGTCTACAGCTGATTCAAGTATTTGACAGCAGATGGTACAAATGATCTCAAGTATCTATTTCACTTAGCCTTCCTAGAAAAGGCAAACCTAAAGTCTAAACTAAGAGGGTCTGCCAGAATTGCCTTTGCCCTACGGGTACACCTGACCTGGTAGACCTGGCTGAAATCTTTCGGCACTGTTTGACAATACTACTCAACCTGTTTTTGTTAACTAGGCTGAGATTACCAAACCAAAAAATCATGACAAAAGTATGGACTCAACAATTAATGAATAGAACATTTTCATGAATGACCTGTCAACATTAAAACTCCTCAACTTCCTAAAATAAAACAGTCTATGATTAACCTTTTTCCAGATTCTAACCCAGGGGTGTCCAATCATTTGCCATGGTGGAGCAAGAGGCTGCAGGTTTTCATTCCAGCCAAAAGCTCCACCAGGTGACTTCACTGATCAGTCCCTCTTCTCTGCTTGAATATGAGGTCATCAGTGAAGTCACCTGCTGGAGTTTTTGGTTGGAATGAAAACCTGCAGCGGTAACAGCGGTATTGTTGCTTGTAAGAGTCTGCATTCGAGACATAAATTCCTCCATGGCAGATGATTGGATGCCCCTGTTCTAACTATATTGACCTCAAAGGTCAGCTTATCCTCTAGAACAGGGGTCCCCAATCTTTCCCAGAAAGGGCCGGTGTGGGTGCAGGCTTTCACTGCAACCAAGCAATTACACACCTGATGCTACTAATTCAGCTTATTAGCAAAGAGTCCAGGGGGTGATTAGTAGTATCAGGTGGTGTGTAATTGCATTGTTGCAATAAAAGCCTGCACCCACACTGGCCCTTTCTGGGAAAGATTGGGGACTCCTGCTCTAGGATATTGCCCAAGTACTTATACTGGCTCACTCACTGTCTCCACTGCCAAGCCATTAATTATTGGGAGCATAGCAGGTGGGTTCTTCCTGAAGTCAAACCACAAATCTTTAGTCTTAAGGTGCGTTTACTGGTGCTGGACTACGCGGCTACGACTATGCAACAATGACAATTTTTTAATTGTTATATATGTTGTCCTATAGGGACATTTACTAGCGCACGACAACAATTACGTGATTGCACAACAAAGAAATCCGATTGCTTGATGGGTCATTCCAGATCATTGTTGTGCATCTAAAAGAGGGGATTCCCAGCATTTAATGTCACTTTCAGTGAGACAACAAGTGAGCTTTCAGTGATCTTTCTGGACAATTTACCCAAGAAAATACCCCGAAAAGGAATTCTCAGCGTTGGGGATGTGAAACGCCTGATCGATTTAGTACGTAAGAAAACCTTCATCTACGACTCGTATGGACGCCATAAAATTTCATTGTAAGCAATGCCGCAATTCCATTCACCATAATGTCCTCAGCCAACCAACGTACTAGTGTTGAATGGACTGGTGCCATGATGGAAATTCCTGAGGACCCCAGGCCCAAAACAGACATTCGTTGTCATGTGTAATCGTAGCCACATCTCAAAATAACACACTCAGCGATGAAAAGATTTTTTGTGATTGGTGCTCAGTTGTTGTCGCATAGTCGAAGCCGCGTAGTCGAGCGCCAGTAAACGCAGCTTTAGCGACAGTAGTTGTAGGAATGACTCCTCACACCCTTTGATCGAGTCATCCAAAACAGGACCATGACCCGCCTCATGGTCCTGCAAGAGCTGAAGTATCACTGAGTCATCAGCACACTTTATTATGGATGATTTTATTTGTGTCCAGTGTTGGTCTAAAGAAAAAGGGGAAATAGATCAAATTTCAATGTGATATTTTTCTGACTCTGACCAAAACATTCACTTTTAGGGAAATGCCCCCATGGACTCATTCATCAGATAAATATCTCTATAGGATATTAAGAATTACAGCAATTAATTAAAGTGAAACTGACTGAAGCCAGTGGCACCACAAATAACGAAATGGAAGGAAACAATTAAGGAAATTTACACTATGGAAAAAATAAGTAAGGAATTTAGGTACTGCTTTTGAATCAATATTGGAAAAGATCACAAAGATTCATTCAAACTCGGTTGTGTAGGCTTTGGAAAGCACACTGATGGTATGTTATTTTCATTTTCCAATGATTTTTACTTTTTAAGATATTTAATTTTACAATGGGCGTCTATGGCACGGAATTTTGAGACTTAGAGTGCATGACATCAGTAGAGTGGAGGGGAGTCACCACCTTAAACTTTTGTCTTTGATTTGTTCTGTCTCCCACAAATTTTAGACTACATACATAATATTCACATCAAAATGTCGATGAATTTGTGCTTTTTCCTCTCATGTACCAGGGGTCTGAAGCTAACCTACACTTTTTTCCGTCTGAGTCTCAAACCAACAGGAAATCTCGACAGATCTCTCATCTAACCTCATTATAAAATGACTGCCTGACTTTCCCCAGAAACCAGTTAGGGACAGTTTTTTTAAAAGTTTTAATGCTAATTTTTTTCCGAGTTAAATGACCCAAAATTTATATTGAAATTCAGCAAAGCCTCAGTGTGCCTCCTGTGACGTTATATGATTGATGCTACTTGGTTTAAGAAATTTCTCATTTTATAGTGGGTGGCTCAAGAGGAAAATCCTTTTCAAATCACCTATGTGACTCAGCTGTTAAGTGGCTCAGCCGTTAGTGTTTAAAACGGTAACCGTGGCAACTTAACTGTCAGCAGACGTGGCTCTGGCCTCAGCTATGTTTCAACCATTTCAGTTGAAATGGGCACTGCCCTCCTGGGGGTCCCCAACTGCCAGGCAAGTATTAGCATCCTAAACCTTAACTGTAATTCAGAGGCACCACCAGGAAAGGCAAACTGGGCAAATATTTGGGGCCCCCAAAAAAGACAAATGTTTGGGATCCCCAATGTCCACTCAAATTGGCACATTTTGCAATAACTTATAAAAACCCTTTAAGCCTTCTATGAAGGCATTATAGCACACCCCCGGCAGGTGCCTTTCACCCCCTAAACGGCGCCCCTTCACGGATTTGTGAATGAGGAGAAAATGCGGCGCTCCCATTTGACCGGGTGACAGTCAGTTACAGACGGTGAAAAGAGCCTATCCAGGCCCATTTTCTGCAGGTTCAAATTTTTGGATTTCTAATGTAAACGAGTGCATTAATTATGCTCCTTGCACGAAGACCTGAATATTATCATAATTGGTTAGGTATTAGTTAAAACGGGCTGATCAAAATGGACGAACATCTGCGCAAGCAAAGAGAAGGTGATTTCGGACCTCGCAATTTTTTGCAGAGTGGCTTAAATCAGAGTTGGTTGCTAGGCTACAGTCTCCGTCAGATGTATTAGTTGCCTGAACACTAAGCTGGCTAAGTGTAGTAATTATCCATCATTTACAGATGGTGGCTAAAGAGTTATGGTGGCTGATACTCTGGGAATTTTGATAATACTGCCTTAACCAATATTGCTAATGCCTGGGACTTAACGGTTGGTACGTGAGAAAAAAAAAAAGGAATCAAGTTCCTGCATTCTGGGGGTATTGATGAGCGGTGAGCTTGATGTGAATTTTATTCCATTATCCAGCAATTTCATGCGTTTATGCATTAAATTATCCATGAACATTATGGACAATTGGGAAATCAGGCATGTTACGCCCAGCCTAGGGGTTATTGAACGCAACAAAAGGACCGCTCCTTTGTCACTCCCCAGGACACCATTACAATAAAGTACAAGGAAACAAATTTTTTAAAGAGTCAAAACAATTGAACATTTAATTTTACTTTTGTTTTACAAACACCAATTAAGCTGTACCTCGGGGAGAGTAAGTGAAAAGAAATAGCAAAATACTCTTATCAAAACCTTACCTGACTTCTAAAGGAAAAATACAAACCTATAAACTCACTCCCTAATCGAAAAACAGGAGAAAACAATTACACACTATACTCTCCCCTACATACCAGACTGCTGCTTAATTCAATGTAACCTTTTGCTTAAGCAGTGTTAAGCACGGACGAAAGTTTTCGCAAATGCATACAATTCAAATCTGCGAGCATTGGGAAGGAGGGTCGGCGTCTCTGCTCTGCTTCTGAATAGCCAGCCATCAGCTTCCAACCAATTGGATTGCGCCCTACTGCAGCGCTCCTCCAGTCAGCATCGGATGCGCCATTTCGGTGTCGTCGAATCAGGACGCGTCACATCTGAAGGCTCAGAGGGAGAGCACAGAGAGGGGGGAGGGAGAAGACAAAGCTCCTCTGCCATATAATACAATAACTACAATGACTCAGTCATAACAGGCAACAAATTGAAAGGGAGATTTACCGAACTGGAAGCTGCAACCAAATATTAAATTAAAGTAGTGGACAAATGCAAATCTCCACGATAACCTTTATTGTCACATACAAATTTTGCTTGCTAAGTAGCTAGCTACTTAACTCGCTTTATGAAGCCAGAATCAGACAGACAATTAGCTGAATTACTAGCTAATTTTCCTAGCGAGGCTATTGCGGCCACGCAACATAGCTATCTACTGTAATGAAGGTACGGAGACTCCGATCGCGGTTCAAGCTCAGAAGAGTGTCTTTTATTTACATTACCGTTGCTCATGGTCAGACAGAAACAGAGGTCAATAGCCAGAAATAAGGAATATCACAGAAACGCTCAATCTTAGACAGGGACAGGCAAAATGTCAAAAAAAAAAAAACCAACACAGGAAATCAGTCAGCACAGAATACAGAAACAAAGGGAAACTAACCTAAGGGAATGTGGAAAAGGGAAAGGGGAATTGGAAGGGAAGAGGGAGAAATTAACTAAACAGTCAAAGTATAAAGGGAACTGGGGAAAACGGGAGACTATCAAACTCACCACACTCACTCAACGAAATACAATCAATAACTCGAATACAGAAAATCACAAAGGACAAAAACTCTCAATAATCGCAAAAACACACTGAGAAAAAGCACAGCGACAGAACAACCAGGCAGAGCAAGGAACGGTCACGAATCAACAAAGACAATCGGAAAAGTGGGGTCTTTATAAACAAACTAATTAGAGTGTTTAGCCCAAGAAATGAACGACAGCTGAGAGGAGGCAGAATCAAGAACAGCAAAGGAAAGTGATAGGACAGATTGAACAAGTAGGTGTGCCCTGCTTCTTCAAACTAACTAATCACCGTGCCTAACTACTCTGTTCTAATGTGTAGTCCTACCCATTTCTAATCACCAGTGCCTCAGCGAAACTATTCTCTGGTGCAGACAGTTGACAAGCACAGGAAGAAGGAAGCAGGAAGTACCCAACCAGAAAAGACAGGGGAAAAGACTGTGAATGGAAACAAGACACCACACTTAGACACACAAGGGAGCGAGTGACAAAAGACAAGCATTCATGAAACATGAACAATCACACTAGAAGTAAATCTAACACAAAGAAACAAATAATTCTAAACATCATGAAACTGAAAACATACAAAAACAAAGCATAAATACTTAATTCACAACAGCTACACAGATATCCAAATAAACATTTTAATTCATGTGCAGCATTGATAGCAAAGTTAGCTATTTGGTTTGTTTATTATGGTGGCTACGCTTCATCTTTTTAATAGACTTATATTTGTAATGGTGTTCGTTCATAAATTGTGCGAACATGCCATCTACTTGACATTTTGAGAAATAACTTTGTAATTTCCTTGGTTCTCATTGAGACATATCTATAATTCAGCAATCACGGTTCAATGAGAAAGAAAGTAGTGGTTCTGCGCTGACCACACTTTTCATCCATCTCATTTAATTTCTCGGTAATCATCATTACCGAAACAAGGCAGTTTAAATGATTGCCTAAAAATGCCAATTTCACATTAAATATATAGGTTCAACAGTAGACCTATTGCATTCTTGATGTCATTCAATTTTAATGTGACTTAAGGTCAGCAGCAGAGAAACTAGACTCAAGCAAGTTTTGAAGCAACAGCATGAGTTTTTTGTAAATAAAAATGATGTTCCTTGCCAAAGTAAATACTGATTGATTTATTCTGACGGGATTATCTATTTTCACTTAATCTATGTCACAATCCTTTTTAAAACTTTGCTCTCTGTTAATCAAGCTTCAACTCCTGTTTGTCACAATCCATATAATATTTGTTTACCCCATGGTGTTCCTCTGTGTGTTTTGAGGTAACTTCAGTTGTGCATTCATCACTCTTCTCATCTTTCTCTTTCCCTCTCCTTCTCTCTCTTCGCTAAGGGAGTAGGGCCTTGGTGTAACAATTACCCTGGTCTTTACTGTTTCTACTCAAGCATATCTACTCAAAGTTGGCTTTTCCATGGCTGTGCAACTTTTAGCTTTTTTAAGAATTCATTAACATTAACTAACTAATAGATTTTCTGATTTTACAACTTTGCTTTGCATGCACCGGTATTTCCTTCAGGAAATGCAATTCTAGTTTATGGTTGCAATCTCCAATCAGCCCACAGAGAAAATGATCAATGGGCTCCCTGGATTTTTTGCTTTGTTTCTTTTTGTCTTTTCTTTGCCTCTTCATTTATTTTTGTAAATATCATGTCCATGTTACTTATGTTCATGGTTGCTGTATGTTTCTTCAATCAGACTTGTAGTGCTCGAGTCCAGGACTTGCACTCGAGTCCGACTCGAGTCCGGATATGTCGGACTCGTGACTCGACTCGACTTTGCGTTGATGACTCAGACTTTGACTCGGACTCTAGCTCTGGCTGCATTAGGACTTGGGGGAGGACTTTGAGGACTCGAGCTTATTTATCATTGAATCCTTTGTATTTTTATTTTTAATTATTTTATAATTTTTTTCTGGTACAATCCTCATATCAGCTTCAGCCCACGGCGGGTATGTGTGTTAGTTTACTTGCAATCGCGTTCACGTGAACGCGCTGATGTCAAAGAAGCGGCAGGATGTCGAAGGAGGCGCCGTGGGTTGTACGCTTCGGATTTAAAGATTTCCCCACAAATGTAGAGCAACGTGCTCATTATGCAGAAGAACAATTGAAGAGAAGACGGGGACAACGTCAAACTTCAACAGACATCTGTCAAGGATGCACCCAGCCAAGTGAGTAGATGGCGATGCTAATGCTAATAGTGCTTTGACTGTTGATAAGGTTATAAGTTAGCTGCTAACTAACGACAACGTTAGCCTCTTAACTTACTCAATTGTCCCACGATGTTTGGTAAAAGAGATAATTCACCCAAAAAGTGAAATACATTCATTATCGACTCACTCTCATGCTGAGCAACACTCTGGAGCAATTTTTAATTCTTCTAAATGCAGCTGGAGATTTGGGGGGCTTTCACTGTCCACCGAAATCTTTATAAGGAGAGTTGATAGTGTCCGGCGCAAAAAGGTCCAATAAAAGTCCACAAAAACTTAGTAATATTCCTCTATACTGCCCGTCCGCTGTAATCAAAGTGTCCCGAGTGGGTAACGCCCATATGTTACACGAAACATCGTAATTTAGTGTATATATATATACAGTGGTGAAGTGGGGATTTTATCACTGGGGGAACTCTCGAAAAAAAAAAAAAATTTTTTTTTTTAAACATGTTGGCCACCTGCATAGACCCTAGTTGCAAATTCTTGAGCCATATATGAAAAGTATACTTTCAGTCTGTTACTTTGACACTGGAAACTTAGTTTCTCGTTTCAAATTAAAATATAAATTTAATTCATCATTAACGGATTATCTGGATTTGGCGTGTTCGAGAAGATGTGTCTGTGTCTGAAGATGTGTGCAGATGTGTCCGCCAGTGGACATGGAGCTGCAAATTTGTGCACGCAGTTACAATATTTTATCACTAGATGGCACACCAGGATCAGTTATTGAATATTCGCAACTGCCAGCAAACTCCTGTCTCCTAAGTGAGCGCGGTCGAGGAAGATTGTGTGCGTTGTAGGCTATTTGCAGAATGAATGCTGACTGGGTTATCCGTCGCATCTTGTTGTTAGACGTGGTAGCTCAAGTAGGCGGGCACCGGATCGGAACAGGGTTTGTTTTCAGCCAAGATACACTACATGGAGGGCAGGGAGCCCCCTCTCTCCCCGCGACAAGTTACAAGTCAATTAATCTCACCATAACCGTCCAAAGCTGTTAAATTGAGGTGAAAAATGATCCATAAAGCAAATATCCTGCATAGTTCCTTGACTTTAATAAGCAGCTATTGTAAAAAAAAAAAAAAACAATGATGAGGTGATCACCTGATTTCGGGCTTCCACTTCAAGCTCTTCTTTGTTGTGAGCAAACAATAGCAGCATTCGCATGCATTCGTACGTGTGTGGAAGACGTGATCAGGCTTTGCAAAAGTGGAGAGCTGAAGAGCATCGAGCCTCTTGGCTCAGACTCAGTATTGAGGCCTCAGACTTCGGCTCGGGGAACTTTTCTAGGGCTCGGGCTAAAGGACTGCGGACTCGACCTGGACTCGACTCAGGTTAGAGGACTCGACTCGGATTTTCTTTTTGGTGACTCGGACTCGGATTTTTTTTGGGTGACTCGGACTCAACTTGGACTCAAACATTGAGGACTCGGACTCAACTCGGACTTGAGCTTTGATGACTCGACTACAGCACTGTCTTCAATATTGTTCATAGTGTGTGATATCTTTATCATCATGATCACTTTGGGGTTCAGCTACTTTAACCCTTTTCCACCATCTTTGTTGTGAGCGTGACAGTTTTGTGATGAGTCTATTTGGGCCATAACTGAGCTCCTATAACAGCTAGAGTCCCGGAAGTTGGTCCTAACCCTCGGTATACAAAAGTATAATGAGATCATCGATTGAGATCTCAGGGTCATGGTGATATTCACATCTCAAATTATGATACCAAACAGTTTCCAGAGAATTTAATTTGAACTGGTCCTAACCCTATGTTTATGAATACTGCCAATCCGATGAGCCTGTCGTTGACTATCCCAGGGGTCAGGAACACATGATATTGACATATCAAACTTGACATTTTGTGATATTTCAAGCTATGATTTACTTTGGCTCATTTTAACTGGCCCTACCTATATATTTATGAATATTGCTTTTTGATGGTCTTATAGCATTTGTAGTTTTTACCTTTTTGTAAATTTTTGCCTTTCTTTCATCACAGTTCATTGAGCTGTTGCCATGTTATTTGAAATAATCAATATTGAGATTTTCTGTCTTTTCATGACAATGTTATGCTATAAAATGATCAGAATGCCGCCCATCAGTTGATGAATATAAAAGTGGGAATTCTGACTCAGGTCATTTAACCACAAACAAAAATAAAACAGGCCTGAAATACTTCATTACATATCACCATTTTATCATTTCTATCAACCTCGTCACAGAGTGAGGTTGCTAAAGGGTTAAAAAGACTAAACCCCAGAGTGATCTTAGTAACACATATGTTAGATATAATAAACAACATAATAAAGAAAATTGCATGAAAATCGGTCGAGAGCTTATGGCAACATTTCACATTTAATGTAGGCAAAAACTGTGTTACAACCATAAAGAGCGCCCTCCATATCCATGCACCCGAAACACCCCAACCCGAACCTATGTTAATGGGGAAGAGGGGTAACTAAGAGCATGGCAAAATATAGCTTGTTTTTAAAACCAGAATTAAGACCAACTTAACCAGCGCATGCACATGTTCCACTGCTAAAACCTGCGAATGTATTATTCTTGTAGTTCTAGGTCGTCATTGTCTGTTGCTGTTTTCTGTGTGAAACTTAATGCTGCTATCTTGGCCAGGACTCCCTTGAGAAAGAGATTTTGGAAATACTTTATAATAAGGGGACATGAATCATGCAGTTATCATGCATTACTTCATGCATGATTTACTCATGAGTTCATCATGATTCAAGCATGATTTTATGCATAAATTCATCACGACACATCATGAGTTAAAATTAATTCATGCTCACTCATGACTGAATTCATGCAATGACATCACATCAAGTAACGCATTACTTACTGTAATAAATTCATCATGAATCAAAAGTAATTAAGCATGATCATGATGAGTTCATGGTTCATTAAAGACAGTCGTTTCACCTTTGGCAGAATCCAAATAGACGTTTTAATCCATTACTTCATTCTTACTTCATGCATTAGCTTCCCATGAATTAGTCATGTTTGTGCCCCCTTAACTAAGGTGGTAGGTATATTAGCTTGTCATTTTTGCCATGAATTAATGCCTATTTTCTCATGAATTCAACATGTTTGTGCCCCTCAACTAAAGTGGGGGACAAACAGTAATTTTCGTTACAACAGATGTTCGACCTGCCAAAAGTGAAACGACTGTCTTTAATGAACCATGAACTTATCACGATCATGCTTAATTACTTTTGATTCATGATGAATTCATGACAACAAGTAATGCCCTAGTTGGTGTGATGTCATTGCATGAATTCAGACATGAGTAAGCATGAATTAATTTTAACTGTTAATGAGTCATGATGAATTCATGTATAAAATCATGCCAGAATCATGATGAACTCATGAGTGAATCATGCATAAAGTAATGCATGATAACTACATGATTCATGTCCCCTTATTATGAAGTGTTACCGAGATGTTGTATATCAATGGGATTCATTCCAGATGAAATAAAGGCTAAATAAAACATACATTTACAAAATAAATGAAATAAAAATTCAAGTCAATCCATCATAAATGTCCCTAATATTACAAGCAGAAATGGACTGACTGTAACTGATTGCTAAGTTTCTTTTCTTTGTGGAGATGAAAGAGAATTGTTTGGGCTCACTTCTATGAACCTTGGAGTTTCGTGCGTAAGACCTTACACCAGGTTACACAGTCTAACCTGTGCTCCAGTAGGCTGACTGTATTGCGTCACTTGTTTGTCTGGGATGCCCTTCTCGGATTGCATCAGTAACAAATAATATATTGTTAGAACATTCGTGTCATTGTCTGTCCCCTCCTTTTAGCCCCTCCTCTGTTTTACTGCAGATCCATTTGTCACAACACACCTGCTCCCCCCACCCAGTCCCCTATGTACTGGACATTTTGCACACCCACCCATCCTCAAATATAATCCTGGGGTGACAGGGTACTGTACAGTCACACCAAGTACTATTGCTCCTTCATTTAATTTGTGATTGGCTGTAGTCTACACTGTTCATGTACCACTCAGATTTATATATTTACATGACCTGGAACTAGACTGGATAAAAACATCACCCGCTGGACACAGGCCATCAGGATACAGTTGCCTACTGCTCTGTCTGGCCTACAGGAGTGTATGTTGAGCCACTGCAGTGTTTCGGGTGAGTAAATTATTCTTTCTTATGATTTGATGAACCCATCTTTCATTTCTTTTGGAGTGTTTGATCCAGATGTGTAAGAATTCTTCATGAGTGAGAAACTTTAGCAGACTTTAGTGTGGTGGACCCTAAAGGTAAAGCTTGTTTTCTGGTACTGTTTCCAGTCTCAGGAGGCTCCAGTGCAGTTTCAAAGAGCGAAGACTGGTTTCGCTGAACAGTTTTCCCTGGATAAAGGTCATGTTCCCAGAGTGGAGGTAGTCTTCCCAGAAAACAAAAATTATCCCTCAGTGCCACAATGCTGGAAAAACTGTGCCAGGCTCCCTTGACAGGAATAATTTCTCAAGTGATAGGGCTTGATTTTGAGCTCGTTAGGCCAGCTTAAGTGCTACCATTTTTATCATGCAGTAAATGTGTTATGATAAAGAATAAAGCAGCTAAAAGAAAAATGTTAAATGATTCTTGAATTAGCATAAACTCAAGAACCTGATTAGGCCTCACTGTTTGTTGAAGTGTTGAGGACCATTGTCGTGTTCAGGGGCGCGTTTCCCAAAAGTGTAGTTGCTAACAAAGTTAGCAACTTACATAGTTCGTCCATTCACATTCAATGGGTCGAACCTTGTAAGTTAGCGTCTGTGACTTCGGGAAACGCACCCCAGATCGGTTCAACTGTGTAACGTAAATTCACTCTCTTTTCTCAGAACCATCCTGCTCAATCCTGTTTGGTTAATTAAAGCCAAAATGAACACCACTGTCACCAATTCTAGCCAACCGTTCAACCAAACTGCTTCAGGATCCAGTCTCCCACTAGGGAATGCGAATAAAGGATGCAATCAATCACTTGGTTCGACTTCATTTAACTTTATTGTGGCAGTTTTTAATGTGGTGGTGGGTTACCCTGCTAACATCATGGTGATATGGCTGATATCCAGAAAGAAGTCTGACTGCTCCACCTCTGATATTTTCATCTTCAACCTGGCCATCGCTGACGCCTCCTACTGCATGATGGGCTACATCAGTAATATAGGCATGAAAGTCTTCCCAGTCAGCAGTTTTTCTAAGCTTAATGCCTTTGCCTACGGGATCAAAGACACCACCTCACTCTTCCTAACCTGCATTTGCCTTGATCGTTATGTGGCTGTGGTCCACCCTATTGTGTTCACCAGCATCAAGGATAACAAGATCAGGGTGGCTTTTTCCATGCTTGTTTGGGGAATCGTGTTAGTCTTTGCTGTCAGCAGGTCATTGGGGTTGATAGTGTAATGTGAATATAGGCCACTGGATGGCAGTTTTTACCTTTTTTTTTGTTCAGCTCAGACTCGAGCTATGTTTAGACATGTCCTGGACATGTCTGGGGCAAGTCCCCGGAAAAAAAAAAAGAGGTCTAAATGTGGGTGGGGTCTGCAAAAGAGTATATAAAGGGGAGAATTGAGACAGTAAAGTAGTAGGAGAAATTGCAAGAAGAAGGATACATGCGACCAGACCTGTCATTCTGTTCAAGACCTGTGAAGTTTCTTTTGTGGATTTTTGCCTGTGTTTGAGCATTTTCCTTACCCAGGACATCACCAAGCCACCCCAACAAACAAAGGGACTGTAAATATTTCTGTTTTTTTTACTAATCAATCTTGGTCAGTTAGTTAGTTGTTATTAGTCTTTGTCTTTGTTTAAAAATTAAATGTGTTTAAGTTTTTAAAACTGTGTCTGTCATCCCTTGCTGTTGCTGTTGTGTTGTAGATTGTAATAACAAATTGGGGTCATAACAATAGGTTCACCTAACATTTTGTCTGGGCTGATCCTGGTGACCTTTGCCATCATGGTTTTTTGCAACATTTCCATCACATGGAGTCTGAGAAAGGCGGTCTTTGGCAAGGAGAAGATGAACCCCATGAAAAAGAAAGCCCTCAGAACAGTGATAATCGCCCTGGCCATCACAGTTTTTCATTACCTGCCAATAGTTATTGTCTTACCCTTAACACTGTACTATTATTTTCCTGAATACTGTCAGGTTGAACTGATTGCCTTAGTCCTCATGGACCTTAGTTCCAGCACTGAGCCCCTAATCTACATCTCCAAGATGGAGCAGCTGCCATGCTTCAATAATTTGCCCTGCATCTGCTGCCAAAGCCCTTCTACTGATCCAAATAATGTCAGTGGATGAGATGTATGCCTGCATTTACTTTCTATGTACGGCCTTGAAAATTAGTTAATGAAACAAAACAAGAACGTTAAGTTAATGATAAGCAAACACTCTAGCTTTGGTATGACTGTCATTAGGAAAGAAATGACCACAAACAAAAGTAACTGTAGGCACTCATAAAAAAAAGTGTAAATGACTTATGTTTCCTCAATGCCTCCAAAACCATGGTTCCATATCATGAAAATTAAAGGTTCAACATTTTGACTGTCTAAAAATGAATATGCCCAATCTAGCGATTCAATATAAAGAGACCTTTTTTTGATGGAATGTGTAGACAATAATTATCACCAACTTCCTGCTCAGTTTTATGATATCAATTTAATCTCATTATGCTGGCATGGGATCTGGTTTTACTTGAGAAAAAGCCTCTTTTGCCTACAGACATTTCTCGAAGCTGACCATTTACATAAATACAAAATGATTATTTGGCTATTCCTGTGCTTGATGATAACAATCAGTGAGCAAATATATCATTATTTAAGTCTGCAAAATGATAAAATGCCGTCAGAATGAAACAAAGTGAAATTAAATATAAAAACTGATTTTGAAAAGACTTAGTACTTGAATCTCTTCCATGTTCAAGGCCAGCCTTGAGGAGCAGAGAACACCTCTTATCATATACACTGTATATATATATATATATATATATATATATTCGATAGATAGATATATATCCTCTATCTCTGAATTCAGAGGGAGGCTATGATTTGGTTTGAGTTCAGCTGTTAGTTTCAGCTCCGGGGAACAAAGAAAAGAATTGAGGTTAATCATCAGAACAGAGCCGGCTCTGTTTAGCTCATGATGAACTGTTTTTGTTAAGACTGGTTCAGATCTGAATTGACTCAATTCTTTGGTTATTTCTAGAGCTGTAATTCACTGATTATTGACAACAATCCAACAAAAGTGTTTTAGGAATTGTCAGAATTTCTGAGAATGATGCACCTGCAATTTGGGCTCCAGCAATTTTCCCCCTTTGCTTAGAACCCTAATGATGCTTTTGAGATGAATCAAGTACAGTACTGCTGGTTTGTCCTTTGTTAGACACACCCATTCTGCTAAAAGGGTTTATACACTGCTCAAAAAAATAAAGGGAACATTTTAACAATACAATGTAACTCCAAGTCAATCACACTTTTGTGAAATTAAACTGTCCACTTAGGAAGCAACACTGATTGACAATTTCACATGCTGTTGTGCAAATGGAATAGACAACAGGTGGAAAGTATAGGCAATTAGCAAGACACCCCCAATAAAGAAGTGGTTCTGCAGGTGGTGACTACAGACCACTTCTCAGTTCCTATGCTTTCTGGCTGATGTTTTGGTCACTTTTGAATATTGCCGGTGCTTTCACTCCAGTGGTAGCATGAGACGGACTCTACAACCCACACAAGTGGCTCAGGTAGTGCAGCTCATCCAGGATGGCACATCAATGTGAGCTGTGGCAAGAAGATTTGCTGTGTCTGTCAGCGTTGTGTCCAGAGCATGGAGGCGCTACCAGGAGACAAGCCAGTACATCAGGAGACGTGGAGGAGGCCGTAGGAGGGCAACAACCCAGCAGCAGGACCGCTACCTCCGCCTTTGTGCAAGGAGGAACAGGAGGAGCACTGCCAGAGCCCTGCAAAATGACCTCCAGCAGGCCACCAATGTGCATGTCTGCTCAAACGGTCAAAAAGCAACTCCATGAGGATGGTATGAGGGCCCGACGTCCACAGGTGGGGGTTATGCTTACTGCCCAACACTGTGCAGGACGTTTGGCATTTGCGAGAGAGCACCAAATCACCACTGGTGCCCTGCGCTCTCCACAGATGAAAGCAGGTTCACACTGAGCGCATGACAGAGTCTGGGGACGCCGTGGAGAGCGTACTGCTGCCTGCAACATCCTCCAGCATGACCGGTTTGGCAGTGGGTCAGTAATGGTGTGGGGTGGCATTTCTTTCCAGAGGTTGCCTGACTGCCATTAGGTACCGAGATGAGATCCTCAGACCCCTTGTGAGACCATATGCTGGTGCGGTTGGCCCTGGGTTCCTCGTAATGCAAGACAAGGCTAGACCTTATGTGGCTGGAGTGTGTCAGCAGTTCCTGCAAGACGAAGGCATTGATGCTATGGACTGGCCCGTCTGTTCCCCAGACCTGAATCCAATGGTGCACATCTGGGACATCATGTCTCGCTCCATCCACCAGCGCCGCGTTGCGCCCCAGACAGTCTAGGAGTTGGCAGATGCTTTAGTCCAGGTATGCGAAGAGATCCCTCAGGAGACCATCTGCCACCTCATCAGGAGCATGCCCAGGCTTTGTAGGGAGGTCATACAGGCACGTGGAGGCCACACACTACTGAGCCTCATTTTGACTTGTTTTAAGGACATTACATCAAAGTTAGATCAGCCTGTAGTGTGTTTTTTCCACTTTAATTTTGAGTGTGACTCCAAATCCAGACCTCCCGTGGGTTAATAAATTTGATTTCCATTGTTTTTTTTTGTGTGTGATTTTGTTGTCAGCACATTCACCTATGTAAAGAACAAAGTATTTAATAAGAATGTCATTCAGGTCTAGGATGTGTTATTTTAGTGTTCCCTTTATTTTTTTTGAACAGTGTATTAATAGGCATGTCATTGGCCGGTTGAGATGTTTCAGAGATTACATTCTGATTCTACAAAGTGAAAGCCAGTTTTCGCGGGGACAAAAATATTTTGTACATCCACTATATATGCATTTAAAAGTTTTGTGGGGACTTCATGTGGGATTGCAGTACATTGCTGTAAATTTAGCATGTCTCACAGTTTAAAAACAACTTTATCAATGTTAGTACAACATCCCTGCAGTCTGGTACACAACGGCTGTTTAATTTTTGGATATATAAGTCCCCATCTATTGGCTATTAAAGTAGGGATTCAAAGAAAATAAGCACCCACAAAATTGGTCCGTCATGGAAATTTCATGATATGTTGAAGGTCTTCACTCATAACAGTAGTTTCATGCTACTTGATATTCGCTTTCCAAATGTTGCTCCTTTTCCACTTTAACTAGTCCATCGACAGTCTCATTCTCCGTGACGTCACGTATGGATTGTGTAATCTGAAAGTACCCAGATGTTCCATAGTTACAATACAGTGAACACTGAAAATTGTTTTCAATTTTGTTTTTAAAGCTTGACAAGTCAGTATTCTTAATAGATTTTTTCCCAGATCTCCCATTAGTTCATATTTTTAAATCCCAAGTTTAAATCTTTTATTTTTTTAAGTTAATGTCGCATTAAGGTAATTTCTTTCATCGATGCATATTAGTTTTGCTGCATATTTTGGTTTGTTCCGTGCCTGCAAAAAGTCCGGTCGCCGCGCTGGCTATACGCTATACATGTACACGTTTACAAGGACTACCTTCAGACAGGGGGACGATGGGATTGCTGAAATGCCTCTGCTTGCTATTCCGTCAGTTTCTGTCTGAATGGTGCGAGACATATGAGAGGAGTATTAAAGTGAGCTAAATTCAAGTGAAAGTAAACTTGGTAGGTGTTTCGGTGCCATCAAGAAGGTTTAGCTGCTGTACTTTGACGTTACCGTGGACGAGATAAGCTGTCCCTGTCAGACATAAGTAATGGCGAGCGAGGCCTTCTGAGTTACAGCCTAGGCTAATCCCTTATCCTGCCTTCGTGCCATAGGCCCCTGGTCTATTTTTGAGAAATTGCAACAGGCAAGGATTTTAAACCAAGTATGACGTATGATTCATATAAAATACACACTGATAAAGCCTTGATCAGATAGTGACAGATGGCACGGAGGCCAAGAAAATGTGGACTGGACTCAAGGTCAAGGATGGATTTAGTCGAATGTTTTATTATGCCGACCACGAAAGCAGGAGGCGTACACAAAAATACAAACAAAACAGGAACAATACATTCTTACAAAACAGCACTTGTATTACAATAATGGTAAAAGAAAAATGGAAACAAGGCTCTGTGCATCTATAAAGTGGTGGTACTACAGAGCACTTACAACAATGGCTTTATTTAAGCCCCGTTCTCACACAGACACAGCTCCTACTACGATCAAAGCGTGGCCGAAAACGTGGCCGATCGCAGGACAAACGTAGTGGAGTCTTCATAAGCGCAGTATGATCGCGGTTGGGTCTTTATGATCGGGCAGCTCAAAACAACATGAACATGCTCAAAACAAGCGTAGCGGGATCGTGGCCAACAAGAAAAGTCTAAAAAGGGTTTGGGGTAAAGTCTAAAAAGAGCGAAGTAGAGGAGCCGTAATCGTACAAGCAGCGCGGAAGCATCATGGAGAGATCATGATCGTAGTAAAAGCGCAGTAAAAGCGTAGTACAGTCGGGAACATATCAAGTACGCTCCTACAACACTCCCACTACGTTCTTACTACGTTCCCACTACGACCTCTCTACGTTCCTGACGATCCTCTGAAGACCTACCATGACCTTACGCCGATCATACCAAGACCTATCGGGCAGCAGTATGTACATGAGCATGTACTTCGTTACAGTATTTAAGTAGTTTTTTTTTTTTTTTTGAGGATTTGTACTTACGTTTTTTTCACTGGGACTTATAGTCTCCTACATTTAAAAGATAAGAGTGTTACTTTCACTTCGTTACTTTGACACTGGCAACTCACTTACTCATTTCAAACTAGAATATTAATTTAATTCATCATTTACTGATTATCTGGATTTGGCGTGTTGTTTATACATGCAGCCAACACTCAGCAGGAATCCCACACAGATGATCCTTATTGATGGCCGAGTGTGGCAGCGCGCCAGGTCTTAATTGATTGAAGTCTTTAATGTCCCCGAGGGGCAATTTGGTTTACAACAGCCGTTGGCACAATCAGCACATAAGAAAAAAAAAAAAAACAATTAAAATAGAAATACTGTTACATTTTTACTATGTTGGCATAAACTAGGGGTAGTATGTAAAAACATAACTAGTCTGCATGAAAATATCAGCAGGAACAATAACCTGCGCTGTGGGTGTGGTGGTCAAACAAACTAATGTCCTCTCCAAATCCCTTTAATAATAAATCTTTTGTTGGTTTAAATCAAGTTGGGTATGGGTACATGGGAAGACAAAACAACAACAAGCAAACAAACCCAAAAAAAAAAGAAAAAAAAAAACTACACAGGCAGCTGACAAAACAGGCAGGAGAGGGGGTAGGGAGAGGGGCCCCGTGGTGGTGCCAAGAATAATAAACCCCCACAGCCCTAAACCCTATCTCCTACGGCCTATGTTAATCCACACATTCACTATCTAACTGAACATGTCAACTTACCTACCTGCTACAAAGGGAAAAGGTACATCACACACACGTTTTTACCTAGTGTGTATAGAAAAAAAAGTTACCTACGGGTGGTATGTATACCCCAGGGTCTCTTGCCGAGCCCTTCTCCACTGAAAAAAGACAACAAACAAGACTGAGGGTAAAGAAATTTAAAACCTGCATTGGACAACACAAAATCACCAGTACTGAAAGAATCAAAAATCACACAAAAACCTACCAAACCCCTCTCCTGCCCTGCTACTTTAAAATGGCTCTAATATATATGAAAACAAGATGGCAGATGGTTAGTCAGGGGTAGATTGGGGAACACAGGATTGGGTAAGGATAATTGATCTCAATTAGTAGAATGCAACACAGGTGTGAAGGCCACATGGATGATGATTGATTGACCGGAAGAGGGCAGGACAAAGGACCACAGCATGCACCACTGCAGGTCAGCTCCTGGGGAGAAACAGGAAGGCAAAACACAACACACAGCACAACTTTTCCTGTAACATCCCCACCCGTAAAGAACAAACCCACTGGATTTGTTTTACCATCAAATAAAATCATCATTAGTCACCCACCTACTCATACATCTACTAAACGATTAAAAACCACAAATAAAGAAAAATTTCCAAACAAATAACCTACCCTCTAGACCAAACTGAACCACACATCTCTAGGCCCGAGAAAGTGCATCAGCCACCACAGTCTCAGATCCCTTCTTATGGTGGATGACCAACGGGACACTTTGGACAAGCAATGCCCACCTCATGAGATGCTGGTTCTGGTTGTACATCCGATCTAGAAAAAAGGGGTTATGGTCAGTGTACACGTCAATGGGGAAGGTACTAGAGCCCACATAGACTTTAAAGTGCTGAAGAGCTAACAGCAATGCAAGTGTCTCTGGCTCTATGGTAGAGTACCTGGATTGTGCTTTACTGAACTTCCTAGAAAAATAACAAATGGGGTGATCAAGTCCACTGTCATCTTCCTGGAGCAGTACAGCTCCAGCTCTCACGGCACTAGCATTCCCCTCCAGCTTGAAACCTTTATCAAAATTGGTTGCAGAGAGAACAGGAGAACTGCAGAGCAAGGTTTTAACAGATTCAAAGGCATCCTGGCAGCTCTCAGTCCAAATGAATGGTGTGGCTGAGCTCAGTAAAATGGTTAGGGGAGCTACAATCACAGAAAAATTTCGGCAGAAGCCACGGTAGTAACCGGCCATACCTAGGAACGGTCTCAATTCCCGGCGTGTAGTTGGAATAGGATAGGCAGAAATGTCAGCTACCTTCTCTGACAGAGGGCGCAATTGGCCCCCTCCAACCTCCTTACCCAGGTAAGTAATTGTGGCTTTGTCGAACTCACACTTGGCTAAGTTCAAGGTGAGGTTTGCTGTGGCCAGCCGCTGGAATACTACCTTCAGACTGGAGAGATGTTCAGGCCAGTTAAAGGAATACATTACCAGATCATCTAGGTAGGCCGTACAGTTTGGTGCCTCTGCTAATACGTATTCACGTATTCAGGAGGAATAACCTGGTTAGGTTTACCCATGTGTTGACAAGTATGACACGATCTGCAATATTCAGCCACCTCCCTCTTCAACCCTGGCCAGAAGAAGTGCCGTAATATGCTTTCATAGGTTTTGGTCACACCTAGATATCCTGACCACGGAATGTCATGGGCTAAGGGCAACACATGAGCTCTAAAAGGTTTTAGAACCACAATCTGCCTCACGGAACTCCAATCAGTATCAAACTCTTTAGAGGTCCACTTGCGAGTTAGGAGTCCATCCACTAGCACAAAAGCTACACAGTATATCTGCTTGGTCTTCATTCACAACAGAAGAGAAACACTTGGCTAAGCTAGTGTCCTGCCTCTGAGCAGTTTTTAAGTTGTCAGTGGTTACAGGAAGGGAAAACTCACTAGAACTTACAGCCGCACCAAGTGGATCAACATCCGGCTCCTTCACTGGACTCTGGGGAGGTAACTCAGTCACATCTGCACCAAGTATGGAGCTAAACATTGAATCCTCCAAATCACACGCATTGCCCAACATCCTGGCTTGAGCACGGGTAACCACACAGGCAGGGAAAAAAGTAGGAAACTCCTTTTGTAGACTATCACAAACAGTCGGCTGATCGGGGGGAGTGACCACTTCCACCACTGGCTTCACTAACCCACCGGGACATTTCCCAAATTAAAGGAAATCCCTGCAGGAAGAGCCTGCTTTACTGCAACTTTAAAACGGCCAGTAACCAGATCGGAACGCAAATTCACAAAATGCAAAGGCATTGGCACATGTCCCATCTCAATACCTTGCAGTAATACGCTGTATCCACAGTAAGACTCTTCAGACCATGGTAGCACACTGGAGAGGATTACCGACTGTGTAGCTCCTGTAACCTGTACCAGGTTACTGAAATGTAATCCCCTACTTCGCCAGTAGGTGGCGCATGAACGAAATGAATGAGTGAACGCCAGGAAACATACCAGAGAAACACTCGTCTTCTTTCTTCCAGTGGAGACGTTGCGAAAAGCATCTCTGGTATGGGCTGGTATGAAATAATCCCCTGAGGGATAGAAATTTATAAAACCTCATACCAAATATTGAAATATCGTCTGTCTATTAGGTTGGAAGCTGTGAGAGGCAGAGGCGAGCCGCATGACTCTGTAAGCTCCTCAAGATAACTCGGGTAAGAATGCTAATGCTAATGCGAGTCTTATGCTAACTGTGCAAACTCCATTATGCCATGAGATACCGCCTTTTCAAAACCAATCGGAGTTGCGACCCTCATTCTTGTTGTTGATGCCATATAGACCCAGATTCGGATTGTTTCATGTTGCTAAGGATGTTCATAAAAGATCGCTAATTGTGTTAGCCATGTACTAATCGCTAGCATTTGAATTTGAACTTGGTTGCTTTTAGCTCTGCTGCTAGCCCAGTTAAGTTATCCACCATTAGAAGTCACTCACTTGTGGAAATATTTATCCTCTTCTTTATTATATGTGACTAAAGGGTGATTTAGTTCATTTAATTGCTCATATACATGTTCAGTATGAATGAGAGACAGAAGTTCATCTTAATTGTTAAATGAATGAATATATAAAATGTTTGGTTAAAATGTAATGTTTAAAATGTTAAGATGCATAAATAGACTTAAAAAGGGTTGAAAACATAAATATCTGGTTTCAGTAATCTCATGATTTATTTCTATGCTGTAAGATGGAGGTACATGATTGATTGATTGTTCATTGGAACTGACCTATCCTATGTGGTGTGATGTGTACCTATTCATTTAAATAATGATTGGGGCATTTATATCTTCTACAATTGGGTATAATTGAATTGATATTGAATGGAGATATTTGATCAGATTTAAAAAGAAATGAGACAATAGTAGCTAATGCATTCTGTACTGTATGCATAGATTGGTTTTTTAGAGAGAGAGAAAGAGATCATCTGAATCTGACCCTGGCGGTCAGTGGCGAGCCAACTGCGGAAGTTGAGAACGGACCAAGAGCCTGGTGTGGCCAGCCGTGGCATATTTGGAACCATCATCATTCTACTTCTTCATGTGAAATACAGATAAGATCACACAAACCTACCTGGGTAGTGAAGGGAACATACTTATTTCAAACACTGACACACGCACCAAAACTTTCATGGACGCCAAAGGAAGCTAATTTATTTCTTTCAACCCTATTGAAGAAAGTTCATGAAGAGTCTCTTTTTTTTTTTGCTTGAAATTGTTTATTTTTGGGCCCTTTAATATGCGCCTGTGCATTCAGGAAGCCGGCTTTAGATAGGCAGGGAATGTACAAAGTGTTTTTTTATTTTTGTATAATATACTTCTCAAACTTACCTGTTTGTGTTGTGTGTTCTTTGCTAACCTTGACAACTTTGGGCTCCATAGTCGTACCTAGAGCTTTTGATATTGGTCCAAATTGTATTCATAGCTCATCAATTTAGTTATTAGTTATAATAACCTGGTGAAGTGAGGGTTACACTCCGGTATCTCAAAATGCGAACAGGGACATGGGTATCATCGTTCCCTGACAGAGAAACTGATCGAGAGGACAGAAAAGGGCTATAACTAGACTCTGGCTCCACTGGCTTACCAGACAGTGTAAAATCAACAGGCGCAGGTTGTACCAACCCGACTGGTTTCTGAGGAGGGGTTGAGGTCAACTACTTCAAAGAATACTGCTGTAACTTCCTACATGCTACTTTCATATGTCCAGGATGGCGGCAAAAAAACACACCTGCTCTTCCCTGCTCTTTGGGCCTGATACAGCAGAGGGACGCTGATCACGCTCTGGTAACTCTTTCCTCCTCTCAGTATGGGGAGCAGATGCAGTGAAAGTAGATTTATGGGTAAGCACAAATTCGTCTGCGCGCACGGCTGCCTGAGACAATGTCTTCACCTTGTGTTCATTTAAGTAAGTGGTCACCTTGTCAGGGAGGGTGTTTTAAAACTCCTCTGCCATGATCAACTCACACAGAGACTTAAAGTCCTCACACTTACTAGCAGCACACCACTGATCAAATGTGAGCTCCAACTCCTTCTAAAACTCAACGTAGGACTCGTTAGCATTTTTCCTCTGGTTCCAGAACTTTTGCTTACAAGCTTCAGGAATAAGTTCATAAGCATTTAAAAAAGCAGTTTTCACACAATCATAGTCTAAACCAGTGATTCTTAACCATGGGGCTGCGGCCCATCGCCACCTAATGGGCCGCAAAAAAATTTCCGTTCTGCACCTGTGGGCCGTAAGGGCCGCGCGACCGCAATGCAGCCTCCAACCACTTTGTGGCAGTAACGCGTCAGCCAGTTTAATACGCTCCATAAGCAGCGGCAGTAGAAGAAGCCAGGTGCCAAGTTTTGACTGAAGTTATGGAGTTTTTAAAAGCGAAAAAATGAAGATGAAAGTGATGCCAACCCCTCTTCTAAGGCTAAATGTGTGCGCAAGTACAACCCTGACTTTATTACGTTCGGCTTTGTGAACGGAGGTAGCGAGGCAGAGCTGAGAGCCCAGGGTGTTGAGTGTGGGCTAACCCTATCCAACGAAGCACTGAAGCCTTCAAAACTAAGGCGGCATCTACAAACCAAACATCCAAAGATAGTTGGAAAGCCGGCGGATTTTTTCAAGAGAAAAGAAAATGGGCTGCAGATACAGAAAAGATCCATCGTGTCACTGACTGGCAATGCTAAATGTGCTTTGAAAGCCAGCTACCTCGTAGCCAGATGTGTGGCACACAGTAAGAAAGCGTTCACCATAGCGGAGGAATTGGTTCTGCCTGCCGCTGTGGACATGTGCCGTGAGATGATCGGGGAGGCTGCTGCAAAGAGGCTGATGACCATCCCACTCTCAAACGATACTGTGAGTCACCGTATTGCTGACATGGCCTCAGACATACAGCATCAGCTGCTGGAGAGGATAAATAGCCAGTTTTTTTCTTTGCAGCTCGATGAGTCCACTGATGTCATGAATGCTGCACTCCTGCTAGTTTATGTTTGCTATCGCTGGGACAGCAGTTTGCAAGAAGACATACTGTTTTGTGGAGAACTACCAACTCGAGCTACAGCTGACGAATGTTTCCGCTGCATAGATAACCACTTCATTGAGAACGGCCTGGACTGGCAGAACTGTGTTGGAGTGTTGCAGTGACGGTGCAGCGTCGATGACTGGCAGGCATCACGGGGTCATTAGGCAGATACTTGATCGTGCGCCAGAAGCTAAATGGACCCACTGTTTTCTTCACCGTGAAAGCCTTGCAGCAAAAAAGATGTCACCAGAGTTCCAGAGGTGATGGATATAAGTGTGAAAACCATCAACTTCATTAAAAATAATGCTGTGAACTCCAGATGTTTTGCTAAACTTTGTGAGGGCATGGAAGCAGATCATGTCCAGCTGCTCTATCGCAGTGAGGTGAGATGGCTCTCAAGAGGACTGGTCCTCAAGCGTTTGTTTGAGCTGAGGAATGAGGTTTTCTCTTTTCTCACTGAGAAAAAATCTCCCCTTGCACATTTCTACACCAACACCAAGTTCACAGTTAAACTTGCCTACCTCTGTGACATTTTCTCACTGTTGAACCAGCTGAACATCTCACTTCAAGGGAGAAATAGCAACATAGTTTTTGTTGCAGACAAGGTTCAAGCTTTCAGGAGGAAAATTGCTTTGTGGACTAAGAGGGCCCAGGAAGAGAGAATGGACACGTTTCCACTTTTGTCTGACATTTTGGAAAACTCCCCTCAGGTGAAGATCAGTCATTCAGTCTCTCAGCACCTCTCACAACTGGCAGAGAAATTTGATGAATACTTTCCTGAGGATCCCAGAGAGGGACACATGTGGGTTGTGGACCCATTTTCAGTGGATCCCATTGAAAATGATGTTGCTTTGCCCTCACATCTGCAATCACAGCTTCTGGAAGTTTCCACTGACAGCACTTTAAAGGTGCAGTGGGGCAAACTGGACTTAGACTCCTTCTGGATTGTTGTCTCAAAGGAGTACCCATGTCTAGCATTGAGGGCTGTGAAACTCCTTCTCCCATTCACAACTACATACCTGTGTGAATCAGGATTCTCCATTGTGGCTGCAACTAAGACCAAAGCTCGAAACAGACTCAGAGCATCACTAGAGGCTACCCTGAGAGTGAGCCTTTCCCCCATTCCACCCAGAGTGGATCTGATCATGTCTAAGAGGCAGGCCCAAGTGTCCCATTAAGAGGTGAACATAAAATGGGAGTTGTAGCATGTTAAAAAATGGACTTTTGTGACTGTTTTTATTGCTCATTTGTCACAGATTTGAAGAGTAAGTTATGGTTCTGCCATGCAACTGTTAAATTGTCAAATTTATTAGGTTATAAGGTAATATTTTCATTTGCACTTTATCCAAATTTTATTTACAATTTATTTATTTAATTTGAAAATTTTATTTATCTGAATTTCTCTTCAGTTTTTGAGAGTCTATCTAAATCTAAATATTTTTGGATTTCTGATTTTTGTGTTAAAAGCTTGACTAGGCTTTATATTTCTTCTTGTAGCAACTTGGTTTGTTATAATTGCTAGCCTGTTCAGTGGTGTTGTATGTGCAGGTTTACATATACTCAGCAACAAAAGTTTCTGTGACACCAATATTGTTAATTATTTTTCATAACGCAATTATGAAATTGTCATACATGGTGATATCAGACTGAAACAGTACACGTAAACACAACATTGAAATGGAAATCATGAAAATGCGAGAAAATGACTTTGCACGTGAAAATGTGCGTAAATCATGCTTGTGGATGGCAATAAAAGACGAGAATTTTTGGAATGTTCACATTGTGCCTGATGAACGACGGAAGCATCACTTATCGAAAACACAGCCATTTCGGATCCGGAACTCTACCCTCTAAATGCCAAGACTGTCTGAAAATGATCGGTGGAGGGCCATTGGGATGATTGAATCCGGAACCTCGCAGAGGGAAGTTGCTCATCGCCTGAATGTCCACCGAAACACCATTTGGAACTTATGGCAGCGTCATCAGCAGACAAGACATGTCAGAGACCGTCCTCGCAGCGGCCGTCCACGAGTAACCACTCCCAGACAGGACAACTGGATTCGAACAACCCATCTCCGAAATCGATTCCAACCTGCAACCATAACTGCAAGAACGATACCTGGTTTGAGGCGACTGTCTGCACAGACAATCCGTCGCCGTCTCCGTCATTTTGGCATTGTCCCACGTCGGCCAGCAAGACGTCCAATACTCACAGTACAACACCGACGACTGCGTCTACAGTGGGCACAACAACATCGACGGTGAATCCAACGTCAGTGGGATCTTGTACTCTTCACTGATGAATCAAGATTCATGCTTAACCGATGTGATGGTCGTTTACGTGTATACCGTCAACGTGGAGAACGTTATGCCAACAACTGTGTTCAGGAATTTGATCGTTTTGGAGGTGGTAGTGTCATGATTTGGGGAGGGATCACGGCTAGAAACAGAACAGATTTGCTTGTTATTGATGGAAATCTGACAGGTCAAAGATATCGCGATGAAGTGCTACGGCCATTGGTGGTACCGTTTTTGATGCAACATGGTCCCGGAATAACGCTGCAACATGATAACGCCAGACCACACGTTGCAAGGATTGTACAGCAGTATCTGATGCAACAACATGTCAATGTCCTGCCATGGCCAGCCAGATCCCCAGACATGTCCCCAATCGAGCATCTTTGGGACGAGATGGATCAACGTTTGCGGCGGTTGGATAACCCGCCAGCTACACTCCAGGAATTGCGACAACGTCTACGTCAGATTTGGAATGACATCCCACAGCAATTTCTGGCACATCTGATTCGGTCCATGCGCTGGAGATGCGTTGCTTGCATCATGGCACGAGGAAGTCACACCCGGTATTGAAGTGTGAAGGTCACAATTGGTTAGATGTCAGACAAGTGCTTCATGACGCATGAAAATGACATTTTTCGTTTTGAGTGACGCTGGCACTGAAAAGTCAGTGTTTCTCCTGTTAAATAAACATATTGATTGCATTGAGATCTTTGCGTGTCATTTATAACATACACATAAATGGTGTCACAGAAACTTTTGTTGCTGAGTATATAAAATTATTATTAAATTAATGTCTTTCACATAATTTATTTCACAAGGTTTTAGCTTGTTAAACTGTAAGTGGACTTGATTTAGTTATTGAATACAAATCAAACCAAGACTCGGATCAATTAAAATGAAAGTTTTAATATTAGAATGGGCCCCTGGCCACTTTTTACTGGGAAAATTGGGCCCAGAGGTAAAAAAGGTTAAGAACCCCTGGTCTAAACCATCAGCAAGAGATGGAGAAGACACTGCTTCCTGAGCTTTACCAACCAATTTGCATTGTAAAAGCAAGGGCCACCATTTCCTAGGCCAAAACAAAGAGGTTGCAATTCTTTCAAACACTCCAAAATAGGAGTCAACTTCCACCTACCTGAAAGGGTGCACCAATGAGATGTCCTTACGCACCTCATCCCTTCTCTCAGGTGTGGTTTGAGGCAAAGGTGGTGGGGGAAATGGAGACAATGGGGCTGGCTGGGGTGGCAAAACAGGCGGGGTCTGTGGAGCAGGCTGGGGCTGCAGGGCAACCTGGGTACCCCACTGAAGAGCTAGTTTCTCTTCCATCTCAACTGGCGCATCTCAATCTCGACCTTCAGCTCCATTCAGCTCCATTATCAATCTGACAGTTAATCTCAGCCTCTAACTTGCTTTTCCTCTCTCTCTCTCCAGTCTGTCAGCCTCAACTTTGGCCAAACCACAAATCTTAAGTCTTAAGGTGCGTTTACTGGCACTCGACTACACGGCTACGACAATGCGACTACGACAATGCGAGTACAACAATTTTTTAATTGCTATATATGTTTTACTATAGGGACATTTGCTAGCTCGCGACAACAACTACGTGATTACACAACAAAAAAATGCGATTGCTTGAAGGGGCATTCCAGATCATTGTTGCGCAACTAAAACAGGGGATTCCCAGCATTTAATGTCACATTCAGTGACACAACAAGTGAGCTTTTAGTGAGCTTTCTGGACAATTTACCAAAGAAAATACCCCGAAAAAGAGTTCTCAGCATTGGGGATGTGGAACGCCTGGTCACATTTGTACGTAAAAATACCTTCATCTATGACTGCACTCGATCTGATCATATGGATGCCATAAAATTGCATTGCAAGCAATGCCGCAATTCCATTCACAATAATGTCCTCAGCCAACCAACATACTAGTGTTGAATGGACTGGTGCCAGGATGGAAATGCCCGAGGGCCCCAGGCCCAAAACAGAAATTTGTTGTCATGTGTAATCGTAGCCGCATCTCAATAAACACACATAGCGACAAAAATATTTTTGTCATTGGTGCATATTTGTCGTCGCATAGTCATAGCCGCATCTCAATAAACACTCTTAGCGACAAAAATATTTTAGTCATTGGTGCATAGTTGTTGTGGCACAGTCGTAGCCAAGCAGTCGAGCACCAGTAAACGCAGCTTTAGCGACAGTAAGTTGTAGGAATGACTCCTCACACCATTTGATAGAGTCATCAAAAACAGGACCATGACCCACCTCATGGTCCTGCAAGCGCTTAAGTATCACTAAGTCATCAGCATACTTTATGATGGATGATGACTCTAGTTCACTAATGCAGCAGTTAGTGTACAATACAAATGGCCATAGTGCCAAAACGCACCCCTGGGGTGATCCAGTGGAGCATGCTAGGGCCTTGGTGTGTTTTATTTTATTGGCCTGCATGCTGGACCAAAAGTGGTGAGACTTGACAAAGATTCAGCCAGATGATGGCAAATAAGGGGGTGGATTCATTTCAGAACTTTTCACATTTAACCTTCCAAACTCTCTGTTTTTTAGATATCTACAGGTAAGAAGTTATTTGATAAAAACAACAGGATATAGATAATATACTCCCTTAATTAGATATATAATTAACAAACATAGTAAATAAAACTCTAAAAATATACTGCGAAAATTATTTTAGAAAAATTATTCAAAATAATAAAATAATTAGAATACAAAATGATTATACAAAATTATTGAAGGTGAGGGAAAGGGGGAGAAGTGTAAAGCTTTCACAGAACATGAAAATGAATTACGTAAGGGATCATTAACGAGAAGGTGTGCATTCCACGGTTTTAATGCACGACGCGGAGGCAAATAACCACCCGACGCGAAGTGCATTAAAACCGTGGAATGCTCACCTTCGAGTTAATTAACCCGCTTATACCATGGTCAATTGCTAGCAATATCAACTTGCAGCGCTGAGAAATTTTTGGTAAAAGTTTTGCATTTACTCTAAAAAAAAAAAAAAAAAAAAAAAAACCGAGCTGGTAATCATTAAACGGGCGCCGCGCCTTCTCATACCTAATAGCCTACTATAGGCCAAGTTAAATTGAACCAGCTATCTTAGTTCATCTTACTTTCATGGAGAAAGAATTTTTTGCACACGCTTACATCCGTTTACCTGCTGATTTGACAACGGATTCCATCTGAAATGGAGATTATCCATAACGCAACATTATGTGCGATTATGCAGACTGTGGCTAACTTGCTACCCACAATTACAATGAACTTATGACGGTTTCCGCAGTCAGCGAGCTGAAGTCTGCTGGCATAGCACGTAGCTAGCGAACTGTCAGCAGTTGAAGTGGACACGTTAGCTTCCTTTGTAACCGTACACAATTACAATCGTTTAATGAATAAAGCCTGATTACTTCGCTCCTATAATATTTCCGGTCATTATTGCTTGAGTACCTATAGTTAACCGCCCCGCAGGACGCAACTTATGTGACGCCGCTAAATTTACTGGAGATAAATGAGCAGCTAGGTTATCGTTGTACCTAGCCGAATACCAGGTCTAACGTTGCTAGGGTTACAAGTTGGCTTGTGGATGAATTTCGAATGGTGAAACGACCATAGCCGAACTACCTGTGCGGTTCCACGGTTTTAATGCATACCTGCCAGCCAATCAGAAAAAAGTATTCACTCAGACCATGGTATAAATGCAAATATAACAGAAGAAGAATGCACAGATATATGTGCAAACATTTGAAAAACAACAAATTCTTTCATTTGGAGGCAGTTTTCTTGGAAGGTACAAATATGATATTTCAAATCACTTATTTTCAAGCAAAATATAATGAAATTCTAGCAAGTTGTTTTTGTAATTCTTGAGAAAACAATGTGAACCACACCCACATATTTTATTTGTGTCCAGTTTTGATCGAAAGTAAAAGGGGAAATAGATCAGATAATTCAATGTGATCTTTTCCTGACTTCAAAACACTCACTTTACGGGAAATGCCCCCATGCTCTCATTTATCAGATAATTATCTCTATAGGATATTAAGAATTACAGCAGTTAATCAAAGTGAACCTGGCTGAAGCTAATGGCACCACAAATAATGAAATGGAAGGAAACAATGAAGGAAACTTATAATATTGAAAGAATAAAAGCATAAGGAATTCAGGTACTGCTTTTGAATCAATATTGGAAAAGATCACAAAGATTCATTCAAACTCGGTTGTGTAGGTTTTGGAAAGCACACTGATGCAATTTATTTATTTTCATTTTCCGATGATTTTTACCTTTTAAGATTCCGTCTGAGTCTCAAACCAACAGGAAATCTCGACAGATCTCTCATCTAACCCCATATAAAATGACAGCCTGACTTTCCTCAGAAACCAATTAGGGACTGCTCTAATGCTAATTTTTTTAAGTTAAATGACACAAAATTTATATTGAAATTTTCCGCGAAGCCTCAGCGTGCCTCCTGTGATGTTATATAAATGATGTTGCATGGTTTTCGAGAAATTTCGCATTTTGTAGTGGGTGGCTCAAGAGGAGAATCCCTTTCAAATTACCTATGCAGACTCAGCTGTTGAGTGACTCAGCCGTTAGTTTTTTAAAATGGTAACCGTGGCAACTTAACTGTCAGCTGAAGTGGCTCTGGCCTCACCTATGTTTCAAACATTTCAGTTGAAACGGGCCCTGCCCTCCAGGGGGTCCCCAACTGCCAGGCAAGAATTAGCATCCTAAACCTTAACTGTAATGCAGAGGCACCACCAGGAAAGGCAAACCGGGTAAATATTTGGGCCCCCCAAAAAAGTCAAATGTTTGGGATCCCTAATGGCCAGTCAAATTGGCACATTTTGCAATGACTTTAAGCCTTCTATGAAGGCATTATAGTGCACCCCCCACAGGTGCCTTTCACCCCCTAAACGGCGCCCCTTCACGGAGTTGTGAATGAGGAGAAAATGTGGCGCTCCCATTTGACCGGGTGACAGTCAGTTACAGACGGTGAAAGGAGCCTATCCTGGCCCATTTTCTGCAAGTTCAAATTTTTGTATTTCTAATGTAAACGAGCTCAATGATTATACTCCTTGCACAAAGACCTGAATATTATCATAATTGGGTAGGCATTAGTTAAAATGGGCCGATCAAGCTGTACGTACAACTACGCAAGCAAAGAGAAGGTGATTTCGGACCTCCACAATTTTTTGCAGAGAGGCTGAAATCAGAATTGGTTGCTAGGTTACAGTCTCCGTCAGATGTATTAGTTGCATGAACACTGAGCTGGCCAAGTGTAGTAATTATGAATCATTTACAAATGATGGTAGCAAAAGAGTTATGGTGGCTGATACCCTGGGAATTTCGGTAATACAGCCCTAGCCAATATTGCTAACGCCTCGGACTTCACGGTTGGTACGTGAGAAAAAAAAAAAAGGAATTAAGTTGCTGCATTCCGGGGGTATTTATAATTCAATATAACGGTGAGCTTTGATGTATAAATTTTATTGCATTATCCAGAAATTTTATGGGTTTTTACGCATTAAATTATCCATCAACATTATGGACAATTGGTAATTCAGGCAACAAAATGAAAGGGAGGTTTATCGAACTGGAAGCTGCTACCAAATATTAACTTTAAGTAGCGGACAAACGCAAATCTCCACAATAACCTTTAATGTCACACACAAATTTTGCTTGCTAAGTAGCTAGCTACTTAACTTGCTTCCTGAAGACAAAATCATCAGACAATTAGCCGAATTATGAGCTAATTTTCTTTGCGAGACTATTGCAGCCCCGCAATATAGCTAGCTACACAGATATCCAAATAAGAATTTTATTTCATGTGCAGCATTGATAGCGAAGTTAGCCATTTGTTTATTTGGTAAATAAATTTAAAACATACGTACATAAATCATGCAAATATCATTGACATTAAAAACCATGGTAACACATGAAAGCAGAAGCTTATTTCCAATGTGGCCGGCCAAATGTTTTCTTTGTTCATTTGATGAAAGTCATCAGATAACTGATCAAATAGTTTGCGAAGGTGAGCTATGTAGCTATGGTGGCTACGCTTCATCTTCTTCATATACTTATAGTTGTAATGGTGTTGGTTCATAAATTGTGCGAAATCACCATCTATTGGACATTTTGAGAAATAACAGTAATTTCCTCGGTTCTCATTGAGACATATCTATAATTCAGCAATCACGGTTCAATGAGAAAGAAAGTAGTGGTTCTGCGCTGACCACACCTTTCATCCATCTCATTTAATTTCTCTGTTATCATAATTATAAAAACAAGGCAATTTTACACATAAGCTATTTAAAAGATTGCATAAAAATGCCAATGTGACATTATATATATAGGGGCATCAGTAGACCTGTTGCATACTTGATGTCATTCAATTTTAGAGTGACTTAAGGACAGCACCAGAGCAACTAGACTGAAGCAAGTGTTTTAGCAACAGTATCAGTTTTTTTGTGACTAAAAATTATGATCCTCACCAAAGTAAATACTGATTGATAGTGCTTGTAAGTACAAGTGTACCATATTCTGATGCAATCATGTATTTTCACTCAATCTATGTCACAATCCTTTTTAAAACTTTGGTCTCTGTTAATCATGCTTCAACTCCTGTTTGTCACTATCCATATAATATTTGTTTACCCCATGGTGTTCCTCTGTGTGTTTTGAGGTAACTTCAGTAGTGCATTCATCACTCTTCTCCTCTTTCTCTTTCCCTCTCCTTCTCTCTCTCCGCTAAGTGAGTAGGGCCTTGGTGTAACAATTACCCTGGTCTTTACTGTTTCTACTCAAGCATACCTACTCAAAGTTCGCTTTGATATGGCTGTGCAACTTTTAGCTTTTTTAAAAAATCATTAACTGTGAATTGACTTTCTGATTTTAATATTGAACTTTACTTTGCATGCACCGGTATTTCCTTCAGGTAATGCAATTCTAGTTTATGGTTGCAAAAATTTTTTTTGGTTTGTTTCTTTTGGTCTTTTCTTTGCCACTTCATTTATTTTTGTTTATATAATGTTCATGGGTTGCTGTATGTTTCTTCAATATTGTTCATAGTGTGGGATATCTTTATCATCACGATCACTTTGGGGTTCAGCTACTTTAACCCTTTTCCACCATCTTTGTTGTGAGTGAGACAGTTTTATGATGAGTCTATTTGGGCCATAACTCAGCTCCTGTAACAGCTAGAGTCCCGGAAGTTGGTCCTACCCCTCGGCATACAATGAGATCATTGATTGAGATCTCAGGGTCATGGTGATATTCACATCTCAAATTATGATACCAAACAGTTTCCAGAGAATTTAATTTCAACTGGTCCTAACCCTATGTTTATGAATACTGCCAATACAATGAGCCTGTCGTTGACTATCCCAGGGGTCAGGAACACATGATATTGACATATCAAACTTGACATTTTGTGATATTTCAAGCTATGATTTACTTTGGCTCATTTTAACTGGCCCTACCTATATATATATGAATATTGCTTTTTGATGGTCTTCTAGCTTCTGTAGTTTTTAGCTTTTTGTAAATTTTTGCCTTTCTTTCATCACAGTTCATTGAGCTGTTGCCATGTTATTTGAAATAATCAATATTCAGATTTTCTGTCTTTTCATTACAATGTTATGCTATAAAATGATCAGAGTGCCGTCCATCAGTTGATGAATGTAAGAGTGAGAATTCTGGCACAGGTCATATTACCACAAACAAAAATAAAACAGGCCTGAAATACTTCATCACATATCACCATTTTATCATTTCTATCAACCTTGTCACAGAGTAAGGTTGCTGAAGGGTTAAAAAGACTGAACCCCAGAGTATCCTAACACTTATACAGCGCCCTCGATAATTATTGGCACCCCTGGTTAAGATGTGTTAAAAGCCTTAAAATAAATTCCATTTTTAAGGCAGAAGCATACTCTCACACTGAAAATTGGAGAAAAATGTAACCTTCAACTCAAGTGAATTTTAAGGGAACAAAAAAATCCCTGACTAAGAAATTATTACTTTTCATAAAATCACCTGTTCCACAATTATTGGCACCCCTAACAATTCCTCGGAAACACATGTAATTGAAGTATTTCTGTCATTTCTACAGTAGTTTACAAAGTTGATCAGAGTATCTAGGAACATTTAATTAGTAATTCATCACTTCCTGTTTCCCTGGGGTATAAATATGACGTGACACAGAGGTCATTTCTCTTATCCACTCTTCAACATGGGAAAGACAAAGGAACACACCATTCAAGTAAGGCAGATGCGTGTCAACCTTCACAAGTCAGGCAATGGCTACAAGAAAATAGCCACTCACCTGCACCTGCCCATATCTACTGTCAGAGGAATCATTAAGAAGATTAAAACAACTGGAACAGTGGTAAGTAAGCCTGGACGAGGATGCAAGGTTAGTTTGCCACCATGCACAGTGAGGAGGATGGGAAGAGAAATAAAAAGTTCTCAAAAGCTCACTGTTGAAGAATTGCAACAAATGGTAGCATCTTGGGGTCGCAAAGTCTCCAAAACAACCATCAGGCGTGATCTACATGCCAACAAGCTGTTTGGGAGGCATGCACGGAAAAAACCATTGCTCACTCATAATCATAAACGCAAACGTCTGGAGTTCACTAAGCGGTACTGGACTTCAACTGGGACCGTGTTCTTTGGTCAGATGAGACCAAGATAGAGCTTTCTGGCAACAAACACTCTCAGTGGGTCGGGCTGAACACAAAAGATGAGCATGCACCCGAAACACCCCAACCTGAATCTATGTTAATATGGGAAAGGGGTAACTAATTGCATCGCAAAATTTAACATATTTCTAAACCAGAATTAAGGCCTAATTAGCCAGCGCAAGCACATGTTCCACTGCTAAAACCTGCAAATGTATTATTCTTGTAGTTCTTGGTTGTCATTGTCTGTTGCTGTTTTCTGTGTGAAACTTTATGCTGCTATCTTGGCCAGGACTCCCTTGAAAAAGAGATGTTGAATATCAATGGGATTTATTCCCGATGATATAAAGGTTAAATAAAAAATACATTTAAAAAATAAATTAAATAAAAATTCAAGACAATCCATCATAAGAAGAAGAAAAGAAGGCCTGTATGAGCCTGGTGGCCCATCGGGCCGGTGTTTAACCCCAGTTTCCATGGCATGAAGGGAGTAGGAGTATAGCTACTCCCCCTGGATGGGATACCAGCCCTGCCTATTTGCTGATACCCCTTTATACACCTGGGTGGAGTAAGGCTTGGAGTGTGGGTGTTTTGCCCAAGAGCACGCCGCGAAGGCCATGGCCGGGGCTTGAACTCAGGACCTTACGATCTTAAGTCATACCTACTTGACCACTGCACTACCGCATCTCCCTCAGTTATTTTGAACTTGTGGTTTCATGTGCAAGACCTTACACCAGGTTACAGTCTCACCTGTGCTCCAGTAGGCTGACTGCATTACATCACTTGTTTGTCTGGGATGCACTTCTTGGATTGCATCAGTGACAATAATATATTGTTAGAACTGGGATAGGGAGGCACTCATCTACCCCTCCTTTTAGCCCCTCCTCTGTTTTACTGCAGATCTGTTTGTTACATCACAAACTCACTCTGCAAACCCAACCCCCATATATGTGAGTCCTCTTGCACAGCTACCCATCCTCAAATATAATCCTGTGGTGACAGGGTATTGTGCAGTCACACCAAGTATTATTGCTCCCTCATTTCATTTGCGATTGGCTGTCATCTACGCTGTTCATTTACCACTCAGATTTATATTTTTACATGAACTGGAACTAGACTGGATAAAAACATCACCCATCAGGACAGAGGTGATCAGGATACAGTTGCTCACTGGGCTGTCTGACCTTAAGGAGTGTATATTGAGCCATTGCAGTGTTTCAGGTGAGTAAATTATTCTTTCTCACGATCTGATGAACCCATCTTTCATTTCATTTGGAGTGTTTGATCCACACGTGTAAGAATTCTTCATGAGTGAGAAACTTTAGCAGACTTTAGTGTGATGGACCCAAAAGGTAAAGCTTGCTTTCTGGCACTGTTTCCAATCTCAGGAGGCTCCAGTGCAGTTTCAAAGAGCGAAGACTGGTTTCTCTGAACAGTTTTCCCTGGATAAAGGTCATTTTCCCAGAGTGGAGGTAGTCTTCCAAGAAGACAAAAATTATCCCTCAGTGCCACAATGCTGGAAAAACTGTGCCAGGCTCCCTTGACAGGAATAATTTCTCAAGCGATAGGGCTTGATTTTGACCTCATTAGGCCAGTTTAAGTGTTACCATTTTTATCATGCAGTAAATGTGTTCGGATTAAGAATTTAGCAGCTTAGAGAATAATGTAAAATGATTCTTGAATTAGCATAAACACAAGAACTTGATTTGGCCTCGCTGTTTGTTAAAGTGTTGAGGACCATTATCCTGTACAGGTCGGCTTGACTGTGTAACGTAAATTCACTCTCTTTTCTAAGGACCATCCTGCTCAATCCTGCTTGGTTAATTAAAGCCAAAATGAACACCACTGTCATCAATTCTAGCCAACCGTTCACCCAGACCGCTTCAGGATCCAGTCCCCCACTCGGTAATGCGAATAAAGGATGCAATCAATCACTTGGTTCAACTTCATTTAACTTTATTGTGGCAGTTTTTAACGTGGTGGTGGGCTACCCTGCGAACATCATGGTGATATGGCTGATATTCAGAAAGAAGTCTGACTGCTCCACCTCTGATATTTTCATCTTCAACCTGGCCATCGCTGACGCCTCGTACTGCATGATGGGCTACATCGGTAATATAGGCATGAAAGTCTTCCCAGTCAGCAATTTCTCAAAGCTTCTTGTCTTTGCCTACGGGATCAAAGACACCTCCTCACTCTTCCTAACCTGCATTTGCCTTGATCGTTACGTGGCTGTGGTCCACCCTATTGTGTTCACCAGCATCAAGGATAACAAGATCAGGGTGGCTTTTTCCATGGTTGTTTGGGGAATCATGTTAGCCTTTGCTGTCAGCAGGTCATTGGGGTTGATAGGCACATCTAACATTTTGTCTGGGCTGATCCTGCTGACCTTTGCCATCATGGTTTTTTGCAACATTTCCATCACATGGAGTCTGAGAAAGTCAGTCTTCGGCAAGGAGAAGATGAACCCCATGAAAAAGAAAGCCCTCAGAACAGTGATAATCGCCCTGGCCATCACAGTTTTTCATTACCTGCCAATAGTTATTGTCTTACCCTTTACACTGTACTATTATTTCCCTGAATACTGTCAGGTTGAAATGATTGCCTTAGTCCTCATGGACCTCAGTTCCAGCACTGAGCCCCTAATCTACATCTCCAAGATGGAGCAGCTGCCATGCTTCAATAATTTGCCCTGCATCTGCTGCCAAAGCCCTTCTACAGAGCCAAATAATGTTAGCGGATGAGATGTATGCCTGCGTTTACTTTCTATGTACGGCCTTGAAAATTAGTTCATGAAACAAAGCAAGAATGTTAAGTTAGTGAGAAGCAAACAGTCTAGCTTTGGTATGACTGTCATTAGGAAAGAAATGACCACAAACAAAAGTGTAACTGTGGGCATTGATAAAAAAAATGTGTAAATGAATTAAGTCCCCTCAATGCCTCCAAAACATTGGTTCCATATCATGAAAATTAAAACTTCATCATTTTGACTGTTTTAAAATGAATATGCCCAATCTAGCGATTCAATATAAAGAGACCTTTTTTTTTGAATGTGTGGACAATAATTATCACCAATTTACAACTCCATTTTATGATATCAATTTAATATCATTATGCTGGCATGGGATCTGGTTTTGCTTGAGAAAAAGCCTCTTTTGCCTACAGACATTTCTAGAAGCTGACCATTTACAAAAACACAAAATGATTGCTTTGGCTATTCCCGTTCTTGATGCTAACAATCAGTGAGCAAATATATCATTATTTAAGTCTGCAAAATGAAAAACGCCGTAAACGTGAAAAAGTAAAATGAAATATAAAAATTGATTTTGAAAAGACTTAGTACTTGAATCTCTTCCATGTTCAAGGCCAGCCTTGAGGAGCAGAGACCACCTCTTATCATAACACCTCTATCTCTGAATTCAGAGGGAGGCTATGATTTGGTTTGAGTTCAGCTGTTAGTTTCAGCTCTGGGGAACAAAGAGAAGTATTGAGCTTAGTCATCAGAACAGAGCTGGCTTTGTCTAGCTCATGATGAACTGTTTTTATTAAGACTGGTTTAGATCTGAATGGACTCAATCCCTTGGTGATTTATAGAGCTGTAATTTAGTGATTATTGTCAACAATCCAACAAAAGTGTTTTGGGAATTGTCAGAATTTCTGAGAATGATGCACCAGCAATTTGGGCTCCTGCAATTATACCCCCTTTGGTTAGTACCCTAATGATGCTTTTGAGATGAATCAAGTACAGTACTGCAGGTTTGTCCTTTGTTAGACACACCCATTCTGCTAATAGGGTTTATATTAATAGGCATGTCACTGGCCAGTTTAGATTCTTCAGAGATTACATTCTGATTCTTCGAAGTGAAAGCCATTTTTCACGGGGACAACAATATTTTGTCCACACACTATATCTGCATTTTAAAATTTTGTGGGGACTTCATGCGGGATTGCAGTACATTGCTGTACATTTAGCATGTTTCACAGATTGAATTCAACTTTATCAATGTTAGTACAACATCCCAGCAGTCAGGTACACAATGCCTGTTTAATTTTTGGATATATAAGTCCTCATCTATTGACTATTAAAGTAGAGATTCAAAGAAAACAAGTACCCATAAAATTGGTCCGTCATGGAAATTTCATGATATGTTGAAGGTATTCACTCATATAACAAGAGAAAAAAGTTTCATGCTACTTGATATTCGCTTTCCAAATGTTGCTACTTTTCCACCTTAACTAGTCCATCGACAGTCTCATATTCCGTGACGTCACATATGGGTTGTGTACTCTGAAAGCACCCAGATCTTCTATGGTTACAAAAGAGTGAACACTGTGAAAATTGTTTTCAATTTTGTTTTTAGAGCCTGACAAGTCAGTATTCTTGATACATTTTTTCCAGATCTCCCATTAGTTCATATTTTTAAATCCCAAGTTTAAATCTTTTTTTTGACGCTAATGTCACATTAAGGTAATTTCTTTCATCGATGCATATTAGTTTTGCTGCTTATTTTGGTTTGTCCCGTGCCTGCAAAAAGTCCGGTCACCGCACTGGCTATACGCTATACATATACACGTTGTCTAATTTAGAAGGAAAATTATGTTTTAACTGGAGTCCCGCTGCCGTTCCGAGGAAGGTTGGATAAGCCCATGCTTTGGGCTACAAAACGGACTGTATTTTATGAACATGATCAAGTGGATTCAGTAATTCAGTAACAGTAATTGACTGACAGAAATATGGAGTGACGAGGTCGATGCCATTTAGAACACAACCGTACCCCTCAAATATCTTTACCCAATACCTCAAGAGCAGACTGAATTGTCCGCCTGTAGTTCTCATGCATTCAAGCTCAAATTTCAGGTCTTAATTGCTTTTTAGGTCACCTAAGACTTAGGCCTGTATTCAGAAATGACACTCACACTCACCCTCCACTCACCATATAGTGAGTACGATTGAAATGTAACTGGAGTGTGAGAAAGAGATCGACCGACCACTAACCGAGGGAGCAGTCCCACTCCTCGCGAGTTGCTATTCACAAACGTCATACGAGCATAACTGACAGTAGTGGGCACTGGGTACCACAGGCTGTGCGTCGGCTGCTGCAAAGGGACGCCCAATCCCTACGTTTCAGTGCTGAAAGACCTAAACGTGTCACAGTTTATTTTATATCTTGCTTCACAAAATTGAGGCGTTTCTTTTGCACAGAAATAACAACATAAAATATCAGTATGTCTTCACAAATTCAGTGGTCGAGTAGCTCGCGAAATACGCAAAACAGCCTGCGAGGCTCACTTAGCAACAAGCCGTGAAACGTGCCAAACATTGCCTTCTACATTCAGCAATAAAGAATGTAGAAAAGAATGGATTCTCATGACTTACAGCTATATCCACACCGCAGACCAATCCACATGCGTCCCACGATCCAGATGAGTGCAGAATTGTCCAACCCATGAGTAAAGAAAAGCGCGAGAAATCCGAATGCGTGAGAGTTGACAGATATGCATCATGAATGAAAACTGGGGCCTATTGCACAAAAGTCGGATCCTGAGATCCTGGATCAACGCCAAAGCGAAGATTGCCATATCCTATACAGCGTGTCGCTGGCTTAATTGATTGCACAAAGCCAACAGTGGGTGGAAAAGGATAGGCTAAGTGAAGTCCAGTGACGCTGATCCTGTTAAGTGCGTGCACACGGCAACCTCTTATAGACCTGAAATTGATCACTGAATCACTGATCATCACCATGGACACTAAGTAGCAGCAGCAGACGCATGCGCCAGCGACACTCAAAGACCGCGTTCAGACAGGGGGACGATGGGATCGGTGAAATGCCTCTGCTTGCTGTTCCTTTAGTTTCTGTCTGAATGGTGTGAGACGTTTGAGAGGAGTATTAAAGTGAGCTAAACTAATGTGAAAGTAAACTGAGGTGTTTCAGTGCTTTCAAAAAGGAGTAGCTGATGCACTTCGGCGTTACCGTGAATGAGATAATACGTCGCTGTCAGACAAACTCAATGTCGGCAGAATCATGTACCTTGGATCTTACGTGTGACATGCACACGTTAGCTGTGTAGGCGTAATGAAATTTGACGTGGATATGAAAGCTTTTCTATGTTTCATTTCTGCCTCACAATTCTGGTACGAGTCATTTTTACAGTCCTATACAAACTGAATACAAACTTTACAAACTTAAACCTCAAAACACCAGATTAAAATTTGACTTGGAGAAACTGAAAGACCCAGCTATATATAAGACTTTCCAAGCTACATTAGGTGAGAAATTTGCACCCTTACTTGCAATAGAGGAAGATGTAGAAGTCCTGACTAATGCCTTCACCACGGTAATGACAGAGACAGCAAAGAGAACTATAGGTCCCCTTCGACGTAAAAACAAATCGTGGATGAAAGATGAAATCCTTGAGATGTGTGACAGCCGCAGGGAACTGAAGAAAGTAAGGCACACCACATAGGGCATATTTCAAAAGAATTAAAATTGTGCCATACCTTCACTCAGTAACTTTGGAAAGAAATATACTTCAGTTTTCCTTGTGGTCATGTCTCCTCCTAAAGCCCCTCCGGAGAGGGGGAGTCTTCCTGGTTTGAATTACCCAAATGACCTATGACCCCGCCATAGGACGCAGTCTCGAGTTTGGACATAAAAGAGGGGGCAACAGAGAAGTCGGGGAAGCTTGTATTCATCTTTTCCTCATATACTTTGTGTGTATGGGTAGTTTTGAGCTGCGCCAGGTATGAATTGACTTCTTCTTATCTTTTCTGTAACAATGCAATTGGTTAATGTGATCTAAGTTTGTGCCTGCCTGGCGAAATAAATTGATAATTGCATTTGTTGGGTGTTTCTGACTAAATGAACAGATATTTTCCAGTTCAGAATCCTAGTTCCTAATTGAGTAACATAGTCCGTAATCGCGTGCCTGATAAACACGTTTGGCATCTGCGTTATACTGTGGATTTTCCATGCTGTGTATGGTGTTATTAAAATTGGCTTTGAGCAGATTCCATTAATATCTTTGGGTGGAAATCTTAAAAGACGCAAGGCCTCTGAATGATGAGAATACCATTATGCCTTGTAGTTGCTCGCTTTGGGCCCCGGTAACCCCTAGTCATAACTAATTTCTATGTCAAATTACTGTGCTTAATAGGGCCACCAGCCTCTGAGTTCTTCCACCGAATGGGGTTGTACAGATGTTTTTGGTCCGGCAGAGTAAGGTATTGACCAGTTATGAGTCCGATGCACAATGGAGCTCCAAATTAAGTAATACATTGACTAATTAGAATCAGATAATATTTATGCAAACACATGGTAACCGCAAATGATTTCAACTAGAATTTTGTATCCTAAATTTGATATGGAGTTAGATGTATTGAAACCGCTAAGATTTTAGGGCTGCAGCATCCGCTAGCACGTTTCAGGCCATTTAAAAGCAGAACATGAGCTGCCGGGTGGCTCACACGGTTAAGGCACTGCGCTGCAGTGCAGAGGTGATCACCACGTCGCGGGTTCGAGCCTCGGCGTACCCACCGGCAGGGGTCGGCAGCTTTTTCAGAGTAGCGCACAATTGGCTATCGCGCTACAGGGTTACAAATTGGGAAGGGACTGCCGGATTTGGATATTCGATACAGCTTTGTTCGTTGCTCCAGCGCCTCCTGTTGGCCGGACGGGCGCTCGTCAGGAAGACTCCGGCTTGGTTCATGTCCGGGTATCCTCCGCCCTCGCTCTGAACTTGCGAAGATTCAACCAGCGAGTGTATAAGAATCAGTGGCTGACAGGCACGTGCTTCGGAGGAGAGCCGTGAACTGTCTTCACTATCCTGAGTTGGCAGCAAGGGGTCGCATACGAGCAAGCTTTGTACATAGTTCCCCAATTGGGCATTCCAAATTCGGGTGGGATTGGAGATGCCAAATTTTAAAAAAAAAAAGCAGAACATGAAAGACGTCGTTACGTGTGGCCTGGGGGAGTGGTCTAGTGCTGACGCTGTAGCCAGACCCCATTATTATAATGGAGACCGCTAGGACTTTCTTTGCCCTGGCTATTAAGGCAAACACGGTGAGACCTTCCGCCTCAGCTAGGATCCAGCTAGGAGCAGTTGGTGTACCATACAAATAGCAGTAGTGACAAAACGTACCCCTGGGGTGATCCAGTGGAGCACGCTAGGGCCTTGGTGTGTTTTATTTCATTCGCCTGTATGCTGGGCCAAAAGGGGTGAGACTTGACAAAGATTCAGCCAGATCATGACAAATAAGGGGGTGGATTCATTTGAGAACTTTTCAAAAACATTTAATCTTCCAAACTCTGTTTTTTAAATATCTACAGGTAAGAAGTTACTTGATAATAACAGGATATAGATGATATACACCCCTTAATTAGATTTATAATTAACAAACAAATTAAACTCTAAAAATATACTGCGAAAATTATACAAAAAAACTTTTTTTTTAATTATACAAAATTATTGAAGGTGAGGGAAAGGGGGAGAAGTGTAAAGCTTTGAATAAATGAAAAACCTTAAATTCTTTAGTTTGGAGGGAGTTTTCTTGGAGGGTACAAATATGATATTTCAAATCACCTATTTTTCAAGCTAAATATAATGAAATTCTAGCAAGTTGTTTTTGTAATTCTTGAGAAAACAATGTGAACCACACCCACATATTTTATTTGTGTCCACTTTTGTTCTTAAGTAAAAGGGGAAATAGATCTAATATTTCAATGTGATCTTTTCCTGACTCCAAAACACCTACTTTTAGGGAAATCCCCCCATGCACTCAGATAAAGATCTCTATAGGATATTAAGAAAAACTGTAATGGTGCGATCAGGAACCAGTCGCGAGAGCCAGGCAATGCAGTAGAACTTGCTTTATTAATAAAGGGGGAGGACCCCCGCAGGGCAGAAGGCAAAAGTACAAAGTCCACACTCCAAAAATCAAAATCCAGTTGGGCAAAAATAGAATCGAAAACCAGGGCAGCAATCACAGTAATCGTAGTCGGACAGAAATGGGTCTGGTTTACAGGAGTAGGTAAGTCAGAGAAGCAAAACCAGAATCCAATGGATGTAATCCGAATCGTAACCAGGGCAGCAATCATAGATCTTGTGGTCGGGCGGAAAAAGGTCAAAACTCACAGATGCAACAATAATCCAAAATCACAAAGGCAAAAAATCGAAAGGTCGGGCGGCCCAGTCAGAAAGATTAACACTGAGTAATCAAGGCGAATGAATCGTGGCACAAGAAGACTGAGGAAAACGATCTGACTGAGAGTAACTGTGAAAAGACACCTAATATAGGTTTCCAGGGAGATCACATGGTGAGAGACGCAGGTGCAAACAGTCAGACTGATTACAAGGGAGCAGCACATGAGGGAGAACCTAATCACATGCAATTTGGCAGAAGCCAAAACACGGACAGGGATTACGGAACAAACCTATACAAAGACATACAGCTGCAGTTAAGGAGTTCTAACATGCAAAGATAATTAGAGAAGGACAGTGTGATGAGATGTGGAGCTTCCACAGATAATGCAGCAAAGGAAATCAGGGAGAGACGAGAGGCGGAGACTAGAACAGGGCGAGTGCTGAGAGCTTGTTAATCAATTAGTAAGTGCAACTATACAAATCCCTTGGTGCTTGTTAGTTAGTTAGTATTATATACAATGTTAGTTGGTGTTAGTAACTTCTAGCGAAAATAAAAAACTGTTAGTATGGTTAGTAAAATAGAAAAGTAAGGCGAGGTAAGCAAATGAGATCTGAAGGAAGGTTGAAATCCAGAATCCAGTAAATCACCCGAAGAGTGACACTCAGGACTGGGGCTGTGAGCAATGACAAGACAAGAGACCAGACGTGGGAGACAGAGTGCAGTCCATAATGGAAAACATGAGTGAGACTATGGCAAGATGCAAAACATGGAAAAGTACATACTAAAGCAATACATGAATAAACCAATACTAACAGAGCCTAATGCATAATTCAAGAATAGTCAGGCATGGCAAATATCAAAATACGCAAAAGTCAGTCCGAATAAACAAGGCATGAACATGGCCAAGGGCAAAACAGAACATGAACAAATACAGAATCACAACAATTACAGCAATTAATCAAAGTGCAACTGGCTGAAGCCAATGACACCGCAAATAATGAAATGGAAGGAAACAGTTAAGGAAATTTACACTATGGAAAAAATAACAGTGTACGGAATTTAGGCACTGCTTTTGAATCAATATTGGAAAAGATCACAAAGATTCGTTCAAACTCAGTGGTGTAGGCTTTGGAAAGCACACTGATGGTATGTTATTTTCATTTTCCTATGATTTTTACTTCTTAAGATATTCAATTTTTAAAAAATTTTAACTTTACAATGGGCGTCTATGGCACGGAATCTTGAGACTTAGAGTGCATGACATCATCATTAGAGTGGAGGGGAGTTCGAAAATCACCTAAAACTTTTGTATTTGATTTGCTCTGTCTCCCACAAATTTTAGACTACATACATAATATTCACATCAAAATGTCGATGAATTTGTGCTTTTTCCTCTCATGTACCAGTGGTCTGAAGCGGGCCTGCACCTTTTTTTCGTCTGAGTCTCAAACCAACACGAAATCTCGACAGATCTCTCATCTAACCCCATTTGAAATGACAGCCTGATTTTCCCCAGAAACCAGTGAGGAAAAGTTTTTTTAAACTGCTCTAATGCTACATTTTTTCAAATTAAATGACACAAAATTTATATTGAAATTTTCCGCAAAGCCTCAGCGTGCCTCCTGTGACGCTATATAAATGATGCTACATGGTTTTTGAGAAATTTCACATTTTATAGTGGGTGGCTCAAGAGGAGAATCCCTTTCAAATTACCTATGTGACTCTGCTGTTAAGTGACTCAGCCGTTAGTTTTTTAAAATGGTAACCGTGGCAACTTAACTGTCAGCAGACGTGGCTCTGGCCTCACATATATTTCAACCGTTTCAGTTGAAACGGGTCCTGCCCTCCTGGGGGTCCCCAACTGCCAGGCAAGTATTAGCATCCTAAACCTTAACTGTAATGCAGAGGCACCACCAGGAAAGGCAAACCGGGCAAATATTTTGGGCCCCCCAAAAAAAGACAAATGTTTGGGATCCCCAATGTCCACTCAAATTGGCACATTTTGCAATGACTTATAAAAACCCTTTAAGCTTTCTATGAAGGCATTATAGTGCACCCCCCACAGGTGCCTTTCACCCCCTAAACGGCGCCCCTTCACGGAGTTGTGAATGAGGAGAAAACACAGTGCTCCCATTTGACCGGGTGACAGTCAGTTAGTGAAAAGAGCCTATCCAGGCCCATTTTCAGCCCGCGCAGTGGTAATTTCGTGAGGTGCAACACCGTGCGCAGACGAACGTGCGCTAGTAGGGGGAGGCGTCACGTATTCATCAAGACGCAGTGACAATTTCGTAGAAAAAGTCTCCGCTGGAGTTGCGCAGGAAGCTCGCCAGCTCCAACCCGGTTCACTTTCCGTGCAGTGGTAATTTGGCTGACCGCGGGCAGTGCGCACACGTCACCGAAATCTCACAGGCAGGTTTCCAGAATGTCAGGCACATTTCAATACAGTAAATAATTACAGCAACCACCGTTCAATGTAACTATCGAAATCAGCACATAAATTATCGTTTCTATATCGATTGTCCTGATGTCAGATCAAAGGCGGTTGGCACGTGTGATGGAAACTTAATCAACGCAACTGAATCAATGATGCAAATTAACGACTTCACATCTTTCTCAGCCAACCACAAACTGCCTCGGCATCAGGAAGTGTGTATATAATGCTTGCGTTCTATACTCAGTAAAGCTGCTTGCACACTGGACGCGAAACAAATTTTTCGCACGACTGATTACAGTCAAAGTCAATGCAGAGAGCTATCGACTTTTTTTGGCCTTTTTATTCGTCTGTTTTCTTCCTTTGAAGATAGACAACAGTCTTTATTCTGTCTTTCTATTGAAAATTAGTCAGATAGATCGAACAGATTCACGGTTTATTTCCACAGCTGAGATAAAATAGTGCTTGTAATCAGAGAGCAAATCAATTCCATGACCATTGAAAGTGTGAATAAATTATCGCATGCACGATCAAGACTGTCCGACGCAAAATGCAAAATACTCCATGTCCGGCACTCAGCAAAAAAATAAAAGTATTGATATGAGAACAGATTTATAACGGACTAAAGAATAAAAATACATATACATCACCAACCAACAGAACATCCAAAAAAGATGACCTGCAAATAAATTAATCGCAGTGTTCGTCGGATGTTCTGTTGTTAAAATGTTTCTTTTTATTCGTTATTTCGTTATCAATCTGTTCTAATCGTCCTCTTTTTTTTTGGCTGTCAGACACGGAGGCATTGTACATTGTCTCGGGCCAATGTCGACTCAATTTATTGATCAGAGCTTAAACAGAAACATTGATTGAAATTCTCATTTGTTTTTTTTTTCTTATGATGCAACATTTCCCCTCATGTTGTGATTTACACATAAATATTAGTCCTACATTTATTTCATCTATTTTTTCAGATTCCCTGACTAAGAAAACATACCATTAGCAACTTGTAATACGAATAGAAGCCACTGGATGACAGTATTGACCTTTCTTGTGTTGAGCCCAGACTGGAGCATGTCTTGGTCGTGTCTGGGACAAGTCCCAGTGAATTAAAAAAAGAGGTCTAAATATGGGAGGGGTCTGTAAAAGAGTATATAAGGAGGAAAATTGAGGGAGTGGAGTGGTAGGAGAAATTGCAAGGAGAAGGATACATGTGACCAGACCTGTCTTTCTGTTCAAGACCTGTGAAGCTTTTAGTGGATATTTGCCTGTGTAAGAGCATTTTCCTCACCCTGGACATCACCAAGCAACCCACCAAAGGGACTGTAAATATTTCTGTTTTTGTATATAATCAATCTTGGTCTGTAGAGAAGAGTAGTTTGTTGTTAGTTGCCTTTGTTTAATTAAATGTGTTTTAGTTTTAAAATTTTTGTCTGTCATCCTTTGCTGTCGCTAATGTCATAACAAATTGGGGCCATAACACCCCTTTCTGCAGATGTAGACCCTCGCGACTATAGACCTGCAAATTTAAGGACTTAGTTACAGTACTTGACCACGAGATGGCACCGGGGGATCAGCTATTGAATTTTCCCAAGCAGGCAGGGCTGAAACGCGATTTAGAGAATGGAGAACTTCCCTCCAATCCCTGTTTTTCAGGAGTTGCATGAATTAAACTCCTCAGCTAAGCCTGATGTGCAAACTGGTCAATATCCTTGCCCATAGTATCGATCCAGTATTTTCAAAAAATTATCACTTACGACAGAAAAAAACTTAGTACTCTGTAGCAACCATTTTAGCTACAGTGAGCCAACAGTATTCCAATTAGTGGTTAAAAAAAAATGCTTTGTGAAGCAAAAAATCCGACATTGTATTGATTCTCTCATATTCTACTGTCAATAAGTCATAACACACAAAATATGCATAGTTCATCCCATGGATTAACACGTAGATTCCTCCATTGACAAATTCAGTGCTCCCATCTATCCACCCAAGTACTGATGTCGATAGGCAGTCACTCAATTATATACTCAGATTCAGTGGCGTGCACGGACATTATGAGGGGCAAGTGCTCAGGGGGGAGGGGGAGGGCACTTTTTTGCACACGTGGAACATGTTACAAAAGTGTGAAATTAAAAAATAAAATAAACATTACGCGCACATGTTCAATGCAATTCATGACTACTGTCATTCATCACAAGAAGGCACATGGGTGGGCTAGCCTTTAGCCTATGGGGATATTTTTCTCAGGCAATGGGGAACTGCCTGATTCTTTATGTGTTCATTTATGTTGCCTAACAAAACCTACACAAAAGAAAACGTTCAGTTCAACAGATAGATTTGCAAAGTCGACCGACATTGTTTGTGGTGGTCGTCCTCACGTTATCTATCATTGTTTGGGCTATAGCATTAAACTGGCTAATCAGGTGACCAGTCGGCTAAAAAGCAGTGGCGTACCGTCAGATGCCAGGAAGGCCTTCAGTAACATCACCCTTTCCCGGATAATTGCTCTTAAACTGTTTGCAATCAGGTTTGACTGATTAACAATCAAACAGTTAATTAACAGAATAGCCACCACCAATGCGTGACACGTAATGATTAAGAAATGCTAATTACAAAGCGACTGCCTGTTGGCTATGTTGTTATAATTGATGTGAATCCGCAAGGATGACAATCTGCAAAAAATCCGAAACTTTCGCAGAATTCACAGCAATTATTTTCGTCTTCACTCAGCTGTGCTACTACGCACTTTGGCTGTCACATTCAGAGTATATAGAACGGATTCTCATGGCTGATTGCTCAATGAACGTCGCGAATTAATTTACGCAAATTCAGAAATTATAAAGACGTTTATGCGGTAATGCAGTCAGGATAGAGAACGAAGGGGACTTAAAACCCTGGTGAACGTCAACATTTATTGGCTAGAAGACTGTAAGAATGGCAAGCAACCAAGTATGAACCAAGCCGGGCTATAGTTAGATATCCAGGTAATCTGATTATATTCTTGGCGTTGAGAGCTTGCAAGGGTGCGTTTGCTAAATCAGTTACAGAAATCAAAAAACAGGCGAGTACCACAGTCCCTGAAAACTGTTTTACTTTGTATATTGCACAGTTCACTTAGTTCGACAATTATTTGGCATTTAATTTATTCTCTAAACTTAGAGTTTAAATTTATTTTATACTACCTTACTTTGCTTTGCTCCCAGGAGACTGAAACCCCCCCCAAAAAACCCCTGTCGCTTTTGTTTGACCAGGTAAGCGACTTAATTTGGCTGTTTGCTCACCGATTGTTACAGGGGGAAAATAGAGAAAAAACGGGGGGGAGATTCTCCCTGTCTCTACTGCGACAAAGGTTATACCTTGGGAGAAAATCGTCTAATCTCTATTATTGAGTCTTAACACACAAATTATTTTCAGAAAACTACGTTAACACAAATTATCAGCTTCAATCCCACATGACTTCCTCTCTTCCTCTCTCAACTCAAGCAGAATGTTCACCAGCGAACAGCGCTGGTCGTTTCACTTTTGGCAGAATCGAACATCTGTTGTATTGAAAGCTACTGTTTGTCCACCACTTTAGTTGAGGGAGCACAAACATGATGAACTCATGCGAAACTAAGCTTTAATTCATGTCATTCATTTATTCCTTAGCAATAGCATTTCTCACCTCTGTTGTGATAAAAGCATGTACAGTCGCCACTTTAGTTGAGGGGGCACAAATATGATGATTTCATGAGAAATTATGCTTTAATTCATGGCAAAAATGACAAGCTAATATACCTACCACCTTAGTTAAGGGGGCACAAACATGACTAATTCATGGGAAGCTAATGCATGAAATAAGAATGCAGTAATGGATTAAAACGTCTATTTGGAATCTGCCAAAAGTGAAACGACTGTCTTTAATGAACCATGAACTCATCTTGATCATGCTTAATTACTTTTGATTCATGATGAATTTATTACAGTAAGTAATGCATTACTTGATATAATGTCATTGCATGAATTCAGACATGAGTGAGCATGAATTAATTTTAACTCATGATGTGTCGTGATGAATTTATGCATGAAATCATGCATGAATCATGATGAACTCATGAGTGAATCATGCATGAAGTAATCCATGATAACTACATGATTCATGGCCGCTTATTATAAATTCTTACCAAAATCTCTTTTTCAAGGGAGTCCTGGCCAAGATAGCAGCATTAAGTTTCACACAGAAAACACCAACAGACAATGACGACCTGGAACTACAAGAATAATACATTTGCAGGTTTTAGCAGTGGAACATGTGCTTGCGCTGGTTAATTAGGCCTTAATTCTAGTTTTTAAAACAAGTTAAATTTTGTGATGCGATTTGTTACCCCTCTACCCTATTAACATAGATTCAGGTTGGGGTGTTTCGGGTGCATGGATATGCAGGGCGCTCTTTATGGTTGTAACACAGTTTTTGCCTACATTAGATGTGAAATATCGCCATGTGGTCTCGACAGATTTTCTTGCAATTTTATTTATTATGTTGTTTATTATATCTAATATACAGTTGTATGCAAAAGTTTGGGCACCCTACATCAAAATTTCTGTTACTGTGAATAGCTAAGCGAGTAAAAGATGACTGCTCTCCAAAAGGGATAAAGTTAAAGAGGACACATTTCCTTTGTACTTTAAGCAGGATTGCTTTTTAATTTCCATCCTTTTACAGTTTCAAAGTAACACAAAAAGAAAAGGGTCCAAAGCAAAAGTTTGGGCACCCTGCACGTTCAGTTCTTAGTAACATTCCCTTTGGTAAGTATCAAAGCTTTTCAACTTGTATTTTTGGTGCAAGCTAAGGGTTTTTAAATTCTAGTTTGGGGGATTTTGGCCATTATTCTTTGCCAAAGACTTCTAGTTCTGCAAGATTATTTGGCTGCCTTGCATGCACTGCTGTTTTGAGGTCCATCCACAGATTTTCAATGATGTTGAGGTAGGAGACCTTGAGGGCTATGGTGAAACCTTCAGCTCACATCTCTTGAGGTAGTCAGTTTTGGATTTTGAGGTGTGTTCAGGATCATTTTCCTGTTGTGGAAGCCATTCACTTTTCATCTTCAGTTATTTTTTTGCAGATGGTATGATGTTTGCTTACAGAATTTGCTGTAATTTAATTGAATACATTCTTCCTTCTACCAGTGACATGATTACCGTGCCACTGGCTGCAACTCAAGCCCAAAACAGGATCAATCCAACCACATGCTTGACAGTTGAAGAGGTGCTCTTTTCATGAAATTCTGCATCCTTTTTTTCTCCAGACATACCTCTGCTCATTGCAGCAAATGAGTTCTATTTTAACTTCATCAGTCCACAGGCCTTGTTTCCTGAATGCATCAGCCTTGTTCAGATGTTCCTTAGTAACAATCTGATGATGAACTTCATGGTGAGGATGCAGGAAAGGTTTCCTTCTCATGACTCTTCCATGAAGGTCATATTTGAGCAAGTGTTGCTGAACCGGAGAGCAGTGCACCATGACTCAATGGTGAGCTGAATCTTGCTGAAGGTCTTTTGTTGTCAAACAGGTGTTTTGATTTACCTTTCTTGCAATCCGATGAGCAGTTTAATCAGGAGGTTTTCTTGGTCTTCCAGACCTCAACTTGACCTTCACTGTTTCTCTTGACTGCTATTTCTTAATTATATTATGAACTGAGGAGATTGCAACCTAAAAAATTTTGCTATCTTCTTAGAGCCTTCTCCTGCTTTGTGGGCATTCATTATTTTAATTTTCAGAGAGCTAGACAGCTGCAAAGAGGACCCTATGTCTTCTGATTGTTGGGCCAAGGTTAAAGGAGTCTGGGTATTTATAAACTTTGAAATTTGCATCACCTGGCCTTTCCTAACTTTGATTGTGAGCAAGCCATAGCCCTAACAAGCTAAATATGATCTGAGACTATCGTCAAAGTTACATGAGACCTTAAATCTTTTGGGGCGCTCAAACTTTGGCACAGAGCTCATTTCCTTTTTTTCACTCTAGAATTATACAGAACAAAAGTAATACTCTAGTACTGCTTAAAATATGAGAAAAAGTGTTTTATCTTTAAATTTATGCCATTCAGAGATCAGTTCATCTTCTACTTGCTCAACTATTTTCAGTTGAATTTTGATCAAGGGCGCCCAAACTTTTGCATACAACTGTATGTGTTATTAAGATCACTCTGGGGTTCAGTCTTTTTAACCCTTTAGCAACCTCACTCTGTGACGAGGTTGATAGAAATGATAAAATGGTGATATGTGATGAAGTATTTCAGGCCTGTTTTATTCTTGTTTGTGGTGAAATGACCTGTGTCAGAATTCTTACTCTTATATTTATCAACTGATGGACGGCACTCTGATCATTTTATGGCATAACATTGTCATGAAAAGACAGAAAATCTCAATATTGATTATTTCAAATTTCACAAAATTTCAAGTTTGATATTTCAATATCACATGATCCTAACCCCTGGGATAGTCAACGACAGGCTCATCGGATTGGCAGTATTCATAAACATAGGGCTAGGACCAGTTGAAATTAAACTCTCTGGAAACTGTTTGGTATCATAATTTGAGCTGTGAATATCACCATGACCTTGAGATCTGCAATCTCAATCAATGATCTCATTGTATACCGAGGGGTAGGAGCAACTTCCGGGACTCTAGCTGTTATAGGAGCTGAGTTATGGCCCAAATAGACTCATCACAAAACTGTCACGCTCACAACAAAGATGGTGGAAAAGGGTTAAAGGAGATACCAACCCTTAAGTCCCAGGCATTAGCAATCCTGGCGAAGGCTGTATTATCGAAATTGCCAGAGTATCAGCCACCATAACTCTTTATCATTTGTAAATGATGGATTATTACTACACTTAGCCAGCTCAGAGTTCATGGAACTAATACATCTGACGGAGACTGTAGCCTAGGAGCCATCTCTGATTTAAGCCACTCTGCAAAAAATTGCGAAGGTCCGAAATCACCTTCTCTTTGCTTGCACCCAATTATGAAAATATTCAGGTCTTAGTGCAAGGAGTATAATCAATGAGCTAATTTACATTAGAAATCCAAAAATTTTAACTTGCAAAAAATGGGCCAGGAAAGGCTCTTTTCACCATCTGAAACAAACATATTTCATTGGAACTGACTGTCACCCGGTCAAATGGGAGCACTGTGTTTTCTCCTCATTCACAACTCCGTGAAGGGGCGCCGTTTAGGGGGTGAAAGGCACCTGCCGGGGGTGCGCTATAATGACTTCATAGAAAGCTTAAAGGGTTTTTATAAGTTATTGCAAAATATGCCAATTTGAGTGGACATTGGGGATCCCAAACATTTGACTTTATTGGGGGGGCCCCAAATATTTACCCGGTTTGCCTTTCCTGGTGGTGCCTCTGCATTACAGTTAAGGTTTGGATGCCAATTCTTGCCTGGCAGTTGGGGACCCCCTGGAGGGCAGGGCCCGTTTCAACTGAAACGGTTGAAATATATGTGAGGCCAGAGCCACGTCTGCTGACAGTTAAGTTGCCACGGTTACCATTTTAAAAAACTAACGGCTGAGTCACTTAACAGCTAAGTCACATAGGTAATTTGAAAGGGATTTTCTTCTTGAGCCACCCACTATAAAATGAGAAATTTCTGGAAAACCATGAAGCATCATTTTAATAACGCCACAGGAGGCACACTGAGGCTTTGCTGAAAATTTCAACATAAATTTTGTGTCATTTAACTCAAAAAATTTTTGCATAAGAGCAATTGAAAAAACTGTCCCTAACTGGTTTCTGGGCTGTCATTTTTTTTTTTTTTTTTTTTTTTAATTTGGCATCTCCAATCCCACCCGAATCTGGAATGCCCAATTGGGGAACTATGTACAAAGCTTGCTCGTATGCGACCCCTTGCTGCCAACTCAGGATAGTGAGACAGTTCACGGCTCTCCTCCGACGCACGTGCCTGTCTGCCACTGATTCTTATACACTCGCTGGTTGAATCTTCTCAAGTTCAGAACTAGGGCGGAGGATACCCGGACATGAACCAAGCCGGAGTCTTCCTGACGAGCGCCCGTCTGGCCAACAGGAGGCGCTGGAGCAACGAACAAAGCTGTTATCGAATACCCAAATCCGGCAGTCCCTTCCCAATTTGAAACCCTGTAGCGCGATAGCCAATTGTGCGCTACTCTGAAAAAGCTGCCGGTGGGTACGCCGAGGCTCGAACCCGCGACGTGGTTATCACCTCTGCGCTGCAGCGCAGTGCCTTAACCGAGTGAGCCACCCGGCAGCTGTCAGGCTGTCATTTTATATGGGGTTAGATGAGAGATCTGTCGAGATTTCCTGTTGGTTTGAGACTCAGATGAAAAAAAGGTGCAGGCCCGCTTCAGACCACTGGTACATGAGAGGAAAAAGCACAAATTCATCTACATTTTGATGTGAATATTATGTATGTAGTCTAAAATGTGCGGGAGACAGAGCAAATCAGACAAAACTTTTAGGTGATTTTCAAACTCCCCTCCACTCTAATGATGATGTCATGCACTCTAAGTCTCAAGATTCCGTGCCATAGATGCCCATAGTAAAGTTTAAATGTTTTAAAAATTAAATATCCGATAAAGTAAAAATCAAAGGAAAATGAAAATAACATTGCATCAGTGTGCTTTCCGAAACCTACACAACCGAGTTTGAATGAATCTTTGTGATCTTTTCCAGTATTGATTCATAAGCAGTACCTAAATTCCTTATAATGTGGTTCTTTCCATAGTATAAATTCCCTTAATTGTTTCCTTCCATTTCATTATTTGTGGTGCTATTGGCTTCAGTCAGTTTCACTTTGTTTAATTGCTTTAATTCTTAATATCCTATAGAGATATTTATCTGATGAATGAGTGCATGGGGGCATTTCCCTAAAAGTGGGTGTTTTGAAGTCAGGGAAAGATCACATTGAAATATATGATCTATTTCCCCTTTTACTTTAGATCAAAACTGGACACAAATAAAATATGTGGGTGTGGTTCACAATTTTTTACCCAGAATTACACAAACAACTTGCTGGAATTTCATTATTATATTTTGCTTGAAAAATAGGTGATTTGAAATATCATATATGTACCTTCAATGAAAACTCCCTCTAAAATAAAGAATTTGTTGTTTTTCAAATGTTTGCACATATATCTGTGCATTATTCTTCTGTTATATTTGCATGTAATTCATTTTCACATTTAATGAAAGTTTTACACTTCTCCCCCTTTCCCTCACCTTCAATAATTTTGTCTAATAATTTTAATTTTTAGCATTAATTTTTGTTCTCATTTATCTTTTTTTTGTACAATAATTTTTGCAGTATATTTATACTGCAGTTTAATTTATTATGTTTGTTAATTATTATATATCTAATTTAGGGGGTGTATATAATCTATATCCTGTTGTTCTTATCAAGTAACTTCTTACCTGTAGATATTTAAAAAACAGAGAGTTTGGAAGGTTAAATGTGAAAAGTTCTGAAATGAATCCACCCCCTTATTTGCCATCATCTGGCTGAATCTTTGTCAAGTCTCACCACTTTTGGTCCAGCATGCAGGCCAATAAAATAAAACACACCCTGTCCAAGGCCCTAGCATGCTCCACTGGATCACCCCAGGGGTGCGTTTTGTCACTATGGCCATTTGTATTGCACACTAACTGCTGCAATAGTGAACTAGAGTCATCATCCATAATAAAGTATGCTGATGACTCAGTGATACTTCAGCTCTTGCAGGACCATGAGGCGGGTCATGGTCCTGTTTTTGATGACTCTATCAAATGGTGTGAGGAGTCATTCCTACAACTTACTGTCGCTAAAGCTGCGTTTACTGGCGCTTGACTACGCGGCTACGACTATGCCACAACAACTATGCATCAATCACAAAAAATATTTTCGTTGCTGAGCGTGTTTATTGAGATGAGGCTACGACTACACATGACAACAAATTTCTGTTTTGGGCCTGGGCCCCTCGGGCATTTCCATCCTGGCACCAGTCCATTCAACACTAGTATGTTGGTTGGCTGAGGACATTATTGTGAATGGAATTGCGGCATTCCTTGCAAAACAATTCAATGGCGTGAAAATCTTGGGTAAATTCTCCAGAAAGCTCACTGAAAGATCACTTGTTGTCTCACTGAAAGTGACATTAAATGCTGGGAATCCCCTCTTTTAGATGCGCAACAATGATCTGGAATGCCCCATCAAGCAATCGGATTTTTTTGTCATGTAATCACGTAGTCGTTGTCGAGCGCTAGTAAATGACCCTATGGGAAAACATATATAGCAGTTAAAAAATTGTCGTAGTCGTAGCCGCATAGTCGAGCGCCAGTAAACGCACCTTAAGATTAAAGATTTGTGGTTTGACTTCAGGAGGAACGCACCTGCCATGCTCCCAATGATAATTGATGGCTTGGCAGTGGAGACAGTGAGTGAGACAGTGTAAGTACGTAGGCAATATCTTAGAGGATAAGCTGACCTTTGAGACCAATACAGTTAGAACAGGGGCGTCCATGGCGTTCAATCATCTGCCATGGAGGAATCTATGTCTCGAATGCAGAATCTTACGAGCAACAATACTGCTGTTACCTCTCTGCACATGCCGAGAGGCTGCAGGTTTTCATTCCAACCAAAAACTCCAGCAGGCGACTTCACTGATGACTTTATATTCAAGCAGAGAAGAGAGACTGATCAGTGAAGTCACCTGCTGGAGCTTTTGGCTGGAATGAAAACCTGCAGCCTCTTGCTCCTCCCTGGCACATGATTGGACACCCCTGGGTCAGAATCTGGAAAAAGGTTAATCATAGATTGTTTAATTTAAGGAAGTTGAGGAGTTTTAATGTTGTTAGGTCATTCATGAAAATTTTCTATTCATTATTTGTTGAGTCCATACTCACTTTTGACATGATTTTTTGGTTTGGTAATCTCAGCCCAGTAAAAAAAACAGGTTGAGTAGTATTGTGAAACAGTGCCGAAAGATTTCAGCCAGGTCTACCAGGTCAGGTGTACCCGTAGGGCAAAGGCAATTCTGGCAGACCCTCTTAGTTTAGACTTCTGCCATTCGGGAGAAGATCAGCCTTTTCTAGGAAGGCTAAGTGAAATAGATACTTGAGATCATTTGTACCATCTGCTGTCAAATACTTGAATCAGCTGTAGACATGACATTCTGTTGTTTTCCATGATGATAGGCACTGTGTTAATTATATACCTATTTTAATAGTTTTTTTTCTCTTTATAATTTTTTATTCTTTAAATTTTCTTATTATGTGTTGATTGTGCCAACGGCTGTTGTAAACCTAATTGCCCCTCGGGGACCTTAAAGACTTCAATCAATCAATTAAGACCTGGAGTGCTGCCACACTGAGTCATCAATAAGGATCATCTGTGTGGGATTCCTGCTGAGTGTTGGCAGCATGTATAAACACCAATGCTTTCCCTTAGTTCCTAGCTACTTCTTGTAAGCCGTTTGCCTGTACAGCTTAGGGCGCCATTTTGCGTACTTTATATTGCTAAATCAATCCATTGTTGTAATTGCTGTGCAGTACCACCACTTTATAGATACACAGAGCCTTGTTTCCATTTTTCCTTTACCATTATTGTAATACAAGTACTGTTGTGTTAGAATGTATTGTTCCTGTTTTGTTTGTATTTTTGTGTATGCCTCCCGCTTTAGTGGTCGGCTTAAAAAAACATTCGACTATATCCATCCTTGTCCTTGAGTCCAGTCCACATTTTCTTGGCCTCCGTGCCATCTGTCACAATCTGATCAAGGCTTTATCAGTGTGTATTTTATATGAATCATATGTCATACTTGGTTTAAAGTCCTTGCCTGCTGCAATTTCTCTAAAATAGACCAGGGGCCTATTGAACAAAGGTGGGATAAGGGATAAGCCCAGGATCCGTACGCGATTAGCCTGATCTATTTTGTTTGCACAGACTGTGTGAGCCAAGCCATAGCACTAGTTACTATGGAAACAAAGTCTTTGGAGCTAGCCGAAGCAAGCTTACGAACTAACTAAGCTCCTGCCTCCCGCCAATTTCACCTCACCTCATTCAGCAGTCACCCAAATTGAAAATCAATGTCCTTAACAGTCGTTCTGAATTGTTCACAACACACGGCCATCTCAATTATTGTAGGCCCAGTCCAGAGTAATTATCTTAGAAACTTGTGACCAGTGATGTCAGTAAAATAGCCAATATTCAATCATTTTATTCAAGTATCCTTGTGACAGTGACCATCACAATTCAATCAGTCCCCCTTCCTTGTCACATTTTAACCACATTTAGAATGTTTCAATATCAGATTTGAACTTATTCCCCAAGTTGAGACTTCCATAAGAGTAGAAAATGAGCAGTGCTTGCATGAAGTAAATTACCGTGTTTCAGCGCGGTCTCAAATCGCTGCGGTAACCCCCTATAAACAGCACTGCTGCTACTGTGATGGGTAAGGTAGAGTCCTTGCCTTACTGCTGGACACAAGTGCAATGTCGTTCGCTTCGAGATAATGGAATCAAACTTTTTCAGACACTGACAATCTACTTTTTTATTTGAGTATGCCTCCATCAGAGGTGATTAAAAGCAGCAACTAAACTCAATTAATCTGAACACGTCTTCTAGATCGGGCTATCAGTTCAGTTTGTATTGGACAATAATAATGACTCGTATCAAAATCATGAGGCGTATATGAAATATAGTAATGCTTCCATAGTCTTGTCGAAAGTCGCTATGCCACCATAGCTGTGGTGCGCATGTCACATGTATGATCCAAGGTAATAGGTATCGCTCAATATTAAGTCTGTCTGACAGCGACGGGTCATCTCATTAACGGTAACGCCGAAGTGCATCAGCTACTTTTTTTTGACGGCACTGAAACACCTCAGTTTACTTTCACTTGAGTTTAGCTCACTTTAATACTCCTCTCAAACATCTCGCACCATTTAGAAAGAAACTGAAGGAATAGCAAGCAGAGGCATTTCAGGGATCCCATCGTCCCCCTGTCTGAACCTGGTCTTTGAGTGCCGCTGGCGCATGCGTTTGCTGCAGCTAATTAGTGTCCATGGTGATGATCAGCGATTCTGTGATCAATTTCGGGGTCTATGAGAGGTAGCCGAGTGTGCGCACTTAACAGGATCAGCGTCACTGGGCTTCACTTAGCCTATCCTTCTCCACCAGCTGTTGGCTTTGTGCAATCAATTAAGCCAGCGACGCGCTGTTTGGGAAATGGCAATCCTCGCTTTGGCATTGATCCAGGATTTCAGGATCCGACTTTTGTGCAATAGGCCCCAGTTTTCATTAATGATGCATATCTGTCAACTCTCACGCATTCGGATTTCTTGCGCTTTTCTTTACTGATGGGTTGGAAAACTGTGCTCTACTGGCTTGTGGGGCGCGTGTGGATTGGTCTGCGAGACTCAAGTAGCTGTTAGTCACGAGAATCCATTCTTTTCCACATTCTTAATTGCTGAATGTAGAAGGCAATGCTTGGCACGTTTCACAGCTTGTTGCTCAGTGAGCCTCGTGGGCTGTCCTGCAACTTTCGCGAGCCACTCGACCACAGAATTTGTGAGGACAAGCTGATATTTTTCGTCGTCTTTTACGTGCGAAAGAAACGCCTCAATTTTGTGAAGCAATATATAACAACGCTATCAAAAATAAATTTGATTGTTGATTTACCAATTAGGCTGAGAAACTTTCTATTCAAGAATAGTAAACTGCATCAGGTATAGGTCATTCAGCACTCAAGGGTGAGGATTGAGCGTCCCTTTGCAGCAGACGACGCACAGCCTGTGGTACCCAGTGCCCACTACTGTCAGTTATGCTCGAGTGATTTGTGAATAGTAACTGGCGAGGAGTGGGACCGCTCCCATGGTAAGTGGTAGGTCGATCTCATTCTCACACTCCAGTTACATTTCAATCGTACTCACTATATGGTGAGTGGAGGGTGAGTGTGAGTGGCGTTTCTGAATACAGGCCTTAGTCTCAGGTGACCTAAAAAGCTATTAAGACCTGAAATTTGAGCTTGAATGCATGAGAAGTAAAGGCGGACAATTCAGTCTGCTCTTGAGGTATTGGGTAGAGATATTTGAGGGGTACGATTGTGTTCTAAATGGCATCGACCTCGTCACTCCATATTTCTATGTCAGTCAATTACTGTTATGAGAATCCACTTGATCGTGTTCATAAAATATTGTCTTTTTTGTAGCCCAAAGCATTGGCTGATCTAACCTTCCTCGGAATGGCAGCGTGACTCCAGTAAAAACATAATTTACTTCGAAATTAGACAACGTGTACATGTATAGCGTATAGCCAATGCGGTGACCGGACTTTTTGCAGGCACGGAACAAACCAAAATAAGAAGCAAAACTAATATGCATCGATGAAAGAAATTACCTTTATGCGACTTTAGCTTAAAAAAAGATATAAACTTGGGATTTAAAAATATGAACTAATGGGAGATCTGGAAGAAATCTAAATCTAATCTGGAATAAAATGAGGCTGTTGGCGAACTCGATAAAGTGGAAAAGGAGCAACATTTGGAAAGCGAATATCAAGTAGAATGAAGCTTTTTTCTCATGTTGAAGGTATTCACTCATAACAAATCATGAAATTTCCATGACGGACCAATTTTATGGGTACTTGTTTTCTCTGAATCCCTATTTTAAAGGCCAATAGATGGGGACTTATATATCCATAAATCAAACAGCCGTTGTGTACCTGACTGCAGGGATGTTGTACTATCATTGATAAAGTTGTATTCAAACTGTGAAACATACTAAATTTACAGCAATGTACTGCAATCCCACAACTTTTAAATACATATATAGTGGATGAAAAAAATATTTTTATCCCCGTGAAAAATGGCTTTCACTTTGTAGAATCGGAATGTAATCTCTGAAACATCTTAACTGGCCAATGACATGCCTATTCATATAAAACCTATTAGCAGAATGGGTGTGTCTAACAAAGGACAAACCTGCAGTACTGTACTTGATTCATCTCAAAAGCATCAATAGGGTACTAACCAAAGGGGGTAAAATTGCTGGAGCCCAAATTGCTGGTGCATCATTCTCAGAAATTCTGACAATTCCCAAAACACTTTTGTTGGATTGTTGTCAATAATCAGTAAATTTCTGCTCTATAAATCACCAAACAATTGCGTCAATTCAGATCTGAACCAGTTTTAACAAAAACAGTTTATCATGAGCTAAACAAAGCCGGTTCCGTTCTGATGACGAACCTCAATTCTTCTCTTTGTTTCCCAAGAACTGAAACTAAAAGCTGAACTCAAACCAAATCATAGCCTCCCTCTGAATTCAGAGATAGCGGTGATATGATAAGAGGTGTTCTCTGCTCCTCAAGGCTGGCCTTGAACATGGAAGAGATTCAAGTACTAAGTCTTTTCAAAATCAATTTTTATATTTCATTTTACTTTGTTTCATGTTGTCTGCGTTTTATCATTTTGCAGACTTAAATAATTATATATTTGCTCACTGATTGTTAGCATCGGGAATAGGAATAGCCAAAGCAATCATTTTGTGTTTTTGTAAATGGTCAGCTTCCAGAAATGTCTGTTGGCAAAAGAGGCTTTTTCTCAAGTAAAACCAGATCCCATGCCAGCATAATGAGATTAAATTAATATCATAAAACAAAGCTGGAAGTTGGTGATAATTATTGTCTACACATTCCATCAAAAAAAAGGTCTCTTTACATTGAATCATTAGATTGCGCATATTCATTTTTAAACAGTAAAAATGTTGAACTTTTAATTTTTATAATATGGAACCAATGTTTTTTTTAGGCATTTAGGAGACTTAAGTCATTTACACTTTTTTTTTTAATCAATGCCTGCAGTTACACTTTTGTTTGTGGTCATTTCTTTCCTTATGACAGTAATAAGCAAACACTGTAATTGTGGTATGACTAACTTAACATTCTTACTTTGTTTCATGAACTAATTTTCAAGGCTGTACATAGAAAGTAAATGCAGGCATACATCTCATCCGCTAACATTATTTGGCTCAGTGGAAGGGCTTTGGCAGCAGATGCAGGGCAAATTATTGAAGCATGGCAGCTGCTCCATCTTGGAGATGTAGATTAGGGGCTCAGTGCTGGAACTGAGGTCCATGAGGACTAAGGCAATCCGTTCAACCTGACAGTATTCAGGGAAATAATAGTACAGTGTTAAGGGTAAGACAATAACTATTGGCAGGTAATGAAAAACTGTGATGGCCAGGGCGATTATCACTGTTCTGAGGGCTTTCTTTTTCATGGGGTTCATCTTCTCCTTGCCAAAGACCGCCTTTCTCAGACTCCATGTGATGGAAATGTTGCAAAAAACCATGATGGCAAAGGTCAGCAGGATCAGCCCAGACAAAATGTTAGATGTGCCTATCAACTCCAATGACCTGCTGACAGCAAAGACTAACATGATTCCCCAAACAACCATGGAAAAAGCCACCCTGATCTTGTTATCCTTGATGCTGGTGAACACAATAGGGTGGACCACAGCCACGTAACGATCAAGGCAAATGCAGGTTAAGAAGAGTGAGGTGGTGTCTTTGATGCCGTAGGCAAAGGCATGAAGCTTTGAGAAATTGCTGACTGGGAAGACTTTCATGCCTATATTACCGATGTAGCCCATCATGCAGTACGAGGCGTCAGCGATGGCCAGGTTGAAGATGAAAATATCAGAGGTGGAGCAGTCAGACTTCTTTCTGGATATCAGCCATATCACCATGATGTTCGCAGGATAGCCCACCACCACATTAAAAACCGCGACAGCATAGTCAAACGAATTCGAACCAAGTGATTGATTGCAACCTTTATTCGCATTCCCTGGTGGGGAGCTGAATCCTGAAGTGGTCTGGTTTAACGGTTGGTTAGAGTTGATAACAGGGGTGTTCATTTTGGTTTTAATTAACCAAGCAGGATTGAGGACTGATGATCCTTAGAAAAAAGAGCAAATTTACGTTACACAGTCAAGCCAACCCATACAGGACAATGGTCCTGACCACTTAACAGCGAGGCCAAATCATGTTCTTGTGTTTATGCTAATTCAAGAATCATTTTACATTTTTCTTTTAGCTGATTTATTCTTAATCATAACACATTTACTGCATGATAAAAATGGTAACACTTAAGCTGGCCTAATGAGCTCAAAATCAAGCCCTATCGCTTGAGAAATTATTCCTGTCAAGGGAGCCTGGCACAGTTATTCCACCATTGTGGCACTGAAGGATAATTTTTGTTTTCTGGGAAGACTACCTCCACTCAGGAAAATGACCTTTATCCAGGGAAAACTGTTCAGAGAAACCCGTCTTCGCCCTTTGAAACTGCTCTGGAGCCTCCTGAGATTGGAAACAGTCCCAGAAAACAAGCTTTACCTTTTGGGTCCATCGCACTTAAGTCTGCTAAAGTTTCTCACTCGAAGAATTCTAACACGTCTGGATAAAACACTCCTAAAGAAATGAAAGATGGGTTCATCAGATCGTGAGAAAGAATTATTTACTCACCTGAAACACTGCAATGGCTCAATATACACTCCTTAAGGTCAGACAGCCCAGTGAGCAACTGTATCCTGATCACCTGTGTCCTGATGGGTTATGATTTTCTCCAGTCTAGTTCCATGTAAAAATATAAATCTGAGTGGTAAATGAACAGTGTAGATGACAGCCAATCCCAAATGAAATGAGGGAGCAATAGTACTTGGTGTGTCTGCACAATACCCTGTCACCCCAGGATTATATTTGAGGATGGGTGGGTGTGCAAAATGTCCAGGACAGGGGATTGGGTGAGGGGAGCAGGTGTGTTGTGACAAATGGATCTGCAGTAAAACAGAGGAGGGGCTAAAAGGAGGGGACAGACAATGACACGAATGTTCTAACAATATATTATTTTTTACTGATGCAATCCAAGAAGGGCAGCCCAGACAAACAAGTGACGCAATACAGTCAGCCTACTGGAGCACAGGTTAGACTGTGTAACCTGTTGTAAGGTCTTACGCATGAAACCCCAAGATTCATAGAAGTGATCCCAAACAATTCTCTTTCATCTCCACAAAGAAAAGAAACTTAGCAATCAGTTACAGTCAGTCCATTTCGGCTTGTAATATTAGGGACGTTTATGATGCATTGACTTGAATTTTTATTTATTTTATTTTTTAAATGTATTTTTTCTCAGGAATAAATCACATTGATATCCAAAATCACTTTTTCAAGGGAATCCTGGCCAAGATCCCAGCATTAAGTTTCACTCAGAAAACAGCATCAGACCATGACAATCAAGAACTACAAGAATACAACACAACAGGTTTTAGCAGCGGAACAAATGCATGCGCTGGTTAAGTAGGCTTTAATTCTGGTTTTTAAAACATGTTAAATTCTGCGACGCGATTAGTTATCCGTCTACCCTGTTAACATAGATTCGGGTTGGGGTGTTTCGGGTGCATAGATATGGAAGGCGCTCTTTATGGTTGTAACACAGTATTTGCCGTCATTAGATGTGAAATATTGCCATGTGCTATCAAGAGATTATCATGCAATTTTCTTTTTTATGTTGTTTATTATATCTAATATGTGTCAGGGATGAGCCGTCAGGGTAGGCAGGGTAGGCACTGCTTACCCCAGGCTGTCATCAAAAATGAAGTTGTTAACAATTATTGATCATTTTAATATCTAATCTAATTTTGAAGCCATTTGATATATAGTTTGTCTTTATGCTGTTGCTTTAAGCCAATGAGTTATAATGACACTACAGCGCCGTCTTCTGGCCAGGGCGAGGCTTTCAAACCAGTCTTATCTTTGCAGGGCAGGCACAGCTCTGAGATGCCTTTGAATCCTTTTAATAACTCGTTATCAAAGACGTTGTTTTCGCGCATGCGCAGTGTTTTTTCATATGCTTTATTATATACGCAAAAAGGCAGGACGCTACGCTGCCTTTGTGCGTAAGTGTCATAGGCTAGTCATTCAATCTGGACATTCGGTGTCTTCGTGGATTCGCACCAATGAGTATACTGGAGAGGTCACCGCTTCCTTCTACGAGCGCAGTTGAAGAAACCAATATGGCGTCAGAAATTCCTGCACTTTTCCACCAAACTAAGGGGCCTTCAGAAAAGATTTCAACACATTTGTGATCGAAAAACAAGAAGTAAAATTAATGTGCAATTTTACATGACACTGTTCGAGACATTGAAAATATAAAAACATGTCTTAATGGGAAGAACAGCACTAACTAGCCACTTGTCGAGCTGGTGTGTTAGGTAATGGAACAAACTGTTCCAGAGGCCACAAAACTGCTGAAATTGGCGCTGACCATACCAGCTACCACAGCGTCAGTGGATCGGTCTTTTTCCGCGTCAAGACCGACAACCGCAACAGAACGGAGCAGGGGAGACTTTCACGGTTGGCTCTCATGTCAATTGAGGAAGAGAGACTTATTAAGCTGAAGGCCAAAACAGATGAGTTTTACAACGCTGTCATCAACATATTTGCCAAAAAGGACAGAAGCACTTAATCTTCAAATAAAGAAAGTGCGCTTTTACCACTTCTCTCCCCCTCCGCTCTCTTTTACGCACACACAAACTATCCGGGCTGTCATATCTGTCGTTATGCATCTAATAACAACCTTGTCGCTAAAATTTTTTAATTGTGGTTTGTTTAATAAAATGTTGTGGGTAGTACGTAGTATGTGTAATATCTGTGTGTTGACATTGTTATGATGGGGTGAAGAGAGATGTGGTTAAAGATGGAAGGTGTTTGAAGTGTACTTCGCTTGTCTGGTTAATATGGTTTGGCAATAGATAGATCAATTGCATTAAGTATAGGATGGGGTCGGTGTATAGCATGGATCGGTGCGGGCAAGCCGTTATGTTGATTTGCGCGCTTTCTCCACCTTTCTCTCTCGCTAGAGCTTTCAACTTTTATTCAGACATAAAAGCAAAATAAAAAAATACTGAACCTTCAAGATTATTTGAAAACAAAGTACATATTAATTCTGAATGAATACAATAAATCAAATTCGCTAGAAAACGTCATAAACTTCAAATATTTTGCATTTATTTGGTTTCAAACCTCTCTCCTATGCGCACATAAATAAAGTTAAGTTAAATGATAAATTGATAACAACTCAAACACAGATTTGATTTCACTCAAGAGTTTCAAAATAAATTAAAAGTCAAAATCTAACGAAAAACGAAACTTTGTGCGTGTCCGGTGTCTTTCAAGTGTCTTTTAAGTCCCTTTAAATCTGTTAATCCCCGCAAATGCATGATGTCATGAATCCAGATTTGCAGTATTATTATTTACAGCATTCGACAGTTTTTGGAGTAATTATGTTTGATTTTGCCTGTGTTTTTACTGCTGACTTTATGCATAAAAAATTAATATTTTTTTTCCTTTCCGTCTGCCACTGCCTACCTCGACCCAAACCTCACGGTTCATTACTGGTATGTGTTATTAAGATCACTCTGGGGTTCAGTCTTTTTAACCCTTTAGCAACCTCACTCTGGGATTTAATTTCTAACAAGTTGATAGAAATGATAAGATGGTGATATGTGATGAAGTATTTCAGGCCTGTTTTATTTCTGTTTGTGGTTAAATGACCTGTGTCAGAATTCTCACTCTTATATTTATCAACTGATGGACGGCACTCTGATCATTTTATGGCATAACATTGTCATGAAAAGACAGAAAATCTCAATATTGATCATTTCAAATAACATGGCAACAGCTCAATGAACTGTGATGAAACAAAAAAAAAAAAATTACAAAAAGTTGAAAACTACAAAAGCTAGAAGACCATCAAAAAGCAATATTCATAAATCGGAGGGGCCAGTTAAATTGAGCCAAAGTAAATCATAGCATAAAATGTCACAAAATCTCAAGTTTGATATTTCATTATCACGTGATCCTAACCCCTGGGATAGTCAACGACAGGCTCATCGTATTGGCAGTATTCATAAACATAGGGTTAGGACCAATTAAAATTAAACTCTCTGGAAACTGTTTGGTATCATAATTTGAGATGTGAATATCACCATGACCCTGAGATCTCAATCAATGATCTCATTGTATGCCGAGGGGTAGGACCAACTTCCGGGACTCTAGCTGTTATAGGAGCTCAGTTATGGCCCAAATTGTTGTGTTGCGATCAGGAACCAGATGCGAGAACCAGGAAATGCAGTAGAGCTTGTTTTATTGGTAAAGGGGGGTGACCCCCGCAGGGCGAAAAACAGTACAAAGTCCACAATCCAAAAGTCGAAATCCAGTTGGGCAAAAATACTATCAAAAACCAGGGCAGCAATCACAGTTATCGTAGTCGGACAGAAATGGGTCTGGTACACAGGAATAGTACTATTAGAGAGACAAGCCAGAATCCACAGGACGTAATCCGAATCGTTACCAGGGCAGCAAACAGAGATCTCGTAGTCGGGCAGAAAAATGGTCAAAACACTCAGATGCAACAGTAATACAAAATCACAAAGGCAAAAATCAAAAGTCGGGCAATCCAGTCAGAAAGATAAACACTGAGAAATCATGGCGAGAAATGTGGCACGAGAAAACTAGGGAGAACGATCTGACAAGAGTGTGAACCAAACAGACATCTTATATACACATCCGGGGTAAACACATGACCAGGGAGAACAGGTGCAATCAATGGTAACAATGATCAGGGAGAGACACATGAGGAATAAACTAATTACATGAATTTGGCTGTAGCCAAAACGCAGATAGGGATCACAAGACAAACCTAAGTACAAAACAACAGCTCCGGTTAAAGTGCCAAGATAAAAGAAAAGGAAAGCACAAAGTATAAGTGGAAATCCACAGAAACTTGCAGCAGAGATAATTAGGGATAGGCAAGGAGGCGGAGATTAGAATTGAGCGACTGCTGAGAGATCATTAGTCAATTAGTATGTGCAGCTATACAATCCCGAGTGCATGTTAGTAAGTTAGTAAAAATATACAAGATTAGTGTGGTTAGTAATTAGCAAAAACAATAAACTGTTAGTATGTGTTAGTAAGACAGTAAAAGAGAGAGGAAGGAAGAACACGAGATAATGAAAGAAGATTGAAACCCAGAAACCAATAAATCACCCGAATGAGTGGCACACAAGACAAGGGAATGTGAGCAAAGATACACACATGACAAGACAGGGGAGACAAAGTGTAAAGCATGGAAATGAAAACATGGCATGGAAACTAAATGATATAAACATGAAAAATAATAAACAAGAAATTTAAATTACCAAAACACAAAACACAATCCTAAGAATTGTCAAAGGGCAGGCAGTGGTCACTCAACACAGAAATCCTAAACATGGCTTGGCCAGGCACAGAACTTAAAACATCACACGCAGAATGCACAGATCACAACACTCATAGACTCATCACAAAACTTTCACGCTCACAACAAAGATGGTGGAAAAGGGTTAAAGGAGCTGAACCCCAGAGTGATCGTGATGATAAAGATATCACACACTATGAACAACATATTGAAGAAACATACAGCAACCATGAACATAAGTAACATGGACATTATATAAACAAAAATACATGACCATACAAAAAAAAAACAGAAACACATATTTCTTGTAACTGGTATCTGGAGAGGTGGTCCAGGGAGCCTATTGATCATTTTCTCTACACGGGATTGGAGGAACACCATGGGGAAAACAAATATTATATGGATAGTGACAAACAGGAGCTGAGAGCAAAGTTTTAAAAAGGATTGTGACATAGATTAATTGAAAATATGTTATTGAATACGTAACACTTGTGATTACAAGCACTATCAATCAGTATTTACTTTGGTGAGGATCATAATTTTTAGTTACAAAAAACTGATGCTGCTGCTTAAAAACTTGCATCAGTCTAGTTGCTCTGGTGCTGACCTTAAGTCACTCTAAAATTGAATGACATCAAGTAAGCAACAGGTCTACTGATGAACCTATACATTTAATGTGACATTGGCATTTTTATGCTATCTTTTAAACAGCTTATGTGTAAAATTGCCTTGTATAGATAATTATGATTACTGAGAAATTAAATGAGATGGATGAAAGGCGTGGTCAACGCAGTACCACTACTTTCTTTCTCGTTGAACCGTGATCGCTGAATTATAGATATGTCTCAATGAGAACCAAGGAAATTATTGTTATTTCTCAAAATGTCCAATAGATGGCGTGTTCGTACAATTTATGAACCAACACCATCACAAATATAAGTCTATGAAGAATAAGAGTAGCCACCAGAGCTACATAGCTCACCTTCGCTAGCTATTTGACCAGTTAGCTGATGATTTTCTTCAAATGAACAAGGAAAACATTTGGCTGGCTGGCCACATTGGAAACAAGAGCAATCCGAGATTTCTGACTACCGCCAAGGGATGATGTTGATACAAACGCAAGATCTTTCTCTTTGGAAGATTTCAGGCCCACCCATGCAACAAGTTTGAGTGAGACTTGCTAAAACACCCATTCCCAAATTTACCATGGGGAGAATGAGAAGTTTACTTTAAATTACCCCCCTCTTACCTGTGTTCTTTATGGTGAGGCCTCATCAGAATCGCTACTGAACCCACTCTCTCTCCAGTTGCTACTATTATCAGAGCATGAGAAGGGACCTTGGTAGCTTTTTGGAAAGAATGATTTCTTGATCCGCTGACTGCAGGTCTTAGGCTCTGATGTAGAACACTGGGAGGTATGGAGGGAGCAACTAATAGTATTCAGATTATCCCACATTTGGTCGTTTGCCTTTGCAGGGGAGATCCGCAAGGCATTCCAAACAGTTTGAGCAATATTCCGAATTTTACTGAGGACAAAACAACATGAGCTCGGATGGAGGTTATGTAGGAAGAGAGACATGAATGCTCAGTCTTCCTCGAAACCTGATCCATTCCTTCCTTAGAAGAATGCCAATTTCAAAGGCTTATAGTATTCCCTGGAGCTCTCAGTGCGGCTATGCTTTAGCTATTGCTCCAGTCATAGCTGTTGCCTCATCAAAGCTGGGTAAATATTCTGATATCAGAGTGGTAGATATAGATATATATCTACTAGATATCTATAGATATCTACTATCTATAGATAGCAGTAGATATCAGAGCTGAGTAGCTTTCTCAAATGGATAAGGGTTGCTCTCTAATGAAAGTACAAACTTCACTGGAAGAGGTCTTCAAGAGAAGTATGAGCTTTTTTTTGCTCACTTATGCCGGGCAGATCTGCAGGGGCAGAATTAATCTGCAGGAAATACACAAAAAAAATTGAGACTTTGGATCAAAGTAAAAAAAATTGCATCAACTCATTACAGCTAATTTGTCATATTTTTTTCAATTGAGAAAAACTAAACAAAGGTCATTTTTTTTCAATTGAAAAAAACAAAAAAAAAATTGCGGTAACAAGATGGCCGCCAGTGCAGTCCTTGTGTGTGTGTGTGTTTTGCTCTTCTGTTTAAATTTGTTTTATCAGAGCTGTTACATTGACAATTTTACCCAAAGAAAGCTGCTTTGTATCGCCATTTTATATGGAAAACCTTTCATTCATTCCTGGATTTTACAACATTTCTAAGATTCTACAACATTTCAAGAGTGAGATACATTTTAAACTCTGTTCCTGGGCTGCTGAATCCATGTGACTCCAGTGACTAATACTGAATCAGACTGAGTAAGCCTAACCCTATGAAAATTGTCTTTCTGTTTGCTGACGAACTGACTTTCTTATCTCAGAAGGAGTCCTTGCTCTCATTTGACTTTTTAACAAGCCTGTGCTCTTATTGTCAGCCTCTGCTGCTAGCCTTCACAGCCTGTATTAGCTTGCTAGCCCCCACGGCTAGCCTCAGCCTGCCTCTGACTATTGGTCTTAGCCAGCTAGCCTTCACCTGTCTCAGCTTGCTAGCTTTAGCCTGCTTCCTGTGCTAGCCTGTTTGCTTGAAAAGTCATTACCCGGCTGACGCGACAGATTGCAAATACAGACTGGATTACAATATGTCACGGTTTTGGAGTTTTGCAGCCGGTGCACTGCAAGTTATCTCTGACTCTTGCTGTATTATGCCTGCTCTTTGTGGGTAAGTTTTGTGGCATTCTCAATATCTACCAAGCCCCAGATGCAGCCTTTCCCACACCACTTTTTCCTGCCTGGAGTATATGCTCAATTGATAACTCCTTAGCTGACAAGATGTGGCTCCTACCACCTCCTTTTTCCGCTGGCTTAATGTCCCTAGTTCACATAATCAGTATCATGGTCCTAAAGGATAATTTTTCCATGTCCCTTCATTACTCTCGACCTGCAAAGCACCTGCAGTGCTCTGTAATCACCTCAAAATTTGTTCCAAAACAGTTTGAGCTGATTCTTTTAAAAATTAGTTTATCCAAAAGCTTTTACCTATGTACCACACTCCCACCAACTCTACACAGCAGGTAAAATAAGCCCTTACAGCTGGAGTCCCACCCCCAGGACAATACCACCTGAGGATACCCAATTATTAATTCTAACACACATTTGTCAAAAAATATTGTCATTAAAATTACTACATAATTATCTACAGTGCAGAATATGCACATATACTCCAAATATCCATGAATGGCTTTTAAAATGGAATATTCCAATAGCTGACGCTTACACAGAGCGTGAAACTACTCTATATGTCACTCCTCTCTTCCCGTAGTTTGGTTTCTGCTGCAAAAAGGGAACTGAAGAAGAGAGACACCGGTAAGAACCAGCACCCAAACAGTTGTTCATAAAAGTAAAATAATAAACACAACCTTTGAGTTTTAATGAATGTTACCATGTCTGCGATCCTTTTTGTCTTACTATTGAGGGGAGAGTGCTAAATGGAATGTTTTCGTGTTTTTAAATCGAAGGTAAGTGTGGTGCGTGCACTCACCGCAACAAGCTAAAATGGGAGGGGAAGTGGGTACTTGATGGCTAAGCATTCTTTCTCAACAATCGAGTATCTTGTTTCCCTGGGAAGGAGTTTCTGACTGAGGTAGAGAACTGGGCGCTCTTCAGCTGGTTCGCCCTGGGTCAACACTGCGCCAATCCCTTCTCCTGACACATCCACCGGGACCAGGAACCTCTTCTCAAAGTCAGGTCTCTGGAGTACTGGGGAGCAACATATTTTCAGCTTGTGATTTTTGGAAAGCCCTCTCAAATTCCTCTGCCCATTTAATGGGGTTACTGCACAGTTTGCTTGTGAGGTTAGTGAGGGGGGCAGCAAGAGTGGCAAACTGGGAATAAATCTTTGGTACTACCTAACAAGCTCAAGAAAGGATCTCACCTGTTTTTTTATCTGAGGTCGAGGGCTGTTCAGGATGGCTTCCACCTTATCAACTTTATTAGGCTTTTTGTTTTCCTGTTCAAGCTGGTACCCTAGATATTTAGTCTCCCGCTTGGTCCACTCTCACTTTTGGAGGTTGAGGGTAAGTCTTGCAGCATGGATTCTCCCCAGGACCTTCCGCACACACTCCAGGTGCTCCTTCCAGGTGTTACTGTAAATGACCACGTCATCTAAACAGGCAGCAAGGCAGTCATCACAGCCTTGGAGGCCGCTGTCCATTAGGCGTTGGAAGTCTCCATGAAAGCCCAAAAGGCATGACAGTGAAGTAGAAGATGCCAAGTGGGGTACGGAAGGCGATAAGAGGTCTGGATATTTGTTCCAAAGGCACTTGCCAGTACCCTTTGCATAGGTCTAAGGTGATGATAAAATTAGCCCTGCCATTCCTCTCCAGAAGATCTTCTATTCTGGGCATGGGGTATGCATCAAAACAAGACACAGCATTTAACTTACGAAAGTCAATGCAGATGCATAGAGAACCATCCTTTTTCGGGACTATCACAATGGGGCTACTCCATTCACTGTCCGATGGCTCAATCACCCCCATCTTGAGCATAGTCTTAACTTCCTCTCTCAGGGCCCCCACAAGTCGCTCTGGGACTCGGTAACAATGTTGACGGATTGGCTCCTGCCCAGATTCGAGCCGGATCCTGTGCTGTACGACCCTTGTCTTACCATGCTCCTGGTGGAAGAGTTGAGGGAAGTCATCAGAAACACGCTGCAACTCCACTGGTCGGCTCCCATCCAGGTGGGAAAGATTCACCTTCCCGGGCCTCTTCCAATCTTCCAACCCCCTCAGAATCATCTTCCTCAGCCACCTGGCAGACAAGCAGGGACATTATTTTTTTAACAACTTTGATTTCACGCTCACCTATCGCCCGGGTGAAAAAAATATTAATCCTGATGCCCTGTCACGAATGTATGATCGCACTGATCGCGACCCTACCCCGGATCCTGTTATTTCTACTGCGCAGATCGTGGTACTCATTCAGTGGGAGGTTGAGGCGGTGGTTCAGGAGGCGTTGAAGTCTGATCCCGGTCCTGGGGGGGAGCCTCCCGGCTGTTTGTTTATGCTGCATAGAGTTAGGCCACAGGTCCTCCAGTGGGGACACACTTCCTGCTTGGCCGGGCACCTAGGGGTCCCATCGGACTAAGCAGTTCCTGGCTCAACATTTTTGGTGGCCGGATATGATGAGGGACATTCGGGAGTTCGTTGCTGCCTGTGGCGTCTGTTCCAGGAATAAGACTTCCCATCTCCCTCCCGCTGGTTTGCTGTGACCTTTGCCCATTCCCAGGCGCCCTTGGTCGCATATCGCGTTAGATTTTGTTACGGGGCTGCCTGTATCTGACGGCAACGCGGTCATTTTGGTTGACCGATTTGCTAAAGCGGCTCATTTTGTCACGCTACCCAAGCTGCCTTGGGGGCAGGAGACAGCGCATCTTGTGGTCAACAATGTGTTCTGGTTGCATGGGCTTCCGCAGGGTGTCGTGTCTGACCGAGGCCCTCAGTTTATGGCCAGATTCTGGCAGGCGTTTCGTAAGCAGTTGGGGGCCACAGTGAGTCTTTCTTCTGGGTCTCACCTAGAGACTAACGGGCAGACGGAACGAACTAATCAGTCTCTAGAAAACACTCTCCGCTGTTTGGCGGCGGATAATCCCTCATCGTGGAGTCCATTTTTAGCTTGGGCCTAGTATTCCCATAACTCGCTGTGTAATTCCTCCACGGGGCTTTCCCCATTTGAGGCCCAAGTGGGTTACCAACCCTTACTATTTCCAGAGACTGAGAACGATTCTGAGATTCCCTCAGTCAACCAGTTCATTCGGCGTTGTTGGTGGGATTGGACTAAGGTCCGTTCTTCGCTGTTGCGCTTGGGGTGCAAACAAAAATCCTTCGCTGATAGAAGGCACGGGGTTCCTTGGGGACTTCTGGAGCTGTCCCTTAGAGGGGGGGGGGTCCTGTCATGGTTTGGGAGCTTTGAGAGCTCTGTTTGTTGCTCTCGTCTGGCATGATATCGTTTTGCTCCCTATCGGATTCCTGGGCCAGCTTGCAGTAATTGGGGGCGTTGCCGGGACACTATTTAAGCTCCGGTTTCGCCTCGCGTTCCTTGCTAGAGTGTCAGTGCTTCTTTGGCAGTTTAGCCAGTAAGGTCTCTTGAGAGATTATTGTTAGGGACTTTGCTGCATAACAGTATCAGTGTTATTGAGTAAGGGAATCTTTGATTTATTTCCCTTTTCTTTTGTTTGCCTCAAGCTCGCCTGTTTTCTACCACGGATTGCGTCTAGTCCGTTGGTAGCGCGAGTCTCGATATTTCTATCTGTTTTTAGTCTCTCTACACGCTGTGAGATTTGGCTTTCATATTTGGCCGCTGCTCTTGGTGTCCACTTCCAGTAGCCATCACACTTAGATCATTCATGCACTCAACAGTTTTCTTTTTAGGTACTGGTATTATGCATGATTGTTTCCATACATCAGGTAACACATTATGAGAGAAACAATAGTTAAAAATACTTGAAAAAATGCTTGCTAACTGGAAGGCACAGTCTTTTTAGCATTTTTAGAGAAAGTCCATCTGGACCTGCTGCTTTAGTAGCTTTTAGCTTAAAAAACATCCCATACACCTCCTGCTTGTTTGTTTCCAGGGTATAGTCATCATCCTCTATACTCATGTCCTTAAGCTTCAGTCTTTCTTCAGAAAAATCTGTTTGATCAAATCTATTATAGAAATGATTAAGGTCATTGGCATATTCTCTTGTGCCAGTTAACTGAGATCTATCTACCTTTCCTTTCCCTGCATATCCACTCATTAACCGCATTCCTTCCCAAACCTTCTTCATATCATTCTCTTTAAAATAATTTTCTATTTCACATTTATACTGGTATTTCTCTTCATTAATTTCCATTTTAAGTTCTTTATGGATCTTTCTTTAGTGGATCCTTATCTCCCTTAGCAAAAGCTTTCCTTTTGTCATTAATTAACCTTTTAATTTCAGAATTCATCCAAGGTTTACAATTTGCATATACCTTTACGCTCTTTTCTTGTACAACCACGTCATTGCAAAAATTTATATACCCACAGACAAACTCAGTAAGTTCATTAATGTCCGTTGCACTATTTTCAAAAACAGCCCAGTCCGTTGTTTCGAACACATCTTGTAATCTCTCGATCGCGTCCCAAGTCATCTTTTTCACCGCGATCGTTCTCTTTTTGTGTCTCTTTACAAGTGTGACATATTTGGGGCAAAGCAGGATCAGATTGTGGTCCGCCTTGCCCAAACTAGGCAGCCTCCTGGACCTGTATGCATCCTTGATCTTTGTGTAACAGTGGTCGAGGGTCATTTCTCCCCTTGTGTTGCACTCAACGTGTTGGTAATAACATGACCCACTTGTTTTTACGATGGAATGGTTAAAATCCCCAGCTATCACCACAAACGCATCGGAAGATGCAGACTCTATACTGTGCACGGCCGCTTCTATAACCTCGGCCGCCTCCTTAGCCACATTCCTATGCGGCACATGGACTGCCATCACCACCACATGAGAAAATTTGCAAGGGATATAATATGGGCGAACACTGACAGCCTTTCAGAGTTTGGGGTGCAAGTATGAGTCTTTATGGACATATTATTTGGGTGGCAATAATCCTCATTTATGTACACCATAAGTCCACTGCCTCCTCGCTTTCCTGAGTCTACTGTTCTATCCCTCGAAAAACTTTAAAACCATCCACCGCTACCAGTTCATCATTGTGGATACTGTTGAGCTAAGTTTCTGTAAAGACCATCAAACTTATTCATCTGAATTCATGGAGGAACAGAGCATTGGCTCTCAGCTCATTCATTTTGTTCCCAATCGACTGCACATTGCCCATTATCAAAGACGGAATATAGCAGGGCTAGAGCTGGCTTCTGAAACCTATAAGACAAATGATTAGCCAAAAAGCAATGTCAATTAGTCAAATAACTTTACCCCTAGTCACTTTTTCTATCTGATGTCCTGTTGTGAGGGTCTCTAATACCAATCAATATAATATTATAACCAAAATAATATTATTTTGTCTTGCATCGTTTTAGCCTACTACACGTGATATTTTATATATTATATATATTTTGTATTGACAGTGCGGGAAGCATGCTTGAGCGTATCATACAAACAATCTAATTACACGATCATATTACAATACACAGCGAACCCTTTGGAATTGGTCTTGCTCTTTCCGAAGGTAATTTCGGGGTAGGGGGAGGGTGTCGGAATGTGGAATGTGCTTTCAAAAGCAATCTAATTTACATTAGTCGAGGCTGACATCATTTGTAAAGGCTAGGCGGCGAACGACCGCGAAAGGAACAGTTCAGACAATTCAGAAACTGGCTGATGTACTGTACGTTCGTCCGGCCATTATATCCAAAGGATGTTTTATAGGTCCATGCTGTATCCAGCTTAGTTCTTTTCTCTCTGTACAAGTGGAAACAGTCACCTGAACTTGCTGATAGAAGTGGGGAGTCGTATGTAGGTTCAGAAATCGCATGGGTGTTATGGCCAGAGTGAGAGATACGGAAAAGTAGGCCTACTGCTCTGATACTCATTAATCATAAACGTAATAAGCAATGTTCATTGGCTTGGCACCGCAATTAATGGTATATTCCCGCAAAATCTAGACATCTAAATCCAAAATAAAATGAGCAACTTCGTTTTTAAGTTTTTTAAAAATAAGAGAGGAATGACTAAATACTTTCCATATATCCCCATTAATGACAACAGCCTACGATGAAAGTTGCGAATTTCCCACAACGTTTCAATATTTCACGAAGCATTGCTGAATTGAGTGGAAGGGATTATGTCCATATAAACGGGCTTTTAATATGATAAACATGCCGGAATTGTTGTTACATTTTTTGTTTGTCTGCTTCATGCTTGCAACAGACATGCATCCTCTGCAATTTAGCAGAGTATTTAACCGGTATCCGGTTCCGGTTCTTATTGGTATAACATTGTTCCTGGAAAAGTTTTAGGAAAAGTCACCAAGTTCGGTGGTCCTAGCTCAAGCCTTTCAGAAAGTATACAACGTGATAATTGACACGGGCATTATAATTGCTCCCCCGGTCTGGATAGGGTTAAGTTTCTCTGACCGACTGCCTTAGATGGTTCTCAATGGCCTGCTTTCCCATATTTAACTTGGTGGTCACAGGTCACACTGTTTCCTTCCTGATCCTACAGTGTCTGAGTACTGCACAGGTGTGGATCTCCTTTGCCCCCATGATAAGATCACCATTTTAGAGATAATGCTGAACACATTGTTTGGTGGTCAAGGTGGCTGCTTTACCGTGAATCTTAAGTACCATTCGGGTACGCGAAATATCTCCACCCAGAAATGAATATTGAATAATGATATACTCGCCCTCATGACAGAACTTTCGCAGTTCAGACAACAAAAAAGTAGATTCATAGGAAAAGAATTTCTCTCCGAACAGTAAAAAGTTAATGGTGAGCAAGGGTTGCAATGGGTTGGTCCTCATTCATTTCCAGTGAATCTCCCACAGTGTTCTATGAACAGCAAATATTTGTACAACCTACCATTGGAGTGAGAGTGAGAGATGATGACTGAACTTTCATATTTAGGTTTAGTTTTAGTTTAAACACTACGTAGGGCATACATACATACCTGTTCAGAGCTTTCAGGATCATCTGAGGAATCTGAAACCAAATCCACAGCTGCCCTTGTGCAAAGGTCAAGCCTGAACATCTCCAGTTTTGATTGGTCATAAAGGTCCACTCCTGTAGCTATCATTAACACAGACTATTTTTTTGGGGCAAAAAACGATTCCAGGGAGTGAAGCCCAATATAAAATAAGGCAACTACCCAGGGAAAAAAAAAAACAGTCACTCCGTCATGGATGCAGAATAGGTGATGTTTTCATTCATGAGCAAGGCAACAAGACAGACCAACACGTTTCGACACTAGGTCTTCATCAAGGTCTAACACATACTTGATCCGACAGGTAGAAATAGGCTGGCCATGGGAGGCTACCAGGCTGAGCACATGATCTTCTCAGTGCGCAGGAGCTGCCATGTAAGCTCCAAACAAATTTAAAAAGTGCCAATGACAATAAGCCAATATACATTTATTAGAAACATATTTTTTTTATCTCTTATACCAGCTTTTATCCTTGACAATGATTTAAAAATTATTTCTGCATCTGTAAAAATTTATTTTCTTACATAATTGCATAATTATTGTTCCCCAGTCGTGTCTTGAGTCTTAAATATTAAATTTTTGTTTGCATTCCAGAAGTTTGACAATGTTTATAGCCTTTTAAAAAATAAAATTTAACTTCTCTACATATACTTCTTTGGCTGAGACTATATAAATGTATTTATCTAGTGAATGTAAACTTTTTTGATGTTGGTGTCTTTTTGTTTCTAATATATGTATGTGCTATGATATGTTATGATCTGATGTATGCATCAGAGTACACTCTACTTTTTAATTTGAGTATGCCTCCATCAGAGGCGATTAAAAGCAGTAAGTAAACTCAACTAATCTGAACACATCTTCTAGATCGGGCTATCAATTCAGTTTGTATAGGACAATAAACATGACTTTTTAATATTTTTTAATGTATCAAAATTGTGTGGCGTATATGAAATATAGGAATGCTTCCATAATCTTGTCAAATTTCGTTATGCCGCCACAGCTGTTGAGCGCATGTCACGCACCAGATCCAAGGTACAAGGTTTTGCTTGACATTAAGTCTGTCTGACAGCATCGGCTTATCTCATTCACGGTAACGCCAAAGTGCATCAGCTAAACTTTTTTGACAGTGCTGAAACACCTGTTTACTTTCACTTGAGCTCACTTTAATACTCCTCTCAAACGTCTCGCACCATTGAGACAGAAACTAAAGGAACAGCATGCAAAGGCATTTAAGCAATCCCATCGTCCCCGTGTCTGAAGTTAGTCTTTGAGTGTTGCTGGCGCATGCGTCTGCTGCAGCCACTTAGTGTCCATGGTGATGATCAACGATTCTGTGATCGATTTCGGGGTCTATTAGATGTAGCCATGTGTGCGCACTTAGCCGGATCAGCGGCACTGGACTTCACCTAGCCTGTCCTCCTCCACCTGCTGTTGGCTTTCTGCAATCAATAAAGCCAGCGACATGCTGTTTGGGATATGGCAATCCTCGCTTTGGCGTTGATCCAGGATCTGAAGGTCCGACTTTTGTGCAATAGGCCCAGTTTTCATTAATGACGTATATCTGTCAACTCTCACGCATTCGGATTTCTCACGCTTTTCTTTACTCATGGGTTGGAAAACTGTGCTCTACTGGCTCGTGGGGCGCGTGTGGATTGGTCTGCGAGGCTCATGTAGCTGCAAGTCACGAGACTCCATTCTTTTCTACATTCTTAATTGCTGAATGTAGAATGCAATGTTTGGCACGTTTCACAGCTTGATGCTTATTGAGCCTCGCGGGCTGTTTTGCGCCTTTCGCGAGCCACTCGACCACAGAATTTGTGAAGACATGCTGATATTTTACGTCGTCAATTACATGCGAAAGAAATGCCTCAATTTTGTGAAGCAATATACAACCACGCTATCAAAAATAAATTTGATTGTTGTTTTACCAATTAGTGTGAGAAACTTTCTAATCAAGAAAAGTAAACTGCAACAGGTTTAGGTCATTCAGCACTGAAGGGTGAGGATTGAGCGTCCCTTTGCAGCAGCCGACGCACAGCCTGTGGTACCCAGTGCCCACTACTGTCAGTTATGCTCGAGTGGCATTTGTGAATAGCAGCTGGCGAGGAATGGGACTGTTCCCTCGGTAAGTGGTAGGTCGATCTCTTTCTCACACTCCAGTTAAATTTCAATCGTACTCACTATATGGTGAGTGGAGGGTGAGTGTGAGTGTCGTTTCTGAATACGGGCCTTAGTCTCAGGTGACCTAAAAAGCAATTAAGACCTGAAATTTGAGCATGAATGCATGAGAAGTACAGGCGGACAATTCAGTGTGCTCTTGAGGTATCGGGTAGAGATATTTAAGGGGTACGATTGTGTTCTAAATAGCACTGACCTCGTCACTCCATATTTCTATGTCACTCGATCACTGTTTTATGAGATTCCACTTGATCATGTTCAGTTGTTTTGTAGCCCAAAGCATTGGCTGATCTAACCTTCCTCGGAATGGCAGCGTGACTCCAGTAAAAACCATAATTTTCCTTCTAAATTAGACAACGTGTACATGTATAGCGTATAGCCAGCACAGCGACCGGACTTTTTGCAGGCACGGAACAAACCAAAATAAGCAGCAAAACTAATATGCATCGATGAAAGAAATTACCTTAATGCGACATTAGCTTAAAAAAAGATTTAAACTTGGGATTTAAAAATATGAACTAATGGGAGATCTGGAAGAAATCTATTAAGAGTTCTGACTTGTCAGGCTTTAAAAACAAAATTGAAAAAAAATTTCACAGTGTTTACTGTATTGTAACTATGGAACATCTGGGTACTTTCAGATTACACAACCCATATGTGATGTCATGGAAAATGAGACTGTCGATGGACTAGTTAAGGTGGAAAAGGAGCGACATTTGGAAAGCGAATATCAAGTAGCATGAAACTTTTTTTTCTCTTGTTATATGAGTGAATACCTTCAACATATCATGAAATTTCCATGACAGACCAATTTTATGGGTACTTATTTTCTTTGAATCCCTACTTTAATAGCCAATAGATGGGGACTAATATATCCATAAATTAAACAGCCATTGTGTCCCTGACTGCAGGGATGTTGTACTAACATTGATAAAGTTGTATTTAAACTGTGAAACATGCTAAATTTACAGCAATGTACTGCAATCCCGCATGAAGTCCCCAAAAATTTTAAAATGCAGATATAGTGGATGAACAAAATATTGTTGTCCCCGTGAAAAAAGGCTTTCACTTTGAAGAATAAGAATGTAATCTCTGAAGAATCTAAACTGGCCAGTGACATGCCTATTAATATAAACCCTATTAGCAGAATGGGTGTGTCTAACAAAGGACAAACCTGCAGTACTGTACTTGATTCGTCTCAAAAGCATCATTAGGGTACTAACCAAAGGGGGTACAATTGCTGGAGCCCAAATTGCTGGTGCATCATTCTTAGAAATTCTGAAAATTCCTAAAACACTTTTTTTGGATTGTTGACAATAATCAGTAAATTACAGCTCTAGAAATGACCAGAGAATTGAGTCAATTCAGATCTGAACCAGTCTTAACAAAAACAGTTCATCATGAGCTAAACAAAGACGGCTCTGTTCTGATGATTAACCTCAATACTTCTCTTTGTTCCCCAGAGCTGAAACTAACAGCTGAACTCAAACCAAATCATAGCCTCCCTCTGAATTCAGAGAAAGAGGTGATATGATAAGAGGTGGTCTCCGCTCCTCAAGGCTGGCCTTGAACTTGGAAGAGATTCAAGTACTAAGTCTTTTCAAAATCAGTTTTTATATTTCATTTCACTTTGACGCTGTATTATCATTTTGCAGACTTAAATAATGATATATTTCCTTACTGATTGTTAGCATCAAGCACAGGAATAGCCAAAGCAATCATTTTGTGTTTTTGTAAATGGTCAGCTTCTAGAAATGTCTGTAGGCAAAAGAGGCTTTTTCTCAAGCAAAACCAGATCCCATGCCAGTATAATGAAATTAAATTGATATCATAAAACTGAGCTGGAAGTTGGTGATAATTATTGTCTACACATTCAATCAAAGAAAAAAAGGTCTCTTTACATTGAATTGCTCGATTGCGCATATTCATTTTTAAACAAAATGGTGAATGGTGGAACCATGGTTTTTTTCGGCATTGACGAGACTTAAGTCGTTTACACTTTATTTTATCAATACCTGCAGTTACACTTTTGTTTGCGGTAATTTCTTTCCTAATGACAGTCATACCACAGTTAGAATGTTTGCTTATTACTAATTTAACATTCTTGCTTTGTTTCATGAACTAATTTTCAAGGCTGTACATAGAAAGTAAATGCAGGCATACATCTCATCCACTAACATTATTTGGCTCAGTAGAAGGGCTTCGGCAGCAGATGCAGGGCAAATTATTGAAGCATGGCAGCTGCTCCATCTTGGAGATGTAGATTAGGGGCTCAGTGCTGGAACTGAGGTCCATGAGGACTAAGGCAATCCGTTCAACCTGACAGTATTCAGGGAAATAATGGTACAGTGTTAAGGGTAAGACAATAACTATTGGCAGGTAATGAAAAACTGTGATGGCCAGGGCGATTATCACTGTTCTGAGGGCTTTCTTTTTCATGGGGTTCATCTTCTCCTTGCCGAAGACCGACTTTCTCAGACTCCATGTGATGGAAATGTTGCAAAAAACCATGATGGCAAAGGTCACCAGGATCAGCCCAGACAAAATGTTAGATGTGCCTATCAACTCCAATAACCTGCTGACAGCAAAGGCTAACATGATTCCCCAAACAATCATGGAGAAAGCCACCCTGATCTTGTTATCCTTGATGCTGGTGAACACAATAGGGTGGACCACAGCCACGTAACGATCAAGGCAAATGCAGGTTAGGAAGAGTGAGGTGGTGTCTTTGATCCCGTAGGCAAAGGCATTAAGCTTATAGAAATCGCTGAATGGGGCATTCACGACTATATTACCGATGTCTAAATGACTGATGTAGCACATCATGCAGTAGGAGGCGTCAGCGAAGGCCAGGTTGAAGATGAAAATATCAGAGGTGGAGGAGTCAGACTTCTTTCTGGATATCAGCCATATCACCATTATGTTCGCAGGGTAGCCCACCACCACATTAAAAGCCGCGACAGCAAAGTCAAACGAAGTCGAACCAAGTGATTGATTGCATCCTTTATTTGCATTCCGGAGTGGGGGACTGGATCCTGAAGCAGTTTGGTTGAACGGTTGGCTAAAGTTGATATCAGAGGTGTTCATTTTGGTTTTAATTAACCAAGCAGGATTGAGGGTTGATGGTCCTTAGAAAAGAGAGTGAATTTACGTTACACGGTCAAGCTGACCCGTACAGGACAATGGTCCTCAATACTTTAACAAACAGCGAGGTCAAATCATGTTCTTGTGTTTATGCTAATTCAAGAATCATTTTACATTTTTCTTTTAGCTGCTTTATTCTTAATCATAACACATTTAAGTGTTACCATTTTTATCATGCAGCAAAGGGATAGTTCGGGATTTTTCACATGAATCTGTATGGCATCACCGTCTTTAGTCTCGTGCACACACACTGACTTTCCCCCGACAGTGTCCTGTGAGCCGAGTTCTGTCCAGTTTTGGTCAAAGCGAAAGTAGTTCCAGCAGGTTTCCTGGGGTCTGCAAAGTAAAACGTTTTTCTTCTCAAAACAGTATGTGTTCGAACGAGTGATTTATTTGCATAAAAAAACCCTGGTATTCTAAAAAGTCACATCTTGTAATTGCTTGGGGCTACTTTCTCTCAATAGCGATCACTGCGCGCTGTCACTGCTAACAGCTGTGCGCACTAGCCAACTACTTTCATCAGTTGTTCGACAGTGTTTACATATTCCAGCCAGAGGAGGATGTCTCCTTACGGTCGAGGACGGCAGACTCGAGAGAAACTACTACATCTTAGCGAACTGACCCAGGGATAACCGGAGCACTCGGAGTAACTTTCCAAAGGATTTTATTATTATTTCGGGAGGACGCTGGTGCGTCGACACCAAAATAAATATGTATGCTGGTTGCTGCGGTCATCCCTCGCTCTAGTAGCTGAGAAAGGTAGCCAAATTTGTCTTGATTATGCTAGCCAACGCTGTGACTGGAGTCATGGACTTCTCATTCAAACCTAGAAACTATCCACACCCGTCCACGTAGTTTCTGACGATTGTAATAACAGTACAGCAATAACAATACATGTTATGTTTCATAAGCTTCACTGGTAATATGACATCGATAGATGAATCTATGTTGCGCTTACATAGCCCTCGGTGCATCACCAGAAGGCTATGCACGGATGCTATAGAAAATCTTTAGTACAATTTTGTTTACCTGGGGTGTAGGGACAGCAGAGCTCAGTTGTTCGACAGTGTTTACCGACTACAGACCTACGACGCTAAAGAGCTAGTTCGAGAGCTAGAGTGAGAAGTTCATCAGCTTCTCCAGAAAATAGTTTATTTGATAAAAATGGTGCGCACTTGCGATTATCCAGGCTGTACCAACAAAGACGTGAGTGAGTCTCCTCACACAGACCATCGCTTCCCTGTGACGGACGTAGCTCTGAGGCAACTTTGGCTACTTGCTCTGGGCTTCCAAGTGTACACCAAACTACTAAAAATGAAAAAGCTTCACGTTTGCAGTGTGCACTTCAGCGAGGACGACTACTTTCCTTCAGGACAGAGGAAGAGACGGGTTTTGAAGAGCTCTGCTGTCCCTACACCCCAGGTAAACAAAATTGTACTGAAGATTTTCTATAGCATCCGTGCATAGCCTTGCGGTGCTGCACCGAGGGCTATGTAAGCGCAACATAGATTCATCTATCGGTGTCATATTACCAGTGAAGCTTATGAAACATAACATGTATTGTTATTGCTTTACTGTTATTACAATCGTCAGAAACTACGTGGACGGGTGTGGATGGTTTCTAGGTTTGACTGAGAAGTCCATGACTCCAGTCACAGCGTTGGCTAGCATTATCAAGACAAACTTGGCTACCTTTCTCAGCTACTAGAGCGAGGGATGACCGCAGCACCCAGCATACATATTTATTTTGGTGTCGACGCACCAGCGTCCTCCCGAAATAATAATAAAATCCTTTGGAAAGTTACTCCGAGTGCTCCGGTTATCCCTGGGTCAGTTCGCTAAGAAGTAGTAGTTTCTCTCGAGTCTGCCGTCCTCGACCGTAAGGAGACATCCTCCTCTGGCTGGAATAAGTAAACACTGTCGAACAACTGATGAAAGTAGTTGGCTTGTGCGCACAGCTGTTAGCAGTGACAGCGCGCAGTGATCACTATTGAGAGAAAGTAGCCCCAAGCAATTACAAGATGTGACTTTTTGGATTACCAGGGATTGGTTATGCAAATAAATCACTCGTTCGAACACATACTGTTTTGAGAAGAAAAATGTTTTACTTTGCAGACCCCAGGAAACCTGCCGGAACTACTTTCTCTTTGACCAAAAGTGGACAGAACTCGGCTCACAGGACACTGTCGGGGGGAAGGTCAGTGTGTGTGCACGAGACTAAAGACGGTGATGCCATACAGATTCATGTGAAAAATCCCGAACTATCCCTTTAAGCTGGCCTAATGAGCTCAAAATCAAGCCCTATCCCTTGAGAAATTATTCCTGTCAAGGGAGCCTGGCACAGTTTTTCATTGTGGCATTGAGGGATAATTTTTGTTTTCTTGGAAGACTATCTCCACTCTGGAAAAATGACCTTCATCCAGGGAAACCTGTTCAGAGAAACCAGTCTTCGCCCTCTGAAACTGCACTGGAGCCTCCTGAGACTGGAAACAGTCCCAGAAAACAAGCTTTACCTTTAGGGTCCATCGCACTAAAGTCTGCTAAAGTTTCTCACTCATGAAGAATTCTAAAGGCTCTCTTACATCCCGTCGTGCGTGGTTAGAGATCGTGCGTACTCGGAGTTCCTGTCAGGCTTGGTGTTGTCGCAGGGTGAAGATTAAGTCGGAGGGGAAGTATGTAGTAAGTACTTAATGAGTGGGTGTGTCTTGCTCTAAAAGTGGGGCCCGCAAGTGGTCTGTACGCCTTTTTGTAAGTAGGAAGTAGTAAGGAGCACTTAAGATCTGTACTTCTGTCGTACAATGAGTGGGATAATCTAACGTTAATTGCAAGTGAAGCGTACGTTTTCAGAAATCGTATTTACGAAGTAAGCAAGACAATTGTGCGTCAAATGGGAATAACGCACGGATAATCACAATAATATAAGGGTGCACTGAGTCTCTTCATCATTAACTGTTTCAGCATCCAACATGGCGCTACCTAGAAGGATGCGCCATCGTCTTCTACAGCTGCCTCTTGCGTGGTAAGTATGCCTTCATGGGCAAATACCCTGGAATTGCTGCATGTTTTGCATGCGTTATACGCACGCCTATCGAACTTACTCAGTACTTTTGTCCTGCGTACTCCGAGCGTGCTTCAGATGTGCTAATTGTTGCTGCCAGATCGTAGCAAAAAACTGGCCGGCCAGTTTTCAGGCTGCGTGCTATGCGTCCTGTTTGCGACCACCCAAAAAAAGTAATTGTGACCTGCATGCATGTCACTACTTGGCCCATTTTTGGCACGCAACCACTCGTAGTACCACGCATGATGGGATGCAAGAGAACCTTAACAGGTCTGGATCAAACGCTCCAAAAGAAATGAAAGATGGGTTCATCAGATCGTAAGAAAGAAAAATTTACTCACCTGAAACACTGCAATGGCTCAATATACACTCCTTAATGTCAGACAACCCAGTGATCAACTGTATCCTTATCACCTGTGTCCTGATGGGTGATGTTTTTATCCAGTCTACTTCCAGTTCAAGTAAAAATATAAATTTGATTGGTAAATGAACAGTGTAGAGTACAGCCAATCAGAAATGAAATGAGGGAGCAATAGTACTTGGTGTGACTGCACAATACCCTGTCACCCCAGGATTATATTTGAGGATGGGTGGGTGTGCAAAATGTCCAGGACAGGGGATTGGGTGAGGGGAGCAGGTGTGTTGTGACAAATGGATATGCAGTAAAACATAGGAGGGGCTTAAAGGAGTGGACAGACAATGACACTAATGTTCTAACAATATATTTTTTGTCAGTGATGCAATCCAAGAAGGGCATCCCAGACAAACAAGTGACGCAATGCAGTCAGCCTACTGGAGCACTGGTGAGACTGTAACCTGTTGTAAGGTCTTTCGCATGAAACCCCAAGGTTCATAGAAGTGAGCCCAAACGATTCTCTTTCATCTCCACAAAGAAAAGAAACTTCGCAATCAGTTACAGTCAGTCCATTTCTTCTTGTAATATTAGGGACATGTATGATGCATTGACTTGAATTTTTATTTAATTTCCTTTTTAAATGTATTTTTTCTCAGGAATAAATCACACTGATATCCAAAATCTCTCTCTCAAGGGAATCCTGGCCAAGATAGCAGCATTAGGTTTCACACAGAAAACAGCAACGGACAATGACGACTTAGAACTACAAGAATAATACATTTGCAGGTTTTAGCAGTGGAACATGTGCATGCGCTGGTTCAGTTGGCCTTAATTCTGGTTTTAAAGACATGTTAAATTTTGCGATGCGATTATGTTTAATAGGGTAGAGGGGTAACTAGATTCGGGTTGGGGTGTTTCAGGTGCATGGATATGGAGGGCGCTTTTTATGTTTGTAACACAGTTTTTGCCTACCCTTGGTGTGAAATATCTCCACATGCTCTCAACAGATTTTACGCAATTTTCTTTATTATGTTCTTTATTATATCTAATATATGTTTTATTAAGATAACTCTGGGGTTCAGTCTTTTTTAAAGGAGCTGAACCCCAAAGTGATCGTGATGATAAAGATATCACACACTATGAACAACATATTGAAGAACCTTACAGCAACCATGAACATAAGTAACATGGACATTTTATATACAAAAATACATGAAGAGGCAAAAAAAACCCCAGAAACACATATTTCTTGTCACTGGTAGCTGGAGAGGTGATCCAGGGAGCCCACTGATCATCTGTGGGCTGATTGGAGATTGCAACCATAAACTAGAAATGCATTTCCTGAAGGAAATACCAGTGCATGCAAAGCAAAGTTGTAAAATCAGAAAATTAATTCACAGTTAAAGATTTTTTTAAAAAAGCTAAAAGTTGCACTGCTATCTAAGAGCCAACTTTGAGTAGGTATGCTTGAGTAGAAACAGTAAAGACCAGGGTAATTGTTACACAAAGGCCCTAAACACTTAGCAGAGAGAGAGAAGGAGAGAGACAGTGAAAGATGAGAAGAGTGATGAATGCACTACTGAAGTTACCTCATAAAACACAGAGGAACACCATGGGGAAAACAAATCAAGAGTTTGGTTCCAAAACGCAATAAGTGCCAAAATTACAAAAATTGAGATAATACCATAAAGCCATAGACCTGCGCTTCTTACACATGATGCAAAAACCCATCATTAGAAATGCATACTATTTGGTGTGTTTTTTCATGGTCAAAGTTTGTGTTTTTCTATAAAATGCAATGGGAGCCAACATAGAAAAAGCTGATTTACTCAAAATGACTAAAATGGATATATTGCATTTTGGAACCAAAGTCTTCAAATATTATATGGATAGTGACAAACAGGAGTTTAAGCTTGATTATCAGAGAGCAAAGTTTTAAAAAGGATTGTGACATAGATTAATTGAAAATATGTTATTGAATAAGTAACACTTGTAATTACAAGCACTATCAATCAGTATTTACTTTGGTGAGGATCATCATTTTTAGTAACAAGAAACTGATGCTGTTGCTTAAAAACTTGCTTCAGTCTAGTTGCTCTGGTGCTGTCCTTAAGTCACTCTAAAATTGAATGACATCAAGTATGCAACAGGTCTACTGTTGAACCTATATATATAATGTCACATTGGCATTTTTATGCAATCTTTTAAACAACTTATGTGTAAAATTGCCTTGTATAGATAATTATGATTACTGAGAAATTAAATGAGATGGATGATAGGCGTGGTCAGCGCAGAACCACTATTTTCTTTCTCATTGAACCGTGATCGCTGAATTATAGATGTCTCAATGAGAACCAAGGAAATTAATGTTATTTCTCAAAATGTCCAATAGATGGCGCATTCACACAATTTATGAACCAACACTGTTCTGTCCTCTGTCACACCGTGTATGATTTGACAGGCAGCTTAACTCCTTCCCAATCAACAAGACACTGGTTCAGATCGTGGCTTTATTGTTTAAAAAGGTTAAAACTGCAAAAGAAGAAATAAATCCTTACGTGAGCTCATTCCGAAGGTAAAGTAAACGATGCAGCTCATTCAAATAAGCAAACGGTTCTTAGCGGAGGCTAAAGTTCCACATACCTAACTCATAGCTCATACTCGAAACCTAAAGACTGCAAATGTGAGGACACAAAGACCTCAGTTACTCAAATTAGTACAATATTTGATAAAAAGGGTGAGAAACCTACCGAAGATGCTGGTACACAGAATGAAAATAAATGAAGGTGGAGAGATCACAAAACTCGTGAGCAATACTTTCTTTAAAACTTGCATATAAAAAACATCGGCACCACTAGGGGGAGACAGCTGACCAAATACCATTCACAGAACATAACACTCCCCATCTGGTATTTCTAAATACCACTATATAATTACTCTGAATACAACTCATCAAACAAGAAAGTCGCTTATTCATTCAGTGTTCTCTGGTGGAACTAGAAGCACTAGTCCTGAAATAGGTCTCAGGAACAGCTTAGGCCCATCCTTCCGTATCACCTTGACTTCCTCGGTCCGCACCCTCCCGTCTTTGCTGAGGCGGACCTTAGTTACCAGTCCAAGAGGCCAGCAGTTACGCTTGGCCTGAGAGTCTTTGAGGAGCACAACACTGCCCGGCTCTAGGTTTGATGTGGCACTTTGCCATTTTGTGCGTGTTTGGAGGGTGGACAAATATTGCTTCCTCCACTTGTCCCAGACCACATTGGCGAGGCTTTGCACTTGCCGCCACTGTTGTTGGCACAGGTCTTTCGCATCAAGTGAACCTGCTGGTGCTGTTGAAGTTTCGACCTTCTGCGTGAGGAGAGCCAAGGGGGTAAGTATGACAGGGTCTGAGGGTTCGGTTGACACAGGGGTCAGAGGGCGACCATTCATGATGGCTGCCACTTCAGCCATGAGGGTGGTGAGGGTCTCATGGGTCAGCCTTGAATGTGTCTGCAGGAGCATTGCATCCAATATTTTCCGTGCCAGGCCTATCATCCTTTCCCAGCACCCACCCATATGGGAAGAGTGGGGTGGGTTAAATGTCCACTTGCATCCCCTTTCCGCCAGGTATCCGTCAACCTGCTCGCAGTCAATGTTAGAAGGAATCTGCAGTTCTTTACAGGCCCCTATGAAATTGGTGCCTCTATCTGACCTTATCTGTTTCACAGGGCCCCTAATGGAAGTGAATCTTCTCAAAGCATTGACGAAACTTGAAGTGTCGAGCGCCTCAGTTACTTCTATATGGACGGCTCTAGTGCTCATGCAGGAGAACATTACAGCCCATCTTTTGCTATCTGAATTTCCACCTCGTGTGCGACGTGTGATTATGGACCAGGGCCCGAACACATCAAGACCTACTTCAGAAAAAGGTGGTTGCATAGTGAGACGGTCTGCCAGTAGATCAGCCATTTTCTGGGTTTGGAAGTTGCCCCGCAACTTACGGCAGATGACGCATTTGTAGATGCAGCTGCTTTTTTTGCTTTTTGCTCCAGTTATCCATAAGCCAGCCGTCCGCAATGCCCCCTCAGTAAGGATGCGGCCTGGGAGCCACACACGATCATGATGGTGTCTTATCAGCAAAGATGCAACGTGGGTGTGGCCTGGAATAATAACTGTATTCTTTTCATCTGCAGGTAAGTTTGCCTCAGAGATTCGGCCTCCTAACCTCAGCAGGCCAGTATTGTCGATGAAGGGATTAAGTGCCCTCAGGGGGCTGTCTTTCGGAACCTATTCCGTTAGTCAGGCTTTCTATGTCTTGGCCATATGCTTCTTGTTGCACAGCCTGTAATATGGCCCGTTTAGCCAGATCAAGTCCTTCGACTGTGAGAGCCTTACTGCTAAGATGCCACCCTCGGCAGTGTTCAGTTTCTGTGGACTTTGGGTTCTTAAAGAGCTTTGCAACAAGAATAAGCTGGGCTATGGTATGTATTAGAACTCGCCAGGATGAGAACCGTTCAAACCTCTGAGGCCCCAGCTTTCCCACGGACGTGATGGTCTTCAGCGATGACACTTGGGGACGTATTTCAGTGTCTATGGAGGGGGCAACCAACTCATAGGTGTCCGTCTCAGCCATTTTAGGCTTCTCTTTTGGATTGGATAGGAACCTAGGACCAGTAAGCCACGCATTACCGTTCAAGTGAGATGCAGGTATAGATCTGGTAGCTTGATCTGCTGGGTTAATGTCTGTGCGGGCATAGCGCCACTGCTCAGGTTGCATTGACCTACGAATCCGATGAACTCTGTTATTGACGTAAACGTAGAACCTTCTCGTCTCATTATAGATGTAACCGAGGATAACTCTACTATCAGTATAAAACAGTGTCTCGTCAAGCTGGAGGTCGTTTTCTGACTGAATGAGTTCAGCAAGCTCCACTACAAGCACTGCTGCACAGAGTTCTAGCCTAGGTACTGTGTGTTCAGGTCTTGGCGCCAGTTTGGCCTTGCCCATCACAAAGGCAGTACGGTCACATCCATTATGATCTGTGACTTGCAAGTATGCAACCGCTCCTATAGCCATTGTAGAAGCATCTGAAAATACGTTGAGGACTCTTCGCACACCATCCGAAGGAGGGACGGGGCTGTACATCCTGGGAATCTGGATACTATCGAGGTCCTTCAAAGAATCTTTCCACCTGATCCAGGTTCCCGTTTTCTCTTGTGGCAGAGGCGTATCCCAGTCTTTGGTGCTCGCAGTGAGTTCCCGCAACAACGCCTTGCTTTGTATTACTACTAGTGCAGCAAAGCCTTGGGGGTCATAAAGGCTGTTCACCATAGATAGGAGGCCCCTGCGGGTGAAAGGTTTGCCTTCATCTGGAACCTGGAAGATGAAGGTGTCCGTCTTTAGGTCCCATTGTAGGCCAAGACTGCGCTGCATGGGTGGATCATCGACACCAAGTCTAGGTCTTTGAGACCAGCAGCATGGTCTTGAGCGGGAAAGGCATCCATTACCTCTGGGCTATTGGAAGCTATTTTATGTAGTCTGAGGTTTGCGAGCGCGTGTTGGGTGGCTTTGAGCAGGCTGACTGCAGCATCTACGGTAGGTAGTGACTTAAGGCCATCTTCCACATAAAAATCCCTCTGTGCAAATTGACAGACATCTGGCCCACATTCTGACTCTCCCTCTTGAGCGGCCCTTCTGAGGCCATAAATGGCGATGGCAGGTGAGGGGCTGTTTCCAAAAACGTGTACTCTCATTCTGTATTCAGGTACTTCTTTGCTCAGATCATTGTCTTTGAACCACAAAAAACGCAGAAAGTTCCTGTGCTCCGTCTTGACAAGAAAACAGTGGAACATTTGCTGAATATCCGCTGTGATGGGCACAGGGTCTTTCCTAAATCGAATGGGCACACCCAGTAGCAGGTTGTTGAGGTCAGGCCCAGACATCAGGATATTGTTCAGAGACACGCCGTCATGCTGGGCACTTGAATCGAAAACAACGCGTATCTGCCCAGGTTTTTTGGGTAGATACACGCCAAAGACAGGAAAATACCAGCATTCTTCTTCCTTCGAGAGGGCTGGTGCAATCATTATTTAAAACCTCATTTCTTGTATGTTCAACTTATTGACCTCCAAACGAGTGTTAAGTTTTTATTTTGGCTCAGTATACTTCGTTATCCCGAACCTCAATTCCCGCGAAATAATCTTGACCATTGGACATGCCCTCTGGCCGAATAACAGACTGCTCCGAGGTAAAATTCTCAACAAAATAACTGTGTAAGGTATCTGCAATATCTTTGTTATCAATATGTTTGGAGTGTGGCCAGTGCTAGGTGGGGATGCTCCAGAGTGAGACGTCTCCGGTTTGGCATTTCAACACAAATCACTGTATCATCACAGCAGCTGACTGTCTCTGACTGAGGAAACGCTCCATGCCCACTTTTATAGGAATAAATATTATCCCTGAGATTTACTTTACTACCCTCAGTACACAAGACTTTACTGTGGAAAAATATATTAGGTTGTGCACTCACAGCTGGTTAGTTCTGAGGGCAGTATGAATACGGTGTCTCTCTTAGAGAGCTTTATGGAGTGCCCCACACACTGCTCGTAAGATTTCAGGTACCTTTCCAATATCCCAATATTTTTGTGAGCAGTGCATTTTAAGATTTTGATGGGAAAAAAACTTCAAATATTAACAAATCCAGGGGTGCCCAATCCTGTTCCTGGAGATTGACTGTCCCTGTAGACTTTTGCTGAAAGCCTAATTTAGCATGCCGGCATCCACTAATTAGTAGTTAAACTATAACTCCACCTGTTGGATAAAGAGTATATTGCTGTTGTTGGAGTGAAACCGTTAAGGGCCTGTTCATTTGCAGGAAGTGAACTGGGCAGCTCTAAACATGTTATGGCTTTGTGTCAGCCATTATTTGATTAAATATTGATAATTTCATATCTGACAATGTGCGGATAACATCAGCCCATCTATATTTAAAGTGAAAGTAAAAAGCGCAGCAATTGCAGATCATCAGTAACCCTGAGTGGGTCTTGTCTGCCAAGCTAGGGAATAATTTTGGGACAGAAACTGAAAATGTTTGGACATGGATCCTGCAGCCTTGATTTCTGACTCCAAATGACTGAACAGCACCAGCCCCTGTTATGCTTAATTGCTGCTCCATGCGGTAAACTGCTTGAACTGGTTGGTTCTGCAGAACCATAGATGCCAGCGACTTAACAAAGTGCTTAAACTTGAGATAAGCTCTATATATTTTCAATCCGTTTCAATAAACTCCATTCATACATTATGCTTATTCAAGGTTGTTTCTGTTAGACTACAACATTTCCAAAGTGTTTCTGAACTTGAACTAAGATGTGTTTATTATAAATCACTATCAATGCACCGCATTCATATAGTATGCATATTCAAGACTATGCCTCTTTAGAGGTTTCAGGACATACCATGTTTAGTCACTCAGAGACATGAACAGCAAAAAGGGTAAAACAGCCACACAGCTCTGATCAAAAAAATACACCTGCAGGGCTCACGCTACCCATTCGTCAATTCGCAATTGACAATTGACGATCTCTCCTGCAGTTTGACAATCTGTAAGTCACATTTGACGATAAATTTGACGAAGACCTTTCAAAAGTGGGGTCACGAGATTTGCGATTTGGGCAATAATATTTAGGGGGGGGGGGGTTGGTATATAATTTCGGGACGGCCAAGAAAACACAACTCACAAGCCGACTCTGGCTCTCCGACTCCGCGTACCGCACTCCGTCTCCCATCCGGGGCGCAAGCTCCAGGAACGTCATGAAGAAGCGTGAAACGAACCGCGTGTAGCCTACTGTACCCTTATTAGGACGAAATACTCCACCCACCAGCTCATGCTCGAGCCAATAGACTACGCAGCTGTTAGTTGGGCTGAATAGATCGCGTAGTAACGGGAAATAAAACATGATACGAGCACAGGAAACAAGGAAGGCGAGGCTATGGCCCGGGTCACACTGCCTGCAGTTGCGCTGCGTATTCCGCACATCGCATGCGTATTTTGGTTTCGGTTCCCATGTTATTCAATCAGAGCGGTCACACTGGATGCCGAAGCTGCGCGACTCACGCATGCAAAAGTCGTACTGCTAGCTTGCGGAAAATATAGATCCGGACACTTAGGCCCGGGCCACACAGCCTGCTGCTGCGATGCGTCTTCCGCAAGCGGAGCACTGCAACCGCTGGCCGGATGCAGCTCGGTCACACTGCCCGCGTATCTGCAGCGGCAGGTCTGCCGCGAGCTCCACCTTCCAACTCTGTCTCTGCACGACTTTGCCAAAGAAATCACGATAAAATAATATTATTTTGTCTCGCGTCGTTATAGTCTACACGTGATTTATATTTTGTATTAACAGTAGGGGAAGCATGCTTGAGCGTATCATACAAACAATCTAATTTCACGATCATTACAATTCACAGCAAACCCTTTTGAATTGGTCTTTCTCTCTACTTTTGGGGTAGGGGAAGGTATCGGGATGCGGAATGTGCTTTCAAAGGCTATCTATTTTACATTAGTCGAGGCTGAATTCCGCAAGCGGAGCACTGCAACCGTTTGCCAATGTTCATTGGCTTGGCACCGCAATTAATGGCATATTCCCGCAAAATCTAGACATCTAAATCCAAAATTAAAGGAGCAACGTCGTATTAAAGTTTTTAAAAATAAGTTGAAAATGACTAAATACCTTTCCAAAGGCTATGTTCCTTTTAATGACAGCAGCCTTCGATGAAAGTCGCGAATTTCCCACTACATGTTTCAATATTTCACGAAGCATTGCTGAATTGAGCGGAAGGGATTATGTCCATATAAACGGGCTTTTAATATGATAAACATGCCAGAAGTCTTGTTACATCTTTTGAATGTCTGCTTCATGCTTGCAACAGACACGTATCCTCAGCAAATTAGCGAAATTCATGTATTTATGGCGATATGACTGTTTCTGACAGTTATTTTCAGCTTTGCTTTGCCTTTTCCGGCATGCGTCGTGCGGAAAAATTCGGCAAGAGTCTGAATCTATATTTTCCGCAAGATAGCAGTACAGCTTTTGCATGCGTGAGTCGCGCAGCTTCGGCATGCAGTGTGGCCGCTCTCATTGAATAACATGGGAACCGAAACGAAAAGACGCAAGCGATATGGGGAAGACGCATCACAACTGCAGGCAGAGTGGCCCGGGTCTGACCGAATTGTTCTGCACTACGCTGGAGCCCAAATTTCTTGTGCTTCATTCCCAAAAAGGGTAATTTAATTTGGCAAGGGAGCAGCATCAACAATTATGGAAGCACTAACACTTTTGTTGTATTGTTGCTATGAACCAGTAAATTACAGCTCAAAAAATCACATCAGAATTGAATTCATTCATGTCTCAACCAGTTTCAATAAAGACTGTACACCATTATCGAAACAAAGTTGGCCTAGTTTCTGATGACAAACCCCAGAGCTTCCCTTTGTTCCCCAGAGTTCTAACTAACAGCTAAACTCATACCAAAGTACAGCTTCCCTCTGATTTCAGAGACTGAGGTCAGTATATGAGAGGTGATGGAGACTTTTCCTCTTGGTTGACCTTGAACGTGAGAGGCATTTCTCAAGTACTTCACATTTCAATTCTTTTAGTGTCTTTTCGGTTTCATTTCACTTTGTTTCATGTTCAACACATTTTGTAATTTTGTGGAGTAAAATACAGATGTGATACCTGCTCACTGATTATCTACATTAAGCAGAGGAATAGCCAAAACAATCCATTTTTATATGTGTATCTGGTGAGCTCCCAGAAAATCTGTAAACACTAGTTTTTTCCTGGGCAAAATTAGATACCATGCTGGCATAATGAAATTAAATGGATATTGGAAAACAGACTTGGAAGTTTGGAGATAAATATCATACACATTACATTAAAAATTTGTCTCTTTGATTGATTGATCATACAGTACATGCTCATATTTAAATAATCATAAGAAGTTTAATTTGCACAATATGAAATCATGGTGATATTGGCCTGTGGGTGATTCAAATCATTTTCACTTTATAACAATTGCATATGGTTATGGTTCTGTTAACTGAGAAAGGAAATGAGGCCTGCACACTGACTTCAAGCCACCAAGGAAATCTTTATTAATTAAAATGGGACAATGTTTAGATCTTCGTCTGGTCATCATGTTTAAGAAGGAGGAACACACCCATATTTAAATACTGTCTACACCAATAGGCTGACAAGAGTAATTATAATAGGTGTAGTTAACCCTGCAAAAATGTCCAGTTAATTCAAGAATAAACTGGGCCAGCATATGTTGAGGGGAGCACAGGATTATTTAAACTAGGGACTTGGGGGGCAGGGAGGTTAGCGAGTGTTACACATAGGGAAATGCAGACTGTCCCGATGGAAGCTGATAGCGTAACATGCACTATCGATGTTTTACTTTTAAAGCAACAAAACGTAGTGGGGGGCTCGAGGCGGCAGCCACATGGGAAATCAAGGGGGAAGAGCATTAGTAATAACCTGAAATGTTTTTATTTAAATGCCCGAAGCATAAAAAATAAATTTCCAGAACTTGAGGTTGTAGTGATCAGTGAGGGCTATGACATAGCCATGTCTCTGTAATCCCAACTATGTGAAGAGGATGGAGATGAATATAATATAGAAGGTTATAAGCTCTTTAGGAAGGACAGATATAATAGGCGAGGAGGGGGCGTAGTGCTCTATGTGAAAGAAAACATTAATGTACAGGAAATTCCCGAAATTGAACATTGCCTGCCCTGTGAAGATATCTGGGTCAGGCTCATTGGTAAACACGAGACAGGTTTAAACATAGGAGTATGCTATCGACCACCAGCTTTGGACAGTACAATCAATTAAATGCTTTTTAGGAGGATTACGCAAGCTTGTAGTGGTGGTGGGACAATTATCATGGGAGACTTAAATTATCCTGGTATCAATTGGGAAATGGTGAAAGGTCAGGGTAGGGGGGAGGAAGAATTTCTAGATGTTATAAATGATAATTTCTTGGTGCAGTATGTTAATAAACCTACCAGAGAGAAGTTAATTTTAGACTTAGTGCTCTGTAATGACCCTGATAGAATTAGCAATGTTGAGGTACTGGAGCCACTTGGGACAAGTGATCACTCTGCCGTTAATTTTGATGTTTAATGGGAAGTTAAAAAGGTGTATTCTAAAAAAAAAATTTTCAATTTTAGGCGAGCAAACTTTGACAGGATGCGCTCATATCTAGCTAAAATAAAATGGGAGACACTGAAGCGAGACCAGTTAAACACCAGGAGCAAGATTTTTATTAAAAATAATGAAAATCTGGCACGAGGGCCAACAAAAAACTTGGCCCAAAGGGTTGCAAAAATTAACTATGGAATGATTCACGGAGCTAGGAACTAAAAGATCAAAAAAACGACAAAAAACAAAAGCCACTGGAAACTCCAGGCAGATAACCGTGAACAGAAAAGAATTAATTGATCAGAAATATAAACAAAACTCAAAACCAGTGAAGTTGGCACGTTGTGTAAATCGTAAATAAAAACAGAATACAATGATTTGCAAATCCCTTTCAACCTACATTCAATTGAATACACAGCAAAGACAAGTTTCTTAATGTTCGAACAGGTAAACTTTGTAATTTTTTGCAAATATTAGCTCATTTGGAATTTGATGCCTGCACTTATTTATTAACACTTATTTGGAACATCCCACAGGTGAACGGGCTAATTGGGAACAGGTGGGTGCCATAATTGGGTATAAAAGCAGCTTCCCTGAAATGCTCAGTCATTCACAAACAAGGATGGGGCGAGGGTCACCACTTAGTGAACAAATGCGTGAGCTGATTGTCGAACAGTTTAAAAACAACATTTCTCAACGAGCTTTTGCAAGAAATTTAGGGATTTCATCATCTACGGTCTGTAATATCATCAAAAGGTTCAGAGAATCTGGAGAAATCACTGCACCTAAGCGACAAGGCCGAAAACCAAAATTGAATGCCCGTGACCTTCGACCCCCCAGGCGGTACTGCATCAAAAACCGATATCAGTGTGTAAAGGACATCACCACATGCGTTCAGGAACACTTCAGAAAACCACTGTCAGTAACTACAGTCCGTCGCTACATCTGCAAGTGCAAGTTAAAACTCTACAATGCAAAGCGAAAGCCATTTATCAACAGCACCCAGAAACGCCGCCGGCTTCGCTGGGCCCAAGCTCATCTAAGATGGACTGATGCAAAGTGGAAAAGTGTTCTGTGGTCTGACGAGTCCACATTTCAAATTGTTTTTGGAAACTGTGGACGTCGTGTCCTCCAGACCAAAGAGGAAAAGAACCATCCGGACTGTTATAGGCGCAAAGTTCAAAAGCCAGCATCTGTGATGGTATGGGGGTGTATTAGTGCCCAAGGCACGGCAATTTACACATATGTGAAGGCACCATTAATGCTGAAAGGTGCATACAGGTTTTGGAGCAACATATGTTACCATCCAAGCAACGCCTTTTACATGGACGCCCCTGCTTATTTCAGCAAGACAATGCCAAGCCACATTCTGCACGTGTTACAACAGCATGGCTCCGTAGTAAAAGAGTGCGGGTACTAGACTGGCCTGCCTGTAGTCCAGACCTGTCTCCCATTGAAAATGTGTGGCGCATTATGAAGTGTGAAATACGACAACGGAGACTCCTGACTGTTGAACAACTTTAGCTGTACATCAAGCAAGAATGGGAGAGAGTTCCACCTGAAAAGCTTCAAAAATTGGTCTCCTCAGTTCCCAAACATTTACTGAGTGTCGTTAAAAGGAAAGGCGATGTAACACAGTGGTAAAAAGGCCCCTGCCAACTTTTTTGCAATGTGTTGCTCTCTTTAAATTCTAAGTTAATGATTATTTGCAAAAAAAAAAAAGTTTCTGAGTTTGAACATTGAACATCTTGTCTTTGCAGTGTATTCAATTGTATATAAGTTAAAAAGGATTTGCAAATCATTCTATTCTGTTTTTAACTACGATTTACATAACGTGCCAACTTCACTGGTTTTGGGTTTTGAAGAATAAAACTTACATCTCATACATACCAAATATGTGCATCAAAGTATATGTACCATAGCATGAAGACCTTTTTTTAAAAAAAGTAAAAGACCTACCACCAATGTCAATGTAATTAAAGAAAAGGTTTAAGAGCATATTTTTGATTAAGTCCTCCAGGTGTGAGAGTGTGGAGCGTATAAATATAAAAACTCTCTCTTTAAAGCAAGAGGGCATTTATGTGACCTCCTCTTCGAGGAATCTGAATGTGCTCAATGCCTCTCTGAAATGCAGAACCACCGGGTTACGATGGTAGGTTACGATGGAGTCCGAATACAACTCCTGTGTTTAGCTATCCTTGTTTTAAGTGCCCTTTGTGTTTTTCCCACATAATCTAAACCATATATACATTTTATGAGATATATTATGTTTTTAAAAGAGAAAGTTTTGATACGGGACGTATTTCAGGCTTAAATTTTTTGATGTATGTATGTTGAATTTTTATTGTCCTTGACTTTTCTGGACATTTTAAGAGGGTTGACCTCACCTCTTGTAATTAATCTTGTCAGCCCACTGGTGTGGACAATGTAAAAATATGGGCGTGTTCCCCCTTTTTGAACATGATGACCAGAAGAAGAACCAAGTTGATCCTATTTTAATCAATAAAGATTTCCTTCGTGGCTTGGAGCAACCGTGGAGGCGTCTTTTCCTTTCTCTATTGATGTGTTTTATTAGATCGCCTTGCACCTATACGAGATGTGCGTATAACTCTTTCTTCATATAGTTGTGTTAATTATCATCTCTTTCCTCATTACAGTCAATTCAAAGATAATAATTTTGCATATTCTTGCTTTGTTTCATGAACTCATTTTCATGATTTTAGAGAGTAAATGCAGCGTAACAGACAATCACAAGCATACATCTCATGTGCTTATGTTATGTCCCTCATGGGAAGGGCTTCGGCAGCAGATGCAGAGCAGGTTTTTCAGCCACGGCAGCTGTTTAATCAGGGAGATGTAGAGAAGGGGTTCAGTGATGGAACTCAGGGACATGAGGCAGAACATAATTGTTTCAACCTGGTTGAATTCTGGGAAATATGTATTTCTCATGGGCATGATGGCAACTACAGGCAGGTAATGAAACACTATGATGCCCAGATAGATTTGCACGATTCTGAGGGCTTTCTTTTTCATGGGGTGCATCTTCTCTTTGCCCAAGACTGACTTCCTCAGACTCCACATGATAGAAACGTTGCAGAAGACCATGATGGCGAAGGCCGCCAGGATCAGCCCAGTGTAGATGTCACCTGTGAGGTTCATCCACATTGTCCTGCCGACAGCATAGGCTATCATGATCCCCCAAACCAGCATGGAAATAGCCACTCTGATCTTCTTATCCTTGATGCTGGTGAACACAATGGGATGGACCACGGCCACGTAGCGGTCCAGACAAATGCAGGCAAGAAAGAGTGGGGAGCTGTTTTTGATCCCAGTGATGAACCAAAATATATGTTGGAAGTATGAGATTCCGAGGTAATAGCCGCCAAAGAAGTAGAAGGGGTCAACCAGGCAAGATAATGTAGCAGCAATGGCCAGATTGAAGATAAAGATATTGGAGGTGGAAGAGTCACTCTTTTCTCTGGCCACCAGCCACATCACCAAGATGTTAGCAGGGTAGCCCACTACAAGATTGATGCCCCTTTCAATAAATAAAAACACAAACTCAATATATCCTGTTATGTATCCTTTAAATGTGTTTGAGAGTTGGAGACTGGATCCTGAAGAGGAGTGGTTGAAGGGTTGGCTAGAATTGATGACAGAGCTGTTCATTTTGGCTTTCATTTATCGAGCAGGTTTGAGGGTTGCTGATCCTTTGAAAAGAGAGTGAATGTAAGTTACATGGTCAAGCCTAACTGAACTCACCACTTAAACTGACTGCAAGGCTATATTATGTTCTTAAGCTGATTCCAGCATTATTTTACACGATTCTTTTCTCCAAAGTATTCCTCATTATAACACAATTACTGCAAAATTGAGATGGAAACACTTATACTGGCCCATTTTGCATAAAGTTAAGCTCTCTTTTTTTGAGAAATTATTCCAGTCAAAGAAAACCTGCACAATTTTGTTCCAGTGTTACACTGAAGGATAGTTTTTGTTTTCCGGGAAGACGACCTCCATCTAGGGAAAACTACCTCTCCTCTGAGACAGCTTTACTCTTTGAAACTGCACTGGAGCTCCCTGAGATAGGAGACAGTGTTCCCAGAAGACAAGGTCTGGCCTTTCGGTCTATTTTTTCACTGTCTGCAAAAGTCTCTCCCTCAAGCACAACATAAGAAATGAAAGAATAAATAACTTACCTGAAAAACTGCAATAGCTCAACATAACACTCCTCAAGGTCAGACAGCCCAGAAGGCCCTGTATCCTGATCACATGTGTCCAGGAGGGTTATGTTTTTAATCAATGTAGTTCCAGTTCATACAAATATATAAATTTTAATGGAAGATAAGCAGTGCAGACGATAGTCAGTCACAAATCCATTGAGGGAACAATAACAGCAGCATTTGCAGTGACTGTACAATACCCTGTCAGCACAGGATTATATTTAAGGATGGGTGGGTGTGCAAGAGGACTTACATACAGGGGGGTTGGGTTTGCAGAGTGAGTTTGTGATGTAACAAACAGATCTGCAGTAAAACAGAGGAGGGGCTAAAAGGAGGGGTAGATGAGTGCCCCCCTATCCTTGTTCTCACAGTATATTATTTGTCAGTGATGCAATCCAAGTCGTGCATCCCAGACAAACAAGTGATGTAATGCAGTCGGCCTACTGGAGCACAGGTGAGACTGTAACCTGGTGTAAGGTCTTACACATGAAACCACAAGGTTCATGAAAGCAGACTCAAACAATTGTTTTTCATCCTCACAAAGAAAATAAATTGAACAATCAGATACAGTAAATCTATTTCTTCCAGCGCCTCCAAAGGGTCATCGTGGGAATTTTTTAGGAGAGATATATTTGTTCCCTCTCAAAGATTTTTCATTCCCTGGCAAAGGGTTTGAATGATCTCACAATAAATATTGTATTCCCTTGCAAAAGTGATGCCCAGCCTTTTGTCACCATACATAACATACACCTTATGAACCCCCTGGGGTAATTTGTCCTCTGCATTTAACCCATCCTATAGTTGGGAGCAGTGGGCAGCCACAGAGCAGCACCTGAGGACCAACTCCAGTTCTAAAGCCAGTACTTTGGTCAGGAGTACTGGTCGGAGTGTTCCTATCCACTGTAAAAAGTTTAACATGCAGTTGTTCATTCAATCTAATATGTGCCATTGAAAACAGGATGAAATTATTGATTTGATTGTGAAACTCTTTCTTTTTGCATTTTGAGACATCAAGTTTGATTTATGCTGAACTAAATATACATCCAAAGGACACGAAACAAAGTTTGATTTCTCTCAAAATGTTTTTTTTTTCCATGATCAACAGGAAGTATTTTTTGAGTCAAATGTGAATTGCGCGCGTGCATTGCGCACTGCAAAAGAGCACATGAACAAAGTTTAAGCTCTTTTTCGCCATGGCCAAGCATCATTTTACATCGTAAATGACATTGTTTACATTGTGGATGGATTCAGTCCAAAAATAAACGTAAGTAGCAATGCAGAAGCAGATTAAAGTTTTTGTATTTTGCGTTACCAAAATTGCAAAGAATAGCCCCATTTAAGCTGGGTAGCCAGCCACTGCCAAAGCTAGCTATCTTTTCATGATTGTATCTGGCACTATCTGACACTAGCTGGCTAGCTAGCTCACGTTTGAGCTGGCTAATACATTTACCAGTAACGTTATGACACTCAGTAATGTAAGATACCCAAAAGCCCTTGCTACTCTGATTGTGCTACATCCAGGACTACTAACAAATATTGTTACAGTACCATAAAGTAGCTACGTAACAGAGTTTGCATTACCCAAATATTTTCCATCATTGACGGATTTATTTTTAACAATGGCGGAACATTTTGAAGGCTGTCCGTCATTTTGACAGAATGTAATTCACACCCCCGTCCAATTGGTGGTGGGCGTCCTATTGTCTCGAGCATTGTCTTTGATCTGTATGATTATGAGATCATGATCATTTGCTCTTCATTTGTAAAATATGCTGCTCTTCTGCCGGTGGACGATTTGTCATATGCCACAAACGTCCTCTCTAGATATCTAGGTCGGGAAAACCCCAGTTGACATAAGTTGATAAGCAGCTTCATAGGACCGCTAAGTGAGACTGCGGTTGTTAGGCTTAGTGAAGCCCAGCCATAACTGAAAGCATTGTTCATTTGCACCCCGTTAGCCTACTGTGTGAGGGGGGAAATTGTTTGTGATGTTTTATAAAGTTCATGCAGCAGTAAGTTTGAAAATCCATGAAGTGCTATATTTCACACAGTGCGCAATGTGTGTCTACATGAATCACTGTCTGCATCACCTAAAGCATAATCTATAAATTATTTTATTTTAATGAAATGAAGAGATTAAACGATTATCATTAAAATAAAATTACAATGACGGATAATAATTGATTATGGCGGAATTTTTATCCCCCTCTCCGTCATAATGACGGACAATCAGAAAGTGTAACGCATCCTCTGCTACGTAGCTAACTACTAGCTATCGTTAGCTACCACAATGGACACAATTAGCTAGCTAGCTAACAGAGTGAATTTACCAATGTACCCTAACGCGGGCTCTGCTACAAACACAGAGCATTGTTGTTTGAATATGCTGTTCGGTTCACTCTCTCATGAAAATGCTCTCGAGTTTGTAGCAGAGCGCGCACTCAGAGTGATTTTTCCGAATGCACCCTATGTTAGCTTGCTAGTTGTGTGTGTCCATTGTGGATCCGTTGTGGTAGCTAATGCTAGCTTGCTAGTAAACTGGTACATCTCCGTTTGCACCAGACTGGACTAACATTTTGAAGGAGAAATGTAGCGTTAGTTTGGTAAGTTATGTTAGGTAATGTTGATTTGTGCGTTTTTGAGAAGGTAAGTTGCCTGCATTGTGCTCTAGCCATGGCGCGGTTTGTTAGTCCTGCTCCCATTGCTAGCATGGACAGCAGTGTTAGGCCATTTGGCTACCGACTACGTCTTGCGTTGTGTGTCTCACACAAGAGAGCCTAATGTTAGCTAGATTAGTTAGTCTGGAGACTGTTAAGTTCATTGTAACCCATATTGCAATACTAGTAGCAGGGATGAGCCGTCAGGGTAGGCAGGGTAGGCACTGCCTACCCCAGGCTATCATCAAAAATAAAGTTGTTAACAATTATTGATCATTTTAATATCTAATCTAATTTTGAAGCCATTTGATATTTAGTTTGTCTTTATGTTGTTGCTTTAAGTCATTGAGTTATAATGACTCTACAGCGCCTGCCTCTGGCCAGGCAGGGGCTTTCAAATCAGTCTTATCTTTGCAGGGTAGGCACAGCTCTGAGATGCCTTTGTATGACACGTTATCAGACACGTTGTGTTCGCGCATGCGCAGTGTTTTTTCATATGCTTTATTATGTACGCAAAAAGGCAGGACGCTACGCTGCCTTTATGCGTAAGTGTCACAGGCTAGTCATTCAATCTGGACGTTCGTTGTCTTTGTGGATCCGCACCAATGAGTATACTGGAGAGGCCGCCGCTTCCTTCTACGAGCGCAGTTGAAGAAACCAATATGGCGTCAAGTACACAGCACTTCTCAATTTCCCATTGACTGTAATGTAGAAATTCCAGCTATTTTCCGCCGAACTAAGGGGTCTTCCGAAAAGATTTTAACATATTTGTGATTGAAAAACAAGAATAAACATTAATGCGCAGTTCTACATGACACTGTACGAGACGTTGAAAATATAAAAACATGACTTAATGAGAAACACAGCACTAACTACTAGCCACTTGTGTAGCTGGCGTGTTAGGTAATCGAGTCGCCGTAGACGGTAGTGATGGCGAACTTTATCTGTAATTTAGCTTGCTAGATCAACTTAGTCGGCACAATAAACTCATGTTGCTTACAAATGGTGATGGTCAGTTAGCTCCCATGCCCATGTAATGTTAGCCAAGTTGCATATCTACATATAGCATTAGCCATAGCGAATGACCTCGCAAACATTTGTGTAACGTTAGTGGTGTTCATTCCGGATGAATTGTACAAATAAATGAATCCTTATCAGGCATCTGCCTATCTAGTTACTATTTAGTGAGCAAGCTTTGATTTTTTTGTATTTATTTATTTTAATTACGATAACGCAATCCTAGCTGGGGATATATACACTCATTGATTCACACTTGTGTCGATCAAAATTTAAGGCTTAAATTTGATTAAACTAGCTAGCTAGTGTAATGTCATATTGTTTGTTTTGGCAAAACAAACAAGATGACATCGCTAACGCAGCAAATATTTTGATTTTGTAAGGCTAAAGGCCGACCTCATCGGCTTATACAGCTCTGCTATGGTCAAGGAAAAATCTCCCTAGCTTCAACTGCTGGCTTTGTGGAGAATGACCTTGAACAAACTGTTTCAGAGGCCACAAAACTGCCGAAATTGGTGCCGACAATTCCAGCTACCACAGAGTCAGTGGAGTGGTCTTTTTCTGCCTTAAAACGCGTCAAGACCTGCAACCGCAACAGAACGGAGCAGGGGAGACTTTCATGTTTGGCTATCATTTCAATTGAGAAAGAGGGACTTGTTAAGCTGAAGGCCAAAACAGAAGAGTTTTACAACGCTGTCATCAACATCTTTGTCAAAAAGGACTGACGCATGGACTTCATATTCAAATAGCCTTAAGTAAGTGCGCTTTAACCACTTCTCTCCCCCTCCGCCCTCTTTTACGCACACATGAACTATCCGGACTGTCATGTCTGTAATTATGCATCTAATAACAACCTTGTGGCTAAAGTTTTTTTAAATTGTTTGTTTGATAGAATGCTGTGGGTTTTTAAGTTTTGTAGTTTGTGTGTGTTGACATAATGATGCGGTGAAGAGAGATGTGGTCAAAGATGGAATGTGTTTGAAGTGTACTTCGCTTGTCTGGTTATTAATATGGTTTAGCAATAGGAAGATTAATTGCATTAAGTATTGGGAAGAGATCCACTTAAGCATGCATCGGTGCAGGCAAGCCGTTAGCCTATGTTGTTTTGCGCGCTTTCACCAACTTTCTCTCGCTAGAGCCTTCATCTTTTATTCAGACATAAAGGCGAAATTTTAAAAAAAATTGAACCTTCAAGATTATTTGAAAACAAAGTACACATTCATTCTGAATGAATACAATAAATCAAATTAGCTAGAAAACGTCATAAACTTCAAACATTTCACATTAAATTGGTTTTAAACCTCCCTCCTATGCGCACATCGTGCGACAAGTTAAATAATACATTGATAACAACTCAAACACGGATTTGATTTCACTCTTAACAGTTTCAAAATAAACTAAAAGTCAAAATCTAAAGAAAAACGCAACTTTGTGCGTGTCCGGTGTCTTTCAAGTGTCTTAAGTCCAAATAAATTCGTTAATCCCCGCAAATGCATGATGTCATGAATCCAGATTCGAAGTGTTACTATTTACAGCATTCAACAGTTTTTTGAGTAATTATGTTTGATTTTGCCGGTGTTTTTACCGCTGACTTTATACATAAAATATTAATTAGTTTTTACGTTTCGGTCTGCCACTGCCTACCTCGACCCAAACCTCACGGTTCTTTACTGACTAGTAGTTGTTAATGATCTGCTTTAGTTTGTGTTATGTATGATAATTTTTGTACAGCTTTATATTCCATTTGTAAATTAAGATTTGTTACATGCTGTTTTGCTGCCCTGCTGGTCAGCTATATTTATTTTGTTCATTGGCACCATCTGGTGGCGTACTTGTAAAATCATTAAGAAAAGTCTAGTAATTTCTCGAAGCTTCTGGCACTTTCCTGCTTGGAGGGGGCGGGATTTCCCTAGAATCCTGTGGATCTTTCTGGAAGGTTGCTAGACCGTAAAAAGGCTGTGATTTTAAGCACAGCAGAGACTGACAACAAAGAGAGCAGACAGCAGAAGAGAGCAGACCAGAGTTTTGTTTTGGCAACAGTTAAATAGTGGCAGTGTTATTCGAGAATTTAAATAGTGGATAATTTTTGTGCAACTTTTTTGTAAAGAATAAATTTGTTTTAGTTGTACTGGCCAGTTTTCTTTGTTGTGATTTTTCCAAGTCATAACATTTGTCAGGTTACTTAATATATTTCTTGGTGCTGTATTGTGTGGTCTTCAGAGAGTAGTAATTCTTGTTTATTTTATTGTGTATGCTTTCAGAACCACAGGGTCGCTCACTTATCAGTTCCGTGGCTGTAGCCTACATTTTGATCTTACCTGAACAAGTGACATCTTGCATCTACACTGCATATCACCTTTTTAATTATTTCATATATCACCCTGAATATTAGACGTTCTCTTATCTATAAATTTTCAAAGTAGCAGATGGACTACTTCATTTTTGGAGTTCTGTTGATTGAACCAATATAGATGAGTGTATCACCTGTCGGGGAATTTAATATTACTTCCTTCTCTTTCCTCAGTTATCGGACGTGGAAATGCAAAGACTGCAGCCTGTCATTTTCAGGCAGATCTGAGCTACTAAAACATTACCAAATTGACCATCAGTTTCACTGTAGGCACCGTCCTCACCCATCAATCCATGAAAATTGCCTCTGTTCGTCCAAGACATGGAATGGTCTACAAAAACATCTCGCTATCAATCATCCCTCTCAGGAGTCCATACATAAAGCCTCTTCATTCAAGTGCTACGTCTGTGACAACAATCAGCTTTCCACAGAGTATGACTTTTTTCAACATATCAATCAACATTTGAAAAAAAAATGAACTAGTCTCTTGTATGTTTGATAGTTGTTCATATTGAACCAACATATATGGCAGTTTCCTGACCCATAAATGGAGAAAACATGCGCCGACCCATAAATGACTTAAAAAGTAGAATAATTGTCCCATCATCACTCCGTTCCAATCCTTCAGACTCATTGAACTCTGACTTGAAAAAAGTACAGCTGGATGAGCCAACCACCGAGGAGTCTAGAGATGTTGAGAAGGAAGTTGAACTGAAATCAGCTTCACTTTTACTTAAATTGGAACATACCTACATAGTCTCTAGTACAGCTGTTAACAAATTTCTTGAGGAGCTACAACATCTTATTGGAACTGTCTCTGTGCCAGTTTGTCTAAAAACAAGACTAGGTGCAACCTAGTGTACGGCTGGGCCGCCAAGTGCTGTATGAGAATGTAGGCCTAAGAGAAGGGTGCTAAATGAGGCAAAGCTCATGCAATTATATGAGGTGTAAGTTTATTAATGAGCTGGAGCTGATAAATTATTTACAAAGTAGGTGGGGAGAGTGTGAGACTGAGAGTGTGGGAGTGGGAGAGTGAGAGTGTGAGTGAGTGTGTGTGAGTGAGATAGTGGGAGTAAGGGACTGGGCGGTGGGGGGAGTCGAGTCAGGAAAACATATCAAAAGCGAGTTATACATTTGAATAGACAGATAGCTAGAGTAAGGGTAGCAGTTATTGATTTTGTGAATGTCAATTTGAGAGAGCAGCAGCAGATGTAGATGGCAGTTAAAGTATGTATGTCTGTTCATGAATCATAATGAAACAATAAAGTTATCATTAGAGTTGTGCTAATCGGGGACATGACGTCACTTTTGTGAACACATGGCAGTTCCTATATAGTGACGGTGTGAGAACGAACATCAAAGTTTCCTTTTCCCCCATGATTCTTCTTTGGGCATGTTATGGACAAAGAATTCACAGTTTTGAGTAAAACCGCTTAGTAAATGTTTGAGTGAAGGAGTTCCCATGTGTTTACATCAAGCGTGAGACGATATTGGTGATGGTTAATATGGTTAAATATGTGACCAAAAAAATTGAAATGCAATTAATTTGAATGAATTTATGACCTATTGCAAGCTCTTGAAAAGGCCTTGTAGTTGACCCCAAAATCATGAGAATTGGCTGAGAAATAAGAAAGTTTTGGAATTTTATAGTGCCCCCAAATAACGAATTTGTTTGGTATTTATTTCAGTCACTAAGGATAATTAAAAAAGTGAGTTGCGAAGTGAGCAATTTAGGTCAATTTTACCTCAAATAGACCATCAAAAAAATGATTTACTCAATGTTTAAAGAAATGAAATAAAATACAAGAATTCGGGAAAGAAAGCATGAACGACCGAGTATTGCACTTTGTCACATAGCTAATATGATAATCAGAGGTGTATAAAGTACTGGAAAAAATAACTAAGTAAAAGTAGATGTACCATAACTGAAAGTTACTTTGGTAAAAGTTGAAGTCACCCAAAAGAAAATTACTTGAGTAAATGTCTTAATGTAGCTCACATTAAAAGTACTGAGGTACCAAAAGTCTTTTATGAAAGAATATACCTCAGTATCAAAAGTGCCAGTATAAGCACAAAGTATTTTTCATAGTACGCATAGGAAGAAGCAAAGCAACCACTCTTTGTTCTTTCCTTATGCTCTTTAATCAATTTTCAGGTGAATGAAAAATACAGTATTTAAAAAACAAACAGACAGTCTCTCCTTTATATACCTCTTCTTCTCCTCTTTTACTGGCGGTTTTACCACTATAATTGAGTATAATTAATAGTAGAATGACATAGAATCAATACCATGCCGAAATTTTGCTTCAGAAAACTGATTTTTCTTAACTACTATTGGGATACCATTTGCTCACTGTAGCTGAAGTGGTTGCTGGAGAGGACAACGATTACTTCTGTAGCAAGAGATACATTTTTTTGAACTGCTGGATAGATACTATGGGCAAGTATTGCGGATGTCACGATATATTGTAACATGATATGTCCCGATAGAGAATGGCCACGGTTATCATTCATAAGCTTTTCCAAGTTCTATCGTGCCATGATAGTCACATGATGTTATGGAAGGCAGCCTTTGTGAGTGTGTGGATGTGTGTGTCTGTGGCAGACTGCACTGTATGTTTGTAACAAAAAATATAAACTCACACAGCAGCAGAGAGTGAATCCATCCCATAATATAAGTAACCGACATTTAGAGCCACTCGCTGAAAAAAAATGGAAAACTCTGACAGCCCGGCTCTTTATCCTCCAAAAAAAAAGAACCAGGTCAGGAGTATGGGAATTCTTTGGGTACCCTAAAGACTCCGACGGGAAAATCTTGGAGGATGAGATGCCCGAATGCAAAAGGCGCAGGAAAAAAATTCCATGTAAGAGTGCCAATACGTCCAACATGGCATACCACCTTCAAGAGAACCACGCGCAAGATTATGCCAAAATGGCTAAATCTAAGGTAAAGTTAATGAACATTCGTGACATGCAGATGGCGAAAAATATATCCAGAGAGTCCGTAATAAGTCCATAACTCCGTGTGAACCACTCGTCTCTGCTCCACCTTTTCTTCTGTCTTTCTCGGCTCGTCCTGTTGCGTTTAAAAACAAAAGTAGTGCACAGGTAAAGTGAGGACAAGTTTACCGGCGGTTTTATGGTAAATGTGAGGTAGTGTACCAGAGCCTCAAAATTATTATATTACAGGGGAAATTATCGTCCAAGAGACGAAACAGAGCAAATGTGTAAATATAGATGGCCCGGTCTGCAGCCGCTACTAGTGATGTCTGTAACACGTGTAGACCATGAGATGTGTTCACGAACGGGTCGTAAATTCTAATTTGAATCCACGGTCACATATGCGACATCAATACATTTCTAAATCACTAATGCAAAATATTTTATCAAATGAATCTTATTGAAGAGAAATACATGTATGTGAGAAGGTATTCAGACAGTTTATTGAAATATAGGCTGGCCATGCTGCACTGTGTTGACTTTTCTCTGTGCTGTATGTATAATTTCGCACAGCACTCACCTTGATGTTGTTTTGCTGCGTACATGTACGAGTATGAGAGAGGGAGGGACAGAAGGAGGGGTGAGGAGGCTGAAAAATATTGAAATTTAAATTAATAGTGAATACAGTGAGTTTTTAAAATCCCAATTAAAGGTTTTACTGAGTTTAATATGCCAGTCCGAATTTCATTAGGATTAAAACTAGCATTGGCTTGTAGTGTTATAAAAATCAAAATAGGTTTGATAGGCTACTAAAACAGATGCATAAGAAGTTATAACTATTTTATCAATTAATATAAAAAAACATTCCATTTTAGTTACAGGCAAGAACATACCACAAATTAGGTTACATAACCAAAGTATATGCAATTGAAATTGTTCTGCTAAAATATAGCCTGCAATTTAAATTTTTTATTCTCCTATCAGGAGGAGAAACCAAGTTCCTCAAGTGCATCATCATCAACAAGTCAGCCTAACATAAGAGATGTACTGGTCAAGGGAGCAAAATATGATCCTGAATCAAAGGAGGCTTGGGCAATCAATCAATCAAGCCTTGGCATTTATTATTTCCAAGACTTGATGCCCTACCAAGTTGTTGAAAAGCCTGGATTCAAGAATTTGATAAAGACAACAGTCCCACGCTACAAGTTACCAACTCGGAATTACTTTGCCGACACAGAGATTCCCAAAATGTACAATAAAGTGCGTGCAACGGTGAGATGGAAGTGTCTGAGGGAGAGTGGTTTTCAGTGACCACAGACTTGTGGACAAGCGGCTGTGGTGGAGGTGAACCCTACATTGGGTTAACCGTCCACTACATTGACCATGAGTGGGAGCTGATGTTTCACTGTTTGGAGACACAGTTTTTCCCTGAAAACCACACACATAACCACATAACAGAGATGACATGGAGTATTCTCCAGACTTGGGGAATACCACAAGAGAAGATTGTCTGGTTCACGACAGATAATGCTTCGAACATGCGTAAAGCATTTCATGAGTGCCAACATTCTTAGTTGTGGTTGGGCTGTTTTGCCCACAATCTCAATCTGGCCATCTCCAAGGCATTGGGTATACCAAAGGTGCAGACAGCCATCAGGGTATGCTGGTAGCTGGTGGAAGCCTTTTCACAAAGCTGGAAGAAGAAAAGGGGACAAAAAAAAAGCAGAGTGATGTAGGCCTCCCAAACCATTCCCTCATCCATGATGTTGTTACCAGGTTGGGCTCCACCTATCAAATGGTGAAAAGATTCCTGGAACAGCATCAAGCTTTCAGCGCCGTTTTGGGTGAGGAAGGAGTATCATGCCGAAGGACCACCACGTCACCACTTGAAAAATCTCAGTGGGCTCCTTTCGTCCCTCAGTGACTACACAGATGCTCTTGCCTCAGAGAAAAGGGTTACAATGTCAGATGTTAAACCAATCCTAGAGCATATCAGCAATGTGATGCTTCTCCAAAGTGAAGATGATTCAGCTGACACCAAGGCAATGAAGCAGGCAATGAGAGATGCTTTGGAGGACCGGTATTCAGAGCACACGAAGAGATTCATGGACATGTGTTTTTTCCTGGAATTCAAAGATAGCTTCTCTTCCAATGTTGAGGACACCAAGCAGGCCTGCATTGATGAGGTCATCAAGCTGCTACCCCCAACAGCTGAACCTTCAGAACCAGCAGTCGGCTCTCCTCCACTACCTCCAGTAGTACCTTGTATGTACCACCTTGTATCTTTGCTATTTTTCTTTCTTTTTTGTGAATCATTTTATATGAATTCTATGTATGTAAACATGCTGTATTCATGAATGTTGCTTATTTTGTTTGTTTGCCACAGCAGCACCATCAGGAGAAGCTCATCCACAGGTAGCAGCAGCACCAAGCTTTGCAAATGGTGAGGAGGGAGGCAGTAAAAAAACACTTGCTGGGATCCTTAAAGGAACATTAAAACAACAGGAATAAGACAGGATGACAACAACAAAAATGAGAGGGTACCCTTGACACCAGAGCAGAAGCTGAGGAATGAAATCACCCTGTACATGTCCTTGTCATCGATTGATGACGCTACTGATCCCATAGAGCAGTGGGAATCAAACCATCAGCAGCTTCCACTCCCCGCCAATGCAGTGAAGAACTTCTTCTGTATCTCTGCCACAAGTGTACCATCAGAGAGGGCATTCAGTACAAGTGGGCACATTCTCTCTCCCCATAGGAGCCGACTCACAGAGGAGCATGTCAACATGCTCTCCTTCCTGCACAACAACCTGCACTAAAAGGGAATGTTAAAAATATTGTCAGGGTTTTGTTTCATTAAAGTATTTTGTTTAAAATACTTGTTTATGTGTTTTTTTTTCAATCAGTGTTTATACATTTTATTAGAAGGATGAGAGATTTCCGTGATTAATATCATATTGTGATATTGTGATATAAATTGCAATATTGTATTGTATCGTTCTGAAAATTTCATATCATGACATCCCTAGCAAGTTCGTTCAGCAGCTTGCACGTCAGGCTTTGCTGAGGAATTTTGTTCAGGCAACTCCTGAAAAACATGTATTGAAGTGAACTCGTCCATATTTGAAACCGTGTTCGAACTCAAGCTTGCTTGTGAATGTTCAATAACCGATCCGAGAGTGCCACCTAGTGGCAGAATATTGTAACTGCGTATATAAATTTGCAGCTCATTGTCCGCTGGCGGACACATCTACACAAAGATACCCCGCCAAGCACCGTTGTTCTTCTCAAACACGCCAAATCCCGATAATCCTTAAATGATGACTTAAATTCATCTTTTAATTTGCAATGAGTAAAAAAGTGGCCAGTGTCAAAGTAATGAAGTGAAAGTATACTCACCTTTTAAATGTAGTACAGTAAAAGTACAAGTAAAAAAAAAAAAAACTCAAGTAAAGTATAAATCCTCAAACTATTGATAATGCATCCCAAGTCCCTTCATTGTACCTAAATGAACATCATATTCATCTTCTGTCGTATAGGTTGCAAGATTCAATGGGAAGATTAAGGAAATAATCCATGTACCGGCTACGAAATTCAAAAGGGAGATAGAGGAATTCAACACGCATCATACCAATCTAGTGTGATAGAATCTTAACAATGGTCGGAATGCGTTCTCAATTTCCCTATTCAATCTCGCAACCAATACTGTCCGTCATGCTTGTTAACTGTCGTATCAGTTTCCAGATTGAATAAAGAAATTAAAAATACATTCCAACCATTGTTATGATTCTTTCATGCTAGATTGGTTGGATGTGTTACATTCCTGTCTTATTCCTTTTCTCTGGAATCTCGCAACCGGTACCAGAGAAAGCAAGCATGGAGGAGTGAAACAAACTGAACCAATCTAGCATGAAAGAAGATTAGCCTAATAATTGTCGGATTGTGCTCGTAATGCAACAAAATGAAATCGAACTTTTTAAAAGACCGGGATGCTAGCTAGCGCAAGCACGTCATATGCATCCGCTATATGAATATTTAATCCACCTTTTGCTGTCCATTAGGAGAAAATACACATTAATTTTCGTGAAATGGCGACCAATATCACCAAGAAACATTCATTGGCGTCAAAAATTGCACACTGTTAAAACACATTCAGTACAAATAGAATGTTAATTTAATAGTGCATTTACCTGATTATTGCAGTTTATTGTTAGACTGGATTCAAGTACTGGTCGTGTTACATTGGCGTAGTGGGTACAACAATGTAGAGGAGAAGTAGGTACTTAAATGACGGGGTGTCCAATCCAGCTTGGCACAATCTTTTAAACTTCATATTTTCTTAAATTTATTGTTTTCATTGGTGTCGGTTACAGTTGCTCTCATAAATACAATCAAAGCGGCCACCACAACTGCTTCTGTTCTAGCAAATCAACTCATGAATTCTTCCGGTATTCTTGAAAATACTGAAACATAATAGGCTAGTGGCTGCGCCACTTCCACCGTGTATGTAAATACCGTATTGACCCGAATATAAGACGACCCTGAATATAAGACGACTCCTCTTTTCAAGACCCTTATTTGGAAAAATACTTTTTATTTGAACAAAATTTCAAAAAACATTTCATTGTTTTTCTCGCACATTTCAACATCTTTGGTGTTTATCATGGGGGAGAAAATCATAAAATCATCCATAGCCCTGCAAATAGGAAAAGCGCAGAATGCACTTCACGGTTATATGCCATGAAAACAGTGCAATAAAACGGGCTTAGGCCTACTGGCCTAACTTGTGCAATAAACGGCGCTCATTCGCTTGACAAACACTGTCAGAAAAATCTGCAAAATGTAAGAGCATTAACATCCAAAAACACTATGAACAGTTTTTTTCCAAATTCATTCTGAATGACGTTGATTTAAATACAGCAAATACGCGTCCAGATGAATGATTGTTGTCCCACAACAACAAGAACAAGGAACACCTGTTAACTGTGGAGTGCTCTCGGAGGGAACCTTCTGTTAATTATGAAAATGAGTGAGAACAGGTCAGGACTAATAATTGTTTTAAACGGAGGTTTTGTACAGGGGCGAAGCTAGAACCGGGAATTGGGGTGGCACAGACACGTCCCTTTATGACAATTAGGATAGTCCTGGCTAGTTCTCAATTATTTTTCTTTATTGACGCGTTTTCCAATTATCGTAATAGGCAACTGAAGACACGGTTTCTCATGCGATCTAACAGCGATGAAGTCATGGGGTAAATTCCGTAAAACAGATTTGGGGTGGACGTAACATCTGTTTTAAAGAATTATTAGTCTTGACCTGTTCGCAGTCATTTTCATGATTAACAAAATGTTCACTCCGAGAGCGCTCCGCACTTAACAGGTGCTGCTTGTTCTCCCCGATTAGGTAAGACGACAATCATTCATCTGGAAACGTTTGCTTAATTTTTCGATGCCAATTACGATAATTACGTTGCACTCTGTCATACATCTTTTTCCTGCCCTCACGTTGTTCGTTCTCTCAGCTTCGTTTACAACCGTAAGTTTAAATTTCACATCATAACTTCTCCTCTAATTTTTATTCACCTTACCGATTTTGGAAGCACTTTTTTCAAGTGGATCTTTGTGCCTTGGCTGCATCTTTCTGTCATTAAGTAGCTCATGCAAATATAAGCTAACACACCCACTCCAGCCGACTTGTTTACAGGATCACGCTAGGGTCACACTGCTCTAAACACTGACAGAGAGAAAAGCGCTCATATGGCACCACATATTGTTTTACATGGGTAACTCCTTAGACCCCGAATATAAGACGAGGTGTCATTTTCAGGCATTTTTCAAGGAAAAAAATATCGTCTTATATTCGGATCAATACGGTAGTCCATCACACACATAAATGAGTGTGGCGCATTCAATTCCACTTTTTAATTTACATTTCTGCAGCAAACTCTCAAATCCAAGATCCGACAAAAGCAAAATATTCAGTTTCTGTTGCAATGTCTCAAAGCCGAAATTCCGAGACCCATGTATTACAATGCAAAAACACAGACCAGAAAATAGGAGTTAAGTTTACGCCTGGCCAGTCAGCCAGCCAATAGCCGTCAAACCAATCGTTGAAGTTCATCCCCACAGGCCAACCAATCGCTGAAGTTCATCCCCACTGGCCAACCAATCGCTGAACAGCCAGCTAGCCAATCGTCGGCCAACCAATCGTTGAAGTGCTTCCCATCCGGCCGACCAATCGCTGTACTTCTTCCCCACCGGCCAGCCAATCGTTGAACTTGATCACTCAGGCAGTCAGTCAGTCACTCACTCACTTACCGACATTCGCGTTTATAGCGGCCTGGCCACTGCGCTGCCCAACCCAACAATTAATCGGTTTTATCATGTGGAAGCATCTGTTGTTGAAGAGTTAGCCACTCCTCTTTGTTCTTCACACCCAATTCAAAAAGGCCCATTGTCTACTTCTTGGAAGCGCAAGTCATATTATAAAAGAGAATTTGGTGTAGTGTCACCAGTGGAAAATATTCTTGATAAAAGTAACAAAAAATCATTACAGTATGTATCCGTGCAGAAAACATTGCAGCAGATTTTAATTATTGATAAAAATTGATATTTTTGATATTGATATCAATATCATACATTGATTTTTTTAAAAAAATATTTTCTTAATATTGATAAAAACTGCCAATTTGAAAGCCAGATATCAGTTGCCCTAGAGTTATAAAGCAGTTTATAGTCCTCCCTTGGATGGAGACCTTTTCAGAAAGAACACACTTCTCTATAAAGACTGTGCAATTTCACTAAATCTGCATATTGATGATTTTGAAATATGTAATCCCATTGGGACATCATGAAGAAAACATAAAATCTGTACCCTCTATTGGACTTCAGGTAATTTGACCCCTGGTTGTCGGTCTTCACTGTCATCGATACACTTGGCTCTTCTAGTCAGAAGTGATGATTCGAAGGTGTATGGCAATGAAGCCGCACTCGAGCCTCTCATTTGAGATTTAATTTCCTTGGAACAACACTGCGTGTTTTTGCCAAAGTTAGGGAAATGTGTTAAGGATACAGTACAGTGTGTTATAGCTGACAACCTTGGAGTCCACGGCATCGCTGGATTTTTGAGAGTTTTTCAAGTGGTCATCTGTGCTGATTTTGTACAGCTTCCAGATCAGAAATTCAAACTAAGGAAATAGATAGTGGAGCTTTTACGTCAAGAACAGAAAAGATTCACTCAGACTATCTCAAAATCATTGAGGAACTATCTCTGAACAATTTCTGTGGTGTCAAGAAGAGATGTTTCCTCTCTGAGAAACTTAGTCATTTCAAAGTTACCACCGGTCTCCCCCAGATCTGGTCCATGATTTATTAGAAGGGATTGTTCCTGCAGAGATAGCTCTAAGTCTTTCCATCTTCACATCTCAAAAATACTTTACACTTACCGTCTACATTACGTTTTCCCTTTAAGTGGACTGACAAAGTTAATTGTCCCCATCCAGTGCCATTGAGTCTGTTAAGGTTTTTCCCCGTCCTTGTTGGCCAGAAGGTCCCTGTTGATGAACGTGCATGGACTGATCTAAAGGATATTGTGGACCTTATTGTCTCACCTGTTCATACAGAGGAATTGACTGCATATTTGAATTTCAAGATCTCGGAGCACAGAGTACGATTTCAAGAGGTTTTCCCAGACTAAAACCTGCTGCCTAGGCATCATTACTTTGAAATTATCCTCAACTTATTCGTCAGTTTGGACCATTAGTCTGTCTTTGGACTTTGACATTTGAAGCCGAACGCAATTTTTAAAAAAGAGTTGTTCGATAAACAAGATCTTTCAAGAATGTGTTGTTGTCTTTCGCGAAGCGACACCAATTTCACATGGCAGGTATCTATGTACCCTAAAAAACCTCTTCTGGAAGTGTCAAATGTTTCAACTCTTTCTGTTGGTCTTTTGAAAGAGGAGATCACACAAGCTATATGGCTGAAATACCCAACTGTGAACAATTTGTGTCTGGCAAAGAATGTCAATTACAATGAATTCAACTACAGAACTGGAATGATCCTTGCACATGGATCTTTGGGAGAGATACCTGAATTCACTGAAATCATCCAGATGTTGGTTCTGATAGACAAGCTTTTTTTCTTTGTTTGGAAGCTGAGTACGTGGCACTGGGAACACTTAAGGGCCTTCGAGCTTGAAGTGAGCCCCACCAAAGACATAATACTTGTGGCACCAGATGAATTGACTGATCCATATCCTCTGGTGGATTACAGTGTGGAGGAGTGCGTTTGATTACCCAGAAGAGATATGATCAACTTTAAGGTCTGCATTTTCATCTTAGCATCCTATTTGCATGTAATTTATTCTACTAAAATTTTGTTAAATGGGCACTGTCATGCTAGACTAATTTAAAGGGCATTGCCACACTGCACTTATTACAATTCTAACCTGCCATCTTTATGCCCACACAAGGTGGTTGTGAATGTGAACTACAGCTTTCTCTCTCCCTCTGTTCTCCAGACATCCAGGAGGCGTTTTGATGCCAGCTTCCTGCACTACATATGTGGTTTGCTCACAATTTAAGTCAACCCCTCTTTCAACGCTCCCAGGTAAGAATGACAGTCGTGACCCAGACTCCTAACCTGGTTCTCTCTCGCTCGCTCTGTGGTCTCCAGGAATCTTCATTGCTCTGCTGCTGAGGTTCAGTATTCTGTATCACACCCGTCTGTGTCTGACTGAGTCCTGTTGTGATAGTGACTCCTGGGTCCTGCTGTGTCATCTCTCTTCCCCAGTCTAAAGACATCCAAGAAGTGTTTTGACGCCAGCCTGCACTACATTGGTTGCCTGGGCATCACCATCTACGTTAACCTTCCTTCAACACACCCAGGTAATGACAGTCCTGCACCTGACCCCCTAACCTGGAGAAGCCTACTCAAACTCTAACCATAACTGTTGTGTGGGCTCCGTGGAGGAGCCTGTCCAATAAACAAGTCATGGTTGGACTTGGAGCACACTTTACCTTCTGGGAAATACGGGCTAGAAAAGTGCATTGACATCACTGGACTGATGGTGGTTGTACACAGTAAACATTCAATCCAAATCTGAAGTCTAGCTTGACAGTGCCCCTATAATTCATCAGCAGAAACCTGCAGTCGGAGCTGATACCATGTCTTTAGTGTCCCAGTCCTTTCTGTTATTACCTCCGCCGAGGAGGTTATGTTTTTGGTGGCGTTTGTTTGTTGGTTTGTTTGTGTACAACATAACTCAAAAAGTAATGGACAGATTTTGATGTAATTTTCAGAGAAGGTGGGCATTAAGTCAAAGTACAGGTGATTAAATTTTGGCATATCTTGGCCAAAGTACTGCTGAGATATACGCCAAAGTTCAAGATTTAAAGTCTTTCCAATGGGCTGGAGTTCCAATCACCGTGCTTTTACATAATTAAGCACTAACAACAACAGATGGCATTTTAACCCTTATATCTGATGAGGATGGGTATCCTTTCCCTCTTTTATTTTGATAATGTCAGTGACTATGGTTATAGACGTAATTCAATGCTGTGTCTTTTTAAACAGTTGGAAGGAAGTGTGTCTACGTGTGTGTGTGTGCGTGTGTGTGTGTGTGTCTCTCTCTCTCTCTCTCTCTCTCTCTCAAGCAGAAGAATGTGTGGGCTTTGCAAATGTGCTTCACACACTAGCAGCAGGTGCCCTTCCTCTGGTGCATGCATATTTGTGTTTTGGGGGATTTGGAGCTCCCTTGGTGCCCACTGGAACTAGTGCTGCCCTCGCCTTGCTGTGGCCTTGTCCCTTGGTGGGGAGCCACTGCCATTGTTGGATTTGGGAAGTGACCCGTGCTACTTCCAGCTTTTCCACAAACCATTGAGATGGTTGTACAATGCTTTGGTTCCAGGTCAAATCCACATTCATCCACAGCCCAAATTAGTTGAAAGCAAAACATCCAGGATGAGAACACATCAATGACCACTGGCAGGTCTTGGGAGAGTGCAGTAAAATGCAAGATTGGCATGAGCTTCCCTCTCCCAAGAGAGACTGCCACTGGCCTCTAACATAGTTTTACTCTATCCTGTATGGCTCTGCTTTCAATTAAATTGTGCTATGGATCCAATCTGGTACAAGGGCAAATCGAACAAGCATTGACTGTCTGTGGTAAAGCTGGGAATTGAAAAGCTTGCCTAGCCTCCACATTCCATAGTAACCCTTTTGACTGTCCCTGCAGGATGCCGATGCTGATGTCAGAAGGGAGTGTGTCCTTAAATCTCTCATCATCTACCTGGGAGAACGCGTTGAGGACGAAGACAAAATAATACATGGTATGTCCAGATCTGTTCTCTCTACATGATGAGATGCAACAGTATTGATCCTGGGGGAAACCTGACAGCTCTGCCATTGGATGGAGTGATTAATCAGGCGTGCCTGACTTCAGTTGTTCACTTACACATTTTTTCCTAAATTTTACCTCAGATGTCCCAGAAAATCTAAGCCGAGCATGAGCAAGAGAGTACCACCATGGGGATCTTCGTCTTCAGAGAGAACTCGAGCCTTCTACAACAGCCCCAAGACATCGGGGTCATCATTGATGGTGAGGTATTCCTCAATGAGTTGCCTTCTGTGGCGGCTGGAGTGGTAATGCTCTTTGGACTCTGTTATGCTCTGAACATGGAATATCCACAGGGATTCAGGTTCACCTTTGAAGCTCTTCAGAAGATCCTGATGGAGCTTGGTTCCAACAAGGTGACCTCCAAGAACTGAATTGGGAACTCCACACTGCACAGTAGTATGTGTGGCATGTGTGTGCTTAATAATAATAATAATAATAATAATAATAATAATAATAGTAATAATGCCTCAATTTTATACAGCACTTTTCTGCTTTCTGGGCACTCAAAGACGCTTGACAAGGATACATTATTCATTCACTCACACATTCAAGCTCTGATGGTAGTAAAATACACTTTTGTAGCCACAGCTGCCCTGGGGCAGGCTGACGGAAAGGTGGCTGCCAGTATGTGCCTACGGCCCCTCCGACCAACACCAAACATTTTATAAGATAAGATAAAATATAAGATATAAGATAGACTTTATTGAACCCCGTGGTGTAATTTGTCCTCTGCATTTGACCCATCCTATAGTTAGGAGCAGTGGGCAGCCACAGAGCAGCGCCCGGGGACCAACTCCAGTTCTAAGGCCAGTTCCTTGGTCAGGGGTACTGGTTGGAGTGTTCTGATGGGGCATGTTTTGTGGGTAGGGGAAACCGGAGTACAGAGAAAACCTATGCGAACACGGGGAGAACATGCAAACTCTACACAGAAAGGCCCCAGGCCGGATTGAAACCTTCTTGCTGTGAGGCAGTAGTGCTAACCACTGTGCCACCATGCTGTGTGTGTGTGTGTGTGTGTGCGTGTGCGTGCGTGTGTCTGTGTGTGTGTGTGTGTGTGTGTGCACGTGTGCTTGTGTGTATTGAGGTAGCCTGTAACCACAGGCTCCAAGGCAGCACTTTCAGAGGGAGAGAACCTTAGCAGCACTTAGTTGCGCCTAACCAAAGGGTGCTGTAGCCATTTAAGGCTATGTTATGTTGTTGGGCTTTGAGTGGGTGTTTTGAATTTGGTCTTTAGAGGGACAACACTGCTTCCAGAAAGCAATATTTCATTTAATTCCATTTCATTACAGTTCAGATGGGATAGAACCTGTGTATGGGCCTACTACCATGTGTGTGTTTGTCCTGGTTCATTTGCTTGGTAGGCCATCTATTTTTTCATTGGTCTGGCATTTCATTACAGTTTATATCTGTGGTGAAAACACTGTACCAGATTCTAATTTCAGAGATTAAGACTGCCCATTTGAAAGGGAGATTTCAGTGGCAAGAGGGTGATAGAGCAGTTTATATTCTGCTCTTCTCTTTCATGTTAATTTTTTGAAGAGAATGATGATGTTCAAGAGGAATAAATAAGTTTAAAATAATCTGTTGGCCAAATGTCTTATATAGACATTTGTGTTTCACCAGACTCACTTAGGGCTTTTAGTCAACAAACACTCTATCTTGATCTCATCTGACCAAAGGACATGGTCCCAGTTGAAGTCCCATTAACGCTTAGCAAACTCCAGATGTTTGCGTTTATGATTGTGAGTGAGAAAAGGTTTTTTCCGTGCATGCCTTCCAATCAGGTTGTTGGCATGTAGATAGCGCCTGATGGTTGTTTTGGAGACTTTGTGACCCCAAGATGCTACCATTTATTGCAATTCTTTAACAGTGAGCTTTGGAGAACTTTTTATTTCTCTTACCATCCTCCTCACTGTACCTGGTGGCAAAATAACCTTGCGTCCTCTTCCAGGCTTGTTTACCACTGTTGCAGTTGTTTTAAACTTCTTAATGATTCCTCTGACAGTAGATTTTGGCAGGTGCAGGCGAGTTGCTATTTTCTTGTAGCCATTGCCTGACTTGTGAAGGTCGACACACATCTGCTTTACTTGAATGGTGTGTTCCTTTATCTTTCCCATGTTGAGGCGTGTATAAGAGAAATGGCCTCTCTGTCATGTCATATTTATACCCCAGGGAAACAGGAAGTGATGAATTACTAATTAAATGTTCCTAGATACTCTTATCAACTTTGTAAACTACTGTAGACATGACAGAAATACTTTAATTACATTTATTTCGTAGGAATTGTTAGGGGTGCCAATAATTGTGGAACAGGTGATTTTATGAAAATTAATTATTTCTTAGTCAGGGATTTTTTTTCCCCCTTAAAATTCACTTCAGTTGAAGGTTTCATTTTTCTGGCGCTGTTGAAGCACTTTAAATGACACTATAAAAATAAGCAGAAGGGTCACCTCTAATGAATTGTATACAAAAATACTATGAAGGATGCTCAAGAATATATTAACAAATTATGACAAGTCACTCTAACACTTCACCAAGCAAATTATGACTTTAAGAATCAACTCTAATAAATTGCACAAACAGAAATGCTACAGTGAATGTTGAAGGATATTTAACAAATGATGACAATGGATGAACTCCATAAACTGTGCAAAAGCTCTTAAGCACACTGGAAGGACAGTGGAGCAAATTATGACCCATGAACTGGATTAACTATACACTCTTCCAACAAAAGTGCGATTATGGATACTATTAGTACCACTACAAAATTTAAAGATTGAAGTTCTTGTAGTTCTATGCCCAATTCAAATAAAAAAAAGTTGAACCGTTGTTTCTGGCATTTCTATTCTCCTTTAAAATTGAAGGAGCATTAGAATTTGACTTGGTCTGGATTTCTTAATGATTATTACTGTAGCAAGAGATTTTTTTATTTTTTTTTTGGAACTGCTGGATATATACTATGGGAAAGTATATTGAATAGTTTGCACATCAGGTTTAGCTGAGGAGTTTTACTCTGGCAACTCCTGAAAAACGGATTGGAGTGAACTCATCCATATTTCAACTGTGTTCCAGCTCGGCTTGCTTCTGAATATTCAATAACTGATCCAGGGGTGCCATCTAGTGATAGAATATTGTAACTGGAGTCCATTCGTTGCACAAATGCCAAATGTTCAGGAGAAGGGGCTCTATCAAGCCAGGTGTAACAGATTCGGATACGTGTGCATTCACGACTTTCTTAAAGCATAATTAACATAATTGCCCATCCCATTTTTAAGGCTCTGAGAAAAAAAGAAGAAATGCATTTTTTAGCCAAAATGAAACAGGCAGCTGATATTTCAATTTGGCAAAAATATAATTTGTTTTAAATAACTTTTTTTTCTAAATTATGAGGTAATTCTGCTATGAGGCAAACGATATGTGAGAAAGGCAATACAGCCGATATCATTAATCGAAGTGAAGAAGTCTGGCAGACCATAGTGGACAGACTGAATGTGTCAGTTGTACAAAGATCTGCTCTTACTAACCACTGCTCCACTGTAACCTTCATAATTACAATTCAAACAGTTACTTGTTATTTTCACAAGCAGTTGAGCCCTTTGCCTTGAAAGTGAGCAACGGAAGTTCATGTTACTCAGAAAACTCACCATGAAAACTTACTACCAACACTTATCCACAGTGCGAAAATACCAAAAATATGGACAACCATATGAACAAATCACAATCTCTCTCTCAGTCTCATATATACTACACACACACACACACACACACAAGGACAAGCATGATTAAACAGAAGCGGGCCTGGGAACAAGTCAGTCAAGTACAGGAACATTTTGCCGGCTGGTCAGTACCTTGATGGTTGAAAGATGTACAAATGAGGTGTACAAGTTACTCAGAAGCTGCCTGCTTACATATTTCATTGTCTGCTGTGATTTTAGCTGTGAAGTAAAAGGCCCATTTGTCTGGTATTCAGGTATTCAGGACACCAGACTCCCGTCTAACCACGGTATTGTGCCTCTCACTCTTAAACTTGCATTTGCTTTGTCGATGTCAGATGACAAACTCCTTCAGTGGGCAAATGACCTATTTAACCACGCATGCCTTCTGCGAACTTCTCTGCCCTTGTTTCGAAAGCCTGTTATAATCGACAGGCAGCAGGTTGAGTTTTTGAAGCGCCAGTTGGAGCAGAGTGATCTGCCTGAAGACCACACGGACATAAACCACTGGGCTGAGATTTTGTCTGATGGTTTATACGATCTGGCGCATTTCTGTGCAAATAACAACCCTCCACCACGCCGAATGCAGTCTTTAGATTGTGATGTTGACTGTTAGGTCAAGCTAGTTCAGGGTGGTGATAGTAAGGCTACATGGCGTGCAATAGACTGGAATGGGGAGATTAAATCAACCAGGAATGATGGGGATCCTACAGATGAGAAGTTTAAGACTTACGTGGATGTTCTACTGAATCCAGGAGAACCTTCTCTGGACTGTGAAGAAAACCATTCCAGTGCTGGATGAGCCGATTTCCCCTAGTGAGGTGCAAGAAGTTGTTAGTCATTTGAAATTGGATAAAGTAGGCGACCCGGATGGTGTGACACCACGAGTAATCTCAGCTCTACCTATTAGCTGGATATTGTCTCTCACTGCATTGTTTCACGTTGTTTTTCAGACATGCGTTTATCCTAGTCAGTGGTCGATTGCTAAGTTGACCATGCTTTTTAAAGGAGTTGACAGAGGTTCCCATAATAATTATAGGGGTATCAGTGTTAGCAACACGATAGCGAAAGTGTACAATGCTGTATTATCGTCCTGGCTCCAAGCATGGTTTAAACCTTTACGGGAACAAGCCGGCTTACAAAAAGGAAGAGGTTGCCGGGAACAAATAGTGACGCTACGATTGCTCATAGATTATGCCAAACGCAAACATGTCAGACTTTTTGTTATGTTCATTGACTTGAAAAGCGTCTGATGAAATACCGAGACAGAAAGTGCTCCATGTATTAAAACGTCTTGGTTGTGGTATGGTTATGTTGGCGGCAATATGGTCAATGTATTATTCTACTTAGAGCGTTTAGGTGCTGCTATAATTGCAACCACTATTGGTGTTTAACAGGGGTTTTGTACATCATGTGTTTTATTTGTATTGTATTCAAATGAATTTGTTAAACTTGTGAGAGATAAATGTCGGCCTAATGGCTTCCTTCAGTGGCTGCATTGTTTGCTTTTCATGGATGATACTGTGCTTTTATCCAGTACAAGAGAGCGATGTGAATACAAGCTGAGTCCAATGGTGCAGTTTTGTACTGAGTATGGTATGGAAATTAACCTGAAGAAATCAAATTTTATGGTGATTAAAGGTTGTGAGCAGGATAGAATGGATATACGAGCAAACAGTGTCTCCGTTAGCTACTGCAATTTTTAATAATTATCTTGGATCTGTTTTTACTGATGACACAAAATTTGCCTCAATTATGACGTGACATTCAAGCTATAAGTACTGCAATTTGTTGAAGTTATTCACATTTGTTCGACACCATAGGAATTTACCATTCTTTTTAAAACGCAAGGTTTGGATGCATGTCTGCTATCTTCACTCTTGTACGGATGCGAGAGTTGGTTTGGAACAGTATTTCATAGGTTGAATTCCATGTACGTGACTGCAGTAAAGTCTGTTATTGGGGTTAGAACAAGTACCCTGAATGACCTCTGTTTGCTGGAGATTGGCCAGCCGTCTCTCGCACCTCTAGTAAAGAGTTGGCAATATGTGTTCTTTTCTGATGTCTCGTCAGAAAGACAGGGGTTTTCAGATGACCCGCTGATGTTTGCGCTGAAGCTATGTGGAGCTGCTGACACTTCAGCTTGGAAGCCTGTGGATAGTGTTCTGAGGGAGGGTCAGGCGTGTGTGGACGCTGATATGGCCGCACATAGGTAGCGAGTTTTACAGTTGAACACCTCTAAGTTCCAAACGTATCTGTTGATAAACCATGATCTCTCCACACACAGGGTCTATAATGCAGGTTTTGTGGGTAGTGTGTCGGAGCACCAGAAAATGGTTTCTCGTCATTTTCGGTTGTCCTCCCACAGACTGCATGTAGAAATTGGTAGGTGGCAGCGGTTACCTCGGGAGGAGCGTATATGCGATTGCCCTGTGGGAGGAATACAGGATGAGCTACGTGTGTTGGCAGTATGTGGATACACTAGTTTAGTCCGTGACCGTTTCCCAGATATAAAAACTCAGGATCTTGACAGCCTAATGAGCTGTGAGGATGTGTACATTCATGTGTGTGTATGAGAAATTTTGTTGAATAATTTTTGATGTGTTTATATTATGTTGATGTGTCTATATCTGAGGTCACTGATAGGCGGGCCGCAGTCCAAGTCCGGACCCAGACGCCATCCCATCCGGACCAAGAGCTGTAACCAACACGTCAGTTTTGTTGAGTTTTACTCAATTTTGGCAGCTTTAATTTTTTTAGCCGCCTCTTTTTCGGACATTACGGTAGCTACGTAACCGCGCATGTCGTGTGTGGGCGGCGCATGCCCTCTTTCTCCTGCAGCGTTGCTGGGGCCGTATCAGAAAGTCATGAGAAGAAAATACCCTGGAGAGAGACTGAGTAAGTAATAGTGAAGGAACAAGACATGGCTTGTTCTAAACGGTGCAAAGTGGACAGCGAAAACAGAACTTTTAAAGCGGAATGGACAGAATCTTATATGTTTATCCTCCCCGCTGGCAGCTCAAAGCCGCTGTGGCTCATATGCTCCAAGACAGTCGCACAAGTGAAAAGTGCAAACGTAAAACGCCACTGCGAAATTAAACAGCTGGTGAACTGGCAGTGGGGGGGCTGAAACCCATCCCTTCAAAATAACAGCTGGTCATGACCTGTTTTCAATCAAATTGGAAGCAATGCATGTGTTTCACGATTGTTTAAATGCAACAAGATCATTTAAAATGTCTTTATGCAATTCCATTGCTTCCAACCCCTGAGTGAAGACTAACGCGAGAAGTCTGAAGTCATTATCACTGTAACGCATGTGAAACGATGATTTTAAAAACTGTTGAAAATGGGAGATAAAATGGGCTTTGCAATGCGTTCTTCTCATCTAACAAATACGGTATTCCAAAACAGTTGCTGCAGTTATATTGTATGGACGCGTGGTGAATACAAATCTGCATTGCTACCCTTAGGTCGACTTAGTTTATCGAAAAATTTAAGCCTGAAATACGTCCCACATCAAAACTTTCTCTTTTAAAAACGTAATTTATCTCATTAAATGTACATATAGTTTAGCATATGTGGGAAAAACACAAAGGGCACTAAAAACAAGGATATCTGAACACAGGAGTTGTATTCGGACTCAAGACCATTGTAATCGGTGGCTCTGCATTTCAGAGAGGGATTGAGCACATTCAGATTCCTCGAAGAGGAGGTCACATAAATGCCTTCTTGCTTTAAAGAGAGAGTTTTTATATTTATACGCTCCACACTCTCACACCTGGAGGACTAAATCAAGAATATGATCTTAAACCTTTTCTTTAATTACGTTTATAACAACATTGGTGGTAGGTCTTGTGCTTTTTTAAAAAAAAAAGGTCTTCATACTTTGGTGCATATACTTTGACAGATATGCTTGGTATGTATGGGATAAAAGTTTTATTCTACATTCAATTTTCACAATGAAGTTAGTGGCTCTATCAATTAATAGACTTTTGCATGTATTCCCATTTGCTCCCTTTGTTTTGTATGTTGAATTTTTGTTGTCCTTGACTTCTCTGGACGTTTTTGGAGGGTTGACCACACCTCTTGTATTTAATCTTGTCATCCTATTGGTGTGGACAATGTAGAAATATGGGCGTGTTCCCCCTTTTTAAACATGATGACCAAAAGAAGATCCAAGTTGGATCGAAACATTGTCCTATTTTAATCAATAAAGATTTCCTTTGTGGCTTGGAGTAAATATGGAGGCGTCTTTTCCTTTCTCTATTGATGTGTTTTGTTAGATCGCCTTGCACCTATATGAGATGTGCGAATAACTCTGTCTTCTGGGAGTAGTGTTAAATAGTGTTAAAAGTAGTGTTAAAGTGTCATCTCTTTCCTCATTACAGTCAATTCAAAGATAATATAATTGCATATAACTCAGATAACATTCTTGCTTTGTTTCATGAACTCATTTTCATGAATTTAGAGAGTAAATGCAGTGTAACAGACAATCACAAGCATACATCTCATGTGCTTACATTATGTCACTCAGGGGAAGGGCTTCGGCAGCAGATGCAGTTTTTCAGCCACGGCTGCTGCTTAATCAGGGAGATGTAGAGAAGAGGTGTAGTGATGGAACTGAGGTACATAATGCAGAACATAATTGTTTCAACCTGGTTGTATTCTGGGATATATGTATTTCTCAAGGGCATGATGACAACTACAGGCAGGTAATGAAACACTATGATGCCCAGATAGATTTGCACGATCCTGAAGGCTTTCTTTTTCATCGGGTGCATCTTCTCTTTGCCCAAGACTGACTTCCTCAGACTCCATATGATAGAAACATTGCAGAAAACCATGATGGCGAAGGCGGCCAGGATCAGCCCAATGAAGATGTTACCAGCGAGGTTCATCCACAATGTCCTGCCGATTGCAGTGGTTATCATGAGCCCCCAAACAAGCATGGAAATAGCCACTCTGATCTTGTTATCCTTGATGCTGGTAAACACAATGGGGTGGACCACGGCCACGTAACGGTCCAGACAAATGCAGGTGAGAAAGAGTGGGGAGGTGTTTTTGATCCCAGTGATAAACCAAATTATATTTTGGAAATATGTGATTCGGAGTAAATTGATGCCAAAGTAGTAGAAGGGGGTAATTAGGCAGAGCAAAGTGTCAGCAAAGGCCAGGCTGAAGATGAAGATATTGGAGGTGGAAGAGTCACTCTTCTCTCTGGCCACCAGCCCCATCACCATGATGTTAGCAGGGTACCCCACTACAAGAATGATGCTCCTTTCAATAAATAAAAACACTGACTCAATAAATCCTGTTTTGTGTCCTTTAAATGTGTTTGAGAGTTGGAGGCTGGATCCTGAAGAGGAGTGGTTGAAGGGTTGGCTAGAATTGATGACAGAGCTGTTCATTTTGGCTTTAATTTATCGAGCAGGTTTGAGGGGTTATGATCCTTAGAAAAGAGAGTGAATGTAAGTTACATGGTCAAGCCTAACTGAACTCACCACTTAAACTGACTGTAAGGCTAAATTTTGTTCTTAAGCTGATTCCAGCATTATTTTACATGATTCTTTTCTCCAAGGTATTCCTCATCATAACACAATTACTGCAAAATTGAGATGGAAACACTTATACTGGCTGATTTTGCTCAAAGTTAAGCTCTCTCTCTTGAGAAATTATTCATCTCAAAGAAGACGTGCACAATTTTGTTGCAGTGTTACACTGAAGGATAGTTTTTGTTTTCTTGGAAGACGACCTCCGTCCAGAGAAAGCTACCTCTCCTCTGATACACCAGCTTTACTTTGTGAAACTGCACTGGAGCTCCCTGAGATTGGAGACAGTGTTCCCAGAAGACAAGGTTTGCCCTTTGGATCTATTTTTTTTAACTGTCTGCAAAAGTCTCTCCCTCAAGCACAACATAAGAAATGAGAGAGTGGTTCATCAGATTGAAAGAATGAATAACTTACCTGAGAAACTGCAATAGCTCAACATAACACTCCTCAAAGTCAGACAGCCCTGAAGGCCCCTGTATCCTGATCACCTGTGTCCAGGAGGGTTATGTTTCTATTCAATGTAGTTCCAGTTCATACAAATATATAAATTTTAATGGAAGATAAGCAGTGCAGACGATAGTCAGTCACAAATCCATGGAGGGAACAACAGCATTTGCAGTGACTGTACAATACCCTGTCACCACAGAATTATATTTAAGGATGGGTGGGTGTGCAAGAGGACTCACATATAAGGGGGTTGGGTTTGCAGCGTGAGTTTGTGATGTGACAAACAGATCTGCAGTAAAACAGAGGAGGGGCTAAAAGGAGGGGTAGATGAGTGCCCCCTTATCCCTGTTCTAACAATATATTATTTGTCACTGATGCAATCCAAGAAGTGCATCCCAGACAAACAAGTGATGCAATGCAGTCAGCCTACTGGAGCACATGTGAGACCGTAACCTGGTGTAAGGTCTTACACATGAAACCACAAGGTTCATCAAAGCAGACTCAAACAATTATTTCCATCCTCACAAAGAAAAGAAATTGAGCAATCAGATACAGTAAATCTATTTCTTATGGAGCCTCAAAAGAGTCATAGCTGGAATTTTTTTTCGGAGAGATACGTTTGCGTTCTATCGCAAAGGGCTTGCATTATTGCGCAAATAAGTGTCATATTACCTTGCTAAAGTTATGCCCAGCCTTTTGTGTCCATACATAAGAGACACTTTATTAAACATGGTGGGGTAATTTGTCCTCTGAATTTAACCCATCCTATAGTTAGGAGCAGTGGGCAGCCACAGAGCAGCACCTGGGGACCAACTCCAGTTCTAAAGCCAGTACCTTGATCAGGGTTACTGGTAGGAGTGTTCCTGTAATGCATGTTTTCCTGGGTGGGGGGAACCAGAGTACCAGGAAGAAAACCATGCGAACATGGGGAGAACATGCAAACTCCACACAGAAAGGCCCCTGCCTGGATTCAAACCCACAACCTTCTAGTTGTGAGGCAGCAGTGCTAACTACTGTGGAACTGTGCAGTTTGGGGCAGTTATTTTTAACACTTTATTTTGAGCGTCATAGAGAACATGAGATAGAGGGAACTTCACAGTAGAAACCCCACTAATTTTCTGGGCTGTAGTCTGCCTGAAAATGTATGAAATGGGAAATCATATGAATGTTGAACAGTTGGCTATGTTACATGTGTTTGGTGTTTCTGTATGTGTTCAGACCATCTTGCTGTAGTTTCACCTGTTACCACAAAGTTGCAGTTTGTTCCAACTTTAGTTGGCAGTAAACCAGCAATGTGCTCATGTTACTAAATCTTTTATCCTCCTAAACTCATGAACCATAAAAGACTCAAATTTGAAAACTTGACTGGAAACTTTTATGTGTTCAAGGACCAGTCTCTCTGAATTTCATGATATATGGACTATCAGCTCATGTAGTTTTCATACTTAAATCAGTAAAACCAATGAGCTTTCACTTCATGGCTCCAGTTTAAAGTTCTTCAAAATACTAAACAACTAAAGTTGGTCTTTTGACCTTATGGGCAACTTACTTGTTTCAGTATAACTAATTCTATACTTCTACCTGTTGTGATGTGAATAGAGGCCACTAGATGGCAGTATTTACCTTTCTTTTATTAGGCCCAGACTGGAGCTAGGTTTAGACATGTCCTGGGCATGTCTGGGGCAAGTCCCCGAAAATAAAAAAAAGAGGTCTAAATGTGGGTGGGGTCTGCAAAAGAGTATATAAGGAAAAGAATTGAGACAGTAAAGTAGTCGGAGAAATTGCAAGGAGAAGGATAAATGTGACCAGACCTGTTATTCTGTTCAAGACCAGTGAAGCTTTTAGTGGATTTTTGCCTGTGTTAGAGTTTTTCCCTCACCCAGGACATCACCAAGCAACCTACAAAAGGGACTGTAAATATTTTCTGTTTTTTGGAAATCAGTCTTGGTCATTAGTTGTGGATATTAGATTAGTCATTATTGTTAGTTGTTGTCTTTTTTTAATTAAATGTGTATAAGTTTTAAAAACTGTCTGTCATCCCTTGCTGTTGCTGTTGCTGTAGTGTTGTAAATGTAATAACAAATTGGGGCCATAACACTGTGAACTGTTTCCAAGCAACTTATAGAAGCACCTTATTGCTCATCCCATATACAGTGGACTGGTTGCTTTGATGAGCATTAATTGTAGACTGCTGTGTTTTTCTTCATCGTAGGAGTAAATGAGTAAAACCCACACAAACACGGGGAGAACATACTAAGTCCACACAGAAAGGCCCCGGGATGGATTCAAACCCACAACCTTCTTACTGTGAGGCACTTTAAAGGTGAAGAGAGGATCTCATTTTATTGGTGTAGAGTTGACTCGGCTGTGTTAAACCCATTTCAGCCTTTTCTCCTCCCTCTTTGCCTCTTGCGCCGGTAGGAGTGACAGAGGCGGGACAGAGGAGTACCTGCACCAGGCTATGCCGAGCACGAAATTGCAACATATGCCTGGAAACACCCCGTTGGCGCGGTGCTCCCCCTATTTAACCAAGCCTGCGCCTAGTGTACGAATTCAGAGCCCTTTATTTTGAGTGTCATCCGTAAAACATGACAAATAGTTGCTCAGACAGAGGTAACTTCGGAGTAGTTTGCTCACTATTTTGCTGGGCTGCAGGGTGCCTGAAAATGTATGAAATGGGAAATCGTATGGGAGTTAGGCTGGCTCTAACTCTTTGGTTGCCCTAGGTGAGATTGAGTTTTGCTCAGCTTTTGAGTTTTGACATTACTATACTTAACATTACTGAAGACACATATTAACTGCTTTACTTTGGATAGCAGTTTTTTCGTCCACTTATAGTTCTAGTATACTACTTTGCAATTAAATAATGTGTGATGCATGGACAATGAACAACAGAAAAGTTTCAGAACATATTCTTTTTAATCATTTTAAATAACTTTAACAACATGAGTATAAAGGTGCTTATAGGAGGAATCTTAAGAAAGCTAAGGTCTACATCCATAAATTAAGAATATTTAACAAATATCAAAATGAACAGATACAGAAATTAAGTCTTTTTACTGTGAAAATATACTGCCCACAATAATTATGGCACCCCTGGTTAAGGTGTTCTTTAGCTTCTAATAAATTCTGTTTTTTTTAAATAATATAGGACCACAATGAAAAAAAGAGGAAAATTCAAACTTTAATTCAAGTGCATTTATTCAGTGGGAAAAAATCCCACATTAAGAAATAATACTTTTACATCAAATCATGTGTGCCACAATTATTAACACCCCTGATGTTAATACTTTGTACAAACCCCTTTTGCCAACAAAACAGCACCTAAACTTCTCCTATAATGTTTCACAAGATGAGAGAATACAGAAAGAGGGATCTTCGACCATTCCTCTTTGCACAATCTCTCTAAATCATCCAGTGACCTGGGTCCTCTCCTCTGCACTCTCCTCTTCAGCTCACTCCACAGGTTTTCAATGGGTTTGAGGTCTGGGGACTGAGATGGCCATGGGAGGAGCTTGATTTTGTGTCGGATGAATCATTTCTGTGTAGATTTGGCCACATTATTAGGGTCATTATCTTGCTGAAAGACCCAGTAACAAGCCATCTTCAGCTTTCGGGCAGAGGCCACCAGATTTTGATTCAAAATGTCCTGGTATTTCAAAGCGTTCATAATGCCATTCACCCAGGGCCGGCGCTAGCCATTTTGGTGCTTTGTGGTGCCCCCCCCGCCATATGCCCACCCACCCAACCCAACCTCTGACAGAAATGAACAATATCTGAGTATTTGTCAGTTTTGCTTTATTTTACAAATTAAGTTGTTAATATTAATGGTTCAAAAACTGAGATAGAGATAAATAATAATAACAATAATAATAAAGAGATAAATAATAATGAAGTCTTTATAAAACACTAACAATGTCACCAAATACTCAAATAAATAAAAATAAATAATCTAAATAAAAAAATAAATAAATGCCACGACTATTAACAAATAAACATCTGTTTTTAACTGTAAACACAGTTCTGAGAAAGGAACTTTAAAGAAAAATTTTACACCAGTTGTTAGAGGCCCTACAGAGGCACACGTCTGCATTTCCGGGCTGCGAAATCAGCTATCAGGTCATCATATGACAGTTTCTGAGCAATTTCCCCATTGATGCTGATGACAGCCAGACCACTTAAACGCTCCAGGCCCATTGATGAGCGCAGGTATGTTTTTATGAGCCCAGGTTTGGAGAAGCTTCGCTCAGCAGAGGAAATGTGACAGGCCCATGTATACGGTTAATCCGATTTCTTTCGTTCTTTATCTTCGAATGTGTACAAATGGAAAAACGGATGTAGCAAACTTGAGACGCTTTATGGACACAAAACTGATTCGCTATCAGCCTATAGGCCTACTCTCCGCAGCTAGAGAGCTTATATAACGCAATCGCCACTCGCATTTCTAGAGGCACAGCGGTCATCTCTCTGGGCTTATGACATCCTTCATCTGATCACGCAGTTTCACGAACGCTACCCGACACATCCTGAAATTCTCTCTCCATTTTGCATCTAAAAAATTCATTGAGCACCACTCTCTCCCACCAGTCCTTACTCCTAACGCACATCCAGCAAGCACGGGTTTTTGGTCGGAGTGGAGGAAGGCCTATGCTGAGACCAAGAGTTTAAACGCGTCAAATCAGATTATTACCATTACCCCATTATTCCCAGTTATTCCCGGATTATTGTGGTCATGTGAACGTAGCTGTTACAAAATAAATAATCGTTAATTAAAACATTGTCTTACCTGCAAGTGATGCGCGAGTATCATCTCGCAGTTTTTTTTCTTTTCCTCTTTTCCGCCCCCGACTCTTGATGCCTTTTCGATGACATGTCCTGATCTCCGGAATAAACTTCTGCCAAATTTGCGATTGAAGCATAATGGAGCTAACTATTTGGGAATGGGGGAGGGGGGGGGCACCGAAGGTAGACCGATGAGAGGGCCACACAGGAGATTAATCTTTTTTCGCGTAAATAAGCCTACGTTTATTACTTATATTTATTAACATGCTTTCCAAACTTTTATTTTAAATATTAAATACTGTTATTATTATTTTTTTTTTCCGCTTGATTTTTTCGGTGCCCCCCAGGCAGTTGGTGCCCTACGCGCAGTACGTGATAAGCGTATGCCGAGCGCCGTGCCTGCATTCACCCCAACAAGGTTCCCAGGGCCCCTGGGAGAGAAACAGGCCCTCAGCATCACTGATCCTCCCCCATACTCCACAGTGGACATGAGGTGCTTTTCTGCATACTCATCTTTTGTGTTCCACCAGACCCACTTAGAGTGTTTGTTGACAAAAAGCCCTATCTTGATCTCATCTGACCAAAGAATATGGTCCCAGTTGAAGTCCCATTAACGCTTAGCAAACTCCAGATGTTTGCGTTTTTGATTGTGAGTGAGAAAAGGTTTTTTCCGTGCATGCCTCCCAAACAGGTTGTTGGCATGTAGATAGAGCCTGATGGTTGTTTTGGAGACTTTGTGACCCCAAGATGCTACCATTTATTGCAATTCTTTAACAGTGAGCTTTGGAGAACTTTTCATTTCTCTTACCGTCCTCCTCACTGTGCGTGGTGGCAAAATAACCTTGCGTCCTCTTCCAGGCTTGTATACCACTGTTCCAGTTGTTTTAAACTTCTTAATGATTCCTCTGACAGTAGATTTGGGCAGATGCAGGCGAGTGCCTGTTTTCTTGTAGCCATTGTCTGACTTCAATGGTGTGTTCCTTTGTCTTTCCCATGTTGAGGCGTGGATAAGAGAAATGGCCTCTCTGTCATGTCATATTTATACCCCAGGAAAACAGGAAGTGATGAATTACTAATTAAATGTTCCTAGATACTCTGATCAACTTTGTTAACTACTGTAGACATGACAGAAATACTTTAATTACATTTATTTCGTAGGAATTGTTAGGGGTGCCAATAATTGTGGAACAGGTGATTTTATGAAAATTAATTATTTCTTAGTCAGGGATTTTTTCCCCCTTAAAATTCACTTGAGTTGAAGGTTACCTTTTTCTACAATTTTCAGTGTGCAAGTATGCTTTCGCAATAAAAATTTAATTTATTTTAAGACTTTTAACACATCTTAACCAAGGGTACCAATAATTATTGACGGCGCTGTTGAAGCACTTTAAATGACACTATGAAAATAAGCAGAAGGGTCACCTCTAATGAATTGTATACAAAAATACTATGAAGGATGCTCAAGAATATATTAACAAATTATGACAAGTCACTCTAACACTTCACCAAGCAAATTATGACTTTAAGAATCAACTCTAATAAATTGCACAAACAGAAATGCTACAATGAATGTTGAAGGATATTTAGCAAATGATGACAATGGATGAACTCCATAAACTGTGCAAAAGCTCTTAAGCACACTGGAAGGACAGTGGAGCAAATTATGACCCGTGAACTGGATTAACTATACACTCTTCCAACAAAAGTGCGATTATAGATACTATTAGTACCACTACAAAATTTAAAGATTGAAGTTCTTGTAGTTCTATGCCCAATTCAAATAAAAAAAAGTTGAACCGTTGTTTCTGGCATTTCTATTCTCCTTTAAAATTGAAGGAGCATTAGAATTTGACTTTGTCTGGATTTCTTCATGATTATTACTGTAGCAAGAGATTTTTTTTTTTTTTTTGGAACTGCTGGATAGATACTATGGGAAAGTATATTGAATAGTTTGCACATCAGGTTTAGCTGAGGAGTTTTACTCTGGCAACTCCTGAAAAACGGATTGGAGTGAACTCATCCATATTTCAACTGTGTTCCAGCTCGGCTTGCTTCTGAATATTCAATAACTGATCCAGGGGTGCCATCTAGTGATAGAATATTGTAACTGGAGTCCATTCGTTGCACAAATGCCAAATATTCAGGAGAAGGGGCTCTATCAAGCCAGGTGTAACAGATTCGGATACGTGTGCATTCACGACTTTCTTAAAGCATAATTAGCATAATTGCCCATCCCATTTTTAAGGTTCTGAGAAAAAAAGAAGAAATGCATTTTTTAGCCAAAATGAAAGAGCAGGCAGCTGATATTTCAATTTGGCAAAAATATAATTTGTTTTAAATAATTTTTTTTCTAAATTATGAGGTAATTGTGCTATGAGGCAAACAATATGTAAGAAAGGCAATTCAGCCGATATCATTAATCGAAGTGAAGAAGTCTGGCAGACCATAGTGGACAGACTGAATGTGTCAGTTGTGCAAAGATCTGCTCTTACTAACCACTGATCCACTGTAACCTTCATAATTACAATTCAAACAGTTACTTGTTATTTTCACAAGCAGTTGAGCCCTTTGCCTTGAAAGTGAGCAGCGGAAGTTCATGTTACTCAGAAAACTCACCATGAAAACTAACTACCAACACTTATCCACAGTGCGAAAATACCAGAAATATGGACAACCATATGAACAAATCACAATCTCTCTCTCAGTCTCATATATACTACACACACACACACACACACACTAGGACAAGCATGATTAAACAGAAGCGGACCTGGGAACAAGTCAGTCAAGTACAGGAACATTTTGCAGGCTGGTCAGTACCTTGATGGTTGAAAGATGTACAAATGAGGTGTATAAGTTACTCAGAAGCTGTCTGCTTACATATTTCATTGTCTGCTGTGATTTTAGCTGTGAAGTAAAAGGCCCATTTGTCTGGTATTCAGGTATTCAGGACACCAGACTCCCGTCTAACCACGGTATTGTGCCTCTCACTCTTAAACTTGCATTTGCTTTGTCGATGTCAGATGACAAACTCCTTCAGTGGGCAAATGACCTATTTAACCACGCATGCCTTCTGCGAACTTCTCTGCCCTTGTTTCGAAAGCCTGTTGTAATCGGCAGGGCAGCAGGTTGAGTTTTTGAAGCGCCAGTTGGAGCAGAGTGATCTGCCTGAAGACCACACGGACATAAACCACTGGGCTGAGATTTTGTCTGATGGTTTGTACGATCTGGCGCATTTCTGTGCAAATAACAACCCTCCACCACGCCGAATACAGCCTTTAGATTGTGATGTTGACTGTTAGGTCAAGCTAGTTCAGGGTGGTGATAGTAAGGCTACATGGCGTGCAATAGACTGGAATGGGGAGATTAAATCAACCAGGAATGATGGGGATCCTACAGATGAGAAGTTTAAGACTTACGTGGATGTTCTACTGAATCCAGGAGAACCTTCTCTGGACTGTGAAGAAAACCATTCCAGTGCTGGATGAGCCGATTTCCCCTAGTGAGGTGCAAGAAGTTGTTAGTCATTTGAAATTGGAAAAAGCAGGCGACCCGGATGGTGTGACACCACGAGTAATCTCAGCTCTACCTATTAGCTGGATATTGTCTCTCACTGCATTGTTTCACGTTGTTTTTCAGACATGCATTTATCCTAGTCAGTGGTCGATTGCTTAGTTGACCGTGCTTTTTAAAGGAGTTGACAGAGGTTCCCATAATAATTATAGGGGTATCAGTGTTAGCAACACGATAGCGAAAGTGTACAATGCTGTATTATCGTCCTGGCTCCAAGCATGGTTTAAACCTTTACGGGAACAAGCCGGCTTACAAAAAGGAAGAGGTTGCCAGGAACAAAGAGTGACGCTACGATTGCTCATAGATTATGCCAAACGCAAACATGTCAGACTTTTTGTTATGTTCGTTGACTTGAAAAGCGTTTGATGAAATACCGAGACAGAAAGTGCTCCATGTATTAAAACGTCTTGGTTGTGGTATGGTTATGTTGGCGGCAATATGGTCAATGTATTATTCTACTTAGAGCGTTTAGGTGCTGCTATAATTGCAACCACTATTGGTGTTTAACAGGGGTTTTGTACATCATGTGTTTTATTTGTATTGTATTCAAATGAATTTGTTAAACTTGTGAGAGATAAATGTCGGCCTAATGGCTTCCTTCAGTGGCTGCATTGTTTGCTTTTCATGGATGATACTGTGCTTTTATCCAGTACAAGAGAGCGATGTGAATACAAGCTGAGTCCAATGGTGCAGTTTTGTACTGAGTATGGTATGGAAATTAACCTGAAGAAATCAAATTTTATGGTGATTAAAGGTTGTGAGCAGGATAGAATGGATATACGAGCAAACGGTGTCTCCGTTAGCTACTGCAATTTTTAATAGTTATCTTGGATCTGTTTTTACTGATGATGCAAAATTTGCCTCTATTATGACGCGACATTCAAGCTATAAGTACTGTAATTAGTTGAAGTTATTCACATTTGTTCAACACCATAGGAATTTACCATTCTTTTTAAAACGCAAGGTTTGGATGCATGTCTGCTATCTTCACTCTTGTACGGATGCGAGAGTTGGTTTGGAACAGTATTTCATAGGTTGAATTCCATGTACGTGGCTGCAGTAAAGTCTGTTATTGGGGTTAGAACAAGTGCCCTGAATGACCTCTGTTTGCTGGAGATTGGCCAGCCGTCTCTCGCACCTCTAGTAAAGAGTTGGCAATATGTGTTCTTTTCTGATGTCTCGTCAGAAAGACGCGGGTTTTCAGATGACCCGCTGATGTTTGCGCTGAAGCTATATGGAGCTGCTGACTCTTCAGCTTGGAAGCCTGTGGATAGTGTTCTGAGGGAGGGTCAGGCGTGTGTGGGTGCTGATATGGCCGCACATAGGTAGCGAGTTTCACAGTTGAACACCTCTAAGTTCCAAACGTATCTGTTGATGAACCATGATCTCTCCACACACAGGGTCTGTAATGCAGGTTTTGTGGGTAGTGTGTCGGAGCACCAGAGAATGGTTTCTCGTCAGTTTCGGTTGTCCTCCCACAGACTGCATGTAGAAATTGGTAGGTGGCAGCGGTTACCTCGGGAGGAGCGTATATGCGATTGTCCTGCGGGAGGAATACAGGATGAGCTACATGTGTTGGCAGTATGTGGATACACTAGTTTAGTCCGTGACCGTTTCCCAGATATAAAAACTCAGGATCTTGACAGCCTAATGAGCTGTGAGGATGTGTGCATACATGTGTGTGTATGAGAAATTTTGTTGAATAATTTTTGATGTGTTTATATTATGTTGATGTGTCTATATCCGAGGTCACTGATAGGCGGGCCGCGGTCCAAGACCGGACCCAGACGCCATCCCATCCGGACCTAGAGCTGTAACCAACACGTCAGTTTTGTTGAGTTTTACTCAATTTTGGCAGCGTTAATTTTTTTAGCCGCCTCTTTTACGGACATTACGGTAGCTACGTAACCGCGCATTTCGTGTGTGGGCGGCGCATGCCCTCTTTCTCCTGCAGCGTTGCTGCGGCCGTATCAGAAAGTCATGAGAAGAAAAAACACTGGAGAGAGACTGAGTATGTAATAGTGAAGGAACATGACATGGCTTGTTCTAAACGGTGCAAAGTGGACAGCGAAAACAGAACTTTTAAAGCGGAATGGACAGAATCTCATTTGTTTATCCTTCCCGCTGGCAGCTCAAAGCCGCTGTGGCTCATATGCTTCGAGACAGTCGCACAAGTGAAAAGTGCAAACGTAAAACGCCACTGCGAAATGAAACAGCTGGTGAACTGGCAGTGGGGGGGCTGAAACCCATCCCTTAAAAATAACAGCTGGTCATGACCTGTTTTCAATCAAATTGGAAGCAATGCATGTGTTTCACGATTGTTTAAATGCAACAAGATCATTTAAAATGTCTTTATGCAATTCCATTGCTTCCAACCCCTGAGTAAAGACTAACGCGAGAAGTCTGAAGTCATTATCACTGTAACGCATGTGAAACGATGATTTTAAAAACTGTTGAAAATGGGAGATAAAATGGGCTTTGCAATGCGTTCTTCTCATCTAACAAATACGGTATTCCAAAACAGTTGCTGCAGTTATATTGTATGGACGCGTGGTGAATACAAATCTGCATTGCTACCCTTTGGTCGACTTAGTTTATCGAAAAATTTAAGCCTGAAATACGTCCCACATCAAAACTTTCTCTTTTAAAAACGCAATTTATCTCATTAAATGTACATATGGTTTAGCATATGTGGGAAAAACACAAAGGGCACTAAAAACAAGGATATCTGAACACAGGAGTTGTATTTGGACTCAAGACCATAGTAATCGGTGGCTCTGCATTTCAGAGAGGCATTGAGCACATTCAGATTCCTCGAAGAGGAGGTCACATAAATGCCCTCTTGCTTTAAAGAGAGAGTTTTTATATTTATATGCTCCACACTCTCACACCTGGTGGACTAAATCAAGAATATGATCTTAAACCTTTTCTTTAATTACGTTTATAACAACATTGGTGGTAGGTCTTGTGCTTTTTTAAAAAAAAAGGTCTTCATACTTTGGTGCATATACTTTGACAGACATGCTTGGTATGTATGGGATAAAAGTTTTATTCTACATTCAATTTTCACTATGAAGTTAGTGGCTCTATCAATTAATAGATTTTTGCATGTATTCCCATTTGCTCCTTTTGTTTTGTATGTTGAATTTTTGTTGTCCTTGACTTTTCTGGACGTTTTTTGGAGGGTTGACCACACCTCTTGTATTTAATCTTGTCAGCCTATTGGTGTGGACAATGTAGAAATATGGGCGTGTTCCCCCTTTTTAAACATGATGACCAAAAGAAGATCCAAGTTGGATCGAAACATTGTCCTATTTTAATCGATAAAGATTTCCTTCGTGGCTTAGAGTAAATGTGGAGGCGTCTTTTCCTTTCTCCATTGATGTGTTTTGTTAGATCGCCTTGCACCTATACGAGATGTGCGTATAACTCTGTCTTCTGGGAGTTGTGTTAAATATCATCTCTTTCCTCATTACAGTCAATTCAAAGATAATATTATTGCATATAACTCAGATAACATTCTTGCTTTGTTTCATGAACTCATTTTCATGAATTTAGAGAGTAAATGCAACGTAACAGACAATCACAAGCATACATCTCATGTGCTTACATTATGTTCCTCAGGGGAAGGGCTTCGGCAGCAGATGCAGAGCAGGTTTTTCAGCCACGGCTGCTGCTTAATCTGGGAGATGTAGAGAAGAGGTGTAGTGATGGTACTGAGGTTCATAATGGAGAACATAATTGTTTCAACCTGGTTGTATTCTGGGATATATGTATTTCTCAAGGGCATGATGGCAACTACAGGCAGGTAATGAAACACTATGATGCCCAGATAGATTTGCACGATCCTGAAGGCTTTCTTTTTCATCGGGTGCATCTTCTCTTTGCCCAAGACTGACTTCCTCAGACTCCACATGATAGAAACGTTGCAGAAAACCATGAAGGCGAAGGCGGCCAGGATCAGCCCAGTGAAGATGTTACCAGCGAGGTTCATCCACAATGTCCTGCCGATTGCAGTGGTTATCATGAGCCCCCAAACAAGCATGGAAATAGCCACTCTGATCTTCATATCCTTGATGCTGGTGAACACAATGGGATGGACCACGGCCACGTAGCGGTCCAGGCAAATGCAGGCAAGAAAGAGTGGGGAGCTGTTTTTGATCCCAGTGATGAACAAATATATATGTTGGAAATATGAGATTCTGAGGTGATAGGTGCCAAAGAAGTAGAAGGGGGTAATTAGGCAAGACAATGCATCGGTGATGGCCAGGCTGAAGATAAAGATATTGGAGGTGGAAGAGTCACTCTTCTCTCTGGCCACCAGCCACATCACCATAATGTTAGCAGGGTAGCCCACTACAAGAATGATGCTCCTTTCAATAAATAAAAACACAAACTCAATAAATCCTGTTATGTATCCTTTAAATGCGTTTGAGAGTTGGAGGCTGGATCCTGAAGAGGAGTGGTTGAACGGTGGGCTAGAATTGATGACGGAGCTGTTCATTTTGGCTTTAATTTATCGAGCCGGTTTGAGGGGTTATGATCCTTAGAAAAGAGAGTGAATGTAAGTTACATGGTCAAGCCTAACTGAACTCACCACTTAATCTGACTGTAAGGCTAAATTATGTTCTTAAGCTGATTTCAGCATTATTTTACATGATTCTTCTCCCCAAAGTACTCCTCATCATAACACAATTACTGCAAAATTGAGATGGAAACACTTATACTGGCTGATTTTGCTCAAAGTTAAGCTCTCTCTCTTGAGAAATTATTCATCTGAAAGAAGACCTGCACAATTTTGTTGCAGTGTTACACTGAAGGATTGTTTTTGTTTTCTGGGAGGACGACCTCCATCCAGGAAAAAACTACCTCTCCTCTGATACACCAGCTTTACTCTTTGGAACTGCACTGGAGCTCCCTGAGATTGGAGACAGTGTTCCCAGAAGACAAGGTTTGCCCTTTGGATCTATTTTTTTTTACCGTCTGCAAAAGTCTCTCACTCAAGCACAACATGAGAAATGAAAGAGTGGTTCATCAGATTGAAAAAATGAATAACTTACCTGAGAAACTGCAATTACTCAACATAACACACCTCAAAGTCAGACAGCCCTGAAGGCCCCTGTATCCTGATCACCTGTGTCCAGGAGAGTTATGTTTCTATTCAATGTAGTTCCAGTTCATACAAATATATAAATTTTAATGGAAGATAAGCAGTGCAGACGATAGTCAGTCACAAATCCATTGAGGAAACAGCAGCATTTGCAGTGACTGTACAATACCCTGTCAGCACAGGATTATATTTAAGGATGGGTGGGTGTGCAAGAGGACTCACATATAGGGGGGTTGGGTTTGCAGAGTGAGTTTGTGATGTGACAAACAGATCTGCAGTAAAACAGAGGAGGGGCTAAAAGGAGGGGTAGATGAGTGCCCACCCAATCCCTGTTCTAACAATATATTATTTGTCATTGATGCAATCCAAGAAGTGTATCCCAGACAAACAAGTGATGTAATGCAGTCAGCCTACAGGAGCACAGGTGAGACTGTAACCTGGTGTAAGGTCTTACACATGAAACCACAACGTTCATCAAAGCAGACTCAAACAATTATTTTCATCCTCACAAAGAAAAGAAATTGAGCAATCAGATACAGTAAATCTATTTCTTATGGAGCCTCAAAAGAGTCATTGCTGGAATTTTTTTTCGAAGAGATACGTTTGCGTTCTATCGCAAAGGGCTTGCATTATTGCGCAAATAAGTGTCATATTCCCTTGCTAAAGTTATGCCCAGCCTTTTGTGTCCATACATAAGAGACACTTTATTAAACATGGTGGGGTAATTTGTCCTCTGAATTTAACCCATCCTATAGTTAGGAGCAGTGGGCAGCCACAGAGCAGCACCTGGGGACCAACTCCAGTTCTAAAGCCAGTACCTTGGTCAGGGTTACTGGTAGGAGTGTTCCTGTAATGCATGTTTTCCTGGGTGGGGGAAACCAGAGTACCAGGAAGAAAACCATGCGAACATGGGGAGAACATGCAAACTCCACACAGAAAGGCCCCTGCCTGGATTCAAACCCACAACCTTCTAGTTGTGAGGCAGCAGTGCTAACGACTGTGAAACTGTGCAGTTTGGCGGCTGTGATTTTTTACACTTTATTTTGAGTGTCATGGAGTGTCACAGAGAACATGACCTAAAGTGCCTCAGATAGAGGGAACTTCAGAGTAGTTGGACCACTAATTTGCTGGGCTGCAGTCTGCCTGAAAATGCATGAAATGGGAAATCATATGAATGTTGAACAGTTGGCTATGTTACATGTGTTTGGTGTTTCTGTATGTGTTTTGAGCATCTTGCTGTAGCTTCACCTGTTACCACAAAGTTGCAGTTTGTTCCAACTTTAGTTGGCAGTAAACCAGCAATGTGCTCATGTTACCAAATCCTTTGTCCTCCTAAACTCATAAAAACCCATAAAGACTCAAATTTGAAAACTTGACTGGAAACTTTTATGTGTTCAAGGACCAGTCTCTCTGAATTTCATGATATATGGACTATCAGCTCATGTAGTTTTCATACTTAAATCAGTAAAACCAATGAGCTTTCACTTCGTGCCTCCAGTTTAAAGTTCTTCAAAATACTAAACAACTAAAGTTGCTCTTTTGCCCTTATGGGCAACTTACTTGTTTCAGACTGTTAATAGCTAATTCTATACTTCTACCTGTGAACTGTTTCCAAGCAACTTATAGAAGCACCTTATTGCTCATCCCATATACAGTGGACAGGTTGCTTTGATGAGCATTAATTGTAGACTGCTGTGTTTTTCTTCATCGTATGAGTAAATGGCTGTTTGTAATAGGATTAGAATATCTCTGTCATGTTTGTATGTAGGGAGCAAATTAGCATTGTTCATGGGCAGTCACTGTAAACTGCAGTTCATGAGCATGTTAGGTTCTGATGACTAACCAGCTCTCACAGTAAACTGCTGTGGGGGGTGAGGTTTAGGGTGTAATGTGAATGTGTATTGACCTTTCTTATGTTAAGCCCAGACTGGAGCTAGGTTTGGGCATGTTTTCGGCATGTCCAAGAGAATTAAAAAAAAAAAAAAAAGAGGTCCAAATTTGGGGGGGAGGTCTGCAAAAGAGTATATAAGGAGGAAAATTGAGGGAGTGGAGTAGTAGGAGAAATTGCAAGCAGAAGGATACATGTGACCAGACCTGTCATTCCGTTCAAGACCTGTGAAGTTTTTAGTGGATTTTTGCCTGTGTTGGAGCATTTTCGTCACCCAGGACATCACCAAGCAACCCACCAAAAGGGACTGTAAATATTTTTGTTCTTGTGTTTATCAATCTAGGTCAGTAGAGTAGATAGTAGATTAGTTAAAAGTGTTTGTTAAATTAAATGTGTTTAAGTTTTAAAATTTTGTCTGTCATCCTTTGCTGTCGTAAATGTCATAAATGTAATAACAAATTGGGGCCATAAAAGGGGATATTTTTCATGTGCTATATCAGCTGATGAGTTATTCAGCCCCTGCTTACAAACATTGTCATTTTAAAGACAGCTCATTAAAAATTTGTGTGTTTTCAGTGGTAACGTGACAATCATGACAACAAATCTGTTTTTCACAAAGTACACGTTCATGTCATTCATTACCATGTAGTTTCATGTCCTGAAATACTGTATAAATTCGGACAATTTCTCACAATCTTTTTATTTTCCTTTTTTGCAGCCATGGAGGAGGAGTTCGATGATTTTTTGAAATCTTGAAATATGCCTGAAGACAGCATAAGGAGCAGTGGCGTCTCTGCATTTGGGGCCAGGCCCCACCAGATGTCGCTGTGGAGCAATATGCTGCCTTGAAGTAATTGTAACAGAATCTGCCTTTGTCGCAAATGTAATTATATAACGATCGATTCTCATACAAAGACAATTCTGTTTAATATATTTGTGTGTGTGTGTGTGTGTGTATATATATATATATATATATATATATTTATATAATCAAAGATATTTGTCAGAATGCTGACAGGCTTAGTTGCATAAGCCTATTCCTCTCAAAGCACCTGAAAATGGGGCCGGCCCTCTGGCGCTTGTTTTAGTAATTAACCGCTGAAATCTTAGTGCACATGACCAACATGGTTTCAATAGATCGCTGTGGGGCACAATCACAACGGCCCCACGCTGAGATCAACCAATTGAAATATTGGGATGACTTGCCGTCAGTACGTAATGTGCAGTAGTTCAACCATAGCTAGCTTGATTGGCTATTTTTGTTAGTTACAAACTTACCAAGGCGAAATAATGAACGAAGAAGACTTTTCAATCAAAGTAAAATTTAGCACTTTGCCACTTGAGCAAAAATTAGAAATAAAACGTTTAGGACCTCACCAGCCAGCGGATTTTAACATCATCCGAGCTGGAGAGGGCAAACCCGCTCCTTCACCCCCGAGTGCAGTTTTTGCAGTTTTTTTACCAGCTGATGCCAGAAGTGGACATTCTATAACACACTGCAAAAACGAAACATTCATGCAGCTACGGTCAACCGCGCCATGGGGAGCTTCAGAGTAGGCGTGGGCTGATTTAGAGAGAAAGTGGATGACATTGCACAAGCGAGAGAGACGGCTCCATCGAAACGAAGGGAAAAAAAAACACTGCTGCTGTTATGAGAGAGGCTTGTGATACTGTGTTAGTTCAGGTGGAGGTGAGATTTCACAAGAGTGATCACCTTATAGCCGCAAAGCTTGTGGATTGCACACTTTTCAGTAAATTCAGCAATTCATTTTCAAGTGCTGAATTTGAATGTGCTATCAAAATGTGGCCAATTCGAAATAAAGTTAAGCTCGAAACTTAACTGAAATCACTGTACAGTCACTCAGAGTTGCTCGCAGGGGAATACTCTGTCACTGCTGCAGTTGATTTATGACAACAACCTCCAGGATGCCTTATATGAGACTGTGTCACTGCTAGAAATCATCACAACACCAATGACCACTGCTGAGTCAGAGAAAAACTTTTCAAAATTAAAAAGAATCAAAACATTTACAAGAACACAATGGGACAGCAGAGGTTAAATGCACTGGCTATGCTGTCCATTGAAAATGAATTCATCCATGGATTACGCGACTTTGACAGAACAGTCATTGAGAAGTTTTCTCAGATGAAAGATCGATGTGCATTTTTTCCTTTCAAGAAATGAGCAACATGGTGAGTGACCATTTTTAGTAACCCATTAATATTTGTTTTGTTATGCAGTTAAAAAGGATGAAACCTTTTACACAAACCCCATTTTATATTAACCCTGTTTATATAAAATTGCATTTCTAGTATGTGGCTCATTTTATATTGGGCAAATATGGGTTGTAGGCAGCGTCACAGAAAAGTCAAAGGCTACGTATAACTGGTCTGTTGTGCCCCACTGGACTTTTCATGCCAGAGACGCCACTGATAAGGAGATGAAAATGGAGAGGGTAACAGTTTAACTTTTGGCATAATTATGCTTTTTATGGATGTATTATAACTTGTGCTATTGTGTTTATAAAGTTTATTCCACGGCATTGTCGAATGCTCGATCCTGATTGGTCACTTACAACATTCTAAGGTCTGTTATTTCTGTATAGCAGACTGTTAATTTGAGTGGCAGACCGTTGCTATGGACGCTTTAGAGTAACCATTGCTTTGTTATGATTCTGATCTGTTCGCAATTCTGTCTTGTTTGCATTTCGATCTCTGCATTGCCTGACCATGTCTTGAGTTATGTATTGTGATTTGTATGCCCGATTATCTTCATGTCTAGTTTAGTTTTTGCCATGCTTTGTATTTTGCCATATTCCATTCATGCAGTTACATTCCGGTCCATGTTTTGCTTTTATCCATGCATTGCACCTTGTCTCCTCCTGTCTGGTCTTCTATTATGTGATTGCTTTCAGCTCCAGTATTGCGTGCCACACTCTCGGGTGATTTAATAGTTTCTGGATTTCAACCACTTCCTTCGCCTTGCTTTTCTATTTTACCAACCAATACTAACAGTTTGTTGTTTTTGCTAAAGTTACTAACCCAGACTAACTTTGTAAATAATGCTTACTTACTAACAAGCACTAGGGATTGTATAGCTGCACATATTTAAGTGATTAACAAGCTCTCCGCCCTCGCCCTGTTCTAGTCTTCGCCTCTTGCCTTCACTCAATCTACTTTGCTGTGCTTCTAGCAGATTCTCTGCACCTGTCCAATCTCTGTTCTGCTACTCACTCTGTGCACGTAAAAATCCCGAACCGGATCTGTTTCTTCTGTCTATAGGCTGTCTTGTGATCCCTGTCTGTGTTTTGGCTTTTGCCCATTTCATGTGATCAGGTTCTCCCTCATGTTTGTTCCTTTGTAATTAGTCTGATTTCCTGCACCTGTTTTCTGTTTAGCATGTGACCTCCCGGATGTGTATATTAGGAGTCTTCTCACTGCATTTCTTTGTCAGAACGTTTCTATCAGTTTGCTTGTGACACACATTTTTTAAGTATATACATATAGACAGTTCTAAAGAGTTCCACAAACCATTAATCAGGAATTTTGAGTTGCTTATATGTTTATAGTGAACTATAGACATCTGATTATATACATAGATAAATGTCCTTTCCTCAGGGGGACTGAGAGTAGTATCTTTACCTGAGGGGCATAAAGTGACACATGCATTTCAGTTGATTTCGTCACATTTAGATGTGATTTAAAGATGACTGAGACCTACCCAATCTTCCCCCACCACATCATGCACAATAAAATCCTCTACTGTACAAAGGCTAATCAAGTGAGCAATTTAAATTAAGGAAAAACTAATTACATCACCAAAACCATGCAATTTCTTTAAGTGTATGTCCTCTAGATGTGACTAAACATAGGCCAAATTGCCAAAATCTAATCAATCGAAAAAAGCATGAGATTATTATTTTTTATTTCTTTCTTTTGTTATGGCCCCAATTAGTTATGACATATAAGACAGCAAGGGCAGACAAAATTTTAAAACTTAAACAGATTTAATTAAACAAAGACCGACAACTAACCTGCAATTAATACTACTGACCAAAATTGACATATACGAAAAAAGAAACTTTTACAGTCCCTTGAGATGGGGTTGCTTGGAGATGTCCTGGGACAAGGAAATGCTCCAACACGGGCACAAATCCACAAAAAAACTTTACAGGTCATGAAAAGAGTGACAGGTCTGGTCAAATGTATCCTTCTCCTTGCAATTTCTCCTACTACTTTACTCTCTCAATTTTTCTCCTTATATACTCTTTTGCAGCCCCATCCCACCTTTTAGACTTTTTTTAATTCTCTGGGACTTTCCCCTCTTAGACATGCCCTGGACATGCCCAAAACCTAGCTCCAGACTGGGCTTAAGAAAAAAATGTGAATACTGCCATCTTGTGGCATTTTTTCCACATTACACCTCCATTCCAAAAGGGAGACATTTTGACACATATAGGCAAAATTTTTCTTTTCAATACAAAAATGATTAAATAGAAACTTGTATTTATATATATAATACAATATGCTAATAAACACGTGATATAAAAATATACTCAAACACGGGATAAGCAATCAGCAATTACATTGTCAGTACCCTTTACATGCTTAATTTCCATGTCAAGCTCCTGTAAATTCAAACTCCAATTCAACCATCTCTGATTTTTGTTTTTCATCTTGCTAAAAATATTAACGGATTGTGGTCAGTGTATACAATCATTGGCTTTTGCCCTGTAAAAACATAAACCTCAAAGTGTTGTAAAGATAGAACCAGAGCTAACAGCACCTTCTCAATTGTGGAATAGCTCTTTTGGTGGCGATTGAACCTCCTGGAGAAGTATGCCACGGGATGCTCAATTTCATCAGAGTCACTTCTCTGTAGGAGCACAGATCCACAAGCTTGGTCACTAGCATCAACCTTGATGGGGAACAGTTTGTTGAAGTCAGGAGATTTGAGCACGGGGAAGTGACATAGCAGAGACTTCAGGCAATCGAAGGCTTTTAGACATGCTTCATCCTAAGTGAACTTTACACCTTTCTTCAGTTGGTTGGTGAGACTGAGAGCAATCTCAGCAAATTTCTTGCAGAACTTGCAGTAGTACCCGATCATTCCAAGGAAGCGGCGCAAAGCTTTTTTGTTGTCAGGAACTAGAAAGTCCATGACAGCTTGGATTTAGCATTTATGGGTGCCACCTTACCCTGGCCTATGATGCAGCCAGGATACGTGACAGTAGCACAACCAAAGTCACTCTTGTTCAGGTTAACAGTCAGGTTGCCTGGGTCAGGCACTGGAACAACGTCTCTACATCTTTCAGATGTTCTTCCCAGGAGTCACTCCATGTGATCAGGTCGTCAATGTACGCACCCGTGTGTGGCAATCCGGCGATTGTAGACTGAATTGTCCTTTGGAATGTGGCTGGGGCATTTTTCATGCCAAAGGGTAGGACTTCATACTGGTACAACCCAGACGGTGTGGCAACAGCAGAGATGCTCTTGGCCCTCTCAGTTAAAGGCACACACCAATAACCCTTCAATAAATCAATCTTGGTCAGAAACTTTGCTTGTCGTACTCTACCGATACAATCATTAATCCTAGGTATTGGAAACACATCAGTTCTCTTGCTGCAAACAACAGCAAATGAACACCTTCATCCCAGTCTTTCTCATGATCATAAAAATAGGTCCTCATCATTGTTTTGAGAGTGGAATGAAACCGCTCTAAGGCACCCTGACTCTCTGGATGATAGGCACTGAAAAGAGTCTGTTTTGCACCTAGTTCATACACAACCTGCTGAAACAAACCGGAAGTGAAATTGCTACCTTAGTAGGGGTGGAACGGTTCACAAAATCCACGGTTCGGTTCGTATCACGGTTTTGTGGTCACGGTTTTCGGTTCGGTTCGGTGTACATTGATTTGTTTCAAAAATCAATTATGTCTTGTCTAGTAATGTTAAACTCAAAGAATGAGGCAGTCTGACATTTGATACATCATTGTGACAGTCTTAGGTTAAAGGTAGGTGAGATTCTAGTACTGAAAGAGGAGACATTGCTAGTTCCAACATGCTTTTCATTTATTTGGAAAACAATATCTCTATCTAAAATAAAAAGTAAAAAAAGCTCTTACAACTCTGACACTTGAATTGGTGCATATGAAAGAATTTAACTTTACATTTTTTTACATGTCACATTATACCATCAACATAAAGTAAAGCATAGGCTCTTTCAGACTTAGGTCCCTTGAAATCAACACAAAAATAGCATGTTTCTTCTAACATGTAACATGTTTCAACTCCCTATGGACTATTAGTGGTTCATGAAAAGCTAAGTATTTTCCACTTGAAATTGAAGTGCAGTGTTTAAAATACAATCAAAGGCTGGAGTTTTTTTTATCAAACTTAAAGCGTCACTGTATTATCTAAAGTAACAAAATAAAATAAATAATCCAAATTAAGAGGTCATCAGTATAAAATGCAGCGTAAACCAAATTTAACAGATAATGCACTCTACTGCACTCACTCACACAGCTCTGCTCATTGTATTATCATGTTCTTCTGCAAGAAGATCAGTTTGTCCACATTCTCTGCCAAGAGACGGGATCGACTTACAGTGACAATGTCCCCTGCTGTAGAAAAAACTCTCTCACTTGGAACAGATGTACCTTGGACTGCGAGGTAACGTCGTGCCAGCTTAGCAATGTGAGGATATTTATGCTCATTGGCCTTCCACCATGCAAGTGGATCTGCATCCACAGGGATGCAGCCTGTGAGCCTGTATGACAATACCTCCTCCTCAGTGATCTGGGACAAAGATTTGGTGGTTTCCCCCTCTGTTGGAAACAACTCCCCAAAAAGCTCTGCCATGGCAGATTTTTTCTTGGGAGGAGATGACCTCCCTGATGCCTCTGGCTTTCCAGCGGAGCATGAGCTGTCCACCTGGATGTCTCTGGGTTGACCCTGCATGATAAAATGACAAATAGCTTAGCATTCTTCTTATTAGGGTCCGAGCCTCCAGGCCTGCAGGGCCTTGGAGAGGACCCTATTGTATTTCTCGTGTTTCTTATTATTCTTTCTTTATTTCTTTCTCTATACGCCTCTTTGAGCTCAAATTTGACCCCCTAAACATGCTCAAAAACTCACCAAAATTGGCACGCACCTCAGGTCTGGCGAAAAATTTGATAAAATGAAAAAATTAACCCCATCGGTCACAAAATGGCTCTCTAGCGCCACCAAGGCACTTTTTACTGGCCTTTAGAGGGCCACCACGCCCGGTAGGAAAGTCATAGAGAGATGCAACCAACACTATATTGTTCATCTCATCAAGGCCTAAAAATGAACAATCGACACCTATTACCTAAATCAAACAGGAAGTCCGCAATTTGCATATCAAAATTTGCATTTTCCCCTGAATTTGGCCAAAATTTGCCCTCGAACAAACGCGAACTCCTCTCGGGGCGTTCATTGTATCAACCCCAAAAGCTAATAAATGACAAAGCACACTCTTCTGATAAAAACTACTGTACAACTTCGTCAAAAGTCCTACGCTTTGGATTTTATGAGGCCTCAAAGATGGGGTCCGCAGCCACTTTCACTGCCTTTTTTCGATGCGTACGCAATTTCTAACATTATTTGAACCCCTTAAACATGGTCTAAAACAAACAAAATTTTGCAGTAAATTTTTCGACGCTTCAATCATATTTCTCACCTCAAAATTCTCCACCAAAGGCACAAAACGGCTCTCTAGCGCCACCTAAATCCTCCAAAATTCCACTTTTGCTTACACCACGGCCTGTCGCAATGTTTGAAAATTCTCAAAAAAATCACACATCATTGCTGTACCATAACAGACATTGTCACTTGATTTCGTGAAAATCCATGAAAGACTTCTTCAGAAAAAAACATATTATATTCATAATACACTGTACAGTAATACATTTTCTCTTGTTGTGGACAAACCGTTAATCAGATCAAAATGATCTTTGGTATACTGTATAATCTCTATTTGGAAAAACAATGTGCCAAGCATGGTACCATTTGAATGAATTTTTGTTGAGATATTAACAAGTTATGAATATTCATATTTTGAAAAATATAGAGTGATGCACTTCTGAATTCACCATAAGTTGCAGCGTATGAAACTTTTGTCTGTGTTCAGGGAACATGCTCCCAAAATTTCAGCTTTCTAGGATAAACGTAGAAGAAGCATTTATTAATTTCTTGATTATCATTGATTTCTATGTTTTTCTATGTCCTACTACACATGCTGTCCACCGGGTGGCAGTAGGATCACACGGTTCATCTCCCTTCACTAAGTTCATGCATGGGGGAAGATTCCACAATACACAGCAGTGATTACATCTGCTTCCGTTTCTTTGACCAGGTCCCATGGCTCAAAGCTCAATTTTACTCAAGAAAAACCTCTTTCAGGAAAGGGGCTTGCGCTCAACTCGACTGGAATATTTCCCCCGGTCTCGTACTGTCCGAAGAATGACCATGCTCGACAGCGCTCCAAGGCGTCTCGCCCCCGTTTCGACGTGCGCGGGTGGGCGAGGACCCGTCCCAACGCTGCTTGCAGCTTTAATTATTATTATTATTCAAAAGTGATTAATAGTAATGATGATAAAACACTTTAAATTTAGTAACAATTACAAAAATGAAAAACAACAATACCTGCTCTTGAATTTCCGTGCTTTCCCTGGTGACATCACTGTAGATTTTCTGAGCAGAGGCTTCTTCCAAGTAGGGCAGGGACTTAAATCTTGGATCCAGGGCTGTTGTTCTGTGCAGATAGTCCTGAAGCTCAGGGTTCCCATATCTGACTTCCAGGTCTTTGGTGATGGCTGCCTTGACATCTTTGATGGTGGAGCTGTCCTCTTCATTTGGTGTCATGGATTTTAGTATCATCTTCTGCAGAGGGATGATCATCGACACTGAGGGGGATGTTTCTGTGCTCATGATGGTTGTCACATTCTTCAGTGGTTTGAGAATCTTCATCAGATCCTCTGCCAGGTTTGCTTCACCATCAGTCAAAACAGAGATGTCCTTGAGATGTGTCTTAACATCCTTCTCCATCAGAGCAGAGTAGATGGCAGCCTGCTGCTCCAAATAATGCTCCAGCATGTCATATGTTGTGTTCCAGTGGGTAGGGACATCATGTATTAGTTTATGAACTGGCAATTCCAGCATCCCCTGTTTGGTTTTTAGGGCATGGCTGGCTGTTGTGCTGCGATGGAAGAATGTTACCACCTTCCTAATCTTCCCCAGCAGTCGTGATACCTGACTTATTGAAACTGCATTCTTAGCTGCCAGATTAACTGTATGTGCGAAGCAGCCAATTTGTGGTCCCAGTCCAGCTGTTGCATTGACTGCATTCACCATATTTTTTGCATTGTCTGTAGTAACAGGGATTGTGCTGCCTTCCCTCTGCAACTTCCACTGTCACTGCTTCTGTCAGTGCTTCAGAGAGATGCTCACTTGTGTGGCTCTCATAAAGGGGGCGTGTCTGCAAAATGGAGCTCTTCATCTCCCACTCTGAGGTAATGTAATGGACCGTCACAGTAAGGTAACTTTCAGTTGCCCTGGATGTCCATCCATCCGTAGTAAGAGAAACATAGGCTGTGTCAGACAACTCTTTCACAATTCCCCGTCGGATCTCTTCATAAAGTGCGGGAATTACCGTGCTGCTGAAGTGTTTGCGGGAGGGGATTTTATATCGCGGCTCGAGTGCCTTTATCATGCACTGAAATCCCGCACCCTCAACCACGGCATAAGGTTGCATATCTTTGGCGATGAAACACCCCAGTGCTTTCGTTATAGCCTTCGCCCTGTCTGACTCGTCGCTGTACGTTTGTTTAAAAGCTGCGGGGAGGAGAAGTTGTGCAGCCCTGCCCGGCGGCTCCCCGCTCCTCCTTCTTGCGCTGTCAAGGCTCACACTGGGATGATGTCTCTCTAGATGAAGTGACATGTTAGATGTGTTCCCGCCAGCGTAGGCGATACGTGTTGCACAGTGCTTGCACACTGTCGCACTTTTATCCACAACTTTCTTACCGCCTTCATAGGTCACCCTGAATGCAAAATGCTCCCACACACCAGACCTATACGCTGCTGGCGCATCCTCCAGCTCCGAGTTTTCTCCGCTCGCCATGTTTGCACCTTCTCTCCAGCTGATTTCCCGTGACACACCCAAAGTTGCGCGCAATTATGATCCGCAGGGCTTAAAGCTCAAAAAATTACCATGCCGGAAAATGAAATTACTGGGGGGGTGGCTGCTAAATTGAGTTGCGATCTAAGGTACTTTGTGATAGTAGCCTGTCCGTCATAATGTAGAAATAGGCCTACATAAAATCACAATACAAGAGCTTCTAACATATTGACACTGCCTGACATTTGTTAAAAAAAAAAGAAAATCACTGAGGTATGAGCTTCGGCCGATGAGAGCAGTGACCTGATTAACGTTCACATCGGCGATTTCGCCGACCGCAAATTTACAAGTTTATAGGCGAGTTTAGACGCGTTTTATTTTGATAAACGCTTTTCAGTTTGCCTATTAGCCTTCTCTTTGCCGACGTATTGAAATGTTGCTCTAGCCTAAGCCACGCAGTGATTACTCGAGAACAATTTCAACATTCAATAACATTGCTCGCGTCATATGAACTCTAATAATTCTACTTCCATCCTCTTCACATTATAATATTGTTATATTTTCTGAAAATATTTGAATTTCATTCGGCAGCTGGTCAAAACATGCCATCCTAAAAAAGAAGGGGGCATCTAACGCGCAGACATTGCTGATATCCTTTTTAAAGAAAGATGACTTCAATGTTAAAAATTGATGAGATTTAATTCTGGTGAGAGGCTGGTCCATGGGCGCTGATAAAGTAAACGCCCGTATATTCATTTAGAATAGTTTCGTTCTACCATATTGATTCCCCAGTGTTAGCCCGAGGACACTCAAAGCCACTATTCGATCATTTAATTACCAGCTGTTTCGACGACAGTCTTCAGGGTATTAAATCGACTGAGTGTCCAGAAAACCTGTGTCGAAACTATGGTAAATGTATAGGCTATATTATTAATGTGTTGTGGCGGCGATTATGCTCATGCATTTTCCCCACATCTACTCCGTTACAAAGCATGGATTCATTCATTTGTGAGGACTGGGCAGTATGCCTATCGACTGGTAAATATGTTCGTAGCTTGCATTCCTGCTGATTTCATCAAAAAAGTTATAAGACATTTTTCTTGATGAGGGCATTAAACGACAATTGTCTGTTGAATATCCTGGATCCTGTAGCCTACTTCGTGAGACGGTACATATTTAGGCCTAGCTGGGCGAAAGCTGTAATACGCTGTTTTGCGCTAATGTTCTCAGTTTGATACCCTCAAGATGTATTGCATTTTAAATAATTTTTAACCTTTGAGGACATTTTGAATATTGAAATGCCATCTAAAAATAAATTATACTGCCAAGAAAATTCTGAAATGAGCACTGTAATTCATGGTAAATTTTTGGATTAATTAATCGTTTGGATTAATGCATCCTTTCAAGATCGCGTGTAGAGTATTAGGCCTATGTTCGTTGTTATTGTCACCAATCGGTGATCTTTTTTCCCCATGAATTATAATTTCTAAAACATTATAGGGCTACATAGCAGTGTTGATTATTCAATTAAAAAAATAAAAACAGTTAAAATGTTACTCAGGCGATCTTTTGATATAACCGGTTGAGCGCAATGATGCACAAACAAAAAAAAAACAAAAAACCGAAAGCTCCACGCCTCTGACGGTTTACAGGCCACAGAAGATCCGTCAAAAAATCTGGGGTGTTCAGGTTGAAGAAGTTAACTCGTCAGCAAATACTCCCTGCCCTTTTTTTCTAGCTCGAATTGTATAGCTTAAGATGATGTGAATGTTCCTGCTCTGCATTGGCAAGACGGGTGATCCCGAGTTTTGCCAAGTGGTCATGTCTGTCTGCCCAAAACGGCAAAAACAAGGATGGATGCTTGGAGTTGGGCTGCGTCTGAGATCCCTGGGGATGCATTATCCTTTCCTATACTCATATCTGTCCCCCATGTATATTTTGAGCATGTAAGAATGCGAGACACTGAACTGCATATAATATAAAGTCCATGTGTGAGACCGATGACAATATCTCGCATGCGCGACTAGTGTCAGCTCGAAAGACACGCCTATTCATCGTAATGAGCCCTGTACTCGCCTGGAAAAAAAATTACGTGCCCAGCTCTGCCTCTATTGTCTAGTAAGTTGCAACACTCACATATAATTGGTTTAGAATTGCATCACTTTTATCTGCCTCTAAACAGCGTTAAATGTGATTGGATAAACGGTTATATATCGAAAACTCAGCTCACATTAAATAAAAAATTAAAAAAAATCCCGATTGGCTCATGCTAAAAAATCTCCTCACGCCGGAAATCCGGCAGGGTGCCGGAGAACTTTAAGCCCTGTGGATCCGAACTGGACGCACGCCCACCGAACCGGGACGGCCGAACCGAACGATTCGGCTCGGTTTCATTAACCGTCCCATCCCTATACCTTAGTCTGACTTAATTTCCCTGGGAAGGCCAAACAATGTGAAGAACTTTATCAAAGCCTTCGAGATTGCAGTGGCCTTGATGTTGTGTAGAGGTATGGCTTCATGGAATCTGGTAGATGGACACATGATTGTCAACAAGTACTGATTTCCAGATCTATAGGTAATGGACTAACACAATCAACAATAACCTTATAGAAGGGCTACCCAAATGCTGGGATACGCTGCAATGGAGCTACGGGGGGGTCTAACTGGTGTTGTCCATTTACCTGACAAGTGTGACAGGTTTTGCAAAAGTTGGAAACATCTTTCCGAAGCCCAAGCCAGAAGAAGTGTTTCATGATCTTATCAACAGTCTTGTTAACATGAAGATGACCTCCTAAAGGTAAACTATGAGCCATTGTTAAGATCTCATTCCTGTAGACCTTCGCAATAACAATTTGCTTTACCACTGCCTAATCTGCATTGGCAGGGATATCAGGAGGGCGCTACTTCCGCATCAACTCACCATCCTTGAGATCGTTCCAGTTGGGTATTGTGTCTATTTCTTTATCAGGAAGAGCTCTCCTCTTTAGTACACAAATTTCAGGATCATTAGTTTGCTCCTGAATCAACTGCATTCTGGACAGAGACAAGTCTCCAGACACATCAGAATCACCAGACCCATCTGGCTGGCTGAACAAAGAACTGATAAACGTGTCTGGTAATGTTGTGAATCTGCATTTCGGTCATCCCTTGCCTAGTTCCATGTTTAAGTTTTGTGCCTGGCCATGCCACGTATGCTGTTTGTGTTTAAGTGACCACTGCCTGCCTTTGACCATCCCCATGATTATGTATTGTGTTTTGTTGTTTGATTTCATGTTTTATTATGTTTCATGTTTTGTTATTATTTATGTCTTTGCCATGTTTTATAGTCTTGCCATGTTTCACAGCCTTGCCATGTTTTCATAGCCTTGCTTTTAGTTCTAGTCCTGCACTTCGTTTACCCTGTCTTGTCTTGTGTAGGTCTTTGCCCATGGTCCCTTGTCGGACGTGCCACTCATTCGGGTGATTTCCTGGTTTCTGGGATTTCAATCTTTCTTCATATCTCGTTTTTCTTCCTTCCTCTCTCTGTTACTATCCACTAACCGTACTAACAGTTTATTGTTTTCGATTATTACTAACCAAGATTAACATTGTATATTTTTACTAACGGACTAACTTGCACTCGGGATTGTATAGCTGCACATACTAATAGACTAACGATCTCTCAGCATTCGCCCAATCTGTATCTCCGCCCTCCTCGCCTATCACTAATTATCTCTACTGCAGTTTCCACTTATATCTCAGGCTTTCCCTTTTCTTTAGACTGTACACTTTAGTACTCCTTAACCGGAGCCGTTTATTCGTTCATAGGAATGTCTCGTTATCCCTGTCTGCGTTTCGGCATTCGCCAGATTCATGTAATTAGATAAACCCTCATGTGTCAATCTTGATTATTGTTTCATTGATCGCACCTGTGCTCCCTTGTCATGTGTTCACCCCGGATGTGTATATAAGGTGTCTGCACTTTTAGTTCCTTGTCAGATCGTCTTTACTCCTTTGTCTTGTGCTACGTTCCTCGCCTTGCTCACTGTGATATTTTCTTTCTGACTGGATTGCCCGACTCTTGTTTTTGATTTGCCCTTTTTGGATCTGTTTGCCTTTGTGAGTTTTGACCTATTTTTGCCCGACCACGTCTATTGTCTTTTGCTGCCCTGGTATTTGGATTCGGACTGTTTACGGCTAATGAGTTTGCCTCTCCACCAAACCCACGCCTGTGTACCGAACCATTTTTGCCTGACCTTGAGTTTTGTTATTGGTGCCCTGGTTACAGTTTTGGATTTTGCCCTTTGGATTCTGCTTGTGGATTGTGGACATTGTACTGTTGCCAGCTCTGTTGGGGGGTTTCCCCCTTCAGAAATAAAGCCTCCATTTTGCATTTATCTGGTTCTCGCTCTTGGCTCATTTCGTAAATCCTCACAGGTAAGTCCTCAAATGTAGAAACCATAGTCGGCCGAAGAGAGTCATGACTATTCAATGTGCTGGACGGCACTACATCATTTTCTTCTTGAGCCTTCTTAGCCATAGCACGGGTCACTGCACAGGAAGGATACAGAGATGGGTCTTCATCGCCGTCTTCAGTGCTCGGCTGTGAAGTAAGATGAACAAGGGGGACTACATTGCCCCCAGCCAGGTCATTGCCTAGCAACAGAGAAACACCCTTGAGAGGTAGACTTGACATAAGTCCCACCTTTACTTGTCCTGTAACTAAATCTGACGCAGGGGTACAGATACAGTCCTCCCTTTAATACCTTGTGCAAGTATGAAATCCCCAGAAGCGGTCTCATCACGTAACTCCAAGGAGTCCATCAACAAAAGTGACTGAGAAGCTCCGGTATCCCTTAGGATATATATATATATGGGGACAGGAGTAGAATGCGCATTCAGAGCCACAAATCCCTCTGACACAAATGGAAGAAATTCCTCCCTCACAAAGTCAGCAGTCTCAGGCTTCTTAGCCCTACAAGAAGCAGGCAATTTAGCAGATCGATCATCTACTACAGGGGTTTCTAACCTTGTCTTTACAAAGACATTGGGTTTGGTATCCTTTTCTTTTTCTTTCTCAGCTTTTAGGAACTAACAGTTAGTTGTAACATGACCAGATTTCTTGCAATAATTGCAAACTAGAACACTTTTTTCACAGTCAGCTCTCACACTTTGATCAGACTTATGACTGGATTTCTGAGCACCATCACCAGATTTGTCTTTGTCTTTGGGTGAGGAATCTTGGGTATCACCGTTACCTTTTTTCCAAAATAGGAACCATCTATTGTTACTGCTAGACTGGAATTTGGACTTGTGTGAACAGGGGCGTTTCTAGACTTAAAGGACAACCTGGGCTTCGCCCAGCTGGGCTGGGTGTAAATCAGAGGATGAGCCAAGGATTTTTTATTTTTTAAAGTTATTAAGCTTTGACAGAAGTCAGGAAATGATCGCACGGGTGGCAAGGCACCTATTGTGAGGCAATCATCCTACGACAATTGAACAATGAGAAGAAAAACTAGATGATGCGCACTCTGTAGAGATGCTAACACATGCCTCTTGTTGACCTTGACCTTTGACCTTTCGACCTCAAAATGCAAATTTTGACAGGGTACCCTGGGATCGTCTACCCCACAAAGTTTGATCACCCTAGCTTCAGTGGTGGCCGAGCTGTCGCGCGGACAGACACGCACACACGCGTGCACACACACACACACACACACACACAGACGATGCTAAACTGTATACCTACCTCGCCTCGTCAGGCGTGGGTAAAAAAAAAGTAATAATAAAATAAGACAGTATACCAGCAAGTGTAAGTAACATCAGAGGGACAGACGGTAACGTCAACATTGACAGTTGCCAACCCATGTACAGGAATCATCAGAAGAAAAATAGTTGCTAAACTTTTCTGTATAAAAATGAAATAGCTTTGATTTAAAAGCAGCTGTAGTATCAGAACTTTTATAGAGGTGACTGGCGTTCCATAAAATAAAATAATCTGTTAAATTAAGAACGGCAAAAAGTTTCATTCCTAAATTTTGCAATTTTCATTAAAATTTGTAGCCTCATTTTGAGATGAAACAAAATTATTATAGTTGATGTCATATTCCCCCTTCAAGCATTTGCACAAGAATACACACTCAAATATACCACGTCTGTAGCCCAGCGGTAAAAGATCAAGCTTCACTAGTCGGGCTTTGTAATTGCTTCCAACAGAATTAATATAACCAAGAATGTACTTAGTGGCTCTCCGTTAAACACCATCAATATGAAGGAGAGATTTTTTTGATGAAATCACCCAAGATTGGGTGGAGTATTCTCAAAGTGGTCTTATAAGCGAAATATACAGTTTTCATTTTGTTTGAACTGAACATGAATGACCGCAAGTTCTTTTAATTAATCCAAGCATGCGATTTGCTTTACTGACCAAGACATTAGCATGTGCATCCCATGATAAATTTGATGACACCACAATCCCAAGATCACGCATGCAGTCGACTTTTTCAATTAGATTACCATTCATTGTGTAATGGTGAAGAGTGGGAATACATTGTATTTTCAATGTATTTTTTTACAGTACATAGGTGTTATTATTATAGTAGACAACAAACTACATTGACTGCCCGAATTATTTATTATTTGATTTCCAGGTGCACACATGTTTAAACAGTGTGATGTGATATGCTTATGGCCAAGCAATGACGCTACAATGACTGCAAGTAGCAATTTTCAGGATTCAAATCAAATTTAGCAAATTTATTTGTTGGAGAATCAAATACCAAGGATGTGTAGTGTCTTGCATTACTTTACAAAAAGTTTACAGCAAATATCAGTGTTGCTGAATTTACTTACAAATGCTGTGATTATGAAAAAAACCACTTTGGTCATACTAAGACCTGGCTCCATTGTTGAAATTTGAAATGTAAAGATTTGACCTTTGAGCATTAAAACATAGCCCATTCCATAAATCTCAATGACATGTTGTTCATCAAACCAGATAAAAGTCAACTAGAAATGGGTCATATTTAAGCATGGTGAAAATTACAGCCTTACCCAGTGAAATTCCTTTCTTTGGTGAGGCTTAATAGTGAGAGGCGAATTTGCCTTTATAGGTATATTTCATCAGTTTATGAATGAAAAACTGTTTGGAGTACCGCTCTAAGATTTGGCAAGACAGCAGATCTCAGACAGGAGTATGGACATGATTTCTTTCTTTTTTTTAAATCCATGATATGAACGGGGAAAATTTCTGAAAACTGGGTGAGTTGGCATGGAATGACCCTATAACTATTGCAAATAAATTACACCAAAATAAATATCCAAATGCTCCTAATCCTATTACTCCTGATGCATTTGAGTATTATAAAGTGCTTCATTGATTAACTTTCTCAAGCACAAATTAAAGTTGGCAACTCTAAATAATGGTTAGTCTACCAATGTCCATGTCTGATCCTGACACATCTGCTCCTGCTACTGGCTCCTCCTCTGTCTGTAGCTCATCTTTGCGGCTACCCTCTACAAAATCATGAAATCAGATCAGTGTGTGGCAAACCAACAAAAACAAGTAAGAAATCTAAATACAATGTAATACTGTGTACAACAATGCCGGATACAAAGACCTTAAACTTGGTCTCCTTTGTGGTCATGTGCTTGACAAACTTTTCAGATTGCTATTTTCAGCTGAAATGACAAATGCTTTGCTAATGCACTGCTTATTTGCATACAGTGGACTTTTTAATACATTTCAATTGAAGGAAATTCCCATGAGACATTTTCATTTATGTTCATTCCCATGGCACATGGATTTTTTTATGCTGTTTTATGTTAATTTACCATTTTTGAAGTCACATTGATGGTTAAATGGCTCAATACAGGGTGGATGAAAGCGCTCGGCCCCTCTCATGATATTACTGGTTTATAGTTTGTCTCAGTTAAACCATCTCCCTTACAAAAAATCCTACATTGTAGGCCTACTGTGTATGAAAACTGAAATTTTTCTACAATGTTATGCTAGGTTGACATTATGTTCCCGGCGGCCACGGCAGCCCCGTTTGCCCCAAACGTAGTGCAACATGGGATTTTAGCCATTTTTTTCCTTCCCAAGTTGTCTCACGGTCTATCACAGTAATCGTGATGGGATGTGGGGGGAAAGGGGCTGCTGAGTCCCGGAGGCTCCAAGGCGCACTACGGTTCGGCCCGCTGTCTACCACGGATGCCAGTACGTTCCCTCACGTTTCTCATGTTCAGATCAAGATCTGACACGTTTTTCACATTCTGTCATGGCTTTCTACAGATTAAACGTGGACGCCGGGCAGCTTTAGAGCACGTTAGTGCCCTCAGTATAAAAAGAAGGCCTCCCAAGCAATAGCAATAATTCAGAGGTGTATAGTTACAGTACTTAAATAGTTTTTTTTGAGGATTTGTACTTGATTTTTTTAACTGGGACTTTTACCTTTACTCTACAACATTTAAAAAAAAAAATGTATAATTATACTTCGTTACTTTGACACTGGCCACTTCGTTCCTCGTTACAAATTAAAATATGAATGTAATTCATCATTTAAAGATTATCTGGATGTGGCGTGTTCGAGAAGAACAACGGTGCTTGGCAGGGTATCATAAGTGCTTTGAGCAGATGTGTCTGCCAGCGGACAAGCAAATTTATGCACGCAGTTACACCTGGATCAATTATTGAATATTCACAAGCAGGCTGGAACACGGTTTATAAATATGGACGAGTTCACTCCAATCCCTGTTTTTCAGGAGTTGCCTGAATTAAACTCCTCACCTAAGCCTGATGTGCTAACTGCTCAATATACTTGCATATAGTATCTATCCAGCAGTTCAAAAAATTATCTCTTGCTACAGAAAAAAATCGAGAACCGGGGCAAAACACGCACTGAACCCGGCAGAACGTGATGAAAGTTAAAAGAACCGTGAGGTCCCGGGAAATACACAGGCTTCCCGTCCCACTACGGACCGCCCCCAAGTTTCATTACGTACTGTCACATTTTGTTTTTGTTTTAATATGACCTACTAGATTTCTCTGCACTGTAGCAATTTTTTGACAGCAATTTTTTTTGTAGCAATCTGACTCGGCATCCACAGCAGTCACAGCCCATCATGTTGGCCATCCCGTCCCCCGCGTTGTCTCACGTCCATCCCGTTTTGTCCATGGTGGCCTGAAAGGTGATTGCCGTAGCCGCCGGGAACATCAACCTAGCATTAGTATAACACCCTCGTCTGCTCCTCAGAACATCAATAAACACAAATGCTAAACAATGGGGGAAAAAAAGCATTTAGCCCTTTGGCCAGATTTAGCTATTTAGAGCTCAGCTGCGTGAGTAATAACAAGGAAATGTAGATTCCAGACTGAAAATACTGACTTCCTACTGAATGGCTGGTGAATTTCGCCAGTTTATTTGTCAGTGGCTGGTAGATATTCACATTTCAAAAAGTTAATTTTGATCCCTGCTTACTAGTGTTTACTAAGGATTACACACTGATAGCCAGCCTATATGAAGTTGGAAGAACTAGACTATTATTTCAGTTTGCAAACATTAAATCTTACCCTCTGCCTTCCTCTTAAAAAATCCGAAGAGTTTCAGTTGTTTTTTTTTTACTCTCCATGTCACGTCTGCTGTCTACTTGCTTGCTAGCAATGTACAGCAACCTATCACGCTGACCCGCCATTTTTTTCCCCCCCACGAGTTCTGGACACCAACAGAAACTCTAGCGTACAGCCAATCGGCAACCTTGTTGCCAGGCCTCTGAAGGACTGTCTCAAGAGATTTTTTCTCTCTTCATTGGCCTTGCACTTACTATGTGAAAATAACCGAGATTGCGTCAGCTTATCCTAGAAAATATGAATGCTCTGAACAAATGATTTTTATTAATCCTAGCTGGAAACATTAAAAATTATTGGCAGGTCTGGAAACGGCCACCGCATTTTCAAGGACACAAAGATTTATTCAAAACCTCTTTTCAAAGTATAAAATCATTAGGCTGTATCACACCATTCTCTGCCTAAGCATAGCTATGACCGTCTACTTAAGACTATTGGCTCTAATTTCGTAGACAGGGTGCGGCGCAGGCGCAGCAAATGGGGAGTGTGCTGTGCCAACGGGGCGTGTCCAGGCGTATGTTGCAATTTCGTGCCCGGCATAGCCTGGCGCAAGTACTCCTCTGCCCCGCCTCTGTCCCTCCTTCCAGCGCAAGTGGGAAAGAAGGCGTGTTTGGGTATAACACAGCCGAGTCAAATCTTCACCAATTCTGCACCGCTTACGTCTATATTAAGCATTAAGCAGCAGCACCAGCAGAACGAGCAGCAGCAGCACAAACAGAATGAGCGGCAGAAGCAGAATGAGCAGCACAAGCAGAACGAGCAGCAGCACAGGCAGAACAAGCAGCAGCAGCAGTACAAGTAGAATGAGCAGCAACAGAAGCAGAACAAGCAGCAGCAGCACAGGCAGAACGAGCAGCAGAAGCAGCACAAGCAGAATGAGCAGCAGCAGCACAGGTAGAACGAGCAGCAGCAGCACAAGCAGAACGAGCAGCAGTAGCAGCAGCAGCATGAGCAGAACGAGCAGCAGCACAAGGAGAACGAGCAGCAGCAGCACAGGCAGAACGAGCAGCAGCAGCAGCACAAGTAGAATGAGCAGCAGCAGCAGCAGAACAAGCAGAACGAGCAGCAGCAGCACAAGCAGAACGAGCAGCAGCAGCACAGGTAGAACGAGCAGCAGCAGCACAGGTAGAATGAGCAGCAGCAGCACAAGCAGAATGAGCAGCAGCAGCACAAGCAGAACGAGCAGCAGCAGCAGCACAAGTAGAATGAGCAGCAGCAGCACAAGCAGAACGAGCAGCAGCAGCACAAGCAGAACGAGCAGCAGCAGCAGCACAAGTAGAATGAGCAGCAGCAGCACAAGCAGAACGAGCAGCAGCAGAAGCAGAACGAGCAGCAGTACTGAGCAGTACTGAGTCGCAGCAGTGCAGCATGGAGCAGAATGGGCCGCAGGGAATGATCAGTTAAGCGAGGAGGTTTTAAATAACCCGCCCTGTTAGAAGAAAAGAGCATGTGACTGATCTGAGTTGCCGCTGAGAGTTCTCGCGCCTGAACCAGCTCCGCAGGCTTCGCATCATTTATCTCAAACACTTGATTGTAGTTGTTGTTACTGGGTGGCACAACCAGTTATTAGGTTTAGGGGTCAATTATTTTTTCACAAGAGGTAGGTTTGATTAGCTTTTTTCCCTCAATAAATGAAATCCTTATTGAAAAACTGCATTTTGTATTTACTCTGGTTACCTTTGTCAAATATATAATTTGTTTGATGATCTTAAATATTTGTGTGACAAATACTTTTATAATATTTAAGAGCAAATACTTTTTCACAGCACAGCACAAGATGTTTTTGGCAAGCACATGCTTTAGTGTTCTCCTTAGTCAGCAGTAGTTTTTGGTGTGCAGCTCTCCCATGGATGCCATTTTTGCTCTAATTGAGTAAGAATGAACAAGGACCTTAACCGAGTCGAGTAAGGCCTGCAAATCTTATGATGTCAGTCTGAGTTCTTTTGTGACCTCCTGGATGAGTATTTGATGTGCTACTGGGGAAATTTCGGTGGAGTGTTCACTTCCATTCCTACTTTCTGCAATTGCAGACAATGAATTTCATCCAAAAGTCTGACACGTGTCAACGACTTTGTTCCTCACCAGCTTCTTTGCATTCTTCACATTGCCAGGCAGGTTCTATTTAAATTATGTTTAGATTCCCCAGGTCTGGCAATAATCATGCCTGGGTGTGTGTCATAAAATTGAACCCAATTATCAATTATTTTGTTTATTAGGTTGATTAACCCCTTTGTGCAGAAGCCAAATTTGGCTATTTATGGGTTACCCACCTTTAATGCTGTATAATTCAAGATTTAAGCTTCATAAAAAGGAAAAATGTGGCTCAATTCAGAAAAGACACTTACAGCATTTAGAATTACATTGTATTTCAGTTTATTTTCATGATTTTGGTCGAGAAAATGAGCTGCAAACATGAAAAATCTTCATGAGAATTCACCATTGAAATTGCAAAAAAAATAATTCTGAGGACTGAAAAGCAGGTGGGGCTGTTGTAACAGCTGTTACATTTCTGGTATCATAAACTCCTTGACCACAAGTAGAATGCATCTTCAACATTACATTCTAGATTACCTACATGCTATTAGCCAAATTATACAGCTATCCAAGTGTCTACCCAAAGTCTTAAAATTATTTCCTGTGAAATCATAGTAAAATCATGTATATAACACAAATAAAGTTTTAAGACATGAAATTTAATATGAACAAATGATTTTCTGGTTGAGTTTAGTATAAATTTATCAATCTCAGTGCAGTTGAATATCAGTGGTCACCAGTAACCTCTCCAAACACAAAACATGCCTTTTCTCCATGATAAAGTTTAGAGTTTTGTCCATTTTTCTTCTAAGTCTCCTAAGCCAGCACAAACACGCATTGCATTTTATAAACTGCTGATTAAACAGTCAGAACATTCACCCTGTAATGGAAGTTACCAGTTCCCAAACTCACGACCTCATTTCAACCCTCATAAAGGAACAAGTACAACTCACTAACTCAGTAATATCTGAATTCTGAAATTCTGAAAAAACGTCGGCATTCGACTTTGTTGAGTACGGTATACATTCCAAAACAGAAAGCAAAACTAGCAGCCTACCGTTTTTCACGAATCCCTCCTCCAGAAACAGTTGTATCGAGTAGAAGGAACCCTCCGGTCCTGTTTCATTCGAAATAATTCCCATTGACCATTTCCTTATCTTATTTAAATCCTCTAAATATGACTGAACACTTCAAGGCCAGTTTTGCGCATCTTTTTTTCTATATATATATCGCGTCTGTTTCAGCCGCGTAATGCGCGCAACGTAAACAGGATACAACCGAGCCTGCAGATACGCATAGGCTTGTATGCTCTGTGTTTGTCCAATCAATATGTTTCACTTACTCTAGAACGTTTAAACACTCCGGAATTGGATAAGAATCGAGCCAATCAATACGTTGTTACCGCGGAAGTTTCACGAGGCCGTGAAGTCAAACTGCGCAGTTAGGCAGAAGAGCTTGAATGTATTATTGAGTGATTGGCTATCAACGTCAGTACTCGGGTGGATATAAGGAAGCGCTGGATTTGTCAATGAAGGAATCTACACGAAAATCCATGGTAGGGAACTACGCATTTTTTGCATTTGATGACTATAATTGACAGTGGGCTCCTTTCGTCCCTCAGTGACTACACAGATGCTCTTGCCTCAGAGAAAAGGGTTACAATGTCAGATGTTAAACCAATCCTAGAGCATATCAGCAATGTGATGCTTCTCCAAAGTGAAGATGATTTAGCTGACACCAAGGCAATGAAGCAGGCAATGAGAGATGCTTTGGAGGACCGGTATTCAGAGCACACGAAGAGATTCATGGACATGTGTTTTTTCCTGGAATTCAAAGATAGCTTCTCTTCCAATGTTGAGGACACCAAGCAGGCCTGCATTGATGAGGTCATCTTCAGAACCAGCAGTCGGCTCTCCTCCACTACCTCCAGTAGTACCCTGTATGTACCACCTTGTATCTTTGCTATTTTTCTTTCTTCTTTGTGAATCATTTTATATGAATTCTATGTATGTAAACATGCTGTATTCATGAATGTTACTTATTTTGTTTGTTTGCCACAGCAGCACCATCAGGAGAAGCTCATCTACAGGTAGCAGCAGCACCAAGCTCTGCAAATGGTGAGGAGGGAGGCAGTAAAAAAACACTTGCTGGGATCCTGAGGAACATTAAAACAACAGGAATAAGACAGGATGACAACAACAAAAGTGAGAGGGTACCCTTGACACCAGAGCAGAAGCTGAGGAGTGAAATCACCCCGTACATGTCCTTGTCTTCGATTGATGACGCTACTGATCCCATAGAGCGGTGGGAATCAAACCATCAGCAGCTTCCACTCCCCGCCAATGCAGTGAAGAACTTCTTCTGTATCTCTGCCACAAGTGTACCATCAGAGAGGGCATTCAGTACAAGTGGGCACATTCTCTCTCCCCATCGGAGCCGACTCACAGAGGAGCATGTCAACATGCTCTCCTTCCTGCACAACAACCTGCACTAAAAAGGAATGTTAAAAATATTGTTAGGGTTTTGTTTCATTAAAGTATTTTGTTTAAAATACTTGTTTAGGTGTTTTTTTTTCAATCAGTGTTTATACATTTTATTAGAAGGATGAGAGATTTCCGTGATTAATATCATATTGTGATATTGTGATATAAATTGCAATATTGTATTGTATCGTTTCATGATAATTTCATATCATGACATCCCTAGCAAGTTCGTTCAGCAGCTTGCACGTCAGGCTTTGCTGAGGAATTTTGTTCAGGCAACTCCTGAAAAACATGTATTGAAGTGAACTCGTCCATATTTGAAACCGTGTTCGAACTCAAGCTTGCTTGTGAATGTTCAATAACCGATCCGAGAGTGCCACCTCGTGGCAGAATATTGTAACTGCGTATATAAATTTGCAGCTCATTGTCCGCTGGCGGACACATCTACACAAAGATACCCCGCCAAGCACCGTTGTTCTTCTCAAACACGCCAAATCCCGATAATCCTTAAATGATGACTTACATTCATCTTTTAATTTGCAATGAGTAAAAAAGTGGCCAGTGTCAAAGTAATGAAGTGAAAGTATACTCACCTTTTAAATGTAGTACAGTAAAAGTACAAGTAAAAAAAAAAAAACTCAAGTAAAGTATAAATCCTCAAACTATTGATAATGCATCCCAAGTACCTTCATTGTACCTAAATGAACATCATATTCATCTTCTGTCGTATAGGTTGCAAGATTCAATAGGAAGATTAAGGAAATAATCCATGTACCGGCTACGAAATTCAAAAGGGAGATAGAGGAATTCAACACACATCATACCAATCTAGTGTGATAGAATCTTAACAATGGTCGGAATGCATTCTCAATTTCCCTATTCAATCTCGCAACCAATACTGTCCGTCATGCTTGTTAACTGTCGTATCAGTTTCCAGATTGAATAAAGAAATTAAAAATACATTCCAACCATTGTTATGATTCTTTCATGCTAGATTGGTTGGATGTGTTACATTCCTGTCTTATTCCTTTTCTCTGGAATCTCGCAACCGGTACCAGAGAAAGCAAGCATGGAGGAGTGTGTTATGATTCTGCCCTTTCGTGTGTTGTCCCGTGCGTTTTTTGTGCTTGTGATTTACTTTCGTCTCGTTTATTTTCCAGCCGGCTGATGATCCGCTTCCAATCTGCCGTCATTGGTGTCGTGTGACTGCCTTCAGCGTGCCTGTGTCTCGTCGTCCAATCACCTTTCTACTTTCGGTTTGACTTTGGTATTTCATTCATTGCTTCCAGCTGCACTTAATTCCGGGTCTCGCTAAACTGAGTGAATGCGTTCTCTGATAGGTCATTACTAACCCGTACTAATCTTCACGTATTTAAGGGTGATTGTAAATACTTCGTCACTTAGTATTAACCTTGATTAACTCATTTAGCGAACGTATGTGTTTCTGGCTTTCGTGATTTCAATCTGAGCTTTCTGAGTAACTGCATTTAAAACTGTGCCTTTTCTTTCGCTTTTCTTGCGGTGCTTTTTACTTGTCACGTTTAGATTGCCTTAATCTAAACTGCCTAGTTTGATTGATGGTCTCCGCGTCTCGTCTCGAGTCATTATTGCATACCCGGTCCTCGTGTGATTGTTTATTAATCCCCATGTGTTTCTGTTTCAGTGTGATTGCATTTCGAGTCCCCGCCTCCTCTCGTGATCCTTTAAATGTGGCAGTATTGGAAGTCTTCATCAGACGGATCCTTGTTTTGACTTTGTCTACTTGGTGATATCGCTGCTCCTGCATTCCTGTGTATTCCCCCGAGCCTGTCCAGAGTCTAGCCTTTTTGCAGCACCCCTGTCTTGTCTTCCTTTTCGTTCAGTCTCCCAGTGTGGTTCGTCAGTTAGTTAGGTTCAGTTTTTGTTTTTTAGTTTAGCCACTCATTGAGTGTGTACCTCAGTTCTCCCCCTGCCTTTGGCAGTGTATTTCAGTTCTCCCTTTTGTTCAGTGCATGTGCACGGTGTTTTATTTCTGGTGTGCCAGCCATATTCTTCCCCTAGTGTTTTGTGTTTAATAAATTCCTCTGCATCCTGCGCCTGGTGTTTCCGGCTCCCTTCTTACAGAAGGATCCGTCTCATGTACACCAGCAGGATGGACCCCCGCGATGCAGAGCTCCAGCGCCAGAGACAGCAGATCCAGCACTTGACTGCTGCTCTGGCGGCGCAGCAGGCCACCGTCCCTGGGAGCACGGTGCCACCCCATCCTCCTGCTGGAGCTGCTGCACCTCTTCCTGGTCCTGAGCCTCGGCTACCCCCACCTGAGCGATACAACGGCAGCCCTGGTTTCTGCAGACCGTTCCTGACGACGTGCGAAATGCACTTTTCGCTACAACCTAGCACTTACGCCACGGAGCCCGCTAAGGTGGCTTTTGTAATCTCCCACCTGACTGGTCCTGCCCTCCAGTGGGGAACCGCTGCCTGGTCGGGCCGCCTACCCTGTATAGCGTCCTTCTCCGCCCTGGCTTCTGAGATGGAAAGATTATTCGACCGCTCCAGGTGCGACGCTGCCGCAGGGAGGGACCTGACCCGGATCAGGTAGGGAAGACGCTCGGTGGCCGAATATGCCATTGAATTCCAGACCCTAGCGGCCCGGTCCAAGTGGAACTCTGAAGCACTCCGTGACATTTTTGTGGAAGGTCTGGCAGATGACATCAAGGATCACCTACTATTCCATGAGCTACCCAAGACTCCCGAGGCTGTGGCGGATCTGTCAATCCGGATTGACAACCGCCTGGAGGAGACTGCCACTCGCTTGGGGCGACGTCGGCCAGCTCCCTCCAACAGCCATCAGGAGGAGACTGCCACTCGCTTGGGGCGACGTCGGCCAGTTTCCTCAGAAACCTCCGAGACTCCTGTCATCCGGCTTCAATCACCTGCTCCTACCAGTCAAGCATCCTCCCGAGCCCACCAACCCGAGCCCGAGCCCATGCAGATCGGACGCAGTCGCCTGACGAAGGAGGAGAGGGATCACCGCATGCGGTCCAAGGCCTGCCTCTACTGTGGTCAGCAGGGGCATTTTCTCGCCAACTGCCCTGAGAAGAGCCAACAGCCTGTAGTGACCGGTGAAGCAGTAGTGGGCACTACTCGACCCGAGGCCTCCTCCAATCGTCGGACCTGCATCCCTGTGACCCTCTCCTGGGGCAACAAGAGCCGACGCACTTCTGCCTTGGTGGATTCTGGAGCTGAAGAGAACTTCTTGGACGCAGAAGCCGCAGCTTCCTGGGGTATTCCACTCTCCCCACTGGCGCAACCTCTGACCGTCTCTGGCCTCGGGGGCCAGAGACTGGCTCAGATCCAACATCAAACAGCGCCAGTCCAGCTTCTGGTCTCTGGCAACCACCGCGAGACTATCAGTTTCTTCATCATCCAGACTCCCAGATGCCCGGTGGTTCTGGGACACCCCTGGCTCCGTGAGCATGGCCCAGTCTTGGACTGGTCCACCCACGAGGTTCGAGAGTGGAAGTCCTCCTGTTCGGCCCGCTGCCTTCGCCACGCGGCTCCACCTGTGTCTGGGTCACAGGTGTTGTCTGAGCCAGCTCCTGATCTCTCCCGAGTCCCCGCTGAATACCATGACCTGGGTACCGTATTCAGCAAATCTAGGGCGGTGTCCCTGCCACCTCACCGGCCCTACGATTGCGAGATCAATCTCCTGCCGGGAGCAGTGCCGCCTCGGGGGCGGGTCTTCTCCCTGTCCCAGCCTGAGAGAGTTGCTATGGAGAAGTACCTCCAGGAGTCTCTCGCGGCTGGGATAATTCGGCCCTCTACGTCGCCAGCAGGAGCCGGATTCTTCTTTGTGGCGAAGAAGGATGGCTCGCTCCGGCCCTGCATCGACTATAGAGGGTTGAACAAGATAACTGTACGGAACCGTTATCCTCTTCCCCTCATGTCATCCGCCTTTGACATCATCCAGGGGGCCCAGGTGTTTACCAAGCTGGATCTGCGGAACGCCTACCACCTGGTGCGGATACGCGAGGGGGACGAGTGGAAGACTGCGTTCAACACCCCCAGTGGTTACTGGGAGTACCTGGTGGTTCCCTTTGGCCTTACCAACGCGCCCGCAGTTTTCCAGCGCCTGGTGAACGATGTCCTGGGTGACATGATCGGCCGGTCCGTTTATGTCTACCTGGACGACATCCTCATCTTCTCACGTACTCGGGAGGAGCACATTCGGCATGTGCGCCAAGTCCTGAAACGGTTGTTGGAGAACCGCCTTTTCGTGAAGGCCGAGAAGTGCGAGTTTCACACCTGCTCCACAACGTTTCTGGGCTACATCATCTCTCCCGGGTCCCTGAAGATGGATCTCGCCAAGGTGCAGTCGGTCCTGGATTGGCCCCAGCCTAAGGACCGCAAGGCTCTCCAGAGTTTCCTGGGTTTCGCGAACTTCTACCGCCGCTTCATTCGAGGGTACAGCACGGTGGCAGCCCCCCTGACCGCGCTGACTTCCACGAAGCAGCCATTCCGCTGGAACCCTCAGGCAGACCAGGCGTTCCAGCAGCTGAAGCGGCGGTTCACGACTGCACCTATCCTGATGACTCCGGACCCGGCATCCCAGTTCATCGTGGAGGTGGATGCCTCCAACGTGGGCGTGGGAGCGGTGCTGTCCCAGAGGTCCACCAAGGACGGTAAGGTACACCCCTGTGCCTTCTTTTCGCATCGCCTCACGCCTACAGAAGCCAACTATGATGTTGGTAACCGGGAGTTATTAGCAGTCAAGTTGGCTCTGGAGGAGTGGCGTCACTGGCTAGAGGGAGCCACTACGCCATTTCTGGTGTGGACGGACCACAAAAACCTCGAATACCTCAAGACAGCCAAGAGGCTTAACCCCCGCCAGGCCCGGTGGGCCTTATTCTTCGAGAGGTTTAATTTCGCCTTGGCTTACAGGCCCGGGTCCCGTAATGCCAAAGCCGATGCCCTTTCTCGACGGTTCGAGACGGGGGCCACTCCGGAGGACCCTCCCGAGACCATTCTTTCCCCTAACCGCTTCCTCAATGCCGTCCAGCTCCCCATTGAGGAGAGGGTTCGGGCAGCACTGGGCGGGCAGGCCGCGCCCAGTGCTTGTCCCACTAACTGTCTGTTTGTTCCCCAGGGCCTCCGGTCTGAGGTGCTGCTATGGGGACACGGATCCCAGTTTTCAGGCCATCCAGGGGTCAAGAGGACCACAGCCTTCATCCGACGTCGCTTCTGGTGGCCGGACCTCCAGGACGACGTCAGGGGTTTTGTAAGTGCCTGCTCGGTCTGTGCTACTGCTAAGTCACCTCACACACCCCCTTCTGGCCTCCTCCAGCCACTCCCTATCCCCAGTCGCCCTTGGTCCCACATAGCCCTAGATTTTGTCACTGGTCTTCCGCCCTCCCAAGGTAACACCACTATCCTCACCATCGTCGATCGTTTTTCCAAAGCAGCCCACTTCATTGCACTCCCCAAGCTCCCCTCCGCCCAATCCACAGCCAACCTCCTGATACAACACGTTGTCCGTCCCCATGGCATCCCTACCGATATTGTCTCTGACCGTGGCCCCCAGTTCACCTCTCATTTTTGGAAAGCCTTCCTGTCCCTCCTAGGCCCCTCCTGTTCCCTCACTTCCGGTTTTCATCCACAGTCCAACGGCCAGACCGAGCGGGCCAACCAGACCCTGGAGACCATGCTGCGATGCGTGTGCGGTAGGAACCCTGGTTCATGGTCGGTCCATCTGCCTTGGGTTGAATACGCGCACAATTCCCACGCATCTGCAGCCTCTGGTCTCACCCCATTTGAGTGCTGTCTGGGGTACCAGCCTCCCCTGTTCCCCTCTCAGGAGGCGGAGGTGGGGGTCCCATCCGCTGAAGCCTTCGTGAAGCGGTGCCGTAACACCTGGTGCACCGCCCGCCGCGCCCTCGTCCGTGCTGGGGAACAGATGAAGGACGCGGCGGATAAGCGACGTAAGCCGGCCCCCACCTACCGTGTTGGCCAGAAGGTCTGGCTCTCTGCCCAGGACATTCCCCTCCGTGTTGAGTCCCGCAAACTCGCCCCAAGATTCCTCGGCCCCTTCCCAGTGGACAAGATTGTCAGCCCCACCGCCATCCGCCTGAAGCTTCCCCACACCATGCGCCGCATTCACCCTGTGCTCCACGTCTCCCGAGTCCGCCCCTCTGTCACCCACCCCCTCCACCCGGATCCCGAGCCCCCCCCTCCACCACGCATCATCGACGGTGGAGAAGCCTTCACCGTCAGGAAGCTGCTCAACTGTCGGCGGAGGGGTAGGGGGTTCCAGTATCTTGTTGACTGGGAAGGGTACGGTCCCGAGGAACGCTCCTGGGTACCCGCACGTTTCATCCTGGACAAAAAATTAATTTCCGAGTTTCATAAGACCAACCCCAAGCCTTAGCCCCAGCTTATGCTGGAGAATTAGTATTCTTGTGTATGTTTAGTGTTTCTTGTGCTTGTGTTTATTTTGTGGTTAGATATTTCGTGTGTTAGTCTTTTTTGGGTTTGTCTTTTATTTAGTTAGATTTTTCTTGTTAGTATTTAGGGGTTTTTGTGTTAGTATTTTTAGGTGTACCCTGTTTTGTTTTAGTCTTGTGGGGTTTGGTATTTAGTTTTTAGTGTTTTGTGTTTTTGTTAAGCGCCAGGTGGCGCTTCTTAGGGGGGGGGTACTGTTATGATTCTGCCCTTTCGTGTGTTGTCCCGTGCGTTTTTTGTGCTTGTGATTTACTTTCGTCTCGTTTATTTTCCAGCCGGCTGATGATCCGCTTCCAATCTGCCGTCATTGGTGTCGTGTGACTGCCTTCAGCATGCCTGTGTCTCGTCGTCCAATCACCTTTCTACTTTCGGTTTGGCTTTGGTATTTCATTCATTGCTTCAAGCTGCACTTAATTCCGGGTCTCGCTAAACTGAGTGAATGCGTTCTCTGATAGGACATTACTAACCCGTACTAATCTTCACGTATTTAAGGGTGATTGTAAATACTTCGTCACTTAGTATTAACCTTGATTAACTCATTTAGCGAACGTATGTGTTTCTGGCTTTCGTGATTTCAATCTGAGCTTTCTGAGTAACTGCATTTAAAACTGTGCCTTTTCTTTCGCTTTTCTTGCGGTGCTTTTTACTTGTCACGTTTAGATTGCCTTAATCTAAACTGCCTAGTTTGATTGATGGTCTCCGCGTCTCGTCTCGAGTCATTATTGCATACCCGGTCCTCGTGTGATTGTTTATTAATCCCCATGTGTTTCTGTTTCAGTGTGATTGCATTTCGAGTCCCCGCCTCCTCTCGTGATCCTTTAAATGTGGCAGTATTGGAAGTCTTCATCAGACGGATCCTTGTTTTGACTTTGTCTACTTGGTGATATCGCTGCTCCTGCATTCCTGTGTTTTCCCCCGAGCCTGTCCAGAGTCTAGCCTTTTTGCAGCACCCCTGTCTTGTCTGTCTTTTCGTTCAGTCTCCCAGTGTGGTTCGTCAGTTAGTTAGGTTCAGTTTTTGTTTTTTAGTTTAGCCACTCATTGAGTGTGTACCTCAGTTCTCCCCCTGCCTTTGGCAGTGTATTTCAGTTCTCCCCTTCGTTCAGTGCATGTGCACGGTGTTTTATTTCTGGCGTGCCAGCCATATTCTTCCCCTAGTGTTTTATGTTTAATAAATTCCTCTGCATCCTGCGCCTGGTGTTTCCGGCTCCCTTCTTACAGAGTGAAACAAACTGAACCAATCTAGCGTGCAAGAAGATTAGCCTAATAATTGTCGGATTGTGCTCGTAATGCAACAAAATGAAATTGAACTTTTTAAAAGACCGGGATGCTAGCTAGCGCAAGCATGTCATATGCATCCGCTATATGAATATTTAATCCACCTTTTGCTGTCCATTAGGAGAAAATACACATTAATTTTCGTGAAATGGCGACCAATATCACCAAGAAACATTCTTTGGCGTCAAAAATTGCACACTGTTAAAACACATTCGGTACAAATAGAATGTTAATTTAATAGTGCATTTACCTGATTATTGCAGTTTATTGTTAGACTGGATTCAAGTACTGGTCGTGTTACATTGGCGTAGTTGGTACAACAATGTAGAAGAGAAGTAGGTACTTAAATGACGGGGTGTCCAATCCAGCTTGGCACAATCTTTTAAACTTCATATTTTCTTAAATTTATTGTTTTCATTGGTGTCGGTTACAGTCGCTCTCATAAATACAATCAAAGCGGCCACCACAACTGCTTCTGTTCTAGCAAATCAACTCATGAATTCTTCCGGTATTCTTGAAAATACTGAAACATAATAGTAGCTGCACCACTTCCACTGTGTATGTAAATAGTCCATCACACACATAAATGAGTGTGGCGCATTCAATTCCACTTTTTAATTTACATTTCTGCAGCAAACTCTCAAATCCAAGATCCGACAAAAGCAAAATATTCAGTTTCTGTTGCAATGTCTCAAAGCCGAAATTCCGAGACCCATGTATTACAATGCAAAAACACAGACCAGAAAATAGGAGTTAAGTTTACGCCTGGCCAGCCAGCCAAACGGCGTCAAACCAATCGTTGAAGTTTATCCCCACTGGCCAACCAATCGCTGTACAGCCAGCTAGCCAATCGTCGGCCAACCAATTGTTGAAGTGCTTCCCATCCGGCCGACCAATCGCTGTACTTCTTCCCCGCCGGCCAGCCAATCGTTGAACTTGATCACTCAGGCAGTCAGTCAGTCACTCACTCACTTAGCGACAGTCGGGTTTATAGCGGCCTGGCCACTGCGCAGCCCAACCCAACAATTAATCGGTTTTATCATGTGGAAGCATCTGTTGTTGAAGAGTTAGCCACTCCTCTTTGTTCTTCACACCCAATTCAAAAAGGCCCATTGTCTACTTCTTGGAAGCGCAAGTCATATTATAAAAGAGAATTTGGTGTAGTGTCACCAGTGGAATATATTCTTGATAAAAGTAACAAAAAATCATTACAGTATGTATCCGTGCAGAAAACATTGCAGCAGATTTTAATTATTGATAAAAATTGATATTTTTGATATTGATATCAATATTATACATTGATTTTTTTTTAAATATTATCTTAATATTGATAAAAACTGCCAATTTGAAAGCCAGATATCAGTTGCCCTAGAGTGATAAAGCAGTTTATAGTCCTCCCTTGGATGGTGACCTTTTCAGAAAGAACACACTTCTCTATAAAGACTGTGCAATTTCACTAAATCTGCTTATTGATGATTTTGAAATATGTAATCCCATTGGGACATCATGAAGAAAACATAAAATCTGTACCCTCTATTGGACTTCAGGTAATCTGACCCCTGGTTGTCAGTCTTCACTGTCATCGATACACTTGGCTCTTCTAGTCAGAAGTGATGATTCGAAGGTGTATGGCAATGAAGCCGCACTCGAGCCTCTCATTTGAGATTTAATTTCCTTGGAACAACACTGCGTGTTTTTGCCAAAGTTAGGGAAATGTGATAAGGATACAGTACAGTGTGTTATAGCTGACAACCTTGGAGTCCACAGCATCGCTGGATTTTTGAGAGTTCTTCAAGTGGTCATCTGTGCTGATTTTGTACAGCTTCCAGATCAGAAATTCAAACTAAGGAAATAGATAGTGGAGCTTTTACGTCAAGAACAGAAGAGATTCACTCAGACTATCTCAAAATCATTGAGGAACTATCTCTGAACAATTTCTGTGGTGTCAAGAAGAGATGTTTCCTCTCTGAGAAACTCAGTCATTTCAAAGTTACCACCGGTCTACCCCAGATCTGGTCCATGATTTATTAGAAGGGATTGTTCCTGCAGAGATAGCTCTATGTCTTTCCATCTTCACATCTCAAAAATACTTTACACTTACCGTCTACATTACGTTTTCCCTTTAAGTGGACTGACAAAGTTAATTGTCCCCATCCAGTGCCATTGAGTCTGTTAAGGTTTTTCCCCATCCTTGTCGGCCAGAAGGTCCCTGTTGATGAACGTGCATGGACTGATCTAAAGGATATTGTGGACCTTATTGTCTCACCTGTTCATACAGAGGAATTGACTGCATATTTGAATTTCAAGATCTCGAAGCACAGAGTACGATTTCAAGAGGTTTTCCCAGACTAAAACCTGCTGCCTAAGCATCATTACTTTGAAAATTATCCTCAACTTATTCGTCAGTTTGGACCATTAGTCTGTCTTTGGACTTTGACATTTGAAGCCAAACGCAATTTTTAAAAAAGAGTTGTTCGATAAACAAGATCTTTCAAGAATGTGTTGTTGTCTTTGGCGAAGCGACACCAATTTCACATGGCTGAGCAGGTGTCTATGTACCCTAAAAAACCTCTCCTGGAAGAGTCAAATGTTTCAACTCTTTCTTTTGGTCTTTTGAAAGAGGAGGTCACACAAGCTATATGGCTGAAATACCCAACTGTGGACAATTTGTGTCTGGCAAAGAATGTCAATTACAATGAATTCAACTACAGAACTGGAATGATCCTTGCACATGGATCTTTGGGAGAGATACCTGAATTCACTGAAATCATCCAGATGTTGGTTCTGATAGACAAGCTTTTTTTCTTTGTTTGGAAGCTGAGTACGTGGCACTGGGAACACTTAAGGGCCTTTGAACTTGAAGTGAGCCCCACCAAAGACATAATACTTGTGGCACCAGATGAATTGACTGATCCATATCCTCTGGTGGATTACAGTGTGGAGGAGTGCGTTTGATTACCCAGAAGAGATATGATCAACTTTAAGGTCTGCATTTTCATCTTAGCATCCTATTTGCATGTAATTTATTCTACTAAAATTATGTTAAATGGGCACTGTCATGCTAGACTAATTTAAAGGGCATTGCCACACTGCACTTATTACAATTCTAACCTGCCATCTTTATGCCCACACAAGGTGGTTGTGAATGTGAACTACAGCTTTCTCTCTCCCTCTGTTCTCCAGACATCCAGGAGGCGTTTTGATGCCAGCTTCCTGCACTACATATGTGGTTTGCTCACAATTTAAGTCAACCCCTCATTCAACGCTCCCAGGTAAGAATGACAGTCGTGACCCAGACTCCTAACCTGGTTCTCTCTCGCTCGCTCTGTGGTCTCCAGGAATCTTCATTGCTCTGCTGCTGAGGTTCAGTATTCTGTATCACACCCGTCTGTGTCTGATTGAGTCCTTTTGTGATAGTGACTCCTGGGTCCTGCTGTGTCATCTCTCTTCCCCAGTCTAAAGACATCCAAGATGTGTTTTGACGCCAGCCTGCACTACATTGGTTGCCTGGGCATCACCATCTACGTTAACTTTCCTTCAACACCCCCCAGGTAATGACAGTCCTGCACCTGACCCCCTAACCTGGAGAAGCCTACTCAAACTCTAACCATAACTGTTGTGTGGGCTCCGTGGAGGAGCCTGTCCAATAAACAAGTCATGGTTGGACTTGGAGCACACTTTACCTTCTGGGAAATACGGGCTAGAAAAGTGCATTGACATCACTGGACTGATGGTGGTTGTACACACTAAACATTCAATCCAAATCTGAAGTCTAGCTTGACAGTGCCCCTATAATTCATCAGCAGAAACCTGCAGTGGGAGCTGATACCATGTCTTTAGTGTCCCAGTCCTTTCTGTTATTACCTCCGCCGAGGAGGTTATGTTTTTGGTGGCGTTTGTTTGTTGGTTTGTTTGTGTACAACATAACTCAAAAAGTAATGGACAGATTTTGATGTAATTTTCAGAGAAGGTGGGCATTAAGTCAAAGTACAGGTGATTTAATTTTGACATATCTTGGCCAAAGTACTGCTGAGATATATGCCAAAGTTCAAGATTTAAAGTCTTTCCAATGGGCTGGAGTTCCAATCACCGTGCTTTTACATAATTAAGCACTAACAACAACAGCTGGCATTTTAACCCTTATATCTGATGAGGATGGGTATCCTTTTCCTCTTTTATTTTGATAATGTCAGTGACTATGGTTATAGTCGTAATTCAATGCTGTGTCTTTTTAAACAGTTGGAAGGAAGTGTGTCTACGTGTGTGTGTGTGTGTGTGTGTGTGTCTCTCTCTCTCTCTCTCTCTCTCAAGCAGAAGAATGTGTGGGCTTTGCAAATGTGCTTCACACACTAGCAGCAGGTGCCCTTCCTCTGGTGCACGCATATTTGTGTTTTGGGGGATTTGGAGGTCCCTTGGTGCCCACTGGAACTAGTGCTGCCCTCGCCTTGCTGTGGCCTTGTCCCTTGGTGGGGAGCCACTGCCATTGTTGGATTTGGGAAGTGACCAGTGCTACTTCCAGCTTTTCCACAAACCATCGAGATGGTTGTACAATGCTTTGGTTCCAGGTCAAATCCACATTCATCCACAGCCCAAATTAGTTGAAAGCAAAACATCCAGGATGAGAACACATCAATGACCACTGGCAGGTCTTGGGAGAGTGCAGTAAAATGCAAGATTGGCATGAGCTTCCCTCTTCCAAGAGAGACTGCCACTGGCCTCTAACATAGTTTTACTCTATCCTGTATGGCTCTGCTTTCAATTAAATTGTGCTATGGATCCAATCTGGTACAAGGGCAAATCGAACAAGCATCGACTGTCTGTGGTAAAGCTGGGAATTGAAAAGCTTGCCTAGCCTCCACATTCCATAGTAACCCTTTTGACTGTCCCTGCAGGATGCCGATGCTGATGTCAGAAGGGAGTGTGTCCTTAAATCTCTCATCATCTACCTGGGAGAACGCGTTGAGGACGAAGACAAAATAATACATGGTATGTCCAGATCTGTTCTCTCTACATGATGAGATGCAACAGTATTGATCCTGGGGGAAACCTGACAGCTCTGCCATTGGATGGAGTGATTAATCAGGCGTGCCTGACTTCAGTTGTTCACTTACACATTTTGTCCTAAATTTTACCTCAGATGTCCCAGAAAATCTAAGCCGAGCAAGAGCTAGAGAGTACCACCATGGCGATCTTCGTCTTCAGAGAGAACTCGAGCCTTCTACAACAGCCCCAAGACATCGGGGTCATCATTGATGGTGAGGTATTCCTCAATGAGTTGCCTTCTGTGGCGGCTGGAGTAGTAATGCTCTTTGGACTCTGTTATGCTCTGAACATGGAATATCCACAGGGATTCAGGTTTACCTTTGAAGCTCTTCAGAAGATCCTGATGGAGCTTGGTTCCAACAAGGTGACCTCCAAAAACTGAATTGGGAACTCCACACTGCACAGTAGTATGTGTGGCATGTGTGTGCTTAATAATAATAATAATAATAATAATAATAATGCCTCAATTTTATACAGCGCTTTTCTGCTTTCTGGGCACTCAAAGACGCTTGACAAGGATACATAATTCATTCACTCACACATTCAAGCTCTGATGGTAGTAAACTACATTTTTGTAGCCACAGCTGCCCTGGGGCAGGCTGACGGAAGGGTGGCTGCCAGTATGTGCCTACGGCCCCTCCGACCAACACCAAACATTTTATAAGATAAGATAAGATATAAGATATAAGATATACTTTATTGAACCCCGTGGGGTAATTTGTCCTCTGCATTTGACCCATCCTATAGTTAGGAGCAGTGGGCAGCCACAGAGCAGCGCCCGGGGACCAACTCCAGTTCTAAGGCCAGTTCCTTGGTCAGGGGTACTGGTTGGAGTGTTCCTATGGGGCATGTTTTGTGGGTAGGGGAAACCGGAGTACAGAGAAAACCCACGCGAACACGGGGAGAACATGCAAACTCTACACAGAAAGGCCCCAGGCCGGATTGAAACCTTCTTGCTGTGAGGCAGTAGTGCTAACCACTGTGCCACCATGCTGTGTGTGTGTGTGTGTGTGCGTGTGTCTGTGTGTGTGTGTGTGTGTGTGTGTGTGCACGTGTGCTTGTGTGTATTGAGGTAGCCTGCAACAACAGGCTCCAAGGCAGCACTTTCAGAGGGAGAGAACCTCAGCAGCACTTAGTTGCGCCTAACCAAAGGGTGCTGTAGCCATTTAAGGCTATGTTATGTTGTTGGGCTTTGAGTGGGTGTTTTGAATTTGGTCTTTAGAGGGACAACACTGCTTCCAGAAAGCAATATTTCATTTAATTCCATTTCATTACAGTTCAGATGGGATAGAACCTGTGTATAGGCCTACTACCATGTGTGTGTTTGTCCTGGTTCATTTGCTTGGTAGGCCATCTGTTTTTTCATTGGTCTGGCATTTCATTACAGTTTATATCTGTGGTGAAAACACTGTACCAGATTCTAATTTCAGAGATTAAGACTGCCCATTTGAAAGGGAGATGTCAGTGGCAAGAGGGTGATAGAGCAGTTTATATTCTGCTCTTCTCTTTCATGTTAATTTTTTGAAGAGAATGATGATGTTCAAGAGGAATAAATAGGTTTAAAATAATCTGTTGGCCAAATGTCTTATATAGACATTTGTGTTCCACCAGACTCACTTAGGGCTTTTAGTCAACAAACACTCTATCTTGATCTCATCTGACCAAAGCACATGGTCCCAGTTGAAGTCCCATTAACGCTTAGCAAACTCCAGATGTTTGCGTTTATGATTGTGAGTGAGAAAAGGTTTTTTCCGTGCATGCCTTCCAATCAGGTTGTTGGCATGTAGATAGCGCCTGATGGTTGTTTTGGAGACTTTGTAACCCCAAGATGCTACCATTTATTGCAATTCTTTAACAGTGAGCTTTGGAGAACTTTTTATTTCTCTTACCATCCTCCTCACTGTACCTGGTGGCAAAATAACCTTGCGTCCTCTTCCAGGCTTGTTTACCACTGTTGCAGTTGTTTTAAACTTCTTAATGATTCCTCTGACAGTAGATTTTGGCAGGTGCAGGCGAGTTGCTATTTTCTTGTAGCCATTGCCTGACTTGTGAAGGTCGACACACATCTGCTTTACTTGAATGGTGTGTTCCTTTAACTTTCCCATGTTGAGGCGTGGATAAGAGAAATGGCCTCTCTGTCATGTCATATTTATATCCCAGGGAAACAGGAAGCGATAAATTACTAATTAAATGTTCCTAGATACTCTTATCAACTTTGTAAACTACTGTAGACATGACAGAAATACTTTAATTACATTTATTTCGTAGGAATTGTTAGGGGTCCCAATAATTGTGGAACAGGTGATTTTATGAAAATTAATTATTTCTTAGTCAGGGATTTTTTTTCCCCCTTAAAATTCACTTGAGTTGAAGGTTACATTTTTCTACAATTTTCAGTGTGCAAGTATACTTCTGCAATAAAAATTTAATTTATTATAAGACTTTTAACACATCTTAACCAAGGGTACCAATAATTATTCACGGCGCTGTTAAAGCACTTTAAATGACACTATAAAAATAAGCAGAAGGGTCACCTCTAATGAATTGTTTACAAAAATACTATGAAGGATGCTCAAGAATATATTAACAAATTATGACAAGTCACTCTAACACTTCACCAAGCAAATTATGACTTTAAGAATCAACTCTAATAAATTGCACAAACAGAAATGGTACAGTGAATGTTGAAGGATATTTAACAAATGATGACAATGGATGAACTCCATAAACTGTGCAAAAGCTCTTAAGCACACTGGAAGGACAGTGGAGCAAATTATGACCCGTGAACTGGATTAACTATACACTCTTCCAACAAAAGTGCGATTATGGATACTATTAGTACCACTACAAAATTTAAAGATTGAAGTTCTTGTAGTTCTATGCCCAATTCAAATAAAAAAAAGTTGAACCGTTGTTTCTGGCATTTCTATTCTCCTTTAAAATTGAAGGAGCATTAGAATTTGACTTGGTCTGGATTTCTTAATGATTATTACTCTAGCAAGAGATTTTTTTATTTTTTTTTGGAACTGTTGGATATATACTATGGGAAAGTATATTGAATAGTTTGCACATCAGGTTTAGCTGAGGAGTTTTACTCTGGCAACTCCTGAAAAACGGATTAAAGTGAACTCATCCATATTTCAACTGTGTTCCAGCTCGGCTTGCTTCTGAATATTCAATAACTGATCTAGGGGTGCCATCTAGTGATAGAATATTGTAACTGGAGTCCATTCGTTGCACAAATGCCAAATATTCAGGAGAAGGGGCTCTATCAAGCCAGGTGTAACAGATTCGGATACGTGTGCATTCACGACTTTCTTAAAGCATAATTAGCATAATTGCCCATCCCATTTTTAAGGCTCTGAGAAAAAAAGAAGAAATGCATTTTTTAGCCAATATGAAACAGGCAGCTGATATTTCAATTTGGCAAAAATATAATTTGTTTTAAATAATTTTTTTTCGAAATTATGAGGTAATTGTGCTATGAGGCAAACGATATGTGAGAAAGGCAATACAGCCGATATCATTAATCGAAGTGAAGAAGTCTGGCAGACCATAGTGGACAGACTGAATGTGTCAGTTGTACAAAGATCTGCTCTTACTAACCACTGCTCCACTGTAACCTTCATAATTACAATTCAAACAGTTACTTGTTATTTTCACCAGCAGTTGAGCCCTTTGCCTTGAAAGTGAGCAGCGGAAGTTCATGTTACTCAGAAAACTCACCATGAAAACTAACTACCAACACTTATCCTCAGTGTGAAAATACCAAAAATATGGACAACCATATGAACAAATCACCATCTCGCTTTCAGTCTCATATATACTACACACACACACACACACACACACTAGGACAAGCATGATTAAACAGAAGCGGACCTGGGAACAAGTCAGTCAAGTACAGGAACATTTTGCAGGCTGGTCAGTACCTTGATGGTTGAAAGATGTTCAAATGAGGTGTACAAGTTACTCAGAAGCTGTCTGCTTACATATTTCATTGTCTGCTGTGATTTTAACTGTGAAGTAAAAGGCCCATTTGTCTGGTATTCAGGTATTCAGGACACCAGACTCCCGTCTAACCACGGTATTGTGCCTCTCACTCTTAAACTTGCATTTGCTTTGTCGATGTCAGATGACAAACTCCTTCAGTGGGCAAATGACCTATTTAACCACGCATGCCTTCTGCGAACTTCTCTGCCCTTGTTTCGAAAGCCTGTTGTAATCGACAGGCAGCAGGTTGAGTTTTTGAAGCGCCAGTTAGAGCAGAGTGATCTGCCTGAAGACCACACGGACATAAACCACTGGGCTGAGATTTTGTCTGATGGTTTGTACGATCTGGCGCATTTCTGTGCAAATAACAACCACGCCGAATACAGCCTTTAGATTGTGATGTTGACTGTTAGTTCAAGCTAGTTCAGGGTGGTGATAGTAAGGCTACATGGCGTGCAATAGACTGGAATGGGGAGATTAAATCAACCAGGAATGATGGGGATCCTACAGATGAGAAGTTTAAGACTTGCGTGGATGTTCTACTGAATCCAGGAGAACCTTCTCTGGACTGTGAAGAAAACCATTCCAGTGCTGGATGAGCCGATTTCCCCTAGTGAGGTGCAAGAAGTTGTTAGTCATTTGAAATTGGATAAAGCAGGCGACCCGGATGGTGTGACACCACGAGTAATCTCAGCTCTACCTATTAGCTGGATATTGTCTCTCACTGCATTGTTTCACGTTGTTTTTCAGACATGCGTTTATCCTAGTCAGTGGTCGATTGCTAAGTTGACCGTGCTTTTTAAAGGAGTTGGCAGAGGTTCCCATAATAATTATAGGGGTATAAGTGTTAGCAACACGATAGCGAAAGTGTACAATGCTGTATTATCGTCCTGGCTCCAAGCATGGTTTAAACCTTTACGGGAACAAGCCGGCTTACAAAAAGGAAGAGGTTGCCAGGAACAAAGAGTGACGCTACGATTGCTCATAGATTATGCCAAACGCAAACATGTCAGACTTTTTGTTATGTTCATTGACTTGAAAAGCGTCTGATGAAATACCGAGACAGAAAGTGCTCCATGCATTAAAACGTCTTGGTTGTGGTATGGTTATGTTGGCGGCAATATGGTCAATGTATTATTCTACTTAGAGCGTTTAGGTGCTGCTATAATTGCAACCACTATTGGTGTTTAACAGGGGTTTTGTACATCATGTGTTTTATTTGTATTGTATTCAAATGAATTTGTTAAACTTGTGAGAGATAAATGTCAGCCTAATGGCTTCCTTCAGTGGCTGCATTGTTTGCTTTTCATGGATGATACTGTGCTTTTATCCAGTACAAGAGGGCGATGTGAATACAAGCTGAGTCCAATGGTGCAGTTTTGTACTGAGTATGGTATGGAAATTAACCTGAAGAAATCAAATTTTATGGTGATTAAAGGTTGTGAGCAGGATAGAAGGGATATCCAAGCAAACGGTGTCTCCGTTAGCTACTGCAATTTTTAATAGCTTTCTTGGATCTGTTTTTACTGATGATGCAAAATTTGCCTCTATTATGACGCGACATTCAAGCTATAAGTACTGTAATTAGTTGAAGTTATTCACATTTGTTCAACACCATAGGAATTTACCATTCTTTTTAAAACGCAAGGTTTGGATGCATGTCTGCTATCTTCACTCTTGTACGGATGCGAGAGTTGGTTTGGAACAGTATTTCATAGGTTGAATTCCATGTACGTGGCTGCAGTAAAGTCTGTTATTGGGGTTAGAACAAGTGCCCTGAATGACCTCTGTTTGCTGGAGATTGGCCAGCCGTCTCTCGCACCTCTAGTAAAGAGTTGGCAATATGTGTTCTTTTCTGATGTCACGTCAGAAAGACGGGGGTTTTCAGATGACCCGCTGCTGTTTGCGCTGAAACTATGTGGAGCTGCTGACTCTTCAGCTTGGAAGCCTGTGGATAGTGTTCTGAGGGAGGGTCAGGCGTGTGGATGCTGATATGGCCGCACATAGGTAGCGAGTTTCACAGTTGAACACCTCTAAGTTCCAAACGTATCTGTTGATAAACCATGATCTCTCCACACACAGGGTCTGTAATGCAGGTTTTGTGGGTAGTGTGTCGGAGCACCAGAAAATGGTTTCTCGTCAGTTTCGGTTGTCCTCCCACAGACTGCATGTAGAAATTGGTAGGTGGCAGCGGTTACCTCGGGAGGAGCGTATATGCGATTGCCCTGAATACAGGATGAGCTACATCTGTTGGCAGTATGTGGATACACTAGTTTAGTCCTTGATCGTTTCCCAGATATAAAAACTCAGGATCTTGACAGCCTAATGAGCTGTGAGGATGTGTGCATACATGTGTGTGTATGAGAAATTTTGTTGAATAATTTTTGATGTGTTTATATTATGTTGATGTGTCTATATCCGAGGTCACTGATAGGCGGGCCGTGGTCCAAGTCCGGACCCAGACGCCATCCCATCCGGACCTAGAGCTGTAACCAACACGTCAGTTTTGTTGAGTTTTACTCAATTTTGGCAGCTTTAATTTTTTAGCCGCCTCTTTTACAGACATTACGGTAGCTACGTAACCGCGCATTTCGTGTGTGGGCGGCGCATGCCCTCTTGCTCCTGCAGCGTTGCTGGGGCCGTATCAGAAAGTCATGAGAAGAAAATACACTGGAGAGAGACTGAGTAAGTAATAGTGAAGGAACAAGACATGGCTTGTTCTAAACGGTGCAAAGTGGACAGCGAAAACAGAACTTTTAAAGCGGAAGGGACAGAATCTTATATGTTTATCCTTCCCGCTGGCAGCTCAAAGCCGCTGTGGCTCACATGCTCCGAGACAGTCGCACAAGTGAAAAGTGGAAACGTAAAACGCCACTGCGAAATGAAACAGCTGGTGAACTGGCAGTGGGGGGGCTAAAACCCATCCCTTAAAAATAACAGCTGGTCATGACCTGTTTTCAATCAAATTGGAAGCAATGCATGTGTTTCTCGATTGTTTAAATGCAACAAGATCATTTAAAATGTCTTTATGCAATTCCATTGCTTCCAACCCCTGAGTAAAGACTAACGCGAGAAGTCCGAAGTCATTATCACTGTAACGCATGTGAAACGATGATTTTAAAAACTGTTGAAAATGGGAGATAAAATGGGCTTTGCAATGCGTTCTTCTCATCTATCAAATACGGTATTCCAAAACAGTTGCTGCAGTTATATTGTATGGACGCGTGGTGAATACAAATCTGCATTGCTACCCTTAGGTCGACTTAGTTTATCGAAAAATTTAAGCCTGAAATACGTCCCACATCAAAACTTTCTCTTTTAAAAACGCAATTTATCTCATTAAATGTACATATGGTTTAGCATATGTGGGAAAAACACAAAGGGCACTAAAAACAAGGATATCTGAACACAGGAGTTGTATTTGGACTCAAGACCATTGTAATCGGTGGCTCTGCATTTCAGAGAGGCATTGAGCACATTCAGATTCTTCGAAGAGGAGGTCACATAAATGCCCTCTTGCTTTAAAGAGAGAGTTTTTATATTTATATGCTCCACACTCTCACACCTGGAGGACTAAATCAAGAATATGATCTTAAACCTTTTCTTTAATTACGTTTATAACAACATTGGTGGTAGGTCTTGTGCTTTTTAAAAAAAAAGGTCTTCATACTTTGGTGCATATACTTTGACAGACATGCTTGGTATGTATGGGATAAAAGTTTTATTCTACATTCAATTTTCACAATGAAGTTAGTGGCTCTATCAATTAATTGATTTTTGCATGTATTCCCATTTGCTCCTTTTGTTTTGTATGTTGAATTTTTGTTGTCCTTGACTTTTCTGGACGTTTTTTGGAGGGTTGACCACACCTCTTGTATTTAATCTTGTCAGCCTATTGGTGTGGACAATTTAGAAATATGGGCGTTCCCCCTTTTTAAACATGATGACCAGAAGAAGATCCAAGTTGGATCGAAACATTGTCCTATTTTAATCGATAAAGATTTCCTTCGTGGCTTGGAGTAAATGTGGAGGCGTCTTTTCCTTTCTCCATTGATGTGTTTTGTTAGATCGCCTTGCACCTATACGAGATGTGCTTATAACTCTGTCTTCTGGGAGTTGTGTTAAATATCATCTCTTTCCTCATTACAGTCAATTCAAAGATAATATAATTGCATATAACTCAGATAACATTCTTGCTTTGTTTCATGAACTCATTTTCATGAATTTAGAGAGTAAATGCAGTGTAACAGACAATCACAAGCATACATCTCATGTGCTTACATTATGTCACTCAGGGGAAGGGCTTCGGCAGCAGATGCAGTTTTTCAGCCACGGCAGCTGCTTAATCTGGGAGATGTAGAGAAGAGGTGTAGTGATGGTACTGAGGTTCATAATGGAGAACATAATTGTTTCAACCTGGTTGAATTCTGGGAAATATGTATTTCTCAAGGGCATGATGACAACTACAGGCAGGTAATGAAACACTATGATGCCCAGATAGATTTGCACGATCCTGAAGGCTTTCTTTTTCATCGGGTGCATCTTCTCTTTGCCCAAGACCGACTTCCTCAGACTCCACATGATAGAAACATTGCAGAAAACCATGATGGCAAAGGCAGCCAGAATCAGCCCAGTGAAGATGTCACCTGAGACGTCCATCCACAAAGATCTGCCGATTGCAGTGGTTATCATGAGCCCCCAAACAAGCATGGAAATAGCCACTCTGATCTTGTTGTCCTTCATGCTGGTGAACACAATGGGGTGGACCACGGCCACGTAACGGTCCAGACAAATGCAGGTGAGAAAGAGTGGGGACGTGTTTTTGATCCCAGTGATGAACCAAAATATATGTTGGAAATATGAGATTCCGAGGTAATAGGTGCCAAAGAAGGAGAAGGGGGTAATTAGGCAGAGCAATACATCAGCGATGGCCAGGCTGAAGATGAAGATATTGGAGGTGGAAGAGTCACTCTTCTCTCTGGCCACCAGCCACATCACCATGATGTTAGCAGGGTAGCCCACTACAAGAATGATGCTCCTTTCAATAAATAAAAACACATACTCAATAAATCCTGTTATGTATCCTTTAAATGTGTTTGAGAGTTGGAGACTGGATCCTGAAGAGGAGTGGTTGAAGGGTTGGCTAAAATTGATGACAGAGCTGTTCATTTTGGCTTTAATTTATCTCGCAGGTTTGAGGGGTTATGATCCTTAGAAAAGAGAGTGAATGTAAGTTACATGGTCAAGCCTAACTGAACTCACCACTTAAACTGACTGTCAGGCTAAATTATGTTCTTAAGCTGTTTCCAGCATTATTTTACATGATTCTTTTCTCCAAGGTATTCCTCATCATAACACAATTACTGCAAAATTGAGATGGAAACACTTATACTGGCTGATTTTGCTCAAAGTTAAGCTCTCTCTCTTGAGAAATTATTCATTTCAAAGAAGACATGCACAATTTTGTTGCAGTGTTACACTGAAGGATAGTTTTTGTTTTCTGGGAAGACGACCTCCATCCAGAGAAAGCTACCTCTCCTCTGATACACCAGCTTTACTTTGTGAAACTGCACTGGAGCTCCCTGAGATTGGAGACAGTGTTCCCAGAAGACAAGGTTGGCCCTTTGGATCTATTTTTTTTTACTGTCTGCAAAAGTCTCTCACTCAAGCACAACATAAGAAATGACAGAGTGGTTCCTCAGATTGAAAGAATGAATAACTTACCTGAGAAACTGCAATAGCTCAACATAACACTCCTCAAAGTCAGACAGCCCTGAAGGCCCCTGTATCCTGATCACCTGTGCCCAGGAGGGTTATGTTTCTATTCAATGTAGTTCCAGTTCATACAAATATATAAATTTTAATGGAAGATAAGCAGTGCAGACGATAGTCAGTCACAAATCCATGGAGGGAACAACAGCATTTGCAGTGACTGTACAATACCCTGTCACCACAGAATTATATTTAAGGATGGGTGGGTGTGCAAGAGGACTCACATATAAGGGGGTTGGGTTTGCAGAGTGAGTTTGTGATGTGACAAACAGATCTGCAGTAAAACAGAGGAGGGGCTAAAAGGAGGGGTAGATGAGTGCCCCCTTATCCCTGTTCTAACAATATATTATTTGTCACTGATGCAATCCAAGAAGTGCATCCCAGACAAACAAGTGATGCAATGCAGTCAGCCTACTGGAGCACATGTGAGACCGTAACCTGGTGTAAGGTCTTACACATGAAACCACAAGGTTCATCAAAGCAGACTCAAACAATTATTTTCATCCTCACAAAGAAAAGAAATTGAGCAATCAGATACAGTAAATCTATTTCTTATGGAGCCTCAAAAGAGTCATAGCTGGAATTTTTTTTCGGAGAGATACGTTTGCGTTCTATCGCAAAGGGTTTGCATTATTGCGCAAATAAGTGTCATATTACCTTGCTAAAGTTATGCCCAGCCTTTTGTGTCCATACATAAGAGACACTTTATTAAACATGGTGGGGTAATTTGTCCTCTGAATTTAACCCATCCTATAGTTAGGAGCAGTGGGCAGCCACAGAGCAGCACCTGGGGACCAACTCCAGTTCTAAAGCCAGTACCTTGGTCAGGGTTACTGGTAGGAGTGTTCCTGTAATGCATGTTTTCCTGGGTGGGGGAAACCAGAGTACCAGGAAGAAAACCATGCGAACATGGGGAGAACATGCAAACTCCACACAGAAAGGCCCCTGCCTGGATTCAAACCCACAACCTTCTAGTTGTGAGGCAGCAGTGCTGACGACTGTGAAACTGTGCAGTTTGGGGCAGTTATTTTTAACACTTTATTTTGAGCGTCATAGAGAACATGAGATAGAGGGAACTTCACAGTAGAAACCCCACTAATTTTCTGGGCTGCAGTCTGCCTGAAAATGTACGAAATGGGAAATCATATGAATGTTGAACAGTTGGCTATGTTACATGTGTTTGGTGTTTCTGTATGTGTTCAGACCATCTTGCTGTAGTTTCACCTGTTACCACAAAGTTGCAGTTTGTTCCAACTTTAGTTGGCAGTAAACCGGCAATGTGCTCATGTTACCAAATCTTTTATCCTCCTAAAACTCATGAACCATAAAAGACTCAAATTTGAAAACTTGACAGGAAACGTTTATGTGTTCAAGGACCAGTCTCTCTGAATTTCATGATATATGGACTATCAGCTCATGTAGTTTTCATACTTAAATCAGTAAAACCAATGAGCTTTCACTTCGTGCCTCCAGTTTAAAGTTCTTCAAAATACTAAACAACTAAAGTTGGTCTTTTGCCCTTATGGGCAACTTACTTGTTTCAGACTGTTAATAGCTAATTCTATACTTCTACCTGTGAACTGTTTCCAAGCAACTTATAGAAGCACCTTATTGCTCATCCCATATACAGTGGACTGGTTGCTTTGATGAGCATTAATTGTAGACTGCTGTGTTTTTCTTCATCGTATGAGTAAATGAGTAAAACCCACACAAACACGGGGAGAACATACTAAGTCCACACAGAAAGGCCCCGGGATGGATTCAAACCCACAATCTTCTTACTGTGAGGCACTTTAAAGGTGAAGAGAGGATCTCATTTTATTGGTGTAGAGTTGACTTGGCTGTGTTAAACCCATTTCAGCCTTTTCTCCTCCCTCTTTGCCTCTTGCGCCGGCAGGAGTGACAGAGGCGGGACAGAGGAGTACCTGCACCAGGCTATGCCGAGCACGAAATTGCAAAATATGCCTGGAAACACCCCGTTGGCGCGGTGCTCCCCCTATTTAACCAAGCCTGCGCCTAGTGTACGAATTCAGAGCCCTTTATTTTGAGTGTCATCCGTAAAACATGACAAATAGTTGCTCAGACAGAGGTAACTTCGGAGTAGTTTGCTCACTATTTTGCTGGGCTGCAGGGTGCCTGAAAATGTATGAAATGGGAAATCGTATGGGAGTTAGGCTGGCTCTAACTATTTGGTTGCCCTAGGTGAGATTGAGTTTTGCTCAGCTTTTGAGTTTTGACATTACTATACTTAACATTACTGAAGACACATATTAACTGCTTTACTTTGGATAGCAGTTTTTTCACCCACTTATAGTTCTTGTATACTACCTTGCAATTAAATAATGTGTGATGCATGGACAATGAACAACAGAGAAGTTTCAGAACATATTCTTTTTAATCATTTTAAATAACTTTAACAACGTGAGTATAAAGGTGCTTATAGGAGGAATCTTAAGAAAGCTAAGGTCTACATCCATAAATTAAGAATATTTAACAAATATCAAAATGAACAGATACAGAAATTAAGTCTTTTTACTGTGAAAATATACTGCCCTCAATAATTATGGCACCCCTGGTTAAGGTGTTCTTTAGCTTCTAATAAATTCAGTTTTTTTTAAATAATATAGGACCACAATGAAAAAAAGAGGAAAATCCAACCTTTAATTCAAGTGCATTTATTCAGTGGGAAAAAATCCCACATTAAGAAATAATACTTTTACATCAAATCATGTGTGCCACAATTATTAACACCCCTGATGTTAATACTTTGTACAAACCCCTTTTGCCAACAAAACAGCACCTAAACTTCTCCTATAATGTTTCACAAGATGAGAGAATACAGAAAGAGGGATCTTCGACCATTCCTCTTTGCACAATCTCTCTAAATCATCCAGTGACCTGGGTCCTCTCCTCTGCACTCTCCTCTTCAGCTCACTCCACAGGTTTTCAATGGGTTTGAGGTCTGGGGACTGAGATGGCCATGGGAGGAGCTTGATTTTGTGTCGGATGAATCATTTCTGTGTAGATTTGGCCACATTATTAGGGTCATTATCTTGCTGAAAGACCCAGTAACAAGCCATCTTCAGCTTTCGGGCAGAGGCCACCAGATTTTGATTCAAAATGTCCTGGTATTTCAAAGCGTTCATAATGCCATTCACCCAGGGCCGGCGCTAGCCATTTTGGTGCTTTGTGGTGCCCCCCCCGCCATATGCCCACCCACCCAACCCAACCTCTGACAGAAATGAACAATATCTGAGTATTTGTCAGTTTTGCTTTATTTTACAAATTAAGTTGTTAATATTAATGGTTCAAAAACTGAGATAGAGATAAATAATAATAACAATAATAATAAAGAGATAAATAATAATGAAGTCTTTATAAAACACTAACAATGTCACCAAATACTCAAATAAATAAAAATAAATAATCTAAATAAAAAAATAAATAAATGCCACCACTATTAACAAATAAACATCTGTTTTTAACTGTAAACACAGTTCTGAGAAAGGAACTTTAAATACAAATTTTAAAATGCAAGCACCAGTTGTTAGAGGCCCTACAGAGGCACATGTCTGCATTTCCGGGCTGCGAAATCAGCTATCAGGTCATCATATGACAGATTCTGAGCAATTTCACCATTGATGCTGATGACAGCCAGACCACTTAAACGCTCCAGGCCCATTGATGAGCGCAGGTATGTTTTTATGAGCTTAGGTTTGGAGAAGCTTCGCTCAGCAGAGGAAATGTGACAGGCCCATGTATACGGTTAATCCGATTTCTTTCGTTCTTTTTCTGCGAATGTGTACAAATGGAAAAACGGATGTAGCTAACTTGAGACGCTTTATGGACACAAAACTGATTCGGTATCAGCCTATAGGCCTACTCTCCGCAGCTAGAGAGCTTATATAACGCAATCGCCACTCGCATTTCTAGAGGTACAGCGGTCATCTCTCTGGGCTTATGACATCCTTCATCTGATCACACAGTTTCACGAACGCTACCTGACACATCCTGAAATTCTCTCTCCATTTTGCATCTGAAAATTCATTGAGCACCACTCTCTCCCACCAGTCCTTACTCCTAACGCATATCCAGCAAGCACGGGCTTTTGGTAGGAGTGGAGGAAGGCCTATGCTGAGACCAAGAGTTTCACGTCTGTGTTTCTGTGCAAATCGAACTATTGACTGAACCATGTAAACCAGGTTTTTCCGATTATCGCATTACTGAAGTACATGTAAACGCGTCAAATCCGATTATTACCATTATCCCATTATTCCCAGTTATCGGATTATTGTGGTCATGTGAACGTAGCTGTTACAAAATAAATAATCGTTAATTAAAACATTGTCTTACCTGCAAGTGACGCGCGAGCATCATCTCGCAGTTTTTTTTCTTTTCCTCTTTTCCGCCCCCGACTCTTGATGCCTTTTCGATGACATGTCCTGATCTCCGGAATAAACCTCTGCCAAATTTGCGATTGAAGCATATTGGAGCTAACTATTTGGGAATGGGGGAGGGGGGGGGGGCACCAAAGGTAGAACGATGAGAGGGCCACACAGGAGATTAATTTTTTTTTCGCGTAAATAAGCCTACGTTTATTACTTATATTTATTAACATGCTTTACAAACTTTTATTTTAAATATTAAATACTGTTATTATTATTTTTTTTTTTATGGGCTTGATTTTTTTGGTGCCCCCCAGGCAGTTGGTGCCCTACGCGCAGTGCGTGATAAGCGTATACCGAGCGCCGTGCCTGCATTCACCCCAACAAGGTTCCCAGGGCCTCTGGAAGAGAAACAGGCCCACAGCATCACCGATCCTCCCCCATACTTCACAGTGGGCATGAGGTGCTTTTCTGCATACTCATCTTTTGTGTTCCGCCAGACCCACTTAGAGTGTTTGTTGAAAAAAGCCCTATCTTGATCTCATCTGACCAAAGCATATGGTCCCAGTTGAAGTCCCATTAACGCTTAGCAAACTCCAGATGTTGGCGTTTATGATTGTGAGTGAGAAAAGGTTTTTTCCGTGCATGCCTCCCAAACAGGTTGTTGGCATGTAGATAGAGCCTGATGGTTGTTTTGGAGACTTTGTGACCCCAGGATGCTACCATTTATTGCAATTCTTTAACAGTGAGCTTTGGAGAACTTTTAATTTCTCTTACCATCCTCCTCACTGTGCGTGGTGGCAAAATAACCTTGCGTCCTCTTCCAGGCTTGTATACCGCTGTTCCAGTTGTTTTAAACTTCTTAATGATTCCTCTGACAGTAGATTTGGGCAGATGCAGGCGAGTGGCTATTTTCTTGTAGCCATTGCCTTACTTCAATGGTGTGTTCCTTTGTCTTTCCCATGTTGAGGCGTGGATAAGAGAAATGGCCTCTCTGTCATGTCATATTTATACCCCAGGAAAACAGGAAGTGATGAATTACTAATTAAATGTTCCTAGATACTCTGATCAACTTTGTTAACTACTGTAGACATGACAGAAATACTTTAAATACATTTATTTCGTAGGAATTGTTAGGGGTGCCAATAATTGTGGAACAGGTGATTTTATGAAAATTAATTATTTCTTAGTCAGGGATTTTTTCCCCCTTAAAATTCACTTGAGTTAAAGGTTACATTTTTCCACTATTTTCAGTGTGCAAGTATGCTTTTGCAATAAAAATTGAATTTATTTTAAGACTTTTAACACATCTTAACCAAGGGTACCAATAATTATTGATGGCGCTGTTAAAGCACTTTAAATGACACTATAAAAATAAGCAGAAGGGTCACCTCTAATGAATTGTATACAAAAATACTATGAAGGATGCTCAAGAATATATTAACAAATTATGACAAGTCACTCTAACACTTCACCAAGCAAATTATGACTTTAAGAATCAACTCTAATAAATTGCACAAACAGAAATGCTACAATGAATGTTGAAGGATATTTAACAAATGATGGCAATGGATGAACTCCATAAACTGTGCAAAAGCTCTTAAGCACACTGGAAGGACAGTGGAGCAAATTATGACCCATGAACTGGATTAACTATACACTCTTCCAACAAAAGTGCGATTATGGATACTATAAGTACCACTACAAAATTTAAAGATTGAAGTTCTTGTAGTTCTATGCCCAATTCAAATAAAAAAAAGTTGAACCGTTGTTTCTGGCATTTCTATTCTCCTTTAAAATTGAAGGAACATTAGAATTTGACTTGGTCTGGATTTCTTAATGATTATTACTCTAGCAAGAGATACTATGGGAAAGTATATTGAATAGTTTGCACATCAGGTTTAGCTGAGGAGTTTTACTCTGGCAACTCCTGAAAAACGGATTGGAGTGAACTCATCCATATTTCAACTGTGTTCCAGCTCGGCTTGCTTCTGAATATTCAATAACTGATCCAGGGGTGCCATCTAGTGATAGAATATTGTAACTGGAGTCCATCCTTTGCAGAAATGCCAAATGTTCAGGAGAAGGGGCTCTATCAAGCCAGGTGTAACAGATTCGGATACGTGTGCATTCACGACTTTCTTAAAGCATAATTAGCATAATTGCCCATCCCATTTTTAAGGCTCTGAGAAAAAAAGAAGAAATGCATTTTTTAGCCAATATGAAACAGGCAGCTGATATTTCAATTTGGCAAAAATATAATTTGTTTGAAATAATTTTTTTTCTAAATTATGAGGTAATTGTGCTATGAGGCAAACGATATGTGAGAAAGGCAATACAGCCGATATCATTAATCGAAGTGAAGAAGTCTGGCAGACCATAGTGGACAGACTGAATGTGTCAGTTGTACAAAGATCTGCTCTTACTAACCACTGCTCCACTGTAACCTTCATAATTACAATTCAAACAGTTACTTGTTATTTTCACCAGCAGTTGAGCCCTTTGCCTTGAAAGTGAGCAGCGGAAGTTCATGTTACTCAGAAAACTCACCATGAAAACTAACTACCAACACTTATCCACAGTGCGAAAAATACCAGAAATATGGACAACCATATGAACAAATCACAATCTCGCTCTCAGTCTCATATATACTACACACACACACACACACACACACACACACACCAGGACAAGCATGATTAAACAGAAGCGGACCTGGGAACAAGTCAGTCAAGTACAGGAACATTTTGCAGGCTGGTCAGTACCTTGATGGTTGAAAGATGTACAAATGAGGTGTACAAGTTACTCAGAAGCTGTCTGCTCACATATTTCATTGTCTGCTGTGATTTTAGCTGTGAAGTAAAAGACCCATTTGTCTGGTATTCAGGTATTCAGGACACCAGACTCCCGTCTAACCACGGTATTGTGCCTCTCACTCTTAAACTTGCATTTGCTTTGTCGATGTCAGATGACAAACTCCTTCAGTGGGCAAATGACCTATTTAACCACACATGCCTTCTGCGAACTTCTCTGCCCTTGTTTCGAAAGCCTGTTGTAAGCGACAGGCGGCAGGTTGAGTTTTTGAAGCCCCAGTTGGAGCAGAGTGATCTGCCTGAAGACCACACGGACATAAACCACTGGGCTGAGATTTTGTCTGATGGTTTATACGATCTGGCGCATTTCTGTGCAAATAACAACCCTCCACCACGCCGAATGCAGTCTTTAGATTGTGATGTTGACTGTTAGGTCAAGCTAGTTCAGGGTGGTGATAGTAAGGCTACATGGCATGCAATAGACTGGAATGGGGAGATTAAATCAACCAGGAATGATGGGGATCCTACAGATGAGAAGTTTAAGACTTACGTGGAGGTTCTACTGAATCCAGGAGAACCTTCTCTGGACTGTGAAGAAAACCATTCCAGTGCTGGATGAGCCGATTTCCCCTAGTGAGGTGCAAGAAGTTGTTAGTCATTTTAAATTGGAAAAAGCAGGCGACCCGGATGGTGTGACACCACGAGTAATCTCAGCTCTACCTATTAGCTGGATATTGTCTCTCAATGCATTGTTTCACGTTGTTTTTCAGACATGCGTTTATCCTAGTCAGTGGTCGATTGCTTAGTTGACCGTGCTTTTTAAAGGAGTTGACAGAGGTTCCCATAATAATTATAGGGGTATCAGTGTCAGCAACACGATAGCGAAAGTGTACAATGCTGTATTATCGTCCTGGCTCCAAGCATGGTTTAAACCTTTACGGGAACAAGCCGGCTTACAAAAAGGAAGAGGTTGCCAGGAACAAAGAGTTCGTTGACTTGAAAAGCGTCTGATGAAATACCGAGACAGAAAGTGCTCCATGTATTAAAACGTCTTGGTTGTGGTATGGTTATGTTGGCGGCAATATGGTCAATGTATTATTCTACTTAGAGCGTTTAGGTGCTGCTATAATTGCAACCACTATTGGTGTTTAACAGGGGTTTTGTACATCATGTGTTTTATTTGTATTGTATTCAAATGAATTTGTTAAACTTGTGAGAGATAAATGTCGGCCTAATGGCTTCCTTCAGTGGCTGCATTGTTTGCTTTTCATGGATGATACTGTGCTTTTATCCAGTACAAGAGAGCGATGTGAATACAAGCTGAGTCCAATGGTGCAGTTTTGTACTGAGTATGGTATGGAAATTAACCTGAAGAAATCAAATTTTATGGTGATTAAAGGTTGTGAGCAGGATAGAATGGATATACGAGCAAACGGTGTCTCCGTTAGCTACTGCAATTTTTAATAGTTATCTTGGATCTGTTTTTACTGATGATGCAAAATTTGCCTCTATTATGACGCGACATTCAAGCTATAAGTACTGTAATTAGTTGAAGTTATTCACATTTGTTCAACACCATAGGAATTTACCATTCTTTTTAAAACGCAAGGTTTGGATGCATGTCTGCTATCTTCACTCTTGTACGGATGCGAGAGTTGGTTTGGAACAGTATTTCATAGGTTGAATTCCATGTACGTGGCTGCAGTAAAGTCTGTTATTGGGGTTAGAACAAGTGCCCTGAATGACCTCTGTTTGCTGGAGATTGGCCAGCCGTCTCTCGCACCTCTAGTAAAGAGTTGGCAATATGTGTTCTTTTCTGATGTCTCGTCAGAAAGACGGGGGTTTTCAGATGACCCGCTGATGTTTGCGCTGTGGAGCTGCTGACTCTTCAGCTTGGAAGCCTGTGGATAGTGTTCTGAGGGAGGGTCAGGCGTGTGGATGCTGATATGGCCACACATAGAGGTGTTCAACTGTAAAACTCGCTACCTAAGTTCCAAACGTATCTGTTGATAAACCATGATCTCTCCACACACAGGGTCTATAATGCAGGTTTTGTGGGTAGTGTGTCGGAGCACCAGAGAATGGTTTCTCGTCAGTTTCGGTTGTCCTCCCACAGACTGCATGTAGAAATTGGTAGGTGGCAGTGGTTACCTCGGGAGGAGCGTATATGCGATTGCCCTGCGGGAGGAATACAGGATGAGCTACATGTGTTGGCAGTATGTGGATACACTAGTTTAGTCCGTGACCGTTTCCCAGATATAAAAACTCAGGATCTTGACAGCCTAATGAGCTGTGAGGATGTGTGCATACATGTGTGTGTATGAGAAATTTTGTTTAATAATTTTTGATGTGTTTATATTATGTTGATGTGTCTATATCTGAGGTCACTGATAGGCGGGCCGCGGTCCAAGTCCGGACCCAGACGCCATCCCATCCGGACCTAGAGCTGTAACCAACATGTCAGTTTTGTTGAGTTTTACTCAATTTTGGTAGCTTTAATTTTTTTAGCCGCCTCTTTTACGGACATTACGGTAGCTACGTAACCGTGCATTTCGTGTGTGGGCGATGCATGCCCTCTTTCTCCTGCAGCGTTGCTGGGGCCGTATCAGAAAGTCATGAGAAGAAAATACACTGGAGAGAGACTGAGTAAGTAATAATGAAGGAACAAGACATGGCTTGTTCTAAACGGTGCAAAGTGGACAGCAAAAACAGAACTTCTTAAGCGGAATGGGCAGAATCTCATTTGTTTATCCTTCCCGCTGGCAGCTCAAAGCCGCTGTGGCTCACATGCTCCGAGACAGTCGCACAAGTGAAAAGTGCAAACGTAAAACGCCACTGCGAAATTAAACAGCTGGTGAACTGGCAGTGGGGGGGCTGAAACCCATCCCTTAAAAATAACAGCTGGTCATGACCTGTTTTCAAACAAATTGGAAGCAATGCATGTTTAAATGTTCGATTGTTTAAATGCAACAAGATCATTTAAAATGTCTTTATGCAATTCCATTGCTTCCAACCCCTGAGTAAAGACTAACGCGAGAAGTTCGAAGTCATTATCACTGCAACGCATGTGAAACGATGATTTTAAAAACTGTTGAAAATGGGAGATAAAATGGGCTTTGCAATGCGTTCTTCTCATCTAACAAATACGGTATTCCAAAACAGTTGCTGCAGTTATATTGTATGGACGCGTGTGAATACAAATCTGCATTGCTACCCTTAGGTCGACTTAGTTTATCGAAAAATTTAAGCCTGAAATACGTCCCACATCAAAACTTTCTCTTTTAAAAACGTAATTTATCTCATTAAATGTACATATAGTTTAGCATATGTGGGAAAAACACAAAGGGCACTAAAAACAAGGATATCTGAACACAGGAGTTGTATTCGGACTCAAGACCATTGTAATCGGTGGCTCTGCATTTCAGAGAGGCATTGAGCACATTCAGATTCCTCGAAGAGGAGGTCACATAAATGCCTTCTTGCTTTAAAGAGAGAGTTTTTATATTTATACGCTCCACACTCTCACACCTGGAGGACTAAATCAAGAATATGATCTTAAACCTTTTCTTTAATTACGTTTATAACAACATTGGTGGTAGGTCTTGTGCTTTTTAAAAAAAAAAAGGTCTTCATACTTTGGTGCATATACTTTGACAGACATGCTTGGTATGTATGGGATAAAAGTTTTATTCTACATTCAATTTTCACAATGAAGTTAGTGGCTCTATCAATTAATAGACTTTTGCATGTATTCCCATTTGCTCCCTTTGTTTTGTATGTTGAATTTTTGTTGTCCTTGACTTCTCTGGACGTTTTTGGAGGGTTGACCACACCTCTTGTATTTAATCTTGTCATCCTATTGGTGTGGACAATGTAGAAATATGGGCGTGTTCCCCCTTTTTAAACATGATGACCAAAAGAAGATCCAAGTTGGATCGAAACATTGTCCTATTTCAATCAATAAAGATTTCCTTTGTGGCTTGGAGTAAATGTGGAGGCGTCTTTTCCTTTCTCTATTGATGTGTTTTGTTAGATCGCCTTGCACCTATATGAGATGTGCGTATAACTCTGTCTTCTGGGAGTAGTGTTAAATAGTGTTAAAAGTAGTGTTAAAGTGTCATCTCTTTCCTCATTACAGTCAATTCAAAGATAATATAATTGCATATAACTCAGATAACATTCTTGCTTTGTTTCATGAACTCATTTTCATGAATTTAGAGAGTAAATGCAGTGTAACAGACAATCACAAGCATACATCTCATGTGCTTACATTATGTCACTCAGGGGAAGGGCTTCGGCAGCAGATGCAGTTTTTCAGCCACGGCTGCTGCTTAATCAGGGAGATGTAGAGAAGAGGTGTAGTGATGGAACTGAGGTACATAATGCAGAACATAATTGTTTCAACCTGGTTGTATTCTGGGATATATGTATTTCTCAAGGGCATGATGACAACTACAGGCAGGTAATGAAACACTATGATGCCCAGATAGATTTGCACGATCCTAAAGGCTTTCTTTTTCATGGGGTGCATCTTCTCTTTGCCCAAGACTGACTTCCTCAGACTCCATATGATAGAAACATTGCAGAAAACCATGATGGCGAAGGCGGCCAGGATCAGCCCAATGAAGATGTTACCAGCAAGGTTCATCCACAATGTCCTGCCGATTGCAGTGGCTATCATGAGCCCCCAAACAAGCATGGAAATAGCCACTCTGATCTTGTTATCCTTGATGCTGGTAAACACAATGGGGTGGACCACGGCCACGTAGCGGTCCAGGCAAATGCAGGTGAGAAAGAGTGGGGAGGTGTTTTTGATCCCAGTGATAAACCAAATTATATTTTGGAAATATGTGATTCGGAGTAAATTGATGCCAAAGTAGTAGAAGGGGGTAATTAGGCAGAGCAAAGTGTCAGCAAAGGCCAGGCTGAAGATGAAGATATTGGAGGTGGAAGAGTCACTCTTCTCTCTGGCCACCAGCCACGTCACCATGATGTTAGCAGGGTACCCCACTACAAGAATGATGCTCCTTTCAATAAATAAAAACACTAACTCAATAAATCCTGTTTTGTGTCCTTTAAATGTGTTTGAGAGTTGGAGGCTGGATCCTGAAGAGGAGTGGTTGAAGGGTTGGCTAGAATTGATGACAGAGCTGTTCATTTTGGCTTTAATTTATCGAGCAGGTTTGAGGGGTTATGATCCTTAGAAAAGAGAGTGAATGTAAGTTACATGGTCAAGCCTAACTGAACTCACCACTTAAACTGACTGTAAGGCTAAATTTTGTTCTTAAGCTGATTCCAGCATTATTTTACATGATTCTTTTCTCCAAGGTATTCCTCATCATAACACAATTACTGCAAAATTGAGATGGAAACACTTATACTGGCTGATTTTGCTCAAAGTTAAGCTCTCTCTCTTGAGAAATTATTCATCTCAAAGAAGACGTGCACAATTTTGTTGCAGTGTTACACTGAAGGATAGTTTTTGTTTTCTTGGAAGACGACCTCCGTCCAGAGAAAGCTACCTCTCCTCTGATACACCAGCTTTACTTTGTGAAACTGCACTGGAGCTCCCTGAGATTGGAGACAGTGTTCCCAGAAGACAAGGTTTGCCCTTTGGATCTATTTTTTTTAACTGTCTGCAAAAGTCTCTCCCTCAAGCACAACATAAGAAATGACAGAGTGGTTCATCAGATTGAAAGAATGAATAACTTACCTGAGAAACTGCAATAGCTCAACATAACACTCCTCAAAGTCAGACAGCCCTGAAGGCCCCTGTATCCTGATCACCTGTGTCCAGGAGGGTTATGTTTCTATTCAATGTAGTTCCAGTTCATACAAATATATAAATTTTAATGGAAGATAAGCAGTGCAGACGATAGTCAGTCACAAATCCATGGAGGGAACAACAGCATTTGCAGTGACTGTACAATACCCTGTCACCACAGAATTATATTTAAGGATGGGTGGGTGTGCAAGAGGACTCACATATAAGGGGGTTGGGTTTGCAGCGTGAGTTTGTGATGTGACAAACAGATCTGCAGTAAAACAGAGGAGGGGCTAAAAGGAGGGGTAGATGAGTGCCCCCTTATCCCTGTTCTAACAATATATTATTTGTCACTGATGCAATCCAAGAAGTGCATCCCAGACAAACAAGTGATGCAATGCAGTCAGCCTACTGGAGCACATGTGAGACCGTAACCTGGTGTAAGGTCTTACACATGAAACCACAAGGTTCATCAAAGCACACTCAAACAATTATTTCCATCCACACAAAGAAAAGAAATTGAGCAATCAGATACAGTAAATCTATTTCTTATGGAGCCTCAAAAGAGTCATAGCTGGAATTTTTTTTCGGAGAGATACGTTTGCATTCTATCGCAAAGGGCTTGCATTATTGCGCAAATAAGTGTCATATTACCTTGCTAAAGTTATGCCCAGCCTTTTGTGTCCATACATAAGAGACACTTTATTAAACATGGTGGAGTAATTTGTCCTCTGAATTTAACCCATCCTATAGTTAGGAGCAGTGGGCAGCCACAGAGCAGCACCTGGGGACCAACTCCAGTTCTAAAGCCAGTACCTTGATCAGGGTTACTGGTAGGAGTGTTCCTGTAATGCATGTTTTCCTGGGTGGGGGAAACCAGAGTACCAGGAAGAAAACCATGCGAACATGGGGAGAACATGCAAACTCCACACAGAAAGGCCCCTGCCTGGATTCAAACCCACAACCTTCTAGTTGTGAGGCAGCAGTGCTAACTACTGTGGAACTGTGCAGTTTGGGGCAGTTATTTTTAACACTTTATTTTGAGCGTCATAGAGAACATGAGATAGAGGGAACTTCACAGTAGAAACCCCACTAATTTTCTGGGCTGTAGTCTGCCTGAAAATGTATGAAATGGGAAATCATATGAATGTTGAACAGTTGGCTATGTTACATGTGTTTGGTGTTTCTGTATGTGTTCAGACCATCTTGCTGTAGTTTCACCTGTTACCACAAAGTTGCAGTTTGTTCCAACTTTAGTTGGCAGTAAACCAGCAATGTGCTCATGTTACTAAATCTTTTATCCTCCTGAACTCATGAACCATAAAAGACTCAAATTTGAAAACTTGACTGGAAACTTTTATGTGTTCAAGGACCAGTCTCTCTGAATTTCATGATATATGGACTATCAGCTCATGTAGTTTTCATACTTAAATCAGTAAAACCAATGAGCTTTCACTTCATGGTTCCAGTTTAAAGTTCTTCAAAATACTAAACAACTAAAGTTGGTCTTTTGCCCTTATGGGCAACTTACTTGTTTCAGTATAACTAATTCTATACTTCTACCTGTTGTGATGTGAATAGAGGCCACTAGATGGCAGTATTTACCTTTCTTTTATTAGGCCCAGACTGGAGCTAGGTTTAGACATGTCCTGGGCATGTCTGGGGCAAGTCCCCGAAAATAAAAAAAAAGAGGTCTAAATGTGGGTGGGGTCTGCAAAAGAGTATATAAGGAAAAGAATTGAGACAGTAAAGTAGTCGGAGAAATTGCAAGGAGAAGGATAAATGTGACCAGACCTGTTATTCTGTTCAAGACCAGTGAAGCTTTTAGTGGATTTTTGCCTGTGTTAGAGTTTTTCCCTCACCCAGGACATCACCAAGCAACCTACAAAAGGGACTGTAAATATTTTCTGTTTTTTGGAAATCAGTCTTGGTCATTAGTTGTGGATATTAGATTAGTCATTATTGTTAGTTGTTGTCTTTTTTTAATTAAATGTGTATAAGTTTTAAAAACTGTGTCTGTCATCCCTTGCTGTTGCTGTTGCTGTAGTGTTGTAAATGTAATAACAAATTGGGGCCATAACACTGTGAACTGTTTCCAAGCAACTTATAGAAGCACCTTATTGCTCATCCCATATACAGTGGACTGGTTGCTTTGATGAGCATTAATTGTAGACTGCTGTGTTTTTCTTCATCGTAGGAGTAAATGAGTAAAACCCACACAAACACAGGGAGAACATACTAAGTCCACACAGAAAGGCCCCGGGATGGATTCAAACCCACAACCTTCTTACTGTGAGGCACTTTAAAGGTGAAGAGAGGATCTCATTTTATTGGTGTAGAGTTGACTCGGCTGTGTTAAACCCATTTCAGCCTTTTCTCCTCCCTCTTTGCCTCTTGCGCCGGTAGGAGTGACAGAGGCGGGACAGAGGAGTACCTGCACCAGGCTATGCCGAGCACGAGATTGCAACATATGCCTGGAAACACCCCGTTGGCGCGGTGCTCCCCCTATTTAACCAAGCCTGCGCCTAGTGTACGAATTCAGAGCCCTTTATTTTGAGTGTCATCCGTAAAACATGACAAATAGTTGCTCAGACAGAGGTAACTTCGGAGTAGTTTGCTCACTATTTTGCTGGGCTGCAGGGTGCCTGAAAATGTATGAAATGGGAAATCGTATGGGAGTTAGGCTGGCTCTAACTCTTTGGTTGCCCTAGGTGAGATTGAGTTTTGCTCAGCTTTTGAGTTTTGACATTACTATACTTAACATTACTGAAGACACATATTAACTGCTTTACTTTGGATAGCAGTTTTTTCGTCCACTTATAGTTCTAGTATACTACTTTGCAATTAAATAATGTGTGGTGCATGGACAATGAACAACAGAAAAGTTTCAGAACATATTCTTTTTAATCATTTTAAATAACTTTAACAACATGAGTATAAAGGTGCTTATAGGAGGAATCTTAAGAAAGCTAAGGTCTACATCCATAAATTAAGAATATTTAACAAATATCAAAATGAACAGATACAGAAATTAAGTCTTTTTACAGTGAAAATATACTGCCCACAATAATTATGGCACCCCTGGTTAAGGTGTTCTTTAGCTTCTAATAAATTCTGTTTTTTTTTAAATAATATAGGACCACAATGAAAAAAAGAGGAAAATTCAAACTTTAATTCAAGTGCATTTATTCAGTGGGAAAAAATCCCACATTAAGAAATAATACTTTTACATCAAATCATGTGTGCCACAATTATTAACACCCCTGATGTTAATACTTTGTACAAACCCCTTTTGCCAACAAAACAGCACCTAAACTTCTCCTATAATGTTTCACAAGATGAGAGAATACAGAAAGAGGGATTTTTGACCATTCCTCTTTGCACAATCTCTCTAAATCATCCAGCGACCTGGGTCCTCTCCTCTGCACTCTCCTCTTCAGCTCACTCCACAGGTTTTCAATGGGTTTGAGGTCTGGGGACTGAGATGGCCATGGGAGGAGCTTGATTTTGTGTCGGATGAATCATTTCTGTGTAGATTTGGCCACATTATTAGGGTCATTATCTTGCTGAAAGACCCAGTAACAAGCCATCTTCAGCTTTCGGGCAGAGGCCACCAGATTTTGATTCAAAATGTCCTGGTATTTCAAAGCGTTCATAATGCCATTCACCCAGGGCCGGCGCTAGCCATTTTGGTGCTTTGTGGTGCCCCCCCCGCCATATACCCACCCACCCAACCCAACCTCTGACAGAAATGAACAATATCTGAGTATTTGTCAGTTTTGCTTTATTTTACAAATTAAGTTGTTAATATTAATGGTTCAAAAACTGAGATAGAGATAAATAATAATAACAATAATAATAAAGAGATAAATAATAATGAAGTCTTTATAAAACACTAACAATGTCACCAAATACTCAAATAAATAAAAATAAATAATCTAAATAAAAAAATAAATAAATGCCACGACTATTAACAAATAAACATCTGTTTTTAACTGTAAACACAGTTCTGAGAAAGAAACTTTAAAGAAAAATTTTACACCAGTTGTTAGAGGCCCTACAGAGGCACACGTCTGCATTTCCGGGCTGCGAAATCAGCTATCAGGTCATCATATGACAGATTCTGAGCAATTTCACCATTGATGCTGATGACAGCCAGACCACTTAAACGCTCCAGGCCCATTGATGAGCGCAGGTATGTTTTTATGAGCTCAGGTTTGGAGAAGCTTCGCTCAGCAGAGGAAATGTGACAGGCCCATGTATACGGTTAATCCGATTTCTTTCGTTCTTTATCTTCGAATGTGTACAAATGGAAAAACGGATGTAGCAAACTTGAGACGCTTTATGGACACAAAACTGATTCGCTATCAGCCTATAGGCCTACTCTCCGCAGCTAGAGAGCTTATATAACGCAATCGCCACTCGCATTTCTAGAGGTACAGCGGTCATCTCTCTGGGCTTATGACATCCTTCATCTGATCACACAGTTTCACGAACGCTACCTGACACATCCTGAAATTCTCTCTCCATTTTGCATCTAAAAAATTCATTGAGCACCACTCTCTCCCACCAGTCCTTACTCCTAACGCACATCCAGCAAGCACGGGTTTTTGGTAGGAGTGGAGGAAGGCCTATGCTGAGACCAAGAGTTTAAACGCGTCAAATCAGATTATTACCATTACCCCATTATTCCCAGTTATTCCCGGATTATTGTGGTCATGTGAACGTAGCTGTTACAAAATAAATAATCGTTAATTAAAACATTGTCTTACCTGCAAGTGACGCGCGAGCATCATCTCGCAGTTTTTTTTCTTTTCCTCTTTTCCGCCCCCGACTCTTGATGCCTTTTCGATGACATGTCCTGATCTCCGGAATAAACTTCTGCCAAATTTGCGATTGAAGCATAATGGAGCTAACTATTTGGGAATGGGGGAGGGGGGGGGCACCGAAGGTAGAACGATGAGAGGGCCACACAGGAGATTAATCTTTTTTCGCGTAAATAAGCCTACGTTTATTACTTATATTTATTAACATGCTTTACAAACTTTTATTTTAAATATTAAATACTGTTATTATTTTTTTTTTTTTCCGCTTGATTTTTTCGGTGCCCCCCAGGCAGTTGGTGCCCTACGCGCAGTGCGTGATAAGCGTATGCCGAGCGCCGTGCCTGCATTCACCCCAACAAGGTTCCCAGGGCCTCTGGGAGAGAAACAGGCCCTCAGCATCACTGATCCTCCCCCATACTCCACAGTGGACATGAGGTGCTTTTCTGCATACTCATCTTTTGTGTTCCACCAGACCCACTTAGAGTGTTTGTTGACAAAAAGCCCTATCTTGATCTCATCTGACCAAAGAATATGGTCCCAGTTGAAGTCCCATTAACGCTTAGCAAACTCCAGATGTTTGCGTTTATGATTGTGAGTGAGAAAAGGTTTTTTCCGTGCATGCCTCCCAAACAGGTTGTTGGCATGTAGATAGAGCCTGATGGTTGTTTTGGAGACTTTGTGACCCCAAGATGCTACCATTTATTGCAATTCTTTAACAGTGAGCTTTGGAGAACTTTTCATTTCTCTTACCGTCCTCCTCACTGTGCGTGGTGGCAAAATAACCTTGCGTCCTCTTCCAGGCTTGTATACCACTGTTCCAGTTGTTTTAAACTTCTTAATGATTCCTCTGACAGTAGATTTGGGCAGATGCAGGCGAGTGCCTGTTTTCTTGTAGCCATTGTCTGACTTCAATGGTGTGTTCCTTTGTCTTTCCCATGTTGAGGCGTGGATAAGAGAAATGGCCTCTCTGTCATGTCATATTTATACCCCAGGAAAACAGGAAGTGATGAATTACTAATTAAATGTTCCTAGATACTCTGATCAACTTTGTTAACTACTGTAGACATGACAGAAATACTTTAATTACATTTATTTCGTAGGAATTGTTAGGGGTGCCAATAATTGTGGAACAGGTGATTTTATGAAAATTAATTATTTCTTAGTCAGGGATTTTTTCCCCCTTAAAATTCACTTGAGTTGAAGGTTACCTTTTTCTACAATTTTCAGTGTGCAAGTATGCTTTCGCAATAAAAATTGAATTTATTTTAAGACTTTTAACACATCTTAACCAAGGGTACCAATAATTATTGACGGCGCTGTTGAAGCACTTTAAATGACACTATGAAAATAAGCAGAAGGGTCACCTCTAATGAATTGTATACAAAAATACTATGAAGGATGCTCAAGAATATATTAACAAATTATGACAAGTCACTCTAACACTTCACCAAGCAAATTATGACTTTAAGAATCAACTCTAATAAATTGCACAAACAGAAATGCTACAATGAATGTTGAAGGATATTTAGCAAATGATGACAATGGATGAACTCCATAAACTGTGCAAAAGCTCTTAAGCACACTGGAAGGACAGTGGAGCAAATTATGACCCGTGAACTGGATTAACTATACACTCTTCCAACAAAAGTGCGATTATAGATACTATTAGTACCACTACAAAATTTAAAGATTGAAGTTCTTGTAGTTCTATGCCCAATTCAAATAAAAAAAAGTTGAACCGTTGTTTCTGGCATTTCTATTCTCCTTTAAAATTGAAGGAGCATTAGAATTTGACTTTGTCTGGATTTCTTAATGATTATTACTGTAGCAAGAGATTTTTTTTTTTTTTTTTGGAACTGCTGGATAGATACTATGGGAAAGTATATTGAATAGTTTGCACATCAGGTTTAGCTGAGGAGTTTTACTCTGGCAACTCCTGAAAAACGGATTGGAGTGAACTCATCCATATTTCAACTGTGTTCCAGCTCGGCTTGCTTCTGAATATTCAATAACTGATCCAGGGGTGCCATCTAGTGATAGAATATTGTAACTGGAGTCCATTCGTTGCACAAATGCCAAATGTTCAGGAGAAGGGGCTCTGTCAAGCCAGGTGTAACAGATTCGGATACGTGTGCATTCACGACTTTCTTAAAGCATAATTGCCCATCCCATTTTTAAGGTTCTGAGAAAAAAAGAAGAAATGCATTTTTTAGCCAAAATGAAAGAGCAGGCAGCTGATATTTCAATTTGGCAAAAATATAATTTGTTTTAAATAATTTTTTTTCTAAATTATGAGGTAATTGTGCTATGAGGCAAACAATATGTAAGAAAGGCAATTCAGCCGATATCATTAATCGAAGTGAAGAAGTCTGGCAGACCATAGTGGACAGACTGAATGTGTCAGTTGTACAAAGATCTGCTCTTACTAACCACTGATCCACTGTAACCTTCATAATTACAATTCAAACAGTTACTTGTTATTTTCACAAGCAGTTGAGCCCTTTGCCTTGAAAGTGAGCAGCGGAAGTTCATGTTGCTCAGAAAAGTCACCATGAAAACTAACTACCAACACTTATCCACAGTGCGAAAATACCAGAAATATGGACAACCATATGAACAAATCACAATCTCTCTCTCAGTCTCATATATACTACACACACACACACACACACACACACACAAGGACAAGCATGATTAAACAGAAGCGGACCTGGGAACAAGTCAGTCAAGTACAGGAACATTTTGCAGGCTGGTCAGTACCTTGATGGTTGAAAGATGTACAAATGAGGTGTATAAGTTACTCAGAAGCTGTCTGCTTACATATTTCATTGTCTGCTGTGATTTTAGCTGTGAAGTAAAAGGCCCATTTGTCTGGTATTCAGGTATTCAGGACACCAGACTCCCGTCTAACCACGGTATTGTGCCTCTCACTCTTAAACTTGCATTTGCTTTGTCGATGTCAGATGACAAACTCCTTCAGTGGGCAAATGACCTATTTAGCCACGCATGCCTTCTGCGAACTTCTCTGCCCTTGTTTCGAAAGCCTGTTGTAATCGGCAGGGCAGCAGGTTGAGTTTTTGAAGCGCCAGTTGGAGCAGAGTGATCTGCCTGAAGACCACACGGACATAAACCACTGGGCTGAGATTTTGTCTGATGGTTTGTACGATCTGGCGCATTTCTGTGCAAATAACAACCCTCCACCACGCCGAATACAGCCTTTAGATTGTGATGTTGACTGTTAGGTCAAGCTAGTTCAGGGTGGTGATAGTAAGGCTACATGGCGTGCAATAGACTGGAATGGGGAGATTAAATCAACCAGGAATGATGGGGATCCTACAGATGAGAAGTTTAAGACTTACGTGGATGTTCTACTGAATCCAGGAGAACCTTCTCTGGACTGTGAAGAAAACCATTCCAGTGCTGGATGAGCCGATTTCCCCTAGTGAGGTGCAAGAAGTTGTTAGTCATTTGAAATTGGAAAAAGCAGGCGACCCGGATGGTGTGACACCACGAGTAATCTCAGCTCTACCTATTAGCTGGATATTGTCTCTCACTGCATTGTTTCACGTTGTTTTTCAGACATGCGTTTATCCTAGTCAGTGGTCGATTGCTTAGTTGACCGTGCTTTTTAAAGGAGTTGACAGAGGTTCCCATAATAATTATAGGGGTATCAGTGTTAGCAACACGATAGCGAAAGTGTACAATGCTGTATTATCGTCCTGGCTCCAAGCATGGTTTAAACCTTTACGGGAACAAGCCGGCTTACAAAAAGGAAGAGGTTGCCAGGAACAAAGAGTGACGCTACGATTGCTCATAGATTATGCCAAACGCAAACATGTCAGACTTTTTGTTATGTCCGTTGACTTGAAAAGCGTCTGATGAAATACCGAGACAGAAAGTGCTCCATGTATTAAAACGTCTTGGTTGTGGTATGGTTATGTTGGCGGCAATATGGTCAATTTATTATTCTACTTAGAGCGTTTAGGTGCTGCTATAATTGCAACCACTATTGGTGTTTAACAGGGGTTTTGTACATCATGTGTTTTATTTGTATTGTATTCAAATGAATTTGTTAAACTTGTGAGAGATAAATGTCGGCCTAATGGCTTCCTTCAGTGGCTGCATTGTTTGCTTTTCATGGATGATACTGTGCTTTTATCCAGTACAAGAGAGCGATGTGAATACAAGCTGAGTCCAATGGTGCAGTTTTGTACTGAGTATGGTATGGAAATTAACCTGAAGAAATCAAATTTTATGGTGATTAAAGGTTGTGAGCAGGATAGAATGGATATACGAGCAAACGGTGTCTCCGTTAGCTACTGCAATTTTTAATAGTTATCTTGGATCTGTTTTTACTGATGATGCAAAATTTGCCTCTATTATGACGCGACATTCAAGCTATAAGTACTGTAATTAGTTGAAGTTATTCACATTTGTTCAACACCATAGGAATTTACCATTCTTTTTAAAACGCAAGGTTTGGATGCATGTCTGCTATCTTCACTCTTGTACGGATGCGAGAGTTGGTTTGGAACAGTATTTCATAGGTTGAATTCCATGTACGTGGCTGCAGTAAAGTCTGTTATTGGGGTTAGAACAAGTGCCCTGAATGACCTCTGTTTGCTGGAGATTGGCCAGCCGTCTCTCGCACCTCTAGTAAAGAGTTGGCAATATGGGTTCTTTTCTGATGTCTCGTCAGAAAGACGCGGGTTTTCAGATGACCCGCTGATGTTTGCGCTGAAGCTATATGGAGCTGCTGACTCTTCAGCTTGGAAGCCTGTGGATAGTGTTCTGAGGGAGGGTCAGGCGTGTGTGGGTGCTGATATGGCCGCACATAGGTAGCGAGTTTCACAGTTGAACACCTCTAAGTTCCAAACGTATCTGTTGATGAACCATGATCTCTCCACACACAGGGTCTGTAATGCAGGTTTTGTGGGTAGTGTGTCGGAGCACCAGAGAATGGTTTCTCGTCAGTTTCGGTTGTCCTCCCACAGACTGCATGTAGAAATTGGTAGGTGGCAGCGGTTACCTCGGGAGGAGCGTATATGCGATTGTCCTGCGGGAGGAATACAGGATGAGCTACATGTGTTGGCAGTATGTGGATACACTAGTTTAGTCCGTGACCGTTTCCCAGATATAAAAACTCAGGATCTTGACAGCCTAATGAGCTGTGAGGATGTGTGCATACATGTGTGTGTATGAGAAATTTTGTTGAATAATTTTTGATGTGTTTATATTATGTTGATGTGTCTATATCCGAGGTCACTGATAGGCGGGCCGCGGTCCAAGACCGGACCCAGACGCCATCCCATCCGGACCTAGAGCTGTAACCAACACGTCAGTTTTGTTGAGTTTTACTCAATTTTGGCAGCGTTAATTTTTTTAGCCGCCTCTTTTACGGACATTACGGTAGCTACGTAACCGCGCATTTCGTGTGTGGGCGGCGCATGCCCTCTTTCTCCTGCAGCGTTGCTGCGGCCGTATCAGAAAGTCATGAGAAGAAAATACACTGGAGAGAGACTGAGTAAGTAATAGTGAAGGAACATGACATGGCTTGTTCTAAACGGTGCAAAGTGGACAGCGAAAACAGAACTTTTAAAGCGGAATGGACAGAATCTCATTTGTTTATCCTTCCCGCTGGCAGCTCAAAGCCGCTGTGGCTCACATGCTTCGAGACAGTCGCACAAGTGAAAAGTGCAAACGTAAAACGCCACTGCGAAATGAAACAGCTGGTGAACTGGCAGTGGGGGGGCTGAAACCCATCCCTTCAAAATAACAGCTGGTCATGACCTGTTTTCAATCAAATTGGAAGCAATGCATGTGTTTCACGATTGTTTAAATGCAACAAGATCATTTAAAATGTCTTTATGCAATTCCATTGCTTCCAACCCCTGAGTAAAGACTAACGCGAGAAGTCTGAAGTCATTATCACTGTAACGCATGTGAAACGATGATTTTAAAAACTGTTGAAAATGGGAGATAAAATGGGCTTTGCAATGCGTTCTTCTCATCTAACAAATACGGTATTCCAAAACAGTTGCTGCAGTTATATTGTAAGGACGCGTGGTGAATACAAATCTGCATTGCTACCCTTTGGTCGACTTAGTTTATCGAAAAATTTAAGCCTGAAATACGTCCCACATCAAAACTTTCTCTTTTAAAAACGCAATTTATCTCATTAAATGTACATATGGTTTAGCATATGTGGGAAAAACACAAAGGGCACTAAAAACAAGGATATCTGAACACAGGAGTTGTATTTGGACTCAAGACCATAGTAATCGGTGGCTCTGCATTTCAGAGAGGCATTGAGCACATTCAGATTCCTCGAAGAGGAGGTCACATAAATGCCCTCTTGCTTTAAAGAGAGAGTTTTTATATTTATATGCTCCACACTCTCACACCTGGTGGACTAAATCAAGAATATGATCTTAAACCTTTTCTTTAATTACGTTTATAACAACATTGGTGGTAGGTCTTGTGCTTTTTTAAAAAAAAAGGTCTTCATACTTTGGTGCATATACTTTGACAGACATGCTTGGTATGTATGGGATAAAAGTTTTATTCTACATTCAATTTTCACTATGAAGTTAGTGGCTCTATCAATTAATAGATTTTTGCATGTATTCCCATTTGCTCCTTTTGTTTTGTATGTTGAATTTTTGTTGTCCTTGACTTTTCTGGACGTTTTTTGGAGGGTTGACCACACCTCTTGTATTTAATCTTGTCAGCCTATTGGTGTGGACAATTTAGAAATATGGGCGTGTTCCCCCTTTTTAAACATGATGACCAGAAGAAGATCCAAGTTGGATCGAAACATTGTCCTATTTTAATCGATAAAGATTTCCTTCGTGGCTTAGAGTAAATGTGGAGGCGTCTTTTCCTTTCTCCATTGATGTGTTTTGTTAGATCGCCTTGCACCTATACGAGATGTGCGTATAACTCTGTCTTCTGGGAGTTGTGTTAAATATCATCTCTTTCCTCATTACAGTCAATTCAAAGATAATATTATTGCATATAACTCAGATAACATTCTTGCTTTGTTTCATGAACTCATTTTCATGAATTTAGAGAGTAAATGCAACGTAACAGACAATCACAAGCATACATCTCATGTGCTTACATTATGTTCCTCAGGGGAAGGGCTTCGGCAGCAGATGCAGAGCAGGTTTTTCAGCCACGGCAGCTGCTTAATCTGGGAGATGTAGAGAAGAGGTGTAGTGATGGTACTGAGGTTCATAATGGAGAACATAATTGTTTCAACCTGGTTGAATTCTGGGAAATATGTATTTCTCAAGGGCATGATGGCAACTACAGGCAGGTAATGAAACACTATGATGCCCAGATAGATTTGCACGATCCTGAAGGCTTTCTTTTTCATCGGGTGCATCTTCTCTTTGCCCAAGACTGACTTCCTCAGACTCCACATGATAGAAACGTTGCAGAAAACCATGAAGGCGAAGGCGGCCAGGATCAGCCCAGTGAAGATGTTACCAGCGAGGTTCATCCACAATGTCCTGCCGATTGCAGTGGTTATCATGAGCCCCCAAACAAGCATGGAAATAGCCACTCTGATCTTCATATCCTTGATGCTGGTGAACACAATGGGATGGACCACGGCCACGTAGCGGTCCAGGCAAATGCAGGCAAGAAAGAGTGGGGAGCTGTTTTTGATCCCAGTGATGAACAAATATATATGTTGGAAATATGAGATTCTGAGGTGATAGGTGCCAAAGAAGTAGAAGGGGGTAATTAGGCAAGACAATGCATCGGTGATGGCCAGGCTGAAGATAAAGATATTGGAGGTGGAAGAGTCACTCTTCTCTCTGGCCACCAGCCACATCACCATAATGTTAGCAGGGTAGCCCACTACAAGAATGATGCTCCTTTCAATAAATAAAAACACAAACTCAATAAATCCTGTTATGTATCCTTTAAATGCGTTTGAGAGTTGGAGGCTGGATCCTGAAGAGGAGTGGTTGAACGGTGGGCTAGAATTGATGACAGAGCTGTTCATTTTGGCTTTAATTTATCGAGCCGGTTTGAGGGGTTATGATCCTTAGAAAAGAGAGTGAATGTAAGTTACATGGTCAAGCCTAACTGAACTCACCACTTAATCTGACTGTAAGGCTAAATTATGTTCTTAAGCTGATTTCAGCATTATTTTACATGATTCTTCTCCCCAAAGTACTCCTCATCATAACACAATTACTGCAAAATTGAGATGGAAACACTTATACTGGCTGATTTTGCTCAAAGTTAAGCTCTCTCTCTTGAGAAATTATTCATCTGAAAGAAGACCTGCACAATTTTGTTGCAGTGTTACACTGAAGGATTGTTTTTGTTTTCTGGGAGGACGACCTCCATCCAGGAAAAAACTACCTCTCCTCTGATACACCAGCTTTACTCTTTGAAACTGCACTGGAGCTCCCTGAGATTGGAGACAGTGTTCCCAGAAGACAAGGTTTGCCCTTTGGATCTATTTTTTTTTACCGTCTGCAAAAGTCTCTCACTCAAGCACAACATGAGAAATGAAAGAGTGGTTCATCAGATTGAAAAAATGAATAACTTACCTGAGAAACTGCAATTACTCAACATAACACACCTCAAAGTCAGACAGCCCTGAAGGCCCCTGTATCCTGATCACCTGTGTCCAGGAGAGTTATGTTTCTATTCAATGTAGTTCCAGTTCATACAAATATATAAATTTTAATGGAAGATAAGCAGTGCAGACGATAGTCAGTCACAAATCCATTGAGGAAACAGCAGCATTTGCAGTGACTGTACAATACCCTGTCAGCACAGGATTATATTTAAGGATGGGTGGGTGTGCAAGAGGACTCACATATAGGGGGGTTGGGTTTGCAGAGTGAGTTTGTGATGTAACAAACAGATCTGCAGTGAAACAGAGGAGGGGCTAAAAGGAGGGGTAGATGAGTGCCCACCCAATCCCTGTTCTAACAATATATTATTTGTCATTGATGCAATCCAAGAAGTGTATCCCAGACAAACAAGTGATGTAATGCAGTCGGCCTACAGGAGCACAGGTGAGACTGTAACCTGGTGTAAGGTCTTACACATGAAACCACAACGTTCATCAAAGCAGACTCAAACAATTATTTTCATCCTCACAAAGAAAAGAAATTGAGCAATCAGATACAGTAAATCTATTTCTTATGGAGCCTCAAAAGAGTCATTGCTGGAATTTTTTTTCGAAGAGATACGTTTGCGTTCTATCGCAAAGGGCTTGCATTATTGCGCAAATAAGTGTCATATTCCCTTGCTAAAGTTATGCCCAGCCTTTTGTGTCCATACATAAGAGACACTTTATTAAACATGGTGGGGTAATTTGTCCTCTGAATTTAACCCATCCTATAGTTAGGAGCAGTGGGCAGCCACAGAGCAGCACCTGGGGACCAACTCCAGTTCTAAAGCCAGTACCTTGGTCAGGGTTACTGGTAGGAGTGTTCCTGTAATGCATGTTTTCCTGGGTGGGGGAAACCAGAGTACCAGGAAGAAAACCATGCGAACATGGGGAGAACATGCAAACTCCACACAGAAAGGCCCCTGCCTGGATTCAAACCCACAACCTTCTAGTTGTGAGGCAGCAGTGCTAACGACTGTGAAACTGTGCAGTTTGGCGGCTGTGATTTTTTACACTTTATTTTGAGTGTCATGGAGTGTCACAGAGAACATGACCTAAAGTGCCTCAGATAGAGGGAACTTCAGAGTAGTTGGACCACTAATTTGCTGGGCTGCAGTCTGCCTGAAAATGCATGAAATGGGAAATCATATGAATGTTGAACAGTTGGCTATGTTACATGTGTTTGGTGTTTCTGTATGTGTTTTGAGCATCTTGCTGTAGCTTCACCTGTTACCACAAAGTTGCAGTTTGTTCCAACTTTAGTTGGCAGTAAACCAGCAATGTGCTCATGTTACCAAATCCTTTGTCCTCCTAAACTCATAAAAACCCATAAAGACTCAAATTTGAAAACTTGACTGGAAACTTTTATGTGTTCAAGGACCAGTCTCTCTGAATTTCATGATATATGGACTATCAGCTCATGTAGTTTTCATACTTAAATCAGTAAAACCAATGAGCTTTCACTTCGTGCCTCCAGTTTAAAGTTCTTCAAAATACTAAACAACTAAAGTTGCTCTTTTGCCCTTATGGGCAACTTACTTGTTTCAGACTGTTAATAGCTAATTCTATACTTCTACCTGTGAACTGTTTCCAAGCAACTTATAGAAGCACCTTATTGCTCATCCCATATACAGTGGACAGGTTGCTTTGATGAGCATTAATTGTAGACTGCTGTGTTTTTCTTCATCGTATGAGTAAATGGCTGTTTGTAATAGGATTAGAATATCTCTGTCATGTTTGTATGTAGGGAGCAAATTAGCATTGTTCATGGGCAGTCACTGTAAACTGCAGTTCATGAGCATGTTAGGTTCTGATGACTAACCAGCTCTCACAGTAAACTGCTGCGGGGGGTGAGGTTTAGGGTGTAATGTGAATGTGTATTGACCTTTCTTATGTGAAGCCCAGACTGGAGCTAGGTTTGGGCATGTTTTCGGCATGTCCAAGAGAATTAAAAAAAAAAAAAAAGAGGTCCAAATTTGGTGGGGAGGTCTGCAAAAGAGTATATAAGGAGGAAAATTGAGGGAGTGGAGTAGTTGGAGAAATTGCAAGCAGAAGGATACATGTGACCAGACCTGTCATTCTGTTCAAGACCTGTGAAGTTTTAGTGGATTTTTGCCTGTGTTGGAGCATTTTCGTCACCCAGGACATCACCAAGCAACCCACCAAAAGGGACTGTAAATATTTTTGTTCTTGTGTTTATCAATCTTGGTCAGTAGAGTAGATAGTAGATTAGTTAAAAGTGTTTGTTAAATTAAATGTGTTTAAGTTTTAAAATTTTGTCTGTCATCCTTTGCTGTCGTAAATGTCATAAATGTAATAACAAATTGGGGCCATAAAAGGGGATATTTTTCATGTGCTATATCAGCTGATGAGTTATTCAGCCCCTGCTTACAAACATTGGCATTTTAAAGACAGCTCATTAAAAATTTGTGTGTTTTCAGTGGTAACGTGACAATCATGACAACCAATCTGTTTTTCACAAAGTACACGTTCATGTCATTCATTACCATGTAGTTTCATGTCCTGAAATACTGTATAAATTCGGACAATTTCTCACAATCTTTTTATTTTCCTTTTTTGCAGCCATGGAGGAGGAGTTCGATGATTTTTTGAAATCTTGAAATATGCCTGAAGACAGCATAAGGAGCAGTGGCGTCTCTGCATTTGGGGCCAGGCCCCACCAGATGTCGCTGTGGAGCAATATGCTGCCTTGAAGTAATTGTAACAGAATCTGCCTTTGTCGCAAATGTAATTATATAACGATCGATTCTCATACAAAGACAATTCTGTTTAATATATTTGTGTGTGTGTGTGTGTGTGTATATATATATATATATATATATTTATATAATCAAAGATATTTGTCAGAATGCTGACAGGCTTAGTTGCATAAGCCTATTCCTCTTAAAGCACTTGAAAATGGGGCCGGCCCTCTGGCGCTTGTTTTAGTAATTAACCGCTGAAATCTTAGTGCGCATGACCAACATGGTTTCAATAGATCGCTGTGGGGCACAATCACAACGGCCCCACGCTGAGATCAACCAATTGAAATATTGGGATGACTTGCCGTCAGTACGTAATGTGCAGTAGTTCAACCATAGCTAGCTTGATTGGCTATTTTTGTTAGTTACAAACTTACCAAGGCGAAATAATGAACGAAGAAGACTTTTCAATCAAAGTAAAATTTAGCACTTTGCCACTTGAGCAAAAATTAGAAATAAAACGTTTAGGACCTCACCAGCCAGCGGATTTTAACATCATCCGAGCTGGAAAGGGCAAACCCGCTCCTTCACCCCCGAGTGCAGTTTTTGCAGTTTTTTTACCAGCTGATGCCAGAAGTGGACATTCTATAACACACTGCAAAAACGAAACATTCATGCAGCTACGGTCAACCGCGCCATGGGGAGCTTCAGAGTAGGCGTGGGCTGATTTAGAGAGAAAGTGGATGACATTGCACAAGCGAGAGAGACGGCTCCATCGAAACGAAGGAAAAAAAAAACACTGCTGCTGTTATGAGAGAGGCTTGTGATACTGTGTTAGTTCAGGTGGAGGTGAGATTTCACAAGAGTGATCACCTTATAGCCGCAAAGCTTGTGGATTGCACACTTTTCAGTAAATTCAGCAATTCATTTTCAAGTGCTGAATTTGAATGTGCTATCAAAATGTGGCCAATTCGAAATAAAGTTAAGCTCGAAACTTAACTGAAATCACTGTACAGTCACTCAGAGTTGCTCGCAGGGGAATACTCTGTCACTGCTGCAGTTGATTTATGACAACAACCTCCAGGATGCCTTATATGAGACTGTGTCACTGCTAGAAATCATCACAACACCAATGACCACTGCTGAGTCAGAGAAAAACTTTTCAAAATTAAAAAGAATCAAAACATTTACAAGAACACAATGGGACAGCAGAGGTTAAATGCACTGGCTATGCTGTCCATTGAAAATGAATTCATCCATGGATTACGCGACTTTGACAGAACAGTCATTGAGAAGTTTTCTCAGATGAAAGATCGATGTGCATTTTTTCCTTTCAAGAAATGAGCAACATGGTGAGTGACCATTTTTAGTAACCCATTAATATTTGTTTTGTTATGCAGTTAAAAAGGATGAAACCTTTTACACAAACCCCATTTTATATTAACCCTGTTTATATAAAATTGCATTTCTAGTATGTGGCTCATTTTATATTGGGCAAATATGGGTTGTAGGCAGCGTCACAGAAAAGTCAAAGGCTACGTATAACTGGTCTGTTGTGCCCCACTGGACTTTTCATGCCAGAGACGCCACTGATAAGGAGATGAAAATGGAGAGGGTAACAGTTTAACTTTTGGCATAATTATGCTTTTTATGGATGTATTATAACTTGTGCTATTGTGTTTATAAAGTTTATTCCACGGCATTGTCGAATGCTCGATCCTGATTGGTCACTTACAACATTCTAAGGTCTGTTATTTCTGTATAGCAGACTGTTAATTTGAGTGGCAGACCGTTGCTATGGACGCTTTAGAGTAACCATTGCTTTGTTATGATTCTGATCTGTTCGCAATTCTGTCTTGTTTGCATTTCGATCTCTGCATTGCCTGACCATGTCTTGAGTTATGTATTGTGATTTGTATGCCCGATTATCTTCATGTCTAGTTTAGTTTTTGCCATGCTTTGTATTTTGCCATATTCCATTCATGCAGTTACATTCCGGTCCATGTTTTGCTTTTATCCATGCATTGCACCTTGTCTCCTCCTGTCTGGTCTTCTATTATGTGATTGCTTTCAGCTCCAGTATTGCGTGCCACACTCTCGGGTGATTTAATAGTTTCTGGATTTCAACCACTTCCTTCGCCTTGCTTTTCTATTTTACCAACCAATACTAACAGTTTGTTGTTTTTGCTAAAGTTACTAACCCAGACTAACTTTGTAAATAATGCTTACTTACTAACAAGCACTAGGGATTGTATAGCTGCACATATTTAAGTGATTAACAAGCTCTCCGCCCTCGCCCTGTTCTAGTCTTCGCCTCTTGCCTTCACTCAATCTACTTTGCTGTGCTTCTAGCAGATTCTCTGCACCTGTCCAATCTCTGTTCTGCTACTCACTCTGTGCACGTAAAAATCCCGAACCGGATCTGTTTCTTCTGTCTATAGGCTGTCTTGTGATCCCTGTCTGTGTTTTGGCTTTTGCCCATTTCATGTGATCAGGTTCTCCCTCATGTTTGTTCCTTTGTAATTAGTCTGATTTCCTGCACCTGTTTTCTGTTTAGCATGTGACCTCCCGGATGTGTATATTAGGAGTCTTCTCACTGCATTTCTTTGTCAGAACGTTTCTATCAGTTTGCTTGTGACACACATTTTTTAAGTATATACATATAGACAGTTCTAAAGAGTTCCACAAACCATTAATCAGGAATTTTGAGTTGCTTATATGTTTATAGTGAACTATAGACATCTGATTATATACATAGATAAATGTCCTTTCCTCAGGGGGACAGAGAGTAGTATCTTTACCTGAGGGGCATAAAGTGACACATGCATTTCAGTTGATTTCGTCACATTTAGATGTGATTTAAAGATGACTGAGACCTACCCAATCTTCCCCCACCACATCATGCACAATAAAATCCTCTATTGTACAAAGGCTAATCAAGTGAGCAATTTAAATTAAGGAAAAACTAATTACATCACCAAAACCATGCAATTTCTTTAAGTGTATGTCCTCTAGATGTGACTAAACATAGGCCAAATTGCCAAAATCTAATCAATCGAAAAAAGCATTAGATTATTATTTTTTATTTCTTTCTTTTGTTATGGCCCCAATTAGTTATGACATGTAAGACAGCAAGGGATGACAGACAAAATTTTAAAACTTAAACAGATTTAATTAAACAAAGACCGAAAACTAACCTGCAATTAATACTACTGACCAAAATTGACATATACGAAAAAAGAAACTTTTACAGTCCCTTGAGATGGGGTTGCTTGGAGATGTCCTGGGACAAGGAAATGCTCCAACACAGGCACAAATCCACAAAAAAACTTTACAGGTCATGAAAAGAGTGACAGGTCTGGTCAAATGTATCCTTCTCCTTGCAATTTCTCCTACTACTTTACTCTCTCAATTTTTCTCCTTATATACTCTTTTGCAGCCCCATCCCACCTTTTAGACTTTTTTTAATTCTCTGGGACTTTCCCCTCTTAGACATGCCCTGGACATGCCCAAAACCGAGCTCCAGACTGGGCTTAAGAAAAAAATGTGAATACTGCCATCTTGTGGCATTTTTTCCACATTACACCTCCATTCCAAAAGGGAAACATTTTGACACATATAGGCAAAATTTTTCTTTCCAATACAAAAATGATTAAGTAGAAACTTGTATTTATATATATAATACAGTATGCTAATAAACACGTGATATAAAAATATACTCAAACACGGGATAAGCAATCAGCAATTACATTGTCAGTACCCTTTACATGCTTAATTTCCATGTCAAGCTCCTGTAAATTCAAACTCCAATTCAACCATCTCTGATTTTTGTTTTTCATCTTGCTAAAAATATTAACGGATTGTGGTCAGTGTATACAATCATTGGCTTTTGCCCTGTAAAAACATAAACCTCAAAGTGTTGTAAAGATAGAACCAGAGCTAACAGCACCTTCTCAATTGTGGAATAGCTCTTTTGGTGGCGATTGAACCTCCTGGAGAAGTATGCCACGGGATGCTCAATTTCATCAGAGTCACTTCTCTGTAGGAGCACAGATCCACAAGCTTGGTCACTAGTATCAACCTTGATGGGGAACAGTTTGTTGAAGTCAGGAGATTTGAGCACGGGGAAGTGACATAGCAGAGACTTCAGGCAATCGAAGGCTTTTTGACATGCTTCATCCTAAGTGAACTTTACACCTTTCTTCAGTTGGTTGGTGAGACTGAGAGCAATCTCAGCAAAGTTCTTGCAGAACTTGCGGTAGTAGCCGATCATTCCAAGGAAGCGGCGCAAAGCTTTTTTTTTGTCAGGAACTAGAAAGTCCATAACAGCTTGGATTTAGCATTTATGGGTGCCACCTTACCCTGGCCTATGACGTAGCCAAGATAGGTGACAGTAGCACAACCAAAGTCACTCTTGTTCAGGTTAACAGTCAGGTTGCCTGGGTCAGGCACTGGAACAACATCTCTACATCTTTCAGATGTTCTTCCCAGGAGTCACTCCATGTGATCAGGTCGTCAATGTACGCACCCGTGTGTGGCAATCCGGCGATTGTAGACTGTATCGTCCTTTGGAATGTGGCTGGGGCATTTTTCATGCCAAAGGGTAGGACTTCATACTGGTACAACCCAGACGGTGTGGCAACAGCAGAGATGCTCTTGGCCCTCTCAGTTAAAGGCACACACCAATAACCCTTCAATAAATCAATCTTGGTCAGAAACTTTGCTTGTCGTACTCTACCGATACAATCATTAATCCTAGGTATTGGAAACACATCAGTTCTCTTGCTGCAAACAACAGCAAATGAACACCTTCATCCCAGTCTTTCTCATGATCATAAAAATAGGTCCTCATCATTGTTTTGAGAGTGGAATGAAACCGCTCTAAGGCACCCTGACTCTCTGGATGATAGGCACTGGAAAGAGTCTGTTTTGCACCTAGTTCATACACAACCTGCTGAAACAAACCGGAAGTGAAATTGCTACCTTAGTAGGGGTGGAACGGTTCACAAAATCCACGGTTCGGTTCGTATCACGGTTTTGTGGTCACGGTTTTCGGTTCGGTTCGGTGTACATTGATTTGTTTCAAAAATCAATTATGTCTTGTCTAGTAATGTTAAACTCAAAGAATGAGGCAGTCTGACATTTGATACATCATTGTGACAGTCTTAGGTTAAAGGTAGGTGAGATTCTAGTACTGAAAGAGGAGACATTGCTAGTTCCAACATGCTTTTCATTTATTTGGAAAACAATATCTCTATCTAAAATAAAAAGTAAAAAAAGCTCTTACAACTCTGACACTTGAATTGGTGCATATGAAAGAATTTAACTTTACATTTTTTTACATGTCACATTATACCATCAACATAAAGTAAAGCATAGGCTCTTTCAGACTTAGGTCCCTTGAAATCAACACAAAAATAGCATGTTTCTTCTAACATGTAACATGTTTCAACTCCCTATGGACTATTAGTGGTTCATGAAAAGCTAAGTATTTTCCACTTGAAATTGAAGTGCAGTGTTTAAAATACAATCAAAGGCTGGAGTTTTTTTTATCAAACTTAAAGCGTCACTGTATTATCTAAAGTAACAAAATAAAATAAATAATCCAAATTAAGAGGTCATCAGTATAAAATGCAGCGTAAACCAAATTTAACAGATAATGCACTCTACTGCACTCACTCACACAGCTCTGCTCATTGTATTATCATGTTCTTCTGCAAGAAGATCAGTTTGTCCACATTCTCTGCCAAGAGACGGGATCGACTTACAGTGACAATGTCCCCTGCTGTAGAAAAAACTCTCTCACTTGGAACAGATGTACCTTGGACTGCGAGGTAACGTCGTGCCAGCTTAGCAATGTGAGGATATTTATGCTCATTGGCCTTCCACCATGCAAGTGGATCTGCATCCACAGGGATGCAGCCTGTGAGCCTGTATGACAATACCTCCTCCTCAGTGATCTGGGACAAAGATTTGGTGGTTTCCCCCTCTGTTGGAAACAACTCCCCAAAAAGCTCTGCCATGGCAGATTTTTTCTTGGGAGGAGATGACCTCCCTGATGCCTCTGGCTTTCCAGCGGAGCATGAGCTGTCCACCTGGATGTCTCTGGGTTGACCCTGCATGATAAAATGACAAATAGCTTAGCATTCTTCTTATTAGGGTCCGAGCCTCCAGGCCTGCAGGGCCTTGGAGAGGACCCTATTGTATTTCTCGTGTTTCTTATTATTCTTTCTTTATTTCTTTCTCTATACGCCTCTTTGAGCTCAAATTTGACCCCCTAAACATGCTCAAAAACTCACCAAAATTGGCACGCACCTCAGGTCTGGCGAAAAATTTGATAAAATGAAAAAATTAACCCCATCGGTCACAAAATGGCTCTCTAGCGCCACCAAGGCACTTTTTACTGGCCTTTAGAGGGCCACCACGCCCGGTAGGAAAGTCATAGAGAGATGCAACCAACACTATATTGTTCATCTCATCAAGGCCTAAAAATGAACAATCGACACCTATTACCTAAATCAAACAGGAAGTCCGCAATTTGCATATCAAAATTTGCATTTTCCCCTGAATTTGGCCAAAATTTGCCCTCGAACAAACGCGAACTCCTCTCGGGGCGTTCATTGTATCAACCCCAAAAGCTAATAAATGACAAAGCACACTCTTCTGATAAAAACTACTGTACAACTTCGTCAAAAGTCCTACGCTTTGGATTTTATGAGGCCTCAAAGATGGGGTCCGCAGCCACTTTCACTGCCTTTTTTCGATGCGTACGCAATTTCTAACATTATTTGAACCCCTTAAACATGGTCTAAAACAAACAAAATTTTGCAGTAAATTTTTCGACGCTTCAATCATATTTCTCACCTCAAAATTCTCCACCAAAGGCACAAAACGGCTCTCTAGCGCCACCTAAATCCTCCAAAATTCCACTTTTGCTTACACCACGGCCTGTCGCAATGTTTGAAAATTCTCAAAAAAATCACACATCATTGCTGTACCATAACAGACATTGTCACTTGATTTCGTGAAAATCCATGAAAGACTTCTTCAGAAAAAAACATATTATATTCATAATACACTGTACAGTAATACATTTTCTCTTGTTGTGGACAAACCGTTAATCAGATCAAAATGATCTTTGGTATACTGTATAATCTCTATTTGGAAAAACAATGTGCCAAGCATGGTACCATTTGAATGAATTTTTGTTGAGATATTAACAAGTTATGAATATTCATATTTTGAAAAATATAGAGTGATGCACTTCTGAATTCACCATAAGTTGCAGCGTATGAAACTTTTGTCTGTGTTCAGGGAACATGCTCCCAAAATTTCAGCTTTCTAGGATAAACGTAGAAGAAGCATTTATTAATTTCTTGATTATCATTGATTTCTATGTTTTTCTATGTCCTACTACACATGCTGTCCACCGGGTGGCAGTAGGATCACACGGTTCATCTCCCTTCACTAAGTTCATGCATGGGGGAAGATTCCACAATACACAGCAGTGATTACATCTGCTTCCGTTTCTTTGACCAGGTCCCATGGCTCAAAGCTCAATTTTACTCAAGAAAAACCTCTTTCAGGAAAGGGGCTTGCGCTCAACTCGACTGGAATATTTCCCCCGGTCTCGTACTGTCCGAAGAATGACCATGCTCGACAGCGCTCCAAGGCGTCTCGCCCCCGTTTCGACGTGCGCGGGTGGGCGAGGACCCGTCCCAACGCTGCTTGCAGCTTTAATTATTATTATTATTCAAAAGTGATTAATAGTAATGATGATAAAACACTTTAAATTTAGTAACAATTACAAAAATGAAAAACAACAATACCTGCTCTTGAATTTCCGTGCTTTCCCTGGTGACATCACTGTAGATTTTCTGAGCAGAGGCTTCTTCCAAGTAGGGCAGGGACTTAAATCTTGGATCCAGGGCTGTTGTTCTGTGCAGATAGTCCTGAAGCTCAGGGTTCCCATATCTGACTTCCAGGTCTTTGGTGATGGCTGCCTTGACATCTTTGATGGTGGAGCTGTCCTCTTCATTTGGTGTCATGGATTTTAGTATCATCTTCTGCAGAGGGATGATCATCGACACTGAGGGGGATGTTTCTGTGCTCATGATGGTTGTCACATTCTTCAGTGGTTTGAGAATCTTCATCAGATCCTCTGCCAGGTTTGCTTCACCATCAGTCAAAACAGAGATGTCCTTGAGATGTGTCTTAACATCCTTCTCCATCAGAGCAGAGTAGATGGCAGCCTGCTGCTCCAAATAATGCTCCAGCATGTCATATGTTGTGTTCCAGTGGGTAGGGACATCATGTATTAGTTTATGAACTGGCAATTCCAGCATCCCCTGTTTGGTTTTTAGGGCATGGCTGGCTGTTGTGCTGCGATGGAAGAATGTTACCACCTTCCTAATCTTCCCCAGCAGTCGTGATACCTGACTTATTGAAACTGCATTCTTAGCTGCCAGATTAACTGTATGTGCGAAGCAGCCAATTTGTGGTCCCAGTCCAGCTGTTGCATTGACTGCATTCACCATATTTTTTGCATTGTCTGTAGTAACAGGGATTGTGCTGCCTTCCCTCTGCAACTTCCACTGTCACTGCTTCTGTCAGTGCTTCAGAGAGATGCTCACTTGTGTGGCTCTCATAAAGGGGGCGTGTCTGCAAAATGGAGCTCTTCATCTCCCACTCTGAGGTAATGTAATGGACCGTCACAGTAAGGTAACTTTCAGTTGCCCTGGATGTCCATCCATCCGTAGTAAGAGAAACATAGGCTGTGTCAGACAACTCTTTCACAATTCCCCGTCGGATCTCTTCATAAAGTGCGGGAATTACCGTGCTGCTGAAGTGTTTGCGGGAGGGGATTTTATATCGCGGCTCGAGTGCCTTTATCATGCACTGAAATCCCGCACCCTCAACCACGGCATAAGGTTGCATATCTTTGGCGATGAAACACCCCAGTGCTTTCGTTATAGCCTTCGCCCTGTCTGACTCGTCGCTGTACGTTTGTTTAAAAGCTGCGGGGAGGAGAAGTTGTGCAGCCCTGCCCGGCGGCTCCCCGCTCCTCCTTCTTGCGCTGTCAAGGCTCACACTGGGATGATGTCTCTCTAGATGAAGTGACATGTTAGATGTGTTCCCGCCAGCGTAGGCGATACGTGTTGCACAGTGCTTGCACACTGTCGCACTTTTATCCACAACTTTCTTACCGCCTTCATAGGTCACCCTGAATGCAAAATGCTCCCACACACCAGACCTATACGCTGCTGGCGCATCCTCCAGCTCCGAGTTTTCTCCGCTCGCCATGTTTGCACCTTCTCTCCAGCTGATTTCCCGTGACACACCCAAAGTTGCGCGCAATTATGATCCGCAGGGCTTAAAGCTCAAAAAATTACCATGCCGGAAAATGAAATTACTGGGGGGGTGGCTGCTAAATTGAGTTGCGATCTAAGGTACTTTGTGATAGTAGCCTGTCCGTCATAATGTAGAAATAGGCCTACATAAAATCACAATACAAGAGCTTCTAACATATTGACACTGCCTGACATTTGTTAAAAAAAAAAGAAAATCACTGAGGTATGAGCTTCGGCCGATGAGAGCAGTGACCTGATTAACGTTCACATCGGCGATTTCGCCGACCGCAAATTTACAAGTTTATAGGCGAGTTTAGACGCGTTTTATTTTGATAAACGCTTTTCAGTTTGCCTATTAGCCTTCTCTTTGCCGACGTATTGAAATGTTGCTCTAGCCTAAGCCACGCAGTGATTACTCGAGAACAATTTCAACATTCAATAACATTGCTCGCGTCATATGAACTCTAATAATTCTACTTCCATCCTCTTCACATTATAATATTGTTATATTTTCTGAAAATATTTGAATTTCATTCGGCAGCTGGTCAAAACATGCCATCCTAAAAAAGAAGGGGGCATCTAACGCGCAGACATTGCTGATATCCTTTTTAAAGAAAGATGACTTCAATGTTAAAAATTGATGAGATTTAATTCTGGTGAGAGGCTGGTCCATGGGCGCTGATAAAGTAAACGCCCGTATATTCATTTAGAATAGTTTCGTTCTACCATATTGATTCCCCAGTGTTAGCCCGAGGACACTCAAAGCCACTATTCGATCATTTAATTACCAGCTGTTTCGACGACAGTCTTCAGGGTATTAAATCGACTGAGTGTCCAGAAAACCTGTGTCGAAACTATGGTAAATGTATAGGCTATATTATTAATGTGTTGTGGCGGCGATTATGCTCATGCATTTTCCCCACATCTACTCCGTTACAAAGCATGGATTCATTCATTTGTGAGGACTGGGCAGTATGCCTATCGACTGGTAAATATGTTCGTAGCTTGCATTCCTGCTGATTTCATCAAAAAAGTTATAAGACATTTTTCTTGATGAGGGCATTAAACGACAATTGTCTGTTGAATATCCTGGATCCTGTAGCCTACTTCGTGAGACGGTACATATTTAGGCCTAGCTGGGCGAAAGCTGTAATACGCTGTTTTGCGCTAATGTTCTCAGTTTGATACCCTCAAGATGTATTGCATTTTAAATAATTTTTAACCTTTGAGGACATTTTGAATATTGAAATGCCATCTAAAAATAAATTATACTGCCAAGAAAATTCTGAAATGAGCACTGTAATTCATGGTAAATTTTTGGATTAATTAATCGTTTGGATTAATGCATCCTTTCAAGATCGCGTGTAGAGTATTAGGCCTATGTTCGTTGTTATTGTCACCAATCGGTGATCTTTTTTCCCCATGAATTATAATTTCTAAAACATTATAGGGCTACATAGCAGTGTTGATTATTCAATTAAAAAAATAAAAACAGTTAAAATGTTACTCAGGCGATCTTTTGATATAACCGGTTGAGCGCAATGATGCACAAACAAAAAAAAAACAAAAAACCGAAAGCTCCACGCCTCTGACGGTTTACAGGCCACAGAAGATCCGTCAAAAAATCTGGGGTGTTCAGGTTGAAGAAGTTAACTCGTCAGCAAATACTCCCTGCCCTTTTTTTCTAGCTCGAATTGTATAGCTTAAGATGATGTGAATGTTCCTGCTCTGCATTGGCAAGACGGGTGATCCCGAGTTTTGCCAAGTGGTCATGTCTGTCTGCCCAAAACGGCAAAAACAAGGATGGATGCTTGGAGTTGGGCTGCGTCTGAGATCCCTGGGGATGCATTATCCTTTCCTATACTCATATCTGTCCCCCATGTATATTTTGAGCATGTAAGAATGCGAGACACTGAACTGCATATAATATAAAGTCCATGTGTGAGACCGATGACAATATCTCGCATGCGCGACTAGTGTCAGCTCGAAAGACACGCCTATTCATCGTAATGAGCCCTGTACTCGCCTGGAAAAAAAATTACGTGCCCAGCTCTGCCTCTATTGTCTAGTAAGTTGCAACACTCACATATAATTGGTTTAGAATTGCATCACTTTTATCTGCCTCTAAACAGCGTTAAATGTGATTGGATAAACGGTTATATATCGAAAACTCAGCTCACATTAAATAAAAAATTAAAAAAAATCCCGATTGGCTCATGCTAAAAAATCTCCTCACGCCGGAAATCCGGCAGGGTGCCGGAGAACTTTAAGCCCTGTGGATCCGAACTGGACGCACGCCCACCGAACCGGGACGGCCGAACCGAACGATTCGGCTCGGTTTCATTAACCGTCCCATCCCTATACCTTAGTCTGACTTAATTTCCCTGGGAAGGCCAAACAATGTGAAGAACTTTATCAAAGCCTTCGAGATTGCAGTGGCCTTGATGTTGTGTAGAGGTATGGCTTCATGGAATCTGGTAGATGGACACATGATTGTCAACAAGTACTGATTTCCAGATCTATAGGTAATGGACTAACACAATCAACAATAACCTTATAGAAGGGCTACCCAAATGCTGGGATACGCTGCAATGGAGCTACGGGGGGGTCTAACTGGTGTTGTCCATTTACCTGACAAGTGTGACAGGTTTTGCAAAAGTTGGAAACATCTTTCCGAAGCCCAAGCCAGAAGAAGTGTTTCATGATCTTATCAACAGTCTTGTTAACATGAAGATGACCTCCTAAAGGTAAACTATGAGCCATTGTTAAGATCTCATTCCTGTAGACCTTCGCAATAACAATTTGCTTTACCACTGCCTAATCTGCATTGGCAGGGATATCAGGAGGGCGCTACTTCCGCATCAACTCACCATCCTTGAGATCGTTCCAGTTGGGTATTGTGTCTATTTCTTTATCAGGAAGAGCTCTCCTCTTTAGTACACAAATTTCAGGATCATTAGTTTGCTCCTGAATCAACTGCATTCTGGACAGAGACAAGTCTCCAGACACATCAGAATCACCAGACCCATCTGGCTGGCTGAACAAAGAACTGATAAACGTGTCTGGTAATGTTGTGAATCTGCATTTCGGTCATCCCTTGCCTAGTTCCATGTTTAAGTTTTGTGCCTGGCCATGCCACGTATGCTGTTTGTGTTTAAGTGACCACTGCCTGCCTTTGACCATCCCCATGATTATGTATTGTGTTTTGTTGTTTGATTTCATGTTTTATTATGTTTCATGTTTTGTTATTATTTATGTCTTTGCCATGTTTTATAGTCTTGCCATGTTTCACAGCCTTGCCATGTTTTCATAGCCTTGCTTTTAGTTCTAGTCCTGCACTTCGTTTACCCTGTCTTGTCTTGTGTAGGTCTTTGCCCATGGTCCCTTGTCGGACGTGCCACTCATTCGGGTGATTTCCTGGTTTCTGGGATTTCAATCTTTCTTCATATCTCGTTTTTCTTCCTTCCTCTCTCTGTTACTATCCACTAACCGTACTAACAGTTTATTGTTTTCGATTATTACTAACCAAGATTAACATTGTATATTTTTACTAACGGACTAACTTGCACTCGGGATTGTATAGCTGCACATACTAATAGACTAACGATCTCTCAGCATTCGCCCAATCTGTATCTCCGCCCTCCTCGCCTATCACTAATTATCTCTACTGCAGTTTCCACTTATATCTCAGGCTTTCCCTTTTCTTTAGACTGTACACTTTAGTACTCCTTAACCGGAGCCGTTTATTCGTTCATAGGAATGTCTCGTTATCCCTGTCTGCGTTTCGGCATTCGCCAGATTCATGTAATTAGATAAACCCTCATGTGTCAATCTTGATTATTGTTTCATTGATCGCACCTGTGCTCCCTTGTCATGTGTTCACCCCGGATGTGTATATAAGGTGTCTGCACTTTTAGTTCCTTGTCAGATCGTCTTTACTCCTTTGTCTTGTGCTACGTTCCTCGCCTTGCTCACTGTGATATTTTCTTTCTGACTGGATTGCCCGACTCTTGTTTTTGATTTGCCCTTTTTGGATCTGTTTGCCTTTGTGAGTTTTGACCTATTTTTGCCCGACCACGTCTATTGTCTTTTGCTGCCCTGGTATTTGGATTCGGACTGTTTACGGCTAATGAGTTTGCCTCTCCACCAAACCCACGCCTGTGTACCGAACCATTTTTGCCTGACCTTGAGTTTTGTTATTGGTGCCCTGGTTACAGTTTTGGATTTTGCCCTTTGGATTCTGCTTGTGGATTGTGGACATTGTACTGTTGCCAGCTCTGTTGGGGGGTTTCCCCCTTCAGAAATAAAGCCTCCATTTTGCATTTATCTGGTTCTCGCTCTTGGCTCATTTCGTAAATCCTCACAGGTAAGTCCTCAAATGTAGAAACCATAGTCGGCCGAAGAGAGTCATGACTCTCTATGTGCTGGACGGCACTACATCATTTTCTTCTTGAGCCTTCTTAGCCATAGCACGGGTCACTGCACAGGAAGGATACAGAGATGGGTCTTCATCGCCGTCTTCAGTGCTCGGCTGTGAAGTAAGATGAACAAGGGGGACTACATTGCCCCCAGCCAGGTCATTTCCTAGCAACAGAGAAACACCCTTGAGAGGTAGACTTGACATAAGTCCCACCTTTACTTGTCCTGTAACTAAATCTGACGCAGGGGTACAGATACAGTCCTCCCTTTAATACCTTGTGCAAGTATGAAATCCCCAGAAGCGGTCTCATCACGTAACTCCAAGGAGTCCATCAACAAAAGTGACTGAGAAGCTCCGGTATCCCTTAGGGGATATATATATATATATGGGGACAGGAGTAGAATGCGCATTCAGAGCCACAAATCCCTCTGACACAAATGGAAGAAATTCCTCCCTCACAAAGTCAGCAGTCTCAGGCTTCTTAGCCCTACAAGAAGCAGGCAATTTAGCAGATCGATCATCTACTACAGGGGTTTCTAACCTTGTCTTTACAAAGACATTGGGTTTGGTATCCTTTTCTTTTTCTTTCTCAGCTTTTAGGAACTAACAGTTAGTTGTAACATGACCAGATTTCTTGCAATAATTGCAAACTAGAACACTTTTTTCACAGTCAGCTCTCACACTTTGATCAGACTTATGACTGGATTTCTGAGCACCATCACCAGATTTGTCTTTGTCTTTGGGTGAGGAATCTTGGGTATCACCGTTACCTTTTTTCCAAAATAGGAACCATCTATTGTTACTGCTAGACTGGAATTTGGACTTGTGTGAACAGGGGCGTTTCTAGACTTAAAGGACAACCTGGGCTTCGCCCAGCTGGGCTGGGTGTAAATCAGAGGATGAGCCAAGGATTTTTTATTTTTTAAAGTTATTAAGCTTTGACAGAAGTCAGGAAATGATCGCACGGGTGGCAAGGCACCTATTGTGAGGCAATCATCCTACGACAATTGAACAATGAGAAGAAAAACTAGATGATGCGCACTCTGTAGAGATGCTAACACATGCCTCTTGTTGACCTTGACCTTTGACCTTTCGACCTCAAAATGCAAATTTTGACAGGGTACCCTGGGATCGTCTACCCCACAAAGTTTGATCACCCTAGCTTCAGTGGTGGCCGAGCTGTCGCGCGGACAGACACGCACACACGCGTGCACACACACACACACACACACACAGACGATGCTAAACTGTATACCTACCTCGCCTCGTCAGGCGTGGGTAAAAAAAAAGTAATAATAAAATAAGACAGTATACCAGCAAGTGTAAGTAACATCAGAGGGACAGACGGTAACGTCAACATTGACAGTTGCCAACCCATGTACAGGAATCATCAGAAGAAAAATAGTTGCTAAACTTTTCTGTATAAAAATGAAATAGCTTTGATTTAAAAGCAGCTGTAGTATCAGAACTTTTATAGAGGTGACTGGCGTTCCATAAAATAAAATAATCTGTTAAATTAAGAACGGCAAAAAGTTTCATTCCTAAATTTTGCAATTTTCATTAAAATTTGTAGCCTCATTTTGAGATGAAACAAAATTATTATAGTTGATGTCATATTCCCCCTTCAAGCATTTGCACAAGAATACACACTCAAATATACCACGTCTGTAGCCCAGCGGTAAAAGATCAAGCTTCACTAGTCGGGCTTTGTAATTGCTTCCAACAGAATTAATATAACCAAGAATGTACTTAGTGGCTCTCCGTTAAACACCATCAATATGAAGGAGAGATTTTTTTGATGAAATCACCCAAGATTGGGTGGAGTATTCTCAAAGTGGTCTTATAAGCGAAATATACAGTTTTCATTTTGTTTGAACTGAACATGAATGACCGCAAGTTCTTTTAATTAATCCAAGCATGCGATTTGCTTTACTGACCAAGACATTAGCATGTGCATCCCATGATAAATTTGATGACACCACAATCCCAAGATCACGCATGCAGTCGACTTTTTCAATTAGATTACCATTCATTGTGTAATGGTGAAGAGTGGGAATACATTGTATTTTCAATGTATTTTTTTACAGTACATAGGTGTTATTATTATAGTAGACAACAAACTACATTGACTGCCCGAATTATTTATTATTTGATTTCCAGGTGCATACATGTTTAAACAGTGTGATGTGATATGCTTATGGCCAAGCAATGGCGCTACAATGACTGCAAGTAGCAATTTTCAGGATTCAAATCAAATTTAGCAAATTTATTTGTTGGAGAATCAAATACCAAGGATGTGTAGTGTCTTGCATTACTTTACAAAAAGTTTACAGCAAATATCAGTGTTGCTGAATTTACTTACAAATGCTGTGATTATGAAAAAAACCACTTTGGTCATACAAAGACCTGGCTCCATTGTTGAATTTTGAAATGTAAAGATTTGACCTTTGAGCATTAAAACATAGCCCATTCCATAAATCTAAATGACATGTTGTTCATCAAACCAGATAAAAGTCAACTAGAAATGGGTCATATTTAAGCATGGTGAAAATTACAGCCTTACCCAGTGAAATTCCTTTCTTTGGTGAGGCTTAATAGTGAGAGGCGAATTTGCCTTTATAGGTATATTTCATCAGTTTATGAATGAAAAACTGTTTGGAGTACCGCTCTAAGATTTGGCAAGACAGCAGATCTCAGACAGGAGTATGGACATGATTTCTTTCTTTTTTTTAAATCCATGATATGAACGGGGAAAATTTCTGAAAACTGGGTGAGTTGGCATGGAATGACCCTATAACTATTGCAAATAAATTACACCAAAATAAATATCCAAATGCTCCTAATCCTATTACTCCTGATGCATTTGAGTATTATAAAGTGCTTCATTGATTAACTTTCTCAAGCACAAATTAAAGTTGGCAACTCTAAATAATGGTTAGTCTACCAATGTCCATGTCGGATCCTGACACATCTGCTCCTGCTACTGGCTCCTCCTCTGTCTGTAGCTCATCTTTGCGGCTACCCTCTACAAAATCATGAAATCAGATCAGTGTGTGGCAAACCAACAAAAACAAGTAAGAAATATAAATACAATGTAATACTGTGGACAACAATGCCGAATACAAAGACCTTAAACTTGGTCTCCTTTGTGGTCATATGCTTGACAAACTTTTCAGATTGCTATATTCAGCTGAAATGACAAATGCTTTGCTAATGCACTGCTTATTTGCATACAGTGGACTTTTTAATACATTTCAATTTAAGGAAATTCCCATGAGACATGTTCATTTATGTTCATTCCCATGACACATGAATTTTTTTATGCTGTTTTATGTTAATTTACCATTTTTGAAGTCACATTGATGGTTAAATGGCTCATTACAGGGTGGATGAAAGCGCTCGGCCCCTCTCATGATATTACTGGTTTATAGTTTGTCTCAGTTAAACCATCTCCCTTACAAAAAATCCTACATTGTAGGCCTACTGTGTATGAAAACTGAAATTTTTCTACAATGTTATGCTAGGTTGACATTATGTTCCCGGCGGCCACGGCAGCCCCGTTTGCCCCAAACGTAGTGCAACATGGGATTTTAGCCATTTTTTTCCTTCCCAAGTTGTCTCACGGTCTATCACAGTAATCGTGATGGGATGTGGGGGGAAAGGGGCTGCTGAGTCCCGGAGGCTCCAAGGCGCACTACGGTTCGGCCCGCTGTCTACCACGGATGCCAGTACGTTCCCTCACGTTTCTCATGTTCAGATCAAGATCTGACACGTTTTTCACATTCTGTCATGGCTTTCTACAGATTAAACGTGGACGCCGGGCAGCTTTAGAGCATGTTAGTGCCCTCAGTATAAAAAGAAGGCCTCCCAAGCAATAGCAATAATTCAGAGGTGTATAGTTACAGTACTTAAATAGTTTTTTTTGAGGATTTGTACTTGATTTTTTTAACTGGGACTTTTACCTTTACTCTACAACATTTAAAAAAAAAAAAAGTATAATTATACTTCGTTACTTTGACACTGGCCACTTCGTTCCTCGTTACAAATTAAAATATGAATGTAATTCATCATTTAAAGATTATCTGGATGTGGCGTGTTCGAGAAGAACAACGGTGCTTGGCAGGGTATCATAAGTGCTTTGAGCAGATGTGTCTGCCAGCGGACAAGCAAATTTATGCACGCAGTTACACCTGGATCAATTATTGAATATTCACAAGCAGGCTGGAACACGGTTTATAAATATGGACGAGTTCACTCCAATCCCTGTTTTTCAGGAGTTGCCTGAATTAAACTCCTCACCTAAGCCTGATGTGCTAACTGCTCAATATACTTGCATATAGTATCTATCCAGCAGTTCAAAAAATTATCTCTTGCTACAGAAAAAAATCGAGAACCGGGGCAAAACACGCACTGAACCCGGCAGAACGTGATGAAAGTTAAAAGAACCGTGAGGTCCCGGGAAATACACAGGCTTCCCGTCCCACTACGGACCGCCCCCAAGTTTCATTACGTACTGTCACATTTTGTTTTTGTTTTAATATGACCTACTAGATTTCTCTGCACTGTAGCAATTTTTTGACAGCAATTTTTTTTGTAGCAATCTGACTCGGCATCCACAGCAGTCACAGCCCATCATGTTGGCCATCCCGTCCCCCGCGTTGTCTCACGTCCATCCCGTTTTGTCCATGGTGGCCTGAAAGGTGATTGCCGTAGCCGCCGGGAACATCAACCTAGCATTAGTATAACACCCTCGTCTGCTCCTCAGAACATCAATAAACACAAATGCTAAACAATGGGGGAAAAAAAGCATTTAGCCCTTTGGCCAGATTTAGCTATTTAGAGCTCAGCTGCGTGAGTAATAACAAGGAAATGTAGATTTCAGACTGAAAATACTGACTTCCTACTGAATGGCTGGTGAATTTCGCCAGTTTATTTGTCAGTGGCTGGTAGATATTCACATTTCAAAAAGTTAATTTTGATCCCTGCTTACTAGTGTTTACTAAGGATTACACACTGATAGCCAGCCTATATGAAGTTGGAAGAACTAGACTATTATTTCAGTTTGCAAACATTAAATCTGACCCTCTGCCTTCCTCTTAAAAAATCTGAAGAGTTTCAGTTGTTTTTTTTTTACTCTCCATGTCACGTCTGCTGTCTACTTGCTTGCTAGCAATGTACAGCAACCTATCACGCTGACCCGCCATTTTTTCCCCCCCCACGAGTTCTGGACACCAACAGAAACTCTAGCGTACAGCCAATCGGCAACCTTGTTGCCAGGCCTCTGAAGGACTGTCTCGAGAGATTTTTTCTCTCTTCATTGGCCTTGCACTTACTATGTGAAAATAACCGAGATTGCGTCAGCTTATCCTAGAAAATATGAATGCTCTGAACAAATGATTTTTATTAATCCTAGCTGGAAACATTAAAAATTATTGGCAGGTCTGGAAACGGCCACCGCATTTTCAAGGACACAAAGATTTATTCAAAACCTCTTTCAAAGTATAAAATCATTAGGCTGTATCACACCATTCTCTGCCTAAGCATAGCTATGACCGTCTACTTAAGACTATTGGCTCTAATTTCGTAGACAGGGTGCGGCGCAGGCGCAGCAAATGGGGAGTGTGCTGTGCCAACGGGGCGTGTCCAGGCGTATGTTGCAATTTCGTGCCCGGCATAGCCTGGCGCAAGTACTCCTCTGCCCCGCCTCTGTCCCTCCTTCCAGCGCAAGTGGGAAAGAAGGCGTGTTTGGGTATAACACAGCCGAGTCAAATCTTCACCAATTCTGCACCGCTTACGTCTATATTAAGCATTAAGCAGCCGCACCAGCAGAACGAGCAGCAGCAGTACAAACAGAATGAGCAGCAGAAGCAGAATGAGCAGCACAAGCAGAACGAGCAGCAGCACAGGCAGAACAAGCAGCAGCAGCAGTACAAGTAGAATGAGCAGCAACAGAAGCAGAACAAGCAGCAGCAGCACAGGCAGAACGAGCAGCAGAAGCAGAACGAGCAGAAGCAGCACAAGCAGAATGAGCAGCAGCAGCACAGGTAGAACGAGCAGCAGCAGCACAAGCAGAACGAGCAGCAGTAGCAGCAGCATGAGCAGAACGAGCAGCAGCACAAGGAGAACGAGCAGCAGCAGCACAGGCAGAACGAGCAGCAGCAGCAGCACAAGTAGAACGAGCAGCAGCAGCACAAGCAGAACGAGCAGCAGCAGCACAGGTAGAACGAGCAGCAGCAGCACAGGTAGAATGAGCAGCAGCAGCACAAGCAGAACGAGCAGCAGCAGCACAAGCAGAACGAGCAGCAGCAGCACAAGCAGAACGAGCAGCAGCAGCAGCACAAGTAGAATGAGCAGCAGCAGCACTAGCAGAACGAGCAGCAGCAGCAGCACAAGTAGAATGAGCAGCAGCAGCACAAGCAGAACGAGCAGCAGCACAAGCAGAACGAGCAGCAGTACTGAGCAGTACTGAGTCGCAGCAGTGCAGCATGGAGCAGAATGGGCCGCAGGGAATGATCAGTTAAGCGAGGAGGTTTTAAATAACCCGCCCTGTTAGAAGAAAAGAGCATGTGACTGATCTGAGTTGCCGCTGAGAGTTCTCGCGCCTGAACCAGCTCCGCAGGCTTCGCATCATTTATCTCAAACACTTGATTGTAGTTGTTGTTACTCGGTGGCACAACCAGTTATTAGGTTTAGGGGTCAATTATTTTTTCACAAGAGGTAGGTTTGGTTAGCTTTTTTCCCTCAATAAATGAAATCCTTATTGAAAAACTGCATTTTGTATTTACTCTGGTTACCTTTGTCAAATATATAATTTGTTTGATGATCTTAAATATTTGTGTGACAAATACTTTTATAATATTTAAGAGCAAATACTTTTTCACAGCACAGCACAAGATGTTTTTGGCAAGCACATGCTTTAGTGTTCTCCTTAGTCAGCAGTAGTTTTTGGTGTGCAGCTCTCCCATGGATGCCATTTTTGCTCTAATTGAGTAAGAATGAACAAGGACCTTAACCGAGTCGAGTAAGGCCTGCAAATCTTATGATGTCAGTCTGAGTTCTTTTGTGACCTCCTGGATGAGTATTTGATGTGCTACTGGGGAAATTTCGGTAGGCTTGGCACTCCTAGGAGTGTTCACTTCCATTCCTACTTTCTGCAATTGCAGACAATGAATTTCATCCAAAAGTCTGACACGTGTCAACGACTTTGTTCCTCACCAGCTTCTTTGCATTCTTCACATTGCCAGGCAGGTTCTATTTAAATTATGTTTAGATTCCCCAGGTCTGGCAATAATCATGCCTGGGTATGTGTCATAAAATTGAACCCAATTATCAATTATTTTGTTTATTAGGTTGATTAACCCCTTTGTGCAGAAGCCAAATTTGGCTATTTATGGGTTACCCACCTTTAATGCTGTATAATTCAAGATTTAAGCTTCATAAAAAGGAAAAATGTGGCTCAATTCAGAAAAGACACTTACAGCATTTAGAATTACATTGTATTTCAGTTTATTTTCATGATTTTGGTCGAGAAAATGAGCTGCAAACATGAAAAATCTTCATGAGAATTCACCATTGAAATTGCAAAAAAAATAATTCTGAGGACTGAAAAGCAGGTGGGGCTGTTGTAACAGCTGTTACATTTCTGGTATCATAAACTCCTTGACCACAAGTAGAATGCATCTTCAACATTACATTCTAGATTACCTACATGCTATTAGCCAAATTATACAGCTATCCAAGTGTCTACCCAAAGTCTTAAAATTATTTCCTGTGAAATCATAGTAAAATCATGTATATAACACAAATAAAGTTTTAAGACATGAAATTTAATATGAACAAATGATTTTCTGGTTGAGTTTAGTATAAATTTATCAATCTCAGTGCAGTTGAATATCAGTGGTCACCAGTAACCTCTCCAAACACAAAACATGCCTTTTCTCCATGATAAAGTTTAGAGTTTTGTCCATTTTTCTTCTAAGTCTCCTAAGCCAGCACAAACACGCATTGCATTTTATAAACTGCTGATTAAACAGTCAGAACATTCACCCTGTAATGGAAGTTACCAGTTCCCAAACTCACGACCTCATTTCAACCCTCATAAAGGAACAAGTACAACTCACTAACTCAGTAATATCTGAATTCTGAAATTCTGAAAAAACGTCGGCATTCGACTTTGTTGAGTACGGTATACATTCCAAAACAGAAAGCAAAACTAGCAGCCTACCGTTTTTCACGAATCCCTCCTCCAGAAACAGTTGTATCGAGTAGAAGGAACCCTCCGGTCCTGTTTCATTCGAAATAATTCCCATTGACCATTTCCTTATCTTATTTAAATCCTCTAAATATGACTGAACACTTCAAGGCCAGTTTTGCGCATCTTTTTTTCTATATATATATAGATATATCGCGTCTGTTTCAGCCGCGTAATGCGCGCAACGTAAACAGGATACAACCGAGCCTGCAGATACGCATAGGCTTGTATGCTCTGTGTTTGTCCAATCAATATGTTTCACTTACTCTAGAACGTTTAAACACTCCGGAATTGGATAAGAATCGAGCCAATCAATACGTTGTTACCGCGGAAGTTTCACGAGGCCGTGAAGTCAAACTGCGCAGTTAGGCAGAAGAGCTTGAATGTATTATTGAGTGATTGGCTATCAACGTCAGTACTCGGGTGGATATAAGGAAGCGCTGGATTTGTCAATGAAGGAATCTACACGAAAATCCATGGTAGGGAACTACGCATTTTTTGCATTTGATGACTATAATTGACAGTGGGCTCCTTTCGTCCCTCAGTGACTACACAGATGCTCTTGCCTCAGAGAAAAGGGTTACAATGTCAGATGTTAAACCAATCCTAGAGCATATCAGCAATGTGATGCTTCTCCAAAGTGAAGATGATTCAGCTGACACCAAGGCAATGAAGCAGGCAATGAGAGATGCTTTGGAGGACCGGTATTCAGAGCACACGAAGAGATTCATGGACATGTGTTTTTTCCTGGAATTCAAAGATAGCTTCTCTTCCAATGTTGAGGACACCAAGCAGGCCTGCATTGATGAGGTCATCTTCAGAACCAGCAGTCGGCTCTCCTCCACTACCTCCAGTAGTACCCTGTATGTACCACCTTGTATCTTTGCTATTTTTCTTTCTTCTTTGTGAATCATTTTATATGAATTCTATGTATGTAAACATGCTGTATTCATGAATGTTACTTATTTTGTTTGTTTGCCACAGCAGCACCATCAGGAGAAGCTCATCCACAGGTAGCAGCAGCACCAAGCTCTGCAAATGGTGAGGAGGGAGGCAGTAAAAAAACACTTGCTGGGATCCTGAGGAACATTAAAACAACAGGAATAAGACAGGATGACAACAACAAAAGTGAGAGGGTACCCTTGACACCAGAGCAGAAGCTGAGGAGTGAAATCACCCCGTACATGTCCTTGTCATCGATTGATGACGCTACTGATCCCATAGAGCGGTGGGAATCAAACCATCAGCAGCTTCCACTCCCCGCCAATGCAGTGAAGAACTTCTTCTGTATCTCTGCCACAAGTGTACCATCAGAGAGGGCATTCAGTACAAGTGGGCACATTCTCTCTCCCCATCGGAGCCGACTCACAGAGGAGCATGTCAACATGCTCTCCTTCCTGCACAACAACCTGCACTAAAAAGGAATGTTAAAAATATTGTTAGGGTTTTGTTTCATTAAAGTATTTTGTTTAAAATACTTGTTTATGTGTTTTTTTTTCAATCAGTGTTTATACATTTTATTAGAAGGATGAGAGATTTCCGTGATTAATATCATATTGTGATATTGTGATATAAATTGCAATATTGTATTGTATCGTTTCATGATAATTTCATATCATGACATCCCTAGCAAGTTCGTTCAGCAGCTTGCACGTCAGGCTTTGCTGAGGAATTTTGTTCAGGCAACTCCTGAAAAACATGTATTGAAGTGAACTCGTCCATATTTGAAATCGTGTTCGAACTCAAGCTTGCTTGTGAATGTTCAATAACCGATCCGAGAGTGCCACCTCGTGGCAGAATATTGTAACTGCGTATATAAATTTGCAGCTCATTGTCCGCTGGCGGACACATCTACACAAAGATACCCCGCCAAGCACCGTTGTTCTTCTCAAACACGCCAAATCCCGATAATCCTTAAATGATGACTTACATTCATCTTTTAATTTGCAATGAGTAAAAAAGTGGCCAGTGTCAAAGTAATGAAGTGAAAGTATACTCACCTTTTAAATGTAGTACAGTAAAAGTACAAGTAAAAAAAAAAAAAAACTCAAGTAAAGTATAAATCCTCAAACTATTGATAATGCATCCCAAGTCCCTTCATTGTACCTAAATGAACATCATATTCATCTTCTGTCGTATAGGTTGCAAGATTCAATAGGAAGATTAAGGAAATAATCCATGTACCGGCTACGAAATTCAAAAGGGAGATAGAGGAATTCAACACACATCATACCAATCTAGTGTGATAGAATCTTAACAATGGTCGGAATGCGTTCTCAATTTCCCTATTCAATCTCGCAACCAATACTGTCCGTCATGCTTGTTAACTGTCGTATCAGTTTCCAGATTGAATAAAGAAATTAAAAATACATTCCAACCATTGTTATGATTCTTTCATGCTAGATTGGTTGGATGTGTTACATTCCTGTCTTATTCCTTTTCTCTGGAATCTCGCAACCGGTACCAGAGAAAGCAAGCATGGAGGAGTGAAACAAACTGAACCAATCTAGCGTGCAAGAAGATTAGCCTAATAATTGTCGGATTGTGCTCGTAATGCAACAAAATGAAATTGAACTTTTTAAAAGACCGGGATGCTAGCTAGCGCAAGCACGTCATATGCATCCGCAATATGAATATTTAATCCACCTTTTGCTGTCCATTAGGAGAAAATACACATTAATTTTCGTGAAATGGCGACCAATATCACCAAGAAACATTCATTGGCGTCAAAAATTGCACACTGTTAAAACACATTCGGTACAAATAGAATGTTAATTTAATAGTGCATTTACCTGATTATTGCAGTTTATTGTTAGACTGGATTCAAGTACTGGTCGTGTTACATTGGCGTAGTGGGTACAACAATGTAGAAGAGAAGTAGGTACTTAAATGACGGGGTGTCCAATCCAGCTTGGCACAATCTTTTAAACTTCATATTTTCTTAAATTTATTGTTTTAATTGGTGTCGGTTACAGTCGCTCTCATAAATACAATCAAAGCGGCCACCACAACTGCTTCTGTTCTAGCAAATCAACTCATGAATTCTTCCGGTATTCTTGAAAATACTGAAACATAATAGTAGCTGCACCACTTCCACTGTGTATGTGAATAGTCCATCACACACATAAATGAGTGTGGCGCATTCAATTCCACTTTTTAATTTACATTTCTGCAGCAAACTCTCAAATCCAAGATCCGACAAAAGCAAAATATTCAGTTTCTGTTGCAATGTCTCAAAGCCGAAATTCCGAGACCCATGTATTACAATGCAAAAACACAGACCAGAAAATAGGAGTTAAGTTTACGCCTGGCCAGCCAGCCAAACGGCGTCAAACCAATCGTTGAAGTTTATCCCCACTGGCCAACCAATCGCTGTACAGCCAGCTAGCCAATCGTCGGCCAACCAATTGTTGAAGTGCTTCCCATCCGGCCGACCAATCGCTGTACTTCTTCCCCGCCGGCCAGCCAATCGTTGAACTTGATCACTCAGGCAGTCAGTCAGTCACTCACTCACTTAGCGACAGTCAGGTTTATAGCGGCCTGGCCACTGCGCAGCCCAACCCAACAATTAATCGGTTTTATCATGTGGAAGCATCTGTTGTTGAAGAGTTAGCCACTCCTCTTTGTTCTTCACACCCAATTCAAAAAGGCCCATTGTCTACTTCTTGGAAGCGAAAGTCATATTATAAAAGAGAATTTTGGTGCACTTTCAGAGGGAGAGAACCTCAGCAGCACTTAGTTGCGCCTAACCAAAGGGTGCTGTAGCCATTTAAGGCTATGTTATGTTGTTGGGCTTTGAGTGGGTGTTTTGAATTTGGTCTTTAGAGGGACAACACTGCTTCCAGAAAGCAATATTTCATTTAATACCATTTCATTACAGTTCAGATGGGATAGAACCTGTGTATAGGCCTACTACCATGTGTGTGTTTGTCCTGGTTCATTTGCTTGGTAGGCCATCTATTTTTTCATTGGTCTTGCATTTCATTACAGTTTATATCTGTGGTGAAAACACTGTACCAGATTCTAATTTCAGAGATTAAGACTGCCCATTTGAAAGGGAGATTTCAGTGGCAAGAGGGTGATAGAGCAGTTTATATTCTGCTCTTCTCTTTCATGTTAATTTTTTGAAGAGAATGATGATGTTCAAGAGGAATAAATAAGTTTAAAATAATCTGTTGGCCAAATGTCTTATATAGACATTTGTGTTCCACCAGACTCACTTAGGGCTTTTTGTCAACAAACACTCTATCTTGATCTCATCTGACCAAAGCACATGGTCCCAGTTGAAGTCCCATTAACGCTTAGCAAACTCCAGATGTTTGCGTTTATGATTGTGAGTGAGAAAAGGTTTTTTCAGTGCATGCCTCCCAAACAGTTTGTTGGCATGTAGATAGGGCCTGATGGTTGTTTTGGAGACTTTGTGACCCCAAGATGCTACCATTTATTGCAATTCTTTAACAGTGAGCTTTGGAGAACTTTTCATTTCTCTTACCGTCCTCCTCACTGTGCGTGGTGGCAAAATAACCTTGCATCTTTGTCCAGGCTTGTTTACCACTGTTCCAGTTGTTTTAAACTTCTTAATGATTCCTCTGACAGTAGATTTGGGCAGGTGCAGGCGAGTTGCTATTCTCTTGTAGCCATTGCCTGACTTGTGAAGGTCGACACACATCTGCCTTACTTCAATGGTGTGTTCCTTTATCTTTCCCATGTTGAGGCGTGGATAAGAGAAATGGCCTCTGTGTCACATCATATTTATACCCCAGGGAAACAGGAAGTGATGAATTACTAATTAAATGTTCCTAGATACTCTTATCAACTTTGTAAACTACTGTAGACATGACAAAAATACTTTAATTACATTTATTTCGTAGGAATGGTTAGGGGTGCCAATAATAGTGGAACAGGTGATTTTATGAAAATTAATTATTTCTTAGTCAGGGATTTTTTTCCCCCTTAAAATTCACTTGAGTTGAAGGTTACATTTTTCTACAATTTTCAGTGTGCAAGTATACTTCTGCAATAAAAATTGAATTTATTTTCAGACTTTTAACACATCTTAACCAAGGGTACCAATAATTATTGACGGCGCTGTTAAAGCACTTTAAATGACACTATAAAAATAGGCAGAAGGGTCACCTCTAATGAATTGTATACAAAAATACTATGAAGGATGCTCAAGAATATATTAACAAATTATGACAAGTCACTCTAACGCTTCACCAAGCAAATTATGACTTTATGAATCAACTCTAATAAATTGCACAAACAGAAATGCTACAATGAATGTTGAAGGATATTTAATAAATGATGACAATGGATGAACTCCATAAACTGTGCAAAAGCTCTTAAGCACACTGGAAGGACAGTGGAGCAAATTATGACCCATGAACTGGATTAACTATACACTCTTCCAACAAAAGTGTGATTATGGATACTATTAGTACCACTACAAAATTTAAAGATTGAAGTTCTTGTATTTCTATGCCCAATTCAAATTAAAAAAAGTTGAACCGTTGTTTCTGGCATTTCTATTCTCCTTTAAAATTGAAGGAGCATTAGAATTTGACTTTGTCTGGATTTCTTAATGATTATTACTGTAGCAAGAGATTTTTTTTTTTTTTTTTTGAACTGCTGGATATATACTATGGGAAAGTATATTGAATAGTTTGCACATCAGGTTTAGCTGAGGAGTTTTACTCTGGCAACTCCTGAAAAACGGATTGGAGTGAACTCATCCATATTTCAACTGTGTTCCAGCTCGGCTTGCTTCTGAATATTCAATAACTGATCCAGTGGTGCCATCTAGTGATACAATATTGTAACTGGAGTCCATCCGTTGCACAAACGCCAAATGTTCAGGAGAAGGGGCTCTATCAAGCCAGGTGTAACAGATTCGGATACGTGTGCATTCACGACTTTCTTAAAGCATAATTAGCATAAATGCCCATCCCATTTTTAAGGCTCTGAGAAAAAAAGAAGAAATGCATTTTTTAGCCAATATGAAAGAACAGGCAGCTGATATTTCAATTTGGCAAAAATATAATTTGTTTTAAATATTTTTTTTTCTAAATTATGAGGTAATTGTGCTATGAGGCAAACGATATGTGAGAAAGGCAATACAGTATCAATACAATATCATTAATCGAAGTGAAGAAGTCTGGCAGACCATAGTGGACAGACTGAATGTGTCAGTTGTACAAAGATCTGCTCTTACTAACCACTGCTCCACTGTAACCTTCATAATTACAATTCAAACAGTTACTTGTTATTTTCACAAGCAGTTGAGCCCTTTGCCTTGAAAGTGAGCAACGGAAGTTCATGTAACTCAGAAAACTCACCATGAAAACTAACTACCAACACTTATCCTCAGTGCGAAAATACCAAAAATATGGACAACCATGTGAACAAATCACAATCTCGCTCTCAGTCTCATATATACTACACACACACACACACACACACACACACACACACACACACACACACACAAGGACAAGCATGATTAAACAGAAGCGGACCTGGGAACAAGTCAGTCAAGTACAGGAACATTTTGCAGGCTGGTCAGTACCTTGATGGTTGAAAGATGTACAAATGAGGGGTACAAGTTACTCAGAAGCTGTCTGCTCACATATTTCATTGTCTGCTGTGATTTTAGCTGTGAAGTAAAAGGCCCATTTGTCTGGTATTCAGGTATTCAGGACACCAGACTCTCGTCTAACCACGGTATTGTGCCTCTCACTCTTAAACTTGCATTTGCTTTGTCGATGTCAGATGACAAACTCCTTCAGTGGGCAAATGACCTATTTAGCCACGCATGCCTTCTGCGAACATCTCTGCCCTTGTTTCGAAAGCCTGTTGTAATCGACAGGCAGCAGGTTGAGTTTTTGAAGCGCCAGTTGGAGCAGAGTGATCTGCCTGAAGACCACACGGACATAAACCACTGGGCTGAGATTTTGTCTGATGGTTTATACGATCTGGCGCATTTCTGTGCAAATAACAACCCTCCACCACGCCGAATACAGCCTTTAGATTGTGATGTTGACTGTTAGGTCAAGCTAGTTCAGGGTGGTGATAGTAAGGCTACATGGCGTGCAATAGACTGGAATAGGGAGATTAAATCAACCAGGAATGATGGGGATCCTACAGATGAGAAGTTTAAGACTCACGTGGAGGTTCTACTGAATCCAGGAGAACCTTCTCTGGACTGTCAAGAAAACCATTCCAGTGCTGGATGAGCCGATTTCCCCTAGTGAGGTGCAAGAAGTTGGATAAAGCAGGCGACTCGGATGGTGTGACACCACGAGTGATCTCAGCTCTACCTATTAGCTGGATATTGTCTCTCACTGCATTGTTTCACGTTGTTTTTCAGACATGCGTTTATCCTAGTCAGTGGTCGATTGCTAAGTTGACCATGCTTTTTAAAGGAGTTGACAGAGGTTCCCATAATAATTATAGGGGTATCAGTGTTAGCAACACGATAGCGAAAGTGTACAATGCTGTATTATCGTCCTGGCTCCAAGCATGGTTTAAACCTTTACGGGAACAAGCCGGCTTACAAAAAGGAAGAGGTTGCCGGGAACAAATAGTGACGCTACGATTGCTCATAGATTATGCCAAACGCAAACATGTCAGACTTTTTGTTATGTTCATTGACTTGAAAAGCGTCTGATGAAATACCGAGACAGAATGTGCTCCATGTATTAAAACGTCTTGGTTGTGGTATGGTTATGTTGGCGGCAATATGGTCAATGTATTATTCTACTTAGAGCGTTTAGGTGCTGCTTTAATTGGAACCACTATTGGTGTTTAACAGGGCTTTTGTACATCATTTGTTTTATTAGTATTGCATTTAAATGAATTTGTTAAACTTGTGAGAGATAAATGTCGGCCTAATGGCTTTCTTCAGTGGCTGCATTGTTTGCTTTTCATGGATTAGACTGTGCTTTTATCCAGTACAAGAGAGCGATATGAATACAAGCTGAGTCCAATGGTGCAGTTTTGTACTGAGTATGGTATGGAAATTAACCTGAAGAAATCAAATTTTATGGTGATTAAAGGTTGTGAGCAGGATAGAATGGATATCCAATCAAACGGTGTCTCCGTTAGCGACTGCAATTTTTAATAGTTATCGTCGATCTGTTTTTACTGATGACACAAAATTTGCCTCAATTATGATGCGACATTCAAGCTATAAGTACTGCAATTTGTTGAAGTTATTCACATTTGTTCGACACCATAGGAATTTACCATTCTTTTTAAAACGCAAGGTTTGGATGCATGTCTGCTATCTTCACTCTTGTACGGATGCGAGAGTTGGTTTGGAACAGTATTTCATAGGTTGAATTCCATGTACGTGGCTGCAGTAAAGTCTGTTATTGGGGTTAGAACAAGTGCCCTGAATGACCTCTGTTTGCTGGAGATTGGCCAGCCGTCTCTCGCACCTCTAGTAAAGAGTTGGAAATATGTGTTCTTTTCTGATGTCTAGTCAGAAAGACGGGGGTTTTCAGATGACCCGCTGATGTTTGCGCTGAAGCTATGTGGAGCTGCTGACACTTCAGCTTGGAAGCCTGTGGATAGTGTTCTGAGGGAGGGTCAGGCGTGTGTGGACGCTGATATGGCCGCACAAAGGTAGCGAGTTTTACAGTTGAACACCTCTAAGTTCCAAACGTATCTGTTGATAAACGATGATCTCTCCACACACAGGGTCTATAATGCAGGTTTTGTGGGTAGTGTGTCGGAGCACCAGAAAATGGTTTCTCGTCAGTTTCGGTTGTCCTCCCACAGACTGCATGTAGAAATTGGTAGGTGGCAGCGGTTACCTCGGGAGGAGCGTATATGCGATTGCCCTGCGGGAGGAATACAGGATGAGCTACGTGTGTTGGCAGTATGTAGATACACTAGTTTAGTCCGTGACCGTTTCCCAGATATAAAAACTCAGGATCTTGACAGCCTAATGAGCTGTGAGGATGTGTGCATTCATGTGTGTGTATGAGAAATTTTGTTGAATAATTTTTGATGTGTTTATATTATGTTGATGTGTCTATATCTGAGGTCACTGATAGGCGGGCCGCAGTCCAAGTCCGGACCCAGACGCCATCCCATCTGGACCTAGAGCTGTAACCAACACGTCAGTTTTGTTGAGTTTTACTCAATTTTGGCAGCTTTAATTTTTTTAGCCGCCTCTTTTACGGACGTTACGGTAGCTACGTAACTGCGCATTTCGTGTGTGGGCGGCGCATGCCCTCTTTCTCCTGCAGCGTTGCTGGGGCCGTATCAGAAAGTCATGAGAAGAAAATACACTGGAGAGAGACTGAGTAAGTAATAGTGAAGGAGCAAGACATGGCTTGTTCTAAACGGTGCAAAGTGGACAGCGAAAACAGAACTTTTAAAGCGGAATGGACAGAATCTTATATGTTTATCCTCCCCGCTGGAAGCTCAAAGCCGCTGTGGCTCATATGCTCTAAGACAGTCGCACAAGTGAAAAGTGCAAACGTAAAACGCCACTGCGAAATTAAACAGCTGGTGAACTGGCAGTGGGGGGGCTGAAACCCATCCCTTCAAAATAACAGCTGGTCATGACCTGTTTTCAATCAAATTGGAAGCAATGCATGTGTTTCACGATTGTTTAAATGCAACAAGATCATTTAAAATGTCTTTATGCAATTCCATTGCTTCCAACCCCTGAGTGAAGACAAACGCGAGAAGTCTGAAGTCATTATCACTGTAACGCATGTGAAACGATGATTTTAAAAACTGTTGAAAATGGGAGATAAAATGGGCTTTGCAATGCGTTCTTCTCAGCTAACAAATACGGTATTCCAAAACAGTTGCTGCAGTTATATTGTATGGACGCGTGGTGAATACAAATCTGCATTGCTACCCTTAGGTCGACTTAGTTTATCGAAAAATTTAAGCCTGAAATACGTCCCAGATCAAAACTTTCTCTTTTAAAAACGTAATTTATCTCATTAAATGTACATATGGTTTAGCATATGTGGGAAAAACACAAAGGGCACTAAAAACAAGGATATCTGAACACAGGAGTTGGATTTGGAATCAAGACCATTGTAATTGGTGGCTCTGCATTTCAGAGAGGCATTGAGCACGTCCAGATTCCTCGAAGAGGAGGTCACATAAATGCCCTCTTGCTTAAAAAAGAGAGTTTTTATATTTATATGCTCCACACTCTCACAACTGGAGGACTTAATCAAGAATATGATCTTAAACCTTTTCTTTAATTACGTTTATAACTACATTGGTGGTAGGTCTTGTGCTTTTTTTAAAAAAAGGTCTTCATACTTTGGTGCATATACTTTGACAGACATGCTTGGTATGTATGGGATGAAAGTTGTATTCTACATTCATTTTTCACAATGAAGTTAGTGACTCTATCAATTATTAATAGATTTTTGCATGTATTCCCATTTGCTCCTTTTGTTTTGTATGTTGAATTTTTGTTGTCCTGGACGTTTTTGGAGGGTTGACCACACCTCTAGTATTTAATCTTGTCAGCCTATTGGTGTGGACAATGTAGAAATATGGGCGTGTTCCCCCTTTTTAAACATGATGACCAGATGAAGATCCAAGTTGGATCGAAACATTGTCCTATTTTAATCAATAAAGATTTCCTTCATGGCTTGGAGTAAATGTGGAGGCGTCTTTTCCTTTCTCCATTGATGTGTTTTGTTAGATCGCCTTGCGCCTATATGAGATGTGCGTATAACCCTTTCTTCTGAGAGTTGTGATAAATATCATCTCTTTCCTCATTACAGTCAATTCAAAGATAATATAATTGCATATAACTCAGATAACATTCTTGCTTTGTTTCATGAACTCATTTTCATGAATTTAGAGAGTAAATGCAGCGTAACAGACAATCACAAGCATACATCTCATGTGCTTACATTATGTCACTCAGGGGAAGGGCTTCGGCAGCAGATGCAGAGCAAGTTTTTCAGCCATGGCAGCTGCTTAATCAGGGAGATGTAGAGAAGGGGTGCAGTGATGGTACTGAGGTACATAATGGAGAACATAATTGTTTCAACCTGGTTGAATTCTGGGAAATATGTATTTCTCAAGGACATGATGGCAACTACAGGCAGGTAATGAAACACTATGATGCCCAGATAGATTTGCACGATTCTGAGGGCTTTCTTTTTCATGGGGTGCATCTTCTCTTTGCCCAAGACTGACTTCCTCAGACTCCACATGATAGAAACGCTGCAGAAAACCATGATGGCGAAGGCAGCCAGGATCAGCCCAGTGAAGATGTTACCAGCGAGGTTCATCCACAATGTCCTGCCGACTGCAATGACTATCATGAGCCCCCAAACAAGCATGGAAATAGCCAATCTGATCTTGTTATCCTTGATGCTGGTGAACACAATGGGGTGGACCACGGCCACGTAGCGGTCCAGGCAAATGCAGGCGAGAAAGAGTGGGGAGGTGTTTTTGATCCCAGTGATGAACAAAAATATATGTCGGAAATATGAGATTCCGAGGTAGTAGGTGCCAAAGAAGTAGAAGGGGGCAATTAGGCAAGAAAATGCATCGGCGATGGCCAGGTTGAAGATGAAGATATTGGAGGTGGAAGAGTCACTCTTCTCTCTGGCCACCAGCCACATCACCATGATGTTGGCAGGGTAGCCCACTACAAGAATGATGCTCCGTTCAATAAATAAAAACACATACTCAATAAATCCTGTTATGTATCCTTTAAATGCGTTTGAGAGTTGGAGACTGGATCCTGAAGAGGAGTGGTTGAAGGGTTGGCTAGAATTGATGACAGAGCTGTTCATTTTGGCTTTAATTTATCGAGCAGGTTACAGGGGTTATAATCCTTAGAAAAGAGAGTGAATGTAAGTTACATGGTCAAGCCTAACTGAACTCACCACTTAAACTGACTGTAAGGCTAAATTATGTTCTTAAGCTGATTCCAGCATTATTTTACATGATTCTTCTCTCCAAAGTATTCCTCATCATAACACAATTACTGCAAAATTGAGATGGAAACACTTATACTGGCTGATTTTGCTCAAAGTTAAGCTCTCGCTCTTGAGAAATTTTTCATCTCAAAGAAGACCTGTGCAATTTAGTTGCACTGTTACACTGAAGGATAGTTTTTGTTTTCTGGGAAGACGACCTCCATCCAGGGAAAACTACCTCTGCTCTGATACACCAGCTTTACTCTTTGAAACTGCACTGGAGCTCCCTGAGATTGGAGACAGTGTTCCCTGAAGACAACGTTTGCCCTTTGGATCTTTTTTTTTTTTTCACTGTCTGCAAAAGTCTCTCACTCAAGCACAACATAAGAAATGAATGAGTGGTTTATCAGATTGAAAGAATGAATAACTTACCTGAGAAACTGCAATAACTCGACATAAAACTCCTCAAGGTCAGACAGCCCAGAAGGCCCCTGTATCCTGATCACCTGTGTCCAGGAGGGTTATGTTTCTATTCAATGTAGTTCCAGTTCATACAAATATATAAATTTTAATGGAAGATAAGCAGTGCAGATGATAGTCAGTCACAAATCCATTGAGGGGACAACAGCATTTGCAGTGACTGTACAATACCCTGTCACCACAGGATTATATTTAAGGATGGGTGGGTGTGCAAGAGGACTCACATATAGGGGGGTTGGGTTTGCAGAGTGAGTTTGTGATGTAACAAACAGATCTGCAGTAAAACAGAGGAGGGGCTAAAAGGAGGGGTATATGAGTGCCCCCCCATCCCTGTTCTAACAATATATTATTTGTCACTGATGCAATCCAAGAAGTGTATCCCAGACAAACAAGTGATGTAATGCAGTCGGCCTACTGGAGCACAGGTGAGACTGTAACCTGGTGTAAGGTCTTACACATGAAACCACAAGGTTCATCAAAGCAGACTCACACAATTATTTTCATCCTCACAAAGTAAAGAAATTGAGCAATCAGATACAGTAAATCTATTTCTTATGGAGCCTCTAGAGAGTCACAGCTGGAATTTTTTTCGGAGAGATAGGTTTGCGTTCTATCGCAAAGGGCTTGCATTATCGCGCAAATAAGTTTCATATTCCCTTGCTAAAGTTATGCCCAGCCTTTTGTGTCCATATATAAGAGACACTTTATTAAACACGGTGGGGTAATTTGTCCTCTGAATTTAACCCCTCCTATAGTTAGTTGCAGTGGGCAGCCGCAGAGCAGCACCTGGGGACCAACTCCAGTTCTAAACCCAGTACGTTGGTCAGGGATACTGGTTGGAGTGTTCCTGTAATGCCTGTTTTGCTGGGTGGGGGAAACCAGGAAGAAAACCATGCGAACATGGGGAGAACATGCATACTCCACACAGAAAGGCCCCTGCCTGGATTCAAACACACAACCTTCTAGTTGTGAGGCAGCAGTGCTAACTACTGTGGAACTGTGCAGTTTGGGGCAGTTATTTTTAACACTTTATTTTGAGCGTCATAGAGAACATGACATGAAGTAGCTGAGATAGAGGGAACTTCACAGTAGAAACCCCACTAATTTGCTGGGCTGCAGTCTGGCTGAAAATGTATGAAATGGGAAATCATATGCATGTTGAACAGTTGGCCATGTTACATGTGTTTGGTGTTTCTGTATGTGTTTAGACCATCTTTCTGTAGTTTCACCTGTTACCACAAAGTTGCAGTTTATTCCAACTTTAGTTGGCAGTAAACCAGCAATGTGCTCATGTTACCAAATCCTTTGTCCTCCTAAAACTCAAGAACCATGAAAGACTCAAATTTGAAAACTTGACTGGACACTTTTATGTGTTCAAGGACCAGTCTCTCTGAATTTCATGATATATGGACGATCAGCTCATGTAGTTTTCATACTTAAATCAGTAAAACCAATGAGCTTTCACTTCATGCCTCCAGTTTAAAGTTCTTCAAAATACTTAACAACTAAAGTTGGTCTTTTGCCCTTATGGGTAACTTACTTGTTTCAGACTGTTAATAGCTAATTCTATACTTCTACCTGCGAACTGTTTCCAAGCAACTTACAGAACCACCTTGTTGCTCATCCCATATACAGTGGACTGGTTGCTTTGATGAGCATTAATTGTAGACTGCTGTGTTTTTCTTCATCATATGAGTAAATGGCTGTTTGTAATTGGATTAGAATATCTCTGTCATGTTTGTATGTAGGGGGCAAATTAGCATTGTTTATGGGTAGTCACTGTAAACTGCAGTTCATGAGCATGGTTCTGATGACTAACCAGCTCTCACAGTAAACTGCTGCGGGGGGTGAGGTTTGGGGTCTAATGCGAATAGAAGCCACTAGATGGCAGTATTGACCTTTCTTATATTAAGCTCAGACTGGACCTAGGTTTGGGCATGTCTGGGAAAAGTCCCAGAGAATTAAAAAAAATAAGTCTAAATGTGGGAGGGGTCTGCAAAACAGTATATAAGGAGGAAAATTGAGGGAGTGGAGTAGTAAGAGAAATTGCAAGCAGAAGGATACATTTGACCAGACCTGTCACTCTTTTCAAGACCTGTGAAGTTTCTTGTGGATTTTTGCCTATGTTGGAGCATTTTCGTCACCCAGGACATCACCAAGCAACCCACCAAAAGGGACTGTAAATTTTTTTGTTCTTGTGTTTATCAATCTTGGTCGGTAGAGTAGATAGTAGATTAGTTAAAAGTGTTTGTTAAATTAAATGTGTTTAAGTTTTCAAATTTTGTCTGTCATCCTTTGCTGTCATAAATGTAATAACAAATTGGGGCCATAACAGGGGATATTTTTCATGTGCTATATCAGCTGATGAGTTATTCAGCCCCTGCTTACAAACATTGTCATTTTAAGGACAGCTCATTTAAAATTTGTGCGTTTTAAGTGGTAACGCGACAATCATGACAACCAATCTGTTTTTCACAAAGTACATTTTCATGTCATTCATTACAATGTAGTTTCATGTCCTGAAATATAAATTTGGACAATTTCTCACAATCTTTTTATTTTTCTTTTTTGCAGCCATGGAGGAGGAGTTCGATGATTTTTTGAAATCTTGAAATACGCCTGAAGACAGCATAAGGAGCAGTGGCATCTCAGCATTTGGGGCCAGTGGGGCCAGGCCCCACCAGATGTTGCTGTGGAGCAATATGCTGCCTTGAAGTAATTGTAACAGAATCTGACTTTGTCGCAAATGTAATTATACAACGATCGATTTTCATACAAAGACAATTCTGTCTTATATATTTGTGTGTGTGTGTGTGTATGTATAAATAAATAATCAAAGATATTGGTCAGAATGCTGACAGGCTTAGTTGCATAAGCCTATTCCTCTCAAAGCACCTGAAAATGGGGCCGGCCCTCTGGCGCTTGTTTAAGTAATTAACAGCTGAAATCGGAAACCGTGCGCATGACCAACACGGTTTCAATAGATCGCTGTGGGGCACAATCACAACGGCCCCACGCTGAGATCAACCAATTGAAATATTGGGATGACTTGCCGTCAGTACGTAATGTGCAGTAGTTCAACCACAGCTAGCTTGATTGGCTATTTTTGTTAGTTACAAACTTACCAAGGCAAAATAATGAACGAAGTCGACTTTTCAATCGAAGTAAAATTTTGCACTTTGCCACTTGAGCAAAAATTAGAAATAAAACGTTTAGAACCTCACCAGCCAGCGGATTTTAACATCATCCAAGCTGGAAAGGGCAAACCCGCTCCTTCACCCCCGAGTGAAGTTTTTTTACCAGCTGATGCCAGAAGTGGACATTCTATAACACACTGCAAAAATGAAACATTGATGCAGCTACGATCAACCGTGCCATGGGGAGCTTCAGAGTAGGCGTGGGCTGATTTAGAGAGAAAGTGGATGACATTGCACAAGCGAGAGAGACGGCTCCATCGAAACGAAGGAAAAAAAAAAAACACTGCTGCTGTTATGAGAGAGGCTTGTGATACTGTGTTAGTTCAGGTGGAGGTGAGATTTCACAAGAGTGATCACCTTATAGCAGCAAAGTTTGTGGATTGCACACTATTCAGTAAGTTCAGTGATTCATTTTCAAGTGCTGAATTTGAATGTGCTATCAAAATGTGGCCAATTCGAAATAAAGTTAAGCTCGAAACTTAACTGAAATCACTGTACAGTCACGCAGAGTTTCTCGCAGGGAATACTCTGTCACTGCTGCAGCTGATTTATGACAGCAACCTCCAGGATGCCTTATCTGAGACTGTGTCACTGCTAGAAATCATCACAACACCAATGACCACTGCTGAGTCAGAGAGAAATTTTTCAAAATTCCAAAGAATCAAAACATTTACAAGAACACAATGGAACAGCAGAGGTTAAATGCACTGGCTATGCTGTCCATTGAAAATGAATTCATCCATGGATTACGGGACTTTGATAGAAGGGTCATTGAGAAGTTTTCTCAGATGAAAGATCAACGTGCATCTTTTCCTTTCAAGAAATGAGCAACATGGTTAGTGACCATTTTTAGTAACCCATTAATATTTGTTTTGTTATGCAGTAAAAAAGGTTGAAACCTTTTACACAAACCCCATTTTATATTATCCCTGTTTATATAAAATTGCATTTCTAGTATGTGGCTCATTTAATATTGAGCAAATATGGGTTGTAGGCAGCGTCACAGAAAAGTCAAAGGCTACGTATAACTGGCCTGTTGTGCCCCACTGGACTTTTCATGCCAGAGACGCCACTGATAAGGAGATGAAAATGGAGAGGGTAACAGTTTAACTTTTGGCATAATTATGCTTTTTATGGGTGTATTATAACTTGTGCTATTGTGTTTATAAAGTTTATTCCACGACATTGTCGAATGCTCGATCCTGATTGGTCACTTACAACATTCTAAGGTCTGTTATTTCTGTATAGCAGACTGTTGATTTGAGTGACAGACCATTGCTGTGGACGCTTTAGAGTTACCATTGCTTTGTTATGATTCTGATCTGTTTGCCATTCTGTCCTGTTTGCATTTCGATCTCTGCATTGCCTGACCATGTCTTGAATTATGTATTCTGATTTGTATGACTGATTATCTTCATGTCTAGTTTAGTTTTTGCCATGCTTTGTATTTTGCCATATTCCATTCATGCAGCTACATTCCGGTCCATGTTTTGCTTTTATCCATACATTGCACCTGGTCTCCCCCTGTCTGGTCTTCTATTATGTGATTGCTTTCAGCTCCAGTATTGCGTGCCACACTCTCGGGTGATTTAATAGTTTCTGGATTTCAACCATTCCTTCCAGTCTCGTTTACTTCCTTCGCCTTGCTTTTCTATTTTACTAACCAATACTAACAGTTTGTTCTTTTTGCTGAAGTTACTAACCCAGACTAACTTTGTAAATAATGTTTACTTACTAACGAGCACTAGGGATTGGATAGCTGCATATATTTAAGTGATTAACAAGATTTCCGCACTCACCCTGTTCTAGTCTTCGCCTCTTGCCTTCACTCAATTTACTTTGCTGTGCTTCTAGCAGATTCTCTGCGCCTGCCTAATCACTGTTCTGCCGCTCACTCTGTGCATACAGAAATCCCTAACCGGATCTGTTTCTTCTGTCCATAGGCTGTCTTGTGATCCCTGTCCGCGTTTTGGCTTTTGCCTATTTCATGTGATCAGGTTCTCCCTCATGTTTGTTCCTTTGTAATTAGTCTGATTTCCTACACCGGTTTTCTGTTTAGCATGTGACTTCCCAGATGTGTATATTAGGAGTCTTCTCACTGCATTTCCTTGTCAGAACATTTCTCTCAGTTTGCTTGTGCCACGAATTATTTAAGTATATACATATAGACAGTTCTAAAGAGTTCCACAAACCATTAATCAGGAATTTTGAGTTGCTTATATGTTTATAGTGAACTATAAACATCTGCTTATATACATAGATAAATGTCCTTTCCTCAGGGGGACAGAGAGTAGTATCTTTACCTGAGGGGCATAAAGTGACGCATGCATTTCAGTTGATTTCGTCACATTTAGATGTGATTTAAAGATGACTGAGACCTACCCAATCTTCCCCCGCCACATCATGCACAATAAAATCCTCTATTGTACAAAGGCTAATCAAGTGAGCAATTTAAATTAAGGAAAAACTAATTACATCACCAAAACCATGCAATTTCTTTAAGTGTATGTCCTCTAGATGTGACTGAACATAGGCAAAATTGCCAAAATCTAATCAATCGAAAAAAGCATTAGATTATTATTTTTTATTTATTTCTTTTGTTATGGCCCCAATTAGTGATGACATATAAGACAGCAAGGGATGACAGACAAAATTTTAAAACTTAAACAGATTTAATTAAACAAAGACCGACAACTAACCTGCAATTAATACTACTGACCAAAATTGACATATACAAAAAAAGAAACATTTACAGTCCCTTGAGATGGGGTTGCTTGGTGATATCCTGGGACAAGGAAATGCTCCAACACAGGCAAAAATCCAGAAAAAAACTTCACAGGTCTTGAAAAGAGTGACAGGTCTGGTCAAATGTATCCTTCTCCTTGCAATTTCTCCTACTACTTTACTCTCTCAATTTTTCTCCTGATATATATTTTGCAGCCCCATCCCACCTTTTAGACTTTTTTTTAATTCTCTGGGACTTTCCCCTCTTAGACATGCCCAGGACATGCCCAAAACCTAGCTCCAGACTGGGCTTAAGAAAAAAATGTGAATACTGCCATCTTGTGGCATTTTTTCCACATTACACCTCCATTCCAAAAGGGAAACATTTTGACTCATTTAGGCAAAATTTTTCTATTCAATACAAAAATGATTTTAAGTAGAAACTTGTATTTATATATAATACAATATGCTAATAAACACGTGATATATATACATGCTCAAACACGGGATAAGCAATCAGCAATTACATTGTCAGTACCCTTTACATGCTTCATTTCCATGTCAAGCTCCTGTATATTCAAACTCCAATTCAGCAATCTCTGATTCTTGTTTTTCATCTTACTCAAAAATATTAACGGATTGTGGTCAGTGTATACAATCATTGGCTTTTGCCCTGTAAAAACATAAACCTCAAAGTGTTGTAAAGATAGAACCAGAGCGAACAGCACCATCTCAATTGTGGAATAGCTCTTTTGGTGGTGATTGAACCTCCTGGAGAAGTATGCCATGGGATGCTCAATTTCATCAGAGTCACTTCTCTGTAGGAGCACAGATCCACAAGCTTGGTCACTGGCATTAACCGTGATGGAGAACAGTTTGTTGAAGTCAGGAGATTTGAGCACAGGAAGTGACATTCCAGAGACTTCAGGCAATCAAAGGCTTTTTGACATGCTTCATCCTAAGTGAACTTTACACCTTTCTTCAGTTGGTTGGTGAGACTGAGAGCAATCTCAGCAAATTTCTTGCAGAACTTGCGGGAGTACCCAATCATTCCAAGGAAGCGGCGCAAAGCTTTTTTGTTGTCAGGAACTGGAAAGTCCATGACAGCTTGGATTTAGCATTTATGGGTGCCACCTTACCCTGGCCTATGACGCAGCCAAGAAACGTGACAGTAGCACTACCAAAGTCACTCTTGTTCAGGTTAACAGTCAGGTTGCCTGGGTCAGGCACTGAAACAACGTCTCTACATCTTTCAGATGTTCTTCCCAGGCGTCACTCCATGTGATCAGGTCGTCGATGTACGCACCCGTGTGTGGCAATCTGGCAATTGTAGACTGTATCGTCCTTTGGAATGTGGCTGGGGCATTTTTCATGCCAAAGGGTAGGACTTCATACTGGTACAACCCAGACGGTGTGGCAAAAGCAGAGATGTTCTTGGCCCTCTCAGTTAAAGGCACACACCAATAACCCTTCAATAAATCAATCTTGGTCAGAAACTTTGCTTGGCCTACTCTATCGATAAAATCATTAATCCTAGGTATTGGAAACACATCAGTTCAAGTTACAACATTGACTTTGCGATAATCTGTACAGAATCTAGTACTTCCATCAGGTTTTGGAACTAGCACACAGGGTGAACTCCAATCTGAGTTAAAGGGTCTGATTATATCATGTTCTAACATGTACTCAACCTCTTTCTCAGCCATCTTTCTCTTTTCAGGATGCTGTTTTATCAGTTTGGCATCACTAACATCTACATCATGAGAGGCAATAGAAACTCTCTTTGGAACATCAGGAAATAGATCTTTCTATTTCTTGATCAACCTCTCAAACTGATCTTTCTGTGAGGGTTCTAAGTGCTTGGGTTTTCCATTAAGATTTTGCAACACTTCAGAATTTGTCAATTTACATGAAAGAAGTTCAGCTTTAATTCAAGGTTCATTATCTTGAAACTCCTCCTCATCTTCACAAGTCTCGGCCATTGGAAGATCTGAAGTGACAGCTGCAACCTTAGCATTCCTATCATGATAAGACTTCAGCATGTTAATGTGACACAACTGTTTTGGCTTTCACCTATCTGGAGTCTTCACAATGTAATTGAGATCATTGAGTTTTGTTAGAATTTCATAAGGACCATGAAATCTAGCCTGCAATGGATTGGACTGGAAGGGAAACAACACAAGAACCTTGTCTCCTGGTTTAAACTCACGGCTTCTAGCCTTATCATCATACCAAGTTTTCATTTTTCCCTCATTTGATTTCAAGTTCCCTTTTGCTAGATCACAAGCTGCACGCAGTCTTTCTTTGAACTTGCTAACATAGTCTGAGAGACTGATATGCAGCTCTTTCACTTGCCTTTGTTCACTCAACAATAGCAAAGGTCCTCTCACTTCATGGCCAAACACTAGCTCAAAAGGACTGAATCCAGTAGACTCCTGCACTGCTTCTCTTGCTGCAAACAACAGCAAATGAATACCTTCATCCCCGTCTTTCTCATGGTCATAACAATAGGTCCTCATCATTGTCTTGAGAGTGGAATGAAACTGCTCGAAGGCACTCTGAGTCTCTGGATGATAGGCACTGGAAAGGATCTGTTTCGCACCTAGTTCATACACAACCTGCTAAAACAAACCGGAAGTGAAATTGCTACCTTGGTCTAACTGAATTTCCCTGGGAAGGACAAACAACGTGAAGAACTTTATCAAAGCCTTCGAGATTGCAGTGGCCTTGATGTTGTGTAGAGGTATGGCTTCAGGGAATCTGGTAGATGGACACATGATTGTCAACATGTACTGATTTCCAGATCTATAGGTAATGGACTAACACAATCAACAATAACCTTATAGAATGGCTCCCCAAATGCTGGAATACGCTGCAATGGAGCTACGGGTGGGTCGAACTGGTGTTGTCCAACTACCTGACAAGTGTGACAGGTTTTGCAGAAGTTGGAAACATCTTTCCGAAGCCCAAGCCAGAAGAAGTGTTTCATGATTTTATCAACAGTCTTGTTAACATGGAGATGACCTCCTAAAGGTAAACTATGAGCCATTGTTAAGATCTCATTCCTGTAGACCAGGGATACTCATTCTTTTCCAGAATGAGCCACAGTGGGTGCTGACTTTCGCTTTGTCCAACCTATCCCACACCTGATTCTACTGATGAACCCTTAAAGCTTTTGCCATAGACCCTTGATAAGTAGAATCAGGTGTGTAACTGCATGGTTAGAATGAAAGCCTGCACTCACTGCGGCTCATTCTGGAAAAGAGTGAGTATCCCTGCTGTAGACCTTCGCAATAACAATTTGCTTGACCACTGTCCAATCTGCATTGGCAGGGATATCAGGAGGGCGCCACTTCCGCATCAACACACCATCCTTGAGATAATACCCAACTGGAACTGCGTCTATTTCTTTATCAGGAAGAGCTCTCCTCTTTAGTACACAAATTTCAGGATCATTAGTTTGCTCCTGAATTAACTGCATTCTGGACAGAGACAAGTCTCCAGACACATCAGAATCACCAGACCCACCTGGCTGGCTGAACAAAGAACTGATAAACGTGTCTGGCAAGTCCTCAAATGTAGAAACCATAGTCGGCCGAAGAGAGTCATGTGGCGAACCACCTGAGTCATGACTATTCAATGTGCTGGACGGCACCACATCATCTTCTTCTTGAGCCTTCTTAGCCATAGCACGGGTCACTGCACAGGAAGGATACAGAGATGGGTCTTCATCGCCATCTTCAGTGCTCGGCTGTGAAGTAAGATGAACGGGGGGACTACATTGCCCCCAGCCAGGTCATTGCCTAGCAACAGAGAAACACCCTTGATAGGTAGACTTGACATAAGTCCCACCTTTACCTGTCCTGTAACTAAATCTGACTTCAAGAATATAGAGCGCAGGGGTACAGATACAGTCCTCCCTTCAATACCTTGTACAAGTATGAAATTTCCTGAAGCGGTCTCATCACGTAACTCCAAGGAGTCCATCAACAAAAGTGACTGAGAAGCTCCGGTATCCCTTAGAATATATATGGGGACAGGAGTAGAATGCGCATTCAGAGCCACAAATCCCTCTGACACAAATGGAAGAAATTCCTCCCTCACAAAGTCAGCAGTCTCAGGCTTCTTAGCCCTACAAGGAGCAGGCAATTTAGCAGATCAGTCATCTACTACAGGGGTTTCTAACCTTGTCTTTCCAAAGGCATTGGGTGAGGTATCCTTTTCTTTTTCTTTCTTAGCTTTTAGGAACCAACAGTTAGTGGTAACATGACCAGATTTCTTGCAATAATTGCAAACTAGACCACTTTTGTCACAGTCAGCTCTCACACTTTGATCAGACGTATGACTGGATTTCTGAGCACCATCACCAGATTTGTCTTTGCTTTTGGGTGAGGAATCTTGGGTATCACCGTTACCTTTTTTCCGAAATTGGAACCATCTATTGTTACTGCTAGACTGGAATTTGAACTTTTGTGTGAACAGGGGCGTTTCTAGACTTTAAGGACAACCTGGGCTTAGCCCGGCTGGGCTGGGTGTACATTAGAGGATGAGCCAAGGATTTTTTTTTCTTCATTTTTTTAAGTTATTAAGCTTTGACAGAAGTCAGGAAATGATTGCACGGGTGGCAAGGCACCTATTGTGAGGCAATCATCCCACAACATGTACAGACAATTGAACAATGAGAAGAAAAACTAGATGATGCGCACTCTGTAGAGTTGCTAACACATGCCTCTTGTTGACCTTGACCTTTGACCTTTTGACCTCAAAATGCAAATTTAGACAGGGTACCCTAGGATCATCTACCCCACAAAGTTTGATCACCCTAGCTTCAGTGGTGGCTGAGCTGTCGTGCGGACAGACACGCACACACAGACAGACAGATGATGCTAAACTGTATACCCACCCCGCCTCGTCGGGCGTGGGTAAAAAAATAGTAATGATAAAATAAGACAGTATACCAGCAAGTGTAAGTAACATCAGAGGGACAGACGGTAACGTCAACATTGACATTTGCCAACCCATGTACAGGAATCATCAGAAGAAAAATAGTTGCTAAACTTTTCTGTATAAAAATGAAATAGCTTTGATTTAAAAGCAGCTGTAGTATCAGAAATTTTATAGGGGTGACTGGCGTTCCATAAAATAAAATAATCTGTTAAATTAAGAATGGCAAAAAGTTTCAGTCCTAAATTTTGGAATTTTCATTAAAAATGTAGCCTCATTTTAAGATGAAACAAAATGATTATAGTTGATGTCATATTCCCCCTTCAAGCATTTGCACAAGAATACACACTCAAATATACCACGTTTGTAGCCCAGCGGTAAAAAAAGATCAAGCTTCACTAGTCGGGCTTTGTAATTGCCTCCAACAGAATTAATATAACCAAGAATGTCCTTAGTGGCTCTCCGTTTAACACCTTCAATATGAAGGAGAGATTTTTTTGATGAAATCACCCAAGATTGGGTGGAGTATTCTCAAAGTGGTCTGATAAGCGAAATATCCCGTTTTCATTTTGTTTGAACTGAACGCGAATGACTGCAAGTTCTTTGAATTAATCCAAGCATGCGCATCCCATGATAAATTTGATGACACCACAATCCCAAGATCACGCATGCAGTCGACTTTTTCCAATTAGATTACCATTCATTGTGTAATGGTGAAGAATGGGAATACATTGTATTTTCAATGTATTTTTACACAGTACATAGGTGTTATTATTATAGTAGACAACAAACTACATTGACTGCCCAAATGATTTATTATTTGATTTCCAGGTGCATACATGTTTAAACAGTGTGATGTGGTATGCTTATGGCCAAGCAGTGATGCTACAATGGCTGCAAGTAGCAGTTTTCAGGATTAAAATCAAATTCTGCAAATGTATTTGTTGGAGAATCAAATACCAAGGATGTGAAGTGTCTTGCATTACTTTACAGAAAGTTTACAGCAAATATCAGTGTTGCAAAATTTACTTACAAATGCTGTGATGATGATTTTGGGAAAAAAACCACTTTGGTCACACTAAGAACTGGCTCCATTGTTGAATTTTGAAATGTAAAGATTTGACCTTAAAATAAAACGCATAAAAACGCAGCCCATTCCATAAATCTCAATGACATGTTGTTCATCAAACCAGATAAAAGTCAACTAGAAATGGGTCATATTTAAGCATGGTGAAAATTACAGCCTTACCCAGTGAAATTTCTTTCTTTGGTAAGGCTCAATAGAGAGAGGCAAATTTGCCTTTATAGGTATATTTCATCAGTTTATGAAGGAAAAACTGTTTGGAGTACCGCTCTGAGATTCGGCAGGACAGCACATCACAGACAGGAGTATGGACATGATTTCTTTCTTTTTTTTAAATCCATGATATGAACTGGGAAAATTTCTGAAAACTGGGTGAGTTGGCATGGAATGACCCTATAACTATTGTAAATAAATTACACCAAAATAAATATCCAAATGCTCCTAATCCTATTACTCCTGATGCATTTGAGTATTATAAAAGTGCTTCATTGATTAACTTTCTCAAGCACAAATTAAAGTTGGCAACTTTAAATAACGGTTAGCCTACCAATGTCCATGTCTGATCCTGACACATCTGCTCCTGCTGCTGGCTCCTCCTCTGTCTGTAGCTCATCTTTGCTGCTCCCCTCTACAAAATCATGAAATCAGATCAGTGTGTGGCAAACCAACAAAAACAATTTTTTTTGTATGTATGCTTATTTGCATACAGTGGACATTTTAATACATTTCAATTTAAAGAAATTTCCATGAGACATGTTCATTTATGTTCATTCCCATGACACATGAATTTTTTTATGCTGTTTTATGTTAATTTACCATTTTTGAAGTCACATTGATGGTTAAATGGCTCATTACAGGGTGGATGAAAGCGCTCGGCCCCTCTCATGATATTACTGGTTTATAGTTTGTCTCAGTTAAACCATCTCCCTTACAAAAAATCCTACATTGTAGGCCTACTGTGTATGAAAACCGAAATTTTTCTACAATGTTATGCTAGGTTGACATTATGTTCCCGGCGGCCACGGCAGCCCCGTTTGCCCCAAACGTAGTGCAACATGGGATTTTAGCCATTTTTTTCCTTCCCAAGTTGTCTCACGGTCTATCACAGTAATCGTGATGGGATGTGGGGGGAAAGGGGCTGCTGAGTCCCGGAGGCTCCAAGGCGCACTACGGTTCGGGCCGCTGTCTACCACGGATGCCAGTACGTTCCCTCACGTTTCTCATGTTCAGATCAAGATCTGACACGTTTTTCACGTCCTGTCACGGCTTTCTACAGATTAAACGTGGACGCCGGGCAGCTTTAGAGCACGTTAGTGCCCTCAGTATAAAAAGAAGGCCTCCCAAGCAATAGCAATAATTCAGAGGTGTATAGTTACAGTACTTAAATAGTTTTTTTTGAGGATTTGTACTTGATTTTTTTAACTGGGACTTTTACCTTTACTCTACAACATTTAAAAAAAAAAAAAGTATAATTATACTTCGTTACTTTGACACTGGCCACTTCGTTCCTCGTTACAAATTAAAATATGAATGTAATTCATCATTTAAAGATTATCTGGATGTGGCGTGTTCGAGAAGAACAACGGTGCTTGGCAGGGTATCATAAGTGCTTTGAGCAGATGTGTCTGCCAGCGGACAAGCAAATTTATGCACGCAGTTACACCTGGATCAATTATTGAATATTCACAAGCAGGCTGGAACACGGTTTATAAATATGGACGAGTTCACTCCAATCCCTGTTTTTCAGGAGTTGCCTGAATTAAACTCCTCACCTAAGCCTGATGTGCTAACTGCTCAATATACTTGCATATAGTATCTATCCAGCAGTTCAAAAAATTATCTCTTGCTACAGAAAAAAATCGAGAACCGGGGCAAAACACGCACTGAACCCGGCAGAACGTGATGAAAGTTAAAAGAACCGTGAGGTCCCGGGAAATACACAGGCTTCCCGTCCCACTACGGACCGCCCCCAAGTTTCATTACGTACTGTCACATTTTGTTTTTGTTTTAATATGACCGACTAGATTTCTCTGCACTGTAGCAATTTTTTGACAGCAATTTTTTTTGTAGCAATCTGACTCGGCATCCACAGCAGTCACAGCCCATCATGTTGGCCATCCCGTCCCCCGCGTTGTCTCACGTCCATCCCGTTTTGTCCATGGTGGCCTGAAAGGTGATTGCCGTAGCCGCCGGGAACATCAACCTAGCATTAGTATAACACCCTCGTCTGCTCCTCAGAACATCAATAAACACAAATGCTAAACAATGGGGGAAAAAAAGCATTTAGCCCTTTGGCCAGATTTAGCTATTTAGAGCTCAGCTGCATGAGTAATAACAAGGAAATGTAGATTTCAGACTGAAAATACTGACTTCCTACTGAATGGCTGGTGAATTTTGCCAGTTTATTTGTCAGTGGCTGGTAGATATTCACATTTCAAAAAGTTAATTTTGATCCCTGCTTACTAGTGTTTACTAAGGATTACACACTGATAGCCAGCCTATATGAAGTTGGAAGAACTAGACTATTATTTCAGTTTGCAAACATTAAATCTTACCCTCTGCCTTCCTCTTAAAAAATCTGAAGAGTTTCAGTTGTTTTTTTTTTACTCTCCATGTCACGTCTGCTGTCTACTTGCTTGCTAGCAATGTACAGCAACCTATCACGCTGACCCGCCATTTTTTCCCCCCCCACGAGTTCTGGACACCAACAGAAACTCTAGCGTACAGCCAATCGGCAACCTTGTTGCCAGGCCTCTGAAGGACTGTCTCGAGAGATTTTTTCTCTCTTCATTGGCCTTGCACTTACTATGTGAAAATAACCGAGATTGCGTCAGCTTATCCTAGAAAATATGAATGCTCTGAACAAATGATTTTTATTAATCCTAGCTGGAAACATTAAAAATTATTGGCAGGTCTGGAAACGGCCACCGCATTTTCAAGGACACAAAGATTTATTCAAAACCTCTTTCAAAGTATAAAATCATTAGGCTGTATCACACCATTCTCTGCCTAAGCATAGCTATGACCGTCTACTTAAGACTATTGGCTCTAATTTCGTAGACAGGGTGCGGCGCAGGCGCAGCAAATGGGGAGTGTGCTGTGCCAACGGGGCGTGTCCAGGCGTATGTTGCAATTTCGTGCCCGGCATAGCCTGGCGCAAGTACTCCTCTGCCCCGCCTCTGTCCCTCCTTCCAGCGCAAGTGGGAAAGAAGGCGTGTTTGGGTATAACACAGCCGAGTCAAATCTTCACCAATTCTGCACCGCTTACGTCTATATTAAGCATTAAGCAGCAGCACCAGCAGAACGAGCAGCAGCAGTACAAACAGAACGAGCAGCAGCAGAAGCAGAATGAGCAGCACAAGCAGAACGAGCAGCAGCACAGGCAGAACAAGCAGCAGCAGCAGTACAAGTAGAATGAGCAGCAACAGAAGCAGAACAAGCAGCAGCAGCACAGGCAGAACGAGTAGCAGAAGCAGAACGAGCAGAAGCAGCACAAGCAGAATGAGCAGCAGCAGCACAGGTAGAACGAGCAGCAGCAGCACAAGCAGAACGAGCAGCAGTAGCAGCAGCATGAGCAGAACGAGCAGCAGCACAAGGAGAACGAGCAGCAGCAGCACAGGCAGAACGAGCAGCAGCAGCAGCACAAGTAGAATGAGCAGCAGCAGCAGCAGAACAAGCAGAACGAGCAGCAGCAGCACAAGCAGAACGAGCAGCAGCAGCACAGGTAGAACGAGCAGCAGCAGCACAGGTAGAATGAGCAGCAGCAGCACAAGCAGAACGAGCAGCAGCAGCACAAGCAGAACGAGCAGCAGCAGCACAAGCAGAACGAGCAGCAGCAGCAGCACAAGTAGAATGAGCAGCAGCAGCACAAGCAGAACGAGCAGCAGCAGCAGCACAAGTAGAATGAGCAGCAGCAGCACAAGCAGAACGAGCAGCAGCAGCACAGGTAGAACGAGCAGCAGCAGCACAGGTAGAATGAGCAGCAGCAGCACAAGCAGAACGAGCAGCAGCAGCACAAGCAGAACGAGCAGCAGCAGCACAAGCAGAACGAGCAGCAGCAGCACAAGCAGAACGAGCAGCAGCAGCAGCACAAGTAGAATGAGCAGCAGCAGCACAAGCAGAACGAGCAGCAGCAGCAGCACAAGTAGAATGAGCAGCAGCAGCACAAGCAGAACGAGCAGCAGCAGAAGCAGAACGAGCAGCAGTACTGAGCAGTACTGAGTCGCAGCAGTGCAGCATGGAGCAGAATGGGCCGCAGGGAATGATCAGTTAAGCGAGGAGGTTTTAAATAACCCGCCCTGTTAGAAGAAAAGAGCATGTGACTGATCTGAGTTGCCGCTGAGAGTTCTCGCGCCTGAACCAGCTCCGCAGGCTTCGCATCATTTATCTCAAACACTTGATTGTAGTTGTTGTTACTGGGTGGCACAACCAGTTATTAGGTTTAGGGGTCAATTATTTTTTCACAAGAGGTAGGTTTGGTTAGCTTTTTTCCCTCAATAAATTAAATCCTTATTGAAAAACTGCATTTTGTATTTACTCTGGTTACCTTTGTCAAAAATATAATTTGTTTGATGATCTTAAATATTTGTGTGACAAATACTTTTATAATATTTAAGAGCAAATACTTTTTCACAGCACAGCACAAGATGTTTTTGGCAAGCACATGCTTTAGTGTTCTCCTTAGTCAGCAGTAGTTTTTGGTGTGCAGCTCTCCCATGGATGCCATTTTTGCTCTAATTGAGTAAGAATGAACAAGGACCTTAACCGAGTCGAGTAAGGCCTGCAAATCTTATGATGTCAGTCTGAGTTCTTTTGTGACCTCCTGGATGAGTATTTGATGTGCTACTGGGGAAATTTCGGTAGGCTTGGCACTCCTAGGAGTGTTCACTTCCATTCCTACTTTCTGCAATTGCAGACAATGAATTTCATCCAAAAGTCTGACACGTGTCAACGACTTTGTTCCTCACCAGCTTCTTTGCATTCTTCACATTGCCAGGCAGGTTCTATTTAAATTATGTTTAGATTCCCCAGGTCTGGCAATAATCATGCCTGGGTGTGTGTCATAAAATTGAACCCAATTATCAATTATTTTGTTTATTAGGTTGATTAACCCCTTTGTGCAGAAGCCAAATTTGGCTATTTATGGGTTACCCACCTTTAATGCTGTATAATTCAAGATTTAAGCTTCATAAAAAGGAAAAATGTGGCTCAATTCAGAAAAGACACTTACAGCATTTAGAATTACATTGTATTTCAGTTTATTTTCATGATTTTGGTCGAGAAAATGAGCTGCAAACATGAAAAATCTTCATGAGAATTCACCATTGAAATTGCAAAAAAAATAATTCTGAGGACTGAAAAGCAGGTGGGGCTGTTGTAACAGCTGTTACATTTCTGGTATCATAAACTCCTTGACCACAAGTAGAATGCATCTTCAACATTACATTCTAGATTACCTACATGCTATTAGCCAAATTATACAGCTATCCAAGTGTCTACCCAAAGTCTTAAAATTATTTCCTGTGAAATCATAGTAAAATCATGTATATAACACAAATAAAGTTTTAAGACATGAAATTTAATATGAACAAATGATTTTCTGGTTGAGTTTAGTATAAATTTATCAATCTCAGTGCAGTTGAATATCAGTGGTCACCAGTAACCTCTCCAAACACAAAACATGCCTTTTCTCCATGATAAAGTTTAGAGTTTTGTCCATTTTTCTTCTAAGTCTCCTAAGCCAGCACAAACACGCATTGCATTTTATAAACTGCTGATTAAACAGTCAGAACATTCACCCTGTAATGGAAGTTACCAGTTCCCAAACTCACGACCTCATTTCAACCCTCATAAAGGAACAAGTACAACTCACTAACTCAGTAATATCTGAATTCTGAAAAAACGTCGGCATTCGACTTTGTTGAGTACGGTATACATTCCAAAACAGAAAGCAAAACTAGCAGCCTACCGTTTTTCACGAATCCCTCCTCCAGAAACAGTTGTATCGAGTAGAAGGAACCCTCCGGTCCTGTTTCATTCGAAATAATTCCCATTGACCATTTCCTTATCTTATTTAAATCCTCTAAATATGACTGAACACTTCAAGGCCAGTTTTGCGCATCTTTTTTTCTATATATATATAGATATATCGCGTCTGTTTCAGCCGCGTAATGCGCGCAACGTAAACAGGATACAACCGAGCCTGCAGATACGCATAGGCTTGTATGCTCTGTGTTTGTCCAATCAATATGTTTCACTTACTCTAGAACGTTTAAACACTCCGGAATTGGATAAGAATCGAGCCAATCAATACGTTGTTACCGCGGAAGTTTCACGAGGCCGTGAAGTCAAACTGCGCAGTTAGGCAGAAGAGCTTGAATGTATTATTGAGTGATTGGCTATCAACGTCAGTACTCGGGTGGATATAAGGAAGCGCTGGATTTGTCAATGAAGGAATCTACACGAAAATCCATGGTAGGGAACTACGCATTTTTTGCATTTGATGACTATAATTGACAGTGGGCTCCTTTCGTCCCTCAGTGACTACACAGATGCTCTTGCCTCAGAGAAAAGGGTTACAATGTCAGATGTTAAACCAATCCTAGAGCATATCAGCAATGTGATGCTTCTCCAAAGTGAAGATGATTCAGCTGACACCAAGGCAATGAAGCAGGCAATGAGAGATGCTTTGGAGGACCGGTATTCAGAGCACACGAAGAGATTCATGGACATGTGTTTTTTCCTGGAATTCAAAGATAGCTTCTCTTCCAATGTTGAGGACACCAAGCAGGCCTGCATTGATGAGGTCATCAAGCTGCTACCCCCAACAGCTGCACCTTCAGAACCAGCAGTCGGCTCTCCTCCACTACCTCCAGTAGTACCTTGTATGTACCACCTTGTATCTTTGCTATTTTTCTTTCTTTTTTGTGAATCATTTTATATGAATTCTATGTATGTAAACATGCTGTATTCATGAATGTTGCTTATTTTGTTTGTTTGCCACAGCAGCACCATCAGGAGAAGCTCATCCACAGGTAGCAGCAGCACCAAGCTCTGCAAATGGTGAGGAGGGAGGCAGTAAAAAAACACTTGCTGGGATCCTGAGGAACATTAAAACAACAGGAATAAGACAGGATGACAACAACAAAAGTGAGAGGGTACCCTTGACACCAGAGCAGAAGCTGAGGAGTGAAATCACCCCGTACATGTCCTTGTCATCGATTGATGACGCTACTGATCCCATAGAGCGGTGGGAATCAAACCATCAGCAGCTTCCACTCCCCGCCAATGCAGTGAAGAACTTCTTCTGTATCTCTGCCACAAGTGTACCATCAGAGAGGGCATTCAGTACAAGTGGGCACATTCTCTCTCCCCATCGGAGCCGACTCACAGAGGAGCATGTCAACATGCTCTCCTTCCTGCACAACAACCTGCACTAAAAAGGAATGTTAAAAATATTGTTAGGGTTTTGTTTCATTAAAGTATTTTGTTTAAAATACTTGTTTATGTGTTTTTTTTTCAATCAGTGTTTATACATTTTATTAGAAGGATGAGAGATTTCCGTGATTAATATCATATTGTGATATTGTGATATAAATTGCAATATTGTATTGTATCGTTTCATGATAATTTCATATCATGACATCCCTAGCAAGTTCGTTCAGCAGCTTGCACGTCAGGCTTTGCTGAGGAATTTTGTTCAGGCAACTCCTGAAAAACATGTATTGAAGTGAACTCGTCCATATTTGAAATCGTGTTCGAACTCAAGCTTGCTTGTGAATGTTCAATAACCGATCCGAGAGTGCCACCTCGTGGCAGAATATTGTAACTGCGTATATAAATTTGCAGCTCATTGTCCGCTGGCGGACACATCTACACAAAGATACCCCGCCAAGCACCGTTGTTCTTCTCAAACACGCCAAATCCCGATAATCCTTAAATGATGACTTACATTCATCTTTTAATTTGCAATGAGTAAAAAAGTGGCCAGAGTCAAAGTAACGAAGTGAAAGTATACTCACCTTTTAAATGTACTACAGTAAAAGTACAAGTAAAAAAAAAAAACTCAAGTAAAGTATAAATCCTCAAACTATTGATAATGCATCCAAAGTCCCTTCATTGTACCTAAATGAACGTCATATTCATCTTCTGTCGTATAGGTTGCAAGATTCAATAGGAAGATTAAGGAAATAATCCATGTACCGGCTACGAAATTCAAAAGGGAGATAGAGGAATTCAACACACATCATACCAATCTAGTGTGATAGAATCTTAACAATGGTCGGAATGCGTTCTCAATTTCCCTATTCAATCTCGCAACCAATACTGTCCGTCATGCTTGTTAACTGTCGTATCAGTTTCCAGATTGAATAAAGAAATTAAAAATACATTCCAACCATTGTTATGATTCTTTCATGCTAGATTGGTTGGATGTGTTACATTCCTGTCTTATTCCTTTTCTCTGGAATCTCGCAACCGGTACCAGAGAAAGCAAGCATGGAGGAGTGAAACAAACTGAACCAATCTAGCGTGCAAGAAGATTAGCCTAATAATTGTCGGATTGTGCTCGTAATGCAACAAAATGAAATTGAACTTTTTAAAAGACCGGGATGCTAGCTAGCGCAAGCACGTCATATGCATCCGCTATATGAATATTTAATCCACCTTTTGCTGTCCATTAGGAGAAAATACACATTAATTTTCGTGAAATGGTGACCAATATCACCAAGAAACATTCATTGGCGTCAAAAATTGCACACTGTTAAAACACATTCGGTACAAATAGAATGTTAATTTAATAGTGCATTTACCTGATTATTGCAGTTTATTGTTAGACTGGATTCAAATACGGGTCGTGTTACATTGGCGTAGTGGGTACAACAATGTAGAAGAGAAGTAGGTACTTAAATGACGGGGTGTCCAATCCAGCTTGGCACAATCTTTTAAACTTCATATTTTCTTAAATTTATTGTTTTAATTGGTGTCGGTTACAGTCGCTCTCATAAATACAATCAAAGCGGCCACCACAACTGCTTCTGTTCTAGCAAATCAACTCATGAATTCTTCCGGTATTCTTGAAAATACTGAAACATAATAGTAGCTGCACCACTTCCACTGTGTATGTGAATAGTCCATCACACACATAAATGAGTGTGGCGCATTCAATTCCACTTTTTAATTTACATTTCTGCAGCAAACTCTCAAATCCAAGATCCGACAAAAGCAAAATATTCAGTTTCTGTTGCAATGTCTCAAAGCCGAAATTCCGAGACCCATGTATTACAATGCAAAAACACAGACCAGAAAATAGGAGTTAAGTTTACGCCTGGCCAGCCAGCCAAACGGCGTCAAACCAATCGTTGAAGTTTATCCCCACTGGCCAACCAATCGCTGTACAGCCAGCTAGCCAATCGTCGGCCAACCAATTGTTGAAGTGCTTCCCATCCGGCCGACCAATAGCTGTACTTCTTCCCCGCCGGCCAGCCAATCGTTGAACTTGATCACTCAGGCAGTCAGTCAGTCACTCACTCACTTAGCGACAGTCAGGTTTATAGCGGCCTGGCCACTGCGCAGCCCAACCCAACAATTAATCGGTTTTATCATGTGGAAGCATCTGTTGTTGAAGAGTTAGCCACTCCTCTTTGTTCTTCACACCCAATTCAAAAAGGCCCATTGTCTACTTCTTGGAAGCGAAAGTCATATTATAAAAGAGAATTTGGTGTAGTGTCACCAGTGGAATATATTCTTGATAAAAGTAACAAAAAATCATTACAATATGTATCCGTGCAGAAAACATTGCAGCAGATTTTAATTATTGATAAAAATTTATATTTTTGATATTGATATCAATATCATACATTGATTTTTTTTTAAATATTATCTTAATATGGATAAAAACTGCCAATTTGAAAGCCAGATATCAGTTGCCCTAGAGTGATAAAGCAGTTAATAGTCCTCCCTTGGATGGTGACCTTTTCAGAAAGAACACACTTCTCTATAAAGACTGTGCAATTTCACTAAATCTGCTTATTGATGATTTTGAAATATGTAATCCCATTGGGACATCATGAAGAAAACATAAAATCTGTACCCTCTATTGGACTTCAGGTAATCTGACCCCTGGTTGTCAGTCTTCACTGTCATCGATACACTTGGCTCTTCTAGTCAGAAGTGATGATTCGAAGGTGTATGGCAATGAAGCCGCACTCGAGCCTCTCATTTGAGATTTAATTTCCTTGGAACAACACTGCGTGTTTTTGCCAAAGTTAGGGAAATGTGATAAGGATACAGTACAGTGTGTTATAGCTGACAACCTTGGAGTCCACAGCATCGCTGGATTTTTGAGAGTTTTTCAAGTGGTCATCTGTGCTGATTTTGTACAGCTTCCAGATCAGAAATTCAAACTAAGGAAATAGATAGTGGAGCTTTTACGTCAAGAACAGAAGAGATTCACTCAGACTATCTCAAAATCATTGAGGAACTATCTCTGAACAATTTCTGTGGTGTCAAGAAGAGATGTTTCCTCTCTGAGAAACTCAGTCATTTCAAAGTTACCACCGGTCTCCCCCAGATCTGGTCCATGATTTATTAGAAGGGATTGTTCCTGCAGAGATAGCTCTATGTCTTTCCATCTTCACATCTCAAAAATACTTTACACTTACCGTCTACATTACGTTTTCCCTTTAAGTGGACTGACAAAGTTAATTGTCCCCATCCAGTGCCATTGAGTCTGTTAAGGTTTTTCCCCGTCCTTGTTGGCCAGAAGGTCCCTGTTGATGAACGTGCATGGACTGATCTAAAGGATATTGTGGACCTTATTGTCTCACCTGTTCATACAGAGGAATTGACTGCATATTTGAATTTCAAGATCTCAAAGCACAGAGTACGATTTCAAGAGGTTTTCCCAGACTAAAACCTGCTGCCTAAGCATCATTACTTTGAAAATTATCCTCAACTTATTCATCAGTTTGGACCATTAGTCTGTCTTTGGACTTTGACATTTGAAGCCGAACGCAATTTTTAAAAAAGAGTTGTTCGATAAACAAGATCTTTCAAGAATGTGTTGTTGTCTTTGGCGAAGCGACACCAATTTCACATGGCTGAGCAGGTGTCTATGTACCCTAAAAAACCTCTTCTGGAAGTGTCAAATGTTTCAACTCTTTCTGTTGGTCTTTTGAAAGAGGAGATCACACAAGCTATATGGCTGAAATACCCAACTGTGGACAATTTGTGTCTGGCAAAGAATGTCAATTACAATGAATTCAACTACAGAACTGGAATGATCCTTGCACATGGATCTTTGGGAGAGATACCTGAATTCACTGAAATCATCCAGATGTTGGTTCTGATAGACAAGCTTTTTTTCTTTGTTTGGAAGCTGAGTACGTGGCACTGGGAACATTTAAGGGCCTTTGAACTTGAAGTGAGCCCCACCAAAGACATAATACTTGTGGCACCAGATGAATTGACTGATCCATATCCTCTGGTGGATTACAGTGTGGAGGAGTGCGTTTGATTACCCAGAAGAGATATGATCAACTTTAAGGTCTGCATTTTCATCTTAGCATCCTATTTGCATGTAATTTATTCTACTAAAATTATGTTAAATGGGCACTGTCATGCTAGACTAATTTAAAGGGCATTGCCACACTGCACTTATTACAATTCTAACCTGTCATCTTTATGCCCACACAAGGTGGTTGTGAATGTGAACTACAGCTTTCTCTCTCCCTCTGTTCTCCAGACATCCAGGAGGCGTTTTGATGCCAGCTTCCTGCACTACATATGTGGTTTGCTCACAATTTAAGTCAACCCCTCATTCAACGCTCCCAGGTAAGAATGACAGTCGTGACCCAGACTCCTAACCTGGTTCTCTCTCGCTCGCTCTGTGGTCTCCAGGAATCTTCATTGCTCTGCTGCTGAGGTTCAGTATTCTGTATCACACCCGTCTGTGTCTGACTGAGTCCTGTTGTGATAGTGACTCCTGGGTCCTGCTGTGTCATCTCTCTTCCCCAGTCTAAAGACATCCAAGATGTGTTTTGACACCAGCCTGCACTACATTGGTTGCCTGGGCATCACCATCTACGTTAACCTTCCTTCAACACCCCCCAGGTAATGACAGTCCTGCACCTGACCCCCGAACCTGGAGAAGCCTACTCTAACCATAACTGTTGTGTGGGCTCCGTGGAGAAGCCTGTCCAATAAACAAGTCATGGTTGGACTTGGAGCACACTTTACCTTCTGAGAAATACGGGCTAGAAAAGTGCATTGACATCACTAGACTGATGGTGGTTGTACACAGTAAACATTCAATCCAAATCTGAAGTCTAGCATGACAGTGCCCCTATAATTCATCAGCAGAAACCTGCAGTGGGAGCTGATACCATGTCTTTAGCGTCCCAGTCCTTTCTGTTATTACCTCCGCCGAGGAGGTAATGTTTTTGGTGGCGTTTGTTTGTTGGTTTGTTTGTGTACAACATAACTCAAAAAGTAATAGACAGATTTTGATGTAATTTTCAGAGAAGGTGGGCATTAAGTCAAGGTACAGGTGATTAAATTTTGGCATATCTTGGCCAAAGTACTGCTGAGATATACGCCAAAGTTCAAGATTTAAAGTCTTTCCAATGGGCTGGAGTTCCAATCACCGTGCTTTTACATAATTAAGCACTATCAACAACAGCTGGCATTTTAACCCTTATATCTGATGAGGATGGGTATCCTTTTCCTCTTTTATTTTGATAATGTCAGTGACTATGGTTATAGTCGTAATTCAATGCTGTGTCTTTTTAAACAGTTGGAAGGAAGTGTGTCTACGTGTGTGTGTGTGTGTGTGTCTCTCTCTCTCTCTCTCAAGCAGAAGAATGTGTGGGCTTTGCAAATGTGCTTCACACACTAGCAGCAGGTGCCCTTCCTCTGGTGCACGCATATTTGTGTTTTGGGGTATTTGGAGGTCCCTTGGTGCCCACTGGAACTAGTGCTGCCCTCGCCTTGCTGTGGCCTTGTCCCTTGGTGGGGAGCCACGGCCATTGTTGGATTTGGGAAGTGACCAGTGCTACTTCCAGCTTTTCCACAAACCATCGAGATGGTTGTACAATGCTTTGGTTCCAGGTCAAATCCACATTCATCCACAGCCCAAATTAGTTGAAAGCAAAACATCCAGGATGAGAACACATCAATGACCACTGGCAGGTCTTGGGAGAGTGCAGTAAAATGCAAGATTGGCATGAGCTTCCCTCTTCCAAGAGAGACTGCCACTGGCTTCTAACATAGTTTTACTCTATCCTGTATGGCTCTGCTTTCAATTAAATTGTGCTATGGATCCAATCTGGTACAAGGGCAAATCGAACAAGCATCGACTGTCTGTGGTAAAGCTGGGAATTGAAAAGCTTGCCTAGCCTCCACATTCCATAGTAACCCTTTTGACTGTCCCTGCAGGATGCCGATGCTGATGTCAGAAGGGAGTGTGTCCTTAAATCTCTCATCATCTACCTGGGAGAACGCGTTGAGGACGAAGACAAAATAATACATGGTATGTCCAGATCTGTTCTCTCTACATGATGAGATGCAACAGTATTGATCCTGGGGGAAACCTGACAGCTCTGCCATTGGATGGAGTGATTAATCAGGCGTGCCTGACTTCAGTTGTTCACTTACACATTTTGTCCGAAATTTGACCTCAGATGTCCCAGAAAATCTAAGCCAAGCAAGAGCTAGAGAGTACCACCATGGCGATCTTCGTCTTCAGAGAGAACTCGAGCCTTCTACAACAGCCCCAAGACATCGGGGTCATCATTCATGGTGAGGTATTCCTCAATGAGTTGCCTTCTGTGGCGGCTCGAGTAGTAATGCTCTTTGGACTCTGTTATGCTCTGAACATGGAATATCCACAGGGATTCAGGTTCACCTTTGAAGCTCTTCAGAAGATCCTGATGGAGCTTGGTTCCAACAAGGTGACCTCCAAAAACTGAATTGGGAACTCCACACTGCACAGTAGTATGTGTGGCATGTGTGTGCTTAATAATAATAATAATAATAATAATAATAATGCCTCAATTTTATTCAGCGCTTTTCTGCTTTCTGGGCACTCAAAGACGCTTGACAAGGATACATTATTCATTCACTCACACATTCAAGCTCTGATGGTAGTAAACTACATTTTTGTAGCCACAGCTGCCCTGGGGCAGGCTGACGGAAGGGTGGCTGCCAGTATGTGCCTACGGCCCCTCCGACCAACACCAAACATTTTATAAGATAAGATAAGATATAAGATATAAGATATAAGATATACTTTATTGAACCCCGTGGGGTAATTTGTCCTCTGCATTTGACCCATCCTATAGTTAGGAGCAGTGGGCAGCCACAGAGCAGCGCCCGGGGACCAACTCCAGTTCTAAGGCCAGTTCCTTGGTCAGGGGTACTGGTTGGAGTGTTCCTATGGGGCATGTTTTGTGGGTAGGGGAAACCGGAGTACAGAGAAAACCCACGCGAACACGGGGAGAACATGCAAACTCTACACAGAAAGGCCCCAGGCCGGATTGAAACCTTCTTGCTGTGAGGCAGTAGTGCTAACCACTGTGCCACCGTGCTGTGTGTGTGTGTGTGTGTGTGTGTGTGCGCGCGTGTGCGTGTCTGTGTCTGTGTGTGTGTGTGTGTGTGTGTGTGCACGTGTGCTTGTGTGTATTGAGGTAGCCTGTAACCACAGGCTCCAAGGCAGCACTTTCAGAGGGAGAGAACCTCAGCAGCACTTAGTTGCGCCTAACCAAAGGGTGCTGTAGCCATTTAAGGCTATGTTATGTTGTTGGGCTTTGAGTGGGTGTTTTGAATTTGGTCTTTAGAGGGACAACACTGCCTCCAGAAAGCAATATTTCATTTAATTCCATTTCATTACAGTTCAGATGGGATAGAACCTGTGTATAGGCCTACTACCATGTGTGTGTTTGTCCTGGTTCATTTGCTTGGTAGGCCATCTATTTTTTCATTGGTCTTGCATTTCATTACAGTTTATGTCTGTGGTTAAAACACAGTACCAGATTCTAATTTCAGAGATTAAGACTGCCCATTTGAAAGGGAGATTTCAGTGGCAAGAGGGTGATAGAGCAGTTTATATTCTGCTCTTCTCTTTCATGTTAATTTTTTGAAGAGAATGATGATGTTCAAGAGGAATAAATAAGTTTAAAATAATCTGTTGGCCAAATGTCTTATATAGACATTTGTGTTCCACCAGACTCACTTAGGGCTTTTAGTCAACAAACACTCTATCTTGATCTCATCTGACCAAAGCACATGGTCCCAGTTGAAGTCCCATTAACGCTTAGCAAACTCCAGATGTTTGCGTTTATGATTGTGAGTGAGAAAAGGTTTTTTCCGTGCATGCCTTCCAATGGCATGTAGATAGCGCCTGCTGGTTGTTTTGGAGACTTTGTAACCCCAAGATGCTACCATTTATTGCAATTCTTTAACAGTGAGCTTTGGAGAACTTTTTATTTCTCTTACCATCCTCCTCACTGTACCTGGTGGCAAAATAACCTTGCGTCCTCTTCCAGGCTTGTTTACCACTGTTGCAGTTGTTTTAAACTTCTTAATGATTCCTCTGACAGTAGATTTTGGCAGGTGCAGGCGAGTTGCTATTTTCTTGTAGCCATTGCCTGACTTGTGAAGGTCGACACACATCTGCTTTACTTGAATGGTGTGTTCCTTTAACTTTCCCATGTTGAGGCGTGGATAAGAGAAATGGCCTCTCTGTCATGTCATATTTATACCCCAGGGAAACAGGAAGCGATGAATTACTAATTAAATGTTCCTAGATACTCTTATCAACTTTGTAAACTACTGTAGACATGACAGAAATACTTTAATTACATTTATTTCGTAGGAATTGTTAGGGGTGCCAATAATTGTGGAACAGGTGATTTTATGAAAATTAATTATTTCTTAGTCAGGGATTTTTTTTCCCCCTTAAAATTCACTTGAGTTGAAGGTTACATTTTTCTACAATTTTCAGTGTGCAAGTATACTTCTGCAATAAAAATTTAATTTATTTTAAGACTTTTAACACATCTTAACCAAGGGTACCAATAATTATTGACGGCGCTGTTAAAGCACTTTAAATGACACTATAAAAATAAGCAGAAGGGTCACCTCTAATGAATTGTTTACAAAAATACTATGAAGGATGCTCAAGAATATATTAACAAATTATGACAAGTCACTCTAACACTTCACCAAGCAAATTATGACTTTAAGAATCAACTCTAATAAATTGCACAAACAGAAATGGTACAGTGAATGTTGAAGGATATTTAACAAATGATGACAATGGATGAACTCCATAAACTGTGCAAAAGCTCTTAAGCACACTGGAAGGACAGTGGAGCAAATTATGACCCATGAACTGGATTAACTATACACTCTTCCAACAAAAGTGCGATTATGGATACTATTAGTACCACTACAAAATTTAAAGATTGAAGTTCTTGTAGTTCTATGCCCAATTCAAATAAAAAAAAAGTTGAACCGTTGTTTCTGGCATTTCTATTCTCCTTTAAAATTGAAGGAGCATTAGAATTTGACTTGGTCTGGATTTCTTAATGATTATTACTCTAGCAAGAGATTTTTTTATTTTTTTTTGGAACTGCTGGATATATACTATGGGAAAGTATATTGAATAGTTTGCACATCAGGTTTAGCTGAGGAGTTTTACTCTGGCAACTCCTGAAAAACGGATTAAAGTGAACTCATCCATATTTCAACTGTGTTCCAGCTCGGCTTGCTTCTGAATATTCAATAACTGATCCAGGGGTGCCATCTAGTGATAGAATATTGTAACTGGAGTCCATTCGTTGCACAAATGCCAAATATTCAGGAGAAGGGGCTCTATCAAGCCAGGTGTAACAGATTCGGATACGTGTGCATTCACGACTTTCTTAAAGCATAATTAGCATAATTGCCCATCCCATTTTTAAGGCTCTGAGAAAAAAAGAAGAAATGCATTTTTTAGCCAATATGAAACAGGCAGCTGATATTTCAATTTGGCAAAAATATAATTTGTTTTAAATAATTTTTTTTCGAAATTATGAGGTAATTGTGCTATGAGGCAAACGATATGTAAGAAAGGCAATACAGCCGATATCATTAATCGAAGTGAAGAAGTCTGGCAGACCATAGTGGACAGACTGAATGTGTCAGTTGTACAAAGATCTGCTCTTACTAACCACTGCTCCACTGTAACCTTCATAATTACAATTCAAACAGTTACTTGTTATTTTCACCAGCAGTTGAGCCCTTTGCCTTGAAAGTGAGCAGCGGAAGTTCATGTTACTCAGAAAACTCACCATGAAAACTAACTACCAACACTTATCCTCAGTGTGAAAATACCAAAAATATGGACAACCATATGAACAAATCACAATCTCGCTTTCAGTCTCATATATACTACACACACACACACACACACACACACACTAGGACAAGCATGATTAAACAGAAGCGGACCTGGGAACAAGTCAGTCAAGTACAGGAACATTTTGCAGGCTGGTCAGTACCTTGATGGTTGAAAGATGTACAAATGAGGTGTACAAGTTACTCAGAAGCTGTCTGCTTACATATTTCATTGTCTGCTGTGATTTTAACTGTGAAGTAAAAGGCCCATTTGTCTGGTATTCAGGTATTCAGGACACCAGACTCCCGTCTAACCACGGTATTGTGCCTCTCACTCTTAAACTTGCATTTGCTTTGTCGATGTCAGATGACAAACTCCTTCAGTGGGCAAATGACCTATTTAACCACGCATGCCTTCTGCGAACTTCTCTGCCCTTGTTTCGAAAGCCTGTTGTAATCGACAGGCAGCAGGTTGAGTTTTTGAAGCGCCAGTTAGAGCAGAGTGATCTGCCTGAAGACCACACGGACATAAACCACTGGGCTGAGATTTTGTCTGATGGTTTGTACGATCTGGCGCATTTCTGTGCAAATAACAACCACGCCGAATACAGCCTTTAGATTGTGATGTTGACTGTTAGTTCAAGCTAGTTCAGGGTGGTGATAGTAAGGCTACATGGCGTGCAATAGACTGGAATGGGGAGATTAAAGCAACCAGGAATGATGAGGATCCTACAGATGAGAAGTTTAAGACTCAGGTGGAGGTTCTACTGAATCCAGAAGGAGAACCTTCTCTGGACTGTCGAGAAAACCATTCCAGTGCTGGATGAGCCGATTTCCCCTAGTGAGGTGCAAGAAGTTGTTAGTCATTTGAAATTGGATAAAGCAGGCGACCCGGATGGTGTGACACCACGAGTAATCTCAGCTCTACCTATTAGCTGGATATTGTCTCTCACTGCATTGTTTCACGTTGTTTTTCAGACATGCGTTTATCCTAGTCAGTGGTCGATTGCTAAGTTGACCGTGCTTTTTAAAGGAGTTGGCAGAGGTTCCCATAATAATTATAGGGGTATAAGTGTTAGCAACACGATAGCGAAAGTGTACAATGCTGTATTATCGTCCTGGCTCCAAGCATGGTTTAAACCTTTACGGGAACAAGCCGGCTTACAAAAAGGAAGAGGTTGCCAGGAACAAAGAGTGACGCTACGATTGCTCATAGATTATGCCAAACGCAAACATGTCAGACTTTTTGTTATGTTCATTGACTTGAAAAGCGTCTGATGAAATACCGAGACAGAAAGTGCTCCATGTATTAAAACGTCTTGGTTGTGGTATGGTTATGTTGGCGGCAATATGGTCAATGTATTATTCTACTTAGAGCGTTTAGGTGCTGCTTTAATTGCAACCACTATTGGTGTTTAACAGGGGTTTTGTACATCATGTGTTTTATTTGTATTGTATTCAAATGAATTTGTTAAACTTGTGAGAGATAAATGTCGGCCTAATGGCTTCCTTCAGTGGCTGCATTGTTTGCTTTTCATGGATGATACTGTGCTTTTATCCAGTACAAGAGAGCGATGTGAATACAAGCTGAGTCCAATGGTGCAGTTTTGAACTGAGTATGGTATGGAAATTAACCTGAAGAAATCAAATTTTATGGTGATTAAAGGTTGTGAGCAGGATAGAAGGGATATCCAAGCAAACGGTGTCTCCGTTAGCTACTGCAATTTTTAATAGTTATCTTGGATCTGTTTTTACTGATGATGCAAAATTTGCCTCTATTATGACGCGACATTCAAGCTATAAGTACTGTAATTAGTTGAAGTTATTCACATTTGTTCGACACCATAGGAATTTACCATTATTTTTAAAACGCAAGGTTTTGGATGCATGTCTGCTATCTTCACTCTTGTACGGATGCGAGAGTTTGTTTGGAACAGTATTTCATAGGTTGAATTCCATGTACGTGGCTGCAGTAAAGTCTGTTATTGGGGTTAGAACAAGTGCCCTGAATGACCTCTGTTTGCTGGAGATTGGCCAGCCGTCTCTCGCACCTCTAGTAAAGAGTTGGCAATATGTGTTCTTTTCTGATGTCTCGTCAGAAAGACGGGGGTTTTCAGATGACCCGCTGCTGTTTGCGCTGAAACTATGTGGAGCTGCTGACTCTTCAGCTTGGAAGCCTGTGGATAGTGTTCTGAGGGAGGGTCAGGCGTGTGGATGCTGATATGGCCGCACATAGGTAGCGAGTTTCACAGTTGAACACCTCTAAGTTCCAAACGTATCTGTTGATAAACCATGATCTCTCCACACACAGGGTCTGTAATGCAGGTTTTGTGGGTAGTGTGTCGGAGCACCAGAAAATGGTTTCTCGTCAGTTTCGGTTGTCCTCCCACAGACTGCATGTAGAAATTGGTAGGTGGCAGCGGTTACCTCGGGAGGAGCGTATATGCGATTGCCCTGAATACAGGATGAGCTACATCTGTTGGCAGTATGTGGATACACTAGTTTAGTCCTTGATCGTTTCCCAGATATAAAAACTCAGGATCTTGACAGCCTAATGAGCTGTGAGGATGTGTGCATACATGTGTGTGTATGAGAAATTTTGTTTAATAATTTTTGATGTGTTTATATTATGTTGATGTGTCTATATCCGAGGTCACTGATAGGCGGGCCGCGGTCCAAGTCCGGACCCAGACGCCATCCCATCCGGACCTAGAGCTGTAACCAACACGTCAGTTTTGTTGAGTTTTACTCAATTTTGGCAGCTTTAATTTTTTAGCCGCCTCTTTTACAGACATTACGGTAGCTACGTAACCGCGCATTTCGTGTGTGGGCGGCGCATGCCCTCTTGCTCCTGCAGCGTTGCTGGGGCCGTATCAGAAAGTCATGAGAAGAAAATACACTGGAGAGAGACTGAGTAAGTAATAGTGAAGGAACATGACATGGCTTGTTCTAAACGGTGCAAAGTGGACAGCGAAAACAGAACTTTTAAAGCGGAATGGACAGAATCTCATTTGTTTATCCTCCCCGCTGGCAGCTCAAAGCCGCTGTGGCTCATATGCTCCGAGACAGTCGCACAAGTGAAAAGTGCAAACGTAAAACGCCACTGCGAAATGAAACAGCTGGTGAACTGGCAGTGGGGGGGCTGAAACCCATCCCTTAAAAATAACAGCTGGTCATGACCTGTTTTCAATCAAATTGGAAGCATTGCATGTGTTTCTCGATTGTTTAAATGCAACAAGATCATTTAAAATGTCTATATGCAATTCCATTGCTTCCAACCCCTGAGTAAAGACTAACGCGAGAAGTCCGAAGTCATTATCACTGTAACGCATGTGAAACGATGATTTTAAAAACTGTTGAAAATGGGAGATAAAATGGGCTTTGCAATGCGTTCTTCTCATCTAACAAATACGGTATTCCAAAACAGTTGCTGCAGTTATATTGTATGGACGCGTGGTGAATACAAATCTGCATTGCTACCCTTAGGTCGACTTAGTTTATCGAAAAATTTAAGCCTAAAATACGTCCCACATCAAAACTTTCTCTTTTAAAAACGCAATTTATCTCATTAAATGTACATATGGTTTAGCATATGTGGGAAAAACACAAAGGGCACTAAAAACAAGGATATCTGAACACAGGAGTTGTATTTGGACTCAAGACCATTGTAATCGGTGGCTCTGCATTTCAGAGAGGCATTGAGCACATTCAGATTCTTCGAAGAGGAGGTCACATAAATGCCCTCTTGCTTTAAAGAGAGAGTTTTTATATTTATATGCTCCACACTCTCACACCTGAAGGACTAAATCAAGAATATGATCTTAAACCTTTTCTTTAATTACGTTTATAACAACATTGGTGGTAGGTCTTGTGCTTTTTTAAAAAAAAAGGTCTTCATACTTTGGTGCATATACTTTGACAGACATGCTTGGTATGTATGGGATAAAAGTTTTATTCTACATTCAATTTTCACAATGAAGTTAGTGGCTCTATCAATTAATTGATTTTTGCATGTATTCCCATTTGCTCCTTTTGTTTTGTATGTTGAATTTTTGTTGTCCTTGACTTTTCTGGACGTTTTTTGGAGGGTTGACCACACCTCTTGTATTTAATCTTGTCAGCCTATTGGTGTGGACAATTTAGAAATATGGGCGTTCCCCCTTTTTAAACATGATGACCAGAAGAAGATCCAAGTTGGATCGAAACATTGTCCTATTTTAATCGATAAAGATTTCCTTCGTGGCTTGGAGTAAATGTGGAGGCGTCTTTTCCTTTCTCCATTGATGTGTTTTGTTAGATCGCCTTGCACCTATACGAGATGTGCTTATAACTCTGTCTTCTGGGAGTTGTGTTAAATATCATCTCTTTCCTCATTACAGTCAATTCAAAGATAATATTATTGCATATAACTCAGATAACATTCTTGCTTTGTTTCATGAACTCATTTTCATGAATTTAGAGAGTAAATGCAGTGTAACAGACAATCACAAGCATACATCTCATGTGCTTACATTATGTCCCTCAGGGGAAGGGCTTCGGCAGCAGATGCAGTTTTTCAGCCACGGCAGCTGCTTAATCTGGGAGATGTAGAGAAGAGGTGTAGTGATGGTACTGAGGTTCATAATGGAGAACATAATTGTTTCAACCTGGTTGAATTCTGGGAAATATGTATTTCTCAAGGGCATGATGACAACTACAGGCAGGTAATGAAACACTATGATGCCCAGATAGATTTGCACGATCCTGAAGGCTTTCTTTTTCATCGGGTGCATCTTCTCTTTGCCCAAGACCGACTTCCTCAGACTCCACATGATAGAAACATTGCAGAAAACCATGATGGCAAAGGCAGCCAGAATCAGCCCAGTGAAGATGTTACCTGAGACGTCCATCCACAAAGATCTGCCGATTGCAGTGGTTATCATGAGCCCCCAAACAAGCATGGAAATAGCCACTCTGATCTTGTTGTCCTTCATGCTGGTGAACACAATGGGGTGGACCACGGCCACGTAACGGTCCAGACAAATGCAGGTGAGAAAGAGTGGGGACGTGTTTTTGATCCCAGTGATGAACCAAAATATATGTTGGAAATATGAGATTCCGAGATAATAGGTGCCAAAGAAGGAGAAGGGGGTAATTAGGCAGAGCAATACATCAGCGATGGCCAGGCTGAAGATGAAGATATTGGAGGTGGAAGAGTCACTCTTCTCTCTGGCCACCAGCCACATCACCATGATGTTAGCAGGGTAGCCCACTACAAGAATGATGCTCCTTTCAATAAATAAAAACACATACTCAATAAATCCTGTTTTGTGTCCTTTAAATGTGTTTGAGAGTTGGAGACTGGATCCTGAAGAGGAGTGGTTGAAGGGTTGGCTAAAATTGATGACAGAGCTGTTCATTTTGGCTTTAATTTATCTCGCAGGTTTGAGGGGTTATGATCCTTAGAAAAGAGAGTGAATGAAGTTACATGGTCAAGCCTAACTGAACTCACCACTTTAACTGACTGTCAGGCTAAATTATGTTCTTAAGCTGTTTCCAGCATTATTTTACATGATTCTTTTCTCCAAGGTATTCCTCATCATAACACAATTACTGCAAAATTGAGATGGAAACACTTATACTGGCTGATTTTGCTCAAAGTTAAGCTCTCTCTCTTGAGAAATTATTCATTTCAAAGAAGACATGCACAATTTTGTTGCAGTGTTACACTGAAGGATAGTTTTTGTTTTCTGGGAAGACGACCTCCATCCAGAGAAAGCTACCTCTCCTCTGATACACCAGCTTTACTTTGTGAAACTGCACTGGAGCTCCCTGAGATTGGAGACAGTGTTCCCAGAAGACAAGGTTGGCCCTTTGGATCTATTTTTTTTTACTGTCTGCAAAAGTCTCTCACTCAAGCACAACATAAGAAATGACAGAGTGGTTCCTCAGATTGAAAGAATGAATAACTTACCTGAGAAACTGCAATAGCTCAACATAACACTCCTCAAAGTCAGACAGCCCTGAAGGCCCCTGTATCCTGATCACCTGTGTCCAGGAGGGTTATGTTTCTATTCAATGTAGTTCCAGTTCATACAAATATATAAATTTTAATGGAAGATAAGCAGTGCAGACGATAGTCAGTCACAAATCCATGGAGGGAACAACAGCATTTGCAGTGACTGTACAATACCCTGTCACCACAGAATTATATTTAAGGATGGGTGGGTGTGCAAGAGGACTCACATATAAGGGGGTTGGGTTTGCAGAGTGAGTTTGTGATGTGACAAACAGATCTGCAGTAAAACAGAGGAGGGGCTAAAAGGAGGGGTAGATGAGTGCCCCCTTATCCCTGTTCTAACAATATATTATTTGTCACTGATGCAATCCAAGAAGTGCATACCAGACAAACAAGTGATGCAATGCAGTCAGCCTACTGGAGCACATGTGAGACCGTAACCTGGTGTAAGGTCTTACACATGAAACCACAAGGTTCATCAAAGCAGACTCAAACAATTATTTTCATCCTCACAAAGAAAAGAAATTGAGCAATCAGATACAGTAAATCTATTTCTTATGGAGCCTCAAAAGAGTCATAGCTGGAATTTTTTTTCGGAGAGATACGTTTGCGTTCTATCGCAAAGGGTTTGCATTATTGTGCAAATAAGTGTCATATTACCTTGCTAAAGTTATGCCCAGCCTTTTGTGTCCATACATAAGAGACACTTTATTAAACATGGTGGGGTAATTTGTCCTCTGAATTTAACCCATCCTATAGTTAGGAGCAGTGGGCAGCCACAGAGCAGCACCTGGGGACCAACTCCAGTTCTAAAGCCAGTACCTTGGTCAGGGTTACTGGTAGGAGTGTTCCTGTAATGCATGTTTTCCTGGGTGGGGGAAACCAGAGTACCAGGAAGAAAACCATGCGAACATGGGGAGAACATGCAAACTCCACACAGAAAGGCCCCTGCCTGGATTCAAACCCACAACCTTCTAGTTGTGAGGCAGCAGTGCTAACGACTGTGAAACTGTGCAGTTTGGGGCAGTTATTTTTAACACTTTATTTTGAGCGTCATAGAGAACATGAGATAGAGGGAACTTCACAGTAGAAACCCCCCTAATTTTCTGGGCTGCAGTCTGCCTGAAAATGTATGAAATGGGAAATCATATGAATGTTGAACAGTTGGCTATGTTACATGTGTTTGGTGTTTCTGTATGTGTTCAGACCATCTTGCTGTAGTTTCACCTGTTACCACAAAGTTGCAGTTTGTTCCAACTTTAGTTGGCAGTAAACCGGCAATGTGCTCATGTTACCAAATCTTTTATCCTCCTAAAACTCATGAACCATAAAAGACTCAAATTTGAAAACTTGACAGGAAACGTTTTTGTGTTCAAGGACCAGTCTCTCTGAATTTCATGATATATGGACTATCAGCTCATGTAGTTTTCATACTTAAATCAGTAAAACCAATGAGCTTTCACTTCGTGCCTCCAGTTTAAAGTTCTTCAAAATACTAAACAACTAAAGTTGGTCTTTTGCCCTTATGGGCAACTTACTTGTTTCAGACTGTTAATAGCTAATTCTATACTTCTACCTGTGAACTGTTTCCAAGCAACTTATAGAAGCACCTTATTGCTCATCCCATATACAGTGGACTGGTTGCTTTGATGAGCATTAATTGTAGACTGCTGTGTTTTTCTTCATCGTATGAGTAAATGAGTAAAACCCACACAAACACGGGGAGAACATACTAAGTCCACACAGAAAGGCCCCGGGATGGATTCAAACCCACAACCTTCTTACTGTGAGGCACTTTAAAGGTGAAGAGAGGATCTTATTTTATTGGTGTAGAGTTGACTTGGCTGTGTTAAACCCATTTCAGCCTTTTCTCCTCCCTCTTTGCCTCTTGCGCCGGCAGGAGTGACAGAGGCGGGACAGAGGAGTACCTGCACCAGGCTATGCCGAGCACGAAATTGCAACATATGCCTGGAAACACCCCGTTGGCGCGGTGCTCCCCCTATTTAACCAAGCCTGCGCCTAGTGTACGAATTCAGAGCCCTTTATTTTGAGTGTCATCCGTAAAACATGACAAATAGTTGCTCAGACAGAGGTAACTTCGGAGTAGTTTGCTCACTATTTTGCTGGGCTGCAGGGTGCCTGAAAATGTATGAAATGGGAAATCGTATGGGAGTTAGGCTGGCTCTAACTATTTGGTTGCCCTAGGTGAGATTGAGTTTTGCTCAGCTTTTGAGTTTTGACATTACTATACTTAACATTACTGAAGACACATATTAACTGCTTTACTTTGGATAGCAGTTTTTTCACCCACTTATAGTTCTTGTATACTACCTTGCAATTAAATAATGTGTGATGCATGGACAATGAACAACAGAGAAGTTTCAGAACATATTCTTTTTAATCATTTTAAATAACTTTAACAACATGAGTATAAAGGTGCTTATAGGAGGAATCTTAAGAAAGCTAAGGTCTACATCCATAAATTAAGAATATTTAACAAATATCAAAATGAACAGATACAGAAATTAAGTCTTTTTACTGTGAAAATATACTGCCCTCAATAATTATGGCACCCCTGGTTAAGGTGTTCTTTAGCTTCTAATAAATTCAGTTTTTTTAAAATAATATAGGACCACAATGAAAAAAAGAGGAAAATCCAACCTTTAATTCAAGTGCATTTATTCAGTGGGAAAAAATCCCACATTAAGAAATAATTCTTTTACATCAAATCATGTGTGCCACAATTATTAAAACCCCTGATGTTAATACTTTGTACAACCCCCTTTTGCCAACAAAACAGCTCCTAATCTTCGCCTATAATGTTTCACAAGATGAGAGAATACAGAAAGAGGGATTTTCGACCATTCCTCTTTGCACAATCACTCTAAATCATCCAGCGACCTGGGTCCTCTCCTCTGCACTCTCCTCTTCAGCTCACTCCACAGGTTTTCAATGGGTTTGAGGTCTGGGGACTGAGATGGCCATGGGAGGAGCTTGATTTTGTCGGATGAATCATTTCTGTGTAGATTTGGCCACATTATTAGGGTCATTATCTTGCTGAAAGACCCAGTAACAACCCATCTTCAGCTTTCGGGCAGAGGCCACCAGATTTTGATTCAAAATGTCCTGGTATTTCAAAGCGTTCATAATGCCATTCACCCAGGGCCGGCGCTAGCCATTTTGGTGCTTTGTGGTGCCCCCCCCCGCCATATACCCACCCACCCAACCCAACCTCTGACAGAAATGAACAATATCTGAGTATTTGTCAGTTTTGCTTTATTTTACAAATTAAGTTGTTAATATTAATGGTTCAAAAACTGAGATAGAGATAAATAATAATAACAATAATAATAAAGAGATAAATAATAATGAAGTCTTTATAAAACACTAACAATGTCACCAAATACTCAAATAAATAAAAATAAATAATCTAAATAAAAAAATAAATAAATGCCACCACTATTAACAAATAAACATCTGTTTTTAACTGTAAACACAGTTCTGAGAAAGGAACTTTAAATACAAATTTTAAAATGCAAGCACCAGTTGTTAGAGGCCCTACAGAGGCACATGTCTGCATTTCCGGGCTGCGAAATCAGCTATCAGGTCATCATTTGACAGATTCTGAGCAATTTCACCATTGATGCTGATGACAGCCAGACCACTTAAACGCTCCTGGCCCATTGATGAGCGCAGGTATGTTTTTATGAGCTTAGGTTTGGAGAAGCTTCGCTCAGCAGAGGAAATGTGACAGGCCCATGTATACGGTTAATCCGATTTCTTTCGTTCTTTTTCTGCGAATGTGTACAAATGGAAAAACGGATGTAGCTAACTTGAGACGCTTTATGGACACAAAACTGATTCGGTATCAGCCTATAGGCCTACTCTCCGCAGCTAGAGAGCTTATATAACGCAATCGCCACTCGCATTTCTAGAGGTACAGCGGTCATCTCTCTGGGCTTATGACATCCTTCATCTGATCACACAGTTTCACGAACGCTACCCGACACATCCTGAAATTCTCTCTCCATTTTGCATCTGAAAATTCATTGAGCACCACTCTCTCCCACCAGTCCTTACTCCTAACGCATATCCAGCAAGCACGGGCTTTTGGTAGGAGTGGAGGAAGGCCTATGCTGAGACCAAGAGTTTTACGTCATGTAACGTTACATGAAAAGAAATCGAACTATTGACTGAACCATGTAAACCAGGTTTTTCCGATTATCGCATTACTGAAGTACATGTAAACGCGTCAAATCCGATTATTACCATTATCCCATTATTCCCAGTTATCGGATTATTGTGGTCATGTGAACGTAGCTGTTACAAAATAAATAATCGTTAATTAAAACATTGTCTTACCTGCAAGTGACGCGCGAGCATCATCTCGCAGTTTTTTTTCTTTTCCTCTTTTCCGCCCCCGACTCTTGATGCCTTTTCGATGACATGTCCTGATCTCCGGAATAAACCTCTGCCAAATTTGCGATTGAAGCATAATGGAGCTAACTATTTGGGAATGGGGGAGGGGGGGGGGGCACCAAAGGTAGAACGATGAGAGGGCCGCACAGGAGATTAATCTTTTTTCGCGTAAATAAGCCTACGTTTATTACTTATATTTATTAACATGCTTTACAAACTTTTATTTTAAATATTAAATACTGTTATTATTATTTTTTTTTTTATGGGCTTGATTTTTTTGGTGCCCCCCAGGCAGTTGGTGCCCTACGCGCAGTGCGTGATAAGCGTATACCGAGCGCCGTGCCTGCATTCACCCCAACAAGGTTCCCAGGGCCTCTGGAAGAGAAACAGGCCCACAGCATCACCGATCCTCCCCCATACTTCACAGTGGGCATGAGGTGCTTTTCTGCATACTCATCTTTTGTGTTCCGCCAGACCCACTTAGAGTGTTTGTTGAAAAAAGCCCTATCTTGATCTCATCTGACCAAAGCATATGGTCCCAGTTGAAGTCCCATTAACGCTTAGCAAACTCCAGATGTTGGCGTTTATGATTGTGAGTGAGAAAAGGTTTTTTCCGTGCATGCCTCCCAAACAGGTTGTTGGCATGTAGATAGAGCCTGATGGTTGTTTTGGAGACTTTGTGACCCCAGGATGCTACCATTTATTGCAATTCTTTAACAGTGAGCTTTGGAGAACTTTTAATTTCTCTTACCATCCTCCTCACTGTGCGTGGTGGCAAAATAACCTTGCGTCCTCTTCTAGGCTTGTATACCGCTGTTCCAGTTGTTTTAAACTTCTTAATGATTCCTCTGACAGTAGATTTGGGCAGATGCAGGCGAGTGGCTATTTTCTTGTAGCCATTGCCTTACTTCAATGGTGTGTTCCTTTGTCTTTCCCATGTTGAGGCGTGGATAAGAGAAATGGCCTCTCTGTCATGTCATATTTATACCCCAGGAAAACAGGAAGTGATGAATTACTAATTAAATGTTCCTAGATACTCTGATCAACTTTGTTAACTACTGTAGACATGACAGAAATACTTTAAATACATTTATTTCGTAGGAATTGTTAGGGGTGCCAATAATTGTGGAACAGGTGATTTTATGAAAATTAATTATTTCTTAGTCAGGGATTTTTTCCCCCTTAAAATTCACTTGAGTTAAAGGTTACATTTTTCCACTATTTTCAGTGTGCAAGTATGCTTTTGCAATAAAAATTGAATTTATTTTAAGACTTTTAACACATCTTAACCAAGGGTACCAATAATTATTGATGGCGCTGTTAAAGCACTTTAAATGACACTATAAAAATAAGCAGAAGGGTCACCTCTAATGAATTGTATACAAAAATACTATGAAGGATGCTCAAAAATATATTAACAAATTATGACAAGTCACTCTAACACTTCACCAAGCAAATTATGACTTTAAGAATCAACTCTAATAAATTGCACAAACAGAAATGCTACAATGAATGTTGAAGGATATTTAGCAAATGATGACAATGGATGAACTCCATAAACTGTGCAAAAGCTCTTAAGCACACTGGAAGGACAGTGGAGCAAATTATGACCCGTGAACTGGATTAACTATACACTCTTCCAACAAAAGTGCGATTATAGATACTATTAGTACCACTACAAAATTTAAAGATTGAAGTTCTTGTAGTTCTATGCCCAATTCAAATAAAAAAAAGTTGAACCGTTGTTTCTGGCATTTCTATTCTCCTTTAAAATTGAAGGAACATTAGAATTTGACTTGGTCTGGATTTCTTCATGATTATTACTCTAGCAAGAGATACTATGGGAAAGTATATTGAATAGTTTGCACATCAGGTTTAGCTGAGGAGTTTTACTCTGGCAACTCCTGAAAAACGGATTGGAGTGAACTCATCCATATTTCAACTGTGTTCCAGCTCGGCTTGCTTCTGAATATTCAATAACTGATCCAGGGGTGCCATCTAGTGATAGAATATTGTAACTGGAGTCCATCCTTTGCACAAATGCCAAATGTTCAGGAGAAGGGGCTCTATCAAGCCAGGTGTAACAGATTCGGATACGTGTGCATTCACGACTTTCTTAAAGCATAATTAGCATAATTGCCCATCCCATTTTTAAGGCTCTGAGAAAAAAAGAAGAAATGCATTTTTTAGCCAATATGAAACAGGCAGCTGATATTTCAATTTGGCAAAAATATAATTTGTTTGAAATAATTTTTTTTCTAAATTATGAGGTAATTGTGCTATGAGGCAAACGATATGTGAGAAAGGCAATACAGCCGATATCATTAATCGAAGTGAAGAAGTCTGGCAGACCATAGTGGACAGACTGAATGTGTCAGTTGTACAAAGATCTGCTCTTACTAACCACTGCTCCACTGTAACCTTCATAATTACAATTCAAACAGTTACTTGTTATTTTCACCAGCAGTTGAGCCCTTTGCCTTGAAAGTGAGCAGCGGAAGTTCATGTTACTCAGAAAACTCACCATGAAAACTAACTACCAACACTTATCCACAGTGCGAAAAATACCAGAAATATGGACAACCATATGAACAAATCACAATCTCGCTCTCAGTCTCATATATACTACACACACACACACACACACACACACCAGGACAAGCATGATTAAACAGAAGCGGACCTGGGAACAAGTCAGTCAAGTACAGGAACATTTTGCAGGCTGGTCAGTACCTTGATGGTTGAAAGATGTACAAATGAGGTGTACAAGTTACTCAGAAGCTGTCTGCTCACATATTTCATTGCCTGCTGTGATTTTAGCTGTGAAGTAAAAGACCCATTTGTCTGGTATTCAGGTATTCAGGACACCAGACTCCCGTCTAACCACGGTATTGTGCCTCTCACTCTTAAACTTGCATTTGCCTTGTCGATGTCAGATGACAAACTCCTTCAGTGGGCAAATGACCTATTTAACCACGCATGCCTTCTGCGAACTTCTCTGCCCTTGTTTCGAAAGCCTGTTGTAATCGACAGGCAGCAGGTTGAGTTTTTGAAGCGCCAGTTGGAGCAGAGTGATCTGCCTGAAGACCACACGGACATAAACCACTGGGCTGAGATTTTGTCTGATGGTTTATACGATCTGCCGCATTTCTGTGCAAATAACAACCCTCCACCACGCCGAATGCAGTCTTTAGATTGTGATGTTGACTGTTAGGTCAAGCTAGTTCAGGGTGGTGATAGTAAGGCTACATGGCGTGCAATAGACTGGAATGGGGAGATTAAATCAACCAGGAATGATGGGGATCCTACAGATGAGAAGTTTAAGACTTACGTGGAGGTTCTACTGAATCCAGGAGAACCTTCTCTGGACTGTGAAGAAAACCATTCCAGTGCTGGATGAGCCGATTTCCCCTAGTGAGGTGCAAGAAGTTGTTAGTCATTTGAAATTGGAAAAAGCAGGCGACCCGGATGGTGTGACACCACGAGTAATCTCAGCTCTACCTATTAGCTGGATATTGTCTCTCACTGCATTGTTTCACGTTGTTTTTCAGACATGCGTTTATCCTAGTCAGTGGTCGATTGCTTAGTTGACCGTGCTTTTTAAAGGAGTTGACAGAGGTTCCCATAATAATTATAGGGGTATCAGTGTCAGCAACACGATAGCGAAAGTGTACAATGCTGTATTATCGTCCTGGCTCCAAGCATGGTTTAAACCTTTACGGGAACAAGCCGGCTTACAAAAAGGAAGAGGTTGCCAGGAACAAAGAGTGACGCTACGATTGCTCATAGATTATGCCAAACGCAAACATGTCAGACTTTTTGTTATGTTCGTTGACTTGAAAAGCGTCTGATGAAATACCGAGACAGAAAGTGCTCCATGTATTAAAACGTCTTGGTTGTGGTATGGTTATGTTGGCGGCAATATGGTCAATGTATTATTCTACTTAGAGCGTTTAGGTGCTGCTATAATTGCAACCACTATTGGTGTTTAACAGGGGTTTTGTACATCATGTGTTTTATTTGTATTGTATTCAAATGAATTTGTTAAACTTGTGAGAGATAAATGTCGGCCTAATGGCTTCCTTCAGTGGCTGCATTGTTTGCTTTTCATGGATGATACTGTGCTTTTATCCAGTACAAGAGAGCGATGTGAATACAAGCTGAGTCCAATGGTGCAGTTTTGTACTGAGTATGGTATGGAAATTAACCTGAAGAAATCAAATTTTATGGTGATTAAAGGTTGTGAGCAGGATAGAATGGATATACGAGCAAACGGTGTCTCCGTTAGCTACTGCAATTTTTAATAGTTATCTTGGATCTGTTTTTACTGATGATGCAAAATTTGCCTCTATTATGACGCAACATTCAAGCTATAAGTACTGTAATTAGTTGAAGTTATTCACATTTGTTCAACACCATAGGAATTTACCATTCTTTTTAAAACGCAAGGTTTGGATGCATGTCTGCTATCTTCACTCTTGTACGGATGCGAGAGTTGGTTTGGAACAGTATTTCATAGGTTGAATTCCATGTACGTGGCTGCAGTAAAGTCTGTTATTGGGGTTAGAACAAGTGCCCTGAATGACCTCTGTTTGCTGGAGATTGGCCAGCCGTCTCTCGCACCTCTAGTAAAGAGTTGGCAATATGTGTTCTTTTCTGATGTCTCGTCAGAAAGACGGGGGTTTTCAGATGACCCGCTGATGTTTGCGCTGTGGAGCTGCTGACTCTTCAGCTTGGAAGCCTGTGGATAGTGTTCTGAGGGAGGGTCAGGCGTGTGGATGCTGATATGGCCACACATAGAGGTGTTCAACTGTAAAACTCGCTACCTAAGTTCCAAACGTATCTGTTGATAAACCACGATCTCTCCACACACAGGGTCTATAATGCAGGTTTTGTGGGTAGTGTGTCGGAGCACCAGAGAATGGTTTCTCGTCAGTTTCGGTTGTCCTCCCACAGACTGCATGTAGAAATTGGTAGGTGGCAGTGGTTACCTCGGGAGGAGCGTATATGCGATTGCCCTGCGGGAGGAATACAGGATGAGCTACATGTGTTGGCAGTATGTGGATACACTAGTTTAGTCCGTGACCGTTTCCCAGATATAAAAACTCAGGATCTTGACAGCCTAATGAGCTGTGAGGATGTGTGCATACATGTGTGTGTATGAGAAATTTTGTTTAATAATTTTTGATGTGTTTATATTATGTTGATGTGTCTATATCTGAGGTCACTGATAGGCGGGCCGCGGTCCAAGTCCGGACCCAGACGCCATCCCATCCGGACCTAGAGCTGTAACCAACATGTCAGTTTTGTTGAGTTTTACTCAATTTTGGTAGCTTTAATTTTTTTAGCCGCCTCTTTTACGGACATTACGGTAGCTACGTAACCGCGCATTTCGTGTGTGGGCGGTGCATGCCCTCTTTCTCCTGCAGCGTTGCTGGGGCCGTATCAGAAAGTCATGAGAAGAAAATACACTGGAGAGAGACTGAGTAAGTAATAATGAAGGAACAAGACATGGCTTGTTCTAAACGGTGCAAAGTGGACAGCGAAAACAGAACTTTTAAAGCGGAATGGACAGAATCTCATTTGTTTATCCTTCCCGCTGGCAGCTCAAAGCCGCTGTGGCTCATATGCTCCGAGACAGTCGCACAAGTGAAAAGTGCAAACGTAAAACGCCACTGCGAAATTAAACAGCTGGTGAACTGGCAGTGGGGGGGCTAAAACCCATCCCTTAAAAATAACAGCTGGTCATGACCTGTTTTCAAACAAATTGGAAGCAATGCATGTTTAAATGTTCGATTGTTTAAATGCAACAAGATCATTTAAAATGTCTTTATGCAATTCCATTGCTTCCAACCCCTGAGTAAAGACTAACGCGAGAAGTTCGAAGTCATTATCACTGTAACGCATGTGAAACGATGATTTTAAAAACTGTTGAAAATGGGAGATAAAATGGGCTTTGCAATGCGTTCTTCTCATCTAACAAATACGGTATTCCAAAACAGTTGCTGCAGTTATATTGTATGGACGCGTGGTGAATACAAATCTGCATTGCTACCCTTAAGTCGACTTAGTTTATCGAAAAATTTAAGCCTGAAATACGTCCCACATCAAAACTTTCTCTTTTAAAAACGTAATTTATCTCATTAAATGTACATATAGTTTAGCATATGTGGGAAAAACACAAAGGGCACTAAAAACAAGGATATCTGAACACAGGAGTTGTATTCGGACTCAAGACCATTGTAATCGGTGGCTCTGCATTTCAGAGAGGCATTGAGCACATTCAGATTCCTCGAAGAGGAGGTCACATAAATGCCTTCTTGCTTTAAAGAGAGAGTTTTTATATTTATACGCTCCACACTCTCACACCTGGAGGACTAAATCAAGAATATGATCTTAAACCTTTTCTTTAATTACGTTTATAACAACATTGGTGGTAGGTCTTGTGCTTTTTTAAAAAAAAAAGGTCTTCATACTTTGGTGCATATACTTTGACAGATATGCTTGGTATGTATGGGATAAAAGTTTTATTCTACATTCAATTTTCACAATGAAGTTAGTGGCTCTATCAATTAATAGACTTTTGCATGTATTCCCATTTGCTCCCTTTGTTTTGTATGTTGAATTTTTGTTGTCCTTGACTTCTCTGGACGTTTTTGGAGGGTTGACCACACCTCTTGTATTTAATCTTGTCATCCTATTGGTGTGGACAATGTAGAAATATGGGCGTGTTCCCCCTTTTTAAACATGATGACCAGAAGAAGATCCAAGTTGGATCGAAACATTGTCCTATTTTAATCAATAAAGATTTCCTTTGTGGCTTGGAGTAAATGTGGAGGCGTCTTTTCCTTTCTCCATTGATGTGTTTTGTTAGATCGCCTTGCACCTATATGAGATGTGCGTATAACTCTGTCTTCTGGGAGTAGTGTTAAAGTGTCATCTCTTTCCTCATTACAGTCAATTCAAAGATAATATAATTGCATATAACTCAGATAACATTCTTGCTTTGTTTCATGAACTCATTTTCATGAATTTAGAGAGTAAATGCAGTGTAACAGACAATCACAAGCATACATCTCATGTGCTTTCATTATGTCACTCAGGGGAAGGGCTTCGGCAGCAGATGCAGTTTTTCAGCCACGGCTGCTGCTTAATCAGGGAGATGTAGAGAAGAGGTGTAGTGATGGTACTGAGGTTCATAATGCAGAACATAATTGTTTCAACCTGGTTGTATTCTGGGATATATGTATTTCTCAAGGGCATGATGACAACTACAGGCAGGTAATGAAACACTATGATGCCCAGATAGATTTTCACGATCCTGAGGGCTTTCTTTTTCATCGGGTGCATCTTCTCTTTGCCCAAGACTGACTTCCTCAGACTCCATATGATAGAAACATTGCAGAAAACCATGATGGCGAAGGCGGCCAGGATCAGCCCAATGAAGATGTTACCAGCAAGGTTCATCCACAATGTCCTGCCGATTGCAGTGGTTATCATGAGCCCCCAAACAAGCATGGAAATAGCCACTCTGATCTTGTTATCCTTGATGCTGGTAAACACAATGGGGTGGACCACGGCCACGTAACGGTCCAGACAAATGCAGGTGAGAAAGAGTGGGGAGGTGTTTTTGATCCCAGTGATAAACCAAATTATATTTTGGAAATATGTGATTCGGAGTAAATTGATGCCAAAGTAGTAGAAGGGGGTAATTAGGCAGAGCAAAGTGTCAGCAAAGGCCAGGCTGAAGATGAAGATATTGGAGGTGGAAGAGTCACTCTTCTCTCTGGCCACCAGCCCCATCACCATGATGTTAGCAGGGTACCCCACTACAAGAATGATGCTCCTTTCAATAAATAAAAACACTAACTCAATAAATCCTGTTTTGTGTCCTTTAAATGTGTTTGAGAGTTGGAGGCTGGATCCTGAAGAGGAGTGGTTGAAGGGTTGGCTAGAATTGATGACAGAGCTGTTCATTTTTGCTTTAATTTATCGAGCAGGTTTGAGGGGTTATGATCCTTAGAAAAGAGAGTGAATGTAAGTTACATGGTCAAGCCTAACTGAACTCACCACTTAAACTGACTGTAAGGCTAAATTTTGTTCTTAAGCTGATTCCAGCATTATTTTACATGATTCTTTTCTCCAAGGTATTCCTCATCATAACACAATTACTGCAAAATTGAGATGGAAACACTTATACTGGCTGATTTTGCTCAAAGTTAAGCTCTCTCTCTTGAGAAATTATTCATCTCAAAGAAGACGTGCACAATTTTGTTGCAGTGTTACACTGAAGGATAGTTTTTGTTTTCTTGGAAGACGACCTCCGTCCAGAGAAAGCTACCTCTCCTCTGATACACCAGCTTTACTTTGTGAAACTGCACTGGAGCTCCCTGAGATTGGAGACAGTGTTCCCAGAAGACAAGGTTTGCCCTTTGGATCTATTTTTTTTAACTGTCTGCAAAAGTCTCTCCCTCAAGCACAACATAAGAAATGAGAGAGTGGTTCATCAGATTGAAAGAATGAATAACTTACCTGAGAAACTGCAATAGCTCAACATAACACTCCTCAAAGTCAGACAGCCCTGAAGGCCCCTGTATCCTGATCACCTGTGTCCAGGAGGGTTATGTTTCTATTCAATGTAGTTCCAGTTCATACAAATATATAAATTTTAATGGAAGATAAGCAGTGCAGACGATAGTCAGTCACAAATCCATGGAGGGAACAACAGCATTTGCAGTGACTGTACAATACCCTGTCACCACAGAATTATATTTAAGGATGGGTGGGTGTGCAAGAGGACTCACATATAAGGGGGTTGGGTTTGCAGCGTGAGTTTGTGATGTGACAAACAGATCTGCAGTAAAACAGAGAAGGGGCTAAAAGGAGGGGTAGATGAGTGCCCCCTTATCCCTGTTCTAACAATATATTATTTGTCACTGATGCAATCCAAGAAGTGCATCCCAGACAAACAAGTGATGCAATGCAGTCAGCCTACTGGAGCACATGTGAGACCGTAACCTGGTGTAAGGTTTTACACATGAAACCACAAGGTTCATCAAAGCAGACTCAAACAATTATTTCCATCCTCACAAAGAAAAGAAATTGAGCAATCAGATACAGTAAATCTATTTCTTATGGAGCCTCAAAAGAGTCATAGCTGGAATTTTTTTTCGGAGAGATACGTTTGCGTTCTATCGCAAAGGGCTTGCATTATTGCGCAAATAAGTGTCATATTACCTTGCTAAAGTTATGCCCAGCCTTTTGTGTCCATACATAAGAGACACTTTATTAAACATGGTGGGGTAATTTGTCCTCTGAATTTAACCCATCCTATAGTTAGGAGCAGTGGGCAGCCACAGAGCAGCACCTGGGGACCAACTCCAGTTCTAAAGCCAGTACCTTGGTCAGGGTTACTGGTAGGAGTGTTCCTGTAATGCATGTTTTCCTGGGTGGGGGAAACCAGAGTACCAGGAAGAAAACCATGCGAACATGGGGAGAACATGCAAACTCCACACAGAAAGGCCCCTGCCTGAATTCAAACCCACAACCTTCTAGTTGTGAGGCAGCAGTGCTAACTACTGTGGAACTGTGCAGTTTGGGGCAGTTATTTTTAACACTTTATTTTGAGCGTCATAGAGAACATGAGATAGAGGGAACTTCACAGTAGAAACCCCACTAATTTTCTGGGCTGTAGTCTGCCTGAAAATGTATGAAATGGGAAATCATATGAATGTTGAACAGTTGGCTATGTTACATGTGTTTGGTGTTTCTGTATGTGTTCAGACCATCTTGCTGTAGTTTCACCTGTTACCACAAAGTTGCAGTTTGTTCCAACTTTAGTTGGCAGTAAACCAGCAATGTGCTCATGTTACTAAATCTTTTATCCTCCTAAACTCATGAACCATAAAAGACTCAAATTTGAAAACTTGACTGGAAACTTTTATGTGTTCAAGGACCAGTCTCTCTGAATTTCATGATATATGGACTATCAGCTCATGTAGTTTTCATACTTAAATCAGTAAAACCAATGAGCTTTCACTTCATGGCTCCAGTTTAAAGTTCTTCAAAATACTAAACAACTAAAGTTGGTCTTTTGACCTTATGGGCAACTTACTTGTTTCAGTATAACTAATTCTATACTTCTACCTGTTGTGATGTGAATAGAGGCCACTAGATGGCAGTATTTACCTTTCTTTTATTAGGCCCAGACTGGAGCTAGGTTTAGACATGTCCTGGGCATGTCTGGGGCAAGTCCCCGAAAATAAAAAAAAAGAGGTCTAAATGTGGGTGGGGTCTGCAAAAGAGTATATAAGGAAAAGAATTGAGACAGTAAAGTAGTCGGAGAAATTGCAAGGAGAAGGATAAATGTGACCAGACCTGTTATTCTGTTCAAGACCAGTGAAGCTTTTAGTGGATTTTTGCCTGTGTTAGAGTTTTTCCCTCACCCAGGACATCACCAAGCAACCTACAAAAGGGACTGTAAATATTTTCTGTTTTTTGGAAATCAGTCTTGGTCATTAGTTGTGGATATTAGATTAGTCATTATTGTTAGTTGTTGTCTTTTTTTAATTAAATGTGTATAAGTTTTAAAAACTGTGTCTGTCATCCCTTGCTGTTGCTGTTGCTGTAGTGTTGTAAATGTAATAACAAATTGGGGCCATAACACTGTGAACTGTTTCCAAGCAACTTATAGAAGCACCTTATTGCTCATCCCATATACAGTGGACTGGTTGCTTTGATGAGCATTAATTGTAGACTGCTGTGTTTTTCTTCATCGTAGGAGTAAATGAGTAAAACCCACACAAACACGGGGAGAACATACCAAGTCCACACAGAAAGGCCCCGGGATGGATTCAAACCCACAACCTTCTTACTGTGAGGCACTTTAAAGGTGAAGAGAGGATCTCATTTTATTGGTGTAGAGTTGACTCGGCTGTGTTAAACCCATTTCAGCCTTTTCTCCTCCCTCTTTGCCTCTTGCGCCGGTAGGAGTGACAGAGGCGGGACAGAGGAGTACCTGCACCAGGCTATGCCGAGCACGAAATTGCAACATATGCCTGGAAACACCCCGTTGGCGCGGTGCTCCCCCTATTTAACCAAGCCTGCGCCTAGTGTACGAATTCAGAGCCCTTTATTTTGAGTGTCATCCGTAAAACATGACAAATAGTTGCTCAGACAGAGGTAACTTTGGAGTAGTTTGCTCACTATTTTGCTGGGCTGCAGGGTGCCTGAAAATGTATGAAATGGGAAATCGTATGGGAGTTAGGCTGGCTCTAACTCTTTGGTTGCCCTAGGTGAGATTGAGTTTTGCTCAGCTTTTGAGTTTTGACATTACTATACTTAACATTACTGAAGACACATATTAACTGCTTTACTTTGGATAGCAGTTTTTTCGTCCACTTATAGTTCTAGTATACTACTTTGCAATTAAATAATGTGTGATGCATGGACAATGAACAACAGAAAAGTTTCAGAACATATTCTTTTTAATCATTTTAAATAACTTTAACAACATGAGTATAAAGGTGCTTATAGGAGGAATCTTAAGAAAGCTAAGGTCTACATCCATAAATTAAGAATATTTAACAAATATCAAAATGAACAGATACAGAAATTAAGTCTTTTTACTGTGAAAATATACTGCCCACAATAATTATGGCACCCCTGGTTAAGGTGTTCTTTAGCTTCTAATAAATTCTGTTTTTTTTAAATAATATAGGACCACAATGAAAAAAAGAGGAAAATTCAAACTTTAATTCAAGTGCATTTATTCAGTGGGAAAAAATCCCACATTAAGAAATCATACTTTTACATCAAATCATGTGTGCCACAATTATTAACACCCCTGATGTTAATACTTTGTACAAACCCCTTTTGCCAACAAAACAGCACCTAAACTTCTCCTATAATGTTTCACAAGATGAGAGAATACAGAAAGAGGGATCTTCGACCATTCCTCTTTGCACAATCTCTCTAAATCATCCAGTGACCTGGGTCCTCTCCTCTGCACTCTCCTCTTCAGCTCACTCCACAGGTTTTCAATGGGTTTGAGGTCTGGGGACTGAGATGGCCATGGGAGGAGCTTGATTTTGTGTCGGATGAATCATTTCTGTGTAGATTTGGCCACATTATTAGGGTCATTATCTTGCTGAAAGACCCAGTAACAAGCCATCTTCAGCTTTCGGGCAGAGGCCACCAGATTTTGATTCAAAATGTCCTGGTATTTCAAAGCGTTCATAATGCCATTCACCCAGGGCCGGCGCTAGCCATTTTGGTGCTTTGTGGTGCCCCCCCCCGCCATATACCCACCCACCCAACCCAACCTCTGACAGAAATGAACAATATCTGAGTATTTGTCAGTTTTGCTTTATTTTACAAATTAAGTTGTTAATATTAATGGTTCAAAAACTGAGATAGAGATAAATAATAATAACAATAATAATAAAGAGATAAATAATAATGAAGTCTTTATAAAACACTAACAATGTCACCAAATACTCAAATAAATAAAAATAAATAATCTAAATAAAAAAATAAATAAATGCCACGACTATTAACAAATAAACATCTGTTTTTAACTGTAAACACAGTTCTGAGAAAGGAACTTTAAAGAAAAATTTTACACCAGTTGTTAGAGGCCCTACAGAGGCACACGTCTGCATTTCCGGGCTGCGAAATCAGCTATCAGGTCATCATATGACAGTTTCTGAGCAATTTCCCCATTGATGCTGATGACAGCCAGACCACTTAAACGCTCCAGGCCCATTGATGAGCGCAGGTATGTTTTTATGAGCCCAGGTTTGGAGAAGCTTCGCTCAGCAGAGGAAATGTGACAGGCCCATGTATACGGTTAATCCGATTTCTTTCGTTCTTTATCTTCGAATGTGTACAAATGGAAAAACGGATGTAGCAAACTTGAGACGCTTTATGGACACAAAACTGATTCGCTATCAGCCTATAGGCCTACTCTCCGCAGCTAGAGAGCTTATATAACGCAATCGCCACTCGCATTTCTAGAGGCACAGCGGTCATCTCTCTGGGCTTATGACATCCTTCATCTGATCACGCAGTTTCACGAACGCTACCCGACACATCCTGAAATTCTCTCTCCATTTTGCATCTAAAAAATTCATTGAGCACCACTCTCTCCCACCAGTCCTTACTCCTAACGCACATCCAGCAAGCACGGGTTTTTGGTCGGAGTGGAGGAAGGCCTATGCTGAGACCAAGAGTTTAAACGCGTCAAATCAGATTATTACCATTACCCCATTATTCCCAGTTATTCCCGGATTATTGTGGTCATGTGAACGTAGCTGTTACAAAATAAATAATCGTTAATTAAAACATTGTCTTACCTGCAAGTGATGCGCGAGTATCATCTCGCAGTTTTTTTTCTTTTCCTCTTTTCCGCCCCCGACTCTTGATGCCTTTTCGATGACATGTCCTGATCTCCGGAATAAACTTCTGCCAAATTTGCGATTGAAGCATAATGGAGCTAACTATTTGGGAATGGGGGAGGGGGGGGGCACCGAAGGTAGACCGATGAGAGGGCCACACAGGAGATTAATCTTTTTTCGCGTAAATAAGCCTACGTTTATTACTTATATTTATTAACATGCTTTCCAAACTTTTATTTTAAATATTAAATACTGTTATTATTATTTTTTTTTTCCGCTTGATTTTTTCGGTGCCCCCCAGGCAGTTGGTGCCCTACGCGCAGTACGTGATAAGCGTATGCCGAGCGCCGTGCCTGCATTCACCCCAACAAGGTTCCCAGGGCCCCTGGGAGAGAAACAGGCCCTCAGCATCACTGATCCTCCCCCATACTCCACAGTGGACATGAGGTGCTTTTCTGCATACTCATCTTTTGTGTTCCACCAGACCCACTTAGAGTGTTTGTTGACAAAAAGCCCTATCTTGATCTCATCTGACCAAAGAATATGGTCCCAGTTGAAGTCCCATTAACGCTTAGCAAACTCCAGATGTTTGCGTTTATGATTGTGAGTGAGAAAAGGTTTTTTCCGTGCATGCCTCCCAAACAGGTTGTTGGCATGTAGATAGAGCCTGATGGTTGTTTTGGAGACTTTGTGACCCCAAGATGCTACCATTTATTGCAATTCTTTAACAGTGAGCTTTGGAGAACTTTTAATTTCTCTTACCGTCCTCCTCACTGTGCGTGGTGGCAAAATAACCTTGCGTCCTCTTCCAGGCTTGTATATCACTGTTCCAGTTGTTTTAAACTTCTTAATGATTCCTCTGACAGTAGATTTGGGCAGATGCAGGCGAGTGCCTGTTTTCTTGTAGCCATTGTCTGACTTCAATGGTGTGTTCCTTTGTCTTTCCCATGTTGAGGCGTGGATAAGAGAAATGGCCTCTCTGTCATGTCATATTTATACCCCAGGAAAACAGGAAGTGATGAATTACTAATTAAATGTTCCTAGATACTCTGATCAACTTTAACTACTGTAGACATGACAGAAATACTTTAATTACATTTATTTCGTAGTAATTGTTAGGGGTGCCAATAATTGTGGAACAGGTGATTTTATGAAAATTAATTATTTCTTAGTCAGGGATTTTTTCCCCCTTAAAATTCACTTGAGTTGAAGGTTACCTTTTTCTACAATTTTCAGTGTGCAAGTATGCTTTCGCAATAAAAATTGAATTTATTTTAAGACTTTTAACACATCTTAACCAAGGGTACCAATAATTATTGACGGCGCTGTTGAAGCACTTTAAATGACACTATGAAAATAAGCAGAAGGGTCACCTCTAATGAATTGTATACAAAAATACTATGAAGGATGCTCAAGAATATATTAACAAATTATGACAAGTCACTCTAACACTTCACCAAGCAAATTATGACTTTAAGAATCAACTCTAATAAATTGCACAAACAGAATGTAGCCATTGTCTGACTTCAATGGTGTGTTCCTTTGTCTTTCCCATGTTGAGGCGTGGATAAGAGAAATGGCCTCTCTGTCATGTCATATTTATACCCCAGGAAAACAGGAAGTGATGAATTACTAATTAAATGTTCCTAGATACTCTGATCAACTTTAACTACTGTAGACATGACAGAAATACTTTAATTACATTTATTTCGTAGTAATTGTTAGGGGTGCCAATAATTGTGGAACAGGTGATTTTATGAAAATTAATTATTTCTTAGTCAGGGATTTTTTCCCCCTTAAAATTCACTTGAGTTGAAGGTTACCTTTTTCTACAATTTTCAGTGTGCAAGTATGCTTTCGCAATAAAAATTGAATTTATTTTAAGACTTTTAACACATCTTAACCAAGGGTACCAATAATTATTGACGGCGCTGTTGAAGCACTTTAAATGACACTATGAAAATAAGCAGAAGGGTCACCTCTAATGAATTGTATACAAAAATACTATGAAGGATGCTCAAGAATATATTAACAAATTATGACAAGTCACTCTAACACTTCACCAAGCAAATTATGACTTTAAGAATCAACTCTAATAAATTGCACAAACAGAAATGCTACAATGAATGTTGAAGGATATTTAGCAAATGATGACAATGGATGAACTCCATAAACTGTGCAAAAGCTCTTAAGCACACTGGAAGGACAGTGGAGCAAATTATTACCCGTGAACTGGATTAACTATACACTCTTCCAACAAAAGTGCGATTATAGATACTATTAGTACCACTACAAAATTTAAAGATTGAAGTTCTTGTAGTTCTATGCCCAATTCAAATAAAAAAAAGTTGAACCGTTGTTTCTGGCATTTCTATTCTCCTTTAAAATTGAAGGAGCATTAGAATTTGACTTTGTCTGGATTTCTTAATGATTATTACTGTAGCAAGAGATTTTTTTTTTTTTTTTGGAACTGCTGGATAGATACTATGGGAAAGTATATTGAATAGTTTGCACATCAGGTTTAGCTGAGGAGTTTTACTCTGGCAACTCCTGAAAAACGGATTGGAGTGAACTCATCCATATTTCAACTGTGTTCCAGCTCGGCTTGCTTCTGAATATTCAATAACTGATCCAGGGGTGCCATCTAGTGATAGAATATTGTAACTGGAGTCCATTCGTTGCACAAATGCCAAATGTTCAGGAGAAGGGGCTCTGTCAAGCCAGGTGTAACAGATTCGGATACGTGTGCATTCACGACTTTCTTAAAGCATAATTAGCATAATTGCCCATCCCATTTTTAAGGTTCTGAGAAAAAAAGAAGAAATGCATTTTTTAGCCAAAATGAAAGAGCAGGCAGCTGATATTTCAATTTGGCAAAAATATGATTTGTTTTAAATAATTTTTTTTCTAAATTATGAGGTAATTGTGCTATGAGGCAAACAATATGTAAGAAAGGCAATTCAGCCGATATCATTAATCGAAGTGAAGAAGTCTGGCAGACCATAGTGGACAGACTGAATGTGTCAGTTGTACAAAGATCTGCTCTTACTAACCACTGATCCACTGTAACCTTCATAATTACAATTCAAACAGTTACTTGTTATTTTCACAAGCAGTTGAGCCCTTTGCCTTGAAAGTGAGCAGCGGAAGTTCATGTTGCTCAGAAAACTCACCATGAAAACTAACTACCAACACTTATCCACAGTGCGAAAATACCAGAAATATGGACAACCATATGAACAAATCACAATCTCTCTCTCAGTCTCATATATACTACACACACACACACACACATACTAGGACAAGCATGATTAAACAGAAGCGGACCTGGGAACAAGTCAGTCAAGTACAGGAACATTTTGCAGGCTGGTCAGTACCTTGATGGTTGAAAGATGTACAAATGAGGTGTATAAGTTACTCAGAAGCTGTCTGCTTACATATTTCATTGTCTGCTGTGATTTTAGCTGTGAAGTAAAAGGCCCATTTGTCTGGTATTCAGGTATTCAGGACACCAGACTCCCGTCTAACCACGGTATTGTGCCTCTCACTCTTAAACTTGCATTTGCTTTGTCGATGTCAGATGACAAACTCCTTCAGTGGGCAAATGACCTATTTAGCCACGCATGCCTTCTGCGAACTTCTCTGCCCTTGTTTCGAAAGCCTGTTGTAATCGGCAGGGCAGCAGGTTGAGTTTTTGAAGCGCCAGTTGGAGCAGAGTGATCTGCCTGAAGACCACACGGACATAAACCACTGGGCTGAGATTTTTTCTGATGGTTTGTACGATCTGGCGCATTTCTGTGCAAATAACAACCCTCCACCACGCCGAATACAGCCTTTAGATTGTGATGTTGACTGTTAGGTCAAGCTAGTTCAGGGTGGTGATAGTAAGGCTACATGGCGTGCAATAGACTGGAATGGGGAGATTAAATCAACCAGGAATGATGGGGATCCTACAGATGAGAAGTTTAAGACTTACGTGGATGTTCTACTGAATCCAGGAGAACCTTCTCTGGACTGTGAAGAAAACCATTCCAGTGCTGGATGAGCCGATTTCCCCTAGTGAGGTGCAAGAAGTTGTTAGTCATTTGAAATTGGAAAAAGCAGGCGACCCGGATGGTGTGACACCACGAGTAATCTCAGCTCTACCTATTAGCTGGATATTGTCTCTCACTGCATTGTTTCACGTTGTTTTTCAGACATGCGTTTATCCTAGTCAGTGGTCGATTGCTTAGTTGACCGTGCTTTTTAAAGGAGTTGACAGAGGTTCCCATAATAATTATAGGGGTATCAGTGTTAGCAACACGATAGCGAAAGTGTACAATGCTGTATTATCGTCCTGGCTCCAAGCATGGTTTAAACCTTTACGGGAACAAGCCGGCTTACAAAAAGGAAGAGGTTGCCAGGAACAAAGAGTGACGCTACGATTGCTCAAAGATTATGCCAAACGCAAACATGTCAGACTTTTTGTTATGTCCGTTGACTTGAAAAGCGTCTGATGAAATACCGAGACAGAAAGTGCTCCATGTATTAAAACGTCTTGGTTGTGGTATGGTTATGTTGGCGGCAATATGGTCAATGTATTATTCTACTTAGAGCGTTTAGGTGCTGCTATAATTGCAACCACTGTTGGTGTTTAACAGGGGTTTTGTACATCATGTGTTTTATTTGTATTGTATTCAAATGAATTTGTTAAACTTGTGAGAGATAAATGTCGGCCTAATGGCTTCCTTCAGTGGCTGCAATGTTTGCTTTTCATGGATGATACTGTGCTTTTATCCAGTACAAGAGAGCGATGTGAATACAAGCTGAGTCCAATGGTGCAGTTTTGTACTGAGTATGGTATGGAAATTAACCTGAAGAAATCAAATTTTATGGTGATTAAAGGTTGTGAGCAGGATAGAATGGATATACGAGCAAACGGTGTCTCCGTTAGCTACTGCAATTTTTAATAGTTATCTTGGATCTGTTTTTACTGATGATGCAAAATTTGCCTCTATTATGACGCGACATTCAAGCTATAAGTACTGTAATTAGTTGAAGTTATTCACATTTGTTCAACACCATAGGAATTTACCATTCTTTTTAAAACGCAAGGTTTGGATGCATGTCTGCTATCTTCACTCTTGTACGGATGCGAGAGTTGGTTTGGAACAGTATTTCATAGGTTGAATTCCATGTACGTGGCTGCAGTAAAGTCTGTTATTGGGGTTAGAACAAGTGCCCTGAATGACCTCTGTTTGCTGGAGATTGGCCAGCCGTCTCTCGCACCTCTAGTAAAGAGTTGGCAATATGTGTTCTTTTCTGATGTCTCGTCAGAAAGACGCAGGTTTTCAGATGACCCGCTGATGTTTGCGCTGAAGCTATATGGAGCTGCTGACTCTTCAGCTTGGAAGCCTGTGGATAGTGTTCTGAGGGAGGGTCAGGCGTGTGTGGGTGCTGATATGGCCGCACATAGGTAGCGAGTTTCACAGTTGAACACCTCTAAGTTCCAAACGTATCTGTTGATGAACCATGATCTCTCCACACACAGGGTCTGTAATGCAGGTTTTGTGGGTAGTGTGTCGGAGCACCAGAGAATGGTTTCTCGTCAGTTTCGGTTGTCCTCCCACAGACTGCATGTAGAAATTGGTAGGTGGCAGCGGTTACCTCGGGAGGAGCGTATATGCGATTGTCCTGCAGGAGGAATACAGGATGAGCTACATGTGTTGGCAGTATGTGGATACACTAGTTTAGTCCGTGACCGTTTCCCAGATATAAAAACTCAGGATCTTGACAGCCTAATGAGCTGTGAGGATGTGTGCATACATGTGTGTGTATGAGAAATTTTGTTGAATAATTTTTGATGTGTTTATATTATGTTGATGTGTCTATATCCGAGGTCACTGATAGGCGGGCCGCGGTCCAAGACCGGACCCAGACGCCATCCCATCCGGACCTAGAGCTGTAACCAACACGTCAGTTTTGTTGAGTTTTACTCAATTTTGGCAGCGTTAATTTTTTTAGCCGCCTCTTTTACGGACATTACGGTAGCTACGTAACCGCGCATTTCGTGTGTGGGCGGCGCATGCCCTCTTTCTCCTGCAGCGTTGCTGCGGCCGTATCAGAAAGTCATGAGAAGAAAATACACTGGAGAGAGACTGAGTAAGTAATAGTGAAGGAACATGACATGGCTTGTTCTAAACGGTGCAAAGTGGACAGCGAAAACAGAACTTTTAAAGCGGAATGGACAGAATCTCATTTGTTTATCCTTCCCGCTGGCAGCTCAAAGCCGCTGTGGCTCAAATGCTTCGAGACAGTCGCACAAGTGAAAAGTGCAAACGTAAAACGCCACTGCGAAATGAAACAGCTGGTGAACTGGCAGTGGGGGGGCTGAAACCCATCCCTTAAAAATAACAGCTGGTCATGACCTGTTTTCAATCAAATTGGAAGCAATGCATGTGTTTCACGATTGTTTAAATGCAACAAGATCATTTAAAATGTCTTTATGCAATTCCATTGCTTCCAACCCCTGAGTAAAGACTAACGCGAGAAGTCTGAAGTCATTAACACTGTAACGCATGTGAAACGATGATTTTAAAAACTGTTGAAAATGGGAGATAAAATGGGCTTTGCAATGCGTTCTTCTCATCTAACAAATACGGTATTCCAAAACAGTTGCTGCAGTTATATTGTATGGACGCGTGGTGAATACAAATCTGCATTGCTACCCTTTGGTCGACTTAGTTTATCGAAAAATTTAAGCCTGAAATACGTCCCACATCAAAACTTTCTCTTTTATGTACATATGTACATAATGTACATATGGTTTAGCATATGTGGGAAAAACACAAAGGGCACTAAAAACAAGGATATCTGAACACAGGAGTTGTATTTGGACTCAAGACCATAGTAATCGGTGGCTCTGCATTTCAGAGAGGCATTGAGCACATTCAGATTCCTCGAAGAGGAGGTCACATAAATGCCCTCTTGCTTTAAAGAGAGAGTTTTTATATTTATATGCTCCACACTCTCACACCTGGAGGACTAAATCAAGAATATGATCTTAAACCTTTTCTTTAATTACGTTTATAATAACATTGGTGGTAGGTCTTGTGCTTTTTTAAAAAAAAAAGGTCTTCATACTTTGGTGCATATACTTTGACAGATATGCTTGGTATGTATGGGATAAAAGTTTTATTCTACATTCAATTTTCACAATGAAGTTAGTGGCTCTATCAATTAATAGACTTTTGCATGTATTCCCATTTGCTCCCTTTGTTTTGTATGTTGAATTTTTGTTGTCCTTGACTTCTCTGGACGTTTTTGGAGGGTTGACCACACCTCTTGTATTTAATCTTGTCATCCTATTGGTGTGGACAATGTAGAAATATGGGCGTGTTCCCCCTTTTTAAACATGATGACCAAAAGAAGATCCAAGTTGGATCGAAACATTGTCCTATTTTAATCGATAAAGATTTCCTTCGTGGCTTGGAGTAAATGTGGAGGCGTCTTTTCCTTTCTCCATTGATGTGTTTTGTTAGATCGCCTTGCACCTATACGAGATGTGCGTATAACTCTGTCTTCTGGGAGTTGTGTTAAATATCATCTCTTTCCTCATTACAGTCAATTCAAAGATAATATTATTGCATATAACTCAGATAACATTCTTGCTTTGTTTCATGAACTCATTTTCATGAATTTAGAGAGTAAATGCAACGTAACAGACAATCACAAGCATACATCTCATGTGCTTACATTATGTTCCTCAGGGGAAGGGCTTCGGCAGCAGATGCAGTTTTTCAGCCACGGCAGCTGCTTAATCTGGGAGATGTAGAGAAGAGGTGTAGTGATGGTACTGAGGTTCATAATGGAGAACATAATTGTTTCAACCTGGTTGAATTCTGGGAAATATGTATTTCTCAAGGGCATGATGGCAACTACAGGCAGGTAATGAAACACTATGATGCCCAGATAGATTTGCACGATCCTGAAGGCTTTCTTTTTCATCGGGTGCATCTTCTCTTTGCCCAAGACTGACTTCCTCAGACTCCACATGATAGAAATGTTGCAGAAAACCATGAAGGCGAAGGCGGCCAGGATCAGCCCAGTGAAGATGTTACCAGCAAGGTTCATCCACAATGTCCTGCCGATTGCAGTGGTTATCATGAGCCCCCAAACAAGCATGGAAATAGCCACTCTGATCTTCATATCCTTGATGCTGGTGAACACAATGGGATGGACCACGGCCACGTAGCGGTCCAGGCAAATGCAGGCAAGAAAGAGTGGGGAGCTGTTTTTGATCCCAGTGATGAACAAATATATATGTTGGAAATATGAGATTCTGAGGTGATAGGTGCCAAAGAAGTAGAAGGGGGTAATTAGGCAAGACAATGCATCGGTGATGGCCAGGCTGAAGATAAAGATATTGGAGGTGGAAGAGTCACTCTTCTCTCTGGCCACCAGCCACATCACCATAATGTTAGCAGGGTAGCCCACTACAAGAATGATGCTCCTTTCAATAAATAAAAACACAAACTCAATAAATCCTGTTATGTATCCTTTAAATGCGTTTGAGAGTTGGAGGCTGGATCCTGAAGAGGAGTGGTTGAACGGTGGGCTAGAATTGATGACAGAGCTGTTCATTTTGGCTTTAATTTATCGAGCCGGTTTGAGGGGTTATGATCCTTAGAAAAGAGAGTGAATGTAAGTTACATGGTCAAGCCTAACTGAACTCACCACTTAATCTGACTGTAAGGCTAAATTATGTTCTTAAGCTGATTTCAGCATTATTTTACATGATTCTTCTCCCCAAAGTACTCCTCGTCATAACACAATTACTGCAAAATTGAGATGGAAACACTTATACTGGCTGATTTTGCTCAAAGTTAAGCTCTCTCTCTTGAGAAATTATTCATCTGAAAGAAGACCTGCACAATTTTGTTGCAGTGTTACACTGAAGGATTGTTTTTGTTTTCTGGGAGGACGACCTCCATCCAGGAAAAAACTACCTCTCCTCTGATACACCAGCTTTACTCTTTGAAACTGCACTGGAGCTCCCTGAGATTGGAGACAGTGTTCCCAGAAGACAAGGTTTGCCCTTTGGATCTATTTTTTTTTACCGTCTGCAAAAGTCTCTCACTCAAGCACAACATGAGAAATGAAAGAGTGGTTCATCAGATTGAAAAAATGAATAACTTACCTGAGAAACTGCAATTACTCAACATAACACACCTCAAAGTCAGACAGCCCTGAAGGCCCCTGTATCCTGATCACCTGTGTCCAGGAGAGTTATGTTTCTATTCAATGTAGTTCCAGTTCATACAAATATATAAATTTTAATGGAAGATAAGCAGTGCAGACGATAGTCAGTCACAAATCCATTGAGGAAAAAGCAGCATTTGCAGTGACTGTACAATACCCTGTCAGCACAGGATTATATTTAAGGATGGGTGGGTGTGCAAGAGGACTCACATATAGGGGGGTTGGGGTTTGCAGAGTGAGTTTGTGATGTGACAAACAGATCTGCAGTAAAACAGAGGAGGGGCTAAAAGGAGGGGTAGATGAGTGCCCACCCAATCCCTGTTCTAACAATATATTATTTGTCATTGATGCAATCCAAGAAGTGTATCCCAGACAAACAAGTGATGTAATGCAGTCGGCCTACAGGAGCACAGGTGAGACTGTAACCTGGTGTAAGGTCTTACACATGAAACCACAACGTTCATCAAAGCAGACTCAAACAATTATTTTCATCCTCACAAAGAAAAGAAATTGAGCAATCAGATACAGTAAATCTATTTCTTATGGAGCCTCAAAAGAGTCATTGCTGGAATTTTTTTTCGAAGAGATACGTTTGCGTTCTATCGCAAAGGGCTTGCATTATTGCGCAAATAAGTGTCATATTCCCTTGCTAAAGTTATGCCCAGCCTTTTGTGTCCATACATAAGAGACACTTTTTTAAACCCCGTGGGGTAATTTGTCCTCTGAATTTAACCCATCCTATAGTTAGGAGCAGTGGGCAGCCACAGAGCAGCACCTGGGGACCAACTCCAGTTCTAAAGCCAGTACCTTGGTCAGGGTTACTGGTAGGAGTGTTCCTGTAATGCATGTTTTCCTGGGTGGGGGAAACCAGAGTACCAGGAAGAAAACCATGCGAACATGGGGAGAACATGCAAACTCCACACAGAAAGGCCCCTGCCTGGATTCAAACCCACAACCTTCTAGTTGTGAGGCAGCAGTGCTAACGACTGTGAAACTGTGCAGTTTGGCGGCTGTGATTTTTTACACTTTATTTTGAGTGTCATGTAGTGTCACAGAGAACATGACCTAAAGTGCCTCAGATAGAGGGAACTTCAGAGTAGTTGGACCACTAATTTGCTGGGCTGCAGTCTGCCTGAAAATGCATGAAATGGGAAATCATATGAATGTTGAACAGTTGGCTATGTTACATGTGTTTGGTGTTTCTGTATGTGTTTTGAGCATCTTGCTGTAGCTTCACCTGTTACCACAAAGTTGCAGTTTGTTCCAACTTTAGTTGGCAGTAAACCAGCAATGTGCTCATGTTACCAAATCCTTTGTCCTCCTAAACTCATAAAAACCCATAAAGACTCAAATTTGAAAACTTGACAGGAAACGTTTATGTGTTCAAGGACCAGTCTCTCTGAATTTCATGATATATGGACTATCAGCTCATGTAGTTTTCATACTTAAATCAGTAAAACCAATGAGCTTTCACTTCGTGCCTCCAGTTTAAAGTTCTTCAAAATACTAAACAACTAAAGTTGCTCTTTTGCCCTTATGGGCAACTTACTTGTTTCAGACTGTTAATAGCTAATTCTATACTTCTACCTGTGAACTGTTTCCAAGCAACTTATAGAAGCACCTTATTGCTCATCCCATATACAGTGGACAGGTTGCTTTGATGAGCATTAATTGTAGACTGCTGTGTTTTTCTTCATCGTATGAGTAAATGGCTGTTTGTAATAGGATTAGAATATCTCTGTCATGTTTGTATGTAGGGAGCAAATTAGCATTGTTCATGGGCAGTCACTGTAAACTGCAGTTCATGAGCATGTTAGGTTCTGATGACTAACCAGCTCTCACAGTAAACTGCTGCGGGGGGTGAGGTTTAGGGTGTAATGTGAATGTGTATTGACCTTTCTTATGTTAAGCCCAGACTGGAGCTAGGTTTGGGCATGTTTTGGGCATGTCCAAGAGAATTAAAAAAAAAAAAAAAGAGGTCCAAATTTGGGGGGGGGGTCTGCAAAAGAGTATATAAGGAGGAAAATTGAGGGAGTGGAGTAGTAGGAGAAATTGCAAGCAGAAGATTACATGTGACCAGACCTGTCATTCTGTTCAAGACCTGTGAAGCTTTTAGTGGATTTTTGCCTGTGTTGGAGCATTTTCGTCACCCAGGACATCACCAAGCAACCCACCAAAAGGGACTGTAAATATTTTTGTTCTTGTGTTTATCAATCTTGGTCAGTAGAGTAGATAGTAGATTAGTTAAAAGTGTTTGTTAAATTAAATGTGTTTAAGTTTTAAAATTTTGTCTGTCATCCTTTGCTGTCGTAAATGTCATAAATGTAATAACAAATTGGGGCCATAAAAGGGGATATTTTTCATGTGCTATATCAGCTGATGAGTTATTCAGCCCCTGCTTACAAACATTGTCATTTTAAAGACAGCTCATTAAAAATTTGTGTGTTTTCAGTGGTAACGTGACAATCATGACAACCAATCTGTTTTTCACAAAGTACACGTTCATGTCATTCATTACCATGTAGTTTCATGTCCTGAAATACTGTATAAATTCGGACAATTTCTCACAATCTTTTTATTTTCCTTTTTTGCAGCCATGGAGGAGGAGTTCGATGATTTTTTGAAATCTTGAAATATGCCTGAAGACAGCATAAGGAGCAGTGGCGTCTCTGCATTTGGGGCCAGGCCCCACCAGATGTCGCTGTGGAGCAATATGCTGCCTTGAAGTAATTGTAACAGAATCTGCCTTTGTCGCAAATGTAATTATATAACGATCGATTCTCATACAAAGACAATTCTGTTTAATATATTTGTGTGTGTGTGTGTGTATATATATATATATATATATATATATAATCAAAGATATTTGTCAGAATGCTGACAGGCTTAGTTGCATAAGCCTATTCCTCTTAAAGCACCTGAAAATGGGGCCGGCCCTCTGGCGCTTGTTTTAGTAATTAACCGCTGAAATCTTAGTGCGCATGACCAACATGGTTTCAATAGATCGCTGTGGGGCACAATCACAACGGCCCCACGCTGAGATCAACCAATTGAAATATTGGGATGACTTGCCGTCAGTACGTAATGTGCAGTAGTTCAACCATAGCTAGCTTGATTGGCTATTTTTGTTAGTTACAAACTTACCAAGGCGAAATAATGAACGAAGAAGACTTTTCAATCAAAGTAAAATTTAGCACTTTGCCACTTGAGCAAAAATTAGAAATAAAACGTTTAGGACCTCACCAGCCAGCGGATTTTAACATCATCCGAGCTGGAAAGGGCAAACCCGCTCCTTCACCCCCGAGTGCAGTTTTTGCAGTTTTTTTAACAGCTGATGCCAGAAGTGGACATTCTATAACACACTGCAAAAACGAAACATTCATGCAGCTACGGTCAACCGCGCCATGGGGAGCTTCAGAGTAGGCATGGGCTGATTTAGAGAGAAAGTGGATGACATTGCACAAGCGAGAGAGACGGCTCCATCGAAACGAAGGAAAAAAAAACACTGCTGCTGTTATGAGAGAGGCTTGTGATACTGTGTTAGTTCAGGTGGAGGTGAGATTTCACAAGAGTGATCACCTTATAGCCGCAAAGCTTGTGGATTGCACACTTTTCAGTAAATTCAGCAATTCATTTTCAAGTGCTGAATTTGAATGTGCTATCAAAATGTGGCCAATTCGAAATAAAGTTAAGCTCGAAACTTAACTGAAATCACTGTACAGTCACTCAGAGTTGCTCGCAGGGGAATACTCTGTCACTGCTGCAGTTGATTTATGACAACAACCTCCAGGATGCCTTATATGAGACTGTGTCACTGCTAGAAATCATCACAACACCAATGACCACTGCTGAGTCAGAGAAAAACTTTTCAAAATTAAAAAGAATCAAAACATTTACAAGAACACAATGGGACAGCAGAGGTTAAATGCACTGGCTATGCTGTCCATTGAAAATGAATTCATCCATGGATTACGCGACTTTGACAGAACAGTCATTGAGAAGTTTTCTCAGATGAAAGATCGATGTGCATTTTTTCCTTTCAAGAAATGAGCAACATGGTGAGTGACCATTTTTAGTAACCCATTAATATTTGTTTTGTTATGCAGTTAAAAAGGATGAAACCTTTTACACAAACCCCATTTTATATTAACCCTGTTTATATAAAATTGCATTTCTAGTATGTGGCTCATTTTATATTGGGCAAATATGGGTTGTAGGCAGCGTCACAGAAAAGTCAAAGGCTACGTATAACTGGTCTGTTGTGCCCCACTGGACTTTTCATGCCAGAGACGCCACTGATAAGGAGATGAAAATGGAGAGGGTAACAGTTTAACTTTTGGCATAATTATGCTTTTTATGGGTGTATTATAACTTGTGCTATTGTGCTTATAAAGTTTATTCCACGGAATTGTCGAATGCTCGATCCTGATTGGTCACTTACAACATTCTAAGGTCTGTTATTTCTGTATAGCAGACTGTTAATTTGAGTGGCAGACCGTTGCTATGGACGCTTTAGAGTAACCATTGCTTTGTTATGATTCTGATCTGTTCGCAATTCTGTCTTGTTTGCATTTCGATCTCTGCATTGCCTGACCATGTCTTGAGTTATGTATTGTGATTTGTATGCCCGATTATCTTCATGTCTAGTTTAGTTTTTGCCATGCTTTGTATTTTGCCATATTCCATTCATGCAGTTACATTCCGGTCCATGTTTTGCTTTTATCCATGCATTGCACCTTGTCTCCTCCTGTCTGGTCTTCTATTATGTGATTGCTTTCAGCTCCAGTATTGCGTGCCACACTCGCGGGTGATTTAATAGTTTCTGGATTTCAACCACTTCCTTCGCCTTGCTTTTCTATTTTACCAACCAATACTAACAGTTTGTTGTTTTTGCTAAAGTTACTAACCCAGACTAACTTTGTAAATAATGCTTACTTACTAACAAGCACTAGGGATTGTATAGCTGCACATATTTAAGTGATTAACAAGCTCTCCGCCCTCGCCCTGTTCTAGTCTTCGCCTCTTGCCTTCACTCAATCTACTTTGCTGTGCTTCTAGCAGATTCTCTGCACCTGTCCAATCTCTGTTCTGCTACTCACTCTGTGCACATAAAAATCCCCAACCGGATCTGTTTCTTCTGTCTATAGGCTGTCTTGTGATCCCTGTCTGTGTTTTGGCTTTTGCCCATTTCATGTGATCAGGTTCTCCCTCATGTTTGTTCCTTTGTAATTAGTCTGATTTCCTGCACCTGTTTTCTGTTTAGCATGTGACCTCCCGGATGTGTATATTAGGAGTCTTCTCACTGCATTTCTTTGTCAGAACGTTTCTATCAGTTTGCTTGTGACACACATTTTTTAAGTATATACATATAGACAGTTCTAAAGAGTTCCACAAACCATTAATCAGGAATTTTGAGTTGCTTATATGTTTATAGTGAACTATAGACATCTGATTATATACATAGATAAATGTCCTTTCCTCAGGGGGACTGAGAGTAGTATCTTTACCTGAGGGGCATAAAGTGACACATGCATTTCAGTTGATTTCGTCACATTTAGATGTGATTTAAAGATGACTGAGACCTACCCAATCTTCCCCCACCACATCATGCACAATAAAATCCTCTATTGTACTAAGGCTAATCAAGTGAGCAATTTAAATTAAGGAAAAACTAATTACATCACCAAAACCATGCAATTTCTTTAAGTGTATGTCCTCTAGATGTGACTAAACATAGGCCAAATTGCCAAAATCTAATCAATCGAAAAAAGCATGAGATTATTTTTTATTTCTTTCTTTTGTTATGGCCCCAATTAGTTATGACATATAAGACAGCAAGGGCAGACAAAATTTTAAAACTTAAACAGATTTAATTAAACAAAGACCGACAACTAACCTGCAATTAATACTACTGACCAAAATTGACATATACGAAAAAAGAAACTTTTACAGTCCCTTGAGATGGGGTTGCTTGGAGATGTCCTGGGACAAGGAAATGCTCCAACACAGGCAAAAATCCACAAAAAAACTTTACAGGTCATGAAAAGAGTGACAGGTCTGGTCAAATGTATCCTTCTCCTTGCAATTTCTCCTACTACTTCACTCTCTCAATTTTTCTCCTTATATACTCTTTTGCAGCCCCATCCCACCTTTTAGACTTTTTTTAATTCTCTGGGACTTTCCCCTCTTAGACATGCCCTGGACATGCCCAAAACCTAGCTCCAGACTGGGCTTAAGAAAAAAATGTGAATACTGCCATCTTGTGGCATTTTTTCCACATTACACCTCCATTCCAAAAGGGAGACATTTTGACACATATAGGCAAAATTTTTCTTTTCAATACAAAAATGATTAAATAGAAACTTGTATTTATATATATAATACAATATGCTAATAAACACGTGATATAAAAATATACTCAAACACGGGATAAGCAATCAGCAATTACATTGTCAGTACCCTTTACATGCTTAATTTCCATGTCAAGCTCCTGTAAATTCAAACTCCAATTCAACCATCTCTGATTTTTGTTTTTCATCTTGCTAAAAATATTAACGGATTGTGGTCAGTGTATACAATCATTGGCTTTTGCCCTGTAAAAACATAAACCTCAAAGTGTTGTAAAGATAGAACCAGAGCTAACAGCACCTTCTCAATTGTGGAATAGCTCTTTTGGTGGCGATTGAACCTCCTGGAGAAGTATGCCACGGGATGCTCAATTTCATCAGAGTCACTTCTCTGTAGGAGCACAGATCCACAAGCTTGGTCACTAGTATCAACCTTGATGGGGAACAGTTTGTTGAAGTCAGGAGATTTGAGCACGGGGAAGTGACATAGCAGAGACTTCAGGCAATCGAAGGCTTTTTGACATGCTTCATCCTAAGTGAACTTTACACCTTTCTTCAGTTGGTTGGTGAGACTGAGAGCAATCTCAGCAAAGTTCTTGCAGAACTTGCGGTAGTAGCCGATCATTCCAAGGAAGCGGCGCAAAGCTTTTTTTTTGTCAGGAACTAGAAAGTCCATAACAGCTTGGATTTAGCATTTATGGGTGCCACCTTACCCTGGCCTATGACGTAGCCAAGATAGGTGACAGTAGCACAACCAAAGTCACTCTTGTTCAGGTTAACAGTCAGGTTGCCTGGGTCAGGCACTGGAACAACATCTCTACATCTTTCAGATGTTCTTCCCAGGAGTCACTCCATGTGATCAGGTCGTCAATGTACGCACCCGTGTGTGGCAATCCGGCGATTGTAGACTGTATCGTCCTTTGGAATGTGGCTGGGGCATTTTTCATGCCAAAGGGTAGGACTTCATACTGGTACAACCCAGACGGTGTGGCAACAGCAGAGATGCTCTTGGCCCTCTCAGTTAAAGGCACACACCAATAACCCTTCAATAAATCAATCTTGGTCAGAAACTTTGCTTGTCGTACTCTACCGATACAATCATTAATCCTAGGTATTGGAAACACATCAGTTCTCTTGCTGCAAACAACAGCAAATGAACACCTTCATCCCAGTCTTTCTCATGATCATAAAAATAGGTCCTCATCATTGTTTTGAGAGTGGAATGAAACCGCTCTAAGGCACCCTGACTCTCTGGATGATAGGCACTGGAAAGAGTCTGTTTTGCACCTAGTTCATACACAACCTGCTGAAACAAACCGGAAGTGAAATTGCTACCTTAGTAGGGGTGGAACGGTTCACAAAATCCACGGTTCGGTTCGTATCACGGTTTTGTGGTCACGGTTTTCGGTTCGGTTCGGTGTACATTGATTTGTTTCAAAAATCAATTATGTCTTGTCTAGTAATGTTAAACTCAAAGAATGAGGCAGTCTGACATTTGATACATCATTGTGACAGTCTTAGGTTAAAGGTAGGTGAGATTCTAGTACTGAAAGAGGAGACATTGCTAGTTCCAACATGCTTTTCATTTATTTGGAAAACAATATCTCTATCTAAAATAAAAAGTAAAAAAAGCTCTTACAACTCTGACACTTGAATTGGTGCATATGAAAGAATTTAACTTTACATTTTTTTACATGTCACATTATACCATCAACATAAAGTAAAGCATAGGCTCTTTCAGACTAAGGTCCCTTGAAATCAACACAAAAATAGCATGTTTCTTCTAACATGTAACATGTTTCAACCCCCTATGGACTATTAGTGGTTCATGAAAAGCTAAGTATTTTCCACTTGAAATTGAAGTGCAGTGTTTAAAATACAATCAAAGGCTGGAGTTTTTTTTATCAAACTTAAAGCGTCACTGTATTATCTAAAGTAACAAAATAAAATAAATAATCCAAATTAAGAGGTCATCAGTATAAAATGCAGCGTAAACCAAATTTAACATATAATGCACTCTACTGCACTCACTCACACAGCTCTGCTCATTGTATTATCATGTTCTTCTGCAAGAAGATCAGTTTGTCCACATTCTCTGCCAAGGGACGGGATCGACTTACAGTGACAATGTCCCCTGCTGTAGAAAAAACTCTCACTTGGAACAGATGTACCTTGGACTGCGAGGTAACGTCGTGCCAGCTTAGCAATGTGAGGATATTTATGCTCATTGGCCTTCCACCATGCAAGTGGATCTGCATCCACAGGGATGCAGCCTGTGAGCCTGTATGACAATACCTCCTCCTCAGTGATCTGGGACAAAGATTTGGTGGTTTCCCCCTCTGTTGGAAACAACTCCCCAAAAAGCTCTGCCATGGCAGATTTTTTCTTGGGAGGAGATGACCTCCCTGATGCCTCTGGCTTTCCAGCGGAGCATGAGCTGTCCACCTGGATGTCTCTGGGTTGACCCTGCATGATAAAATGACAAATAGCTTAGCATTCTTCTTATTATTATTATTATTCAAAAGTGATTAATAGTAATGATGATAAAACACTTTAAATTTAGTAACAATTACAAAAATGAAAAACAACAATACCTGCTCTTGAATTTCCGTGATTTCCCTGGTGACATCACTGTAGATTTTCTGAGCAGAGGCTTCTTCCAAGTAGGGCAGGGACTTAAATCTTGGATCCAGGGCTGTTGTTCTGTGCAGATAGTCCTGAAGCTCAGGGTTCCCATATCTGACTTCCAGGTCTTTGGTGATGGCTGCCTTGACATCTTTGATGGTGGAGCTGTCCTCTTCATTTGGTGTCATGGATTTTAGTATCATCTTCTGCAGAGGGATGATCATCGACACTGAGGGGGATGTTTCTGTGCTCATGATGGTTGTCACATTCTTCAGTGGTTTGAGAATCTTCATTAGATCCTCTGCCAGGTTTGCTTCACCATCAGTCAAAACAGAGATGTCCTTGAGATGTGTCTTAACATCCTTCTCCATCAGAGCAGAGTAGATGGCAGCCTGCTGCTCCAAATAATGCTCCAGCATGTCATATGTTGTGTTCCAGTGGGTAGGGACATCATGTATTAGTTTATGAACTGGCAATTCCAGCATCCCCTGTTTGGTTTTTAGGGCATGGCTGGCTGTTGTGCTGCGATGGAAGAATGTTACCACCTTCCTAATCTTCCCCAGCAGTCGTGATACCTGAGTCGTGAAAAACAAAAAACCGAAAGCTCCACGCCTCTGACGGTTTACAGGCCACAGAAGATCCGTCAAAAAATCTGGGGTGTTCAGGTTGAAGAAGTTAACTCGTCAGCAAATACTCCCTGCCCTTTTTTTCTAGCTCGAATTGTATAGCTTAAGATGATGTGAATGTTCCTGCTCTGCATTGGCAAGACGGGTGATCCCGAGTTTTGCCAAGTGGTCATGTCTGTCTGCCCAAAACGGCAAAAACATGGATGGATGCTTGGAGTTGGGCTGCGTCTGAGATCCCTGGGGATGCATTATCCTTTCCTATACTCATATCTGTCCCCCATGTATATTTTGAGCATGTTAGAATGCGAGACACTGAACTGCATATAATATAAAGTCCATGTGTGAGACCGATGACAATATCTCGCATGCGCGACTAGTGTCAGCTCGAAAGACACGCCTATTCATCGTAATGAGCCCTGTACTCGCCTAGAAAAAAAATTACGTGCCCAGCTCTGCCTCTATTGTCTAGTAAGTTGCAACACTCACATATAATTGGTTTAGAATTGCATCACTTTTATCTGCCTCTAAACAGCGTTAAATGTGATTGGATAAACGGTTATATATCGAAAACTCAGCTCACATTAAATAAAAAATTTAAAAAAATCCCGATTGGCTCATGCTAAAAAATCTCCTCACGCCGGAAATCCGGCAGGGTGCCGGAGAACTTTAAGCCCTGTGGATACGAACTGGACGCACGCCCACCGAACCGGGACGGCCGAACCGAACGATTCGGCTCGGTTTCATTAACCGTCCCATCCCTATACCTTAGTCTGACTGAATTTCCCTGGGAAGGCCAAACAATGTGAAGAACTTTATCAAAGCCTTCGAGATTGCAGTGGCCTTGATGTTGTGTAGAGGTATGGCTTCATGGAATCTGGTAGATGGACACATGATTGTCAACAAGTACTGATTTCCGGATCTATAGGTAATGGACCAACACAATCAACAATAACCTTATAGAAGGGCTACCCAAATGCTGGGATACGCTGCAATGGAGCTACAGGTGGGTCTAACTGGTGTTGTCCAACTACCTGACAAGTGTGACAGGTTTTGCAAAAGTTGGAAACATCTTTCCGAAGCCCAAGCCAGAAGAAGTGTTTCATGATCTTATCAACAGTCTTGTTAACATGAATTGACCTCCTAAAGGTAAACTATGAGCCATTGTTAAGATCTCATTCCTGTAGACCTTCGCAATAACAATTTGCTTTACCACTGCCTAATCTGCATTGGCAGGGATATCAGGAGGGCGCTACTTCCGCATCAACTCACCATCCTTGAGATCGTTCCAGTTGGGTATTGTGTCTATTTCTTTATCAGGAAGAGCTCTCCTCTTTAGTACACAAATTTCAGGATCATTAGTTTGCTCCTGAATCAACTGCATTCTGGACAGAGACAAGTCTCCAGACACATCAGAATCACCAGACCCATCTGGCTGGCTGAACAAAGAACTGATAAACGTGTCTGGTAATGTTGTGAATCTGCATTTCGGTCATCCCTTGCCTAGTTCCATGTTTAAGTTTTGTGCCTGGCCATGCCACGTATGCTGTTTGTGTTTAAGTGACCACTGCCTGCCTTTGACCATCCCCATGATTATGTATTGTGTTTTGTTGTTTGATTTCATGTTTTATTATGTTTCATGTTTTGTTATTATTTATGTCTTTGCCATGTTTTATAGTCTTGCCATGTTTCACAGCCTTGCCATGTTTCACAGCCTTGCCATGTTTTCATAGCCTTGCTTTTAGTTCTAGTCCTGCACTTCGTTTACCCTGTCTTGTCTTGTGTAGGTCTTTGCCCACGGTCCCTTGTCGGACGTGCCACTCATTCGGGTGATTTCCTGGTTTCTGGGATTTCAATCTTTCTTCATATCTCGTTTTTCTTCCTTCCTCTCTCTGTTACTATCCACTAACCGTACTAAAAGTTTATTGTTTTCGATTATTACTAACCAAGATTAACATTGTATATTTTTACTAACGGACTAACTTGCACTCGGGATTGTATAGCTGCACATACTAATAGACTAACGATCTCTCAGCATTCGCCCAATCTGTATCTCCGCCCTCCTTGCCTATCACTAATTATCTCTACTGCAGTTTCCACTTATATCTCAGGCTTTCCCTTTTCTTTAGACTGTACACTTTAGTACTCCTTAACCGGAGCCGTTTATTCGTTCATAGGAATGTCTCGTTATCCCTGTCTGCGTTTCGGCATTCGCCAGATTCATGTAATTAGATAAACCCTCATGTGTCAATCCTGATTATTGTTTCATTGATCGCACCTGTGCTCCCTTGTCATGTGTTCACCCCGGATGTGTATATAAGGTGTCTGCACTTTTAGTTCCTTGTCAGATCGTCTTTACTCCTTTGTCTTGTGCTACGTTCCTCGCCTTGCTCACTGTGATATTTTCTTTCTGACTGGATTGCCCGACTCTTGTTTTTGATTTGCCCTTTTTGGATCTGTTTGCCTTTGTGAGTTTTGACCTATTTTTGCCCGACCACGTCTATTGTCTTTTGCTGCCCTGGTATTTGGATTCGGACTATTTACGGCTAATGAGTTTGCCTCTCCACCAAACCCACGCCTGTGTACCGAACCATTTTTGCCTGACCTTGTGTTTTGTTATTGGTGCCCTGGTTACAGTTTTGGATTTTGCCCTTTGGATTCTGCTTGTGGATTGTGGACATTGTACTGTTGCCAGCTCTGTTGGGGGGTTTCCCCCTTCAGAAATAAAGCCTCCATTTTGCATTTATCTGGTTCTCGCTCTTGGCTCATTTCGTAAATCCTCACAGGTAAGTCCTCAAATGTAGAAACCATAGTCGGCCGAAGAGAGTCATGACTATTCAATGTGCTGGACGGCACTACATCATTTTCTTCTTGAGCCTTCTTAGCCATAGCACGGGTCACTGCACAGGAAGGATACAGAGATGGGTCTTCATCGCCGTCTTCAGTGCTCGGCTGTGAAGTAAGATGAACAGGGGGGACGTCATTGCCTAGCAACAGAGAAACACCCTTGATAGGTAGACTTGACATAAGTCCCACCTTTACTTGTCCTGTAACTAAATCTGACGCAGGGGTACAGATACAGTCCTCCCTTTAATACCTTGTGCAAGTATGAAATCCCCAGAAGCGGTCTCATCACGTAAGTCCAAGGAGTCCATCGACAAAAGTGACTGAGAAGCTCCGGTATCCCTTAGGATATATATGGGGACAGGAGTCGAATGCGCATTCAGAGCCACAAATCCCTCTGACACAAATGGAAGAAATTCCTCCCTCACAAAGTCAGCAGTCTCAGGCTTCTTCGCCCTACAAGGAGCAGGCAATTTAGCAGATCGATCATCTACTACAGGGGTTTCTAACCTTGTCTTTACAAAGACATTGGGTTTGGTATCCTTTTCTTTTTCTTTCTTAGCTTTTAGGAACTAACAGTTAGTTGTAACATGACCAGATTTCTTGCAATAATTGCAAACTAGACCACTTTTGTCACAGTCAGCTCTCACACTTCAGACGTATGACTGGATTTCTGAGCACCATCACCAGATTTTTCTTTGCTTTTGGGTGAGGAATCTTGGGTATCACTGTTACCTTTTTTCCAAAATTGGAACCATCTATTGTTACTGCTAGACTGGAATTTGGACTTGTGTGAACAGGGGCGTTTCTAGACTTAAAGGACAACCTGGGCTTCGCCCAGCTGGGCTAGGTGTACATTAGAGGATGAGCCAAGGATTTAAAAAAAAAAAATTTTTTTAAAGTTATTAAGCTTTGACAGAAGTCAGGAAATGATCGCACGGGTGGCAAGGCACCTATTGTGAGGCAATCATCCTACAACATGTACAGACAATTGAACAATAACTAGATGATGCGCACTCTGTAGAGATGCTAACACATGCCTCTTGTTGACCTTGACCTTTGACCTTTCGACCTCAAAATGCAAATTTGGACAGGGTACATCTAGGATCATCTACCCCACAAAGTTTGATCACCCTAGCTTCAGTGGTGGCCGAGCTGTCGCGCGGACAGACACGCACACACGCGTGCACACACACACACACACACACACACACAGACGATGCTAAACTGTATACCTACCCCGCCTCATCAGGCGTGGGTATAAAAATAGTAATAATAAAATAAGACAGTATACCAGCAAGTGTAAGTAACATGAGAGGGACAGACGGTAACGTCAACATTGACAGTTGCCAACCCATGTACAGGAATCATCAGAAGAAAAATAGTTGCAAAACTTTTCTGTATAAAAATGAAATAGCTTTGATTTAAAAGCAGCTGTAGTATCAGAACTTTTATAGGGGTGACTGGCGTTCCATAAAATGAAATAATCTGTTAAATTAAGAACGGCAAAAAGTTTCATTCCTAAATTTTGCAATTTTCATTAAAAATGTAGCCTCTTTTTGAGATGAAACAAAATGATTATAGTTGATGTCATATTCCCCCTTCAAGCATTTGCACAAGAATACACACTTAAATATACCACGTCTATAGCCCAGCGGTAAAAGATAAAGCTTCACTAGTCGGGCTTTGTAATTGCTTCCAACAGAATTAATATAACCGAGAATGTACTTAGTGGCTCTCCGTTAAACACCTTCAATCTGGAGAGATTTTTTTGATGAAATCACCCAAGATTGGGTGGAGTATTCTCAAAGTGGTCTTGTAAGCGAAATATACAGTTTTCATTTTGTTTGAACTGAACACGAATGACCGCAAGTTCTTTTAATTAATCCAAGCATGCGATTTGCTTTACTGACCAAGACATTAGCATGTGCATCCCATGATAAATTTGATGACACCACAATCCCAAGATCACGCATGCAGTCGACTTTTTCAATTAGATTACCATTCATTGTGTAATGGTGAAGAGTGGGAATACATTGTATTTTCAATGTATTTTTTTACAGTACATAGGTGTTATTATTATAGTAGACAACAAACTGCATTGACTGCCCAAATTATTTATTATTTGATTTCCAGGTGCATACATGTTTAAACAGTGTGATGTGATATGCTTATGGCCAAGCAATGACGCTGCAATGGCTGCAAGTAGCAATTTGTAGGAGAGTCAAATACCAAGGATGTGTAGTGTCTTGCATTACTTTACAAAAAGTTTACAGCAAATATCAGTGTTGCCTAATTTACTTACAAATGCTGTGATTATGAAAAAAACCACTTTGGTCACACTAAGACCTGGCTCCATTGTTGAATTTTGAAATGTAAAGATTTGACCTTTGAGCATTAAAACATAGCCCATTCCATAAATCTCAATGACATGTTGTTCATCAAACCAGATAAAAGTCAACTAGAAATGGGTCATATTTAAGCATGGTGAAAATTACAGCCTTACCCAGTGAAATTCCTTTCTTTGGTGAGGCTTAATAGAGAGAGGCGAATTTGCCTTTATAGGTATATTTCATCAGTTTATGAATGAAAACCTGTTTTGAGTACCGCTCTGAGATTTGGCAAGACAGCAGACCTCAGACAGGAGTATGGACATGATTTCTTTCTTTTTTTAAAATCCATGATATGAACTGGGAAAATTTCTGAAAACTGGGTGAGTTGGCATGGAATGACCCTATAACTATTGTAAATAAATTACACCAAAATAAATATCCAAATGCTTCTAATCCTATTACTCCTGATGCATTTGAGTATTATAAAGTGCTTCATTGATTAACTTTCTCAAGCACAAATTAAAGTTGGCAACTCTAAATAACGGTTAGCCTACCAATGTCCATGTCGGATCCTGACACATCTGCTCCTGCTACTGGCTCCTCCTCTGTCTGTAGCTCATCTTTGCTGCTCCCCTCTACAAAATCATGAAATCAGACCAGTGTGTGGCAAACCAACAAAAACAAGTAAGAAATAAAAATACAATGTGATACTGTGGACAACAATGCCGGATACAAAGACCTTAAACTTGGTCTCCTTGGGCATTCTTAAAATGCTAATATGGTTTACAAACTTTTCAGTTTGCTGTTTTCAGCTGAAATTACAAATGCCATGCTAATGCATTGCTTATTTGCATACAGTGTACTTTTTAATACATTTCAATCTAAGGAAATTCCCATGAGACATGTTCATTTATGTTCATTCCCATGGCACATGGATTTTTTTATGCTGTTTTATGTTAATTTACCATTTTTGAAGTCACATTGATGGTTAAATGGCTCAATACAGGGTGGATGAAAGCGCTCGGCCCCTCTCATGATATTACTGGTTTATAGTTTGTCTCAGTTAAACCATCTCCCTTACAAAAAATCCTACATTGTAGGCCTACTGTGTATGAGAACCGAAATTTTTCTACAATGTTATGCTAGGTTGACATTACGTTCCCTGCGGCCACGGGAGCCCCGTTTGCCCCAAACGTAGTGCAACGTGGGATTTTAGCCATTTTTTCCCCTCTGTATTCAAGTCTTGGCAAGTTTTCTCACGGTCTATCACAGTAACCGTGACGGGCTGTGGGGGGAAAAGGGGCTGCTGAGTCCCGGAGGCTCCAAGGCGCACTACGGTTTGGTCCGCTGTCTACCACGGATGCCAGTACGTTCCCTCACGTTTCTCATGTTCAGATCAAGATCTGACACGTTTTTCACGTCCTGTCACGGCTTTCTACAGATTAAACGTGGACGCCGGGCAGCTTTAGAGCACGTTAGTGCTCTCAGTATAAAAAGAAGGCCTCCCAAGCAATAGCAATAATTCAGAGGTGTATAGTTACAGTACTTAAATAGTTTTTTTTGAGGATTTGTACTTGATTTTTTTAACTGGGACTTTTACTTTTACACTACTACATTTAAAAAAAAAAAAAAGTATACTTTTACTTCGTTACTTTGACACTGGCCACTTCGTTCCTCGTTACAAATTAAAATATGAATGTAATTCATCATTTAAAGATTATCTGGATGTGGCGTGTTCGAGAAGAACAACGGTGCTTGGCAGGGTATCATAAGTGCTTTGAGCAGATGTGTCTGCCAGCGGACAAGCAAATTTATGCACGCAGTAACACCTGGATCAATTATTGAATATTCACAAGCAGGCTGGAACACGGTTTATAAATATGGACGAGTTCACTCCAATCCCTGTTTTTCAGGAGTTGCCTGAATTAAACTCCTCACCTAAGCCTGATGTGCTAACTGCTCAATATACTTGCATATAGTATCTATCCAGCAGTTCAAAAAATTATCTCTTGCTACAGAAAAAAATCGAGAACCGGGGCAAAACACGCACTGAACCCGGCAGAACGTGATGAAAGTTAAAAGGACCGTGAGGTCCCGGGAAATACACAGGCTTCCCGTCCCACTACGGACCGCCCCCAAGTTTCATTACGTACTGTCACATTTTGTTTTTGTTTTAATATGACCTACTAGGTTTCTCTGCACTGTAGCAATTTTTTGACAGCAATTTTTTTTGTAGCAATCTGACTCGGCATCCACAGCAATCACAGCCCATCATGTTGGCCATCCTGTCCCGCGCGTTGTCTCACGTCCATCCCGTTTTGTCCATGGTGGCCTGAAAGGTGATTGCCGTGGCCGCCGGGAACATCAACCTAGCATTAGTATAACACCCTCGTCTGCTTCTCAGAACATCAATAAACACAAATGCTAAACAATGGGGGGAAAAAGCATTTTGCCCTTTGGCCAGATTTAGCTATTTAGAGCTCAGCTGCGTGAGTAATAACAAGGAAATGTAGATTTCAGACTGAAAATACTGACTTCCTACTGAATGGCTGGTCAATTTCGCCAGTTTATTTGTCAGTGGCTGGTAGATTTTCACATTTCAAAAAGTTAATTTTGATCCCTGCTTACTAGTGTTTACTAAGGAAAGCTAGCTAGCCAGCTAGCGATGATTACACACTGATAGCCAGCCTATATGAAGTTGGAAGAACTAGACTATTATTTCAGTTTGCAAACATTAAATCTTACCCTCTGCCTTCCTCTTAAAAAATCCGAAGAGTTTCAGTTGTTTTTTTTTTTACTCTCCATGTCACGTCTGCTTTCTACTTGCTTGCTAGCAATGTACAGCAACCTATCACGCTGACCCTCCATTTTTTTCCCCCCCACGAGTTCTGGACACCAACAGAAACTCTAGCGTACAGCCAATCGGCAACCTTGTTGCCAGACCTCTGAAGGACTGTCTCGAGAGATTTTCTCTCTCTTCATTGGCCTTGCACTTACTATGTGAAAATAACCGAGATTGCATCAGCTTATCCTAGAAAATATGAATGCTCTGAACAAATGATTTTTATCAATCCTAGCTGGAAACATTAAAAATTATTGGCAGGTCTGGAAACGGCCACCGCATTTTCAAGGACACAAAGATTTATTCAAAACCTCTTTCAAAGTATAAAATCATTAGGCTGTATCACACCCTTCTGCCTGAGCATAGCTATGGCCGTCTACTTAAGACTATTGGCTCTAATTTCGTAGACCGGGCGCGGCGCAGGCACAGCAAATGGGGAGTGTGCCGTGCCAACGGGGTGTGTCCAGGCGTATGTTGCAATTTCGTGCCCGGCATAGCCTGGCGCAAGTACTCCTCTGCCCCGCCTCTGTCCCTCCTTCCAGCGCAAGTGGGAAAGGCGTGTTTGGGTATAACACAGCCGAGTCAAATTCTGCACCGCTTACGTCTATATTAAGCATTAAGCAGCAGCACAAGCAGAACGAGCAGCAGCAGCACAAGCAGAACGAGCAGCAGCAGCAGCACAAGCAGCAGTAGAAGCAGAGCGAGCAGCAGCAGCACAAGCAAAATGAGCAGCAGCAGCAGCACAAGTAGAATGAGCAGCAGCAGCCCAGGCAGAAAGAGCAGCAGCAGCAGCACAAGTAGAATGAGCAGCAGCAGCACAGGCAGAAAGAGCAGCAGCAGCAGCACAAGTAGAATGAGCAGCAGCAGCAGCAGAACAAGCAGAATGAGCAGCAGCAGCACAAGCAGAATGAGCAGCAGCACCAGTACAAGTAGAATGAGCAGCAGCAGAACAAGCAGAATGAGCAGCAGCAGCACAAGCAGAATGAGCAGCAGCACCAGTACAAGCAGGACGAGCAGTAACAGAAGCAGAACGAGCAGCAGCAGCACAGGTAGAACGAGCAGCAGCAGCAGAACGAGCAGCAGCAGCACAAGCAGAACGAGCAGCAGCAGCACAAGCAGAACGAGCAGCAGCAGCACAAGCAGAACGAGCAGCAGCAGCACAAGCAGCAGTAGAAGCAGGACGAGCTGCAGCAGCAGCACAAGCAGAATGAGCAGCAGCAGCACAAGCAAAATGAGCAGCAGCAGCAGCACAAGCAGAAAGAGCAGCAGCAGCAGCACAAGTAGAATGAGCAGCAGCAGCAGCAGCAGAACAAGCAGAGCGAGCAGCAACAGAAGCAGAACAAGCAGCAGCAGCACAGGTAGAATGAGCAGCAGCAGAACGAGCAGCAGCACAAGTAGAATGAGCAGCAGCAGCAGCAGAACAAGCAGAACGAGCAGCAACAGAAGCAGAACAAGCAGCAGCAGCACAGGTAGAATGAGCAGTAGCAGCAGCAGAACGAGCAGCAGCAGCACAAGCAGAACAAGCAGCAGCAGCACAGGTGGAATGAGCAGCAGCAGCACAAGCAGAACGAGCAGCAGAAGCAGATCGAGCAGAAGCAGCACAAGCAGAATGAGCAGCAGCACCAGCACAAGCAGAACGAGCAGCAGCAGCACAAGCAGAGCGAGCAGCAGCAGCACAAGTAGAATGAGCAGCAGCAGCAGCAGAACAAGCCGAACGAGCAGCAGCAGCACAAGCAGAATGAGCAGCAGCACCAGTACAAGCAGGACGAGCAGTAACAGAAGCAGAACGAGCAGCAGCAGCACAGGTAGAAGGAGCAGCAGCAGCACAAGGAGAATGAGCAGCAGCAGCAGCACAAGCAGAACGAGCAGCAGCAGCAGAACGAGCAGCAGCAGCACAAGCAGAACGAGCAGCAGCAGCAGCACAAGCAGAATGAGCAGCAGCAGCACAAGCAAAATGAGCAGCAGCAGCAGCACAAGTAGAATGAGCAGCAGCAGCAGCAGCAGAACAAGCAGAGCGAGCAGCAACAGAAGCAGAACAAGCAGCAGCAGCACAGGTAGAATGAGCAGCAGCAGAACGAGCAGCAGCAGCAGCACAAGTAGAATGAGCAGCAGCAGCAGCAGAACAAGCAGAACGAGCAGCAACAGAAGCAGAACAAGCAGCAGCAGCACAGGTAGAATGAGCAGTAGCAGCAGCAGAACGAGCAGCAGCAGCACAAGCAGAACAAGCAGCAGCAGCACAGGTGGAATGAGCAGCAGCAGCACAAGCAGAACGAGCAGCAGAAGCAGATCGAGCAGAAGCAGCACAAGCAGAATGAGCAGCAGCACAAGCAGAACGAGCAGCAGCAGCACAAGCAGAACGAGCAGCAGCAGCAGCACAAGCAGAACGAGCAGCAGCAGCACAAGCAGAACGAGCAGCAGCAGCAGCACAAGCAGAACGAGCAGCAGCAGCAGCACAAGCAGAACGAGCAGCAGCAGCACAAGCAGAACCAGCAGCAGCAGCACAAGTAGAATGAGCAGCAGCAGCACAAGCAGAACGAGCAGCACCAGAAGCAGAACGAGCTGCAGCAGCAGCACAAGCAGAACGAGCAGCAGTACTGAGTACTGAGCAGTACTGAGTAGCAGCAGTGCAGCACGGAGCAGAATGAGCCGCAGGGAATGATCAGTTAAGCGAGGAGGTTTTAAATAACCCGCCCTGTTAGAAGAAAAGAGCATGTGACTGATCTGAGTTGCCGCTGAGAGTTCTCGCGCCTGAACCAGCTCCGCAGGCTTCGCATCATTTATCTCAAACGCTTGATTGTAGTTGTTGTTACCAAGGGTGGCATAACCAGTTATTAGGTTTAGGGGTCAATTATTTTTTCACAAGAGGTAGGTTTGGTTAGCTTTTTTCCCTCAATAAATGAAATCCTTATTGAAAAACTGCATTTTGTATTTACTCTGGTTACCTTTGTCAAATATATAATTTGTTTGACGATCTTAAATATTTAAGTGTGACAAATACTTTTATAATATTTAAGAGCAAATACTTTTTCACAGCACAGAACAAGATGTTTTTGGCAAGCACATGCTTTAGTGTTCTCCTTAGTCAGCAGTAGTTTTTGGTGTGCAGCTCTCCCATGGATGCCATTTTTGCTCAAATTGAGTAAGAATGAACAAGGACCTTAACCGGGCCGAGTAAGGCCTGCAGTTCTTATGATGTCAGTCTGAGTTCTTTTGTGACCTCCTGGATGAGTATTTGATGTGCTACTGGGGAAATTTCGGTAGGCTTGGCACTCCTAGGAGTGTTCACTTCCATTCCTACTTTCTGCAATTGCAGACAATGAATTTCATCAAAAGTCTGACACGTGTCAGCGACTTTGTTCCTCACCAGCTTCTTTGCATTCTTCACATTGCCAGGCAGGTTCTATTTAAATTATGTTTAGATTCCCCAGGTCTGGCAATAATCATGCCTGGGTGTGTGTCATAAAATTGAACCCAATTATCAATTATTTTGTTTATTAGGTTGATTAACCCCTTTGTGCAGAAGCCAAATTTGGCTATTTATGGGTTACCCACCTTTAATGCTGTATAATTCAAGATTTAAGCGTCATAAAAAGGAAAAATGTGGCTCAATTCAGAAAAGACACTTACAGCATTTAGAATTACATTGTATTTCAGTTTATTTTCATGATTTTGGTCGAGAAAATGAGCTGCAAACATGAAAAATCTTCATGAGAATTCACCATTGAAATTGCAAAAAAAATAATTCTGAGGATTGAAAAACAGCTGGGGCTGTTGTAACAGCTGTTACATTTCTGGTATCATAAACTCCTTGACCACAAGTAGAATGCATCTTCAACATTACATTCTAGATTACCTACATGCTATTAGCCAAATTATACAGCTATCCAAGTGTCTACCCAAAGTCTCAAAATTATTTCCTGTGAAATCATAGTAAAATCATGTATATAACACAAATAAAGTTTTAAGGCATGAAATTTAATATGAACAAATGATTTTCTGGTTGAGTTTAGTATAAATTTATCAATCTCAGTGCAGTTGAATATCAGTGGTCACCAGTAACCTCTCCAAACACAAAACATGCCTTTTCTCCATGATAAAGTTTAGAGTTTTGTCCATTTTTCTTCTAAGTCTCCTAAGCCAGCACAAACACGCATTGCATTTTATAAACTGCTGATTAAACAGTCAGAACATTCACCCTGTAATGGAAGTTACCAGTTCCCAAACTCACGACCTCATTTCAACCCTTATAAAGGAACAAGTACAACTCACTAACTCAGTAATATCTGAATTCTGAAATTCTGAAAAAACGTCGGCATTCGACTTTGTTGAGTACGGTATACATTCCAGAACAGAAAGCAAAACTAGCAGCCCACCATTTTTCACAAATCCCTCCTCCAGAGACAGTTGTATCGAGTAGAAGGAACCCTCCGGTCCTGTTTCATTCGAAATAATTCCCATTGACCATGTCCTTATCTTATTTAAATCCTCTAAATATGACTGAACACTTCAAGGCCAGTTTTGCGCGTCTTTTTTTCTATATATATATATATATATAGATATATCGCGTCTGTTTCAGCTGCGTAATGCACGCAACGTAAACAGGATACAACCGAGCCTGCTGATACGCATAGGCTTGTATGCTCTGTGTTTGTCCAATCAATATGTTTCACTTACTGTAGAACGTTTAAACCAGGGGTGGGCAATCACAGTCCTGGAGGGCCGGTGTGTATGCAGGTTTTTATTCCTATCAATTACCCTGACTAATTGAGTTAATTGATTGCATGCACAAATATAGATTTTCGCAATGATACGATCAAAGGAAAACATTTTATGGAGGGAGACAAGACTAGTCTTTGTAGTTTCATGATAATTTAAAGAAATGCACATGAAACGTCAGATTTCATAAATGGTTTGGCTAATTGAGACAATCAACTAATTAAAAGCCAGACGTTGGTGTGAAAACCAGGGACAGATACGGCCCTCGCTGCCCACCTCTGGTTTAAACACTCGGGAATTGGATAAGAAACGAGCCAATCAATACGTTGTTACCGCGGAAGTTTCACGAGGCCGTGAAGTGTAACTGCGCAGTTAGGCAGAAGAGCTTGAATGTATTATTGAGTGATTGGCTATCAACGCCAGTACTCGGGTGGATATAAGGAAGCGCTGGATTTGTCAATGAAGGAATCTACACGAAAATCCACGGTAGGGAACTTTGCATTTTTTGCATTTGATGACTGTAATTGACAGTAGAATGTGAGAGAATCAATACCATGTCGAATTTTTTGCTTCAGAAAACAGATTTTTCTGAACCACTATTGGAATACCGTTGGCTCACTGTTGCTAAAGTGGTTGCTACATAGGAATACGATTTTTTCTGTCGCAAAAGATCATTTTCAAAAACTGCTGGATCGATGCTATGGGCAAGGATATTGACCAGTTTACACATCAGGCTTAGTTGAGGGGTTAAATTCATGCAACTCTCGAAAAACAGGAAGTGGAGTGAACTTCCCCATATTCAGAACCGCGTTCGAGGTCTGCTTGCTCGTGAATATTCAATAACTGATCCGGGGATGCCATCTAGCGATCAAGTACAGTCACAGCGTGCTTAAATTTGCAGGTCTATAGACGCAGGCGTCTACATCTGCAGAAAGGGGCTAAGCTAATTATGGGGTAATTACTTTTTTCATATAAGGCCAGGTAAAGTTGGATAGCTTTCATCCCTCAATTAAATGACATCATTTAAAAACTGCAATTTGTGTTTACTCTGGGAATCTTTATCCAGTATTAAAAGTGGTCTCATGATCTGCAACATTAACATACGTTCTACATGCAGAAAAAAAAATGAAATTTTGAAGGGGCAAATACATTTTCGCAGTACTCTGTCTTGTTTGAATTTCATTTCAAGTATAGTGATACAGGCTTTAGCTATTTTAAGGTTCTGATTTAATGAAACTTAACATATGAACTAATCATTCCAGTTCATGCAGATTTACTCTCCCTGTAGTCTTTTCCTGTAAACCTAATTTAGCATCTCTGACTTTGCTAACTGATATCTCAAAAATATCTCTACCTGTACAATAAAGAGTGACTTGCTTGTGTTTCAGGGAACTGAATTGCGCAGCCCTGAACTAATCACGTTATGTCTTTGTGTCGGCCCCCGTTTCATCGAGCAGTGATAAGACAGACCATGATGATAAGTCGGCAAAGTTGAACAATGATCAGTCATGACAAAATATCGAAACTATAAGCCAATTTGTTTTTGGAGTGCATCGAAAAGGCCTCACAACTGCAGATCATCAGTAAACTTGTCCATATGTTGACTACTAAGCAAGGGACGGATATTTTTTAAGACAGAAACTGAAAATGGTTGAAGGAGAAGGAACTTGGGGCCATGGTGTCAGACTCCAAACTGCTGTGCTTTTCAGCAACACCACCAGCCCAAGTCAGGCTTGATTTCTGCTCCATGCAGTAAACTGTTAAATTATGTCTGTTGCTTTAGATCAGGGCTGCAGAAATGTACTTGAGATTTACCAGCCTGTGAGTTATTAATTCAACCCCAATACACCTGACTCTACTCATCAGCAGCTCTGTGAGATCTCTCACCTTTGATTGTGTTCTCCTCTCTAAGGATTGGCATGAAAAACCTTCAGGACAATAGATCTCCTGGAACAGATGCCCAGCCTTAGGGAAGTGTACATCGTGAAAGCAGGGAAAAAAAACATGTAAACTGCAACTTCCTTCCTACAAAAAAAAGATTCAAGTCAATCATAAACATTCGTAATATTATATGCAGAAAGTGACTGACTGCCACTGATTGCTGAGTTTCTTTTTTTTTTTTTGTGGAGATGAAAGAGAATTGTTTGAGTCTGGTTTAATGAACTTTGAGGTTTCCTCTGTAAGGCCTTACAGCAGGTTACACACTCTCACCCCAGTAGGCAGACTGCATTGCGTCACTTGTTTGTCTGCGGCGCGCTTCTTAGATTGCATCACTGACAATTAAAATATTCTAAGAACAGAGACTGGGGGTGGGGGGTACTTGTTTGGCCCTCCTCTGTTTGACTGCATATCTGTTTGTCACAAGGCAAACCCACTCTCTTAACACAACCCTCTAGAGCCTGGATCATCAACTGCCGACCCGCCGAGGCTTCTCAGCTGACCCGCGCTACATTTCATTAATTAACATATGAACAAAAAGAAGTGTTTCTCTGTATTTCTATATATTTACAGTAGCATATCTCCCTGTAATGTATATATTGAAACAAGCCCAAAAACAGCAGCAGATTAAAATCTTTTTTTTTTTTTTTTTGATTTACTGATGTGTGTGCATGGGTTGCATGTGCTTTCCTCCCAAGAGACAGAAAGTCAGCTCCTGCAGCAAGTCAGCTGCCCTGTCTCTTAATGCAAGAAGGGGACAAACACATAGCTCTCCTTTCAACATTTCATTTCATTTATTTATTATCATATTCTTTCTTAACATTTCTGCCTTTTTTTCCACACTCTTATTTAACATTTGTTTTGACTTGTGTAGCACCCGTCCCATGTAGCGAGTAGGTTAACTGATTTAGTTAAGAGGTGTTGTAGTACCATGGGTGGAGCCCTGAGTTCTTTTGTTAATGACTCACCATTTAACCTGAGTAACAGGAAAGTAATGAATTACATTTAAACAATTTTATAAAATCCTAATTATAAATGTTAATGAATTGGAGGTGCCTCCACAAAGCAGGAAAATATGAATTGCCTATTTTATAAATCCCACTAAGAATTATATTTTAGCTAATTTCCCTTTTTAACTCAAAAAACATTTTAATACCAAGGTTATACACAAAGACATTTCTTTAATTTAGTTCATAAAAAATTCTGCAAAATCATTAGATACAAATTGAATATAATCCAAACACTTCAGAATGCTTCTTTTTCAAATTCTTACCATTTTAACAAAATCTCAGTAACCTTCAATTATCTGTTAATAGGTATCTTTCATATTCAGTGTCAATTATGACTTTGATTCTCACATGACAAAAACACGAAACAAATTTTTCGCAGGACAGATTGCATTCAAAGTCAATGCAAAGACGCAAATACACGTGTTTCGTGTCCATTCGCGTCTTTGCATTGACTTTGAATGTAATCTGTCGCGCAAAAAATTTGTTTCGCGTCCGATGTGAAAGCGGCTTTTAGTAGTGATGTTACGTCTGACACTGAAGCCCCAAGGTCTGCATTGATTAAAGGGGGCATGTCCAAATGAAGCCTGAATTGAGGCCTGTACCATTTTTCAGAATAACACGTGACCATAGACTGATGAGGCCCCGGCTCTCTGAAATCACGTGATTGCCTCCTTTTCTGATTTGATTCGCTGAAAAAGCCGCAATAAAATTCAAGACGTGTTCTGCGTTATCTGGTGAGGTACAGAATACTGGATAATACTGGAGATAATGGAGCTAAAAAAAGGAGGAGTACATCACCCGTTTGGGGTCATTTTGATATGATATCCCCCAATAGGGTAAAACATAATATAAATCTGCTGAAATCAATCATGTGGAGGATGAATGGTGTGTGTGTGTGTCTACATTGATACAAATGCAGAGAGAGAGAGAGAGAGAGAGATCTGCATTTGCAGATATTGCACAACATGTGTATTCATGAATGCTTGCACATAAAATATAAATGCTCTTTACACATTCTCCCCTATAATGTTATTTTTGAAGATGAAGTGCCGGCTGTGCTTGAGAGAACTGGCTAATAGCAAAAACACCACATGCATGTTGAGGCACTACCGTGGATTTCATGACAATGAACAGCAGCCACAAATCAGGCCATGTAATCTTTCTTTTCTTTCTAATATATCATATCTCTTTAAATGCAATACTCCTCTTTGTGATTGAAACACAACAGCTTGTACTATGCCGACAAAACACTATCTGTGTAGCTTCCAGGAAACATGATGTGGACGAGGCCTTGGTAAACATGGTTGTCCTGGATTCACAACCATTCTCAGTGGTGGAAGATGAGGGATTTCGGAACCTCATCCATGTACTTGACCCAACATACACTCTCCCAACAAGACAGGTATGCATTGCATTGTTATTGCTATTATAAATAATTTGACAGTAGTATGACAAAGGCTATCATGCACATTTATTTTCTTTTCCAAGCTTTAAAGGCCATGGTCGAGGAGAAATTCTCTACTGCCAAGGAGAAGGCAAAGGAAGAGGTCCAGAAGGCTGCAGCTGTAAGTCTGACGGCAGACATGTGGACCTCAATGAATATTGAGGCATATCTTGGTGTCACTTGCCACTATGTCACAGGGGAGGACACCCTGAACACAGTTGTGCTTGGTGTAGAGCATTTTCCATTGAACCACACAGCTGACAACCTGGTTCATGCAACGACTGCAATCATGGAAGAATGGGGGATCAGGAGTAAAGTTAGCTGCCTGGTCACAGATGCTGCAGCCAATATGAAAGCCTGTGCATGGGTATTGCAGGTCAGGCACAGCATCTGTGTTGCCCATGCCCTCAATTTAATTGTGCGTAAGTCTTTTGACCAGGTCCCAGCACTTTCAGACATACGGGAAAAATCAAGAAAAATTGTGACATACTTCCGGACTAGCACTGCTGGAAAAGAAAGTTTGGGCCTAATTCAGGGTTCAATGGGAAGGCCGAAGAAAAAATTGCTTATTGAAGTAGAAACGCGGTGGAATAGCACTCTGTTTATGTTAGAGCTCCTTTTTGAACAGTGTGATGCTGTGGGTGCAGCCCTGGGTTCACTTAATGCTGACATAATGCCTCTTAGTTGTCTGGAAAATGAAGTAATTCAGGAAACATCAAAGGTGTTAGGCCCCTTTCAACAGGCCACAGTTGAACTGTCAGAGGAGAAGCGTGTGTCAGGGACTAAGATCATTCCACCGATGAAGATGGTCCACCTTACAATTCAGTGTGAAGCTGTGAATTTACACACTGACCATGCTAAACAGTTGGCTGACAACCTTCTTTGTTGCCTCAAAGAACACCTGGCCGGTTTAGAGTCGGTCAGTGTTATGACACTGGCAACATTGCTGGACCCCAGGTTTAAAGACCTAGGCTTTCATAGCCGACTGAAAGCAACTGAGGCCGTGAAATGGCTGCGGATGGAATCTGGGCGTGTCATGCCACACCACGGATGCCACAGTCAGCCACCTATGATGACCCTGCACCAGGCACTTCAACAGCAACAACACCAACCTCAGGTAAGTGTTCATATGATGTGATCTATATTTCTGAGAGTTTGCTTCAATACTGTAATGTATTCTTTTGTAGGTGGTCATAACCTGTGGCACCTACTGGATACCACTGTGACTCAGAGGCGTGGAGTCACCGATGCTGAAGCAGAGGCCATAGTGGATGTCCACCGATACATGGCAGAAGAAAACATACCAAGACAGCAAGACCCACTTTTGTACTGGCACACACAAAAACATCTGTATCCAAACCTCTACAAACTGGCATTGCAGTTTCTTTGTACACCTGCTTCTTCCGTCCCCTGTGAGAGGGTTTTTTCTAAAGCTGGGGAAGTTATCTCAAAGAGGAGTCGTCGCCTCAGCCCCAATACAGTCAAAAAACTTCTGTTCCTGAACAAAAATCAATAAAGCCCCCCCCCCACCCTCCACCCACCTGCCCAATCTGCCCAGTCACACAAGCACGTCCTACAGCCATTGTCCTCATATACACACATTGAGAAAATACCATAATTGATATGCCATAACTGTTGAATGACACTTTATTGAAATACCACCAACTGTACTTCACTGCTTCATCACAATCATTATAGATTTATTTCATCTAGTGTCAGGATACTTCAAATGGAGATTTTGACATAATGTCATGATTGCAGATACACTGGTGTGTGGCCCACGTGAACATCGCGGTGGCACTGCTGAACATCAAATGACCAGCAGATGTCAGTATTTTCAAACGAGCTGTTACTCAGGGCTTCATAATCAGTCTTTTCACAAAGCAATTGGCTGGAAAGATTCGATACATTCAAGGGGCTTCATCAAACCATCACTAGCTTTTAGCTCCGCAACAGTCCTCGCAGATGCTATAGGCTAGCTACAGCAAAAATGAATGTAAAGCAAAAGGCTGAAAAAATAATGTGAAACCAATGCCCCTCACCCCCAAACTTTGCTATTTGCTTATAAATATAATAAATGAAACACTACTCATACACAATTCTTACATTAGTATGGCACTTTCCCTACCACAATTCCCCCTTTTGCTAGCAGAAAAAAATGGTGGACGTGAAATTTTGACCGAGGGAGAATAAGTAAAGCATTTTGGGCAACAATAAAGCTTGGAGGGATGTTCGTTGTTGGCTTTGTTTTAGGGAGGATAATTAAGGGCTTGAGCAAATGAAAATGTGCCCTTCCCTCTGCAAAACTGGATTGGAACGACCCTACAAGTGGCAGCCATCTTACATCCAGGATTTTTTGGGGATTCCTCCCTCGATTGGAGGGCGAGTGAACATGACGAAGCAAGCATTTTTTTGAATTGGAACGCAGCCGCCGTCTGTGTGGTTGACACGGACTGTTGGGGTGGGTGGGTGTTCATCAAAACAATCCAATCGTCTTGTTGTCCTCCTCACATGCTACTGGCCTGAGAGGCCTCTGATTGGCCTGAAAAAAAGTCAGAGTTGCGATGCCGGCCGTCTGTAGAAGGAAAAAAAAAAAACCTGACATGCAGGCGGTAGCTGGCAGGCCAGCAGGCCAAGCACATACAGGCGCTTCGGTAAAACTCCCGTATCTCCCGTTGGCCAGTCCGGGCCTGCTCCAGAAACTCAGATACCACTCAAAACACTTCCTCACCTGTAGTTTTCTCTGGCAAAATTCAACTAGAATTAAAGCAGCAAGGAGCGTTGAACAGGCCCTCGCCCCTTTGCGCACGTTTGGGTTGTGGTGAGATCCTCATGGGTGCAGCTGTGCACTCACGACCATTGGACAGGTGAAGTGCACGCCCCTACCTGAGAGAAAGTGTCGAGAGAATCGGACAAAGCTGAAGGAGTTATGACAAGTTGATACTTCATCCACTGAGTGTAACCAAATGTGGGGAGGGACATTCAGGGGCAGACCCTAAGCACAAATATGAAGTTTTGAGCAAATCGGCCAATTTCAACTTAAAATGTGGCATTTCCTGTTTCCACAAGGGGGCGCTATGAGCTAGATTACTTAGCAGCACATCGAGGTGTTCAGGGTGGGGCTTTTACCATGTACAGGAACTTTGAATCCATTTGGATGAAGTGTGAGGGAGAGAGAGCGGCTCGAATGTGTTCGGCAAGGCATCTGAAATGGGGACAGCATGGTGGTGCTATGGCCCCAATTTGTTATTACATTTATGACAGCAAGGGATGACAGACACAATTTTAAAACATAAACATATTTAATTGAACAAAGACAACTAACAACTAACTACTCTACTGACCAAGATTGATATTTACAGAATATTTTTTAAGAAAAAAAATATTTACAGTCCCTTTTGTTGGGTTGCTTGGTGATGTGCTGGGTGAGGAAAATGCTCCAACACAGGCAAAAATCCACAAGAAACTTCACAGGTCTTGAACAGAATGACAGGTCTGGTCACATGTATCCTTCTCCTTGCAATTTATCCTACTACTCCACTCCCTCAATTTTCCTCCTTATATACTCTTTTGCAGACCCCTCCCACATTCAGACCTCTTTTTTTTATTCCTTGGGACTTGTCCCAGACATGCACAAGACATGCCCAAACCTAGCTCCAGTCTGGGCTTAACATGAGAAAGGTCAATACTGCCATCTAGTGGCTTCTATTCGCATTACAGTGGCCACGCCCATTTAGCAAGAGACATGCAGAGCACAACTTTTGATCAGCATGGTCTCTTGATGATCTGATATAAATATTAGGTTGATAGGACAGAATTGCCAGGAGGAGTTCGGGAAAATACAATGTGTGGAAATCAGGCCAAAATGACATGTTAAAATCAAAATGGCTGTATTCATGTTTGGAGTTGACCAATGGTGCCTGTGACTTTTTTGTTCGCGTTGGCAACATACACGTTTACCAATTTTCATCTTCCTATTCCAAAAAAACCCCTTTGGGGAGGGTTTTTCAAAATTTCAAGGGGACGCTATCGAGGCATGTTGCTGCCCTCATGGGCAACGCCCCAATCAGATGTTAGAGCTCACCACCCTTGACCGGCATATCAATTTCCATGATGATATGAATTCATTTAGAACATCAAAAACCCAAACGTATTTTCATGGCGAGGGATCCATAGTCACTGCATCGCCACACGGACACCAATACTCGAAGCTTCACAGCATTCATAAGGTAGTTTCAGCAACTTTTTCAACGTGTTGTACAGGGGGAATAAAGTTGATGGGTTTAACTATGTGTCATGTGCCCACTGACTTACAGACCCGCAGAGCACAAGTTTTGATCAACGTGGTCTCTTGATGTTTACTTAGAAATCTGGTGTTGATTGGATGAAATCTCTAAGAGGAGTGCATTAAAATACAATGTGTGGAAATCAGGCAAAAATGACGCGTTAAAATCAAAATGGCCGACTTCCTGTTTGGAGTAGACAAATGATGCCGGATTGACAAATTGTGCGACTTGGCCAAATACACATGTGCACCAATTTTAATCTTCCTACTCCAAAAAAAACCCCTATGGGGAGGGGTTTTTGAAAATTTCAAGGGGGCGCTATCGAGGCATTTTGCTGCCCTCATGAGCAAAGCCCCAATCAGATGTGAGAGCTTGCCACCCTTGACCTGTCTATCAATTTTTATGATGATACAAGTTTATTAAAGACATCAAAAACCCAAACGTATTTTCATGGCGAGGGATGGATAGTCGCCACGTCACTACACAGCCGCCATTTTGCGTAGCTTCACAGCATTCATAAGGTAGCTTCATCAATTTGTTTTGCATGTAATAGAAGTGGAATGAGGTTGATGTGTTCAACTATGTGTCATCAGTACAAGTGAAAGTAATAAATGGTCACTTCCTGTTACCACAGGGGGGCGCTAGTATCAAAGTGGAAAGTTAATGCATCTGGACGTTCAGGGCAAAGCAATTATCATGACCAGCAAGTTTGAAGCTACTACAGTCAAGTATGTGGGCGTGAGAGCATTGGGAAACCCAAACGTATTTTCATGGCGAGGGATCCAAAGTCACTGCGTCGCCACACGGATGCCATTACTCGTAGCAACACAACATTCATAATGTAGCTTCAGCAACTTTTTCTGCATGTTTTGGAAGTAGAATGAAGTTGATGGGTTCAACAATGTGTCATCAGTACAAGTGTAAGTAACGAGTGGACACTTCCTGTTACCACAGGGGGGCGCTATTAGCAAAGTAGGAAGTTAATATATCAGGACGTTCAAGGCGGAGCAGTCATTATGTTCCGCAAGTTTGAAGCTATTATAATCAAGTATTTGGGTTTGAGAGCATTGTGAAATTTTTTTGTCAAATCACTAAAATTTGTCACGCCCTAGCAGCCACGCCTTTTGACCTACAGATCTGCAGAGCACAACTTTTGATCAGCTTGGTCTCACAATGATGTGTACCAAATTTAAAGTCGATCTGGCGAAATCCCTTGGAGGAGTATGTTTAAAAAAATTCTAATCAAAATGGCCGACTTCCTGATGGGTTTAGGGCGTGGCTTCAATAAGGGTTTTTTGTTTGCTTTAGTACAATGCATATTTATACCGAATTTCACCAGCCTACAACAAAATAACCAAATTTCCCTATGGGAATTTTGCAACGTGTTTAGGGGATGCTATTTCGCCGTTTGGGGTCGGACCTGTGCGACTGCACAAAAATATTACATTTCGGATCCGGCTGGAGATATGTGGAAAGTTAGACGAGTTTTCACCATTGGGAAAGGGGCGAAATTGCCCTTTGAATTGTCGCAATAATAATAATAATAATAATAAACAGTACGATTACAATAGGGTCCTCGGACGACTTTCAGTCGGCTCGGGCCCTAATAAACAGTACGATTTCAATAGGGTCCTTGGACAACTTTCAGCCGGCTCGGGCCCTAAAAAGTAGTTTTCTTTAATTGTCTCCTCATTGAAATATCTGACATTCGCCAGTAATTCTGCATATCCACTGACATCGGTTGTTTTATCCACCTGCAGCGCGAATTTCCCACTCCCTTTTATTTTCTCCATTACAATGTCCTCTATATCTGCCGACATTTCTCCTATTCGTCTGCCAATTGTATTCTTTGAGAGGGTAACCTTCGATTTTTCATTGGCAGCATTTTGACCCAACATGGTCCTGACGATAGCTTTGCAGGATAAGATTTTGCAACTAGTTCTGTGACCAGATAGCTAGCTTCTAATGCTTTTCCTGACACTGTAGCAGTTTTTGTCATGAAACTAGCTTGTTTGTTCATCTGGCTTCGCAACCGCATTAAATATTCACAGTCTTTTTTTTTTTGAGAGAGGGCTGTTTGGTTGAAAGGTCTTTTAATTTACAAAACCCAAAACCAGTGAAGTTGGCACATTGTGTAAATCGTAAATAAAAACAGAATACAATGATTTTCAAATCCTTTTTAACCTATATTTAATTGAATACACTGCAAAGACAAGTTACAGGTAAACTTCGTAATTTTTTGCAAATATTAGCTCATTTGGAATTTGATGCCTGCAACATGTTTCAAAAAAGCTGTCACAAGTGGCAAAAAGACTGAGAGAGTTGAGGAATGCTCATCAAACACTTATTTGGAACATCCCACAGGTGAACTGGCTAATTGGGAACAGTTGGGTGCCATGATTGGGTATAAAAGCAGCTTCCCTGCAATGCTCAGTCATTCACAAACAAGGATGGGGCGAGGGTCACCAATTAGTGAACAAATGCGTGAGCTAATTGTCGAACAGTTTAAAAACAACATTCCTCAACAAGCTATTGCGAGAAATTTAGGGATTTCATCATCTACGGTCCGTAATATCGTCAAAAGGTTCAGAGAATCTGGAGAAATCATTGCACATAAGCGACAAGGCCGAAAACCAACATTGAATGCCCGTGACCTTCGATCCCTCAGGCGGTACTGCATCAAAAACCGACATCAATGTGTAAAGGATATCACCACATGGGCTGTCAGTAACTACAGTTCGTCGATACATCTGCAAGTGCAGGTTAAAACTCTACAATGCAAAGCAAAAGCCATTTATCAACAGCACCCAGAAATGCCGCCGGCTTCGCTGGGCCCAAGCTCATCTAAGATGGACTGATGCAAAGTGGAAAAGTGTTCTGTGGTCTGATGAATCCACATTTCAAATTGTTTCTGGAAACTGTGGACGTCGTGTCCTCCGGACCAAAGAGGAAAAGAACCATCCGGACTGTTATAGGCGCAAAGTTCAAAAGCCAGCATCTGTGATGGTATGGGGGTGTATTAGTGCCCAAGGCATGGGCAACTTACACATATGTGAAGGCACAATTAATGCTGAAAGGTACATACAGGTTTTGGAGCAACATATGTTGCCATCCAAGCAATGTCTTTTTCATGGACGCCCCTGCTTATTTCAGCAAGACAATGCCAAGCCACATTCTCCACGTGTTACAACAGCATGGCTCCGTAGTAAAAGAGCGCGGGTACTAGACTGGCCTGCCTGTAGTCCAGACCTGTCTCCCATTGAAAATGTGTGGCGCATTATGAAGCGTAAAATACGACAACGGAGACCCCGGACTGTTGAACAACTTAAGCTGTACATCAAGCAAGAATGGGAAAGAGTTCCACCTGAAAAGCTTCAAAATTTGGTCTCCTCTGTTCTAAAACGTTTACTGAGCGTTGTTAAAAGGAAAGGCGATGTAACACAGTGGTAAAATGGCCCCTGTGCCAACCTTTTCGCAAAGTGTTGCTGCCTTTAAATTCTAAGTTAATGATTATTTGCAAAAAAAAAAAAGTTTCTCAGTTTGAACATTAAACATCTTGTCTTTGCAGTGTATTCAATTGAATATAAGCTGAAAAGGATTTGCAAATCATTGTATTCTGTTTTTATCTACGATTTACATACATTGTATTTGGCAGCAAAACTTTTTTCTCCAGCTTTTCACCACAAGGAAGACACAGTGGTATTGGAGTAGCGGGATGTTCGGTGAATGTAAACCCATAAGTCAGATATCCCTGACTGTAAGGTCTGCTCACCACTTTGATTCTCTTTTTCTGGCCAACGCAGCCAGGGGGAGGTGGTTCAGGGTCTTAGGCCTGTATTCAGAAACGACACTCTCACTCTTCCTCCACTCACCATATAGTGAGTACAATTGAAATGTAACTGGAGTGTGAGAAAGAGATCGACCGACCACTGACCGAGGGATCGGTCCCACTCCTTGCCAATTGCTATTCACAAACGTCAATCGAGCATAACTGACGGTAGTGGGCACTGGGTAAAACAGGCGGTGCATCGGCTGCTGCAAAGGAAGGGCTCAATCCTCACCCTTCAGTGCTGAATGACCTTAACCTGACGCAGTTTACTTTTCTTGATTAGAAAGTTTCTCAGACAAATTGGTAAAACGAAAATCAAATTTATTTTTAATAATGTTGTTAAACATTGCCACACAAAACCGAGGCGTTTCTTTTGCACGTAAATGATGACATAAATATCAGCATGTCTTCATAAATTTTGTGGTCGGGTGGCGTGCGAAAGGTGCAGGACAGCCCACGAGGCTCACTATGCAACAAGCTGAGAAACGTGCCAGACATTTCCTTCAACATTCAGCAATTAATGTAGAAAAGGATGGATTCTCGCGACTTACAGCCACATGAGCCTCGCAGACCAATCCACACGCGCCCCACGAGCCGCTGAGCGCAGAATTTTCCAACCCCGGAGTAAAGAAAAGCGCGAGAAATCCGAATCCGTGAGAGTTTACAGGTATGAGTCATTAATGAAAACTGGCCAAACCTGATAATGTTGACAGTTTTTGCAAAGGTAATTTAAATGAACGGAAAACAGTTCATGTCTAATCATTATCTTTAAGGGATGGTTTTGAGCTTCCCCTATTGCCAGTTCACCAGTAGCCACTGGTGGGTACACAAATGCTAACCTTGAGTTCACCACAGTGCAGTTTGTAGAGACTGAAACCAGGTGGTCAGTTAGTAAGTTACCGGCATCGTTATCATCATTATAGTTAGAATTTGCATAGTTGCGACTGCGTCAAGCTCGTGGCTGTAAATGATTCAGAGTTTCCAACGTCTGGAACCACCTGAGAGCCATGACAACGAAATAGCGGCGCAAGTTAGTGCGGCTCAAGGGAGGTATTCCCTGAACTCAACCTTCACTCAGAAAGAGACACTATTTTCAGTGTGAGTGAGGTCTCTGAAAGCAAATGATTGTTAGGGCAACCTCTGACTCATTTAGTATAACCTGACACTAACTAAGTTTTAGTACTCACTCGCACTCAATTAGTGTGAGTGTCGTTTCTGAATACGGGCCTTAATTAGACGGCCTTTTCGAGGTTTTGGTCAGGAATTTATCCATTTTCGTCGTTTCGTTTCAACTAGCCTACACTGCTGTTTTAGCTGACTTTTACTGGGGAATATTTAATTTTTTGCATTAGATGATGTGTGATTGGCCAATCACGTGAAGGAACTGAACAGTAGAAAACATGATGCGGAAATATCGAGAAGAAATTTTAAATACGCGTTTTAATTAACTGAATTGAATGAATTGATAATGACATGAATTGTTATTTTTATATTCTGTAAGTTCAGCCGTTTTATATCATTAGTGTGATGGGTGTTGAGTCTTAGATGCCAAATGCAGCGGCCAGAATTAAAAGGCAAAAACAGCTGAAAACGGGGTGACTCAAACAGAATAAAAACGCGAGACTCGCGCTACCAACCGACCTGGAAGTCGTCCGAGGTAGAAAGCAAGCGAGCTCGAAGGTACAAAAAGGAAAAGGGAAAATAAAACAAAGATTCCCTTTCTCACTACTACTCAACCTCAATATGCAGCTAACGTCCCTAACAATTCTCTATCTAGAGACCATACCTTCTGAAGCGCAAATGTAACACTGACACTCTAGCAACGGAAGCGAGGCGGAACTAGAGCTTAAATAGGGTCCTTGTAACTCCCCCAATCGATGCCAGCTGGCCCAGGAATCCGTTTGGGAACAAAACGATAGTGTCCCGGACGAGAGCAACAAAAAGAGCTCTCAAAGCTTCCAATCCATGGCAATTAGGCTATCAGGAAAAAAAAAAAAAAACAGGAAGTGGGTTTTCTAGCGACACACCTAGCGACCTCCAGTGTGCTGCGGCACAGTTTGGGAAACACTGGCCTAGAGCACCTTTAAGGTGAAAAAAAACTTAACAAAGCTTAATGTACCAAAACAATGACTAACAAGGTTTCGGGACGTACGGACGGACGTACGGACGTTCGGACGTACGGACGGTCGTGAATACTATGTTCCGCGCGGCGGGGGACAACAAGAAACGGCCGCGTTTGAACACCCTCGGCCAGACTTATGAAGTGTCCCAGAACAATTACACAATAACCAAAGTAGAATTCCACAGAACATACATTTACAAATACAAAAATGCCCAAAAGTCCCACAAAAATTTTGGAAAATTCAAATCTCTCTAACTAATCTAGAGCCCCGCATATATATATATATATATATATATATGATCGTTCCCCCAGGTATAAACCCCCTAGCTCAAATGCTTCATCAAAATCAGTCCACGACAAAGTTTTTCAAAAATGCCATTTTTTCCCCAAAAAATGGTCCGATCTGAAAAAGTCTTTCCTGGCCTGGATTCCCTACATTACCGCGAATGTTTTGGCATGGGTAACTAGTTTATTGATGCTGACTTTAGAGGTGCACACACGGACAGACAGACGACGAACTGATGACAGTACCCTCCGGCCTGAAGTCGGGCCGAGGATAATAAGCACCCAATTCCTCCCAGCAATTTCTTGTCAGGAGCACTTGCTCAAATCAAACGAGAGCTCTGAGTACATTATCCCCCGCCGTTAAGTAAATAAATGAAGAAACACATCACAATGTGTCATGGAATTTGGCCCGCCGGCAAGAGGCAAAGCCGGTGGGCGCTGGGACCATGTTCCCAAACAGGTAGAAAGGGACCCAAACGCACAGGCTGAGTAAAAACAAAAGCTCTTTAATATAAATAAATATAAAACCATTCCCGGAGGGGAGCAGTACAGCAGGGATCAGGAACACACAGGATACTGCTCTTAAATACTAAAGTTTCACCTCCACCTTAACGAGCAATAGGTGTGGCTGGTTAAGGTGGAGGCAAAGAATGCAGCAGGGGAAGGGCCTGCAGGCCAACACCATGACACAATGTCTAAAGAATTAAAGTTCACAGGAATATATTGAATTCATGTCAGAATGAATAAAGTCAGATATTGTGATTCAAGGGCTATGAAAAAAACAAATTGTGTTCTATTAATATTCTGAACTGCTAAAAAAGAGTTGATATGAAACTTATCACGAAACCTTGAGAATTTACTGAAGTATCCCGGTGTTTTTAACATATATACATGTAATTGCATTACATCCATGTGCCACATCAAATAATGATTTTCAGGCATGTTTCTGCGAGTATGTTATACACTTGTATGCTGCAGTGTTATTTTGATTAAGAGGTTTGGAGTAGAACTAACAGTAATCTAAAAAAGCAAAATCCTCTAATCCCGACCTCCATTTGTCAGATTAACACTTTATAAGCAGAAAATGTGAAATCACTATTGTTTCTTGACTGTTTGGCACCAAACAACATTTACAATTATAACTGCTGCACAGAAATGGTCAGGGCCGGGCAATTTTAGGCAAAATTAGGCAATTCTGAGAAACAAGCAGAGTGTAGGAAGATGAAAAAAGGTGGCATTCTAATGTGCATTTTACATCAGTTGAGGACCATTTCTGGCACAAGAGACTATGTACTATCTTACTGAGCTAATTGGCAAATGGAAATGTCACATGTACCTTGACAAATTGACAAAGCCAGTCGCCTGTGTGCAAGACAGCAGCTGTTAGCGTGTAAAGGCAGTTTTCAAATGCCTGTCAAAAATTCTGTTTTTGAGATAAAGTTCTGATATTTTCCAAACATCATCTACCATCACCACAAAATTTTGTCATTTTTTAATGAACATTGAAAATCTGTTGAGCAAGAATTTGCAAGTATATGTTTACAATACTGTTAATGATCAAACATTTTGATGCACTGTAGCCTCAATATTCAATAAATCAAAAATCCATGTGAATCGTTTGTGTAGGACAGTCTGAAGATGCTTTGTAGCAAGTTTGGTGTCAGTTGAGCGAAATTATGGGAGGAGAAAGGTTTAACAAGTTATTGAAAGGAACAGGCTTAGACTCCAAGTGCAGTTCAGCATCGGCAGGGCGTTTATTGGGATTACCAAAGTTCATGGTCAGACAAAAACAGATCGATAGCCAGGCAAGCAGGGTAATGCAGAATAGTCAGAATCAGAGTCAGGGGACAAGCAGAATATTCGGTAACCAATAAATCAATACGCACAAAGACAGTAACAAAGGGGCTGAGCTAAGGGAATGGAAGGGGAAGGAAAAAGGGAGTTGGATGGGATAAGGGAGAACAAAGGAGAAACTAAACAGTTGGGTACAAAATGGGAATTAGGGAGAACGAAGTACTAAGCAATTAACCGGCAATCAAACAACGTAATACAAACAATCAATACCAAGACTTACGGGAGATATGACAAAAAACAAGCAATCAACAATCGAAACCAAGAAAGCGCAGAAACGAGACTTAACCAAAGCGAGCAATGGGAAGAAACGAGTCGACAAGAAGCTGCCGTAAAAATGCGTTTTTCAAGAACAATCAGTGTAATCCCAGCTAGAATTCATAACAGCTGTTAGAGGAAGGCGGAACTAGAAAAGCAAGGACGGTGATAGGAAAGCGAGAGGAAACAGGTGGAGTTCGAACTCTGATCTAACTAATCACCCGTGCCTCGCTATCTATTCTTCGGTGCGGATAGCCAATGAGAACTGCCAGGGAGAAGGAAGTGGAATTACCTCACCGAAGTATAGGGAAGAGAGTGTGAAGACTGACAAGACGCGACAAGACGGAAACGAAAGGAAAACGTTCAAGACTAAAGACAGCGCAATCGTAACAGAAACATACATACTCTAAACGAATAAATATGATAAATAAATAAATAGCAATAAAAATTACTAAAACATACTAAAAACAAACATACAAATCAGCGATTCTTAACAGTTTTTGAGGAAAAAAAAACAGAATGATGGACTTTATCATTAGGTTTTAATGTACAAATGTTTCCCCAGTATTGGGGCTACATTTTGGTGAAAGTTGCAAATCTGTAGCACATATAGTTGATTTTTGAAATTTTCAAAATTTTGAAATTTAGAGGCTTGCTGTATGCCACCAGCAAGACAATTAGTCTGTTTTTGCAGTTTAGGCAATCTGGCATGGGACTGGACCAGATCCAGTGCAAGTTTGATAAATGAGGGCCATTATGTTTTTATTCCGATTGGACGATATTTAGTGGCGTTATGGCCACATCAAGATGCTCATCAGACACAATGATTAGTGCACAGGTGTACTTTATACTGCCCGCAATAAAAGGCCACTCTGAAATGTGCAGTTTTGTCTCAAAGCAAAATGCCACAGATGGCGCAAGCATTGAGGGAGCGTGCAATTGGCATGCTGACAGCAGGAATGTCAACCAGATCTGTTGCTCGGGCATTGAATGTTCATTTCTCCACCATAAGCCGTCTCCAAAGGCGTTTCAGAGAATATGGCAGTACATCCAACGGGCCTCACAACCGCTGACCACGTGTAACCACACCAGCCCAGGACCTCCACATCCAGCAGGTTCACCTCCAAGATCGTCTGAGACCAGCTATTCAGACAGCTGTTGACACAATTGGTTTGCATAACCAAAGAAATTCTTCACAAACTGTCAGAAACCGTCTCAGGGAAGCTCAACTGCATGCTCGTCGTCCTCATCGGGGTCTTAACCTGACTCCAGATCGTCGCCGTAACAGACTTGAGTGGGCAAATGCTCACATTTGATGGCGTCTGGCACGTTGGAGAGGTGTTCTCTTCACGGATGAATCTCAGTTTACATTGTTCAGGGCAGATGGCAGACAGCGTGTGTGGGGTCGTGTGAGTGAGTGCTTTGCTGATGTCAATGTTGTGGATCGAGTGGCCCATGGTGGTGGTGGGGTTGGGGGTATGGGCAGGCATCTGTTATGGACGAAGAACACAGGTTCATTTTAATGATGGCATTTTGAATGCACAGAGATACCGTGATGAGATCCTGAGGCCCATTGTTGTGCCATACATCCATGAACATCACCTCAGGTTTCAGCAAGATAATGCACGGCCCCATGTTGCAAGGATCTGTACACAATTCTTGGAAGCTGAAAATGTCCCAGTTCTTGCATTGCCAGCATACTCACCGGACATGTCACCCATTGAGCATGTTTGGGATGTGCTTGACCGGCGTATACGACAGCGCGTACCGGATCCCACTAATATCCAGCAACTTCGCACAGCCATTGAAGAGGAGTGGACCAACATTCCACAGGCCACAATTGACAATCTGATAAACTCTATGCGAAGAAGATGTGTTGCACTGCATGAGGCAAATGGTGGTCACACCAGATACTGACTGGTTCTGAGTCCCCAGACCCCCAATAAAGCAAAAACTGCACATTTCAGGGTGGCATTTTATTGTGGACAGTCAAAGGTACACCTGTGCACTAATCATGGTGTCTGATGAGCATCTTGATGTGGCAGACCTGTGAGGTGGGATGGATTGTCTCAGCAAAGCAAAAGTGCTCACTATCACACATTTAGACAGATTTGTGAACAATGTTTGAGAGAAATGGTAATATTGTGTATCTGGAATGAATTTTAGATCTTTGAGTCCATCTCATGACAAATGGGAGCAAAAACAAAAGTGTTGCGTTTATATTTTTGTTGAGTGTATATTATCTTCTGTAATGCTAAGAAATGTTCGCTGAAACATTATTATTCAAATATTGATATCTTCTTAAAACACATTGGCCCTCATTTATCAGACTTGCAAAGGATCTGGCGCAGATTCTGGTGTTAATATCAGCATACGCCAGGTGTCACATCTGATTTACGAAAAGTGTGTACGCCGCTGATTTTGGTGTAGATCTGGCGTGGTGTTAATAAATCTGGCGGCTGAAACCAACTCCAATTTACATGACACACCCCTATACATTCATGCTCTGGGAGGGATAGTCCTGTCCACTTTACGACATGGAGTCTCGAAAGACTACAAAGAAGAAGAACTTCACTAAGGAGGAAATATAAATTATCACGTCCAAGGTGGAGAAAAACAAAATCATTTTATTTGGAAGCCTTAAGAATGGCATAAAGTGACCCCAGAAGGCTGCAGTTTGGAAAACTATTGCTGCTGTAGTAAACACCGTTGGGGTGGAAAATCGAAGTGCAAAAAAGTGGTCCGATTTAAAGATCACCACCAAAAAACAGGTTGCTGCGCTCAGACACAGCAGCACACGGACTAGTGGAGGCCAACCACGCTCAAACCCAGTGGTGGAGCTAAAACTGGTGTTATGGCCCCAATTTATTACGGGCTATCGGACAGCAAGGGATGACAGAAAATATCTTAAAACTTAAACAGATTTAATTCAACAAACCACTGACCAAGATTGATAATTGGGTGATTCCTGTTTTGGACCACATATTTGGTTTTCTGTTTTCTCAAAATTCAAGAGATTGTATTTTAATATTTTAACAGTTTGTTAGAACTGTGCCATACTTGTGCTATGAGGAAAGCATGTTGGCCAAGCTCAGGGCCTGAAAATATTGTAATTATGGAATGTTTTTTGTACATTTTTCTCCATACGTTTTCCACCCTGTTAGGGACATGTACATTGTAATCACATCGTTCAAATAATATACAAGTCGAACAATACTGATCTTTTCTTGGGTAGAATATGTCCCTTGTGCTATGATAAAAGTTTCATTCTTGTAGCATTTACCATTTTAATTCTATGAAGAGTACATATCTTGAATATTGGAATCTCTTCATTTTTGGTCCCCATTTTGTTGTCTAGAATGAATTATTTTATTAATCAGAAATAAATTTATATGTATATACATGATATGAACCTCACTTAGCAAAACAACATACCAATATGCCAAATACTTAAAGTTGTGATTAAAATATTTTTTAATAATCCTTGCCTAACTGGGTGGAATGGAACTTAACAGGGTGGAACTGAGTAGACCTCTCTCAGGTGAGACTCAGATTCACCCTACCATGCAATGTCATTTTATTATGAAGTACATAGTTGCCCTTGTATTAAACTGTAGTTCCACAATAAAACAACAGTGATATTACTTCTACTACTACCACTACTAATTATAATGCTAATAATAATAAGGTAACACTTTATTTAAGAGGGTCCCTGAACCAATGTATCTACCTCATTAAGTACAGTGTAAAAACCTACATACTAAAATAATTTGTATTAACTTTGTTCCTTACCCTGCATAATGCCTGCACGATCTAATGCTAGATATTGCGTGTGAATGCATATGTTATTAAACTATATTTAATGAGGTATAGATACATTGGATCAGGAACTCCATAAAATAAAGTGCAACCAATAATAAAAGTAATAATAAAAAAACTGTAAAATAAAAGAATATTTTTAATTTTTAAAAGTGTTCTTTTTCATTATTTATGTTATAGCTTTATTATTTATACTATTATTATTGGTTACAGTAAATTTCACAGGGTCCCTGATACGATATATCTAGACGTCATTAAATACAGTGTAATAACCTGTGAATTAATATTTTAATGTAATGTCATATTGAGTAGTAATTCTACAAAAATATTGGTTATTTATATAATGAAAAACCAATATTCTTGTAGAATTAATACTCAGTACATTGCACATCCCAAAAAACCCCATGGGCCTCCAACCTAACAGGGTGAAAATTTTAAGCCAAGTAAGCTCTAGCTCTTGGAGCTAGCAACATTTAGCTAGCACACACTCTACAGATGAACAGCACTTAAATAACTATTTTTAACATGTTTTTCAAATTATTTTATCCAAAAAACATTATCCATAATATACACTAACAGGGTGGAACTTCAAGGTTTCCTCAAGCAGCCATATCATACGAAATTGAGAAAAATAAAGGAGAGAAAAAAGTGATAAGAGCCAGTAAATCACAGGGACATGAATATGTGGCCCAAAACAGGAATCAACCAATTATTTACACTGGTCACTGGTCTTGAAAAGAGTGACAGGTCTGGTCAAATGTATCCTTCCCCAATTTCTCCTTGCAATTTTTCCTACTACTTTACTCTCTCAATTTTTTTCTCCTTATATACTCTCTTCTAGCCCCCTCCCACCTTCCAGACTTTTTTTTCAATTCCCTGGGACTTCCCCTCTCAGACATGCCCAGGACATGCCCAAAGCCTAGCTCCAGACTGGCTTAACAAAAAAAGTCAATACTGCCATCTAATGGCATTTTTCCCACATCACACCTCCATTCCGAAAGGGAAAAATTTTGACTCATAAAGGAAAAGTTTTTCTTTTCAATACAAAAATGGATAAGTAGACACTTTTGTATATATATATATACATATAACACAATATGCTAATAAATATGTGATATATACACATACTCAAACACGGGATTAGCAATCAGCAACCACATTGTCAGTACCCTTCACATGCTTAATTTCCAAGTCAAACTCCTGTAAAATCAAACTCCAATTCAACAATCTCCGATTCTTGTTTTTCATCTTACTCAAAAACACTACCGGATAGTGGTCAGTATATACAATCATTGGCTTTTGCCCTGTACAAACATAAACCTCAACGTGTTGTATGGATAGAACCAGAGCCAACAGCTCCTTCTCTATTGTGGAAAAGTTCTTTTGATGGCGATTGAACTTCCTGGAAAAGTATGCCACGGGATGCTCAATGTCATCAGTATCACTTCTCTGGAGGAGCACAGATCCGCAAGCTTGGTCGCTAGCATCAACCACGATGGAGAACGGTTTGTTGAAGTCAGGAGATTTGAGCACGGGGAAGTGACACAGCAGAGACTTCAGGGTATCGAAGGCTCTTTGGCATGCTTCATCCGAAGTGAACTTTATGCCTTTCTTCAGTTGGATGGTGAGACTGAGACCAATCTCAGCAAAGTTCTTGCAGAACTTGTGGTAGTACCCGATCATTCCAAAGAAGCGGCGCAAAGCTTTTTTGTTGTCAGGAACTGGAAATTCCATGATGGCTTGGACTTTAGCATTTATGTGTGCCACCTTACCCTGGCCTATGACGTAGCCAAGATACGCGACAGTAGCACAACCAAAGTCACTCTTGTTCAGGATAATAGTCAGGTTAGCCTGGGTCAAACGCTGGAACAACGTCTCTACATCTTTTAGATGTTCTTCCCAGGAGTCACTCCATGCGATCAGGTCGTCGATGTACGCACCCGTGTGTGGCAATCCGGTGATTGTAGACTGTATCATCCTTTGAAACGCGGCTGGGGCATTTTTCATGCCAAAGGGTAGGACTTCATACTGGTGAACCCAAATGGTGTGGAAAATGCAGAGATGCTCTTGGCCCTCTCAGTTAAAGGCACACACCAATAACCCTTCAATAAATCAATCTTGGTGAGAAAATTTGCTTGCCCTACTCTATCGATACAATCATCAATCCTAGGTATTGGAAACACATCAGTTCTAGTAACAGCATCGACTTTGTAGTAATCTGTACAGAATCTGGTACTTCCATCAGGTTTTGGAACTAGCAAACAGGGTGACCTCTAATCTGAGTTAGAGGGTCTAATAATAGACCCTCATGTTATATGTTACATGTTAACATGTTCTAACATGTACTCAACCTCTTTTTCAGCAATCTTTCTCTCTTCAGGATTCATCTGGTACAGATGCTGTTTTATTGGCTTGGCATCACCAACATCTACATCATGAGAGGCTATAGAAACTCTCTTTGGAACATCAGGAAATAGATCTTTATATTTTTTGATCACTTCAGAATTTGACAATTTACATGATAGAACTTCAGCTTTAATTTTCGGTTTGGTAATCATCTTGAAACTCCCCCTCATCTTCACAAGTCTCGGCCATAGGAGGATCTGAAGTGACAGCTGCAACCCTAGCATTCTTATCATGATAAGGTTCAGCATGTTAATGTGACACAACTGTTTAAGCTTTCTCCTACCTGGAGTCTTCACAATGTAATTGAGATCGTTGAGTTTTGTTAGAATTTCATTTGGACTATGAAGTCTAGCCTGCAATGGATTGGACTGCAAGGGAAACAACACAAGAACCTTGTCTCCTGGTTTAAACTCATGGCTTCTAGCCTTATGATCATACCAAGCTTTCATTTTTCCCTGACTTGATTTCAAGTTCTCTTTGGATAGGTCACAAGCTGCACGCAGTCTTTCCTTGAACTTGCTAACATAGTCTAACAGACTGATATGCGGCTCTTTCTCTTGCCATTGTTCACTCAAAAATAGCAAAGGTCCTCTCACTTCATGGCCAAACACTAGCATCAAATGGACTGAATCCAGTAGACTCCTGTACTGCTTCTCTAGCTGCAAACAACAGCAAATGAACACCTTCATCCCAGTCTTTCTCATGGTCATAACAATAAGTCCTCATCATTGTCTTGAGAGTGGAATGAAACCGCTCTAAAGCACACTGACTCTCTGGATGATAGGCACTAGAAAGAATTGGCTTTGCACCTAGTTCATACAGAACCTGCTGAAACAATCTGGAAGTGAAATTGCTACCTTGGTCTGACTGAATCTCCCTGGGAAGGCCAAACAACGTGAGGAATTTTATCATAGCCTTCGAGATTGCAGTTGCCCTGATGTTGCGTAGAGGTATGGCTTCAGGGAATCTGGTAGATGCACACATGACTGTCAACAAGTACTGATTTCTAGATCTAGTCTTGGGCAATGGACTAACACAATCAACAATGAACTTGGAAAAGGGCTCCCCAAATGCTGGGATAGGCTGCTATGAAGCTGCAAGTGGGTCTAACTGGTGTTTTCCAACTACCTGACAAGTGTGACAGGTTTTGCGAAAGTTGGAAACGTCTTTCCAAAGTCCAGGCCAGAGGAAGTGTTTCATGATCTTGTCAACACTAAGATGACCTCCTAAAGGTAAACTATGAGCTATTGTTAAGATCGCATTCCTGCAGACCTTTGGAACAACAATTTGCCTGACCACTGCCTAATCTGCATTGGCAGAGATATCAGAATGGCGCCACTTCTGCATCAGCACTCCATCCTTGAGATAATACCCAACTGGAACTGCGTCTATTTCTTCATCAGGAAGGGCTCTCCTCTTTAGTACACAAATTTCAGGATCATTATTTTGCTCCTGAATCAACCGCTTTCTGGACAGGGACAAGTCTCCAGACACATCAGAATCACCAGACCCATCTGGCTGGCTGAACAGAGAACTGATAAAAGTGTCTTCAAACGGAGAAACCATAACTGGCCGAACAGAGTCATGAGGCGAACCACCTGAGTCATAACTATTCAATGTGCTGGACGGCACCACATCATCTTCTTCTTGAGCCTTCTTAGCCATAGCACGGGTCACTGCACAGGAAGGATACAGGGATGGGTCTTCAGCGCCATCTTCAGTGCTCGGCTGTGAAGTAAGATGAACAGGGGGAACTCCATTGCCCCCAGCCAGGTCATTGCCTGACAACAGAGAAATACCCTTGATAGGTAGACTTGTAGACCTGTCCTGTAACTAAATCTGACTTCAAGAATATAGAGCGCAGAGGTATAGATACAGTCCTCCCTTCAATACCTTGTACAAGTATGAAATCCCCTGAAGCGGTCTCATCACGTAACTCCAAGGAGTCCATCAACAAAAGTGACTGAGAAGCTCCGGTATCCCTTAGGATATATATGGGTACAGGAGGAGAATGCTCATTCAGAGCCACAAATCCCTCTGACACAAATGGAAGAAATTCCTCCGTCACAAAGTCAGTAGTATCTGGCTTCTTGGCCCCAGAAGAAGCAGGCAATTTAGCAGATTGGTCATCTACTACAGAGATTTCTAATCTTGTTTTCACAAAGGCATTGAGTTTGGTATCCTTCTCTTTTTCTTTCTTAGCTTTCTTTCTTAGTTTTTTTTGTTGTTCTTTTTTCCCCTTGTTCTTTTTTTCTGTTCTGTCTAATTGTGTTGTTGAGTTTGTGAGCAGACCAAAGTACATTCCTAGCAACTGTATTTTATACTGTTGAGATGGCTAAATGAACTTGAACTTGGAACTTGAACTTTTAGGAACTAACAGTTAGTTGCAACATAGCCAGATTTCTTGCAATAATTGCAAACTACACCACTTTTGTCTCTGTCAGCTTTCACACTTTGATCAGACCTTTGACTGGATTTCTGAGCACCATCACCAGATTTGCCTTTGTCTTTGGGTGAGGAATTTTGGGTATGACCGTTACCTTTCCTCTGAAATTTGGACCATCTATTGTTGCTGCTGGACTGAAATTTGGACTACTGTGTGACAACATATTCATCTGCAAATTTGGCAGCTGATTGCAAATTCAGCGCTTGCTTCTCATTAAGGTAGTTCTTAATATCATCCTTAACACAGTTCTTGAATTCTTCAACTGACACAATGTCTTTTATTCCGTTGAAATCATCCTTAACCTCCATAGAAGTACACCAGCGCTCAAAGCAAACCTTCTTCCTATTAGCAAATTCCACATAAGTCTGATTGTCAGATTTCTTCAGACCTCTGAATTTCTGTCAGCAAGCCTCTGGAACCAACTCATAAGCTTTCAAAATAACCTTTTTGACAACCTCATAATCAGAGGAATTATTGCAGACAAACTTGAATAGGCTTGTTGACTTTTACCCTTGAGGACAGTTTGCAACATCAGAGGCCAGTGTTCCTCAGGCCACAGGCAACTCTTAGCTATCATCTCAAAGCACTGGAAATACTTATCAACCTCCTTCTGAGAAAGGAGGCACCAGCTTTACCTTCTGGCTAGCCTGAAGTTTGTTCTCAGCTCCCATTTTGATTTTTAGTTGTTCCATTTGGAGCCTTTCTTCTCTATTTAACTTCTGTCACTCAAAATTTCTCTGTCTCTTTCTCTTTCTGCTCTTTTCTCTTTCTCTCTCTCTTGCTAATTATTCTTACTGTAACTGCCTTTCTTTCTCTCTTTCTGCCCTCTGACATTGTTTTTCTTTTTCCTCCCTTTTTCTTTCTTCCCTCTCAAATTCTCTTTGAAAGGGAGGAATGAGAAAAACAACCTCTAGCATTTTTCATTTAAGTTCCATTTCTATATTTGGAATTTCAATTGGAAACTGTTCCAGATCGCCTGGTGCAAACACATTTTCATCAATGTAATATTCAACTATCTCTCGAGCCAGTCTTGCTTTTCGCATGGCTGGTCTTACCCATGTCAGCATATTTCTATCGGTTCTGTCTTTTTAAAAGACTTCAAAACCTCTACGGTTGGTGATGCCAAGAAATCATCCATTGATGTTGATATGTATATATATATATATTTATATATATAGATTAGATTAGAAGATTTAATGAAATAAAGCACTGACCAAGATTGATAATATAAAAAAAAAATGAGATGGTTACTGAGATGGCGTTTCTTTCTGTGATGTTCTGGGACAGGAAAATGCTCCAACACAGGCAAAAAATGTCCACGAAAAGCTTCACAGGTCTTGAAAAATGTGACAGGTCTGGTTTAATGTATCCTTCTCCTTGCAATTTCTCCTACTTTACTCTCTCAATGTTTCTCCTTATATACTCTTTTCCACCCCCCTCCCACCTTTTAGACTTTTTAAAATTTCCCCTCTCAGACATTACCAGGACATGCCCAAAATCTAGCTCCAGACTGGCTTAACAAAAAAAGTCAATACTGCCATCTAGTGGCTTCTTTTTTATCCCACATTACACTTTTTATTCACCTAGCCAGCTTCATGCATGAGTCGTCGTAAGGTGAATGCCAAACTCAAGGCTGAATCATCCCCCCAGAAAAGAATAAGTCTGGTAATATTAATTTTTTTTTCTGGTAGAATTGTAACATAATAGTCGACATGTAGGTCATTGACTTCCAAATATTAAGAACAGTATTATTTTTTAATAATATATGTGTAAAACCCCACAAAATACCAAGGACAAGGATTGCAGGGGGCGAAGGGTTTTACGTGTTCTTTCGCTGGCGTTAACTTTCACGACCTCCTGGCTGGTGTGAGTCACAATAGAATGGATATTTTTCTCCATCCAAAGAGGGGGCACAAAAGCTCAACGGTTACAATTAAAGGAGAATTCCGGTGTGAAATTAACATGGGGTGTATTGAAACATGATAACGAGTCCTAACCTTTGTCGAATACCTCACCTCTGTACGCACGCAATAAGAAATAAATGGCTTTTTAGCTAAAGCTCCCAACAGGCTTACAATGGTAGTAAATGGGGCATAACGTTGCAATGCAAAGAAATCGCTCTTTGTTTCATCATTAACAAGGCTCAAAGTAGCTCCACGCTTGATCGCTAGAATTCCGAGGGCCCTGAGATTCAAAAGAAGGCGCTGAGAACTTTGAAAATGCATGGCTAGTTTATTAAAAAAGACTGTTTATGCAAACCTAACCTTGATGTAGCTTCCAGTCGCCTCCATGTTGAAACTGACAAGCACGATCGAATAGATTGCAATCTGTTCCCCAATCCTTCCTATTTGTTCGTGCTCGTCAATCTACTTTCAAGATGGAGGCGACTGGAAGCTACCTCAAGGTAGGTTTATGTAAGTAGATCATGATTATCTCTCCAACTTAATAAAACTAATTCCCATACCGGGCCGCTGGCAAGTCGTTCCTCGGTTGGAATTAAACCCCTAGGTATCCGCCGCAACAGGGCTAGAAAGAATGTACATGTGTTAAGAGTCACTGAAACCACGCACCCTTAAAGGAATAACAATAATTTATTCACCAGGTAGGCACGAGCTAAGATCAACCAAATCAACGTAAAGCCAATAAGTTACAATTTAGAAAGAGAGGATAAAGTCATACCTGGAGGTAAAGCCACACGTGCGAGGGGAGAGCCCGGACACGACTCTCCCTGACCACACTGACCGGCCACTTACGCACTCACGCACGCGGGGAGAGATCGCATACGATTCTCCCCGAACAGCTCATTTCTCTTTCCTATAAACCAAACCAGCTACCCCCTCCTCCAACCAGAGAGCCCCATAAGTTGACCAGGTGGGATATCGGGTTACAGGTCCCAGAACTGAGACAGAGTCAGGCCATTTGACTGAGAAGGAGGGGTCATTCAGACAAAAAGAAATGAAACTTTATTACCCGAGTGCAGATTTTACCTTACCCAAATTCAGGGAGTTTCTAAAAGTGAATGAATTATAATTTCATTGAATATGAAATATATGCCATTCAACTCTTCGAATCATAACAAAAATATACACACCAAACAAGCCAGGAAAATGTATGAATATGATGCAGTTGTCATGAATAAGTCTTACTGAATTATTATACTGGAAAATTATGTTATAAGTACAGAAGTGATTTCTTAGCAGTATATTGAACATATGAGCATATTGTGAACTTCCCAGAGGTTGAGGTTATTTAAAACAGCTAAGTTAGGGTCCAGTCTTACACAGATGACTGAGGGCAATATGGAGCACTGGGTAAGCCAAAGGCCTCCCATACAGGCTGACCTCAAAGGCGCAGAAACCATGCAAACCCCCACTCCCCGCTCAGAGACCGGGTTTATAGCCTCCTCCTGTCCTGCCATTCACAGATACAGCTTGTTCACACTTTGCATCCCCCAGTTCTGGTCTTCAGTCTCTTACGGGCATAAACCACCCCCACCTCCCTTCACACAAACCCCAGCACACAATAAGCTGCTTGTCATCAGGAACTCTAAACTTTGTTATATTGAATGGTGTTGATGCTCAGAAGGCCCGCCAGTCATGCTACAGTGTCACAGATGCATTCATCAGCGCCAGCGGTGCTCCAACCCCGCTTTTCCCCTCTTACATGTAGCTCAAGGTCCTCTGTATGGACCATGTCTATGTCTGATGTAGTGGCTGTACAATATATTGTTTCAACATCAACATCGCAATGTGCACATGCGTAACGCAATAATCATATCGTATGACACTTAATATAAGACAAATTGACATCATGCAACAACTTTGCTGCTTGACGCAAAACTGGCAGGGCAGGCGGGTGATACACAGACTCTACATGCACAGCAATTGCAGTGAGTGTACAGTGACACAATGACAAAGTGCAGCCCACAATTAGTTACATCTTATAATCTTTGAGACCTTTGTGTCAGCACACATAGACTGCGTGCACACCATATTCCTGTATTAATCGGAATATGAGAATATTTCGACTGCGTATGTAAAGACGTGCAATAACCAGATTAAGGTCATTTCCCGATTCAAAATATTCCGAATGAGACCCCTGGCATATGCCTGTTTTTAATCGTAATATTGGCTCATGTATGCACCTTAATTGGAAAATGCCCCCGAAAAGAATATTCAACTACGTCTGGACTTGTTCAATTCGCAAGGAATTAGCATATCTTGGAGCGAAGAGGAGACGACTATGTGCATTCAGATAATGAAAGACATAAATATAATGGAATATATCAATGGGTGAAAACACCATCACAACAATATCTTTACGGTGTCCGAAAAGTGGAGAGAGGCTGGTTTTGTGTTAACTGCCAACCAAGTTAAAGGGGATCTAACATGCTGATCCTTCTTTTAATACATATTAGTAATGTTATAATGTTGGTCGTCCATGCTCAACCTCTGAAAAGTTTCTAAACATAAGATACAGGTATTTTGCCGTAATCCAAGAAAGTGGTTTCGTGAGCGTGATCTCCTCTCTGAACAGCTCCTCCTAAGATCTTCTCGAGATCTGGGCAAAACCTGACGTCAGGTTGTGCCGTCCAATTCGTACAGACCTAGCCAGAGCCAACCACTGCGCTGGACCTGCCCACACCGGAAACTATTCTAGCAGGCACAAACAACGGCAGATCATACTATGCCTTAGAAGCGTCTACACTTTTCGAAATACAAAATAAGAACCACAGATCATTTAAGGTGTAATTTTATCAGTATCTCTCTCAAAGCTACTTGTCCGATTACTTTTGGACACGAAGAAAAAATAATATCTCTCATCCAAAAGAGGATGGCTCACACGGTTAATGCACTGTACTGCAGTGCAGAGGTGATCACCACATCGCGAGTTCGAGCCCCGGCGTACCCACCGGCAGGGGTCGGCAGCTTTTTCAGAGTAGCGCACAATTGGCTATCGCGCTACAGGGTTTCAAATTGGGAAGGGTCTGTCGGATTTGGGTATATAATAACAGCTTTTTTCGTTGCTTCAGTGCCTCCTGTTGGTCAGACGGGTGCTCATCAGGAAGACTCCGGGCTGGTTCATGTCCGGGTATCCTCCGCCCTAGTTCTGAACTTGCGAAGATTCAACCAATGAGTGTATAAGAATCAGTGGCAGACGGGCACGTGCTACGGAGGAGAGCTGTGAACTGTCTCACTATCCTGAGTTGGCAGCAGGGGGTCGCATACGAGCAAACTTTGTACATAGTTCCCCAATTGGGCATTCCAGATTCGGGTGGGATTGGAATTGCCAAATTTAAAAAAAAATAAATAATAAAAAAATAAAGGATAATTCGACACAGGATAAGCATTTCAGATACTTCTCAAACCTGAAGCAGTTGCATCAATCAAGCGCTCGGAGCCACGAGATGTAAGTAACCATATAACAGCAAGTAATGTAAAAGAAGCTAACGGGTTACAGGTGGCTACCAGGACCATTAGCGATAACACGAACAACTGGCCTCAAACCCAGGCTTTGTAAAATATCTGAAGAAAAAGCCTGTATCGGTTGCGGCTGTCCATGACTCACAGACACAGAAGCTTTAAGTTGCTTTGACTGCAAAAGCCAACCCGACGTGATAGCTTGTTGATTTTCGTTGTAGCACAGCAGCTAACGTAGCCAAGTTACTGTTGCTAATGTTTGTGTCCTAAATATGCAAGAGTGATATCGGGAAATTCTGTGTGTGAACATAAACCTCACTTGAAGTTAACTTTTAATACTTGTTTGTAATTTGGATGCTTGGTACAACTGTTCACAGTAACGGATCTTGCTGTCTGTAAAACCTGTATTGCAGATGGGTGGATCTGCACTCTCACTTGCAGCTTTGGCCTCAGTGATGTATGTCACGAGCTCAGAGAAAGCAGTGGGATATGCTCTTATGTTTTCCCCTTCTTTTTTCTCAAACTTTTCAGCATGGAGATGAGCTCTCTCCCAGTTGTAGAGATGGGTAAAGCATGCAGCATGGTACTTGAGTTCCTGGGCACCGACATCTCCAGCACTAAGTTTGGCAAGCAGCTTCCCATCATTGAGATTCCATGCACAGTCATTCACTCACTGGTTCAGTTTCATGGTCATCGCTGCACTCAGATCATTAAGGTCTCCTTGCTCTTCACATCGGAAGCGTGCTACCCGTTCAGGGTCTGACCCTCTTCTTTGTATTTTTATGGTGCTATTGTTATTATCTCCATCAGTTGAAGGAGTAGATCTTTTTTCAGCCGTTTGTAACTTGGTGTTGTAAAAGAGAAGCCTGCAGCTCTCATGGTGGTGACCGTGATGTTTTATCAAGGTTTCTTCAATCCCACTGCCATCATTAAGCCTTTGTGGGTCGATCATGATTGGCATCTGGTTGAGGGAATAGAACCGGGGAATGTTCCTCCCTAAGAGGCTATACCCATCTTCTATCCTTCGGGCCGAATTTGTGAGTGGGGATGTTAGGGGTTAATTTCTCTCTGTTTGACAAAGGCAACATTTTCTCCAGTCTGTCTGCCAAGACATACTAGCAGATGGTCTGTTTGAAGCCATTGCTTTGAACAGGGTCGAGAGATAATCCTTTTACCACCCTGCGTCAAGATTGTTCATCCAATGCCATTCAACTCCCATGCGATCTGTACTCAGGACTAATGTGATAGAATCCGCCCCCCCCCTCCAAGCCCCTGGAGCAACTAAATGAAAGGTAATCTCCCCCACTTAACAAAATGAAAGAGATTCCACCCAAGGTCTACACCATCTTAGTATTGTCTAATTTATATTGGGCTAGTTTTGGGCTTGTTTTTGAAGCTGCGGTCGCTTATTTGTCTTATCAGAGTTGGCAACCCTAATTAGCTCAGCGAAAGTCGGCTGCTTTAACGTGCTGGTAAAACATCATGATTCGTGTTTGCGGTTTTCCTAGATATTGCAAAAAAATGACCAGTTGGACAACCTTTAGCTTCCATAGGCTACCTTCACGCACTTTGGAGTTGCTAGAGCTCTGGTTAGGTGTCTTGAAAATGAACCCGAATACTGAAGTGGAAGCATTGAGGCGTGCAGATCTTCGGGTTTGCAGTGCTCACTTCGCTACGGAAGACGTCCAGTTCAGAGGTTGGTAAGTCAAACTACAGACGCCGGATGACGATAACAGGTAATACTGGACTCAAAAGGGGAACAACACTAGCGAATCATAACAAAATATTGGTGAAATAAATGAGTTCAGAGACAGACAATGTGGCATGGTGAGGCTGCGCTCACCGTGCCCCGCTCACTCCCATTATACGGATATACGCGGCTCTCTTTGGATCTAAATATCTTCCGAAGGACTGCTAGTGACACGAAAGTTATGTGGGTGAGTAAATGATGGCATTTAATGCCACAAATAATGTCAAAACTGTAAAATAATGCAAACCCTTAGCCAGGAAATGCAAAACTTTTGTGAGGGAACAAACGTATTTCTCACAAAAAATACCCCAATGACCCTTTGGAGGCTCTGTAAGAAATAGATTTACTGTATCTGATTGCTAAAGTTCTTTTCTTTGTGAGGTTGAAAAATAATTGTATGAGTCTGCTTTGATGAACCTTGTGGTTTCATGTGTAAGACCTTACACCGGGTTACAGTCTCACCTGTGCTCCAGTAGGCTAACTGCATTACATCACTTGTTTGTCTGGGATGCACTTTCTTGGATTGCATCAGTGACAAATAATATATTGTTAGAACAGGGATAGGGGGGCACTCATCTACCCCTCCTTTTAGCCCCTCCTCTGTTTTACTGCAGATCTGTTTGTTACATCACAAACTCACTCTGCAAACCCAACCCCCCTATATGTGAGTCCTCTTGCACACCCACCCATCCTTAAATATAATCCTGTGGTGACAGGGTATTGTACAGTCACTGCAAATGCTGCTGTTCCCTCAATGGATTTGAGACTGGCTATTGTCTGCACTGCTATGTTCCACCATAATTTATATATTTAAATGAACTGGAACTATATTGAATAAAAACATAACCCTGCTGGACACAGGTGATCAGGATACAGGGGCCTTCTGGGCTGTCTGACCTTGAGGAGTGTTAGGTCAAGCTATCAGTTTCTCAGGTAAGTTATTAATTTTTTCAATTTGTTGAACCACTCTTTCATTTCTTATGTCGTGCTTGAGTGAGACATTCGCAGACAGTAATATAGAGACCCAAAGGGCAAATCTTGTCTTCTGGGAACACTGTCTCCAATCTCAGGGAGCTCCAGAGTAGTTTCAAAGAGTAAAGCTGGTGTCTCAGAGGAGAGGTAGTTTTCCCAGAAAAGAAAAATTATCCTTCAGTCTAACAATGCAACAGAAATGTGCAAAATAGGCCAGTATAAGTGTTTCCATCTCTTTTATGCAGTAAATGTGTTATGATGAGGAATACTTTGGAGAAAAGAAAGATGTAAAATGATGCTGGAATCAGCTTAAGAACATAATTTAGCCTTGCAGTCAGTTTAAGAGGTGAGTTCAGTTAGGCTCGACCATGGAACTTACATTCACTTTTTTTTCTAAGGATCATCAACCCTTAAACCTGCGAGATAAAATAAAACCAAAATGAACAGCTCTGTCAACAATTCTAGCCTCCCCTTCAACCACTCCTCTTCAGGATCCAGTCCCCAACTCTCAAACACATTTCAAGTGTGCTATTCTTCACTTGTTGGTTGGTGGTTCCTATTTATTGAAAGAAGCATCAACTTTGTAGTGGGCTACCCTGCTAACATCATGGTGATGTGGCTGGTGGCCAGAGAGAAGAGTGACTCTTCCACCTCCAATATCTTTATCTTCAGCGTGGCCATCGCTGATGCATTGCTCTGCATGATCAGCCCCATCTGCTTCTATGGCACATATATTCTGAAAATTATTTTTTTCCGAGAATATCTAATGCTTTTTATCACTGGGATCAAAAACAGCTCCCCACTCTTTCTCACCTGCATTTGCCTGGACCGCTACGTGGCCGTGGTCCACCCCATTGTGTTCACCAGCATCAAGGATAAGAAGATCAGAGTGGCTATTTCCATGCTGGTTTGGGGGCTCACGATAGCCTATTCCTTCTTCAGGACATTGCGGTTGGACATCTCAGGTAACAGCTACATTGGGCTGATCCTGGCCGCCTTTGCCATCATGGTTTTCTGCAACGTTTCTATCATGTGGAGTCTGAGGAAGTCAGTCTTGGGCAAAGAGAAGATGCACCCCATGAAAAAGAAAGCCTTCAGAATCGTGCAAATCTATCTGGCCATCATAGTGTTTCATTACCTGCCTGTAGTTGTTATCAAGCCCTTTCTACATAAACCTGATTTCCCAGAATTCTGCACAATTGAATTAATTATGTTCTCCCTTATGTACTTCAGTTCCACTACTGCACCTCTCCTCTACATCTACCAGAATAAGCAGCCGCCGTGGCTGAAAATTTCGCCCCGCATCTGCTGCCGAAGCCCTTCCCCCTGAGTGACATAATGTAAACACATGAGATGTATGCTTGTTACGCTGCATTTATTCTCTACATAAATTTGTGAGTTCATGAAATATAGCAAGAATGTTATGTAAGTTGGAGGCAAATATGCCAGCTTTGATTTGACTTTAATTAGGAAAGAGATGATAATTAACACAACTATAAACATATGCATTGATTAAAAGGCGTAAACAAAAGGCGTATTTGAATCATCCACATGCAAATGTCACCAAGATTTCATATTACGCAAATAAAACTTCTTGATTATTTAAAAATGATCATGTATGATCAATCAAATCGACCAATTTTTTATTGTAATGTGTATATGATATTTATTGCCAAACTTCCAAGTCTGTTTTATTTTATCCATTTAATTTCATTACAGTATACCAGCATGTGATCTAGTTTTGCCCCGGAAAAACCTTCAGTGTCTACAGATTTTCTGGGAGCAAATCATATACACAAATAAAAATTGATTGTTTTGACTATTCCTGTTTTTACGGCGCCTCTGCTCCTTGTGTGTTTATTGGTCTTACTAACTCTGCCCGTTGGCACTGATGTGCCAGGGTGCTTGTTTCCCTGTCTGTCTGTTGCCGAGGTGCACCTGATTGGGAGCGATATAAAAGGCTTTCTCATCCTGCGCTCACGGCAGTTCTCTTTTGATGTCTTTCTTTTGCCGTTTACCCCTGGACTATTTGACACCACATTTTTTTGTACTCTACACTACAGTGACTTGTGCTACACTTTTTTATCTATATTTTTTTAAATTTTAGTCTTTGTTAGATTCTTCATTATTTAATAAATTTCATTATTATTGTTTCTAAGCAGCGTTGGTCTTTGCTTTAGATGTACATACATGAGCCAGTATGTTACACTGTGCCTAATGCAGACAGTCAGTGAGCAAGTATCACATTCAAGGTACTTTAGTCCACAAAATGATAAAACACATTTAACATGAAACAATGCGAAATGTAACTGAAAAGATCCAAAAAGAGTTGAAATGGAATGTAAAGTACTTGAGTAACGCCTCTCTGACATGTTCGAGGTCAACCAAGAGGAAAAGTGTCCATCGCCTCTCATATACTGACCTCAGTCTCTGAAATCAGAAGGATGCTGTACTTTGGTATGAGTTTAGCTGTTAGTTAAAGGAAAACCCTGGGGTTTGTCATCGGGAAATAAGGCCAACTTTGTTTCGATAATGGTGTACGGTCTTTTTTGAAACTGGTTGAGACAAGAATTGATTCAATACTTAAGTGATTTCTTGAGCTGTAATTTACTGGTTTATCGCAATAATACAACAAAAGGGTTTTTTGCGAGCCCATTATTGAAGGCTGGCCTGCGAAAAGTACTTCAGTCACATATTTTGTACATGTGACTGAAGTACTTCTTGCACTCAGGTCTTCAGTTGGTGATGCAGCTCCATCGCAAGTTATTGTCTCTGAGAAGAAATTTGGGCTCCAGCAATTTAACATCTATTGGTTAGAACCCAGTCATGCTTTTGACACTTATCTAGCAAAGTGCAGCTGGTTTGTCCTCCGTTAAACATACCCCTTCTGGAAATAGTATTTATAATTATAGGAATGACACTGGCTTGTTCATTAATTAGGTTTTGAGTCTTAAAATTTAAAGGCTTTTTAAGGCGGACTTAAATATTTTTTCCACCACTAATATCTGCAATGAAAAACTGAGAGGGGACTTCATTCGGGATTGCAGTACAATGATGTAAATTTAGCATGTTTCACAGTCGAAATTCAACCTTCTCATTGTTGGTATGCTATCTCTGCAGTCAGGCTGTTCAATTTATTTATAAAACGGGTGCTTCCCATCCTTAAATGTGATTGGCTGAGCAGCGTTCCATGCCGGTATAAAATCACTGTTACCCACTGCATTCTGAGGCAAACCGCCGCACAAAATATCCCTGCGCGCCATCATCTACTCAGCACTGAACTTACTCGTTAGGTTACGTTTGTTTCAAGGATTTTAGCTCGCTATTTCAGTGTTTGCAAAGTTTAGCCTTTCAGTCTGCTAACCAGTTGGCTATCTACCTAGGTAGGTATTGCATAACAGAGTTCGATATCATTTTACCTTGCTAGCTACATTGCTAACTAGCTCACTATTTCAGTATTAGCAAAAAATTGTTGATTTTTTTTGTGTGTGTGTGTTTATTTTATGGGCTATGTGTAGGTAACCACATCCATTGTAGTGAACGCTAGCTAGTTGACAAGCTGGCCAGTAAACATGATGCAGAATTCAAAATATTTTCCTGGACACTGGCAAGTGTGGAGGACAAAAGTCAATCTTGTTCCCTACTCTCGCTGCTGGTTGTAATGATAAGGCTGATCAGCTCGAGTTGAGAACACCCTATATCTACATTAACTAGCCCAAATAGCCTGATGTCACATAATGGCGCTAGATGAAAAATCAATCTTAGCGTCTGTGTTGCTTGCCAACCATGTCCAATCTCTCTTGCTAGGTGGAAGAACGAACAGTTCTCAATTTTATTGTTGCATTATTACCAAAAAATTGTTGATTCTTTTTCTTGTGTGTTTATTTAATGGGCTATTTGTAGGGGAACCGTTTTATAAAAGCAATAAATCTCCAGAAGCAGTACGTTGCACTGATTTTAAAATGGCGGGGGCGGGGGGGGGGGGGGGGGGGGGGGGGGTTCTAAGGCACGACGCGCAACCACTGCTTCTCGGGACTTATTCCTTTTGTAAATATCAGTCTACATCAATAGGCCATGAATTATATGAAGTGGTTGGTGAAACCCAGATGTGATTATGGTTGACACCTTTGAGAACTTAAAGTGTATATTTCAGGTTTAACACTCCTCTCGTCTAATGTGTGTGTGAAGCCTTCAAAGTGTACATACAATATTTCAGTATTTCTAAAATTATCTACAAATGCTGTTAAATGACACTTTTTGTCTGTTTCTGCAATTGCTGGTTTTTTTTTTTTTTAACGCAACCTGGTAACTACGTCACGTAGGGGATTCGTGGAGGAAAGTAGCCTCTGCTTACTATAGCAGTGATAGGGAGCTTGAGGAGGTGGCAAGAAACACTGCAGAAATTTATGATGGATGGCAACCATATAATTTTGAGCCGGGTAGGTTTGAGAGAGGGAAAGAAAATCCAGCCCTCAGAGACAGATTAATCTTTCAATGGAGGCGAACGAGCGGAGGGTTGGCGAGGTGTCCTGGAGAGTAGCTATGTAGGACCTAGCGCTTGATCTCGTCTACGATCAGCAGTGAAACCGTAACAACAACAACAACACCACATATTTTATGGTGTATGAATAACACTGAGTGAAGAAGCCAATGTTCTGCTGTGATAATGTCTGTGGTGGGCAGCACTGCAAACAGGGAGGGTCGTGAAATTCGAGCCTTGATGACGGACTGGTTCCAACGGTCCATATAAAATGAACCAGTTCAATCAAGTGAACCGGATCGAACTGGTTAAACCGGAAATCGGCCCGAGCTTAGTCTCCATTGTATGCTTCCTATTCACGGAATGTCCTTTTTTTGTCTTCTAATGGGAATTCCCTGGTGTTCAGTTGCATGTCGGGATTAGAAGATGGCAACATGTGTTCGAACTAAGGGTGCCACGATATGTCGTGCCACGAAATTTCACGATACAAAAACATGACGATACATGTCGTAGAGCTGTAAAACTGTTACGCGATAACTGATTGGTCATTTTTCTAATCATACAAACAAGGGCACATTTCTTTGGCCGAATTACATAAGCCATTCTTCTCTTGAGTGCAGTAATTTATTTTTAACACAAGATGGCGCTCTGAAATGTAGTGGTCTGCACTCTGCCCCGCGCCAGTCACCCCTCCCTTGCTGTTTGATTGTTGTCTTTTCGGAGCAAGCACATGGAAGATGGACACTGAAACAGAGAAAATTGAGATCGAAGATGCCCCCATTTCTTTTAAATCCCCTGTATGGCACCATTTCGGTTTCCCAGTTGAGAAGAAAAATGGAGAACAAATTGCAGATAAAACAAGAACGATCTGCAAACTTTGCAAGACGATATTGCCGTACACCCTTTCTAACACGTCTAACATGCATTGTCATATGCAGCGCCACCACAGAGAAATTAAGTTAGCGCCTGCTACTGCAAACAGAGCATCAGTCCCCAAAGGCCAGACGACATTGACAACCAGATTTGCTCCTCAACTTCCACCATCAAGTCCAAGAGCCATGGCAATTACACGGGATATTGGCTACATGATCGCATACGGTATGAGACCATTTTCTATTGTGGAAGATCCGTCGGTCAGGCGTTTACTCAGGAGGATGGACCCGAAATACACCGTCCCGTCACGTACGCATTTTAGCACTAAAGTAGTCCCTAAAATCTACGAAGAGACGAAGGCCCGAGTCAAACGGACCCTTCAAGAGACAGAAAGCATCGCGATTACAACGGATGGCTGGACTTCAAGAAACACAAAGAGCTACATCACAATCACAGCACACGGTATCAACAACGACTGGGAAATGGAAAATGTTGTGCTCCAAACGCGTCCCATCTACGAGTCCCACACAGGTAGGAGTTTTATCGGGGAATGTTAAATTTTTTCGCCTTAGACGATGAGTGATTGGCTAATCACGAGATGGAATTGTACAGTAGAATACATGATGTGGAAATATCGAGAAGGAATTTTAAATAGGCATTTTAATTAACTGAATTGAAAATGACATGAATTGTTATTTTTACATCCTGTAAGTTAAGCCGTTTTATTTTACTTATTTTTTATTTTATCACGAAAAAAACAAAGTGGGTTTTCTCGCGGCACACCTAGGAAGCTCTCATGACGTGCCGCGGCACACAGTTCGGGAAACACTGCCGTAGGCTAATGCAGATTGTTCGTTTTGTGAAAATTTTTTGTGAAGCACTTTGTTACTTTTTCCTTGAGAGGTGCTATTTAAATAATAAACGTACTTATTTACTTACAGGCGTCAACATTGCAGATGTCCTGCGTAAAGCTTTTGCTGAATGGGAACTTCAGAGGGCAAACCATGCGATCGCAATCGTCACTGACAACGCTCGCAATATGGATGTGGCTGTGCGCAAGGCAGGCTTCGAGCTGCACATTAAATGCTTTGCACATACCGCCAATCTGGCGTCTCAGGCTGGCCTTCGTGTGGGGCCCATCAGCCGTTTACTCGGGAGAGTGTGGCGCGTGAGTACTTTTTTCCACAAGAGTCCCCCTGCTGACGCAGTGTTGGAGTCCAAACAGAAGCAGTTACAGCTGCCATCTCACAAGCTGATCACGGATGTACCAACTCGGTGGAACTCCAGCCTGGACATGCTGGTAAGATATCTGGAGCAGTAAACCGCCGTCGGAGCAACTCTCGCCAGCCCTGAGATCAAACGCAGTGCCCGGGACGTCGATACCCTGGACAGAAGAGATATCTCACTTGCTGAAGACCTGGTGAAACTCCTCAAACCCCTCAAAACTGCTACTGTGGTCATGTGTGACGAGAGGGCTCCCACCGTGTCTCTTATTGTGCCACTCAAAAGCATGATCGAACAGGTAGGCCTAATTTAAATGAATATTACCACTGCTTTTTATATTGTTCTTTACCTGTTTTCCCTGTTTTTATTTTTGCTTTGTCTGTTTCAATGCTTTGTGTTCATATTGTAAGCGCTACAACTAAAGCAAATTGTTATTATTTATTGTTTTTCTAACAGAGCATGGCACCACACCCAGATGATTCCCCTGCCATAGCTGAAACAAAGAGAGAAATCCTCAACAATATCTCAGAAAGATAGAGTGGAGATGTGTATGACCGTCTGCTGGAGTGCACAGCGCTGGACCCCAGGTTTCGGGGTCTACCTCAGCTTGACCATAACCAGCGTGAGGCTGTCTACCTCAGGATCCAAGAAAGAATAAATCTGGTAGGCCTATGTCTTTCTTCCTTTCATCTTCCACATGGTAATTGAAATAACTCCTTTGTTAGTTAATCGTGTGTGTGTGTGTGTGTGTGTGTTTAGAGACAGTTTCAGAGTGAATGTGTGTTAAGGAGGGGGGCTTTGTTTCTTGTCTAAAGGAAGGGTCATGTACTGATGCCAGTCTTTCTGCTCTTAGACCACAGATGAGGAGACTAATGCCAGGGGAGCAGCAGGTGAAGATCCCCCAGATGAAAGACAGGGGGCTGGGCTGCAAGTGGAAGAGCCTCCTTGCAAGAAGACAGCACTTGAAGATTTACTTGGGGACTCATTTTCTGCTGTGCCAGAAGAACTGTCCAGAGAGGGAGTAGAGAGAGAGATTGGCATGTACAGAAGAGAGGCATCCATCCCACTCACCAGTTGCCCCTTGAAGTGGTGGAAAGAGAACGGTTTTCAGTATCCTTTGCTGTCTCGTCTTGCGAAAGCTTATCTTTCTATCCCTGCTACCTCAGTTCCTAGTGAACGTGTATTTTCAACTGCAGGGGACATAGTTACTGCCCAAAGATCCCAACTGCTGCCGGAAAATGTGGATATGCTAGTATTCCTCAAGAAGAATGTGGTCCTCCCTCCTGACTAGGCTGGGGCATGTGGCTTTATACTCTCAGCTCTGTGATGAGCTTTAACAAAGCCTACTGATAATTAGTGATCGGATGATAATTGATCAGCCTACTGCTAATTGATATGTTGGCATTTTGAGTTTTGGACATTTCATAGTAACAGTTAATTTATTTTTTGTTCTACATGTTCCATTTCCGGAGGACACACAACTCAGCTGAGTTTGTAGCAAAACAATTTTACTTTTATGGAAAGAAGAAACTGATGAATACTTTTAGTTCAGTTTGTGAACTACTTGTGTCAAGTTCATTCATAATGGTTGGTCAGGCTTGCCCATTACATATAAAGTGTAATTAAATGGAAAAATATGGCATAAGCACTTTTGTTTATTATTTTGTATCTTTTAAATAAAATATATTTAAAAAAATGACCTTAAAATATTTCTTTAATATCATATCGTATCGTTATCGTGACCTCCATATCATGTATCGTACCGTATTGTGAAATTAGTGTATCGTGGCACCCCTAGTTCGAACCTGTTTGAACAAAGTTACCTCGGGGGAATTTTTTTGCTCATATTTCCGCACAAAAGGCATCTACCGGCGTGTACTTGCAGCTGAGTCTAGCTGTCTTAGCTAGGCAGGTATGTGCGTTTGACTTGTTACGGTCCGAAGAGTTGGGGAAATATTACAGAAGTAGAGCGAAAAAGTATGCCTGAAGTGAATGGATCAAGCAGTGTCTCTGTGGGTACACACTGAAAGTTATATTTATAAATATCAACCCACAGAGAGATGCCGGGTCTCGGCAAAACAGCCTCTAACAGTCAACAACAATTGGAATATAATTGGCCTATTTAACTTAGCAACAATGACAAATACCATCTTTGTGTGACAACAGACATGATTGATAAATAAAACAGACTGGTCCAAATGGAGCCATTCACTGCATCTGTGGCGGTAAATAAAACACTATTAAAAAATAAAACAAGACCCTGTCAGTTTACAATGAATCCAACTAATATAACTGTTGGCACAGTCATTCTTCGGTGTGGAAAATGAATGCCGGTACTAAGCTGAACTTTAGATCATAACGGAGGAAAAACTTTGCGCAGTCACCATCAGTTTGCTCACTTGCTGAGTGTTAAATCCCCATTGGTCTAGGGGTGAAGGAATGAACAAATAACCAGATGGTAATAGGTCTGACTGAAGGTACTGTTTAATGTCAGCGTTTCATGAGAAAATTGAATAACAAAAGAGTAGTAGGTACACGGGAGAAAAAGGGAGAACAAAGGACCGCAATGGTGCTACTCAAATAAAATAAAAGAACCAAAAACTGACTTAAACAGTTGTACAGAAAAAAGGAGAAAATAATCAACATCAGTGAGTAGCACCACTAAACTAAAGGAAAACAAATTGCAAAACGAGTGCTTTTACCTGGACCCGTTTCCAGCATAGAACACACAAATGGACAAAGTTAAACTCCAGAATTACAGATTGAAGCCTTTGTACTTTGTACGGTTGTCTAACAATCAATGATTTGTACAACACACAAAACAACGAGTAACCACTGGATTGTAAGTTACACATTCAAGTCCTTATACTTCATATGATTGTCAAACAATCAGTACTTTATACGACTCACAAAAACAACAAGTAACCACCGGAGGGTAAGTTACAGATTCAAGTCATAAAACTTTATACAATTTCCAATCATCATGGCATGCGAAACAACAGGTAATCATAAAGTTTAACAGCACGGGACGGACTGCTCATACTAAATCTCAGCCGTGCCGAGTGTGTGTTTGTCAGCTCGCTTTATAGGAGAAAGACAAAGTGTTGGGCTGGGATTGGAGGAGGACGAGAACACCGGACCAATCAGACACGTCAGCGAGCGGGCAGCGGAGCAGACAGGAGGCTGGTGATGGGCTGGGCTGGGTTGAGCATTAATGAAAGACAAGGGCTCGCTCAGAGTAATTCGCATAAATTACAGATATTTGGAGACAGAGAGAGGTTAAATCACTTGGGAATGGAGACGGACCCAATAGGGCAATAACACCCTTCCCCTTAAAATACAAACCATAGGCTTTGTAATTCAGGAATATACAAGTTCTATACTTACGTTCTGGACAAGGCATTGGCAAACATATTTTCTGACCCATTTTTGTTGCGGATTTCGAGGTGGTAGTCCTGCAAAATAAGAGCCCACCACATGAGCCATTGGTAACGGTTATACATGCGGGACAGGAACACAATTGGGTTATGATCTGTACAAACAACAACCGGCAACTGACTGGACCCAAGATATACTTTAAATGCTGTAGTGCCAATAACAGAGCGAGGGTCTCTTTCTCAATGGTGGAGTAATGGAGCTGATGTTTGTTAAACTTACGCAGAAGTAACTGGGTGATCTACTCCATCCTCCTGCAGTTACACCGCGCCAGCTCTCACAGCGCTGGCGTCAATCTCAAGCTTAAATGGCTTGGAGAGGTTTGGAGCAGTGAGTACAGGAGCGTGGCCAAGAAGGTGTTTCACACTTTCGAATGCATACTGACACTCAGGAGTCCACATGAATTCTACCTTGGGGCTAAGAAGACTGGTTAAGGGATGAGCAACAGCTGAAAAATTTCAACAAAAGCTGCAATAGTATCCTGCCATGCCTAGGAATCCACGAAGGGCCTTTCTGGTGGTGGGAACAGGGTACAGTACGGTAGCAGAAATCTTGGCTTCAACAGGGCGCACTTGGCCTTGACCCATCAGTCGTCGCAAATAGGTAACTGGCCTTTCCGAATTCACATTTCGCCAGGTTCAGTGTAAGGGAAGCCTGACCTAAGCAGATAACGCTTCTTCAAGGATTTTTGAGTGTTCCTTTCAGGTGGTGGTGTAGACTATTAGATCATCAAGATAAGCATTACAATTAGTAAGCCGGGTTATAACAATATCTACCAATCTTTCAAACATAGCCAGTGCGTTGCACATGCCGAATACCATGACAGTGTATTGTAGCAAGTGGTCAGGTGTCACAAAGGCAGCAGTACGGGAGACACGGTCAGTTAATGGCACTTGCCAGTAGCCTTTCATTAAGTCCAATTTACTAATAAATTTATCAGTGCCTAGGTTGTCAATACAGTCTTCCATCTGTGGCAGCGGGTAAGAATCGGTTACTGTGATGGCATTTACTTTACGGAAATCAGTTATGAATCGTGCAGATCCGTCAGATTTGGCTTCAATTAAACAAGGAGAACTCCAGGGACTAGAGCTGGGCAAGGCTAACCCATTCTATAACAAATATTCAACCTCTTGTTTCATTAATCATTGCTGTGTAGGATTGACATGATAATGATGTTGTTTTATGGGTCTTGCTTTACTCACATCACTATCATGTGAGAGGACAGTGATTCGAGTTGGGACATCATTAAAGAGACATGAAAAATGTTTGATTAAATCATAAATATCAAGGTGTTGGGTGGAAGACAAATGAATTAACTTTGACGGCAACTGCTTCAGTGTTTCAGAATTTGGCAAGCGAGCGCTCTGATGTAAAGCATGGCGCATTACTAGACCATCAGACATGTCTGCTCTGAAATTATCAACACTGAGCTGCCGGTAACAAACTTTGGGAAAGACTTGTGCTCTATCGGACAGGGTTTTGACTTTTCTGGTGAGAAGTATAGTTTGACCATATTAATGTGACGCACACGAGTCTCTCGTCTCCGCTCAGGAGTGCGAATGATGTAATCTGTGTCACTGAGGCGATCACAGACTTCATACGGAATTTCACAGAGAGGGATGAACCAGAGATTGGCAGCAAAGCTAAAACTTGGTTGACGACCTGAAAATGGCGATGAACATCTCTGACTGCGGGAATGGGATGCAGGGGAGAAGGTGGGACAGTTTGATTGGGTTTTTCAGCAATCTGGCAGACATGGCAACAACGGCAGAAATCAGCAACCTCACCTTTCAGACTGGGCCAAAAGAAATGATTCAGTATGTGCTTTTACGTTTTGGAGACACCTAAATGTCCTGACCACTGACTTTCATGTGCAACGGACAGCTCATGTTGGTGAAATACGTACGGAACTATGATCTGATACACAGTATTCCACTCAGAATCAATGTCCGGTGACCATTTTCGCATTAAAATCTTATCCTCCAACAGGAAAGCAGTTCTCTCACCCTTTGCTTCTGCTGCACTCACCACATTTTCAAAGCACTTCTGTCGGATCAGGTCCGTTTTCTGAGCAGCGCGGAGATGCTCTCGTGTCACTGGGAGGGTCAAGCTGTCAGAGGGAGCCGTGTTAGGGCTAGCGGAGCTCACTAGCTCAGCAGCATTGATGACACATCCGAGTCCGCATAGGCGAGCTAACATGTTAAATTAAAGCTTGTGGTGCATTCTCAATTCCTAACGTAGAGCTGTAGCAAGTTAACATATTACGCTAGCTTGTTCTAGGTTCTGCTTCGTGTCATAGCCAGAATAAATGTGTGCAGGTTTTTTTTTCATATTGCACCCCCTACCCAGTTTCCTTTCCAATGAGAATTCCAATTATAACAGTTTCAAATGCGCTTTCATATTTGGAGGAGTTATCACGTGCACCGCCCACAAGGAAGTTGTTACCACCATGGACTTACCGCTAGTCCAGTTCCTCGCAATTAACACTCAATGATCTTCATGCACAAGATTTTGTGCATCCAGGATCTTATGTGGAATAATCCTAACCCCATTTTAATTTCTTGAGCTGAGCTGGACAAAGTAATGTCAAGTCTGAGCTGCGTATTGCGTTTTTATACTGCAGTTAAGATGAATAAATTTTTTAAAAGCGATTTTATTTGTTAGTGGCCCAACCGGACCAGTGAAATGCGAAGTAAAGTGGTCCATACAGGCCCGGAGGGCCTAAAAAACATCGCCGGACCATCGGATCAAAGGGAGTGTTGAGCCCTGATGGATTTGCGGTCGTCACACGTCCGAGTCCTGGGCCAGAACTACCCCTGCAAGAGGGAAAGGATAGAAGACAGATGAAAGTTAAGAATATAGAAGAATAACCGCATCAATGTCCTGTCAAATTTTCGCTTCAGAAAACCGATTTTCTGAACTACTGATTGGAATACCACTGGCTCTCTATTGATGGACAACAGTGGACAACAATTTTTTCTGTCACAGGAGAGCATTTTTTTAATTGCTGGATATATACTATGGACAAGTATATTGAGCAGTTTTCACATCAGGCTTAGCTGAGTTGTTTAATTAATGCAACTTCTGAAAAATAGGGTTGGGACTCAACTCCTCAATATTCTAAACTGTGTTCGAACTTGGCTTGCTAGTGAATAATTAGTAACTTATCCGGGGCTGCCATCTAGTGAGAGAATAGTGCAACTGTGTGCATACATAGAGCAGCTCCATGGCCATTGACATCGACACCTGCACAGATGGGTTATGGATCAGAGCAACAAAAAAAAAAAGAAAAGATAAAAGTCCACACGCTCTTACAAACTCGCGTCATCAAAACCATCGTTGAAACCAGTGACCACAAATATCACAAAAAAATAGAATTCTTATTTGTTTATTTTATTTTATTGATAACTTTTATTTAGCCAGGGAAAAATCACATTGATATCATTATGTCTTTTAAAAGTGAGCCCTGGCTAAGAAGGCAGTACACAAAATACAATTAGAACAGACAATTTAAACAGAAAAGAGCTGTAAATACTGTAAAATAATAAATAAAACAAAAATAAAAACAGTTGCAGATGGACTGATACATGTTACTAAGATAAAATTTAAAATCAGGAAGTAGGATAAAAGCCTCTAGTCTCAATATTTTCTGTAGCTCATTCCATGAAGCTGGAGCACTGTACATAAAAGCTGACTTCATTGGTGGAACATCAAATAAAACATACCTGCTTGAGTGCAGACTGTACTCAGAATAAGTGGACGTTTAAAGGCTAGATATATACAATGGAAGCTTTCCAACTATTGCCTTATATACAAAAGTCAACCTGTGTTTCTGTTTTCGAACATGGAGTGAGGACCAACCAACCATTTCATACAGTGTGCTGTGATGGGTGGAGTAGCTTGCATGAGTTATAAATATTAAAGAGGACATGAAACAACAGAATAGACACCAACATAGGATATGTGTATACATTTAAAACATACTACCAAAATAAAGCATTTTTAAAAATCAGCCATTGAAAATCATCCTTTTAAATGCATTTATGATACGTTTTGGGGAGTACTTTCCGCCATCTTTATTTTACGTCACTGCCTACGTCATCGGAGTGGTTTGTTGGTGGTTTGGTGGGTTTGAGTATAGAGTTTTCATAAGTTGTAGAGGAAGGAAAAATGTCAGAGTACGAGGCAGAATGGGTTATTTTTCTGTCATTTAACCCAATGGCTAACGCATTTAAGCCAGTGACGAGGAGGATTGATAGACCCGTTTTTGCGAAGGATGAGGGAGCTGCAGCGGCTCTGGACGAAGATGGCAGCGAGGAGCGGGTCTGCACATCTCATGGCGTACATGCGGTCACTACTCCGCAATGCCGACAAGTGTGGAGTCTGTGTGCTGCCATGAAGCTGATTTGGATAGTGTGCTAGGGGAGCTATCCTGCATCACCCTATCCCGCACCCTCCAGAGCGCTTATTAATGAGATACATCCTTGTCCATTGAAGTGTTGTCAGTTTCACTTGCGTTAAGGTGGACGGTCACCGCAAGAAACATGGAAAACGATTATGACTTCTCATGTATCTGTTTACTCAGCGATTGGAAACAATGCATGCGTTTTTCATGATCATTTAAATGAAATAAGACCATTTGAAACATCTTTTTGCAATTCCATTGCTGTCAATCCCTCAGTAATGACAAGCCTGAGAATTCCCGAGTCATAATCAATTTCCGTGTCCGTAGGGAAATTCACTGTAATGCACATTAAACTGATTAACTTAATGAACAACGACTTTGATTCCGCAAGTGACTTTCTTCAGTGCACGTTGATAGAATAGTTGCTTACTACGGCACAGGAACGTGAAGGCCAGAGACATCTCTGCAGATACTGCCGTTGTGTTGTACTACTGTTGAGTGCAGCTTAATAAAATATTAAAATTAATGAAGAGGATGTTTTTTTAAGAGGATGTTTTTTTGTGTGTTGGGTCGCGGTGCGGGGGGGTCGATTATTGGGACATAACGTCACGTTCTAAATTTGTTCAAAGTTGTTTTTTTAAAGGTGACAGCCCTATTACAGAGAGCTACAGGTGTCATTAGCGATGTTTCCATCTGCATGTTCTGATGCAAATTAAGTCATATCAAATTAAACTGTCTTGTGGAAATGGTGAAATTGTACTTGGACAAAAAGTTTATACAGTCGGTCTGATCGGATTTTCTCTTTATCGGTAGAAGGCTGATGTGATAAATGCTGATGGAAACGTTATTTGCCGAATAAATCTGCTGCTGCACCGTCATGGTGTTTTGATGCCATCGTTGCCTTCTGATGCTTTTTTCGCATGAACATGTTTGGCGAACTTCAGATAGTTCAATTGACAAGTGAATAAGAACATAGCTAGTGTCCCTCATTACCCCCAGGTGTCATCGTCTCGGAGCAGAGAAAGAAATTCAAGGCTCCTACTGATTCAGCCTAATGTAGAGTTATTTTTCTTAATAAATTTTCAATTTATTGGATTGCCGTTGCGTTTATCAGCCACACATTGAAGGCCGGTTCGTGAAATTATTGTCTTATAAGCAATTGAAGGGATGATCATGATCGAGATTGAACTGCGTTGTGGAACATTCATACTGGATTGTTGAACATTTGCTGGTCGTATAATTATCTCTCTGTGTTCTGTTAAATAGTTACGCCATTATACGGCGCACAGCCACTTCTGAACCAATGTTAGTAGACTGCGTGGGATGGTCTGTCTTCCATGCGTCATGGGAAGAAAAGTCAAACACTGCGGTAGTTGCATTTGGTTTCAACTTGTTGTTTCTACGAGTCACCATTATTCCTGCCTCATCAAAAAACTTTTCCTCCATGTAGTCTTCAACTACAAAATGATCACTACAAACTCTAGCATTGCTGCTGACTGGAGGGTTCTTCCTTTTGAGTGCAGCAAGCCAACATCGGTGAACAGGTGGTCGTTTAAGTAGCAAATGATGGAAATGTACTGGTTTCTCCTGATCTTTGACTCTGTAAAATTCATTTGAACATCCAGGGGCAATTAAACATGCCTCCCGAAACTCACTTTTTAATTTGCTCCTCTTTCTCTGTCATTTTGTATGAACGGATGTAGTTTCTCTGTGCGATCGCTAGCTTGATGAGTTGAGCCAACCACTCCGATGACATCACGTCCGGCAACACAATAGCTATGCTGCCCTCCTTTGTTTTGACAGTTGAACTTAAACGGCAGGATTTTGAAATTTCTTTCTCCATCAGTGGTAAAACAAAAATAATTTTTTTAGGGCGTGAGACCTTCATTAAATTAAGATAACTACATTTAATTTTTCATGTCCTCTTTAAAGCAGATTATAAAACGATTGCTTCCCATCCTTAAATGTGATTGGCTGAGCCGCGTTCCATATCGGTATAAAATGACTGTACCCACTGCATTCTGAGGCAGACCGCAGCACAAAATATCCCTGTGTACAACCAACTACTCAGCACTGAACTGAATCGTTAGGTTACGGTTGTCTCAAGACTTTTAGCTTGCTATTTCAGTGTTAGTGAAGTTTAGCCTTTTAACCCGCTAACCAGTTGGCTATCTACCTAGCTTGCTATTGCAATACAGAGTTCAATATCATTTCAGCTTGCTAGCTACGTTGGCAACTAGCTCGCTATTTCAGTATTAGCGATAATCTGTTGATTTTTTTCGTTGTGTGTTTATTTTATGGGCTATGTGTGGGGTAACCACATCCATTGTAGTGAACGCTAGCTAGTTGACAAGCTCGCAAACTGATGCACAAGTCAACATATTTTCCTGGACACCGGCAAGTATGGAGGACAGAAGTCAATCTTGTTCCCTACTCTTGCTGCTGGTTGTAATGCTATGGCCCGGCTAAACTCGCCTGATCTAATTTTGAGATAAAGGCCGTCAAGTAGTCCTTATGATAAAAAATGTCAAAAATATGAGATGTGAGTTTATTGGTGTAAATGATAGGTTACATATTGGGTTTCAAAATATTGTGTTCAAAAATTAATTTCCAACACCAGACATATTAAAATGTATTTATTTATTTACACGACATTTCAGTTTTTTAACAGAGAAATACCAGAAGTTGGTTTCCTCTAGGCTCGGCGTTTTACCTTACATGTCGTTTCATCCCATATTATTAATTAAAATATGCCAGAAGGCTGAAGTTGTGAAGAAACACAAGAACACAGCTTTTCCAGGATATTGTTGAATCTGGAATTGATACTGCATATGGCTGATAACGCTCGGTCCAGAGACATGCCAGATAGCAATTAACTTATGTGGACTTTCCCCCAGGATTCTCCCAAACTGGCTTTTTTTTTTTACATCTTTTTACAGCGGGTAAGTTAAAGCCATTCTCAAGTTTTTGGTAAAAAGTGCGTTCTGCCACACAAGTTGCTGCTGTACGTGTTACAATGATGGTGCCCTCTGAGCGGTATTCCTTCATGGCCCAGGAATTTAGTCTATCTGAATAAATGTTACACCACTGTCCTTGCAGAATGTTGATTCCAAGCTGCAAACTCCCAAAACATAGCACTGACTGGGGTTTCTTAAAGCATCGCTTACACATGTAATGAATCAGAGTGCAGGTCTGACGACTCATGCTGACTACATTCTTTCTTTTACCTTTTCCCAGTTGCTAAGGCCTGGACTTTGTGAATAGGATATATTCCTAAACGCACATTTTTCAGTCCGATTGGGCCTCTCAACCACACAAACTCAGTGATTTCACCCACATAAACGGATATATTTTTAAATGGATAAAAAAGTGGAGAAATAACTGCGTATGCTCAAACGTTCGTCTTCTGTGGTATTTTACCATTTTCTAATTGCCACTTATCGGCCGGGCATGGCACTGCAGGCTTCAGAGGCGATCGTTTTCAGTTTTGCCTCTTCGTGTGCACAGAGATATTTCTGTGGTGTGGATGGACTCTTTTTTTAAACGTGGAAGAAAATATCCGCTTAAAAAATATCCAGATACGTGTAGTTCAGGCCTCAATCTCCCTTTAGCAAATGAACTGTCACTGAAACAAAGAATGAAGTCGAAAATGCTATCATCGCCATTTTGAAACAAACCTCATTGAAACGATAAGTTAAATCACACCATGCCGAATTTGCTTCCAGGAAATACGATGTTCTCTTGAAAGGATCCCGAGAGCATGGCAGCTCTAAAGTGAGTGAGCCGCTGCTGATGCTCTCGACCGGAGCGACAAGCTAGCTAATCCGGGGTGATAGCTATTGCGATGATAGTGGTGCTGCTTCCATCGTTTGTACTGTTCTTTCATCTCTCTCCGCGAGTTACATTAGTGTTTGCATCATATATTTTGGTTTTCTCTGAAATATTGTTTGGAGGAAAAAAAATTTTTTTGCCAATGTGTTTGTTGTCAGTGCCTTCCGCTTCTTTGAGAAAGCGTCTCCGCAATACGTAATTAATCATTTAAAAATATTTCAACCCAGATTATTTAAGCACAGGTTTTTGACATACACTGTACAAAACATTTTAAAACCAATTGATGTGTTTATTTTTCTGTTTTAATTTTTTCCATTAAAATTACTATGACATCCAAGATGAGCCTGCAGCTGACATCAGGAGGGGCTGTGAAGGGAGGGGGGGCTGCAGCCCCAGCAGCCCCCCACTCCCCGTGCCAGTGCGCAGCGGAGTGCCTTAGTGCCCCTCCACTGTTACAAAATCACGGTAACCCACTGCTTCAAGGGGCTTATTATTTTTATAAAACAGTCACCCTAATATAGCCCTTTAAATAAACACAAAGGAAAAATAATCAACAGTTTATTGGTAATAATTCAACAATAAAACTGAGAATTATTCGTTCTTCCACCAAGCAAGACAGAGTGGACAGATTGGTTGGCAAGCAAAACAGATGCTAAGATAGCTTTTTCATCTTTCGCCATTATGTCACATCAGGCTATTTGGACTCGCTAATGTAGATATACTATGAAAGCAGGCTATTTGAAATGTCTTCTTCGGTCTCCCGAAGGCCCCGTTAAATAATTTTACGTTTGTTTCGGTTTTCGAATTTCCTTGTTCTCAACTCGCGCCGGTCCACCATATCATTACAACCAGCAGCGAGAGTGGGGAACAAGATTGACTTTTTGACCCTGCCTGTGATAACCCAGCAAAAGTCATTTTTTGGTGATTGTGTTAAAAACCATAAAAGTCATTCTACATCAAGTAAGGAATATTCTATGAAAAATCTAAGCGATATCTCAAATATTCATTGAGAAAGGTCATTTCAAACTTTTGGCAAATTTCAGGCTCAGAAAAACAGTTTTTAAAGAAATTACAATTTGAAAGTAAGTACATATTTAAAGCAGCCATACTTTCGAACCATGATTTTCATGACTGGTGTCGTAAACCAAAATTAAGCTTACATTCTCCTCTTTTCAGCCAGGTATGATACATGCCTGGGAAAATTTTAATAGTTTGACAAAATCAGTCCTTTTATAAGGATGTGCCATGACCAGAAAGCATAAATCCCATTGAAATGCATGGAAGGAAGATGTTTCATATAAACTTTCCTGCAACAGCAATTACGGAGCAAAAATAGTTCTATTGAGATAATTCATATATTTTATTTGTAAAATTGCATATCAATATCAAAATCTCTTTCAGCTCCAAGGTTATGGCATAACATTTGTATAATATTGTAAAACCCCACAGAACAATACCAATGATGGAAATTGCAGTGGGCGAAGGGTCCACGTGTTCTTTTGGCTGGCATTAACTTGTGCGACCTCCTGGCTGGTGTAAATCACGATAAAATGGATATATTTTCTCTGTCGAAAGAACGGGGCACAAAAGCACTACGGTTACAATTCACCAGACTCCATTATACATTTATAATACCAAATTTAGTTATACCCTTGTTAAATATCCGACTCAAATTAGAATTAGAGTTTGTAGTTTAGGAACAACATGCGTGAATCTCGGAGCAACTACGCCACCAGACTCGTCCGTGAAAACCAGTTACTTAAGCGTTGTCCCCAGGTAATAACACAGTTGCCAGATCTTAGTTCGGTGATAGTTCTAGAGGATGGAAGAAATCACCATGATAGTAGCATCTTAGCATAAACATAGTAGCACTGAGCATAAACATATCATGAACCCACCACAGGGCCCCTTAAGGGGATTGGCCAGGCACCAGCTAATAAGCCCAAGGGTGCCCTTAAAGCCAAATCTCCAGGACCGGTACTACATAAACCGTAACTTGCAATCCAACTTAAAACCAATCACTACCTATAAACATCAGCTTGCTGGTCTGGAATGGTAAGGAATCACCCCCTTAGTACCAGTCGTAACATGACTAGAAAGAATAAAAGGATTAGGAGTCACTGAGACCATGCAAGCTTAAAGGGATATCAATAATTTATTCACCAGGTAGGCACAAGCTCAGATCAAACAAATCAGCGTTAAGCTAATAACAAATTACACCCAATTTAGAAGAGGAGAATAAAGTCATACCTGGAGGAAAAGGCTACTTACGCAGAAACCGTAGAGGAAGTTCGAATTGCCAGGCTTCCATAATTAAAAGGGCTACTCATGCACTACCGTGCGCGGGTAGAGATCGGATACAATCCTCCCTGACTGCAAGTATAAAAAGATACAAGTGTTTATCCCCTGTCTGTGCCAGAGACGACCAACCAACTTTGTCATAGACGATACAGTGATGAGTGTTATAGGGATCACCAGTTATGAATCTGAGAGCAGAGTGATAAACTGAATCCATGGATTTGAGGATAGAAGCAGCAGCATGTCGATAGAGAATATTGTCGTAATCAAGGACTGAGAATAACACTGCTTCAACAATACTTTTACTACAAATAGCAAGAAAATTACTTCTTTGTCTATCGAGAAACCCCAATTTCTAACGAAGTTTGCCAAAAAGTGTTCAATATGATCCTTATATCAAAAAGATTCATCGAGCCAGATACGTAGATATTTATACACTGTGACCCTCTCAATATTGCTTCCACTAAGTGTTGATATCTGTAGACTATTAACCCTTTGATGCACAACATAGGAACACCCCGCATTCATTTTCTATGTGTTTTCATGCTGGGTGGGCGTTTCTTTGCCGTATCTTTTGAAATCTATTTATTTCATGATTAAATGTACCAATTATTCTTTTAATATCTTGTTTTTGGTTAGTACAAGGTCACTGCCTCTATTGTCCCTTTATTATTTTAGGAATAAAAACAGATTTTAGATTACTACACCAACTTTACATACATGGGTCAAAAATGACCCATTTATCCAAGTGTGATTTTGAATGCAATTACTTCATTCTAAAACAATAATTTGCTTTAATTAATCACTTTAGGAGTACTTTGGGCCAAATAATCGCACATTTTGTATTTGAAATGTGTTTATTTGTCATATACAGTCATGAAAATTGTGTGGACACATACCTCTGATAACAGTTGAACTGATATTTTAACATTGTACCATCTGATTTGTGACCAAAAAAACATCACAACTGATCACAGAATACATAGTTTAACAATTGTAATCTTTTTGTGACCAAATACAATAAAACACCACTGATCACAGTGCAGTAGATAAAATTGAACTAAAAATGGAAAAATGTAATCCAATTTCAGACCACCTAAAATTATTTTTTATTTATTTATTTTTTTTGAATGATGTGCTTATTCATAATGGAAGAACAGAACAATGAATATGATGATTTTTAATAAACAAAACAATTAAAATTTACTGAATACTTGGATTGGTAAATGATAAAATACATAGAATGTATACATTCGGCACAGAAACACTCAGCCGTACATGAAATAACGTGGGAAATGGATATGGGTCATTTTAGACCCATGTTGCGCATTAGAAGTGTAGTGATATAAAAAGTTTTTTTATTCTAAATGTAAAAAAGAAAAATTTACAAGAAGGATAAATTATGATAAAAAAACAAGTTATTTGAGGAATACCTGGAATACTGCAAAATGAAATTAATTAAAAGCAAAGATACAGCACATAAAAACTGAGTCGGGTCACTTTAGACCAGTGTTTCTCAAACCTCTCCTGGAGGACCACCTGCCCTGCCTGTTTTAGATCTTTCCCTGCCCAAGCACAGGTGATTCAAATAATCAGGATGTTCTCAATCAGCTTTAGAGGGTCAATAACAAGCTGATAATTTTAATCACCTGTGCTAAAACAGGGAAAGATCTAAAACATGCAGGACAGGTGGTCCTCCAGGAGAGGTTTGAGAAGCACTGCTTTAGACCCATGTTGTGCATCAAAGGGTTAAAGTCAACATTTCTGGCTTTTGAGAATATCACACATTTAGTTTTCCTGGCATTTAAAACAAGTTTTAGGCTGATAATTGCAGTCTGATGACTGTTAAAAGCAAGTTGTAATTTCTCAACAGCGAAATGTACAGAATTGGCAGAACGGAATAAAATAGTATCATCTGCAGAAAGATAAATATTAAAGTCAGTTACAGAGGATACAATATTGTTTATGTATATAGTAAATAAGAAGGGTCCTAAAACTGATCCTTGTGGAACACCTTTTGTTGATGTTATAAACTCAGACTCAGAATTTCCGGTTTTTACACATTGTTTTCTATTGGAGAGGTAACTCTGGAACCATTTACAAGCATTTAAAATCAAAACCAATATTAGAAAGTATAAAAAAGCAGAATTTCCAAGGCAACTCTTCTTAAATTAAAAAGCTTTTAATTAAACAGCTAGTTCATATTCGAACTCACAGAACCAACATGTTTCGGCCGCAAAAGGCCTTCATCAGGGTATAGCGGTCACATGCGCATTGTCTAGATAAGACCATTCCAATTTATGTCAGCTGTGTAATTAAAACAAAAAATCATAGTCAAACGGCTCGTCAGCTGAAGGGTTACATCAATGAAATCGACTCGCGTCATCACCTGCATTCCACAATTACATACATAATTACATACATGGTTCAGACACATCCCAAGTTTTTTAATAACATTCATAATATGCATCAGAGAGAGAAAGCAAATTTATTAAACCTTAGGTCAATACACACATATGACATTAAACCAATATTCCAATTTATCAATAATTTAATTATAAAAACGCCACCATGTCTAATTAATCATTTAGACCAGGGAAAGTCATTGCCTGCAACTTATAGACCCATCTGCTTTCTTTCTTATTTATAATCCTCTGCCTATCCCCTTTTCGATGGGTCAAAGGCACACAGTCTATGCCAATAGCTGTAAATGCAGCAGAATTATCATGAATATCCTTAATATGCTTCGCCATCGCGTAATCGCTATTGCCAATTTTGATCGCATATTTGTGTTCTGCCAAACGATCCTATAAACGGCGTTTTGTTCGACCCACATAAAAGGCATCACACTTAGAGCAGGACAGTATGTATATCACTTGCGTCGTCTTGCAATTAATAAATTGACCTGTTGTGGATGTGCGTTTACTCACAGGATGCGTAAATTCTTTCGAGCGGACAACTACATCACATTGCAAACAATGTCCACATCTATAATGCCTGCGGGCGCTTTAGGTAACCAGGACGTTTGTTCATTAACAGATTAGTACGTAGTTATCTACCTATCACCAAGGGTAGGAGCCCTTCGAACAGAAAATAAAGGAGGGTCGGGAAAGAGCGTCTCATCACATTCATCACTTTTGCGGCCGAAACATGTTGGTTCTGTGAGTTCAAATATGAACTAGCTGTTTAATTAAAAGCTTTTTAATTTAAGAAGAGTTGCCTTGGACATTCTGCTTTTTTATGCTTTGAAGTATTTTCCCGATTTTTTCCCAAGCTCATGATCAACTGTATCAAATGCTTTTGACAAGTCAATTTTAACAGCAGCACAATGCCTCTTTTTGTCTAAATTAGAGATAATATTACTGACAACTGAAATGGCAGCAGAGACAGTTCTATGCATGGGTCTAAAACCGGACTGATGGGGGCTTAAAATGGAATACACAGAGGAATTTTTTGAGTTGATTATTTACCAGTGATTCCAGGATTTTTGACAGACTGGGTAATTTGGATATTGGTCGATAATTATCAGGATCACTGCTATCTCCTCCTTTATACAGTGGAGTTACTTGAGCAGTTTTCCTTCCTGAAGTAAGTGTGCCAGAATAAATGAAAAGATTAAATATATATGTTATGTGCTCTGCGATAAAGGGAGAAGAGATCTTTAAAAAGAATGGATCCAGATTAATGTTTTGTCAGGCATGATAAACTTCATATTGAGAGAAGGGCTGCAATGTGAACTGAGAGGTATGACTATTTTCCTGAGTATAGGTAAATTAATTCTGTATATTGTCCATACAGGCATTATCAAATATGTGGCCTACAGCCGCAAAATGTTAATTAAATGCCACACAAATATCCTTTTGGTCTGATAATGCATGATGATTGTAATTCAGGTGTGTGGGTCAAGAATTGTTCTTTTTATTTTTTAACACATTTACTGCTCTCCAAAATTTTGCTGGATCTGACTGAGATCGGTGAAAAATATGTAAATATAATTCAAATTGGCTTCATGCACATTAGCAGTGCATTTATTTCTCAATTGTCTAAAGGCAAGCCGGTGGGCTGGGTCGCCTGAACGTCTTGCTATAGGCCATGCTCTGTTTCTCTGTTTAAAGAGAGCAGACAGCTCGGAGGAAAACCAGGGATTGCAACAGTCTTTTAATCTGAGCCTTTTCATAGGTGCATGTTGATCAACTATTAAAAGGACGTTCTTTAAAAAGTATTTTAATGCTCCATCATCATCAGGCGTATCTGATGTTCGATGTTAGAACGTGTAATTTAAAAGATAAGTCCTCCTCCAACAAAAAGCCTAAGTATTTGTAGGAAGACACCAACTCTCTTGGCCTCCCCTGCAGTGTGCAAATTAGAGGAAGAGAGGATTTACACTCACGTGTCTTAGTAAAAGTCATATACTTTGATTTTTTTAATCATTTCAAACTAATTTTAAGGAGATGAGATTTTATTGTACAACATTAAATGCTTCCAGTAGTTTTAAAATGGACTCACCAGGTGAGGATGCAGAGCAGTAGACTATGGTATCACTAGCATACCAATGGATATTTGCATTTAAAACATTATCACTGTTATTATTTATATATACTCAGCAACAAAAGTTTCTGTGACACCATTTATGTGTATGTTATAAATGACACGCAAAGATCTCAATGCAATCAATATGTTTATTTAACAGGAGAAACACTGACTTTTCAGTGCCAACGTCACTCAAAACGAAAATGTCATTTTCATGCGTCATGAAGCACTTGTCTGACGTCTAACCAATTGTGACCTTCACACTTCAATACCGGGTGTGACTTCCTCGTGCCATGATGCAAGCAACGCATCTCCGGCGCATGGACGGAATCAGATGTGCCAGAAATTGCTGTGGTATGTCATTCCAAATCTGACGTAGACGTTGTCGCAATTCCTGGAGTGTAGCTGGCGGGTTATCCAACCGCCGCAAACGTCGATCCATCTCGTCCCAAAGATGCTCGATTGGGGACATGTCCGGGGATCTGGCTGGCCATGGCAGGACATTGACATGTTGTTGCATCAGATACTGCTGTACAATCCTTGCAACGTGTGGTCTGGCGTTATCATGTTGCAGCGTTATTCCGGGACCATGTTGCATCAAAAACGGTACCACCAATGGCCGTAGCACTTCATCGCGATATCTTTGACCTGTCAGATTTCCATCAATAACAAGCAAATCTGTTCTGTTTCTAGCCGTGATCCCTCCCCAAATCATGACACTACCACCTCCAAAACGATCAAATTTCTGAACACAGTTGTTGGCATAACGTTCTCCACGTCGACGGTATACACGTAAACGACCATCACATCGGTTAAGCATGAATCTTGATTCATCATTGAAGAGTACAAGATCCCACTGACGTTGGATCCACCGTCGATGTTGTTGTGCCCACTGTAGACGCAGTCGTCGGTGTTGTACTGTGAGTATTGGACGTCTTGCTGGCCGACGTGGGACAATGCCAAAATGACGGAGACGGCGACGGATTGTCTGTGCAGACAGTCGCCTCAAACCAGGTATCGTTCTTGCAGTTATGGTTGCAGGTTGGAATCGATTTCGGAGATGGGTTGTTCGAATCCAGTTGTCCTGTCTGGGAGTGGTTACTCGTGGACGGCCGCTGCGAGGACGGTCTCTGACATGTCTTGTCTGCTGATGACGCTGCCATAAGTTCCAAATGGTGTTTCGGTGGACATTCAGGCGATGAGCAACTTCCCTCTGCGAGGTTCCGGATTCAATCATCCCAATGGCCCTCCACCGATCATTTTCAGACAGTCTTTGCATTTAGAGGGTAGAGTTCCTGATCCGAAATGGCTGTGTTTTCGATAAGTGATGCTTCCGTCGTTCATCAGGCACAATGTGAACATTCCAAAAATTCTCCTCTTTTATTGCCATCCACAAGCATGATTTACGCACATTTTCACGTGCAAAGTCATTTTCTCGCATTTTCATGATTTCCATTTCAATGTTGTGTTTACGTGTACTGTTTCAGTCTGATATCACCATGTATGACAATTTCATAATTGCGTTATGAAAAATAATTAACAATATTGGTGTCACAGAAACTTTTGTTGCTGAGTATATAATGTGAACAAGTGCCCTAAAATGGAGTCTTGTGGCACATCAGACTTAACTGTAAGCTCTTCTGAAAGATAGCCATTAATATGCACCCTTTGACACCTGTTACTTACGGAATACTGAAACCAACCCGATATAGATTCAAAAAGACTAATATTAGTTAGACATTGTAAAAGGATATTGTGATTGACTGTATCAAAAGCTTTAGTTAAGTCAATGAACAAGGCAACACAAGATTGCCGACCATCAAGGGCACTTATTATACAAAACCCAAAACCAGTGAAGTTGCCACGTTATGTAAATCGTAGATAAAAACAGAATACAAGGATTTGCAAATCCTTTTCAACTTAGATTCAATTGAATACACTGCAAAGACAAGATGTTTAATGTTCAAACTGAGAAACTTTTTTTTTTTTTGCAAATAATCTTTAACTTAGAATTTAAAGGCAGCAACACGTTGCAAAAAAGTTGGCACAGGGGCCTTTTTACCACTGTGTTACATCGCCTTTCCTTTTAAAGACACTCAGTAAACTTTTGGGAACTGAGGAGACCAATTTTTGAAGCTTTTCAGGAGGAACTCTTTCCCATTCTTGCTTGATGTACAGCTTAAGTTGTTCAACAGTCCGGGGTCTCCGTTGTCGTATTTTACGCTTCATAATGCGCCACACATTTTCAATGGGAGACAGGTCTGGACTACAGGCAGGCCAGTCTAGTACCCGCACTCTTTTAAAACGGAGTCATGCTGTTGTAACACGTGCAGAATGTGGCTTGGAATTGTCTTGCTGAAATAAGCAGGGGCGTCCATGAAAAAGCCGTTGCTTGGATGGCAACATATGTTGCTCCAAAACCTGTATGTACCTTTCAGCATTAATGAAGCCTTCACATACTTTTCAGTTGCCCATGCCACTAATACACCCCCATACCATCACAGATGCTGGCTTTTGAACTTTGCACCGTAACAGTCCGGGTGATTCTTTTCCTCTTTGATCCGGAGGACACAATGTCCACAGTTTCCAGAAACAATTTGAAATGTGGACTCGTCAGACCACAGAACACTTTTCCACTTTGCATCAGTCCATCTTAGATGAGCTTGGGCCCAGCGAAGCCGGCGTCGTTGCTTGGTGCTGTTGATAAATGGCTTTCGCTTTGCATTGTAGTTTTAACTTGCACTTGCAGATGTAGCGACTAACTGTAGTTACTGACAGTGGTTTTCTGAAGTGTTCCTGAGCCCATGTGGTGATGTCCTTTACACATTGATGTCGGTTTTTGATGGAGTACCGCCTGAGGGATCGAAGGTCACAGGCATTCAATGTTGATTTTCGGCCTTGTCACTTACGTGCAGTGATTTCTCCAGATTCTCTGAACCTTTTGAGGATATTACGGACCGTAGATGATGAAATCCCTAAATTTCTTGCTCCAACTCGTTGAGGAATGTTGTTTTTAAACTGTTCGACAATCAGCTCACGCATTTGTTCACTAAGTGGTGACCCTCGCCCCATCCTTGTTTGTGAATGACTGAACATTTCAGGGAAGCTGCCTTTATACCCAATCATGGCACCCACCTGTTCCCAATTAGCCTGTTCACCTGTGGGATGTTCCAAATAAGTGTTTGATGAGCATTCTTCAACTCTCTCAGTCTTTTTTCCCACTTGTGCCAGCTTTTTTGAAACATGTTGCAGGCATCAAATTCCAAACGAGGTAATATTTGCAAAAAATTACAAAGTTTACCTGTTCGAGCATTTAGTAATTTTTCTTTGCAGTGTATTCAGTTGAATATAGGTTGAAAAGGATTTGCAAATAATTGTATTCTGTTTTTATTTACGATTTACACAACTTCACTGGTTTTGGGTTATATATCTTATTACAATTGCATTTCAGTAAGATTCCACATTAGTTCTTTGTAAGATCTCTTGATGAAACTAAAATTATTTCAGTTCATTTATTCTTTCACCCATTATTTTTCATAAATTATATGGCACGACAGGCTATTTGATTTGTTTTCATTATTTTTTTTTTAGAAAAAACAGTTACAGTCGAACACAGTTAACAAAACATACTATATGAGACCGAGTTGTGAAGGATTGAAAATATTTCAAATAATAATTTCACATAAGTGTTTGCTGATGCGCAACGCAAAGAGCTTTGGGGAGTAGAGCTCCTCTCGCTAGCAGCGGCGGCCGGTGGACAGAGAGCTCTAATGTTATCTGTGCAAATATTTCTCGGAGTTTTAGCTTATCTTAACATGAGTGGCGAGAAAAGACTGTTCAGCCCAACTAGGCTCGCCAGTTTCTTACATCTATCGCGAATGTATAACCCGAATAATTAGCAACTTATTACCCGATGAGAATGAGAATATGTTGCGATTATTTAAATGTTGTGGCCGTTCAAGTTTGTTTGCCCTAAACTGTCATGGATGAAAGTGCAAAAAGGACGCGAAAGCCCAATTTGGGCCACGACCAGTTACTGCTGCTGGCCCAGTTGGTGCTAGAGCGAAAGCATGTACCCTAATCTGAGGGAAATTTTGCTTGGGGGTGAATGGCAAATTTAAGTGGTATGCGTGGGATAATATATCATAATTATATGACTTTTTGTTCCCATCCTGTTCTGATCCCATGCGAAGGCTGAGGATAAAGGGCAGTTATTCTGAGCCATAAAAGAACATTTTAAAAAGAAAATGTCTTTTTGTTCTTTTACTTCTTTGCTGGAGATAGCTGGAGATATTCAATCCAATCCTGGACCAGATATTAATTGAAATTGTCTGAATACTCCAGATGATTTTAAAGATAGATCAGGGCTTGGTATTATTCACATAAATGTCAGAAGTCTACTCCAAAATTGAGCCAACTGAAAATTTAGGTAAAATCATCTGACACAGATATTCTCGTTTTGTCTCCAACATGGTTAAACAAATCTATTACAGACAGGGACATTCCTATCAAGGGTTACAATGCCTATCAAGGGTTACAATGTTTTTCGTTGTGACCGCCCTAGGAAAGGTGGAGGCATTGCCATCTACGTTAAAAGTAAATTTCATACTAGAACCCTAGCATCAGTTTCCATTACCAGACAGTTTGAATTCTTAGCCTTGAAGTTGCAACTTTTTAAGGACAATTTTATTACTGTAGTGGGTTGTGACAGACCCCCTTCAGCAAGCAAAGAGGCTTTATTGTCATTGAGTAGGCACTTGTAAACCTTAGATTTTAATGAGATTCTCCTGATTGGAGATTTAAATTGGGACTGGCTGTCCCCCGTCTCAGACAGTTTTCAATCTATTTGCGACACTTTCAATCTTATCCAAAAAATCACAAACCCAACTCGTCCAAATCTTTAATGACCAGAAAAATCCTCTCTCCTTGACTTATTTTTAACAAATTCTCCCCAAAAATATTTAGATGTTGGTATTTTTGCGAATGACGTGAGTGACCACTGTGTCATAGCTACAGTAAGACAAGCAAAGCTCCCAAAAATCAAACCTCGAATTGTTTTTAAACGAGATTTTAAACTCTTATGCGAGCAAGCCTTCTTTCGTGACTTATGGGAATTTGACTGGAAAAAGATCTCTCTCATTTCTGATATAAAGCCCGCTTGGAATAACTTCCATGAAGTTCCACTTTTACTAAAATGATAAACAAGCATGCTCCCTTCCGAAAATTTAGGGTAAAGGGTCGAAACAATCCATGGTTTTCCCCCCCAGTTGTCTAGCCTACAAAAACAGAGAGATATTGCATGGTCTAAAGTCAGAAAATCTAAATCTCAGACAGACTGGTTGATTTTTAAACAGCTTAGAAACCTCTTTACCTGGCTTATTAAAAAGGCCAAATCTGATTTTTAGCTCTCCAAAACTGCAGGAAGCTTAAATGATCCAAAAAATTCTGGAGGGTTATTAAGTCTTCGTACAGTAATGTCAGTAGTAATGAGTTGCCAACACATATTATAAAAGAATCCTGCATCCTCACAGACAAATCAGACAAAAAAAGGACGAAGTGACGACTGTTTTGGGGGATGTGAGTAGTGAGCTTTCTGTTCACTTGGTAGATCAGAAGCTAAATTGGAAGAGTCAAATAAAGAACCTGAAGAAATAAAATGTTCATTAAAATAATGAAGAATGTCTGCTTTGTCTGTGAGGATGCAGGATTCTTTTATAATATGTGTTGGCAACTCATTACTACTGACATTACCGTACAAAGACTTAATAACCCTCCAGAATTCTGATTACTCGAACTTCACAGCTCCCAAACAGCTCCGTTTTAAAATAGTGGCGAATTGGCTCAGACCTGCCAGTGAAAATAAACAGTCTGGAGAATTAGCTCGGTTACCTTTTAAAAATTGGGAATTTGTACCATCGGTATAATTTCAATAACCGCAAAATACCTGGCTTGTTTAACTTCATTTTGATGAAGACACAGGTGTTGCACATTTGTCCACTCACTCACCCACTCACTGTGTTTATATTGTTTTGAATGTGGAATATTCACAGCATAATGCCCTACATAGTGGGTGAGTGTACATTTCGAACGCAGCCCTATTGTAACCAGATCATCTCCATGGAACCTCAGTTAAGCTGTTAGATATCAAGTCAGCCAATCAGAGGGCCATGCCAGGACTGGTCGCCCATGCACAGATAATCGCTGAGTCACTCAGTCAAAGAAATCCTTGTTAGCGCACACCTCAAACTCCTACTTCTCATGCAAAAAACTTTCCCGTCACCAATGTAACCACATCATTCGAGGCACAAGACTTTGCTGAATGTGTGGATGTCTTTTTTATTTCTCTGAAATATATAATGTTGGAATTACAGCAATCTAAAAACTGTTTTGCTGTTCCTATACTGTTCTCCCAAAATTATATGGATGATTTTTGAGTGGAAAAGATAGAGAAATTCGAAGTGCTTCATGTCCTTTGTTCGAAAAGATAGAGAAATTCGAACTGCTTCATGTCTTTTGACTATTCCCTGAGCCCAAAGTATGTCGTTCTCTGCTACAAAAATTATACTGCTGTGACAATTACAAATTTTCCTATGTTTTTGTGAAATTTCATGAAGAGGGATTCAATTTTGTGGAAGTTATAGCAAAATAAAAAGTTTTTTTTCAGGCTCCCTGCTCCCAGCTCCCACTTTAGATGTGACATCACCCACTCTATCTCTGAAAACCCAATTCCCATTCTTTCCAAAAAGAAAATTTTTGTTGGTATTTTGGGAATTTTCTGCACACCGCGAGATGAAACTCGCCAAAATCGATAGTGGTTAGAGGACGAAGCCTATCAATGTGCATGTGACATATCAAAAGGATCGGTTGAGAACTGCAGTCTGTAGAGCGTTCACAAGAAAACCTCTACGGGCGCAGGCACAGATGCACGACAACCGCAAATCCATAGTATCCCCAGATAGTCCGTCCGGGGATACAATTAAATGGATATAATAAAAGACTTGGAAGTTTGGAGATAAATATCCTTTACCTACATAAAAAACTGGTCTCTATGATTAACTTTACATGCTCATTTTTAAATAATCAAACAAAGTTTAATTTGTGTAAAATGAAATCATGGTGAAATAGGCACGTGGGTGATTCAAATAATTTTCTCTTTTCAATCAATGCATATAATTATATGTTGTGTCAATTATTGTCTCTATCCTATTACAGTCAAATCAAAGACAAAAAACTTGCCAAGAACTCATAACATTCTTGCTTTGTTTCATGAACTCATTTTCAAGAATTTATATAGAGAGTAAAAGCAACATAACAGACAATCACAATCAGCAAACATCTCATGTGCTTACATTATGTCACTCAGGGGAAGGGCTTCGGCAGCAGATGCAGAGCAAGTTTTTCAGCCAGGGCAGCTGCTTAATCTTGAAGATGTAGAGAAGGGGATCAGTGGTGGCACTGAAGTTCATAATGGTAAACAGAACCATTTCAATCTGGCAGTATTCTGGGAAAGGTTTATTGTTAAAGGGATTGATCAAAACTACAGGCAAGTAATGAAACACTATGATGGCCAGATAGATTTGCACAGTTCTGAAGGCTTTCTTTTTCATGGGGTGCATCTTCTCTTTGCCCAAGACTGACTTCCTCAGACTCCACATGATAGAAACGTTGCAGAAAACCATGATGGCGAAGGAGGCCAGGATCAGCCCAGAGTAGATGGCACTTGAGAGATGCAACCATAACATCCTGCTGATGGCATAGGCTATCATGAGCCCCCAAACAAGCATGGAAATAGCCACTCTGATCTTGTTATCCTTGATGTTGGTGAACACAATGGGGTGGACCACGGCCACGTATCGGTCCAGGCAAATGCAGGTGAGAAATAGCGGGGCAGTGTTTTTGATCCCAGTGGTAAAGAACATTAGAGGTTCAAAATATATGAATCCAATCATATAGAAGCCATAGAAGCAGATGGCGGTCATCATGCAGAGACATCCATCAGCAATGGCCAGGTTGAAGAAAAAGATATTGGAGGTGGAGGAGTCACTCTTCTCTCTGGCCACCAGCCACATTACTATGAAGTTGGCAGGGAAGCCCACAACAAGATTGATGCTCCTTTCAACAAACAAAAACACAAACTCAGCAAGGGACTGTGTGCAATATATTATTCCATCTGAGAGTTGGAGGCTGGATTCTGAAGAGGAGTAGTTGAAGGGTAGGGTAGAATTGCTGACAGAGCGGTTCATTTTGGTTTTATTTTATCAAGCAGATTTGAGTGTTGATGATCCTTAGAAAGACTCAAGCTCAGACTAATTATCTGGTATATGCTGTATAAAAGAGGAAAAGCAGAGAAAGGAGAATTAACAATTTTATTTGCTTGTATAATGGCAGGGTGTCCACCAGAAGGTGAGACAGTTACCACTATGAGAAGGACACCCTATTTGAAAAGACTAAAGATTAGTTTTCAGTAACAGGTGGATAGACTAGAAAAATATCTATAAATATACTAAGTACAAATGAAAACGCACCACTTGAAAAAAGTCAATATTTAAGTTCAAATGAACTTCAATATAATTTTTATACAACAACAACACTACAGTGACTTCACCCGACATGCCAGGTGCAAGAAATGCGAGAATTTCAAGTTAACTGTAACGCTAGGCATTTTTTTGCAAAAACGCAACATCTTGCACGCACACCACGGGAAAAATGAATTTCACTCTGAATTTGTGCACACATTGCCTTTAAAAGCATGTGAATCTGAATAAAATTTCAATTCTTCACTGACACTTGTAGAACGTCGACACTATGCCACGACTTACAGCCCCTGAACGAGAACGTGCCATAGGCATGCTTCAAATTGGCGCCAGCACCAGGGAAATTGCCAGACGACTACACTGCGCGCACACAACGATCGCAAGACTCCATCAAAGGTTTCTGCAAACGGGGAGCACTCGGGACCGTCCTCGACCGGGTCAACACCGTGTGACAACGGCACGTCAGGACCGTCAGATCGTACCAGATCATGTCCGAGACCGAACACTACCAGTGACAAGAACGGCTGCTCAAGTCAAAGGACGACGTGGATTCATTCACCCCAAAACCGTACGGAACCGTCTGCAAGCTGCAGGCCTGCGTGCACAACGTCCTTATTTCGGCTCCATATTGACGGATCGTCACCGAAACCAGCGTCTACAGTGGGCAAACAGGCACCAGAATTGGCGACTACGACAATGGCACGGTGTCATCTTTTCTGACGAGTCACGATTTCACCTGACCTCTCCCCTATCGAGCACTTATGGGATGAAATTGGACGACGTCTTTCACGTAGACGCCAGATGGACAACATCCGAGAACTTGAGGTTGCCCTTGTTCAGGAGTGGAATTCTATCCCTCAGAACACTATCCAGAGACTGATCAACTCCATGCGACGACGATGCACCGCATGTGTCAATGCAAATGGCGGTCACACCCGTTATTGACTTTCCTGTCTGACCCCTACACCAGTTAAACCTCTCTCGCGCATTAACATTATCGTGAATGAAATTGAATGATGTTTACGTCTTCTTAAATCATTCATTATCTCAAATGCATCATACGTATATACTTCACATATCAATCCATGGAGCTATTCCAGATTTAGTGAGTGGTGCGTTTTCATTTGTACTCAGTATACATAAGTGCCAAAGACAACCCAGAAAGCAAACACCTCCGCTCCGGATCTGCCCCGGATCTGTGCCGACTCCAGCTGATCTGGCTCAGAGCTGGGGCAGATCCGCAGCAGAGGTGCTTGCTATCTGGGAATTTACATAAGCAGTATGTGATATGGGCTCACACACAACGTGCATAACAGAAAAATCATAGAAAAAAGAAAAATCCAGTTTTGACAAATACAGCATAGTAAAGTACCTGCTAACGATGTAAAATAATAATTATATAACTATTTCCAATCCTTACAAACAAAAGTAAAGAAATCAGATTTAACAAATATAACAATCGTCAAAAACAACATTCAGGATCATTTTCAGTTATGACAAATATAACAATTTTCAAGAAAATAATGAAGGTCATAACTGTCAAAGGTTATTATCTTAATGTGTCTCTGAAATCCTTCAAAGCTATGTGTAAATATTTTATTTCTGAAATCAGAATTCATATTATTAAAAAAAATCAGAAATCTGTATGACAAACTATGTCTGGCAAACTCATGCTTAATTAAAGGGAGTCGTGACTGGCCATTTTGTCTTGTGGAGTACCTCTGGCGATTAGGATCTTTTAGATCATTCTGGAAACAAAATAGTTTAAAAAATTCAAGTCATTCTCCACTCGATAACAAAACTTGAAGTCATTCGAAACTCATAGATCATAAAAGTTTAACAAACACAGTTGTTTAAATAATGGAGTAGTTTGTGCATTGAATTTACTCTTTGTAATGATTCGTATTGTTTTCTTTTGTAGATTCAAAATGCGTTGACATTTCCATCGCCAGGTTAATGTTCCATAATTAAGATAGGATAATGTCAAAGAATTGTAGATATTCAGAAATACTGAAAGCCAAACAATATTTTTCAACTTGTTAAGGATACCGTTGGATTTAGATATCTTTTTTGATGTATGATCACAATGAGCCCTCCGTTTCAATTTTTATCAATGTTTATGCCGAGAAAGTTGAAAGAATTCACAAAATCATTTTTCATTTGGTCAATGAAAATTGCAGGAAAGCAAGAAACATGCCTTTGTGAAGAATGAAATATCATAGCCTTTGTCTTTGTGCAATTAAAATCCATACTGACTTTAATCAAAGAGTTTCAGTTTAGTAAAATGCCCGAAAATTTGACTATGCATTAACTTCTCAAAAACCTCAGACACGCTTGGAAGAATTGGAATAGGGCGATAATTCTCAGATATAATCCTAATCTCTCCTAATTAAAGATTACTTTTAAGGGATTAGTCAATTCACTCTTCACAAAAATAAGGAATTTATTAGTAATCCTGCCTTCAGTATGCCTTCAGGAGAGTTAATGCGATCGGTTTAAGTCGGACCAATATCAGTAAAATATTTATTGAATGTAACTGCAATAAATTTAGGATCTGCTTCAAACAGACCTCAAAAAATACTGAGGAAAGTCATGCTTTCTCTTAGTTTTGTTTACAATGTCATTAATTGTTAACCAGGTACTCTTAATGTCAGTTTTGTATTGAAAATATAGAAAATATACTGATAAAATATACATAAAAATATACTGGTAATACTCTCTTTTGGCAATTCTGATACTCTGTTTTAAAATTCGGTTGTAAGTCCTAAAGTTTGTAAAGAATCGATAGTAATTGTCATCATATATCAAAAAAGATTTAAGTTTTACAAAAAGTTTATCCCTGTAAGAAATAGACCGTAAGATACTTGAGGTAATTGAGGGAAATTTCTTGTGTTTGTACTTATTGAACCTTAGTAATTTCACGGTATATTGTAGATTCTTAAGACTATCCTTAAAGTTTTGGAAGGAATTTATATCAGCCTTCATTACTCCTACAAAATTGTTGGTACTACTGGAACTGACTAAATAATCTAAAATGACAAAATGAGGAAAGTTGTCAGAAATCTGACTGAGGATGATGCCAGAGGTCGTCCTAGAATACTCATCAGCAACCTTAACAAAACTATTATCTGTGAGAGTTCCATGTCGATTTATCAGCTTTGTTGGAAGAATAATTTTGGGAATAAAACTATAAAGATAGCACAGTCCCTAAAATCTCATTTACATGAGAATTTATTTGGTACTTTAACAAATCAATATTAAAATCACCAGTAATCACCTTAACATTCTTATATTTTCTTAAATTATGAAAAATTCTTTTCAAACCAGGAACAAATGAATCCATTTCCTCTATATGAGATCCAAGTGGTCTATAGATATTTCCAAAAACTTTTTTTGAGATACAAGTAGTATTTTCAATAGTTATCTCAAAAAATTGACCATCCCAAAATTCTTCACAAATGGTCGAAAAAGAGGAAGATTCATGTAAATACAAGGGTACTCCACAATGAGCACTACATTAGCGTACTTTTGCAATCAAATTATATAGAAAAGTTACATGGTGAAGCCTAACTGAGCTCACCACTTAAACTGACTCCAAAGCTAAATTATGCTCTTAAACTGATTCCAGCATTATTATTCAGCAATTTTCTTTTCTCCAAAGTATTCCTCATTGGAACACATTTACTGCATAATAGAGATGCACAAAGTATTTTGCACAAAGTTAAAGCTTTAGCCTACGACTTTTCCCTAGGTTAAAATCATTATCTTCAGTTTCATGATGATTATGGCTGTAAAGTATCTCCTACACACTACTCATTGCAAAAGAAATTTAAAAAATCCACTCTCTCTGGAGGCTGCAGGCGTGCAAAGAAATCAACCAGTCGGAATCGTTTGGGGCCGAATAGGCGTTTCCCTGGCTCGGTTCCACAACTCCTTTTCTGCTGCCAAGTACCTCCCTCCCTCGTTCAAATTTGGCACTTCGGTTCTACTGCCCTCCCTCTTCTGCTGTGACAGAACACGAGTAAAGTTCGCGAAATAGCATGCCGTTTGTTTCAATGTGTGTTGCAATAACTTTACAGTTTGTCATACCTGTGACTCGGACATAGTTTGACGTTGACAGTGAAAAATTTCACTTTCCACTCAAAACTGATGCTCAGTGTGCATTGTGTTGGTTTTCGAGGGGATGAGATGGTGCTTTCAAGGGAGGGTACATGGCATCAGGGAGGTGTGTGTGGCGGAGAAATCGTAGACTATAGCTTTAAGCTCTCTCTTTTCAGAAATTTTTCATGTCAAAGAAGACCTGCACAATTTAGTTGCACTGTTACACTGAAGGATAGTTTTTGTTTTCTGGGAAGACGACCTCCATCCAGGGAAAACTACCTCTCCTCTGAGACACCAGCTTTACTCTTTGAAACTGCACTGGAGTTCCCTGAGATTGGAGACAGTGATCCCAGAAGACAAGGTTTGCCCTTTGGATCTATTTTTTACTGTCTGCAAAAGCTTTTCACTCAAGCACAACATAAGAAATGAAAGAGTGGTTTATCAGATTGAAAAAAATGAATAACTTACCTGAGAAACTGCAATAGCTCGACATAACACTCCTCAAGGTCAGACAGCCCAGAAGGCCCCTGTATCCTGATCACTTGTGTGCAGGAGGGTTATGTTTTTATTCAATATAGTTCCAGTTCATGTAAATATATAAATTTTAGTGGTACGTAAGCAGTGCAGATGATGGTCAGTCACAAATCCATTGAGGGAACAGCAGCATTTGCAGTGACTGTACAATACCCTGTCACCACAGGATTATATTTAAGGATGGGTGGGTGTGCAAGAGGACTCACATATAGGGGGGTTGGGTTTGCAGAGTGAGTTTGTGATGTGACAAACAGATCTGCAGTAAAACAGAGGAGGGGCTAAAAGGAGGGGTAGATGAGTGCCCCCCTATCCCTGTTCTAACAATATATTATTTGTCACTGATGCAATCCAAGAAGTGCATCCCAGACAAACAAGTGATGCAATGCAGTCAGCCTACTGGAGCACAGGTGAGACTGTAATCTGGTGTAAGGCCTTACACATGAAACCACAAGGTTCATCAAAGCAGAGTCACACAATTATTTTTCATCCTCACAAAGAAAAGAAATTGAACAATCAGATACAGTAAATCTATTTCTTACGGAGCCTCCAAAGGGTCATAGCAGGAATTTTTTTAGTAGAGATATGGTTGCATTTCCCTCGCAAAGGTACTGCGTTTGCTACCAATTCATTCCCGTTCCCTCGCAAAAGTTTTGCATTCCCTGGCAAACGGTTTTCATCATCGAACAATAAGTATTGCATTCCCTTGTTATGCCCAGCCTTTTGTCACCATACATAAGATACACTTTATTAAACACGGTGGGGTAATTTGTCCTCTGAATTTAACCCATCCTATAGTTATGAGCAGTGGGCAGCCACAGAGCAGCACCTGGGGACCAACTCCAGTTCTAAAGCCAGTACCACTGTGGCTGAACCCTTATTGTTTTTGTGCTGGTTTAATTTTTATTATTATTTTTTATTTTTTTCTTCTTCAGAAATGTATTCGCAAATTCCCGTGAGATGGTATATGGCAGAGACCTGAAATTTTTCACATTGGTTGGAAGTTGTGTGTTTATGCTGACCAAGGCATTTTTAACTCAGTCAGCCTGATGGTGGAGCTATAATTTAAGAAAAACAGGTTTTCACTTTAAAGGTCATAACTCCTACAAAACTTGGTACATATATTCCTTGGTCCATTCTCTACAGCTTTCCCATAAGGACCTCTAAGGTGCACCATGTTTGATTTTTCGGAATTTTGAATTTTTTGAAAAACACATTTTTGACATCTCCTAGGCCGTAGGTCTGATTACTTCAAACAATTTAGCTGTGGATCATCAGTGGACCAAGCTTATCAAAGCTTGTTGAAATCTCATTTCATTTCCAAGATATTGACCATTGAACTTCAGCAGGGGCGTGGCTTATCACATAAGTGGTTGTGATGATGTGATGAGGTCCCGTGAATGTATCAAATTTTTCCAGGAAATTTCTTCATGAAAAGGCTAATCATGAAGCCCTGTGTAACAGCTCATTTGGGAGTGCTGACATCTGCTGGTATTTTGATTACAGCAGTGCTACTGTGATGTTCATTTGTGGGCTACATCTGCAAACACACATCTCTGTGTGTGTGTGTGTGCGCATTTGTATCTATGTAGACACACACACCACTCATACACGAAGTGATTGATTTCAGCAGATTTATATTATGTTTTTCGCTATTGGGAGGTATCATATCAAAATTTTCCCAAGCGGATGATGTCCTCCTTTTTGTTGGCTCCATTATCTCGAGTGTTCTGCATGTACCTCACCAGATAACGCAGAACACGCCTTGAATTTCTTGCGGCTTTTTCAGTGAATCGAATCACACAACTAGGCAATCACGTGATTTCAGAGAACCGTGGCTTCATTTGTCTTTGGTCAAGTGATATTCTGAAAAACGATACAGGCCTCGAAACGGGCTTCATTTGGACACGCACCCTTTGATCAATACAGACCTCGAGGCTTCAGTGTCAGCTGTAACATCGCTAATCAAAGGACAAAACCATTGGGCCAATCATCACAGTTCTTGCAGAATATATCCATATTAGCACCAGGAACATATCTTGACAGTTTCATGTAAATCCATAGGGGGGCGCTATAACACAAATCAGGCTATAAATCAGCAACTGTTTGTCCTATAGCCATAAAACTCGCGGGATATATTCATATATGTACTTGATACATACTCTGAAAATTTCATTAAAATTGACTGATAGGGGGCGCTATAAATGCAAAACAAAGCAGCGTGGTATAACACAAATCAGACTATAAATCAGCAATTGTTTGTGCAATAGCCATAAAACTCACAGAAACATAGTCTGAAAATTTCATTGAAATTGTCTGACAGGGGGCGCTATAAATGCAAAACAAAGCAACGTGGTATAACACTAATCAGACTAGAAATCATAAATAGTTTTTCCAATCATTACAAAACTCACAGGAAATGTGTGTTTGAAGACTTGTTTCAATGATGGCAAGTGAAGCCAGTTTCCTTGCAATAATGCAGAAATGATATGTTTTTTGCGGAGATGATTCTCTCTGACCAATCAGTGGGCTGATGTGTTGTCACATAACATATTTAATTTTACATTTTTTTCAGCAGCCAGTAATAGGCCAATCAGTTTTAGGCCTGTAGGTTATTCATGAGTGGGGCCAAGTTAAACATTTTATTTATTATTTTATTTTATATTGTGCTTTGTTGGAATGTAAGTGCTTAATTAATATTTTCACAATTTTGTAATTGATTTATTCTTTGAAGCATGAATATTAATGTATGCAATTGCAATGCCTTGACTTTAGTTCGGTAAGTACACAGTCATAGCCATAAATTAAATGGTACTAAAAATTGGCATAATAATTTCTTTCGGTTTTCGGCAAAGCGTTTCTCATTTTTGGTTTTCAATTTCGGCCAAAAATTTTCATTTTGATGCATCCATAGTCTGTATTTTTACCTTATTAGTATTGTAAATATGAAATTCCATCTGGTCAAGAAAAGAGTGAGTATCGGATTGCTGCGGTTCACGGCTTGAGGTGTATAGTTTTGAGTAAAATTCCTTAAATGCGCCATTTATTATTTTTGGTTTTTGCATTGCCTCCCTTGCTGAATTCTTAATGACTGCATTCTTAATGTTCTGTGGGGGTGTTAAAATTCTGGTCATTCAGGGTTTTTAAAATTTTTGTTCTAGATTCCTTTCTAATTCAAGTTTTTTTTTCTTCTTATGTGATGATTATGATATTATTTTCCCTGTAAGTACAGCCTTGGCGGTTTCCCAAAGTAGTGCCGGTGAGGTCTCCGGGGAATCGTTTATTTCCATGAAGGATACCCACTCTTTTGTGAAGAAAGCGTTGAAATCTGCATCTTTAAGCAAATGACAAATCAAAGTAACCTAATCACAATACATAATGCAAAGAATAGTCAGGAAAACAATAAAGCAAATATCAAAACAAGGCAAGATCAAGGCAGGCATGGCAGAATCATGGGCCTCCAGGGAAAAGACTTTAAGTCAGGCCTCTTCTTGGGACCCAGTCGTGCCAGTGGAGAGAGGATTGTAGCGCGGTAATGTGAGTGGAGTTTTCACCCACTTCTCTATTTCTCCATCATCTCCTTTAACTGGCTGTGCATGGCATCCTTGCCCCTCACTCCGAGTCCGCATATGCTAGCTAACATGTTAAATTAAAGCTTACACTGTAAAAAAAAAAGTTGTCTCAACTGAAAAAAGTTCGTGTCCAAGCTGCCTTAAAATTTTAAGCTCATTGAACTTGAGGTAATATTTAACTTATAACCTTAAATTCAGTTAACTTGAAATTTTAAGGCAGCCTGGACACTAACTTTTTTTTTTACAGTGTATGGTGCATTCTTGATTCCCAACATAGAGCTGTAGCAAGCTAACGTATTACGCTAGTTTGTTCTGGGTTCTGCTTCTTGTTGTAGCCAGAATGCGTGCAGGTTTTTTTTCCTATTGTACCCCTTACTCAGTTTCCTTTCCAATGAGAATTCCAACTATAACCGTTTCAAATGCGCTTTCATGTTTGGTCGAGTTATTACATGCACCGCCCATAAGGAAGTTGTTACCACAATGGACTTACCACTCGTCCAGTTCCTCGCAACAAACACTCAATGATCTTCATGCACAAGATTTTGTGGAATAATCCTAACCCCATTATAATATCTTGAGCTGAGATAGACAAAGTAATGTCAAGTCTGAGCTTCGTTTTGCGTGTTAATACTGCAGTAAGATGAATATATTTTTTGAAAGCGATTTTATTTGTTAGTGGCTCAAGTGGACCACTGAAATGCAAAGTGTGGTGGTCCGTACCGGCCTTGAAGGCCTAAAGAACATCGCCGGGCCATCGGATCTAGGGGAATGTCGAGCCCTGATGAATTTGCGGTCGTCACGCATCCGCGTCCTGGGCCAGAACTACCCCAGCATGAGGGCAACGATAGATGGTTGTGATAGAAGAATAACAGTATCAATATCATGTCGAATTTTTGCTTCAGAAAACCGATTTTCTGAACTACTCACTGGAATACCACTGGCTCTCTATTAATGTTGCTACTGCGGACAACAATTTATTTTCTGTCACAGGAGAGCATTTTTTGAATTGCTGGATATACACTGCCCTCCATAATTACTGGCACACTTGATTAAGATGTGTTCTTTACCTTCTAATAAATTCAGTTTTTTTCTAAATAATATAGGACCACAATGAAAAAAAGAGGAAAATCCAACCTTTAATTCAATTGCATTTATTCAGTGGGAAAAAAATTCCCACATTAAGAAATTATTCTTTTACATCAAATAATGTGTGCCACAATTATTAGCACCCCTGATGTTAATACTTTGTACTGCCCCCTTTGTTGAAGATATTAATTCAGCATTATTGATTATATTTACTAATATTGATTATATATATTTTTTATCATTATTCATTCATTGCTCATACTCATAATTAATAACCATATTATGTAGGCAGCAAAAAGACACACACATATAACACACACACACATATAACACATACAAGTGGTTCACATACTGCAGGGCAGACACACACATAACAACACAAATACACATACAAGTACTTCCCACATAGAGAGACACACAAATACAAGCAATTCAGTTCACACTTGCTTTAGCAGCTCACACACACATATGCAGCAGCTTCTGTAGCTTTTAGCAGGCTTCTGTTTTATTGTTTCAAAAAACATAATCAGAGGATGTATTTGATTTCTGTAGCTTTGATCAATATTCGTTCAGCAAAATCATCATTTGCTACTGAAAACATACTCAATTGAATTATTTGTAATAATTTGATATGCATCGAATTCATCCACTGGTATCTTTTTCTTTTACATCTGGGTGTGGCTGTCCACTGTTATGCGCATGCGTCTTTGCTCTGCATTCCTGAAGGATGAAATAACAGAGAATTTCAGGTTGCTTGTCCAATTGTAAGTGGGAGAATGAATTATGCGCTGTCTTCACCGATGCAGACACCCGGGCTGTAGAACAGCACTTTTGGTAAACCAAATTCAGCCAGATTGCAGGTTATACGTCTCTGCCAAACTTGACCAATTTGGATTTACTGTTTATTTTTAAGGATTTATTGTACTCAGTGACGGGCCATCAGCCGCTCAGAGGCCCCTCAGTAAACTCAACCCCAACTGCTTGACCGTTCCCAAGCTGCTTGTGTTTAAGTGCGCTTGGTCAACAAACAATTAATGGACAAATAACCAAGGCCAATTCACGACCTCTAATGAGAAATGATAATGAAAAAGTGAACGCTTATTGTCTGCATTTAGCTATATAATTGCCATCCCGTCCAAGATAGAAAAATGCCCAAATTCCAAAACTTTCGCAGACACTGCAGCATTTATTTTCAGCCTCTCTGCAACTGTCACTCAGCTGTGGATCGTATCCAACTGCACCTTTTAGCCGTGACTACATTAAAAAAATAGAACAGTTTCTCATGGATTATTTCCCAATGAGCCCGCAAACCAATCCACGCAAACGTGCCCTCTTTCAGGAGCAACATGAGCGCAGTGTAGAACCTGAAAGTTTGATTTGGCTTACAACATAGGTCAAAAATCCTAGTGTTGGAACACATGCTCATTACGCTGGTAAAATCTGAATGTTTGGGTGATCTGACACAATCCAGAGCGAGCAGTTAACTTTTATAATCCTACAGCCTGCCGGTGAGAGCGGCATCTTTTGCTCTGTTCACAGCAGGAAGCTGGAGCCACTACGTCCAGGCTGCCCAGTGTTCCTCAAAGTTGTATCACAGTCCCCATTGAAGTTTAAGCCCAGCTACATTAATCGGCTTAAAACAATCTAAATCTGTCAAATTCATATTATGTTTACGTTCAATATTCTAGAAAGGAACCTCATATATATTTATCACACTATTGGGCTATAATATTCCATTTTAAGGCTTTTCCATGACAACTGCATCATTTTAGCACATATTTTTATCATGTTTGGTCTCTTTATTCTCGGAGAAATCTAAGGAATTGAATGGAACATGTTTCATTTACCTTGGAACAATGGTACATCTTGTTTCCAAGATTCATTCGGGCAACTACCCTAGTCTCCTCTCTATGCAAATTATCTTATCACCTAGGCCAGTAAAACTCTGATTCGGCCAACCTTTCCTCTACCTTGTTCGGAGGTGTGGTTTGGAGCCTTTAAAGGTACGAGATCCTAAGGGGGCGGGGCTTCTTCTTCCTGCCTGTCCCTTCTTTGTCAACGTCTGACGCGTAAGTAAGTGGGGAAAAGTCACATGGCTCCTTGCTCTGCGGAGCGAGGGGGCATTTGAGTTCTCCCCGACCACGTGGGGCGACTTTAGCTCCCCGAGGCCATCCATCTTTTCCAGGTATGAAAATATTCTAAATCCTTCTAAATTATATGTAACTGGTAATTGGCTTAGCGTTGATTTGTTTGATTCAAGTTGTGCCTACCTGGTAAATAAATTGTTATTCCTTTTTCAGCTTGCGTGATTTTCCTTGATTTGTAACACTCGTATATTGTAGCCTTGTTGCAACCGGGACTTAAGGGGAAATTCCTACCAAGACGTGTAGGTAACGATACTTCTAAGTTAGATTGGGATTATGTCCTACCCCTGAAGGGTTTGTGTAACAAGTTTTATGCAAATCTGGGCTCTTGTTACGTTTCGAGCTCCGTGCTGTTTATATGCATAGATGCCGCTAGCAAAAAAACAGAATAGTCTCGTTCAACCAATGGAAGTATTGTCGAATTGATTCCAGGACAGTTGCGTTTAATTAACCCTGGGGACTTATTTACTGAGCAATGATGGTTTGCGCTGCCGTATCTGATGGCAGATTTCTCTCGAAATCCACGCAGGTGTTCCCTAAATTATCAATTCTAATTCTAATTTCAGATTAGATTTTTAACGAGGTTATAGCTAAATTTTGTATTCTACTTGTTCTATGGGGTCAGATTAATCGTAACCATTGCGTTTAATAACATAAAATACAAAGTGGGGCATAAAAAAAAGAATAAACTAAACCTATTAGTACTTGCAAACGATAATAAATAATGAGTGAACCTGGAGCCTCACTGCTTGTGGATTTTGGACAAATCCAAGAGGAGGTAGATGGTTCAGAGGGGGGCACCCAGACATCGACCCTGAATCATGGAGAGAATGCTGAAGAACCAAATAGTCAGCAAAGAAGGGATGCTTGGGTCACCAGAAGAGATCCTGTCGGTGAAGTTACCTCATTAATTGGTTCCCTTTACCTCTCTGACCCAGAGGACAGTGATGTAAGCACTGCAGAAGAAAATAACACATCTCACTTCGCACTACCAGCTTTTATGTCCATCAGCAATGGCATAGACACAGTTACCGAGAGGTTAAGTAGCCTGGAGACATATTTCAAGGATTCTGTTAGCAGTGCATTGAACAGGAAAGAAAATATAAGAAAATACATTAATAAATCCCTAAAGGCCATAGAACAAAGCACCACTTCCATTCTGAAACAGTTTGAGGAGAAATTAGTGGCTTGCTTGCAACAGAGAGATGAAAAATGGAATACAGAACTACAAGGCCTGAGGCGCGCCAGTCTTATTTCTGTCCCCAGGCTTCTCCATCCACCACATCCTTCTCAAGGTCCTTCTTTGGCTTCTCATGGCACACTTGCTGCTCATGGGCATCCTACTGCTTCTCCTGCTTTTTCTGGTCATTTTCCAGATCATCATGCACTCCATCCTCCTCAAAGCCATTCTACAACTTCTAATGCTTCTTGGGATTGTTCAGCAGCTCCCCATGCACACCAGCCTCCCCTCAGTCATACACCAGCTTCTCGTGTTTCTCATGGTAGCCATACCATCCAAGGTTTCTCTCTGGGTAGATCTCACAAACATGCACCTCTTTCTTCCACCAAACCAAAATCTACTGGAAACTCCTCAACATATATCATCTCTTCCATGCCTTCACCTGAAGCGGTGCCTTCCAGTGCCCATGCTGTCATGTGTCCTGCTCCACTTCCCACATCAAATGACCAAGGCCAATCTTCTCTCTCCGTACCGGGGACCCAGTTTCAGCCATCATTTACTTTGACTGGGAATCAGCCGCTAATGCATCCATTGACCACTAGTACAAGCCTTCCCACCCCGTTGGGGGCTACCTACAGCCAGATTGATGCCAGACCTAATTTTGTCTTCTCTAAGCCTGCCATCCGAATGGATTTCCCCACTTTTAATGGGTCAGGGGAGGTGGCTGACATTCTCAATTACATTGACCGCTTTGAAACCTTTCTTGAAGTCCGGCCATTGTCAGATACTGAAATCATTGGTGCCCTGTCTGGTGTTCTTAAAGGGCCAGCACACAGCTGGTGGAGTGTGGAGAAAAGTAAAGTACACAATTAGGCGTAGTTTAAGGAGGCTTTTCAGACTGCCTTCCTTCCTCCTGACTACATTTTAGAGGTAGAAGAAAAGCTCAGGGTCATGGTTCAGCTGCCTGGACAATGTTTGAGGGACTTTGCCTATGATTACCGAGCGCTTTGTCTCCGGTGGGAGCCAGACATCTCAGAAAAAGAGTTAGTGCGGAAAATCCTCAATAACTGCAACCCTAAGATCGCTGGATGTCTAAGAGGGACTGTATCTGACGTGGAACAACTCGTTCAGATCGGTTCTCTCGTGGAGAAGGACTGCACCTCTCACAAGGAGTACTGGGGCAAAGTGGATCATCAGAAGGCCTAAGAAAAAGAGAAAGAGAGTCAAAAGAAGACCCTGGAAAAGGCCAAAAAGTCTACTGACGTGGCAAATCTGTCGGTGGTGAGTCAGGAGAACCAGGTGCCACTGTCTCTCCTGCATGTTCCAGTTGCCATGCGAGGGAAGCAGTGCTACTCTGTATTTGATACTGGATGCACCTACTCACTGATGAGACAAAGCCTGTGGCGGGAGGTCACTAGGAAGGACGAAGCGTTACGGCCATGTGACAACCAGAGCTTTGCCCTTGCCGATGGAAAGACATATGGAGCCCTAGGAAGGTTTAAGCTCCTATATAGCTGGCATGAGATGCTGTGGTCCCTTGAAACATACATCATGGCTGATGAACATCTGGCATTCCCCATCATCCTGGGTTTGGATTTCCTGCGCAAGACCTCAACTATCATGAATCTGGGTGAACAAACCTATGGGGTGAAAGGTTTTAGGGAGTATACCTTCCATCTGTTCATTTCCCAACCCCTTGAGTGTGTGTTAAAACAGACCAGTGAGAAGACATCCATGACTACATTGTATGTGGCTGTTTCATCTGTGATGCCTGCAGTCCTACCTCCCTCAAGAGGTGTGGAAGCACCTTCATTCTCAGATTATCCATCAGCGGTCAGAGAATTGCTGCAAGCGTGGCCAAGTGTGTGTTCAGGAAGACTGGGGAAGACTAATGTTGAAGAACACAAGATCTTGACCACAGACGAGGTGCCTGTCCGGTGCCGGGCGTACCGTGTATCTCCTTTCAAGCGTCAGGTCATTGCTGATCATGTGGAGCAAATGCTCAAAGACGGAATTATTGAGCCTTCCCAATCTCCTTGGGGTGCTCCAGTTGTGCTAGTCACCAAGCCTGATGGCTCACTAAGGTTCTGTGTTGACTTTCGTCGCCTTAACACCAAGACCCATGCAGATGCCTACCCCATGCCTCTCATACATGATCTCTTGGAGTCAATGCATGGAGCATCAGTCTTCAGTACCTTGACTTAAAGTCTGGATATTGGCAAGTCGCTATGTCCCAAGAAAGCAAGGCCAAGACTGCTGTTATTACTCCAATGGGCCCATACCAGTTCAAATCCATGCCTTTCGGTCTGAAGAATGCTGGGGCAACATTTCAGAGATTAATGGAGAAGGTCCTGGGAGAGCTTAGGGGGAAGATCTGCTGCGTTTACATAGACGATGTCACTGTCTATTCGGCCACGCCCCACCAACACCTTAAAGACCTGGATGCTGTGATGCGCAAACTCCATGAGGCCAAATTGACCCTGAACCTGAAGAAATGTTTCTTTTTCTGGCCAGAGCTGAAGTTCCTGGGGCATAAGGTATCAGGGAAGGGTGTGCAAGTAGACCCCGAAAAGACCTCAGCAGTCACTGCCTATCCGACTCCCACTAACCTCAAAACCCTGCAGCGCTTCTTAGGTTTAGTGGGCTGGTACCACAAGTTCCTGGACCACTTTGCAGACCTGGCAGCTCCACTGAATTACCTGAAGAGGAAGGAGGTGAAATGGGACTGGTCAGAGGAATGCCAGGAAAGTTTCAACCAGCTGAAGAAGGCACTGGTGAATGCCCCAATCCTAGGGCAGCCAGATTACTCACTTCCTTTTGAGGTACACACCAACGCTAGTGATATGGGGTTGGGTGCAGTGCTCGTCCAGAAGACTGATGACGGAGAGAGAGTGATTGCCTATGCCTCCAGGGGCTTGAGTGGTGCGGAGTGCAACTACTCAACATCAGAAAAGGAATGTCTTGCTGTGGTGTGGGCTGTTGAGAAATGGAGACATTACCTTGAGGGTGGCGAGTTCACCATATACACAGACCATGCTGCGTTAACATGGGCTTTTGATTGTCCAAAAACCTCCTAGCGACTTACCCGGTGGATCCTGCGGCTCCAACAGTACCAGTTTAAGGTACGGTACAGAAAAGACCTACACAGTATTGTGCCTGATGCCCTGTCCAGAGCCATACCCATACCTTCTTCGGCAGCTACGTATGTTGCCATAAACACCTCTCGCTGTTCTGCCGATCTGCCTTCAACGCTTCCCAAAATAAAGGAAGAACAAGAGAAGGATGATGAAGTCAGTGTTATGGCTAAAGAGGCTACTGGTAGTAGACCAGACAGGGTGGGATATGAAGAATTGCAGGGGCTTCTGTACCGTTGGTCGCCTGTGAAGGGGGGGGGCAACAAATATCAATTAGTGGTTCCCAAAGCTCTGGTGCCAGCGTTTCTCTCCAACTTCCATGACCATCCCCTGAGTGGGCATCTGGGGAGACTGAAGACCCTCATCAAGACCCTGGAGGTGGCCTGGTGGCCAGCGGTCTGTGCTGATGTCTGGAGCCATGTCAAGGCTTGTACCACTTGCCAGGCCTATAAGGCTGACAACCAAAAGCCAGCCGGGCTCATGGAACCTACTCCAGCGGAAGACCCCTGGGAAAAACTGGGGATGGACCTTATGGGTCCACTGCCCGCAGCAAGAAGGGCAATATGTTCCTTTTTGTTATTGTCGATTATTTCACTAAATGGGTGGAAATGTTCCCGCTAAAAGATAGTAAAGCCCATTGCTGGTGACCATCCTAAAAGATGACATCTTCTCCCGCTTTGGGGTTCCACGGGAGTTGGTTTTGGATCAGGGACTGCAGTTCACTGGTCATGAGATGGCCAACCTCTGTAAGACATGGGGAGTGACACAGAAGTTTACCACCCGCAGGCCAACCTCACAGAACGATCCAATCATACGATCAAAACTATGATCGCTTCTTATGTGGGAGATCAACATAGGGATTGGGACAAGTGATACAAGGAGTGCCAATTCGCTATAAATGCGGTTTATCATGAGACCACAGGCCATACCCCTTCAGAGATGGCCCTGGGAAGATGTCTGAAAGGTCCGCTGGAGAGGTTGATTAGCATGCCACCCCCACTAAATCAAGCTCCATATACCCTATTGGAAAGACAGAAGCAACTGATTGGGGAAGTTAAACAGAGAGTTGGGAAATGCCAAGCCAGACAAGCCAGGTATTACAATACACACAGGAGAGGAGTGCAACTCCAGGTGGGAGACCTGGTCTGGGTCCGTACTCACCCACTCTCTAAAGCATCAGAAAACTTTTCATCCAAGCTAGCGCCTAAATGGTCAGGACCAGCTACAGTGGTGAGAAAGTTAGGCCCTATAAACTACCTTATACAGGGAAGTGACCAAAACAAGAAAACAGATGTAGTCAATGTGGTCAATCTGAAACCCTACTTTGGGGTTCAGGCCCAGGTGCCTCTGGCAGGGGGGGGAGGGGGGGGATCTGTGACACCGTCACATTAATGAAACATCAGGATAAAATAATTCTAAAGGTTATGAAGATTACATATGATGTATATGTAAAGTATGTATGTGAATATATATATACTAATATGGCCTTTAGTTTCTATTAATCTTGCCGATGTATGTATGAAAGGTAGCGGGTCTGTCCGTTTAAATGTTATGTGGGTTGTTGCACCTATGGGTGTCCACCCAACGTTATATAGGAGGTGTGCGTATGGCTGGGGGTGCCCCCGTGACGGAGAAGGAAGTGCGGATAGAGTCCGTAGTGAGTGGCACCAGCATTGAAAAGCTGCAGCTAACTAATATTGTGAAGAAAAAAAAAAACATTCAGTGGACGGCAGAATTGTTTCAATCGCATCAAGAAGAGTGTTCACTTTATCTTCAATGACGCATTTACGCATGTTTTGGGGGTCTGAAGACGCGGAGCGGAGTTCATCCAAAGCCTTCCGGGATTACTTTGGTTACCTGAGGCACCGGTGAGACCAAACCTTATTGTTGTTTTTTTTTGTGTTGGGTATACCCGGCCAGCTCTACATCATCAAAAAGAGACACTCTGTACTAATCACTGTGAGCTAAGTCATGCATAAAAGCCTGCTCATGGAAATTTTTCAGGTCTCTTTTGCGCAGAATATGAGGCTTGGTTTTGGGTAATTTAGTATTTCTGACAGGTGCAATAGCACAACGGTGACTCACATCATTAGCAAAAACCCCTATATCCGTGTACTTATGTGGGGCATTTGTTAGAAATAAATCAATCAAAGATGATCTAGTAGGATGTTTTAAATTTGGACGAGTTGGACTGTTTTTAAGTTGAGTAAGATCTAAGGAATGACAGACAGTTTTCAGACTGTCTGAAGATGAGGTCAGCCAATCGAGGTTTAGATTACCTACAAAAATAAGTTCATATGAAATCGACTCTTCAACATAGTTGGATAAAGAGGACAAGGCCTCAGCACCCATGACGACAAGTGATTGACTAAAAGTAAATTCAATTCTCTGGGCAAGCAGTTCAAATTGTTTACAGATAGACAAAGAGAATAGGAGGGTCGCATTTTTTTTTAAACGTAAATAGCTATGCCTCCACCTTTCTTGGGACGATCACAACGAAAAACTAATTTTTCATTGCAATTTCTTCATCAGAGATAGATTTACTCAGCCAGGTTTCAGACAGGACAAGAGTGTCGGTGTTTGTTGTCTGCATCCAAATTTTTATAAAATCTAATTTAGGGAGCAGGCTACTGACATTAATATGCATAACACCAAGGCCAGATTTGGCTCGAAAATGATCGGGCATATCAATACTATTGAGAATGGGTCCAGGATTAGGCTAAACATTTCCCAGTAAAAGAAGAATAAGGCCTCTACGTTTCACCGTAGTTGGAGACACCTTGTCATTAGTATCTGTTATGGCCCCAATTTGTTATTACAATCTACAACACAACAGCAACAGCAAGGGATGACAGACAGAGTTTTAAAAACTTAAACACATTTAATTTTTAAACAAAGACAATAACGACTAAACTAATATTCTGACCAAGATTGAATATAAAAAACAGAAATATTTACAGTTTCCTGGTGATGTGCTGGGTGAGGAAAAAGGATCAAACACAGACAAAAATCCACAAAAGAAACTTCACAGGTCTTGAACAGAAATGACAGGTCTGGTCACACGTATCCTTCTTCTTGCAATTTCTCCTGCTACTTTACTGTCTCAATTCTTCTCCTTATATACTCTTTTGCAGACCCCACCCACATTTAGACCTCTTTTTTTTACTTTTCGGGGACTTGCCCCAGACATGTCCAGGACATGTCTAAACATAGCTCCAGTCTGAGCTGAATAAAAAAAAGGTAAATACTGCCATCCAGTGGCCTATATTCACATTACATATCAGACACGGCAAGATCAATATGTGATAACTCAGTGTATGTAAAATAGCTTTTTATAACTGAAAAACACATTAAATGGAGCATGTTGGGATCAATGGTGGACGGTCTCTCCCAGTACAGAAGCCGTAGATTGTATTACTTACAACTAACAGTCTGGATATAAGGAGGGTAGCGCAGCTCCTCTCTGTAAAGTGTGTTACGGTGGCTTTTGGGGTCCGGACTCCCACATCAAATGCAGACACTCGATAAGAGGTTGGCTCACACATTTAGAGAAACGTTTGTTCTATCAAACTACCTTCAGAAAGAATCCATCGATTTGAACACCGCGCTTCAGCTTATTGACCACTGTGCAAGTGATCTGTAAAGCTTGCGGCCAGAAGAGAGCTTTGCAAATATCGAGGCTTGTGCACAATAAAAATCAGGGCTGGGAACTCTCACGCCTTTTAGTGATTCATTCACGTTCCCGTGCTGTAGTCAGAAATTATTCAATCAATGCAATGCATGGATTTCACGATCGTTCAAATTGTAAAATAAGACTATTTGAAATATTTTTTATGCAATTCCACTGCTTCCAACCCCTGAGTGAAGAAAAGTGTGAGAAGTCCGGAATAATAATTGATTTCCTTATTACAAGTGGCGCAATCCACCGTAACTTGAATAATAAAATACGACAGGAAGAAGTCACAGGGGGTAAGATCTGGGGATTCCTGTGGAGTTATCTGAAAAATAAGGTTTTCACCACACCTCCAGCAAATCTGGATGATTTAAGGCAGAAGATCACACAGGCAGTTGATAACTTGCGCCATGATCACCAAATGATCCAACGAGCTGTCCGCGAACTAGTCAGACGATGCCAGCTATGCATTGATAAGGAGGGCGGTCATGTTGAGGGGCCAGGGCCATGAATTTACTCTGGGGAACATTTCACTGAATAAATGAGTAATTTTTATCAATCTTTTTGTTTGATTTCTCTTCCCAATTCTTCGGAATGAAGAACACAACATTTGGTACAGTAAGGATCTGGGTGCGCTTCAAAAGATGCATTGCTAGCTGCCGGATGGCTCACTCGGTTAAGGCACTGCGTTGCAGTGCAGAGGTGACTATCACGTCGTGGGTTCGAGTCCCGGTCGTACCAACCGGCAGAGTAGCGCACAATTGGCTATCGCGCTACAGTGTTTCAAATTGGGAAGGGACTGCCGGGTATGGGGTGCAAACAGCTTTGTTCGTTGCTCAAGCTCCACCTGTTGGCCAGACGGGCGCTCGTCAGGAAGTTTCTGGGTTTGTTCATGTGCGGGTATCCTCTGCCCTCGTTCTTAACTTGCCAAGATTCAACCAATGAGTGTATAAGAAGCAGTGGCTGACAGGCACGTGCTGTCGTTGCAGTCAGATTAAAAAAAAAAAGATGCATTGCTGCTCATTCACTAGGCATCATTGGAAAGAGCTCAATCAGCCCTTTCCAACGACATATTACACTTACAATTTTTTAAATTTTTTCACAAGAAATGATGATTTTATTTGGGTATACTTTTTTTTTAAACACCCTATATTTGACCAATAGTTTGTGACACGTTTCACAGTCCTTTGCAACATGGCAAGTCATTTTCAAGTCCTCAACGAACGGCACTTTTTAAAAAATAAATAAATAAAATTCAGTCGAGAAGATCAATGATCTGGCCTAGTTCACCGAAGGAGGAGAGTTTTATACAGGCTAACCTTTGTATTTCCTCGTCGCCAATGAAAATGACTTTTCCGAGCATCTCAACTTTATATCAGATCCATCTCACTTTTCTCATAAGCAGTGCACAGGCAGAGCATATTTCAGTCGTCTTAATTAAAACATATCTGCGGTCTTCAACGAGTGAGAATCGTCTCTCAAATCTGGAAATGCTTTTTATAGAGAGAAATGACAGAGGGTGGACTTCAGCTATGTAATTGATAACCTACATTTGCATGGATAAAGATAATAAGTTCATAAAGTCTACACATTCAAACAATGGGCCTAATTTTTTTTATGCGTTTTTAATTTGTTCCAACCTTTTTTGAGGAGCCGCCATTGGATTATTAGCCTATAAGCCTTTACCATGATAGGTTGCCTGTGAACAAATTGAGTGAAAATAAAGAAAATAAAAGGCAGTAAATTGGAAACGGATTCCTGAAACCTTATTTCCAACATTTGAGCATCATGCAGCTGTATTCAATATAGGCCTATTATCTTAAGCAAAAAAAGTTTGCCTAAATGAATACATTTATTTGTGCAGCTAGCTATATGTTTCAGTTGGTATTTATTCAATATCTTAATGAATACATTAATAGAAAGGAATATTTTTATTAACAGACAGACAAGCTAATCAGGGGCCCCTATAGGGTGAAAAAAACCCATTGGAATAAAAGTGAGTCTACGCCCCTGGAGCCACCTACTACATTGTGATAACTGAACGTAGAAATAAAACGTACATCCAATGCATACCAAGTATGAGCGTCAAAGTATATGCACCAAAGTATGTAGACCTTTTTTTAAAAAGCAGAAGACCTACCACTAATGTAGTTAAAAATGTAATTAAAGAAAAGGTTGAAGATCATATTCTTTAAAGGAGAATTCCGGTGTGAAATTGACTTGGGGTGTATTGAAAACATGATAATGTGTACTAACTATTGTCGAATACCTCACCTCCATACGCATGCAACTTTTCGAAATAAATGGATTTTTAGCCGAAGCTCCCAACAGGCGCTGGTTGTGAATAGGGCATTGTGTTGCCATGCAAAGAAATCGCTATTTTTTTTTCATCATTAACAAGGCTCAAAGTAACTCCACACTTCATCGATAGAATTTCGAGGGCCCTGACATTTAAAACGAGGCACTGAGAACTTTGAAAATGCACCGGTATTATATTAAAAAATACTATTTCTGCAAACGGTATCTCGATGCAGTTTCCAGTCGCCTCCATCTTGAAAGTGACGATAAGTCAATTGACGAGCACGAACGAATGGGAAGGATAGGGGAACAGATTGCAATCTATTCGTTTGTGCTCGTAAATTGACTTATTGTGACTTTTTTAATAAACTACTCCGGCATTTTCAAAGTTTTCAGCGCCTCGTTTTAAATGTCAGGGCCCCCTGAATTCTAACGATGAAGTCTGGAGCTACTTTAAGCCTTGTTAATGATGAAAAAACAGCAATTTCTTTGCATGGCAACGCGATGCCCAATTCACAACCATTGTAAGCCTGCAGGGAGCTTCGGCTAAAAATCCATTTATTTCGCAAAGTTGCGTGCATAAGGAGGTGGGGTATTTGACAAAAAGTTAGTACTCATTATCGTGTTTCAATACACCCCAAGTAAATTTCACACTGGAATTCTCCTTTAAGTCCTCTACGTGCAAGAGTCTGGAGCATAAAAATATCAAAACTTTCTCTTTTAAAAATGTAATTTATCTCATTAAATGTACATATGGTTTAGCATATGTGGGAAAAACACAAAGGGCATTTAAAACAAGGATAGCTAAACACAGGAGTTGTATTCGGACTCAGGACCATCGTAACCCGGTGGCTCTGCATTTCAGAGAGGGATTGAGCACGTTCAGATTCCTCGAAGAGGAGGTCACATAAATGCACTCTTGCTTAAAAGAGAAAGTTTTTATATTTATACGCTCCACACAATCACACCTAGAGGACTTAATCAAGAAAATGATCTCAAACCTTTTCTTTAATTACATTTATAACTACATTGGTGGTAGGTCTTGTGCTTTTTAAAAAAAAAGTCTTCATACTATGGTAAATTTACTTTGATGCACATACTTGGTATGTATGGGATGTAAGTTTTATTCTACATTAAATTTTCACAATGAAATTGGTGGCTCCATCATTTGTTGATAGATTTTTGTATGTATTCCCATTTGCTCCTTTTGTGTTGTATGTTGAATTTTTATTGTCCTTGACTTTTCTGGATGTTTATTGGAGGGTTGACCACAGTTATGAGAACTAATCTTGTCAGCCCATTGGTGTGGACAATGTAGAAATATGGGCGTGTTCCCCCTTTTTGAACATGATGACCAGAAGAAGATCCAAGTTGGATCGAAACATTGTCCTATTTTAATCAATAAAGATTTCCTTTGTGGCTTGGAGTAAATGTGGAGGCGTCTTTTCCTTTCTCTATTGATGTGTTTTATTTGATAGCCTTGCACTTATATGCGATGTGTATTCTTTCTTCGTATATTTGTGTTAATTATCATCACTTTGCTCATTACAGTGAAACCAAAGATAATATAATTGCATATAACTCAGATAACATTCTTGCTTTGTTTCATGAACTCATTTTCATTAATTTATGTAGAGAGTAAATGCAGCGTAACAGACAAACACAAGCATACATCTCATGTGCTTACATTATGTCCCTCAAGGGAAGGGCTTCGGCAGCAGATGCAGAGCAAGTTTTTCAGCCATGGCAGCTGCTTAATCAGGGAGATGTAGAGGAGGGGTGAAGTGATGGTACTGAGGTACATAATGCAGAACATAATTGTTTCAACCTGGTTGTATTCTGGGAAATATGCATTTCTCAAGGGCATGATGGCAGCTACAGGCAGGAAATGAAACACTATGATGCCCAGATAGATTTGCACGATTCTGAGGGCTTTCTTTTTCATGGGGTGCATCTTCTCTTTGCCCAAGACCGACTTCCTCAGACTCCACATGATAGAAACATTGCAGAAAACCATGATGACAAAGGCAGCCAGGATCAGCCCAGTGTAGATGTCACCTGTGAGGTTCATCCAATATGTCCTGCTGACAGCATAGGCTATCATGAGCCCCCAAACAAGCATGGAAATAGCCACTCTGATCTTCTTATCCTTGATGCTGGTGAACACAATGGGGTGGACCACGGCCACGTAGCGGTCCAGGCAAATGCAGGTGAGCAAGAGTGGGGAACTGTTTTTAATCCCAGTGATCAACCAAATTATATTTCGGAAATATGTGATTCGAAGTAAATTGATGCCAAAGTAGTAGAAGGGGGTAATTAGGCAGAGCAAAGTGTCAGCAAAGGCCAGGCTGAAGATGAAGATATCGGAGGTGGATGAGTCACTCTTCTCTCTGGCCACCAGCCACATCACCATGATATTGGCAGGGTAGCCCACCACAAGATTGATGCCCCTTTCAATAAATAAAAACACTAACTCAATAAATCCTGTTGTGTATCCTTTAAATGTGTTTGAAAGTTGGAGACTGGATCCTGAAGAGGAGTGGTTGAAGGGTTGGCTGGAATTGATGACAGAGCTGTTCATTTTGGCTTTAATTTATCAAGCAGGTTTGATGGTTGATAATTCTTGGAAAAGAGAATGAATGTAAGTTACATGGTCAAGCCTAACTGAACTCACCACTTAAACTGACTGCAAGGCTAAATAATGTCCTTAAGCTGATTCCAGCATTATTTTACATTTCTTTTCTCCAAAATATTCCTCATAATAATACATTTACTGCATAATAGAGATAGAAACGCTTCTGCTGGACAATTTTGGACAAAGATAAGCTCTCTATTTTTAGAAATTATTCATGTCAAAGAAGATCTGTGCAATTTTGTTGCACTGTTACACTGAATGATAGTTTTTGTTTTCTGGGAAGATGACCTCCATCCAGAGAAAACTACCTCTGCTCTGATACACCAGCTTTACTCTGTGAAACTGCACTGGAGTTCCCTGAGATTGGAGACAGTGTTCCCAGAAGACAAGGTTTGCCCTTTCGGTCTATTTTTTTACTGTCTGCAAAAGTCTCTCCCTCAAGCACAACATGAGAAATGAAAGAGTGTTTTATCAGATTGAAAGAATGAATGACTTACCTGAGAAACTGCAATAACTCGACATAACACTCCTCAAGGTCAGACATCCGAGAAGGTCCCTGTATCCTGATCACCTGGGGGTTATGTATTTATTCAATATAGTTCAAGTTCATGCAAATACATAAATCTTAGTGGTACGTAAGCAGTGCAGATGATAGTCAGTCACTAATCCATCGAGGGAACAACAGCATTTGCAGTGACTGTACAATAACCTGTCACCACAGGATTATATTTAAGGATGGGTGTGTGTGCAAGAGGACTCACATATAGGGGGGTTGGGTTTGCAAAGTGAGTTTGTGATGTAACACACAGATCTGCAGTAAAACAGAGGAGGGGCTAAAAGGAGGGGTAGATGAGTGCCCCCCTATCCCGTTCTAACAATATATTATTTGTCACTGATGCAATCCAAGAAGTGCATCCCAGGCAAACAAGTGACGCAAAGCAGTCAGCCTATTGGAGCACAGGTGAGACTGTAATCTGGTGTAAGGTCTTACACATGAAACTACAAGGTTCATCAAAGCAGACTCAAACAATTAATTTTCATCCTCACAAAGAAAAGAAATTGAGCAATCAGATACAGTAAATCTATTTCATACGGAGCCTCAAAAGGGTCATAGTGGGAATCTTTTCAGAGAAATATGTTTTTGTTCCTTCTCAAAGGTTTTGCTTTCGCTCACAAAGGGTTTGCATTATCTCACAATAAGTGTTATGTTCCCTTGCAAAAGTTATGCTCAGCCTTTTTCTTTTTTTAAATTTGGCATCTCCAATCCCACCCGAATCTGGAATGCCCAATTGGCGAACTATGTACAAAGCTTGCTCGTATGTGACCCCTTGCTGCCTAGTCAGGATAGTGAAGACAGTTCATGGCTCTCCTCCGAAGCACGTGCTCATCAGCCACTAAAGGAATAAGTCCCGAGAAGCAGTGGGTTACAGTGATTTTATCACGGTGGAGGGGCGTTCTAAGGCACGACGCGCAGCGGTAGTGCCCCTCCGCCGTTATAAAATCACTGTAACCCAGTGCTTTGAGGGGCTTATTCCTTTTATATAACGGTTACCCTACATATAGCCCATTAAATAAACACACAAGAAAAAAAATCGACAATTTACGGGTAATAATGCAACAATAAAATTGAGAACTTCTTCCACCAAGCAATTAAGAGTGGACAGAATGGTTGGCCAGCAACACCGATGCTAAAATTGCTTATTCATCTAGCGCCATTATCATGTCACATCAGGCTATTTGGGCTCGCTAATGCAGATATAGTATGAAAGCAGGCTAGTTTGAATGTCTCCTTCGGCCTCCCGTAGACCTCGTTTAAAATTTTGCTTTCGTGTCGGTTTCCGAGTTTCCTTGTTCTCAACTTGTGCCGATCGGCCAAATCATTACAACCAGCAGCGTTTAGGAAACTATTGACTTTTGTCCTCCACAGTTGCCGGTGTCCAGGAAAATATGTTGAATTGTGCATTAGTTTGCTAGCCAGCTAGTCAACTAGCTTGACCTCGTTCATTAATTTTACGTGCGTTTAGATTTTCGAGTTTCCTTGTTCTCAACTTGCGCCGATCGGCCAAATCATTACAACCAGCAGCGAGGGTAGGGAACGATTGACTTTGTCCTCCACACTTGCCGGTACCCAGGAAAATATGTTGATTTGTGAATTTGTTTGCTAGCCAGCTTGTCAACTAGCTAGCGTTCACTACAATGGATGTGGTTACCCTACATACAGCCCATGAAATGAACACACAAGAAAAAGTCAACAATTTTTAGGCTACTGAAATAACAAGCAAGTTAGCAACATAGCTTGCAACACAAAAGTGATATCGAACGTTGTAATGCAATACCTAGCTAGGTAGATAGCCAACTGGTTATCTGGTTAAAAGGCAAAACTTCGCAGAGACTGAAATAGCGAGCTTAAACTCTTGAAACAAACGTAACCTGACGAGTCAGCTGAGCGCAGAGCAGTTCGTTGCGCACAGGGATATTTTGTGCTGCGGCCTGCCACAGTGGGTTACAGTAATTTTATACCGGCATGGATCGCGGCTCAGCCAATCACATTTAAGGATAGGACACACCCGTTTTATAATGCTTCTTATACACTCATTGGTTGAATCTTTGCAAGTTCAGAACGAAGGCGGAGGATACCCGGACATGAACAAACTTTGAATCTTCCTGACGAGCGCCCTTCTGGCCAACAGGAGGCGCTTGAGCAACGAACAAAGCTTTTTATTTATATCCCCTTACCCGGCAGTCCCTTCCCAATTTGAATCCCCGTAGCGCGATGGCCAATTGTGCGCAACGCTGAAAAAGCTGCCGACCACTGCCAGCTGGTACGACCGGGGCTCGAACCCGCGAAGTAATAGTCACTTCTGCACTGCAACGCAGTGCCTTAACTGAGTGAGCTGTCCGGCAGCTCTCTGCTCAGCCTTTTGTCACTAGACATAAGATACACTTTATTAAACCCCGTGGGGTAATTTGTCCTCTGCATGTAGCCCCTCCAATAGTTAGGAGCAGTGGGCAGCCACAGAGCAGCACCTGAGGACCAATACACTTCTAAAGCCAGTACCTTGGTCAGGGTTACTGGTAGGAGTGCTCCTGTAATGCATGTTTTTCTGGGTGGGGGAAACTAGAGTTCCAGAAAGAATCCCAGGCGAACACGGGGAGAACCTACAACCCCAATTCCGAAATAGTTGGGATGAAGCGTAAATTGTGAATAACATAAAAATGCAATCACTTTCAGATCACATGAGCCTATATATTATTTACAGTAGAACATAGATAACATTTCAGATGTTGAAACTGAGACATTTTACATTTTTATCCACAAAATGAGCTCATTTCAAATTTTCTGGCTGCAACAGTTCTCAAAAAATTTGGGACAGAGGCATAAAAGGGCTGATAAAGCAATTAATATCTAGGAGAATCAGCTGAGAGAATATTTTAAGTGATTAAGTTAACTGGCATCAGATGTGTCACATGATTGGCGATAAAAGGGATGTCTTAGAGTGGCTGTGTCTCTCAGAAGTAAAGATGGCCAGAGGCTCTCCAACCTGTAAAGGCTTGTGTAAAAAAAATGTGGAAAACTTTAAAAACAATGTTCCTCAACATCAAATTGCAAAGGCATTGAAGGTCCCATCATCAACAGTGCATAACATCATCAAAAGATTCAGAGGAACTGAAAAAATCTTTGGGCGTAAGGGACAAGGCCGAAGACCTTTACTGGATGCCTGTGACCTTCAGGCCCTCAGATGCCACTTCATCACTCACCGGCATGATTCTGGCATTGACATTACTAAATGGGCCCGGGAATACTTCAAGAAACCACTGTCGGTAAACACAGTCCACCGTGCCATCCACAGATGCCACCTAAAACTTCATCATGCAAAAAGGAAGCCATAGTTGAGCATGATTCAGAAGAGCCGCCGTGTTCTGAGGGCCAAGGCTCGTTTAAAATGGACGGTAGCAAGGTGGAAAAGTGGTCAAACGAGAATTTGACACTCTTGTTGGAAATTATGGACGTCAAGTCCTCCGCGCTAAGAGGAGAAAGACCACCCCTCCTGCTATCAGTGTTCAGTTCAAAAGCCTGCATCTCTGATGGTACGGGGATGCATTAGTGCATATGGTGTGGGACACTTGCATGTTTTAAAAAGCATCATAAATGCTGAATGGTATATCAAGGTTTTAGAGCAACATATGCTCCCCTCCAGATGACATCGATTCCATGGAAGGCCTTGTGTATTTCAGCAGGGCAATGCAAAACCACATACTGCAGCTGTTACTTCGTACAACAGCATGGCTTCGTAGAAGAGTCCGTGTGCTGAACTGGCCTGCCTGCAGTCCTGATCTTTCACCGATTGAAAACATTTGGTACATAATTAAATGAAAAGTTTGAGAAAGGAGACAAACTCTCTAGCAGCTGGAAGAGTGGGATCAAATTCCAATGGCTACATTCAAGAAACATGTCTCCTAAATGCCCAGACACCTCCACTCTGTGTTAAAAAGAAGAGGGGATGCTACACCATGGTAAACAAGCCCCAGTCCCAACGTTTTTGAGACCTGTAGCTCAGATAGAGGGAACTTCAGAGTAGAAACCCCACTTATTTGCCGGGCTGCAGTCTGCCTGAATATGTATGAAATGAGAAATCATATGTACAGTACAGCCACCGTTAAAACCAAAGAAAAAGTCGTTAATCCACCAGTACAGGGGCGTTAAACTCTCAGTAGGACCGTGAAATCTCGTCGTCAGCCGTGCAGTAGGACCGGCGTATTGACGCGCATGAAGACGAAAGAAGACCCCCGCCGCCTACCGCGCACGGGGTAGCTGGGCGATTATTACTGAGCCACGAGGGCTGTTGGGACGGTCGTTTTGACAGTAGTCCGTACATGTAGATAATGGCACAGCTTGTTGGCGATTTATTTCCAAATATGATTGCAAAAGTAACGTAAGCCTACATAAAATATTAATTTGCTTTGGCGGGGGTGATGTTGCCGGTAATCATTTCTGCAAACCTTTTTATATTTGACGATACAGTTTGCTCAACCTGCGCTACTAGGCTATTTAAAATTTTAGTACGGTATAATACGCAATTGGATTATTAAATATCATGCTATTTTTGGTGAGGATTTTATTTGTCAGGTATCATTTCTGCAATATTATATGTTCTGAGATAATACATGCTGTTTCGTACTATGAGGCCTATTTTACACTCAAGTGCCGAAATAGATTATTTTTCCTGTTGCAAACCTGAAATTTAGTATAGCCTATTCATTCCTACAGCACGTGGAAATGTTCTGCAAATGGAACTTGTTGAAAGTGTCTGGTATCGATACAGAATTCGCTGGTGGAAAGTTATCTGTTCACGAATTTGCGGAAATTACTCACGCTTTTTGTGGATCAGTTAGTTTTCTTCAGTCATTAGGAATAAAGCCTTGCACAGTCATTTTTCAGTGGCACGTCCTTTGATTGTTTCCGCAAATAATTTCCAGTTTCGCAAACAGCGCCCTTTGTCAGGCCGAACTTATGATATTCTTTGTTTATTGGCATTATTGCGTGCCCCTGGCCACATCGAAACAGACACATGTATTTTCCACCAATTTTAGCCAGCATTACTCTATAGGGGATATCACAATAATAGGTCAAATTTATGGCTAAATGTTCCGTGTGTCAATATTGTGTCAGCTGGAATCCGTGCGCTGGCCTCAGTTCACGATGATTTGTGCATCCATCGATATTCAACTGCTGTCAGCGACTACGGATGATTCTTTCTACTCTTTCCAATTCAAGTAGGCCAAGTAAATGCCAAGTAGGCCTATACGTTAAAATTATCAGAATGAGACTACAAGTTCAGAATAACACAGGATATGAGTCATGATCATACCGTTCAGCCACAGAAAAACAGTTATGGTGGGAGGGAAAATGTTGTATTTCACACTGACTACAATAAACTTTCATAAAATTATTTCAGAAAAAATAAACAAGAATAAACAAGTTTGAAAACCTACAAAATGGCGTTTGCGGAACTAGTCAAATGACAAGCAGTCACTCCAATGGGTGTTGATGAAAAAGTATAAATAGTACAAAATTGGGATTTATAAGGTCAATTAGGCCTATACGATAATTTCCGATCATAATGACACTAATAACATGATGAATTCCAGGAATACACGTGTTTAACGGCCATACACTGCACAGTGCGCCTTATCACAAGCGTTGATTTGGTAGCCTACTGCTGCAACGGCAAACTACAGTTATCGGGCATTTATTTCTCTTTGAAGCCGAATATCTTGAAACGATAGTTAAGAGTTAAATCCACAATAATTTACCGTTCTAGTGGTGTCAAACTCAAGGCTGACAGCGAAGTCGTTTTCCCGCAAAAAAAAGTTTGATTTCTGCGAATTGCGGATTCGGTCAAATTGCTGAACCGGTCAACCCACTGCATATCGAAGATTACTCGCACCCCGTCTCAGTAAAGTTCATTTAGGGAAAGAACTTGAATGTTTTTAGGTTTCTATCCTGTTTCGTTTTAAAATGCTAATTGGCAATTTTAACCAAGTTTTCTAAACGTTTTGCATCGTCTGTATTTGTTTTCATGACTTTTCATAACCATTCAGATGTTCAAACATAATGTTCGCAAAGCTTGCAACTATAAGATAATTGCGTATAATATGAATTTAGTTCGACCATAACGACTCTTGAATGCACTAAAAAAAAGCAAAATAAACTATTTGCAGAACCTTACACAGGATGTTTAGTAAGCTTATTCTATATCTATCAATAAGGAAACGGAATTTAAAAAAAGATCTGCTCAATAATTTTTCTCTTAAGGACAATGTCACTTAAAACTGAATGGCTCTTTCGTAAACTGAATTCACGGAATTAAAAGCGGATACTTGGCACTGATTCAATACAGCTCAGTTCGTGTCATCTCTCTTTATCACTCATTGTCACCTTAATATTCCCTTTAATTAAGCTCACTGTAGCCTATTAAAGAATTAATGACCTGGTCGGCGCGTGGCAGAAATTTTCTCTAAAATGCCGAACCATAAACTGACATCACATTCCCAACTATGGAACGGGTCCATGGCACTGGTCCGACCTCCCATTAGTTCCCTTGTGAGATGAATATAACGGCGTCTCTTTGGTTTTAACGGCGGCTGTACTGTATGTTGAAAAGTTTGCTATGTTCCATGTGTTTGGTGTTTCTGTATGCGTTTTGAGCATCTTGCTGTCGTTCAGTGGTTCTCAAAGTGGGGGGCGCGCCCCCTAAGGGGGGCGCAGTGCAATTGCAGGGGGGGCGCGGAGTGCGGAAAGCGAATTTTTCCCCCCCCACTGGAGTTCCGAACACCAACAGAAAATTATTTGCATACAGTCCATTCGCTGCCCAGAATTCTGCGATTACATCGTAAATGCCTGCCTTTCTGTCAACATAACTGTTTGCCAAATCATCCATCTAGTCTGCTATTTTCATTAATAATTTGTTATGAATGTAGTTGTTCAAATACATGAGGCTGGTAAAATGAGCTGGTTACAATCAATGTAGTCTTGCAATACCCAACTCGCCGCTTTTTATCCTGCACTGATCTGGCATATTGATAATAAAATGGCAAGTGACGCCGAACAAAATCTGATGAATACAAAGCAGAAATAACCGTGATTGTGTCATCTTATTCTCGATAATATGAGAGCTCTGTCGGCCAACAGATTATTTTTATCTATCTGAATGTTACAATCATATCGGCAGGTTTGCAAGTGGTGTTCATGAATTTTTTTTCGTACTTCGCTGTCGGCTGTTAATATTGGTTGATTACGGTGCTTTCTTTCAGCAGAAACATAATTTTAAGTAGATGGCTATCAGGCAGAGGGGTGTGATACAGCCTAATGATTTTATACTTTAAAAGAGGTTTTGAATTATTAAATTTTCGTGTCCTTAATTGGAAAATTACGGTGGCCGTTTCCAAACCTGCCAATCGTTTTTAATGTTTCCAGCTAGGCTAGACAAAAATCATCTGTGCAGAGCATTCATATTCTCTATAATAAGCTGACGCGATCTCGGTTAACGTATTTTAACTTAAAAGAGTGAGGCCAGTGAAGAGAGGAAAACGTAGGCTAACTGTCTCGAGACACTCCTTCAGCGGTCCGCACAAGGTCGCTGATTGGCTGTATGCAAGTAAGTTTCTGTCGGTGTCCCGAAAATGCATAAATAGCAATGTTGTTTTATATTAAAAAATAAACCTGTTGCACTGAACATAATTACACAGTCAAGGTGCTTGAAAACAGTTACACTTAAAATAATTACACCGTGGTAGTTTGTTATTTTGTTATTTCTAATTCTAAAAGTAGCCTAGTTGTTTTTTATGACTACCTACAGTTTATGACCGCTTACTTATATTTTCTCAAAAAAGGTTGAGGTTTATAGTAATTACAACGTGAGAAATAAACTGCAATGGACTCTGAAAACAAGATGTGCCTGTGTATTACCTGTTTTTGTCGGGGGGGGGGGGGGCGCAAAAATTTTCTTATGTACCAAAGGGGGGCCCAGCAGAAAAAGTTTGAGAACCATTGGTCTATAGGCTGTCTTGTAATCTTTGTCCGCGTTTTGGCTTTTACCTTTTTCATGTGATTAGGTACTTCCTCATGTTCATTCCTTTGTAATTAGTTTGATCCAATTAACCTGTTCCCTGCATAGCATGTGACCTTCCTCTTGTCTATTTAAACAGTCTTTTCACTCACAGCTCTTATCAGAACTTTGATCAATACTTTGTGCAGAGTGTCTCGTATGCCATTGAATATTGTTTTGCTTCTATTGGATAGTTTGACCTTGATTCTTCCCATAGCCCTTTTTCTACTGTATTTGTCTCACTGGATTTTGACCTATTTTTGTATGACCGCGAGTTCTGTGTTTGGATGCCCTGTGTATGACCATTGGCTTTGCCCATCGACTTCAATCTTTTTTTGCCTATCGTTTTTGTACCTCTGCCCATCTGTCTTCCTGGTTCTGACCCCTGCCTGTCTCGTCGGTACTGTTTTTGGATTTCGTATTGTGGCTTGGCAATTCCTGTGTATTTTGGCTTTGACTTGGTCCCCAGTAAAGGCATAAGTTTTTTGTATTTCTGTCTCTCACATGTGGTTCCTGAACTGTATGTCACAGTTTTCAATAATTTGTGAGGCCTATTATTTAGAAATCCTCCTATGAAGGCTGAAATTTGAGAAAACTGTAGTGATCTTTTGAAGGCATTGCTCAACTTTAAGTTTTATGCAAAATACATTTCCATGTTGTTCCGGGCTGATATCAATAATAAACGCTAAATTTAAAGCCACTTTCTCTTATTTGTGTGCGTTAGTTTACTTCAAAGCTGGGCAAAATAATCTATAGGTTATCACTGCTTCAACCACTCATGGTCACAGAACCACTGCAACTGTGTCATCCTAAAAACACACAACGTGAATATATCCTGCAAACTGCTTTCTGAATATATATCTAAAAGGCTTCTAACTGAACTTAAGAAATGAACTACTAATACCACAAACAGTGTCAATGTCGAGCAACAGGTAGGTCTAACTGGGAAATATTCAGTTCCATTCACTTTGAAATCTTTTATTGTTTGTTTTTGATTTTCAAGATTGATTCTCAAGATTATATTTAAACAAAGGACATATAACTAAAGGTTACAACACCTTGCAAAGTTTTCTTTTCCCATAGTTTTCAATAGCATAATGGTAAATTGCAAGCATTACTTGAAAAATATATCATTAAGACCTTAGAACCTTTATAAGGTTACCATGTTTCTGAATGAGCTAACAACTAATTTCTAGGGACTTTTTGAAAACATTTTTTTTTTAACTCCGCACCCCACAGTGGTACTTATTCAATAGAACGACTCACAAATATCCAATACTTTGTTTTTTTTTTACAATCAGTAAGCAAAATTTTTACTCAATAGTAATATTTATTCAGTGCATATATGTTTCTCCGTTTTTCTTCATGATTTTCTTTTGTTCTTGTCACTTATTCTTTCTACTTTTATCATTGTTGTCTTTCTATAAAAATATTTCTTCAAATTGTCTTTATTTATTATGTAGTACTCTAATAGTAGACCCAGTTTATATTCCCTACCTACCACCTTTATAATCCACTCATTTCCTGTTATCAGACGTAATGCTACTGTCCATAAAATTAGGAACAGTCATCTAAATCTTTCAATTCTGTTCCTGCTGACCATTCAAGAGGGGCATTTATTTGCTTAATTGATAAATCGGGACAATGTTATTACAACCAAGCAAATTTTATTACTTTAGACCAAATATTTAATATCAAGATTGCCTTCGTGTCACTTTTAGTCTATTCTTCCAGTCTAGCCACCACTCCAATGCCAAACACATTCAATTAACAATAATAATGAACACACAATTTTGCAAATCAAATTTGTCCCTTTACAGCTTCGCACCCATTAAAAAGGCTAAATTCTTTATTTACCATCCAAATTAATTCCACCTATTTTAACCAACCACAGCCATTAAAATGCCTAAACTCCTGCTTTAACTGACACCACTTTTGCCAACCAACCTCACTCCCTCCAACTAGCTTGACTTACTTCATCAAATCCTATACTAATGTTTCACAATCCAGATTTAATGCCGCTTTCAATTGTCTAGAATTAATATGACAGGCCTATCAACTTTCCTGCTTTCCTATCAACCAGCTAATGCTCTTCTTTGAAAAATCATCAGTCTTGCTTCTTTGAGAGACAGTGTGTAACATTACAGGTTAAATCACTCTGTTCATCTTGTTCCTGATTATCAAACAAAGCCTCTAGTCATGGAGAACAAAATCTCTCGCTATTCTACCTGCTGCTCCTTCACTCTCTCTGGACTGGGCGACTCGTTCAACCCTCCACCTCAGGAGTGTTTTTTCAAATTAGGATATTTTCCGTCTCCTCGGAGGAATACCAGACATGCGTGCAAACAGATAGAATCACCCAATGCACTCCTGAACTCATTTTTATGTCTTAAATGTTTCCCTTACTAATGCTGCAGTTTTTTGGTACAAAGTATTCAAAGCACCAAACAACTGGGCATTTTTATTATTTTTGAACAAATATTTAATATGAAGATTGCCCGAGTATTACTTTTATTATTTTACATCTGGACATTCATATTTTAGGTTGGCTATTATGTTCAGTTCAGGGCACCTTCTCCTCACTCATTGGCATTGGCAAATACCCAAGGATTACACTCATACTTAGTCTAGCCCTATCTCAATGGTGAACACTTTTAACCTTAATAATTATAGTTCACAATCTGACTAACCAACTTATGTCTACTTACAACTCCACAGCCTTTTAAATGGCTAAACACCCGCTTGGCTTGCCACCCAAATTATCTCTGCTTGCTTTAAGTAATTATATAATATAATCTTTATTTAATTTGTCTCAATTTTACCATACAAGTTAAAAGTATCCATCTGTCATCTTGCTCTTACACTGCCAAATCTACTCTGCTGACAAAATCCACTGATTCCCTGACAAACAGATCCAGCTATTTTTAACATTAAGAACACTACAAAATAGTAAAGCTGAAATCACAGTATTATTCAATTAATTCCTACATGAGCAAACTTAAGACTAGCCAAGGACAACACAAAATTTAACTCGCTACTCACCCTGGCCGGCTCATAGTCTTTCTCTGGACATTTGCCCCCCTTCTATAGAGCTGTTTATTTTATTTTATTTTATTTTATTTATTTATTTGTTCTTCCCAAATCTAAATATTTCCTGTCCCAAATCTCCCCTGCTGTCCCTTGATTTTCCCCTCTTACTGGAGCTTGTACTTTCAATCACTCTCTACAATTTACCACAAACTCATTCTCCAGCCTTTAATAAAACAACCAATATTCTGCTTTACTGTTTTTTTAGACAAAATGACTTCATTCTTTCCTTAAGCAGCACATTCCATAGGCAGGAATCAGACCCGCAACCCCCTCTTCCTGAGGAATGCCAACCAGATGACCTCCGCATGACTCACTCATACACAAATTTAGGTAAAATGTTTCCCTATTTTTTCCACTCGATCACCAAAAAGCCTTGCATATTATGCTGCCAAATTTCTATTTATAAATCCTTTTCAAAGTACATGCACACTTTTGTATGTCACTGAGATTTCAGGTGCTTTTCCTGCTCTTAACACCTCACCTCCCTCTCCTGGTCTTTCACTCCGGGCAGCTCTGCGCTGCAGCAGGCAGCAGAGATAAATCCCTCTCAGTCGCAAACCGCTCCAGAATACAACACCCTATAGTTCACACAAAAGAGATTCCTCAATTACAGTCAGTATTCCAAATTAACACCAATTACACAAATTATATAGCATATGGATTGATAATATAAACAAGAAGTATTTACATAGTGCTATAATATTTACAGTTTTAAACCGGTTCTGATCAAAAAAGTTTTATTATACTTTTGTCACATTTGAATTATAATAAAATTTCTGTCAGCTCCAAACTTACAGTCACAAAGTGTCTTTCAAATATCTGTCCATTAGGGCATAATGATAACAAATGGATCAACATGGTGTCATTATTTAATTTAACCTCTATCGAATTTCATCATTTATCCAATTCCTCGTGAGTTTTCTTCATGTACCTCTCTACTATTCTTTTTCTCACTTGATGCAATGACTATATTAGAATTTTGCTTCTTATATACCCCTTTTTCTTTTATTGTGGTCACTTTATTGTCAATTTAAACGTCCACTGCGGGGATTAGCTTGAATACATTTCTCAAAATTTATTCCCGTCAACTTAACCCCATTAAATTCTCTTGACACCTTTAATCTTAAACAGACTTTCTATCAATTTTATTTATAATACCACCCGTCAGTTTGTTGCAAGTTAAACAAAGCAAGCAATATATCTCTCTCTACTCTAAAAGCCGTAACTGCACCCCCACCGTCTAAAACAAAATGCGGCAAAATTAATTATATACACAGCGCTGAATTATTTTCACAAGGTCAGATCGATTTTGACCAAATGAATAGGATCCTTTTATAGCAGATTTCATTTACCTCATACTTCCCAATTTTATACTAGCTGTAAACACTTAAACAGCATTAAATCAAAAAGTTCATAAAATTTCATATACTTTGTTAATCCAATATATTCTTCGAATCAGTACTCAGGATTACACATTTTACCTAGGTTGAATTACTTAATCCACTGTTCATACTCTCCAGAGACTATTTTCACTATTTATACTATTTATATACTTATATATTGCTCCCTACAATATCAACAAATCTCATACTTTTTCTTATATTCTTTATCTCATACTTTTAGCGTAACCTTACGCTTTTTGGCCAAAATCACTATCAACCTGAGCGATTTATTAAGTTGCCGGCACAGACTGGCCTCGAACAACTTTTGCGCTCTGGGTTTCCTAAACTAGCAACACTTTAACTCTTTACTCTCTCCCCCCCTTATCTAGTGAGCTCACAAATTAGGTAAAATACGCCTGTGGCAGACAATCCACACTGTTCACCCCAAATGATTCTAGCCAAATTGAGTACCCCCAGATGTTATCTGCTCCCTGGTACAGCACAGACACAGGAGGAGCGGTTGGTGATTTGTAGCCTGTGCTACACCTATACCATCACCCAACTAGATCTGTGATGGAAGTAGCACATGCGACAAACCAACCTCCCAAAAATTTTACATAACATACACACAACATTCATATCAAGCATACATCACATCAGACTCTTTTTCTTACCAAATTACTCAATCAAATTTAAAATCTTACTTCTAGGTTCTTTTGGAGGAGAGACTTTAAGGTGCCTTGGTCCATCCGGCTGCATACCATTCTGAAGTTCAACAATTACTTCATGCAGTTTTTTGGAAAAAGGCACTGTTTACCTTATTTATATTATCATGGCCACTGGTTGAATTCAGAAATGGTAGCCTCCGTATTGACCTCTGGTTCCTTTCCCCTCTTCCTCCTGGCTGGCTCGCCAAAAATTTGTGGACCAAGTGTTCTCCCAACCCCAATGAATCTACCTTCAAGGAATGGACACATTCTCCAGAGTCTGATGTGATCAGGTTTATTGCAAGTCGCTCAAAGGCTGGTCTGCGCAAACCACATAGCATTCATTCTTCTTCAATCACCCGACACAGACTGACCACTGACTGTCCGAAACCCTCATATTTATTGCCCTTTTGGCACGTCCCTCTAGGTGGGATTAAATGTGACTTTACTTTATACAAAATTATTAATTCTGATTGGTTCATTGTCATATAGCAACCCTCCACCCTTAGTAACAAGTTAACCATTACATCATAGTGTAAATTCATTTTAAGCCTCCAGGGACGCACGAAGACCACATTTGAGCCTCCCAAACCTTGGGTTCAGCAAAAGTTCAGTAACTTATCTAGGTCATGGATGGTTCCAGAACACTTAGCTGCGCATGCTCCGGTAGTGGGTCCAGGCTGACCAATATGGTCATTCCGGAAGATTAGCTCATCTAGCCAGCCTTGGTCGGCCGGCTTGCAGTCCTGTTATCTTGCATTTGGCAGATTTATGAGCTTATGCTTCTTCTCTGCTCCACAGTCTTGTAGCAGTATTGAGGGGCCACAAGAAGCTGGCTGAGTTCTCTCTGTTTAAATGTGATTATAGTAATATTCTGAATTTAGAACCATTGGGGAGATTTTTCCCACCACACCAGATTGTTTGGAATTTCCTCCTGAGCTCTATGAAGCTCTTCAATGGTGATGGGTGCTGATTGTGCTTTAGTTAGTTCTGGTAATTCAAGGTTATTTTTTCCCTTAACGCTGAATGGCGTTCCGGGGGATACAGTCAACCTCGCGTATAACGTACCAAGTGGGACCTGAAAATTGTGTATGTTATATGCTGTTGGTAGATTAATAAAAAACCAAGAACGTTGTCCCGATGAAGAAGTTGACTCCGATGTTCGTGGCTAAAGCAGGAAAGAGTTTATTACACAGCCGGCCGTGAGAACAACAGCGTGATGCAAAGTTCTAAAATTCCTTCATTTTGGAAGAAGCTTTATACATGTTAAAGTACAGACATTTGCATATGACTTCTTTAATGTTATCAGAAGTTGTTGCTGATTGGTTCCAGGGTTTACACATTGATAAAAAGCAGTACTCTACAATTGGGCCTCTCCTGAACCATAAGTGGGCATACGGAGCCTCCAATTAAAAGGTGCTAGTGCCTATTGTCCTGTTGGAACTGGAGACAAACGGAGATTCAAGCTGGGAGTGGCAAATAGGCGATATGTCCTTTCAGGACCTGATGGCTTCTCTTTATCACCTAATGCACATTCATGACCCATTGACCAAACCGTCTGGCTCAACTCATATTGCCAACACCCAAAAATTCTGTTTCCCAACAGTCCCTACTTTTTGACCCAACAGACAACGAATGATGAGGTCAACTTTACAGTCAAATAGTTAAAGATAATTACAAGAGTGATGGCAAATTAATTACCAATGACAAAATATCTAAAGCAACAACTTCACACTGATACCAGGCCAGAGACCAAGAAAGCAAGCCAGAGGCGACAGTGGCAAGGAAAAACTCCCCAGTTAAGTGGGAGAAACCTTGGACAGACCCAGACTCTCGAGGCCCAATGTCATCTGTCAATGACCGGCACTGGAAGGCTATATGAAATAGACATGAGTATGAGATGTAGAGGACCCACTGTTAGTGATCGGCTGTGCATAAAAGAAAAGAACAGGCAAGAAGTGTCAAAGAAACATTTTGAAAATAGATCATGTACATGGCCTATTACCAAGTACAGGCACTGCTACTTAGAGTCCACAGACATAACAACTCTGATTTGTTGGCATGTTTGGCTGTCATGTGTACTGGTCGCATATGTGAATGCCATTATTGTCAATGGCACAAGTCCTTTTGAATTCTACAACAATGAGCTGTATGATGAGCAACATTGTTGTGGTGGATTGTCTTGTGCAGTATTCTCCTGGCACAGGAGTTTGCGGCAGCGTGGTTCGAAAGCTCAGCGTCATGTCCACGGCAGCGTGGTCTGGTGCAGGTGTCCTCTCCAGTGTATGAGGGAGAGAACAGAACACAGTGTGAGGGTATTATTCAAGTACACCTGATTCATCACACTTGGGTCTATATTATGACTACTGTTGGAGTCCTGTCAGAGTGAACAAGTTACTCGCTTTACCACAGATTAATTTATTAAGGATGAATTTCACGCCTTTAATTAATAGGACAAGTATATATAATGCCAGTATAATTTGAAAAATGTATTCAATCACAATTTTACCGAGATTACCCAAATAGTTAGGCAACCAATCAAAAACGCATGCACCTGATTAATGATGGCTGTGGGTGTCCCAAGCAGCGTGGTTTGAGTCAGCCTGCAGTAGTTTCGCCGGTGTCTTCAGGTGAATGGCACGGTCTTGCACGGTAGTGGTGGATCCCGGGATACCTGTAACTCGTAAAGCAGACTCAGAGCAGTAAATGCTTCTTTACCCTCATGTGTCCAATCAGTTGTTTCCAGTGGGCGACATGGGCATTTAAAAAGAGCATTGATTGATTCTGCAATAAAAGAAAATTCAGATATGCGGTTCCCGCAAAAGTCAAAAAGTTACAGAATCTTGAGGACATTTCGAGCAGCGCGGGGTTGCAGAGCAGTGGCGATAGCGGTTCTCTCTTTAAGTGGGCGTAATCGTCATTGGACGCGTGCGCCTTTGTGAACTGATGTTCCCGGTTCTCGGGTGTGTAGTCATCTTTGGAACCGTGTGCCCTAGGTAAAGCAGCTAGACATTGTGGTGCCCGGTGTCTTTTTGCTACGTAGCGAAAGCATTTATCATCATCCCGGTTTTGATGAGTGTAACGCCTATGTTTCCTGTGGTCCCTTCCTCTGCATTGATGAGCCCGATGACCTATTTTTCCACAATTATCGCAATTTATTTTATTATTCGGAATATTGTCGCGCACGGCTGCAATGCGATGAGGAGTAGACGCATTTTTACGGATCTGTTCCTCTAAACGTGAAGCCCACGTAACAATATCATTAAAAGTATTACCAGGATTGACACCAATTTCCAAAACATTCTGTATATGTCGTCCTGCATCCGCCAGCAGCTGTTGAACAAATACAGCAACATCTCTATTGGGGTTAGGGAAGCCGCAGTATGTTTCGAATGCTTCATATTTCCTATCAGCGTTTTCTGCAAACGGCAAGCTACCTTGCACTACTGCCGTAAATAAATGCCATTTAGCAGTGCCTTTGCCCAGCGCGTTTTTCACAGCAACACAGAAATGATCAATGGAAGTCTGGAGCTCGATACGAGTTTCCCAAGGCCCAGCTGCCCACATTTCTTCCCTGAGGCTTCCCGGCTCTATTGAGTTCCAACTCAAAGTGGGACACTTAGCGCGCACAATTGCAAACAAGTCTAACGGATGTAAAGACATGCTTCGTTGTAGCTCGTTTATCTGTCGCCAAAATTGCAAGTTATCGTCGTTCGTTTGTAGACTCGGTAAATCCTTTAATAGCGCTCTCATGTCGATTACATTGAGAGGTACATGGTCAACGTGAAATCGCTGTTCATTTCCTCTACCGCGAATTTTGGTAACCATTGGAGCCATAGGAGCTACGTGCTTTGTATCATCATCATCAGAATGTATTGGATCGGTAACTGAACGTAGTTCGCTCAAATCGGGATATAACCTTTGAACCTTTTTTGACTCATCTGGAATTGTAAGAGCAGTGCTGTGATTAAGGCGATTACATTTTTCATGAAATTCTTCGATCTGTTTTCGCATATCCGACAACTCTATGTCTTGAGTTTCTAGCCGACTGTGCATTTTGTCACACTTCTCTATAAGTTTTTGGTGTTCTGTAATCAAGACAATGGTACCATAAGCCGTCCTGTTTTTCTTCTGTTTCGACCACCAATCAAAAGAATCCGGAGTGGATCCGTTGGGATCCCAACCAGCCTTACACATTTCCTTTTGTTCTTTTGCGTATTTTTTCAACAAATAGCTAGTTATACTGCCGGCGCATTCAAGGGCGTTAGAATTTTCTATGTTTGCCATGTTTATTTAAAGTTAATACGGCGTTCGTCAAGGTGCAGCCTAAATTCTAGTTGTAAGATAGGCCTTCAGAAATATATAAACGCGCACAACTAGCCAGTAGCTTACTAAGCGTACGGTCAAGAATAAAACCCAACACGAAACAATAAAGACTCAGGACAACATCAAACTTCAAATGCGACAATGACGAGATTCACGATGGGCACGAATTGGCTTCTCAAATACCCACAAGACGGGTTGGAGGCGCGCCACATGCACTCTCTCTCAACCTATAACACACAGACAAAAAGGTACCCAAGTGAAAGACGCTCACTCTGGGCCCGGGGCGCTAACACTAACTCTCCCGGAACATAAACCGAGAAAAAAAAAACGAACAAAGACACGATATGCGCTTCTTAGGTAGGCTACCTAATACCCAGTCGTGAAAATAATTATTCACGTCTGTGCCGTGGGCGACCCACATGCGCTTGCCACAGCCACGCAATCACGTATTCGCCTTTCTGGCGTGAATTCTCACCCTCCGAAGGCAGGGATGACCAAGATTCACCCCGTCACAAAATAGCTATGTTTTCAATACATAGGCTTGTATCACACAACAGCACCGGTATCACAGGCAGTACTGATAACCATCACGCATTACACAAAGACACAGCTTTTTAACCACGAACAACTGATCGCTTCTACACCGGTCAATTTAAAATTAATAGGTTAACGCACCACTGGGTGGAGCGTTCCAGATCTCCGCAATTTTGCCTCGCAAATTATATTTAGATTAAACCCAAGTATTCACTCTTGAATTGGTCATGAAACTTACGGAGGTCCGGAAACGAATCCACCCTGCTCGCTGCGCCAAATTGTTGGTAGATTAATAAAAAACCAAGAACGTTGTCCCGATGAAGAAGTTGACTCCGATGTTCGTGGCAAAAGCAGGAAAGAGTTTATTACACAGCCGGCCGTGAGAACAACAGCGTGATGCAAAGTTCTAAAATTCCTTCATTTTGGAAGAAGCTTTATACATGTTAAAGTACAGACATTTGCATATGACTTCTTTAATGTTATCAGAAGTTGTTGCTGATTGGTTCCAGGGTTTACACATTGATAAAAAGCAGTACTCTACAATTGGGCCTCTCCTGAACCATAAGTGGGCATACGGAGCCTCCAATTAAAAGGTGCTAGTGCCTATTGTCCTGTTGGAACTGGAGACAAACGGAGATTCAAGCTGGGAGTGGCAAATAGGCGATATGTCCTGCCGGACCTGACGGCTTCTCTTTATCACCTAATGCACATTCATGACCCATTGACCAAACCGTCTGGCTCAACTCATATTGCCAACACCCAAAAATTCTGTTTCCCAACAATGCGAAATACGGCATACTCGTGTATACCGTACATCGTCTGTTATACGCAAATAGCGTACTTTTTCCGTTATATGTATAATGTATATTGTCCGTTATGCATGACATAATATACAGTGCTACAAACAAAATCTTCGCGTTCGAAAGCTGAAGGAGTGCCCCAGGCAGCGATGACCAGTGTAGCAACATGGATTAGGCGTAACTGTGTGAAGCCCTTGGGGATTTCCCCACCGCCATTGGCAACCGCTCTGCCGATATACAGTATTGACAGGCGCCAGATGGGGGTAGGTATTTCTGTCTACTGTTGGACAAAATAGGGTAAGGGCTTGCAAAACTTTTGTATTAACGAAAAGTGTTGATTTCTTGCTTTCCTTGTTACACTCCTATACTTGAAATCGTGAGTCCTGGTCGTTGAAAGGCACGTATTGTTCGAAAATAGCTATGGCTTCTCGAAACTTGCGGTCATCCCGAATATCCACTTCATAATTATACTTCAGTTCGGCACCTCCACCACCTGTGTCCTGTCTACCCCTTCCGCCACCACGAACAAACCTTTTGTGGACAGAAGGGTTCACAGAATGCCCTACCTTCCCCGTATGAATGCACCGGATATCACCTGCGAGGCAGTTGCCCCTCCACAATTCTCAAAAAGCCCTGCACAGATTTGCAGGCACTCTTCCTATCTGTCTCCCCCCCTGCACCACTTTGACAGCAAAAGGGTCAAACGTGTTGTCGTCTTCAGGCTTGACCCGTAAAACTGCCCCAATCTCTGGCCTGACACGAAAATGGTGGTATCCTTTTATGGCCCAGACGATCCGAATCGTATGAATTTTGAAGACGTAATAAGCTCGCATAGCACTCCCGCCAGTGCCTGTCTGTCAAGTGGTACACTTTAGGATTGCGCCAAGAGGAGTACGTTATATTCAATGGAATTTTAATGCGAATGTATTCCACTGGGACCAGAGATTTCTGTACATTTTACGCGAATGTACAAACCCAAAACCAGTGAAATTGGCACGTTATGTAAATTGTAGATAAAAACAGAATACAATGATTTGCAAATACTTTTCAACTTATATTCAATTGAATACACTGCAAAGACAAGATGTTTAATGTTCAAACTGAGACACTTTTTTTTTTTTTTGCAAAAAATCATTAACTTAGAATTTAAAGGCAGCAACACATTGCAAAAAAGTTGGCACAGGGGCCTTTTTACCACTGTGTTACATCGCCTTTCCTTTTAACGGCACTCAGTAAACGTTTGGGAACTGAGGAGACCAATTTTTGAAGCTTTTCAGGTGGAACTCTTTCCCATTCCTGCTTGATGTACAGCTTAAGTTGTTCAACAGTCCGGGGTGTCCCTTATCGTATTTTACGCTTCATAATGTGCCACACATTTTCAATGGGAGACAGGTCTGGACTACAGGCAGGTCATTCTCATACCCGCACTCTTTTACTACGGAGCCATGCTGTTGTAACACGTGCAGAATGTAGCTTGGCATTGTCTCGCTGAAATAAGCAGGGGTGTCCATGAAAAAGAAGTTGCTTGGATGGCAACATACGTTGCTCCAAAACCTGAATGTACCTTTCAGCATTAATGGTGCCTTCACATATGTGTAAGTTGCCCGTGCCTTGGGCACTAATACACCCCCATACCATCACAGATGCTAGCTTTTGAACTTTGCACCCATAACAGTCCGGATGGTTCTTTTCCTCTTTGGTCCTGAGGACACGACGCCCACAGTTTCCAAAAACAATTTGGAATGTGGACTCGTCAGACCGCAGAACACTTTTCCACTTTGCATCAGTCCATCTTAGATGAGCTTGGGCCCAGCGAAGCCGACGGCATTTCTGGGTGCTGTTGATAAATGGCTTTCGCTTTGCATTGTAGAGTTTTAACTTGCACTTGCAGATGTAGCGACGAACTGTAGTTACTGACAGTGGTTTTCTGAAGTTTCCTGAGCCCATGTGGTGATGTCCTTTACATGCTGATGTCGGTTTTTGATGCAGTACAGCCTGAGGGATCGAAGGTCACGGGCATTCATTGTTGGTTTTCAGCCTTGTCGCTTTCGTGCAGTGATTTCGAACCTTTTGATGATATTACGGACCGCAGATGATGAAATCCCTAAATTTCTTGCAATAGCTCGTTGAGGAATGTTGTTTTTAAACTGTTCGACAATCAGCTCACACATTTGTTCACTAAGTGGTGACCCTCGCCCCATCCTTGTTTGTGAATAACTGAGCATTTCAGGGAAGCTGATTTTATACCCAATCATGGCACCTACCTGTTCCCAATTAGCCCGTTCACCTATGGGATGTTCCAAATAAGTGTTTGATGAGCATTCCTCAACTCTCTCAGTCTTTTTTGCCACTTGCGCCAGCTTTTTTGAAACATGTCGCAGGCATCAAATTCCAAATGAGCTAATATTTGCAAAAAATTACAAACTTTACCTGTTCAAACATAAAGTTACTTGTCTTTGCAGTGTATTGAATTGAATATAGGTTGAAAAGGATTTGCAAATCATTGTATTCTGTTTTTATTTATGATTTACACAATGTGCCAACTTCACTGGTTTGGGGGTTTGTACGTTATACAGAGGGCATTATACTCAATGGTTTTTAATGGAATTTCCTCTAGATGGGACCGGGACCTTGAGTTTGAGCATGTTGTAAGCTAATGTACGGCTTATGCAAGGACGTTATACGCGAGGTTGACTGTGTTATGTTTTTGGTCCGGCCTCCGCCGCACTACGTGTTAACGCGTAGTACTAATATAACTTCAGTAATATTTCAATTACAAATTCAAAATTTTGCACATAAGTAAATATCATAAAGAGGAAGAACTGATTCGATTTTGGACAATTTACTATTTCTAGATTGGCCACCAGGGGCCAAAAACAGAAAATATAACTGTCCCGCGATAACTTCAGTAATATTTCAATTACAAATTTCAAGTTTTGCACATAAGTAAATATCATAAAGAGGAAGAACTGATTCGATTTTGGACAATTTACTATTTCTAGATTGGCCACCAGGGGCCAAAAACAGAAAATATAACTGTCCCGCGATAACTTCAGTAATATTTCAATTACAAATTTCAAGTTTTGCACATAAGTAAATATCATAAAGAGGAAGAACTGATTCGATTTTGGACAATTTACAATTTCTAGATTGGCCACCAGGGGCCAAAAACTGGAAAAATCACTGTTTTTATCATATCTCTGGAAATATTTGTCCGATTGACCTCAAATCAAGAGCAAATGACAGGTCATGACCTGAGGATGTGTCCCGCGATGACATTATACAGGTTTGGTTCAAAACTTTGACACAAGGTGGAGCTTTGTCACATAAAATTCACCATTTTTGCTATATCTTTGGAACCATTTCTCCAATTGACATGAAACTATGTGCAACTGCAAGGCCATGACCTCACAACGTGTCACATGATGACATCATACCTGTATGGTTCAATATTTTGCCACCAGGTGGCGCTTTGTGATGGAAAATTACCATTTTGGCCATATCTTCAGAACCATTTGACAGACTGACCTGAGATTAAGTTGAAATGAAAGTCTATTCAAGGTCTATTCAAGTTGGGGAATAGGAGGATTGGGGGCGTTCAGGGATATACCCCCAGCCGTCGCCTCTGACGGCATAAGCCTAGTTCAGAAAGGTATCTAGTTCTGATTGGCTGGGTTCGTGATTGGAAGAGTATAAGTTGCAATAAAATTTTTGAAAGACATGATTTATTTCCTGTGGATTTTGAGTAATGTTACCTGAAGAATCGCATATTGATGGGATTAGAGCTTGCTCTTTTTTGTGTTGTAGCAGATTTGCCAGATATTTACTTGATTTATTGCTGTATTGAAATTATTCTTATTTGAGTTTTTGAATAAGGAACGGTGTTTACTTGTGAATGATAGTTTCCAGTTGAGCTTGTAAGATCTTGCCGCCACTCGAGGCCTCTGCTTCGGCAGAGGTCACCAATGAGGTCAAAAGAAAAAAAAGTGTATACTTCTCACCTAGAACCTCATTACTTACAGTTGTTTTAGGTGCATTTATGATAGTTTGACTTTCATCAAAATGTTTGGCAACAAGGAAATTGCAGTTTACCAGTACTTTTCTCTGCTTTCGTGACATTGACCAGTAAAGCTGGGCATCTGTTCCTGGAGGTCTGTTTTCCTGTAAATTTTCATGCCAATCCTTAGAGAGAAGAACACAATCAAAAGTGAGATATTCTCAGAGCTGCTGATGAGTTTCATATCTCACAAGATGGTAAATCACCAGATCATTTCTGCAGCCCTGATCTGAAGCAACAGACATAATTAAACATTTTACTCCATGGAGCAGAAGTGAAGCCTGACTGGGGCTGGTGTTGTTGCTGAAAACCACAGCAGTTTGGAAACAGAAACCATGGCTCCAGTTTCCATGTCCACCAACCATTTCAGTTTCTGTCCTAAAATTATTCCCTCGTATAGCAGTGTTCATATGTCTTGTATACGTTTACTGATGATTCAGAATTGGTTGGTAAGTAATGACTTTTAAACTATCTGACTAAAATGCGGACTGACACAGTAACATAAGACATGTGATTAGCTTAGGTCTACCTACTTCATTTCCTGAAGATCAACCATCCTGTTGGGTTTCTCTCCAACCCCAGCAATAGACTCCTTATTTAGCAGGTGCAGATACTGTTTTTCACTGCTAATTAGTAGAATCAGGCATGCTTAATTAGGCTCACGTGGAAAGACTACAGGGACAGTACATCTCCAGGAGCAGGATTGGGCAGCACTGGATTAGTTCATACGTGAAGTTTCGCACCATCAAAACTTTGAAATCGCTTAATCCTGCATCACTCAGTCATCACAATGAAATCAATACAAGACAGAGTGCCGTGAGAAAGTGTTTGAATATTCCCAATTTCATATATTTTGTATGTAGGTCCAGACCTCCCAACATGTACGAATTAGCCGTATTTTTTACGAATTTTGGGCCCATTTACGAAAATACGCAATCAGTTCCAATATTTACGATTTGGAAGATCGATTTTTTCAAAAATTGAAAAGCACCGTTTTCGCACGCTTGAGAATAGCAGACGACAAACGGACCCAACCCCGTCTCCAGGGCACCCATCTGTGCTGTACTTCAGAGTACAGTGATTGTATCCTACAGTACAGTCGCCGTGAAAACCAAAGAGACGCCGTTAGTTCATACTCGGTTATCTCGAACATTTCGCCCTTCTTACCCATTTCTAACCACGATCTAAGCAATGAGACGTATCACTGGACAATTTACTGCTAGTAATAACCACATGTGGCTCCGCGGAACTGAATGTAGTGCCGCGTGTAAGTTATAGAATAGAGGGCATTTTGACTCTTATAATTACGTGTGTTTGCCGTTATGTATTTTAACATCTTTTTATTTTCTCTTGCAGCGAAAGAGGAAGTGAGAGCTTATGCGACCTCAGAAAAGCGCGTGGCTGATCCTCTGTTTAAAAAGCCTAGCATGAACAAGAAAAAAATAGCCTATTATGATAGCTAAATTCGACAGTGAAATAAAAGAAATTGTATTCCTGAAGGAAATTTTTTTTGGTATTTCAAATATGTCTTTTTATTGCAGAAACTGTGATTCTGAGAGTTTGTGGGTAGATCTTCCGCGAAGTGTGCCGCAATTGATTTATTGGTTTTGAAAAGCAAGCCGCAATATAAATAAACAAATCGGCAATATACAACTTAATAGCCTGTGAGCTTATGATCACGTTATTCTCCAAAATTATGCGTTTTCGGACCTGGAGAGGTGTGAGGTTGTCTCTCGCCAAGGAGTCAATCTTCGTCCTAAACTCGTATGGGGAAATGCGTCGTATAGTGACAGGTTCCATAGTTGTGTATGTGATGTCAGTTTATGATTGGGCATTTTATAGAAAATTTCTGCCACGAGCTGACCAGGTCATTAATTCTTTAATAGGCTACAATGAGCTAAAAGGGAATATATAAGGTGATAATGAATGATAAAGAGAGATGACACGAACTGAGCTGTATTGAATCAGTGCCAAGTATCCGCTTTTAATTAAGTGAATTCAGTTTACGAAGGAGCCATTCAATTTTAAGTGACATTGTTGTGATGTGAATAGAGGCCACTAGATGGCAGTATTTACCTTTCTTTTATTAGGCCCAGACTGGAGCTAGGTTTAGACATGTCCTGGGCATGTCTGGGGCAAGTCCCCGAAAATAAAAAAAAAGAGGTCTAAATGTGGGTGGGGTCTGCAAAAGAGTATATAAGGAAAAGAATTGAGACAGTAAAGTAGTAGGAGAAATTGCAAGAAGAAGGATAAATGTGACCAGACCTGTCATTCTGTTCAAGACCTGTGAATTTTCTTTTGTGGATTTTTGCCTGAGTTAGAGCATTTTCCTCACCCAGGACATCACCAAGCAACCTACTAAAGGGACTGTAAATATTTTCTGTGTTTTGGAAATCAGTCTTGGTCATTAGTTGTAGATATTAGATTAGTCATTATTGTTAATTGTTGTCTTTGTTAATTAAATGTGTATAAATTTTAAAAACTGTGTCTGTCATCCCTTGCTGTTGCTGTTGCTGTAGTGTTGTAAATGTAATAACAAATTGGGGCCATAACAAATTGGGGGCTCGTCCGGGATAGACCATTGTGTGATTCATTAATTGAACATCTAACATTTCAAATTGTAAAATTGCTCTTTGAATTTTCCTATATAAATATATTGACAGATCAACAGCAATGGATGATTTCTTGGCATCACCAACCGTTGAGGTTTTGAAGTCTTTTAAAAAGACAGAACTGCTAGAAATTTGCAGACATTTAGAGCTGACAGAGGTAAAACCAGCCATGCGAACAGCAAGACTGGCTCGAGAAATAGTTGAATATTACATTGATGAAAATGTGTTTGCACCCGGAGATCTGGAACAGTTTCCATGAAAATCCAAATAGAGAAATGGAACTTAAATTAAAACTGCTAGAGATTGAAAGGGAGGAAAGAGAAAAACAAAGACAGTTTGAGTTAGAAAAATTAGCAAGAGAAGAGAAAAAAGAAAGGGAGGAAAGAGAAAGAGAAAGGGAGGAAAAAGAGAAAGAAAGGGGGGAAAGAGAAAGAAAGGGAGGAAAGAGAAAAAGGGAGGAAAAAGAGAAAGACAGAGAATTTGAGAGAGAGAAAGAGGAAAGAGCAGAAAGAGAGAGACAGAGAGAGAGAGATTTTGAATTAGAGAAATTCGATAGAGAAGAAAGACTCCAAATGGAGCAACTAAAAATAAAAATAGCAACAAAAAATACATTTCGGGCTAGCCAGGAGGTAAAACTGGTGCCTCCATTTTCAGAAAAGGATGTTGACAACTATTTCCAGTGTTTTGAAAAGGCAGCAAAGACTTGCCAGTGGCCAAAGGAAAACTGGCCTCTGATGTTGCAAACTGTCCTAAAGGGTAAAGCTCAACAAGCCGATTCAGCTTTGTCTGCAGATGATTCCTCTGATTATGAGGTTGTCAAAAAGGTTATTTTGAGAGCTTATGAGTTGGTTCCAGAGGCTTACCGACAGAAATTCAGAGGTCTGAAGAAATCTGAAAATTAGACTTATGTGGAATTTGCTAATGAGAAGAAAGTTTGCTTTGAGCGCTGGTGTATTTCTATGGAGGTCAAGGATGATTTCAACTCACTAAAAGAGATGGTGTTAGTTGAAGAATTCAAGAACTGTGTTAAGGATGATGTTAAGACCTACCTTAATGAGAAGCAAGCACTGAATTTGCAATCAGCTGCCAAATTTGCAGATGAATATGTTCTCACACATAAGTCCAAATTTCAGTCTAGCAGTAACAATAGATGGTCCCAATTTCAGAAAAAGGGTTACGGTGATACCCAAGAATCCTCACCCAAAGACAAAGACAAATCTGGTGATGGTGCTCAGAAATCCAGTAACAGGTCTGATCAAAGTGTGAAAGCTGACAGTGACAAAAGTGGTCTAGTTTGCAGTTATTGCAAGAAATCTGGTCATGTTACAACTAACTGTTGGTTCCTTAAAGCTTAGAAAGAAAAAGAAAAGGACACCAAACCAAATGCCTTTGTGAAAGCAAGGTTAGAAACCCCTGTAGTAGATGACCGATCTGCTAAATTGCCTGCTTCTGGTGGGGCTAAAAAGCCTGATACTGCTGACTTTGTATGGGAGGAATTTCTTCCATTTGTGTCAGAGGGATTTGTGGCTCTGAATGAGCATACTACTCCTGTCCCCATATATATCCTAAGGGATACCGGAGCTTCTCAGTCACTTTTGTTGATGGACTCCTTGGAGTTACGTGATGAGACCGCTTCAGGGGATTTCATACTTGTACAAGGTATTGAAGGGAGGACTGTATCTGTACCCCTGCGCTCTATATTGTTGAAGTCAGATTTAGTTACAGGACAGGTAAAGGTGGGACTTATGTCAAGTCTACCTATTAAGGGTGTTTCTCTGTTGCTAGGCAATGACCTGGCTGGGGGCAAAGTAGTTCCCCCTGTACATCTTACTTCACAGCCGAGCACTGAAGATGGGGATGAGGACCCATCTCTGTATCTTTCTTGCTCAGTGACTCGTGCTATGGCTAAGAAGGCTAAAGAAGAAAATGTTATGGTGCCGTCCAGCACATTGAATAGTCAGGACTCAGGTGGTTCGCCTCATGACTTTGATTGGCCTACTATGGTTTCTCTGTTTGAGAACTTATCAGACACTTTTATCAGTTCATTGTTCAGCCAGCCAGATGGGTTTGGTGATTCTGATGTGTCTGGAGACTTGTCTCTGTCCAGAAAGTGGTTGACTGAGGAGCAAACTAATGATCCTGAAATTTGTGCACTAAAGAGGAGAGCCCTTCCTGATAAAGAAATAGACGCAGTTCCAGTTGTGTATTATCTCAAGGATGGTGTGTTGATGCGGAAGTGGCGCCCTCCTGATATCCCTGCCAATGCAGATTAGGCTGTGGTCAGGCAAATTGTTGTTCCGAAGGTCTACAGGAATGAGATCTTAACAATGGCTCATAGTTTACCTTTAGGAGGTCATCTTGGTGTTAACAAGACTGTTGATAAGATCATGAAACACTTCTTTTGGCCTGGGCTTCGGAAAGACGTTTCCAACTTTTGCAAAACCTGTCACACTTGTCAGGTAGTTGAAAAACACCAGTTAGACCCACCTGTAGCTCCATTACAGCCTATCCCAGCATTTGGGGAGCCATTCACTAAGGTCATTGTTGATTGTGTTGCTCCATTACCCAAGACTAGATCTGGAAATCAGTACTTGTTGACAATCATGTGTGCATCTACCAGATTCCCCGAGGCCATACCTCTACGTAACATCCAGGCAACTGCAATCTCGAAGGCTTTAATAAAGTTCTTCACATTGTTTGGCCTTCCTAGGGAAATTCAGTCAGATCAAGGTAGCAATTTCACTTCTGGTTTGTTTCAGCAGGTTGTGTATGAAGTAGGTGCGAAGCAAATTCTTTCTAGTGCCTATCATCCAGAGAGTCAGGGTGCCTTAGAGTGGTTTCATTCCACTCTCAAGACAATGATGAGGACTTATTGTTATGACCATGAGAAAGACTGGGATGAAGGTGTTCATTTGCTGTTGTTTGCAGCTAGAGAAGCAGTGCAGGAGTCTACTGGATTCAGTCCATTTGAGCTAGTGTTTGGCCATGAAGTGAGAGGACTTTTGGTATTGTTGAGTGAACAATGGCAGGAGGAAGAGCCGCACATCAGTCTGTTAGACTATGTTAGCAAGTTCAAGGAAAGATTGTGTGCAGCTTGTGACCTAGCCAAAGAGAACTTGAAATCAAGTCAGGGAAAAATGAAAACTTGTTATGATCATAAGGCTAGAAGCCGTGAGTTTAAACTAGGGGACAAGGTCCTTGTGTTGTTTCCCTTGCAGTCCAGTCCATTGCTGGCTAGATTTCATGGTCCTTATGAAATTCTGACAAAACACAATGATCTCAATTACATTGTGAAGACTCCGGATAGGAGAAAACCAAAACAATTGTGTCACATTAACATGCTGAAGCTTTATCATGACAGAAATGCTAGGGTTGCAGCTGTCACTTCAGATTCTGCTATGGCCGAGATTTGTGAAGATGAGGGGGAGTTTCAAGATGATGAACCAAGAATTAAAGCTGAAGTTCTTTCATATAAATTGTCAAATTCTGAAGTGTTGCAAAATCTTGATGTAAAAGTCCAGCACTTAGAACCCTCACAGAGAGATCAGTTTGAGAGGTTGATCAAGAAATATGAGGATGTTTCCTGATGTTCCAAAAAAAGTTTATATAGCCTCTCATGATGTAAATGTTGGTGATGCCAAACCAATAAAACAGCAACCATACCGGATGAATCCTGAAAAGAGGAAGATTGCTGAGAAAGAGGTTGAGTACATGTTAGAACATGATATTATCAGACCCCCCAACTCAGATTGGAGTTCACCCTGTGTGCTAGTTCCAAAACCTGATGGAAGTACTAGATTCTGTACAGATTATCGCAAAGTCAATGCTGTAACTAGAACTGATGTGTTTCCAATGCCTAGGATTGAGGATTGTATTGATAGAGTAGGGCAAGCAAAGTTTCTGACCAAGATTGGTTTATTGAAGGGTTATTAGTGTGTGCCTTTAACTGAGAGGGCCAAGAGCATCTCTGCTTTTGCCACACCATCTGGGTTGTACCAGTATGAAGTCCTACCCTTTGGAATGAAAAATACCCCAGCCACATTCCAAAGGATGATACAGTCTACAATCGCTGGATTTCCACACACGGGTGCATACATCGATGACCTGATCACATGGAGTGACTCCTGGGAAGAACATCTTAAAAATGTAGAGACGTTGCTCCAGCGCCTGACCCAGGCTAACCTGACTGTTAACCTGAACAAGAGTGACTTTGGTTGTGCTACTGTCACCTATCTTGGCTACGTCATAGGCCAGGGTAAGGTGGCACCCATAAATGCTAAAGTCCAAGCCATCATGGACTTTCCAGTTCCTGACAACAAAAAAAGCTTAGCGCCGCTTCCTTGGAATGATCGGGCACTACCGCAAGTTTTGCAAGAACTTTGCTGAGATTGCTCTCAGTCTTACTAACCAACTGAAGAAAGGCATAAATTTCACTTGGGACAAGGCATGCCAGAGAGCCTGCGATCGCCTGAAGTCTCCGCTGTGTCACTTCCCCGTGCTCAAATCTCCTGACTTCAACAAACCGTTCTCCATCACGGCCGATGCTAGCGACCAAGCTTGTGGATCTGTGCTCCTACTGAGAAGTGACTCTGATGACATTGAGCATCCCGTGGCATAATTCTCCAGGAAGTTCAATCGCCACCAAAGGAACTATTCCACAATAGAGAAGGAGCTGTTGGCTCTGGTTTCTATCTTTACAACACTTTGATGTTTATGTTTGTACAGGGCAAAAGCCAATGATTGTGTACACTGACCACAATCCGTTAATGTTTTTGAGTAAGATGAAAGACAAGAATCGGAGATTGTTGAATTGGAGTTTGATTTTACAGGAGTTTGACTTGGAAAGTAAGCATGTAAAGGGTGCTGACAATGTGATTGCTTATTCCGTGTATGAATATGTATATATATATCATGTGTTTATTTGAATATTGTATGATATGTATATATAGACAAGTGTTCACTTAACCATTTTGTATTGAAAAGAAAAATTTTGCCTTTATGAGTCAAAATTTTTCCCTTTTGGAATGGAGGTGTAATGTGAATATAGGCCACTGGATGGCAGTATTTACCTTTTTTTTGTTCAGCTCAGCCTGGAGCTAGGTTTGGGCATGTTTCGGGCATGTCTGAAACAAGTCCCAGAGAAAAGAAAAAAATAAGTCTAAAAGGTGGGAGGGGTCTGCAAAAGAGTATGTAAAGGGGAGAATTGAGACAGAAAAGTGGTAGGAGAAATTGCAAGAAGAAGGATACATGTGACCAGACCTGTCATTCTGTTCAAGACCTGTGAAGTTTCTTTTGTGGATTTTTGCCCCATAGAGCATTTTCCTCACCCAGGACATCACCAAGCCACCCCACCAAAAAAGGGACTGTAAATATTTCTGTTTTTTGTCTTGTTAATCAATCTTGGTCAGTAGCGTTGTTAGTTGTTTAGTTGTCTGTTCATTAAATTTGTTTAAGTTTTTACAACTGTGTCTGTCATCCCTTGCTGTTGCTGTTGTGTTGTAAATGTAATAAAAAATTGGGGCGATAACAGTATGCAAACGCCGACTCTGCTGGGTTTTGTATGTAAAGTGATGGGACGAGGGACAGGTGTAACGTTGAGAATTTTTCCATAATGATTAGGTTTGAATGTTTTTCCGTGCCGGAGGAGCATCTGATTGGGTTACTCAATTTGCATCAAGGTTTGGTGCACTTTTAGAACAAGTTTGCGTTTAGTGAGCTTTGTAATTTTTGGATGTGGTTTAAGGCATGCTACAGTTTTTGTAATATCTACCTTCTTGAGTTTTGGTTTAATTTTGTTCAGTTTTGACAGAACTATTGAAAATATACTGGTGATGTGCACATCCTCTTTTGAAGTTTTGGTTTATTTTTGGGCTAAGTTTCCATTTGTTAAACTTTGGCATTTTTGTACGAGCTTTTAAGAGTACTACATAGTTCCTGGCAATGCAGGTCCAGGCATGATATTGGTGTTATGTTAAAATCTGGATGAAGGATTTTTTAAATGATTATTTTAGGGTGAGTGCAACTGCCCTCCTCTGACTCAATTCATGGTGCAGCAGAAAACTTAGAAATGTTGCTTCACTGCATCCCAATATCCCTACTTCAAATTAGAATAGTGCTGCATCAATCCCCATAGGGAAATTAATCTGTATTAAACTCACCTGAACATACAGCTGCAAGCTGGAGAGGCCTGCGTTCTCCATGGCAGGAGCCTGCATCTCTTCTTCCAGTTGCTGACTATCATGTTGCTAGATTTTGTGCCATCTGGCCAGGGATTTGAAGTGGAAACGCAAGGGATACTACTTTTCATGCCTAACCTTTGGGCTACCTACTGCCAAATTTGCCCACACATTATTTCTACCAGCCCACTCTAATATAACTGTCAAGCAGTCTTCACCGCTCAGTGTTACATTTGTTGGCAGTGCAGTAGTTGCATGCTGGAAGTGAGGGTTGTATTACTTGCTGGTGATTTCAGTCAGTGATTACTTATCACTGACATAGACATCAGGCGGTTTTTTGGGAGAAAGGTCTAGCCAAGGGAGCCAGACGCGGTGGAGGAGTTATCTACCCGACTCTCCCCCCTCCCCTCCCCCCAACCTTAGATAATGTTTCAACGAGCTCAGGCTCGTGAGAATGATATGGCAAGCTTGGTAGCTTGTGACATGCTGGACTGGCTTCTATTTAGCCTCTGTTAGACAGCGTGATTATGTGTGCTACATGAGGTAATCCCCAGCTTCTAGGATGGATATCTCACTGATCTTGATGCTGCTGTAGAATGGAACAGAATAGAACCTCTTTCTTGAGCTCTACTCAGTCAGCAATAACTCCTTTCCATGAAATTGTTACACAAGCACTAGCACTCAGACTTGGCTTTTACATAGGCCAGCTACCAGAGGAGGTATCTTTGGAAGCCAGGGCTAAAAATGAATTACACTTTGCAAGCTGAAAATTGAACAAGAGCATGAAGTGGTCATATGGTCATTATTAACCTATGGTTCCTTTGAGTAATCTTGGTGATGTTTGACAATTAAAATTGTCAAACATTTTTTTCAAAAAAAGAAAAAAACAGACAACAAACAGGAAATGTGTTTAGAACAGAAGATTAAAGAACTGGAAAATACCAATACAAACAAGTCGACATGGTCTACAACATCCCCCGCCAATCGTGCGCTTGTCATTTTCGAACTCAATCAAGGCCTTTATGGTCTGAGGCTACACACCAAATTTGGTTACTGTATCTGTAGTAGTTTCTGAGTAAAGCTGTCCCCTTTATCTCGGACGGACGCACGGACGGACGGAGGTCAAACCTATATCCCCCTCCCACTTCGTGTTGGCAGGGGATAATAATCCCAATGCACAAATTCAAAATGATATACGGAAACTTAAATTACAACTAAATGAATATACGAACAAGAAAACTCAATTCCCCCTACAAAGAATGGGACAGGAAAACTGTCAACAGAGTAACAAAGCTGGAAAATATTTAGCCAACCAAATCAAATGAAATAAAAGAAAACAATGATCTCAATAATGATGAACTCAGCAGGGAAGATTCCCAAAGAAATTAATAAGACATTCAAAGATTTCTAAACTTACTTATACTCACCTTCACATAAACCATCCCAAGAAGACATTGATAGATTCCTTAGCAATACTGATTTACCGCACCACACTAAAAACCAAACATATGCACTTGAACAACCACCTACAATGACAAAACTCAACAAAGCACTTAAGCTCATGCCTAACAATAAATGACCCGGTCCTGACGGCTTCCCTGCTGAGTTCTACTAGAATTTTTGGAATATCCTATCACCCACCTTCTTTAGATTGACTGCTGAAATCAAACAAAAATCCAAACCTCCCATAGATGTGAACACTGCTACAATAATACTGTTACTGAAACCAAATAAAGATCCCACATCCATGTCAAGCTATCGCCCACAATCACTTATCAACACAGACACCAAAATCATCAGTAAAGTATAAACATCCAGAGTTGAAACCATCATCCCATACATTATCCACCCTGATCCAACCGGATTTATTAAAGATAGACACTCTTCTAACAATTTACGCAGACTCATTAACTTAATTCATTGCTGATCTCTCACAAACACACTCATGGCCATAGTTTCATTAGATGCAGAAAAAGCTTTAGATACAGTGAATTGGGAATTTTTATTTTCCATACTTAAAAAATTTGGTTTCGGTGAATCGTTTGTACACTGGGTGAGGATTTTGTACACTGCACCAATGGCCACCGTCAACACCAATGGATTAACATTACAACGCTTCACTTTGCAAAGGGGTACTCGGCAAGGATGCCCTCTCTTCGCACCCTTATTTGCCACATTCATAGAACCACTTGCAGCTGCCATATGCCAAAATACACTGATCACAGGAATTCAATCAAAAAATATACACCATAAAATCAGCCTTTATGCAGATGATGTTCTATTGCATTTTCAAAACCCTTCTCTTCCTTGCGTGAAACAATTTCCCTCATAAACACATTTTCTAAAATCTCTGACTACACTATTAACTTGTCGAAATCCACCATCCTCCCACTTACCCCCAACAGCTGGGATGTGGCAGCCCACAGCTCATCCCTCTCACTGTGCACTGGTAATATCACATATTTAGGAATCAATATCTCCCCCAGACTGTCAGAGTTAACCAATCTTAACTTCAACCCAATTCTCAAAACGGTAGAGGACAACTTTCAACGTTGGATGAACCAACCAATATCCCTAATAGGCAGAATAGGATCAATCAAGATGTCCATATTACCAATAATAAATTACTTTTTTCTCAATGATCCCAAGCAAGCCCCCAACCAAACCAATAAACGTATTTGGAAATCTACTGAAATAATTAAACAGTTTATGAGCGACCTGGGCCTTGGTGACGGTTGGCGGTTGCAATACCCAACAGCAAAACAGTACACATTCTTTTCACCTGTCCACCAATCATTTTCACGCATTGACTTCTTTCTCACTAGCAATTCAATCATTTCAAATATGTCAGGCACAAAGATCAACCCCATTATTATCAGTGATCACGCTCCTGTAACATTCACATGGAACAGATCCTTCTCTCATAAACCAAATACTAGATGGCATTTCAATATATCCCTGTTAAAAGACTCAGAATTCAACAGAATTATAAAACAAGAGTGGGCATCCTTCCCCAAAAGTCATTTTGTGACTTCATTTGAGTCAAATGACTTCATTTGAAGTCATTTGAGTGGAGATTCCCCAAAGTCATCTCCATCAGAACTCTGGGAAACAGGGAAAGCAGTTTTAGGAGGGATCATCATTTCATTTTCTACGCACAAAAAGAAGAAAGATTATCTATTAGAGATGGATCTGGAATAAAAAATCAAACAACTGGAAGACACAATTGCAAACAACCCATCAGTAAAATCTCAAATTGAGTTAAGAAAATACAAAAATCAAATGAATGAAATCATAAACAAAAAAACTCAATTTCAGATACCGAGAGTCCGGCAAGAAAATTTCCACCACAGCAATAAATCAGGTGAATATTTAGCAAATCAACTTAAACAAAATAAAGAAAAAACAACTATATCTATCATCAGGGACTCAGCAGGGAAGCCTGAGCAATCACCAGCAGAAATAAATAATATTTTTAAGGATTTTAATGCTAAATTATATTCACCAGAAAAAGAACCCACCCCTCAAGACATTCATTTATTTTTTGATAAGATTAACCTTCCTCAATTGTCCCCAGATCAAGTTTCGACCCTTGATGCTCTTCTCACCTATCAAGAACTCTCCACGGCCTTGCACAAAATGCCTTATAATAAGTCACCAGGACCCGATGGCTTCCCTGCTGAGTTTTACAAGCATTTCTGGTCATTGCTGAAATAAGGCAGACATCCCAACTACCAAAACACATGAATACAGCCACAATCTCAATGCTTCTAAAACCTCACAAAGACTCAACGCTCCCTTCCAGCTACCGCCCCATCTCCCTTTTATATGTAGACCTTAAAATCATCACCAAAACACTCTCCCACGGAATAGAAAAAATCGTCCCATCAATAATCCATCCTGATCAGACTGGATTTGTCAAAGGAAGACACTCAACCAACAACTCACGTAGACTCTTCAATCTAATGGACTATTCATCACAATGCCAAACACAATCCATTATAATCCCACTTGACGCAGAAAAAGCATTCAATAGAGTTAATTGGTCATTTCTCATCTCTACTTTAAAGAAATTTGGTTTTGGGGACTCATTTATCAATAGGATTAAAATACTATATACTGCACCTACAGCCACTGTCATCACAAATGGAATAACATCACAACCTTTCACTCTTCACCGGGGCACTAGACAAGGGTGACCAATCAGTCCATCTCTTTGAACCCCTAGCTGCTGCCATTCGCCAAAATGCCAACATTCAAGGAATTCAAACACCTTACTAACATCACAAAATTAGCCTTTATGCTGACGATATCTTGCTCTTCCTACAGAACCCTCATTAATCTCTACATGCAACAATTACTGATAGAACTGATAGAAGCCTATTCAAATATCTGTAATTACTCCATCACCTGGCATAAATCTTTTTCCACTACAAAAAATAGCTGGGATGTGGCAACCCACCCACCACCGATTCCTCTATGTACAACACACATCACCTATTTAGGTATCAATATTTCCCCCAGGCTGTCAGAATTGTTCAGTCTGAATTATGCCCCATTTCTCAAAAAAATCTTAATCTTAATCGATGGATGAATTTACCACTCTCCATAACAGGTAGTATAGCAACAGTTAAAATGGCCATCCTACCGAAAATAAACTACCTTCTGTCTATGATTCCATCTCAACCAACCCTCTCCTGGTTCAAATCTCTCAATTCAATCACTACCAAATTTTACTGGAAAAATAAAACTCCAAGAATCAAATTGCCAACATTACAGAAACCCAAATCCCAAACTTATACATTACTCAATAGCAAACCAACTTCAATATATATACAAATGGATTCATCCTCAGCAATCACATAACTCTTGGTTAGATATAGAGCAGACTTTTCGTAAAGGCATACTCATTTCAGATTTGCCATTTCTCAATCAATTCATAAAATCCCATTCCTGTTTCAAGACATTAACAATATCAGCAGCTCTGACAGCCTGGTGGAAATTTCACAAAATTACTAATTCCATTCTGGCACCATCGAAATTCACACCCCTCTGGAATAACCCCGACTTAATAAGCAAGAAAAAGCCACTTCAGCTTAGTTCATGGGTAGACTGTTGTGTTCCGGGGTTCTGGCCTTTGGCCAGGACAGCATTTATGGTTTTAACAGTTTCATGTTCAAGATTTCTTAGTTTCATAGTTCATATCACAGTTTTTAACAGTTTCTTGTTTCAGGATTTTACATTTCATAATTCATGTTCATTGTCCATGTTTTTACTTTTCCATGTTTTTGTTTTTGCCAGGTCTGCCAAGCCACTCCACCGCTTGTCTGCGTTCCGCCCCGTGCCTTCGTTGTAGCACATTTCAGAGCTCTGGTTGGCTTTGGTATTTCGCCCTTCCTTCTGTGCTGTGCTGATTCGGGGCTGTCTAAGCTTAATTGACAATTAACTGTTTTTAAGTTACTAACATTCACTGGGTGGTGTAATTCTTAGATAGGCACATTACTAATATTACTAATTTAGACAGGGAGTTTGTTGTCATGATTCCTGCTTTGCTATTTCAAGATCTTGCTGTGCTTTTCTGTTCTGAACATTCATGCTGGTTTCAAACTGCATACTTAATTGGTACTTAAGCTGAGCACGCTCATTCTCTTAATGAGCAAGTCTTGTCATCCAATCTCTGTCCATGTCATGATCTTGCCATGCCTCTTGTTTCTGCTTCTCCAGGTGTTGCCCCTCATGTGTCCTTGATTTCCCAGACTTCATCTGGATGCAGTGGAAGTTGGCTGGCAGACAGTGTCTTGAGATTCTTGCCTAGTTTCATAGCCAAGTTCATGTTCACGGCTGGTTTTCATAATTGTCATTTTGTATATAGCATTTTGGTATTCCTAGAATCATTATTCTTTTCTGTTTATGGTCATCTTGCCTGGAGTTTCCAGTGCCTTTTGTTTTTTGTCGTGTTTGTATTTTGTTTATAGCTCTGTGAAGCTCACCTTAGTTTGTATTTTGCAACCCTTTGGGCCAAGTTTTTTGTTGGCCCTCGTGCCTGTTTGTTTTTGTTTTAATAAATTCCCTTTTCCCTTCCACCTCGCATTTGGTGTCTCTGATCTCGCATCAGTAGACAATCAATTAAAGATTTATTACATATCAAAACTCCACTAAAACTTCTATCAAAGATAAATAAAATCATATCACATGCTGACAAATCTATTTCACTCCCAATAATAAAATGGGAAGAAGACCTTTCAATGTCTCCTGATGCCGATTTTTGGCCCAAGATCTGCCAAAATATCTACACAATGTTAAACAAATAGATCAGAAGGATCTAATAGCTGCAACCTCGCCTAGCATCCGTCACGAGGCCTAGTGTCCATGACTTGTGGTTTCTTGTACAAGTGTGATGTCGAAATTGGCAAATGACCTTGGAAATCATTAGGGGACCCTTCATCTGTACCAAGAAGCTTGTTCTAAGATGTAATAGCCATTTATCAAGTTAAAGGGGAGTTACGGTGCGAAAACTGTGAAATCAGGGCAAAATCGACACTTTTTTGACCGGTGTGACCTTGAGATTCGACAGATGACCTTGAAAATCACAAGGGAACCCCTCCTCTATACCAAGAAGCTTGTTGTAAGATTTCATAGCCATTCATTGAATTAAACTTGAGTAAAGGTGCGAAAAACGTCAAATCGGGCAAAATTGACACTTTTTTTTACCTTTGTGACCTTAGGATTTGACAAATGACCTTGAAAAACAATGGGTAACACCTCCTGTATGCCTAGAAGCTATTACCAAAATTTCATAGAATTCATGGATTGCTAACTGGAGTTACAGCGCGAAAACCTGCAAACAAGGTCGTGACCTCTGTGAGCCTGACCTTTGACCTCGACCTTGTGCATGGACATCACTTTGGTGAAGGTCAATAACTCCTGAAAATTTCATGATGATACAACGTCAGGAACATGGTGAAAAAGGTGTCACAGACAGACAGACAGACAGAAACGTTTATAGAGCTGCTTGGTCGCAGCTAAAAATACAAATCTGCAGATAACACAATACTAGGTTCTGCACAGAACACACATCACTGGGCATAGGATGTTTAAAATGGGATTCACCCCAGACACCTGCACTAATTGTAGTTAGAATACTCCGGATACATATATTCACGCTATATGGGATTGCACACCAATACAACAATTTTGGGCGGATGTCACACATTCACTGTCTGTTATTCTGGGCCGCCGCACCCCCTTATCCCCATTACCCTGTCTATGAGGCGACACATCGGTTACAAATTTACCAGCTATACATAATAAAATTTTCCTTTCAGCACTAACTATCGCCAAGAGAACAATCCTGAAGTACTAGAAAACAAAACAGAATATAACCCTTGCTGAGTGGAGAAATGCAGTCATTGAACACATTTCACTGGAAAAACATCTTGCCTTCTAACCAACAGTCTGCAATAAATTTGCCCGCCAGCTGGTCACCATTTAACTATTTTTTTTTTTTTTTACAAATCTGATGCCAATTCCCTCTATAATTCCTCAATAATAAATTTACCATATTTTAAACTTCTTCAACCATCCTGCTTGACCCTACACATACACACACACACACACACACGATAGCCCAGCCTCTATCACCCCTCTATCACTGATAGCTAACAGTAAATTGATGTGATTTGTTTCTTTGTTTGCTGTTGTAAATTCACTTTAAAAATAAAGCTGTCCTCCGAAGAGGAGGGGTGGTGGCGGGTCGGAAAAAAAAAAAAAAAAAAGAAACATTGTCCTATTTCAATCAATGAAGATTTCCTTCGTGGCTTGGAGTAAATGTGGAGGCGTCTTTTCCTTTATCCATTGATGTGCTTTATTTGATAGCCTTGCACCTATACGAGATGTGCGTACAACTCTTTCTTCATATAGTTGTGTTAATTATAATCTCTTTCCTCATTGCAGTATATTCAAGTATATTTGCCTAAAACCCAGATAACATTCTTGCTTTGTTTCATGAACTCATTTTCATTAATTTAGAGAGTAAATGCAACATAACAAACAATCACAAGCATACATCTCATGTGCTTACATTATGTCCCTCAGGGGAAGGGCTTCGGCAGCAGATGCAGAGCAAGTTTTTCAGCCACGGCAGCTGCTTAATCAGGGAGATGTAGAGGAGGGGTTCAGTGATGGTACTGAGGTACATAATGGAGAACATAATTGATTCAACCTGGTTGAATTCTTGGAAATTTGCATTTCTCAAGGGCATGATGGCAGCTACAGGCAGGTAATGAAACACTATGATGCCCAGATAGATTTGCACAGTTCTGAAGGCTTTCTTTTTCATGGGATGCATCTTCTCCTTACCCAAGACCGACTTCCTCAGACTCCACATGATAGAAACATTGCAGAAAACCATGATGGTGAAGGCAGCCAGGATCAGCGCAGTGTAGACGCGACCTGTGAAGTTCAACCACAAAGTCCTGCCAGCAGCATAGGCTATCATGAGCCCCCAAACAAGCATGGAAATAGCCACTCTGATCTTCTTATCCTTGGTGTTGGTGAACACAATGGGGTGAACCACGGCCACGTAGCGGTCCAGGCAAATGCAGGCGAGAAAGAGTGGGGAGCTGTTTTTGATCCCAGTGGTAAAAAACATAACATATTTTTGAAAAAAAAATGATTCTCAGAATATATTTACCATAGAAGCAGATGGGGCTGATCACACAGAGCAATGCATCGGCGATGGCCAGGTTGAAGATGAAGATATTGGAGGTGGAAGAGTCGCTCTTCTCTCTGGCCACCAGCCACATGACCATGATATTGGCAGGATAGCCCACTACAAGAATGATGCTCCTTTCAAAAAATAAAAACACAACCGAAATATATCCTGTTATGGATCCTTTAAATGTGTATAAGAGTTGGAGACTGGATCCTGAAGAGGAGTGGTTGAAGGGTTGGCTAGAATTGATGACAGAGCTGTTAATTTTGGCTTTAATTTATCTCGCAGGTTTGAGGGTTGATGATCCTTAGAAAAGAGAGTGAATGTAAGTTACATGGTCAAGCCTAACTGAACTCACCACTTAAACCGACTGCAAGGCTAAATTATGTTCTTAAGCTGATTCCAGCATTATTTTACATTTCTTTTCTCCAAAATATTCCTCATAATAACATAGTTACTGCTTAATTGAGATGGAAACACTTATACTGGCCAATTTTACACAAAGTTAAAAAAGTTCTCTTTTTTTGAGAAATTATTAATGTCAAAGAAGACCTGCACAATTTAGTGGCACTGTTACATTGATCAATAGTTTTTGTTTTCTGGGAAGATGACCTCCATCCAGGGAAAACTACCTCTCCTCAGAGACACCGGCTTTACTCTTTGAAACTGCACTGGAGCTCCCTGAGATTGGAGACAGTGTTCCCAGAAGAAAAGGTTTGCTCTTTAGGTCTATTTTTTTACTGTCTGCAAAAGTCTCTCACTCAAGCACAACATAAGAAATGAAAGAGTGGTTTATCAGAAAAAGTGGTTTATTGAGAAAATGTATAACTTACCTGAGAAACTGCAATAGCTCAACATAACACTCCTCAAGGTCAGACAGCCCAGAAGGCCCCTGTATCCTGATCACCTGTGTCCAGGAGGGTTATGTTTCTATTCAATATAGTTCCAGTTCAGTGAGTGTATAAATTTTTGTGGCACGTTAGCAGTGCAGATGATAGTCAGTCACAAATCCACTGAGAGAACAACAGCATTTGCAGTGACTGTACAATACCCAGTCACCACAGGATTATATTTAAGGATGGATGGGTGTGCAAGAGGACTCACATATAGGGGGTTGGGTTTGCAGAGTGAGTTTGTGATGTAACACACTGATCTGCACTAAAACAGAGGAGGGGCTAAAAGGAGGGGTAGATGAGTGGCCCTCTATCCCTGTTCGAACAGTATATTATTTGTCATTGATGCAATCCAAGAAGTGCATCCCAGACAAACAAGTGACGCAATGCTGTCAGCCTACTGGAGCACAGGTGAGACTGTAACCCGGTGTAAGGTCTTACACATGAAACCACAAGGTTCATCAAAGCAGACTCAAACAAATATTTTTCATCCTCGCAAAGTACAGAAATTGAGCAATCAGATACAGTAAATCTATTTCATACAGAGCCTCAAGAGGGTCATAGTGGAAATTTTTTCAGAGAAATACGTTTTTGTTCCCTCGCAAAGGTTTTGCTTTCGCTCACAAAGGCTTTGCATTATCTCACTATTAGTGTTATATTCCCTTGCAAAAGTTTTGCTCAGCCTTTTGTCACCATACATAAGATACACTTTATTAAACCCTGTGGGGTAATTCGTCCACTGTATTTAACCCATCCTATAGTTAGGACCAGTTGGCAGCCACAGAGCAGCACCTGAGGACTAATACACTTCTAAAGCCAGTACCTTGATCAGGGTTACTGGTAGGAGTGTTCCTGTAATACATGTTTTTCTGGGTGGGGGAAACCAGAGTACCAGAGAGAAACCCACGCGGACACGGGGAGAACATACAACCCCAATTCCGAAATAGTTGGGATGAAGTGTAAATTGTGAATAAAATAAAAATGCAATCACTTTCAGATCACATGAGCCATTATATTATTTACAGTAGAACATAGATAACATTACAGATGTTGAAACTGAGACATTTTACATTTTTATCCACAAAATGAGCTTATTTCAAATTTTCTGGCTGCAACAGGTCTCAAAAAAGTTGGGACAGAGGCGTAAAAGGGCTGGAAAAGCAATTAATATCTAAGAGAATCAGCTTAAAGAATATTTTAAGTAATTAAGTTAACTGGCATCAGATGTGTCACATGTTTGGCTATAAAAGGGATGTCATAAAGTGGCTGTGTCTCTCAGAAGTAAAGATGGCCAGAGGCTCTTCAACCTGTGAAGGCTTGTGTAAAAAAAATATGGAAAACTTTAAAAACAATGTTCCTCAACATCAAATTGCGAAGGCATTGAAGGTCCCATCATCAACAGTGCATAACATCATCAAAGGATTCAGAGGAACTGAAAAAATCTTTGGGCGTAAGGGACAAGGCCGAAGACCTTTACTGGATGACCGTGACCTTCAGGCCCTCAGACGCCACTGCATCACTCTTCGGCATTATTCTGTCATTGACATTACTTAATGGGCCCAGGAATACTTAAAGAAACCACTGTCGGTAAGCACAGTCCACCGTGCCATCCACAGATGCCACCTTAAACTCCATAATGCAAAAAGGAAGCCATTGTTGAACATGATCCAGAAGCGCCGCCGTGTTCTGTGGGCCAAGGCTCATTTATTATGTACTGTAGCAAAGTGGCAAAGTGTCCTGTGGTTAGACGAGAATTTGACATTCTTGTTGGAAATTATGAGCGTCATGTCCTCCAGGGCTACAGAAGAGAAAGACCACGCCTCCTGTCATCTGTTATCAGTTCAACAGCCAGCATCTCTGATGGTATGGGGATGCATTAGTGCATATGGTGTGGGACACTTGCATGTTTTAAAAAGCATCATAAATGCTTGGCCCTCATCAATGTCGTCTGATTCCTTTTTCTCTTTCAATTTTCTCCTACAAACCAACTGTTCATTTCCAGTCAAAGATCTGTCTGAAGACCTTGTCTAATGCCATTGTTATGAGATAATCAACATTATTTGCTGCATCTGTGAGTGATTTTAGTATCTTCCATTGTGCAACCAGAACCAGAGTCCGAAGAGCTTTGAAAGGCTGGCTGCATTAGGACATGAAGGATGCAATTTGCACGAATGGTTACTGGAGTTATTCAGATACTTTCAGAATGAAGCATTCGAAGACTAGGCTATGGTACAATGGCAGATCCAGACAGACTCTTTGTGAACTCGTCAATTTGATGTTGATATACATGTAGGACCAATAAGAAATTGTAATTGTTTTTTCTTCCAAGTTGTTTTCACAGAAATGTCAGGTCTAAATGTCAATGTCAAAATGTCTTTTTCAACATTTTCAACAAAACACTGTTGCAGGCTTGACTTCCATTATATTCAGCCTTTTCCCTCCTATCCCTTGAGGTTTCAACTTTTTACTTGTATTCGACCACATAGCTGACAGGTCTGGCCCGGATCCGGCGCTGGGCAACTGCAGCCATCGCAAGTGGTAATTTAACTGGATGTGGGCCAGGTCTTGCTGTGATGGTTTATGTGATGGCATGCCACATGTGGGCCGATTGTGTCCAAGCTGGCCCTGTATGGGCCAGCTCTGGCAAACCTGATCTGGGCCACAAAAGGGCCGTCATTCTTGCTGCGTGTGGGCCAGAACTGTGCCGTGAAAGTGCATAATGTGGGCCAGAACTGGGCCAGACTCGCTATGTGGGAGAAATATTAATTTACTGCACAATGCTAATTGTTACCCCTAGTAGTGTCTAGAATAAACTGATTTTATAAATATACCTCAACCAACAAACTCAACTCTCATGAATGTCTCTGTAGTAGTTATTGTTCCAAAATGCAATCCAAATTTCCGAAATAATATGTTGCTCACCTGTTTGAAACCTTGAAACTTGATCCGATCCTGTATCGGTATTGGGTTCCAAGACCAACCTAATTCGCGGATCGGAAATTTCCGATCCAACTTGCAGAGATTTCCGACCCAAGAGTCATGTCTGAGCTTTAATGGTGTCTGCTGAAATGACTCCACAAGTGATTCGCTGCTGGCCGCAAGATGTGGAAAGGATTTCCTGAACGGAGGGATGTCTTAATGAGACGCAGGGTAAAGAGACACGCTTCCGTTCAGGAAATCCATTCCACAGTTAGTAGCCAGCTAGCAGGCGAGCATTGAGCAGCACTGTGGCGAACCCACTTTTCATCACAACATGTCGGCTGTGTGGAAATATTTTACACTAGAAACACCGCAAAGCAAGACAGCGACATGCAGTGTTTGCAAAGCCGTGTACTGAGAGGCAGAAGCTCCGTCGCGATCTACAATACAACGAACTTAATCAAACATTTGAAAAAGCACCACATTAAAGAGCAAGAGGATTTTTTAGCCAGGGGGCGGAAAGACAAAAGGAGCTGGCAGGAATCACTTCTGGAGTCATTCTAAAAATAAGGTAAATGTCCACCAGACATCATGAAAGCGAAAGGGATTACTGAGGAGTAGCTGAACTTCGTGCTCGATAACCAACCGTTATCAGGTGTAGAAAACTAAGTATTTTGCAGCCTGATTGAACACTTGCAGCCAAGATATAGTTTACCATCCAGGAGATATTTATCAGAGAATATGCTGCCTGATTTATATAACCAAGTGTCAACCAAGTTAGCTAAGAAGTCAAAAGAAGTTCCAGCCCTGAGCTTTACTGCAGATATTTGGACTTCAGATGTCTGCCCAATGTCACTGATAAGCCTCATTGTGCACTGGGTTGACTCAGATACACATAGCCTCTGTAGTGCGGTGCTTCAGGTAAAAAAGTGCAGGGGCTCACACAACCGAGCTTCAATCGCTGGATCCATTACCGAGATGTTAAATCACTGGGAGATCCCTCTGGATAAAGTGCTTGTCATTCTACGGAACAATGCAAGTAACATGAAGGCTGCGATGGAAGACATGGCAGTTCCTAGTCTGGGGTGTTTTTCTCGCACGCTGCAGCTCGTTGTGCACGAGGGGCTAATGCCATAACAGCGTTTGTGATGCATTAGCAAACAGCAGGAAGATCGTAGCACACTTCAAGCATTCTCAACTCGCACAGTCTCGCTTGGAAGACCTGCAGCATGAAATGCAAGGTGCGGGAACCACGCCCACCCCAACTCGTCTTGTTCAAGATGTTCAAACAAGATGGAATAGCTCCTTCTGTATGATCAAGAGCCTCCTGAAAGAGAAATGACCTCTGTGCTTATGCTGCCGACCATGACTTGCTGGTAACACTGTCAGCCAACGAGTGTGGTTTGCTGGAGAAAACAATGACGGTGCTGGAACCCTTCGAGGAGTTAACCAGGAAAATCAGCTCAGCGAACTCCTCTGCAGCGGACGTAATCCCTGTCGTCACTGTTTTAAAACGCCTTCTCACCGAGAACAGTACTGACAGCGGCATCAAAACAATGAAAAGCACGCTCCAAGCTGTCATCAGGCGATTCAGCAGCATCGAAAGTGAACCCCTCTACGCTGTTGCCACACTAGTGGACGCTCGATACAAGGACTGGTGAGGAATATTTTTATTAATGCCCTATTTATTAATGTTGGCCAAGTTTTAAACTGAAAATTAAATCCTGCTAAACCAAAACTACATATTGATTGATTCCTAGCTTTAAAGTGGAAATTTGTTTATGCGGCCTACAATGAATTGGATAAGTGGGGAGGTGGAGGTGTGTGTGCGTGTGTGTGTGTGTGTGTGTGTGTTGTCTTGCAGCAGCAACAAATAAGTTGTACTCAACCTATTTCATCTTTGTGTCAGATTCTTTGCTAGTAGAGAAACTGACTGCAGGGTGAAGGCTCTCATGACACAAGAGCTGGAGAAGATGGAGCGAGTGCTGCTCAGGGCATCAGCTGATGAAACAGGGGCAGCGGAGGCACAGCCAGCAGAAAAGGTCTCTGCATGGAAGCTGGTCCAAGCACTGGTTGTCCTCCAAGCACAAGGAAGAGCAGCTTCAGCAGTCTGTAGGACAGAATTCTGGAGGAGCATGATGAACCTGCAGGAAGTACCCAGGCAGTGGTTATATACATGCTAATGTATTTGAAAGAACCAACGATATGTGAGAAAGACGCCCTTTCCACCACTGGGCAAACAGCCAGGCTCACTTTCCTCTCCTTGCTGCTGTTGCAGTAAAGTTCCTGAGTGCCCCTTCAACCAGTGCGGAAAGCGAAAGACTGTTCAGCACGGCATCCAATATGGTGGATGAAAAAAAGGAATCATCTGACAGCAGAGCAGAAATGCTCATATCCCTCAAAAAGAACTTGCCAATGTTTAAGTGAGATTTGTTGAACATTAGATCACTCCCTCAGTGTTAACTTTTCGTCATTTACTTTTTATTGTTTTCTTTTGAAGAATAGTTCACAGACTCTGGCGTTAAGCTTAATCCAGGTCACCTTCAATGCCAAACCTCCTACTGTACTTGATTTGGGCTGTTCAGATGCACGCAGTTTGATTTACAGTGTGTGTGTAAGATGTTTACACGTATTGCACTAAATGTACTTAATTTATGCTGATCAGAAGCACATTGTTTTATTGAGTGTGAATGTTTACACTTGTTGCACTTTTATTTTATTTCAAGTATTTGACATTTGAAAACCATGATTTGTAGCTGCTACATGAGCCAGTGTACTTAATTTCTGCTGATCAGATGAAGCAGCTCTTTGTATTTTATTTTGAGAGGGGCGTAGAGTTAGAGTTTTCCCTCTTATTTCAGATTTGACACTTAACCCATTTATGCCTGAATTTTCTTTTTTTACCTTTTTATGTTATTATACTTCAAAATACCATTCTAATAGTAATTCAAACAGGACACTTTTTCGTGACAGTCCTCATGTGAGGACGCTAGGCATAAATGGGTTAAAAACTTTACTGATAGTGTGAATGTTTACACTTATTGCACTTTTAAATAAAAAAACATTTGACATTTGAAAACCTTGATTTGTTGCTGCTACATGAACAAGTGTACGTAATTTGAGCTGATCAGATTACCAAAGTAAATACTGAATTAAATAAGCGCAAATAGAGACGGATAATGGCCACAGATAGAAAGAATATAATACTAATATACAGGTTACATATACAGCAAGTAATAATAAAAATAATGTTAAACAAATAATACCAAAGAAACTAAAAATAAATAAATAAATTGACCTAAAAACCTTCACAATTAGTAATACATGAAGGACTGTGCTTCCTGGTAGACCAGTTGACTGAAAAGATGACATTTTACATCTGATTTAAAGCTGGTTAGGGCATTTGATAATGAGTTGAATTCTGTTATGGCTGTATAACGGAAGGATAATTTTCTGAAAGATTTTACATTATTGAAACAAAGTTGGCCTTGTTTCTGATGACAAACCCCAGAGCTTCCCTTTGTTCCCCAGAGCTGTAACTTACAGCTAAACTCAAACCAAAGTCCAGCTTCTCTCTGATTTCAGAGACTGAGGTCAGTATATGAGAGGTGATGGACACTTTTCTTCTTGGTTGACCTTGAAAATGTTAGAGAGGAATTGTAATTGTAAAGTACTGAAGTACTTTACAATTAATTTCAATTCTTTCTATGTCTTTTCTGTTATAATAATAATACATCAATTTTATATAGCGCTTTTCTGGACACTCAAAGACACTTTACAATGGAGGCATTATTCATTCACTCACACATTCACGCTCTGATGGTGGTAAACTACATTTTTGTAGCCACAGCTCCCCTGGGGCAGACTGACGGAGGCGTAGCTGCCAGTATGCACCTACGGCCTCTACGACCACCAGCAAGCATTCACACACAGCCGTGCAGGAGGGAGGGTTCCTATTTTGCATGTTTTGTGGGAGGAAACCCATGCGAGCACGGGGAGAACATGCAAACTCCACACAGAAAGGCCCCAGGCCAGATTCGAACCCACAACCTTCTTGCTGTGAGGCAGAAGTGCTAACCACTATGCCATGTCATATGTTATATTTTGCATTGTTTCATGTTGACTAAAATGCTTTTAAAGTAAAATACTTTACTGCATACTGCATGAAGCACAGGAATAGTCATAAAAATCCATTTTATTTGCGTACATGGTGTGATCCCAGAAAATCTGTAGTTATTGTTTTGTCTGGGAAAAACTAGATCACATGCTGGCATCATGAAATTAAATGGATACAATAAAACAAACTTGGAAGTTTGGAGATAAATATCAAATACACTTTACATAAAAAAATGGTCTCTTTGATTGATTTATCATACATTCTCATTTTTAATCAAAAACTGTTTAATTTCGTCGCGGGTTCGAGCCCCGGCGTACCCACCAGCAGGGGTCGGCAGCTTTTTCAGAGTAGCGCACAATTGGCGATCGCGCTACAGGGTTTCAAATTGGGAAGGGACTGCCGGATTTGGGTATACCATAACAGCTTTGTTCGTTGCTCCAGCGCCTCCTGTTGGCCAGACAGGCGCTCGTCAGGAAGACTCTGGGTTTGTTCACGTCCAGGTATCCTCCGCCCTCGTTCAGAACCTACGAGGATTCGACCTCGAAAAATTATCCACCTCGACTGAGTGTATAAGAATCAGTGGCTGATGGACATGTGCTTCGGAGGAGAGCCGTGAACTGTCTTCACTATCCTGAGTTGGCAGCAAGGGGTCGCATACGAGCAAGCTTTGTACATAGTTCACTAATTGGGCATTTCAGATTCGGGTGGGATTGGAGATGCCAAATTTAAAAAATAAATAAATAAATAAACTGCGTAATTTGCATCTCATGAAATCATGGTGACAGAGGCATGTAGGTGATGCAAATAGTTTTCCATTTTAATCAATGCATAAAGGTTATAGTTATTTTAATTATCATGTCTATACTCATTACAGTCAAACCAAAGATAAAATATTTGCCTAAAACTCAGATACCATTCTTGCTTTGTTTATTGAACTCATTTTGATTAATTTATGTAGAGAGTAAATGCAGTGTAACTGACAATCACAAGCATACATCTCATGTGCTTACATTATGTCACTCAGGGGAAGGGCTTCGGCAGCAGATGCAGAGCAAGTTTTTCAGCCACGGCAGCTGCTTAATCAGGGAGATGTAGAGAAGGGGTGCAGTGATGGCACTGAGGTACATAATGGAGGTGAAAAGCAATTCAATGTCACAGAATCCTGGGAAAGGTCTGTACACTGAGGGAATGATAAGAACTACAGGCAGGTAATGAAACACTATGATGCCCAGATAGATTTGCACAATCCTGAGGGCTTTCTTTTTCATGGGGTGCATCTTCTCTTTGCCCAAGACTGACTTCCTCAGGCTCCACATGATAGAAACGTTGCAGAAAACCATGATGGCGAAGGCGACCAGGATTAGCCCAGTGTAGATGAAAGCTGCGAGGTTCAACCACAATGACCTGCAGAGGGCAAAGGCTATCATGAGCCCCCAAACAAGCATGGAAATAGCCACTCTGATCTTCTTATCCTTGATGCTGGTGAACACAATGGGGTGGACCACGGCCACGTAGCGGTCCAGGCAAATGCAGGTGAGAAAGAGTGGGGAGATGTTTTTGATCCCATTAATAAAGTACCATATATTATCGAAATATGAGATTCGCAGCAGAAGTAAGCCCAAGGAGCAGATGGGGGTCATCACACAGAGCAATGTATCGCCAATGGCCAGGTTGAAGATGAAGATATTGGAGGTGGAAGAGTCACTCTTCTCACTGGCCACCAGCCACATCACCATGATGTTGGCAGGGTAGCCCACTGATAGGTTGATGCTTCTTTCGATCACCAGAAACGACCACCCAAGAAGTGAATAATAACATGGTCGAAATGTGTTTGAGAGTTGGAGACTGGATCCTGAAGAGGAGTGGTTGAAGGGTCGGCTAGAATTGATGACAGAGCTGTTCATTTTGGTTTTATTTTATTTCTCAGGTTTGAGGGTTGATGATCCTTAGAAAAGAGAGTGAATGTAAGTTACATGGTGAAGCCTAACAGAACTCACCAGTTAAACTGACTGCAAGGCTAAATTATATTCTTCAGCTGATTCCAGCATTATTTTACATATTTCTTTTCTCCAAAGTATTCCTGTTCATAACACATTTACTGCATAATAGAGATGGAAACACTTATACTGGCCAATTCTGCACAAAGTTAAGCTCTCTGTTTTTGAGAAATTTTTCTTGTCAAGGGAACCTCACACAATTTAGTAGCAGTGTTACACTGAAGGATAGTTTTTTGTTTTCTGGGAAGACAACCTCCATTCAGGGAAAACTACCTCTCCTCTGAGACACCAGCTTTACTCTTTGAAACTGCACTGGAGCTCCCTGAGATTGGAGACAGTGTTCCCAGAGGACAAGGTTTGCTCTTTGGGTCTATTTTTTTACTGTCTGCAAAATTCTCTCACTCAAGTAGAGCTTAATTTTAAGTAATTAAAGACTTTTTATCAGATTAAGAAAATCAACTTACCTGAGAAACTGCAAGAGCTCAACATAACACTCCTCAAGGTCAGACAGCCCAGAAGGCCCCAGTATCCTGATCACCTGTGTCCAGGAGGGTTGTGTTTTTATTCAATATAGTTCCAGTTCAGTAAGTGCATAAATTTGAGTGGTTTGTAAGCAGTGCAGATGATAGTCAGTCACAAATCCATTGAGGGAACAGCAGCATTTGCAGTGACTGTACAATACCCTGTCACCACAGGATTATATTTAAGGATGGGTGGGTGTGCAAGAGGACTCACATATAGGGGGGTTGGGTTTGCAGAGTGAGTTTGTGATGTAACAAACAGATCTGCAGTGAAACAGAAGAGGGGCTAAAAGGAGGGGTAGATGAGTGCCCCCCTATCCCTGTTCTAACAATATATTATTTGTCACTGATGCAATCCAAGAAGTGTATCCCAGACAAACAAGTGATGTAATGCAGTCGGCCTACTGGAGCACAGGTGAGACTGTAACCTGGTGTAAGGTCTTACACATGAATCCACAAGGTTCATCAAAGCAGACTCACACAATTCTCTTTCATCCTCACAAAGAAAAGAAATTGAACAATGAGATACACCGATTATTATCTGCGGAAATATATTGAGTGTATCAGGATGGTTTGACTTTCATATGTGTGTTAGGCAATAAGGAAGTTGCAGTTTTCAAGTACTTTTCTCTGCTTTCGCTACATAGACTTCACTAAAGCTGGGCATCTGTTCCAGTAGATCTATTGTCCTGAAGGTTTTTCATGCCAATCCTTAGAGAGGAGAACACAATCAAAGGTGAGAGATCTCACAGAGCTGCTGATGAGTAGAGTCAGGTGTATTGGTGTTGAATTGAGAACTTACAGGATGGTAAATCTCCAACCCTGATCTAAAGCAACACACACAATTCAGCAGTTTACTGTAGGGAGCAGAAATCAAGCATAACAGGGGCTTGTGCTGTTGCTGAAAATAACAGCAGTTTGGTGTTACAAACCAAGGCTCTCAGTTCCATGTCCATCAACTATTTTCAGTTTTTGTCATAAAATTATTCCCTAGCATAGCATCAGCATATGTATAAGTTTACTGATAATCCACTATCGGTAAGTAATGACTTCATCACTGCCTGATACGGTATCAGTTCAGGGCTCCCCTGCTGGAAAAACCAGCACCAAAACACAACATATGCTGCTGCTGGGGGCTGTTGCACAAAAGCAGAACTCAGAAATCGAGGATGATTGAGAAAGCGAAGCTTGACCTTTTCTACTCAGTGTATCCTGGCTTAAGACATTGCACATTTGCCAAGCTTAGCTGAGGAGGAGCGGTTATGTCAAGCCAGGTGTAACAAATTCAGGCAAGTGCACATTCACAGCTTTCTTCAATTGACCACGTGGTCGATCCCAGATTTACTGATGCAGAAAGGAATAGAAGGGGGGGCCGCGTACCTCTCCTCAAGTGAGCATGAACTTATAATGCAAAGCCACAAGAAACTTAAACGTATAATATGTAAAAAAAAAAAAAAAAAAAAAAAGACAGCACAGCTGCTCTAATTACCCAAAGCGCAAAAGCCTTGCAGACAATTGCGGACCGGCTGAATGCCGAAGTCATCCAAAAATATGCACTTTCTAACCACTGTTCCACTGAAACCGTATAATTCAGACCGTTACTTGTGATTTGTGCAAACAGTTGGGCACTTTGCCTATAAAGTGAGCAGTGGAAGCGAATGTTACTCTGGAAATTTCTCATGAAGACTAACAACAAACATCCAAAATGCAAAAAAAAAGTAAAAGCCCAATTCCAAAATAGTTGGGACAAAGTGTAAACTGTGTGAATAAAAGTGTAAATAAAAGCAAAACGCAATAACTTTCAAATCTCACCAGCCACTTTATTATTCACAATAGAACAGAGATAACATAGCAAATGTTATCTGAGACAACTTAGCTTCTCATAAATTAAATTTTTTTCTCAATAATATAGGACCACAATGAAAAAAAGAGGAAAATCCAACCTTTAATTCAAGAGCATTTATCCCGTGGGAAAAAAATCCCACATTAAGAAAAAATATATTTTTTTAAAAATTCTTTTTCGTCAAATCATGTGTGCCACAATTACCAGCACCCCTGACGTTAATACTTTGTACAACCCCCTTTTGCCAACAAAACAGCACCTAATCTTCTCCTATAATGTTGCACAAGATGGGAGAATACAGAAAGAGGGATCTTCGACCATTACTCTTTGCACAATCTCTCTAAATCATCCAGCGACCTGGGTCCTCTCCTCTGCACTCTCCTCTTCTGCTCACTCCGCAGGTTTTCAATGGGGTTGAGGTTTGGGGACTGAGATGGCCATGGGAGGAGCTTGATTCTGTGTCTGGTGAACCATTTCTGTGTAGATTTGGCCACATGTTCAGGGTCATTATCTTGCCGAAAGACCCAGTGACGACCCATCTTCAGATTTCGGGCAGAGGCCACCAGATTTTGATTTAAAATGTCCTGGTATTTCAAAGCGTTCATGATGCCATGCACCCTAACAAGGTTCTCAGAGCCTCTGGAAGAGAAACAGGCCCACAGCATCACCGATCCTCCCCCATACTTCACAGTGAGCATGAGGTGCTTTTCTGCATACTCATCTTTTGTGTTCCGCCAGACCCACTTAGAGTGTTTGTTGCCAAAAAGCTCAATCTTGGTCTCATCTGACCAAAGCACACGGTACCTGTGAAAGTCCCAGTACTGCTTAGTGAACTCCAGACGTTTGCGTTTATGATTGTGAGTGAGAAAAGGTTTTTTCCGTGCATGTCTCCTGTGGAATAATACAAAACATACTTTGCATTCTTATCATTTTATTATCATCAGTATTATTATCAAAACATCTTCTGTATTATTATTAACTTTTACTGCTTAAAATTTCTTTTATTTAAATACCCCAAAGCTTTGTTTGGAAGTGCACCTGACGAAGGCCACGACGGCCGAAATGTTATGGATATTAAACTCACTTGGGGAGCTATCAAAACAGTGTGCGGACTTTTGTTCATTTTTCTACAATAACCCAAAGCTTATAATCCTATTTACCCAGAATGTGTGTGTGTGTGTGTGAGAGAGGAACTGTACAGAGGACCAAGGTTAATGCAGCACAGGAATGCAAAGTTTCCGCCAAGAAAGAAAACGCCCTAAGCGCAGTTGTAGGATATAAATGATGTTCAGTACTGGTCGTACACCAGCTGGCCTAATTCTTCTGTTCGAAAGAACTGCAGCTGCTCCAGAAGTTGTGCCTTGTCATTTATTAAACACTTAAGTTGTGCTGTACAGTTGTGGCATTTACGTTGTGTTCAATACAGTTTGGTTGTGACGTTGTGGTACGTGTGTTACGGTAGTTGTGGTTTCTAAACAGACAGGAACAAAAAGGAAAGGCAGGACAATGCTAAGTGAAAATTACCTTAGAAACATTTCCATCTCACCCTCCTCGACGATAATAATTATAGGAAGGCTACTGAACACACAGTAGTAATAATAACGTAATTATGCAGTACTAATATGTCATTTAAATATTAAATTACACACACAGGAAATAGTACTGCATTATCGCTATGAAACATTAACGCAAACACCATGTGCGAAAAACTCCGAGCCACGGAACATTCTAAACATTTCTAATTACACAGAAAGATTGTCTAGTTAAAACACAAGGTTACAAAGGACTGTATAAACGAAATAAATGGCTGTACAAACGAAATAAGCCTAAGAAAGAAAATAAAGACACATTTTCATTCACGCACAACAGCATCGAGAGGATACACTGTAGACCAAGAATGCGACTGAATGAAAGGGAAATGTCCGTGCATGTTTGATATCACGCAGCTAAGCATGTATTCAAAGCGTGATCAGCTGTTCCTTAAAGGGACAGTGCCGCATTTTTTAAAGGCAAAGTAATGTACCTAGGCAAGCAGGCAATTTACATATACTGAAAGAAAAGACATTAAGACATTAAAACAGGGAATTTTGAACAGCCGCCCCCAAATTTACCTAGTAAATTTGTAAACAACATAAATTAACTGCCCATTAGTTATTTAACTAGTGAGCTACATCACTGGGCATTTCAGGTAGCTCAATTAGCTTAGCTACAGGTCGTAGGTAGGTGTTACCTTTAATGTCCACTGCAGCAGTCCGGACCTTACCGTCATCACTGATAATGACCTTACTCACTCGGCCTCCAGGCCACATCGCTCTTGGCAGTTGATTGTCCTTTACCAGGACAACCTGTCCAATACTGATGTCTTCTGATGAGCCTTTCCACTTCTGTCGCAGTTGAAGGTTGGGAAGGTATCTCTGGATGAACTGGTTCCAGAAGTGGTCAGCGATGACCTGGCTGTGTCGGTAGAGTCGTCGTCCTAGCAGAGCGTCAGGCCCGTACAAGGCCTGTGGCAGGGAGGCATCCCGCCGCCCCATGAGGAGTAGGTTTGGCGTGATCGGGTCTGGGTCTTCCACGTCAGATGACACGTAGCCAAGAGGTTTTGAGTTTAGAATCCCTTCGACTTCCACCAGCACGGTGATGAGGACGTCCTCTGGCACGATTTGGTCACGCAGCACAACTCTCTTCTGGAGAGAAGCCTTGACAGACTTGATCTCTCTTTCCCACGCTCCTCCAAAATGAGGTGCATGAGGAGGATTGTATCTGAAGGAGATGCTTTGTCCAGCAAGATGGTCCTTCAGGGAAGGTTCAAGTTGAGCAAAGGCCTCCTTGAGTTCTCTGTCGCCCCCTCGGAAATTAGTGCCCTGATCACAGAGAATCTCAACTGGCTTTCCCCGTCTAGCTATAAACCTCCGTAAGGCAAGGAGGAAAGAGTCACTGTCCATATGGCAGAGGAGGTCTAAGTGCACGCACCTAGTAGTCAGGCACTTAAATATGATCCCCCACCTTTTCTCCTGTCTTCTGCCTATTTTGACTGTATAGGGGCCAAAACAATCAACCCCTGTGGACCAGAAAGGAGGCTTATTCAAGCAAAGCCGTGCAGAGGGTAAATCGGCCATTTGGGGAATGCCTGGCTTCTTGCGCCACAGGCAACACTCTGTGCACAGCCTCTGATGCTTGCGGATGGCTTGACGTCCACGCAGTATCCAATATGATCTGCAAATCTCTGCATAGACTCTTTCTGGGCCCGGATGATGGAGACGATTGTCAAAGTCTTTGATCAATAAGCGGGTGACCAGGTGATCAGGTGAAAGGACAATGGGATGAAGGGTGTCGTTCTCTAGATCCTCAGCCTTGCGAAGCCTTCCACCAACTCTTATCAGTCCAAGTTGGTCGAGCATTGGGGAGAGTGAGCTCAGTCGGCTGTTGGTGGGTACGACCTTTCCAGCTTTGAGAGCTGTCACCTCATCAGGGAAGCTCTCTGACTGCGTTCTCTGTAGGAGAGCCAGTTCGGCTGCAAGGCGCTCAGAGGCATTTGGGGTTGTGGAGGCCGCCCCATGAAGAGCCTGGTGCGTGGTAAGTAGAAGGTCCTCCCATGTCTCACAGTTAGACAGGTCAGGGAATGGCATGTCTGTAGTTGAGATGGTGCCACAGAAATTGCCACGTCGGAGCTCGGTGGTATCATCCAGGACAGTGGCAGGACAGACAGGCCAGTGCTCTGGTGAGAGTTGTAGGAATGGAGGACCGCAACGCCAGTGGCCAGGCTGTGCGATCTGAGACAAAGATAGACCTCGGGTTATGTCATCAGCCGGGTTATTCTTTGAATCAACATATTTCCAGTTACTAGTCCCGACTAGGTCCTGGATTTCTGCAACGCGTGTTCCTACGAACACTTTGTATTGCTGGGACTTGAACTGAATCCACTTCAGGACAGTGGTAGAGTCAGACCACATGATGGAGCGTGTAATGGGTACTGTGAGCTCAATACTGAGTACTTTGGCAAGTTGTGCACCAGTTAGGGCTGCACATAACTCCAATCGTGGTATTGACAGCTGACGCTTGGGTGCAACACAGGACTTTGCCAGGACGAAGGAAACATTGGTCTGACCAGCTGGATCTACCACCCGGAGGTAAGCTACAGCTCCATACGCTTTCTCGGATGCATCACAAAATACATGTAACTCCACGTCTTCAGTTATGATGTTGAACAAAGTCTAACAGCGAGGAATTGAGACATCCTGGAGATCAGTTAGCTCAGATTCCCATGCATTCCACTGTGGGAGCAAGTCATCCTGAATGGGGTCATCCCATTGTCGCTCAGTCCGCCACAGTGCCTGCACTAGTACTTTAGCCCTGGTGGTGTATGGGAGAATAAACCCCAAAGGGTCGTACTGGCTAGCGAGTACGCGGTACACAGTTCTCATGGTCACTTCGGTGGTAGAGACTGATCTCTGCTTGTAACCGAGGACATCAGATAAGCAATTCCATTTCAGGCCAAGAGTGGATTCTTGGGGCTCTGTTTTGTCTGTGGAGAGCCAGAGCTCACATGCCATCGATCTGGCCTCAGGAGGAAGATGAGCTACCACGTCTGGTAGATTGCAGGCCCACTGTCTGACGTCGAAGCCACCTTTGGCAAGTACTGCCCTCAATTTGTCAATGAGTGCTGCAGCCTGCTTAGGACAAGGTAAGGATTGGAGACAGTTGTCCACATAAAAGGCTGTCAAGACTGATTCCACCACATCTTCGTTGCCTTCTGCATGGTCCCTGACATGCCTCTGGACAGCATAAGTGGCGCAACAGGGGCTGCATGTAGTCCCGAAACGTAGTACCCGCCACTCATAAATTTCCGGCTCGAAGGACCGAGAGATTTGTGATGTTTGAGAATTAATTTCCAGCCAGGATGCCAGGTCAAGTAAGGTATACGTCATTGCAGACCCAGTGGCGATGATGCCTTGCTTCAAGCAGTGTTCAACAAAGGAATCTCTGTAGTTCACAGGAAGTTTACTAAGCAAGATGTCGACATGCGAACCACACTGCAGCTCGTATCTGGCTGGCCCCCTTGCCGACTGTAGCATTCCCACTAGCGAGCTAACTCCTGCGCTGAAATCTTCAAATGCTTGGGCATCACCTATTCTGACCGCTGGAGCTTGCTGGAGGGCCTTCAGCTCACTTTGAATGAGTGACCGTGGCTGGCCGTACCGTTGTTCCAGAGCCTGCATCGCTGCGCTGTAGGGCTGTGGACTGTTAAGGTGCCTCTTAGCGATCTGATAAGCTGCAGGAAGTTTCAGAAGGTCAAGGAGAACTTGAAACTTGTAATCCTCTGTCAGATGTCGGTGAGGCCCTAAAACTGTGTCCAGACCTTTTTTCAGGAGAATAAAGTCACTCTCTTTGCCTGAGGAAAATGCAACCAATTTAGGCTTCGGTATGCCATAGGATGAAGCGATGGCCATCTCCATTAAGTTAGGTGCTCCTGCATCAGGTGCAGGGTAGGTCGGAGCTTGAGGCACAGGATATGGGTACGGGTACCAAGGATAATGCCCAGGTTGTGGTGGCGGCATCCCATACGGTGGATACCAAGGCCCAGCAGGTGGCTGCACTGACGGGTAAGGTTGATTGGGCGGAGGCTGCATTGGCACCGGGTGCCTTGGAGGAGGTTGCACAGGTGCTCGCTGGCCTAGCAGAGGTAGCGCAGGCGCGGGCTGGCCAGGCGCCGGTGGAGCAGGCAGTGGCTGGACTGGCAGAGCTGGCGCGTTAGCTGGCTGGCCTGGGAGCAGTGGCACGGGTGCAGGCTGGCGTGGCAGCGCGGGCGCTGGTGGTTGAGGTAGTGGGGGATAGTGCCCTATGGATGCCCTCTCAGGTGAGCCATGGGATGCTGGAGTATCAATGCCATCTGATAGAACAGTCTCTGCTTGCTCAGTAATGTCTACCATTGTCTCCAGGGCTCTATGATGTTCTGTCATATCTAACCACGATCCTACTTTGGAGGCTGCTTCTTGAAGCGCCGATGAAGTGGACTGAATGAGTGGCTGTGACATGAATGAATTCAACTCTTGCACATACATGTGACGAGGTGGTTCTGCCCATAAGCTCTGGGGTGCTAACATGAAATCTGAGGGAGGCCTGTCTCCAGCGTGGATAGTAGTGACAGGTGCATGGCCAGATAAATGTGGCAAACTGCTACTGTACGGCTGATAAGGAGTGGTTGATCTTGGATGCTCATGAGAAAAGCCTATTGTACTGAATGGATAAGAGGCACGCTTTGCATTCTCCATTTCCACAGAAAGCTGTTCCATTTCAGTGCTTAAACTTCTGAATCTGTCCTCTAGTCGATCTAATGCAGATGCTCTAGCAGTGGTAGCTCCCTCAGATGGGAAAAAAATGTTGCTTGGACTTACATGTGTTGCATGCCCTGTTGATGGCATGGGTGCTCTGGAGAGAGATGACTGGCAAGGGTGGCTGAGCACATAGTCCTCTAGGTAAGCTGGAGGTTGTCTTCTCCGACTGGGGCGAGGATCAGGCTGATGTGCTTCACCCTGGACATCTCTAGAAGCAGCCATGACGCAGCTGATGTACCATCCGGCTCGAAGGACCAACTTTGTAGGATATAAATGATGTTCAGTACTGGTCGTACACCAGCTGGCCTAATTCTTCTGTTAGAAAGAACTGCAGCTGCTCCAGAAGTTGTGCCTTGTCATTTATTGAACACTTAAGTTGTGCTGTACAGTTGTGGAATTTACATTGTGTTCAATACAGTTTGGTTGTGACGTTGTGGTACGTGTGTTACGGTAGTTGTGGTTTCTAAACAGACAGGAACAAAAAGGAAAGGCAGGACAATGCTAAGTGAAAATTACCTTACAAACATTTCCATCTCACTCTCCTCGACGATTATAATTATATACTGAACACACAGTAGTAATAATAACGTAATTATGCAGTACTAATATGTCATTTAAATATTAAATTACACACACAGGAAATAGTACTGCATTATCGCTATGAAACATTAACGCAAACACCATGTGCGAAAAACGCCGAGCCACGGAACATTCTAAACATTTCTAATTACACAGAAAGATTGTCTAGTTAAAACACAAGGTTACAAAGGACTGTATAAACGAAATAAATGGCTGTACAAACGAAATAAGCCTAAGAAAGAAAATAAAGACACTTACATTTTCATTCACGCACAACAGCATCGAGAGGATACACTGTAGACCAAGAATGCGACTGAATGAAAGGGAAATGTCCGTGCATGTTTGATATCACGCAGCTAAGCATGTATTCAAAGCGTGATCAGCTGTTCCTTAAAGGGACAGTGCCGCATTTTTGAAAGGCAAAGTAATGTACCTAGGCAAGCAGGCAATTTACATATACTGAAAGAAAAGACATTAAGACATTAAAACAGGGAATTTTGAACAGCCGCCCCCAAATTTACCTAGTAAATTTGTAAACAACATAAATTAACTGCCCATTAGTTATTTAACTAGTGAGCTACATCACTGGGCATTTCAGGTAGCTCAATTAGCTTAGCTACAGGTCGTAGGTAGGTGTTACCTTTAATGTCCACTGCAGCAGTCCGGACCTTACCGTCATCACTGATAATGACCTTACTCACTCGGCCTCCAGGCCACATCGCTCTTGGCAGTTGATTGTCCTTTACCAGGACAACCTGTCCAATACTGATGTCTTCTGATGAGCCTTTCCACTTCTGTCGCAGTTGAAGGTTGGGAAGGTATCTCTGGATGAACTGGTTCCAGAAGTGGTCAGCGATGACCTGGCTGTGTCGGTAGAGTCGTCGTCCTAGCAGAGCGTCAGGCCCGTACAAGGCCTGTGGCAGGGAGGCATCCCGCCGCCCCATGAGGAGTAGGTTTGGCGTGATCGGGTCTGGGTCTTCCACGTCAGATGACACGTAGCCAAGAGGTTTTGAGTTTAGAATCCCTTCGACTTCCACCAGCACGGTGATGAGGACGTCCTCTGGCACGATTTGGTCACGCAGCACAACTCTCTTCTGGAGAGAAGCCTTGACAGACTTGATCTCTCTTTCCCACGCTCCTCCAAAATGAGGTGCATGAGGAGGATTGTATCTGAAGGAGATGCTTTGTCCAGCAAGATGGTCCTTCAGGGAAGGTTCAAGTTGAGCAAAGGCCTCCTTGAGTTCTCTGTCGCCCCCTCGGAAATTAGTGCCCTGATCACAGAGAATCTCAACTGGCTTTCCCCGTCTAGCTATAAACCTCCGTAAGGCAAGGAGGAAAGAGTCACTGTCCATATGGCAGAGGAGGTCTAAGTGCACGCACCTAGTAGTCAGGCACTTAAATATGATCCCCCACCTTTTCTCCTGTCTTCTGCCTATTTTGACTGTATAGGGGCCAAAACAATCAACCCCTGTGGACCAGAAAGGAGGCTTATTCAAGCAAAGCCGTGCAGAGGGTAAATCGGCCATTTGGGGAATGCCTGGCTTCTTGCGCCACAGGCAACACTCTGTGCACAGCCTCTGATGCTTGCGGATGGCTTGACGTCCACGCAGTATCCAATATGATCTGCAAATCTCTGCATAGACTCTTTCTGGGCCCGGATGATGGAGACGATTGTCAAAGTCTTTGATCAATAAGCGGGTGACCAGGTGATCAGGTGAAAGGACAATGGGATGAAGGGTGTCGTTCTCTAGATCCTCAGCCTTGCGAAGCCTTCCACCAACTCTTATCAGTCCAAGTTGGTCGAGCATTGGGGAGAGTGAGCTCAGTCGGCTGTTGGTGGGTACGACCTTTCCAGCTTTGAGAGCTGTCACCTCATCAGGGAAGCTCTCTGACTGCGTTCTCTGTAGGAGAGCCAGTTCGGCTGCAAGGCGCTCAGAGGCATTTGGGGTTGTGGAGGCCGCCCCATGAAGAGCCTGGTGCGTGGTAAGTAGAAGGTCCTCCCATGTCTCACAGTTAGACAGGTCAGGGAATGGCATGTCTGTAGTTGAGATGGTGCCACAGAAATTGCCACGTCGGAGCTCGGTGGTATCATCCAGGACAGTGGCAGGACAGACAGGCCAGTGCTCTGGTGAGAGTTGTAGGAATGGAGGACCGCAACGCCAGTGGCCAGGCTGTGCGATCTGAGACAAAGATAGACCTCGGGTTATGTCATCAGCCGGGTTATTCTTTGAATCAACATATTTCCAGTTACTAGTCCCGACTAGGTCCTGGATTTCTGCAACGCGTGTTCCTACGAACACTTTGTATTGCTGGGACTTGAACTGAATCCACTTCAGGACAGTGGTAGAGTCAGACCACATGATGGAGCGTGTAATGGGTACTGTGAGCTCAATACTGAGTACTTTGGCAAGTTGTGCACCAGTTAGGGCTGCACATAACTCCAATCGTGGTATTGACAGCTGACGCTTGGGTGCAACACAGGACTTTGCCAGGACGAAGGAAACATTGGTCTGACCAGCTGGATCTACCACCCGGAGGTAAGCTACAGCTCCATACGCTTTCTCGGATGCATCACAAAATACATGTAACTCCACGTCTTCAGTTATGATGTTGAACAAAGTCTAACAGCGAGGAATTGAGACATCCTGGAGATCAGTTAGCTCAGATTCCCATGCATTCCACTGTGGGAGCAAGTCATCCTGAATGGGGTCATCCCATTGTCGCTCAGTCCGCCACAGTGCCTGCACTAGTACTTTAGCCCTGGTGGTGTATGGGAGAATAAACCCCAAAGGGTCGTACTGGCTAGCGAGTACGCGGTACACAGTTCTCATGGTCACTTCGGTGGTAGAGACTGATCTCTGCTTGTAACCGAGGACATCAGATAAGCAATTCCATTTCAGGCCAAGAGTGGATTCTTGGGGCTCTGTTTTGTCTGTGGAGAGCCAGAGCTCACATGCCATCGATCTGGCCTCAGGAGGAAGATGAGCTACCACGTCTGGTAGATTGCAGGCCCACTGTCTGACGTCGAAGCCACCTTTGGCAAGCACTGCCCTCAATTTGTCAATGAGTGCTGCAGCCTGCTTAGGACAAGGTAAGGATTGGAGACAGTTGTCCACATAAAAGGCTGTCAAGACTGATTCCACCACATCTTCGTTGCCTTCTGCATGGTCCCTGACATGCCTCTGGACAGCATAAGTGGCGCAACAGGGGCTGCATGTAGTCCCGAAACGTAGTACCCGCCACTCATAAATTTCCGGCTCGAAGGACCGAGAGATTTGTGATGTTTGAGAATTAATTTCCAGCCAGGATGCCAGGTCAAGTAAGGTATACGTCATTGCAGACCCAGTGGCGATGATGCCTTGCTTCAAGCAGTGTTCAACAAAGGAATCTCTGTAGTTCACAGGAAGTTTACTAAGCAAGATGTCGACATGCGAACCACACTGCAGCTCGTATCTGGCTGGCCCCCTTGCCGACTGTAGCATTCCCACTAGCGAGCTAACTCCTGCGCTGAAATCTTCAAATGCTTGGGCATCACCTATTCTGACCGCTGGAGCTTGCTGGAGGGCCTTCAGCTCACTTTGAATGAGTGACCGTGGCTGGCCGTACCGTTGTTCCAGAGCCTGCATCGCTGCGCTGTAGGGCTGTGGACTGTTAAGGTGCCTCTTAGCGATCTGATAAGCTGCAGGAAGTTTCAGAAGGTCAAGGAGAACTTGAAACTTGTAATCCTCTGTCAGATGTCGGTGAGGCCCTAAAACTGTGTCCAGACCTTTTTTCAGGAGAATAAAGTCACTCTCTTTGCCTGAGGAAAATGCAACCAATTTAGGCTTCGGTATGCCATAGGATGAAGCGATGGCCATCTCCATTAAGTTAGGTGCTCCTGCATCAGGTGCAGGGTAGGTCGGAGCTTGAGGCACAGGATATGGGTACGGGTACCAAGGATAATGCCCAGGTTGTGGTGGCGGCATCCCATACGGTGGATACCAAGGCCCAGCAGGTGGCTGCACTGACGGGTAAGGTTGATTGGGCGGAGGCTGCATTGGCACCGGGTGCCTTGGAGGAGGTTGCACAGGTGCTCGCTGGCCTAGCAGAGGTAGCGCAGGCGCGGGCTGGCCAGGCGCCGGTGGAGCAGGCAGTGGCTGGACTGGCAGAGCTGGCGCGTTAGCTGGCTGGCCTGGGAGCAGTGGCACGGGTGCAGGCTGGCGTGGCAGCGCGGGCGCTGGTGGTTGAGGTAGTGGGGGATAGTGCCCTATGGATGCCCTCTCAGGTGAGCCATGGGATGCTGGAGTATCAATGCCATCTGATAGAACAGTCTCTGCTTGCTCAGTAATGTCTACCATTGTCTCCAGGGCTCTATGATGTTCTGTCATATCTAACCACGATCCTACTTTGGAGGCTGCTTCTTGAAGCGCCGATGAAGTGGACTGAATGAGTGGCTGTGACATGAATGAATTCAACTCTTGCACATACATGTGACGAGGTGGTTCTGCCCATAAGCTCTGGGGTGCTAACATGAAATCTGAGGGAGGCCTGTCTCCAGCGTGGATAGTAGTGACAGGTGCATGGCCAGATAAATGTGGCAAACTGCTACTGTACGGCTGATAAGGAGTGGTTGATCTTGGATGCTCATGAGAAAAGCCTATTGTACTGAATGGATAAGAGGCACGCTTTGCATTCTCCATTTCCACAGAAAGCTGTTCCATTTCAGTGCTTAAACTTCTGAATCTGTCCTCTAGTCGATCTAATGCAGATGCTCTAGCAGTGGTAGCTCCCTCAGATGGGAAAAAAATGTTGCTTGGACTTACATGTGTTGCATGCCCTGTTGATGGCATGGGTGCTCTGGAGAGAGATGACTGGCAAGGGTGGCTGAGCACATAGTCCTCTAGGTAAGCTGGAGGTTGTCTTCTCCGACTGGGGCGAGGATCAGGCTGATGTGCTTCACCCTGGACATCTCTAGAAGCAGCCATGACGCAGCTGATGTACCATCCGGCTCGAAGGACCAACTTTGTAGGATATAAATGATGTTCAGTACTGGTCGTACACCAGCTGGCCTAATTCTTCTGTTAGAAAGAACTGCAGCTGCTCCAGAAGTTGTGCCTTGTCATTTATTGAACACTTAAGTTGTGCTGTACAGTTGTGGAATTTACATTGTGTTCAATACAGTTTGGTTGTGACGTTGTGGTACGTGTGTTACGGTAGTTGTGGTTTCTAAACAGACAGGAACAAAAAGGAAAGGCAGGACAATGCTAAGTGAAAATTACCTTACAAACATTTCCATCTCACTCTCCTCGACGATTATAATTATATACTGAACACACAGTAGTAATAATAACGTAATTATGCAGTACTAATATGTCATTTAAATATTAAATTACACACACAGGAAATAGTACTGCATTATCGCTATGAAACATTAACGCAAACACCATGTGCGAAAAACGCCGAGCCACGGAACATTCTAAACATTTCTAATTACACAGAAAGATTGTCTAGTTAAAACACAAGGTTACAAAGGACTGTATAAACGAAATAAATGGCTGTACAAACGAAATAAGCCTAAGAAAGAAAATAAAGACACTTACATTTTCATTCACGCACAACAGCATCGAGAGGATACACTGTAGACCAAGAATGCGACTGAATGAAAGGGAAATGTCCGTGCATGTTTGATATCACGCAGCTAAGCATGTATTCGAAGCGTGATCAGCTGTTCCTTAAAGGGACAGTGCCGCATTTTTGAAAGGCAAAGTAATGTACCTAGGCAAGCAGGCAATTTACATATACTGAAAGAAAAGACATTTAGACATTAAAGCAGGGAATTTTGTACAGCAGTCCAAAGTGGCATCAGGTATCCCGTAACCGCCTGTCCAAAGTAGACTGGACAGTACTATGTAGAAAGGCGGGAGCTGATTAGACTACAGTTATAGACAGATCTACAGCCAACTGATGTACAGCTTGATCAAAGGACTGTGGACTGTAAGAACTGATTGCCCTGGAAGAGCGCTCTCCAAACTGTGATAGAACATCCATCTGTTGCAGTTTGTAGTCTTACTCTTTGTCCCCAGATTTCAAGAAACTAGTAATGAGTGTCTGACAGAGTAAATTGAATTTCTTCCAGATAAATACAGGAAACCATATCGTTCAACCACTTTTTAAGACAAGGAGGAGAAACTGATTTCCATTCTCTAAGAATAACTCGTTTTGCTACGACCATACTGAGCATGAGGGCCTGTTGTAATGATGAGGGAAGAATGAGAGAAAAGTTAGAACAGCCCAGTATTATCAGAAGACTGTCAGGGATCAGCTGTTCACTATATATAAGACTTTTCAAGTGGAAAATGTCATCCCAAAAATTCTTAAGCTTAGGGCAATACCAAAAAAGAAGACCCAAAGTCCCATCCTCAGATTTTCATTTATCACAGGTGGCAGAAAGAGAAGGAAAGATCCTATTCAGTCTGGTCCTGGAGAAATTTAGACTATGAATGACTTTGTCCTGAATAAGTTGCAATCTGGCATAGATAGAGCAAGTTTTAATCCTATTCAATCCCTGGGCCCACAGCACATCCAAAATCCCATCACCAATGTCTGATACCCAGGCTTCTTTAATATGAAGACAAGGGGCTGCAAAACTAAAAACATTAACGAATTGAGAGATCAAGTATTTGGAGGTGGGAGGTTTGGACAAAAGCTCATAAAAGATGTGTTGCTCAGGCAAAGTTTCAGAATTAGGGATGACTGACTAAAAATATTTCTGACTTGCAAGTATCGAAAAAAATGGCTGGAAGGAAGGTAGGAAGACCAAACTTTGCCTGCGGTTAAGCGGAATAAGCCAAGTGGTCGTTAATGTATAGATCTTTAATGACGGTCAGGCCTTTTTCGGACCCCTGTACAACAGCAGCATCCATCGTGCCTGGTTTAAAACAAGGATTCTGACAAATAGGAGCGTAGGTAGACAGTCCGGGGAGATTCAGCACACCCCTAACCTGTTTCAAAATCTTAAATGTATGTCGCACAACAAAATCATCCTTAAAACATCTAAAAAATAGATTTAATTTGGAGAATAAAATGGCTGCCAAGGAGGCACCTGCGTACACTGAAGCTACAAGAGTCTCAATTACAGGCCAATTGGGACAGGGGGAGCCTCTCTGCTCGGCCGCAGCTGCAGAGTGACTCCAAAACACCAGTGCTCTGGCATTACAGGCCCGATAGTAATGACGAATGACAGGGAGGTCGAAACCTCCCTCGACTGTAGATTTCTGCAAGTGTGCCTTGGAGACAGGGCCATATTACGGACCGGGCCAGTGGGGCCGGCGCCCAGGGGCCCAAGGGGGGGGCCCAAAGGGATGCAGATGCCAATGCCAATTGCGATGTCAGAGGGCCTCTATTCTCTAGGATCTTATGACTACTCACACTGTTATAGGGCATATCTGCAGAGAACCGAGAGAGAAGGGTGATATGACTTGGGCGGGGGGGGGGGGGGGGGGGGGGGACAGAGACGGCAATCAGAGGGCTCCTGGGCTATGGGGGAAGGCAGTCAGAGGGCCCCTGGACTGGCCCTGCTGTAGTGCCTCTCGTGAATACTCCTAAGGAAGCCCTAATGTTTACAAACTAGGGGTTCAAGGAAGTAGGGGGGAATGGTTTCAGAGGGCCCTATGATTATGAAAGCCCCTGCTAAGGGTTGCGACTTCTGGCTATGTGGGGGCCCAAGGGAGAGCCCTAATGGGTGAGCATACTGTTAAGAGAGCCCTCTGATTCCAAATGTTCTTACAAAGGTCCTCTGATTTACCAAGGGTTTTGAATGAAAGTCCTTTCAGCGAGCCCTAAGGCCCAGGATATGCTAGCTGTGTGACTTAATTTACGTGCGCAACCGCATATACTTGCAGCAGAACGATCAGAGCACTATGCACGATACTGTTAGTGTTGCCAAAAACAAATCATCAAAATTCGCTATTGGCTATCTGAAAAGTCGCAAGATTACGTCATGATGTTACTATGATGTCATTACGTCACGCACGACTCACTGATCTCAAGAAAATGTGTCTACATGGCTATGTTGACAATCCCAAAGGGTACAGTTTCGAGATCGGGGTTAATGTGCAGTGCTGCTTAACCATGAAATAAGCTTCTGGTGGTGGTGCAGAGCCGAAGTTAAATTGAAAAACAATGATTTTGACACTCGAGAGATATGCTTTTTTAAATTCGCCAGATTCACCTAAAAAGCAGCTAAGTCGCTAGATGAGGTTTTAGTTGCCAGAGAAGGCCAAAAGTTGCTAAATCTAGCGACAAAGTCACTAAATTGGCAGTATTGGATACTGGCGGTATTATGTAGGAAGCAGATAGCCAACCAGGCTCTCATTAATATTTTCTACCATTGTTTGACTACCACGAGCTCAACATGGAAGTTTGGAAGATCGCCCCTTGCGGTTGTGTCAATATTGCAACATGCGCACATGTCTGCGTACCTTGTGTTTAGGTGTGCCACCACGCGAGACATCGACATAAAATACACATGGCAACGCATTCGGGCATAAAATGTGCACACGGCATGCATATCCTGGGCCTAACGCTGGCCCCAGTAGATAGCTAGTAGAAGCTGGACCTATTTTCTACGAGAAGTGATTTCGCTCCCGCATAGTATTGTGTGTACCCAATACGACATGGTCCTCGGAGTGCATCGAAACTGCCATTGCCACACTTCCAAAAGTTCAGAAATCTCTAACTCCATGCAAATTTATCGCACGTCATGAAGCAAGTGTCCAAAAGCCGAGCGAGACTCAGGGGCAGGCTGTACAGTGGTCTAGTCACAATACACAGCAGATTCACGTGTCATTATAACGTATAGTTATCTTCAAGGAGAGCAGTAGACTGGTAGATGTTCACCTTCAGAACACTGAGTTTCGCCCCGCTTCACTTTGCAGATTTCGCTTCCATATGTCCCCACCGTAAAGGGGTGTACTGTACACATCAATGCCAACAAAGTGAAGTCCAAGTGAAAATCCAATATCGACACAACACTCCCACATTACACTTGGCATTGCTTTTATCGAAACTCCTCACATGGCAGAAATTTTGGAAGTTAAAGTGAAAATCCAATATTGTTAAATCCATTTATCGAAACTCTGAACAACATTCTTACATTAAAACCTTTCCTAGACTATCAGATTTAGCATCCAACACCCTCTTAAAAAGCTCATTGACATTTACATTATATTGTATTGTATTGTATTGTAATAATAGTGTACCTTAAGACTTAAAGCCATTGTAAGGGGTACTGTATTTTCAGTGAACAAATTTGGAAGTCTAAGTGGAATTCCAATATCGATTTTCAAATGGACTGAATGAAGGGGCGGAGCTCTCTCTATATATAGCCCCCTGCCTCACTACTTCTCACAACCTGACCTTTCAGCTTGACAACTTGCTTTGTATTCAACCTGTGCAACCTGACTTGTTCAGCAGTTTAACATTCAACAGCCTTTTTAAAGGCTTATATCCATTTATATTATATTATACTATATTATTAAAAACACCTTGAAAGGCTCAAAGCCTTGGTAAAAGGCTTAATATCCCTCCTTTTATTGAAAACAAGTGTTTGCCACCAACATGGCAATATCCCCCTCCGCCTAAATTTCATGTGTCCGTACGGATGGGGCCCAATGCTATATCCCCCGCGTCGCGCTAATCGCGCCAAAAAAATAGGAAGGCAAATCAGGCAGATTTTTTTTTAAATGTGCCTTTGATTTCAAACTTTTTTGACAAGCCTCAAGATTCAAATATTGATAATGTCATCAGTAGCCCGAGTTGCAGCAATAAAGAGATCACCATTGGTTTGATCATACCGGAGCCCTCACAGACCCAATCAAGCGTAGATCTGGCCTGTCAGGCTCAGGCCTGAGGCCCACACTCAGACCAGGCATCACCTGAGAAAATCTTTCCAAGTGAGGAGGATTGCATGGAGCCCGGTTTCACACCAGAAGCTGGGGACACCAACTCCGGTCATGAACCTCTTATTGACCCTGCTTTATGGCCAAATACCACAACCATTAAAGACTTGTGCACACTTGTGCAGGACAGGAGACTCACTGTCAGACCAGGCATTGCCTGAGAAAGTCTCGTCAAATCAGGAGGGGTACACTGAGATATATCAGTATCACATTAGGAGCTAGGGGCTCAAACTCCTGGTGTGAAACGGTTAATGACCCTGCTTTATGGCCAAGTGCGATTACTGAACAGGTCAAGTAGATTCTGGTTAGTAGAGGAGCAGCTGCTTTTCAAAATCGAAGTGAAAAGTACCCTGCTTCAAGTAGGGATAGGACCATGGGGGGCATCACTAGGAGTTTCACAAATTCTTTAATCAAATGCTCTCTACCTAATGGCCAGTCTGTGACTAGGCAGTGGCAACTTTACTCCCCTTCATCTGGTTGCATCTTTAGTTTTGCTTGCAAACTGTTTTCAAGTAAGCACAATGCGTTTGTCCACGGGTTTTCAGATTGGAAACATTCTGAGCGTATTGGTGAGCATGAGAGGAGTGAGGAACATAGGACTTGCATGTTAGCATTACACAGTCGCTTCAAAAACCCAGGAAGAGTTGATCCTGATCTTGTCAAACAAATTGATGCAGAGAGGCAATACTGGCGGGAAGTTTTGAAAAGAGTTGTTGCTGTGATTCAGTTTTTGGGGGAGAGGGGCCTTGCTTTCAGGGGAGATGATGAGCGGTTGGATCACCTCACAATGGTAATTTCTTGGGCATTGTCAAACTGTTGGCCAAATTTGAGCTTTAAATGTTCCCGATTCAGTCTCCCAAGACTACAGACAAAGACCTCCAGCGCACAAAGAAGCGCAAATGTATGGCTGATGAAAGTGCAGAGCCGGCTGTTGAATTTAGTGGAAAAGAAAAGTTTCAGATTGAAACTTTCAATGTTCTAATTGACAAACTTGTGTCCTGTCTTAAACATCGGTTAACTGCATACACACACTTAACCAATCTTTTTCATGTTCTTTTCATGCCTGATAATATGTCCAACAGTGAGCTCACTTTAAGGGCCGAATCTCTTGCTGCAGCATATCCCACTGATCTGACCATGAGCTTTGCAGATGAACTTGTTCAGAACAAATCATTCATTTCAGAAGAACAAAAATGCCCAAATACAATGCTAAAGACAATGGTAAATTTGGATTTACTGTCCACTTCCCCAAATGTTTACATAGCACTCAGACTGTTTCTGACCCTGCCAATAACAAACTGTGAAGGGGAACGGTCATTCTCCAGACTGGCTCGAATTAAAAATGAGTTCAGGATGAAAATGTGCCAAAATTGGTTGAATTCACTCTCCCTTCTAGCAATAGAATCAGAGTTTGTTCGACAGCTCAACTTTGATGAGTTAGTGGACGACTTTGCAAGAAGGAAAAGCAGAGAGAAACCTTTGTAGAATCCTTTGGTACGGTAGGTTGGTGCGGGGGTGGGGAGTGGGGGCCTTTGCAAACTCCGGGCCCCGGGGCCGAGAACCCCCATAATCCGGACCTGTTTTTAAGCCGTTCTTTCATTTTTACACGGCCCTTTTTTATTTCTGGCTGAAAAACTAAGTAATGGACAAGGAAACCGTCCTGACAATAACATGCATTTCAGTAAATGGTCATATTTCGTTGGATTCATTCTCATTTTCATTTTCAGAATTGTGGCCGAAGCAAGAACCCCCCCCCCCCCCCCCCCCTTTTTTTGAACAGGCCACACAAAAAGAAAAGAAAAGCGCACGACAACGTGAAGGGCGCAGTCACTGAACAGATTGCGCAGGAAAATATCAAAAAGTGGAAATTCAGAAGTGCAATCAAACTGCAATGCAAGTTAAACGGTGTCAGTGCCAAACTTTGAGAGTTTATTCCCCTAAACCAAAATTGTCCCTCCTTATCTTACAGTACCAGTCAAAAGTTTGGATACACTTCACTAATGTCACAGCACCGTTTTTAGAGTAATTTTAACACCTTAACTTCTCTATATACTCGCAAATGGAATCTTGTCAAAGGTTAACAGTCAGAAGTGAAAATAGAACAATTAACTTGTTTAAGTAGCGTCAAAAATTCTCAAAGAAGCCATATTTTCCAAAGTAAACTGACAAATAAGCTCCTTCTCCTGTATTTTCCAACAGCCAAAATTAATGTCAAGCAGTTTTGAGACTTATTGAGCAAAAAGGTTGATGAAAAGCAAACCTCAAGTGCAGCATGTCTTTGACAGTTGTGCAGCTGCAAATTCACTACAGTCATATGACTGCCCTTGTTAAAACGAAATAAATTGTGAGATACAAATATACTGCAAATACACTGCCCATCAAAAAAAAAAAGAAAAAAGTTGCACACTGAAATATTTAGTTGGAACCCCTGTAGCTTTGATTACAGTGCAAATTCATATTATCATTGTTTTGACAGTCCTATGCCATACCAGAAAATTCATTTTCAATCAGATATGCCTTAATTTTTGGCTCGAGATCTTGTCTTCTCAACAAAATGGTTGAACCACTTAGTGGTCTTTCTTGAGCATATCCCAATAACTTTGAATCTGTTTAAAGCTGCAGTTGGTAACTTTGAGGAGAGAGATGCATTGCACTCCTCAGACCCTCCCCTAGAAAGCTATCGTGCACGCGAAGGCACGCGAATTGTTTACGCATGCAACTGCAGAGATTTTGCACGTTCACATTATGAAAGCGGCCGTGTTGCCGAGGCGAGACGTTACTGTTGCGAACAGTCAACACTGCTGGCCAACAAACCAGCGCGTCGTTAGGCCTGAAAATTCCGGGGCTAATATCCCTCCTTTTTTTGAAAACAAGTGTTTGCCACCAACATGGCAATATCTCCCGCCGCCTCAATTTCATGTGTCTGTACGGACGGAGCCAAATGCTGTATCCCCCGCTTCGCACTAATCACGCAGCGAGGGATGATAATTAGTCCAGGCTAATTCTAGATGGTTTTCCTTCATTCACACGTTTTCCAATTCAAGAATAAAGTGGCATCAAGTCAAATCAAGTGGCAGTTGAAGACAAGGCTTCTCTCCCCCATGCGATCTAAAAGCGACAAAATAATAGGCGACATTCAGTACCGAAAAATTATCTGATTATAATTAGGTCTATGCACCATCACTCGGCGATGGCATTTCATAACTCCTCAGCGAATGAAGGTAATTTCGGCGTCAAGTACATAACACCCGTTATTGCAGCACGGTCGCCCAATTCGTGGTAAAAAAATATAGGCCTATTCACTAAGTCGGGCCACTTCCGGCACAGGGTGACTCTGTGAAAACAAAACCCACGTGGCCTGTGAAACCGAATGGAAAGTGATATGAACGAAGTATTAATCCGTCAGAAAACATGCCAAAATCGTGTGTTGCGTTTGGTTGTTCGAGTCACAACATGAAAAAGGGAGAGGGAATTTCATTCCACGTATTTCCAAAGGAAAGTAAATGGCAAGAAGCATGGATAAAAGCTGTCAAAAGGCAGAACCCGGATGGCAGCAAGTGGGAACCGTCAGCTCATGCAGTCCTGTGTGGGAAGCATTTTATCAGAGGTGAAATAGTGAATAGTTAAATATTTCGTTAGCTGGGAATTAATTGGGAATTAATTTTGCCATTTGCTCTCATGCTTTTAATTTACAACTCTTTAGTACCTGCAATATTTCGTGTCTGTGACACCACACAATGTACTGTGCATATGTACTCATATGTTAAATAAAACGTCAGGTTTTGTTTTTACAATCACTGTTTGTATAGTTGGAAAGCATATGATCAGGTGATATGATGAATCCCGTAAAAAAACTGTCAGTTGATTTACTTTTTAGTATTTGAACTGCTTTATGATGAGTGGAACAGATTGTGTTGTATCCTACTATGCTAAATCATCCCATTCAACTGTTCTCATGGTCGTACACATCACTGAGATTCTGTGTATTCTTTTCCAGGGAAATCAAATGCTGATCCTTCTCATCCCGATTTCCTGCCATTGATCTTTATTCATCGGCCAGAGAAGGAAAGAAAGTCTGCTAGCAAAATAAAGAGGTACGAGGCAAGAAAGAGACGAGCAGAGACAGTGATGGTGGAAAGCGTCAACATCGAGCCGGAAAAAATTCAGGATCAAGAAGAAGGGGAGTCTACATCCACAGTAGAGGCCGCTGTGAATGATCAGAGTGACCTGACCTTTCTTGCTAGTGTGTCATCAGAAGAGAGAGCCGGCTATCTGCTTGAAATTGACAGTCTCAAGCGTGAACTTGACAGCACCAAAGCAGATGCAGCCCGACTCGAGAAGAAGTTGGATGAGGTGCGCAAGTATCATACTGGTCTGCGCTGGGATGTTTTTCTTAGTGTCTTCCAGTTGCTTCAGCCTTTTTTCCCTGCACCTCATCACCAGCCATCCCAAGCACCTACTGTGCCTTTGATTGACCAGTTCTTCATCACTCTAGTCAGGCTGCGCTTTGGATTGCCATTTCAGTTTCTCGCAGACAGAACTGGCTTCTCAACCACAACTGTGAAAACAATATTTTGGAAGTGGATAGATATCATGTATGCAAAGCTGTCATTCTTGATCAAAGCTCCAGACCATGAAACATCTCTCGCAACAAACCCCCCACAGTTTAAATGCAAGTTCCCTCGCTTAACGACCATTATTGACTGCTTTGAAATTTTCATTGACCAACCAAAAAATTTACATGCTCCTTGATGCAGCCCGTAATCGCCCAGGAGATCAGATCCTTGCTGATCGAGGATTCACCTTGCAAGAAGAATTTGCTGTCCAATGCGGAGCTCATCTTATCGTGCCAAGCTTTGCTTAGGGGAAAAAGCAACTTTCTGCTCAGGATGTTGAGACGTCTCGCTGCATCGCCTCTGTATGGAATAATGTTGAAAGAATCATTGGTTTGGTTAAGAACAGGTATGCTATTTTGCAAGGGACATTGCCCATTAATGTGGTGAAATCCTCCACTGAAGAGGCTGCTGACTTTAATTTCTCTAGCATAGATAAGATAGTGACTGTATGCTCATGTTTGGTGAACCTAGGAGATGGAATAGTCTGTAAGATAAATGAAGATTCTGACACCACAGAATGATGTAGTCTAATGTTAAAATCTGTTAAACAGTGGTGTGACCATGCAAATGACTGTTTACCTGGAAAATGATGAATGATACATTTTCTTTTTTTTTAAACCATATTGAAGATTGTTTAATCAAAGATTGTTGACTTATTGCCATAAATTTTAATTGTAAAGAATCCTGATAGTTTCCGAGGCCTGCCATTTGACGATCTTTGTGGAATTGAAAGATTCACTTTTGTTGTTTGTTTTGGCCATTCCACTTGTGAGAACTGCATGTATATTTTTTGGGGTACACCCAAAAAAGCCCCATTGGTTGAGAACTGAGATGTGATCAGTTATGTCTTATGATCATGCTTATCCATAAAACACATGGTGGATTGTCATTTATGTCTAGTCGTTCGTGACCAGAGGTATATTTTAAAAGACCTTAAGGAAAATTCTGATGTAAAATTTGACTTGGAGGTGTAGGTCATGCAGCTCACATGGTGGCTGCGGAGTTATATTGGGAAAGAGAAAAAACATAAGGCCATTTATTAATGTACCCCTTTGGCGTGCATCTATTCTTCTCTTTTTCAACTGTTAAAATGATGAATGTTTTTGGACCTTTTTTTGTTGCAGGATTTGAGACTGGACAGAGAGAACTTTTAGTACATATTCAAAGATTCATAAGTACTTGTATTCATAAGTACATATAATACAGCTATATTCAGTATAAAAATGAAAATACTGAATAAAGTCAAAATATATTTAATGAAAATATATTGATTCAACCACCAGTGAAAAAGGATATTTTCAGAAAACATCTGTCAAAAGACTACCGATAATTAAGCACAATGACTGGCATTAAACAAATTGCATTAGTAATAATAATAATAATAATAAAAATTATTTGTTTTTTTAATAGTAATATTTCTAATTAATGTGCAAACGTTTTGACACATGAAGAATAATCACCTCTCATGGCAAAGAGCTGTAGCCAATCCATTGTAAAATTATTTTCAGAAAAAAAATAAATTAAAAAAAATTTTTAGTCTAAAATGTAGTTGGCAACCCCCCACCCCAATCTGCCTCAGCCCTCAATATTCTATATGCAAATTCCTTTATCTGAACCTGGAATTAATGCTCTTAATACAATTGCAGGAGCTACAAAACATACGCATCAGTATAAAACAAAATACACAGTATTGTTCATTTGCACCATTTCAATTCAAGACCACATATTTTGTTACTCTACAACTATTGTGACATTAACTGGGTAACAGTTTAACACTTCACTTTTCACGGTTTCGTGTACATTTGGAACAGACCCATCACCCTTTTGGGACTGTTTTCCTCTTTAAACATGACAGATGGTACCATTTGAACACACACTGAAGATTATCACAAGCAATCATCAGGCCACCTTTGTCTTCCTTACAAATGCAATACCCATAAGACGCACCGGAACCCTGAAGACTAGTTTCCTTACTTTGCTTTCTATTTTCCTTGACAGAAGTTCAGGCAGAACAAAATTGTGCCAAAACTGCACTAACTTCTGAACAGCATGCTCCATGAACTGTTCATCCCTTTCTACCTTGGATATGATGGTAAAGTTTGGTGTCCAAAACACAAAGTGTGCCTCTTTAACATTGAAAATATAAATTTGCATCTGAACCTGAGTGTAGTAAGCATGGTGATTCTTGAGGGTGTTGCCCTCAGAGAGACAGCAGGCAGAGTTCCTGGTTATGTTGTGGATATCCTGCTGATCTCTATACTTGTAGGGACACTTGATTTCAACGACACTCGGGCCACAGCAAGAACACGACAACAACGCGTCTGGTGACGCTCCGAGGAACGGATACTGTTGGCTTATCCTGAGGCCACACTTGGAGATGCTCACATCCTCGTGGTATTTCGAAAATGCCTCTTTGAATTCTGACAGAGCCTTGGCTTCGTTATCTGTACCCCACCGTATAGCAGGCACTCGAGACACGTTCTCTCCAGGCATGCATATACGACGGATAAGTGACTCAGAGGGACTTGTATCTGAGTGTAAGCAAGAGTGAGCTACAGAGGCAGTTATGCGACCACACCGCACTTTGTGCCACTCAACAGATGAAGCTTGATTAAGAGTCACTTTATCAAGGAGAGCCACTTGCTCTGCTGAAACACTCATTTTACCCAGAGCTGCCGCCATAGCTGTTTCCATGTCACAGCTGACTGATGTGGCCTCAGGCTCATAAAGTGTTCGTAGATCCAGAGGGAGTTTTCCTTGTGGTGCAACTGTCGCACGTATGACAAATGGCTGATGATAGTCTTTGAAGCAACTAAGTGCAATAGGAGGTGTACTGCACGTGGAGAGAGACCTCAGCAAAGATGCTTGCTCCACTTCTGATGCTGAAGAGAGAGGGCGTGGGAGTTGGGGCACTCTCTGCTTGACTTCGTCCTTGTAGAATTTAATGTTGTAAATTGGAAGGGGCTGGACTTTCTTCACAAAGCACTGGTTTCACCGACAGAGCTCCTCGGTGCATGCGGTCTTGGTGTAGCCCATCCGAACAGCAGCTTCGATCTTAAATAGCAGCGCAGCCACGTGAGAACATGATTCACCAAGACTAATAAATCAAAATTAACATTATGACATTATCTTAAGCATAAAACACGTGGTTGTTGTAGGATCATTTGGGTGAAATGCCTTATGAAGGTAATACTAAGTCATTTCCAGGTAACTTTTATACTTCAGAAAAAAAAAAAAGTATAATCTTCATTACTACAATGGTTGAGGAATATATGTCTTCTTGAATTAAAGTCATTGCACAAAATAAGAAATTATTTCAAAATTTACAGCTCAGAGGGATGAGACATTTGAAAATGAGCTTGACCTGTATATGTCATATGAATAGCCAACCGCAGACATAAGTAGTTAATGTCGTCTGGACCCAGTCGTGAACAAGTGGCTTGTAGTAGATATTTCACAGCTTTATGTAAAATAGAATGGAACAGTATGAAACTTTGCATATAAAAAGGAAACATGAACAAGACATAATAAAGAAAAATGAACTTAACAAAGGGGCTTATTATCTTGGACCTTATTTTACTAAGTCCTTACCCAGCCTTGCAGTCACAATGTGCACACACCACTGTGCCACCTCTCTCACAGATAACCCTGGGATGATGGGGCGGGTCATTCATACGTTGAGAGGGCCTAACATCTGCTTTCAACAGGACATTCTTGGTGCCTTCAATCATGATGTGCATCACAGTCTGGACCCATCCAGACACAAAAAGTTATGTGCCTTTTGTCGTTCTTCATGTTGTCCTTAGTGTTGATACCTTTATGTAGGTATAAAAGAATAGATTCTAGTAAGGTAGGTAATTGAAGTTATAAGTGCTATGTATATTGTATTGTAATGAAAAGTAATAGTGAACTTTATTTAACTACATTTTAGTAATATTTTGAATGAATGCTAATGCTTAATGATTGATCATTCTAATTTTCAAATGGCACTGTTAAGAATCAAGTTCAAGTATTGTGTTTTAGGTACAACGTGACACTAATTTCTATGCACAACGTTACAATGTTAATTGTTATGACCTGGACTTTCCACAAGATACGCATACACATCGGGCCACTGAACATCAGGCCACTTTGTCGGGTTATTCGTCCATGTTCCAGCTGGTATCTTGTATGGACATTCACCTATCCCTGCTGCTGTTAGCTTCAGCTTATATCGAGCCTTGGCAGAGTCATCGAGGTGATCAAAATAGTCAAATGACATCTCTAGTACCTTATAATAACTCCTACACGGTGTATTTACTCGCGGAAAAAGAAAAATCACGGATACAAATACTAATAACATGGATTAGAAAGTGACATTTCATGATGAGATAACACGAAGACGAACGCACAAGGTTAATTGTTTTCACTGAGTGCCTCATTGGGCCAGCCGGAAGTGACGACACCGCGACTTTGTCCATACACAGCTGTCCGATTGGAAAATGTAAACGGACGAAAGCACTTACTAGTCTGAAATGCCGTCGCCGAGTGCAGGTGCATAGACCTAATTATAATTTAATTATTTTTCTGTCCTGAATGCAGCCCATAATTTTGTCGCTTTTAGATCGCATGTCTCTTTGATTGCCACTTGATTATTCGTGAATTGAAAAACGTGTTAATAACGGAAACCCATCCACAATTAGCCAGGATTAATTATTTTCAAAAAAAGGAGGGATATTAGCCCCGAATTGTTCAGGTCCAACGACACGCCTGCCAACAATAGAGCAGAAATAAATCATGTCGACATTAAAAGTAATCAACAGCATTTATTATTCATTAATAACAAAGCACACGCTTATTTCAGTTAGTTACCTGTTTTTTGAGTACAGAAACCGTCGTGAATCCAGCTGAATGGCCAGTAAATCATGGATGTCAGCATTTAGCTCTGAGAGCACAGAAACCTTACACTTATTTATAAGGACAACAACACAACTGATAAGACTGCCAGGTCACTTCATAAAGAGATTTTCTGCTGCCCTCTAATAAAACAACACCAGTAACGTTAGCCCTAGCATCCGAAACAAGCTAATGTTAGTTTGACTGCAACATCACAGTACTATCACATGCACTGTGCAGTACTGTAACAATTACGAGACTCTGGCTATTCGAACAGCGACTGAGCTTGTAAACGACGTTCATTCGCTCATTTGCAGAGCGAAAATGAATTGATGCTGGTTAGGGCTGGGGTTAGTTTGGTGAGCATGTCAGCGACACCAGCTCGCTTATTTGCAAAGCAAAAATGAACCAACAAATAAAGCAGGGGTTTACCTGTCAAGGAGAAAAGTCGCAAACTCTGTGTCAGTTTTTAATCCTTCCAGATCACGGAGTTCCTTCCACCTCTAAACAGCCACTCCGATGTTCACTCTGGTTTTATCCCGGGTTTTGTTAAACTTTTTCTTTTGTGCTTTTTTACACCTCAGCCCTCAAGGCTGACGGGGTATTGCTATCCTTCGTGCGGTTGGGCGGGCGGCGGGCGTCTCCAAAAACTTCAACATCGGGTACGCCTATTTTTTTCTTCAGGCTTCCTTTTTTTGCTTGTCTTAGCCATGTGTGCTGTTGCCGGTAATGTAGGTATCGGTATTTGCTGATCCCTCTAAGCTCCTGAGCCCGCTCTCGGAGATTTGAACTTGACTGAGCACTGGCGTGAACTGAGGAGAAAGGGGGAGGGGGCTGTCTGCAGCGAGTGCATGTGCACCGTTTCACGGCTGTCAGACACCATCCTGGCTCTAATTGGTTCTTTTTAGTCGGTCCGACTGATTCTTTTAAATTTCAGTAGGAGCATTAGGTGGGCTTAAAGGAGCCTTTCTTAATTACAGAGTACTAGTTTTATGTAATACTGTCTGTACACAGTGACAGTTTTAGCAAAAATGACAAAAAGTTACTTCTCTAAAACTTACCAACTGCAGCTTTAAGGTTAGATGCTGAACGAGCGTGGCTGAGTAGCCAGCCAGCCAACGTTTATGTCTGCTTGCATTGAGCTATATGACCTGCCCTGTACGATATCTGATTTCTACTTGAACCACCAATGGAGCCTCAATTGGCTAACATGAGCTGGCCAAATGCGTGAACGCAATGCAGCCACTGAGCTTTGCAAACATCATCACCGTCCCCAACGTTTTCAATTCATTGTCTTTCGTTAAAGGTGGCAGGAACACTGAGATAATGAATGCGCGGTTGAGAAAATGAGCAAAATTCTCTTTACTGTTTTGGACTGATTTCGATAACTACAACAATGATCAATGATACTAGTAACTAACAAAGCAACATAAACACAAGCTCACTTGTCAGCTTGTCTTAACAGCACTGTTACATAGACATTAACACCGAAGCCATAAAGCGGGGCTGGGCCGTGTGGGTAGCAGCTGAGCAAGTGAGGAGGAAGCATGAGAATGGATCTCAGAGATGCCAAGTCGCACGCATTCGACGTAGGTCCTGCGCATTTTTAAGCTTATTCACCGTAGTCCGCAATGATTCAATGAAAGCTTATTAAAGTGAAAATGCACTTGCTGAAAGAACATTATGATGCCTCGTGACTGACAGAGCCCACCTTGGCCATTTTGCATTGTGGCCCGGAGCTGACTCTTGACGCCACTGATAACAGCAGTGTTCATGTGTGTGGGTATGGAGGAGTTGTTTGGCGTTAAATTAGTCTCAAAACTCGAGCGCATAAAAACTGAACGCGCAAGACCCTCTCTAGCCGCTCGCAGCCTCAAAATGCACGCAATTTCAATATTATGGGCTCTCAATTTAAAAACGCACTCGCTTGCAACTTCTACACGTGCTCTGAATGTCAATATATGCTCGTAATACTTCAACACACGCTCCCAATGTCAATATATGCTTGCAATATCAGTATACGCTCGCTTTGCCGATTTGAATTTTAGGCTTTTGAGGTGGGAAATTAAATACTGACCATGAGCTTTGATTAGCAGTTTGATTTTATAACTGGTTTTCAACTGCCGTAAACTAGGCTACAGAAATCAAAGAGGACAACAATCATGTCGAAGCAATAAAGTTTTTCAGAAAAAGAAATCCTTCATTGATCCCATTTTAATATTGTTTGAAGGTATTGGTTTCACTTACTATATGTAGCTGCGATTATAGCGATCTAAATATTTCACATTCAAAAAGCTGGTGTGGTGGGAAAAATATCCCAAACAGTTCATTCATTCATTCATCTTCTATACCCGCTTATTCCTCACTAGGGTCACGGGGCGAGCTGGAGCCTATCCCAGGTGGCTACGGGCAAAGGCAGGAACCCACCCTGGACAGGTTGCCAATCCTTCCCAGGGCGCACACACCATTCACAGACCATTCACTCTCACACTCATACCTATTGGCAATTTAGTGTCTCCAATTAACCTGATAAGCATGTCCTTGGAGTGTGGGAGGAAACCGCAGAACCCGGAGAAAACCCACGCGAACACGGGGAGAACATGCAAACTCAACTCAGACAGGCCCCAGGACGGATATGAACCCACGACCTTCTTGCTGTGAGGCACCGTGCTGCCCCCCAAAGGGCTCTAAATTCAGAATATTACTATAATCACATTTAAACAGAGAGAACTCAGCCAGCTTCTTGTGGCCCCTCAATACTGCTACAAGACTGTGGAGCAGAGAAGAAGCATAAGCTCATAAATCTGCCAAATGCAAGATAACAGGACTGCAAGCCGGCCGACCGAGGCTGGCTAGATGAGCTAATCTTCCCGGAATGACCATATCGGTCAGCCTGGACCCACTACCGGAGCATGCACAGCTAAGTGTTCTGGAACCATCCATGACCCAGATAAGTTACTGAACTTTCGCTGATCCCAAGGTCTGAGAAGCTCATATGTGGTCTTCGTGCGTCCCTGGAGGCTAAAAATGAATTTACACTATGATGTAATGGTAAACTTGTTACTAAGAGTAGAGGGTTGCTATATGACAATGAACCAATCAGAATTAATAATTTTGGATAAAGTGGGACGAGCCACATTTAATCCCACCTCGAGGGACGTGCCAAAAGGGTAATAAATACGAGGGTTCGGACAGTCAGTGGTCAGTCTGTATCAGGTGATTGAAGAAGAATGAATGCTTTGTGGTTTGCGCAGACCAGCCTGGATTTTGTACTTCACTTTGTGCGACTTGCAATAAACCTGATTGCATCAGACTCTGGAGAATGTGTCCATTCGTTGAAGGTAGATTTACAGGGGTTGGGAGAACACTTGGTCCACAAGAGTTATCACTCACACTGGCGAACATCAGTCCCTGCATATTAATTCTTGTACTTAGCTAGCCTCTTTTAGCATCAGTTTACCCATGGCTATGTCATTTTCATTGCAATACTATGTTCCCAAGTGGTTCTTAATTATCACTTCCTCCAAACAATATTTATTTTCTGATGCTGAAGACCTGGCCTAGAGTTAAGATCTTCAGTTCATTCATTATTTGAGAATAAAACGTAGAAGTGATTTTATGCCAACGGTGAAGGACAGAAGGTAGTTTTATGGACAAGCGAACCTAATGCCGTAGTAAGTAGCAGTGTTTTAATATTTGCAGTAATTCCATTATGAGCTATTGGCACGCTATGGTTTTGATAGGATGATATGATTCGGACATATTCACTACATTCAGGCGAATGCTTTCAACGTTTCTCTGCATTTAATTACAACTCGATGTTGTTTGAGCAAATGAGCAATAGACACGAGCTATCACTGCTGCTGTACACAATTACAATGTTAACTGTTCAGTAAATTTAGAGTGTTTAAGTCCTGTATTAATCAACCTTTGCTCACTGCTCTCATCGTAAACTGGCATCTATTTATGCCAAAAACATTTAAATTAAATTAGGGCTATTTTATTTATTTGTAACATTGTATTAGTCTACAACAGCAGTACCTACTCACTTGCTCAAATGGCATCGAGTTGTAATTAAAGGCTAAGATACGTTAAAAGCATTTACCTCAGGTACTGAGGTATACTCAGGTATAGCGAATATTTCTGGACCGTATCATCCCAACAAAGCAATACACAATGGCAACACAATAGAGAGCCAATAGCTCATAATAAAATATTGCAAATATTAAAAAGCTGCTATTGTTATGATTCTGCCATGTCCTTGCCATGTTTGTTATATTTGTTTTATTGTTTATTTGACCTTCAGCCATGCCTGACCATTCTCTGGATTATGTATTGTGATTTGGTAGCTTTAATTTGTTAATATATTGTCTTAGTTAACTTTTCCATGTTTTGCATTTTGCCATATTCAGATTACGGTTCATGTTTTACAGTTTAGATTAAATTTATTGGTCCCCGGGGGAAATTCATTTTCACTGACTGTACAAGAAGAGGACAACAAACATCACACAAACAGCAAAAAAAAAAAAAGACAACATACATGACAGTGGGACAGTAAAAGGCTAGTCACATAGGTCAGCGGGTCCTGTTATTTAAGGTGGTTATGGCTGTTGAGATCAGGCTTTTCCAGAGGCGGGCCCACCTGAATTTTATTGTCCTGTATCTGCGCCCTGAGGGGAGTGGGATGATGTATTAGTGTAGTGGGTGAGTGATGTCCTGGACTATTGTGTTTGCCGATGTGGGTAGACCGATGATTTTAGCTGCTGTGTTTGTAATGCGTGTGAGTTTGGTCCGGTTCGTAACAGAGAGCATGGTGAAGAAACATGCGGTTTGCATTCCGCTTTGTCTCCCACGTCTGGTCTCTCGTCTCGCCTGCAATTACAGCCCCAGTCTTGTGTTTCACTCTTCGGGTGATTTATTGGATTCTGGTTTTCAAACTTTCTTTGGATCTTGTTTGCTGGCTTCACTCTCCTTTTCTATCTACTAACAATACTAACAGTTTATTATTTTCTCTAGAGATTACTAACAACTAACCTTGTATATAATACTAACTTACTAACGAGCACCAAGGATTTGTATAGTTGCACTTACTAATTGATTAACAAGCTCTCACTCGCCCTGACTGGAGCGGTATGTTTGTCTACAGGAATGTCTCGTGTTCCCTGTCCGCGTTTTGGCTTTGGCCAAATTTTATGTGATTAGGCTATCCCTCATGTGCCTTCCCCTTGTAATCAGTCTGACTTCCTGCACCTGTGATTCTCCCCATGTGATCTTCCCTTAAGTGTATATAAGGTGTCTTCTCACAGCCATTCTCTGTCAGATCGTTTCCCGTGCTTACCTGTGCTGCTGTTTCCTCACCTTGTATTTATTGAGTTTCTGATTCTGACTGGATTGCCCGACTTCTGATTTTTGGTTTGCCCTTTTTGATTACTTACTGCATCTGTGTGTTTTGTCCCATTTCTTCCCGACTTTGATTTTGTGGATTGCTGCCCTATTAAGGATTCGGACTGTCCCTTGGCTTATGAGTTTTCTTCTCCCACAAACCTCTGTCTGTGTACCGGATCTGTTTTTGCTGTCTACGATTTCTGAGATTGCTCCCCTGGTTACGAACTCTTTTCTGTCCCACTGGAATTAGATTTTTGGATTGCGGATTCTGTACTGGTGCTTACAGCCCTGCGGGGGTTACCCCCCTCGCTCAATAAAGCTCTTTATTTTTGCAATCCCGTGTCCTCGCATTTGGTTCCAGATCGCTACCTCACAGTACGATCTGACCAAGATGGAACCAGCGAGAGACAAACCTCTGCAAGCTGCTCAGGAAGAACAGGGGGCTCAGCTGGCACTTCAGCAGCAACAGCCCCGGGCTATGATGCAGCATATGCAAACCATGACGCACCAGATGGCCGACCTCACCCGCACGCTGCAGAATGCTTTGACCGCACGAACCTCCCAGCACTCCGTTTCTACCACGGGAACTGCACCCCACTCCACTCCACCCGCTCCAGTTGCCGAGCCATGCCTGCCTCCGCCCGAAATGTATGATGGGGACCCGGGATCCTGTCGCGCCTTCCTGACCCAGTGTAAGGTGATATTCAGCCTTCAGCCCTCTACTTTCCCCACCGAACAAGCTCGCGTCGCCTACATCATCACGCAGCTGTCCGGAAGAGCTAAGCAGTGAGCGATGGCTGCCTGGGAGGCGGGGTTACCATGCGTCCAGTCCTCCGACCTTCTAGGGGAGGAGACGAAGCGCATCTTTGACCGCTCTAGACACGGGCATGAAGCAGGAAGGGATATCCTGCGCATTCGACAGGGGGGTCGATCCGTCTCTGACTACGCCATCGTATTCCAGACTCTGGCTACCAACAGCGGATGGCGGGAGAGAGAGGGTTATATGATGCATTCATCTTTGGATCATCCGAACGAATCAAAGATGAATTACTACCACGAGATCTGCCAGAGAGTTTAGATCGGATTATTGAGATGGCTAAACGCAGACGATCCGCCCACCTTGCCAATCCCTCCAAGCCTCCAGCTAAGCCTCCTCTCCCACTACCAGAGGGACCCAAGCCCCCATCTGATCCGGAACCTATGCAGTTGGCCCGCACCAGACTCACCAATGAGGAGAGAGAGCACAGACGAAGGGAGAAGGCATGTTTTTACTGCGGCAAGGAAGGACACTACATCTCTCGGTGCCCAGTAAAAGGCAACGCCCACTAACGAGGAGAGGAGTTTACTGCTATCAAATAATCTTCAAGAAATCGCACCTGCTTCCCCATCTCCCTCTAGTGGCCCGGGGGAGGAAGGAAGACCACTGCCCGTGTAGACTCAGGAGCTGAAGAAAACTTCATCGACTAAGATATTGCCTGAGAATGGTCGGTTCCCATTGAGCAAGTGTTTCCAGTCAGAGTGGCTAGCTCTATCAATGGCCAGAACATTGCTCATATAACCCAAGTCACCAGCCCCATAAAACTCCACATTTCAGGCAATCATCAAGAACGCATAAAACTATTTTTAATCAAGTCCTCTCATGCTCCTGTGGTCCTTGGCCATCCCTGGATGGCAAAACACCTGCCTGACATTGACTGGGGCAGACACTAGATCAAGGGATGGAGTCCCAATTGCGCCCAGTCAAGTCTTTCTGATGCTCAAGTTCCTGTACCTGCTTCTCCTCCAGAGGAGATTCCGAACCTGCAGAAGGTTCCTTCTGAATATCATGACCTACGAGAGGTATTTTCCAAATCTCGTGCCACCAGCCTGCCCCCGCACAGACCATACGATTGCTCCATCGAGCTCAAGCCCGGAACGTCGCCCCCCAGAGGTCGCCTATTCTCCCTGTACAAACCTGAAACACCGGCCATGGAGAAATACCTGAAGAAGTCCCCTGCGGCAGGGATAATTCGCCCCCCGTTCTCTCCTGCTGGGGCCAGGTTCTTCTTTGTCAGTAAGAAGGACGGCACCCTGAGGCCCTGCATTGACTACCGATGCCTGAATTAAATTACGGTCAAGAACAGATACCCATTACCCCTGATGAATACCGCATTTGACCTCCTTCAAGGAGCTATGATTTTCACCAAGCTGAATCTCCATAACGCCTATCACTTAGTACGTATTCGTGAAGGTGATGAGTGGAAGACCACCTTCAATACCCCTACCGGCTACTGGGAGTATTTGGTCTTACCCTTTGGGCTTACCAATGCCCCAGCGGTCTTCGAGAGCTTAGTCAATGATGTTCTGCGTGATATGATTAACTAATTTGTCTGTGTCTACCTTGATGACATCTTGATTTTCTCCTAGTCCCAGGAAGACCATGTCCATCATGTGCGCCCAATCCTCAAGTGTCTGCTGGAGAATTGACTCTTCATCAAGGTTGAAAAATGTGAGTTCTCTGTTTCATCTACCTCGTTCCTAGGATTCGTCACGGGAATAGACTCCATCCAGATGGACCCCGCCAAGATTGAAGCGGTCGTGAACTGGCCCAAACCTGCAGACCGTAAGTCCCTGCAACGTTTCCTGGGATTTGCTAACTTCTACAGGAGATTTATTCGTAACTACAGCTCCATTGCTGCTCCCTTCACTGCACTCACGTCCACTAAGTCCCCATTCCACTGGTCACCAGAGGCTGAATCGGCATTTTCAGTCCTCAAGGCGCATTTTACCACTGCCCCCATACTTACCATCCCTGATTCCTCCCTCCAGTTTGTGGTCGAGGTTGATGCATCCAACATGGGAGTAGGTGCTGCCCTTTCTCAGAGAGCTCCCAAGGATAACAAGATTCACCCCTGTGCCGCCTTCTCCCGTCGCCTCTCCCAAGCTGAACAACAACATTGGCAATCGGGAGCTGCTCGCCATAAAGTTAGCACTGGAGGAGTGGAGGCAGTGGCTGGAGGGCTCCTGACTACCATTCCTAGTTTGGACTGATCACAAGAACCTTGAGTACCTCCAATCTGCTGAGAGGTTGAATCCCTGACAAGCCAGGTGGGCCCTGTTCTTTTCTCGATTTAACTTTCACCTCTCATATCGCCCAGGCAGTAAGAATGTTAAGCCAGATGCACTCTCAAGATGTTTTGAGACAGAAAAGGATCCCCCCTGTTCTGACACTACCCCAGGAGAACTTCGTCAGTGCTATTGCTATGGACATTGAAAATGAGGTTAAGAACGCTCAAGACGGGTCTGCCGCACCTAGCTCATGTCCTACCAACTGTCTGTTTGTGCCTACCAGTTTGCGCCCCAGAGTCCTGGACTGTGGGCAATCCTCTAACCTGTCATGTCACCCAGACATTCGCCGAACTCTGGATTTCATTACCCGTCATTTCTGGTGGCCTGGTATTAAGGAAGATGTTCAAGGGAATGTCTCAGCATGCTCAGTCTGTGCCCAGGGTAAGGCATCACATCAGCCCCCTCACGGTGTATTACAACCTCTATCCACATCTCACCGTCCCTGGTCACACATCACATTTGATTTCATCACCGGTCTGCCCCCTTCCAACCACTACACCACCATACTTACCACAGTCGACAGATTTTCCAAAACCGTTAACTTTGTTCCACTCGGTAAACTTCCCTCTGCTAAAGAAACCGCCACTCTCATTATACCACACGTTATCAGGTTACATGGCATACCTCCGACATCACCTCTGACCGCGGGCCCCAATTCACAGCTAAATTTTGGAAATCGTTTCGTAAATCCCTTGGCACCACTGTCAGTCTTTCCTCCAGCTTCCACCCACAGACCAACGGCCAGACCGAGCAGGCTAACCAATATATTGAGACAGTCCTGAGATGTTTATGTATTAAAAACCCCTCCTCCTGGAGTCATCAGTTACCCTGAACCGAACATGCAATTAACAGTCATACCTCTGCTGCTTCTGGACTCTCTCCCTTTCAAGCCTGCCTAGGCTATCAACCACCCATATTTCCCTGCCAGGAGGAGGAGGTAGCTGTATCCTCTGCTCATGAGTTCATGCGCTGCTGCCGGCGTAGCTGGAGAACCACGTCAGGCGCTGCTCAGGTCGGTGGCACGAATGAAAGCTCGTACTAACACGAGACGTACTCCCGCTCCATCCTACCGACCTGGGCAGCGCGTGTGGCTGTCTGCTAAGCACATTCCTTCAAGAGGTAACGGTGGTTAACTATTTCCCAGATTCCTGGGCCCCTTTACCATAGAGAGGATCATTAGTCCCACTGCTGTTTGCCTCCGTCTCCCTCTGTCTATGCGTAGAATTCACCTCACGTATCCCAAGTCAAACCTGCAGTTACCCACCCCCTGTCTTCTGGTCCTGATCCCCCCACCACCCGCCCGCATCATTGACGGAGGAGAAGCATTCACTGTGCGGACTCTTCTGGACTACCATCGACGAGGTCGAGGACTTAAATACCTCGTTGACTGGGAAGGCTACGGTCCCGAACACCGCAGTTGGGTGCCTGCGCGGCACATCCTGGACAAATCTTTGATTTCGGACTTTAATGCCACGCATCCTAAGCCTGATGAAACGCCAGGAGGCGTTTTGTAGGAGGAGGGTAATGCAATGATTCTGCCATGCCCTTGCCTTATTTGTTATATTTGTTTTATTGTTTATTTGACTCTCTGCCATGTCTGACCATTCTCTGGATTATGGATTATGATTTGGTAGCTTTGATTTGTTAATATATTGTCTTAGTTTACTTTCCTTATGTTTACTTATGTTTTGCATTTTGCCAAATTCAGATTCCGGTTCATGTTTTCTAGTTTGCATTGCACTTTGGCTCCTCCGTCTGGTCATTCGTCTCGACTGCACTTACAGCCCCAGTCTTGTGTTTCACTCTTCAGGTGATTTTTGTGGATTCCGGTTTTCAAACAATACTAACAGTATATTATTTTCTCTAGAGATTACTAACAACAACTAACCTTGAATATAATACTAACTTACTAACGAGCACCAAGGATTTGTATAGTTGCACTTACTAATTGATTAACAAGCTCTCCGCACTCGTGCTGTTTTAACTTCCGCCTCTTTTTTCTCCCTAATCTCCTGTGCTGCAGTTTCTGCGGAAGCTCCACACCTGATCGTGCTGTCCTGTTTCTTATTATCTATGCACTTTAGAACTCCGTGACTGGAGCCGTATGTTTGTCTATGGGAATGTCTCGCGTTCCCTGACAGCGTTTTGGCTTTGGCCGAAATTCATGTGATTAGGCTGTCCCGCATGTGTCTTCCCGTTGTAATCAGTCTGACTTCCTGCACCTGTGATTCTCCCCATGTCATCTTCCCTGAAGTGTATATTAGGTGTCTTATCACAGCCATTCTCTGTCAGATCGTTTCCCGTGCTTACCTGCGCTGCTGTATTTCTCGCCTTGTATTCATTGAGTTTCTGATTCTGACTGGGTTGCCGGACTACCGATTTTTGGTTTGCCCTTTTTGATTACTTACGGCATCTGTGTGTTTTGTCCCATTTCTTCCCAACTTCGATTTTGTGGATTGCTTCTCCCACAAACCCCTGCCTGTGTACCGGATCTGTTTTTGCTGTCTACGATTTCTGTGATTGCTGCCCTGGTTACGCACTCTTTTCTGTCCCACTGGAATTTGATTTTTGGATTGCGGATTCTGTACTGTTGCTTACTGCCCTGCGGGGGTTACCCCCTCGCTCAATAAAGCTCTTTATTTTTGCAATCCCGTGTCCTCGCATTTGGTTCCAGATCGCTACCTCACAGCTATTTCATGACTTTAGCTTCGTCTGGTCAAGAAACTTGCATTCCTGTCCTTCGAAATTCACCACTTCTTCGTGTTCTGCTCAAAGAATGTACAAACTGAAAACTTTATCCTTGACCAGTGTTCTGACGATTTGTGCTACCTCATATAAAAATACGACCATAGCTCACCCAATGAGCACACCATGATCAGACAGTCTTTGTTTTCGCCATAATATTGCTATTTGAATCAGCCCACAGTTGCAAAATTATTTTTGTTGACTTCTTATAACATTCCCTCATGTTATAATGAGCTGGATAAGCAAAGATACAAGTAAAATGCTGCATGTCTAATTTTAACATTTTCCGGATAGGTTAGTGTGCAAGTATCCAAATGCTTACAAGTAGTGTGGGAAAATATTAATCTATTTAACCTTAATAATCAAGTTTCTTCAAATGAATGAGCATTGAAATGTACTATCAATGTATTACAAAAGCATGATCATAATTAGCCACTGTACAATTGTTGTATTCATTACATATCTGAATATATTATTTATCAAGCATTATATATCTAAATATATTAATAATTAAGCTTAAACTGATATTAACTGAAACATTGTATTAATCTAAAGCAATGTGAATCTGAGTGAATGGAACTTGTTCAGGGACGTTTCCAGGGACTTTCTGTACCTCATACTGAGAGAATACAGATAATCAGTGAAAGGGGGCGCAGTGTAATTTTTAGACTGTCTGTGCTTTGCTTGAAGGCCCCAGCTGCATTATTAATCTATAGGCCTTGTCTAAAAAAGATTAGAGAATCCTCCTTCCGTGTATTAATTCATACAGAAAGACAGACGACAAAGAACAAAAATGAGTTGTGAATGTCCATTGAGGTTTGGTCCAAACAAGCGGATATTGGTCACATAGAGTTCGCGAATCTCAATTAGATAAGCACACAGCTGGAGCCCGAACAAAGGGAAGATGGACTATAAAGAAATAACAAGAAGAACTTCAGCGCATTCGATCGCCATCCTTCGATTCCCCTCTGATGAGTCAGAATATTGGCGGACGCTGCGCAAGCCCCCCTCCCCTGCTCTACTTCGACCTCTCGCAGAGGAACATTCGACTTCATCTTATTGCCTTCATTTGATTACATGCATATGATTTCTCTTGATTATGTACTTACTTACTTTCTGATTAAATGATGAAAACATAATTGCAAACATAAAAGGTGTTTTGGGTCCTTCATTTTAAGGTAAAGCCAGTCACGAATTCCTCACAGTAGGAAGGGCACTGAAAAAAATTTTAAAGATATAGCTATAAAGATATTTATGATGTCAGTGAAGAAACAAAGCCCGAGATTTTGGGTCTGTATATGCGCTGAACCGAGAAGCAGCTTGTCTGGATGGGTAGCACAAATTGGCAGATTACCGGATCTTCAGCGTCAGAGAAGAATATTGCTTGAAGAACCTGATGAATTAGAACAACTCAGGAAGATTATATTGCTACGTAAATAGCCAAGCTAAGTGTCTGTCGAAGGGAAATTTGGCGCTGAAATAGAAATGTAAAATAATTGATGTTGGGACTGATGTAAGCAAGCTTTTCTAGCATGAAATATTTAGCTTGCCATGATACAGCATCATCGTAACTCCGCACAGTGAATGAGACCAATACCCTCAAACAATGTTAAAATGGGATCAATGAAAGTGTTAGCTTTGAGAAAGACTTTCTGACTCCAACATGATGGTTGTCCTCTTTGATTTCTTATTCTGTAGCCTAGTTTACGGCAGAGCTATAAAGAAAAAATAAATAAATCAAACGGCCAATCAAAGCTCATGGTCAGCACTGAAAGTCCCACCTCCAAAGTCTAAAAGTCAAATCGGCAAGCGAGCGTATACTGATATTGCAACGAATTTTGACATTGGGAGTGCATGTTGAAGTATTACGAGCATATTTTGACACAGAGCGCGTGTAGAAGTTGCAAGCGAGTGTGTTTTAAAATTGCGCGAATTTTGAGGTTGCTAGCGCTGAGAGAGTCTTGCGCACTCAGTTTTTATGCGCTCGAGTTTTGAGACTAATTTACCGCCATAGTTTACTTTGATTTCGCAAGTTACTCTATGAAACTGTGGTGATAAAATGTCCCAGAAACCTTTCGAGTATTAAGCTGAAAAACCATAAGGTCCAGTTGACTTATTGTTTGGAATTTCTTTTTGAGCTTTATGAAGCTCTTCAACAGTGATGAGTGTATCTGAAATGTCTGGTTGTGGTTTAGTTAGTTTTGGTAATTCAAGGTTATTTAGAAAGGAATCTAGTTCTGATAGGCTGGGTTCGTGATTGGAAGAGTATAAGTTGCTATAAAAGTTTTGAAAGACATGATTTATTTCCTGTGGATTTTGAGCAATGTTACCTGAAGAATTGCTTTTTGATGGGATTAGGGCTTGCTCTTTTTTGTGTTGTAGCGGATTTGCCAGATATTTACTTGATTTATTGCTGTATTGAAAGTATTCATATTTGAGTTTTTGAATAAGGAACACTGTTTTCTTATGAATTATAGTTTACAGTTGAGCTTGTAAGATCTTGCCGCCACTCGAGGCCTCTGCTTCGGCAGAGGTCACCAATGAGGTCAAAAGAAAAAAAAAGTAAACTTCTCACCTGGAACCTGTTATGGCCCCAATTTGTTATGACATTTATAACACAACAGCAACAGCAACAGCAAGGGATGACAGACACAGTTTAAAAACTCAAACACATTTAATCATCAAAGACAATAACAACTAACTAACCTAAAGACCAAGATTGAATTATGTACAAAACATAAATATTTACAATCCCTTTTCGTGGGGGTGGCTTGGTGATGTCCTGGATGATGAAAATGCTCAAACACAGGCAAAGAAATCCACAAAAGAAACGTCACAGGTCTTGAACAGAATGGCAGGTCTGGTCATCTTCTTGCAATTTCTCCTACTACTTTACTGTCTCAATTCTTTTCCATATATACTCTTTTGCAGACCCCACCCACATTTAGACCTCTTTTTTTTAATTTTCTGAGACTTGCCCCAGACATGTCCAGGACATGTCTAAACATAGCTCCAGTCTGAGCTTAACAAAAAAAAAAGTAAATACTGCCATCTAGTGGCCTATATTCACATTACACCTCCATTCCAAAAGGGAAAAATTTTGACCCATAAAGGCAAAATTTTTCTTTTCAATACAAAATGGTTAAGTGAACACTTGTCTATATATACATACCATACAATATTCAAACACATGATATATATATACACATTCAAACACGGGATAAGCAATCAGCAATTACATTGTCTGTACCCTTCACATGCTTAATTTCCAAGTCATACTCCTGAAAAATCAAACTCCAATTCAACAATCTCCGATTCTTGTTTTTCATCTTACTCAAAAACATTAACGGATTGTGGTCAGTGTTCACAATCATTGGCTTTTGTCCTGTACAAACATAAACCTCAAAGTGTTGTAAAGAAAGGACCAGAGCCAACAGTTCCTTCTCTATTGTGGAATAGTTCCTTTGGTGGCGATTGAACTTCCTGGAGAAGTATGCCACGGGATGCTCAATGTCATCAGAGTCACTTCTCTGTAGGAGCACAGATCCACAAGCTTGGTCGCTAGCATCGACCGCGATGGAGAACGGTTTGTTGAAGTCAGGAGATTTGAGCACGGGGAAGTGACACAGCAGAGACTTCAGGCGATCGAAGGCTCTCTGGCATGCATCATCCCAGGTGAACTTTACGCCTTTCTTCAGTTGGTTAGTTAGACTGAGAGCAATCTCAGCAAAGTTCTTGCAGAACTTGCGGTAGTACCCGATCATTCCAAGCAAGCGGCACAAAGCTTTTTTGTTGTCAGGAACTGGAAAGTCCATGATGGCTTGGACTTTAGCATTTATGGGTGCCACCTTACCCTGGCCTATGACGTAGCCAAGATAGGTGACAGTAGCACAACCAAAGTCACTCTTGCTCAGGTTAACAGTCAGGTTAGCCTGGGTCAGGCGCTGGAACAACGTCTCTACATCTTTTAGATGTTCTTCCCAGGAGTCACTCCATGTGAACAGGTCATCGATGAACGCACCCGTGTGTGGCAATCCGGCGATTGTAGACTGTATCATCCTTTGGAACGTGGCTGGGGCATTTTTCATGCCAAAGGGTAGGACTTCATACTGGTACAATCCAGATGGTGTGGCAAAAGCAGAGATGCTCTTGGCCCTCTCAGTTAAAGGCACACACCAATAACCCTTCAATAAATCAATCTTGGTCAGAAACTTTGCTTGCCCTACACTATCAATACAATCATCAATCCTAGGTATTGGAAACACATCAGTTCTAGTTACAGCATTGACTTTGCGATAATCTGTACAGAATCTAGTACTTCCATCAGGTTTTGGAACTAGCACACAGGGTGAACTCCAATCGGAGTCGGAGGGTCTGATAATATCATGTTTTAACATGTACTCAACCTCTTTCTCAGCAATCTTTCTCTTTTCAGGATTCATCCGGTATGGATGCTGTTTTATTGGTTTGGCATTACCAACATCTACATCATGAGAGGCTATAGTAACTCTCTTTGGAACATCAGGAAACAAATCCTCATATTTCTTGATCAACCTTTCAAACTGATCTCTCTGTGAGGGTTCTAAGTGCTGGAGTTTTACATCAAGATTTTGCAACACTTCAGTGTTTGACATTTTACAAGAAAGAACTTCAGCTTTAATTCTTGGTTCATCATCTTGAAACTCCCCCTCATCTTCACACGTTTCGACCATTGGAGAATCTGAAGTGACAGCTGCAACCCTAGCATTTCTGTCATGATAAGGCTTTAGCATGTTAATATGACACAATTGTTTTGGTTTTCTCCTATCTGGAGTCTTCACAATGTAATTGAGATCATTGAGTTTTGTCAGAATTTCATAAGGACCATGAAATCTAGCCTGCAATGGATTGGACTGCAAGGGAAACAACACAAGGACCTTTTCTCCTGGTTTAAACTCACGGCTTCTAGCCTTATGATCATACCAAGTTTTCATTTTTCCCTGACTTGATTTCAAGTTCTCTTTGGCAAGGTCACAAGCTGCACCCAATCTTTCCTTGAACTTGCTAACATAGAGCCGCATATCAGTCTGTTAGACTTTCTCTTGCCATTGTTCACTCAATAATAGCAAAGGTCCTCTCACTTCATGACCAAACACTAGCTCAAATGGACTGAATCCAGTAGACTCCTTCACTGCTTCTCTAGCTGCAAACAACAGCAAATGAACACCTTCATCCCAGTCTTTCTCATGGTCATAACAATAAGTCCTCATCATTGTCTTGAGAGTGGAATGAAACCGCTCTAAGGCACCCTGACTTTCTGGATGATAGGCACTAGAAAGACTCTGCTTTGCACCTAGTTCATACACAACCTGCTGAAACAATCCTGAAGTGAAATTGCTACCTTGATCTGACTGAATTTCCCTGGGAAGGCCAAACAACGTGAAGAACTTTATCGAAGCCTTTGAGATTGCAGTTGCCTTGATGTTACGTAGAGGTATGGCTTCAGGGAATCTGGTAGATGCACACATGATTGTCAACAAATACTGATTTCCAGATCTAGTCTTGGGTAATGGACCAACACAGTCAACAATGACCTTAGAGAACGGCTCCCCAAATGCTGGGATAGGCTGTAATGGAGCTACAGGTGGGTCTAACTGGTGTTTTCCAACTACTTGACAAGTGTGACAGGTTTTGCAAAAGTTGGAAACGTCTTTCCAAAGCCCAGGCCAAAAGAAGTGTTTCGTGATCTTATCAACAGTCTTGTTAACACCAAGATGACCTCCTAAAGGTAAACTATGAGCCATTGTTAAGATCTCATTCCTGTAGACCTTCGGAACAACAATTTGCCTAACCACAGCCCAATCTGCATTGGCAGGGATATCAGGAGGGCGCAACTTCCGCATCAACACACCATCCTTGAGATAATACCCAACTGGAACTGCGTCTATTTCTTTATCAGGAAGGGCTCTCCTCCTTAGTGCACAAATTTCAGGATCATTAGTTTGCTCCTCAATCAACCGCTTTCTGGACAGAGACAAGTCTCCAGACACATCAGAATCACCAGACCCATCCGGCTGGCTGAATAGAGAACTGATAAAAGTATCTGATAAGTCCTCAAACGGAGAAACCATAGTAGGCCAATCAGAGTCATGAGGCGAACCACCTGAGTCCTGACTATTCAATGTACTGGACGGCACCACATCATCTTCTTCTTTAGCCTTCTTGGCCATAGCACGAGTCACTGCGCAAGAAGGATAAAGAAATGGGTCCTCATCCCCATCTTCAGTGCTCGGCTGTGAAGTAAGATGTACAGGGGGAACTACTTTGCCCCCAGCCAGGTCATTGCCTAGCAACAGAGAAACACCCTTTATAGGTAGACTTGACATAAGTCCCGCCTTTACCTGTCCTGTAACTAAATCTGACTTCAAGAATATAGAGCGCAGGGGTACAGATACAGTCCTCCCTTCAATACCTTGTACAAGTATGAAATCCCCTGAAGCGGTCTCATCACCTAACTCCAAGGAGTCCATCAACAAAAGTGACTGAGAAGCTCCGGTATTCCTTAGGATATATATGGGGACAGGAGTAGTATGCTCATTCAGAGCCACAAATCCCTCTGACACAAATGGAAGAAATTCCTCCCTCACGAAGTCAGCTGTATCAGGCTTTTTAGCCCCACAAGCAGCAGGCAATTTAGCATATCGGTTATCTACTACAGGGGTTTCTAACCTTGTTTTCACAAAGGCATTTGGTTTGGTATCCTTTTCTTTTTCTTTCTTAGCTTTAAGGAACCAACAGTTAGTTGTAACATGACCAGATTTCTTGCAATAACTGCAAACTAGACCACTTTTGTCACTGTCAGCTTTCACACTTTGATCAGACCTGTTACTGGATTTCTGAGCACCATCACCAGATTTGTCTTTGTCTTTGGGTGAGGAATCTTGGGTATCACCATAACCCTTTTTCTGAAATTGGGACCATCTATTATTACTGTTAGACTGAAATTTGGACTTATGTGTGAGAACATATTCATCTGCAAATTTGGCAGCTGATTGCAAGTTCAGTCCTTGCTTCTCATTAAGGTAGGTCTTAATATAATCCTTAACACAGTTCTTGAATTCTTCAACTAACACCAGCTCTTTTAGTGAGTTGAAATCATCCTTGACCTCCATAGAAGTACACCAGCGCTCAAAGCAAACCTGCTTCTCATTAGCAAATTCAACATAAGTCTGATTTTCAGATTTCTTCCGACCTCTGAATTTCTGTCGGTAAGCCTCTGGAACCAACTCATAAGCTCTCAAAATAACCTTTTTGACAACCTCATAATCAGAGGAATCATCTGCAGACAAAGCCGAATAGGCTTGTTGAGCTTTACCCTTGAGGACAGTTTGCAACATCAGAGGCCAGTGTTCCTTTGGCCACTGGCAACTCTTTGCTACCTTTTCAAAACACTGGAAATAGTTGTCAACATCCTTTTCTGAAAATGGAGGCACCAGTTTTACCTCCTGACTGGCACAAAATTTATTTTTAGTTTCAATTTTAATTTTTAGTTGCTCCATTTGGAGTCTTTCTTCTCTATCGAATTTCTCTAATTCAAAATCTCTCTGTCTTGCAAATTTTTCTAACTCAAATTCTCTTTGTTTTTCTTTTTCCTCCCTTTCTATTTTCTCTTCTCTTGCTAATTTTTCTTACTCAAACTGCCTTTGTTTTTCTTTTTCTTCCCTTTCAAATTCTCTTTGCTTTTCTTTTTCCTCCCTTTCTTTTTCTCTTTCCTCCCTTTCTTTTTCTCTTTCCTCCCTTTCAATCTCTAGCATTTTTAATTTAAGTTCCATTTCTATATTTGGATTTTCCACTGGAAACTGTTCCAGATCTCCGGGTGCAAACACATTTTCATCAATGTAATATTCAACTATCTCTCGAGCCAGTCTTGCTTTTCGCATGGCTGGTTTCACCTCTGTCAGCTCTAAATGTCTGCAAATTTCTAGCAGTTCTGTCTTTTTAAAAGACTTCAAAACCCCTACGGTTGGTGATGCCAAGAAATCATCCATTGCTGTTGTCAATATATATGTATTCAATTAAAAAAAATCTATTTTACAATTTGAAATGTTAGATTTTCAATAAATTACTCACAAAATGGTCTATCCCGGACCTTGAGCCCCCAATTTGTTATGGCCCCAATTTGTTATTACATTTATAACACAACAGCAACAGCAACAGCAAGGGATGACAGACACAGTTTTAAAAACTCAAACACATTTAATCATCAAAGACAATAACAACTAACTAACCTAAAGACCAAGATTGAATTATGTACAAAACATAAATATTTACAATCCCTTTTCGTGGGGGTGGCTTGGTGATGTCCTGGATGATGAAAATACTCAAACACAGGCAAAGAAATCCACAAAAGAAACGTCATAGGTCTTGAACAGAATGGCAGGTCTGGTCATCTTCTTGCAATTACTCCTCCTACTTTACTGTCTCAATTCTTTTCCTTATATACTCTTTTGCAGACCCCACCCACATTTAGACCTCTTTTTTTTAATTTTCTGAGACTTGCCCCAGACATGTCCAGGACATGTCTAAACATAGCTCCAGTCTGAGCTTAACAAAAAAAAGGTAAATACTGCCATCTAGTGGCCTATATTCACATTACAAACCTCATTACTTCCAGTTGTTTTAGGTACATTTATGATAGTTTGACTTTCATGAAAATATTTAGCAACAAGGAAGTTGCAGTTTACAAGTACTTTTCTCTGCTTCCGTGACATTGACTTACTTTGACTAAAGCTGGGCATCTGTTCCAGAAGGTCTGTTGTCCTGTCGGTTTCCATGCCAATCCTTAAAAAGGAGAACACAATCAAAGGTGAGAGATCTCACAGAGCTGCTGATGTGTAGAGTCAGGTTTATTGGTGTTGAATTGAAAACTTACAGGATGGTAAATCTCCAGAACATTTTTGCAGCCTTGATCTAAAGCAACAGACATAATTAAACATTTTACTGCATGGAGCAGAAATCAAGCCTGACTGAGGCAGGTGGTGTTGCTGAAAAGCACAGCAGTTTGGAAACAGAATCTACGGCTCCAGGTTCCATTTCCATCAACCATTTTCAGTTTCTGGCCATAAATTTAATCCCTAGCCTAATGGTCAACATATGTATAAGTTTACCGATGATCCAGACTTGGTTGGTAAGTAATGACTTCATCACTGTCTGACCAAATGGGGACTGACACAATAACACAGCGCAGGGCTACCCAGTTCAGTTCCTGGAGATCAACTGTCCTGTAGGGTTTCACTCCAACCCCAGCAATAGACTCCTTATTTAGCAGATGCAGATACTGTTTTTTTTACTGCTAATTAGTAGAATAAGGCATGCTAAATTAGGCTCACAGGGAAAGACTACAGGGACAGTACATCTCCAGGAGCAGGACTGGGCAGCACTGGATTAGTTCATATGTGAAGTTTCATACCATGAAAACTTTAAAATAGCTTATGCCTGCATCACTCACTAATCACAATGAAATCCATACAAGACAGAGTGCCGTGAGAAAGTGTTTGAATATTCCCAATTTCAGTGGCGTGCACAAATAGACGCTAGGTGGTGCTACAGCACTTGCCCCTTTGCCCTTTATCAATGAAAGTGCCCTTTTGAAATTTCGTTTTTTTTAACGATTATATTTATTATTATTATTATCACTTTAGTGGGGCCAATGTTGAAATAATCTTTTTTTCAAAAGCTGTGTGGTTCAAAACTACTGAAAAAAATCCCCCGAAATGGGCCACCTCCTCACGCATTTCCGACCGCTCTTCCTTTGTCACGTGAACACACGCGCAGTGCATATCAGCTGAGCGACTGGAAGCCACAGTCTTGTGCCCCACCAGCCAGGTAACACACAGATCAAGTGAAATCGTACAGTTTGCCCTCCAAGCCCAACCTGTAATCATTTTGTTGTGCAGTAGCATGTCTCATACACTTAGGACGACAACCACAAACAATGTCGGTCGACTTTGCAAATCTATCTGTTAGCTGAACGTTTTTTTTTGTGTAGGTTTTGTTAGGCAACATAAATGAACACATAGAGAAGAATCAGGCAGTTCCCCATTGCCTGAGAGAAAAATATCCACATAAAGCCTACCCATGTGCCTTCTTTTGATGAATGACAGTAGTCATGAACATGTGCGTGTAATGTTTATTTTATTTTTTTAATTTCACACTATAATAGCATGTTCCACGTGTGCAAAAAAGTGCCCTCCCCCTCCCCCCTGAGTACTTGCCCCCCATAATGTCTGTGCACGCCACTGCCCAATTTCATATATTTTGTATATGGGTCATACTTACATGTTTCAGATCATGAAACAAGATGTAATATTGGAAGAAAGATGGCCCCATTCAACAAAAAATGCATTTTAAATGATTATTTTATTCATTTAAGGGTAAAAACCATCCAACTTTACCAGGACCTACAATATGAGAAAAATTAATTTCCCCTTTAGTGAATAAATTGACCATTTAGACCAGGGGTGTCAAACTGGTCGGTAAAAGGGCCGAGTGGCTGCAAGTTTTCATTCCAACTCAGCTTAAGCTTGTGACGACCAGTCTTACCTGCCTTTGTAACCTCACTTCATATGCCCACAACACGTCGGTCTCACTGATTTGTCCCCGTTTCGCGCGACTGACTGAACGCTGTTTTAAATTAGCCAGTATCAGATGCTCTTTGAGTATCAAGAAAAAAAAGTGAGGCAGTTTAAATTCCTCTCAGCTCGCTTGCTCTCTTACCCGGATCAAAACATTGATTCTTCACTCCACGTCCACCAGCAGTTCATTCGCCAGATCACTAAAACCCCACAACACGGAAATATCGTTTTCACCGGAGGCAGAATAATCTGGAAAACCCAGAATGGAACCAGGGTTGTGAGTAGGGGAGAATACAGTGACTCCGTGGTTTTTTTTAAATAATAATAAATTTAAAAAAAAATTTTTTTTTTTAAATCTCACTTAAATAGAACCTGTCTGGTAAAATGGAGTTAGCAAAGGGTAGTTCTTGATGGAATTAAGGAGCAGATGAGAAACAATGTGCTTGACATGTATCAGTGTGAAAAGGGTTACAAAGCCATTTCTAAGGCACTGGGACTTCAGTAAATCATGGTGAAAGCCGTTATGAACAATCAAGTAGTCTGCCAAAGAAAAATTTCTGCAATAGGATGTTGCCTCACTTGACTTGGTTAATGTTAGCGTTCATGATTCCACAATAAAAGGTTTTCCACTACATGGTACAGCTCTACTGGACTGAACTCTACTCTGTTTTTTTTCCTTTTTTTTTAAATTTCAATTTCAGATGGTACCTGGTACCAATTACTTTTTTATAACCACTTCTGCTGAGGTTCCAAGTCAGCTGAACAGACACTGAAACGTTAGGTTAATGCGCTGCAGACCACTGATTGGTCAGAGGGAATCATCATTTGCACGACACAGGAAAAGCTGGCACAATACATTACATAATTGAGGTTTTGGTGGAATAGGATCATTTTTACAACTAAGTGTAAACATAATGATGTGACCCAAGTCGGCAAATACATATCCAAATCAACAAGCTTGCTGGCTTTCGTGCCAATTTATCAAGAAATACACATTTTGAGGATACATAACAAGAGCGAAACTTTCAGAGCAAGACAATTATATTTTCATAACCTAATGGATAAAGTGAGTATCGAATGCTTAGTTGTCAAATGCACAGTTGCTCAATAACAATCAGCTGCCAAATGCAAGTGAGTTTGGCATCAGCAGGAAGTGCAAACTAGGACTGCATACAGCGCTAAAACAATCAGGCCAAAATGGATAAGCGGCCAGATAAACAGCCACCTAACGCCCTTCCCTAGAATCAGGAACACTTGCCCTTTGACGTCCTCCATTGCTCTTGCGTTTGTGTTGTGTAAGGTGATGGCGTGTTTTGCAGCGCATCGAAGGTGAGAGAAGACACCTTCCGCTATCGATCCCCCTGGGGATTGAGCTGGTACAATGTTGTATGGAAAACGAGTGCATGGCACCAATATTGAGCAGAAGAGAGTTGAGTAGAGCCAGTACCATGCAATGGAAAAGCACCAATGGTTAACTGCCCGACAGCCCTGTGGCGCTCAGACCCTTCATTGGTTGCATCGCTCCCAAACTTCTTCACGTTATCACAACAAACAGCAAGTGAACCTGGCCAATCTCCGCCCTCTTTCTCACTCTTCACTACCGATCCCACAGCAAAGTAACCTGAAACTGGCTCTGCTCAACATTCGTTCCCGTCACAATAAAAGCCCCATTATGAATGAATTCAAAACGGACAATAACCTGGATATTCTCTGTATCGCTGAATTGTGGCATAAACCCCTAAATCAGACCACACCCACCGGATTCACCTATATTGACCAACCTCGTCCTGAGGGTCAAGGAGGTGGTGTTGCTGCTGTATAATGAAAGGACTAAAAAACATCTACTATCTCCATCCCTGCTGCTCATTCCTTTGAACACTTCACCTTCACACTCTCTGCTACCACTCCACTGGTTATTGCCTTCACTGAACTTTCCAGCTTCAACCTCTACATCTCCGACCATCGATATCCCCACCCCCAGCCCAAAACAGAAACAAATAATTACTTTCAGAAAAATTTGGTCTTCCCCCCACAGCCCTCCCTTGTCGACAAACTGTCTGCCTCCCCTCCCCCTCTGTCTGTTAACCCCTCTGATCTTGTTGCCTTCCACAAAAACACGCTCTCCTCCTGTCTGAATCAACTGGCTCCCATCACAACCAAGTCTGTGTCATTCAAAAACTCAGCTCCCGGGTACACTCCTGAACACTGCAAAATTAAATCTCGCAAACGACAGCTCGAAAGACTCCACAAAAAACTAGTCTAACAGTCCTCTTCCAAGCCTACACAGATCACCAGCAACTTAACAAAGAAGCTCTCATCTCAGCCAGATCCACCAACTACTCACACATCATATACTTTGGATCCAGCAACCCCAAGGTTATCTTTTCTGCAATAAATTAACTTCTCAAACCCAAGGACATCACCACCGACTCCTTCACTGCCACGAAGTGCAGCTCCTTCCTCACATTTTTCCAGGTAAATTTGACACAAACCACAGCAGTCTCTCTACTTCTTCTGCCCGCGCCACAACCCCACCGGTCTCTCCCCCCTTCACCACCATAACAAAGTCCTACTACACACCTACGAAGCCCTTCATAACCAGGCCCCTTCCTATCCCAACCAACTTCACTACCACAGTCTTTCCCACAACCTTCGCTCCTCTGATACCAACTTCCTCTCCATGCCGATGAAAAGACGGGACTGGAGCACCCGAGTCACTTGCATCAATTTATTTAGGTGCCCAGACTTATGTTTCGATGCACTGCATCTTCCTCAGAGTCCTCTGCATACCACTCAAGACCAAGCGCCGCACCCTTCCCTCTGGAACTCTCTCCCCAAACACATCAGAGACTGCAGTAACTTTTCTGTTCAAATCACCTGATAAAACCCAATTATTTAAAATTGCTTTTGGTGTTTTTTTATCTTTATACACTGATGGACTTTAAAAACTTATAACCAGAATTGTAGCCAAACTCGGATTCAAATTTGTAACCATTTATTGACTTTACCCATCACGATAACTTCGACAAAATGTCAGATAACTTCAACAAAAAAAGAAAGACCAAAGAACCAACAATAACAAGTTTAACAACAAAATCAACAACAAAGATCCAATCCAATCTCAGTACCGAGTGTGACCGCCAAGTCGGCGACTCACTGTTCTTCTGCTGATCCTTGGTCTGTGGATTCTTAGGGTCTTCTGAGCCATTGTGGTGCAGGTTCAGAACCGATCTCTCAGGTGGACGAGGCAGATCTGATTGTCCTGGGCTGGGGTCGTGACCCTAGGCTTACCAGGTCGGGGTCGATCACTGGTGCTTCCAGTCTGCTGGTAACGAGCCACAAGGTTGGAGATTGTGGGCTGGCTCACCCCAAAACACTGGGCGATCCGATTTTGGGATGTTCCAGCCATTCACAGCCCAATGGCTTGATCACATTGCGGTCTGGAAAGGTGCACGTAGTGTCTTTGAACAAATGCTCTCAGGTTCTGGCCTTAATGACCTCAAGGATTGTTTTAAGGCATTTGACAGCATTGCAATTGTGATCAAAAAGCCGGATGAGGTTACAACACTAATTCCTCAAATCCTGCTCCACAGACACAAACAAGGTCATGACATCATGACTGTTGTGTCTCCTTACTCGAAGACAACTGCATATCAATTATATAATCACTAATTAAAGTTCCCTTAACCCAACTATACCATTTCTGTCTAGTCAGACTTATTGGTTTTAAAGTCAATCATTATATATATATACACATTTGGGCATTCCAAATTCAGGTGGGGATGGAGATGCCAATCTGAGAACGATGAACATGGCTAGTTCTTATACAACCCCCTGTTGCCAGCTCAGGAGAGAGAGACAGTTCACGGCTCTCCTCTGAAGCATGCGCCTGTCAGCCTCTGTATCTTTACACTGGTTGAAACAATCACAAGTTCAGATTGAGGGCAGAGGATACCCAAACATGAGCAAGCTTAATATCTCACTGACGAGCGCCCGGCTGGCCAACAGGAGCCGCTTGAGCAATGAACAAGGCAATCTTTTTTTAAATTTTTTTTATTTCCCTTCCCAGCAGTCCCTTCCCAATTTGCATTCCCTACAGCGCTTTAGCCATTCATGCACACTGTTCTGAAAAAGCTGCCGACCACTGCTGTTTGGTTCAACCGGGTATCAAACCTGCGCAGTAGTAGTCACTATTGCTCCGCAAATGCAGTGCCTTATTCAAGTGAGCTAACACGGCAGCTTCGCTTTTGATGTTTGATTTATCATGTCTAGTACTTTATTCTAATTTGCTTTTAATGTGTGATTATCTTTCTCTTTATTGATTTATGAACATTTTTTTCACCGTTTTGTCTGTGTTGTAACTTGTAAAACTCTGTAAAGTGTCTTTGAGTACCCTGAAAAGTGCTATATAATATATAAATATTATTACTATTATCAATGCTCCTTGCAGCATTATTTTTGACTGTGTAATCACAGAAACTTCAAGGACCAGGGGATTATTGCACAAAAGTCGGACCCTGAGATCCTGGATCAATATCAAAGCGAGGATTGCCATATCCCTAACAGCGCATCACTGGCTTAATTGATTGCACAAAGCTAACAGCAGCAGGTGGAGGAGGATCATGTAATTCTCGGCGATGGGAAACACCACGTGCGAGACAGAACTCAAAAGAAAGGGGTTCATTCACAAAACACAAATAATCGGGGCAGGAGGGTAAACAAAAAACTGCACTCCAAGAGCTGGAAATATGAAAGAAAAAAAACACAAGAACTACCAAGACTGTTGAAAACAAGACAGAGACAAAAAAAGTTAGAGGCAAACAAAGTTGTGGCAATACAAGGCTGTGAGAACAAAGGAACAAGGATCCGTCTGCCAGATTGGAGCTCCACCTCAGAATATAAGGACTAAGGGCGGGATCACGGAAACAGGGAACACCTGAGCTAAACGAGAGGGGCAGGGCATATGAACATGAGACATGGACAGGCGGTCAGACTTAATGAGTCCATTAAGAGAATGGGTGTGTTCAGCTTAAGTACCAATGTCAGATGCAGCTGAGAAGGAGGGGTGAGACTGTCATATGAGTAAGTATTAGTGTGTGCCTGTCTAAAGAAACACCCCCATGTGAGTTCTTAAATGTTAGTAATGTTATGGCCCCAATTTGTTATGACCCAAATTTGTTATGACATATCGGACAGCAAGGGATGACAGACAAAATTTTAAAGCTTTAACAGATTTTAATAATATAAAGACTGACAAAGATTGAAATAAAAAATGTGATAGTTACAGTCCCTTGGTAATGGAGATGAGGTTGCTATGTCATGATGTCCTGGAACAGGAAAATGCTACAATACAGGCAACAATCCACAAAAAGAGCTTCACAGGTCTTGTGAAGAGTGACAGGTCTGGTCACATGTCTCCTTCTCCTTTCAATTTCTCCTACTTTACTCTCTCAATTTTTCTCCTTATATACTCTTTTCCAGACCCCTCCCACCTAACAGACTTTTTTCAATTCTCTGGGACTTACCCCTCTCAGACATGCCCAGGACATGCCCAAACCTAGCTCCAGACTGGGCTCAACAAAAAAAAATGTCAAAACTGCCATCTACTGGCTTTTTTCCCTACACATTACAGTAATGAGTAAAAACAATCAAGAGGTAATCAGCCAGCCAAACCAAAGCAATGAAAGGTGCTGCACGGAGGAACAAAACATGGCACGGAACACAGACTGGAGAGATGGAGCCCAACTGGCAGACCGGGCCAGAGCTAGAACAGCAGACAAACAGGATGAACAACACATGGCAGAACTAAGGGCATGCTGAAAAACGTTTGGAGTGGTATTTACTTGGGAAAACCTCGGAACGTTTTTGCATTTAGAAATTGTAAGTAAATTCTACAAGGGTGATCATCAAGTAAACTGTACTTGCGGATATAAGATATATTAAACAACAAGGTATATTTCACTCCGAGACAAGATTTTTGTTATTCCTTTGCTGATAAGAGGATTGGTGAAGTTTTTGTTCGGTATCTTAGCTTCAAACATCCAAAAATACATCTATTATCTATAAAATGTCTCCATACTGCTCGTCTAATCCAAGTGTCCTTTAGCTCAAGTGTGATGTGATTGTGCATAAATGCACAATCAGATTGGAAAAATGTATAACTTACCTGAGAAACTGCAGTAACTCGACATAACACTCCTCAAGGTCAGACAGCCCAGAAGGCCCCTGTATCCTGATCACCTGTATCCAGGAGGGTTATGTTTTTATTCAATATAGTTCCAGTTCAGTGACTGTACAACACCCTGTCACCACAGGATTATATTTAAGGATGGGTGTGTGTGCAATAGGACTCACATATAGGGGGGTTGGGTTTGCAGAGTGAGTTTGTGACGTAACACACAGATCTGCAGTAAAACAGAGGAGGGGCTAAAAGGAGGGGTAGATGAGTGCCCCCCCATCCCTGTTCTAACAGTATATTATTTGTCACTGATGCAATCCAAGAAGTGCATCCCAGACAAACAAGTGATGCAATGCAGTCAGCCTACTGGAGCACAGGTGAGACTGTAACCTGGTGTAAGGTCTTACACATGAAATCACAAGGTTCATCAAAGCAGACTCAAACAATTATTTTTCATCCTCACAAAGAAAAGAAATTGAGCAATCAGATACAGTAAATCTATTTCATACGGAGCCTCAAAAGGGTCATAGTGGAAACTTTTTCGGAGAAATACATTTCTGTTCCCTAGCAAAGGTTTTGCTTTCGCTCACAAAGGGTTTAACTTATCTTGCAATTAGTGTTATATTCCCTTGCAAAAGTTATGCTCAGCCTTTTGTCACCATACATAAGACAGACTTCACTGAATCAGCCTCGCACCGCATGACCCTGCTGGCCGCAGTAAAAACATGCCCCCGACCTCCTTCTCCGTTGGCGTTCCTCCTGGGTAAGCCGGGACCTCCCGATCTCCATGGGAGATGCCTCCCCAGGAGAGGGTGTGGTGGCGTTCCCCCTCGGCTGGTCCTGAGGCTTGCAAAGGGTTTTCATTATCTTGGAAAAAGTGTTTTTTTCCTAAGCAAAAGTTATGCCCAGCCTTTTGTCATAATACATCATTATTGAACACCATGGGGTAATTTGTCCTCTCAATTGAACCCCTCCTATAGTTAGGAGCAGTGGGCAGCCACAGAGCAGCACCTGAGGACCAATACACTTCTAAAGCCAGTACCTTGGTCAGGGTTACTGGTAGGAGTGTTCCTATAATGCATGTTTTTCTGGGTGGGGGAAACCAGAGTTCCAGAAATAATCCCACGTGAACACGAGGAGAACATACAACCCCAATTCTGAAATAGCTGGGACGAAGTGTAAATTGTGAATAAAATAAAAATGAGTTTCAGATCACATGAGCCAATATGTTATTTACAATAGAACATAGATAACATCTCAAATGTTGAAACTGAGACATTTTACATTTTTATCCACAAAATGAGCTTATTTCAAATTTTCTGGTTGCAACAGCTCTCAAAAAAGTTGGGACAGAGGCATAAAAGGGCTGGAAAAGCAATGAATAAGATAATAAGCTGACAGAACATTTAGCAAGTAATTAGGTTCACTGGCATAAGGTGTATAACACGATTTGCTATAAAAGGAATATCTTAGAGAGGCTGAGTGTCTCAGAAGTAAAGATGGCCAGATGCTCTTCAACCTGTGAAGGCTTGCGTAAAAAAAAAGAGAAAAACTTTAAAAACAATATTCCTCAATGTCAAATTGCAAAGGCTTTGAAGGTCTCATCATTGACAGTGCAAAACATCATCAAAAGATTCAGAGAAACTGGAAAATTCTCTGTGCATAAAGGACAAGGCCGAAGACCTTTACTGGATTCCCATGATCTTTGGGCCCTAAAACGCCACTGTATCACTCACTGGCATGATTCTGTCATTGACATTACTACATGGGCCCAGGAATACTTCAAGAAACCACTGTCTGTAAACACAATCCGCCGTGGCATCCACAGATGTCACCAAAAACTCAATAATGCAAAATGGATGCCATTGTTGAGCATGATCCAGAAGCACCGCCATGTTCTGTGGGCCAAGGCTCATTTTCAATGGACTGTAGCAAAGTGGCAAAGTGTCCTGTGGTCGAGAATTTGACATTCTTGTTGCAAATCATGTCCTCTGGGGCTAAAGCGGAGAAAGACCACCCCTCCCATTATCAGCGTTCAGTTCAAAAGCTAGCATCTCTAATGGTATGGGGGTGCATTAGTGCATATGGTGTGGGACACTTGCATGTTTTACAAAGCACCATGAATGCTGAAAGGTATGTTTAGGTTTTACAGCAACATATTCTCTCCTCCAGATGACATCTATTCCAGGGAGGGCCTTGTGTATTTCAGCAGGACAATGCAAAACCACATACTGCAGCCGTTACCTCGTTTAACAGCATGGCTTCGTAGAAGAAGAGTCCGCGTGCTGAACTGGCCTGCCTGCAGTCCTGATCTTTCACTGATTGAGAACTTTTGGTGCATAATTAAATGAAAAGTTTGTCAAAGGAGACCCAAAACTCTCCATTAGCTGGAAGCAAGAGTGGGACCTAATTCCAATGGCTACATTCAAGAAACATGTCTCCTAAATGCCCAGACACCTTCACTCTGTGTTATAAAGAAGAGGGGATGCTACACGACAGTAAACGGGCCACGGTCCCAACTTTTTTGAGACCTGTAGCAGCTGACAAATTTTAAATGAGCATATTTTGTGGATGAAATTGTAAAATTTCTCAGTTTTGACCATTGCTCTGTTATCTCTGTTCTATTGTGAATAAAATACTGGGTGGTGTGATTTGAAAGTCATTGCGTTTTGATTTGATGCACAATTTACTCTTTGTCCCAACTATTCCGGAATTGGGGTTGTAAAATCTCCACACATAAAGGCATCGGGATGAATTCGAACCCACAAACTTCTTGCTGAGCGGCAGCAGTGCTAACTACTGTGAAACTGTGCAGTTTGACGGCTGTGATTTTTTACACTTTATTTTGAGTGTCATAGAGTGTCACAGAGAACATGACCTAAAGTGCCTCAGATAGAGGGAACTTCAGAGTAGTTGGACCACTAATTTGCTGGGCTGCAGTCTGCCTGAAAATGCATGAAATGGGAAATCATATGAATGTTGAACAGTTGGCTATGTTACATGTGTTTGGTGTTTCTGTATGTGTTCAGACCATCTTGCTGTAGTTTCACCTGTTATCACAAAGTTGCGGCTTATTCCAACTTTAGTCGGCAGTAAACCAGCAATGTGCTCATGTTACCAAATCCTTTGTCCTCCTAAAACTCAAGAACCATGAAAGACTCAAATTTGAAAACTTGACTGGACACTTTTATGTGTTCAAGGACCAGTCTCTCTGAATTTCATGATATATGGACTATCAGCTCATTTAGTATTCATACTTAAATCAGTAAAACCAATGAGCTTTCACTTCATGCCTCCAGTTTAAAGTTCTTCAAAATACCAAACAACTAAAGTTGGTCTTTTGGCATCTTACTTGTTTTAGACTGTTAAAAGCTAATCCTATACTCATACCCGTTTCCTAGCAACTTATAGAAGCACCAAATTGCACATCCCATATGCTAAAGTGGACTATTTGCTTTGATTAGCATTAATTGTCGGCTGCTGTATTCTTCTTCATCACCTTCATTGTATGTGTAAATGCCTGTGTGCGATAGGATTACAATATCCCTTTCCTGTTTCCTGAAACTTCTTGTAGGGAGCAAATTAGCGTTGTTTATGGGCAATCACTGTAAACTGCAGATCATGAACATGGTAGGTTCTGATCGCTAACTAGCTCTCACAGTAAACTGCTGCGGAGGGTGAGGTTTGCGGCCATTTTTCATGTGTTACCTCAGCTGATGAGTTATTCAGCCCCTGCTCACGACCATTGCCATTTTAAGGACAGCTCATTAAAAATTTGTGTGTTTTCAGTGGTAACGCTACAACCATGACAACCAATCTATTTTTGACAAAGTACATGTTCATGTCATTCATTGCCATGTAGTTTCTTGTCCTGAAATATAAATTTGGACAATTTCTTACATTCTTTTTATGTTTGATGATTTTTTGAAATCTCAAAATACACCTGAAGACAGCAATTGGAGATGAAAATGGAGAAGGTAACAGTTTAACTTTTGGGATAATTATGTTTTTTATGGGTGTATGATAACTTGTGCTATTATGTTATTCAATTTTATTACTCGGAATGGTCAAATACTCGATCCTGATTGGTCAATTACAACATTCTAAGGTCTGTTATTTCTGTATGGCAGACTGTTGCTATGGACGCTTCGAAGTCACCATTGCTTACAGTTAAAATTCCAATCATAGAAACAAACATACTATTTTTTCAAGCAGAGGCAATGAAAACTTTTGTAAAACAATAAAATCATATCTAGATCAACATTTTATGTCAAACTTTTGATTTCTTTAGTGAGTAGCCATGTAATAAGTGGGATGATGTTGAGCGAGCCGGTCACTGTAGAGAAATAATCCCATTCAGGGTGATGTAGGACCCCAAAACAATCACCCTGTTTGGTTTTATTTTTCTATAGTGACCGGCTCGCTAAACATTATCTTTTCAATGAACACATTTTTGATATTCTGTATTCTTCAATAGTCTGTATTCTGTCTTTGTAGATTAATAGATTACATCGTTTAGTCATAGATAAAGTTATTCGTGGGAAAGTTTTTATTACTTACAGATCGACACCACTGTGTTTTGTGTCATGACATATGAAGATAGAGCTAAACATATCCTTTATCCCTTTTTAAAGGGGACCAATTATGCTGATCCTGTTTTAAATATATATTAGTAATGTTATAATGTTGGTTGTCCATACTCAACCTCTGAAAAGTTTCTAAACATAAGATAGAGGTTTTGCTGTAATCCAAGAACGTGAAATCCTCAAGGTGATTTCTCCTCTGAACAGCTCCTCCCGAGATCTTCACAAGATCTGGGCAAAACTTGACGTCAAGTTGTGCCGTCCAATTAGTACAGACCTAGCCAGAGCTAATCATGGCGCTGGACCTGCCCACACCGGTAACTATTCGAGCAGGCACTATCAACTGCAGATCATACTATGCCTTAGTAGCATCTACACTTTTGGAAATGCCAAAGAAGAACAGCAGATCATTTGAGGTGCAGTTTTGTAAGTATCTGTCCCAAAGCTACATGTCCGTTTACCTTTGGACGCAAAGAAAAACAACCATTTCTCTTCCAAAAGAGGATGCCACCAGAAATCGAAATTTCTCAGTTTTGTCAATAAAGGATAATTCAACACAGGATCAGCGTTTCAGCTGCTTCTCAAACCTGAAGCAGTTGCATCGATCAAGCACTCGGAGCCACAAGCTGCAAATAACAATATGACAGCAAATAATTTAAGCGAATGTAACGTGTTACGGGTGGCTAGCAGGACCGCTAGCGATAGTTAGCACTAACAACTGGCCTCAAATGCAGGCTTTGTAAAATATCTCCCAATAAAGCCTGTATCGGTTGCGACTGTCTGTGTCTCATAGACACAGAAGCTGTAAGTTGCTTTTACTGCATAAGCCAACCTGACATGATAGCCAGTTGATTAGCACAGCGGCTAACGTAGCCAAGTTACTGTTGCTAATGTTTGTGTCCTAAATATCAGGGGAATATCTACAGAAGGTGTGTGAACATAAACCTCATTTGAAGCTAACTTTTTATACTTTTTTTTTAATTTGGATGCTTGGTACAACTGTCCACGGTAATAGAACTTGCTGTTTGTAAAACCTGTGTTGCAAGGGTTTGTCTCTGTGGTTATGACCGCTCAGTTACCAGCTACTGCATGTTAGTTTGCGTGTGTAACCAGCTAACCCCGACTCCTCTCTGCTGGAGCTACTTCCCACAGGAACGTGCAGGCAGACGACAGACGATGGTTCAACGGCTTTATTATTTTTCTGACAATGACAAACACAAGGCATGGGTCGGTTTCGGACAGTAATGGTGACCCTCCAGCTCCTTCTTCGCTCAGAATTTTCAGGAAAAGGAGCAGGCAAAAGCGTAACTTAGATGAAAAAAACTCAGAAACGCATAGCCGGCTAACGCTAGCTACCATCCGGCTTACATTACGGAACAAGGACAAAAGTAGCCTCCTGCATTTTAACCAACAGGGTGATCGTATAGTTCGAACAGGAATACGGTTCAAATGTAATACAACATACCTGACAATGACAAACACAAGGCATGGGTCGGTTTCGGACAGTAATGGTGACCCTCCAGCTCCTACATTCAAAATACTATCGTTAACAACCCCGCGCAGAATGTACATATCGTAACAGTCATTCATAGTTTGCTCTCACGTATTCGGTTAATATAAGCAAGACAACCAATAGTATGTCCCGAAATACATACATTGTGATCCAATTACATTCATAATACATTTTGCAAAGACAGATTGGACTTTTAGGGGGATTTCATTGTTTTAATGCACAATGAGCGGAGGTCATAATTCTACCCACCTTCTTCGCTCAGAATTTTCAGGAAAAGGAGCTAGAGGCGGGAGGGCACTGCCCTTTGACCCAGAGGTGTTGCCAGGGCAACGCAAACAACAAACCCTCGAGGGATACAAAACTGAATTTTGGCGAACTTCATTCATTTATCAATGCAGGCAAAACTATTCCTGCTACACGTGCTGCCGCGCTAATTAAAAATGCTCCTGTTAACTTATATGCATATGATAGGTATGCTTGTTATTTCGGTAAGCATTAATATGGCAGTTTCATCATAACGTTGCCCAATTGAAGCCACTACAGTTGTAGCAGTTACCTACAGTTAACATTACAGTAATAAAAAGTAATAAAAAGGCGGAGATTAAATAGGAAATTCTTTCCTGTAGAAGTGATCGATTGGCTAGCTCCACATAAGCAACTTGTCCACGCTAAAGGAACTTACGGTCTGCAAAACCTATATTATGTTTATAATATAACAGCTCTCTCCAGCTGTCGCAATACTAGCCATAAAGCTGCTTTCACATCGGACTCAAAACAAATTTTTTTTGTGGGACAGATTACATTCAAAGTCAATCCAAAGACTTGAATACACACATTATGGACGCGTTAAGCAGCTTTCATACCGGACGCAAAACAAAGTTTTTCGCTCGACAGATTACATTCAAAGTCGATGCAAAGACTTGAATACGCATTATGGGCGTGTTTAGCAGCTTTCACACCGGACGCGAAACAAATTTTTCGCGCGACAGATTACATACAAAGTCAATGCAAAGACTCAAAAACACGCGTTATGGGCATGTCAAGCCGTTTTCACACCGGACGCGAAACAGATTTTTCGCGCGACAGATTAACTACATTCGAAGTCAATGCAAAAATGCGAATACACGAGTTATGAGCACGGTAAGCAGCTTTCACACCGGACGCGAAACAAATTTTTTGTGCAACAGATTACCTGAATTCGAAGTCAATACAAAGACGCGAATGCACACGTTATGGGTGCGTTAAGCAGCCCTTACACTGGAAGCGAAGTGAATTTTTCGGGCGAGAGATTACATTTGAAGTAAATGCAAAGACAATGCATTGACTTTGAATGTAATCTGTCGAGCGAAAAATTCGTTTTGCGTTCGGCGTGAAAGCGGCTTATCGCGCCCATTTTCTGCGAGCAAATGCTGGTCATTCCGACACAATAAATAACCATTACCACGGGTCATTTCCGAAAAGGCTGTTCAGCCTGGAGCTTTCGACCATTCGTCATACACCAGTGCAGAAGCTGTTCTTTACTCCATGCTAACGACACAACACAGCTATGCACACGAACCAGCAGGTCCTTATAATACACACCCAAGCAGTCCATAAGTTCTTAGTCCACTTTTTGCTGCACCTCACTGTCCATGTTTCCGTCTAAACTCAGACTCACCAGATTTCTACGGTCTCTGGTCTACACTTGGGTGTCAAAATGGGGTGGATTCTTTTGTAGCTTTCCCTCAATCCTAACTATAAAGTAGAAACACCGGTGTACTCATCGTAGTAGCTGTAGGTAGACCGCAAATTCGAGCTTGACCTGCCAGACATTCGCACTGCGTCCTCCACTTTCGCCGTTGTGTTTATTAGAACAAGTTAATTTCATTACATCTATACACATGTACTGCGTTTGATAGCGGAATATGCCCATCGATTCCTTCGGGAGACTTGCTGCCTCATCCCGCCCAACTCCTCCCTCCACAGAGCTGGCCAGTCAGAAGAAAGTGATCACAGGGGGTGTGGGGGTCATAGCGGAAGAGCCACCCAAATGAGGTGTTTCAGGCAGAGACTACAATGGACTACAAATGCGGTTTTTTGAGGATAGCAGTATGAGCTAAATAAGGACCCTGTTTAGGACTTTGAACGATCAGAAGTACTCTAGGTACTAGTACTCTAGTCCAAGATCAAAATATAACCGTGGAAATATAGCAAAATAGGTCCCCTTTTAGCCAACACAAAAAAAAACAGGCAGCTGATAAATCATATTTTTGCCAATTGAAATCTTTTAATTAGTATTTTTAAAATTACGAGGTAATTATGCTATGAGGCAAACTATATGTAATTAAGGCAATATGGCCGATATGATTAATCCGAGTGAGGAACCCTGGCAGACAATGCGTCAGTAGTACAAAGATATGCTCTTACCACTGCTCCACTGTATCCTTCATAATGAGGTTGTTGGAAGTTACGTAGGTGGTCACGTGATCCCCGAAGCAAAATGTACAGAAAGGTGAAGAGCAGCATCGTGAAAATGGGGAAATCTTGTGCTGCTGTTGCTTGCACAAATAATAATGCCATTCAGTCGCCTGGAAAATATGGTAAAATAAGTGTCCATCAATTACCACAAAATAATGAGGGTTTTCAGCCCTTTTGATAGAGTAGCTTGTTTAATTAAGAATTGACTGTGGAAAGTCTTACAATCCAACAAAACATTCAGTTCTTTGCTCAGAACACTTGCAGAAAATCTGATTCACATAACATAAGTTCAGAAGTAAGTCAGCAGTTTTGTTGCAATGAAAACTGGTTTTAACGTGAAGATTTATAGAAGTTAGTGGAAAATATATATTCAATACAAATATTAACCCTAAAGTGTGATGGGCGTTGGTAGTTGGATGCTAAGAGCAGTGGCCAGAAATAAAAGGAAAAACCACCAGAATGCTGAGAGACTAAAACAGATAGAAATCACGAGTCTCGCGCTACCAACAGACCTGATGCCGTCCGTGGTAGAAAACAGGCGAGCTCGAAAAAAAGAACAAACGAAAAGGGAAATAAACCAAAGATTCCCTTACTAACTAAGACTAATCTTGTTATGCAGCTAAGATCCTGACAATACTCTCACTCTAAAGACCTTACTGGCTAAAGCGCCAAGGAGACAATGACACTCTAGCAACACGAGCGAGGCAGAACAGGAGCTTAAATAGAGTCCGGGTAACGCCCCCAATAAATGCCAGCTGGCCCAGGAATCCGATGGCGATCAAAACAATGTCGTCCTGGACGAGAGTAACAAAGCTCTCAAAGCTCTAAAACCATGACATAAAGAGATAGTTCACTTTTTTTGAAGTGAGTTTATATGAGCTACAAATTGCCACTACTTACATTAGATGCAGTAAAAAGCTCTCTGATCTCCTCCAGGTAGCCGCACCAGTGCATAGTGCTGGGTGGAAATTTTGGCGATACACTGTTGTGAATGGAAATACAGAAACAGTGTATTTTCGCAGCCTGAAAGAGGTCCTACCTGAAAATAACACATAATTTCATTTGTAAGCTATATTTTTAAAAAATTACAGCACTTTAGCTGCTCTGAAAAAAACACAGTTGCTCTTGAACTAACCAACTGACGTATTCCTCCGCGTGGCGCATTGTAGTTCATTGCGTGCTATAGCGATCAGCTGTTTGGGTCACAGTAAGGCTACTTGCACACTGGAGGCAAAACAGATTTTTCGCACAACAGATCACATATAAAGTCAATGCAAAGACATGAATTTGCGTCTTCGCATTGACTTTGAATGTAATCTGAGAGCGAAAAATTTGTTTCGCGTCCAGTGTGCAAATGGGTTAACTGTGGTCGGACGGTTGTTTAACTTGTGCAAATATTTCAAAAATGGTCCATGTCTGTTGCTTTCTTGGATGTGAAAGCAAAGCTGTATTCTGGTGCACTTACCACTTCCACTGCATTCCTCTGTGGGATATTGGACTTGTTGCTGTGGCTAGTTGCCTCAACACGGATATTGATACATCACCCATAGCCCTAAAAGAGCTCCGCGCTTGCACCACAGTCAACTTTGGTCTGCTAAACATCCGTTCCATTACGAGCAAGGGTAATCTCATTCAGGGTCTCCTCATTGACTAAGTTTGATTTTATCTGTTTAACTGAGACATGGCAACAGCCTAATGACTCTTCCCAGCTCAACGAATCCACACCACCTGGGTTTGTTTACATCGGTCAACCCCGAGGCTCTGAGAGGGGAGGCGGTCTCGGGATGATATATCGCTAGAATTGGAAAGTCTCGTCACTGTCTGCCCCAGTCTTGGGCTCCTTTGAATCCATTGTATGTGAACTGTTTGGACCTACGCCTACCATCATTGCATCTCTTCGTTCATAATATTCTTAACTCTCTCTTTAAAAACCAGGTCTGTCTCCCTCCATCTCACCACCCTGGTTCATTCCCAACCTTTGCCTCATGAAAGCCAAAGGTCGGCAACTTGGGAGGCTCTACAAAAGAACTGAACTGGTCATCCACAAAGAAATGCACAAAAATCATATCTTGCTCTATAAGGACTGCATTGATCGCGCCAAATCCCACTACTTCTCTGGGTTAATTTGTGCAAATGAAGACAATACTAAATTGCTGTTCTCTTTACTTAACAATGTCATCCGCCCCACTTCTCTGGTCCACATCATCTCTGCCATGTTACAGAGATGACCAAAAACTTTTATCTTTGATATTTTGTCATAAAAGCTGTTTGTGGGTAAATCTGCGCTCGCTATTGTTTTAGCCAGTCTGTCTGACAGTCTACTCGCCATGATGCTCTGTACTGGAAGACCTCAGCAGTATTATCACTCAAATAGTTTGTTACCTTCGCCAGCGACTTCGCTGACGAAGGTAATGTTTTGATCCCCGTGTATTTATTACCTTCGCCAGCGACTTCGCTGACGAAGGTAATGTTTTGATCCCCGTGTATTTATTTGTTTGTGTGTCTGTCTGTCTGTCTGTCTGTGTGTATGTATGTGTATCGAATAACTCAAAAAGTACCAAACGGAATTTCATAAAATTTGGTGGGTTGATTTGGCATGACCTGAGGATCAATCGATTAGATTTTGGGAGTGATCGGGTCAAAGGTCAAGGTCAAGGCCACGAAAAGGTCAAAACCGACTTTCGGCCATATCTCGGTCAATTTTTATCCGATCGGCATGAAACCAACGCCAGTGGCGAGGGATTCAGTGGCGTCGGCGAAGGTATGCGCTCTACCGAGTGCCCGTTCTAGTTTATTGTATTTTCACAATAATTAACCTCTAAATATTCAACTGTTGTTTTCAAAGCCGGTTTCTGACTGTGAATCCTTGCGCCAATATGCTCAAGTTCACACACAGCACAGCTATACAAGCGCTAAATCGACCAGTGAATATATAGTCTGTTGAGCTTGTGTCATGGATAAGGCAGAGCATTTGGACCTGAGGTTCAATATCCAGTTATACATGCAACCTTTCAGAGCTAGGAAATATATTTACTTGTATAAATAAGTAATAATAAATTGATGCATTCCTACCCCATCAAAGCCTTCTTCCTGGGTTGCTTCGGGGGTCACGTGACTTACACTACGGTTTCTGCATCCTGTGCAACGCCTCCATTACAATTTGAACAGTTGTCCTTTTCACAAGCAGTTGAACCCTTCGCTTTGAAAGTGAGCAACGGAAGTTCATGTTATTCAGGAAACATACCATGAAAACTTACTACCAACACTTATCCACAGTGCTAAAACACCAAAAATATGGACGACCATAGGAGCAAATCACAATCTCCCTCCCTCTCTCTTTCTCTCTCTCTCTCATATACAGGTATACTACAAACACACACACACCAAAAAGCGTTCTTTTCCTTCAGAGTGGGGACATTTTTGGGAAGTGAGGACATTTTGGCCGGTCCTCACAACTACAAACGGTAATTATGACTTATTGGTTAAGGTTAGGGGTAAGGTTATAATTAGGGATTGGTTAAGGTTAGGGTAAGGGTTTCGGTTTGGCAAACATTGCTTATTGTTAAGATTAGGGAAAGGCTGTAGAGACACAGGAAGAATGAATGTAAGTCAATATAATGTCCTCACAAAGTTATAAGTACAAGGATGTGTGTTCTCACTTTGTAGCAAGTACAAGAACACACACACACACGCACACACACACACACTTGGACAAACAAGATCGGATCTCGCAACAAGTCAGTCAAGCACAGGACCATTTTGCTGGCTGGTAAGTATGTTGATTATTGGGAGATGTACAATTGAGGTGTTTAAGTTACTCAGAAGCTGCCTGCTCTCATATTTCATTGCCTGCTGTGATTTTAGCTGTGAAGTAAAAGGCCCATTTGTCTGGTAAAGGGGGCGGCCCACTAACCCCACATTTCCCTCCAGCAGAGGAGCAGGCCCTCGACATTTACTAAAGGAGGCCTGTAGGGGAAGGGATCCAGGGGGGAACAGCCACTGACTCCGTTCCTCCCGCAGAAACTGGTTCCTTCATTCAAGCAACATTATTCCAGTGCTGCACATTGAACACAACCAAATATATGGTGTGATTTGGACTATCTACCTTTGGTTTGCCTTCCGGTGTTTGGCAAGAAACTCTTTCACACTCGCTCTGCGCTCACAAGTCATGACCGCAAAGTGAAAGGTTTAAAAAAAAATTTCGTTCTCAATCTTGCGTTATTGACTTTTCATTCAAAAAGAAAACAAAATAAAAAATTGAGGACAGCCTCGCCCGAGCTTTCAGGCCTTGTCTACAATGCTGAAGTCGTAAATACGCAGACACACGTATCTGAGACAGTCACCAACATTCATGATGTATGTTTCGACATTTAAACATTAAAATTTTACTCTAACTAAATTTTCTATGAGAACGAGGCTGTTATTATGACAGAACTTTTTCTACTTCAGGGAGTGAGAGAGGCATAAGGGAGGCAGGTCGCAAACTTATGGAAACATACAGTTAACAATATTAAAGTGAAAACGCACTTGCTGAAAGAACATTATGGTGCCTCGTGACTGACAGAGCCCACCTTGGCCATTTTGCATTGGGGCCCGGAGCTGACTTTTTCTGCCACTGATAACAGCAGTGTTCATGTGTGTGGGTATGGAGGAGTTTGCTTTAATTTCTCCAGTTCAGGGGTGGCGAACCCTGGTCCTGGAGAGCCGCAGTGTCTGCTGGTTTTTAGTGTTACTTGATTGATAAATTAAAGAGCTGAAATATTTCTTGGAAAGAAATATTGTTTTATTTCACTCATTTGAAGAATATGTTCTGTATAACAAAATACTTTTTGAATTTTTAAAAAATTCGATCAGGAAGTCTGTAAATTTGGGGTTTAAAAAGTGAGTTTTGGCACTTGAGAAACTTGATTTCTAGCTAGTTTGTGAAACGATCGCCAATCCCCGTTATATGCAAATTAGCAACCCCTACGTCATTGTACGGAGTCATGCTGAAGGCAATGCCATCAGCGACAAGTGGCTGCACGTAAAACAACACACATTGAGTGAGTCGATCGCACTTCATTCCCATCCCCAACCACGAGCGATTTCCATGTGAATTTACAAATCAAGCTTGCTTTCAGGAGAAAATATCAACTCTTACATGAAGGAAAGTATCGTGATCACAGTAGAAAATGAAATTAGGTATCCAGTTTGCCTTTTACCCGAGCTTTCAGGACGAATTTGCCGGGGAATTAGCACCCCTGCATCGTGCTGAGATGCTGCATCGCGCATCGTGCTGAGATGCACCGATACACTGCGTGTGAATTAGAGCTGGTACCGTAGCTGCCCTATTGTAGGCCAAGTAAAAATAAGAAGGTGTTTTTCGCCTGGTTTTTCGTCCACTAGTCGGGCAATTTTTTTCTTTCTTTCTTTTTGTCTGAGCTTCCTGTATTTATAATTTCCTCTACTATATCACTTCCCGAATCAAACAAAATGCGATCAGGTTCGGTACTGGTCCTGCTAGTCAAGTTCAGATTATACATTACTGTTGCAGAGTATGTCCTAAACTGAGACAGTAGGCTAACCCAACTAAGTAACTAATGAAGTAAGTAACTAATTAACTAACCAAGTAACTAACTAAGTAACTAATAAATGAACTAACCAACTAACTAACTAACCTACTAGCCATAACTATATAGGGTGTACAGGCGAACTGATTAAATAAATAAGTAAATCGGATGTTATTTTATTTGGTTATTTATTGTCAAAGACCGTCAAAGGTAGCCCATTTGGGCTACTGGATCGCTGTTGTGGCAACTCCGTGACAAATCCCATTATCATGATGCAGTCAAGTGATTCCCAAGTGATGTTGTAGTTGAACTCATGAACTAGTTCATGCGGAAAAAAAAAACAACACGTTATCACTACTACTGCTTTCTTCAATGGCGTGCTCAAATCAACTTTCGTGCCCGACACCTCTCGAATTTGAGGTCGACACGGAAGAAGCAAATGGTTATTTTGAAGGAGATTGTCAGGACTCGCCGTTCGAGTATGAAGAGGAGGAATCCGAGTCAAATGAGATATCCGAGATATCAATCTGAGACGAGATATCAAGTGATGACGAACATGACAACTCAGGCCCAGTTTACACGAAGACGCTTGCGAGTAAAGACGACAAAATATTTTAACAGAAGTGCCTTTTGTTTATATGGTGACGGCGTTTTTGGGGCTTGAAGACACAAAAATCTCAAACCACCCTCGAAAGTGGGAAACTTGAATACGCTCCGGCATAGCGTTTCCGTCTAAACTGGCCAAGACGCAAAACTGGCTCAGATCTGCTGTTCTGATCACGTCGCGTAGGCGTTTACGTCACGCAGTAAACAAACATGTCGGATTACATCCATGCTTCTGACCTTTAGGCTATTCTGGCAGCCATAATAAATGTACAGGAATCGTTACTACAAATTGCCTTGCTGAGCCTTAGAGGTTTTATAGTATAAAGTAATCTGGAGCAATAGCTCAACCTCTTCGTCTGACCAGACGAAGTTCTTCTTGTTACCGGTAGCCATGTTTTGTGATTTCGCGGTGACGAGAAGAAGGAAGATTCTACGCATGCGCGTAGGCATGGCGGCGTTTGTGTTAGTGTATCACAGCACCACCTAGCCGTCTGGCATGCATACCCAATCGATTTCTACACACTTTTTGCGTCACCGTATGCACACAGATTTCCTACCGAGAACGCTCGTCTGAACGCAAAATAAAAAGTGAAGACGCGACGCCACTTTTGCGTCTTCTGTTCACACCGTCATCATGTAAACCTACCCTCAGTGCTTGAGGTGCGTGAGAATGAGGCCAATGAAGGAACTGGGGATGAGGGGTATGAACTTGGTCTTGGTCCGTACATGTTTGAACCACGTCGACGTCCTGATGCAGAAGAAAATCAAAGACCACCGGATGACGAAGACAGGCAGCGCTTGGAAACTACGGATTGGTATGTTTTAGTTTATTGCACGACCTCCATTGTTTATCATACATTGTAATTACTAGTTCGATGGTAATAATACACCTAGCATCGAAAAGTCTGCTACTTTCGTAGGCTTCAAAAACGGGGATGCATCATGATGGGGAGGTTTGGCAAAACAACAACAATTTGTCGGCATTTTGCCGTATCTACGCTAAAACGCAGCTTTTTCTACGATCCGTACATGTGTTCAATTGGTATTTCGAGCTGATTAATGGCGAGCTGCAGTATCGACTACTAACAGTGACGTCACACCTTTGACCTGCTGGTCACGTGACCGTTCACTAATTTTTCAAAAAAGGACGTCGAAGTTCGCTCAAAATGGCCATTCTTAACTCTTTTTTTAAAAAAACTGAAACATCATAAAATTAAATGCATTCGATTTACTTATTCTATATATATTAAATATTAATTATGCACCGTTTCGTATATTTTTAAAGACATTAAAATGAGTCTATTTCAGCTCTTTAACCCCTTTGTGCAGAAGCCAAATTTGGCTATTTATGGGTTACCCACTTTAATGCTGTATAATTCAAGATTTATGCTTCACAAAGAGGAAAAATGTGGCTCAATTCAGGAAAGACACTTACAGCATTTAGAATTACATTGTATTTCAGTTTATTTTCATGATTTTGGTAGAGAAAATGAGCAGCAAACATAAAAAATCTTCATGAGAATTCACCATTGAAATTGCAAAAAAAATAATTCTGACGATTGAAAAACTGCTGGGGCTTAAAACTATACATTTATGGTATCATAAACTCCTTGAGCACAAGTAGAATTCATCTTCAACATTACATTCTAGATTACCTACATGCTATTAGCCAAATTATACAGCTACCCAAGTGTCTCCCCAAAGTCTCAAAATGATTTGCTGTCAAATCATTAAAAAAATCATGTATTTAACACAATTAAAGCTTTAAGGCATGAAATTTAATATGAACGAATGATTTTCTGGTTGAGTTTAGTATGAATTTATCAATATCAGTGCAGTTGAATATCAGTGGTCACCAGTAATCTCTCCAAATACGAACGTACCTTTTCTCCATAATAAAGTTTAGAGTTTTGGCCATTTCTCTTCAAAGCCAGCACAAACACGCATTAAATAAACTGCTAATTAAACGGTCAGAACATTCACCCTGTAATGAAAGCTACCAGTCCCCTCTTCAAAGCTCACGAACCCATTTCAACACTTATAAGGAGCAAGTACACCTCACTAACACAGTAATATCTGAATTCTGAAATATACCTTATTTTAACTGAACAGACACTCCACTTTCAGGGAATATCAAATCCATTGCGTCTCCCGATTCAAAAGAAACGTGCAATGAACGTACCGGGGGTCCACACCAAAATGCACGGGCAGTTCGCGTTTTAAACAGGAAAAAAACCTCGACATTCGACTTTGTTGAGTACATATACATTCCGAAACAGAAAAAAAAAAAACAAACAAAAATAGCAGCCTGACCTTTTTCGTGAATCCCTCCTCCAGAGACATTGACTGTATAAAATAGAGACCGATGTACCCAGTAGCAAATACCCTCCGGTCCTGTTTCATTCGAAATAATTCCAATAGAGCATATCGTTCTCATTTAAATCCTGTAATGTAACTGAACACTTCAAGGCCAGTTTTGCGAACCGATTTTCTATAAATCCCGTCTATTTTAGCCGCGTAATGTGCATAACGTAGACAGGATACAACAGCGCATGCTGATACGCATTGGTTTGTATGCTCTGTGTTTGTCCAATCAATGTGTTTCACTTACTCTAAAATGTTTAAACACTCGGGAATTGGATAAGAAACGAGCCGATCAATACATTGTTATCAGGGAAACTTCACGAGGCCATGAAGTGTAACTCTACAATTACGCCGAAGAGCTTGAGTGTATGGTTGAGTGATTGGCTATCAACGCCAGTACTCGGGTGGATATAAGGAAGCGCTGGATTTGGCAATGAAGGAATCTACGCGTAAATCCACGGTAGGGAACTACAATTTTTTTTGTATGGGACAACTGTAATAGGCAATAGAATGTGAGAGAATCAATACCATGTCCATTTTTTTGCCTCAGAAAACTGATTTTTCTGAACTACTAATTGGAATACTGTTAGCTCACTGTGGCTAAACTGGTTGCTACTAAGGATAACGATTTTTTCTGTGTCAAGATATCGTTTTTTCAAACTGCTGAATCGACACTATGGGCAAGGATACTGACCAGTTTGCACATCAGGCTTAGCTGAGGAGTTTAATTCATGCAGCTCTCAAAAAACAGGGAGTGGAGTGAACTTCACCGTATTCAGAACCGCGTTCGAGGTCTGCTTGCTTGTGAACATTCAATAACTGATCCGGGGGTGCTATCTAGTGATCGAGTACAGTAACAGCGTACTTCCAATGTGCAGGTCTATAGACGCGGGCATCTACATCTGCAGAAAGGGGTTAAAGCAGTTGATTACACCCTTCACTTATATCACCTGGAGTCTTTGGTTTTCTCCACCCGATTAAAACCTAACTCAGCACACCCTCTGGCTCTACAGGACCAGCGTTATCCACCCCTGCTCTATAAACTTTTATCTGTACTCTGTGCTTCTACGTTGCCTGCATTACAACTACACTAAATATCCAACAACATTGAAAAATCTTTCACAATCTGCAAGTCTGCTTAATTGGCTCTAGGAGTCTTGTGGGTTGTTCCAGCTAATTGCTTGATTGGCTCAAGTCCCAAATTAATTGCTTGATTGCCAAATTAAGCCTGAGACACCAGGTGAGATCAGTTAAGTGAGTAATAAACTAATTTAATCCATCAGTCGAGTGCAAAGTAACACCAAAAATCAGCAGACACTGCGGCTCTCCAGGACCAGAGTTGGCCATCCCTGCTCCAGTTACTCTATGAAACAGTTCTGATAAAATGTCCCAGAAACGTTTCTAGTTTTCAGCCGGAAATCCATTGGGTCCAGGTGATTTATTGTTTGGCATTTCTTTTCAAGCTTTATGAAGCTCTTCAACGGTGATGGGTGTATCTAAGATATCTGGTTGTACTTTATTTAGTTTTGGTAATTGAAGGTTATTTAGAAATGTATCTAGTTCTGATTGGCTGGGTTTGTGATTGGAAGAGTATAAGTTGCTATAAAATTTTTGAAAGACATGATTTATTTCCTGTGGATTTTGAGCAATGTAACCTGAAGAATTGCATATTAATGAGATGTGCGCTTGCTCTTTTTTGTGTTGTAGCAGATTTTGCCAGATATTTACTTGATTTATTGCTGTATTGAAATTATTCATATTTGAATTTTTGACTTAGGAACTGTGTTCTCTTGTGAATGATAATTTACACTTGAGCTTGTAAGATCTTGCTGCCACTCGAGGCCTACCCATTGGTGACCTCTGCCAAAGCAGTCAAAAGGAAACAAAAGTAAACTTTTCACCCGAAACCTCATTGTTTACAGTTGTTTTAGGTACATTTATGATAGTTTGACTGTCATCAAAATGTTTGGCAAAAAGGAAGTTGCAGTTTACAAGTACTTTTCTCTGCTTTCGTGACATTGACCAGTAAAGCTGGGCATCTGCTCCAGGAGATCTGTTGTCCTGGAGGTTTCCATGCCAATCCTTAGAGAGAAGAACACAATCAAAGGTGAGATATTCTCAGAGCTGCTGATGGGTAGAGTCAGGAATATTGGGGTTGAATTGAAAACTTACAGGACGGTAAATCTCCAGAACTTTTTTCTGCAGCCCTGATCTAAAGCAACAGACATAATTAAACATTTTACTGCATGGAGCAGAAATCAAGCCTGACTGGGGCTGGTGGTGTTGCTGAAAACCACAGGAGTTTGGAAACAGAATCCATGGCTCCAGTTTCCATGTCCACCAACCATTTCAGTTTCTGTCCTAATATTATTCCCTAGTATAACAGTGAACATATGTACTGTATACGTTTACTGATGGTTCACAATTGGTAAGTAATGACTTCATCACTGTCTGACTAAATGGGGACTGACACAATGACCAAAGAAATGTAATTAGCTCAGCGCTGCCCACTTCATTTCCTGGAGATCAACCGTCCTGTTGGGTTTCACTCAAACCCGAGCAATAGACTCCTTATTTAGTACATACAGATACTGTTTTTTTTACTGCTAATTAGTTGAATCAGGCATGGCAAATCACACTCCGTTTACACATGGCCGGCTATATTCATAAACAAACTGTAAAACCCCAAAAAAGGCGATAACCAAACGGCGGATATTGCCGGGGTGAAGGCCTCACGTGTTCTCTTAGTCTAACTTGAATTCGAGCATTCTTCTGGCTGGTGTGGATCACAATATAATGGATATTATTCACCGTCCGAGGACGGGGCATGAAAGCGCAATGGTTACGATTTATCTGACTCCATATAACAATTAGAATACAAAATTTAGCAAAAATCTCGTTAAAAATCTGGCTCCAAATTAGAATTAGAATTGATAATTTTGAAACAGCATGCGTGAATCTCAGGGCAGTTACGCACCCAAACTCTGTCTGCGAAAACCATTGTTACGAAGCAGAACACCCCCTAGGGTTAAAATAGGCGTCTCTGCCTGGTCTAATTCGACGATAAATCCATTGGATAGAGGAGACTGGCACGGTAGCAACATCAGGCAAATAGCTCTGAGTATGAACGTACCACGAACCTAGGTTTATGTATATCAAAGGGCCCATTAGAAAGATTAACCAATAGCTAAATCTTAAGAGCCGGTAATTTCATAACCCCTTAATAGGTAGAACCCAATCTCAATCTAACTTAGAAGTATCGCTACCTACACGTCTTGGTAGGAGTCTCCCCTTAAGTCCCAATCGCAACAAGGCCAGAAAGAATATACAATGAGAACACGCAGGCTGGAAAAGGAATAACAATAATTTAATTCACCAGGTAGGCACAACTTGAATCAAACAAATAAATGATAAGCCAATTACTGTTACATATAATTTAGAAGGATTTAGAGTATTTTCATACCTGGAAAAGATGAATGACCACACGGAGCTAAAATCGCTCCACGTGGTCGGGGAGAACTCACATGTTCCCCCACTCCGGAACAAGGCAGCACGTGACCTCTCCCCACTTACCTATTCGCACGTCAGAAGTTGACCAAGAAAGGACAGCACAGGAAGAAGAAGAGCAGGAGCAAGAAGAGAAGAGAGAAGACCCCCGCCCCCTCAGGATCTCGTACCTTTAAAGACTCCAAACCACGCCTCCGAAAAAGGTAGAGGGAAGGTTGGCCGAATCAGAGTTGTACTGGCCTAGGTGATAAGATAATTTGCACAGGGAGACTAGGGTAGTTGCTTGAATGAATCTTACAAACGAACCATAATTCCAAGGGAAATGAAACATGTTCCATTCAACTCCTTGGACTCCCCCGAGAATAAAGAGACCAAACATGATAGGAATGTGTGCTAAAATGATGCAGTTGTCATGGAAAAGCCTTAAAATGGAATATTATAGCCCAATAGTGTGATAAATATATGAGAGGTTCCTTTTAGGATATTGAACATAAACAAAATATGAATTTGATAGAGGTTTAAGTTGTTTTAAGCCAATTTAAGTAGCTGCGCTTTAACTTCAATGAAACCAGTGAATTTGAGTTCCAGAGATGCTGGGCCTGCTAGACTTGATGGCTCTCACCCCCCGCCGTGGGGAACAAAGGATGCCACTCTCACCGGCAGGCTGTAAGATTGTAAAAGTTAACTGCTCGCTCTTAGGATTTTTGACCCATGTTTTGAGCAAAATCAAATATTCAGGTTCTACAAAACATTTCACCGTCTCCGTTTTAAAAAATAAAATCATGAACATGTATCAGTTTTCAGAAAAGTTTTCGTTTACACGTACCCGTGCATATGCTGTCAAGAGCATATAAAACCTGTGGATGGCAGTGTAACAGTAAGCTCAAGCTAATGTCAGCCAATCAGAATCCGAAAAATAATTAATAATATGGTCCGGGTAGACCAATGTGAGAGTCATTTATTGAAAATTTAAAATTTTAAATTGTGATATTGTTTGAATTTTTCTAGATATATATTGATATATCAACAGCAATGGATGATTTCTTGGCATCACCAACCGTACAGGTTTTGAAGTCATTTAATAAGACAGAACTGCTAGAAATATGCAGACAGTTAGAGCCGACAGAGGTAAAACCAGCCATTGGAAGACCAAGACTGGCTAGAGAGATTGTTGAATATAACATTGATGAAAATGTGTTTGCACCAGGAGATCTGGAACAGTTTCCAGTGGAAAATCCAACTGTAGAAATGGAACTTAAATTAAAAATGCTAGAGATTGAAATAGAGGAAAAAGAAAAAGGATGTCAACCATAGGTTGAGCGGTATCTTGCCAAAAAGGTCGTGTTTTTTTCAGCAAGAAACATGAAGGTCGAGGCCGATCGCCACCAAAAACTAACCAGCTAAGCGCCTGACCATACACTACATTCACATCAAGTTAGAAGTTGATCCATTTAAAGCTACTCAAAAATAAGGTTTTGTCAACCCCTCAAATTGACCAAAAATTGACCTTGACCTTTGACCTTGATGGAGTCCAACAAATGATGGGAATCGTGATGAGTCATTGGTAGGCAACTGTACAAGAGATCACAAGGAGCTAGCATCAGGCAGAGCAGAGAAAACTGCTCAAGAAAAATATCTGGTAAAAAATCAGTTTTTTTGTCATAATGTCACAGCGCAGAAATTTTGACTGATCTGGAAAGCGGTCATCAAGGGCTTTTATATGAGGCATTACCGACATAGTCCCTGCAAGTTAAAAATTTGCCCTTGGGGTCAAAATTTGTTGACCTTCAGCGAGAACCATGAAGGTCAAGGCCGATCACCACCAAAAACTAATCAGCCGAGCGCCTGACCATATACTACATTCACACCAAGTTTGAAGTCGATCCGATTAAAGCTACTTAAAAAATAACGGTTTCGTCAAACCCTCAAATTGACCTTGACCTTGATGGAATCCCCAGAATAATAGGAATCGTGATGAGTCATTGTTAGGCAACTGTACAAAAGATCTCAAGGAGCTGGCATCACGCAGAGCAGAGAAAATTTTTCAAGAAAATTTCCGGTAAGCAACAGTTTTTTCGTCATAACGTCACCAAATGACGTTAGAGCGCAAAAATTTTGACTGACCTGGAAAGCGGCCATCAAGGGCTTTCATATGAGGTATAACTCGACATAGTTTCTGCAAGTTCAAAATTTGACCTTGGGATCAAAAATTTTCAACCTTCAGCGAGAATCATGAAGGTCAAGGTCGATCGCCACCAAAAACTAATCAGTTGAGCGCCTGACCATATACTACATTCACACCAAGTTTAAAGTCGATCCGATCAAAGCTACTGAAAAAATAAGGGTTTCGTCAACCCCTCAAATTTATCAAAAATTGACCTTTGACTGTGACCTTGATGGAGTCCCCCGAGTGATGGGAATCATGATGAGTCATTGGTAGGCAACTGCACAAGAGATGACAAGGAGCAGGCAACGCGCACAGCAGAGAAAAGTGTTCAAGAAAAATGATTACAGACAAAAAACAAACAAACAATAAACAAACATTTCAACTAACATATCTAGCAAAGGCAGTTTGAGTGAGAAAAATTAGCAAAGGAAAAAAGAAAGGGAGGAAAAAGAAAAACTAAGAGGATTTGAGTTAGAAAAATTAGAAAGAGAGATTTTGATTTACAGAAGTTAGATAGGGAAGCCAGGAAGTTAAGCTGGTGCCTCCATTCTCGGAGAAGGAGGTTGATAAGTATTTCCAATGTTTTGAGAAGGTAGCTAAGAGTCGTCAGTGACAAAAGGAACACTGGCCCCTGATGTTGCAAACTGTCCTCAAGGGTAAAGCTCAACAAGCCTATATAGCTTTGTCTGCAGATGATTCCTCTGATTATGAGGTTGCCAAAAAGGTTATTTTGACAGCTTATGAGTTGGTTCCAGAGGCTTACCGACAGAAATTCAGAGGTCTGAAGAAATCTAACAATCAGACTTATGTGGAATTTCCTAATGAGAAGGATGATTTCAACTCACTAAAAGAGATGGTGTTAGTTCAAGAATTCAAGAACTGCATTAAGGATGATCTTAAGACCTACCTTAATGAGAAGCAAGCACTGAATTTGCAATCAGCTGCCAAATTTGCAGATGAATATGTTCTCACACATAAGTCCAAATTTCAGTCAAGCAGTAACAATAGATGGTCCCAATTTCAGAAAAAGGGTTACGGTGATACCCAAGATTCCTCACCCAAAGACAAAGACAAATCTGGTGATGGTGCTCAGAAATCCAGTAACAGGTCTGATCAAAGTGTGAAAGCTGACAGTGACAAAAGTGGTCTAGTTTGCAGTTATTGCAAGAAATCTGGTCATGTTACAACTAACTGTTGGATCCTTAAAGCTAAGAAAGAAAAAGAGAAGGACACCAAACCAAATGCCTTTGTGAAAACAAGGTTAGAAACCCCTGTAGTAGATAACTGATCTGCTAAATTGCCTGCCTCTTGTGGGGCTAAAAAGCCTGATACAGCTGACTTCGTGAGGGAGGAATTTCTTCCATTTGTGTCAGAGGGATTTGTGGCTCTGAATGAGCATACTACTCCTGTCCCCATATATTTCCTAAGGGGTACCGGAGCTTCTCAGTCACTTTTGTTGATGGACTCCTTGGAGTTACGTGATGAGACCGCTTCAGGGGATTTCATACTTGTACAAGGTATTGAAGGGAGGACTGTATCTGTACCCCTGCGCTCTATATTCTTGAAGTCAGATTTAGTTACAGGATAGGTAAAGGTGGGACTTATGTCAAGTCTACCTATAAAGGGTGTTTCTCTGTTGCTAGGCAATGACCTGGCTGGGGGCAAAGTAGTTCCCCCTGTACATCTTACTTCACAGCCGAGCACTGAAGATGGGGATGAGGACCCATCTCTGTATCCTTCTTGCGCAGTGACTCGTGCTATGGCCAAGAAGGCTAAAGAAGAAGATGTTGTGGTGCCATCCAGCACATTGAATAGTCAGGACTCTGGTGGTTCGCCTCATGACTCTGATTGGCCTACTATGGTTTCTCCGTTTGAGAACTTATCAGATACTTTTATCAGTTCATTGTTCAGCCAGCCAGATGGGTCTGGTGATTCTGATGTGTCTGGAGACTTGTCTCTGTCCAGAAAGCGATTGATTGAGGAGCAAACTAATGATCCTGGAATTTGTGTACTAAAGAGGAGAGCCTTTCCTGATAAAGAAATAGACGCAGTTCCAGTTGGGTATTATCTCAAGGATGGTATGTTGATGCTGAAGTGGCGCCCTCCTGATATCCCTGCCAATGCAGATTGGGCAGTGGTCAGGCAAATTGTTGTTCCGAAGGTCTACAGGAATGAGATCTTAACAATGGCTCATAGTTTACCTTTAGGAGGTCATCTTGGTGTTAACAAGACTGTTGATAAGATCATGAAACACTTCTTTTGGCCTGGGCTTCGGAAAGATGTTTCCAACTTTTGCAAAACCTGTCACACTTGTCAAGTAGTTGGAAAACACCAGTTAGACCCACCTGTAGCACCATTACAGCCTATCCCAGCATTTGGGGAGCCGTTCTCTAAGGTCATTGTTGACTGTGTTGGTCCATTACCCAAGACTAGATCTGTAAATCAGTACTTGTTGACAATCATGTGTGCATCTACCAGATTCCCTGAAGCCATACCTCTACGTAACATCAAGGCAACTGCAATCTTGAAGGCTTTGATAAAGTTCTTCACGTTGTTTGGCCTTCCCAGGGAAATTCAGTCAGACCAAGGTAGCAATTTCACTTCAGGATTGTTTCAGCAGGTGGTGTATGAACTAGGTGCAAAGCAGATTCTTTCTAGTGCCTATCATCCAGAAAGTCAGGGTGCGTTAGAGCGGTTTCATTCCACTCTCAAGACAATGATGAGGACTTATTGTTATGACCATGAGGAAGACTGGGATGAAGGTGTTCATTTGCTGTTGTTTGCAGCTAGAGAAGCAGTGCAGGAGTCTACTGGATTCAGTCCATTTGAACTAGTGTTTGGCCATGAAGTAGAGGACCTTTGCTATTATTGAGTGAACAATGGCGAGAGGAAGAGCCGCAAATCAGTCTGTTAGACTATGTTAGCAAGTTCAAGGAAAGATTGCGTGCAGCTTGTGACCTAGCCAAAGAGAACTTGAAATCAAGTCAGGGAAAAATGAAAACTTGGTATGATCATAAGGCTAGAAGCCGTGTGTTTAAACCAGGAGACAAGGTCCTTGTGTTGTTTCCCTTGCAGTCCAATCCAATGCAGGCTAGATTTCATGGTCCTTATGAAATTCTGACAAAGCTCAATGATCTCAATTACATTGTGAAGACTCCAGATAGGAGAAAACCTAAACAATTGTGTCATATTAACATGCTCAAGCCTTATCATGACAGAAATGCTAGGGTTGCAGCTGTCATTTCAGATTCTCCTATGGCCGAAACGTGTGAAGATGAGGGGGAGTTTCAAGATGACGATTCTAGAATTAAAGCTGAAGTTCTTTCATGTAAATTGTCAAATTCTGAAGTGTTGCAAAATCTTGATGAAAAACTCCAGCACTTAGAACCCTCACAGAGAAATCAGTTTGAGAGGCTGATCAAGATATATGAGGATCTGTTTCCTGATGTTCCAAAGAGAGTTTCTATAGCCTCTCATGATGTAGATGTTGGTGATGCCAAACCAATAAAACAGCATCTGTACCGGATGAATCCTGAAAAGAGAAAGATTGCTGTGGAAGAGGTTGAGTACATGTTAGAACATGATATTATCAGACCCTCCAACTCAGATTGGAGTTCACCCTGTGTGCTAGTTCCAAAACCTGATGGAAGTACTAGATTCTGTACAGATTATCGCAAAGTCAATGCTGTAACTAGAACTGATGTGTTTCCAATACCTAGGATTGATGATTGTATTGATAGAGTAGGGCAAGCAAAGTTTCTGACCAAGATTGATTTATTGAAAGGTTATTGGTGTGTGCCTTTAACTGAGAGGGCTAAGAGCATCTCTGCTTTTGCCACATCATCTGGATTGTACCAGTATGAAGTCCTACCCTTTGGCATGAAAAATGCCCCAGCCACGTTCCAAAGGATGATACAGTCTACAATCGCCGGATTACCACACACGGGTGCGTACATCGATGACCTGATCACATGGAGTGACTCCTGGGAAGAACATCTGAAAGATGTAGAGACGTTGTTCCAGCGCCTGACCCAGGCTAACCTGACTGTTAACCTGAGCAAGAGTGACTTTGGTTGTGCTACTGTCACCTATCTTGGCTACGTCATAGGCCAGGGTAAGGTGGCACCCATAAATGCTAAAGTCCAAGCCATCATGGACTTTCCAGTTCCTGACAACAAAAAAGCTTTGCGCCGCTTCCTTGGAATGATCGGGTACTACCGCAAGTTCTGCAAGAACTTTGCTGAGATTGCTCTCAGTCTAACTAACCAACTGAAGAAAGGCGTAAAGTTCACCTGGGATGATGCATGCCAGAGAGCCTTCGATCGCCTGAAGTCTCTGCTGTGTCACTTCCCCGTGCTCAAATCTCCTGACTTCAACAAACCGTTCTCCATCGCGGTCGATGCTAGCGACCAAGCTTGTGGATCTGTGCTCCTACAGAGAAGTGACTCTGATGACATTGAGCATCCCGTGGCATACTTCTCCAGGAAGTTCAATCGCCACCAAAGGAACTATTCCACAATAGAGAAGGAACTGTTGGCTCTGGTTCTATCTCTACAACACTTTGATGTTTATGTTTGTACAGGGCAAAAGCCAATGATTGTGTACACAGACCACAATCCGTTAATGTTTTTGAGTAAGATGAAAAACAAGAATCGGAGATTGTTGAATTGGAGTTTGATTTTACAGGAGTTTGACTTGGAAATTAAGCATGTAAAGGGTACAGACAATTTAATTGCTGATTGCTTATCCCGTGTTTGAATATGTATATATATATCACGTGTTTATTTGAATATTGTATGATATGTGTATATGTAGACAAGTGTTCACTTAACCATTTTTTATTGAAAAGAAAAATTTTGCCTTTATGAGTCAAAATTTTTCCCTTTTGGAATGGAGGTGTAATGTGAATATAGGCCACTGGATGGCAGTATTTACCTTTTTTTTCAGCTCAGACTGGAGCTATGTTTAGACATGTCCTGGACATGTCTGGGGCAAGTCCCCGAAAAGTAAAAAAAAGAGGTCTAAATGTGGGTGGGGTCTGCAAAAGAGTATATAAGGAAAGAATTGAGACAGTAAAGTAGGAGGAGAAATTGCAAGAAGAAGGATACATGTGACCAGACCTGTCATTTCCGTTCAAGACCTGTGAAGTTTCTTTTGTGGATTTTGGCCTTTGTTACAGCATTTTCTTCATCCAGGACATCACCAAGCCACCCCACCAAAAAGGGACTGTAATTATTTCTGTTTTTCTTATTTATCAATCTTGGTCATTTAGTTGTAGGTTATTGTTAGTTATTGTCTTTGTTAATTAAATGTGTTTAAGTTTTTAAAAACTGTGTGTCATCCCTTGCTGTTGCTGTTGTTTTAAATGTTATAACAAATTGGGGCCATAACAGTATCACTTAATGATCTGCTGGTACCGACCGCCCACCGCCTAATTTACCTGCCAACAGTTGAAAAGGGGGAGTACCGGCACTTCTTTTTTTCCACTTAAAGCACTGGTCATAAATCATAGTAATCAGGAAGGAAACCCCTCCTCAGAAGGAAATCTGGGAGGGGACATTACCAGAGTAGAAGTACATTTCTTTTCATACTCATTGAGTGAGGGTTTAGTATAATTTTAATACCTTTGAAATATGCACCATGTGAATCTTAGTGGAGTAAAATGATACTAAACACAATATGCTTGCACTATAGTTTGCCATAAAACGTCAGTTACAGTCCAGAATTACAAAGATAACTGGTATTAATGTTACCAATTGGCTTATGTCGAATAAGAAAAATGCACATTGGATTTGCAACATTACGAGAGGTAACGTGAATCAATTTGCTGGTGAAATCTCTGAAAAGTTCAGTTTATGGCACTGCAGCATTCTCTCTGCCCAAGTTGTCCCACCTGTTTTCGGGTGGTTTGCAAGACGTTCAAAGCTGACCTTTACCCCAGAAACTGCCCATTAACCCCGAGGCAGAGGGCCACTCCGGTCTCTGCTGGGTGCCGGGGCCCTTAAGACAATAGGGGTACTTTACCAGTCCTGTGGCTGTGAGAAAGGGGCAGCGTTTAGTTCTCTCTGCATTTCAGCGCGGCTTCCAGACGTCAAATACGTCAAATACGTTTAATCGACCTTTTTCTTTTGGATATTGGTGTAGCAGCTTTAGTTGTGCTGTTCCTGAGCTTTAATTTTTAACTGAGTCGACCTAAGGGTAGCAATGCATATTGGTATTTACCACGTGTCCATACAATACGGCAGCAACTGTTTTGGAATACCGTATTGCTTAGATGAGAACAGCGCATTGCAAAGTCCTTGAAAAAATTAAGTGCAAATTTATCTCCCATTTTCAACAATTTTTTGAATGGTTATGGAATATTCCTCAGTGCTTCTGATGGTGAAACCTAAAAGCAAGCAAGGCATAGATGACATAGAGAAAAATCTTGAGATTCTCACTGATGCGCAAGGAGATACTGGCCTCTAAACATTGGACCCGGAGCAAGCAAAATAGTAAAATGGGCGTGGTCAGCAAATTTCAATCATGAATATATTGAAAGCTATTTCACCATTGTTTCGGAAATTTTGGTATATCACTATTAGTCCCAAGGGCTATTCGCAAAATAAGTTTCATGGAAATCGGAGATGGTCGAGGGGGAGCTTTGTTCAATTTGGCGTGGAATGACCCAACACAAAAGGAGCAAATTGGAATACGTACAAAAATCAATTAACAATTGAAACATGGTGCCACAAAGTAGAGTAATTTGCAGAGGGTGCGAGGGCTCTGCGAACCCATGGGCCCCCTCAGGAGGATGGCCAGGGGGGGAAAAACAATAAAAAAGGGCACAATTTTAGAGAAACGTTTGTTCTATCAAACTACCTTCAGAAGGAATCCATCGATTTGAACACCAAGCATGAGCTGATTGACCACTGTGCAAGTGATCTGTAAAGCTTGCGGCCAGCGGAGAGCTTTGCAAATATCGAGGCTTGTGCACAATAAAAATCAGGGCTGGGAACTCTCACGCCTTTTAGTGATTCATTCACGTTCCCGTGCTGTAGTCAGCAATTATTCAATCAATGCAATGCATGGGTTTCACGATCGTTCACATTGTAAAACAAGACTATTTGAAACATTTTTTATGCAATTCCACTGCTTCCAACCCCTGAGTGAAGAAAAGTGCGAGAAGTCCGGAATAATAATTGATTTCCATATTACAAGTGGCGAAATCCACCGTAACTTGATCAATAAAATGCGACAGGAAGAAGTCACAGTGGGTAAGATCTGGGGATTCCTGTGGAGTTATCTGAAAAATAAGGTTTTCACCACACCTCCAACAAATCTGGATGATTTAAGGCAGAAGATCACACAGGCAGTTGATAACTTGCGCCATGAATTCCAAATGATCCAACGAGCTGTCCGCGAAATAGTCAGACGATGCCAGCTATGCATTGATAGGGAGGGCGGTCATGTTGAGGGGCCAGGGCCATGAGTTTACTCTGGGGAACATTTCACTGAATAATTGAGTCATTTTTGTCAATCTGTTTGTTTGATTTCTCTTCCCAATTCTTCGTAATGAAGAACGCAACATTTGGTACAGTTAGGATCTGGGTGCGCTTCAAAAGATGCATTGCTAGCTGCCGGATAGCTCACTCGGTTAAGGCACTGCGTTGCAGTGCAGAGGTGACTATCACGTCGTGGGTTCGAGCCCCGGTCGTACCAGCTTTCGGCAGCTTTTTCCCGGTCGGCAGCTTTTTCAGAGTAGCGTACAATTGGCCATCGTGCTACAGGGTGTCAAATTGGGAAGGGACTGCCGGGTATGGGATGCAAACAGCTTTGTTTGTTGCTCAAGCGCCTCCTGTTGGCCTGACGGTCGCTCGTCAGGAAGATTCTGGGTTTGGTCATGTCCGGGTATCCTCCGCCCTCATTCTTAACTTGCCAAGATTCAACCAATGAGTGTATAAGAAGCAGTGGCTGACAGGCACGTGCTTCGGAGGAGAGCCGTGAACTGTCTTCAGTATCCTGAGTTGGCAGCAAGGGGTCACATACGAGCAAGCTTTGTACACATAGTTCACCAATTGGGCATTCCAGATTCGGGTGGGATTGGAGATGCCAAATTAAAAAAAAAAAAAAAAAAGATGCATTGCTGCTCATTCACCCGTGGAAATGAATGCATATTCTAGGCATCATTGGAAAGAGCTCAATCAGCCCTTTCCAACGACGTATTACACTTTAAAAAATATTATGTTTTTTTTTTCATAAAAAATGATTATTTTATTTGGGTATACTTTTTTTGACCAATAGTTTGTGACTCGTTTCACAGTCCTTCGCAACATGGCAAGTCATTTTCAAGTCCTCAACGAACGGCATGATCTGGCTCAGTTCACCGAAGGAGGAGAGTTTTATACAGGCTAACCTTTGTATTTCCTCTTCGCCAATGACATGCGCCGAACTTTTCCGAGCATCTCAACTTTATATCAGATCTATCTCACTTTTCTCATAAGCAGTGCACAGGCAGAGCATATTTCAGTCGTCTTAATTAAAACATATCTGCGGTCTTCAACGAGTGAGAATCGTCTCTCAAATCTGGAAATGCTTTTTATAGAGAGAAATGACAGAGGGTGGACTTCAGAAATGTAATTGATAACCTACATTTGCATGGATGAAGATAATAAGTTCATAAAGTCTACACATTCAAACAATGGGCCTACTTTTTTTTAATGCGTTTTTCATTTGTTCCAACCTTTTTTGAGGAGCCGCCATTGGATTATTAGCCTGTAAGCCTTTACCATGATAGGTTGCCTCTGAACAAACTGAGTGAAAATAAAGAAAATAAAAGGCAGTAAATTGGAAACGGATTCCTGAAACCTTATTTCCAACATTTGAGCATCATGCAGCTGTATTCAATATAGGCCTATTATCTTTAGCAAAAAAGTTTGCCTAAATGAATACATTTTTTGTGCAGCTAGCTATATGTTTCAGTTGGTATTTATTCAATATCTTAATGAATACATTAATAGAAAGAAATATTTTTATTAACAGACAGACAAGCTAATCAGGGGCCCCTATAGGGTGAAAAAAACCCAATGGAATAAAAGTGAGTCTATGCCCCTGGAGCCACCAACTACATTGTGATAACTGAACGTAGAATAAAACGTACATCCAATGCATACCAAGTATGAGCGTCAAAGTATATGCACCAAAGTATGTAGACCTTTTTTTAAAAAGCAGAAGACCGACCACTAATGTAGTTAAAAATGTAATTAAAGAAAAGGTTTAAGATCATATTCTTGATTAAAGGAGAATTCCGGTGTGAAATTGAATAGGGGTGTATTGGAACATGATAATGTGCACTAACTATTGTCGAATACCCAACCTCTGTACGCATGCAACTTTTCAAAATAAATGGATTTTTAGCCGAAGCTCCCAACAGGCGCTGGTTGTGAATAGGGCATTGCGTTGCCATGCAAAGAAATCGCTATTTTTTTTCATCATTAACAAGGCTCAAAGTAACTCAACACTTAATCGATAGAATTTCGAGGGCCCTGACATTTAAAACGAGGCACTGAGAACTTTGAAAATGCACCGGTATTATATTAAAAAATACTATTTCTGCAAACGGTACCTCGATGCAGTTTCCAGTCGCCTCCATCTTGAAAGTGACGATAAGTCAATTGACGAGCACGAACGAATGGGAAGGATAGGGTAACAGACTGCAATCTATTCGTTTGTGCTCGTAAATCGACTTATTGTGAGTTCCAAGAGGGAGGCGACTGGAAACTACATTGAGGTATTGCTTGCATAAATAGTCTTTTTTAATAAACTACTCCGGCATTTTCAAAGTTTCCAGCGCCTCGTTTTAAATGTCAGGGCCCTCTGAATTCTAACGATGAAGTCTGGAGCTACTTTAAGCCTTGTTAATGATGAAAAAACAGCGATTTCTTTGCATGGCAACGCGATGCCCAATTCACAACCATTGTAAGCCTGTTGGGAGCTTCGGCTAAAAATCCATTTATTTCGAAAAGTTGCGTGCGTGCGGAGGTGGGGTATTTGACAGAAAGTTAGTACTCATTAACGTGTTTCAATACACCCCAAGTCAATTTTACACCGGAATTCTCCTTTAAGTCCTCTACGTGCAAGAGTCTGGTGCATAAAAATATCAAAACTTTCTCTTTTAAAAATGTAATTTATCTTATTAAATGTACATATGGTTTAGCATATGTGGGAAAAACACAAAGGACATTAGAAACAAGGATAGCTAAATACAGGAGTTGTATTCGGACTCAGGACCATCATAACCCGGCTCTGCATTTCAGAGGGATTGAGCACGTTCAGATTCCTCGAAACGGGGGTCACATAAATGCACTCTTGCTTAAAAGAGAAAGATTTTATATATATACGCTCCACACAATCACACCTAGAGGACTTAATCAAGAATATGATCTTAAACCTTTTCTTTAATTACATTTATAATTACATTGGTGGTAGGTCTTGTGCTTTTTTTAAAAAAAAGTCTTCATACTATGGTAAATTTACTTTGATGCACATACTTGGTATGTATGGGATGTAAGTTTTATTCTACATTCAATTTTCACAATGAAATTGGTGGCTCCATCATTTGTTGATAGATTTTTGTACGTATTCCCATTTGCTCCTTTTGTGTTCAAAATTGAATTTTTATTGTCCTTGACTTTTCTATATGTTTATTGGAGGGTTAACCACAGTTCTGAGAACTAATCTTGTCAGCCCATTGGTGTGGACAATGCAGAAATATGGGCGTGTTCCCCCTTTTTGAACATGATGACCAGAAGAAGATCCAAGTTGGATCGAAACATTGTCCTATTTTAATCAACAAAGATTTCCTTTGTGGCTTGGAGTAAATGTGGAGGCGTCTTTTCCTTTCTCTATTGATGTGTTTTATTTGATAGCCTAGCACTTATATGCGATGTGTATTCTTTCTTAGTATAGTTGTGTTAATTATCATCACTTTGCTCATTACAGTGAAACCAAAGATAATAAATTTGCATATAACTCAGATAACATTCTTGCTTTGTTTCATGAACTCATTTTCATTAATTTATGTAGAGAGTAAATGCAGCGTAACAGACAAACACAAGCATACATCTCATGTGCTCACATTATGTCCCTCAGGGGAAGGGCTTCGGCAGCAGATGCAGAGCAAGTTTTTCAGCCACGGCAGCTGCTTAATCAGGGAGATGTAGAGAAGAGGTGAAGTGATGGTACTGAGGTACATAATGCAGAACATAATTGTTTCAATCTGGTTGAATTCTGGGAAATATACATTTCTCAAGGGCATGATGGCAGCTACAGGCAGGTAATGAAACACTATGATGCCCAGATAGATTTGCACGATCCTGAGGGCTTTCTTTTTCATGGGGTGCATCTTCTCTTTGCCCAAGACCGACTTCCTCAGACTCCACATGATAGAAACATTGCAGAAAACCATGATGACAAAGGCAGCCAGGATCAGCCCAGTGTAGATGTCACCTGTGAGGTTCATCCACAATGTCCTGCTGACAGCAAAGGCTATCATGAGCCCCCAAACAAGCATGGAAATAGCCACTCTGATCTTCTTATCCTTGATCCTGGTGAACACAATGGGGTGGACCACGGCCACGTAGCGGTCCAGGCAAATGCAGGTGAGCAAGAGTGGGGAACTGTTTTTGATCCCAGTGATAAACCAAATTATATTTTGGAAATATGTGATTCGGAGTAAATTGATGCCAAAGTAGTAGAAGGGGGTAATTAGGCAGAGCAAAGTGTCAGCAAAGGCCAGGTTGAAGATAAAGATATTGGAAGTGGAAGAGTCACTCTTCTCTCTGGCCACCAGCCACATCACCATGATATTGGCAGGGTAGCCAACTACAAGATTGATGCCCCTTTCAATAAATAAAAACACTAACTCAATAAATCCTGTTGTGTATCCTTTAAATGTGTTTGAAAGTTGGAGACTGTATCCTAAAGAGGAGTGGTTGAAGGGTTGGCTGGAATTGATGACAGAGCTGTTCATTTTGGCTTTAATTTATCAAGCAGGTTTGATGGTTGATAATCCTTGGAAAAGAGAATGAATGTAAGTTATATGGTCAAGCCTAACTGAACTCACCACTTAAACTGACTGCAAGGCTAAATTATGTCCTGAAGCTGATTCCAGCATTATTTTACATTTCTTTTCTCCAAAATATTCCTCATAATAATACATTTACTGCATAATAGAGATGGAAACACTTCTGCTGGACAATTTTGGACAAAGATAAGCTCTCTATTTTTAGAAATTATTCATGTCAAAGAAGACCTGTGCAATTTAGTTGCACTGTTACACTGAAGGATAGTTTTTGTTTTTTTTGGGAAGACAACCTCCATCCAGAGAAAACTACCTCTGCTCTGATACACCAGCTTTACTCTGTGAAACTGCACTGGAGTTCCCTGAGATTGGAGACAGTGTTCCCAGAAGACAAGCTTTGCCCTTTTGGGCTATTTTTTTACTGTCTGCAAAAGTCTCTCCCTCAAGCACAACATGAGAAATGAAAGAGTGTTTTATCAGATTGAAAGAATTAATAACTTACCTGAGAAACTGCAATAACTCGACATAATACTCCTCAAGGTCAGACATCCGAGAAAGTCCCTGTATCCTGATCACCTGGGGGTTATGTATTTATTCAATATAGTTCAAGTTCATGCAAATATATAAATCTTAGTGGTACGTAAGCAGTGCAGATGATAGTCAGTCACAAATACATTTAAGGAACGACAGCATTTGCAGTGACTGTACAATAACCTGTCACCACAGGATTATATTTAAGGATGGGTGTGTGTGCAGGAGGACTCACATATAGGGGGGTTGGGTTTGCAAAGTGAGTTTGTGATGTAACACACAGATCTGCAGTAAAACAGAGGAGGGGTAAAAGGAGGGGTAGAGAGTGCCCCCCCATCCCTGTTCTAACAATATATTATTTGTCAGTGATGCAATCCAAGAAGTGTATCCCAGACAAACAAGTGATGTAATGCAGTCAGCCTACTGGAGCACAGGTGAGACTGTAACCTGGTGTAAGGTCTTACACATGAAACCACAAGGTTCATCAAAGCAGACTCAAACAATTATTTTTCATCCTCACGAAGAAAAGAAATTGAGCAATCAGATACAGTAAATCTATTTCATACGGAGCCTCAAAAGGGTCATCGTGGGAATCTTTTCAGAGAAATACGTTTTTGTTCCCTCGCAAAGGTTTTGCTTTCCCTCACAAAGGGTTTGCATTATCTCACAATAAGTGTTATATTCCCTTGCAAAAGTAATGCTCAGCCTTTTTCTTTTTTTAAATTTGGCATCTCCAATCCCACCCGAATCTGGAATGCCCAATTGGCGAACTATGTACAAAGCTTGCTCGTATGTGACCCCTTGCTGCCTACTCAGGATAGTGAAGACAGTTCATGGCTCTCCTCCGAAGCACGTGCTCGTCAGCCACCAAAGGAATAAGTCCCGAGAAGCAGTGGATATGAAATCACTGTAACCCAGCGCTTCGAGGGGCTTATTCCTTTTATAAAACGGTTACCCTACATATAGCCCATTAAATAAACACACAAGAAAAAAAATTGACAATTTAAGGGTAATAATGCAACAATAAAATTGAGAACTTCTTCCACCAAGCAATTAAGAGCGGACACAATGGTTGGCCAGCAACACCGATGCTAAGATTGCTTATTCATCTAGCGCCATTATCATGTCACATCAGGCTATTTGGGCTCGCTAATGCAGATATAGTATGAAAGCAGGCTAGTTTGAATGTCTCCTTCGGCCTCCCGAAGACCCCGTTTAAAATTTAGCTTTTGTGTCGGTTTCCGAGTTTCCCTGTTTTCAACTTGTGCCCATCGGCCAAATCATTACAACCAGCAGCGTTTAGGAAACTATCGACTTTTGTCCTCCACACTTGCCGGTACCCTGGAAAATATGTTGAATTGTGCATTAGTTTGCTAGCCAGCTTGTCAACTAGCTAGGGTTCACTACAATGGATGTGGTTACCCCACGCACAGCCCATAAAATGAACACACAAGAAAAAGTAAACAATTTTTAGGCTACTGAAATAACAAGCAAGTTAACAACATAGCTTGCAACACAAAAGTGATATCGAACGTTGTAATGCAATAGCTAGCTAGGTAGATAGCCAACTGGTTATCTGCTTAAAAGGGTAAACTTCGCAGAGACTGAAATAGCGAGCTTAAACTCTTGAAACAAACGTAACCTGACGAGTCAGCTGAGCGCAGAGCAGTTCATTGCGCACAGGGATATTTTGTGCTGCGGCATGCCACAGTGGGTTACAGAAATTTTATACCGCCATGGAACGCGGCTCAACCAATCACATTTAAGGATAGGAAGCACCCGTTTTATAATGCTTCTTATACACTCATTGGTTGAATCTTCGCAAGTTCAGAACGAAGGCGGAGGATACCCGGAAATGAACAGACTTTGAATCTTCCTGACGAGCGCCCGTCTGGCCAACAGGAGGCGCTTGAGCAAAGAATAAAGCTGTTTATTTATATCCCCTTACCTGGCAGTCCCTTCCCAATTTGAATCCCTGTAGCGCGATGGCCAATTGTGCGCTACGCTGAAAAAGCTGCCGACCACAGCCGGCTGGTACGACCGCGGCTCGAACCCGCGAGGTAATAGTCACTTCTGCACTGCAACGCAGTGCCTTAACTGAGTGAGCTATCCGGCAGCTCTCTGCTCAGCCTTTTGTCACTATACATAAGATACACTTTATTAAACCCCGTGGGGTAATTTGTCCTCTGCATGTAACCCCTCCAATAGTGAGGAGCAGTGGGCAGCCACAGAGCAGCACCTGAGGACCAATACACTTCTAAAGCCAGTACCTTGGTCAGGGTTACTGGTAGGAGTGCTCCTGTAATGCATGTTTTTCTAGGTGGGGGAAACTAGAGTTCCAGAAAGAATCCCACGCGAACCTGGGGAGAACATACAACCCCAATTCCGAAATAGTTGGGATGAAGTGTAAATATTGAATAAAATAAAAATGCAATCACTTTCAGATCACATGAGCCTATACATTATTTACAGTAGAACATAGATAACATGAGCTTATTTCAAATTTTCTGGCTGCAACAGGTCTCAAAAAAGTTGGGACAGAGGCATAAAAGGGCTGGAAAAGCAATTAATATCTGAGAGAATCAGCTGAAAGAATATTTTAAGTAATTAAGTTAACTGGCATCAGATGTGTCACATGATTGGCGATAAAAGGGATGTCATAGAGTGGCTGAGCCTCTCAGAAGTAAAGATGGCCAGAGGCTCACCAACCTGTAAAGGCTTGTGTAAAAAAAAAATGTGGAAAACTTTAAAAGCAATGTTCCTCAACATCAAATTGCAAAGGCATTGAAGGTCCCATCATCAACAGTGCATAACATCATCAAAAGATTCAGAGGAACTGAAAAAATCTTTGTGCGTGCGGGGCAAGGCCTTTACTGGATGCCTGTGACCTTCAGGCCCTCAGATGCCACTATATCACTCACCGGCATGATTCTGGCATTGACATTACTAAATGGGCCCAGGAATACTTAAAGAAACCACTGTCGGTAAACACAGTCCACCGTGCCATCCACAGATGCCACCTAAAACTTCATCATGCAAAAAGGAAGCCATAGTTGAACATGATTCAGAAGAGCCGCCGTGTTCTGTGGGCCAAGGCTCATTTAAAATGGACGGTAGCAAGGTGGCAAAGTCTCCTGTGGTCAAATGAGAATTTGACACTTTTGTTGGGAATTATGGACGTCAATTCCTCCGCGCTAAGAGGAGTAAGACCACCCCTCCTGTTATCAGTGTTCAGTTCAAAAGCCAGCATCTCTGATGGTACGGGGATGCATTAGTGCATATGGTGTGGGACACTTGCATGTTTTAAAAAGCATCATGCTGAATGGTATATCAAGGTTTTAGAGCAACATATGCTCCCCTCCAGATGACATCTATTCCGTGGAAGGCCTTGTGTATTTCAGCAGGGCAATGCAAAACCACATACTGCAGCTGTTACTTCGTACAACAGCATGGCTTCATAGAAGAGTCCGTGTGCTGAACTGGCCTGCCAGCAGTCCTGATCTTTCACCGATTGAAAACATTTGGTACATAATTAAATGAAAAGTTTGAGAAAGGAGACAAACTCTCCAGCAGCTGGAAGAGTGGGATCAAATTCCAATGGCTGCATTCAAGAAACATGTCTCCTAAATGCCCAGACACCTCCACTCTGTGTTAAAAAGAAGAGGTGATGCTACACCATGGTAAACAAGCCCCAGTCCCAACTTTTTTGAGACCTGTAGCTCAGATAGAGGGAACTTCAGAGTAGAAACCCCACTTATTTGCCGGGCTGCAGTCTGCCTGAAAATGTATGAAATGGGAAATCATATGTACAGTACAGCCACCGTTAAAACCAAAGAAAAAGTCGTTAATCCACCAGTACAGGGGCGTTAAACTCTCAGGACCGTGAAATCTCGTCGTCAGCCGTGCAGTAGGACCGGCGTATTGACGCGCATGAAGACGAAAGAAGACCCCCGCCGCCTACCATGCACGGGGTAGCTGGGCGATTATAACTGAGGGCTGTTGGGACGGTCGTTTTGACAGTAGTCCGTACATGTAGATAATGGCACAGCTTGTTGGCGATTTATTTCCATATATGATTGCAAAAGTAACGTAAGCCTACATAAAATATTAATTTGCTTTGGCGGGGGTGATGTTGCCGGTAATCATTTCTGCAAACCTTTTTATATTTGACGATACAGTTTGCTCAACCTGCGCTACTATTTAAAATTTTAGTACGGTATAATACGCAATTGGATTATTAAATATCATGCTATTTTTGGTGAGGATTTTATTTGTCAGGTATCATTTCTGCAATATTATATGTTCTGAGATAATACATGCTGTTTTGTACTATTAGGCCTATTTTACACTCAAGTGCCGAAATAGATTATTTTTCCTGTTGCAAACCTGAAATTTAGTATAGCCTATTCATTCCTACAGCACGTGGACCGGTTCTGCAAATGGAATTTGTTTGAAGTGTCTGGTATCGATACAGAATTCGCTGGCGGAAAGTTATCTGTTCACGAATTTGCGGAAATTACTCACGCTTTTTGTGGATCAGTTAGTTTTCTTCAGTCATTAGGAATAAAGCCTTGCACAGTCATTTTTCAGTGGCACGTCCTTTGATTGTTTCGGCAAATAATTTCCAGTTTCGCAAACAGCGCCCTTTGCCCTTTGTTTATTGGCATTATTGCGTGCCCCTGGCCACAACGAAACAGACACATGTATTTTCCACCAATTTTAGCCAGCATTACTCTATAGGGGATATCACAATAATTGGTCAAATTTATGGCTAACTGTTCCGTATGTCAATATTGTGTCAGCTGGAATCCGTGCGCTGGCCTCAGTTCACGATGATTTGTGCATCCATCGATATTCAACTGCTATCAGCGACTACGGATGATTCTTTCTACTCTTTCCAATTCAAGTAGGCCTAGTAAATGCCAAGTATACGTTAAAATTATCAGAATGAGACTACAAGTTCAGAATAACACAGTATATGAGTCATGATCATACCGTTCAGCCACAGAAAAACAGTTATGGTGGGAGGGAAAATGTTTTATTTCACACTGACTACAATAAACTTTCATAAAATTATTTCAGAAAAAATAAACAAGTTTGAAAACCTACAAAATGGCATTTGCGGAACTAGTCAAATGACAAGCAGTCACTCCAATGGGTGTTGATGAAAAAGTATAAATAGTACAAAATTGGGATTTATAAGGTCAATTAGGCCTATACGATAATTTCCGATCATAATGACACTAATAACGTGATGAATCCCAGGAATACACGTGTTTAACGGCCATACACTGCACAGTGCGCCTTATCACAAGCGTTGATTTGGTAGCCTACTGCTGCAACGGCAAGCAACAGTTATCGGGCATTTATTTCTCTTTGAAGCCGAATATCTTGAAACGATAGTTAAGAGTTAAATCCACAATAATTTACCGTTCTAGCGGTGTCAAACTCAAGGCTGACAGCGAAGTCGTTTTCCAGCAAAAAAAAGTTTAATTTCTGCAAATTGCGGGTTCGGTCAAACTGCTGAACCGGTCAACCCACTGCATATCGAAGATTACTCGCACCCCGTCTCAGTAAAATTCATTTAGGGAAAGAACTTGAATGTTTTTAGGTTTTTATACTGTTTCGTTTTAAAATGCGAATTGGCAATTTTAACCAATTTTTCTAAACGTTTTGCATCGTCTGTATTTGTTTTCATGACTTTTCATAACCATTCAGATGTTCAAACATAATGTTCGCAAAGCTTGCAACTATAAGATAATTGCGTATAATATGAATTTAGTTCGACCATAACGACTCTTGAATGCACTAAAAAAAAGCAAAATAAACTATTTGCAGAACCTTACACAGGATGTTTAGTAAGCTTATTCTATATCTATCAATAAGGAAACGGAATTTAAAAAAAGATCTGCTCAATATCTTTTCTCTAAAGGACAATGTCACTTAAAACTGAATGGCTCTTTCGTAAACTGAATTCACGGAATTAAAAGCGGATACACTTGGCACTGATTCAATACAGCTCAGTTCGTGTCATCTCTATTTATCACTAATTGTCACCTTAATATTCCCTTTAAGCTCACTGTAGCCTATTAAAGAATTAATGACCTGGTCGGCGCGTGGCAGAAATTTTCAATAAAATGCCGAACCATAAACTGACATCACATTCCCAACTATGGAACGGGTCCATGGCACTGGTCCGACCTCCCATTAGTTCCCTTGCGAGATGAATAAACTAACGGCGTCTCTTTGGTTTCAACGGCGGCTGTACTGTATGTTGAAAAGTTTGCTATGTTCCATGTGTTTGGTGTTTCTGTATGTGTTTTGAGCATCTTGCTGTCGTATAGGCTGTCTTGTAATCTTTGTCCGCGTTTTGGCTTTTACCTTTTTCATGTGATTAGGTACTTCCTCATGTTCATTCCTTTGTAATTAGTTTGATCCAATTAATCTGTTCCCTGCATAGCATGTGACCTTCCTCTTGTCTATTTAAACAGTCTTTTCACTCACAGCTCTTATCAGAACTTTGATCAATACTTTGTGCAGAGTGTCTTGTATGCCATTGAATATTGTTTTGCTTCTATTGGATAGTTTGACCTTGATTCTTCCCATAGCCCTTTTTCTACTGTATTTGTCTCACTGGATTTTGACCTATTTTTGTATGACCGCGAGTTCTGTGTTTGGATGCCCTGTGTATGACCATTGGCTTTGCCCATCGACTTCAATCTTTTTTTGCCTATCGTTTTTGTACCTCTGCCCATCTGTCTTCCTGGTTCTGACCCCTGCCTGTCTCGTCGGTACTGTTTTTGGATTTCGTATCGTGGCTTGGCAATTCCTGTGTATTTTGGCTTTGACTTGGACCCCAGTAAAGGCATAAGTTTTTTGTATTTCTGTCTCTCGCATGTGGTTCCTGAACTGTATGTCACAGTTTTCAATAATTTGTGAGGCCTATTATTTAGAAATCCTCCTATGAAGGCTGAAATTTGAGAAAACTGTAGTGATCTTTTGAAGGCATTGCTCAACTTTAAGTTTTATGCAAAATACATTTCCATGTTGTTCCGGGCTGATATCAATAATAAACGCTAAATTTAAAGCCACTTTCTCTTATTTGTGTGCGTTAGTTTACTTCAAAGCTGGGCAAAATAATCTATAGGTTATCACTGCTTCAACCACTCATGGTCACAGAACCACTGCAACTGTGTCATCCTAAAAACACACAACGTGAATATATCCTGCAAACTGCTTTCTGAATATATATCTAAAAGGCTTCTAACTGAACTTAAGAAATGAACTACTAATACCACAAACAGTGTCAATGTCGAGCAACAGGTAGGTATAACTGGGAAATATTCAGTTCCATTCACTTTGAAATCTTTTATTGTTTGTTTTTGATTTTCAAGATTATATTTAAACAAAGGACATATAACTAAAGGTTACAACACCTTGCAAAGTTTTCTTTTCCCATAGTTTTCAATAGCATAATGGTAAATTGCAAGCATTACTTGAAAAATATATCATTAAGACCTTAGAACCTTTATAAGGTTACCATGTTTCTGAATGAGCTAACAACTAATTTCTAGGGACTTTTTGAAAACATTTTTTTTTTAACTCCGCACCCCACAGTGGTACTTATTCAATAGAACGACTCACAAATATCCAATACTTTGTTTTTTTTTACAATCAGTAAGCAAAATTTTTACTCAATAGTAATATTTATTCAGTGCATATATGTTTCTCCGTTTTTCTTCATGATTTTCTTTTGTTCTTGTCACTTATTCTTTCTACTTTTATCATTGTTGTCTTTCTATAAAAATATTTCTTCAAATTGTCTTTATTTATTATGTAGTACTCTAATAGTAGACCCAGTTTATATTCCCTACCTACCACCTTTATAATCCACTCATTTCCTGTTATCAGAAGTAATGCTACTGTCCATAAAATTAGGAACAGTCATCTAAATCTTTCAATTCTGTTCCTGCTGACCATTCAAGAGGGGCATTTATTTGCTTAATTGATAAATCGGGACAATGTTATTACAACCAAGCAAATTTTATTACTTTAGACCAAATATTTAATATCAAGATTGCCTTCGTGTCACTTTTAGTCTATTCTTCCAGTCTAGCCACCACTCCAATGCCAAACACATTCAATTAACAATAATAATGAACACACAATTTTGCAAATCAAATTTGTCCCTTTACAGCTTCGCACCCTTTAAAAAGGCTAAATTCTTTATTTACCATCCAAATTAATTCCACCTATTTTAACCAACCACAGCCATTAAAATGCCTAAACTCCTGCTTTAACTGACACCACTTTTGCCAACCAACCTCACTCCCTCCAACTAGCTTGACTTACTTCATCAAATCCTATACTAATGTTTCACAATCCAGATTTAATGCCGCTTTCAATTGTCTAGAATTAATATGACAGGCCTATCAACTTTCCTGCTTTCCTATCAACCAGCTAATGCTCTTCTTTGAAAAATCATCAGTCTTGCTTCTTTGAGAGACAATATGTAACATAACTTAAATCACCCCGTTCATCTTATTCCTAATTATCAAACTTCAGCCTCTAGTCATGGAGAACAAAATCTCACTCGCTATTCAACTTGCTGGCTCCTTCACTCTCTCTGGACTGGGCGACTCGTTCGACCCTCCACCTAAGGAGTGTTTTTTCAAATTAGCATATTTTCCGTCTCCTCCTTTTCTCGGAGGAATGCCAGACATGCGTGCAAACAGATAGAATCACCCAATGCACTTCTGAACTCATTTTTATGTCTTAAATGTTTCCCTTACTAATGCTGCAGTTTTTTGGTACAAAGTATTCAAAGCACCAAACAACTGGGCATTTTGATTATTTTTGAACAAATATTTAATATGAAGATTGCCCGAGTTTTACTTTTATTATTTTACATCTGGACATTCATATTTTAGGTTGGCTATTATGTTCAGTTCAGGGCACCTTCTCCTCACTCATTGGCATTGGCAAATACCCAAGGATTACACTCATACTTAGTCTAGCCCGATCTCAATGGTGAACACTTTTAACCTTAATAATTATAGTTCACAATCTGACTAACCAACTTATGTCTACTTACAACTCCACAGCCTTTTAAATGGCTAAACACCCGCTTGGCTTGCCACCCAAATTATCTCTGCTTGCTTTCAGTAATTCTATAATATAATCTTTATTTAATTTGTCTCAATTTTACCATACAAGTTAAAAGTATCCATCTGTCATCTTGCTCTTACACTGCCAAATCTACTCTGCTGACAAAATCCACTGATTCCCTGACAAACAGATCCAGCTATTTTTAACATTAAGAACACTACAAAATAGTAAAGCTGAAATCACTGTATTATTCAATTAATTCCTACATGAGCAAACTTAAGACTGTAGTCAAGGAAAACACAAAATTTAACTCGCTACTCACCCTGGCCAGCTCATAGTCTTTCTCTGAACATTCGTCCCCCTTCTACAGAGCTGTTTATTTTATTTTATTTATTTATTTATTTGTACTTCCTAAATCTAAATATTTCCAGTCCCAAATCTCCCCTGCTGTCCCTTGATTTTTCCCTCTTACTGGAGCTTGTACTTTCAATCACTCTACAATTTACCACAAACTCATTCTCCAGCCTTTAATAAAACAACCAATATTCTGGTTTACTGTTTTTTAGACAAAATGACTTCATTCTTTCCTTAAGCAGCACATTCCATAGGCAGGAATCAGACCCGCAACCCCCTCTTCCTGAGGAATGCCAACCAGATGACCTCCGCATGACTCACTCATACACAAATTTAGGTAAAATGTTTCCCTATTTTTTCCACTCGATCACCAAAAAGACTTGCATATTATGCTGCCAAATTTCTATATATAAATCCTTTTCAAAGTACATGCACACTTTTGTACGTCACTGAGATTTCAGGTGCTTTTTCTGCTCTTAACACCTCACCTCCCTCTCCTGGTCTTTCACTCCGGGCAGCTCTGCGCTGCAGCAGGCAGCAGAGATAAATCCTTCTCAGTCGCAAACCGCTCCAGAATACAACACCCTATAGTTCACACAAAAGAGATTCCTCAATTACAGTCAGTATTCCAAATTCACACCAATTACACAAATTATATAGCATATGGATTGATAATATAAACAAGAAGTATTTACATAGTGCTATAATATTTACATTTTTAAACCAGTTCTGATCAAAAAAGTTTTATCATACTTTTGTCACATTTGAATTATAATAAAATTTCAGTCAGCTCCAAACTTACAGTCACAAAGTGTCTTTCAAATATCTGTCCATTAGGGCATAATGATAACAAATGGATCAACATGGTGTCATTATTTAATTTAACCTCTCTCGAATTTCATCATTTATCCAATTCCTCGTGAGTTTTCTTCATGTACCTCTCTACTATTCTTTTTCTCACTTGATGCAGTGACTATATTAGAATTTTGCTTCTTATATACCCCTTTTTCTTTTATTGTGGTCACTTTATTGTCAATTTAAACATCCACTGCGGGGATTAGCTTGAATACATTTCTCAAAATTTATTCCCGTCAACTTAACCCCATTAAATTCTCTTGACACCTATAATCTTAAACAGACTTTCTATCAATTTTATTTATAATACCACCCGTCAGTTTGTTGCAAGTTAAACAAAGCAAGCAATATATCTCTCTCTACTCTAAAAGCCGTAACTGCACCCCCACCGTCTAAAACAAAATGCGGCATGATTAATTACATACACAGCGCTGAATTATTTTCACAAGGTCAGATCGATTTTGACCAAATGAATAGGATCCTTTTATAGCACATTTCATTTACCTCATACTTCCCAATTTTATACTAGCTGTGAACACTTAAACAGCATTAAATCAAAAAGTTCATAAAATTTCATATACTTTGTTAATCCAATATATTCTTCGAATCAGGACTCAGGATTACACATTTTACCTAGGTTGAATTACTTAATCCTTTGTTTATACTCTCTAGAGACTATTTTCACTATTTATACTATTTATATTGCTCCCTACAATATCAACAAATCTCATACTATTTCTTCTATTCTTTATCTCATACTTTTTTTTATTCTTTATCTCATACTTTTAGCGTAACCTTACGCTTTTTGGCCAAAATCACGATCAACCTGAGCGATTTCTTAAGTTGCCGGCACAGACTGGCCTCTAACAACTTTTGCGCTCTGGGTTCCCTAAACTAGCAACACTTTAACTCTTTACTCTCTCCCCCCCTTATCTAGTGAGCTCACAAATTAGGTAAAATACGCCTGTGGCAGACAATCCACAATGTTCACCCCAAATGATTCTAGCCAAATTGAGTACCCCCAGATGTTTTCCGCTCCCTGGTACAGCACAGACACAGGAGGAGCGGTTGGTGATTTGTAGCCTGTGCTACTCCTATACCATCACCCAACTAGATCTGTGATGGAAGTAGCAAATGCGACAAACCAACCTCCCAAAAATTTTACATAACATACACACAACATTCATATCAAGCATACATCACATCAGACTCTTTTTCTTACCAAGTTACTCAATCAAATTTAAAATCTTACTTCTAGGTTCTTTTGGAGGGGAGACTTTAAGGTGCCTTGGTCCATCCGGCTGCATACCATTCTGAAGTTCAACAATTATTTCATGCATTTTTTTGGAAAAAGGCACTGCTTACCTTATTTATATTATCATGGCCACTGGTTGAATTCAGAAATGGTAGCCTCCGTATTGACCTCTGGTTCCTTTCCCCTCTTCCTCCTGGCTGGCTCGCCAAAAATTTGTGGACCAAGTGTTCTCCCAACCCCTATGAATCTACCTTCAAGGAATGGACACATTCTCCAGAGTCTGATGTGATCAGGTTTATTGCAAGTAGCTCAAAGGCTGGTCTGCGCAAACCACATAGCATTCATTCTTCTTCAATCACCCGACACAGACTGACTGTCCGAAACCATCGTATTTATTGCCCTTTTGGCACGTCCCTCTAGGTGGGATTAAATGTGGCTCGTACCGCTTTATACAAAATTATTAATTCTGATTGGTTCATTGTCATATAGCAACCCTCCACCCTTAGTAACAAGTTAACCATTAAATCATAGTGTAAATTCATTTTAAGCCTCCAGGGATGCACGAAGACCACATTTGAGCCTCCCAAACCTTGGGTTCAGCAAAAGTTCAGTAACTTATCAAGGTCATGGATAGTTCCAGAACACTTAGCTGCGCATGATCCGGTAGTGGGTCCAGGCTGACCAATAAGGTCATTCCATTAACTGATCTAGCCAGCCTTGGTCGGCCGGCTTGCAGTCCTGTTATCTTGCATTTGGCAGATTTATGAGGTTATGCTTCTTCTCTGCTCCACAGTCTTGCAGCAGTATTGAGGGGCCACAAGAAGCTGGCTGAGTTCGCTCTGTTTAAATGTGATTATAGTAATATTCTGAATTTAGAACCATTTGGGACATTTTACCCATCACACCAGATTGTTTAGAATTTCTTTCTGAGCTTTATGAAGCTCTTCAACGGTGATGGGTGCTGATTGTGCTTAAGTTAGTTCTGGTAATTCAAGGTTATTTTTTCCCTGAACGCTGAATGGCCTTCCGGGGGATACAGTCAACCTCGCGTATAACGTACCAAGTGGGACCTGAAAATTGTGTATGTTGTATGCGAAATACGGCATACGTGTATACCGTACATCGTCCGTTATACGCAAATAGCGTACTTTTTCTGTTATATGTATAACTTATATTGTCCGTTATGCATGACATAATATACAGTACTGCAAACAAAATGTTCGCGTTCGAAAGCTGAAGGAGTGCCCCAGGCAGCGATGACCAGTGTAGCAACATGGATTAAGCGTAACTGTGTGAAGCACTTGTGGATTTCCCCACCGCCCTTCCCGATGGCAACCGCTCAGCCGATATACAGTATTGACAGGCGCCCGATGGGGGTAGGTGTTTCTGTCTTCTGTTGGACAAAAAAGGGTAAGGGCTTGCAAAACTTCTGTATTAAAGAAAAGTGTTGATTTCTTGCTTTCCTTGTTACACTCCTATACTTGAAATCGTGAGTCCTGGTCGTTGAAAGGCACGTATTGTTCGAAAATAGCCATGGCTTCTTGAAACTTGCGGTCATCCCGAATATCCACTTCATAATTACTCTTCAGTTCGGCACCTCCACCACCTGTGTCCTGTCTACCCCTTCCGCCACTACGAGCAAACCTTTGGTGGACAGGAGGGTTCACAGAATGCCCTACCTCCCCCGTATGAGGCAGTTGCCCCTCCACAATTCTCAAAAAGCCCTGCACAGATTTGCAGGCACTCTTCCTATCTGTCTCCCCCCCTGCACCACTTTGACAGCAAAAGGGTCAAACGTGTTGTCGTCTTCAGGCTTGGCCCGTTAAACTGCCCCAATCTCTGGCCTGACACGAAAACGGTCGTATCCTTTTATGGCCCAGACGATCCGTATCGTATGCATTTCAAAGGCGAAATAAGCTCGCATAGCACTGCCGCCAGTGCCTGTCTGTCAAGTGGTACACTTTAGGATAGCGCCTAGAGGAGTACGTTATATTCAATGGAATTTTAATGCGAATGTATTACACTGGGACCAGAGATTTCTGTACGTTTTACGTGAATGTACGTTTCACAGAGGGCGTAATACGCAATGGTTTTTAATGGAATTTCCTCTAGATGGGACCGGGACCTTGAGTTTCAGTATGTTGTAAGCGGACGTACGGTTTATGCGAGGACGTTATACGCAAGGTTGACTGTATTATGTTTTTGGTCCAGCCACCGCTGCCGCCGCACTACGTGTTAACGCGATAACTTCAGTAATATTTCAATAACAAATCCCAAATTTTGTACATAAGTAAATATCATAAAGAGGAAGAACTGATTCGATTTTGGACAATTTACGATGTCTAAATTGGCCACCAGGGGCCAAAAACTGATTTCAGTGTTAACGCGATACCTGCAGTAATATTTCAGTTAGAAATTGCAACTTTTGCATATAAGTAAGTATCATAAAGAGGAAGAACTGATTTGATTTTGGACAATTTACTATGTCTAGATTGGCCACCAGGGGCCAAAAACTGAAAATATAACTGTCCCGCGATAACTTCAGTAATATTTAAATTACAATTTTCAAGTTTTGCACATAAGTAAGTATCATAAAGAGGAAGAAATGATTCGATTTTGGACAATTTACAATTTCTAGATTGGCCACCAGGGGCCAAAAACTGGAAAAATCACTGTTTTCATCATATCTCTAGAAATATTTGTCCGATTGACCTCAAATCAAGAGCAAATGACAGGTCATGACCTGAGGATGTGTCCCACGATGACATTATACAGGTTTGGTTCAAAATTTTGACACAAGGTGGAGAGCTTTGTCACATAAAATTCACCATTTTTGCTGTATCTTTGGAACCATTTCTCCAATTGACATGAAACTATGTGCAACTGCAAGGCCATGACCTCACAACGTGTCACATGATGACATCATACCTGTATGGTTCAATATTTTGCCACCAGGTGGCGCTTTGTGATGGAAAATTACCATTTTGGCCATATCTTCAGAACCATTTGACAGACCGACCTGAAATTAAGTTCAAAGGAAAGTCTATTCAAGGTCTATTCAAGGATTGGGGAATTGGAGGATTGGGGGCGTTTGGGGCTATACCCCCAGCCGTCGCCTCCGACGGCATAAGCCTAGTTTAGAAAGGTATCTAGTTCTGATTGGCTGGGTTTGTGATTGGAAGAGTATAAGTTCCTATAAAATTTTTGAAAGACATGATTTATTCCCTGTGGATTTTGAGTAATGTTACCTGAAGAATTGCAAATTGATGGGATTAGGGCTTGCACTTTTTTGTGTTGTAGCAGATTTGCCAGATATTTACTTGATTTATTGCTGTATTGAAATTATTCATATTTGAGTTTTTGAATAAGGAACAGTGTTTTCTTGTGAATGATAGTTTCCAGTTGAGCTTGTAAGATCTTGCTGCCACTCGAGGCCTCTGCTTTGGCAGAGGTCACCAATGAGGTCAAAAGAAAAAAAAGTGTAAACTTCTCACCTAGAACCTCATTACTTACAGTTGTTTAAGGTGCATTTATGATAGTTTGACTTTCATCAAAATGTTTGGCAACAAGGAAATTGCAGTTTACAAGTACTTTTCTCTGCTTTCGTTACATTGACCAGTAAATCTGGGCATCTGTTCCAGGAGGTCTGTTTTCCTGTAGGTTTTCATGCCAATCCTTAGAGAGAAGAACACAATCAAAGGTGAGATATTCTCAGAGCTGCTGATGAGTTTCATATCTCACAAGATGGTAAATCGCCAGAACATTTCTGCAGCCCTGATCTGAAGCAACAGACATAATTAAACATTTTACTCCATGGAGCAGAAGTGAAGCCTGACTGGGGCTGGTGTTGTTGCTGAAAACCACAGCAGTTTGGAAACTGAATCCATGGCTCCAGTTTCCATGTCCACCAACCATTTCAGTTTCTGTCCTTAAATTATTCCCTAGTATAGCAGTGTACATATGTTGTGTGTACGTTTACTGATGATTCAGAATTGGTTGGTAAGTAATGACTTTTAAACTATCTGACTAAAATGGGGACTGACACAGTAACATAAGACATGTGATTAGCTCAGGTCTACCTACTTCATTTCCTGAAGATCAACCATCCTGTTGGGTTTCTCTCCAACCCCCGCAATAGACTCCTTATTTAGCAGGTGCAGATACTGTTTTTTCACTGCTAATTAGTAGAATCAGGCATGCTTAATTAGGCTCACGTGGAAAGACTACAGGGACAGTACATCTCCAGGAGCAGGATTGGGCAGCACTGGATTAGTTCATACGTGAAATTTCACACCATCAAAACTTTGAAATCGCTTAATCCTGCAACACTCAGTAATCACAATGAAATAAATACAAGACAGAGTGCTGTGAGAAAGTGTTTGAATATTCCCAATTTCATATATTTTGTATGTAGGTCATACTTACATGTTTCAGATCATGAAACAAGATTTAATATTGGAAAAAAGATGGCCCCATTCAACACAAAATGCATTTTTAAATGATTATTTTATTTATTTAAGAATAAAAACCATCGAACTTTACCTGGATCTACAATATGGGAAAAATTAATTTCCCCTATAGTAACTAAATTGACCATTTAGACCAAGGGTGTCAATCTAGTCGGTAAAACGGCCGAGGGGCTGAAAGTTTTCATTCCAACTCAGCAGAAGCTCACCTGATACAACTTACCAAATGTGCAGGCTGAGATTAGTTGATGAAATGAGTTGTATCCGGTGAGCTTCTGCTTGGTTGGATTGAAGACCTGCAGCCACTAGGCCCTTTTATGGACCAGTTTGACACCCCAGATTTAGACTAATAAAATTGAGTTCAATTCGAAAACACACTCGTAGACATCAATATTACCAGCCTTGGTGTATTTTAATATCACGTAAATAGAACCTGTCTGGTGAAATGGAGTTAGCCAAAGGTAGTTCTTGATGGAATTAAAGAGCGGATGAGAAACAGTGGGCTTGACGTGTTTCAGTCTGAAAAGGGTTACATATGGGAGGCCGTTTAGGGCATAACACATAAAAAATCTGCACACACACTTACAATCCACTCGCACTCACACTGACGATTGGCACATATGCAACAAACCAGGGCAATAAACATCAAAAATCTGCACATACACACACACTTACACTGATAATGGGTACATACGCATTTATACTACTGATTTTGAGTGTGTGCGTGTGTGTGTGTGTGTGTGTGTGTGCGCGCGCGCGCGCGTGTGTTTGTGTGTGTAAAATAAATTCAGTGCGCCCGGAAGCTCCGGTCAGTGTAACCAGAAGCCACCTGAAACTGCTTGTTTTCAGGAAGGAGGCAGTTGCTATTTCAAGAACACACCAAGGTAACGTTTGTACATCATTTTGGCTTTAAAATGGTCGGAAGGAGGTTGGTTCAACTTGCATTTGGACTTATATTATTTCAGTCATGTGAAATGACTCATCTTGAAGAAATACCCGACTTCTTCGTTCGCGTTCTGCACTGCATCACGTCAATCCAACAGAGCCCGGTAGCCGGACACTTCACCGAGCTGTGGAGCCATACCAGGACTGTTGGTGCCATGACTTCTGTGGTTCGTCGTGCTGATAACTCGGAGTCAAGAGAGTGTGCTGCACACTTAGAATCACTCCACAGACAGTTATTACTTATTTTACAACGAACTGCATTTCAAGAAGGAACCATTATTCCACCGACAACTCGAAGTGGGGCTCCTGGTCGGCCAAGGTACCGCCTGACACTGGACCAGATAAACCATTGTTTGGATATAGGACTAAACTGACAAGGAATTTCTCTGTTGTTTGGGATAGACCGAAGCACCTTATATCATCACATTACGAGATTACACACCGCTGTCTGATGAGTGTTTGATGTCCATCATTAGACATATTTTATCAAACACTCCCAATGCTGGTGAAACATACGTCCGTGGGAGCCTCCGCCGCAGGGGGATATGTGTGCAGCATTGGAGGGTCCGCCAAGCCCTCTGACACATCGATCCGATCGGACGAGGCTTTCGCCGCAGTCAAGCAATTCGTCGAAGAGTCTACCATGTGCGAGGGCCTAATGAGTTATGGTAAGTCGCCACGTTTTCCCTGACAAAGTTATGGTGGGTACATGACAGTGATTGCCGCTGGGTTTCAATGCCCGGTGATTTCGACAGTGCTGCAGTCCACTGTTTGTCAACTGTTTACGATAGGCATAAGCCCCATGAAATAAAAAAATAGCGGATTTGGATTTTTTTTTATTTTTTTTAATAAATTTGGCATCTCCAATCCCACCCGAATCTGGAATGCCCAATTGATGAACTTTGTACAAAGCTTGCTCGTATGCGACCCCTTGCTGCCAACTCAGGATAGTGAAGACAGTTCACGGCTCTCCTCCGAAGCACGTGCCTGTCAGCCACTGCTTCTTATACACTCATTGGTTGAATCTGCGCAAGTTCAGAACGAGGACGAAGGATACCCAGACATGAACAAACTTTGATTCTTCCTGACGAGCGCCAGTCTGACCAACAGGAGGCGCTTGAGCAACGAACAAAGCTGATTTATTTCTATCCCCTTACCCGGCAGTCCCCTCCCAATTTGAATCCCTGTAGCGCGATGGCCAATTGTGCGATACGCTGAAAAAGCTGCCGACCACTGCCGGCTGGTAGGACCGCGGCTCGAACCCGTGACGTAATAGTCACTTCTGCACTGCAACGCAGTGCCTTAACCGAGTGAGCTATCCGGCAGCTGGATTTGGATATTTTTATTAGATTCGTTAATATTACAGTTGTTTGCCCTCCCACTTCCAGAACATACAGCCTATTTCTAAGGCTCTGATAAACTGTGTGGCATTGTCTATATAATAACTCCCAACGAGGGACTGCTCACTTTTAACAAGTAATGGTATAAGTCAGCAAGTATTTGTAATGTAATTTTAAGAATATAATCACTGGGTCATGCAAGGCTCTAATAGACATGAGCATCCAAGAAATACCCAATAAAATGTAGAAACCTTGTGCCTCAAATTGCAAAGTATTTCAATTAAGATAAAAACGTAAATAAACATTCGTGTATGATATAATTGATAGAAGTTGGCTGCAGATCCAATTCACTTTTATTCTGACAGGCATATTGACGGGAACCATAAGCTCATCAGCTGGAGGATGGTGTAGTTTCATACCATTATTCAGACCTATTTACATTTATGCAGGATGAAAATATTCTTGATTCCTTGTCCGATGTTCACATGTTTAGTTTGCATTACATTCATTTACCACAGATCCAGAGGGCTGCCAGGGAATTCAGAGACCAATGGAATAATCATGCACTACGAACTGAGAGACACAGGACACCTTTACAGTTGTGGTATGAAGGTATGATCACCAACGTTGGACAGAACAGCACAGCTTTAAGGAGTGTGTTCACTACTGATCAAGCTTCAGTGACTGACAACAGTCCCTTACCTGAGCTCCAACTCAACAACAATGTTGAGGTTCCTGAAAATAACTTTCAGGTAAATGACAGCACTATGGATGAAACACTTTACAACACTTGTAAATTTCATTGAAAATAAACAGTAGTGACCTAAAAGTGAAGGGTTGTCTTTCAGATTATCTGACTCAACAAGGACATTTGGAATAAAAATGAGTAATCTAATTTGTAGTTATCTCTCATACAAGTTCTCTGCAACTGCTAATTCCACTGCCAGATATTTACTTTGTCCAAAGTATAAATTGACATTGCAGAACTTACTATGAAATGCAAAGTATCAATGACAGTCAACATGTTCTGTTAGAACATTAGAATAATATAATAAAACGTAACACTCAAACAGTTTCAAGAAACGCAACACATTTTTGAGTGCAAATACTGATGTCAGAAATGTTATAATCCTGTAAATGACAACCAAACAGGTGCGTGGTATGACAAGACACCAAGAACTCAAGAGAGTTTCTCACTATGTATGGTAAGAATTTTACTCCATTCCAAAACCCTGGGTGTTTTGGATTGCAAAGTCCATGTTTCTTTTGAAATCATCATAGGACTTATGGAGAGGTATTTTGAGACAATTTATACATGTGTTTGCTATTGGGTAATTCCCTCTCTGGAATTCTAGCGATGGTTCTGGACAAAATCCAATAGGGGGGGCCACATGGCATCCTGTTGCAAATGCCAAGATATCTCCCAGCTTTGCAGGTCCTTCCTCCTCTGACAGATAAAAAAAAAAATTAGTTTAGGAAATCACACTCAAAACAAGGACAGAAGGCAAAATTTTCTGCTGGATACACAAATTCAAACCTCCTAATGCCCATAGTCCTAGCCAAGTTTATGCACAAATTCAAAAAACTTTAAATCAGGTTAGAACCATTTCCAATAGAGTTATTTACCTTCAGCATCCTGCAAGTAGTCCCTCCAATAGGCTACCACCCTGTTTTCATCTGCCCTGTTGTTACTTCCCACCGCTGACCATCTTATGTCAAACAGCTCCTCCATAATTTCAGCAGTCAGTGTTCCAGGGCTGTAGCACATGACTGGGCGAAAGACTTCAGGATGAAGTTTTATTTTATTGAGGACTCCAAGTGTTTTCAGTCCATCAGAAAACCTACGCAATAATTTGACATATACAAGTGACATACTCAGGAATTCAGAACCATTGAGTGCCAAAATGTTTGGATATTCACTGTGAGAAAATTGAGAACATCAGTCATGAGCAAAATTTGTTATGAACAAATATAGCCCCAAATTCAGTAAATAGACATACTGCACACAAATAATTGATTCTAGCAGTCTGTTGAATGTGTACTGTATAGTTAACAGTTAACCTGCGAAAGCATGTACCTTTCCAGAGGACCACGGACACGCTGGACCACTTGAAACATGAAGACATCGTCCACCAGTTTGTCCTTGTCAGCCAGGCTTGTGAGAGGTCTCAAGCAGCCAGCATTGGCTAGGTAATCAGTGAGTGGTTTTGCAAACTGCAGCAGCTCCTTCAGTGTTTTGGCTTCAGAGATCTGATTCACAGAAAGAGGAGCACATCTTAAAACCAGTTAAGCCCTGTGGGTAGTTTTGGGAAAAATCCGCCTAGAAGACATACCTAAATTGGAGTTATTGACACAAAATTACAAGGGTTGTGGTTACAGTTGAACCCCAAAATGACAGATAACATGTTAAAGTTAATGAATGTAGTGTAAAACAGACTATTTCTGTAACCCAGTTGCCCTACTGTGACCAAATTTCCAGGAAAAATGACCAAAAAAAATTCCGCCTAGATAAAATTTAAAATTGGAGAGTAAATATAAGTCTGACGGTCACATTGCAAGCCCATATAATGAATACAAAATTTGTAGGGCTTCAAGGCTTCATCACTTGCCATGTTAAATTTCATTATTGTACTTAAGATTCTGACAGATTCTGCAGAGATTCTCCTCGGAGCAGTATTTGGCAGCCCCATTGGGGACCATATTAAAAGAAAAATTTACCCTTACATGTTTTGGACTGGCTCAGAGGATTTCTGTTTGAGGAATTACCTCATATTGCTTCCAGTGTGTTAAGTGAACATAATAAAGTTATTTTCCCATCTTATTTACTCTGTTTTTGGCCAAAGAAACCCATTTTGCATGGGCTGAATGGATACATAAAAACCCTATGTATTTTTCTGTTTTTCTTGTAATATTTATTCAATTATGGCTCATATATGGGCACTAGGCATTAACTGCAAGTGTAGGTTTGCACTTTGTCCACTTGATGTCACTCTAATACCACAAATTCACCACGGGAAACTTAGGATAATGTTTGGGTAAGGACTGTTGCAGTTCATATTAATCAAATCAAACTAAATAACTAAAGGGATGGGTGTGGGGGTGGGGGGGGGGCATCCGTGCTAAACGGGTTTTAAGCTGCACAAGGACCAGGAATAATCTAAATAAAATGATAAAATCGGGTAACAAACCCTCTTCAGTTTACTGTAGAGGTCGATGTCTGTGATGTCCTCCATCACAGGACAGCATTCATCAGGTCCCTCCGTTAAACAGGTAAAAAGCGTTCTTGAGAGGAAACAAGGTGGAGGACCTCCATGCACCAGACTGACCGCTATTGCTCTGCCAGCAATAAAATATCTGTCATCCCGCACAGCTGTAAAAGTTCACAACACAAAGCAAAACATTAAATGCTGATCATTATCTGAGCAGTCACAATACCAATTTCTCATTGAATTTACTTGGCTGGCACCCTGGCCAGTTCCATTAGTAATCCTGTGAGATTTCAAGGACAAAATCAGCAAAAACCTGTAAAGAGATGGCCTGTTTCAATAATAATAATAAAACAATTACACAAGAAGCACTTGCCTAGGTTAAACCCCATGAGTAGACCCTGCATCTGCTACTGTATCTAACATACTGTCAATTTTGGAAGCACAGACATACAACAGTGCCTAGTTCCTTTCGTCTATGATGCAAATATGCAAGCACAAGTTTTGTGAACAATATTACACAAAGATTCAAAATTGTCCCTAATATCCCTTTGCGTGAGAAAATTTTGTTTTTCATCCCTGCTTTTTGTACAAAGTAAATAGATCAATTAATTTATCCTTCGTGTGTCATGAAAAGAAGGCCAGTGTACTAACCAGAAGCACTTAGAGCCAAGTTGAGGTTTCCCTCTGTTCCACTGAACATGTCTGAATCTGCCAATGCTTTTACCAACAAACGCAGAAACTCTCTGCGAGGGCCACCAAGGTCTACGGCCGCCTCAGTGGTTCCCCTGTCGTCTGAAAACTTGATGGACATCTTCTTTTTTGGGTCATAGGAGAGCCGTCTGAATCCCCTTAATGCCCCATCGAGGACTGCAGAACGATTTGTATTGAACGCTTGAGTGTTGTCAAGTTGGTTACCAAGTTCACCCAGGATTTCACTGATCCGACCTGTTCTTTTGGCTGCCTAAAAATGAGAAAATGTTACAACAATATTTAACCGATAGTCCAACAATTACCCAAATTTGCCATAACATTCAGAACAATGGTCTTCCAATTTATTGTAAAACAAGACAAATGCAGGATTATGCCCAATGAGTTCATAATGTGTTTTATTGAGAATTTCACCTTTTTTGAACAAGTTAAAGAATTTGTTACCAAGTTCTTGTTATTGGTTATACCATTTAGACATTTTTGCCATTATCCCTTGAAAAGTCACAAAATTGGTCAAATGCAGAAATGTTAGACTAGGTCTACAAATAAGAGAATGTATTCAAGTAATATGTGATTTTTTTTTTATTTTAACGATACTATGGCAATACAAGAATAATTGCATCATATCATTGACCCATATATTTGCGCCTGTCTTTTAAAAGCTTAAGCTTTCTAGACATCAGATTTGTCTGCTCTGAACGAGGTAGCTGATACTGCCCAGAAAGAGGAAAAAAACAAAAATTTACGTCTTCTCTTCAATGCTGGCAGTAATAGCATTGTACAGGTCATCGTCATCCTCCTCATCTGTGGTCTCATTTATCAAGTTCACATCATTTTGCCACTGTCTCATGGTCTGGTCACTTGTGGAGGGCTGGGGTGGGGGGCTCTGCACATCTTCTGGGTTGCTGCCTGAATTTTGGGAGTTAGCAGTCGCTGAAACATCAGCTTTAACTCTAGGGTCTGGCCGGTGATGGAGGATCTGGCCGCTAGTGGAGGGCTGGGATGAGCGGGTTTGGACTCCCTGTGGGTTCCTGTCTGAAACCCGGGACTTTGCAGTGGCTAGGACAAATGTGTCCTCCTCTTGCACACACTCATCTTCTTCTGTGCTTGTTTCAGAGTCTTCTTGTATCATAGGCTGACAAAGTTTAAATAATGGTCAGTATGAACCTTCATGATCATTAAAAATGAGATTCTGATGCGATATTGCTATTGTAGCCCTCAAGTTATTACATGTTCTGTTTTCATTATGGTAAATGGTAAATGGACTGCATTTATATAGCACTTTCTAGTCACATGATATGTCCCCAAAGCGCTTTACAACACATTCACCCTGATGTGGGAGGCTGCCATGCAAGGCGCCACCCTGCACATCAGGAGCAGTGCGGGGTTCAGTGTCTTGCTCAAGACACTTCGACACGTTCTCTGGAGGAGCCAAGGATTGAACCGGGAACCTTCTTGTTGTGTTCCAGGGTTCTGGCCTTTGGCCAGAACAGTATTATTCATGGTTTTAACAGTTTCATGTTCCATAGTTCAAGATTTCATAATTTCATAGTTCATGTTCATGTCATAGTTTTAACAGTTTCTTGTTTAGGATTACTCATTTCATTATTCATGTTCCATGTCCATGTTTTTGTTCATGCCAGGTCTGCCATGCCACTCCACCGCTTGTCTGCGTTCCGCCCCGTGCCTTCGTTGTTGCACATTTCAGAGCTCTGGGTTGGCTTTGGTATTTCCCTCTTCCTTCCATGCTGTGCTGGATTCGGGCCTCTCTAAGCTTAATTGACAATTAACTGTTTTTAAGTTACTAACATTTACTAACACTCACTGGGTGGTGTAATTCATTAGATAGGCACATTACTAATATTACTAATTTAGACAGGGAGTTTATTGTCATGATTCCTGCTTTGCTATTTCAAGATCTTGCTGTGCTTTTCTGTTCTTAACATTCATGCTTGCTTCCAAACTGCATACTTAATTGGTACTTAAGCTGAGCACGCTCATTCTCTTAATGAGCAGGTCATGTCATCCAATCTCAGTCCATGTCTTGATCTTGCCATGCCTCTTGTTTCTCTCTCTCCAGGTGTTACCCCTCATGTCATGATTTCCAAGCCTTTATCTGGATGCGGTGGAAGTTGGCTGGCAGACAGTGTCTCAAGTTTGTTTCTAGTCGCGTCTCGTTTAGCCAAGTTCTTGTCAAGTTCCCTAGTATTTGTCCTAGCCTCTCGTCTTGTGTATATATATATATTTAGTATTGTTATTTATTTTTCTTGAGTATCTTGCCTGGAGTTTCCAGTGCCTTTTTGTTTTTTGCCTTTTTGCATTTATTGTTTATAGCTCTGTGTAGCATACTTTAGTTTGTTTTTTGCAACCCTTTGGGCCAAGTTTTTTGTTGGCCCTCGTGCCTGTTTTGTTTTGTTTGGAAATAAATCCTCATTCCCTTCTCCCCGCATCTGGTGTCTTACTGATCCCATATCACTTCTAATTCCTGGGCCGCCCGCTCTACCTCCTGAGCCCTGCTGCCCCGTTAAAAATAAATAATTGAACATTTACAATATAGACCAGTCTCAAAGGAAAATCCACACAGTTAATTGTCATTTGCATGTATGAGCTGACATATTAGACAGTAGTTACTGGGTTATAGACAGTCTCTGCTGACCAGTGGTGATTTTGCATATCTGGCTTATTGTAGGATGTAGTCACAATTCCAAACTATACTGTGGGTATGGGCATGGTTTAGAGCGGCTGCTGCAGGAGGGGAAGGCGGGGGGGTGTCTCACGGGTGGGGTAATAAGGTAGTTGATTAGGTCAGCTGGGGTAAGTTACCCACATCAATGGTGGTGCTAATATATCTCTGCTCTCCCTGTAGTAGGAGCTGGTCTTGGCTGATGAGAAGGAATCGAGCGGAGACCCTCTCCCGAGCCGAGGACCACACGAAGGGCGCTGTTGGGAGTTGGAAAGATATTCACAGATTCGGACTTCTGGGATCAATAACTTGTCCAAACTATGCCTCTTTCCCCATTGCAATAGTATAGACTACAAACTTACAAGAATCAAAAACCAATTTATAAAAAAAACAAGCCGTTCCCCAGGCTGGATGGATCATGTTGATCTCTACGAGCAGCTGGCAGCCAGACGAGTATGCAGGGAACATTTGCAAATTTCAATTCCAAGAAAGAGCTGCAAACAAACATCAATAGCTCCACTGTTATACATTATGCACATTATTCCACACATCGACAGTCACCACACAATCGTACTACAACTACTATTTTGGAGAAAACTGATTTTGCTTAATTTTGGTGATTTTTTATATCATATCTGTTATATATCATGGAGACTCAAAAATCATTACACACATAAACAGTCTGTTCGTGGTCATACTAAACAGCACTTTTGGAGGAATATACTTTTTTTTTTTAAATTGTTGATTTTTTTATTGAAAATAATAATAGCTCCAACGTAACACATTATGTAAACTCCAAAATCATTCCACATATACAAAAAAGTAGCACAATTATTTACAACCAGTTTTATGCAAGATCAGTTTACTCAAACAGTTGTTGTTGTATGATCTTTGGGTGACTGTTGATGTGTGGAATGATTTTGGAGTCTCCATAATGTATAACGGTGGAGATATTATTATTTGCAATATAAAAACACCAAAATTATTTAAAACGTGTATTTCCACAAAACTTCTGTTGTAGTTTGACCACGAGCAGACTGTTTATGTGTGGAGCGATTTTGAAGTCTCCATGATATATAACAGTGGAGCAAGTGTATTTTTTTACAAAACAGTTTTTGTAGTATGATCATGGGGTGACTGCTGATGTGTGGGGTGATTTTGTTATACTCCATAATGTATGACAGTGGTGCGATTGATTGTCGTTTGCAGCTCTCTGTTGGAATTGAAATTTGCAAATGTTCCCTGCATACTCGTCTGGCCGCCGGCTGCTCGTAGAGATCAACATTATCCATCCAGCCCGGAGAACGGCTTGTTTTTTTAATAAAATAGGTTTTTGATTCTTGTAACTTATAGTCTCTGCTATTGTGATGTTACAGAGACATAATTTGTGTTTGAACAACGTTTCGTCTCAGAATTATTGATCCCAGAAGTCCGAATCTGTGAATATCTTTCAAACTTTACCGAACTGGGAGAGACACGGTAGTAACGGAGGTCCGTTACATTTACCATTTATTAAAGGTTTTCGGGACAATTTGCATAAGAAATTAACAACAATAAATTAAACTCGACTTCAAGCATCACTGTTGCATATCTAGTTACTGTTACCCAAGTCTGCTGCACATACACAATAAACAAATTATAACCAGGGCAGAGAACACATATTTACTAACTTGCAATATTGCTAATACTGACCAATTATGCTTTAAATCCAATAACTGAACTTCCCTGCATCGACTGTGTTTAGCGGATTTTATACTCGTTTTGATGATGTTGCACATAACTTGGATTTTACGTAAGTAATGTTGATGACAACTTTCATTGGCTCTCCTGTTTTGTACTCCGCTGCTTACCTCAAGCGCCACTGATGGTCTCACATGCACTGGAGATCTAATGAAGATCTTGTGCACCATGGAAGCATCTAATAGCTGGCCTTTGCCAAGCTATGGTGGGACCAGTTTATTCCCACAAGGCATAAGAATCTCTGGACTGAAAATACATATTCGTACAACAATGAAAGCCACCACAAGTCCACCAAACAACAGTCAAACAATGCCAGTGACTACGCAATGTCTATATGACAGAAAACTGTTGGAGAACAAATGAAAGAAGAGCTACTACCTCCTCTGGCAGGAACTGTAAGTTAGATGTAGATTAGCTGATACGTTTTCTAGTTTTAGCTGACTATGCACCTCGCTGGAATTCAGCCACGCTAATTTACAATTAATGACTCACCTTACGTCTGAGGGGATCCTCCCATCAAAGCTCTCGTGCAGTTTGAGCAGCAGCGTCCTGTTGTCCCATGTTTTGTCAAATTGTAGGGCACTAATTATGTGGCCCTTTTCGTGTAAGAGTGCCTTAAAGTTTTTCCTTGGGACTTTTTTGTCACGGGGGTTGACGAGCAGTATCACATACTTAAAAAAGGGAGTTTCGCGGTGGTATGGCGGTCGTGATCTGGAAATACCGACAATTGTCTGTCTTAATTATTGCATGTATGGCCAGAAAATAATGCTGAATATGGTTAACGTTACCCACCTTCTCTTTGCCTTCGACCTGCCCCAGCCGCTGAATCGCCTGGCTTGAAAGAGCGGGGTCTGTTCACCAGCGTGTCCAAGGACAGGTTCACTCCTCATATTCACATTAAGGCACTGGTTTGGCCGAAACCATACGTTCATTTCATTGTTCTCATTGTTTGCTGAAACGTTACTGCTTGTACTTCCAGAGGCGTCTTGGTTTACCAAACAGTTAATTAGGTCTGGTGAACCCAGTAGCCTCCTCAAAATAGCAGCAGCCTCCGCAGTTGGTGTACCTCCTGCCATTGATGCTCTCCGCCAAGTTTCCCGCTCTGTCGTGTCGAAGTCAAGAGTGTAAGTTCAACGCTAGAGTAGATACTATGACTTCCTGTCATAGCTTTCAGAATAAAATACATTCATGGTGAAACTCCAGTTTATCAAGCAAGTGAGGTGGTTTGTTCTGATAGATTGTAAATTTACGGAAATAAACAACAATAAATTTCCCTCAAATATGAATTTATATAGCATAGACTATAAACAATTTATAATAGAGGAAAATATTTTGACGCAGCAAAATGGAAAGTAGCTAAACCATTGGCCGACTTCTTGTGAACAAGCAGTTTCAGGTGGCTTTCGGTTACACTGACCGGAGCTTCCGGGCGTACTGAATTTATTTCACACCTCCTTAGCAGTCCATCGTAGTCGAAGATGACGTAGCTTCCTTCTCCTGTGGTGTGTTGGACAGTGGTTATCGTTGCTGGCGACGATGCCACTGTAGATGACAATGAAGCCCGATTCGGGAGCCACAAATCCTGCGACAGTCAGGACACGTGAGGCCCGGATCAGGAGGCTGAGGTGGCACTGGAACAGCACAAAGGTGTCTCCGATGGCGCTGCACCATCCTTCGCTGGGTGCGTTTTTCTTCGAGGTGTGTCACCCCTTCGTGGCATAAAGAACGCCAGAGTGGCCGGTTCGCTGCAGCTGACTCCAGATCATTGGGCTTGATATTACATCTCTTTATCGTCTGTTTCAGCTGGTCTTTGTACCGCAGCTTTGGACCGCCTGGCTTCCTACTTGCCAACAGGAGTTGCCCATAAAGCACCTGTCGGGGCAAACGGAAGCCAGGCATCCGGATGACATGTCCGACCCACTGGAGTTGCCTCTGTGCTAGTGTTGCTTCAATACTGATGGAGTCAGCGCATTGAAGAATGTCAGTATGTGGGACACAATCCTGCCAGGTGATGCCAAGGATGCGTTGGAGGCATCTGATGTGAAATACCTCAAGGCGTCTGACATGGCGCCGATAGATAATCCAGGCTTCTGAGCCGTATAGCAGTGTGGACACGCACACAGCTAAGTAGACTGCGACTTTTGTTGGTATTCTTAGGTGGTTGTTTTCGAACACACGAGTACGCAACCTGTCAATGGCATTGGAGGCTTGACTGATGCCGGCCTGGACGTCATCATCAATTTGACAGGAGGGTGTCAATATGCTTCCGAGGTAGCTAAATTGCTGGACAACCTTGAGGGGTGTGCCGCTGATGGTGAACACGGGGGGTGGAGATCTCTCTTTCCCCATGATCTCCGTTTTGTTGATATTAATCACGAGACCGAGTGATCGGTAGGCAGAGGACATGGTATCCAGGGCATGTTGCATGGCAGCTGGGCTGTGGGCCAGGAGAGCACAATCATTTGCATATTGGAGCTCATGGATGTTACTGATCAAGGTCTTAGTCTTGGCATGTAAGCGTCTGATGTTAAACAGGCTAACATCAAGGCGGAACTGGATACAGACGCCGCCATCTTCCTGGATAGACTTATGGAAGAGGAGTGTAGCTGCCGTCAGGAACAGATTGAATATAACCGGGGCCAGTACACAACCCTGCTTCACCCCGACCATCACAGGGAAAGGGGGTGATTGCTGGCCACCAAAAAGTTCAGTTGCCTGCATGCCACTGTGGAACTGCTTGAGGATGCCAATAAATTTGGAGGGGACGCCAAATTTCTGCAGTATGGTCCAAAGAATTTCACGGTTAACTGTATCAAAGGCCTTGGTAAGGTCGATGAAGGTGATGTAAAGGTCCTTGTTTTGTTCCCTGCATTTCTCCTGAACTTGACATGCAGTGAAGATCATGTCCAGAGTGCTACGGTCCTTTCTGAAACCGCATTGTGTCTCAGGGAGGATCTCTTCTGTAATGTGCGTTGTTAGACGGAACAGCATTATTTTCGCAAGAATCTTGCCAGCAACAGAGAGCAGAGAGATGCCACGGCTGTTGCCACAGACTGACTTGTCCCCCTTCTTTTTATAGATGGTGACGATGTTGCTGTCTTTCCATTCCTGAGGAAGTGTCTTTTTTTGCCAGATGTTGTAGATGAGGTGGTATAGCTGTTGTATTAGGAGGTAACCACCGTTCTTGAAAACCTCAGCTGGAAGTCCATCAGGGCCAGGGCTTTTGTTGTTCTTAAGGCTCTGGATTGCAGAGAGGACCTCTGTGAACTGAGGAGGTTCATTAAGGGAGGGAACTGATGGAAGTTCTGGGAGGGAGTCAAGGATAGATGGGTCCGAAGGGTTTACTTGATTCAGCAGGAAGTCAAAGTGCTCTGCCCAGCGCTCAAGTATTTGCTGTTTGTCCTTGAGTAGTACAGAACCATCTGCAGATCTGACTGGGCCAATGCTTTGTCTTTGTGGACCATGCAGGGATTTTACAGCATCATAGAAGGCATGTATGTTGTAGTTATTTGCATGCCTCTGGATTTCTTGGGCTTTGCTGAGCCACCACTCGTTCTCCATAATCCTTAGCTGTTTCTGGGTTTCACTACGGATGGCTTTATAGTGAGAGAGAAGTGGAGAGTGAGGGTTGGAGAGAAGTGCGGTGTGGGCTTTACGCTTGGTTTCCAGCAGCTCGTGTATGGCAGCTGAGCTGTTATCGAACCAGTCTTGGTGTCGTTTCTGAGTAAAGCCGATGGTCTCAGAGGCAGCTTGGTGAATCGTTGTCCTCAATTTTGCCCACCTGCTTTCCATGTTGAGGTCACTGTTACTGGTGTCCTCATCCAGGCTAGCAAGTACCTCTGCCAGTTTGCTGCGGTAGCGGGCTACAGCCTTTGGGGAGTCCAGAGCCCTGGAATTGAGACGCTTTCGGGGTTGCTGTTTCTTGTGAGGAGGTCGAATTCTCAGCTTGAGCCTGGATTTGATCAGCCGATTATCAGTCCAGCATTCAGCCCCACGCATGGCCCGGGTTATGCAGACGTCATTTTGGTCCTGTTGCCGTGTGATGATGTAGTCCAGTAAGTGCCAGTGTTTGGATCTGGGGTGCATCCATGATGTGATGCACTTCTTTTTCAGCTGAAAGATGGTGTTTGTGCTCTGAGCATCAGCTGATTGTGACTGAGTGAGGAGTCGGAAGCCATTGCTGTTTATTTTCCCCGTCCCGTGCTTCCCAATTACTCGTTTCCAGAGCCTGGCGTCAGTGCCTACTCGGGCAATGAAGTCACCCATCAGAACAAGCTTATCAGAGGCAGGGATTTTAGATAGATTTGCATTAGGGACTCGTAGAAGGCATCTTTGATGTTGTCGTCAGCATCCAGGGTGGGGGCATAGGCACTGATTAGAGTAGCGAAGCGACCTTTCACCAGGGGAATACGCCAGGTCATAAGCCGTTCACTGATGCCTTGTCAGTTGCAAAATGATTTCCAAACTCTAGCTGTGAACTGCATCCACTCCTCCAATGCCAGCTTGACCGCCAATGGCTCTCAGTTGCTGATGTCATAGCTGCGTTCGGCCGAGCTAAGGCGACGGGAGAAGAAGGCGTATGGGTGGATCTTGCCATCCTCTGACGAGCTTTGGGAGAGGACAGTTCCAGCACCACCATTAGAAGCGTCAACTTCAACGTTGAACTGGGTCTTAGGGTCAGGGATGGTGAGGATCGAGGCCGAAGTGAATCAGTCTTTAAGATCCTTAAAGGCTTCCTCTGCCTTTTCAGACCAGAGAAATTTAGTCTTGTTGGAAGTGAGGGCAGTTAGGGGTGCAGCGACAGTGCTGTAATTGTGGATGAACCATCTGTAAAAGTTTGCAAACCTCAGGAAGCATTGGAGAGCCTTACGATCGGTAGATCAGGGCCACTCGGTTACAGCTTCCACCTTACCATACAGATGGTGCCGAGAGATATGATGTACCCCAGGAAGGTAGTGGTCTGGACCGAGAACTCAAACTTCTCTGCTTTGACAAATAGGCGGTTTTCCAATAGGCGCTTGAGGACTTGGTGAACATGATTGGTGTGTTCCTCCTGGGACTTAGAGAGGATTATGATGTCATCCAGATAAACAAACACAAATTTATTAATCACATCCCGTAATACGTAGTTGACCAGGTTTTGGAAGACCGCTGGGGCGTTAGTAAGCCCGAATGGAAGAAACAAATACTCCCAGTACCTGGTGGGGGTATTAAAAGTAGTCTTCCACTCGTCTCCTTTCCGAATGTGTACGAGGTGATAAGCATTGCGTAGGTCGAGCTGAGTGAATATCTTTGCCCCCTGGAGGAGGTTGTACCAGGTTTCAGGTCAACAGCACAATCATAAGGGCGATGTTGTGGCAAGCAGGTATTGTGTGGCACACAATACTGGGGCAGTGAGCGATCACATGAAAAAAAACCAGACAGGGGGAGACAAAATGCAATGCATGGTATGAGACAAAACATGGACCGGAATATAATTGAGGTAATGGACTATGGGAGCATTTGCCGGAATATACAGGAACAAAACATGGCATGGATCAAGACATGGCAAAACCTGAACAGAGCAAGGCAGAATGATAACACAAACCGACCAGCTTGCTGGCTTTCGTGCTAATTTATCATGAAATACACATTTTGAGGATACATAAGATAGAAACTTTCAGAGCAAGACAATTATATTACCATAACTTATTGGATAAAACGAGTATTGATTGCTTAGTTGTCAAATGCACAGTTGCTCAATAACAATCAGCAGCCAAATGCAAGTCAGTTGGGTACGAGCAGGAAATGCGGACTGGGACTGCGTACACTGCAAAAATAATCAGGCAAAAATAGATTAGCGGCCAGATAAAAAGCCACTATAGCCCTTCCCTAGAACCAGGAACCACAACACCAGGAACATCCTCCATTGCTCTTGCGTTTGTGTTGTGTGAGGTGATGGCGTGTTTTGCAGCACATCGAAGGAGAGAAAAGACTCCTGATTGATTGAGCTGGTACAATGCTGTGTGGAAAACAATTGCATGGCACCAACATTGTGTGTGGGAGAGTTGAGTAGAGCCAGTACCTTGCAGTGGAAAAGCACCATAGTTAACTACCATGTTATGGTCCCAATTTGTTATGACAGACAGCAAGGGATGACAGACAAACTTTTAAAAACTTTAACAGATTTTATATACAAATACTGACCAAGATTGAAATATTAACAAAAAATGAGATATTTACAGTCCCTTGAGATGGGGTTGCTTTGTTGCAATATCTTGGGACATGAAAATGATCCAACACAGGCAAAAATCCACAAAAAGCTTCACAGGTCTTTGAAAGAGTGACAGGTCTGGTTAAATGTATCCTTCCACAATTTCTCCTTGCAATTTCTCTGACTACTCTCTCAATTTTTCTCCTAATATACTCTTTTCCTGCCCCCTCCCACCTTCTAGACGTTTTTCAATTCTCTGGGACATTCCCCTCTGAGGCATGCCTTGCACATGCCCAAAACCTAGCTCCTGACTGGCTTAACAAAAAAAGTCAATACTGCCATCTAGTGGCTTTTTTTTCACATAACACGTCCATTACAAAAGGGAAAAATTTTGACTCATAAAGGCAAAATTTTTCTTTTCAATACAAAAATGGTTAAGTAAACACTTGTATGTGTATATACATATACATGTAATACAATATGGTAATAAACACGTGTTACATACACATACTCAAACACGGGATAAGCAATCAGCAAGTACATTGTCAATACCCTTTACATGCTTAATTTCCAAGTCAAACTCCTGTAAAATCAAACTCCAATTCAACAATCTCCGATTCTTGTTTTTCACCTTACTCAAAAGCATTAACGGATTGTGGTCAGTATATACAATCATTGGCCTTTGCCCTGTGCAAACATAAACCTCAAAGTGTTGTAAGGATAGAACCAGAGCCAGCAGCTCCTTCTCAATTGTGGAATAGTTATTTTGGTGGTGATTGAACTTGCGGTAGTACCTGATCATTCAAAGGAACCGGCGCAAAGCTTTTTTGTTGTCAGGAACTGGCATAATGGCTTGGACTTTAGCATTTAGGGGTGCCACCTAACCCTGGCCTATGACGTAGCCAAGATACGTGAGAGTAGCACAGCCAAAGTCACTCTTGTTCAGGTTCAAGCGCTGGAACAACATCTCTACATCTTTCAGATGTTCTTCCCAGGAGTCACTCCATGTGATCAGGTCGTCGATGTATGCACTCGTGTATGGCAATCCGGCGATTGTAGACTGTATCAGTCTTTGGAATGTGGCTGGGGCATTTGTCATGCCAAAGGGTAGGACTTCATACTGGTATAAACCTGATGATGTGGCAAAAGCAGAGATGCTCTTGGCCCCCTCAGTTAAAGGCACACAGCAATAACCCTTCTATAAATCAATCTTCGTCAGACACTTTGCTTGCCCCACTCCATTGATACAATCATCAAGCCTAGATATTGGAAACACACCAGTTCTAGCTACAGCATTGACTTTGCGATAATCTGTACAGAATCTAGTACTTCCGTCAGGTTTTGGAACTAGCACACAGGGTGAACTCCAATCTGAGTTAGAGGGTCTGATAATATCATGTTCTAACATATACTGAACCTCTTTCTCAGCAATTTTTCTTTTCAGGATTAATCCAGTACAGATGCTGTTTTATTGGTTTGGCATCACCAATATCTACATCATGAGAGGCTATAGAAACTCTCCTTGGAACATAAGGAAATGGATCTTTATATTTCTTGAAACTGATCTCTCTGTGAGGGTTCTTAGTGCTGGAGTTTTACATCAAGATTCTGCAACACTTCAGAATTTGACAATTTACGTGAAAGAACTTCAGCTTTAATTTTAGGTTCATCATCTTGAAATTCCCCCTCATCTTCACAAGTCTCGGCCATAGGAGGATCTGAAGTGACAGCTGCAACCCGAGCATTTCTATCATGATAAGGCTTCAGCATGTTAATGTGACACAGCTGTTTTGGCTTTCTCCTATCTGTAGTCTTCACAATGTAATTAAGATCATTAAGTTTTGTCAGAATTTCGTAAGGACCATGAAATCAAGCCTGCAATGGATAGGACTACAAGGGAAACAACATAAGGACCTTTTCTCCTGGTTTAAACTCACGGCTTCTAGCCTTATGATCATAGTTCTCATTTTTCCCTGACTTGATTTCAAGTTCTCTTTGGCTAGGTCACAAGCTGCACGCAGTCTTTCCTTGAACTTGCTGCAATAGTCTAACAGACTGATATGCGGCTCTTTCTCTTGCCATTTTTCACTCAACAATAGCAAAGGTCCTCTCACTTCATGGCCAAACACTAGCTCAAACGGACTGAATCCAGTAAACTCCTGCACTGCTTCTAAAGCTGCAAACAACAGCAAATGAACACCTTCATCCCAGTCTTTCCCATAGTCATAACAATATGTCCTCATCATTGTCTTGAGAATGGAATGAAACCGCTCTAAGGCACCCTGACTCTCTGGATGATAGGCACTGGAAAGAATCTGCTTCGCACCTAGTTCATACACAACCTGCTGAAAAAATCCGGAAGTGAAATTGCTACCTAAGTCTGACTGAATTTCCCTGGGAAGGCCAAACAACATGAAGAACTTTATCAAAGCCTTCAAGATAGCCTTGATGTTGCATAGAAGTATGGCTTCAGGGAATCTGGTAGATGCACACATGATTGTTAATAAGTACTCATTTCCAGATCTAGTCTTGGGTAACACAATCAACCAACACAATCAATGGTGACCTTGGAAAAGGGCTCCCCAAATGCTGGGATAGGCTGCAATGGAGCTACAGGTGGGTCTTACTGATGTTTTCCAACTACATGACAAGTGTGACAGGTTTTGCAAAAGTTGGAAACATCTTTCCGAAGTCCAGGCCAAAAGAGGTGTTTCATGATCTTGTTAAATCTTGTTGACGCTAAGATGACCTACTATAGGAAAACTGTGAGCTATTGTTAAGATTTCATTCATGTAGGCCTTCGGAAGAACAATTTGCTTGATCACCGCCCAATCTGTATAGGCAGGGATATCAGGAGGGCGCCACTTCAGCATCAACACTCTATCCTCCAGATAATACCCAACTGGAACTGTGTCTATTTCTTTATCAGGAAGGGCTCTCCTCTTTATTATACAAATATCAGGATCATTAGTTTGCTCCTGAATCATCCGCTTTCTGGACAGAGACAAGTCTCTTGACACATCAGAATCACCAGATCCATCTGGTTGGCTGAAGAGAGAACTGATAAAAGTGTCTGATAAGTCCTCAAACGGACAAACCATGGTAGGGCGAACAGAGTCATGAGGCAAACCACTTGAGTCCTGACTATTCAATGTGCTGGACGGCACCACATCATCTTCTTCTTGAGCCTTTTTGGCCATAGCACGGGTCACTGCGCAAGAAGGATACAGGGATAGGTCTTCATCGCCATCTTCAGTGCACGGCTGTGAAGTAAGATGAACAGGGGAACTACATCGCCCCCAGCCAGGTCATTGCCTAGCAACAGAGACACACCCTTCTCGAAAGGAAAAGAAAACACAAGAACTACCAAGACTGTGGAAAACAAGACAGTGACAAAAAAGGCAAACAAAGTTGTGGCAATACAAGGCTGTGATAACAAAGAAACAAGGATCCGTCTGCCAGATTGGAGCTCCACCTCAGAATATGAGGACTAAGGGCGGGATCACGGAAGCAGGGAACACCTGAACAAAACGAGAGGGGCAGGGCATATTAACATGAGACATGGACAGGCGGTCAGACTTAATGAGCCCATTAAGAGAATGGGTGTGTTCAGCTTAAGTACCAATGTCAGATGCAGCTGAGAAGGAAGGGTGAGACTGTTAACAGAAAAGCAAATGACCTCTAGAAACTAGCAAATGCAGGAAATCATGCCGATCGATACCCTGTCTATGTTAGTAATGATTAGTGTGTGCCTGTCTAAAGAAACATCTCCTGTGCAAGTTAGTTGATGTTTGTAATGAGTAAAAAAAAATGGTGGTAGGGAGGGGCTGGGGTGAGCTCAGCCCTTCTAAATGTGAGTCTTGCTCACCCAGTCAAAAGTTCACAAAAAAACGGCCAATGACAAAATAACGCATAATGATAGTTACTAACGCCTGATTAGGTGCATAGCGTAAAGCCCTCCTCCAAACTGAAGTCCTACGGCTAAAGTTGTAAGTATGGATACTTCACCAGGCAGTGGAGCCATTCCCACCATAGGTGTACATTGAGCAGCGCGCAGAGACTTTTACCTACATACTGTTACACAATTTTACCTACATATTGTCTTATTCAATCAAATGAGTTCTAAGCCATGTATGGATTTTTGAGTCCTATTAGCAAGTCTTGTCCTGCTTTAACCTCAAGCAATGCCATATCTTGCACACCAGAAGCTATGACTATGGCTCCGGCTCCAGTGCCCTTTACCAGTAGCCCTCTGCCCCAAACCAGTTCCCTCTCTCTGCTGCCTCAGCCCCACCTCACACGGTTAGTGACTTAAATGGTGATGCTCCAGTCCAGCCAATATTAGCTAGCTACCCAAAGCGCGCATTCAATCCAGCCTGGTATCGTACACGACCGAGGCTGCAGTACTCAGTTCAGCGGGATGCTGTTTTTGCTTTCCCTGCAGGAAATATGTTACAGCCGGTGAGAGGGATGCTGTTTTTACCTCGCCTGGTTTTACCAACTGGAAAGCAGCACTCGAGCGTTACAGGGGGTTACAGAAACATGCATCCAGCCACAGTCATATACAGGCTTCAGCCACTTGGGCTGAGCAGAAAATCTGAGAGACAAGAGGAGAACCATCGATTGTGTGCTGGTAGGTAAAACACATCAAGAGCATCGGTGGTGCAGTAACGTTTCTGTGCGTGAACGAGTTCAGGCTCCGCGGAACAACTGAAAACTTACAGCGTGACAATCCGGACACTGATGACATTGCTGCGGGTCTTTTTTTGAAATTGTTTGAATACATCTTAGAGAAGGACGCCAAGCTAGCCGATCTCGACTGCGGTCAAGTGAGCCGTCATTCGCAGATGCCCGGTCAAGCCAGCTACTTCTTTGATTTAAGATGCTTGTCTATTAACCATATTACGGTACTGGTCGATGGACTGGCTTGAAACAACCGATATGGGCGAAGAAAGATCCATATTTCAGCAATAATTTCTCCCTCGATATGCCACGTAAAAAAGACATTAAATTTATGTAAGCCAGTTCAATGAAAATTGTATTCTACTGCTCTGTTTTTATTATGAAGGGATCAACTCAGTTAAAATAATAAATAATTTGTTTTCACCTTTCATATAATCCTTATTTTCAAAGGTTAATTGAACTTATGAAATTAATTCCTGTTCCTGATAACCCCAGTAGGCCCTAGTGATTTTTTTTGGCCTGTTTTTCTGCATAGTTTCAGATAAAACATCCCACCGGTCATGAGGATTATGACTGCATTCCTGTGAAACTCTCCAGTCCTGCCATCAGACAGTTCTGCTCCAACTGGCTACTACCCAGGGACGCGCCTGACCAGGGGATGACACGCCCGAAACTCAAGCTTAATTCAGTCTTCACTGCATTTTGCGATTCTGCTTTGGGCTCCATCCCACCCAATCATAAATATAATACAATCAATAAAACTGGCTATTGGACTGTGCTCTTTTTCTGCCTCTGGTTTTTTGTCTGCATCACAACAAACGATTACTGTTCGCAATGACTCTGGCCATTAGCAGGGAAGAATTCAGGAGAAGGTACAGTATAATATTGGAGACATTAAAAGGGAAACATGACAACAAAGTCAACATTTCACACTGTTTAGGTGTCATTAAAGAAAGTCCTGAAGAGGAAAGTCCTGAAGATGGATTTCTGCTTTGGGTATCCTTGGCCATCACCATATCTATAATCCCATAAAATCTTATGGGGTTTTACTGTGTGCTTTTCAAGAAATTGAAAAGGAGAGTCAGTTTAAATTTATTCAGTTTAATCCTGTTTGAGCTGTTAAAAAAGGTTCTTTCGGCCAATAAGTAATTTTAAGGTAACAATGGACTTCTGTTCTTCATTACTCTGACAATGAATAAATAAGACTTCAAATGATTTTACAATCTGAGAGAAATTTAAAGAAAATCATATTAAAAGACAATACACTTTTAACTTCCTCCAACTAGAGAGGTCATTAAAGAGTATACAGAGGAGCTTATATGACAATGATTTTCTGTTCAGGATGACCCTCGCTATGAACACTTTATATTTTACACAATTTTACTTTTCCATTTAAGAGGAATTTAAAAGGAAAGTCACCATCATTAACAACACAGTCATGATGTCCTCTGATTTGAGATGTCATAAAAAATATTCAGAAAACTTCTAATGAAATTGGGAATGCAATCTTGTTCAATTGGATCCTGGCTATGAACTCAAAGAATCTTCTAAGATTTCACTGAACAGTTATAGAGAAATTGAAAAGAAAGTTATTTCAAAATACAATACAGTCATAATTTCCACCAAATTGAGATGTGATTAAAAAAACATACAGAATAGTTTACCTACAATTAATAATGGATTCTTGTTCAGGATGACCTTGGCTATGAATCCACAATATTTCAGATGATTTTACTGTGCACTATCAAAGAAATGTAAAGGCAAATTCAATTAAATAGAAAACACAATCATAACGTCTTTCTATTTCAGCTATCATGAAAAGAAACACACAAAATAGGTGAAATGTGTGATGGCTGTGAAGTTTCAGACACCAAACACAGTGGCCAGAACAAAAGGGCAAAACAGCAGAGGAGGGAGAGACACAAAATAAAACAATAAGGCGAGACTCGCGCTACCAACGGATCTAAATGTCGTCCGGAGAAGGAAGCAAAGCGAGCTCGAAAAGAAAAGGGAAAACAAAGCAAAGCCAAAATACACTGATCACAGGAATTCAATCAAAAAATATACACCATAAAATCAGCCTTTATGCAGATGATGTTCTATTGTATTTACAAAACCCTTCTCTTCCTTGTGTGAAACAATTTCCCTCATGAACACATTTTCTAAAATCTCTGACTACACCATTAACTTGTCGAAATCCACCATCCTCCCACTTACCCCCAACAGCTGGGATGTGGCAGCCCACAGCTTATCCCTCTCACTGTGCGCTGGTAATATCACATATTTAGGAATGAATATCTCCCCCAGGCTGTCAGAGTTAACCAATCTTAACTTCAACCCAATTCTCAAAACGGCAGAGGACAACCTTCAACCTTGGATGAACCTACCAATATCCCTAATAGGCAGAATAGCAACAATCAAGATAACATGAATGGCAAGAACAGACCTTTCAGCCCAACTAAGCTCGCCAGTTTCTTTATACTATTGTGAATATATCCCTTCAGATACTAAAAACCTCAATGGTATCTAGCTTTAGGTCAAGCCTGCTCTTGAAAACCCCCAAGGTCTCTGCCTCAACAATATGGTCAGGTAAGCTATTCCACATTGAAATTACTCTTTGTGTGAAGAAATATTTCCGAATATCAGTGCTAAATTTACCTTTGGTCAACTTCCATTTGTGACCCGGAGTTCTACTCACAACACTTAGTCGAAGGAATCCAACATGATTCACTTTGTTAATCCCTTTAACATATTTAAAGACCTCAATCAAATCACCCCTGAGTCGTGTAATGAGAATACAGGCCACTAGATGGCAGTATTTACCTTTTTTTGTTAAGCTCAGACTGGAGTCATGTTTAGACATGTCCTGGACATGTCTGGGGCAAGTCTCAGAAAATTAAAAAAAAGAGGTCTAAATGTGGGTGGGGTCTGCAAAAGAGTATATAAGGAAAAGGATTGAGACAGTAAAGTAGTAGGAGAAATTGCAAGAAGAAGACCAGACCTGCCATTCTGTTCAAGACCTGTGACGTTTCTTTTGTGGATTTCTTTGCCTGTGTTTGAGCATTTTCATCATCCAGGACATCACCAAGCCACCCCCACGAAAAGGGATTGTAAATATTAATGTTTTGTACATAATTCAATCTTAGTTGTTAGTTGCTTAGTCGTTATTGTCTTTGTTTTAAAAATTAAATGTGTTTTAGTTGTTAAAACTGTGTCAGTCATCCCTTGCTGTTGCTGTTGCTGTTATATTGTAAATGTAATAACAAATTGGGGCCATAACAGTCGCCATTTCCTAAGACTAAAGAGATTAAGGATCTTCAGCCTCTTCTCGTACCTTTCATCTTTTATACCTGAAATAAGCTTGGTGGCTCTTCTCTGAACCTTCTCTAGAGCCAGTATGGTCCCCAGAACTGTACACAATACTCCAGGTGTGGTCTAACGAACGTGTTGTACAAAAGAAGCATCACCTCCTTAGATTTGTACTCAATACTTTTGACAATGTATCCTAGCATTCGATTAGCTTTTTTAACTGGTACGGCACAATGGCTAGAACCTGTGAGGGTTTGGTTAACGATCAGTCCCAGATATTTCTCTTGTGCAGCACATTCCAGTTTTAAACCTCCCATGAAGTAATCCCGTCTAATGTTTTTTATTACCTACATGTACAACTTTACATTTTGCTAGATTAAATTTCATTTGCCACATTTCTGCCTAATTCTGGATTCTATCCAAATCATCCTGAATCACTTTAATGGACCCTAGACTATTTGCCAAACCCCCCAATTTAGTATCATCTGCAAATTTAACCAATTTGCTCTCAATATTCCGGTCAAGGTCATCAATGTAAATGAGGTACAGCATGGGTCCCAACACCGATCCCTGGTGGACGCCACTCCCCACCATACCCAGCTCAGATGAGATATCTCTGACCACTACTCTTTTTGTTCTGTCCTGTAACCAGTTTTGAATCCACTTCAGAATACCTCCTGTAACTCCAATGGAACTCATTTTAGAAATCAGTCTCTTATGCGGTACTGTATCGAATGCTTTCTGAAAATCCAAGTATATGATGTCATAAGCCCTGCTCTGGTCGTAAGTCCTGGTGGCCTCTTCAAAAAATTCCAGAAGGTTTGTTAGGCATGACCTTCCTTCCGAAAACCATGTTTGCTATCTTTCAAGATACTGTTATGTTTAAGTCCAGCTTATCTTTTATGATAGATTCCAATATTCTGCACGAAATGCAAGTTAAACTCGCTGGCCTGTAGTTTCCTGGCTCGGTACGGTCCCCTTTCTTATATATTGGTATTATATTGCCCTGTTTCCAATCATTTGGTATTTCTCCAGATTCTAAAGACCGTCTGAAGATGGAGAATAGCAGCTTAAAGATGAACTCACCAGCTTCCCTGAGCACTCTAGGATATAAGCCATCAGGACCCGCCGCCTTATCTGCTTTTAGTTTATGCAACTTGTCGAAGACTTCATTATCCCGAACTTCAATTTCCGCTCAATAATCTTCAGCATTTGACATTCCCTCTGGCAAAATAAAGACCCCCTCTGAAGTAAAATTCTCAACAAAGTTACTGTTTAAGGCATCCGGAATATTCTTGTTATCATATAGCAGCGATCCATTTTTATTCTTTATGCACTTAACCTGCTCTTTAACTTTCCTTTTTCTGCTACAGTACTGAAAGCACTGAGGGCTAGTTTTTGCCCCCTCTGAAATTTGTCTTACATACAGTCTTCTAGCATTCCTCAGCTCTTTTTTGACCACTGCCCGCATTTTACAGTATTCAGCCCTAGTATTCTCATTGTTATCCTATATGTACATCTTATAAAGGTTCCTCTTTTCCCTCAACATCCTATGAATACTTTTGGTCATCCACTGAGGATTCTGCTTTTTCAGCTTACTTTTAGACACCTTCGGAATGAATCTGCATTGTGATTCAAGCAAAACCCCCTTAAATCTTTCCCACATCTCATAGACGGACTTGCAGTCCAGGAGTGTCTCCCATTTTATTTCAGCTAGATATGAGCGGATCCTGTCAAAGTTTGCTCACCTAAAATTGAAAATTTTTGTTTTAGAATACACCTTTTTAACTTCCCATGAAACATCAAAATTAACAGTGGAGTGATCACTTGTCCCAAGTGGCTCCAGTACCTCAACATTGCTAATTCTATTGGGGTCATTACAGAGCACTAAGTCTAAAATTGCCTTCTCTCTGGTAGGTTTATTAACATACTGCACCAAGAAATTATCGTTTATAACATTTAGAAATTCTTCCTCCCCCCTACCCTGTCCTTTCACCATATCCCAATTGATACCAGGATAATTTAAGTCTCCCATGATACTAGTCCCACCACCTCTACAAGCTTGCGTAATCCTCCTAAAAAGCATTTCATTGATTGTACTGTCCAAAGCTGGTGGTCGATAGCATACTCCTATTTTTAAATCTGTCTCGTGATTGCCAATGAGCTGGACCAAGATATCTTCACAGGACAAGCAATGTTCAATTTCGGGAATTTCCTGTACATTGATATTTTTGTTCACATCGAGTGCTACGCCCCCTCCTCGCCTATTACATCTATCCTTCCTAAAGAGCTTATAACCCTCTATGATATCCATATTACCAATAATAAATTACTTTTTTCTCAATGATCCAAAAGCAAGCCCCCACCCTCCTGGTTTAAATCCCTATACTCAATCATCTCGAGATTCAACTAGAAAAATAAAACTCCTAGAATCAAGCTAGCAACATAACAAAAGTCAAAAACTGTTGGAGGACTGGAAGCACCAATTTTCCACTTTGATTTCATTGCTCATCAACTCCAAAATATCCACAAATGGAGAAATCTCGATCAATCCAACAATACCTGGGCAGATATAGAACAGACATTATGCAAAGACTTCCATATCTTAGACCCGCCATTCATAAGCCGTTCCATCACACGTCATCCATGTTTCAAAAACCCAGCCATTGCTACAACTCTGGCAGCCTGGTGGAAATTTCATCAAATAACCAACTCCACAATGTTGCCTAACAAACACACTCCCAAATGGAATAATCCTGACTTCTTAATTAACAAAAAACCACTCTACTTTGCACCATGCATTCTCAAAGGAGTTACACACTTTCAACATATTTTTCACAATAAAAACGTTACCTCATTCAGTGATTTGGTCCAGAAATACGGCATTGGTGAGAATCACTTCTTTGAATTTATTCAGATAAAATCTTGTATTGCGTCCATAATCAATATCAAAGCACATGATTTTGATCCTCCCCCACTAATATCAAAGATATTTAACATCCCTTCCAAAAAAAAACTGCTGTCAAATATATTCAAATTAATTAGGGATGCACCGATATGAACATTCTGGCCGATACTGATATCCGATATGAATATTGCTGTTAAGGCCGATAACGGATATTTACCGATATAAATTTGTTTTTAAAAAAAGTTTGAGATGATAAAATTTTGTACAGACTGAAAATCATGCTAACTGAATTTTTAAATGTCTTTATTTTTTAAATGTTTTTTACTTCCAAATTACAAGGTTACAGGGCTACCATAAAACACAAGTAACCAACAGTGTTATTTTTTTGACAACCTTTATCACTAGTAGCTGTGCTTGTGCTAGCCATTTGCCACATCGCCAGGGACCTGTAAACCAGGGACGTGTGGTCAGGGTAGGCAATTACTTCTTTTGTTATCGCAAAATTTTGTCAACCTGTTTCCACTTATGATGCATGATGGTCAATCAATCAATTTGACCTTGATTGATACTGGCAGAGTATATATCAATAGAAAAATTTTCAGCTTCTCTTAAAAATAATTCTGCCGATTTTGATTCGACCTGGATTCCATTCATTCACACAGTTAACTCTTAACACCCACTATTTCACTCACTGCCTCTTGCCTGCGAACCAACCTGGATAAATATAATCGCCACTCACTATGCACTCACAGCCCCCATCCCACACCTACCATTTATTGATTATACATTCTTGTTCAGTTTGCTCACGCCCCCTTTTTTTTCCTCCTCATCCACTTTCACTATCTCCACTTCCTCTGGCATATTTTCCATATTTCTCATTGCTTTGTCTTCTCCTCTCTCTGTCTGTATTACTACCCTGGACATGAACCATCGATATCATTCAACGCCATTATGATTACAGTTCATTTGTGTTATATCTTTTTAAAAACTAGGCTTATGCCGTCGGAGGCGACGGCTGGGCGTATATCCCCGAACGCCCCCAATCCTTGAATAGACCTTGATTAGACCTTAATTTGAACTTAATTTCAGGTCACTCGGTCAAATGGTTCTTAAGATATGGCCAAAATGGTAATTTTCCATCAAAAAGCGCCACCTGGTGGCAAAATATTGAACCATACGGGTATGATGTCATCATGTGACACGTTGTGAGGTCATGACCTTGCAGTTGCACATAGTATCATGTGAATTGGAGAAATAGTTCCAAAGATTTTAGCAAAAATTGTGACTTTTATGTGACAAAGCTCCACCTTGTGTCAAAATTTTGAACCAAACAAGTATAATGTCATCGTGGGTAACATCCTCAGGTCATGACCTCTCATTTGCACTTGATTTGAGGTCAATTGGACAAATATTTCAAGAGATATGATTATAACAGTGATTTTTCCAGTTTTTGGCCCCTGGTGGCCAATGTAGAAATTGTAAGTTGTCCAAAATCAAATCAGTTCGTCCTCCCTATGATACTTACTTATATGCAAAACTTGGAATTTCTAATTCCAATATTACTGCAGTTATCGCGTTAACATGTATATCAGTTTTTGGCCCCTGGTGGCCAATCTAGTGATCGTAAATTGTCCAAAATCGAATCATTTCTTCCTCTTTATTATACTTACTAATGTGCAAAACTTGAAATTTGTAACTGAAATATTACTGAAGTTATCGCGGAACAGTGATTTTTTCAGTTTTTGGCCCCTGGTGGCCAATCTAGAAATAGTAATGTGTCCAAAATCGAGTTCTTCCTTTTTATGATACTTGCTTATATGCAAAAGTTGGAATTTCTAATTGTAAAATTACTGCAGTTATCGCATTAATACTGAAATCAGGTTTTGGCCCCTGGTGGCCAATCTAGAGATCGTAAATTGTCCAGAATTAAATCAGTTCTTCCTCTTTATGATACTTACCTTTGTGCAAAATTTGGAATTTGTAATTGAAATATTACTGAAGTTATCGCGTTAACACGTAGTGCGGCGGCGGTCGCACCAAAAACATAATATCCCCTGGAACGCCATTCGGCGTTCATCATCCTAGCCGACTGGAGGGATAAGGCCCAACCTGAGAATGGAGGCAGGGCCCACTACAGTCTGGCGAAATGGCTGTGGTTGTGAGTGTAACCCCAGACTCACGTTAAGTATAGTAAAGTATGGACCAGTTGCTAGGTTCGGTGGAGTTACAAAAGTGAATGCGTAATGTATAGCTGGAGGCAGCAAGTAAGCCAGAATGAGTGTATTATTTGTAGAAAAGTGAAAATAAAAAATAGAAAATTTACAATTCAGCAACAATAATAGAAATAGCCGGCGTATGAAAAAAAATATTGAAAAACCCAGTCCCATTGAGCTCAATGTCTTAGTCCCTTTTGTTTCAGTCAGGTCAAGGTTTTTTTTAGTTCAGAAGTTCCTTTCCTTTTTTTCCTTTCTGGGGTAATTTGAGTGGTTACCACAGTGTTGTTTGATGAAGAAATGAAGAATGAGGTTCTTCCGATGAATGTCAGGTTCAGTTCGGGCACAGGCTCGCCATCTCCCGTCCGGAGAAATCCAGTATCCAATCCAGATGTTTCAATCCGTAGTAAAATGAAAAAACCTAGCCTGCACAATAATAATTGTATTATTGTATACAGCTGAATAAAGTCCATTCTCCTATTCTTTCCAATAGCTATAGCTTGATTTTTATCTTTTCTCTCATATTACTATTGTGCAGTATACAGTAATATTTTGCAGGCATGTGTTTAACTCAAAATATCCTTTGTTGTCCATGAAATTATTTTTTAACCCATGTAAAACAATTAAATGAATTCCACTTTTTATCTCTTTCAATCATTTAACCAAGAAATTATGATTCATATTTCTTAACAAATTTAATTATTGACTTTTTAACCAATTTTAAGCTTCTATAAATCATGAATTGAAAAACAATTAATTTATCCCATTACCGAGGAGGAAATAAAATAATAGTTTCCATTATTCTCCTTTAAAGCTATCCCTTGTGACCGTTAAACCCTATCTGGGCTACCGTTTTAGCATTAAATAGGAATTAGTGTAAGCTTTCATTAAATAAAACCAAAAAACTGTGCATTTAGGATCAGTCACATTTGACTAAAAATAGTGAAAAAAATAAATTAAAATAAATAAATTTAAAAAAAACGACCAAAAGTGCTTACTTATACCTTTATGAATTAGAGTACCATTTGGCAAACCTTAGAACAACCAAAGATAGCTTTTATATAGCTTTTTGAACAGAAAGGACCACTCGCGATTAGCGTTAGCACTCGCGATTAACGTTAGCATAATGTTGATACTAGTATGGCGCTAGCATGTTTTCTTTAGCAAGCACGTTGTCTGAACTCACCAAGATGAGGTGTCGCACGGCACAGGCAAGGAACACTGACCACACAGCCACTAGCTCATGCTCCCATCCACTTGACACAATAAATATTTCAAATTAGCTTTTAGACAGTGCAAATATTTGTTTACAACACTGTTTTTCATCACAACTCACCAAAACTATTCATGAATTTCGGCACGGACCGCCTGACAGCCTGTCCTGCTCATTTCCAGAGTGCAAATGACCGATAAACTAATGCGTAGTTCAGTCCGCTGTTCAGAAGGCGGGACTAATATCACTCTTAACAAATGAAAAGGTCATTATCATCCAACAGGACCATGAATACAGGAAAATAAAGTTGGAGGGAGAGGACCACACTTCCTCTTTTCAAAATACAAGTTTTTTTTTCAAAATAAAATGATGCAATTGTATTAACACAATAAACTTGAGAGAAAAAGAGTAGTTTTCTCTACTGGGTTACATGAGTGTAACCTGAGCCCTGAAAAGAAAACCAAGTTACACCCCGGGAAGATGAGATCTTCGCTGCTCTGTGGTGATGGAGAGAACCACTGAGACTCACTGCATCATCCCCCTCCTCCTGTTCCCTCTGATACACACTCATTCTTACTCACACACACACGCACACACACACATTCATCTGTAAATCAATTTTTTTTTTCTCTCACCATTATTACTATTATGGGTTGTTTAGAAATCTTCTTTTTTATCTTTTTCTTTTCTTTTTCCTTTATTTATTAATTCAGTTTCAAAGTCTTGCCTTAAGAGGCGCAGGAGAAAGTGAAGAAAGAAAAGAATGTTACGGTTGTCACTCCTCTATCAGCATCATTCACTCTGTCCTCCTCCCACATCTCTGATATATTACTGCATGGGTATATGATGTTCACAAATTAATTAAATTAAAGTTATCTGTTAAATATCTCATCAAATACGCTAACTACCTTCATATTGGTCCCAATATGTATGCACACAATCTCACACACTCTCACACACCTACACAAACACTCACACACACACACATACCTCTCGTTTCCTTTCTTTCCTTCATTGCCCAGGTTTTTTGACACCCTAATCTTGCATCCCTTTTGAATCAAGAATTCGTACTTAGTCAGGTATATAATTCTGTTCACCTACTTTGTAATTGTATGTTTATGTTATGTATGTTATGTATGTTTTCTGTTCATTTACTGTGTAGCTGGTTGTCAATGTTTGTTCCTTTGCTCTTTATTTGTAATTACTTTTTGTGCACAATAAAAATAAAAAAAGATCAGCAGCATTTACGCTATTCACCCTGAAAATGATTAAAAATAGGTCAAATCAAAAAAATCCAGAGCCACCGGGTTACGATGGTCCTGAGTCCAAATGCAACTCCTTTGTTCAGATATCCTTGTATTTAGTGCCCTTTGTGTTTTTCCCACATATGCTAAACCATCTGAACATTTAATGAGATAAATTACATTTTATAAAAGAGAAAGTTTTTATATTTTTACACTCCACACTCTCACACCTAGAGGACTTAATCAAGAATATGATCTTAAACCTCTTATTTAATTACATTTATAACTACATTGGTGGTAGGTCTTGTGCTTTTTTTAAAAAAAAGTCTTCATACTATGGTGCATATACTTTGATGCACATACTTGGTATGTATGGGATATAAATTTTATTCTACATTCAATTTTCACAATGAAATTGGTGGCTCCATCATTTGTTGATAGATTTTTGTACGTATTCCCATTTGCTCCTTTTGTGTTGTATGTTGAATTTTTATTGTCCGTGACTTTTCTGGATGTTTATTGGAGGGTTGACCACAGTTATGAGAATTAATCTTGTCAGCCCATTGGTGTGGACAATGCAGAAATATGGGCGTGTTCCCCCTTTTTGAACATGATGACCAGAAGAAGATCCAAGTTGGATCGAAACATTGTCCTATTTTAATCAACAAAGATTTCCTTTGTGGCTTGGAGTAAATGTGGAGGCGTCTTTTCCTTTCTCTATTGATGTGTTTTATTTGATAGCCTTGCACCAATACGACATGTGCGTACAATTCTTTCCTCATATCGTTGGGAAAATTATCATCTGTTTCCTCATTACAGTCAATTCAAGTATAATATATTTGCATATAACCCAGATAACATTCTTGCTTTGTTTCATGAATTAATTTTCATGAATTTATGTAGAGAGTAAATGCAGCGTAACAGACAATCACAAGCATACATCTCATGTGCTTACATTATGTCACTCAGGGGAAGGGCTTCGGCAGCGGATGCAGAGCAAGTTTTTCAGCCATGGCAGCTGCTTATTCTGGGAGATGTAGAGAAGGGGTGAAGTGATGGTACTGAGGTACATAATGGAGAACATAATTGTTTCAACCTGATTGAATTCTGGGAAATATACATTTCTCAAGGGCATGATGGCAGCTACAGGCAGGAAATGAAACACTATGATGCCCAGATAGATTTGCACGATCCCGAGGGCTTTCTTTTTCATGGGGTGCATCTTCTCTTGGCCCAAGACCGACTTCCTCAGACTCCACATGATAGAAACGTTGCAGAAAACCATGATGGTGAAGGCAGCCAGGATCAGCCCAGTGTAGATGTGACCTGTGAGGTTCATCCACAATGTCCTGCCGACAGCATAGGCTATCATGAGCCCCCAAACCAGCATGGAAATGGCCACTCTGATCTTGTTATCCTTGATGCTGGTGAACACAATGGGGTGGACCACGGCCACGTAGCGGTCCAGGCAAATGCAGGTGAGAAAGAGTGGGGAGCTGTTTTTGATGCCAGTGATAAACCACAGTACATATTGGAAATATGCGATTTTAAGTATTTTGAAGCCATAGCAGCAGATGGGGCTCATCACACAGACTAATGCATCACCGATGGCCAGGTTGAAGACAAAGATATTGGAGGTGGAAGAATCACTCTTCTCTCTGGCCACCAGCCACATCACCATGATATTGGCAGGGTACCCCACTGCAAGAATGATGCTCCTTTCAATAAATAAAAACACAAGCTCAATAAATCCTGTTAGGTATCCTTTAAATGTGTAAGAGAGTTGGAGACTGGATCCTGAAGAGGAGTGGTTGAAGGGGAGGCTAGAATTGATGACAGAGCTATTCATTTTGGTTTTATTTTATCTTGCAGGCTTGAGGGATGATAATCCTTAGAAAGGAGCGAGAATGTAAGTTACATGGTCAAGCCTAACTGAACTCACCACTAAAACTGACGACAAGGCTAAATTATGTTCTTAAGCTGATTCCAGCATTATTTTACATGATTTTTCTCTTCAAAGTATTCCTCATCATAACACAATTACTGCTTAATTGAGATGGAAACACTTATACTGGCCGATTTTGCTCAAAGTTAAGCTCTCTTCTTTTGAGAAATTATTAATGTCAAAGAAAACCTGCACAATTTAGTTCCCTGTTACACTGAAGGATAGTTTCTGTTTCCTGGGAAGACAACCTCCATCCAGGGACAACTACCTCTCCTCTGAGACACCAGCTTTACTTTGAAACTGCACTGGAGCTCCCTGAGATTGGAGACACTGTTCCCAGAAGACAAGGTTTGCCCTCTGGGTCTACTTTTTACTGTCTGCAAAAGACTTTCACTCAAGCAGAACATAAGAAATGAAAGAGTGATTTATCAGATTGAAAAAATCAATAACTTACCTGAGAAACTGCAATAGCTTGACATAACACTCTTCAAGGTCAGACAGCCCAGAAGGCCCCTGTATCCTGATCACCTGTGTCCAGGAGGGTTTTGTTTTTATTCAATGTAGTTCCAGTTCAGTGAGTGTATAAATTTTTGTGGCACGTTAGCAGTGCAGATGATAGCCAGTCACAAATCCATTGAGGGAACAGCAGCATTTGCAGTGACTGTACAATACCCTGTCAGCACAGGATTATATTTAAGGATGGGTGGGTGTGCTAGAGGACTCACATATAGGGGGGTTGGGTTTGCAGAGTGAGTTTGTGATGTGACAGTAAAAACAGAGGAGGGGCTAAAAGGAGGGGTAGATGAGTGCCCCCCTATCCTTGTTCTAACAATATATTATTTGTCACTGATGCAATCCAAGAAGTGCATCCCTGACAAACAAGTGACGCAATGCAGTCAGCCTACTGGAGCACAGGTGAGACTGTAACCTGGTGTAAGGTCTTACACATGAAACCACAAGGTTCATCAAAGCAGCACTCAGTTATAGTAAATGTATTTCTGCAGATAATATTAGGTACACTGATGACAGTTTGACTTTCATCAAAATGTTTGGCAATAAGGAGGCTGCAGTTCACAAGTACCTTTCTTTACTTTCACGAAAGCCTGGCATCTGTTCCAGGTGATCTATTGTCCTGTAGGTTTCCATGCCAATCCTTAGAGAGGAGAACATAAACAAAGCTATAAAGATCTGAGTCAAAATTTGCAAGTGTGTTACAAAACCACCAAAATTATGAATGCCCTTGAAGGAAAAAAAAAACTATTCATATCAATAATTTCTTAACCCCATTATTTGAAGATTGATGGCATTCATAAATAGCAGTATAGAGATAACTATCACAAAGGAACTTTTATTCTGCTTTCTCTTTACATTCATAGTCAAATTTTGCATTTCCAGTGACATCAATTTGTGACATTTGTTACGTGGCATCTTTAGTCACCAGAAAATCTGACCTCTGATTAACCAAAATTGAATCAGTGGACATAAGGTTATGGCCATAAAAATTAAATTTATGAAATCACAGGATTTGGAAGTAAAATATACTGACCAAAAAAAGAAACGTAATTTTCTATTTCTTGATTTTATCGAGTGTAACTGTTATTCATCAACACTTCATTGGTATCAAATGACATGGCGGTGAGCACAGTTGAGCGGCTAGGAGCTACTACAACTGGCATAGTTTTCGCACTTTATTAGCGATTTTGGCTATAACTTCACGTGTTTTCGAGGCAGTAGCACTCTGGTACAGCCGCTCTGAACTACTTCAACTGTAAATATTGGAGGATACCACCTGTCAGCCGAGTACTCCATCCCTCCAGAGAACAGCAGACCACCTCCTGTGAGCGGCGGCATAAAAGGGGGAAGCGGGCTGGCGTATGGGCCAGGCTAAAGGCTAATCCATTCAAACCTCTGCTTCCCACTATCTTTCTCTCGAATGCCCGGTCGATCCGCAGCAAAATACGGCTACATATGGCAGTGAAGAAGACTGTCTATTGTTGCAGCATGATTTTCACCGAAACCTGGCTGGACAGCATGACTCCGGATGCTGCTATCGAGTTATCGGGATGCACCGCCTACAGAGCCGACAGGACTGCGGACTCTGGCAAGAAGTTCTGCGGGGGACTATGCTTCTACATGAACAACTCGTGGTGCATCAACGTAACTGTAGTGAGTAAACTGTACAGTCCAGAGGAGGAACTCATGTTGCTAAAGTGCAGACTATTTTATTTACCGAGGGAGTTTACTGTGGTCTACATCTGTACGGTTTATATTCCACCATATGCTTTCTGCAGCTTAATGCACTTTATACTATGTTGGTTTGTGTTGCTCCAATAGAATTTTGTTGTAGTTATGAGAATGACAATAAAGTTGATTGATTGATTGAAATGAAAGAGGGGATCTCAGACAACAGATAAAACAGAAAATAGGGTTGGAATATCGCCATGTTGGATTTTACTTAACGAGGTGAAGTTCAACATTACGAAACACAAATGACACTATCAGTATCTTGCACGTCCCTCGTTACCATCGCGCAAGGCGGTACACCTGTGTCTCATAGACATCACCAGACGTCTGATTATTGCTTGCGGAACGCTGTTCCACTCTTCTGTCAGTGCTCGTCTTAGCTGATGTACTGTAGCTGACGGTGGTTCATCTCTCTGGATCGCTCTATCCAGAATGTCCCACAAGTGTTCTATAGGTGGAAGATCTGGAGAGAATGCTGGCCAGGTAAGGATTTGCACTTTTTCGGCCCGAAGGAACTCATACAGATACGCGCCACGTGTGGATGCGCATTGTCCTGTTGGAAAGTCAGTCGATGACTTCGGACAAACAGAAGGACGACTTGACGGAAAATTTAATTGTGTTTCTCGACACCGTTCGTTACTGCATTTCAGCGGCAGTTTGAGTTGCCAGAAGCGATCCAGCAGCCGTAACAAGCGGATACGACGGTCAGACGCTGGAGTCGTAACACGTGGCCTACCGGATCTGGTGCGATCGACTGTGTCCAGTGGCATTAAACCTGGTTTTTAAGGTTACTAATTGTCACAGAATGCACGCCAAATCGACAACACTATCTACCCAACTTCCGGCCTCTAGCATTCCAGAGCCGTGTTCTCGTTGAACTTCCGCTAGTCGCGGCATTATAACCTGTATGATTTTACTCATTTTCGGAGTTTAATAAGTCCCAGTGTCTATGAGGAACTCAAGACAAAAATGGAAGTGTTAGCACAATGGAAGCACTCGAACCCAAGCACTGCCGATGTTCGGTTCCAGATGAATGGCGGCTCCAGAATACGTAATGTGACCACGAAAATTTGCATGGTAGAATTAGTTACCTCCAAAATTGACTCCGAGCAAAACCATCTTTCTCAATGTCTTTGTCAAAATTTGGCACTGGATTACGTAATTGCATTTCTTTTTTGGTCAGTATATAAACACACACTTGATTCTGAATTATTGTTTTTAGTGTTAACGTGCATTGTACATGTCTGTCAAAAATTTGCACTGGTCAAATTTTCAGTTATTGGGTTTTGTTGATCATTTTCATCCATGGAGATCTTTAAATGAATAAATGTGTCATGGTTTAGTCCCGCCGGCAGAGGGCAAGAAGCCAGCGGGCACTGGGACCATGTTGACATGGTTTGGAGGTATCGAGAGCTTTGTTGCTCTTGTCCGGGACGATATTGTTTTTCGCCCCATCGGATTCCTGGGCCAGCTGGCATTAATTGGGGGCGTTACCCGGATTCTATTTAAGCTCCTGTTCTGCCTCGCTCTCGTTGCTAGAGTGTCAGTGTCTCTATTGCCCTTTAGCCGGTAAGGTCTCTAGAGAGAGTATTGTTAGGGACTTTAGCTGCATAACAGGTTTAAATCTTAGTAAGCAAGGGACTCTTTTATTTTCCCTTTTCTTTTGGTTTCTTTGAGCTCGCCTGTTTTTCTACCACAGACGGTGTTAGGTGTGTCATGGTTTGAAGTCGGCGGGCCTGGGACCATGTACCCAAAACCAAATAAGGGACCCTCACGCACAGGCTGAGGAAAAAATATAAAAACATATTTCATTTGAAGAATAAAAACAGAGAGGAGCAGCGGCAAAAAGAACCAATGAACTAATGCGTAGTTCAGTCCGCTGTTCAGAAGGCGGGACTAATATCACTCTTAACAAATGAGAACATCCAACATGACCATAAATACAGGAAAATAAAGTTGGAGGGAGAGGACCACACTTCCTCTTTTCAAAATACAAGTTTTTTTTTTCAAAATAAAATTCTGCAATTGTATTTACACAATAAACTTGTGAGAAAAAGAGTTGTTTTCTCTACTGGGTTACACTGCACTGCCTGCCTTTTATACTCTTCACTACGCCTCCACCTCAACGAGCAGCAGATGTGGCTTGTTGAGGTGGAGGTGCAGACGGCAGGAGGGGGGAGGGACTGCAGGGCAGAACCATCGCAAAATGACTGGCAGTGATATGATTTAAACAGCTATAAGTCAAGATTGATATGTAACTTGTAAAACTTGAGAGCCCTGCTATGTCAGTATTTAAAAAGTATTTACCTTTTTTTTTCAGCTCAGACTGGAGCTATGTTTAGACATGTCCTGGACATGTCTGGGGCAAGTCCCCGAAAATTAAAAAAAAGAGGTCTAAATGTGGGTGGGGTCTGCAAAAGAGTATATAAGGAAAAGAATTGAGACAGTAAAGTAGTAGGAGAAATTGCAAGAAGATGACCAGACCTGCCATTCTGTTCAAGACCTGTGACGTTTCTTTTGTGGATTTCTTTGCCTGTGTTTGAGCATTTTCTTCATCCAGGACATCACCAAGCCGCCCCACAAAAAGGGACTGTAAATATTTCTTTTTGTTTTTGTTATAATCAATCTTGGTCTTTAGGTTAGTTAGTTGTTATTGTCTTTGTTTAATTAAATGTGTTTGAGTTTTTAAAAACTGTGTGTCATCCCTTGCTGTTGCTGTTGTTTTAAATGTAATAACAAATTGGGGCCATAACACATGACAAATTTTGTTTTACCGTATGACATAACACAACTGCATTAGACCATAACACATAAGTTTAACAAGTTGAAGATGGCTACTTCTGAAAAATGCCAAAGATACTCAGGGCTTTTAAAGTGAACCTTTTAATGAAATTAGAATCTGTTTTTCAACAGAAAATCAAGAATCATAATAAAACTATTTTTTTGTTAATATTCATCACATTAATCTGACATACGAATAAAATATACTCATTAATAGTTCATTTCTTCATATCTTTATTTAAATAATCTTCATTGATGACACTTTATTCGAATGCCGATGATAAAGAATAGAATTCAGGCTTAAAGAGAATGCAGCCTGTACTAACATAACTGACATGTATACGGGCATTAGTACCATCATATACTTTCACAGTTATACCTTTCCCTTCTCTTTTCTAGTCTCTCCTCTCTAGCAGCAGGATCTGCCCTGATCTTTACAAAGAAACATGCACCCCCCTCTTCACTGGAAAGAGGTATCAGTAAAAATGTACAACCCAATGCCGAAAAAGTTGGGACAAAGTGTAAATTGTGAATAAAATCAAAATGCTATGACTTTCAAATCACACCAGCCAGTATTTTATTCACAGTAGAACAGAGATAACTTAGAAAATGCTGAAACTGAGAAATTTTACAATTTTATCCACAAAATGAACTCATTTCAAATTTGATGGCTGCTTCTGGTCAAGAGAAAGTTGGGACAGGGGCCTGTTTACCCTGGTGTAGCATCCCCTCTTCTTTTTAACACAGAGTGGAGGCATCTGGGCATTGAGGAGACAGGTTTCTTGAGTTTTAGCACTTGGAATTTGATCCCAGTAGCAGTATGGGCGGATGGGCGGTAGCACCAATTTTAAACTGAATAGCACTCTGAGACTCGTAAATTTCATATTTAAATACATTAAAAAAATAACAGTGAGTTCACAAAGCATGAGCTTACCTATTTCCAAAAGAATAATATTTCAGACACTTCTTATACCGTTCCCAGGTGTAAAATAATACTTTTTCTGACTCTATTCTTTTCTGACAGAGCACAAGCAGTGTGCTCTTTGTAACTTTTTAGCGGGCACAGAAAAATAAGAAAAAATATCAAACAAAGCTTCATTACACAGGCGCCACCTATTGGCCATTCTGTAAGGCACATTTCATCTGCTGCAAAGTGGATAAAAAGACAGAGAAATAAAGCAGGACTCAACCTGGGGCCTATTGCATGAAGGCAGGATAAGGGATTAGCCCAAAATCCGCACGGGATTAGCCTGATCTCAAGCTCCATTTCGGTTGCACAGAGCGTGTGAGCTAAGACATGGCACTAGTTACTATGGAAACAAAGTCTGTGGAGCTTGCCAGCTCCGGAGCAAGCTTACGAACTAGCTAAGCTCTGGCCTCCAGCCAATTTCACCTCACCTCATTCAGCAGTCACCCAAATTAAAAATCAATGTCCTTAACAGTCATTCTGAATTGTCCACTACACATTGCTGTCTCAATTATAGTAGGCCCAGAGTAATTATCTTAGAAACGTTTGACCATTGATGTCAGTAAAATAGCTAATACTCGATCATTATATTCAAGTAACCATGTGACGGTGACCATCACAGTTTAATCAGTCCCCTTTCCGAGTCACATTTTAGCCATATTTAGAATCCGTCATTATCAGATTTGTCCTTACTCCCCAAGTTGAAATTTCCATCAGAGTGCAAAATGAGCAGCGCTGCATGAAGTAGGTTACCGTGTTTCAGCGCGGTCTTAAATCACTGCGGTAACCCCCTACCTACAGCACTGTTGATGCTTTTCTCCATCTTTATTCAGATTGCGACGGGTGAAGTAGAGTCGTTGGCTTAGTGCTGGACACGAGTGCAGTGTCGCTCGCTTCGCGATACTGGAATCAAACATTTTCAGGAGGCTCCTTGACGTAATTTTCTGACGTTAACATTTTACTTTTTAACTTGAGTATGCCTCCATCAGAGGTGATTGAAAGCAGAAAGTAAACTCGGCTAATCTGAATGGGACTATCAATTCAGTTTGTACAGGACGAAAATGGGATTTGTAGCAAAATGTGAAGAATGTATGGTACATTACTATGCTTCAAAAGCTTCATCATGATTTTGCTGACCTTTACAGATACCGTATTCATATAATACACGAACACGTTATTCTGTTCTCGGTCAATTTTAAATCTGTCTGATAATGACGGCTTATCTCGTTCATGGTAGCGCCGAAGTGCATCAGCTACTCCTTTGTGACGGCACTAAAACATCTACCGAGTTTACTCTCACCTGAGTTTAGCTCACTTTAATACTCCTCTCAAAAGTCTCACACCATTCAGACAGAAACTGAAGGAATAGCAAGCAGAGGCATTTCAGCGATCCCATCGTCCTCCTGTCTGAACATAGTCTTTGAGTGTTGCTGGCGCACATGTCTGCTGCAGCTACTTGGTGTCCATGGTGATGATCAGCGATTCTGTGATCGATCTCGGGGTCTATCTGAGGTAGGCGTGTGCACACAGTAGGATCAGCGGCTACGGGCTTTACTTAGCCTGTCCTCCTCCAGCGGCTGTTAGTGTTGTGCAATCAATTAAGCCAGCGACGCGCTGTATAGGATATGGCAATCCTCGCTTTGGCGTTGATCCAGGATCTAAGGATCCGACTTTTGTGCAAAAGGCCCCTGGGCTATTTGTGCCTATTAATACAATGGAACAGGGAACTCACTACTTGGTACTACACATATTAGTCCTCTGTTAAAGAGCAATATACAAAAACCACAATTTTTGAGGCGGGTTACAACAGCATGTGGCGTCATTACGCACAACATTTAATTCCCTTTAATGCCGTTAGATGGAACCACATTTTCACCTGCTTTTTTCGCATGAATATGTTTGGCGAACTTCAGATAGTTCGATTGACAAGTGGATGGAAACATAGCTAGTGTCCCTCATTACCCTCAGGTGTGATCGTCTCGTAGCAGAGAAACAAATTCAGGGCTCCTACCGATTCAGCCTAATGGTGAGTTATGTTTCTTAATAAATTTTATATTTGTTTTAATGCTATTCGTATCATTTTATTTCGTTGTGTTTATCTGCCACACACTGAAGGCCGGTCCGTGAAATTATTGTTTTATAAGCAATTGAAGGTATGATCATGATTGTGATTGAACTGGGTTGTGGAACATTTAAACTGGATTGTTGAACATTTGCTGGTCGTGTAATTATCTCTCTCTGTTCTGTTAAATCATTACGCTTTTATACGGCGCACAGCCACTTTTTAACAACTTTAGTGGACTGCGTTGGACGGTCAGTCAACCGTGCATCATAGGAAGAAAAGTCAAACACTGAGGGAGTTGCATCTGGTTTCAACCTGTTGTTTCTACGAGTCACCAGTACTCCTGCCTCATCAAAAAACTTTTCCTCCGCGTGGTCTTCAGCAACAAAGTGATCACTACAAACTCTAGCATTGCTGCTAACTGGTGGGTTCTTCCTTTTGAGTGCAACTCGCCAACTTCGAAGAACAGGTGGTTGTTTAAGCGGCAAATGATGGAAATGTACTGGTTTCTCCCGATCTTTGACTTTGCATTGCCCCTGGATGTTCAAATGAATTTTACAAAGCATGCCTTCCTTAACTCGCTTTTTAATTTGCTTCTCTTTCTCTGTCATTTTGAATGAACGGATGTAGTTCATCCAAAGACATACAGCGCCCTCCTTAATTATTGACACCCCTGGTTAAGATGTGTTCTTTAGCTTCTAATAAATTCAGTTTTTTTCGAAATAATATCGGAGAACAATGAAAAAAAGAGGAAAATCCAACCTTTAATTCAAGTGCATTTAATGCACTAGAAATAAATCCCACATTAAGAAATAATTCTTTTACATCAAATCATGTGTGCCACAATTATTAGCGTCCCTGATGTTAACACTTTTTACAACCCCCTTTTGCCAGCAAAACAGCACCTAATCTTCTCCTATAATGTTTCACAAGATGGGAGAATACAGAAAGAGGGATCTTCAACCATTCCTGTTTGCACAATCTCTCTAAATCATCCAGCGACCTGGGTCCTCTCCTCTGCACTCTCCTCTTCAGCTCACTCCACAGGTTTTCTATGGGGTTGAGGTCTGGGGACAGATGGCTATGGGAGGAGCTTGATTCTGTGTCTGGTGAACCATTTCTTTGTAGATTTGGCCACATGATTAGGGTCATTATCTTGCTGACAGACCCAGTGACGACCCATCTTCAGCTTTCGGGCAGAGGCCACCAGATTTTGATTTAAAATGTCTTGGTATTTCAAAGCGTGAGAAAAGGTTTTCTCCGTGCATGCAGATAGCGCCAGATGGTTGTTTTGGAGACGTTGTGACCCCAAGATGCTACCATTTGTTGCAATTCTTTAACAGTGAGCTTTGGAGAACTTTTTATTTCTCTTACCATCCTCCTCACTGTGCTTGGTGGCAAAATAACCTTGCGTCCTCGTCGAGGCTTGTTTATGACTGTTCCAGTTGTTTTAAACTTCTTTATGATTCCTCTGACAGTAGATATGGGCAGGTGCAGGCGAGTGGCTATTTTCTTGCAGCCATTGCCTTACTTGAATCGTGTGTTACTTTGTCTTTCCCATGTTGAAGGGTGGATAAGAGAAATGGCCTCTGTGTCACATCGTATTTATACCCCCGGGAAACAGGAAGTAATGAATTACTAATTAAATGTTCCTAGATACTCTGATCAACGTAAATTACTGTAGAAATGACAGAAATTCTTCAATTACATTTATTTCCTAGGAATTTTTAGGGGTCCCAATAATTGTGGAACTGGTGATTTTATAAAAAATAATTATTTCTTAGTCAGGGATTTTTTTTTCCCCAGGCTTTTACCTCTGATAAGATAATTGCTTGGAAGTTATTGTCGTTATAAGAAACGTCAACGAATGTCCGTATACGTTATCAAATTACACTCTGATTTCCTCACTTCATTGCACCCTGGTTGACTATTTGACATCAACTGAGTTGTTTGTATTGAATCATATGGCTAATGCCAATGTTGATTAAAGGAGGCGCTAGTGAAGCCTTCCCCCCCTCCTTGTCTTTTGGAGCCTTGTATAAAACAGACAAAGCGACTTCTCCACTTCAAATATTTCAAAGATTATACGGGTAAGAAGTATCGTCGTTGAATGTCAATTATAAGTAGCTAGCTAGCTTGTTAGCCGCCTTGTTAATTTTATTTACTTCAAAGTCAATGCAGTCCCCGCAACGGTAAGGGAGCCGAGGTAGCTTGCTGGTGACCGTTATCAATCGCTAGTGTTTGCTTTTCGTCAGCGGTCTGTTCAAGTCAATGGGACGGCTAATTAGCTAGCTAGCATGAAACAAAAATTTTTTTCTATTAAAGTGACAACTTCGCATTTATAGGTTAACTTACGCATGAAACGTTTTATTACTGCTCTTCAAATAAATATTGCTGCAAAGACAGCCGCACATCTCAGCATTTTCTCGCTTGTATCAACTCATCTGAATTTGGCCTCATAGGAAACCATTCATTTTTATGAAGGAGTTAAGTGTATCAATATGGCGGCTGGGTGCTTCACTTTGGATAATGTAAATATGAGGACATCAGCAATCTAGTGTTCTAAATCAAGTCAGGCTTGATCTCTGCTATGTAGCGAAAATAAAAGAAAGTACATGTAATCTTCAACTTCATCATGTTGCCAAACATTTTGATGAAAGTCAAACTCTCATAAATGTACCTAATATTATGCACAGCAATAAATTTACTGAATCTGATTGGTCAATTTCTTTTCTTTGTGAGGATGAAAAATAATAGTTTGAGTCTGCTGTGAAGAACCTTATGGTTTCATGTGTAAGACCTTACACCAGGTTACACAGTCTCACGTGTGCTCCAATAGGCTGACTGCATTATATCACTTGTTTGTCTGGGATACACTTCTTGGATTGCATCAATGACAAATAATATATTGTTAGAACAGGGATAGGGGGGCACTCTACCCCTCCTTTTAGCCCCTCCTCTCTTTCACTGCAGATCTGTTTGTCAAATCACAAACTCACTCTGCAAACCCAACCCCCTCTTGCACACACCCATCCTTAAATATAGTGACAGGGTATTGTACAGTCTCTCCAAATGCTGTTGTTCCCTCAGTGGATTTGTGACTGGATATCATCGGCACAAGATTAAAATGCAAACTGAACTGTAACTACTGAATAAAAACATAACCCTCCTGGACACAGGTGTTCAGGATACAGGGACCTTCTGGGCTGTCTGGCCTTGAGGATTGTATATCAAGCTATTGCAGTTTCTCAGGTAAGTTATTGATCTTTTCAATCTGATAAAAAAAACTCTTTCATTTCTAATGTTGTGCTTGAGTGGGAGACTTTTGCAAACAGTGAAAAATAGACCCAAAGGGCAAACCTTGTCTTCTGGGAACACTGTTTCCAATCTCAGGGAGCTCCAGTGCAGTTTCAAAGAGAATAATAATAATAATAATAATAATAATAATAATAATAATAATAATGCATCAGTTTTATATAGCGGTTTTCTGCTTATAGAGTAAAGCTGGTGTCTCAGAAGAGAGGTAGTTTTCCCTGGATAGAGGTAATCTTCCCAGAAAACAAAAACCAGTGTAACAGTGCAACAAAATTGTGTGAGGCTCCCTTGAGAATGATTTCTAAAAAGAGAGAGTTTAACTTGGTGTAAAATAGGCCAGTATAAGTGTTTCCATCTCTATTGTGCAGTAAATATGTTATGATGAGGAATACTTTGGAGAAAAGAATCATGTAACATTATGCTGGAATCAGCTTAAGAACATAATTTAGCCTTTCAGTCAGTTTAAGTGGTGAGGACTACTGCTCTGCCGTGGGTTTCCCGAAAACGTTGGATCTCAGGATTAACAAGTGTTTTAAAGAGATTCTTAAGCAACAGACGTTCCCTCATTACGTGGGCTAGGTTAGGTGAACTAAGAGAGGCTTTAGTTACGAACGAGTTTGGGAAACCCACATTACTTCAGGAATGATGGGGAAAGTCATTTAAGGAGGTTCTTTTCATTAAAGGGAAACTCCACTCATTTATCATATTGGAAAAGGCACAGATATTTGCGAGATTATGATAATCTCTACCAATCCTGACATTTTCCCCGATTTCTGAGGTCGTCTCCCATTTTAAATAGATTTTAATTGGCATTGACCTGCATTTATGATGCGCGCTGCCATTCTTACCAAGTCACATGATTCCACAAAGGGAAGTGACGCCAACTGTGCTGTAAACAACCAGCCAGGGCAACAAATGTTCTCCTATACTGTTATGATCGCAATAAATCAAAACGCTTATCGCATGATTTCATATTGTAACACTGCTTTGTTAGTCACCAAACACTGTTGCTATTGCACTTACTCTACAAAGGGACATAATTTTCTCCCCACTGACATAGGTTTTTTCTAGTTTTTATTTGGGATCCAGCAGTATCCTAAGAATGCGGTAGTACAATCTGTACTTCGTTCCACTGCCCAAGAGGTAGAGACTGTGAACCAGATGACCTAAAATGCATCAACAGACAGTTTTTGGCTGATAAACAGGCCATTCTTGGTCCAGGCAACGTTGAAAAAAGTCACTCATGCTTATTAGTATACACTTAAAATCGGTAAAGTATCCCTTAGAGAACCTTCCTCATGGGGTGTGTTTACCTAAAGCTCATTTGCTAACTACGTTACCAACCTACATCGTTCATCCGTTCAGTGATTCCACCTTTGTCAGTTGACATCTGTGCTTTGAAATGCACCCCTGTCTGCAGCAAATCTGAGCTGGCTTGTCATTCCCTCCCAGCTGGTGTTCTGACAATTTCTGCTACCTGTCAAGATATGCTACCTTGTGGTTCTGCTCTCGCACAAACCCGCAATCTTGGGCTCTGTTTCTTCCCTCACATCTTGAAATTCATTAAAAAATCTTGGAAATGCAGTTTTTCAGTGTGCTTTTTGACTTATTGGCAAATGATTACATGTACACTGTGGCTTTTCCTGAAAATGCCGAAATTAGACAATAGTTAAGTGATGTGCGGTATGATGTCTTTAAATCAAACTTAACCAACTCATAACATTTTTATATGTAATAATAAGGTAACAAAGTTGCTACCATCGGCTGATAACAATTTTAAAGATAATAATATGGAAACGTTTTCCTGACGATGTGAGGGTTCTCTGGCGAGGCAGTGTGGATCGATTAAATGTTTTTTAATTACCTAAATACTTGGTCTGAAATCCTCAAATTCATGAGTTTTGATCCTAACCGTATTAACTTTCTTGATTTATGGATTTTATGTGAGAATAATACATTTCACACTGACCTTTTTGTTAAGCCCAGAGCTCATGACAGTTTGCTCAGAACTAATTCCTGTCACCCTGTCCCCTTAAAAAACAGTCTGCCTTTCAGTCAGTTCTGTAGGACGAAGAGGATATGCAGTAGACAGTCTGATTTTGATAGAAATATGATTGAGATGAAGGATAAATTCAGTGTAAGAGGCTATAAACCTTCTCAAATCAATTCCGCTGTCAATCGCATCAATGTTCGACCTAGGTCTGATTTTTTTCAAAGGAAAAATACTAAAAATTCCTCCATTATTTTTTCTACCAAATATTCTAAATGTTTTGAGAAGATTTGAGATATTTTCAGAAAACACTGGCATATCCTTCAATCCTAATCTTCATCACATCGTTAAATATCCCCTTCTTGTGGTTTTTAAACGCAGAGCCAATCTTAGAGACCATCTAATAAGATCTGATTTGACCCCAACTTCTGAATTCAACCCAAGATTACTTGCACCCATCCCAGATGGTAACAGACGTTGTGGGTCCTGTGCTGTGTAATTATACTTATCGCTGTAGTTCCTTTAGACATCCACATTCGCTGGGAAGCGTTATAGAGTCCATCTGGCAACCAGAAATGTTTTTAAAAAGTAATTTGTCCCAAGCGGAATTAGTATTCTCAACTCTGCTAAGTGACTGATAAGATGTAAGCCACAGACATGACATGTTCTGTAATAATTGCACAATGTCAAAAGGTCTTATTAGTTCCATGTATTATAAACAGTTGTTTGTCCCTACATGTGTGTGCTTCGGTGAGCCAAAGACACATTTCCACCTTAGTGGACAATAAAGATCTATTTTATTCTAAATCTATCCGTATTAAGGAAATCATTTCTTGTCATACTTAAAAGTGTGATCTATCTTATTACTTGTCCATGTTGGAAGGCTTATGTCGGTAAAACAAGCAGGGAATTAAAATCCCACATTGTGGAGCATCATAGTACCATCAGATGTTAAAATTATCTTCATCTAGAATTGACCTTTTTCTCACCAGCAACTACCTCAATCAACATATCAGTGAAAACACAATTCATCCAATTATGATCAGCGACCATGCCCCCGTCTCATTAACAATAAATGTCCAAACATACATTAAACCAATCACAAGATGGCGCTTCAATACATCTCTCCTAGAAGACACCAACTTTAGAACAATTAACAAACCAACTTTCTAATCACCACAGTGAACAAATACAAAACGAATTAACCCAACTTAAAACTCAATTGGAAAGCATCATACACAAAAAAACACAGTTCATTATTCAGCAACTCAAATATGAAAACTTTCATTATAGTAATAAATCAAGTAAATATCTGGCAACATACTACATACTACAACACAGGAAAGAGAAAGCAATTATCCCATCTATCCGTAATTCTGCAGGCACAATCACCCAAAACTTAAAATACATAAATAGTATATTTCAAAAATTTTACAGTGACCTTTATTCATCAATACATGACCCTAACCAATCAGATATAAACACCTTTCTAAAAAATCTTGATATAGCAACGCTCCCATCAGACCAAGCAAACATCTTAGATGCACCCCTTACCATTGAAGAACTTTGAAAATCTCTCAATAACATGCCCAACAATAAATCACCCGGACCAGATGGATTTCCAGCAGAATACTACAAACATTTCTGGGATATTCTATCTCCATTATTCTACAGAGTCATACAAGAAATTAAAATTACCTCTACAATACCCACACATATGAATACTGCAGTGATGTCACTTGTACTAAAACCCAATAAAGATCCAACCCATCCCTCTAGCTATCGTCCTCTCTCACTAATTAATACTGACTTAAAAATTATCATAAAAACACTAGCAACAAGAATAGAGACAGTCACCCCTATATAAATCCACCCTGATCAGACAGGCTTCATCACAAATAGACATATCTCAGTCAACATCCGTAGACTCTTCAACTTAATCAATACTTCACAGCAACAACAAAACAAAACCATCATTGTATCACTAGACGCAGAAAAAGCATTTGATAAAGTGAATTGGACATTTTTATTCGCTACCCTACATAAATTTGGTTTTGGAGAGTCATTCATACACTGGATAGGAACACTCTACACCTCACCTAGAGCCACAATAACCACAAATGGGATCACATCACCAAGCTTCACACTTCACCAAGGAACCAGACAAGGATGCCCACTCTCACCTTCTCTATTTGCCATTTTTATAGAACCACTCGCAGCAGCAATACGACAGAATAACAAAATTGAAGGAATTCAGGACAAAAATTCAGAACACTAACTTAGCCTCTATGCAGATGACCTACTCCTATGCTTACAGAACCCCTCCGTGTCACTACAGGAAAGTTTTAATGTAATTAACAACTTCTCCAAAATCTCACATTACACAATAAATTGGAACGAATCAACTATTCTACCACTATCTGAAACAGCTTGGAATTCTGCAGCCCAAGATCCACCTCTTCCATTTCACACTGGCAACATAAAATACTTGGCATCAATATTTCCCCCAGACTGTCAGAGCTCTTTAACCTCAACTACACCCCCTTAATAAAAAAAACTGAAGATGATCTCAGACGCTGGACAAAACTTCCACTTACCCTCATAGGACGAATTGCAACAGTCAAAATGAAAATTCTACCCCAAATAATTTATCTGTTTTCAGTTCTCCCCATCACCCCCACTGTCAATGGTTCCAAAAACGCTTTGATAACAACTCAATTTTATTGGAAAAACAAGAAACCCAGAATCTCACTCTCAACATTACAAAATCAAAAATCACAAGGCGGCCTCGAAGCACCAAATTTTCTCAATTACTGTCTATCAAATCAATTACAATACTTATTCAAATGGACTCAAAGACATAAATACAATACCCCATGGCTAGAATTAGAACAAAATCAATGTCAACCCACCTTTATATCAGACCTTCCTATCACAATCAATTCAAAAACTTAACTATAGTAAATATAACACAATCTCCACAACTCTGACAGCCTGGTGGAAAACTCACAAAATCACTAAATCATCACTAACACCATGCAAGTGCACTCCAATTTGGCACAATCCAGACTTTCAACTACATAACACCCCCGTTCACTTTCCATCATGGCAACAAAAAGGAGTCACACATCTCCAGCACTTATTTGAAATCAACCAACTCATTTCATTTAACACCTTAATCCAGAAGTGGGATAGGAAGAGACCAGTTCCTCCACTACCAGCAACTTAAATATGTAATAAAATCCAAAATCAATATAACCAACAACACATTAGAACCATCGAAACTAAGTACAGAGATCATGAAAATGACAAACTCAAAGAAAATCACCTCCAAACTATATAAACTTATATCCATACCAGATACCTCAATTTCACTTCCAACCACAAAATGGGAAAATGACTTGGATATCTCTCCCGGCCCGACTTCTGGATACAAATCAATAATAACATCTTCTTTATGTCCATTAACTCTAACCTGCAACTGATACAATACAAAACTATCCATAGAACCCACATCACCCAAAGTAAAATGTTCAAAATGGGATTAGCAGACAGGCAACTGCAGGCAATGCACTCTGGACACTACAGACAATTATTTTCACGCCACTTGGGTTTGCCAACCGGTTCACTCCTTCTGGACAACAATAACTGGAAAGCTTTCCATGATATTTGGCTGCAGAATTCCAATGGACCCTGTTGGGTTTCATCAGCAGAATAGTGCTGACTGCGATGCATTCAGAAGGAGAAGAAGACGAATTTGTTTCTCTTTAGCCTGTGCGGCATATTTATTGGAGACAACATAGAGTGGCTGTTCGCCACAAGAGCTGGGCTGTACGCTGACCGACAAAATCGCAAACATAACAATGTTCAACTACGGCAATTCAAGAGTATCAAAAATACATTATGCACATCGTTAGGGATCCTCAGAGAGGATCCTTAATGAGGCAAATTCAGGTGCGTATTCAACCTTCTGATAGTAATTTAGCAAATGATTACATGTACAAATGTATAAAAATGTATAAAAGAATGATTTAAAAATGATCAGAATTGAGGTACATGCAAAACAAAGAGTGTGTGTTCACTTTGGAGAGCGCTCTCTGCCGACTTCCTTGTTGTCCCAGTTTATATAGTTTCTAAGTCAAAAGTCTTATGATTCGCTGCTCCTTCGCTGTCTGGATCTCGGATGATTTCTCTCCTCCAATCAATCGTGATCCCACACTTAAGTTTCTATTTCCCCGTAAGTCTCCCTCTCCGTCTCTCGTTTTCCGAGAACTGGGAGCCGGCTGCGGTTATCAGCTGTTAGTGACCTTGAAGCAGTGTGGCTGGAGAGGCTGCAGAAGTGTACCTTTATACTCTATTACATTCATATTCTGTGATTTGCATATTGGCAGATTGTGGCAGCTATGCTTAGGAGATAATGTGCTTGACAACATAGCAACAACATGTGCACATTTGCCCTTTTAGTGTGCTCTTTCGCCCTCTAGTGTCATAATAGGAACATAACATTTTTACAGATCATTCATACTAGAGATGCGCGGTTGAACCGCACACACGCGGCGGTGCCGACAATCCGCGGATCGGGCGGATGACGCGACGAAAAATAATATTTTAATTAAATTTGGGCGGGTTGCGGTTGAAGCACTCAAATAATAATAACAAGAAATATTTTACATATTATTCCAAAGTTAAAAAAACGAACGAAAATGATACTAAAACTCTTTTTAATCTGTTGGTCATTCGCTGCTTTGTTTAGACAAGACAAGACAAAGATGGCAACGGCAGCGAAGTCGGTGCGCGAGAGATTAAAAACCGGTGAACTTAAAACGAAGGCGAAAAAAGGGGTAAGAAGTACTGTCTGGGAACGGTTTTTGGAGGTGGCGACTTCATGCGCATGCGACTTCACTAACACCAAACTGTTCACGCAATTGATAGCTTTCTTTGGACTTAAGAGCAGTAACCAATTAAGTCTGCTTTTCTGTTAAGCAAATACTTAAAGTAGGCCTATGTGCTGGATTTTGTCTCATAGATACATCTCCTTGCTCTCTCAGCACAACGCGTGTCGGCAAGTTGCCAAGCGCGCGCTCACTTGGAGTCAATAGGCTACAACACATAACACGTTTTGACATTCGTCTGAAATAAATAAATAAATAAATACATACATGAATGAAAAAATAATGACAACCATTGTCATCTGACAAAACACCTCTACAGTAGGTTGTGATACTAAACAAATGATCGAAAAAGAGGTGCATATTTTTTCAAGGTTTAAACGTTCGGGGCTGCATGCTTTAACAATTAGGCTACACTTTCACGTTGTGCGATGGGTGGAGATAGTTTTGGAATCGCTATAAATTAGATATTTATTCTCTCTCCAAGGCTTACTGGCAAGATGGCTACTAATAGCCGAGGCATCTTTATTCAACTTAAAAACTAATCGGCGGATGGCGGGTGTGTCCGGTTTTGAAAATTGGTGAAAAAACGTTCCTGCAAATGGATAGCGGGCGGATAGAGATTTTAAGAAGCGGTTGCGGATTAAAATATACGTCATCCGCGCATCTCTAATTCATACCTGAGGACACATATTTTCCTTACATCTTAACAGACCCATCACTCTGCCTGCCTACGAGGAAATACTACAGAAATAACTCTTCCACCAAAATTTAAAAACCCATTACTTATTTCTCTAACCATCGGCAAGAAAGTAATTTTTAAAAACTGGAAATCAAAAAAATCTTGTCATGTTACTCACTGGATCAACCTCCTCAAAGAACACATTTCAATAATCAGAACAACAGCCTTCAAACAAAACACTGTATCAGCCTTTAATGAAACATGGAACCCTTTCATAACCCACTTTGAACTCACCGAACTGCCAAACCCACCTCCATGACCTCAGACCCCAGTCACAATAATCATCACACATATCACACTACGACTCTTTAATCTTTATACCCCATTTCCAGTTTTAAAAAAAAAAAAATTATTATTAGTTTTGTTGCATATTGGCTAATTTAACAATTTTGCTCATTCTTTTTTCCTCTTTCTTTCTTTCTTTCCCCTTCCCCTCTTTTTTCTTTTCTTTCTTTTTTCTCCCTGTCTCCCAATTCATTTTGCCTCCTGTCCATGTCTATCCATATCTGTACTTTCCTACTGCAATATGTATCTTGGTTTTTTGTTATACCCTTCCCTCATTTTGGGTTCACTTATTAAAATAAAAAGGAAAATAAAGCTGACCTCCCTAGAGGAGGGGGTGGTGGCGGGAAAAAAAAAAAGATGTTAAAATTGTAATTATCCTGTGGCGGCTCATTATGTCGAGGCCAATCATCCAATAACTACCTAAAAGTATATTGGCATAGAGAAGGTCTCTAGAGGTGGGAATTTAGAATATCTTTTATCTAGGAGGGAACATGATATACATTTTTTGAATACTGTTGCACCTAATGGCCTTAATATTGATTTTGATCTAAGGTTCTTTCTATGATTTTGTGCTGTTATTACATTACAACACAGCAACAGCAAGGGATGACAGACACAATTTAAAACTTAAACAAATTTGAATGAACAAAGACAATAACGACAATAACGACTAAGCAACTAACAACTAAGACCAAGATGGTTTAAAACAAAAACAAAAAGAAATATTTACAGTCCCTTTTTGTGGGGCGGCTTGGTGATGTGCTGGGTGAGGAAAATGCTCAAACACAGGCAAAAATCCACAAAAGAAACATCACAGGTCTTGAACAGAATGAAAGGTCTGGTCACATGTATCCTTCTTCTTGCGATTTCTCCTCCTACTTTACTGTCTCAATTCTTTGCCTTCTATACTCTTTTGCAGACCCCACCCACATTTAGACCTCTTTTTTTTACTTTTCGGGGACTTGCCCCAGACATGTCCAGGACATGTCTAAACATAGCTCCAGTCTGAGCTGAATAAAAAAAAAGGTAAATACTGCCATCCAGTGGCCTATATTCACATTACACCTCCATTCCAAAAGGGAAAAATTTTGACTCATAAAGGCAAAATTTTTCTTTTCAATATAAAATGGTTAAGTGAACACTTGTCTATGCATACATATCATACAATATTCAAATAAACACAGGATATATATATATATATATATATATACACACATATTCAAACACGGGATAAGCAATCAGCAATTACATTGTCTGTACCCTTCACATGCTTAATTTCCAAGTCAAACTCCTGTAAAATCAAACTCCAATTCAACAATCTCCGATTCTTGTTTTTCATCTTACTCAAAAACATTAACGGATTGTGGTCAGTGTACACAATCATTGGCTTTTCCCCTGTATAAACATAAACTTCAAAGTGTTGTAAAGAAAGGACCAGAGCCAACAGTTCCTTCTCTATTGTGGAATAGTTCCTTTGGTGGCGATTGAACTTCCTGGAGAAGTATGCCACGGGATGCTCAATGTCATCAGAGTCACTTCTCTGTAGGAGCACAGATCCACAAGCTTGGTCGCTAGCATCGACCGCGATGGAGAACGGTTTTTATCAGGAGATTTGAGCACGGGGAAGTGACACAGCAGAGACTTCAGGCAATCGAAGGCTCTCTGGCATGCATCATCCCAAGTGAACTTTACGCCTTTCTTCAGTTGGTTAGTTAGACTGAGAGCAATCTCAGCAAAGTTCTTGCAGAACTTGCGGTAGTACCCGATCATTCCAAGGAAGCGGCGCAAAGCTTTTTTGTTGTCAGGAACTGGAAAGTCCATGATGGCTTGGACTTTAGCATTTATGGGTGCCACCTTACCCTGGCCTATGACGTAGCCAAGATAGGTGACAGTAGCACAACCAAAGTCACTCTCGTTCAGGTTAACAGTCAGGTTAGCCTGGGTCAGGCGCTGGAACAACGTCTCTACATCTTTTGGATGTTCTTCCCAGGAGTCACTCCATGTGATCAGGTCATCGATGTACGCACCCGTGTGTGGCAATCCGGCAATTGTAGACTGTATCATCCTTTGGAACGTGGCTGGGGCATTTTTCATGCCAAAGGGTAGGACTTCATACTGGTACAATCCAGATGGTGTGGCAAAAGCAGAGATGCCCTTGGCCCTCTCAGTTAAAGGCACACACCAATAACCCTTCAATAAATCAATCTTGGTCAGAAACTTTGCTTGCCCTACTCTATCGATACAATCATCAATCCTAGGTATTGGAAACACATCAGTTCTAGTTACAACATTGACTTTGCGATAATCTGTACAGAATCCAGTACTTCCATCAGGTTTTGGAACTAGCACACAGGGTGAGCTCCAATCTGAGTTGGAGGGTCTGATAATATCATGTTCTAACGTGTACTCAACCTCTTTCTCAGCAATCTTTCTCTTTTCAGGATTCATCCGGTACGGATGCTGTTTTATTGGTTTGGCATCGCCAACATCTACATCATGAGAGGCTATAGAAACTCTCTTTGGAACCTCAGGAAAAAGATCCTCATATTTCTTGATCAACCTCTCAAACTGATCTTTCTGTGAGGGTTCTAAGTGCAGGAGTTTTACATCAAGATTTTGCAACACTTCAGAATTTGACAATTTACATGAAAGAACTTCAGCTTTAATTCTAGGTTCATCATCTTGAAACTCCCCCTCATCTTCACAAATCTCGGCCATAGGAGAATCTGAAATGACAGCTGCAACCCTAGCATTTCTGTCATGATAAGGCTTCAGCATGTTGATGTGACACAATTGTTTTGGTTTTCTCCTATCTGGAGTCTTCACAATGTAATTGAGATCATTGAGTTTTGTCAGAATTTCAGAAGGACCATGAAATCTTGCCTGCAATGGATTGGACTGCAAGGGAAACAACACAAGGACCTTGTCTCCTGGTTTAAACTCACGGCTTCTAGCCTTATGATCATACCAAGTTTTCATTTTTCCCTGACTTGATTTCAAGTTCTCTTTGGCTAGGTCACAAGCTGCACGCAATCTTTCCTTGAACTTGCTAACATAGTCTAACAGACTGATGTGCGGCTCTTCCTCTTGCCATTGTTCACTTAATAATAGCAAAGGTCCTCTCACTTCATGACCAAACACTAGCTCAAATGGACTGAATCCAGTAGACTCCTGCACTGCTTCTCTTGCTGCAAACAACAGCAAATGAACCCCTTCATCCCAGTCTTTCTCATGGTCATAACAATAAGTCCTCATCATTGTCCTGAGAGTGGAATGAAACCGCTCTAAGGCACCCTGACTTTCTGGATGATAGGCACTACAAAGAATCTGCTTTGCACCTAGTTCATACACAACCTGCTGAAACAATCCAGAAGTGAAATTGCTACCTTGGTCTGACTGAATTTCCCTGGGAAGGCCAAACAACGTGAAGAACTTTATCAAAGCCTTTGAGATTGCAGTTGCCTTGATGTTACATAGAGGTATGGCTTCAGGGAATCTGGTAGATGCACACATGATTGTCAACAAGTACTGATTTCCAGATCTAGTCTTAGGTAATGGACCAACACAGTCAACAATGACCTTAGAGAACGGCTCCCCAAATGCTGGGATAGGCTGTAATGGCGCTACAGGTGGGTCTAACTGGTGTTTTCCAACTACTTGACAAGTGTGACAGGTTTTGGAAAAGTTGGAAACATCTTTCTGAAGCCCAGGCCAAAGGAAGTGTTTCATGATCTTATCAACAGTCTTGTTAACACCAAGATGACCTCCTTAAGGTAAACTATGAGCCATTGTTAAGATCTCATTCCTGTAGACCTTCGGAACAACAATTTGCCTGACCACTGCCCAATCTGCATTGGCAGGGATATCAGGAGGGCGCCACTTCCGCATCAACACACCATCCTTGAGATAATACCCAACTGGAACTGCGTCTATTTCTTCATCAGGAAAGGCTCTCCTCTTTAGTACACAAATTTCAGGATCATTAGTTTGCTCCTCAATCAACCGCTTTCTGAACAGAGACAAGTCTCCAGACACATCAGAATCACCAGACCCATCTGGCTGGCTGAACAATGAACTGATAAAAGTATCTGATAAGTCCTCAAACGGAGAAACCATAGTAGGCCAGTCAGAGTCATGAGGCGAACCACCTGAGTCCTGACTATTCAATGTGCTGGATGGCACCACAACATCTTCTTCTTTAGCCTTCTTGGCCATAGCACGAGTCACTGCGCAAGAAGGATACAGAGATGGGTCCTCATCCCCATCTTCAGTGCTCGGCTGTGAAGTAAGATGAACAGGGGGAACTACTTTGCCCCCAGCCAGGTCATTGCCTAGCAACAGAGAAACACCCTTTATAGGTAGACTTGACATAAGTCCCACCTTTACCTGTCCTGTAACTAAATCTGACTTCAAGAATATAGAGCGCAGGGGTACAGATACAGTCCTCCCTTCAATACCTTGTACAAGTATGAAATCCCCTGAAGCGGTCTCATCACGTAACTCCAAGGAGTCCATCAACAAAAGTGATTGAGAAGCTCCGGTATCCCTTAGGATATATATGGGGACAGGAGTAGTATGCTCATTCAGAGCCACAAATCCCTCTGACACAAATGGAAGAAATTCCTCCCTCACGAAGTCAGCTGTATCAGGCTTTTTAGCCCCACAAGAAGCAGGCAATTTAGCAGATCGGTTATCTACTACAGGGGTCTCTAACCTTGTTTTCACAAAAGAATTTGGTTTGGTATCCTTTTCTTTTTCTTTCTTAGCTTTAAGGAACCAACAGTTAGTTGTAACATGACCAGATTTCTTGCAATAACTGCAAACTAGACCACTTTTGTCACTGTCAGCTTTCACACTTTGATCAGACCTGTTACTGGATTTCTGAGCACCATCACCAGATTTATCTTTGTCTTTGGGTGAGGAATCTTGGGTATCACCGTAACCCTTTTTCTGAAATTGGGACCATCTATTGTTACTGCTAGACTGAAATTTGGACTTATGTGTGAGAACATATTCATCTGCAAATTTGGCAGCTGATTGCAAATTCAGTGCTTGCTTCTCATTAAGGTAGGTCTTAACATCATCCTTAACACAGTTCTTGAATTCTTCAACTAACACCATCTCTTTTAGTGAGTTGAAATCATCCTTGACCTCCATAGAAGTACACCAGCGCTCAAAGCAAACCTTCTTCTCATTAGTCTGATTTTCAGATTTCTTCAAACCTCTGAATTTCTGTCGGTAAGCCTCTGGAACCAACTCATAAGCTCTCAAAATAACCTTTTTGACAACCTCATAATCAGAGGAATCATCTGCAGACAAAGCCGAATAGGCTTGTTGAGCTTTACCCTTGAGGACAGTTTGCAACATCAGAGGCCAGTGTTCTTTTGGCCACTGGCAACTCTTTGCTACCTTTTCAAAACACTGGAAATAGTTGTCAACATCCTTTTCCGAAAATGGAGGCACCAGTTTTACCTCCTGACTGGCACAAAATTTATTTTTAGTTTCAATTTTAATTTTTAGTTGCTCCATTTGGAGTCTTTCTTCTCTATCGAATTTCTCTAATTCAAAATCTCTCTGTCTCTGTCTCTCTCTTTCTGCTCTTTCCTCTTTCTCTCTCTCAAATTCTCTTTGTTTTTCTTTTTCTCCCCTCTCAAATTCTCTTCGTTTCTCTTTTTCCTCCCTTTCTTTTTCTCTTTCCTGCCTTTCAATCTCTAGCATTTTTAATTTAAGTTCCATTTCTATATTTGGATTTTCCACTGGAAACTGTTCCAGATCTCCTGGTGCAAACACATTTTAATCAATGTAATATTCAACTATCTCTCTAGCCAGTCTTGCTTTTTGCATGGCTGGTTCCACCTCTGTCAGCTCCAAATGTCAGCAAATTTCTAGCAGTTCTGTCTTTTTAAAAGACTTCAAAACCTCAACGGTTGGTGATGCCAAGAAATCATCCATTGCTGTTGACAATATATTTTTAGGAAAATTCACAAAAACAATTTCACAATTTGAAATGTTAGATTTTCAATAAATTACTCACACGATGGTCTATCCCGGACCTTGAGCCCCCAATTTGTTATGGCCCCAATTTGTTATTAGATTCACAACGCAACTGCAACAGCAAGGGATGACAGACACAATTTAAAACTTAAACAAATTTAATGAACAAAGACAATAACGACTAAGCAACTAACAACTAAGACCAAGATGGTTTATAACAAAAACAAAAATAAATATTTACAGTCCCTTTTTGTGGGGAGGCTTGGTGATGTCCTGGGTGAGAAAAATTCACAAACACAGGCAAAAATCCACAAAAGAAACATCACAGGTCTTGAACAGAATGAAAGGTCTGGTCACATGTATCCTTCTTGCAATTTCTCCTCCTACTTTACTGTCTCAATTCTTTGCCTTATATACTCTTTTGCAGACCCCACCCACATTTAGACCTCTTTTTTTTACTTTTCGGGGACTTGCCCCAGACATGTCCAGGACATGTCTAAACAAAGCTCCAGTCTGAGCTGAATAAAAAAAAAGGTAAATACTGCCATCCAGTGGCCTATATTCACATTACAGTGCTTCATAAGTGTTTTGGTGTTTAACCTGATATACATACCAGGTGTGTCCTCTTTGGATGTCTCCTGCTGATTGATCTATGTAACCTCATTATGGGCAGTTGTCAGCTCATCTGGCACTATTTTTTATTTACACTTACATATATTCTCATATTGAGAACTTCCAATCAAAGCAAATTTATTGGGCCTGTTTGATTAAAAAAAATATATTATTTTTGAATTCACGTATACTTTTATATTGATTTAGTCCTATGTGATATTGATATGAGTTCATTACTTAATGTAATCTGACATTGTGTTTGATGCACACCAGGTGTGTGCGCTGTTCATAGAGGACTTAAATCCTTCTGTGTCTCATGAATGTAAGACTTGACAAAGGTCTATGGCCGAAACGTTGTCACAGTAAACTTTTTTTGCACTTGGAGCCTGAGTGCGCGGCGTCCTTCTTTTAATTCTATACGGTTACTCCGTACGTTATTATTTAATATAATTTTAATTCTATACATCTGGGTATGTTATAATAAGCGAACAAATAAAAAGGTTGCTACCGTAGGCAGATTCATACTGCAATATAAAAGCGAAAGTAAAGACTTAACAATTGTCCTGCATTAAGGTAGCATTTTTAGACAAAGCAGCACAAATCATCAGAACACCTGCAACATTTTGCAAGCCACTGGTTTCGTCCTGATGCCTTCGATGCGGTTTTGTGAAAATGATCATTCTTGGGGTTGTTCGCATCTGAGACACAATAGTAATTCGCCACACAATAAGGTACTGTTCCCTGTAAATTGACACATTATAACAAGAAAACAACGTTATTCTCTCGCCATTTGCAGTGAAGCACACAGTTTACGTCGCATTAGCGACTTCTGATCATGAGAGTGGCCGGAATGGCTCCGCCCTTGGAAACTTCCTTTTTTCTCTCCTAAAAAACACTATATTCTCAGCCTCATGTTGTTCGATTTTCCTGAAAACATGGGGAATAATAATATGAAGTGGAGCATCACATGTTGCTTAAAGTTTGTAAATCAGTGTGATGAGTGAAGTTTTCCTTGAAGAAGCTTTCGGGAAACCCACTGCAGAATGGCGAGACGGAGCCTGAAAAGGACCTTTACTAGAAGAGCTTCTTTGCCAAGCGCATCCTCACTAAAGCATTAATAGTTGATAAATTGTTGCTGCGTGGCATACGTCACTCATTTAAAGACACGGTATTACCATCATACAATACCTAAACTGATTCAGAGTGCATTTTTTAATCAAATAAGCCAATAGAAATAATACAATGAAAAATCATAGGAATACAAAAGAATTTAGAAAAGCCGAAATAATGAAGTAAAACTCCCTTAACCTTGTCTGCCCATTTCATTCTTATTCAATCAGAGCCTGCTTGGTCCAATACATTGACTCGTGGCAGTGTCAGACAATCATTCATGGAGGGTAAAAGGCTGTGACTGAATGCAGGAGTGGTGGTGTTTTTGCTTTATTCATAAAATTATTCAGGTGTTGCCATTTTTTGTCATTAATAAAAAGTAATTACAACGAATATGACCATTTTCTAATTATTGCAGGTTCACTGGATTAAATATGATCAAAGTATCAATGTGATATTATCATGCACAAATTAATTTAATTCTCTGTCATTCCAAATCAGTGCATAAAATACAAATATTTTCCCATGAAATAAGCGCTGTATTCTAAAGCATATGCGTATTGTGTGCTCGACAAGATTGGACGGCTGCGAGAGGGATCTTAAAGTAGTTCTTCGCTGTGAACAAGTGGTCTGGATCTCTCGTTAGTTAAGCATGAACTAAAGAGAAGCTTTTGTTATGAAGGCATTTGGGAAACCCACGGTATTTTAAGAACAATCGTAAGAACCATTTAAAGAGGTTCTTAGCATTAAGAGGCTTTCGGAAAACCCACTTCTGTTCAGTAAGACTTGACCATATAACTTACATTCACTCTCTTTTCTAAGGATCATCAGCCCTCAAACCTGCAAGATAAAATAAAACCAAAATGAACAGTTCTGTCATCAATTCTAGCCAACCCTTCAACAACTCATCTTCAGGATCCAGTCTCCAACTCTCGAACACATTTCAAGTGTGCTTAATAACACTTGTTGAGAATTCGTTTCTGTTTATTGAAAGGAGCATCAACCTTGTCGTGGGCTACCCTGCCAATATCATGGTGATGTGGCTCGTGGCCAGAGAGAAGAGTGACTCGTCCACCTCCAATATCTTTATCTTCAACCTGGCCATTGCTGATGCATTGCTGTGCGTGATGACCCCCATCTGCTTCTATGGCTTTTCTTGGCTCAGAATCACATATTTCGATAATTTACTGTGGTTTATCACTGGGATCAAAAACACCTCCCCACTCTTTCTCACCTGCATTTGTCTGGACCGTTACGTGGCCGTGGTCCACCCCATTGTGTTCACCAGCATCAAGGATAACAAGATCAGAGTGACCATTTCCATACTTGTTTGGGGGCTCATGATAACCACTGCAGTTGGGAGGATGTTGTGGTTGGACGTCTCAGGTGACATCTACACTGGGCTGATCCTGGCCATCTTCGCCATCATGGTTTTCTGCAACGTTTCTGTCATGCGGAGTCTGAGACAGTCGGTCTTGGGCAAAGAGAAGATGCACCCCATGAAAAAGAAAGCCCTCAGGACCGTGCAAATTTATCTGGGCATCATAGTGTTTCATTACCTGCCTAAAGTTGTTATCATGCCCTTTAGAAATAAACCTCATTTCCCAGAATTCTGTGACATTGAAAGGGTTATGGGCTGCATTATGTACCTCAGTACCATCACTGCACCCCTTCTCTACATCTCCCAGATTAAGCAGCTGCCATGGCTGAAAAACTTGTTCTGCATCTGCAACTGAAGCCCTTCCCCTGAGTGACATAATGTAAGCACATGAGATGTATGCTTGTGATTGTCTGTTACGCTGCATTTCGTCTCTAATTTGTGAAAATGAGTCCATGAAACAAAGCAAGAATGTTATCGGAGTTTTAGGCAAATATTTTATCTTTGATTTGACTAATGAGGAAAAAGATGATAATTAACACAATAACCTTATGCATTGATTAAATAGTGAAAAATACTTGAATGACCCACATGCCTCAATCACCATAATTTCATACTACGCAAATTAAACTATTTTGAGTATTTAAAAATGAGCAGGTATGATCAATCAATGAAAGAGACCAATTTTTATGCAATGTGTAAATGATATTTTTTCTGTATTTACTGCATTTCCTGTGTCATTCCACTTTATAACACACAACTGTGAAGGGCGTTGGTAGTAGGACGCCAAGAACAGTGGCCAGAAATAAAAGGAAAAACCACCAGAGTGCTGAGAGACTAAAACAGATAGAAATCACGAGACTCGCGCTACCAACGGACCTGATGCCGTCCGTGGTAGAAAACAGGCGAGCTCGAAAAAAAGAACAAACGAAAAGGGAAATAAACCGAAGATTCCCTTACTAACTAAGACTAATCTTGTTATGCAGCTCAGATCCTGACAATACTCTCACTCTAAAGACCTTACCGGCTAAAGCGCCAAGAAAATGACACTCTAGCAACACGACCGAGGCAGAACAAGAGCTTATATAGGGTCCGGGTAACACCCCCAATTAATGCCAGCTGGCCCAGGAATCCGACAGTGAGCAAAACGATATCGTCCCGGACGAGAGTAACAAAAGGAGCTCTCAAAGCTCCAAAACCATGACAATAACTTAATTTATGGAGTTATTTGTTTTGATTTTTTTCTTTGTGTGGATTATGTGAGTTTTTACTGACATCTGGTGAAAATTTGATGTCAATAGCCCCATTAAAAATACATTGACTGAGAAAAATGTTGACGCGTTCATTAACCCTCTATTAAGCAGCGTAGCATATCTGCTACATGAAGTAAAAGGGTTAACAGCCTGGACACCGTGTTGGTTTTGTTTCTTATTACCAAATAAACATTTGAGAATAACTTGAATGGTCCGTCACTTTAATTTTTCCATGAGCATTATTACCCAATGTATCAGATCTGCTATATTTTGGAAAGGTGGGCGAGAAAAAAAAAACTGTTTTTTCCAAATATTGGCCCATAATCAACATATTTGGGAAATAATTTTTACACAGTTGGAAAGGGACTTGGTTAACAGAGGGTTAATCATTTCCCCCGCTGTATAACTAAATTTCATCCAAATATTTAAGTGTTCTGAGTATTTTTTGTAGTGTTTATTTCTTTTAAACACCCTGAATGAAGGTTAGGGTTAGGAATAGTGTTATGATGGAGGAAGAGGGCAAAGCATTACTGGGGATGAACCATCTGGGAATGAAGCGTTCGGGGATGAAAAGTTCATGGGGACAAAAAGTCTGGGGACAAAGAGTCCTAGAGCCCAGATCCATGCCTGATGGCATCTACATCTGCACAGAGGGGTTAATCCCACAGGTCTATGGGTCATTGAAGGTGGCTCTGATTTTGTCCAGCTCTGGCACCCTGGATCTTCACCCTGGATTGTGGAATCATGAAGACTAACAAGATCCGATTGAAGTGAGGCTTGCAGTTTGTATTATGATAGTCTGGGTCCTTCTCTGAACCCCTGGATGAGTTTTTGAAATGCAGTTGGAGAAAGTTTTCTTTGGCTTATGACTCATTTGTGGACAGCGGTTTTCACCATGGTTTGCTGAAGTCCCAGGGCCTTAGAAATGGCTTTGTAGCCCTTTTCAGACAGATATACGCGTGTGCTCAGTTACCCACAAAACCATCCCTGCCCGAACACATTGTCTTACTGACAGAACACCCCCACCCCGACACACACACACACACACACACACACACACGCGTGCGCGCGCAGACACACACACACACACACACACACACATTTGACCACAACAGTGCTAAAGTGTCCACAAAGTGAAAATTAAAGAAATACACCCAATGTTCAAAATTCAACCAGGTAGGGACGTTACTACCTCATATTATGTACATGGCAAGGATGACTGAGGACAGAACATCAAACTGTGTTCTAAATTCAGAACATGGGCTATTCAGGTATCTTGATGTGGTTTGTCACTCATGCATTTAAAAAACATGTTTACTGCACTGTCAGCCATTCCATCTCTTTAATCAAACATTCTGATTCACAAACTTAACTGTAACATAACATACTTCTACTGTAAGTAATTGTGCCGTCTGTACCTTTGCTTCCTTCTCTTTAATTCACCCAAACTAGGTGTTTTCAAATTCCACTGTCATTTGCTCCATTGCCATGGTACTGAAGAATCAGGCAAATAAATTTGATCACTTTACTGACTGCCATGACTATGAGGGGTGTAGAGACCATATTCACCATTCTTACTGTCATGAAACATCCAGCTGCATAATCTCTGTGTGTCACATCCAGCAACCTATTTCCACTAATGCCACAAAAACTATTTGTGTTCAGTATTTGCATGGCTACTGTGAAGTTGTCCAGGTGTTCCACACCCCGCAGTCATCATCAGCGCGATGGACTTCCTCATATATGGCGGCTGGCATCTGTCTGCGGTGGAAGGACAAATCTGGCGCAATAGGTCATTTGGGAAATGACGTGTCGGTCGAAGATGCCTGCTCAAGGAGACTCAGTCTTCCGGGGGTGTGTCCTTGCCAGCGCCCTCATCTTTGTATTCACCCCGTTTTCAGCGTCAGGACTGCCAGTGCTTGATCTGTCTCCTGCACACTCCTACCCATGCTGCTTTGGTTCTCCCCTCCAGCTGCCAACACTGCAGGGACTAGGACCATAGTCATCAGCAATGGGATGTCATCTACAGCTGCAGCCTTAACAGTGCCCTGTTGGGACTGTGATATCTTTGCCTCAAGGGACCAAGGGGGGAAACTGTAAGGCAGAAAGGACTTTTCTATGGACAGCAATGTCTTTCATTCTCACAAACTTATTGTATCCCCCGAACGAAGGTCGGACGATACTATGGATTTGGCCTCGTTACACGTCCGCCGCGTCTGCGTCCGCGTCCGCAGAGATTTTCTTGTGAACGCTCTACAGCCCACCTATTGATTTTGGGTACTCTGGGACCATCTGGGCCCAACTGGGGGGCCTTCGGGGGACACATGTGCTCGGTTGCCGAGTGCTCTAGTTCATCAAATTCTTTCGCTGTCATAACTCTGCCACAGTGAGCCGATAGGGTATCTAGTGACATGATACCGTTTCTGTTAAGGTGGTTGTATAACTCATTCCACTGTTTACAACAGCCCACATTCCATATAGTGGCCCCCCTGCCAGGTAATTTAGTGTTGGTCGGGTGAGAACTTCTTTCTCAGCCTCAAAACATCTGTTCTCCTGGCCCCCTTTAAAGCAATTCTTACCTTTCTGGGATGTCGCACAGCACTTAGTAACAATTTGAACATAAACAACTCTGCCTCCCTCCAAAGTCCCACCCTCTTCCCCCTGATTGCCAGACTTCTCCTACGAAAAAAATATATAACCAATATACGGTGGTTTGTCAGACTACAATGGTACGTTAGAAGGGCATTTTATTTTATACCGCAAATAGAATTGAATATTATTTATGACTGTTGGTTAGTTTTCACTTACCGGTGCCTCTGAATGTGACTCCATTCCGCCGTTTCACTCGCGCTGATCACTTCCTCGTGCGGCACGCAATATTTTTTTCTCGTAGGACAGTGAAATGGGTCAATGAAGTCAGATTCAGAGCATAATCCATGAGCATAACCCCTGAGTTCACATCAGATCCAAAGCCTTTGCAAGTTTACCTTTAGCCACAGTGGTCCCAGGTATTATTTCAAGAAATTTCACATGCAATACTTGTATTGCAGGTGAGTATATACACAGTGGTGCTTGAAAGTTTGTGAACCCTTTAGAATTTTCTAGATTTCTGCATAAAAATGACCAAAAACATCATCAGATTTTCACACAAGTCCTAAAAGTAGATAAAGGGAACCCAGTTAAACTAATGAGACAAAAATATTATATTTGGTTATTTATTTATTGAGGAAAATGATCCAATATTACATATCTGTGAGTGGCAAAAGTATGTGAACCTTGGCTTTCAGTATCTGGTGTGACCCCCTTGTGCAGCAATAAATGAAATTAAACATTACCTGTAACTGTTGATCAGTCCAGCACATCGGCTTGAAGGAATTGTAGCCCATTCTTCCATACAGAACAGCTTCAACTCTGGGATGTTGGTGGGTTCCCTCACATGAACTGCTCGCTTCAGGTCCTTCCACAACATTTCAATTGGATTAAGGTCAGGACTTTGACTTGGCCATTCCAAAACATTAACTTTATTCTTCTTTAACCAGTTATTGGTAGAATGACTTGTGTGATTAGGGTCGTTGTCTTGTTGCATGACCAACCGTCTCAGTTGATTAAGTTCAGGACAGATGTCCTGACATTTTCCTGTAGAATTCGCTGGTATAATTCAGAATTCATTGTTCCATCAATGACGGCAAGCCGTCCTGGCCCAGACGCAGCAAAACAGGCCCAAACCATGATGAAACACCACCATATTTCACAGATGGGATAAGGTTCTTAAGCAGTGTTTTCTTTTCTCCAAACATAACACTTCTCATTTAAACCAAAAAGTTCTATTTTGCTCTCATCCATCAACAAAACATTTTTCCAATAGCCTCCTGGCTTGTCCATGTGATCTTTAGCAAACTGCAGATGAGCAGCAATGTTCTTTTAGGAGAGCAGTGGCTTTCTCCTTGCAACCCTGCCATGCACACCATTGTTGTTCGGTGTCCTCCTAATGATGGACTCATGAACATTAACATTAGCCTGTGTGAGAGAGGCCTTCAGTTGCTTAGAAGTTACCCTGGGGTCCTTTGTGTCCTCGCCGACTATTATACGCCTTGCTCTTGGAGTGATGTTTGTTGGTCTACCACTCCTAGGGAGGGTAACAATGGTCTTGAATTTCTTCCATATGTACGCAATTTGTCTGACTGTGGACCGGTGGAGTCCAAACTCTTTAAAAATGGTTTTGTAACCTTTTCCAGCCTGATAAGCATCAACAACGCTTTTTCTGAGGTCCTCAGAAATCTCCTTTCTTCGTGCCATGATACACTTCCACAAACATGTGAAGATCAGACTTTGATAGATCCTTGTTCTTTAAATAAAACAGGATGCCCACTCACACCTGATTGTCATCCCATTGATTGACAATGCCTGACTCTAGTTTCACCTTCAAATTAATCACTAATCCTAGAGGTTCACATACTTTTGCCCCTCACAGATATGAAAAATTGGATTATTTTCCTCAATAAATAAATGACCAAGTACAAAACCCAAAACCATTGAAGTTGGCACGTTGTGTAAATCGTAAATAAAAACAGAATACACTGATTTGCAAATCCTTTTCAACCTATATTCAATTGAATACACTGCAAAGACAAGTTACTTAATGTTCGAACAGGTAAACTTTGTAATTTTTTGCAAATATTAGCTCATTTGGAATTTGATGCCGGCAACATAATTCAAAAAAGCTGGCGCAAGTGGCAAAAAAGACTGAGAGAGTTGAGGAATGCTCATCAAACACTTATTTGGAACATCCCACAGGTGAACAGGCTAATTGGGAACAGGTCGGTGCCATGATTGGGTATAAAAGCAGCTTCCTTGAAATGCTCAGTCATTCACAAACAAAGACGGGGCGAGGGTCACCACTTTGTGAACAAATGCGTGAGCTGATTGTCGAACAGTTTAAAAACAACATTCCTCAACAAGCTATTGCAAGAAATTTGGGGATTTCATCATCTACGGTCCGTAATATCGTCAAAAGGTTCAGAGAATCTGGAGAAATCGCTGCACGTAAGCGACAAGGCCAAAAACCAACATTGAATGCCCGTGACCTTCGATCCCTCACGCGGTATTGCATCAAAAATCGACATCAGTGTGTAAAGGACATCACCACATGGGCTCAGGAACACTTCAGCAAACCGCTGTCAGTAACTACAGTTAGTCGCTACATCTGCAAGTGCAAGTTAAAACTACAATGCAAAGCAAAAGCCATTTATCAACAGCACCCAGAAACGCCGCCGGCTTCGCTGGCCCAAGCTCATCTAAGATGGACTGATGCAAAGTGGATAAGTGTTCTGTGGTCTGACGAGTCCACATTTCAAATTGTTTTTGGAAACTGTGGACGTCGTGTCCTCCGGACCAAAGAGGAAAAGAACCACCTGGACTGTTATAGGTGCAAAGTTCAAAAGCCAGCATCTGTGATTGTATGGGGGTGTATTAGTGCCCAAGGCATGGGCAATTTATACATATGTGAAGGCACCATTAATGCTGAGAGGTACATACAGGTTTTGGAGCAACATATGTTGCCATCCAAGCAACGTCTTTTTCATGGACGCCCCTGCTTATTTCAGCAAGACAATGCCAAGTCACATTCTGCAAGTGAACAACAGCATGGCTCCGTAGTAAAAGAGTGCGGGTACTAGACTGGCCTGCCAGTAGTCCAGACCTGTCTCCCATTGAAAATGTGTGGCGCATTATGAAGCGTAAAATACGACTACGGAGACCCCGGACTGTTGAACAACTTAAGCTGTACATCAAGCAAGAATGGGAAAGAGTTCCACCTGAAAAGCTTAAAAAATTGGTTTCCTCAGTTCCCAAACATTTACTGAGTGTCGTTAAAAGGAAAGGCGATGTAACACAGTGGTAAAAAGGCCCCTGTGCCAACTTTTTAGCAATGTGTTGCTACCTTTAAATTCTAAGTTAATGATGAACTGATCATAGGTGACGTGATGTATGAGACAAACATCAATTATGACTGGAAATGCCCTTAAACGTTTTTAATTCAATTAATAAGTTCTTTGTTAGTTCTAACCATAATATAATAATGGCCAATTATCATGTAAATAGGCACCTAAATTTTAAAGTTTGACTCCGGACTTCTCATGCTTTTCTTTGCTCAAGGGTTGGAAGAAATGCGTGTTTCATGATTGTTTAAACTGTTGAAATGAAATAAGATCTTTGAAAGCAATGAAATTGCATTAAATTCAAATGATCTTATTTAATCTTAACTATTCAAACGATAATGAAACACATTCCTTGCTTCCAAGCCCCGAGTTAAGAAAAGCGTCAGAAGTCCTGAATCATAACGCAGGCAAAACTGATAAACCTCCATGCACAAAGAAATCAGTTCCGTGCGAGGATCTCTTACACATGCGTTGATAGAATAGTTACTGACTACAGCAGGGGAATGTAAATATCCCATTAAAACTGACGCGGAATGCGTGAGAGTTGACAGGTGTGCGTTATTACTGAAATCTGATCATACTTGATAATGTTAAGAGTTTTCAGAGCGTTTGTAATGGTGATTTAAATGAATGATTGAAAACAGGTCATGACCAATCATTATTTTCAAGGGATGGGTTTGAGCCTCCCCTATTGACAGTTCACCAGCAGCCACTGGTCTACAACTATTCAGTGTCCTGATGTACGCCACTGTAGGCGTGGCTGGACTAGCCCACAACCAACATGTAGTCATGCATTATGCTTGCTGTTCATTAAAGTTACCTGAGCTTTGTGGAATTATGGATTTGATTGGCCTACGTCCTTGTGCAAGTCACTTGGCTTCACACTCTTCAGCATTGCAAGTTACACGTTATATTATAAGTTATATGTTACTTTTGAAACTGTTGGACTAACTGGTTATGTAAGTTACAGAAAGTTAAATGAACCATTGTTCACTGCACAACACTGTTTAAGTCATTAACGTTGTTTGTTTCTGTTAATAAATGGAGATTGCCTCCAAACAGATTTACTGGTTTGAGCTACCAATTTTACACTTTGGGGTCGTGAACACAGCACTTAAGAAATCTGGTCGCCTTACTATGTGACTAGACTATTTCTAGAATTGTTTCTCCTGTGCAATTACTTTCTGAATTTCTACTTCATACAGCCATAGGCCTTATTCGTGGGGGGATGGGGGGGACATGTCCCCCTCAACATTCGAAAGGGTGGTGTTCGTCCCCCCCAAAAAATGAAACAAAGTAAACATCAACTTAATATTAGTATGTAACTGTACGGTCACAACTTATCCACAAGAGCGTTTTGGAGCTGTTGACTATTTGATGAGTTGCGGGACCCGTAAAATTCACTCTTGTTATATTTGCTGAGCAGCTTGAGTCTCCCCCAGAATGTCAAAACAAAAGGGACGGATAATTAAAGGTAATGCACCTACTTGTATAACTGTAAGGATTGTGGCAATAGGCCAATTTGCCAAAATGTTGAGATATCCCTTTAAGATCAAATTGGTGAGTGCTGACAAATGGCGGACTATCATGATCGTCCGGCCTGAAACATCCAGTACACCATGTTCCTAAAACTTCCCGGGACGAAAATTGTATATTCAGAAATTATAGAATGAATGTTACCGAACATTTCCAAGTTACATGATACTTTTGTTTGATTTGTCTTGGTGTAGTTTGCTTTCTTTTTGACATAACTGTAGTGTTTTCAGCGAGGACGAAGTGACCACTCCGACAACTGATAATGTTACCCGGTTCGGCCACCGGATGGATATAACCAGAGGCGCTAGCCCATCCTAGTGCTATGTCTCATCTCATGCACCATTCTCTCCATGGAGTCTACGGCAAAAAGGCGAAAACAAGACATTACGGGTTACTTTATCAGGTGAAAAGTTATTGTGATGCGATATTTTGCTTTTCTGTGCTTCTTGTTTTTTGAGTAAGATTAGTCATACCTTAATTCGCCTGTGTGTTAAACTAATGAAGGTTGATATGGCGCAAGCTAAGAAGCTAGCTAAAATATTTTGCCTAGTTTATAACAGGCTACGGAATTCCTGATGAGTCATTACAAGTAGAGAACATACTAATTGCGACGTTTGCTTTGTAGAAAGCAGTCAGCAAGTAAGTCCGCAAACCAACAGCTGGTACCGGTGACAGTCAAGAGGATGATTTAACTGTGGTGAGAAAATCTGGCCAGTTTATGACTAGGCAGGGTCGTTTGAAACAAGCTTATCTACTTTTGTGAATCAATCCATTCATTGAAGATTTTTTTTTCTGGTTGTGATTTACCATTTTCTTTTTGTGATGTGTGTATTAGTCATTGCAAAACCTGCCTGCCCAGACAGACCAATTAGGAAAAACAGACCAAGCAGTCAGCAATAGGGGAAGTGATTAGCCCCAGGTGAGACGACAGCACAGTAACAGCCTACTTATTTTAGCATATTACAGGTGCATCTCAAAAAATTAGAATATCATGAAAAAATTCTGTAATTTAATTCAAAAGCTGGAACTTGTACGTATTAGATTAATTACACATAAAGTGAAATATTTCAAGCTTTTTTTTTTATTTAAATTGTAACAATTACAGCTTACAGCTCATGCAACTAAAAATCCATCATCTGAAAATAGTAGAATATTGCAAACAACCAATTGAAAAAGGATTTATAATGCAGAATTGTCAACCTTCTGACAATTGGGGGCCCTACATCCTTCCAAAAATTGACCAAAAAGCCAGCCACTTTTGGTCCAAAATTGAGCCAAAATGATTTTGCAATCTGGGATTTCATTTACTTTATAACTCAAATCTACTACAAATCTATCAGAGGATGATCATATATGACATCAAAGGCTTGAGTAAACTAATGTATCATCTTGATTAGCAGAGGGATCTGTTCTGGACTCATGACTCTGAAGGGAGAATCATATGCCAACTCAGTTATGCGCAGATGATCCACATACATTTCAGGGCTCTTTTTCATGGCTATTTTTTAAAATGGAAATAGACAACAATTCTGCAACTAGGGGCTGCTGTCACAGCACCCTGGGCTTCCATAACACCTTAGCAGTGCCACAGGATGATCGCCTCATTGATGCAGTCATTCATACATGAGGAGCACCGACCAAGTACTGAGTGTTTAAACAAAGATATTTTTCAGAAGGTTGACATTTCTGTCTCAGAAATCCTTTTTTTTTCAATTGGTGGTTTGTAATATTCTAATAATGTGAGATTCTGGATTTTCAATTTTCATGAACTGTAGTCAAAAAATTTTAAATGGGCTTGAGAAATTTCATTGTATTTGTATTTAATCTAAAATATACTAACATTTCACTTTTAGAATTAAATTAGAGAAAAATAACTTTCATGATATTCAAATTTTTTGAGATGCACCTGTATATTCACATAGAATTAAAGGTTACTCTGTGAATATTTTACTGTTAGTGTGTAGTAGGCCTACAGTTGTTAATTATTCAACATTATTACAGTCATTAGGCGGCTAGGTAGTGGAACATTTTGGAACAACTGTGAAACCATTATGCCCCACTGGGTGGACTGTACGTGCATCATCTGTCCGAGCTGTACTGGGGCAGTATGAACACATCTTAACAGCCTTGGAGGAAATTGGGTCTGGCACTGAGGATCATGCCTCAAAGGCTAATGGACTTAGTGAACGCTTAATGAAAGGCAAGACTTTGCTGGGACTTCTTTCGGCTGAGGATGTTATGAATAACTTGGAGGGTCTGCAGGTTCCCCTGTAGCACAGTCAGCAAACTGTCTCAGGGATGCTGAAGGCTGTTAACTACATCAAAGCAGGATTGCAGAGAAAAGGCACTGACCATCACTTTAGCCAGATATACAGGAGAGCCTCTGAGATGGTGCAAGCTCAGTGTGTAAAAATATACAAAAACCCAAAACCAGTGAAGTTGGCATGTTATGTAAATCGTAGATAAAAACAGAATACAATGATTTGCAAATCCTTTCAACTTATATTCAAATGAATACACAGCAAAGACAAGATGTTTAATGTTCTAACTGAGAAACTTTTTTTTTTTTTTGCAAATAATCATTAACTGAGAATTTAACCCTCTCCAGGCTCATGTTGCAAATTTGCAACAATAAATCAATTGATTACTGATTATAAAATATAAAGGCCAGATGGGAAATGGTTTGATAAAGTTACCCTTCCAGCTCAGTATTGCAAAAATACACCGTTACTTCCACCTGCAGCCACTAGTGTATGAGAACTAGTCTCCATGTATGAAAGAATTTTCATATCTCAAAATAATAAATTGGGCTGGAGAGGGTTAAAGGCAGCAACACATTGCAAAAAAGTTGGCACAGGGGCCTTTTGACCACTGTGTCACATCACCTTTCCTTTTAACGACACTCCGTAAACGTTTGGGGACTGAGGAGACCAATTTTTGAAGCTTTTCAGGTGGAACTCTTTCCCATTCTTGCTTGATGTACAGCTTAAGTTGTTCAACAGTCCGGGGTCTCCGTCGTCGTATTTTACGCTTCATAATGCGCCACACATTTTCAATGGGAGACAGGTCTGGACTACTGGCAGGCCAGTCTAGTACCCGCACTCTTTTACTACGGAGCCATGCTGTTGTAACACGTGCAGAATGTGGCTTGGCATTGTCTTGCTGAAATAAGCAGGGGCGTCCTTGAAAAAGACGTTGCTTGGATGGCAACATATGTTGCTCCAAAACCTGTATGTACCATTCAGCATTAATGGTGCCTTCACATATGCGTAAGTTGCCCATGCCTTGGGCATTAATACACCCCCATACCATCACAGATACTGGCTTTGGAACTTTGCGCCTATAGCAGTCCGGATGGTTCTTTTCGTCTTTGGTCCGGAGGACACGACGTCCACAGTTTCCAAAAACAATTTGAAATGTGGATTCGTCAGACCACAGAACACTTTTCCACTTTGCATCAGTCCATTTTAGATGAGCTTGGGCCCAGCGAAGCCGGCGGCGTTTCTGGGTGCTGTTGATAAATGGCTTTTGCTTTGCATTGTGACGTTTTAACTTGCACTTGCAGATGTAGCGACGAACTGTAGTTACTGACAGTGGTTTTCTGAAGTTTTCCCATGTGGTGAACCCATGTGGTGATGTCCTTTACTCACTGATGTCGGTTTTTGGTGCAGTACCGCCTAAGGGATCGTAGGTCACAGGCATTCAACGTTGGTTTTTGGCCTTGTTGCTTTCGTGCAGTGATTTCTCCAGATTCTCAGAGCCTTTTGACAATATTACGGACCGTAGATGATGACATCCCTAAATTTCTTGCAATAGCTCGTTGAGGAATGTTGTTTTTAAACTGTTCGACAATCAGCTCACGCATTTGTTCACTAAGTAGTGACCCTAGCCCCATCCTTGTTTGTGAATGACTGAGCATTTCAGGGAAGCTGCTTTTATACCCAATCATGGCACCCACCTGTTCCCAATTAGCCCGTTCACCTGTGGGATGTTCCAAATCAGTGTTTGATGAGCATTCCTCAACTCTCTCAGTCTTTTTTGCCACTTGTGCCAGCTTTTTTGAAACATGTTGCAGGCATCAAATTCCAAATGAGCTAATATTGGCAAAACATTACAAAGTTTACCTATTCGAACATTAAATAACTTATCTTTGCAGTGTTTTCAATTGAATATAGGTTGAAAAGGAGTTGCAAATCATTGTATTCTGTTTTTATTAATGATTTACACAACTTCACTGGTTTTGTACATGTTTGTATTTATTGACACACAACAGTAAAATCCTGAAGAGACCAAAAATTTTATTATTTTTGTTTTTACTTGGTTGTCCTCCTACTACAGAAAGAATGTAAAGGTTACCAGTCATTGAGAAATGGTTTTTTAAATTATTATTATTATTATTATCATTAGCATGTAAATTTTTCTTTTGGCAAGTAAAAATCTGATTTTACTTTCCCGAATAGTTTTTTTAAATAAAAAAGTTAGTATTGAGCCCTTTATTACTAAAATCAGGTGCAGCACTACTAAGCTGGGGTATTGCACAAAACTTTGTGGATAAGATTGGACACTCCTCACCTAGACAGTGCTCTTTTTCTAGACAAAATGTTAGGTAATATTGTCACCAAAACCTTGATTAGGAATCTTTTGAAGAGACGTGCTTTTGGAGCATTTCAGCCTTTATCTTAACAGACTGCGCAGCATTGAACATTATCTGCTTTGATTAAAAAAAAAATTTTAAAAAAGACCCTTAATATCTTGTCCCCCCCAGAGTTTGAGGCACAGTAAGGCCCTTGCATACAGCAGTGCCCGGTTCTCAAGATAACTGAGCCACATACAGAAAGTCAGAAATTCCTGCCTTTATAGATGAGGAACATGACAATTGACATGGTCATTTTGCATATTCCTCTTCATACTGATTTCATTTAATCTTTATTGATACAAGAACATCTCATAATATACTATCAGTATGACAGTATGTCAACTAACCACGATGTCACTTGACATATGAGTGGATATGAAGTGTTACTGAGAGTCGGTTTGTTGGTTTGTGGTTGTTTTCATGAGGTGGTGATTTGTTGGAGGTCTATGAAGTGAAGAGGCACATTTAGGGAAGAGTAATCTAGGGTCTCTAATGCTGCTCAGAAGCTTATGTCTGAGCCCGAATGCTGGTCTCCCATGGAGGTGAGTCCATCACCCACTCAGTAGGACCAGGATGTAGTTGCATGTCCCTGAGTGTTTGCGCATGTGCATATGGCTGTATGGTACTCAAGGCTTGCAATTTAACCCAATAGTCATTCTGTTGTTTCAAATCCGGTGTATATGACATTCTTAGATTCTCAAAACACAAAATGCAGAATTCTGGACTGAAAATTAACACATATATTACATTATCTGTCAAGTATTACATTATCAGTTTTGAAAAAAAAGACCATAAAATGACCCACCATAAAATGTAATAAATTTCCAATAATGTAATAAAGTATTACATTATCTGTAAAAATGTTATTACAATATCAGAGTATTTTAATACATTATTGGTGAAGTTATTACATTATTAGGTTTTATTACATTTTCGATTGAGTTAAAGGCAAATTTTATTACATTTTCAGGCGTTATTACATTTTCAGGAAATCAGTATAGGGTGCTGCAGTTGTGATTTCAAAGTGATGCAGGAATAAGCTATTTTAAAGTTTTGATGGCTTGAAACTTCATATATGAGCAAATTCAAGACTGCCCAATCCTGCTCCTGGAGATGGACTGTCCCTATAAGTCTAATCTAGCATGCCCGATTATACTAATTAGCAGTATAAAAACAATCTCTGCGCCTGTTGAATAAGGAGTGTATTGCTAGTGCTGGAACCTTACAGGATGGTTGATCTCAACATATCTTATGTTATTGTGTCAGTCCCCACTAAGCCAGACTGCGCTGAAGTCATAACTCGCCAATTCTGGATCTTCATTAAACTTATACATGTGTTCACTACTATACTAGGGAATCATTTTGGGACAGAAACTGAAGATTGTTGATGGACATGGAACCTGGAGCCATGGTTTCACTCCAAACTTCTGTGGTTTTCAGCAAAAATATCAGCCCCAGTCGGGCTTGATTTCTGCTATGTAGTGAAAATTAAGAAAAGTACTTGTAAACTTCAACTTCATTATTGCCAAACAATTTGATAAAAGTCAAACTATTGTACAAAAATTATCTGTCGTAATAAATTTACTGAATCTGATTGCTCAATTTCTTTTCTTTGTGATGATAAAAAATATTTGTTTGAGTCTGCTTTGATGAACCTTGTGGTTTCATGTGTAAGACCTTACACCAGGTTACAGTCTCACCTGTGCTCCAGTAGGCTGACTGTATTACATCACTTGTTTGTCAGGGATGCACTTCTTGGATTGCATCAGTGACAAATAATATATTGTTAGAACAGGGATAGGGGGGCACTCATCTACCCCTCCTTTTAGCCCCTCCTCTGTTTCACTGCAGATCTGTTTGTTACATCACAAACTCACTCTGCAAACCCAACCCCCTCTTGCACACACCCATCTTTAAATAAGGTGACAGTGCATTGTACAGTGTCTCCAAATGCTGTTGCTCCCTCAGTGGATTTGTGACTGGACATCATCGGCACAAGATTAAAATACAAACTGAACTGTAACTACTGAATAAATACATAACCCTCCTGGACACAGGTGATCAGGACACAGGGGCCTTCTGGGCTGTCTGACCTTGAGGATTGTATATCAAGCTATTGCAGTTTCTCAGGTAAGTTATTGATCTTTTCAATCTGATAAAAAAACTCTTTCATTTCTTTTGTTGTGCTTGAGGGAGAGACTTTTGCAGACAGTAAAAAATAGACCCAAAGAGCAAACCTTGTCTTCTGGGAACAATGTCTCCAATCTCAGGGAGCTCCAGTGCAGTTTCAGAGTAAAGCTGGTGTCTCAGAGGAGAGGTAGTTTTCCCAGGTTAGAGGTCGTCTTCCCACAAAAAAAAAACATCCTTCAGTGTAACAGCGCAACTAAATTGTGTGAGGCTCCGTTGAGAATGCTTTCTAAAAAGAGAGATTTTAACTTGGTGTAAAATAGGCCACTATAAGTGTTTCCATCTCTATAACACAGTAAATGTGTTATGATAAGGAATACTTTGGAGGAAAGGATCATGTAAAATAATGCTGGAATCAGCATAAGAACATAATTTAGCCTTGTGGTCAGCGGCGGCTCGTGAACTGGCAAAAGGGGAAGCTCAAACAATCCCTTAAAATTAATGACTGGTCATGACCTGTTTTCAATCATTCATTTAAATTACCATAACAGATACTCCGAAAACTCTCTACATTATCAGATGTGGCCAGTTTTCATTTGTAACGCATACTGATTACGACTCCAGACCTCTCACGCTTTTATTTACTCAGGGGTTGGGGTTTGGAAGCAATGCATTTGTCTCATGATCGTTGAAATTAAATAAGATAATTTGAAACGTCCTTATGCAATTCCATTGCTTCAAACCCCTCCATGCACAAGTACTTAAATTCCACATGAAAATCTCTTACATACACGTTGATAGAATAATTGCTGTCTACAGCAGAGGAACGTAAAAATGCCACTTAAACTCATGCCGAATGCGTGAGAGTTGACAGGTATGTGTTATTAATGAAAACTGGCCGCATCAGATAATGTTGAGTCTTCGGAGTTTCTGTTATTGTCATTTAAATGAATGATTGAAAACAGGTCATGACCAATCATTGACTTTAAGGGATTGTTTGAGCTCCCCCTGTTGCCAATTCACGAGCCGCCACTGCTTGTGGTCAATTTAAGTGGTGAGAACTACTGCTCTGCCGTGGGTTTCCTGAAAATGTTGGATCTCAGGATTAACAAGTGTTTTAAAGAGATTCTTAAGCAACAGATGTTCCCTCGTTATGTGGGCTAGAGTAGGTGAACTAAGATAGGCTTTAGTTACGAACGAGTACGGGAAACCCACGTTACTTCAGGAATGATAGGGAAAGTCATTTAAGGAGGTTCTTTGCATTAAAGGGAAACTCCACTCATTTATCATATCGGAAAAGGCACAGATATTCGCTAGATTATGATAATCTCTACCAATCCTGACGTCGTTTACCATTTTAAATCGATTTTTATTGGCATTGATCTGCATTTATGATGCGCTCTGCCATTCTTACCAAGTCACATGATTCCACAAAGGGAAGTGATGCCAACTGTGCTGTAAACAACCTGGCCAGGGCAACAAATGTTCAGCTAAACCGTTATGATCACAATAAATCAAAATGCTTATCGCATGATTTCATATTGTAACACTGCTTTGTTATAAGGTAACAAATAACAAAGTTGCTACTCTAGGCTGATAACAGTTTTAAAGACAATAAATTTATATGGAAAAGTTTTCTTGACGATGTGTGGGTTCTCTTGCGAGGCAGTGTGGATCAATTAAATATGTTTTAAAATTACCTAAATACTGGCTCTGAATTCCTCAAATTCAGGATGAATTTTGATTCTAGCCATATTAATTTTCTTGATTTATGGATTATTTGTGAGAGTAATACACTTCACATTGACCTTTTCATTAAGCCCGCAGCTCGTTCGTCCAGTTTGCTCAGGACTAATTCCTGTTACCCTCTCCCCTTAAAAACAGTCTCCCTTACAGTCAGTTCTGTAGGGCGAAGAGGATATGCAGTAGTATGGAGTTACATTAGGGTCAAAAGTTTTGTACTTGAAAAAATAAAATTTGAAACTGAAAATTCATGTATTGATCTTGATTTTTTTTCAGTTTCAAACCTTATTTTTCCAGTTTCAAATCTGTTTTTTGAGTTTCAGACTTTTGACCCTGATGCGGCGTGGGGGGCGTGGTATCAACTGAGCTGGGCGTGGAATCATGAGTGACAGCTGAACAGAAAGGCTTAAAACCTTCCCCAGTGACAGTGCCTTCAGGGAACGTGGGAACTAAAACAAATCTAACTCAACACTTACACTGCCAATCACATGAATTTGGCGTATATAAGAATTGATGCCAGTGACAAACTTCCATTTAAAAATCTGTTTTGGACAGTACTGAGCACTAATTGCGGTATAAGAGCGATCGATTATGCCAGATTTTGCAGTTCAACAGCCACATTTTAAGTGCTGATATGTCCGATTTCCACATAGCACTGTGAACGCATGGCGTCCAGCCAGTCGGTTCAACCTACCGGAGCCCATACAAACACACCGGTGAGACATGTGAACTAGCTACGTTCTGGCAGGGCTTCCGCCAAGCAGCGCGATTGCGAGATTCCCGCAAAAACTGCCCTAGCACCCGCAAGAAAAAAATAGTCAAAGCAGGCCATTCCTGCACGTTTTCAGTGAATTAAGCTGCTTGCACACTGGAAGCGAAACCTATTTTTCACACAACAGATTACGTTCAAAGTCAATATAATGTGTTGTGCGAAAAATTTGTTTCGCATCCAGTGTGCAAGCGGCTTTAAAGAACCTACAAGTAGCCTACTGCTTGACTCGCAGTAGGAAAGGTTCGAAGCATACTGCACACCAAAAAGAAATGTGACATATGAACGTTATTTTTTTCGAATTCGGATGCAGAATGAAGGTGAATCCTTTGAACAGTACGTGACCGACCTCCACCTGAAAAGCCAGTCTTGCAACTTTGGGCTGCTTTGCGACTCAATGATACGAGATCAGGTTGTGATAGGAGTCAGGGACAAAAAAGTGAGGATGCATCTCCTTTGGGAAGCGGATTTGAGCTTAGAGTCAGCGATCAGGATTAGCATCAGAGAATGCTAAAATACAGCTGCAGACATTCGAGGATGAAGGGGATGCAGCGTTAGCGGTGGAAGCCGTTAATAAAACAAGAACACGGAGGCGCGTTGTTCAGGGGGCAGCGGGTTTTAAAGATGACGTTAAAACAGAGACTTTTGATTGCAAGCGGTACGGGAATAACCATGCACCGCGAAGCTGTCCTGCTTACGGGAAACAGTGCAGGAAATGCGGAGGAAGGAATCACTTTGCGAGAATCTGCCTGTTACAACCCCCACAGGCTTAGGGGTGCAGGGGGGGTAGGTAACTGGATGTTTAAAATTGGTAAGAACTGGGAGATGTTTAGGATGAAATAATAATACAAGGGGGACAAAGAAGCAACTCAGTGCACAATGGTTTACTGTAGTGTAAAACAGACTTAAGAAAACAGGAACAAACAAGACAATTCAGACTCCAAGGTCAAGGGACGCTGGATCTTGCCAAAAAAACAGCAAAACAAACTAGCTAAGAGAGACTAATCTAACCTTGTGCACCAAGTCCACAAAACAAAAGCATACGTTCTCTAACTAGCATTATAAATACAGTGGTTGGCAACCACCCCTAAAGGCTAGTGGGTCTATACATTGCAAATCCTTCAGGAATATGTACAGGAGCCCCCAGTCTTACCTGTACCAGGACCTGGAAGTGAACACAAAGCAAACAAAATACAGTCAAATGAATAAGGGGTAACAAAGACAAAATGAAGATACGGGCAGTTCGCACGAACACGACAAAATCAAAACAAGGCAAAACTCCAGAGTAGCAAACAATTCAGGATTTTAAACACTGTGGTGGATCCAGGTTGGTTGACTGTTGGATGACATGGAAGCGTTGGATTGGTTGAAGTGGAACTGGGAAGGCTGTGGTTGGTGGAGGCAGGACTTGGATGATGAAGATTGACAGGTGGCACACAAATGAAGATGGTGGCAGATAAGGGCAAGCAAGTCAGACATACATAGCACATAACACTCCCCCCCTTAAGAACTAACTTAATCCTAAGTTAGTTTATACACTCAAAATTATACACAGAAAACATAACTACATTCTAAATTTTATTTTATTTTCAGAGACTAAAACAATACATCGGTCTCCCTTACAAGTACACAATACATGACAGTAAGCCAAATAGTCACATTTTTCAATAAGTGTAACAGCATTTAATACATACAAAACACATCTCCAAAAATGCTCAGGGCTTACATAGGCGACCCAAAAATACGATACAATGCATCAGCCAGTACATTTTCACTTCCTTCTTTATGGTGAATGTTTAAATTATATTGTTGTAGAATCATCGACCAACGCATGAGGCGCTGGTTCTGATTATACATTCGAGATTAAAATACCAATGGATTGTGGTCCGTAAAGACTTCAACGGGGACGGAACTTGAGCCCACATACACTTTGAAGAACTGTAAGGCTAATAAAAGTGCTAGTGCCTCCTTCTCGATGGTACTATAGTTTAGTTGATGTTTATTAAATTTGCGAGAAAAGAAACTGATGGGGTGATCAATTCCATCAGAATCCTCTTGTAGCAATACTGCACCAACTCCCAGAGCACTTGCATCAACCTCTAACTTAAACGATTGTGCAAAATCTGGAGCAGCGAGTTCAGGTGCACTGCATAGTAAGAGCTTAACAGCCTCAAAAGCATTTTGACAATCTGAGGTCCACTTAAAAGGTGTCTTAGTACTAGTACTTAGTACTCTGTTAAAGGAGCCATGACAACCGAGAAGTTCCTACAATAACTCCTGAAATATCCCGCCAGTCCTAGAAAATGATGCAACTCACGCCTAGTTGTAGGCACAGGGAAACCAACAATCGCAGCAACCTTTGCTTCCAATGGCCTAACTTGGCCATTACCCACTTGCTTTCCCAGATACGTTACCAAATTCACATTTGGCGAGGTTCAGAGTTAATGTTGCTTTGGCTAACCTCTCAAACACACAATGCAGCACAGAGATATGGTCAGCCCAATTATCTGACCTAATCACCAGGTCATCCAAGTAGGCATTACAATCTGGAATACCCATAAGCACCGTATTCACAAGAAGCTGAAAGGTAGCTGGGGCGTTTCGAAGGCCAAATGCTAAAACAATATAATGGAGAAAGTTGTTGGGGGTGACAAATGCCGAAATCTCAGAAGCGCGAGGAGTTAAAGGCACTTGCTAATACCCCTTCAACAAGTCAATTTTAGTGACAAACTTAGCGGCACCAATGTCATCGATGCAGTCCTCCATTCTTGTGAGAGGGTAGGAATCTGGCACAGTAACTGCATTTACTTTCCGAAAGTCTGTGCAGAAGCGTGACGTTCCATCAGGTTTTGGGACAAGAATACAAGGCGAGCTCCATGGACTATGACTGAGCTTAGCCAAGTTATTATCCAAGAGATATTGCACTTCCCGTTTCATAGCCTCATGTTTTGCAATATTAACTCGATATGGGTGTTGTCTAATTGGGGCAGCACCGCCCACATCAATATCATGGTGTATTACAATGGTCTAATACGGGGTATCACCAAAAAGAGTAGGAAACTTGTGGATGAAATTCACTATATCAGAACTCTGATTATCTGATAAATCAGTGCGATGGGATGAAAAATCTAACAAAATTTCCGAATTGGTCAGTCTAGCACATTGCTGTGGGGCATTTTGAAGTAGAAGGCCATCCTCATCCTCTGTACCATCCAGATCCAGGTTGGTTTACTGTTGGATGACATGGAAGCTTTGGATTGGTTGAAGTGGAACTGGGAAGGCTGTGGTTGGTGGAGGCGGGACTTGGATGATACAGATTTACAGGTGGCACACAAATGAAGATGGTGGCAGATAAGGGCAAGCAAGTCATACATACATAGCACTTAACACTGCCTGACCAGGAGAAAGGTGCCCTCTGTGGAACAGGGAGCAGACGGGGTCACTGACTCGAGCGGGGAGGAGAGCAGTGCAGCGCTCTATGTTGGAACTGTGACAGGGGAGGACCGTCCAAATGACGAATGGATCTCCTACCTGGACGTGAATGGGACTACAGTCCCACTGAAAATCGACACAAGAGCGCAGGAGAACATTTTACCATGGAAAGAGTTCCTGCGATTGGAAAAAAAGCCCCAGATAAGCCAAAATAAAGTGAACTTGCGAACATACAATAATGAGCCCATTCCAACTAAGGGTAAGTGTAAAGTAACACTTACTTGTAAAGGACAGTCCATTAACGCCATGTTCGTCTTAGTTGAAGGTGAGAGGCAGCCTATTCTAGGTTTACGTACTAGTGAGAAATTAGGTTTTATAAAGAGAGTTCACGTGATAGATGCAGAGCGTGTAATGCAAGCTGACAGTGCTACCAAGGAATGTGCCCAAATAGTGTCAGAATTCGCAGATGTGTTTAACGGACTCGGCAGGCTGCCCGGGCAGTATAAAATACAATTAAAGGACAAGGCAGAACCAGTCATTCATGCGGCGAGATGGGTACCGTTAGCACTTAGAGAGAAACTGAAGAAAGAACTTCAGAAACTGGTTGATCAGGGGGCCATAAAGCGCATTGAGGAGCCGACTGATTGGGCAAATTCACTTGTGATGGTAGAAAAAAAAATGGGGATTTCAGATTGTGTATTGACCCCAAAGACTTGAATAGAAGCATCTAGAGGGAGCATTACCGGCTCCCCACAAAATCTGACATTACTAGTACAATGGAGGGGGCACGCTACTTTAGCAAACTGGATGCTTCTTCTGGGTTTCACCCGATTGCGCTGGACGAGGTGAGTGCAAAACTTTGCACTTTCAACACGCCATTCGAAACGCACTGTTCCCTTTGGTTGCCATTTGGAATATGCTCAGCTCCCAAAATTTTCCATAGAAATATACAGCAATTATTTGATGGAATTCAGGGGGTGGGAGTTTTCATGGGGGAAAACACAAAATGAGCATGATCAGAGGCTGCGCAGAGTGCTGGAAACTGCGCGTGTATCGGGGCTTAAGTTCAACAACTAAAGTGCCAATTCGGAGTGAGTGAGCTGAACCTGGGAGACAAGCTGTCAGCCGCTGGGGTCCAACCTGATCCGGAAAAAGTCAAGGCAGTCGAGGACATGCCAGCGCCAACAAACAGGACTGAACTGCAAAGAGCGTTGGGCTTGGTCAATTACATGGGTAGATTCATTCCAAATCTGTCAGCTAAGATGAAGCACTCAGAAGCCTTCTAGAAACAGAGACAGAGTGGCAATGGGCACATGAGCATGCAAAAGAGTAGAATGAGTGAAAAAAACAGCTTAAAAGTGGAACCGGTGATGAAATTTTATGATCCAAAAAGACACACTAAGGTGTCCACAGACGCATCAAAGGATGGACTTGGGGCTGTGCTATGCCAGCAGCATGACACAGGTTGGTTCCCCATAGCCTATGCATCACGCACAGTGACCCCAGCCGAAAAGAATTACGCACAAATAGAAAAGCAGACACTCTGTGGAGTTTTCGGTTGTGAAAAGTTCCACGAGTATATATGAACGGTAGACCAGTGGTGTTAGAAACTGACCACAAACCGTTGATAGCAATGTCAAAAAAGGGCTTGGGTGACGCGCCACCGCGCATCCAGAGGCTTCCATTCCGTCTCCAGAAATATGACTTGACCTTTGAATTTACACCTGGCAAACACCTGATAGTAGCTGATGCACTGTCTACGGCTAGTTTAAGCAACACAGGCCCTAGCAGCAGTGAGCATGATGTACAAGTCCACATAGACTCTGTGAATGCATTGATGCCTGTGTCCAATAAAAAATTGAATGAAATTGCCACGGAGACAGAAAAGGATGATGTCCTGATGGATGACATAGAGAAAATTCAAACGCCTGGGTAAATGAAAATCCCCGAACCATACCAGCACTTCATTGAGGAATTGACTGTGGTAGACGGGGTGCTCCTGAAAGGTACGAGAATAGTCGTTCCATACTCCATGCGAGCGCAGATGGCCGATTTAGTTCACGAGGCCCATTTAGGCATTGAAAAATGCAAAAGGCGTGCAAGGGATGCATTGTTTTGGCCTTACGTGCACAGAGATATAGAAAATGTAGTACAGAGATGTGATATATGTCAGCGTTACTGGTATAGGAGCCACTCATGCCACACAGTCAGCCGGGTCGGCCATGGGACAAGGTGGGAACGGATCTTTTTCAGCAATCGGGCAAAGACTATTTAGTCATAATAGATTATCACTCAAGCTACCCAGAGTTTGCACTCCTGTCAGACACTACAGCGGCACAGGTGATCAGGCGCAAAAAGTCAATATTCTCAAGGCATGGGATCCCATCCACGGTGGTGTCTGACAATGGAAGACGATATGACTGTGAGCAGTACAAGACGTTTGCCAATGAGTATGATTTTACACACATCACGTCAAATCCGTACTACCCCCGTCGAACGGCCGAGCAGAAAAGGCAGCCCGGATCATAAAACGATTACTGAGGAAATCAATCGAGAGTGGGGATGATCCTTACTTGGCTATCCTGAACTACAGGGCAGCTCCACTGGAGTGTGGGCGGTCCCCTGCGGAGCTTTTAATGAATAGGAAACTGCGTACACGTCTGCCGGCAGTAACACATGCGCTGGAAAAGGAAGGCAGAACCAAGCAGCAAGCAGAGAGACAATGCAGGAACTATGACGCTGCTGCCAAGCCGCTTGGTCCTCTGGCCGAGGAGGACACGGTCGGAATCAGATGTCAGAGTGAGTGGGGACAAATCGCAAAAGTGGTCAGGGAAACGGCACCACGATCATATGAGGTGCAAACAGAAACCGGGCAGGTGCTGAGGCGGAACAGAAAACGCCTCCTACATCTTCCTCCAAGGAGGTTTGACACTGGTGGGGATGCCACCAGCACCACAGAACAAGCTGGTGAGAGCGCTAAGGAAATGAGCAATCAAAGTCAGACAGTGAGTGACAGCCCTGACATCAATGTCATCCCGAATGGGACAGAGGACATCCCACAAGGGCTCGGTCACAGAGCAGTGCGAAAGCCAATCAGGCTTATTGAGCAAATGGCTTAGGATGGACGCGCATACAAAGGCCTACATTTAAATTTAAAAAAAATGTTGGACTTCGGTTGAATGAATAACAATATGCATTTTGAATCGGGTTGTTTTAGTAACCTGCTTTACTACATATTTACTGTTATGTCTGTAGTTGGGTCATTATTAGGTCTTATTATTTTGTCATCATTGCAGACCTAAATTCAACATGAAGAAAAAGGAAGATGTAATGATAATTTCCAGTTACTTGGCATGTATTCTCCAGCCCCTAGGGGACAGTAAGGTCTGTCTTTAAATACTGATTCTGTGAAGTTTGAAGGTTGTTGTTTGTTAATTAAAGCGGGGTTCTACCGATGGATGGTCACCAGAGTGCTGAGTAATTAATACATAATTATACTTTTCACTGTAATTCCTTGAAGCGCTGTAGAGCCCCGCTGGCAACCAAAAATGTTTTTAAAACGTCATTTGTCCCAAGCGCAATTAGTATTCTCAACTCTGCTTAGTGACTAATAAGATGTAAGCCACAGACATGACATGTTCTATTTTAATTGCACAATGTCAAATAGTCTTATTGCTTCCAAGTTTTATTGACAGTTGTATGTCCCTACATAAGTGTGCTTTGGTGAGCCAAAGACACATTTCCACCTTGCTGGACAATAAAGATTTATTCTATTCTATTCTATTCTATTCTATTCTATTCTATTCTAAATTTATCCCTACTAAGGAAATCATTTCTTGTCATACTAAAAGTGTGATCTTTCTTATTACTTGTCCATGTGGGAAGGCTTATGTCAGTAAAACCAGCAGGGAATTTAAGCAGGGAATGAAAATCCCACATTGCGGAGCATCATAGTACCGTCAGATGTAGAAACCTTAATTATTTTGTGGCTGATTATTTTCTTGAGGCCAATCATCCAATAACTACCTTAAAGTATATTGGCATAGAGAGGGTCTCTAGAGGTGGGAATTTAGAAAATCTTTTATCTAGGAGGGAACATGATATACATTTTTTTAATACTGTGGCACCCAATGGCCTTATTATTGATTTTGATCTCAGGTTCTTTCTATGATTTTGTGCTTCATAAGTGTTTTGGTGTTTAACCTGATATACATACCAGGTGTGTCCTCTTTGGATGTCTCCTGCTGACTGATCTAAGTTACCTCATTATGGGCAGTTGTCAGCTCATCTGGCACTATTTTTTATTTACACTTATATACATTCTCATAATGTGTACTTCCGGGCATATCAAATTTATTGGGTCCGTTTAGTTAGAAATTGTATATTATTTTGGATTCATGTATACTTTTATATATGTGATTTTCATATGAGTTTATTATTTAGTTTCATCTGACATGCATCAGATTTGTGTTTGATGCGCACCAGGTGTGTGCGCTGTTCATAGAGGACTTAAATCCTTCTGTGTCTCATGTATGTAAGACTTGACAAGGGTCTATGGCCGAAACGTTGTCCCAGTAAACTTTTTTGCACTTGGAGCCTGAGTGTGCGGCGTCCTTCTTTTAATTCTATATGGTTATTCCGTATGTTATAATTTAATATCATTTTAATTCTATACATCAGTGTATGTTATAATAAGCAATATGAACATAATACAGGTTTTGCAGACCATAAGTTCTGTTAGCGCGGACAAGTTGCTTATTTAGAGCTAGCAAATTGATCACTTCTAGAGGGAAAGAATTACCTATTAAATCTCCGCCTTTTTCGGCTTTTTATTAGTCACAACAATTTCTAAAGGAGGATGAAATTATGTCAAGGTAGTGCAGAGAAATCATTTGTAAACCGGTAGAGCTTCTGCGTTTCACATTGCTTTCATGGTAGCACCAGAGAGCTTGCCCAGACATTTGTGAAGTATCCGGCTGATCCCGGTGATGGATAAATGAAGAGATCACCAACTGTAGTGGCTACAATCGGGCAACGTTATGATGAAACTGCCACATTGATGCTAACCAAAGTAACACAAGCACACCGATCAGAATTACTGCATATACATTAACCAGGAGCATTTTTAATTAGCACGACACGCAAACTAACATGCAGTAGCTGGTAACCGAGCGGTCATAACCACAGAGACAAACCCTTGCAATACAGGTTTTACTGACAGTAATTCTGTTACTGCGAACAGTTGTACCAAGCATCCAAATTATAAACAAGTATTAAAAGTTAGCTTCAAATGATGTTTACTTTCACTCACTTTTTGTAGAATTTCCCCTGATATCGCTCTTGCATAATTAGGGCACAAACATTAGCAACAGAAACCGGGCTACGTTAGCCGTGGGCTACAGCCACAATCAACTGGCTATCACGTCAGGTTGGCTTATGCAGTAAAAGCAAGTTACTGCTTCTGTGTCTGTGAGTTACGGACAGTCGCGACCAATACAGGCTTTATCTTCAGATATTTTACAAAGCCTGTGTTTGAGGCCGGCTGTTAGTGCTAACTATCGCTAGTGGTTCTGCTAGCCACCCGTAGCACGTTAGCTTCATTTACATTATTTGCTGTTATATGGTTACTTACAGCTTGTGGCTCCAAGCACATGATCGATGCAACCGCTTCAGGTTTGAGAAGCAGCTGAAACGCTTATCGTGTGTCGAATTATCCTTTAGTGACAAAGCTGTCTTTGGTGAAATGCTGATTGCAAACAGCTAACGTTCCCTTTGGCCGTGGCTGTTTGCTGCCAGCAAACAAAAAAGCTACCCACAGATTTCTGGTGGCATCATCTTTTGGAAGTGAAATATTTGTTTTTTTGCGTCCAAAAGTAAACGGACAAGTAGCTTTGGGAGAGATACTGACAAAATTGAACCTCAAATGATCTGCAGTTCTTCTTTTCTATTTCCAAAAGTGTAGACGCTACTAAGGCATAGTATTATCTGCCGTTGTTAGTGCCTGCTAGCATAGTTTCCGGTGTGGGCAGGTCCAGCGCAGTGGTTGGCTCTGGCTAGGTCTGTACTAATTGGATGGCACAACCTGATGTCCGGTTTTACCCAGATCTCGTGAAGATCTCGGGAGGAGCTGTTCAGAGAGGAAATCACGCTCACGAAATCACGTTCTTGGATTACGGCAAAATCCCTGTTTCTTATGTTTAGAAACTTTTCAGAGGTTGAGCATGGACAACCAACATTATAACATTACTAATATGTATTAAAGAAGGATCAGCATGTTAGGTCCCCTTTAAAGTTTGTAAACCAGTGTGATGAGTGAAGTTTCCCTTTAAGAGGCTTTCGGGAAACCCACTGCAGAATGGCGAGACGGAGCCTGAAAAGGACCTTTGCTAGAAGAGCTTCTTTGCCAAGCGCATCCTCACTAAAGCATTAATAGTTTATAAATTGTTGCTGTGTGGCATACATCACTCGTTTAACCAATCAACGCTGAAATACTGTTTTAAAGACACAGTGTTACCATCATACAATACCTAAATTGATTCAGGGTACATTTTTTGATCAAATAAGCCTATAGAAATATTAGAATGAAAGATCATAGGACTACAAAATAATTTAGAAAAGCCTAAATAATGAAGTAAAACTCCCTTAACCTTGTCTGCTCATTTCATTCTTATTCAATCAGAGCCTGATTGCCCCAATACACTGGCTTGTGGCAGTGTCTGACAATCATTCATGGAGGGTAAAAGGCTGTGACTGAATGCTGGGGTGGTGGTGTTTTTGCTTTATTCATAAAATTATTCAGTTGCAGCCATTTTTTGTCATTAATAAAAAGTAACTACAACGTACATGACCATTTTCTAATTAAAGCTGGATTAAATACGATCAAATTATCAATGTGATGTTATCATGCACAAATTAATTTAATTCTCTGTCATTCCAAATCATTGCATAAAATACAAATATTTTCCCATGAAATAAGCGCTTTATTCTAAAGCATATGCGTATTGTGTGCTCGACAAGATTGGACGGCTGCGAGAGGGATCTTAAAGTAGTTCTTTGCTGTGAACGAGTGGTCTGAATCTCTCGTTAGTTAAGAGTGAACTAAAGAGACACTTTTGTTATGAACGCATTTTGGAAACACACTATTTTAAGAACAATCGTAAGAGCCATTTAATGAGGTTCTTAGCATTAAGAGGCTTTCATAAAAAACCAACTGCTGTTCAGTTAGACTTGACCATGTAACTTACATTCACTCTCTTTTCAAAGGATCATCGACCCTCTAACCCGCTCAATGAAATAAAACCGAAATGAACAGCTCTGTCATCAATTCTAGCCTCCCCTTCAACCACTCCTCTTCAGGATCCAGTCTCCCACTCTCAAACACATTTCAACCGTGCTTAATAACACTTGTTGGGAATTTGTTTCTGTTTATTGAAAGAAGTATCAACCTTGCAGTGGGCTACCCTGCCAACATCATGGTGATGTGGCTGGTAGCCAGAGAGAAGAGTGACTCTTCCACCTCCAATATCTTCATCTTCAACCTGGCCATCGTTGATACGTTGCTCTGTGTGATGAGTGCCATCTGCTGCTTTGGCTTACTTATACTGCAAATCTCATATTTCCGTGATATAATATCCTTTATCACTGGGATCAAAAACGCCTCCACACTCTTTCTCGCCTGCATTTGCCTGGACCGCTACGTGGCCGTGGTCCACCCCATTGTGTTCACCAGCATCAAGGATAAGAAGATCAGAGTGGCTATTTCCATGATTGTTTGGGGGCTCATGATAACCACTGCAGTTGGCAGGTCTTTGTGGTTGGACATCTCAGGTGATATCTTCACTGGGCTGATCCTGGCCACCTTCATCATCATGGTTTTCTGCAATGTTTCTATCATGTGGAATCTGAGGAAGTCGGTCTTGGGCAAAGAGAAGATGCACCCCATGAAAAAGAAAGCCCTCAGGACCGTGCAAATCTATCTGGCCATCATAGTGTTTCATTACCTGCCTGTAGTTGTTATCACGCCCTTTAGAAATACAACTGATTTCCCAGAATTCTGTGACATTGAATTGATTATGTTCTCCATTATGTACCTCAGTTCCATCACTGCACCCCTCCTCTACATCTCCCAGATTAAGCAGCTGCCATGGCTGAAAAACTTGCTCTGCATCTGCTGCCGAAGCCCTTCCCCTGAGTGACATAATGTAAGCACATGAGATGTATGCTTGTGATTGTCTGTTACGCTGCATTTACTCTCTACATAAATTTGTGAAAATGAGTCCATGAAATGAAGCAAGAATGTTCTATGAGTTACAGGCAAATATTTTATCTTTGATTTGACTAATGAGGAAAGAGATGATAATTAACACAAAAATAACCAAATGCATAGATTAAAAAGTGAAAATTGTTTGTACCACCCACATACTTATATGACCATAATTTCATATTACGCAAATTAAACTATTATTATTATTTAAAAATGAGCAGGTATGATCAATCAATCAAAGAGACCATTTTTAATGTAATGTCAAAATTATATTTATTTCTGTATTTACTACATTTCCTGTGTCATTCCACTTTGTAACACATACCTTAACTTATTTGTTTAGATTTTTTATCTTTGTGTGGATTACATGGGTTTTTACCGACATCTGGTGAAAATTTCTTGTCAATAGCCCCATTAAAAACACATTTACTGAGAGAAATGTTGACACGTTCATTAATTATTTCCCCCACTGAAAAACTAAATTTCATCCAAATAACAATAAGTGTTCTGAGTATTTTTTTGCAGTGTCTTTTAAACACCCTGAATGAAGGTTAGGGTTAGGAATAGTGTTATGATGGAGGAAGAGGGCAAAGCATTACTGGGGATGAACCATCCGGGAATGAAGAGTTCGGGGATGAAAAGTTCATGGGGACAAAAAGTCTGGGGACAAAGAGTCCTAGAGCCCAGATCCATGCCTGATGGCATCTACATCTGCACAGAGGGGTTAATCCCACAGGTCTATGGGTCATTGAAGGTGGCTCTGATTTTGTCCAGCTCTGGCACCCTGGATCTTCACCCTGGATTGTGGAATCATGAAGACTAACAAGAACCAAGTGAACTGAGGCCTGCAGTTTGTATTATGATAGTCTGGGTCCTTCTCTGAACCCCTGGATGAGTTTTTGAAATGCAGTTGGAGAAATTTTTCTTTGACTTATGACTCATTTGTGGACAGCGGTTTTCACCATGGTTTGCTTAGGTCCCAGGGCCTTAGAAATGGCTTTGTAGCCCTTTTCAGACAGATATACGCGTGTGCTCAGTTACCCACAAAACCATCCCACCCCGAACACATTGTCTTACTGACAGAACACCCCCCCCCCCCTCACCCCGACACACACACATGCGCACACACACACATAACTGCTTACCTTACTACCAGTCACACACACACACACACACACACACACACATTTGACCACAACAGTGCTAAAGTGTCCACAAAGTGAACATAACAGAAATTCACCCAATGTTCAACATTCAGACAGGTAGGGACATTAATACCTAATATTATCTACATGGCAAGGAAGACTGAGGACAGAATATTATTAAACTGTGTTCTAAATTCAGAACATGAGCTATTCAGGTATCTTGATGTGGTTTGTCACTCATACATTTAAAAAACATGTTTACTGCACTGTCAGCCATTCCATCTCTTTAATCAAACATTCTGATTCACAAACTTAACTGTAACATAACATACTTCTACTGTAAGTTATTGTGCCGTCTGTACCTTTGCTTCCTTCTTTTTAATTCACCCAAACTAGGTGTTTCCAAATTCCACTGTCATTTCCTCCATTGCCATGGTACTGAAGAATCAGGCAAATAAATTTGATCACTTTACTGACTGCCATGACTATGAGGGGTGTAGAGACCATATTCACCATTCTTACTGTCATGAAACATCCAGCTGCATAATCTCTGTGTGTCACATCCAGCAACCTATTTCCACTAATGCCACAAAAATTATTCCTGTTCAGTATTTGCATGGCTACTGTGAAGTTGTCCAGGTGTTCCACACCCCGCAGTCATCATCAGCGCGATGGACTTCCTCATATATGGCGCCTGGCGTCTGTCCGTGGTGGAAGGACATATCTGGTGCAATAGGTCATTTGGGAAACGACGTGTCTGCCGAAGATGCCTGCTAAAGGAGACTGAGTCTTCGGGGGTGTTAAGATATGGGCTGGGAAAACATTAGGAACTCGGAAACATGGACCCGGAAGGCTTGGAAACACGGAAACACTGGAAACAAGGGGGGAGAGACGCCATGTGCAGGGAAACCAAGGAATTTATTCATAAACTAAAAATCTCGGAAGGAGGGGGGAAAGAACGTGGCACACAGGCCAAAACAATCACCGTGCGCAGCACTGAAAGGGGGGGAAACTCAGGAATAAATAACAAAACTCGGGAACACTCAAAACCAGACTGGGGGCAATTCGGGAACAGACTGGGGCAACTCGGGAACAGACTGGGGCAACTCGGGAACACCAGGAGGCTCGGAGACATCAGGCGAGGGGCAGACACAGGAATAGGCGACAGGCACAGCTGGCAGGATGGCGGACTCAGATGGCACAGCTGGCAGGGAGCAGGCTCAGGAACACAACAGGTAGGGGGGCAGACTCGGACAGGGCTGGCACGGGAACACAGCAGGTAGGGGGCAAACTCGGATGGGGCTGAAGGCAAATGGCATGGACAGAGAGAGGGCGATGGGGAACAGAGGGAACGTGGAATGATGAGAGCGAAGTCAGATCTGGAGGACACTGCTGTGCAGGAAACATTGATAGGACAGGGGCACGGACAAACACAGGTGCTGAAAATAATATAATTAACAAGGGGTGGAACATGAGGGAAACCCAATTACATGAAACAGAAAAACATGAACACACGGACGGGGATCACAAGAGTTTCCCAAAGATGGGAGATATAAACTGAATGAAAGACTCCTAAGTGCATAGAATGAGGAGCAGCACAGGTAAGATAAATGCAGAGAATCTGCAGGAAAAAACAGCAAAGCAAGTTAAACGAAAGCAAGAGGCGGAGACTAGAACAGGGCGAATGCGGATATTTTTTTCTCGTAGGAGAGTGAAATGGGTCAATGAAGTCAGATTCAGAGCATAACCCATTAGCATAACCCCTGAGTTCACATCAGAACCAAAGCCTTTGCAAGTTTACCTTTAGCTACAGTGGTCCCAGGTATTATTTCAAGAAATTTTACATGCAATACTTGTATTCTAGGTGAGTATATATATACATATATGTCCTTAAACTGGGCCATCTAGACTGCCAAATAGGCCCCAAAAAGCAATAAATTGCCAGAGCTACCGCCCCCCCGACCCCCAGGCCACCCCACCAGGGCTCTGCCCCTTGACCCTGTTGGGGGCCTCCACAGCCCCCAGCCCCCATTTCATGATCAAATTTGGTTGCTGTCCAGAATCCGTCACGTACAGGCTGTAACCAGATGTGGCGCTCTTGAGCTGCCACGTCACTCCTGGCTGCCCTCAGCGGGGTCGGTCAGTGACAGTGCCTGTGTTCCATTCTCAGATAGACAGCTGACTGATTGTTGAACGGTAATAGTGCAAATGACACTCCACCTCTCGGCGGGTGAGATCCGCCCGTAACATGCCAAAAGCTCTTTTTCTCTCTCCTCTGTCACAAGCCATTGCATTTTCTTGAAGCAGTAGCATTTTTCGTTTTTTTTTGTTGGCTTTATGTTGGCTATTGAGCACACCAAAAAGAGCAAGTCAAGTGTCACTGTACACATCATGAACAGTTCAATGTTTGTTATTACTGACGTGCTTGGCCCATGCACGTGGCGCGTGCACGTGGTGCACGCTTTTCTTTATTTCCTCTCGTGCCTCACTGAAAAAGCAATAAAAATCAATCGATTCTTTGATTTGCCGCATATGCAGAACATACCTCACCCTTGCGTTTGTAATGGAGCTAAGTATATATTTCATGAAATAAACAGAGTAAATACATATCTGTTTGCTGATGCGCTATGCAAAGAGCTACAGGGAATAGAGCTCCTGTTGCTAGCAGCGGCAGCCAGTGGACAGACAGCCTTAAAGTTATCTATGCAAATATTCCTCGGAGGTTTAGCTTATCTTAATGTTAATGCTGACAAACAGATGCTGACGGAATGCACACTCACTCACTGTCTTTATATTGTGTTCAGTGTAAAACTTTCACAACATAATGCCCTACATAGTGGGTGTGTGAACATTTTGAACGCAGCCCTATTCTAACCAGATCATCTCCATGGAGAATAAGCTGAGATGTTAGATATCAAATCAGCCAATCACAGAGGGCCATGCCAGGACTGTTTCCCCATGCACAAAGAATCGCTCAGTCACTTAGTCAAAGAAATCCTTGCTCCCGCACACCTGAAACTCTTGCTTCTCAAGCAAAATACGTTCATCATGAGACTTTGCTGAGTGTGCAGATGTCTTTTTTATTTCTCTGAGTGATATAAGGTTGGAATTGCAGGGATCTAAAAACTCTGTATGCTGTTCTCCTGAAAATTTTTGGGTGATTTTTGAATCTTTTTTTTTTTGGAAAAATTGAGAAATTTGATGTGCTTTATGTCCTTGGGCTGTTCCCTGAGCCAACATTATGTACTTCTGTGCCACAAAAACTATACTGCAGTGACAACAACAATTTTCCTACGGTTTCGTGAAATTTCATGAAGAGGGATTCAAATTTGTGGAAGTTATAGTGATATGAAAAGTATTTCTTGCAGCCTCCCTGCTCCCAGCTCCCACTCTAAGTGAGACATCATGCACTCTAGCAATGAGAACCCAACTCCCATTCTTTCCAATGGGAAACTTATTGTTGGTTTCTTGGGAATATTCCGGACATTGCACGACAAAACTCAACCAAAATCGACAGGCTTCATCCTCTAACTACTGTCAACGTGCACGTGAAATATCGAAAGGATTGGAGAAGAATTGCAGTCTGTAGAGCGTTCACAAGAAAATCTCTAAGGACGCGGAAGCAGAAGGGCGAAGACAGCAAATCCATAGTACCCCAGACACTCCTTCCGGGGATACAATAATGCTGGAATCAGCATAAATATAAGAACAAAAATCTGCCTGACAGTCAGTTTAAGTGCTGAGGACCACTGCTATGTTCAGTTAGGCTTGACCATGTAACTTATATTCACTCTTCTTTCTAAGGAACATCAGCACTTAAACCTGCTAGGTAAATGAAAACCAAAATGAACTGCTCTGTCATCAACTCTAGCCAACAAACCACTCCTCTTCAGGATCCAGCCTTCAACTGTCAAATGTGTATGCAGGATGCATAACATCACTGGGTGAGTATTGTAATGTGAATATAGGCCACTAGATGGCAGTATTTACCTTTTTTTTGTTAAGCTCAGACTGGAGTCATGTTTAGACATGTCCTGGACATGTCTGGGGCAAGTCTCAGAAAATAAAAAAAAAGAGGTCTAAATGTGGGTGGGGTCTGCAAAAGAGTATATAAGGAAAAGAATTGAGACAGTAAAGTTGTAGGAGAAATTGCAAGAAGATGACCAGACCTGCCATTCTGTTCAAGACCTGTGACGTTTCTTTTGTGGATTTCTTTGCCTGTGTTTGAGCATTTTCTTCATCCAGGACATCACCAAGCCACCCCACCAAAAAGGGACTGTAATTATTTCTGTTTTTTCTTAATTATCAATCTTGGTCTTTAGTTGTAGGTTGTTATTAGTCTTTGTCTTTGTTAAAAATTAAATGTGTTTTAGTTGTTAAAACTGTGTTTGTCATCCCTTGCTGTTGCTGTTGTGTTATAAATGTAATAGCAAATTGGGGCCATAACAAATTGGGGGCTCAAGGTCCGGGATAGACTATTGTGTGAGTAATTTTTTGAAAATCTAACATTCCAAATTGTGAAATTGTTTTTGTGAATTTTCCTAGATATATATTGACAACAGCAATGGATGATTTCTTGGCATCACCAACCGTAGGGGTTTTGAAGTCTTTTTTAAAAGAGAGAACTGCTAGAAATTTGCAGACAGTTGGAGCTGACAGAGGTAAAACCAGCCATGCGAAAAGCAAGACTGGCTAGAGAGATAGTTGAATATTACATTGATGAAAATGTGTTTGCACCAGGAGATCTGGAACAGTTTCCAGTGGAAAATCCAAATATAGAAATGGAACTTAAATTAAAAATGCTAGAGATTGAAAGGGAGGAAAGAGAAAAAGAAAGGGAGGAAAAAGAAAAACAAAGAGAATTTGAGAGGGAAGAAAAAGAAAAACAAAGGCAGTTTGAGTTCGAAAAATTAGCAAGAGAAGAAAAACAAAGAGAATTTGAGAGAGAGAAAGAGGAAAGAGCAGAAAGAGAGAGACAGAGACAGAGAGATTTTGAATTAGAGAAATTCGATAGAGAAGAAAGACTCCAAATGGAGAAACTAAAAATAAAAATTCAAACTGAAAATAAATTTCGGGCTAGCCAGGAGGTAAAACTGGTGCCTCCATTTTCGGAAAAGGATGTTGACAACTATTTCCAGTGTTTTGAAAAGGTAGCAAAGAGTTGCCAGTGGCCAAAGGAACACTGGCCTCTGATGTTGCAAACTGTCCTCAAGGGTAAAGCTCAACAAGCCTATTCGGCTTTGTCTGCAGATGATTCCTCTGATTATGAGGTTGTCAAAAAGGTTATTTTGAGAGCTTATGAGTTGGTTCCAGAGGCTTACCGACAGAAATTCAGAGGTCTGAAGAAATCTGAAAATCAGACTTATGTTGAATTTGCTAATGAGAAGCAGGTTTGCTTTGAGCGCTGGTGTACTTCTATGGAGGTCAAGGATGATTTCAACTCACTAAAAGAGATGGTGTTAGTTGAAGAATTCAAGAACTGTGTTAAGGATGATGTTAAGACCTACCTTAATGAGAAGCAAGCACTGAACTTGCAATCAGCTGCCAAATTTGCAGATGAATATGTTCTCACTCATAAGTCCAAATTTCAGTCTAGCAGTAACAATAAATGGTCCCAATTTCAGAAAAAGGGTTACGGTGATACCCAAGATTCCTCACCCAAAGACAAAGACAAATCTGGTGATGGTGCTCAGAAATCCAGTAACAGGTCTGATCAAAGTGTGAAAGCTGACAGTGACAAAAGTGGTCTAGTTTGCAGTTATTGCAAGAAATCTGGTCATGTTACAACTAACTGTTGGTTCCTTAAAGCTAAGAAAGAAAAAGAAAAGGATACCAAACCAAATGCCTTTGTAAAAACAAGGTTAGAAACCCCTGTAGTAGATAACCAATCTGCTAAATTGCCTGCTTCTTGTGGGGCTAAAAAGCCTAATACAGCTGACTTTGTGAGGGAGGAATTTCTTCCATTTGTGTCAGAGGGATTTGTGGCTCTGAATGAGCATACTACTCCTGTCCCCATATATATCCTAAGGGATACCGGAGCTTCTCAGTCACTTTTGTTGATGGACTCCTTGGAGTTACGTGATGAGACCGCTTCAGGGGATTTCATACTTGTACAAGGTATTGAAAGGAGGACTGTATCTGTACCCCTGCGCTCTATATTCTTGAAGTCAGATTTAGTTACAGGACAGGTAAAGGTGGGACTTATGTCAAGTCTACCTATAAAGGGTGTTTCTCTGTTGCTCGGCAATGACCTGGCTGGGGGCAAAGTAGTTCCCCCTGTACATCTTACTTCACAGCCGAGCACTGAAAATGAGGATGAGGACCCATCTCTGTATCCTTCTTGCGCAGTGACTCGTGCTATGGCCAAGAAGGCTAAAGAAGATGATGTTGTGGTGCCGTCCAGTACATTGAATAGTCAGGACTCAGGTGGTTTGCCTCATGACTCTGATTGGCCTACCATGGTTTCTCCGTTTGAGGACTTATCAGATACTTTTATCAGTTCTCTATTCAGCCAGCCGGATGGGTCTGGTGATTCTGATGTGTCTGGAGACTTGACTCTGTCCAGAAAGCGGTTGATTGAGGAGCAAACTAATGATCCTGAAATTGGTGTACTAAAGAGGAGAGCCCTTCCTGAAAAAGAAATAGATGCAGTTCCAGTTGGGTATTATCTCAAGGATGGTGTGTTGATGCGGAAGTGGCGCCCTCCTGATATCCCTGCCAATGCAGATTGGGCAGTGGTCAGGCAAATTGTTGTTCCGAAGGTCTATAGGAATGAGATCTTAACAATGGCTCATAGTTTACCTTTAGGAGGTCATCTTAGTGTTAACAAGACTGTTGATAAGATCATGAAACACTTCTTTTGGCCTGGGCTTCGGAAAGACGTTTCCAACTTTTGCAAAACCTGTCACACTTGTCAGGTAGTTGGAAAACACCAGTTAGACCCACCTGTAGCTCCATTGCAGCCTATCCCAGCATTTGGGGAGCCATTCTCTAGGGTCATTGTTGATTGCGTTGGTCCATTACCCAAGACTAGATCTGGAAATCAGTACTTGTTGACAATCATGTGTGCATCTACCAGATTCCCCGAAGCCATACCTCTACGTAACATCAAGGCAACTGCAATCTCGAAGGCTTTGATAAAGTTCTTCACGTTGTTTGGCCTTCCCAGGGAAATTCAGTCAGACCAGGGTAGCAATTTCACTTCAGGATTGTTTCAGCAGGTTGTGTATGAACTAGGTGCAAAGCAGATTCTTTCTAGTGCCTATCATCCAGAAAGTCAGGGTGCCTTAGAGCGGTTTCATTCCACTCTCAAGACAATGATGAGGACTTATTGTTATGACCATGAGAAAGACTGGGATGAAGGGGTTCATTTGCTGTTGTTTGCAGCTAGAGAAGCAGTGCAGGAGTCTACTGGATTCAGTCCATTTGAGCTGGTGTTTGGTCATGAAGTGAGAGGACCTTTGCTATTATTGAGTGAACAATGGCAAGAGGAAGAGCAGCACATCAGTCTGTTAGACTATGTTAGCAAGTTCAAGGAAAGATTGCGTGCAGCTTGTGACCTTGCCAAAGAGAACTTGAAATCAAGTCAGGGAAAAATGAAAACTTGGTATGATCATAAGGCTAGAAGCCGTGAGTTTAAACCAGGAGACAAGGTCCTTGTGTTGTTTCCCTTGCAGTCCAATCCATTGCAGGCTAGATTTCATGGTCCTTATGAAATTCTGACAAAACTCAATGATCTCAATTACATTGTGAAGACTCCAGATAGGAGAAAACCAAAACAATTGTGTCATATTAACATGCTAAAGCCTTATCATGACAGAAATGCTAGGGTTGCAGCTGTCACTTCAGATTCTCCAATGGTCGAAACGTGTGGAGATGAGGGGGAGTTTCAAGATGATGAACCAAGAATTAAAGCTGAAGTTCTTTCATGTAAATTGTCAAACACTGAAGTGTTGCAAAATCTTAATGTAAAACTCCAGCACTTAGAACCCTCACAGAGAGATCAGTTTGAAAGGTTGATCAAGAAATATGAGGATTTGTTTCCTGATGTTCCAAAGAGAGTTACTATAGCCTCTCATGATGTAGATGTTGGTGATGCCAAACCAATAAAACAGCATCCATACCGGATGAATCCTGAAAAGAGAAAGATTGCTGAGAAAGAGGTTGAGTACATGTTAAAACATGATATTATCAGACCCTCCAACTCCGATTGGAGTTCACCCTGTGTGCTAGTTCCAAAACCTGATGGAAGTACTAGATTCTGTACAGATTATCACAAAGTCAATGCTGTAACTAGAACTGATGTGTTTCCAATACCTAGGATTGATGATTGTATTGATAGTGTAGGGCAAGCAAAGTTTCTGACCAAGATTGATTTATTGAAGGGTTATTGGTGTGTGCCTTTAACTGAGAGGGCCAAGAGCATCTCTGCTTTTGCCACACCATCTGGATTGTACCGGTATGAAGTCCTACCCTTTGGCATGAAAAATGCCCCAGCCACGTTCCAAAGGATGATACAGTCTACAATCCCCGGATTGCCACACACGGGTGCGTACATCGATGAGCTGATCACATGGAGTGACTCCTGGGAAGAACATCTAAAAGATGTAGAGACGTTGTTCCAGCGCCTGACCCAGGCTAACCTGACTGTTAACCTGAACAAGAGTGACTTTGGTTGTGCTACTGTCACCTATCTTGGCTACGTCATAGGCCAGGGTAAGGTGGCACCCATAAATGCTAAAGTCCAAGCCATCATGGACTTTCCAGTTCCTGACAACAAAAAAGCTTTGCGCCGCTTCCTTGGAATGATTGGGTACTACCGCAAGTTCTGCAAGAACTTTGCTGAGATTGCTCTCAGTCTAACTAACCAACTGAAGAAAGGCGTAAAGTTCACCTGGGATGATGCATGCCAGAGAGCCTTCGATCACCTGAAGTCTCTGCTGTGCCACTTCCCCGTGCTCAAATCTCCTGACTTCAACAAACCGTTCTCCATCGCGGTCGATGCTAGCGACCAAGCTTGTGGATCTGTGCTCCTACAGAGAAGTGACTCTGATGACATTGAGCATCCCGTGGCATACTTCTCCAGGAAGTTCAATCGCCACCAAAGGAACTATTCCACAATAGAGAAGGAACTGTTGGCTCTGGTCCTTTCTTTACAACACTTTGAGGTTTATGTTTGTACAGGACAAAAGCCAAAGATTGTGTACACTGACCACAATCCGTTAATGTTTTTGAGTAAGATGAAAAACAAGAATCGGAGATTGTTGAATTGGAGTTTGATTTTACAGGAGTTTGACTTGGAAATTAAGCATGTGAAGGGTACAGACAATGTAATTGCTGATTGCTTATCCCGTGTTTGAATGTGTATATATATATCATGTGTTTGAATATTGTATGATATGTATATATAGACAAGTGTTCACTTAACCATTTTGTATTGAAAAGAAAAATTTTGCCTTTATGAGTCAAAATTTTTCCCTTTTGGAATGGAGGTGTAATGTGAATATAGGCCACTAGATGGCAGTATTTACCTTTTTTTTGTTAAGCTCAGACTGGAGTCATGTTTAGACATGTCCTGGACATGTCTGGGGCAAGTCTCAGAAAATTAAAAAAAAGAGGTCTAAATGTTGGTGGGGTCTGCAAAAGAGTATATAAGGAAAAGAATTGAGACAGTAAAGTAGTAGGAGAAATTGCAAGAAGATGACCAGACCTGCCATTCTGTTCAAGACCTGTGACGTTTCTTTTGTGGATTTCTTTGCCTGTGTTTGAGCATTTTCTTCATCCAGGACATCACCAAGCCACCCCACCAAAAAGGGACTGTAATTATTTCTGTTTTTTCTTAATTATCAATCTTGGTCTTTAGTTGTAGGTTGTTATTAGTCTTTGTCTTTGTAAAAAATTAAATGTGTTTTAGTTGTTAAAACTGTGTTTGTCATCCCTTGCTGTTGCTGTTGTGTTATAAATGTAATAACAAATTGGGGCCATAACAGTATTCATTGGACTTTATGGTCAAGGTCATCAACATTGTGGTGGGTGACCCTGCCAACATCATGGTGATGTGGCTGATGGCTAGAAAGAAGAATGACTCTTCTACTTCCAATATCTCCATCTTCAACCTGGCTATCGCTGATACCTGCTACTGCATGTTGCCTCCAATCAACTTCACTGGCTACCAAATGCTAAGAGCTACATACTTCACTGATTCCCATGCCTTTGTGATCAAAGAGATCATCCCACTCTTCTTCACCTGCATTTGCCTGGACTGTTATGTAGTCATGATCTACCCTATTGTGTTCACCAGCATCAGGGATAACAAGATTAGGGTGGTCCTTTGCATACTGGTTTGTGGAGTCATGTAAGCCTATGCTGTCAGTAGGGCATTGTGGCAGAACAATATGAAAAACATGTTCACTGGGCTGATCCTGATCGCCTTCTCCATTGTGGTTTTTTTCAACGTTTCTATCATGTGGAGTCTGGGGATGTCAGTCTTTGGCAAGGAGAAGATGCACCCCATGAAAAAGAAAGCCCTCAGGACTGTGCCAATCTCCCTGGCCATAATTGTGTTTAATTATCTGCCTGTTGCTGCTGTATTACCCTTAACACTTTACTTTTATTTCCCAGAATTCTGTCAGATTGAAATTATTTCCTTTTCCCTTATGGACATCAGCTCCAGCATTGAACCCCTGCTCTAAATCTCCCAAGATGGTGGTGCTGCTATGCCTTCATAACTTGCCCTGCATCTGCTGCCAAAGCCCTTCCACTGAGCCACATAATGTAAGCGCATGAGATGTATGCTTGTGATATTCTGTTAAATTGCTAGTACTTTCTATGTCAGGTCTTGAAAATAAATTCCTGAAGCAAAGCAGGAATGGTCAGTGAGTGATCAGCAAATATTTTAGATTTGATGTCTGTATTTTGAAAAGAGAATCCTAACAAAAACTGAAACTGTAGGAATAGAATAAAAAACCAAAAATTATCTGAATCCTCATAATGCCTGTATTTCCATGATACCATATTCTGCAAATTAGACATCCAACATTTTGATTATTGAAAATTGAACATCCATGAACCGTCAATTTTAAATAAAAAGACAATTTTTTTGTGTAGATGATAATTATCTATCAACCTCCAAGTCTGTTTTATTGTATCCATTTTATTTCATTGTACATGAAGGGATGTAGTTATCCTTAACCCCTTTGCGCAAATGTAGATGCCAGCGGCCAGAGACCTGCTCTATTTCTGCATGCAGTTACACTATTCTATCACTGGATGGCACACTTGGTGTTGTGATTCTGCATTCTCAAGTCATGTTTTAAGTTCTGTGCCTGGCCAAGCCATGTTTAGGATTTCTGTGTTTAGTGACCACTGCCTGCCCTTTGACCATTTTTAGGATCGTGTATTATGTTTTTGGAAATTTAGATTTCAGGTTTTATTATTTTTTCATGCCTCAGTTTTCATGCCATGTTTTCATTTCCATGCATTGAACTTCGTCTACCCTGTCTTGTCTTGTGTAGGTCTTTGCTCACGGTCCCTAGTCTTGCGTGCCACTCATTCGGGTGATTTATTGGTTTCTGGGTTTTCAATCTTCCTTCATTATCTCGTGTGCTTCCTTCCTCTCTCTTTTACTGTCTACTAACCATACTTACAGTTCATTGTTTTCGATAATTACTAACCCTCATTGACATTGTATATTTTTTAGTGCTGGGATGCGATTAAAAGAATTAATCTAATTAATTAGAGGCTTTGTAATTAATTAATCTCGATTAATTGCATTTTTTATCAAATAGCAATATTTGACACAATAAGCAAAGTTTTTCAATTCAAATAAATTTTGGTTGACAACTGAGTCAATGAATAGACATATATGTGAACTTAAACAACAAAAATGTTTATTTTTCATCTATATTTATCTGTGTATTTTTCACCTGTCTTCACAGAAAAGTGCAAACTCAAAGTGCAATTATAGCCATTATATTGAGGGTTTGGAGTGCAATGGTTATCCGTCCATTGTAGGATTTTAAAGAGAGTTTGCTGTATTCCTCTGTACTTTTGTAAGTAGAAAAATCAATGCAGGCACGTCTTAGTTACAAAATGGATAGTTTAATAGAGTAGAGGAACTAGTGGGTCTGTTCCCCAATTTTGTTTATTAATCAAAATGTCAACGTTTAACTCATTTAAGCAGATTTTGATGGACATACCACAAAATGACAATGTGAACAATGTGACAATAGAACTGGAAGTCTATCTTCCTGGTCTCAATGTTGGTGGGGATGTTGTGAGTTAGTCAGACGACTCCTCATAGTAAAATGCATCACAGCTTTGTTCATTTCAGTCCATGTTCCAGAGTTGAGAGGCTTCCAGGTTATCCAGAAAACTCTGTAATACAGCTTTGTGGAACTGGCTCATGAATGTTTATCATAGTGCTAGTCTGTGCTGTATATGTAACATCTGCTGCACGTCTGCCTATCTTGGGGGACGTTTCAGGACTCAAACATCACATTTAACCATTTATTTCAGCACAACATGCCTTTCGGCCTGGCAGTGACCCGGCTGTAGAGACACTCTGGAACAATCTGTGCAAGCATGTCACTGACAGTTCCTGACATCAGACCCCCCTGCAGACCCCGAGATTCTTTAAATTGTTTCAATTTAAATGTTTAAATTATTGAACATGATATGAACAGACACTGCTTGTGATGAAGGATTTTTTTAATACAAGAGGAGGGTCAGGAGACTGAGGGAGGTAACAAAACTGGGAGGAAAAAGAATGAAGACAACTTTCATGAAAGAAAAGGTTTTTATTTAATCCAACAAAGGCAAAAGTCAAACTGCAAAGGAAACAATGAATGATAAAAAAGTCTTCAAGGCTCCACCCCTGTGATTGTTAATCCCCTTCAGCCTGAAGCCTGGAGAGGGAGGGGAGGGGAGAAGACCTGCACACACATACAGGCCGTAACACACACAAAAACAGAAAGTGTTCACACACTTATGTTATCTTGTTATTTTTTTCTTTTCTGCGTTGTCCTGGGCTGCTTTGGTCTGGTCTGCTTCTTACCCTGTATATTGTTCTTAATACTTTTTACTCTATTTTCTTTTTTCTCTTCTTTCACCTATATTTGGGTAAATTTGACCATTTTGTTCACACGTGTCTTTTTGTTTTGCATGTTTGCTTAAAGGTGCATTATGCAAGTTTGTTTACTTTCACTTCTGTTGACATTCGAGCTCAAACAAAACAGCGGTAGCCCGCCTCTCCCTCCCATAGTTCTGTCAGTGATTGGCCGGGATGGTTTGTTATGTTGTGTTTATTTGCAGTTAGTGACGCCAGTGTGGTCTCCAGAGCCCGGGTTTTTTTTACTGTGAATTTAGGGGCAGGTAGCTAGCGGATCGTGGAGAGATGTTGGCGAATTGAGACAAAATTACCATTGCGTAGAAAGTCAACAAACTTGCATGTGCACCTTTAAGGCACCTGACCTCCCACTCATTTGTGCTCTAAAAACAACTTTTAATCATAAAGTCCTGTCCTCCAAAGTGATGTAGGAGGGTGAGGGGAGGTGGATGGTGGGCTAGAAAAAAATAGCATCAATTCCTGCCGTTCACGCCTACAATGGACTTCAAAATAAATTTGGGACAGGGGCAATTTAGGGCTAGTAATGAGCCAAAACAAAACAAATTCAAAAATAAAGAATAGAATCATTTAATTTGAAGCCACTAATGTCAGCAGAAAATTGTAATCATGATTTGGTACAAAAGCAGCATCCCGGAAAAGCCTTGTGCTTCTGGAGAATAAAATGGGCAGAGGGTCACCAACTTCCCCACAAATGCAAGAGAAAATCATTGTAAGGTTTAAACACAATGTTGGGAAGGGACTTGCATGTTTTACCCTCTATGGTCAGTAATGTAATTAAAACATACAAAAATATGGAGAAACATCTGTGCATAAAAGGCAACATCCACAAATGCCAATTGAATCTTTTTTTTTTAATGTATAAATTTGGCATCTCCAATCCCACATGAATCTGGAATGCCCAAATGGTGAACTATGTACAAGGCTTGCTCGTTTGCGACCCCTTGCTGCCATTTCAGGAGAGTGTAGACAGCGTGCGGCTCTCCTCCGAAGCACGTGCCTGTCAGGCATCGCTTCTTATACGCTCATTTGTTGAATCTTCGCAAATTCAGAACAAGGGCGGAGGATACCCGGACGTGACCAGGCTTAGAGTCTTCCTGACGAGCGCCCATCTGGCCAACAGGAGGCGCTTGAGCAACGAACAAAGCTGTTATTTTAAATCCCATTTCCGAAAGTCCTTTCCCAATTTGAAACCCTGTAGCGCTATAGCCAATTGTGCGCTATGCTGAAAAAGCTGCCGACCACTGCCGGTTGGTACGACCGGGCCTCGGACCCACAACGTGATAGACACTTTTGTACTGCAATGCAGTTTCAGGTAGAAATGGACACCATGTATGTTGGCCCAAAGGAGAAAAGGACCATCCAGAGTGTAAGCAGCAATAAATCCAAAAGCCATGCTCTGTCATAGTATGGGGTTGTGTCAGTGCTCCTGGTGATGGTAACTTTAACTTTTTTTAAGGCACCAACAATTCTCAAAAGCACACTGCAATTTTGGGGCAGCATATGCTGTGTTTAAGATATTGTTTCTAGAGATGCCCATGTGTATTTCAATGAGACTAAAGGCAGATAAGGCGCCGGGTCCTGATGGTTTATATCCTAGAGTGCACAGGGAAGTCCGTGAGATCATTTTTAAACCGCTCTCCACTATCTTCAGACGGTCTTTAGAAACTGGAGAAATACCAAATGATTGGAAACAGGGCAAAATAATTCCAATACGTAAGAAAGGGGACCATACTGAACCAGGAAGTTACAGACCAGTCAGTTTAACTTGCATTGCATGCATAATACTGGAATCAATCTTAAAAGACAAGCAGGAATTATTTGTTGAACATAATAATGTCTTTGAGGGCTAGCCAACATGGTCTTCATATTGTTGTGTTCTGTGGGTCTTCGTGTTTTTGGTTAGTCAATTTTAGGATTTATTATTTTTGTGATGTCTGTTTTTCGTCTTATGTATTAGTGTTTCACATTTCGTATCTCTCCCATGTGGTTCCGGTCCATGTCGTACCCATGTACGGTTTTTGTTTTCTCCCCAGTCGCGTCATTAGTTCGTTGCCGTTTTTGTCTTTATAGATTGTGTCACTATTTCGGGTGATTTAATGGATTCTGGGTTTCAGCCTTCCTTCCGATCTTGTTTGCTTACTTCCCCTTGCTTTTCTATATGACTAACCCGTACTAACAGTTTATTGGTTTCAATAATTTACTAACCAAAGCTAACATTGTATTCACGCTGAATGTTTGACAGCCATGGCATTGAACATCATCGAATAATTAACTGTAAAACTTGTTTTTCCGAGATGTCACTCTAACTTGCTAATGTTAGCTCAGTTGCACATCTCTCATATGGTCACATGACTAGGAACACGAGAAAACATGGTTTTAGCTTAACCCCTTTGCGCAGAAGCCAAATTTGGCTATTAAGGTGTTACCTGATTTAAGGCTTTTAATTCAAGATTTCAGCTTTACAGGCAGAAAAATTTTGGCCCAATTGAGTCTAGACACTTGAAACATTTAGACTCCCATCGTATTTCAGTTTATTTTTATGATTTTGGTGGAGAAAAGGGGCTGCAAACACAAAAATTCTTCATGAAAATTCAACTTTGAATTAGCAATAATTTAAAAACTGCTGGGGCTTAAAACTATACATTTCTGGAATCATAAAATTCTTGACTACAAGTACAATTCATCTTGAACATTACACTCTAGATCGCCCGCTTGCTATGAGCCAAATTAGACAGCTATCCAGGTTTCTCCCCAAAGTCTGAGATCCATCAAAATGGTTCACTGTAAAATCAAACATTAATCATATACTTAACACAACTTTTGGGGCATGAAATTCAGCATGAACTAATGATTTTCTGGTTGAGTTTAGCATGAATTTATCAATATCAGTGCAGTTGAACATCATTGGTCACCAATAACCTCTCCAAACACAAAACATGCCTTTTCTCCATAATAAAGTTAACAATATTGTCCATTTAAGTGCTGATTAAACAGCTATAACATTCGCGCTGCAATGATAAGCTAGCCGCTCTCACATCTGAGCTCATAACCTTACACCTTATAAGGGTAAAAACTCACTTACTCAGTAATATCTGAATTCTGAAATATACCTTATTTTAACAGAACAGAAATTTCACTTTCAGGCAAAATAAAACGACAAATGTTTCCATATTCAACAGAATGGTGTAATGAACGTACCGAGGGATCTACCGACGTGCGTGGGACGCATGTATTTGGAGAAACGAAAACCTCGGCATTCAATGTCTTTAAACGCGGTATAAATTCTACAGCAAAAAGCCATATTGGAGCAAAATGCAAACAGAATAGAAGTATAACCTGTTTTCTTCATTGATGCCCTCCTCCAGAGAGATGTATCAGTTAGAAGGAACCCTCCAGTATTGTTTCATTCGGAATAATTCCCATTGACCGCGTCCATGCACCATGTATCTCGTAAATGAAACTGAACACTTCAGGCCGGTTTCGGGTGTCTTTGTTTCTTTGATATCGCATCATTTTCAGCTGCGCAACCGTGGCCAACATTCGAAGAACACAACTGACCTTACTTTTATGCTTAGCTTTGTATCCTATTCTTATTGTCTGATCAATGTATTTCAGTTATTGAGGAAAGTTTAAACACTCGGGAACTGGATAAGACACGAGTCTATCAATACATCGTTACCGGGGAAGCTTCACGCGGCCGTGAACTATAACTGTAGAGTTACACAGATGAATCTGAGTATATAATTGAGTTACTAGCTATCGACATCAGTACTTGGGTGGATAGAAGGGAGCGCTGAATTTTTCAATGGAGGAATCTACGCGTCAATTTATGGGAGGTAACTACGCATATTTTGTGTGTGATGACTGTAATTGACAGTAGAATGTGAGAGAATCAATACAATGTTGGATTTTTTGCTTTCCAAAACGTATTTTTTTAACCACTAATTGGAATAAAGTTGGCTCTCTGTAGCTAAAATGGTTGCTACAGAGTACAAAGTTTTTTTCTGTCACAAGTGATAATTTTTTGAAACTATTGGATCGACACTATGGGCAAGGATATTGACCAGTTTGCACATCAGGCCTAGCTGAGGAGTTTAATTCATGCAACTTCTGAAAAACAGGGATTGGAGGGAAGTTCTTCATACTCTAAATCGTGTTTCAGCTCTGCCTGCTTGGGAAAATTCAATAGCTGATCCGGGGGTGCCATATCGTGGTCAAGTGCTGTAACTAAGTGCTTGAATTTGCAGGACTTTAGACAAAAGCGTCTACATCTGCAGAAAGGGTTTAAAGTACGCTCGCACGTGCTAGTTGATGCGTGTCATGATGTCTTTGACAACGCATTTACACCTAGTGATAATGAAAACCCTTATATTAAAAGTTTCAAGAAAAAATTTACAAATTTAAGAATGTGAAGTTTCTTTTTTGACATTTAAAAGATAAAAAATATACTTTCACTTCATTACTTTTACACTGGCAACTTAGTTACTCGTTTCAAATTAAAATGTTAATTGATCATTCACGGATTATCTGGATTTGGCGCGTTCGCGAAGAACAAGTATCTTTGAGCAGATGTGTCTGCTAGTGGCTGTGGAGCTGCAAATTTATGCACGCAGTTACAATATTCTATCACTAGATGGCACACCAGGATCGGTCGCGGAAGTTTTGTGCGCGTTGTTGGCTATTTGCAGAATGAATGCTGACTGGGTAATCTGTCGCATCTTGTTGTCAGAAGTGGTAGCTCAAGTAAGCGAGCAATTCAACGTTGCGATATATAAGTATCTATCTTATATGTGCATGTTGCGTGTATATTTCCTTTTACTTTGCAACATCAAGCATTTTACAACACAGCTAACAGCTGTGCTTAGCGTCACGAATATGAGTTAGCTTGACAGCTACGGCATTCGCGAATGCTATTTGTCATTACCTTTGAAATTTGATTTCAACTTGTTAGCGTTTACCCTTGGAGTATTTATTAGATTTTGAACAAAGTAATGTTTAGCCATACCTGTACTTTTTTATTTCAGTGGGACTCCTTAGTATAATAAAGGCTAAATTAAATAATTCTTTTGTGTATTTGTATAGTTTTGTCTGTCACAAACAAGAGATGTTGCGGCACCACCTGTGACACCGGATCGGAGCAGGGTTTGTTTTCAGCCAAAATACACTAGGGCAGAGAGTCCCCACTCTCCCCGTAACAAGTTACAAGTCAATTCATCTAACTAAAATCGTCTAAATCTGTTAAAGTGAGGAAAAAAATTATCCGTAAAGCAAATATCCTGCATAGTCCCTCGACTTTAATAAGCAGTCGTTGTAAAAAAAAAAAATTTAAGTGATGAAGTGATTACCTGATTTCGGGCTTCCAGCTCTTCTTAGACGTATGCACACAATGGCAGCATTTGCGCGTGTGTGGAGGACGTGATTACGGCGCTGCTTTTTCACCTAGCAACAATAAATACTATTTTCTGATTGGCTGATAGGTTGCTGATACAAGCAGAGCAGTCTGCCTTCGCCTTATCCATTCATAGATTACTAATCTCTTTTATTGACAGTCTATGTTACTAATGTGTGGCGATTTTATCACTTCTTAGCGTGAGAAATGTCATGTGTGGTGTGAGAGCGTGTGAACTTTTTGAAATGAGTGAGACTTGAGAGCCCGCTTATATAACAGCAATAATTTTATCGGACTTTCTTTTCAATAGAGGTGTTCTATAGGTTTCTATTGCAAATTCCTTTAGAACACACAGAAAATCCAATAGACCATGCTGTTCTATTAAAATGTTCTATGGAAAATTGATCCATTCATCCATCCATCTTCTCCCACTTATCCGGGGCCGGGTTGCGGGGGCAGCAGTCTAAGCAAGGATGCTCAGACTTCCCTCCCCCTGGACACTTCCTCCAGTTCTTCCGGGGGTATCCCAAGGCGTTCCCAGGCCAGCCGAGTGACATAGTCCCTCCAGCATGTCCTGGGTCTTCCCCAGGGCCTCCTCCCGGTGGAGCACGCCCCGAACACCTTCCCAGGAAGGCATTCGGTATAGATGCCCGAGCCACCCCAGCTGGCTCCTCTCGATGTGGAGGAGCAGCGGCTCTACTCTGAGCTCCTCCCAGGTGACAGACCTCCTTACCCTTTCTCTAAGGGAGCGCCCTGCCACCCTGCGGAGGAAACCCATTTCAGCTGCTTGTACCCGAGATCTCGTTCTTTCGGTCATTACCCAAAGTTCCTGACCATAGGTGAGGGTAGGAACGTAGATTGACTGGTAAATTGAGAGCTTTGCCTTTCCGCTCAGCTCCTTCTTCACCACAACAGATCGGTACAATGACCGCATTACTGCTGCCGCTGCACCGATCCGTCTGTCAATCTCACGCTCTATCCTTCCCTCACTCGTAAACATGACCCCAAGATACTTAAACTCCTCCACTTGCGGCAAGAGCTCTCTTCCAACCTGGAGGGGACTAGCCACCTTTTTCCGGTTAAGAACTATGGCCTCGGACTTGGAGGTGCTGATTCTCATCCCAGACGCTTCGCACTCGGCTTCAAACCACCCCAGTGCATGCTGAAGGTCCTGATTCGAAGGAGCCAACAGGACAACATCATCTGCAAAAAGCAGAGATGAGATCCTGTGGTCCCCAAACTGGATCCCCTCCGGCCCCTGGCTGCGCCTAGAAATTCTATCCATAAAGATAATGAACAGAACCGGTGACAGAGGGCAGCCCCGCCAGAATCCAACATGCACCGGGAACAGGTCTGACTTACTGCCGGCAATGCGAGCTAAGCTCCTGCTCCGGTCATATAGAGACCACATGGCCCTTAGTAGAGGGCCCCAGACTCCATACTTCGAAGCACCTCCCACAGAATGCCACGAGGGACATGGTCGAATGCCTTCTCCAAGTCCACAAAACACATGTGAACTGGTTGGGCAAACTCCCATGCACTCTCAAGCACCCTGCGGAGGGTATAGAGCTGGTCCAGTGTTCCACGACCAGGAAAACCGCATTATTCCACCTGGATCCGAGGTTTGACTATCGGCCAAATTTTCCTCTCCAGCACCCCGGAATAGACTTTACCCGGGAGGCTGAGGAGTGTGATCCCCCTATAGTTGGAGCACACCCTCCGGTCCCCCTTCTTAAATAGAGGGACCACCACCCTGATCTGCCAGTCCAGAGGCACTGTCCCCAACTGCCACGCGATACTGCAGAGGTGTGTCAACCAAGACAGCCTTACAAAATCCAGGGACTTGAGGTACTCAGGGCGGATCTCATCCACCCCCAGTGCCTTGCCACCGAGGAGCTTCCTGACTACCTCACTGACTTCAGCTTGAGTGATGGATGAGTCAGCCTCTGGGTCCCCAGCCTCTGCTTCCTCTATGGAAGGCGTATCAGTGGGATTGAGGAGATCCTCGAAGTATTCCTACCACCGGCTGACAATATCCCCAGTCAAAGTCATCAGCTCCCCACCTCCACTGTAAACAGTGTTGGCAGGTTGGCAGGGTACTGCTTTCACCTCCTAAGGTGCCGGATGGTTTGCCAGAATCTCTTCGGGGCCGAACGATAGTCCTCCTCCATAGCCTCCTTGAACTTGTCCCATACCCAAGTTCGTGCTTCCGCCACGGCCCGGGCTGCAGCACGCTTAGCCTGCCGATACTGATCAGCTGCCTCAGGAGCCCCACTAGCCAACCAAGCTTGATAGGATTCCTTCTTCAGCTTGACGGCATCCCTTACTTCCGGTGTCCACCACTGGGTTCAGGGATTGCCGCCACAGCAGGCACCAGAAACCTTAGGACCACAGCTCCAAACAGCTGCGTCAACAATGGAGGTGGAGAACATGGTCCATTCAGACGCAATGTCTCCAACCTCCCTTGGGATCTGGTCAAAGCTCTCCTGGAGGTGACCCCTGACAACAGGTTTGGGCCTGCCAAGTCTGTCCAGCTTCCTCCTCCACCAGCGGATCCAACTCACCACCAGGTGGTGATCAGCCACCCGTTTTCAGCCATCTCCATCTTTCAAAGGCATGTCTAATACAAATCCTTGTTTTGTTTCTGCCTTGTTACAATGTATTTCGGAATCATAACGAGGCCTTTTAGGTTTAGTAACGTCAGGCATTTGTGCTCTGAAATGCTGGTAGCTGCAGCTCAGTGGTAACTGGCAACCTGGATGCTGGAATGCTACTGACTTCGTGATTGGGAGATGGGTGGGGTGCGGCGCAACAAGCCAAAGCGCAAAATGACAACATTAACATTAGTTGTGGGCTGCAACTTTTGTAATGAGAATATTCTGGCTGGACTACTTTTGTCAGTGATATCAGTATTTGAAAGTAACATCATTCATTAATATCTGGTGATATACCAGGGCCATTTAATGATTAATCAACGTACATTTCCTACATACTGCTCCTTAAAGTGCTGCCACTCGAGTAACATGGAAAAAATGATTTGCATCCTTTCCCTTTCCTTTGGTTATCATGAGAACGCACTTTTCATAATCCTCAACTCTGAACATACATGCAGCTTCAAGAACAAACCTGCAAATATCTCACCAAGTAGTCCTCTGCTTGGAGGGCACTGAATTTCGCAGACTTCGTGTCCCTTCGACATTGGAGGAATTAGATGCAGCAGCAGGCACAGTGCAGCAATGTCACAATTCCATGCTAAACAGTTAAGACATGAGAATGTAGGTAATGATAAAGTATGTCAGACAGAGCTTAGAAAGAAAAATGGGAAATAACATTATTGAGCTTACCACCCTCTTTGCCCTGCGCAGAACTGAGAAGCTCCTCGAAATGAAGAGTTGGAACAAGCCCCTCTGCATCTTCAGTGACGTGTGGTCTAAAAAAAGCGGGCCACTTGGACAGGAACTGCCCAGAGGTCTCCTCTCCAAAAAGCATCAAGAAACCTCGTTCAATCTATATCAAAACAAATATGTGTGTGTCAACACCTCTTCCCCTGAAGTAGCACACTATCCACAACTTTCCAGAGAGAGACCCTAGGAGGTGCCATGACACCCAGATGACAACATTTCGACCCGTCTCGAGTTTCAGTTTTGTACATTTTGTTTGTGTTCAAGAATAGACTACCTCTCCATACCGAAGGTGGCAATAATGCACCTGCACCTCGGTACTACCCCGATCGTGAAGTCAGCACAGTGATCAGAGAGTGAATCTACACTCAATGCGCGTGGGAAGTTTGCGACTGGTATCCGTACAAACAATATAATGAATCATGGGAAAGGTTAGAGTTCGCTCAGAAAGTTGTGCATAGAAACCAGGCACTACTGTAATGTCCACTCTTATGAATTATGTGAATCACAAACATCACAGCATGTCAGTGCTAATAGTGTATCGTATGACATATCTTCATATATAAAATCATTAACATATTTTAAATATTTCATAAAAAATATAAACTCACCAGGCCAACAATGTCAAGAAATCTTGGGAAGATATCCAGCACATCCTTGGACTTATCGATCAGGATTATGTATAGGAACCACAAGGGAGAACCAGAGAGTACAAAAAAAGGGACGCTTTATTTCTGATGGGGGAGATCCCCAACAGAGCAGGCAAGGGTACAACGTCCACAATGCAAAAATTCACAATCCAGTTGGGCAAAAACAGAGTCAAAAACCAGGGCAGCAATCACAGTACTCGTGGTCGGGCAAAAATAGGTTTGTTACACAGGCACAGGTTTGTCAGAGAAGCAAAAGCCAAAATCCAGTGGGCGTAATCCAAACCGTGAACAGGGCAGCAAACACAAAACTCATAGTCGGGCAAAAAGGGTTCGTAAACAGATGCAGACAATAGTACCAAAAAGCAGAGCCAAAAATCTTAAGTCGGACTGTCCATTTAGAAGAGTAACACTATGAGTACAAGGCGAAGACGATAGCAGCACAGGTAAACAAGAGAAATGTTCTGACAAGGAAGTGCTGTGAGAAGACTCCTAATATACACTCATGGGAGGTCATATGCTCAACAAAACGCAGGTGCAGGAAGTCAGACTGATTACAAAGGAAGCAAACATGCGGCACAACCTAATCACATCAAATAGGCAAAAGCTAAACAGGGATCACAGGGACAGCCTATAGACAGAACAGACAGATCCGGTTAGAGATTTCTATGTGCGCAGAGTGAGTGGCAGAAAAGTGATTAGACAGGTGCAGAGAATCTGCTAGAAGCTCAGCAAAGTAAATTGAGTGAAGGCAAGAGGCGGAGACTAGAACAGGGCGAATGCTGAGAGATCATTAGTCAATTAGTAGAGTGCAGCTATACAATCCTTAGTGCTTGTTAATTAATTTAATTAAGTTAGTACTACGTACAATGTTAGTCTTGGTTTGTAATTTAACAAAAACAACAAACTGTTAGTATTGGTTCGTAATCTAGAAAAAGCAAGATGAAGGAAGTGAACGAGATTGGAAGGAATGTTTGAGATCCCAGAAACCATTAAATCACCCGAAAGTGTGGCATGCAATACTGGGGCTGTGAGCAATCACATGACGTGAGACCAGACAGGGGAAGACAAAGTGCAATGCATGGGTGGAACAAAAACATGGACCAGAATTTAACCGTGGGAACGGAATATGGCAAAACATAAAACATGGCAACACTAAACTAGACAAAACATGAACATAATCAGGTATCCAAATCACTATACATAATTCAAGACATGGTCAGGCAAGGCAAAGGTCAAAATCCAAACAAGACCGAATGGCAGACCGCAGAATCACAACATTATCAGGATCACGAACCAGCTTTTTTCTGTGTTCGAAAGTGGCCTTCATTTTCTCCAACACCAAAGCTTCATCAGATGAATGCTTCATCATTGAGATCACTTCTTCACGCTCTTCACTGGTTATTTACTGTGAGGTAGAAGCTGCACAGTCCTTCACAGCCTAAGGACCAGCACTGTATTCTTCCGCTGCTACTCAAGACCTTGAATGTAAGTGCGTACAGTCAGGTCACTGACCTGGTCGCCCAATAGACTGGACAAGAACCAATTCACATCAAGCATTAGTCACCTGAAATCATGAACATGTAGAGCAGGGGTGTCAAACTGACCCGTAAACGGGCCAAGAGGCTGCAGGTTTTCACTCCAACAATGCAGAAGCGCACCTGATACAACTAATCAGTTGTGCGGGCCTAGATCAGTTGGTTAAATCAGTGCTTTCAGGTGAGCTTCTGCTTGGTAGGATTGAAGACCTGCAGCCTCTTGGCCCGTTTACGGGTCAGTTTGACACCCCTGATGTAGAGCAAAGACTATACACAAGGCAGTAGTACACTGGAAATATAACAAAGCAAATGAATACAAACATAATATGAAGATATATGTATTTTTTTGAAGGATAAAGCAGGGGAGGGGGGCGATCAGGTCAGAAACTGTCTAAACAAGTGAGCCTTAAAGGCCCAGTCACACAGCCGATCACGCACAAATCACTCACAAATCACGCACAGATTGGGTTTGTGCGTGCTTGTGCGTTGAGAAATTGACCAATTTTTCGCAGAAACGAAAATCTGTGCGTAATTCATGCGTTTTCGCTGTGTGACTGGGCCTTAAGGTTCAGTTCCTTAGGGGGTTAGTTAATTTTTCACATACTGCTGCTCCAGGGAAAGTTGACTGGCTTTTATTCTTAAATACATAACATAATCTGGTGTAATCTTTGATCCAATATTAAAACTAGTGTCATGATCTGAAACATTTAAACGTGACCAACATGCAAAATATAAGACATTGGTAAGGGGGCAAACACTTTTTCACAGCACTCTGTCTTGTATGGATTTTATTGTGTTTAGACTGTTTTCTGTCGTGGAATCAAGACGTTCTTGTTTCTGGACAAACAAATCCTGTGGTTGACAAGTATCCTGAGTTAAACCCTCATTTGCTGCAAATTCAACTGTCAATGTTACAAGTAAGTCTTGCATACAACAGTCTTTAATTTGCGCAAGCTGCTAAGAGAGATAGTGCCCCAAGTCCGTAGTCTCTTCACTCAAATATAAATTCTGCTTGTTGTACCTGCATCATCTGCAACAGCTGAGAGAAGCTTTAGTTCGCTCAGAATATTGAGAAACTGGCTAAGAACATATAAGCATCAGCAAAGGCTTAACCATGTGGCGGTTTGTCATGTTCATAAAGAAAAAATGGACAAGATAGACATGACGCACATCTGCCAGCAGTGGGTCAGTATGCATGACAGCTACAGAAACTTGTTTGGATCATTTGTGTAAAAAAAAAAGAAGAAGAAGAAGAAGAAACCCACTGCATTTTCTTTGATCTATGATGATCTGATGCTAAATGTATAGGTTCCTTCAATGATAATGATATTTGATAATTTGATGTACCCAATGTTTAGGTTCCCTCGAGGCAATGCACATAGCCAATACACAGAGCAATCAAATGTTCCCCACTTTACAATTCACTTGGCCTATGCTAGTACCATTTAAATGAAATGATGCGTGATGTGGTAAATGAATATAATGTCCTGCAGCATTCTCAAATGTAACTCTGCTTTCCTTAGAATTGATTTTACCTTGAACGGTTCTTTTTTATGAAAAAAAATTAACTAAAAAACTGCATTGCGAGTTCTATAAAGGCATACTGTTAGCTTCTCCTGTTTATTCTATTTACCTGTGCCTATTTTGGTTTTGTAATATCTGAAAGTAACATCAATACAATATTACGGCAATTTCTTGTCTGCTCGTGTATTATCAGTGTTAGTTGTAGATGTAAGTATTAAAGAAAGTAGCCCTATGACACCCACAGTCATCAATTAAAGATTATTGTTAACTTCTGAAGTTTTGTGGCAAGTCTGTTGCAAATTTCACCAGGAGGGGTTAGCATGAAAGCCAAGACTTTGCCACTGCTTTGGTCTCAGTCATGGTGTGACCTACCATGATGAATTCTCATTTGATATTGATGCTTACCTCTTGATTTCTTTTTTCAGAGTTTCTTATATACTGGTACATTTCCTTGTGTTTATGGTGACTGTGAAATAACAAATGAAGATTTGAGTAGAAAAGAGAAAATGTTAAAATGTGAAAATTCATTTTAGTGTGTAAAAATATACAAAAACCCAAAACCAGTGAAGTTGGCATGTTATGTAAATCGTAGATAAAAACAGAATACAATGATTTGCAAATCCTTTCAACTTATATTCAATTGAATACACTGCAAAGAAAAGATGTTTAATGTTCTAACTGAGAAACTTTTTTTTTTTTTTGCAAATAATCATTAACTTAGAATTTAACCCTCTCCAGGCTCATGTTGCAAATTTGCAACAATAAATCAATTGATTACTGATTATAAAATATAAAGGCCAGATGGGAAATGGTTTGATAAAGTTATCCTTCCAGCTCAATATTGCAAAAATACACCGTTACTTCCACCTGCAGCCACTAGTGTATGAGAACTAGTCTCCATGAATGGAAGAATTTTCATATCTCAAAATAATAAATTGGGCTGGAGAGGGTTAAAGGCAGCAACACATTGCAAAAAGGTTGGCAAAGGGGCCTTTTTACCACTGTGTTACATTGCCTTTCCTTTTAACGACACTCAGTAAACGTTTGGGAACTGAGGAGACCAATTTTTGAAGCTTTTCAGGTGGAACTCTTGCCCATTCTTGCTTGATGTCCAGCTTAAGTTGTTCAACAGTGCGGGGTCTCCGTAGTCGTATTTTACGCTTCATAATGCGCCACACATTTTCAATAGGTCTGGACTACTGGCAGGCCAGTCTAGTACCCGCACTCTTTTACTACGGAGCCATGCTGTTGTAACACGTGCAGAATGTGGCTTGGCATTGTCTTGCTGAAATAAGCAGGGGCATCCATGAAAAAGACGTTGCTTGGATGGCAACATATGTTGCTCCAAAACCTGTATGTACCTTTCAGCATTAATGGTACCTTCACATATGTGTAAGTTGCCCATGCCTTGGGCACTAATACACCCCCATACCATCACAGATACTGGCTTTGGAACTTTGCGCCTATAACAGTCCGGATGGTTCTTTTCCTCTTTGGTCCGGAGGACACAACGTCCACAGTTTCCAAAAACAATTTGAAATGTGGATTCGTCAGACCACAGAGCACTTTTCCACTTTGCATCAGTCCATTTTAGATGAGCTCGGGCCCAGCGAAGCCGGCGGCGTTTCTGGGTGCTGTTGATAAATGGCTTTTGCTTTGCATTGTGGAGTTTTAACTTACACTTGCAGATGTAGCGACGAACTGTAGTTACTGACAGTGGTTTTCTGAAGCTTTCCTGAACCCATGTGGTGATGTCCTTTACACACTGATGTCGGTTTTTGATGCAGTACCGCCTAAGGGATCGTAGGTCACAGGCATTCAATGTTGGTTTTCGGCCTTGTCACTTTCGTGCAGTGATTTCTCCAGATTCTCAGAACCTTTTGACGATATTACGGACCGTAGATGATGAAATCCCTAAATTTCTTGCAATAGCTCGTTGAGGAATGTTGTTTTTAAGCAGTTCGACAATCAGCTCACGAATTTGTTCTCTAAGTAGTGACCCTAGCCCCATCCTTGTTTGTGAATGACTGAGCATTTCAGGGAAGCTGCTTTTATACCCAATCATGGCACCCACCTGTTCCCAATTAGCCCGTTCACCTGTGGGATGTTCCAAATCAGTGTTTGATGAGCATTCCTCAACTCTCTCAGTCTTTTTTGCCACTTGTGCCAGCTTTTTTGAAACATGTTGCAGGCATCAAATTCCAAATGAGCTCATATTGGCAAAAAATTACAAAGTTTACCTTTTCGTACATTAAATAACTTATCTTTGCAGTGTATTCAATTGAATATAGGTTAAAAAGGAGTTGCAAATCATTGTATTCTGTTTTTATTAACGATTTACACAACTTCACTGGTTTTGTACATGTTTGTATTTATTGACACACAACAGTAAAATCCTGAAGAGACCAAAAATTTAATTATTTTTGTTTTTACTTGGTTGTCCTCCTACTAAAGAAAGGATGTAAAGGTTCCCAGTCATTGAGAAATGGTTTTTTAAATTATTATTATTATTATTATTATTTTGCATGTAAATTTTCCTTTTGGCAAGTAAAAATCTGATTTTACTTTCCCAAATAGTTTTTTTTTTTAAAAGTTAGTATTGAGCCCTTGATTACTAAAATCAGGTACAGCACTACTAAGCTGGGGTATTGCACAAAGCTTTGTGGATAAGATTGGACACTCCTCACCTAGACAGTGCTCTTTTTCTAGAGAAAATGTTAGGTAATATTGTCACCAAAACCTTGATTAGAAATCTTTTGAAGATACGTGTTTTTGGAGCATTTCAGCCTTTATCTTAACAGACTGTGCAGCATTGAATATTACCTGCTTTGATTAAAAAAATTTTTTTTAAAAAGACCCTTAACATCTGGTCCCCCCCAGAGTTTGAGGCACAGTAAGGCCCTTGCATACAGCAGTGCCCGGTTCTCAAGATAATTGAGCCACATACAGACAGTCAGAAATTCCTGCCTTTATAGATGAGGAACATGACAATTGACATGGTCATTTTGCATATTCCTCTTCATACTGATAGTATTTCATTTAATCTTTATTGATACAAGAACATCTCATAATATCCTATCAGTATGACAGTATGTCAACTAACCACTATGTCACTTGACATATGAGTGGATATGAAGTGTTACTGAGAGTCGGTTTGTTGGTTTGTGGTTGTTTTCATGAGGTGGTGATTTGTTGGAGGTCTATGAAGTGAAGAGGCACATTTAGGGAAGAGTAATCTAGGGTCTCTAATGCTGCTCAGAAGCTTATGTCTGAGCCTGAATGCTGGTCTCCCATGGAGGTAAATCCGTCACCCACTCAGTAGGACCAGGATGTAGTTGCATGTCCCTGAGTGTTTGCGCATGTGCATATGGCTGTATGGTACTCAAGGCTTGCAATTTAACCCAAAAGTCATTCTGTTGTTTCAAATCCGGTGTATATGACATTCTTAGATTCTCAAAACACAAAATGTAGAACTCTGGACTGAAAATTACATTATATGTCAAGTATTACATTAGCAGTTTTGAAAAAAAAGACCCACCATAAAATGTAATAAATTTCCAATAATGTAATTAAGAATTAAATTATCGGTAAAAATGTTATTACAATATCAGGCAGAGTATTTTAATACATTATTGGTGACGTTATTACATTATTGGGTTTTATTACATTTTTGATTGAGCTAAGGGCAAATTTTATTACATTTTCAGGCGTTATTAAATTTTCAGGAAATCATTACAGTATAGGGTGCTGCAGTTGTGATTTCAAAGTGATGCAGGAATAAGCTATTTTAAAGTTTTGATGGCTTGAAACTTCATATATGAGCAAATTCAAGACTGCCCAATCCTGCTCCTGGAGATGGACTGTCCCTGTAAGTCTAATCTAGCATGCCCGATTATACTAATTAGCAGTATAAAAACAATCTCTGCACCTGATGAATAAAGTGTGTATTGCTAGTGCTGGAACCTTACAGGATGGTTGATCTCAACATATCTTATGTTATTGTGTCATTCCCCACTAAGCCAGACTGCGATGAAGTCATAACTCACCAATTCCGGATCTTCAGTAAACTTATACATGTGTTCACTACTATACAAGGGAATCATTTTGGGACAGAAACTGAAGATTGTTGATGGACATGGAACCTGGAGCCATGGTTCCTGACTCCAAACTGCTGTGGTTTTCAGCAAAAATATCAGCCTCAGTCAGGCTTGATTTCTGCTATGTCGCGAAAATAAAGAAAAGTACTTGTAAACTTCAACTTCACTATTGCCAAACAAAATGAACCTAATATTATCTGTGGTAATAAATTTACTGAATCTGATTGCTCAATTTCTTTACTTTGTGAGGATGAAAAATAATTGTGTGAGTCTGCTTTGATGAACCTTGTGGTTTCATGTGTAAGACCTTAACCAGGTTACAGTCTCACCGGTGCTCCAGTAGGCTGACTGCATTGCGTCACTTATTTGTCACTGATGCAATCCAAGAAGTGTATCCCTGACAAACAATATATTGTTAGAACAGGGATAGGGGGGCACTCATCTACCCCTCCTTTTTGCCTCTCCTCTGTTTTACGGCAGATCTGTTTGTTACATCACAAACTCACTCTGCAAACCCAACCCCCTCTTGCACACACCCATCCTTAAATATGGTGACAGTGCATTGTACAGTCTCTCCAAATGCTGTTGCTCCCTCAGTGGATTTGTGACTGGATATCATCTGCACAAGATTAAAATACAAACTGAACTGGAACTTCTGAATAAAAACATAACCCTCCTGGACACAGGTGATCAGGACACAGGGGCCTTCTGGGCTGTCTGGTCTTGAGGATTGTATATCAAGCTATTGCAGTTTCTCAGGTAAGTTATTCATCTTTTCAATCTGATAAAAAAACTCTTTCATTTCTTATGTTGTGCTTGAGGGAGAAACTTTTGCAAACAGTTAAAAATAGACCCAAAGGGCAAACCTTGTCTTCTGGGAACAATGTCTCCAATCTTAGGGAGCTCCAGTGCAGTTTCAAAGAGTAAAGCTGGTGTCTCAGAGGAGAGGTAGTTTTCCCTGAATGGGGGTAACCTTCCCACAAAAAAAACTATCCTTTAGTGTAACACTGCAACAAAATTGTGTGAGGCTCCCTTGAGAATGATTTCTAAAAAGACAGAGTTTAACTTGGAATAGGCCACTATAAGTGTTTCCATCTCAACAATACAGGAAATGTGTTATGATGATGAATACTTTGGAGAAAAGAATCATGTAAAATAATGCTGGAATCAGCTTAAGAACATAATTGAACCTTGTGGTCAATTTAAGTGGTGAAGACTACTGCTCTCCCGCGGGTCTCCTGAAAACGTTGGATCTCAGGATTAACAAGTGTTTTAAAGAGATTCTTAAGCAACAGACTTTACGAGGGCTAGTTTAGGTGAACTAAGAGAGGCTTTAGTAACGAACGTGCTTGGGAAACCCACGTTACTTTAAAAATGATGGGAAAAGTCATTTAAATAGGTTCTTTGCATTAAAGGGAAACTCCACTCATTTATCATATCGGAAAAGGCACAGATATTCGCTTGATTATGATAATCTCTACCAATCCTGACATTTTCCTCGATTTCTGAGGTCGTTTCCCATTTTAAATAGATTTTTATTGGCATTGATCTGCATTTATGATGAGCACCGCCATTCTGACCAAGTCACATGATTCCATGTGCTGTAAACGACCGGCCAGGGCAACAAATGTTCTCGTAAACTGTTATGATTGCAATAAATCAAAACGCTTATCGCATGATGTCATATTGTAGCACTGCAATGTTAGTCACCAAACACTGTCGCTATTGCACTTACTCTGCAAAGGGACATAATTTTCTACCCACTGACATAGGTTTTTTCTAGTTTCTCTTCGGGATCCAGCAGTATCCTAAGAATGCGGTAGTACAATCTGTACTTTGTTCCACTGCCCAAGAGGTAGAGACTGTGAACCAGATGACCTAAAATGCATTAACAGACAGTTTTTGGCTGATAAACAGAACATTCTTGGTCTAGGCAACGCTGAAGAAAGTTAATCGTGCTTATTTGTATACACTTAAAATTGGTAAAGTATCTTTTAGAGAACCTCCCTGATGGGGTGTGTTCCCATAAAGCTCATTTGTTAGCTACGTTACCAACCTACATCATTAGTCTGTTCAATGATTTCACCTATGTAAGTATGCATCTGTGCTTTGAAATGCACCCCAGTCTGCAGTCTGCTACCTTGTGGTCCTGCTCTCGCATAAACCCAAAATCTTGGGCTCTGTTACTTCCCTCACATCTTGAATATCATTTGAAAAATCTTGAAAATGCAGTTTTTCAGTAAGCTTTTTGACTTATTAGCAAACGATTGTATGTATACTCTGGCTTTTCCTGAAAATGACGAAATTAGATGATAGTTAAGTGATGTGGGGCATGATGTCTTTCAATCAAACTTAACCAACTCTTTACTGCATCTGGGTATGTTATAATAAGGTAACAAATAACAAAGTTGCTGCTGTAGGCTGATAACATTTTTAAAGACAATATATTTATATGGAAACGTTTTCTTGACGATGTGTGGGTTTCTCTTGCGAGGCAGTGTGGATCAATTAAATATGTTTTAAAATTACCTAAATACCAGTATTCCTCAAATTCAGGATGAATTTTGATTCTAGCCATATTAATTTTCTTGATTTATGGATTATTTGTGAGAGTAATACATTTCACATTGACCTTTTCATTAAGCCCACAGCTCGTTAGTCCAGTTTGCTCAGGACTAATTCCTGTCACACTCTCCCCTTAAAAATCAGTCTCCCTTACAGTCAGTTCTGTAGGGCGAAGAGGATATGCAGTAGTATGGAGTTACATTTGGGTCAAAAGTTTTGTACTTGAAAAAATAAAATTTGAAACTGAAAATTCATGTGATGATCTTGAATTTTGAAAAATGTAACAATGTATTCAAAATAAAAATAAGTGTACGAAACGTTTTTTTCAGGTTAAGTATAATTTTGATTCACTTTGGTAAATCTTTGGAACAAATTATTTATTTTCACTTTTCACTTCCATATATATTTTGACATTTGAGGTCTTATTTTTTTCAGTTGCATGTTTTATCTTTTCAGATTCAAATCATATTTTTTCAGTTACAAATCTTATTTTTTCAGTTTCAAACCTTCTTTTTCAGTTTCAAATCTGTTTTTTGAGTTTCAGACTTTTGACCCTGATGTGGCGTGGGGGGCGTGGTATCAACTGAGCTGGGCGTGGAATCATGAGTGACAGCTGAACAAAAAGGCTTGGAACCTTCCCCAGTGACATTGCCTTCAGGGAATGTTGGAACTAAAACAAATCTAACTCAACACTTATGTTTTGTACACCATATTCAGGTGATTGGCAGTGTAAGAATTGATGCCGGTGACAAACTTCCATTTAAAAATTTGTTTTAGACAGTACTGAGCACCAATTGCTGTATAAGAGCTGTCGATTATGCCAGATTTTGCAGTTCAATAGCCACATTTTAAGTGCTGATATGTCCGATTTCCACATAGCACTGTGAACGAGGCGTAGTGTCCGCTTGGCTTGCAAAGATGGCGTCCGGCCGGTCGGGTCAACCTGCCGGAGCCCATACAACAAACACACCGGTGAGACGTGAACTAGCTATGTTTTGGCAGGGCTTCCGCCAAGCAGCGCGATTGCAAGATTTCCGCAAAAACTGACCTAGGGCCCGCCAGAAAAAATAGTCAAAGCGGGCCATTCCTGCACGTTTTCAGTGAATTAAGCTGCTTGCACACTGGAAGCGAAACATATTTTTCACACAACAAATTACGTTCAAAGTCAATATAATGTGTTGTGCGAAAAATTTGTTTTGCATCCAGTGTGCAAGCGGCTTTAAAGTACCTACAAGTAGCCTACTGCTTGACTCGCAGTAGGAAAGGTTCGAAGCATATTGCACACAAAAAAGAAATGTGACATATGAACGTTGTGTTTTTCGTAATCGGATGCAGAATGCAGGTGAATCCATTGAACAATACATGACCGACCTCCGCCTGAAAAGCCAGTCTTGCAACTTTGGGTTGCTTTGCGACTCAATGATACGAGATCAGGTCGTGATAGGAGTCAGGGAAAAAAAGTGAGGATGCATCTCCTTTGGGAAGCGGATTTTAGCTTAGAGTCAGCGATCAGGATTTGCCAAGCATCAGAGAATGCTAAAATACAGCTGCAGACATTCGAGGATGAAGGGGATGCAGCGTTAGCGGTGGAGGCCGTTAATAAAACAAGAACACGGAGGCGCGTTGTTCAGGGGGCAGCGGGTTTTAAAGATGACGTTAAAACAGAGACTTTTGATTGCAAGCGGTGCGGGAATAACCATGCACCGCGAAGCTGTCCTGCTTACGGGAAACAGTGCAGGAAATGCGGAGGAAGGAATCACTTTGCGAGATTCTGCCTGACCAGGAGAAAGGTGCCCTCTGTGGAACAGGGAGCAGACGGGGTCACTGACTCGAGCAGGGAGGAGAGCAGTGTAGCGCTCTATGTTGGAACTGTGACAGGGGAGGACCGTCCAAATGACGAATGGATCTCCTACCTGGACGTGAATGGGACTACAGTCCCACTGAAAATCGACACAAGAGCGCAGGAGAACATTTTACCATGGAAAGAGTTCCTGCGATTGGAAAAAAAAGCCCCAGATAAGCCAAAATAAAGTGAACTTGCGAACATACAATAATGAGCCCATTCCAACTAAGGGTAAGTGTAAAGTAACACTTACTTGTAAAGGACAGTCCATTAACGCCATGTTCGTCTTAGTTGAAGGTGAGAGGCAGCCTATTCTAGGTTTACGTACTAGTGAGAAATTAGGTTTTATAAAGAGAGTTCACGTGATAGATGCAGAGCGTGTAATGCAAGCTGACAGTGCTACCAAGGAATGTGCCCAAATAGTCAGAATTCGCAGATGTGTTTAACGGACTCGGCAGGCTGCCCGGGCAGTATAAAATACATTTAAAGGACGAGGCAGAACCAGTCATTCATGCGGCGAGATGGGTATCGTTAGCACTTAGAGAGAAACTGAAGAAAGAACTTCAGAAACTGGTTGATCAGGGGGCCATAAAGCGCATTGAGGAGCCGACTGATTGGGAAAATTCACTTGTGATGGGAGAAAAAAAAAATGGGGATTTCAGATTGTGTATTGACCCCAAAGACTTGAATAGAAGCATCTAGAGGGAGCATTACCGGCTACCCACAAAATCTGACATTACTAGTACAATGGTGGGGGCACGCTACTTTAGCAAATTAGATGCTTCTTCTGGGTTTCACCCGATTGCGCTGGACGAGGTGAGTGCAAAACTTTGCACTTTCAACACGCCATTCGAAACGCACTGTTTCCTTTGGTTGCCATTTGGAATATGCTCAGCTCCCAAAATTTTCCATAGAAATATACAGCAATTATTTGATGGAATTCAGGGGGTGGGAGTTTTCATGGGGGAAAACACAAAATGAGCATGATCAGAGGCTGCGCAGAGTGCTGGAAACTGCGCGTGTATCGGGCTAAAGCTAAACAAACTGAAGTGCCAGTTCTGAGTGAGTGAGCTGACGTACCTGGGAGACAAGCTGTCAGCCGCTGGGGTCCAACCAGATCCTGAAAAAGTCAAGGCAGTCGAGGACATGCCAGCGCCAACAAACAGGACTGAACTGCAAAGAGCGTTGGGCTTGGTCAATTACATGGGGAGATTCATTCCAAATCTGTCAGCTAAGATGAAGCACTCAGAAGCCTTCTAGAAACAGAGACTGAGTGGCAATGGGCACATGAGCATGCAAAAGAGTAGAATGAGTGAAAAAAACAGCTTAAAAGTGGAACTGGTGATGAAATTTTATGATCCAAAAAGACACACCAAGGTGTCCACAGACGCATCAAAGGATGGACTTGGGGCTGTACTATGCCAGCAGCATGACACAGGTTGGTTCCCCATAGCCTATGCATCACGCACAATGACCCCAGCCGAAAAGAATTACGCACAAATAGAAAAGCAGACACTCTGTGCAGTTTTCGGTTGTGAAAAGTTCCACGAGTATATATACGGTAGACCAGTGGTGTTAGAAACTGACCACAAACCGTTGATAGCAATTTCAAAAAAGGGCTTGGGTGACGCGCCTCCGCACATCCAGAGGCTTCTATTCCGTCTCCAGAAATATGACTTGACCTTTGAATTTACACCTGGCAAACACCTGATAGTAGCTGATGCACTGTCTACGGCTAGTTTAAGCAACACAGGCCCTAGCAGCAGTGAGCATGATGTACAAGTCCACATAGACTCTGTGAATGCATTGATGCCTGTGTCCAATAAAAAATCGAATGAAATTGCCACGGAGACAGAAAAGGATGATGTCCTGATGGATGACATTGAGAAAATCCAAACGCCAGGGTAAATGAAAATCCCCGGACCATACCATCACTTCATTGCGGAATTGACTGTGGTAGACGGGGTGCTCCTGAAAGGTACGAGAATAGTCGTTCCATACTCCATGCGAGCGCAGATGGCCGATTTAGTTCACGAGGCCCATTTAGGCATTGAAAAATGCAAAAGGCGTGCAAGGGATGCATTGTTTTGGCCTTACATGCACAGAGATATAGAAAATGTAGTACAGAGATGTGATATATGTCAGCGTTATTGGTATAGGAGCCACTCATGCCACACAGTCAGCCGGGTCGGCCATGGGACAAGGTGGGAACGGATCTTTTTCAGCAACAGGGCAAAGACTATTTAGTCATAATAGATTATCACTCAAGCTACCCAGAGTTTGCACTCCTGTCAGACACTACAGCGGCACAGGTGATCAGGCGCACAAAGTCAATATTCTCAAGGCATGGGATCCCATCCACAGTGGTGTCTGACAATGGAAGACGATATGACTGTGAGCAGTACAGGGCGTTTGCCAATGAGTATGGTTTTACACACATCACGTCAAATCCGTACTACCCCCGTCGAACGGCCGAGCAGAAAAGGCAGCCCGGATCATAAAACGATTACTGAGGAAATCAATCGAGAGTGGGGATGATCCTTACTTGGCTATCCTGAACTACAGGGCAGCTCCACTGGAGTGTGGGCGATCCCCTGCGGAGCTTTTAATGAATAGGAAACTGCGTACACGTCTGCCGGCAGTAACACATGCACTGGAAAAGGAAGGCAGAACCAAGCAGCAAGCAGAGAGACAATGCAGGAACTATGACGCAGCAGCCAAGCCGCTTGGTCCTCTGGCCGAGGAGGACACGGTCGGAATCAGATGTCAGAGTGAGTGGGGACAAATCGCAAAAGTGGTCAGGGAAACGGCACCACGATCATATGAGGTGCAAACAGAAACCGGGCAGGTGCTGAGGCGGAACAGAAGACGCCTCCTACATCTTCCTCCAAGGAGGTTTGACACTGGTGGGGATGCCACCAGCACCACAGAACAAGCTGGTGAGAGCGCTAAGGAAATGAGCAATCAAAGTCAGACAGTGAGTGACAGCCCTGACATCAATGTCATACCGAATGGGACAGAGGACATCCCACAAGGGCTCGGTCACAGAGCAGTGCGAAAGCCAATCAGGCTTATTGAGCAAATGGCTTAGGATGGACGCGCATACAAAGGCCTACATTTAAATTTAAAAAAAATGTTGGACTTCGGTTGAATGAATAACAATATGCATTTTGAATTGGGTTGTTTTAGTAACCTGCTTTACTACATATTTACTGTTATGTCTGTAGTTGGGTCATTATTAGGTCTTATTATTTTGTCATCATTGCAGACCTAAATTCAACATGAAGAAAAAGGAAGATTGAATGATAATTTCCAGTTACTTGGCATGTATTCTCCAGCCCCTAGGGGACAGTAAGGTCTGTCTTTAAATACTGATTCTGTGAAGTTTGAAGGTTGTTGTTTCTTAATTAAAGCGGGGTTCTACCCATGGATGGTCACCAGAGTGCTGAGTAATTAATACATAATTATACTTATCACTGTAATTCCTTGAAGCGCTGTAGAGCCCCGCTGGCAACCAAAAATGTTTTTAAAACGTCCCAAGCGCAATTAGTATTCTCAACTCTGCGAAGTGACTGATGAGATGTTAGCCACAGACATGACATGTTCTATTTTAATTGCACAATGTCAAATAGTCTTATTGCTTCCATGTTTTATTGACAGTTGTATGTCCCTACATAAGTGTGCTTCGGTGAGCCAAAGACACATTTCCACCTTGCTGGACAATAAAGATTTATTCTATTCTATTCTATTCTATTCTAAATGTATCCCTACTAAGGAAATCATTTCTTGTCATACTAAAAGTGTGATCTTTCTTATTACTTGTCCACGTGGGAAGGCTTATGTCAGTAAAACAAGCAGAGAATTTAAGCAGGGAATGAAAATCCCACATTGCGGAGCATCATAGTACCGTCAGATGTAGAAACCTTAATTATTTTGTGGCTGATTATTTTCTTGAGGCCAATCATCCAATAACTACCTTAAAGTATATTGGCATAGAGAGGGTCTCTAGAGGTGGGAATTTAGAAAATCTTTTATCTAGGAGGGAACATGATATACATTTTTTTAATACTGTGGCACCCAATGGCCTTATTATTGATTTTGATCTAAGGTTCTTTCTATGATTTTGTGCTTCATAAGTGTTTTGGTGTTTAACCTGATATACATACCAGGTGTGTCCTCTTTGGATTTCTCCTGCTGACTGATCTAAGTTTCCTCATTATGGGCAGTTGTCAGCTCATCTGGCACTATTTTTTATTTACACTTATATATATTCTCATAATGTGTACTTCCGGGCATATCAAATTTATTGGGTCTGTTTAGTTAGAAATTGTATATTATTTTGGATTCATGTATACTTTTATATATGTGATTTTCATATGAGTTTATTATTTAGTTTCATCTGACATGCATCAGATTTGTGTTTGATGCACACCAGGTGTGTGCGCTGTTCATAGAGGACTTAAATCCTTCTGTGTCTTATGTATGTAAGACTTGACAAGGGTCTATGGCCGAAACGTTGTCCCAGTAAACTTTTTTGCACTTGGAGCCTGAGTGTGCGGCGTCCTTCTTTTAATTCTATATGGTTATTCCGTATGTTATAATTTAATATAATTTTAATTCTATACATCAGTGTATGTTATAATAAGCAATATGAACATAATACAGGTTTTGCAGACCATAAGTTCTGTTAGCGCGGACAAGTTGCTTATTTGGAGCCAGCAAATTGATCACTTCTACAGAAAAGAATTACCTATTAAATCTCCGTCTTTTTCGGCTTCTTATTAGTCACAACAATTTCTAAAGGGGGATGAAATTATGTCAAGGTAGTGCAGAGAAATCATTTGTAAACCGGCAGAGCTTCTGCGTTTCACATTGCTTTCATGGTAGCACCAGAGAGCTTGCCCAGACATTTGTGCTGATCCCGGTGATGGATAAATGAAGAGATCACCAACTGTAGTGGCTACAATCGGGCAACGTTATGATGAAACTGCCACATTGATGCTAACCAAAGTAACACAAGCACACCGATCAGAATTACTGCATATACATTAACCAGGAGCATTTTTAATTAGCACGACACGCAAACTAACATGCAGTAGCTGGTAACCGAGCGGTCATAACCACAGAGACAAACCCTTGCAATACAGGTTTTACTGACAGTAATTCTGTTACTGTGAACAGTTGTACCAAGCATCCAAATTATAAGCAAGTATTAAAAGTTAGCTTCAAATGATGTTTACATTCACTCACCTTTTGTAGAATTTCCCCTGATATCGCTCTTGCATAATTAGGGCACAAACATTAGCAACAGAAACCGGACTACGTTAGCCGCTGTGCTACAGCCACAATCAACTGGCTATCACGTCAGGTTGGCTTATGCAGTAAAAGCAAGTTACAGCTTCTGTGTCTGTGAGTCACGGACAGTCGCGACCAATACAGGCTTAATCTTCAGATATTTTACAAAGCCTGTGTTTGAGGCCGGCTGTTAGTGCTAACTATCGCTAGTGGTTCTGCTAGCCACCCGTAGCACGTTAGCTTCATTTACATTATTTGCTGTTATATGGTTACTTACAGCTTGTGGCTCCAAGCACATGATCGATGCAACCGCTTCAGGTTTGAGAAGCAGCTGAAACGCTTATCCTGTGTCGAATTATCCTTTAGTGACAAAGCTGTCTTTGGTGAAATGCTGATTACAAACAGCTAACGTTCCCTTTGGCCGTGGCTGTTTGCTGCCAGCAAACAAAAAAGCTACCCACAGATTTCTGGTGGCATCATCTTTTGGAAGTGAAATATTTGTTTTTTTGAGTCCAAAAGTAAACGGACAAGTAGCTTTTGGAGAGATACTGACAAAATTGAACCTCAAATGATCTGCAGTTCTTCTTTTCTATTTCCAAAAGTGTAGACGCTACTAAGGCATAGTATTATCTGCCGTTGTTAGTGCCTGCTAGCATAGTTTCCGGTGTGGGCAGGTCCACCGCAGTGGTTGGCTCTGGCTAGGTCTGTACTAATTGGATGGCACAACCTGACGTCCGGTTTTACCCAGATCTCGTGAAGATCTCGGGAGGAGCTGTTCAGAGAGGAAATCACGCTCACGAAATCATGTTCTTGGATTACGGCAAAATCCCTGTTTCTTATGTTTAGAAACTTTTCAGAGGTTGAGCATGGACAACCAACATTATAACATTACTTGTTACGGATACAAGAGGGAAAGCACACAGGGGAACTCTGTAGAACTTGGAAACGAAAGGGAGACACAAAAGGGGAGTGAGACGCCAGAAGCGGGGATCCAAAATAATTTATTAAAATAAACACAGGGAAAAAACCAAGGGGAAAAGGGGGCACTAAGGCTAACAAAAACACCGTGCCAAGCACTGAAACCAGAAAACTCAGGAAAACAAACTCAAGACTAGGGCAGACCAGAACACTAGACAGGGGGGCAGACAAGACTATGGCTAGGGACTGTGCCTATGGCTTGGACAAAGACTATGAACTATGGCTTGGGGCTATGGCTGTGGCTTGGCTTGGGGCTATGGCTATGGCTTGGGGCTGTGGCTTGGCTTGACTAAAAACACTGACAAGACAAGACTGTGGGCACAGCTGGCAGATGGCAACTCGGAAGGCACAGCTGGCCGGGAAAAGGGTAAGGGAGAACATCAGGAGGGGAACAGACAGGACACAGGGCACTTGGACGGGCAGGAGACGCTGGGGCACTTGGACGGGCAGGAGACGCTGGGGCACTTGGACGGGCAGGAGACGCTGAAGCTCAGGGGGCCAGAAACGCTGAAGCTCAGGGGGCCAGAAACGCTGAAGCTCAGGGGGCCAGAAACGCTGAAGCTCAGGGGGCCGGAAACGCTGACGAGGAAGACGGGCACAGAAGACGGTGGAGGCAGACTGGCAAGACAGGCACAGGGGACACTGAAGGAGACAGGGGGCACCAGGGGCTTGGAGGCAGCAGGAAGGGCAGGCTGGGCAGGGTATGCAGCTGATGAACACAGAGGAGAACTGAGGGGACCAGAGGGAGTGCACAGGGGCAAGGAGTGTCACACAGAGTGACAAAGGGAAGTCAGATCTGCAGGCGTGGAGAACCGGCTCCAAGATATAGGGCAGGGGGCGAGGACAGACACAGGTGCAGCAACTTAATATAATTAACAAGGGGTGGAACACAAGGGAAACCAATTACATGAAAACAGATAAACATTAACACACAAACGAGGATCACAAGACAATCCCAAAGACGGGATAAATAAACTAGATAAAAGGACGCCTAAGTGTACAGAATAAGTCAGGATAGATTATAAGAATGCAGAGAGTCTGCAGGAAACTTTAGCAAAACCAGAGAATAGTAAAGCAAGGGGCGGAGACTAGAACAGGGCGAAAGCTGAGAGATTATTAGTCAATTAGTAAGTGCAGCTATACAATCCCGGGTGCTCGTTAGTATGTTAGTCTAATATACAATGTTAGTTTGGTTAGTAAATTCTAGAAAACAACAAACTGTTAGTAGGGGTTAGTAATATAGAAAAGCAAGGGGAAATTAGCAAACGAGAACAGAAGGAAGGCTGAAACCCAGAATCCATTAAATCACCCGAAATAGTGTCACAATCAATTAACACAGAAAACTGCTAAAAACAATGACGCAACCGGGGAGAAAGCAAAGACAGTATATGGGTAAGACGTGGACTGGACTAACACGGGAGAGGAATAAAATGTGAATACTGAGACATGGACTAAAAACTGACATCACAAAAATAATAAAAACCTAAAATTGACTAACCAAACACACAGACCCACAGAACACAACAATTACTAATATGTATTAAAGAAGGATCAGCATGTTAGGTCCCCTTTAAAGTTTGTAAACCAGTGTGATGAGTGAAGTTTCCCTTTAAGAGGCTTTCGGAAAACCCACTGCAGAATGGCGAGACGGAGCCTGAAAAGGACCTTTGCTAAAAGAGCTTCTTTGCCAAGCGCATCCTCACTAAAGCATTAATAGTTTATAAATTGTTGTTGTGTGGCATACATCACTCGTTTAACCAATCAACGCTGAAATACTGTTTTGAAGACACAGTGTTACCATCATACAATACCTAAATTGATTCAGGGTACATTTTTTGATCAAATAAGCCTATAGAAATATTAGAATGAAAGATCATAGGACTACAAAATAATTTAGAAAAGCCTAAATAATGAAGTAAAACTCCCTTAACCTTGTGTGCTCATTTCATTCTTATTCAATCAGAGCCTGATTGCTCCAATACATTGGCTTGTGGCAGTGTCTGACAATCATTCATGGAGGGTAAAAGGCTGTGACTGAATGCTGGGGTGGTGGTGTTTTTGCTTTATTCATAAAATTATTCAGTTGCAGCCATTTTTTGTCATTAATAAAAAGTAACTACAACATACATGACCATTTTCTAATTAAAGCTGGATTAAATACGATCAAATTATCAATGTGATGTTATCACGCACAAATTCATTTAATTCTCTATCATTCCAAATCATTGCATAAAATTAACATATTTTCCCATGAAATAAGCACTGTATTCGAAAGCATATGCGTATTGTGTGCTCTACAAGATTGGACGGCTGCGAGAGGGATCTTAAAGTAGTTCTTTGCTGTGAACGAGCGGTCTGGATCACTCGTTAGTTAAGAGTGAACTAAAGAGACACTTTTGTTATGAACGCATTTTGGAAACACACGCTATTTTAAGAACAATTGTAAGAGCCATTTAATGACGTTCTTAGCATTGAGAGGCTTTCAGAAAAAACCAACTGCTGTTCAGTTAGACTTGACCATGTAACTTACATTCACTCTCTTTTCTAAGGATCATCGACCCTCTAACCCGCTCAATGAAATAAAACCGAAATGAACAGCTCTATCATCAATTCTAGCCTCCCCTTCAACCACTCCTCTTCAGGATCCAGTCTCCCACTCTCAAACACATTTAAACCGTGCTTAATAACACTTGTTGGGAATTTGTTTCTGTTTATTGAAAGAAGTATCAACCTTGCAGTGGGCTACCCTGCCAACATCATGGTGATGTGGCTGGTAGCCAGAGAGAAGAGTGACTCTTCCACCTCCAATATCTTCATCTTCAACCTGGCCATCGTTGATACGTTGCTCTGTGTGATGAGTGCCATCTGCTGCTTTGGCTTACTTATACTGCAAATCTCATATTTCCGTGATATAATATACTTTATCACTGGGATCAAAAACGCCTCCACACTCTTTCTCGCCTGCATTTGCCTGGACCGCTACGTGGCCGTGGTCCACCCCATTGTGTTCACCAGCATCAAGGATAAGAAGATCAGAGTGGCTATTTCCATGCTTGTTTGGGGGCTCATGATAACCACTGCAGTTGGCAGGTCTTTGTGGTTGGACATCTCAGGTGATATCTTCACTGGGCTGATCCTGGCCACCTTCATCATCATGGTTTTCTGCAATGTTTCTATCATGTGGAATCTGAGGAAGTCGGTCTTGGGCAAAGAGAAGATGCACCCCATGAAAAAGAAAGCCCTCAGGACCGTGCAAATCTATCTGGCCATCATAGTGTTTCATTACCTGCCTGTAGTTGTTATCATGCTTTTTAGAAATACAACTGATTTCCCAGAATTCTGTGACATTGAATTGAGTATGTTCTCCATTATGTACCTCAGTTCCATCACTGCACCCTTTCTCTACATCTCCCAGATTAAGCAGCTGCTGTGGCTGAAAAACTTGCTCTGCATCTGCTGCCGAAGCCCTTCCCCTGAGTGACATAATGTAAGCACATGAGATGTATGCTTGTGATTGTCTGTTACGCTGCATTTACTCTCTACATAAATTTGTGAAAATGAGTCCATGAAATGAAGCAAGAATGTTTTATGAGTTACAGGCAAATATTTTATCTTTGATTTGACTAATGAGGAAAGAGATGATAATTAACACAAAAATAACCATATGCATAGATTAAAAAGTGAAAATTGTTTGTACCACCCACATACTTATATGACCATAATTTCATATTACGCAAATTAAACTATTATTATTATTTAAAAATGAGCAGGTATGATCAATCAATCAAAGAGACCATTTTTAATGTAATGTCAAAATTATATTTATTTCTGTATTTACTACATTTCCTGTGTCATTCCACTTTGTAACACATACCTTAACTTATTTGTTTAGATTTTTTATCTTTGTGTGGATTACATGGGTTTTTACTGACATCTGGTGAAAATTTCTTGTCAATAGCCCCATTAAAAACACATTTACTGAGAGAAATGTTGACACGTTCATTAATTATTTCCCCCACTGAAAAACTAAATTTCATCCAAATAACAATAAGTGTTCTGAGTATTTTTTTGCAGTGTCTTTTAAACACCCTGAATGAAGGTTAGGGTTAGGAATAGTGTTATGATGGAGGAAGAGGGCAAAGCATTACTGGGGATGAACCATCCGGGAATGAAGCGTTCGGGGATGAAAAGTTCATGGGGACAAAAAGTCTGGGGACAAAGAGTCCTAGAGCCCTGCTCCATGCCTGATGGCATCTACATCTGCACAGAGGGGTTAATCCCACAGGTCTATGGGTCATTGAAGGTGGCTCTGATTTTGTCCAGCTCTGGCACCCTGGATCTTCACCCTGGATTGTGGAATCATGAAGACTAACAAGAACCAAGTGAACTGAGGCCTGCAGTTTGTATTATGATAGTCTGGGTCCTTCACTGAACCCCTGGATGAGTTTTTGAAATGCAGTTGGGGAAAGTTTTCTTTGGCTTATGACTCATTTGTGGACAGCGGTTTTCACCATGGTTTGCTGAAGTCCCAGGGCCTTAGAAATGGCTTTGTAGCCCTTTTCAGACAGATATACGCGTGTGCTCAGTTACCCACAAAACCATCCCACCCCGAACACATTGTCTTACTGACAGAACACCCCCCCCCTCACCCCGACACACACACATGCGCACACACACACATACCTGCTTACCTTACTACCAGTCACACACACACACACACACACACACACACATTTGACCACAACAGTGCTAAAGTGTCCACAAAGTGAACATCACAGAAATTCACCCAATGTTCAACATTCAGACAGGTAGGGACATTAATACCTTATATTATCTAAATGGCAAGGAGGACTGAGGACAGAATATTATCAAACTGTGTTCTAAATTCAGAACATGAGCTATTCAGGTATCTTGATGTGGTTTGTCACTCATACATTTAAAAAACATGTTTACTGCACTGTCAGCCATTCCATCTCTTTAATCAAACATTCTGATTCACAAACTTAACTGTAACATGTCTACTGTAAGTAATTGTGCCGTCTGTACCTTTGCTTCCTTCTTTTTAATTCACCCAAACTAGGTGTTTCCAAATTCCACTGTCATTTCCTCCATTGGCATGGTTCTGAAGAATCAGGCAAATAAATTTGATCACTTTACTGACTGCCATGACTATGAGGGGTGTAGAGACCATATTCACCATTCTTACTGTCATGAAACATCCAGCTGCATAATCTCTGTGTGTCACATCCAGCAACCTATTTCCACTAATGCCACAAAAATTATTCCTGTTCAGTATTTGCATGGCGACTGTGAAGTTGTCCAGGTGTTCCACACCCCGCAGTCATCATCAGCGCGATGGACTTCCTCATATATGGCGCCTGGCGTCTGTCCGTGGTGGAAGGACATATCTGGTGCAATAGGTCATTTGGGAAACGACGTGTCTGCCGAAGATGCCTGCTAAAGGAGACTGAGTCTTCGGGGGTGTTAAGATATGGGCTGGGAAAACATTAGGAACTCGGAAACATGGACCCGGAAGGCTTGGAAACACGGAAACACTGGAAACAAGGGGGGAAGACGCCATGTGCAGGGAAACCAAGGAATTTATTAATAAACTAAAAATCTCGGAAGGAGGGGGTAAAGAACGTGGCACACAGGCCAAAACAATCACCGTGCGCAGCACTGAAAGGGGGGGAAACTCAGGAATAAATAACAAAACTCGGGAACACTCAAAACCAGACTGGGGGCAATTCGGGAACAGACTGGGGCAACTCGGGAACAGACTGGGGCAACTCGGGAACACCAGGAGGCTCGGAGACATCAGGCGAGGGGCAGACACAGGACTAGGCGACAGGCACAGCTGGCAGGATGGCGGACTCAGATGGCACAGCTGGCAGGGAGCAGGCTCAGGAACACAACAGGTAGGGGGGCAGACTCGGACAGGGCTGGCACGGGAACACAGCAGGTAGGGGGCAAACTCGGATGGGGCTGAAGGCAAATGGCATGGACAGAGAGAGGGCGATGGGGAACAGAGGGAATGTGGAATGATGAGAGCGAAGTCAGATCTGGAGGACACTGCTGTGCAGGAAACATTGATAGGACAGGGGCACGGACAAACAGGTGCTGAAAATAATATAATTAACAAGGGGTGGAACATGAGGGAAACCCAATTGCATGAAACAGAAAAACATGAACACACGGACGAGGATCACAAGAGTTTCCCAAAGATGGGAGATATAAACTGAATAAAAGACTCCTAAGTGCATAGAATGAGGGGCAGGACAGGTAAGATAAATGCAGAGAATCTGCAGGAAAAAACAGCAAAGCAAGTTAAACGAAAGCAAGAGGCGGAGACTAGAACAGGGCGAATGCGGATATTTTTTTCTCGTAGGAGAGTGAAATGGGTCAATGAAGTCAGATTCAGAGCATAACCCATTAGCAAAACCCCTGAGTTCACATCAGAACCAAAGCCTTTGCAAGTTTACCTTTAGCTACAGTGGTCCCAGGTATTATTTCAAGAAATTTTACATGCAATACTTGTATTCTAGGTGAGTATATATATACATATATGTCCTTAAACTGGGCCATCTAGACTGCCAAATAGGCCCCAAAAAGCAATAAATTGCCAGAGCTACCGCCCCCCCGACCCCCAGGCCACCCCACCAGGGCTCTGCCCCTGGACCCTGTTGGGGGCCTCCACAGCCCCCAAACCCCCATTTCATGATCAGATTTGGTTGCTGTCCAGAATCCATCATGTACAGGCTGTAACCAGATGTGGCGCTCTTGAGCTGCCACGTCACTCCTGGCTGCCCTCAGCGGGGTCGGTCAGTGACAGTGCCTGTGTTCCATTCTCAGATAGACAGCTGACTGATTGTTGAACGGTAATAGTGCAAATGACACTCCACCTCCCGGCGGGTGAGATCCGCCCGTAACATGCCAAAAGCTCTTTTTCTCTCTCCTCTGTCACAAGCCATTGCATTTTCTTGAAGCAGTAGCATTTTTCGTTTTTTTTATTGGCTTTATGTTGGCTATTGAGCACACCAAAAAGAACAAGTCAAGTGTCACTGTACACATCATGAACAGTTCAATGTTTGTTATTACTGACGTGCTTGGCCCATGCACGCGGCGCGTGGCGCGTGCACATGGTGCACGCTTTTCTTTATTTCCTCTCGTGCCTCACTGAAAAAGCAATAAAAATCAATCGATTCTTTGATTTGCCGCATATGCAGAACATACCTCACCCTTGCGTTTGTAATGGAGCTAAGTATATATTTCATGAAATAAACAGAGTAAATACATATCTGTTTGCTGATGCGCTATGCAAAGAGCTACAGGGAATAGAGCTCCTGTTGCTAGCAGCGGCAGCCAGTGGACAGACAGCCTTAAAGTTATCTATGCAAATATTCCTCGGAGGTTTAGCTTATCTTAATGTTAATGCTGACAAACAGATGCTGACGGAATGCACACTCACTCACTGTCTTTATATTGTGTTCAGTGTAAAACTTTCACAACATAATGCCCTACATAGTGGGTGTGTGAACATTTTGAACGCAGCCCTATTCTAACCAGATCATCTCCATGGAGAATAAGCTGAGATGTTAGATATCAAATCAGCCAATCACAGAGGGCCATGCCAGGACTGGTTCCCCATGCACAAAGAATCGCTGAGTCAAAGAAATCCTTGCTCCCGCACACCTGAAACTCTTGCTTCTCAAGCAAAATACGTTCATCACGAGACTTTGCTGAGTGTGCAGATGTCTTTTTTATTTCTCTGAGTGATATAAGGTTGGAATTGCAGGGATCTAAAAACTTTGTCTGTATGCTGTTCTCCTGAAAATTTTTGGGTGATTTTTGAATGGGAAAAATTGAGAAATTTGATGTGCTTTATGTCCTTGGGCTGTTCCCTGAGCCAACATTATGTACTTCTGTGCCACAAAAACTATACTGCAGTGACAACGACAATTTTCCTACGGTTTCGTGAAATTTCATGAAGAGGGATTCAAATTTGTGGAAGTTATAGTGATATGAAAAGTATTTCTTGCAGCCTCTCTGCTCCCAGCTCCCACTCTAAGTGAGACATCATGCACTCTAGCAATGAGAACCCAACTCCCATTCTTTCCAATGGGAAACTTATTGTTGGTTTCTTGGGAATATTCCGGACATTGCACGACAAAACTCAACCAAAATCGACAGGCTTCATCCTCTAACCACTGTCAACGTGCACGTGAAATATCTAAAGGATCGGAGAAGAATTGCAGTCTGTAGAGCGTTCACAAGAAAATCTCTATGGACGCGGAAGCAGAAGGGCGAAGACCGCAAATCCATAGTACCCCGGACACTCCTTCCGGGGATACAATAATGCTGGAATCAGCATAAATATAAGAACAAAAATCTGCCTGACAGTCAGTTTAATTGCTGAGGACCACTGCTCTGTTCAGTTAGGCTTGACCATGTAACTTATATTCACTCTTCTTTCTAAGGAACATCAGCACTTAAACCTGCTAGGTAAATGAAAACCAAAATGAACTGCTCTGTCATCAACTCTAGCCAACAAACCACTCCTCTTCAGGATCCAACCTCCAACTGTCAAATGTGTATGCAGGATGCATAACATCTCTGGGTGAGTATTCATTGGACTTTATGGTCAAGGTCATCAACATTGTGGTGGGTGACCCTGCCAACATCATGGTGATGTGGCTGGTGGCCAGAAAGAAGAATGACTCTTCTACTTCCAATATCTCCATCTTCAACCTGGCTATCGCTGATACCTGCTACTGCATGTTGACTCCAATCAACTTCACTGGCTACCAAATGCTAAGAGCTACGTACTTCACTGATTCCCATGCCTTTGTGATCAAAGAGATCATCCCACTCTTCTTCACCTGCATTTGCCTGGACTGTTATGTAGTCATGATCTACCCTAATTGTGTTCACCAGCATCAGGGATAAACAAGATTAGGGTGGTCCTTTGCATACTGGTTTGTGGAGTCATGTTAGCCTATGCTGTCAGTAGGGCATTGTGGCAGAACAATATGAAAAACATGTTCACTGGGCTGATCCTGACCGCCTTCTCCATTATGGTTTTTTTCAACGTTTCTATCATGTGGAGTCTGGGGATGTCAGTCTTTGGCAAGGAGAAGATGCACCCCATGAAAAAGAAAGCCCTCAGGACTGTGCCAATCTCCCTGGCCATAATTGTGTTTAATTATCTGCCTGTTGCTGCTGTATTACCCTTAACACTTTACTTTTATTTCCCAGAATTCTGTCAGATTGAAATTATTTCCTTTTCCCTTATGGACATCAGCTCCAGCATTGAACCCCTGCTCTAAATCTCCCAAGATGGCGGTGCTGCTATGCCTTCATAACTTGCCCTGCATCTGCTGCCAAGGCCCTTCCACTGAGCCAAATAATGTGAGCGTATGAGATGTATGCTTATGATATTCTGTTAAATTGCTAGTACTTTCTATGTGAGGTCTTGAAAATAAATTCCTGAAGCAAAGCAGGAATGGTCAGTGAGTGATCAGCAAATATTTTAGATTTGACGTCTGTATTTCGAAAAGAGATGCCTAACAAAAACTGAAACTGTAGGAATAGAATAAAAAACCATAAATTATCTGAATCCTCATAATGCCTGTATTTCCATTTTACCATATTCTGCAAATTAGACATCCAACATTTTGATTATTGAAAATTGAACATCCACGAACCGTCAATTTTAAATAAAAAGGCAATTTTTTTGTGTAGATGATAATTATCTATCAACCTCCAAGTCTGTTTTATTGTATCCATTTTATTTCATTGTACATGAAGGGATGTAGTTATGCTTAACCCCTTTGCGCAAATGTAGATGCCAGCGGACAGAGACCTGCTCTATTTATGCATGCAGTTATACTATTCTATCACTGGATGGCACAATTGGTGTTGTGATTCTACATTCTCAAGTCTTGTTTTAAGTTCTGTGCCTGGCCAAGCCATGTTTAGGATTTCTGTGTTTAGTGACCACTGCCTGCCCTTTGACCATTTTTAGGATCGTGTATTATGTTTTTGGAAATTTAGATTTCAGGTTTTATTATTTTTTCATGCCTCAGTTTTCATGCCATGTTTTCATTTCCATGCATTGAACTTCGTCTACCCTGTCTTGTCTTGTGTAGGTCTTTGCTCACGGTCCCTAGTCTTGCGTGCCACTCATTCGGGTGATTTATTGGTTTCTGGGTTTTCAATCTTCCTTCATTATCTCGTGTGCTTCCTTCCTCTCTCTTTTACTGTCTACTAACCATACTAACAGTTCATTGTTTTCGATAATTACTAACCCTCATTGACATTGTATATTTTTTAGTGCTGGGATGCGATTAAAAGAATTAATCTAATTAATTCGAGGCTTTGTAATTAATTAATCTCGATTAATTGCATTTTTTATCAAATAGCAATATTTGACACAATCAGCAAAGTTTTTCAATTCAAATAAATTTTGGTTGACAACTGAATCAATGAATAGACATATATGTGAACTTAAACAACAAAAATGTTTATTTTTCATCTATATTTATCTGTATATTTTTCACCTGTCTTCACAGAAAAGTGCAAACTCAAAGTGCAATTATAGCCATTATATTGAGGGTTTGGAGTGGAATGGTTATCCGTCCATTGTAGGATTTTAAAGAGAGTTTGCTGTATTCCTCCGTAGTTTTGTAAGTAGAAAAATCAATCCAGGCACGTCTTAGTTACAAAATGGATAGTTTAATAGAGTAGAGGAACTAGTGGGTCTGTTCCCCAAGTACAGATGAACAAGAACCAACAACTGAGGGAAAATATGAACACTTATAGCTGAGAGTTCAAAGGATGCAAAGGAACAAATGGTAATTTGCCGATAGTGATAGGGGGTGGGGGGAGAGACAAACAAGGTGAGGGGATATTGGGGTGTGGGCTGAGGGGTGATGAGGTTAACAACAGGGCTGAGGGGTGATGAGGTTAACACACAAAGGGAATGATCAAGGAATTATATACAAGAGGCATTGGGGCCAGACAAGGTTGTATATTGGCCCTCCACAATGTGCAAAACTTCAGAGGGCCCATCTGCTATTGGCACCCATATTTTCCAGCATTTAGAGGTTTTGAGAAAAATTGATTTTTAGGTAAATGTTCTATTAAATCAGGTACATCATTTTTACGCCAGTCGCTCTTTTACTGCATGGTTCAGAAGTATACTGAACATGCAAGTTTTCTTAAGTGTGGAACTGTGACATCATGGCCAAAATTGCCAAAATGGGCATGTCACCTCCGTGCTCCAACAATTCCAGCACTTGATGTGACATAACACAATGGTGATAGATTGAAGTTAAGTTTGTTTGCAATGTTAGACAGATGACTCAGAAATACTATTCATGTTTATTAATCAAAATGTCAACGTTTAACTCATTTAAGCAGATTTTGATGGACATACCACAAAATGACAATGTGAACAATGTGAAAATAGAACTGGAAGTCTATCTTCCTGGTCTCAATATTGGTGTGGATGTTGTGAGTTAGTCAGACGACTCCTCATAGTAAAACACATCACAGCTTTGTTCATTTCAGTCCATGTTCCAGAGTTGAGAGGCTTCCAGGTTATCCAGAAAACTCTGTAATACAGCTTTGTGGAACTGGCTCATGAATGTTTATCATAGTGCTAGTCTGTGCTGTATATGTAACATCTGCTGCACGTCTGCCTATCTTGGGGGACGTTTCAGGACTCAAACATCACATTTAACCATTTATTTCAGCACAACATGCCTTTCAGCCTGGCAGTGACTCAGCTGTAGAGACACTCTGGAACAATCTGTGCAAGCATGTCACTGACAGTCCCTGACATCTGACCCCCCTGCAGACCCAGAGATTCTTTAAATTGTTTCAATTTAAATGTTTAAATTATTGAACATGATATGAACAGACACTGCTTGTGATGAAGGATTTTTTTAAATTCAAGAGGAGGGTCAGGAGACTGAAGGAGGTAACAAAACTGGGAGGAAAAGGAATGAAGACAACTTTCATGAAAGAAAAGGTTTTTATTTAATCCAACAAAGGCAAAAGTCAAACTGCAAAGGAAACTATGAATGATGAAAAAGTCTTCAAGGCTCCACCCCTGTGATTGTTAATCCCCTTCAGCCTGAAGCCTGGAGAGGGAGGGGAGGGGAGAAGACCTGCACACACATACAGGCCGTAACACACACAAAAACAGAAAGTGTTCACACACTTATGTTATCTTGTTATTTTTTTCTTTTCTGCGTTGTCCTGGGCTGCTTTGGTCTGATCTGCTTCTTACCCTGTACATTGTTGTTAATACTTTTTACTCTATTTTCTTTTTTCTCTTTCTCTTTCACCTATATTTGGGTAAATTTGACCATTTTGTTCACACGTATCTTTTTGTTTTGCATGTTTGCTTAAAGGTGCATTATGCAAGTTTGTTTACTTTCACTTCTGTTGACATTCGAGCTCAAACAAAAAAGCGGTAGCCCGCCTTTCCCTCCCATAGTTCCCTCCTTCCCTTGATTCCCTAACTGTCAACTCCTGTCAGTGATTGGCAGGGATGGTTTGTTATGTTGTGTTAATTTGCAGTTAGTGACGCCTGTGTGGTCTCCAGAGCCCGGGTTTTTTTTACTGTGAATTTAGGGGCAGGTAGCTAGCGGATCGTGAAGAGATGTTGGCGAATTGAGACAAAAATACAATTGCGCAGAAAGTCAACAAACTTGCATGTGCACCTTTAAGGCACCTGACCTCCCACTCATTTGTGCTCTGAAAACAACCTTCAATCATAAAGTCCTGTCCTCCAAAGTGATGTAGGAGGGTGAGGGGAGGTGGATGGTGGGCTAGAAAAAAAATAGCATCAATTCCTGCCGTTCACGCCTACAATGGACTTCAAAATAAATTTGGGACAGGGGCAATTTAGGGCTAGTAATGAGCCAAAACAAAACAAATTCAAAAATAAAGAATAGAATCATTTAATTTGAAGCCACTAATGTCAGCAGAAAATTGTAATCATGATTTGGTACAAAAGCAGCATCCCGGAAAAGCCTTGTGCTTCTGGAGAATAAAATGGGCAGAGGGTCACCAACTTCCCCACAAATGCAAGAGAAAATCATTGTAAGGTTTAAACACAATGTTGGGAAGGGACTTGCATGTTTTACCCTCTATGGTCAGTAATGTAATTAAAACATACAAAAATATGGAGAAACATCTGTGCATAAAAGGCAAGGGTGTAAGCATATGCTGCCTACCCCTGACCTCCAGTCATCCAGACACCACTGCATAAAGAAAGGTCATTCCTCTTGTGGTGATATAAACTGATGGGCACAGCAAAAAAAAAAAAAGCAAATCTTTTTTAATACTACAATATGTTGTTACATCCACAAATGCCAATTGAATCTTTTTTTTTTAATGTATAAATTTGGCATCTCCAATCCCACATGAATCTGGAATGCCCAAATGGTGAACTATGTACAAGGCTTGCTCGTTTGCGACCCCTTGCTGCCATTCCAGGAGAGTGTAGACAGCGTGCGGCTCTCCTCCGAAGCACGTGCCTGTCAGGCATCACTTCTTATACGCTCATTTGTTGAATCTTCGCAAATTCAGAACAAGGGCGGAGGATACCCGGACGTGACCAGGCTTAGAGTCTTCCTGACGAGCGCCCATCTGGCCAACAGGAGGCGCTTGAGCAACGAACAACGCTGTTATTTTAAATCCCATTTCCGAAAGTCCTTTCCCAATTTGAAACCCTGTAGCGCTATAGCCAATTGTGCGCTATGCTGAAAAAGCTGCCGACCACTGCCGGTTGGTACGACCGGGCCTCGAACCCACAACGTGATAGACACTTTTGTACTGCAATGCAGTTGCAGGTCGAAATGGACACCATGTATGTTGGCCCAAAGGAGAAAAGGACCATCCAGAGTGTAAGCAGCAATAAATCCAAAAGCCATGCTGTCATGGTATGGGGTTGTGTCAGTGCTCCTGGTGATGGTAACTTTAACTTTTTTTAAGGCACCACAATTCTCAAAAGCACACTGCAATTTTGGGGCAGCATATGCTGTGTTTAAGATAATGGGCTCTAATTTCCTGGCGCAGCGCAGGTGGCGTAGCGAAGCGCAGCCCGCGCAGTGGTAATTTCGTAGGGCGCAGCCCGCGTAGTGGTAATTTCGTGAGGCACGCAGCCTTCGGTAGACCAAGGTGCGCCGAGATGGGTGTGGCGTCGTAGTAGGGGGAGGTGTCACATATTCATCAAGACGCAGTGACAATTTCGTAGAAAAAGTCTCCGCTGGAGTTGCGCAGAAAACTCGCCAGCTCCAACCTGGTTTAATTTCCGTGCAGTGGTAATTTGGCTGACCGGCGCAGAGAGCGCACACGTCACCGAAATCTCACAGGCGGGTTTACAGAATGTCAGGCACATTTCAATGCAAGAAATAATTACAGGAAGCATGATTTAATGTAACTATCTGAATAAGGACATAAATTATAGTATCTATATCGATTGTCCTGATGTCAGATTAAAGGCAGTTGCCACGCGTAATGGAAACTTGACCGGGCTTAATCAACGCAGCTGAATCTGTGATGCAAACTAACGACTTCACATCTTTCTCAGCCAACCACAAACTGTATATATCGAATGCTATGCTCATTAAAGCCGCTTGCACACTGGACGCGAAACAAATTTTTCGCCCGACTGATTACAGACAAAGTCAATGCAAAGACGCGATAGTTGGACTGGGTTTTAATATAACTCCGTGTCCGAAAGTCATAAAAGTTCTAATTTTTCAGAGTATTCCAGGAATTATTAGACGTGGAAACTTGGCCATTTTTGTGTTCGACCTTCACAGAATGCAAATTGATAGCTATCGACTTTTCTTGGTCTTTTTTGCCTATTCTTCTGTTTTCTTCCGTTGAAGATAGCCAGCAGTCTTTATTCGGTCTTTCAATTGAAAATTAGTCAGATGGACCGATCAGATTCACGCTTTATTTCCACAGCTGAGATAAAACAGTGCGTGAGCAAATCAATTCCATGACCATTGACAGTGTGAAGAAATTATCGCATGCACGATCAAGACTGTCCGACACGAAATGCAAAATACTCCATGTCCACCAGCCAGCAAAAAGTAGAAGTATTGAAATGAGAACAGATTTATAACGGGATATCCAACAAAGATGACCCGCTAAAAAATAAATCCCAGTGTTCATTGGATGTTCTGTTGTTAAAATGTTTCTTTTTATTCTTTATTTCGGTATCAATCTGTTCTAATCGTCCTCTTTTTTTTTTTTTTTTTTTTTAGCTGTCAGACACGGAGGCATTGTACATTGTCCCATGCCAGTGTCGACTCGCTTTACTGACCAGAGCTTAAACAGAAACATTGATTGAAATTCTCGGTACTCATCTTAAAGAACTGAGCCCTCTTATCAAAACATTCACGCTTAATATCGACAAGAGTCAGCAGATTTGAAGAAATTAAAAACAATAATAGACTGTCGGACACGGAGATTTATTAAAACCCTGTCAGACTTTCGGGCACAAGACGCAATCTGTCGAGCGAAAAATTCGTTTCGCGTCCAGTGTGCAAGCGGCTTAATACAAGGCTACTATTATTGTCACTTCGGTTTTATCGTCTTCAGTGGGGAAAAGGAATACAGCCTGATTGCTATGATCTTGTACTGAGTTAAGATCGCATATTGAAAATAAATGTGTCACGTATCTTGCATTGTTGTCCATGCATGTTAATCCCAAAATTTAAAGGAGCAACAGTTTGTAATTCATGGGAACACGCTATCCATCGTTTCTCTTGCCAGTGAGCAAGATTTGACTCGGCTGTGTCGCCTTCTTTGCCAACTTGCACTGGAAGGAGGGGCTGAGGCGGGACAGAGGAGTTCTTGCACCAGGCTACGCCGGGCACGAAATTGCCACATACGCCTGGACACACCCCGTTGGCGCGGCGCACCCCCCATGCGCCGCGCCTGCGCCGCGCCTACGCCTGGTCTACGAAATTAGAGCCCATTGTTTCCAGAGATGCCCATGTGTATTTCAATGAGACTAAAGGCAGATAAGGTGGCGCCGGCGGGTCCTGATGGCTTATATCCTAGAGTGCTCAGGGAAGTTAGTGAGATCATCTTTAAACCGCTCTCCGCTATCTACCGACGGTCTTTGGAAACTGGAGAAATACCAAATGATTGGAAACAGGGCAATATAACACCAATACATAAGAAAGGGGACCACACTGAACCAGGAAATTACAGGCCAGTCAGTTTAACTTGCATTGCATTCAAAATACTGGAATCTATCATAAAAGACGAGCTGAAATTATTTCTTGAACGTAATAATATCTTGACGGACAGCCAACATGGTTCCCATGGTTTCCTGACAAACCTCCTGGAATTCTTTGAAGAGGCACCCACGATTTTCAGAGAGGATTTGATACAGTATCGCATAAGAGACTAATTTTTAAAATGAGCTCCATTGGAGTTACTGGAGGTATTCTGGATTGGATTCAACACTGGTTACAGGACAGAACACAAAGAGTGGTGGTCTGTGGAATCTCATCTGAGCTAGATATGGTGGGGAGTGGCATCCCCCAGGGATCGGTGTTGGGACCCCTGCTGTTCCTCATCTACATTAATGACCTTGATAGGAATATTGAGAGCAAATTAGTTAAATTGGCAGATGATACTAAATTGGGAGGTTTGGAAAATAGTTTAGAGTCCACTTAAGTGAGTCAGAATGTTTTGGATTGACTCCAGAATTGGGCAGAAATGTGGCAAATGAAATTTAATGAAGCGAAATGTTAAGCTGCCCATGTAGGTAATAAAAACATTAAACAGAATTACTTCATGGGAGGTTTAAAACTGGAATTTGTTCCACATGAAAAAGATCTGGGAGTGATTGTTGACCAAACCCTCACAGATTCTAGCCATTGTGCTGTAGCAGTAAAAAAAAGCCAATCGGATGCTGGGATACATTGCCAAAAGTATTGACTACAAATCATAATTCTCTTGTCGTACTTCAATACATTTGTCAGACCACATCTGGAGTATTGTGTACAGTTCTGGGGACCATACTTGAAGAAAGATATAGAGGCTCTAGAGAAAGTTCAGAGAAGAGCCACTAAGCTGATTCCAGGTATAAAAGATGAAAGCTATGAAAAGAGGCTGAAGATCCTTAATCTCTTTATTCTTAGGAAAAGGAGACTTAGGGGTAAACTGATTGAGGTAATTAAATTTGTTAAAGGGATTAACAAAGTGAATTATGAAGGATTCCTTTGGCGAAGTGTTGTGAGTAGAACTCGGGGTAACAAATGGAAGTTGACCAAGGGTAAATTTAGCACGGATATTAAGAAATATTTTTTCACCCGAAGAGTAATTTCGATGTGGAATAAGTTGTCTGAGCATATGGTTGAGGCAGAAACCTTGGGAATTTTCGAGAGCAGACTTGACTTAAAGCTAGATACCACTGTGTCATTGAGTATCAAAGTGATATATTCAAAATCGGAAAAAGAAACTGGTGACCCTAGTTGGGCGGAACGAACTGTTTTCGCCACTCATGTTATGAGACAACGCAAAACTGCATTCTACCCACATTACAAAGCAATGGCTGTGAAAGAAGAGGGTACAGACGCTGCTGGTCCGCCTGCAGTCCTGACTTATCCACAGTGGAGAATGTTTGGCACATTTAGAAATAAAAAATTTGCCAGCAAAGACCCCATATTGTTGCACATCTTAATACATTTGCAGGGAGAATGGGACAAACTTACTCCTGAAACATTTAATCACTTGGGGTCTTCAGTCTCTAGATGTTAATCAAGTGTTTCAAAAAGGATTTACAACATAACAAAGAGGTAAATATTTTACAGTCCCACATTTCTTTGAAATATGAGTCAAGAATCAAAATTGAAATGTGCTCATTTTGCAAAATTGATCAAATTTATGAGGTGAAAAATGAAATAATTCAAACAATTAAGAAATAATTCAAACTCAATTTTTTTGACCAACTCACTTGTTTGCAGGACTCTGTAAGAACTGTCACCATTGCAAACACAACTTAATGTGTTGATATATTGTGGCATATCAAACAATTAGTCGCCAGTGGCAATAAATGTGATATTTGTAAACAGAAGATTTAAGACAAGTGTTTTATTCAGAAACTTATCAAAATAACTGTAGATTGCCTGTTGACAAGTTTTGACAACTTTCTAAGCCGCGTCCTCATTAGTAAGAGGATGTCTATAAAGTTTCACCTTCCTTAGAGAGTTAGTTTTGGAGAGATTTTTAAAGCCATTTATGAAATGGTCACACCATCAAACAGATTTTTTAGACAACCAGTGAAATCAGTGTTCTTGCTGCAGCAGGTGGCACTTTTATACTCCTATTTTGTGTATTATTTTGACCAGTATAATTGAACCTGCGTGTTTTATGTCTTTGGGCTCTAATTTGTTGGTGCAGCACAGGGTGGCGCAGCATGGCGTTGCGTGGCGCAGCCCATGCAGTGGTAATTTAGTCCGGTGCAGCCGGCGCAGTGGTAATTTTGGTGCAACACCGTGCGCAGCCACTTTGGCAATTTGGTAGATGGACGTGTGCCGAGATGGGTGTGGCGGTGTAGTAAGGGGAGGTGTCACATATTCATCAAGATGCAGGGACAATTTAGTAGAAATAGTCTTCGCTGCAGTTGCACAGAAAGCTCGCCTGCTCCAACCTTGTTTACTTTCTGTGCAGTGGTAATTTGGCTGACCGGCGCACAGTGCGCACACGTCACCGAAATCTTACAGGCAGGTTTCCAGAATTTCAAGCACATTTCAATACAATAAATAATTACAGGAAGCACTATTCAATGTAACTACCTGAATCAGGACATAAATTATAGTATATATCTATTGTCCTGATATCAAATTAAAGGCGGTTGGCACGCGTAATGGAAACTCGACCTGGCTTAATCAACGCAGCTGAATCTGTGATGCAAACTAACGACTTCACATCTTTCTCAGCCAACCACAAACTGCATATATACATATATATTTTATATATAATGCTTGCATTCTATGCTCAGTACAGGCGCTTGCACACTGGCCGCAAAATAAATTTTCTCACGACTGATTACAGTCAAAGTCAAATCAAAGATGCAAATACACGCGTCTGTTTATTCATCAGTTTTCTTCCGTTGAAGACAGACTACAGTCTTTATTCTGTCTCTCTTTTGAAAATTAGTCAGATGGATCAAACAGATTCTCGCTTTATTTCCACACCAGAGATAAAATAGTGCTTGTAGTCAATGACCATATGGGTGATTCCTGTTTTGGACCACATATTTGGATTTCTGTTTTCTCAAAATTCAAGTGATTGTATTTTAATATTTTAACATTTTGTTAGGACTGTTCCATACTTAGCTGTAACGAATGCATGTTGGCCGAGCTCAGGGGCTAAAAATATTGTAATTATGGGATTTTTTTTTAAACATTTTTCCCCTTAAGTTTTCCACCCTGTTAGGGACATGTACATGGTAATCCCATAGTTCAAATAATATACATGTCAAACAATACTGATCTTTTCTTGGATAGAATATGTCCCTTGTGATATGATAAAAGTTTCATTCTTGCACCATTAACAATATTAATTTTATGAAGAGTACATATCTTGAATATTGGAATTTCTGCATTTTTGGTCCCCATTTTGTCTAGTATGAATAATTTTATGAATTAGAAATAAATTTATATGTATATGCATTATATGAACCGCAGTTATGAAAACAACATACCAATATGCCAAATACTTAAAGTTGTGGTTGAAATATTTTTTAAAAATCCTTGCCTAACAGGGTGGAATGGAACTTAACAGGGTGGAACTGAGTAGGCCTCTCTCAAGTGAGATTCAGATTCACCTTACCTAAGGATTTCTCCCTTATTGGCCTGCATAGTTAACCTACTGTAATGTCTGGAATAGCATTAGAATAACATAAAAATAATGAAAATGTTGACACAATAGATGCTGAAGAAATATTTTATTTATATTTGACTTAACCTCCGACGCTTGATTGGCATAACCAACCAAGAACCTATCTGTTTTTTTTAAAGCTATACCAAACATTTAAAATATGAACAATACATGAACATAGAAGATTAAAACACTCATGAAGATAAAAAGATTGAAAACACACATGAACAATTCATGACAAGTCATAAAAATTCATAAATGGCAGCGAGAAAAGATTAAAAATCACACATGAACATGAAAAGATTATTAACATTGGAAAAATTCATAACCATAACAGTAATTCCATTTAAAAAGATTGAAAATACATTTTATAAACATTACCTCATCTTCCCACATGTTCTTCAACTAAGCGCCATGTGGCCTGGTCAAGTTGCCCAGATCTCTTGTTTAACACATGTGGCTCCTCAGTCAGGCACAGTAGCTGGTTGTCACTGTACCAGTTTATGTCTTTCCTTGGGCCTGGCCAGTAAAATCTATTTCTGCCGTTCAGCAGCATGCAGTTTACCTGAATACTGCCTTCCTCCACACCCAGGATGACTCCCGGGTAAAAGTCTTTGTCATACTTGATGACACACCATCTCCCGACATGATCCTTTGTGATCTTCTGTGGACGCTGGACTGAGGGGGCATTGGTGTTTGTTTGAGGCCTCACATCGTTCTTGGCCTGCATTGTGGCTTCCTTCAGGTCAAAGCATGGACATTCCATAACTCCCCGTTCCATTTGGCAAAGACAGGTGATGTCCTGGTCGCAAACCTTCCGGACTGAAGTAGAAATCACCTGGTGGATCTTCATTGTTCCCTTCACTGCACTGCACAAAGCGGGCACCTACAGTGAAAAATATAAATATAAATGGAAAAGTAAGTTTTGTGACACAACCATATAAACACACAGTATTGTCTTGATTAAAAACAGTGGCTTAGATATTTAAAAAATACATTTACCAACTGCATCTCTTTCACTTTTGCCTCAACACTGGAGTCACTGACGAAAAACAGTTCAACCAGCGATTCCTGCTCCTTTAGTTTTTGAAAAAACACGTCTGCCTCATCAATGTCCTCGCCCAAGCGCACAAGCCTATCGGCCGAGCGCTTTAGTGACCCACCAACGCCATCTGGGGCCCCTTTCCCATGACTTGCCTCAAAGAAATGCCAGCTAACATCAAAGCCTTTCTTAAAAGGCTCTGTTGACAGGAAGAAGAAGTTCCCCTTCTGCCTGTATTGCGTTGCTGGCCCATCGCTGAAGAAATGGAGTCGGGTTACTTTGGGAAACCTTGTTTTTATCATGTCCAGCACTGGATCTAGATGGGCCCAAATAGCTGGTGGGTCATGCCTTCTTGAATAAGAGACTGAGCAAAATGATATTGGTGGTTTTGATGCTGTATACAACACCCCAGTGTGGAGGGTGGCCTGCTTGTGGCTAAATTGCATAAGCTGCACCTCTTCTGTATATTTGCATACATAGTTCTCACTGAAATCGACATGAATTAGGCATTCATGGTCCTTCATGTTCTCTCGGACTGCCTTGTAGGCCCTGTACTGCCATCGAATATTAAAAATATGTTGCCTAAACTTCAACATTTGTTGATGAAACAGCTGCAAAACTTCTTGCTCCGTTTTGGTGACCTCTTTTTTTATAGTCATCTTAAATTTTCTTGAGTCATTTGGATGAGAAGCGGTGAAATTGGCAGTGGAGGCAGAGGTGGAGGCGGCAGTGGAGGCAGAGGTGGAGGCGGCAGTGGAGGCAGAGGAGAAGGCGGCAGTGGAGGCAGAGGTGGAGGCGGCAGTGGAGGCAGAGGTGGAGGCGGCAGTGGAGGCAGAGGAGGAGGCGGCAGTGGAGGCAGAGGTGGAGGCGGCAGTGGAGGCAGAGGTGGAGGCGGCAGTGGAGGCAGAGGAGGCAGTGGAAGTGAAGGAGGTCCACTCTGTGGTCCACTGGAAGAAAGCAATTGTCTTTTCAGAGGTGGCTTGGCGGAGGATGGGTACAGTGTTCCCTCTGCAATCATCACACTGACCATAGGCACAGGCTTTTGAAAAAGGGTTGCAGACAATCCCGTCAGCCATCATCTCAATGGTTTGAGGGGACAGAAGTTTGGCTTTGATGAGAACATTGGCCAGAAACAACATGTTTTTGTGCGTTTTGCAGAGGCAAGATTTTCGGTCACTCTCTGTCGGCCATACCACCCAATATGGCTTAAGGGCACAGAACACTGAGTAAGAAACTCCATCCATGTGTTCTGATTGGAATTTCCTGTGGAAGTTTTTAAGCGTGTCTGTTAACAGCCTCTTCTGTTTCTTTTGTTTAAGGCGAGTGACCGTCTCCTTCTTCCCTGTAGTCATACGGCTGACATCGTCTCGCAGGAAGAAGGCCACCACATTCGCCCTTGTGGCTGCCCTGCGTCTTGCTACCCACTTAAATTTCGTCAAGCTATCATGCAAAGTGGATCTCCTGTTAAATGATCCCAGGGTCTTCTTTGCCAGGGTCTGCAATCTGTATTTCTTAATGATACTTCCTGTGGTAAGTTTGGCCAAAATCTGTTTTTCTCTCTCTCTACGTGTGCTTTGATATTTTTTTCTAATCTCTTCAACAATTGTGGCATGCATCAGTAGCCTTCTGCGAATTGGAGGAGGGACAGAACAATTGAGCATTTTATTAATCTGTGTTTGAGGAGACTGGCTGTGTTGATCTGTCTTGGGGTGGCCTCATTGCCATCTTTCTTTGTACTTTTCTTTTTTTGCCATCTCTTTTGACAAGGCTGCTTTAAGCTTTTTGATTTCTTTTTCCAGTTTTAGCCTATTTCCTTTTTTTCTCCTTTCACCTTGCCTCTTCTGTCTGAAACACAAGGGGAATTACAACACATAAATAGCAGTAATGTAGATCTATTTTCATGTTTTATGAATGAAATATTGTGATCTATTGTACATTTCACAAATCTGCCCTCTTATACATTATACAAATTATACTTTTCTATATCTCTGTGAGAACATATATCACCAACATTGTTGTTGGGCAATACATATTATCTTAAATCTTATCTTATTAATCCTTCTATACATGAGTTCAAACCTTGAACATTCTGCTACAGGTGCAAGATCAGGGGGTGCTGGGTCTGTTGGGGTAGGAGGTGTACAGCGCAGAGAGAGCATTGCTTCCCTGGCCTTTTCCCTGGCTTTCACCTCTCTCTTCCTTTCTCTCCACTTCTTCCTCTGGGCTTTCTGGTCACGCCGACTGAGCTCTGCAATTCTTTTCTTTTTCCCTGTCTCTCTGTCTTGCTGCCATTTCACTCTCTCTTTCTGCAGATACTTTGCTCGCCTCTCTGGGTCTGCATCTCTCCTTTCTCTGTAGCGGCGCTGACTCTCAGCTGCACTAAGTGGCATCTCCTTACAGATACATGCGATGTTATTTTATGATAAAGCACATAGTTGCCCTTGTATTACACTGTAGTTCCACAACAAAACAACAGTAATACACTACTTCTACTACTACTACTACTACTACTAATAATAATGATAAAAATAATAAGGCAAAACCTGATTTAAGAAGGTCCCTGAACCAATGTATCTACCTCATTAAGTACAGTGTTAAAACCTATGAATTAATATATTAATGTCATATCATATTGAGTAGTAATTCTACAAAAACATTGGTTATTTATATCATGAAAAATCAATATTCTTGTAGAATTAATACTCAGTACATTGCATATCCCAAAAAAACCCTGTGGGGTTCCACCCTGTTAGGCATACATAGCCTAACAGCTCTAACTAGCTCCTAAGCTCTAGCTCTTGGAGCTAGCAACATTTAGCTAGCACACACTCTACAGATGAACAGCACTTAAATAGCTATTTTGAACAAGTTTTTAAAATTATTTTATCCGAAAAACATTATCTATAATATACACTAAGAAGGTGGAACTTTAAGGTTTCCTCAAGCAGGCGTGTCATACGAAATTGAGAAAAATAAAGGAGAGAGTGACTGTTGGAGCTTACCTCAGTTTTCCACTTGGATTTCCCTCCAAAAACAAATGACGTATCATCCTGCAAATGGCTATAGGGATTTGTAGTCTTTTTGGGGGGGTCAAGAAAGTACCGACTAACAGGGTGGAAAAGGACTGGAGGGACAAATGATATATTATATAACCACAGAAGACAAATGTAGTTTCACCATTTTTACTTCCTTGTTTAATGTAAGTAGTCCCTAGTCTATCAAATAAATAAAGAATAAGTTTAAGTTTTGATAATTTTAAGTTTTATATTAATTGGTTGATTACATTGCACTGGGGACATGCTTGAAATTAACACGTATACCACAGAGAAGGTGCCTTAAAGTGCCTTCGGGGCGCGTAATGCACAGACTTAAGTCGAGGGGAGAATACGCATAGGCTGAAAAGTGCGTAGCTACGCGCTTTTTTCGACTTACACGCATGGGAGAATAGACCCCGTAGACACTGCGTTCAACGCAGCAACGCAATCTGTCATGCTGAAAATTTGTTTCACGTCCAGTGTTCAAGCGACTTATTACTACTATTATTGTTACTTACTGTAGGTTTTATCGTTTTTAGTGGGGGAAAGGAATACAGCCTGATTGCTATGATTTCTCACTGAGTTAAGATCACGTATTGACAATAAATGTGTCACGTATCTTGCATAGTCGTCCATGCATGTTAATCCCAAAATTTTAAGCAGCAACAGGGTGTAATAATAGGAACATGCTATCCATCGTTTCTCTTCCCAATGTTGCAGGCAGAAGAAATAAATGAGCAACCGTCGTATTTCATTCTAACTTCATAAGTTTGAATGATCTGACGTAGTTTCGTTTTGAAATTCCATTCAAGTTTGCTTTTGGTAATGATTTGAGAATGCCTCATATTCGTAATGCTTAATATAGACGTAAGCGGTGCAGAAAACAAGCCTGAAGCAGCAAAATAAAATGCAATATTCACGCATCATGCAGATTTAGGGCAGAGGCTTCTTTATTTCAACATTTTAAAGGTGAGGAGAGGAGCTCATTTTATTGGTGGAGAGTTGACTCGGCTGTGTTAAACCCACTTAAGCCTTTTCTCCTCCTTCTTTGCCACTTGCGCGGGCAGGAGGGACAGAGGTGGGACAGAGGAGTACTCGCGTCAGGCTGCACCGGGCACAAAATTGCAACATATGCCTGGACACACCCCGTTGGCACGGCGCTCCCCCTATTTGCCGTGCCTGCACCTGGTCTACAAATTTATTTCAATTTCTTGGGGGCTATGCAGTGATGATGCCATTTCTGAAAAAATTGTATTCTCTCTCCAAACCAGTAGTCAATGTGTAGGTGAAGTAACTGGCAATTGCACTTTATCGTGAAGCTTGTAGGTATGTTGACCTTAAAGTGACAACATAATGCAACATATTTTGAGACAGAAATTGAAAATGCACCATAGCCAAGGAAACTAAACTGTGGTTTCTGACTGCAAACTAAAGCATTTTTTAAAAGCAACCCCTGATGTGGGTCTGAGGTGTTAATTGCTCTATTTAGCAAAATGTTGAATTATGCCCATTGCTTTGGATCAGGGCTGCAGAAATATCCTGTAAGAGATTTGCTATTCTGAAGGTTTTCAATTCAACCAAAATCCAACTTATTCCACTCGTCAGCAGCTCTCATCTTTGACTGTGAATCTTTCTCTAAGGGTTGCATTGAAAACTTACGGGATCGTCGATCTCCTGGGAAGCTGTAAACAGTGGAGTCCATTTAATGAAAGCAAAGAGATTTACTCTGTGTAAGCAGCAACTTCCATATTGCCAAATCGAAATTGAAGTCAATTCATGAATTTACCAAATAAAATCTGTTGAGAAACATTTATGACATTTGCGAGAGTTCTTGCCCCTTCCTTTGGGCCAGCCAGCTGTATTGCACCTTGAGGTTTCACGTGTAACAGCTTGTCTCACCTGTGCTCCAGTAGGCTGACTGCATTGCGTCACTTGTTTATCTCAGATGCTGTTCTCAGATTGCATCACTTGCAAAACATATATTGTGAGCACAGGGATGGGGGTACTCTTCAGTCCCCTCCTTTTGGCCCCTCCTCTTTACTGCACATTGAATTGTGATATGAAAAAAACCACTCCAATCAAACCTATTTTATAATGATTGCTTTCTGCACTCAATAAGTATTATTCTTGCCCCTTCATGAACTCCTGATTGGCTGCAATCTGTACCATTTCAATAACACATCTTAATATTTAATTGAAGTGAAAATGTTTTGAGAAAAAGCACAGAGCTCCTGGATCATCAGGATACAGTTTCTTACTGGGCTGTCTGAACTCGCGGAGTCTGTGTGAAGCATCACAGTTTCTCAGGTGAGTTTCTTATTGTCTCCTTAAACATGATGAACTACTCTTTCTTGTCTTTTGGCTTGTTCGATCTTGATGTATTTTGAATGCATTACGAGTGAAATACTTTCTCGAACTTAAATACAATGGACCTGGAGATACAATAAACTGATCTTGTAAAACTTCATTGTACAGGAATAGACAGTTTCAAAAGGCAGGGACAGTTTGCTCAGAGCAGTTTTCCCGACACAGAAGTTTCCCAGGATGTAGGTTTCAAAAGTGAAGATCATCCTCCCAAAAACTCCACCCTTCAAGGCCACCTTAAATAACACTGTGCCGCCTGTAAATGCAACCCAGATTCCAAAAAAAAAAAAAAGTTGGTGCATTGTGGAAAATGAAAATAAAATAAAACGGACTGATTTGAGAACTCAAGTTATGCTCTACTTCATTGAAAACTGTACATCAAAACATTATTTGAAGTTGTAACATTAATTTCATTCCTTATTGGACATATACAGTGCCATGAAAAAGTATGTACCCGCTTCCTGATTTCTTATTTTTTTTACATACTTATCACACTTAAATGTTTCAGATCAAACAGCTTATATTGTTCTTAAAATAGCGCTTTGAATAGCAAAAATGTCTGGAAAAAGCTCCTTAATATAAAAAGCAAGATGCCTGAGTAACTAAAATTCTGGGACATGATGGAAAATGCACCTAAACAGAGGAAGTAGTGATTTTTGAAATGTAGTTTGAGTTGAATTTCAGCGCACAAATTATGAAGACAAAATTTTCTCGTTGGTCAGCTTAATTTTATTTGGAAACATATGTCCATTCCTGCCTGACAGACCTGCAGTGTATTTGCATGATAAATACAACATGTCTCCTAATCGCAATATCGTCATGCGGCTTATCGCCTTTATGTGAAGAAACTCGGCAAAAAGCTCAAGTTGACCATTTTTACCTCAACTGAACACAATTCAAGCAACAAGCAAGAAAATAAGCATGTAAATAAGCAAACATAGGATAAAATAATACCAGCGTTCAATCCCTAGTGTTTCTATTCAATTTCTGCTTGGCATACAAATGATACATCAAATGAAAGAGGAAACACACCACACCTAAAGAACAGCAGGAATACACTATACATGCTACAGAGATGAGCAAAACATTTTCTTACCTTTGATATTTTGTAGTAAAAAACTATGCTCGAGGGTAAATTTGTGCTTGCTATTGTTTGCCCAACATGTCCGTATCGAAACTAGATCTGCCAGTCTCCGTGCATGTTTTTTCCATGGCGCTGCAATCTGCTTGAGCTCAATGTATTTTTCTCTCTGTGATCAGTTTGTGATGATGTCAGTAAGACTATGTCAGTAGCCATTTGATTCTATGGGCTCTGATGTTTCCAAAAAGCCCTAAACCACCTTAAACGCACAAACCTAGCCTGAGATAGAGCGTTGCGTTCCCAGTGCTTTGAGATGAGAGCATAATTCAGTATAGTAACTTTGGTATAATTATCAGTTAAATATTCAAGTCGTAATCAAAGTAGGCTTTCAAAAAAATCCACAGTTACACACAAGTATACAAAAAACACAAGTGCTAAATCAGCGTACATGAGAAAACTGTGTACCCAGAGCCGTGGGTAAGGCTCTGCACTACAATGTGAAACCTCTGCGGTTGGAATCCTGCCTCTGCTGAGAATTTTTTTTGAGCGGCAGGGTCATAGTTTGTGTATAAATGACAGGGTGTTCATAGTCAAACTTCATTTCCTTTGTATATATTTTCTTTGAATGGAAAAATGCATACAGGACTGGCAGAAATAAATAAATAAATAAAATTATTGTAATTAGACGGAATGTATGCCCGCAGTGACATAAAAGTGAAATTAAATGAGTTTTACAGTTTGGTGCATGAGATATCTGAAAGTGCACATATTCCCAATTTGGAGAGGCCACCAAGACATTCCCAAATTAAAACCTCTCTACTTTTGCTCTGATTTACTTGGTTAGAATAAACTTTTGCACAGATAATGCTGAGATTCTGTGCTATAATTTTTTAGAGGTTTCAGACTGCAACTGAATAATTTTAAGAGATACAAGTGTCTGCCACTAACATGGCAATATCCCCTGGCGCCTCAATTTTATGTGTCCGTACGGACGGAGCCCAATAGTATATCCCCCGGTTTGCGCTGATCGAGTTGCGGGGGATAAAAATCAAAAAATGTATCACTGTTCAGTAATTAACTTTGAAATGACCACCGTTTGTATTTGTAATGGCTGACTGCCATTCGATCACAGAGACATTTTATAAAAGTAACAAACTCAGAAAGTCAACACATTAGGTCAACAACATTTCATATGCTTTGCTTTATTGTGACTTTTGCGGATCTTTTTCATTGTTATTTCTGCAATTAGAATATGCAATGATTGATTTTCCAATTAAAGAGTTGATGAAGTGTCGACATGGCGATGTTTATTTTGACAAGCTGTCACCTCCATCACCTCCGGGAGACATCAGAATTTTGTGGGTCGTCACAGGTATCCAACATGAAAAGAATCCAGTCAACAGTTCTTAAGATATTGCAATTTATGCTTTGTGACCTTATAAATAAAGGTGAAGATCACCAAAACAGCATGGTACCTTTCCCACACTGGGATGAACCTATGTACCAAATACGAGAAGAATCTAGTCCATCGTTCTTTAGATATTCAAATTTATGATTTGTGACCTTGAAATGAAGATCAAGGTCACCAAAACAGCATCTAGTCAACGATCTAGTCAACGGTTCTTAAAATATCTACATTTACATATTTGTACATACACAAAAATCCCCAAGGTGTTCCCTCTATTATGATACCAAGGTTATTCAAATTGACCAAGTCGTTGCAGAGATATAGTCATTTCATTTTGGCAATGTCATTTTTGAGCCAGAGGCTCAGGGCTTAAGAGATTAAAAACAATATTTTTCAAATAAAGATAGACAGGGTTTTTAATATTTTACCCTCTACAGTACATTCAAAGATCCAAGGAATCTGGAGGGATTTCTGTGTGAAAAAAGTAAGGGTGTGTGCTAAAGTGGAATACTCATGATTGCCGATCACTCAGAAGGCACTGCAATATGAAACGCCATTAATCTATAAGAAACATAACCATATGGCCTGAGAATTAATTTGGCAAACCTTTGCCAAGTACTGCAATATGTAGCTACATTCATTAATGGTGGTTCAAACTTGACTGTGCTGAAAGAAAAGTTTCTGTTTGCAGTGTCCAGAATTGCCGTAAATTTCTCTGCAGAGTTCTCTGCAAAGAAGCATCACACAGAAGTCACATGTATTGTGATCAGACAAATTAATATTCCAAGTATTTTTTTTTTCTTTGAGGAAATGAACATGAACCATGGACCAAAAAAATTAAAGGACTATCAAGGCGGTTACCAGCAACAAGTTCAAAAACCATGTAGTCATAAAATGGGATTGGTATTAGATGATGCTCTGGCCACTGTGGCGTTTAATCCTGGTGTCAGCTAATTTTTTGAAAAATGTGACTTAAGTACTTCTTGTACACAGGTCTTCATATGCAAAATGGCCTGTGGAGGCCAAATGGTTGCAGGCAGAGCAACGTTTGTATGATCCGTATGTTGGAAGTCATATATGACCTGTACTTTGGCAGTGTAAAAGTTGACCTCAGATGACACTGCATGGTCAAACTCGAGGTCAACCAAAATTTTTATCAATGTTAAAGGAGCTGTGTCACGATCACTGCGTATGCTCATTAACATCAATGCTCATTAACATCATTAAAGAAGACAATATTCATTAGCGGTTGGCAAACCAGCTTACGCTCTTCATATCCTTTGGCTAAAGCTCTAAAATAGCGCTTTGAGTTCTCCAAAATCCATTTACTCCTCCTGAATACAAAAAGTACAATGCCCGAGTATTAAAATACTTAAATACATACCAAAACTTGAGGCACTCGGGCGCCCTCATTTATCGAACGAACGTACAGCAGAAAACCGTGCATACGACCATTCTCACGCAAGCTTCGGCATTTATCAATTTTGAAGTGAGCAGAAGTTACGATCAGATCTCATGTCAGATCTCAGCTCAGGTACGCAAATCTATGTCTGTCGATTTGCGGCGCAGCACAGCAAAATCTGGCTGAGTCTGAAAATAATTATTAGACAAATCTCAGCTGTCATTTAAGCATAAGCAGCCACATATTCAGAACAAATCAAAATGGATTCTTTAAATAAATAAAACAAAATAAAATGAATTTTAAAAAGCCCAAGTTCTTACTGATTTGTAAAATAAAATTTAAAAATGATAGGCTAAATAGCCTAAACATGACAACTAATTATTGCACATGAAAATTTGAAATAATAATAAATACAAGCAGAAATCTGTGTTTGCAAATGACCTAAAAATAGCCTATGGCAAACGTGTAATTGTTTTTCTTTTATCCGATGGGTGTGACACAATTAGAACAGCAGTTGAAAGCATCTGATTGGATGCTCATTTTTGCACTGTGGTTGGGCAGATGTTTACTCACACCCCAATTTAAACAGACGCTTTGACAGTTACCATATCCCGACGATAGCAGATTTACTTGTTTTGGAGGGACAATACGTGTGTGTCAGACGTGAGCGCGTTTTCAGAGATCGCAGGGATCTCCTCATGGAGAGCGATGCTTGGCTGATTAGTCGCTTTCGGCTCCCAAGGTATGTTCTTTTTGATTTATGCAACAATTTAGAGGCTAGTTTGAAGAGGGAAACCAGGCGGTCAAATGCTTTCTTTCAGCAGGGGATCGGGGACACCATCGGCAGGACGATGCCAGCAGTGTTGGCTGCAATAAAGTCCCTCACCCAAAAGTACATTCGGTTCCCACACAATGATGCCCAGCAATCTGTGATTAAAAGGCAATTTTATAAGATTACTGGGTTTCCAAATGTGTTTGGAGCGATTGATTGCACTCATGTGCATCTGAAGGCACCATCCGTGAATGATTTCGCATTCATCAATCGCAAAAACTATCACTCGATAAATGTACAGGTGATTTGTGATGCCGACCTATCACGTTTAAACGTGGTGGCCCAGTGGCCGGGGGGGACGCACAATTCTTTTATATTTCAGAATAGTTGTGCAGGCGCGCGACTGCAGGAGGGCACATTGCAGAGTCAGAGTCACCCCTTCGGTAACTACCCTTGGTAAATTGCGTTAAATTGAACTAAACAAGGCATCAGATGATTAACACTTTGGTATGGTTCTTCTAGGTGACAAGGGTTATCCTCTCACTGAATACCTGATAACCCTGCTGACAAACCCTGCTATCGAGCAGGAGCACAGGTTCAACAGTGCGCGCACACGCACACGGGTCACAGTGGAGCGCTGCTTCGGGGTGCTCAAGGGCAGGTGGCTCTGTCTTGGACCAGCGGGGGGAACGCTGCTGTATACCCCAGAGAAAGTGTGCAGCATTATTTTGGCCCATTCAGTTTTGCACAACATTGCACTGGTAAATGGAGTGCCTTTTGATGTGCTTTTTGATGTGCTGGCGCAGCCAGAGGAGCCAATGCCCAAGGAACTGTGGCCAGCACAGCCTCCACTGGGGGCTATACGGAGGAGACAGGACCTCGTTAATCGCTTTTAGAATGTAAATTAAACCTTAAACTTTCAGTATTTAATCAGTAATGTGATGAAGTATCCTAGGTGAAATTGGCTAAAGGCAAACTAAACAGACAAGGGACAACATTAAGTCATTTAAACATTTTATTAATGCTTTTTTTGGGTTTCGTTAATTTCTTTTAATTTATTTATTGCATCAAGTGTGCCGGCAACTGAGGCCAATAAACAGCATATTTCTGTTTGTCTCTCCAGGACCTCTGCCGTGATGAGGTTTGGTCTTGGCAGCTTAGCATGGGGGGCAGAGGGCAGGCGCTCGCTCCCAGCAGCCTGACTCGGTGGGTCTGGCTCAGTGGGACAGCCCTGAGGAGGACACCTGGCTGACATACTGGTGCCTCGCTCTGAAACATTTCATCATACAATGAAAATCTAAACCCATGTAACATGTGTGAGCCTAATTATTTGTTAGAAATGGTGTAGAGTTAGGCTTTAATTGATAGATTTTACAATGCAAAGAAAAGGGGGGTTGTTAGTTACCTTGCTGGGGGTCCAAAAAATATCAAAATATTTTTTATGGCTTGGCAGTGTATTAATCATGGCAGAAATTATCAGCTGGAAGGCTCTTGCCCATTTGGTTGGTTATATCCAGGACGATTTGGGCCGGGTTTTTAATTGATGGTGAAAGGACCTATGAAGATAAATCCATTATTTTTTATTCTATTTGCATTTTCTATTATGTGCCGGCTTTTTCAGAAGTGGGATTGTAAATGATTATTTTCATCAACTTTATTTTAGGTGCATCCAGAGATGTATAAAGTACTCAAAAAAAAAAACTAAGTAAAAGTAGAAGTATTATAACTTGGTAAAAGTTGAAGTCACCCATAACAAAATTACTTCAGTAAAAGTCTTAAAGTCGCTCACATTAAATGTACTAAAGCACCAAAAGTATCTTGCGAAAAAACATTCTTAAGTATCAAGATTGCAAGTACAAGTACAAAGTATTTTTCATAGCATGAATAGAAAGAAGCAAAACAACCACACATTGTCCTCTCTTTTGGTTCGGTTTGTTTCTGTGTTTGTGTGTTATGTATGACTGAGGGGCAGGGTTTGTTGTGCCTGGCACCACTTGTTAATAGTAGAATGATATAGGATCAATACCATGTAAAATTTCTGCTCAAAAAAACAGATTTTTCTTGACTACTAATGCTACACACACACACACACCAGAAGACTTTGAAAAGACTCTAAAAGACTATCAGCTCACATCTAAAGACGAGTGTTTAGAGTTTTTAGTCCCACACTAGTCTCAGACTAAAGATTTTACAAAGACTGTGAATCTTGTAGGGTTACTATGTACAAGACTACAACTATATTTTTTCCCCATCATGCATGTTATTGACTGTCAGGATTCCTGTTTCCGCTTTTGTCAGTGCTCATCTTTTGGTTGTTGATTGTATTACGTCACTGCATTTTTCAAAAAACGACTTGCGATATTATTAAACATGTTTGATATGATCTGCAGGCCCAAGACTAGGGAAAGACCGGTATGAAACGAGGTCGCAGACTGCAGATTACCACCTTGAACTTAATGATCGAGATGACAGGAGCGCACCGAGACTCCAGTTAGACTCCTAAAGACTGTCAGTTTTTAGTCTGGGACTGTGAAAATCTTATGGTGTAAGCCCAGCATAATTGGGATACCATTGGCTCACTGTAGCTGAAGTAGTTGCAATAAAGGACAACAAATAATAAAGGAGCATGAAGGAGAATTTTTTTTTGAACAGCTGGATAGATACTATGGGCAAGTACACTGCCCAGCCAAAAAAAAAGTCGCTCACTCAAATATTTAGTTGGAACCCCTGTGGCTTTGATTACAGTGCATATTCGTCTCATCATTGTTTTGACAACTATATGCAATGCCAGAACATTTATCTTCTATCAGATCTTATCCTCTCGACATAATGGTTGAACCACTTTCTTGAGCACATCCCAGTAACTTTTAATGTGTTTAAGGTCAGGACTTTGTGGTGGCAAATTTGTTTGTGAAAATGATTCCTCATACTTGTTTTTGTCATTCATGGTTTTCTTTGCTAAATACAAGCCAATAACTTGCCCGTTCTGAAATACTGTAACATCTTTTCCACCATCAAGGGATGTGTCTTACGACATGATTTTTTAAGAAATGAGTAGCAACGCGCTTCATCAGTCAGGGTTAAAATGATTATTTCCAGCTGAAACATATTAATAACCGCAATAATGATCCAATTATAGAATTTGTTCATTAGTTTCCAAACGGTGACTTTTTTTTTGGCCGGGCAGTGTATATTGAGCAGCTTGCAAACTGGGCTTAGCGGAGGAGTTTAATTCAGGCAAATCCTGAAAAACAGGGATTGGAGTAAACTCGTCTATATTATAAACTGTGTTCGAGCTCGGCTTGCTTATTATTCAATAACTGTTCTGGGGGGGCCATCTAGTGATAGAATATTGTAACTGCATGCATAAATTTGCAGCTCCATGTCTGCTAGCGGACACATCTGCACAAAGGGGTTAAGATAACCTGCCGAGCACCGTTGTTCTCGAACACTCCAAATTCAGATAATTCCTAAATGATGAATTTCATTCATATTTTCATTTGTAATGAGTAACAAAGTAACAAATTAAAAGTATACTTTTTTGTGTTTTAAATGTAGTAGAGGAAAAGTAAAAGTCCTGGCAAAAAAAAACTCAAGTAAAATACAAATCTTCAAAAAAACTACTTAAGCACTTTAACAAAGTACATGTACTTGGTCACTATACACCTCTGGGTGCATCACACTGAATCTCATATATTTTTATTTCTTTTTTAATTGGAAAGGTTTTGTCTTGAAAGGCAACGCGTGTCAAAGAACGGCATCTCCATTTCTACCAGTTCTCTTCAGGAGCTGCCATTTGTAAAAAGGTATAATAGTGCTAAACAATGCTGTAATTAGAGCATATGCAAAAATTATAATTTGAGCAGTGAACCTCAATTATCTCTAAAAGTGATTTTTTTTTCCCCCTTCCTTATTAGGAACGAATAAACGAATGAAGTTTACCCCTCAATTCTGCTGCATAAGGTCAACTAAAATATGCAATGAGCGGCTCTTTGTTCAACTCCAGCGTGCTTTTCAACCACTCTTCAGAATCTAGTCCCCTGGTGTGGTATGAGTATGACGCATGTAATGAATCACAGGGGGCATTTGTGTTCCTCTACATGGTGCTGGTATTTAACCTAGTGGTGGGCTTTCCCATCAACATTATGGTGATGTGTCAGGTGGCCAAAAAGAAGAGTGACTCCTCCACCTCTGACATCTTCATCTTCAACCTGGCCATTGCTGATGCCTACTTCTGCCTGATGACCCCCATCGACCTGATGAATCGCCTAATCCTCAGGAACAAGTACATATGGTCCTTCCAGCGCTTTGCCTACGGGCTCAAGGACACCACCCCACTCCTACTCACCTGCATTTGCCTGGACCGCTACATGGCCGTGGTTCACCCTATTGTCTTCTCCAGCACCCGGGATAATAAGATCAGGGTGGCGATTTCCATTCTGGTTTGGGGGCTCATGTTAGCAGGCGCAGTCACAAAGTCCATAGTGGGCATGGACAGCACAATGAACATCTTCACTGGATTGATCTTGGCTGCCTTTGCCATCATGGTCTTCTGCAACATCTCTATCATCTGGACTCTGAGAAAGTCAGTCATTGGCAAAGAGAAGATGCACCCTGTGAAGAAGAAAGCCCTCAGAATGGTGATCTTTACCCTGGTCATCATAGTCTTCTCCTACCTCCCTCCAGTGGCTATTTTCCCCTTCGCAGAATATTACAGCATCTTGGACTACAAGTGCCACATCATGGTGGTTGTCTTCTCCTTCATAAACATCAGCAGCAGCATTGAACCCCTGCTATACATTTCCAAGATGGATCAATGCCTTGCTAATCTGCCTTGCAGCTGCTGCCAAAGGCCTTCCAGTGAGTCAGAGAATATATGCAAATGAGCCATATTTTTGGATTTGGGCTATTAAAATTTGCTCCTGAAATTTTGCCACCCAATCATTAACCCCACATACACTACTGACCCAAATGTGAGTCTGTCAATTGCAGCTACTGTATTGAAACCTGCAGAAATTTAGGCCTATTTTAAATTCTAGTGGTGATCTCAAGGTTTCTAACAATCCCAAATAAGTCTTGCAGAATTACAGGGAGATATTTATAAAATGATATTGAAATCTTGATATTTTCCATTTGATGTAATGACGTGGCCATATAAACATTAGCATCCTGGGCCGAATATTTTTCTCAATACAGGCCTGGTGTTGCTTAAGTGAAGCGCTGCCTCCAGCAGATACAGAAATTGAATGTGACATTATCCTGCAATATGAACAGTTGCTTTTTCTCTGACTTTGAATCACCTCAGGAGAAATAATAAGTAAGAACACAGGGGGTTATCTATGGGGTGCCTATTGTAAATAACAGCAAGGTGCACTACATCTAAATAATAAATGCTAAACTTAAATCTTAAATACTGTATAGTAAATGCTAAATGTAATTTAAGCACTAAATGTTAATGTTCAATGCTAGATTTAAATGTTAAATGTGAATAATGAATGCTAAATGTCAATGTGAAATGCTCAATCTTAATAGAAATGTTAATTTATATGTGAAATACTAAATGTAAATGCTAAATCTATATAAGAAATGTTAAATGTCAACATTTAAATTTAACATTTACATTTAACATTTATTGTTTAGATTTAACCTTTACACTTAGCATTTAATATTTACAAAAAGATTTAACATTTAAATATCAGATTTTGCATTTGACATTTGGATTTAACATTTTTGATTTACATTTAACATTTAGATTTCACATTTAATGTTTAAATTTTAGATTTAGCATTTAGATTTATCATTAACACTATGTTTTAAATATTTTTAGAAAAAATGACAAATTTTGCAAATATTGCTGTAAATCTGGCAAAAAGTGCCTCAGAAAATGCTCACTAGTAAATTTTTTACATTTTTTGGGGCTAAATGTGGCAAAATCTTGCAGTTATTCCCAGCATGTACCATTTTACAATAGGCAACCAATAGGTTAGGTGCATTAATTACAAAAAAGAACATGCAATGCATTTGGTGTTATCCATTTTAAGAAAGTATGTTCGACAGATAAAATATTGCATCTGTTTTCATGATTTAAGTGAAACTGAGGCGATGGGACAATAACCACCTACTAGCAAACAGGTTTGCTTATGTATCTGGAAAAAGGGCAAGAATGTTAATTCAAATTGTTATTTTGGATTTATCACCTTCACTTTGTAACTACATGTTTCATTCAAAAACCACTGGGAATTTATTTAACTTGATCAATTCAAAAGCATTTTGCACATAACAAATAATTTGGACGCCAATTCTTTAGGTTCATGTATATCTTTGTCAACTCATTAGTTACTTTTCCCTACCACGGAGGGAGGGGGGGGGGGGTGTAAATATAGCCACCAATCAATTAAAGAAATTAAGGAAGCATTCATTCACAGATTCAATCAGGAGGTATTGGTGCCTGAAGTGAGTTACATAGCTATATGTAGGCTATACAATCGTAAGGCCTATAAAATGAGTATTTTTATAATGTATTTATGACACACAGTCCATTTCCAGAAACTTCTCCACAGCACGTCTGGTTTCGTCAAATCCGACTTATTGGTAACAGTTCCCCCTATACCAATATATTTTTGAGCATTCGTCCCCTTATATCCAGACTTTGGCAAAGAGTGCCAAAAAACTTCCTTTGGCACGTTAACATGTCCTGAGAGGGCTGGAGTTTCAGCTAATTTCAATGCTCTATCTTCTTGGTTAACATTTTTATGGGCCCCTGAACAGACTTGTGACTATTTCCTTTTCGTCAATTCCAAGGAATTGGAAAAGGAATTGGGGAATTTGAATTGGATATTTAAAACAGAGGGTAAAAGGACATGGGCATGTCTGTTTTAAATATCCAATTCCTTTTCCAATTCCTTGGAATTGACGAAAAGGAATTTGTCACAAGTCTGCCCCTGAACATCACTGCAAATAGGCAAATTGGAAATTTTGACAAAATGTCTGTAGCCGCTGCTCCAAAATGGAGCAAAGGGCCAAAGATGTTTCTTGTGTCCTTTGTTTAGCCTAATGGGAGGTTCAAATTAATGGTCTACCCGTCCCGACTGGTGTCTGGTTATTTATGTTAATCCACTGTACAAACAGGAAAAAACTAGCCCACACCCAACTTTGGGAGCAAATGCCTCAAAAACCAAAAAAATGCCGGACTAAATACTTCAAAAATTTTTACACCGTTAATTTCTGAAAAGGAAACAGGTAAGATGAATTTGGCACTGGTCTGGTTTAAAAATTAAAACAAGCCTGAATTTGTAAAAATATTTTTTCCCGTTGTACACAGATTTCATGTCATTGCACGTAGAACCAACATGATCACCAGGTGGCACATTTACAGTTTAAAAATGTGGGTATCCCAATATCAAATACAATCATAAATTCCTTAGCACATTGAAGCGGTCATCCACAATTTTCCTTCAAAAATGGGTATTTTTCCTCAAAAATGCTCAATTTGGTAATGCTGTAGCCATATCAATAAAAATTGTGAGCTCAAACTCCAGGATTTTCTGTTACTGTACGGTGCGTTCAGGAACCACATGCAAGAGAGGGAAATCCAAAAAACGTATGCCTTTAATGAAGTCAAGTCAAAACCAAAAAAAAACACAAGAATTGCCAAGTCAAAATATGAAATCCAAAAACAGTGTTGATAAGACAGGCAGGGGTCAGAACCAGGAAAACAGATGAGCAAAGGTACATAAACGGTTGGCAAAAAGTCTTAGTCGATGAACAAAGCCAAGGGTCATACACAGGGCATCCGAACACAGAAATCGTGGTCATAAAAAAATGGGTCAAAATTCAGAAAGACAAAAACAATACAAAAAGGGCAATGGCAAGAATCAAAGTCGGACAATCCAGTAGAAGAGAAACAATGCTCAATGGCATACAAGGCACTCTGCACAAAGAAATATTGATCAACGTTCTGACAAGGAGCTGGCTGTGAAAAGACTGCTTAAATAGACAAGAGGGAAGTCACATGCTATGCAGGAAGCAGGTGTAATGGATCAAACTAATTACAACGGGAGAATCACATGAGGGAAACCCTAACCACGAAAACTGGCGAAACCCTAGACACGGACGGGAATCACACAAACAGCTTATGACATTTAAACAGCTCCGGTCAAGGAGTTCTAAGTGCACAGATAACGAGCGCAGGAAAGTAATTAAGCATGTGCGAGAGATCTTGCGGAAACTCAGGGGAAGACAGGAACAGCTGAGCAGGAGGTGGAGATTAGAACATGCCGATTGCTGAGAGGGAATTAGTCTTAATTAGTCGCGTTGCAACTTTACAGATTTACCAAGAGTGCTCGTTAGTAAGTTAGTAATCTATATACATGGATTAGTTGTGCTAGTAGACTATGATAAAAAATACAAATGTTAGTTTTGTTAGTAATCGGAACAGAAAGACGAAGGAAGTAAACAAGAATCGAAGCAATATTTTATACACCGGAATTCATTTAAATCACCCGAAGTATGTGGACACGCAGACAGGGAAGACGGACTGAACCAAGTAGATCACAAGACAGGGGAGACAAGTGCAATGGAACTGAGAAATGGAACGAACTAGAAACCTGAGTATTACAATAACCAAAAAGAATAAATAAAAGACAAAACCATGAACACAGAACATGAACATAAACATAAACATGCAAGAATTGAAGCTGTAAATTGATATAGATAATATTTTTCTTGTCTTTATCCAGGATAGACACACAATATTAGATGTAAGAACTCCATTACAGCTTGCTAGATGAAATGATCCAGAATGAATTCATACCATTTTGAAGCCATAATACCATTCTTTTTTAGTTATTGCTTATGATTTTGAGTACATATCAACTATTTTGGGTAAAGGTTGATAATCTTATCCTATTTAAAAAAAACTGTTCATTCTTACAAATGAAAGTTTCTTTGATATGTTGATCTCTGGATCAATGTTACCGATCTCAAAAGTTCAAAAAACTTTAATACAAAAAAGATTTATACTACTATATAGCGCAACTTTCTACAAAAAATTTTAGGTGGGCAAGAATGGGAACCTACTGAAATAAGCAAAAGAAAAATAAGATTTCTATGAAATTTTGTGATAAAATTGACAAATTCTTGAGTAAATTAACTATAACTTTTTTGTTGTGGGGTTTCTGGGTTTGCATTTGGTATCAAAATATGCAGAAGGTCTTGTTGAAGCTAATAAACTAATAATTGAACATATTTGGACATGGTAACATGCTCAAAAATTAACTTTTTGGAGCATTGTCTCATAAGAATAGAGCATTTACTAAGTGGGCCATAGTTCACTTCACTGTATGCAAATCAGGCATATAAAACTTGTTTCCCGTGGAGTTACTAGATGTGTTTCATAATATCAACAGCTTGTTCTGATCGGGCTGTGGGCATTTTTCCCTATACCGTGAAAGACCTTCTTTCATGCAATTCTGAGATGTCAACTTCACTAACTGTCTCAAAAGTGCCATTCTCTCAGAATATGGCTCTTCATATGTGAAAAATATACTTAAAAATCTTCTTCTCATGAACTGTAACTTTGATTGATGCAAATTCCATATGTGGGATCTTTGGGGTATGCTATATCTAAATTGCAAAGGAATAGTTGCTTCATCAAATAACATCAGAGCTATGTATCAATCAAATTGCAACAGTAATATAATGAGGTTTTTTTTTTTTTTACATTTAATACTCATGCGCTTCTGAATCACTGCACTGATAGGTTCAAAACTTGGTAAGTAAAACCCTTACACTGACCTAATTTAAAATAATTTATGAAGGAAAAGTTGCTATATTAAAAAACATGGCCGTTACAAGCGAATTACTTGCTTCATTTACTAATTAATGTGCAAATGAGGCCATATCATTGACCATCGTATCAATCATTCTAAAATTTCTTGTGCACAATGACAAGTCCTCGACTCTCAAAATTTAAAAGCAATCCATTAAGAAACATGGACTCTACAAGCACCTGAACACCCCCAATTTTTTTTTTTCACCAATTTTTATTATATGACAAATATACTGAAAAATTTTCTTTTCATGAACCATAACTTCCACTGATTCAAAATTTCCAAAGTATTGCCTTTGGGATATGCTCTAATCTAAATTGTGAAGGAATAGTTGCAACACAAAATAACACTAGACCTACATGCCAATCAATTTGCCAAGGTCTCAAAATAATTGTTGAAAAATTATTGTGTTCAAATGGGTATTAATTCTATGCAGTTGCTTGAAAAGTCTCAATACTTTGAATTCTTCTATAACCCCAAAGGATGATTCTTCAGGAAAACTTTTGTATGCTGATAACATGGTTTTGCTGCCTCATTGGATTTTATCTTACAAATTCAGTTTGTCCTTCTGCCAAAACATTGGGAACTCCTCAGAGTTAAAGGGGAATGTAACCGCCAAACCTATGTAAACGTTAATATATAACTTGATGCTGTAAAAAATCGCCAATATATCCCCCCCCCCAAAGTAAATTTGGCAATTTAAATGCCTTCACAGCACAGCCTTTCAGAGCGATGATGTTTGACCCGTGACGTCACACAGTGAGAACGTTCACTGACTTAACATTGGTAGTACATGCAGCAGCTGGAATCTGCTCCAATATTTTCCAATTTTCAATGGTTTTCCAGGACTTTGGAGGCACCATCTGTCGTACCCGTGTTATTCCGATACTCTTTCATGGGCATTTTCTTTTTCATATCAGGAAATGAAAGGACAAGCGTGAACTGCCTCTCTTGTTTTGTCTCTTTTTAGTCCCAGCTAGCCACACAGCTAGCGTGCACTGTAAATACGGCTACGTACAGTGATCACAATGGACCAGGTGTGACACGCATGCTACATGTAGGTACTCGGTGCGATACGAACTACACTGGGCCGCAAATTTATAATTCCCAAACCGAACTCATCTGCCTTCTGCTTCTCTCCCCCAATAAGTACGGATACCTCAGTTATGATAGTAACCTCATTCCCATATAAAATTTTGTCAGAATAAATGTGAATATTTGAATATCGTAAACATTCATCAGTAGTAGCTACTAATTGCTTCAGTTAGTGTTTCTACGTGAACAACTTTCGCACCCCAGACAAGGCCTGACAGCTCAGACAGGGCTGTCCTCAAATTTTCCTCAAGTGAATCATGATTAATGCAGAGATTAAATATCAGTGGCCCTGTGAACTGCCCAGCACGTTTCTCAATCTCGCAATATCACAATCAGATGTACCATAACATAAAGTCAGCAGTGCATGTAAGAAGTGAAAGAATGCAGCTTTAAAACAACCAGCAACAGCAAAATACATGACATAAAATGTGACAGTGTGCTGACACAGTGAGAACAATATTCATGTCTGTGCACAAGGCATATATACATAAAAGTGTTTAGCATCATTTTTCGTCAGACACATGATAAATTTTACCTACATCAGAAGTGCATTCTTCAGGATTTTCACTGCGCAAGGTTGTTTATTAAAATAGATTTTACCATGAGCAGCACCATCGAAAGCGATAATGATTCCACACTTCTCACACGTTTCTTCTCAGAGACTGGAAGCTCCGATAACGTAATAAGAAATCTGTTAATAAAAGTAGAATAACTGATCTGCTTTCTTACTGATTATGTGATGGGAGCTAAACTGCTTCGTATGCAATTGCAGATGAAGTTATTCTTTACATTATATAGCCATCCAGCGAGTCAGCTAGTTGCCATTAGCTACGCGATCTGGGTAATTAATGGTTAGTCATACTAAAGCAATATGATCTTGGTTTTATCAAATTTAATTGTCTATCTGTACTATGCATCGACTTATCTGATATGATGGGTTCAAGTTACACCAGTGGCCAAAGGACGCAAAATTACGTGGTCGTAATGTTCTGGCCGATATGCGCTTACTGAGAACAGGCCGCTTTTGAGGGGCGAAAATGAAAGGCAATGTTGGGTTCGCTGTTAGGCTCTCTCGTGGGGTCCGCACAAATGGTAGGAAGCTCTCCAGAGAAGGGACATTCGCCTGGGCTTCAATTTAAGCCAGCTCAGAATTTAATATAAGCTAATCGAGAAAGTAATGGCGGGAAGCGCAGACAGCCCAAAATATTTTGAGAATGGAAAAACGGTTGGACCAATGCCCGCAAAACCAATATAGCCTACACCCAGAAACGGGGCTCTGTTAAATCCGCCGAGGAGGATTAAGGTGGTCATTGGCCCCTAGGCTACTCTTTGTGTGGGCCCCACCCCCCAGCTCTTACCAGAAAATTCATTTAGTGCCATTAATGGCCCATACACAAATACTAAGGTGAACTGGCATACACGCAAAGAGACAGCCAAAGCTATGGTGTTTCCTCTACATTTATTCAAGTGGTTGGACTGCCACAGTTACAAAATTACCACCACATCACAGCTACATAAAATAAGAAATAGAAAATTACAAACAAAACCCTATAAACAAGCAGAGGACCCAGAGCATAGAAGTAGCCCTTCAACCCTTGTGTGCAGATGTGTCCGCCAGCAGACATGGAGCTGCAAATTTATGCATGCAGTTACAATATTCTATCACTAGATGACACACCTGGATCAGTTTGTGAATATTCACAAGCACCCGGATTTCAATTATAGAGGCCCATCCCTCAGTGACATGGCTGCCGCCCAGAGTTGGCACCAGAACTGGGATTTGGGAGGGAGTGCACAGACGCCATTTTAACAACAAATAGTCCTGCAGGCTGGTTGCCTTCCTTTATTGACACGTTTTCCGATCATAGTAATTATCTATTGGTAATTGAAGACACAGCTTCAGTCCGCATGCAATCAAACAGTGAGAAAATAAAGGGCTACATTCAGTACAGAAAAAATTATTGACTTATAAACAGGCCTTTGCTTTATGAAAGGCAAAATGCTCTCTAACTTTTGCGCTACTTTATCGGCGAATCAGGCAATATAACGTGCACTTCATGATCGTTTAAATTGTTGAAATGTAATAAAAGACTGTTTGATATGCCTGCGTGCAATTTTCAATAACGCTAATTTAAATACACCAAAGTGCGAGTTGCCTTATTTTAATGGGGAAAACAAGTAACGTCTGATACTGTGGAGTGTTTTCGGAGTGAATGTATTGTTAAAGTCAGGGCTAATAATTGTTTTAAAGTGATGTATCAGTGCCCCCTGCCCCCCAAAGTCTATAGTAGCACTAGAAATTGAACTATAAATTCTCTCGACTGGATGTACACTTGATGTTTTTACACACGTGACTGTTTCTCTGGGTAATCGAACATCAAGGTAAGCAGAAAAAGTACTGACTTCATTGACTTTATGGTCCAGATTGAAAATGGCAATGTTACCCTTTCCATTCGCTATAATATTAACTGATAGCCTACCGAAGTCCTTAATTTTATATGACAGAGGTTACACAAATCTTTCTTGGGCCTAATAATAAATCGGATTAGATGTCACCTGAAATAGAACTAACAGGGCAGGGGCTTTGAGGTTGGGGTTGAATCATTGTTTTAACTGGTAAAATGGGAGTATTCAATGGGAGCATGTAATTGTATACAGGCAGGTGAAGCGCTCTTCAGGCTCCTAGTTGGTAGATAAACCCTACACCTCTCTCTGCGGATTAATGTTCAAAGAAGTTTCGACATAGGTGTCACAAGGTCACTGAAAGGGGCTTTGAAGTAGCCTCAAGCTGAACCCCAAACTGCAGACTCAGACTTAACTGTTTAAAAAATTGAGGAAAAAGTAAAATAATTTCATGTACTGACCTCTTTTGCTGTGTTTGTGTTGTTCCTTGCAGAAGACGCAGTGCACAGCGCACTCGGTGAAAGAAGAGGAGGACGACTTGTAGATGTGTAAAAAAACTAAACTGAATGAAGAAATTGTGATTTTAGACTTTTTATAGGGACGCTCAAGCACCCCTAAATTTCATCTCAGCACCCCAGGATAATTTTAATAATTATAACGAACTGTTATTATTTTCCAAACTTATTTTAAGCCCTCTTACATTACATTTTGAAAGATGACAAACTATTACAGGTTCTAAGCGATTTATTTAAATAATTAGGAAAAAACAGCAATATGAAACCTGTTTTGAAGGGAAGGGAACCCCTGGCGAAAATTATGGAAAACTGTCACAGATGATGTACATTCAGCTATTTTACTCCATAGCAAATAAGGGCCAGAGAGATTCTTCTGTTTTTATGTTCAGCTAGTGTCCTTGTCAGAACGGGTAGCATGAGGCGGTACCTGCCGCCCAGTCTGGTTGCACAGGTAGTCCAGCTTTTCCAGGACAGCACTTCCATATGTGAAGTTGCTAGAAGGTTTGCTGTGTCTCCCAGCGCAGTCTCGAGCACGGAGGCGATGCCAGGACACCAACCGTTTCACGAGGAGAGCTGGATGGGCCTGTAGAAGGGCATCAACCCAGCAGCAGGACTGTATCTGCTCCTTTGTGCTAGAAGGAATAGAAGAGCACTGCCAGAGCCCTACAAAATGACCTCCAGCAGGCTACTTGTGCGCATGTTTCTGACCAAACTGTCAGAAACAGACTGTGGGGCGGAGTGAGGGCCCGATGTTGTCAAGTGGGACCTGAACTCACAGCCCAGCACCGTGCAGCTTGATTGGTATTCGCCAGAGAACACTAGAATTGGCAGATTTGGCATTAGTGCCCCGTTCTCTTCACAGATGAGAGCAGGTTCACACTGAGCACCTGTGATGGGTGTGAAACAGTCTGCAGACACTGTGGTGAACGTTCTGCTGCCTGTAACATCATCCAGCATGACTGATTTGGCAATGGATCAGTAATGGTCCGGGGGGGCATATAATTAGGGGGTTGAACAGCCCTGTAAGTGATTGCCAACGTTACCCTGACTGCTGTTAGACACTGGGGTGAAATCCTTAGAACGATTGTGTGAACTTATGCTGGGGCAGTGGGTCATGGGTTCCTCCTGGTGCAGGACAATGCCTGGCCACATGTGGTCACAGCATGTAGGCAGTTTCTGGATGATAACAGCATTGATACCATAGATTGTCCCTCTCGTTCCTTTGACCTAAACCCAATTGAGTTCATGTAGGATGCTATGTATCAGTGCATCCAACGCTGATAAGTACCACAACCAACTGTGCAGGAGCTCACTGATGCCATGATCTTGGTCTGGGAGGAGGTCCCTCAGGACACCATCACTGACTCATCAGAAGGATGCCCAGATGCTGTCAGGAGTATTTTTATTGTCCATGCCTACAAGAATTCAGGCCACAAGAAAAGCCCAGGGTGGACAACTAAGTATTTATTCTGGATTTTTGATGATTTCATAATTCTTTCCTCAAATTATAGTGATGGCATACATTTCTGCTACTTGTTTATGAAAAAATATGCCATTTATAAAAATCTAATTTCTTTGCTGTATGTTTCATGAAGCCTGAATGTTAAGCTAATGAACAAAAATTGTTTTGTGTCATGTCTGCAATTTGTTGATTTTCTGAAGAAAACAAGCTGAATGAACATCTACTGCAGTGATTCCAGAACTGCAGCACACATGACCTTGCTTGCCATGGCTTTGCTGATCCTCACAGAGCCGGGCTCAGACTACTGGACATTTAAAGTCCTCACTGATTTGAAATTGTGTTATAGCTCACAGAAAAGGATGAACTTTTCCTATTTTTTGGTCCCAATTTCCAAACAAGCTCAAACTGCACATTTAGAAATTTGCAATCCATCATACCATACAAGTTATGATTTTTTTTTTTTTTTTAAGTTTGGCATCTCCAATCCCACCCGAATCTGGAATGCCCAGTTGGGGAACTATGTACAAAGCTTGCTCGTATGCGACCCCTTGCTGCCAACTCAGGATAGTGAGACAGTTCACGGCTCTCCTCCGAAGCACGTGCCTGTCTGCCACTGATTCTTATACACTCATTGGTTGAATCTTCGCAAGTTCAGGGCACAGGATACCCGGACATGAACCAACCCGGAGTCCTCCTGACGAGCGCCTGTCTGGCCAACAGGAGGCGCTAAAGCAACGAACAAAGCTGATATGATGTATACCCAAATCCGGCAGTCCCTTCCCAATTTGAAACCCTGTAGCGCGATAGCCAATTGTGCGCTACTCTGAAAAAGCTGCTGACCCCTGCCAGTGGGAACGCCGGGGCTCGAACTTGCGACGTGGTGATCACCCAGTGCTTAACCGTGTGAGCCACCCGGCAGCCCATACAAGTTATGATTAAGGTCATCTTGCCTGAAAGAGCTACTGTATGCCACAACTCAGGTGACCATGGGGAGGCAGAAGGCAGATGTTTAAAGACAAAGATTTTGAGATAGCGGTAAGGGAAAGTGGGCAACACAGTTAATTTGTTCCCCAGCAGCTGGGGGTGAGAATTTAACTGTCAGTTTTAATTAATAGGTTTTATAACTTTTGATACTCAGCTAGCCTCTCAGTGGCTAAGGTTTTACCATTGCTGTTTGATACCGTCAGCTCTGAAACCCTGAATGTTGAAATTTATTTTCTGACAGAATATCTATCTATCAGTGCTATCTCACTGTGTGACGTCATAGAGTAATGGGCGGGCTGATTTACAGAGGGTGAAAATCAGGTACTTCGAAACCTTATTGCGGAATATTGCCTCGACGCAAAAATTTTGAAAAAAATTCTCAAATATATAGTAGGCCACAGGTGACGGTTTTAAATAGTTTATAGCCCTAGATAAATGTGATCATATTCGCCTTTAATTGGTATGTTCTTCCTCTCAGGGGCGGTGTGGGACACCAAAATCCACCAAGAAAAATCTGACCGCACTGGCCCACCACTGGCCCAACCCATCCCCCCAAAAACGCATTAGATTTTTTAAATTTTATTTTGAAAAATACTTTTTTAAGAAAAAATCAAATGTTTTCAGTATCAGTAAAATAACAACTGGTAGATTGCTGCGCCCACTGATCTGTACTGAGAGTGTTGTTATTCTGACACGAGTTAAATGACAGCTGTGGGTGTGGAAAACCACTCTGGTCCGTAATCGCAGTGCAGATGTAGACGGGTTTGGGGCTGACGAGAGGAGACAAAAAGAGATTGAGGGGCAACGCGGCCGTAGTAGCCGCCGTGATGACACCGCCCCCGCTGAGGAGGAACTATGAAGAACTCAGCTGTAATGTTCTGCTAATTCGCACCTAATAATAATGTCAAGGCTTGAGCTAACGGTTTTCCTGTCAACTCACCTGCATCACTAGTTGACGCCTGGTTGTTTAGGAATAAATCCGTGATTTTTGACCTTTTTGACACACCTCCTCCAGCACCCGCTTCTTCTTCCTTCTGGCCTTTTTGGCCCCTCCTTTCTCCTTTCTCTCCTTCCCTTCCATCTTTCAGTGTAAAAAAATCCACTACTTCAACCTGCCCGCTATCTCTCTGTGTGACGGCCGCTCATTCATCCCTCTACGGTCATTGGATAAACGCAGAGTGATACGCAGTTTCCATTTCCCATGAGACTTTGCTCCGACCATTCTACATTAATCTTTGAACAAACAAATACATTTTATTACAGTAAATTTTATATTTGTGGTCATGAAAGTTATGTAACGTCTGAATAAAAAGAATTAGATCAAGATAGGAGGCTAAACAAATATCAGTAGGCTGGATTGATGAGAGTGAGTCTGACACTTCAGCAACCATGAGTGAGATGGATAGAGACACCAAGTGTAATAAATAAATATAAATAAGATCTTGTTTGAATCATAACAGTTTTAATTCAGTGGGCCGATCATGAACATCACACGACCGCGCAGGGAAGCCTGCAGGCCGGTTCACTTGAGCTTACTGGCCGGCTGGCTAACTGGGATGCTCTTAGCAGTTCTCCAAATGAGGTAGAAAGCCATTGGTCTCAAAATTTGGTGTCAACTTTTCTTGAACTGTGTGGCAGCTTGGCATAAAACCTGGTAAATTTAGTACAATTCCACAACGAAATGAAACTTGGTACATACAATTCTCCAACTAACCTCTGTCAAATTTGCTAAGGGAATGTTGCACATGGCCTTTACAAGCTAATCAAATTCTTCATTACAGACTTTTAGTGCATGAAATTAAGACAGAATAAATTGTGGCATATTTTCATATAAATTGGCACTGCACCTCTGCATGAAGTATAGAATGCATGACTGAAATTCGAAAACAATCTAGTTGGTAGTTTTCGAGAAATCGGTCAGCTTTTGCCGTGGTAAATTTTCTAAGTTCAAAATATGCAAAACAAGAGTTTGTCACTAAAGTGACTATATCCCCCGCCATTAGGTCACCAAAAGCGACTGGTGTCTGCGCATTCCCAGTAGGAAGGTTGGTACAAAAAAGAATTGAAATAGGTTGACTCCTTCTTGAGATATCGCGCTGACAATATTCGGGACGGAAAGACGTACGTACGTACGGATTTTTTTCGAGAAATTCGTCAGAAAAACTGGTGCAGACAGAAGGATGGAATTCTTCTATGGTAAATACGGGGGTAAAATTATTGAAAGGTTTAAAAACCATGTTGGGAAGTGATTTGAATATTTTATCCAAATCAGTGGGAAACGTAATTAAAAGATACAAAAATATTGAGGAATGTCTGTGCTTAAAAGGGAAGGGCGCAAGCTTAGGCTGACTACCCCTGACCTCCAGTCATCCGGACAGCACTGCAGAAAGAAAGGTCATTCCTCTTGTATTGATATAAACTGATGGGCACAGGATTACTTCAGCAAATCTTTTTTAATATTACAATATGCCTTACGTCCACAAATGCCAATTGAATTTTAAGGAAGCCTTATGTTAAAGGCACCATTGATTTCTCTCGACTGAAGATATGTGCCATGGACCATCACACAGTGGAAAAGCTCAGTGTGGTCAGACACATCAATATTTTAGGACTTTGCAGGTAGAAATGGACACCATGTATATTGGCCCAAAGAAGAAAAGGACCATCCAGAGTGTAAGCAGCAATAAATCCAAAAGCCATGCTCTGTCATGGTATAGGGTTGTGTCAGTGCTCTTGGCGAGGGTAACTTTAACTTTTTTGAAGGTACCAACAATTCTGAAAAGCACACTGCAATTTCAGAACAATGTATGCTGCCTTTAAGATATCGGATCCAGAGATGTGTATTTCAATGAGACAACGCAAATCTGGATTCTACCCACATTACAAAACAATGGCTGTATAAGAAGAGGCTGCAGGTGCTGGACTGGCCTGCGTGTAGTCCTGACTTATCCCCCGTGGAGAGAGTTTGTGTAAGGACACGCCTCCTGCCATCCAGCTCACCGGTCTTCTGAATCCCAAATCTCACGCCAGTCATTACCCGATTATCACAGCTGTTATCAATTCCTGCTGAGTGGTAGCAGTAGAGTATTTAAGTCCGAGCTTCACTCATTAATTCGTGAAGTCTCATTGTCCCACACTGCAGCAGTGCTGCTAGTCTGTGTAGATTTATATCCGTACTTCGCGTGTGTAAATTTAAACTCTAATCGGAGCGCTGTTATTGTCAACGCCACGCTGTTTATTATAAGGGAACATCGCTTCCCGTTTACTTTATGTGATGAGTAGTCACTACAGTCACTAGTCACTAGTATTACCCTCATACTTATTTGGAACCTCTGTTTCTGTTTTGTTTTTGTCAGCAATGTCTGTACCTACTGTCCTGTGGCATGGCATAATAAATATACCAAATCCCTCTCTGCGCCCAGTCCTCATCTTTCTGTCCTCTGCGCAGCTCAGAGTGCACAAGACGCCAAATCTCTTACTGTTTGGCACATTTAGAAATTTCAAATTTGCCAGCAAAGACCCCATATAGTGGCACACCTTAATACATATTTGCAGGGAGAAATTGACAAAATTATACCCTAAACACTTCATCACTGGGTCCCTTCGGTCCCTAGACGTTAGTCAAGCATTGCGAAATGGATCAGCTGCATTACAAAGAGGCAAATTTTACAGTCCTAAATCTTTTTGAAATATGAAGCAAGAATCAAATTTGAAATGTGTTCATTTTGCAAAATTTATCAAATTTACAAGGTGAAAAATGAAATAATTCACTGTTGTACTTTTTCACAAAACTGGTCAAAGATATTTTAAAAATCAACGCGTTCAGTTTTTATATTAATTTAACATAGCAACCCCACTTTCTGTTCTGCCACTGTCACCATTATTAAGACAACTTAATGTATGTATAAATTGAAGTATATCAAAATATTAGTCACCAGTGACAATGAATGTAATATTTGTAAGCATAAATTTTAAGAAGAGTTTTAAGTTTGAGAAACTTATGGTTAGGGTTAATCAATCAAAATAATTGAAGGTTGCCTGCTGACAAGTTTCGACAGCTTTCTAAATGGTGTCCTGATTAGTGAGATGAAGTCAAAAAAGTTTAACTTTCCTCAGAGAAATTGTTTTGGAGAGGATTTTTAAAGCCATTTATGAAATTTAGGGGCATGGTTTGATGTCAGAGGTCAAATTGCAGTCAATATGCAACCCACAAAAAATCTCAGAAAATGTGACTTGAGTCATGCAGCACTATACCATCATACCAATTTTGGAGACAACGTGAAGTTAGGGTAATTTTCAGAACAGGTGGCTCTGCCATACTCCTAAGTGGTATATGATCTGACCTGTCAAATTGAACCTGTGTATGTTATGTCTTTGTTTCAATCTCTAGGGCGTTATACAGTGATGAATTCATTTCTGAAAAATACAGTTTCCCTCATAGAATCAGTTGTAAATATTTATGTGAGGGAATTAGCAATGGCTGTGCATCATGAAACTTGTAGGTATGCTGACCTTTAAGAGACAGAAAAATGTGTCTCATTTTGGGACAGATATTGTAAATGTCTCAGGGACCAGGAAATGAAACTGTCAGGTTTCTGACCATAAACGAAAGCATTTATCAACAGCAACCTCCGACCGTCTAGGGTGTTTTTTTTTCTCCATTCGGCAAAATGTAGAATTATGTCCATTGCTTTGGATCAGGGCTGCAGAAATGTTCTGCAAGAGATTTGCCATATTGCAAGTTTTCAATTCAACCACAATCCACCTTATTTGACTAATCAGCAGCTCAGTGAAATTTCTCATCTTTGATGAGATTATTTCCCTAAGGGCTGCATTGAAAACTTACAGGATGGTTGATCTCCTGGGAAGCTGTTAACAGAGCTTGAAAGCAAAGAGACTTTCTCTGCATAAGCAGCAACTTGCACATTGCCAAACATGGAAATTGAAGCCATATCATAAATTTATCAAATTACATCTATTGAGAAACATTTATCCAACAAAATTAGTTTTATTTGCAGGAGTTCCTACCCCTTCCTTTGTACAAGCCTGCTGTATTGCATCGAGAGGTTTCCAGTGCAAGACCTTACAGCAGGTTACACAGTCTCACCTGTGCTCCAGTAGGCTGACTGCATTGCGTCACTTGTTTATCTCAGATGCTGTTCTCAGATTGCATCACCTGCAAAAATATATAGTGAGAACAGGGATGGGGGTACTCTTCAGTCCCCTCCTTTTGGCCCCTCCTCTTTACTGCACATTAAATTGTAAAATATTTATATAAAAAGACCCTCTGTTCAAAACTGTTATTTAATAACCTCCTTCCACCCTCACCCATCAACAAATGTTAACTGATGGTGACCTGCTGTTGTACTGGAGCAGCATAATTGTGGGCTTGAATTCATTCCCCCCTAAATGGACTCCTGGTTGGCTGCAGTCTTTACCACTTCAACAGCACATCTTTATATTTAATTGAACTGAAAATGTTTTGAGAAAAAGCACAGAGCTCCTGGATCATCAGGATACAGTTTCTTACTGGGCTGTCTGAACTCGCGGAGTCTGTGAAGCATCACAGTTTCTCAGGTGAGTTTCTTATACTCTCTTTAAACATGATGAGCTCATCAATTGTTTCTTTCGGCATGTTCTATCTCGATGTATTTTGAAAGCATTAAAAGTGAAATACTTTCTCGAACTGAAATACAACAGTCCTGGAAATACGATAGATAAATCCTCTAAAACTTTACTGCAGAGGAAGAGACCGTTTCAAAGGGCAGGGACAGTTTTCTCAGAGTAGTTTTTCTGACGCAGAAGTTTCCTATGATGTAGATTCCAAGAGTGCAGAACATCTTCCTCAGAACTCAACCCTGCAAGTCACCTCAAAATAGCACTGTACCGCTTGTACAACCAAAAATCCAAAAAAATTGGTACATAGTGGAAAATGCAAGCAAAATAAAAATGGACTGCTTTGAAAACTCAGTTCAAGCTCTATTGAAGACACTAGCTGTACACATTTAGAGAGCAGATTTTTCCACCGTTCTAACCTGTGGAGAGTTGTAGTTCAGGACCCCAGTATACCTGGCTTCCTGAAGCGCTGTACATTCTTAACTGGAGGCAGATCAGGACTGCAGGCAGGCCACACTAGCACCCGTGGGCTAAATGGCAACATATGTTGCTCAAAAATGTATTTCATATATTTATTTATTATATCTTACTACATTAACAAAACCCTTGCAAATGTACAAGTTCTCCATGCCATGAGCACTGACACTCCGCTATACCATGACACATGCTGGCTTCTGGACCTGATGCAGTTAAGAGCCTAGGTTGTCCTTGTAGTCTTTAGTCTGGCGAAGTCAGTGACTGTTTTTTTCCCACAAACTATAAAACATGTTGACTCGTTGGACCCCTAAACATTTCTGTTGTGCAACTGTTCATCTCAGATGGCACCAAGCCCAGAAAAGCTAGCAAATTTTTTTGAAAATTGTTAGTATATGACTGAATTAACATAGCAAAGCTTTAACTTGCATCCATGAATGCAAAGGGGAATGGTGTTGGCCGGAAAAATTCCCATCGAAGAAGCATGGAGCCCATACTTCATAATTTACTATTGTAGGTAAATGACAGTTTCTAAGACAGCGAGCTTATGCATCTGTTAGCAAATTTGTGAACCTTGACCCATCTTTATTTATTTAGTTTAGTTTTATTTCGATCATTTGCACAGTATAATACAATTACAGATAACATGAATTTGCTGGTTATTTTGGTAGATAGGAAATCGGCTGAAGCTATAAGCTTAAAAAGGCCTATCCCAAACCGTTCAAATAATTATCGGCATGTTGTTGCAGTTAATATTTAAAAGTATTTCCAAAAAAAAGAAAACAAAAAACTAGGTTTAAATATATCAACCAACCAAGAAACAAAGACATTATAATCAACAAAAGAAACGAAAACAAAATAATCAACAAATGTTACATACATAATGAAATCAAGAGAAAAACTAAAATGGATCTAAATCATATCAAGTAAACAAAACATCAAACATAGAAAACAATGTACCAAAACAGAAAACCAAGACTCCAAAGCAATGGTTACAATAAATAAATAAACAAATAAACAGTAAATTTCCAGATATAGGTTACTAATTTAATAATACAGCAAAATCACTTATACAACGAATCATTCAATCTTGTTTCTACTTTTCAATCATAATCTGTTTGAACTTATTTTTAAACTGTACAATGTTTTGCTTTGTTTAAAACCATCCGGCAAGCTGTTCCACAGCTTCACCCCAGGCAGTAATACACATGCTTTTGAGGGGGGAATGAATGCTTGGTTGTTTTGAATGAAGTTCCCCTCTTAATTCGTATCACCCATCTGTTTTATTGAACATTTTTTGTATATTACTTGGGAGTAAATTATTTCTTGCTTTGTAAAGTATCTGAGCCATTTTAAGTTCCACTAGGTCAGTAAACTTTAATGCTCTTGATTCAAAAAACAGTTCATTTGTGTGATGGTGGAACCCCACATTATTTACAATTCTGAGGGCCCTTCTTTGAATTATGTAAATAGGTTGGAGGTTGTTTTTGTGAGTATTTCCCCAAATCTCCACACAATATGTCAGGTAGAGTAGGACGAGTGTACTGTAAAGAGTGTATAATGTTTTAAAGCTTAATATGTGTCTTGTTTAACATAAAATGCCAATACACCCAGCCAGCTTTGACCTAACATAATTAATATGGGGTTTCCAGCTGAGATTATGGTCTATTGTCACCCCCAAGAACACATTATCATATACTCTTTTAAGCCAAATGTTATCAACACTTACTTCAACCTGTGTATTTAGATGTGCCTGCACCTTTCCAAACAAAATAAATTTGGTTTTTCTGATATCAAGAGATTGTTATTGTCAAACCACAATTTCAGCTTCCCCAATTTCGCTGAGACATCCTCTAACAGTTGTTCAAGATTCTCCCCATCACAAAATATGTTAGTGTCTTCAGCAAAAATAACCAATTTTAAGATGCTTGAAACATTACATTTGTCATTAATACATAAAATATATAATTTTGGTCTTAGTATTGATTCTGTAGTACTCCACAGGTTATATCTAAACATGTTATTCTATACCCACCTATCTACACAAACTGCTGTCTGTTTTAAATAATGCTTTTCACCCAACTAAGCCCCACCCCTCTAATACCATACCGTTCCATCTTTCGTAACAGAATGTTGTGATTAATTGTATCAAATGCTTTCTTCAGATCTATAGAAACTCCTACTGCATACAGTTTATTATCAATTGAATTTGTTCATTCCTCAATTACTTCCTTTAGAGCCATTGAAATGGACCTGTTGGTTCTAAAGCCATACTGGCTGTCTATTAGTAATTGATGCTTTTCGATAAAACTGCACAACAAAGAGTTTTTCGAGAATTTAAGAGAATGTGATAGCAATGAAACTGGCCTATAATTTGTAAATAGATGTTTGTCTCTTGTTTTATATAGGAATCACTTGAGCTGTTTTCGTTTTACCAGGAAAGTCCCCAGTTTGAAAGATAGGTTGCAGATATAAGTTAGAGGGTCATCAATATTAATAATAACTTTCCTCATCTGAGTCATATCAATACCATTCCAGTCAACAGATGTTTTGTTCTTGAATCTGTTAACTATGTCAATGATCTCGTTTTTGATGACATCTCTCAGGAAAATGGTCGCCGGATTCCTGTCAATGTATTGTTTAGCAGTACCTCCCTCATGTGGAGGGATTATTTATTTTGCCAGATTGGGTCCGACTCTAACAAAAAAGTTTTTGAACCTCATCCACGGAAATATGAGCATATTTCCCCCACTTTAGCCTCACTTCACTGGCTGCCCAGACATTTCAGAATCCATTTTAAAATTATTTTAATTGTTTTTAAATCCCTTAATGGCCTTGCCCCGCCCTAACTCTCAAGAGTTTCTGCACCCTTATGCACCCACACGCTCTCTCTCAGGTGAGCCGATCAGCTGCTCCCGAGTGTGCCGAAAACAAAGAGGAAACTCAAAGGGGATCGTGCTTTTGCAGTTGCAGCTCCAAAACTTTGGAAAGATCTGCGTCTGCACATCAGACAGGCCTCTACTCCGTCTGTTTTTAAATCGTTCCTTAAAACGCATCTTTTCTCCTTGGCTTTTAACACTACGTGAGATGTTGACTCTTATCTTTTATTGTTTTATATTACTTAATTTGATTTTATTGTTTCACTTATTTTATGGCTGCTATTTTTACTATGTGTTGTTTTTTAAATTATTTTATTTTATTTTTATTGCTATCTCTTGTGTGAACCTTTTATTCATTCTGTCTTATTTTTCCTGTAAAGCACTTTGGTCCTCTGTGGTTGTTTTAAAGTGTTCAACAAATAAAGTTGGATTGGATTGGAACAAAGCAGTGGGTCATACACAAGGCATCCAAACACAGGAATCATGGTCATACAGAAAATAGGTCGAAATCCAGGAAGACAAAACAATACAAAAAGTGCTATGGCAAGAATCGTAGTCGGGCGAAACAGTAGAAGAAAAACAATACTCAATGGCATATGAAAGGCTCTGCACAAAAAAATATTGATCAACGTCTGATGAAGTCAGAACAGCAATGAGGACTCTTAGATAGACAGGAGGGAAGTCACATGCTATGCAGGGAACAGGAGAGCTGGATCCGACTAATTACAACGGGAGGAACACATGAAGGAAATCCAAACCACGAAAATTGGCAAAGCCAAGACATGAACGGGAATCACACAAACAGCCTATGACATTTAAACAGCTCCAGTCAAGGAGTTCCAAGTGCACAGATAGTGAGTGCAGGAAAGTAATTAAGCATGTGCGAGAGATCTCGCAGAAACACAGGGGGAGACAGGTAAAGCTGAGCAAGAGGCGGAGACTAGAACAGGGCGATTGCCGAGAGGGAATTAGTATTAATTAGTAGCGGTGCAACTTTACAGATTTAACTAGAGTACTCATTAGTAAGTTAGTAATATATATACATGGATTAGTTGGGTTACTAGACTATGATACAAAAATAAAAATGTTAGTCTTGTTAGTTATCAGAACAGTAAGGCGAAGGAAGTAAACAAGGATTGAAGGAATATAATTAAATATCAGAAACCATTGAAATCACTCGAAGCATGTGGGCACACAGACCGGGGACACTGACTGAACCAACTAGATCACAAGACAGGAGACAAGTGCAATGAAACTGAGAAATGGACTGAACTAAAACCTGAGTTACAATAACAAAAAAGAATAAATGAAAGACAAAATCATGAACAGTGAACATGAACATAAACATGAACAAAAACCATAACCATGACAATTCCCATTTTCAATTTTTATAGTTATTTCTCAAATAATTTCGGCTTAATAATTAGTAACACAACTTGGCGCTGATGTCTAACTGAACTTGAAGTGTCACAGGTCATGATAATAGTATGACATATTTGGTACTGTGTACCCTTAAGTCATGATAGTTGATATAAAATGTGGTGTCAACAGAAAAACTAAGCCACTAAAGTGTGCAGGTGTTGCCATCAGCAGGCAAAGTGAGATACGGACCTAAAACATTTTTCCATGAAACACCCATATGTACAGTATCTCACAAAAGTGAGTACACCCCTCACATTTTGACAGTTAATTTATTAAATCTTTTCAAGGGACAATGCTACAGAAGTGAAACTTCTAAATATTCTAGAGTACTCATGGTACAATAGGTGTAGCAATGTAGATTTACTGCACTGTCCAAATACCTGAACAAACAGTCACTATTTCCAAAATGGATGGCAACAAAAGTGAGTACACACCCCAGTTGATAACGGTCAACCAAGCAATGAAACGCGACTTGTTTATCATGTTCATGCTTTTTTCTGTTTGAATGGGCCATATGAGGTTGTGTAACATGTTGAATGGTTAAATTGTGGTGCTTTGGGCGCGATGCTCTCACTCTGGTCACTGGATGGTCAACATGGCACCTCATGGGAAAGAACGCTCTGAGGATCTGAAAAAGAGAATTGTTGCTCTCCACAAAGATGGTCTAAGCTGCAAGAAGATCTGTGAAACCATGAAACTGAGCTACAGCACGGTGGCTAAGGTTATCCAGCGGTTTTCCAAGACGAGTTCTGCTTGGAACAGGCCTCGTCAGGGTCGGCCGAAGAGGTTGAGTCCTCGTGCTCTGCGTCAGGCGCACAAGTTGGCCTCAGAAAACAGACACAGGAGTGCTGGCAGCATTGCTAACAAGGTTGTAGCAGTGGCATAACAGCCTGTCAGTGCTCAGACCATACGCCATGCTCGGCGCAAAGTTGGTCTGCATGGCCGTCAGCCAAGAAGGAAGCCTCTTCTGAAGCTAGCCCACAAGAAAGCCTGAAAACAGTTTGTGGAAGACAACCAGTCCAAGAACATGAACTACTAGAACCATGTTCTGTGGTTTGACGAGACCAAGATAAACTTGTTCGGCTCAGATGGTGTCCAGCATGTGTGGTGGCGCCCTGGTGAGAAGTATCAAAACAAGCGTGTACTGCCTACAGTCAAACATGGTGCTGACAGTTTCATGGTCTGGGGCTGCATGAGTGCTTCTGGTCCTGGGGAGCTGCCCTCCCTTCAGAAAATGGGCCGCCCGGCTGTTTTCCAACATGATAACGACCTCCAAGATGACAACTGCCTTCCTGAAGAAGCTGAAGATGATGGCGTGGCCAAGTATGTCTCCAGACCTGAATCCCATTGAGCACCAGTGGGGCATCCTGTGACAACAATGTTTAAAATAAAATCAACATGTGATTTCAATCCATATTTGAAAATAAGTTGAAAAATCAAACAAGCAGCGTTGAAAGGGCCCTCGCACACCTACTGCACGTTGGGGTGGGGGTGAGATTGACCGATGCAGGTGTCCATTCACAGCCATTGGACACTGCTAGATTGTGTACAATGTGTTTTCCTGAATGGAGTGCTAACACCATTCCTGAAATCAATAGGTGGGTCATTCCATGTGAAATCAACCTGAGAAATCATTTTCTCAATCTGAGAAAATCATTCCACCACACAATCTCAGATATGGCTGATAGTTTTATTTTCAAAATGTATGTTATAACTAGTAAAATGCCAAAATTTCAGCTTCCTACCCCTCCTACAACCCATCCAAAAAAATAACTAGAGCACTCGGCAACCGAGCACATGTATCCCCCGAAGGCCCCCCAGTTGGGCCCAGATGGTCCCAGAGTACCCAAAATCAATAGGTGTCGTGAACTTACCATAATACATGTCCCTGCAAAATTTGAAAAGAATCGGTGCACTTATGTGGGCTGTAGAGCGTTCACAAGAAAATCTCTGCAGACGCGGCGGACGCGTGACGAGGCCAAATGCATAGTATCCTCAAACTTCGTTCGGGAGTTTTGCAAGTTTTAGAATATCCAAAGGCCTTTAAACGTGTGTTCATAAAATTTGGGAAAAATGCAGGAAATAGCTTATAGCTCACTTCCAGTTTGGCCAAAAAACTTTTTTTTAAAATTACCATAATCCTCCACGACAAATTCAATGATCACACCAAATTTCATGAACATTTAGGCATTTTATCTTAACATTGCCGTGGCTAGAGGGTGCTGTGGAGCTACCTGGCCACTCCCGATCTAATATTAGCACATTTTTATCCTTGGGAGGAGACTTCTATCAAGCTTGTAAAGTTTCGGGCAAATCTCAGAAAGTATGTGGGAGTAAAACCAACTTCCTGTTTCATGGCGGAACATCGAAATGCGCTGCGATGCCACGGATACATAATTCGATACATAGTTCCAAAAAAGCTTCACAATTTAACAACGGCTAGGTCTTTAGATGTCAAAAGGCAAATTTTAAGTTGATCAGATAAAATCCCTAGGAGGAGTTTGTCAAGGTACGATGCCTGTTAATGGCAAAAAATCAAAAAAAAGTTGCAAATTCAATGAAAAATGGCAGACTTCTTGTTCAGTCTAGGTTTTGACACCAGGAGACTTTTTTTTTTTAGGTCTTGGCATAGACGGCATGGACTCTGAATTTTGTACATATAGACTAAACGGGCTGCGAGGCCTGCTCCGTTGAATTTTTCTAGGGAGCGCTTTAATGCCATTTTACCACGCCCATCTGTAAACCCCATATCACAGTAAAACTTTCAACTGGATTAAGATGTTTGCAAATTTTGTGTTTTTGAGCATGCTGAGGCCCTCAAAAATGCAATTATGTATTAGGGGGCGCTATAGAGCCATTATGTCACACTCAGCGCCAAGTGGGATATCAATTCGAATTGCTTGATATTTTTAGCCCTTGAGCATAGTTTGGCGAGTTTCGAGTAGGTTAAAGCCCTCAAAAATGTATTCGTAACATCTGAAAAAATGCAGGAAATGGCTCATAGTGCATTTCCTGTGAGGCAGAAAAAAATTTCCAAAAAATTTCAAAAACACTTCATTATGATTACTATGGCCCCACCAAATTTCTTGAGAATCCAAGCAAGTGGGTTTGAAAATGGCCACGTGTTTGGTGGCGCTATAGAGCCACTGGGGCACATCTAAGCATGAGAACAACAAAAGTTTGGAATTTTTCACACAAATTTTTGTGAGTTTTCATGCATGGCAAAGCCCTAAAAAACGCATTCTCACAGCAGGATAATAATTCTGATGGGACACTTTTTCAAAGAGAATATTTATTTAAAGCATAAAAGCATACATTGAGTTTGGTGGTATGGCTCTGTTTGAGAGATCCCTGCCCGTCCAGCTTGGAACCGAAGACAGGGAGCTTAACCTCCCTTCCATAGAACAGAGCCAACAGCAACAATGACCTCAAACAGATTGAACAACAGTTTAGTCATGAAAGAACAGGATTACAGAATGCTAAAAATGACAGGAGGAGCTAGATTGGAGGAGGGATGTTAAGCGTACATGCTGCAGAGCCTCTTCTTGAATGCAAGCAAGTAAACTAGCATATCAAACAAGCAATCATGTGACAGCAAATCAGATGATATCCATGAGCACTCAAGTGATTCTCAAGCTCGAGAAGCGGCTCCTATAGTTAGCAAGCTTGACTCCGTGCCTATCAGAATTTACGACAAGCTCCATTTCTGATAGGACACTTTGTCAAAGAGAATATTTATTGAAAGCATAAAAGCATACATTGAGTTTGGCGTACATTGAGTTTGGCGGATGGATCCGTTTGAGAGATCTCTGCCCATCCAGCGTGGAACTGAAGGCAGGGGGCTGCTGTTAACCCCCCAAAACAGAACCATACTGATGCACGCCAACGATGGAATATAGTGCTTCCATAGGTTTAAAGGCACCCCGGCGGCTTTCAGAATTTCTATTGCAGCCAAGTACAAGAGAAATACTCCATGTGAAGTGTACTGTGTGTCGTGACTGCCCGGCGGCTGGCATAATTTCTCTTGAACCAAGTTTGACTCCGTTATTATTATTATTAACAGAATAATAAAAATCCCTTCAAAAACAATAGGTTCCTCGCACCTTCGGTGCCAGGATCCGTTCCGGGCCCTGGCACCTGTCGGTGCTTGGGCCCTAATTATGTGTTGTTAGGTTTTCAATAACGTAGACGGTTAAGTGACTTCTTAAATCCATTATTTTTTTTATTCCTACATATAGGAATAAGGTTTGCAAATGCATATTTTCCTTAACCTTCTTTTAGATGCGTCATATTGAAAATCATTCATTTCTGTAATACTATGCATTGGATTATAATGTATTGTCACTAATGGCAACATAACACAAGTCAAAGAAGGGTATCTGTTCTGCTTTTGGAGCTCTCTATGGGAGCTGGCATCTTTGAAATGGTATAATGATGTAAAATGATGTTGTCATTAGAGGACAAGTAAGAATTATGTCACTGAAGCCTTGACGTCTTCTAAAAATTGATTTTTACCTTTCCTCTTTAAGGATTAATAAAGGAATACAGATTGTGTCTTTTCTGCTGGTTTAGGTCAACCCAAACACACAATGAGTGGCACTGTGTTCAACTCCAGCGTGCTTTACAACCACTCTTCAGGATCCAGTCCCCTGGTGTGGTATGAGTATGAAGCGTGTAATGAGTCACGGGGGGCTTTTGTGTTCCTCTACCTGGTGCTGGTATTTGATTTGGTGGTGGGCTTTCCCATCAACATTATGGTGATGTGTCTGGTGGCCAAAAAGAAGAGTGACTCCTCCACCTCTGACATCTTCATCTTCAACCTGGCCATCGTCGATGCCTACTTCTGCTTGATGACCCCCATCGACCTGGTGAATCGCCTACTCCTCAGTAACAAGCATATTTGGTCCTTCCAACTATTTGCCTATGGGCTTAAGGACACCACCCCACTCCTACTCACCTGCATTTGCCTGGACCGCTACATGGCCGTGGTCCACCCTATTGTCTTCTCAAGCACCAGGGACAATAAGATCAGGGTGGCGATTTCCATTCTTGTTTGGGGGTTCATGTTAGCAGGCGCACTCACCAAGTGCATAATGGGCATGGACAGCACGATGAATATCTTCACTGGACTAATCTGGGCTGCCTTTGCCATCATGGTCTTCTGCAACATCTCCATCATCTGGACTCTGAGGAAATCAGTCATCGGTAAAGAGAGGATGCACCCCATGAAAAAGAAAGCCCTTAGAATGGTGGTCTTTACCCTGGCCATTATAATCTTCTCCTACCTCCCTCCAGTGGCTATTTTCCCCTTTGCAGAATATTACAGCATCTCGGACTACAAGTGCCGCATCATGGTGATTGTTTTCTCCTTCATGGACCTCAGCAGCAGTATCGAGCCCCTGCTGTACATCTCCAAGATGGATCACTGCACAGTTACCCTGCCCTGCAGCTGCTGCCAAAGGTCTTCCAATGAGTCAAAGGATGTATGCAGATGAGCCATGTTTTAATATTTCTGTTGTTACAATCAGCTCCTGAAATTGTGCCACCCGATTATGAACCCCATATAAACTACTGACCCATATATGGGTCCATCAAATGCAGCTGCTGTATTCAAACTTGCAGAACTTCAGGCTCAATTTCAACTTTAGTCGTGATCCCAAGGATTCCAACAATCCCAAATATGTCCTGCTGATTTACAGGGAAATATGTATAAAAGAAAGTTAAAATCTTGATATTTTCCATTTCATGAAATGTCGTGGCCATACAACTATTCACATTTTGGGTCTGAATATTTTTTCAATGAAGGTCTGAGGTAGCTTCAGTGAAGCGCTGCTACCAACAGATTCAGAATATGTATGTGACATTATATAAAAAAAAAACACCTTATGGGAAAACATCTGGGGTTAAGTACATTAATTACAAAAAAGAACATGCTATGCATTTGATGTGATCCATTTAAATAAAGAATGTTCTACTGATGGAATAATGTGCCTGGTTTTGTCATTTAAGTGAAACTGGGGGTGATAGGACAATGATTACCTAGTAGCGAACAGGGTTGGTTACATATCTGGAAGAAGGGTAAAAATGTTAATTCATGAATATCTTTGTTAGTGCATCTGTTACTGTTAACTACCACTATGCAATGTTGACTGTTCCCCGCACTTTCTCCCACATGATCATGCCATCTAACTAATGAGCAGCGGCATGGCATGGGGAAATTTTTTGATGAAGTCAATTGAGGCCTCAAATCCATGTCCTTTTTAGGGGGGTTGGGGGGGATCATAGCCACTTTATCAGCCAATGTTGTTGTGATTCTGATCTGTTTGTCATGATTCTGATCTACTTTGCCATGTCCCTGATCTGCTTTGCATGTTTAATTATGTTCTGTCTTGTTTGGATTTCGATCTCCGCTTTGCCTGACCATGGCTTGTATTTTGTATTGTGATTTTGATGCCTGATTATGTTCATGTCTTATCTAGTTTAGTTTAGCCATGTGTTGTATTTTGCCATATTCCATTCCTACAGTTACATTCCGGTCCATGTTTTTGTTTTCGCCAAGCATTGCGCTTTGTCTCCCCCTGTCTGTCTTCTGTCATGTGTTTGCTCACAGCCCCAGTACTGCATGCCACACTTGTGATTTACAAGTGATTTAATGGTTTCTGGATTTCAACCATTCCTTCCCATCTCGTTTACTTCCTTCGCCTTGCTTTTCTATTTTACCAAGCCATACTAACAGTTTGTTGTTTTTGATAAAGTTACTAACCTTAACTAACATTGTATATAATACTAACTTACTAATGAGCACTAGAGATTGTATAGCTGCATTCTACTAATTAACTAACGATCTCTCAGCATTTGCCGTTCTAATCTCTGCCTCTTGCCTTCACTCAATATACTTTTCTGTGCTTCTTGCAGATTCTCTGCGCCTGCCTAATCACTGTTCTGCCGCTCACTCTGTGCACACAGAAATCCCTAACCGGATCTATTTGTTCTGTCTATTGGCTTTCTTGTGATCCCTGTCTGTGTTTTGGTTTTTGCCCATTTCATGTGATCAGGTTCTCCCTCATGTTTGCTCCTTTGTAATTAGTCTGACTTCCTGCACCTGTGTTCTGTTAAGCATGTGACTTCCTGTATGTGTATATTAGGAGTCTTGAGGCAGAAAAATGTACGCACATCCACACAAAAAAGTTAACAGGTGCTCGACTCAATAGGACAATGTACAAAAATTAACAAAAAGTCCGCACACTGTTTTGATAGCTCCCCAAGTGAGTTTAATATTCACAACGTTTCGGCCGGCCTGGCCTTCGTCTGGATCAGTCATTACCATGAATTTTATTATATAAATAAATATATTTTTTGTTTTTAGGTGTTCATTGGCTGTACCAACTACAATCTGACCCTGTTTTGGTTTGCCCCATTTTCCTCTGTATATAAACCCCTACCCTCACCCCTGTCACATGTTTGGAAGTGCACCTGACGAAGGCCACGTCGGCCGAAACGTTGTGAATACTAAACTCACTTGGGGAGGTATCAAAACAGTGTGCGGACTTTTTGTTAATTTTTGTATATTAGGAGTCTTCTCACAGCACTGCCTTGTCAGAACGTTTCTCTCAGTTGCTTGTGCCACGCTTTTCCTCGCCTTGTACTCTCAGTGATTCTTTTCTAAATGGACCGTCCCTGTTTACGATTTTTGGCTCCATGCATTTGAGTTTTTGAATCCTTTTCTGCCCGACTACGAGTTTTGTCTTTGCTGCCCTGTTTACGGTTTGGATTACGCTCACTGGATTTTGGCTTTTGCTTCTGACATGCCTGTGTACCGAACCTATTTTTGCCCGACCACGAGTACTGTGATTGCTGCCCTGGTTTTCGACTCTGTTTTGCCTTACTGGATTGTGTGGTGCGTGTGGGTTTTTTTTTTTTTTTGCCTTTGCCCTCTGCCCTGCAGGGCTTTTCCCCCTCGCTTGAAATCTCATCTACTGCATTGCTTGGTTCTTGCGTCTGGTTCCTGAGCGTATCATCACAAATGTAATGTAACCACAGCTATATGTAGGCTATGCAATTGTGACGCCTATACAGTTATCCTTTATATTGCCATCAAGCTTGCAATGTAATATCGTCATCAATTTACACCAATATTATCTTCGGAAATATATCTAAGTGCAATGATCTTTTGGCCTGCCAGCTGTAGGTAATCAGGTAGGTAATAACCTGTAGGTAATAAATAAGCTGTAGGTAATAACCGCTCACCGATCTTGATCATAGGTTGGAAGGATTTACTTTCTGGTCCACATCCTGTACTCAATAATGGCCACCTCAAAAGTCCCAATTCTGTGAAAGGAATTGTGTGTCATTTTGCTGTCAAGCGGGAGACTCATAATTTAGTTAGCCCCAGCAATCAACAAGCATGGATCCGTCACATGCTCTGACATGGTAATCTTGTCATGGCATCAAGGGGAAGCCCCATACCCTGGCCTCATGGTAACACCTGGAAACAGGAAAAGTTGATGGCCATCAAATATTGAAACAAGCACCCAAACGACTACACTGCTGAGTAGACAATGGTCTTCTGACCATTTGTTAACCTAATCTTGATACCCCTCATTATTATACATTGAATCCAAGAACAATTCCCTTTACTTGATATACATATGCATATTGTATAGTATAAATGGTAAAGTATAAAAGCCTTTCGATTGTTTTCTGACACCGATCGCCCCGAAGCATGTAGAAATCTTTTGTTACTGCTAATTACTGGATTAAAGACAAACTTTGCAACAACTCAAAATAATCCTTTTACCACCTTATTTTTTTCTTACATCTGCCATTATTGAAAATGCCATTGATGATTCGAGCCATCCGGGAATGTGCCATGTTCAATGTGGTAATGTTTCTCAGGCCTGTCGCAAGGGCTGTTTTTGTCCATTTTTCAACAATTAGTCACGAGACACTTTTTTTGAGGACTTCGGCTTAAAAGAAGACCGCCTACATGCATGACGATCACGTGTGACAACCCCCGCCCTAGACCGCCATGTCTGGACTCTCCGTCTCTGTGACTGTATGAGACCAGCAACTGCCACAGCAGATGAGACAGTTGGTCCCCACAATTGCCACATTTTTGCCGAAACCATGAAAAATCATCTCCAGAAAGTCCACATCTCTACAAGTTTTACTCCTTTGTGGATTGGACCACACCTCAGCTTGACAAAAAATTTGTTTGACTGAATGAAAAGACACGTTTTATAGCCAATGGCACAATGGAGGATTGTTTTCTTTACAGACTAGTCATGTTTCCAACTTCACAGAACGGATGGATGGGGGATCGTTATGCTGACAATGTGGAGCGCTGGTTTGGGTGGAAATACCCCCTGGACATTGCACCCAACTGCATTTCATTAACACCAACTTAAATGAAGTGTGATTCCATAATGAGATACTGCGGCCTATCGTCCTACCACTCATCCATCAAAACAATATCTATCTAGCATAACCATGCCAGATCCATGTCACTTCTGTATGCACAGCGTTCCTTGAGCCTGAAAACATTTGTGTGGTTGCATGGCCAGCTTACTCCTCGGATTTGTCCCCCATCCAGCTTCTTTGGGATGTCCTCAACCAACGAGGTAGTCATAGGTTCACATTTCCGGTCAATATCCGCAGGCTCCTCACAGCTCTGGAGGAGAAGTGGGAACACGTCTCCAAAGGCACCATTAACCAGCTGTTGAGCTGTCGGACTTTGTTGTGAAGCCCTGTACCCTGGGGCTCTGGTCTGCTGCCCTCCTGCCTCTGCCCTCCTCTTGCAGTACCTGAACAGGGTGACATGACAAACGCCATGGACCGCTGCTGCCCTCCTTATACTATCGCCCTTCGGACATCAAAAAAGGCCCTTGTGTAAACCTCCGGGTCAACCGTTCCTCTCTGGGTAGTTCTGATTCTAACACTTGGCATTTTCTGTCGGTAAAACATAACACACATTTTAATTGAGCTTTTAAACACGAAATTCAGCCTTATTAGCAGAGAGGGACGAATGTAACTGTTGCTACTTCAGTCCCGACGGTGACTCCTGACATTTGAACTAGGATTACTTCCAAAGTGGAAAAATTCTGACATTTCAAACTTCACCATATGTTACGGAACTAAATCACCTATCATTTCATCATAAATATGACACATGGAGCGACAAAAACAATCTTTAAATGAAAAAAAATTTGGCATTCATCTGAATTTACTCACCGCTGTGGAAAACAGTCTTCTCGGTCTTGTGCCGCGAGGAAGACTGGACGCCTCAAGAATATTTGTGGGTCAGGAGAGGGGCGCGAGCTGCACGTGCTGACCTAGTATGACGCATCGAAGTGCGGATGGCTGTGAGTAAATCGCCGTGTTACTTTCGTCCAGAGTTACTTTCGCACCAGAGCTCCCCTATTTCACCCCAATCAGAATAGGGTACTTGGAATTATTATGATACAATCATTTTAATAATATAATGATAAACACTTGCTTTATATAAATGTATAGTAGCTAATTCAATCAAATTGTTGTTTTTTTTGTTATTATGGGGATCGATACCCAGGGTTTCCAGCAGCGCTTTATAGTTAGGGCGGCTGCCTTGACAAAAAAATCCCCCCTGAAAAGAAGAAAAAAAAAAAAGCTGCATCCACGTATGCATACACAGTAAAATAAGGTCGTATCGCGATGAGGCCGAAAAGCGGCCGGTATCTGTTGGTTAATATGTTACTGAGCCATCTATCACCTGTTGGTACGCCAACATTATTTTTTTTTTGACAAAAAAATTCCCCCCCCGCCTTGACTACGTCCCCCCCGACAAGGGGGAAAAAAAAAAAATCTGCTGCATCCACGCATGCATACACAGTAAAATAAGGCCGCATCGCGATGAGGCCGAATAGCGGCTGGCATCTGTTGGTTAATATGTTACTGCGCCATCTATCACCTGTTGGTACGCCAACATTATCTTTTTGGTTCTGGAACAAGCAAATCCTGATATACAATAATTTGTTGTTGTCGTGGGAAGGACATGTGGAGGTAAGATAATTATTCATCTAAACTAAACATTGGAATAGTGTCCTATCAACTGCTTGCCCACATTCTGTTTCATTAAGATAGGCTATATGCAATTCGTTTAGTTTCTTATCAAGGCTGCCGATGTGTTTGCGGGTGGCTTTCTGCTATGTTTGACAATTGCACATGGTTTTCTCTAGTGTACAGTAATGGATGGGAAAAAGCAGTCAAAAATATCAAGATACTTTATTCAAAGAAGCCGGCCTACTTCACCATCTGCGCATAATTAGATCTCGTAATTACGAGATAATGTGTACATTTTTTTATCCTGTAAATGCAATGCGCTACATAATACCGTTCTCTTCTCCCACAACCGCAACCACAACCACAAAACATTTGGGGAATTGAAGTCAAAACAGATAACAAATACATTTTCTGTTCTTACAGAAATTTTCGTTTGACCCTTAGGGACGGTTTTGCACATTTTAGGCATTTTTCTTTATTTTTTTGTTGATAATTTTGGTTGTGTTCATGCATGTATCATGAATTTTGGTAAGATTGTGTGTTTATATTCAATCTTGTTACTTCCAGCTGAGCTCTTACAGTAAGGCTAAAATTCACTGTGTACAAGCGTTACACTCAGACTGTTAATCGCAAGAAAATGTGCCATTGAAACCCAGAAACCCATTCAAACTGCAATTTTTTTTATCTCACTTACATGAAAGCATAATACATGCATTTTATTATATCTGCGTTTCAATCAATAAAGTTACAATGTCATGTTTATGCTTTTTGATAATGTTTATGTTTTGGTTCTATGTTCATGTCTTTTATTTATTCTTTTTGGTTATTGTAATACTCAGGTTTTTGGTTCATTCCATTTCTCAGTTCCATTGCACTTGTCTCACCCGTCTTGTGATCTAGTTGGTTCAGTCTGTCTTCCCTGTCTGCGTGCCCACTGACTTCGGGTGATTCAAATGATTCCCGGTGTTTAAAATAATCCTTCGAGTCTCGTTTTCATCCTTCGCCTTTCTGTTCTGATTACAAACAAGACTAAAATTTGTATTTTGTATCATAGTCAACTAACACAACTAATCCATGTATATAAGATTACTAACGAGCACTCTAGTTTAATATGTAAAGTTGCACCACAACTAATTTAGACTAATTCCCTCTTCGCAATCGCCCTGTTCTATACTCTGCCTCTTAGCCTGTTTCTGTCCTCTCCTAAGCTTCAGCAAGATCTCTCGCACATGCTTAATCACTTGCCTGCACTCGTTGTCTGTACACGTAGAACTCCTGGACCAGAGCTGTTTAAATGTCAGGCTGTTTGTGTGATTCCCGTTCGTGTTTTGTCTTTCGCTAGTTTTCCTGGTAAGGGCTTCCCTCTTGTCATTATCTCATTGTAATCAGTCTGATTCTATACACCTGATTCCTGTATAGCATGTGACCTTCCCTGTGTGTATATTAGCAGTCTTTTCACTCAAAGCTCTTGTCAGGATGTTGATCAATACTTCTTTGTGCAGAGCTCCTCGTATGCCATTTAATATCGTTTCTCTTCTACTGGATTGTCTGACTTTGATTCTTGCCATTGCTCTTTTTGTACTGTTTTTGTCTTCCTGGATTTCGACCCATTTTTGTGTGACCACAAGTTCTGTGTTTGGATGCCCGGTGTATGACCCTTGGTTTTGTTCATCGACTATGACTTTTTGCCTATCGTTTTTGTATCTCTGCTCATCTGTCCGACTGGTTCTGACCCCTGCCTGTCTAGTCGACTCTGTTTTTGGATTCCGTATTGTGGCTTGACAATTCCTGTGTGTTTTTTTTTTTTTTTGGCTTTCACTCGGACTCTAATAAAGGTATACGATTTTTGGATTTCTGTCTCTCGCATGTGGTTCCTGAACTGTACGTCACGTACAAGACTGTTGACTTTGTTATTGCACTTTAACTGCTTTATTTATTTATAAAGAGTAAATAAACACTGATTGTTGCTGCCCTCTGGTCACCACCTTGACTAACCAATTTTCTGCGAGAAACCCTGGATACCTGACATTGTCCTGGGCCAGTGGTTACAATGGTGGGGCAAGTGATCTTCAATTTTCCTTATTGTCTACCCCTGAAAAGGGGTCACCTAGTACGGGTTACCCATTCTGTGATTGGGCATCTCTCACTTTCGGTTCCCCAGTATCTATGAAGACTTGTTCCCATCCTTTCTACCAAGCAGTGTTGGCGCTACAGTCCTGTGTCATATGGAATGTCTACCAGCGGAGTGTGACGACGGAGAGAGAACCAGTTTAGTTTCCAAGAGGTGTACATTATTTTTTTTTTTTGAGCGTTTTTGTGAGGTGCGCGCTTTTCCTTGCCTCAATTTTTTTTTAGGTGCACTACGGTGCAAGTGCTCTTTTGCAGGCCTCAAAAGACAGTGACTGCAACTCCTAACCTCCAATCACTCAGACAGTACTGGATAAAGAATGGTCATTCCTCTATAAGTGGTATAAACTGATGAGCTCAGGATAACTCAAGCAAATCTTTTTAAAAATAGTACGTAAACACATCCACAAATGTCAATTGAGTTTTAAGGAAGCTTTATGGGAACAGTGTCACCCTCAATTTCTCTGGGCTGCAGACATCTGCCATCACACAGTGGAAAAGCGTATTGTGGTAAGACACATCAATATTTCAGGACTACGTCGGAAGAAATGGACAACGTGTACATCAGCCTAAAGAAGAAAAGGACCATCCAGAGTGTAAGTAAATAAATCCAAGAGCCATGCTGTGTCATGGTATGGGGTTGTGTCACTGCTCTTGGCGAGGCAACAATCATTCTGAAAAGTACACTGCAATTTTGAAGCAACATACACTGCTGTCAGGACATTGTTTCCAGGGATGCCCATGCATATTTCAATGAGACAATGCAAAACCGCATATTCCCACGTTACAAAACAAGACTCCTCATCCCTGGATTTTTTGTCCCCAGATTCTTCGTCCCGAGGACTTTTTCTCCCTAGACTTTTCGTCCCCTAATGATAAAGTTCCATCATTGTTGACAGACAGACAGATGGACGAATGGACAAATGACAGATCACCATGATATTAGGGTTCGGGATAGTGTTCTAATGTAGGAAGAGGGCAAAGCATTATCGAGGATGAACTATCCAGGGACGAAGAGTCTGGGGGCGAAAAGTTCATGGGGACAAAGAGTCGGGGGACGAAAATTCCTAGGGGCTGAAAAGTCCTGGGACAGAAAGTCCGGCGATGAAAAATTTGGGGACAAAAAGTCCGGGGACAAAAAATTTGAGGACGAGGAGTCCTTGGGCTTGATCTTTCAAACTGCCCTACTCGTCGCCACTACCCGCAAATTATGCATTTAGCAGCTTCCACTATCCTTAAACGGTATCTTATGGCCACACTACCCGGTAGAAATAATGCCGAATCCTTTATTTGCGCCTGGAGGTGTGCCCGTGAATGTGTTTATGTGCTTTTCTTCTACAATTGCTATCTTGACCACACACGTTAGGGAAAGCATATAGCGGGTCCTCAAACCACCTGCTACCCATTTTACAAGAGCACGCCCAGGCAGCTTCACTATGCGTCCACTTGGACACGTGGACGTTCACATGCGGCTCCACCTCCCGAATTAACTCGCCTATAAAAAGCCACCTTCCTTTAGCAGTTGAACCCCGGAGAAAATGGCAGCGATACTAAATTGCCTTGATCGCCAGTTAAATAATAGAAGACGCACAGAACGCGTGTACCGCCAGCGCACCAGCTATCGCATAGCATAGTCTATATTGTTTGTAATTTGTATCAATCATTTTTTCCGCTTTTATAATAATATATAATTATTATATATAATATATATTAAATACATATATTAGGCCTATATATACTATTCTAAAATTATACTAATACGAGTATTATTTCCCACAGAATGACAGTGCGTGACAAAACTATGCCTCTCCTGTCAGGCAGTGACGGAATTATATCACCTGGTTGCAGATGATGTATACACCGCTGCCAGCTGTACATATGCCTTTCCCGTTGCTGTTAGGGTTACTGTGGCACTATTTTTCTATGATAGTGGGTCATTCCAACACCCACTGAGCTCAATTGGAGGCATGACCCAATCTCCCGTAAGGTCGGCTATAACTGCAACTCACTGGCAGCATAGTCCGACATGCCAGTAGGTACATCACTGGCATCCCTGTGACACCCGAGAGACAACGCAGGGTAAAGCGGGATTTTTTGGCAAGATGTGTGTTCTTTAGGGTTCTGGGTGCCGTCGACTGCTCACATGTTCTGATTTGGGCTCCGGCTCTAAACAGTGGCGCCAATGTGAATTGTAAGGGAACCCATTCCATCAACGTCCAGGTGATTTGCGATGCATGGGGTTACATTTTGAATGTATACGCAGATCATCCTGGCGGTAGCCATGACGCTTTTATAATGGAACAGTCGGTCATTCCTGCAGTCTTCCAGAGGGACCCCCCTCTGGATGGGTGGCTGTTAGGTGACAATGGCTGTCCATTAAAGACGTGGTGCATGGTGCCATACATTACGCCAACAAGTGTGCGTGAGTTTGCTTTCAATACAAAACACTCATGCACTCGAGTTGTCATTGAGCAAACGTTTGCCGAGCTCAAAATGCGGTTTTGCTGCTTGGACAGGTCAGGTGGGGTGTAACAGTATGGTCCTCAGAAAGTAGCATCTTTCTTTGTGGCATGTTGTGTGCTACACAACATTGCGCTACACCATGAAATGATGCTGGAGTTTGAGGATAGATTATTACTGGACTATAGAAGGCGGCAGGCTGAAGTGCAGGTGCCGACTCCAAATGCTGATATAGTGCCAGCAGTAGCAGGGGCAATGGGGGACCAGCTGGCACCGGAGCTGCGACACCGCAAGTCATGTCATCTGCAGCCTGCCTGGTAAGTAATTTGTGAAATCAGTAGGCTACTTATAATGTAATAATACGTGTAATTCATATAGCATTTTATTAAATACTCAAAGTCGCTTTATAAAGAAAAAAGTGTAAATGGTTGCAGTCAGTGTAGGCATTTATTTGGCTGTGTTTTTTTTCTAAAATGGGATTTTGTTCTATGCTTCATTTCAGATGGGAGAGGGAGTTGGAAGTGCATGGCGAAACACATTTTTTTATTTTTCTTTTTTTTGAAGTTTCCATCATAAAAGGGTAGGCTTGATGTTTTTTTTATTACATACCAAACATTAAACAATATGTCAATGTCAAATAATATTAAAAATAAAATACAATTCATGATTAACTTAACAAAAACAGATCCTCCCCTATCTGGATTTGACCTCATGCACGAGCAATTTAACTTTGTCTTCAGAGAAACGTGGCAACCTTCCTCCTCGGTTTGAGGATTTGGGATAGCGCAGCCTGCTCCAAAAGGCAATGGCACCTAGCACACTAACTGGTTTAACTGGCGTAACGCCCAAACCACGCCTATGCATAATATAACGAATACCGCAGGTGTTTTTGGGATAAAGGAAGGTGCGCAAGATTGTTTTGGCCCCTAGAGGCCAAACAATAGCAGTACAAGAAGAGGGTGCAGGTGTTGGACTGGCTTTCCTGCAGTCCTGACTTCTCCTCAGTAGAGCATGTTTGGCACATTTTGAAATGAAAAATTTTCCAGCGAAGACCGTGTTTTGTTGCCTACCTTAATGCATGGTTGCAGGAAGAACGGGACAAAACTGTTTCTTAGACACTTTCTCACTTGGGGTCTTCAGTCCCTCGACGTTAATCAAGTGTTGTAAAAAGGATTTGTACGACAAAGAGGTGAATATTTCACAGTCCCAAGTGTTTTTAAATTTGAGGTAAGAATCAAAATTGAAATGTGTTCATTTTGGAAAAATTGACCGGGTGAAAAATGAAAGAATTTGCCTTTTTTCTTTTTTTTCTTACAGTTGGTTGAAGATACTGTAAAAATCAACTTTAATTTAAAAAAAAATCAATAGTTTAAATTTAACATAACAACCCCACTTTCAGTTACTAGGAGCTGTGGTAGAAGTAGTGCCAATGGGCAATGTAGCTCACTGAGACACTCAAATTATTTGACCAACTCTCATAATTGTTTGCAGGACCCTGCAAGAACTGTCACCATTATTAAGACAACTTAATGTGTGTATATTTTGCAGTGTATCGTAATATTAGATACAGTGACAATGAATGTGCAGTTTGTAAATAAAAGTTTTAAGAAGGGTTTTATCAGAAACTAAACAAAATAATTGGAGCTTTCCTGGAGACAAGTTTTGACAACTTTCTAAGTGGTGTTCTCATTAGTAAGAAGATGTCAAAAAATGTTACTTTCCTCAGAGAAATCGTTTTGGAGAGGATATTTCAAGCCGGGGGCATAGTCTGATATCATTGGTCAAATTAACCCCTTTCTGCAGATGTAGACGCTCGCGTCTATAGAACTGCAAATTTAAGGACGTAGTTACAGTACTCGACCACGAGATGGCACCCCCGGATCAGTTAATGAATATTCACAAACAGGCAGAGCTGAGACACAATTGAGAGAATGGAGAGGTTCTCTCCAATCCCTTTTTTTCAGAAGTTGCATGTATCAGCTAAGCCTGATGTGCAAATTGGTCAATAGCCTTGCCCATAGTGATCGGCAGTCTAAAAAAAAAGCAGTCTGTTTTAGCAGTCTAAAAAAAATGATCTATTGCGACAGAAAAAAACTGTCCTGTGTAGCAACTACTTTAGCTACAGTGAGCCAACGGCATTCCAATTAATGGTTCAGAAAAATAGTTTTCTGAAGCAAAAAATTCAAAATGGTATTGATTCTCTCACATTCTACTGTCAATTATAGTCATCTCTTTCAAAAAATGCGTAGTTCCCTACTGTGGATGTACGTGTAGATTCCTTCATCGACAAAATCGGCACTTCCTTATATCCTCCCGAGTACTGGTGTTGATAGCCAATCACTCAAATATACACTCAGGCTATTCTTTGTAACTGCACAATTACACTTCATGCCCTCGTGAAACTCCCCTGGTAACAATGTATTGATTGGCTCGTTTCTTATCCGATTCCCGAGTATTTCAATGTTCTACAATAAGCGAAACACATTGATTGCACAAACACAGAGCATACAAGCCTATGCGTATCAGCAGGCTCAGTTGCATCCTGTCTACATTGCGCACATTACGTGGCTGAAATAGACGCAATTGAAAGGGAAAAAAGGCTCGCAAAACTGGCCTTGAAGTGTTGAGTTAAATTTACAGGATTTAAACTAGGCTTATGCCGTCGAAGGCGACAGCTGGGGGTATGTCCCCGAACGCCCCCAATCTTCCAATGCCCCAATCCTTGAAAAGACCTTGAATAGACTTTCATTTGAACTTAATTTCAGGTCAATCGGTCAAATGGTTCTGAAGATATGGCCAAAATGGTAATTTTTCATCACAAAGCGCCACCTGGTGGCAAAATATTGAACCATACAGGTATGATGTCATCATGTGACACGTTGTGAGGTCATGACCTTGCAGTTGCTCATGGTTTCATGTTAATTGGAGAAATAGTTCCAAAGATATAGCAGGTGAATTTTATGTGACAAAGCTCCACCTTGTGTCAAAATTTTGAACCAAACAGGTATAATGTCATCGTGGGACACATCCTCAGGTCTTGACCTTTCATTTGCACTTGATTTGAGGTCAATTGGACAAATATTTCTAGAGATATGATAAAAAAACAGTGATTTTTTCCGTTTTTGGCCCCTGGTGGCCAATCTAGAAATAGTAAATTGTCCAAAATCAAATCAGTTCTTCCTCTTTATAATACTTACTTATATGCAAAAGTTAGAATTTCTACTGAAATCAGTTTTTGGCCCCTGGTGGCCAATCTAGACATCGTTAATTGTCCAAAATCGAATCAGTTCTTCCTCTTCATGACACTTACTTATGTGCAAAATTTGGAATTTGTAATTGAAATATTACTGAAGTTATCGCGTTAACACGTAGTGCGGCGGCGGCGGCGGTCGGACCAAAAACATAGTATCCCCCGGATATAATGATATAAGGACATGGTCAATGGGGATTATTTCCCATTGGGAAAGGGTTCCTTCTACTGGATACATCGGTCTCCAGAGGAGAGATTCATGAAAAAGGTTAGGCTTCTTTTGCTTTTTACTTTTGCTTTTTGTTTTGGAATTAATACCGTATTCTACTAAGTCGAATACCGAGGTTTTTTTCCTGTTCAAAACGTGAACTTCCCATGAATTTGGATGGACCCCCTGTTACGTTCATTGCACGGTTCTGTTGAATCCAGGGAGGAAATATATAGTTTTATCTTCCCTGAAAGTGGAATGTCTATTCTGTTAAAATAAGGTATATTTCAGAATTCAGATATCACTGAGTTAGTGAGTCATATTTGTTCCTTATAAGTGTTGAAATGAGTTTGTGAGCTCGGACGTCAGAACTGCCGGTTTCATTGCAGAGTGAATGTCCTGACCGTTTAATCAGCATTTCATTTATTGACTGTGTGTGCAGGCTTGGGGGACTTAGAAGAAAAATGGAAAAAACTCTAAACTTTATTATTGAGAAAAGGCATGTTTTGTGTTTGGAGAGGTTACTGGTGACCACTGATGTTCAGCTGCACTTATATTGATAAATTCATGCTAAACTCAACCAGAAAATCATTAGTTCATTTAAAATTTCATGCTTCAAAACTTTATTTGTGTTAAATACATGATTATTTGATGATTTGACATTGCAACATCTCAGACTTCGGGGAGACACTTGGGTAGCTGCGTAATTTGGCTAATAGCATGTAGGTAATCTAGAATGTACTTTTGTAATGTTGAAGATGAATTCTACTTGTGGTAAGGGAGTTTATGATCTGAGAAATGTATAAATTTAAGCCCCAGCAGTTTCTCCATTCTCAGAATTATTTTTTTTTTGCAATTTTAATGGTGAATTCTGATGAAGATTTTTTTATGTTTGCAGTCCATTTTCTCTACCAAAATCATGAAAATAAACTGAAATACGATGTAATTCTAAATGCTGTAAGTGTCTTTTCTGAGTTAAAGCCACATTTTTCCTCTTTATGAAGCTATAATTTTGAATTATACAGCATTAAATTGGGTAACCCATAAATAGCCAAATTTGGCTTCTGCGCAAAGGGGTTAAGGTCAAAATGCAACCCACAAAAAATCTCAGAAAATATGACTCCAATTTTGGAGAAAATGTGAAGTCAGTGTAATTGCTGCATCAGGTGGCTCTGCTATACTCCTAATTTGTATATTTTTTGACCTGTGAAATTGAACCTGCAGGATGTTATGTCTGTGTTTCAGCCTCAAAAGGGCTATGCAGTGTGAAAGTTATCTCTGAAAAAAGTGTTTTCCTTCACACAGCCTGTTGTAAATGTGCTCGTGAAGGAAATAACGGCATTTCATCATGAAACTTGTAGGTATGTTGACCTTAAAGAGACAGAAAAATGCATCTCATTTGGGGTCAGAAATTGAAAATGTATTAGGGACCAGAAAACTGACCTGTGGTCTCTGACTGCAAACTAAAGCTTTTATCAACAGCAACTTCCCATCGTCTGGGGTGATTTTTGCTCCATTCAGCAAAATACTGAATTATGTCCATTGCTTTGGATCAGAGCCACAGAAATATTCTACCTGTCATTCTACAGGTTTTCAATTCGACCACAATTCACCTTATTTGACAAATCAGCAGCTCTTTGAAATCCCTCATCTTTGTCTGAGATTATTTCTGTAAGGAGCGCATTGAAAAGGTCAGTAGATCTCATAGGAAGCTGGAAATAGTGGAATCTGCTTAATGAAAGCAAAGAAACTTTCTCTGCATAAGCAGCAACTTGCACATTGCCAAACATGGAAATTGAAGTCAAATTATAAATTTACCGAATAATATCTGTTGAAAAACATTCATCAGACATTAGTAGTTTTTATTTGAACAGTTCTTGCCCCTTCCTTAGTAAAACCCCGGTATATTGCATCATGAGGTCTCCGATGCAAGACCTTACAGCAGGTTACACAGTCTCACCTGTGCTCCAGTAGGCTGACTGCGTTACGTTACTTGTTTATCTCAGATGCTGTTCTCAGATTGCATCACTTGCAAAAATATATAATGAGAACAGGGATGGGGGTACTCTTCAGTCCCCTCCTTTTGGCCCCTCCTCTACTTTACTGCACACTGAATTTCAAAATATTCAGTGTATTTATATTTTAAATATAAAAAAGAACAATCCAGCCCAGCCTGATATTTAATGACCTCCTTCAACACTCACCCATCAACAAATGTTAACTAATGGTGACCTGCTTTTGTATTTGAACAGCAAAATTTTGGGCTTGAATTCATTGCCCCCTGAATGGACTCCTGATTGGTGGCAGTCTTTACCATTTCAATAACACATCTTTATATTTAATTGAAGTGAAAATGTTTTGAGAAAAAGCACAGAGCTCCTGGATCATCAGGATACAGTTTCTTACTGGGCTGTCTGAACTTACGGAGTCTGTGTGAAGCATCACAGTTTCTCAGGTCAGTTTCTTATTCTCTCCTTAAATATGATGAGCTCATCTATTGCTTCTTTTGGCGTGTTGGATCTAGACGTAATTTCAATGCATTATGAGTAAAATACTTTCTCGAACTGAAACAGACCTGGAAATATGATAGATCAATCCACTAAAACTCCATTGCAGAGGAAGAGGCAGTTTTCGCCCTCCTATTATGTTCCGAGTCTATTTGACCGGACTGAATGTTAAATGTCTCTAAAATCATGGTTAACATACTTTTTTCAGCTAGATTTTTTCCCTTAACTTTACAGTAACACATGAATTTTACTCAAAACAATTTATCTCAAGTTCTGTACAAATGTTGTTAGCATCAGTGTTGTTTAGGTCATTTTGACCCCAGTATCACGTATTACATAAGACCATCATTTTGATCTAGTTTTTGTACAAAAGTAGTTTTGCCTAAGACTGGTAACGTGTTCAAATTAATTACTTATTCATTTCACATTTGAACGAAATCATTTTGCTATAATCACGTAAAATAGATGCTTGATTCATAAGGGGAGGGTTGGGGAGTCATGTTTTATTTACTTGGCTATTTAAATGGTCAGTAGAAAGGTATAAATGAGCTGAGAGGAGATTGGGTAACACTTTCAGTTACAAATATCTTGTGTTGTTTTACATTGCGGGAATCAAACTGACCTAAAACCAAAAATGGTTGATTAACATAATAGGAACATAGTAGGAGGGTTAAAGGGCAGGAACAGTCTTCTCAGAGCAGTTTTCCAATGATGTAGATTCATAGAAGAGTGCAGAATGTCTACCCAAAAACTCCACCCTTCAAGTCAACTGTACCGCCTGTACATACAACTCAAAATCCCAAAAAAATTTGGTATATTGTGGAAAATGCAAATAAAATAAAAAAGGACTGATATGAAAGCTCAGTTTGAGCTCTATTGAAGACACTTAGGGGCAGATTTTTCCCTATTCCACCATTGCTCAGATTTTCAGCTGCATAGTAGTGAAGGGCCATTGTTGCCACGTATTTTGCTTCCTAAAGTGCAGTACATTCTTAATTGAAGACCAATCAGGACTGCAGGCAGGCCACACTAGCACCCGCAGTCTTATACTTCTCTTTGCAGAAAATGGTTCGGCATTGTTCTACTGGAAAATGCAGGAACTTCCCTGGAAGAAATAGCATCTAGATGGCAACATTTATTTCAAAACATCCTGCATAGTATAGCTCCAACTTTGCATAGTGAAGCTTTAACTTACATCCATATCTGCAGTGGGGGTTATAGTGTTGGCCGGAAAAAGGTCCATCAAAGAATTTTGGAGCTCATGCTGTAAATAACTATTGTTGGTGAACAACAGTTTCTAAGACAGTGAGGTTATGCAAGTTGAACCTTGAGCCATCTTTGCTCTTCCGGGACTTGACCTGTTTTGAGACTCGTTTTATAAATAACATGATTAGCTCACCCGTTCAACACCACCTTTGTCACATCACCTCATTCTGGCAACTTATTGCATTATGATTACAACCCCAACTCAAAAAAAGAGGGGACTGAATAGAAAAGTACTATAAATACAGAAAGCTACTATTTCTAAAATGTGCTTTAACTTGAACTTTAATGCAGGCAGTGTAAAACAAAGATTTTAATATTATCTTTGGTCAACTTAATTTCATTTGGAAAAAAATACGCCCATTCCAACCATTCCAACTTGTGACCCGCACACATTCCAGAAAAGTTGGGACCAAGGCAATTTAAGACAAGTAATGGGGTAAAAAAAAATCATGACATGATTTGTAACAGCTGATGTGAGCAGGTGATTGCAAGCATGATTTAAAGAAAAGGCAGCATCCAGGAAAGGCCTAGTCATTAAGGAGCGAAGAGGGGCTAAGGATCACCAATTTACCCACAATTGTATGGAAGAAAAATCCTTTCAAGGTTTAAAAACAATGTTTCTCAAATAAAGTAATGTCAGCCAAGTTGCATATCTACATATAGCATTAGCCATACCAAATGACCTGGCAGAAATTTTTGTGTAACGTTAGCGATGTTCATTCCGGATGAATTGTACAAATAGAAGCATCCTTATCAGGCATCTGTCTATCTAGGGACTATTTAGTGAGCAAGCTGTGAGTTTGTTTTTTTTTTTAATTACGATAACGCAATCCTAGCTAAGGCAGTCGACCAAACTGGCTAGCTGTCTATTATTGCCAGCGAAGATAGCGTTTCAGCATACTGCTTGTCTGTCTGTTCCGTGAGATGAAAACATAGCTCAGTAACCATGGGAGTTCAAATTACTTACAGCAATGTTCTTGCAGACTATTCACCAATGCTATGCGAGTGACCAATCAGTCAGATGTGAGTCATATTGACCTACCAATGGATTAACCATTGACTAAAACAAGCTCTTATAACTTAGTTCTCAAAATGTGTCAAGGAACATTTCGCCTCGATTCTTTTTTTATTATGTAATCCAGTCCTACGCAGGAAAGATTTACGATTGTATACCTTTTAAATAACAAAATAATAGCAGGAGTTTTTCCATTATAGTCAATGGGAAATTCAGAGGTGCGGTGCACTGGACGCCTTTTTTACTCAGTGGTCTTGCCTACTGTAAAATTGTTGGTCTTGACTTATGTTTCTGAAGTACATTGGAATGTGATTCATGCAGTTGTAATGAAGGACAATTGCATATACAGAAACTTTGCTGGACCTTACTTTCAGCATGTAGTTTGAATCAATTGACATTTTTTTCTGAACTACAACTTGTTAAACAAGAGCCATCTGGCAGTGGCGTATCCCCCCGGCCCCCCACATTCATGGATTAACTGCTCAAAAAATTCCTAAATACCAAAAGGCACATCTACATATTACACCTGACCTACATGTCAAATTTTGTGAAGAAATACTGAATGGTTTTCAAGTTATGCTCCGGACAAAAGAATGTTTACAGATGGACAGATGGACGGACGGACAGGTGGACGGACAGAGCGATAGCTAAATGAGTGCGTTAAAAATGAACAAAAAAACCGAGTTCATTTTTCGGGACTGTGAACTCAGTTCATATTTTTTTCAAAATGAACTAAGAACTGAACTAGTTCATTTTAAAATCGTGAACTGAACTTTGAACTAGTTCATTTAAATTGTGAACTAACACAACACTGGTTTAACGTACCATATCACCATTTCCTGACTAGTGTCCTATTTCTAAATTGTCCCCGTGGCAGCATTTTTTAAACAAAATAAACATATTTTCAAATATAGATTGAAATCAGAAGTTAACAAATCAAATTATGTGTTGGAAGGTTTTCAATATAGTCGACGGTGAATTGACTTCTTGAATCCATTATTTTGTATTCTATTCACATTTTCCATCATGTGAAAACTTTTTTGGGCATTGGGATTGCAAATGCATATTTTCTTCAACCTTCTTTTAGGTGCATAATTTTGAAAATCATTAATTGCTATAATACTATGAATTGTATTGTAATGTATTGTAACTAATGGCAACATGACACAAGTCAAAGAAGGGTATCTGCTCTGCTTGTGTAGCTCTCTATCTGAGAAATGGTGTAATAATGTAAAACAATGTTGTACAAACAATTCAAGCGAATGTAAGAATTATGTCACTTTAGCCATAATCCTTGACTTCGTCTAAAAATTGTTTTTTACCTTTCTGTCTCAAGGACTAATAAACAGATGCAGATTAAGCCTCTTTTCTGCTGCGTAAGGTCAACCCAAACACGCAATGAGTGGCGCCGTGTTCAACTCCAGCGTGCTTTACAACCACTCTTCAGGATCCAGTCCCCAGGTATGGTATGCGTATGAGGCATGTAATGAGTCACAGGGGGCGTTTGTGTTCCTCAACATGGTGCTGGTATTTGATCTGGTAGTGGGCTTTCCCATCAACATTATGGTGATGTGTCAGGTGGCCAAAAAGAAGACCAACTCCTCCACCTCTGACATCTTCATCTTCAACCTGGCCATTGTCAATGCCTACTTCTGCCTAATGACCCCCATTGACCTGGTGAATCGCCTACTCCTTAGAAACAAGCATATATGGTCCTTCCAACTATTTGCCTTCGGGCTTAAGGACACCACCCCACTCCTACTCACCTGCATTTGCCTGGACCGCTACATGGCCGTGGTCCACCCTATTGTCTTCTCCAGCACCAGGGACAATAAGATCAGGTTGGTAATTTCCATTCTGGTTTGGGGGCTCATGTTAGCAGGCGCACTCACCAAGTGTATAGCAGGGTCAGACAGCACGATGACCATCTTCACTGGACTGATCTGGGCAGCCTTTGCCATCATGATCTTCTGCAACATCTCCATCATCTGGACACTGAGGAAGTCAGTCATCGGAAAAGAAAAGATGCACCCCATGAAAAGGAAAGCCCTCAGAATGGTGGTCTTTACCCTGGCCATCATAGTCTTCTCCTACCTCCCTCCAGTGGCTATTTTCCCCTTTGCAGAATATTACAGCATCTTGGACTTCAAGTGTCGCATTATGGTGGTTGTCTTCTCCTTCATGAACCTCAGCAGCAGCATTGAGCCCCTGCTGTACGTCTCCAAGATGGACCACTGCACTGTGAAACTGCCCTGCAGCTGCTGCCAAAGGTCTTCCAATGAGTCAAAGGATGTATGCAGATGAGCCATGTTTTAATATTTCGGCTGTTACAATCTCCTCCTGACATTGTGCCACCCGATAATCAACCCCATATAAACGGCTGACCCATATAGAATCCATCAAATGCAGCTCCTGTATTCAAACCTGCTGAACTTCAGGCTCAATTTCAACTCTAGCCATGATCCCAAGGATTCCAACAATCCCAAATATGTCCAGCTGATTTACAGGGAAATGTATATAAAATGATGTTAAGGGGCACTAAATTCGTAGACCAGGCACAGGCGCAGCAAATGTGGGGAACGCCATGCCAATGGGGTGTATCCAGGCGTATTTTGCAATTTCGTGCCCGGTGCAGCCCGGAGCAAGTACTCCTCCTACCTCTGTCCCACCTGCCGGCGCAAGTGGTAACGAGTGAGGAGAGAAGGCGTGAGTGGGTTTAACACAGCCTAGTCAAATATTCACCAATCAAATGAGCTCCTCTACTCACCTTTAAAATTGGAATAAAGAAACCTCTGTCCTATATCTGCATGATGCATGAATATTGCACCTTACTTTGCTTCTTCTGGCATGTTTTCCGCCCCACTTACATCTATATTAACCCCTTAAGACCTACACCCCGGTACCGGGGGCCGGTTGTTACGTATTATAAATACAGCTTTTTTCCAAATCGCAACATTGTCATGCGGCATATCCACATTTTGCAAAGAAACTCATGTAGACCAAAAGCTCATGTAGACCATTTTTAACCCAACCTTGGACACAGTTCAAGCACTAAGCAAGTAAATAAGCATGCAGCAAAACATTGGATAAAATCATATCAGCGCTGAATCGCCAGAATTTCTCTTGAATTAGTGCTATGCATAAAAAAATGATACCTCAAATGAAAGAGGAAAGTCCACAGAATCCAACGATGAGCCCTGTCATTTTAAACCGACACTACACTCAAATAACAGCAAGCAAACACTTTACAGTCTACAGAGATGAGAAAAAAACCTTTGATATTTTGTAATAAAAAACTGCTCGAGGGTATATCTGCGCTTGCTATTGTTAGGCCAATGTGTTTGTGTTCTAACGAAACTAGATCTGCCAGTATCCAAGCATGTTCTTTCCCAGGGCGTTGCTTCAAAGATCTCAGCTCCTCAGCATTCAGCTTCCTTGCAATGTATTATTCTTTCTGCTTTTGGCTTGTGATGGTGTCAGTAAGACAATGCCAGTAGGAATTTGATTGTATGAGTCCTGATGTTTCCAACAAACTCTAAAGCACCTTAATCGTAGAAACCCAGCCTGAGCTACAGCCTTGCGTTCCCAGTGCGTCAAACTGAGTCCATGGGCTATTTGCATGTTCTTGAATAGAGCGACAATATAAACGCATAACTAGTTTGTTTGAGGTATTGTCTGAATAATTATCTGCTAAATATTCAACATTCATTTTCAAAGACGTTTTCTGACAGAATCTTTGCACTATTCTGCACAAATACTGAGACTACAACAGTACAGTACGTATTCTCTTTACCCATTCGTTAAATAGGCCATTTGACCACGTTGGCGTAGCCTAATGGTTAAAATTTTACACTGCAGGGAAGAGTTTGAAAGTTCGATTCCTGGTCATGGTCCTTTTTTTTGGGAAATAATCACAGTTTCCTTCTACAAACAATCGCTGGAGTTTTGTTATTCTTACTTTTCTTTAACATTTTCACATTGCCTTTGTATTTTTAATTTTATTTATTTGTTTTGTTTTTAATAAATCTGCTCCAGTGGAGTCAAACTTCATTGTATGAATTATCTTTGAATGGAAAATTGTATAGGCAACAAAACCGGCAGAAATAATATATATTTTTTTAAATTCTAAAAATCAAAAAATGTTATATTTGGATGGCATGGATGCCTGTAGTGATATATAAGTGAAATTAAATGAGTTTTACAGTATTGTATCTGAGAAATCTGAAATGGCACACAAGGTACCTAAATTGCCAAATTGGGGAAGCCACCGAGATATTCCTCTCTAATTTTGCTCTGATTTGCCTGATCAGAATAAACTTTGGCACAGATAATAATGAGATTCTGTACTGTAATTTTTTTAGTGTTTTCAGATGGCAACTCAACAAATTTACATGGGAAAGAAGTAAAACTATGTCAGGTGCAAAATGAGATCTTTCATTTTTACTGTGTTCCATCTCCATTTACTCTAACACAGTGATATATACAGTGATTTTTACACCAGGGAGGAAATCCCAAATGGTTTTACCTTTATGATGATACCAAGATTATTCAAATGGACTAGGCAGTCGCAGAGATATATTCATTTCATTTTGGGCTTGGCATTTTCAATAAAGAGGCTCAGGGCTTTAGGGGTTAAGAGCCATTCCACGAGAGATTGACATTCGGTGCGCAGTTGACAACCCCGGAATTGAATGAATCTTGGCACATGGGTAGATATGGGTGTCTCACAGAAAAAGCTGAGTTTTTAGGTCTGTATTTCACTGTATTTCTCTTCCTTGCAGGCTATATGTCTCTCAATATGCCGTTCACTGGTTCCCAATCTATTGCACTAAATCACCACCAAAACACCTCACAAATCCCGCCAATGCTTTACTGCCGCATAAACCTTTGGAATTACTACCAAAGCAGTGACATTGCGAACAAAGCTTAGGACGTCTTTGATCATGCAACTTCGGCCAAACAAATCAAGCCTTGGCACAGTGCTGTGTTGTTTTTTTTAGACACATGTGCCACAGCCTCAGCTTCAAATGGACCATCACTACATTTGTGTTCCAATAAATTAAATAAATTAAATAAATTAGATTCTCAAACAAAGGATTCGGAAGTCCGTGTGAAAAGCCACCACCTGCTCCCTCTGCTCACGGCCTTACTTTTTGGAAACTTGGATACACTTGGAAAGGCCGATACTTTAAAAAATTGTTTAACATTTAAGACGTAAAGCTTGTGGATAAATGTAAACTGGTTCACTAGAACCTAACCCGGCGAGTTTTAAAAGAATGCGCAGTTTGTGAGTATAGTGCCATCTGTATCACGTAAACCGAACCTTTGGACTGAAACTCAAAACTAATCTCAAAGTTGCGGTGTCGTCACTTCCAGCTGGCCCAGTTAGGCACTCGGTGAAAACAATTAACCAAGTGCGTTCATCTTCGTGTTATCTCATCAATAAATGTCACTTTCTAATCCACCTTATTAGTATTTCTATCAGCGATTTTTCTTTTTTGCGAGTAAATACTGTATGTAGGAGTTATAAGGCACTAGAGATGTCATTTGACTATTTTGATCATCATTGTGTCACAGACACCAAATATAGCAGATACTTAGAGTTGTCAGTTAAAAGCATGACAGCAAATGGCAAAAGTAATTCCCAGCTAACAAAATATTTAGCTATTTACGATTTCACCTCCGATAAAATGCTTCCTACTCAGCACTGCATGAGCTGACAGTTCCCACTTGCTGCCACATACATGCCAAGTCTACCGCTTCTCGCTCATTTGACGTTGATTAGAGTAACTGTCTTAAATGTTGAGTCAACTCGATTCACTCATTGACTTCCTCGTTTGAAAAAATATAATGTATGTATATAACATAACATAACACGAATGGGGAGAACAGGTCGTTCAGCCCAACTAGGCTCGCCAGTTTCTTTATACTATTGTTCACTTCAGATACTCAATGACTCAATGGTATCTTTGGTAGCTTTAAGTCAAGCCTGCTCTTGAAAACTCCTAAGGTCTCTGCCTCAACAATATGGTCAGGCAAGCTATTCCACATCGAAATTACTCTTTGGGTGAAGAAATATTTCCGAATATATGCGCTAAATTTAACCTTGGTCAGCTTCCATTTGTGACCCCGAGTTCTACAAACAACACTTGGTCGAAGGAATCCTGGATAATTCACTTTGTTAATCCCTTTAACATTTTTAAAGACCCCAATCAAATCACCCCTTAGTCTCCTTTCCCTAAGACTAAAGAGATTAAGGATCTTCAGCCTCTTCTCATTGCTTTCATCTTTTATATCTGGAATTAGCTTTGTGGCTCTTCTCTGTGCTTTCTCGAGAGCCTCTATATCAGAGGTGTCAAACTCACTTAAGTTCAGGGGCCACATACGGCCCAATTTGATCTCAAGTGGGCCGGACCAGTAAAATCCTAGCTTAATAACCTATAAATTATGACAACTCCAAATCTTTCCCTTTTTTCGCACAAGAACTACAAGCACATTCTGAAAATATTCACATTTAATGAACTATCTTTTAACAAAACAAATTATGAACCTACAATTTCTTAAGAAATACAAAAAGTGCAATTTCAACAATATTATTCCTCAGTTTACAATTTGCAAACGTGCATTAGAACTTACAGATTACAGTAGACGTACAATGTCAAAAAACATTTAGTCACAGGTATCTGGAACTGAACAATGTGGTATATTACTTTATAAATAAAACAACTTGTCAAGATCAACAATGGTTTGCCCTTTTTCTCCATAAACTGTCCAATTTCCTCTCGCAGATCAAAAAAACGCTTCAGCACGGCACCTTGGCTTAACCACCTTACCTCAGTGTGGTATGGCAGTCCATAGGTAATGTCTCTATCACTAAGAAGGCTGTCAAACTGACGGTGATTTAAACCTCTGGCTTGAATGAAATTAACTGTTCGGACAACCACTTCCATGACGTGATCCATTTTTAACAAGTTGCAACACAATGCCTCCTGGTGCAAAATACAGTGAAATGTCCAAAAATTATGTCCCCCATTTGCGGCCTGTACTTTCTCTCAGAATTTTGTCACAACACCTGCTTTTTTCCCTGATCATTGATGGTGCGCCATCTGTAGCCAGGCTGACAGCGCGGGCCCAGTCCACTCCGACCCTGTCCAGCCCTCCAACGAGAGAGTTGAAAATGTCGACCGCTGTTGTGGTGTCCATCATAGGCACCAACTGAAGGAACTCCTCGGTGACTGTCAAAGTCTCATCAACACCATAAACAAATATGGCTAGTTGTGCAACATCTGTAATGTCCATGCTCTCATCAATTGCGACAGAAAATGCAACAAATGACTCGACTTTCTGCTTCATTTGGTTGACCAAATCTATTGAAAGATCTGAAATCCTATCTGCCACAGTGTTTCTCGTCAGACTTACGTTGGCAAGAGCCTGTCGCTTTTCAGGACACACGATTTCTGCAGCCTTCAGCATGCACGTATTCACGAACTCAACCCTCACAGTATGGCTTTGATGCTGATGCTATTTCGCGTGCAATAAGGTAGCTAGCTTTCACTGCTGCGTCACTGATCTCTCGGCTATGAGTAAAAACAGACTGTTGTTTCCTCAGACCCGCTAACAATTCATTTATCTTATTTCTTCTCCGTTGTCTTTGCAAGCTGTTGTATTTTTCGCCATGATTAGTCTCATAGTGGCGCCGAATATTATATTCTTTGAGCACTAAAACTAGCTGCGAGCACACCAAGCACATACGTTTCCCATTAACCTCCGTGAATAAATAGGAAAAGGTCCATTTTTCTTGGAAAACACTACACTCCGAGTCCACTTTTCTCCTTTTAGACAAAGCCATTTTGAGTAATGCGGGTGCCACAGAGTGTAATTTTGACAGTGAAAAAAAAAACAAAAAACAGTGCAACACCCACTGTACAAAATTAGGAATAGCAGTTATTTTAAGTGAAAAATTGTAGTTCATGTTTTTTCTGTCATTTTTACACATTGCAAAGTCATCCTGCGGGCCGGATCGGACCCTCTGGTGGGCCAGTTTTGGCCCGTGGGCCGTACGTTTGACACCCCTGCTCTATATCTTTCTTAAAGTATGGTCCCCAGAACTGCACACAATACTCCAGATGTGGTCTGACGAATGTGTTGTACAAAAGAAGGATCACCTCCTTAAATTTGTACTCAATACTTTTATCCCAGCATCCGATTGGCTTTTTTAACTGCTACGGCACAATGGCTAGAACCTGTGAGGGTTTGGTCAACAATCACTCCCAGATCTTTTTCGTGTGGAGCACATTCCAGTTTTAAACCTCCTGTGAAGTAATCCCGTATAATGTTTTTATTACCTACATGTACAACTTTACATTTTGCAACATTAAATTTCATTTGCCACATTTCAGCCCAATTCTGGATTCTATCCAAATCATTCTGAATCACATTAGTGGACCAAACCTCCCAACTTAGTATCATCTGCAAATTTAACTAATTTGCTCTCAATATTCCTATCAAGGTCATTAATGTAGTTGAGGAGCAGCAGGGGTCCCAACACCGATCCCTGGGGGACACCACTCCCCACCATACCTAGCTCAGATGAGATACCACTGACCACCACTCTTTGTGTTCTGTCTTGTAACCAGTTTTGAATACACTCCAGAATACCTCCTGTAACTCCAATCCAAAATAGTCTCTCATGCGGCCTTGTATCAAATGCTTTCTGAAAATCCAAGTATATGATGTCATAAGCCCTCCTCTGATCATAAGTCTAGGTGGCCTCTTCAAAAAATTCCAAACGGTTTGTCAGGCATGACCTTCATTTACGGAAACCATGTTGGCTATCCCTCAAGATATTATTACTTTCAAGAAAAAGGTTCAGCTCATCTTTTATGATAGATTCCAGTATTTTGCATGCAACGCAACTTAAGCTGACTGGCCTGTAATTTCCTGGCTCGGTACGGTCCCCTTTCTTATTATATATTGGAATTATATTGCCCTGCTTCCAATCATTTGGAATTTCTCCAGTTTCTAAATACCGTCTGAAGATGGCGGATAGTGGCTTAAAGATGATCTCACTAACTTCCCTCAGCACTCAAGGATATTAGCCATCAGGACCCACCGCCTTATCTACCTTTAGTTTGTGCCACTTGTCTAATGCTTTGTTATACCTAACCTCAATTTCCGTGAAATAATCTTGAGCATTGGACATGCCCTCTGGCCAAATAAAAATCGCTCTGAGGTAAAATTCTCAACAAAGTAACTGTTTAAGGTATCCGCAACATCCTTGTTATCATATAGCAGCGATCCATATTTGTTATATCCCCGGAACGATATTATGTTTTTGGTCCGACTGCTGCTGCCGCTGCGCCACCGTACGTGTTAACGCGATGACTTCAGTAATATTTCAATTAGAAATTTCAAGTTTTGCGTATAAGTAAGTATCATAAAGAGGAAGAACTGATTCGATTTTGGACAATTTACGATTTCTAGATTGGCCACCAGGGACCAAAAACTGATTTACGTGTTAACGTGATAACTTTAGTAATATTACAATGAGAAATTCCAAGATTTGCATATAAGTAAGTATCATAAACAGGAAGAACTGATTTGATTTTGGACAATTTACAATTTCTAGATTGGCCACCAGGAGCCAAAAACGGAAAAAAATCACTGTTTTGATCATATCTCTGGAAATATTCGTCTGATTGACCTCAAATCACGTGCAAATGAAAGGTCATGATCTGAGCATGTGACCCACGATGACATTATACCTGTTTGGTTCAAAATTTTGACACAAGGTGGAGCTTCGTCACATAAAATTCACCATTTTTGCCATATCTTTGGAACTATTTCTCCAATTGACATGAAACTATGTGCAACTGCAAGGTCATGACCTCACAACGTGTCACATGATGACATCATACCTGTATGGTTCAATATTTTGTCACCAGATGGCGCTTTCTGATGAAAAATTTCCATTTTAGCCATATCTTCAGAACCATTTGTCCAATTGACCTGAAATTAAGTTCAAATGAAAGGTCATGAACTGAGGGGCTTTATATTGTATTGGGTCTATTCAAGGATTGGGGATATACCCCAAGCCATCGCCTCCAATGACATAATCCTAGTTCTTTATGCACTTAACCTCCTCTTTGACTTTCCTTTCTCTGCTACAGTACTGAAAGAAGCTGTGTCCGTATCCTCGGCTGCATCTCAATTTACATATTAAGATGTAATAAAATGCCCTGGTAACACGCAGATACTGTACCAAAAAAGCATGTTAACAGTGCATTATATAGGCTTAAGATAGTGAAATACAACATTTTAATGCTGACGCCAAAATAGAGGTTTTGGACCAAATGGCGTTCCATGGCAAGGTTAGGACACAATTGTATTGAATAAAGATTTAATTTAGGAAGTGGTCATTCGCCCCACAGCGGGGTGAATTGAGGGAAATAAATTGGCTATCTGCCCCGCACTGGGCCCAACAAGAGAAGCAGTTCTGCTATTCGCATCGCGGTGGGACGGATAAGAGGAGCACTTCTGCTATTTGTCCTGCAGTTGGGCCAATAAGAGATTTCATTTTATAATCCGCCACACTCTCTGATCTTTGGCGCTTAACAGCCACGGGGCGATGCAGTCTTTGTCTGACCCCTGCTCGTTCATTCGTTTTTCCACTTTTTCAAGTGACTGCAGTACCGTAGCAGCCTGTGAGTTGTACAGCTGGGCAAGTCTAACTGGTGGGACAAGTCAGGGATTCACTTCAGTACTTGGACATTTTACAGGCTGATCCGGTACATTTCGGACACGAAAAAAAGTCACTCAAAAAGTGACATCACTAGTGCATGTCTCACAAGCTGAAGATGTCTAATCAGTAACTCAGAGGTTGCGTGGATGCCATTTCTTATGGTTTCTCTGATTGGCGGCTCAAGGACCCAAGAATGCGAACATTGGCTATCCCTGTTCTCAATGTGGAAACTCGCTAAGTAGCAGCGATTGATTTAATGAGTTCTATGGGTGAAATCCTCCATGATACAAAAAGCGTAAATATTAATCCACCCTAGACCAGCTTGAGGAGGAATTCCCACCTTAAATGAAGCTATGATGTAAATTCTGATAGGCCATGGAGTCAAGCCTGCTAACGTGGAGGAGCCGCTTCTCCCACTGGAGAACTGTCCTGATGCAAATAACTCTCATCTGATTTGGCTGTCACATGATTGCCCGACCGATTACATGCTGGCTTACTTAGCTCTCATTCTGAGAAGCGGCTCCTCAGCACGCACGCTTAATAACCCTCCTTCTCCCCACCTCCTCTCGTCTATTTAAGCAATCTGTTCAATCTGAAAAAACAAAAACTCTCCCTCACTGAACAAAATCCTTATTTATATTGATTAGGAACATTCTGGAAAGATCTACTGGAGTCCTGGGTGATCCAGCCCCCTCCAGGCAAGAAGAAGCCAGAAACTTCTTGAAAGCACTAGTCTATTTCATCACAAACAAGTGGTTTTGCATCAGATCATGTTTTTCTTTATACCACCAGAGGGTGCTAAATGAAAACCAAAATAAACAAATCGCTGACCAGTCATAAGTCATGTTTAACAAATCTCCATTTACAAATGATATACAGTGCTGGACACAAAATACTCATACATAACACTTGGGTGTCGATAATGGATACAATCATAAATAAAGCAGTTACTATTGTGGTTGGTAGTATAATCATGTTGATTGATATGGGAACTGACATTGATGCTTCATTGCAATGGTGGCTTTGTTGATTGCTAGGTAGGTAGTGGTTTACTTTAGATGACAGGAGGTCATAGTAAATGACAACTGACAGTTTGAATGGCTGAACAGTGAAATAGTTGAATAGTTTAAATAGTTGAATTATTGTTGTAACAGTTTTGAAACAGTTGTGGGCAGAGGAAACAAGTTGGTGGGAGACATAGTTGATGACAGTTGGAATGGCTGAGCAGTTAAACGGTTGAGTAGTTTAATTAGTTAAATTATTTGACTTATGCTACTAATTAGCTAACTACATTAACAGTGTGCTAACAGTGTTCCTTTGCTAATTGTCCCCCGCCGTGCAGAACGCGCAAAGCGGCGGGACAAAGTATACACGATCATCAGTCCGTACGTACGTCCGAACGTCCCGAATCCTTATCAGCGAGATATCTCAACAACGAATTGACGGATTTCCTTCATATTTCATGCCAACATGTATTAGGGTGATACCCCGGCGCCAGTCAATTTTGGTGATCTTCGCGTCACTCTCAAGGTCACACCGAGAGATTGCTCATTTTGACACGATTTCACATTTTGTGGCGGGGGACAAAGACACATTAGTGGCTAATACTTGTTTAGGAAATGTTTGTTAGCAGTTATGCTGACTATGCTATCCATGTTACTTAGCTAACCTAGCTAATGTTTTTAGCAGTAATGCTAACTATTCTAACAATGCTAACTGTGCTAACTCAATGTTGTTAGTGGTTATGCTAATAATGCTAACCAAGCTAACCATGTTACTCAGCTAACTTAACTAATGTCATTAGCAGTAATGCTAACAATGCTAACTAGCTAGTGAGGACTTTTATTTTGAAACAATTGTAGGCAGATGAAACAGTTGTACAGGACCTGTCATCTTAAGAGAGCCAGATTGTAGTCTTAAAGCCTGGAAAACTGAAAGTTGGTACAGGTGGCCAGGATACCTAGCACAAGATACTAATTGCTTAATTGCCCTGCTGTGATGTTATCAGTCCAATGTGAAGTTTATAGGGAAAAAAATGGATAGTTTTTAATTCATACTTTAAAACGTATAAAAGTTACAAAGATGAAAATTACAAAGCACAGGTGTCCTCAGTAAGACCTACGCAATGCAGTTTGAATCAAGTTTCTACGTTAAAGGCTTGAAGCTGCATTAAGTGCTTTGGAAGATAATAATAATCGTAACTAGAGGATGTAATTCTAGGGAATTACGAGTGCATGAAAACTGTAGTTGCTTAAAGTGGAATTTGTGGCAAATAATTGCATTATGATATTGGTAGCTAGGTTGTTAGTAAGATAATTATGGTAGTGGCAATGGTAACTGGTTGCTATGCTGGTTGCTAGGGTAATCGTGTTGGTTGCAATGTTGGTTGCTCAGTTGTAACTGGAAGTGGTTGCTTGGGTACTTGAGGTGGTTGCTAGGTTGTTACTAGGGTGATCAAGGTGGCTAGATAAAGCAGTTACTATTGTGGTTGGTCGTATAATCAAGTTGATAGATACAGAAACTGACATAGCAACCATTGAAATAAAGCATCTATGTTGGTTACTAGGTAGATGGTGGTTTACTTTGGTTGACTGGAGGCATAGTTAATGACAACTGACAGTTTGATTGGCTGAACAGTTAAATAGTTGAATAGTTTAAATAATTGAATTATTTAATCGTGAATTATTGTTGTGAGGTCTTATTTTGAGACAATTGTGGGCAGAGGAAACAAGTTGGCGGGAATCATAAAAAGTAGTTGATGTCAGTTGATATGGCCGAACAGTTAAATAGTAGAGTAATTTAAATAGTTAAATTATTTGACTAATGCAACAAATTAGCTAACTATGTTAACAGTGTGCTATCAGTGTTCCTTAGCTAATTTAGCTGTTTGTTAGCAGTTCTGCTAACCATGATACTTAGCTAACTTAGCGAATGTTTTAGCAGTTATGCTAACTATGCTTAGTACGCTAATCACGTTACTTAGCTAACTTAGCTTAAGTTTTTTGCTGTTATGCTAACAGTGCTAACTTAATGTTGTCAGTGGTTATGCTAATAATGCTAACCATGTAACTCAGCTAACTTAACTAATGTCATAAGCAGTAATGCTAACTAGGTAGTGATGACTTTTATTTTGAAACAATTGTAGGCAGAGGATACAGTTGGCTGGAGTCACAGTTGATGACAACTGATAGTTGGAATGGCTGAACAGTTTAATCGTTGTGATGTCATTACTCCAATGTTAAGTCTATAGGGAAAAAATATATAGTTTTTAAGTCTTAAAGTATTAAAGTTACAAAGATGAAAATTACAAAGCACAGGTGTCCAAAGTAAGACCTATGCAACGCAGTTTGAATGAATTTTCTTTGTTAAACGGTTGAAGCCGCATTAAGTGCGTTAGAAGAATAATAAGAAGAAGAACTCGGATAACAGTAGAGTGCATTTTCATGCTCTCTAACTCGAGAATGTAATTCCAGTCAATTACAAGAGCATGAAAATGCAAACTGTAGTTGCTTAAGGTGGAATTTGTGGCAAATAACTGCATTCTGATATTGGTAGCTACGTTGTTAGTAGGATCATTTTCATGCTGTCTAATTAAACAAACATCAAAACAATTGAATGTACTTATAAAATTAGCAAACACTACAAATGCCAATGAAACATCACTCAGAATTCTGAGATTGAAAATTTACATATTTCTAAATTTTATAAATTTCAGAGTCAGAATTGAACCCATTTATTCCTAGCAACAAGCTACACATAACGAGAGACATCCAGGAGTCTGGCAACAGAGCTCCACTCAAAGTTACACAACCCATCATGAGGGAGTCTGGCTGCAGAACTCAACACAGACTTTGTTTCTCCACTTTAAGTACACAAACTGGGCATTTGATTCTCTAACCAGAGAGACATAAATGAGCAATTTAGAGTTTTGAGTCTCAGATGCCAGGTCGACAGGAGGTGGGTGCTGAATTAAGACTCAGGCCATGTGGTTTTGATGGGGGCAGGTCTTCACACTGCTCCAGTTTTATCCTCGGTCTTTAGATGAATATTAAGACCGAGGGAAACTGCTGTGGAAATGTGCACCAGTCACACTGAGACAATCAAAATGACACCAAACATGACTATACTCAGAACTTGAATTGTCATGAAACATCCCGTGGCATGCGCAAGCTTACAGTACCCAAAACTGAAAGTGAAGGGAGTTGAGGGGGGCCAGGAGGACAGATGTTTAGAGAAACAGAAGAGTTTATCTCCCCCTAACAACCCTAAATTACCTGTTACGTGCCTAATGGATGATTGGGGTAGTATGTAAAATAATAGCGCTATGGGGAAAAGAGTAGACAGGGAACTGAATGCTTGCAAGCTTGGATATATTGATGTTTTTTTACATGGGAAGACAAACAGAAGTGACAGACGATGTTTACAGTATGCACAAGACAAAGCCAAAGCCATTCAACAAATGGCTAACCAGGGGAAAACAAAAGGGTCATGGAGACACTTCCAAACAAGTCGACATGGTCTACAACATCCCCCGCCAATCGTGCGCTTCTCATTTTCGAACTCAATCAAGGCCTTTATGGTCTGAAGCTACACACCAAATTTGGTTACTGTATCTGTAGTAGTTTCTGAGTAAAGCTGTCCCCTTTATCTCGGACGGACGCACGGACGGACGGACGGACGGAGGTCAAACCTATATCCCCCTCCCACTTCGTGTTGGCGGGGGATAATAAATAAAACAAAAAAAACCAAACATTGCCAAGAAAGAAAAATACCAACTACACAAGACTAACAATTAAAAAAAAACCTCTTAACTACACTCAATATTCCAGAACATAAAATACAATGAGTGGCAGCTGTCTTTAAACTAATGAAACTAACAATGAACATGACCTACATGTTGTCCGATGTATGAGGGCCCCCGTCTACTCTCGACCAGTTTGTCCCCCCCCCCCCAAACCAGAATTGCCCAGACCAAAACAAAAAAAAAAACAGAACGACAACAACAGCAGCAGCTGGAGATGGAGTTACAAGCACGATCTAAATAGCAAGATGGGGCAAGAATCCATTGGCCGGACAGAGATTGAGTGACGTCATAGGGAGGCGGAAGTTGAAGATGCGGGAGGAGTGAGAGTGATATGATGGCCGGAAACACAAAGAGGCGCCACCTGAAGGGGGAAACGACAAAAGACACCGCAAGACACAAAAACCGGCACACAGAAAATTCAACCGCATCACAATTCCCGTAACATTACCCGATATGAGGGCTATGAAGTGGAATGTAAGCTGTTGTAAGCAGCAAGTTTTACAACCACCTTAACATAAACGCTCTCAGGTCTCCAGATACCTCAACCGCTCACTTTGGCAGAGTAATTACAGCTATAGAATTTCAGGAATCAGTTTGTGAGAATGAAAGACAATACTGTCTTTTGAAAAGTTCCTTCTGCCTTACACCTGAGAGGGAAGCAAAAGCTGCACTGGATCCTGTTTTTAGGGAGATGCAATATCCAAAAGAAAAAGTGGTTTCCAAAGCAGTAAAACCAGCACCTAAACCAGGATATAAGAATACAGGCAGTAGCTTTGCCACTGCTGTTACACAAGCATCAGAGCATGGCAAGTTAATCAAAGTTGGTCCAAATGTTGCTATGTACCAAAGTTCAGAATACATTAGCTAAATGCTGTTTGTTTTGTGACAAAGACCATTTGTTGTTGCTGTGTGATGCATTCAAGCAGAGACCTGACTCCAAAAAATTGCAGCCAAAGGGTTTTGTTTTGGCTGTTTAAAACAAGGCCACATTAGTAAAAACTGTCCAAAACAGCTAGAATGAAAGATGTGTCAAAAGGACCATCCCACAATTCTTCACACTGAATCAAGTGATGTGTTGAGACTATTTTAAACAACTTATGAACTTAAAGCTATAGTATGTAACTTTTACATGTCCATAAATTTCCGTTTCATCCAAACCACTACTAGAGGAGATGACACAATGCTGATTAAGCCGATCGGCTCCTCTAACATCTCACTGTATTTTTCAGTATTTGTTGTTTTGTATTCCGCGTCGACCGGCGACATTCCCGCGCAGGCACACAGGAAATTATGCGTTTTATTTTAAAACAAGAAGGGAAGGGAAGGAAGAGCGGAGAGTCTCCTATCAAGAGAGCTCCTGAGCCCACGTGACTTGTTTTGTTTGGACCAGCGCCGCAGATTTCAAGCCTTCTGAGTTCACAACTCACTTTAATTCAAACGACGTTGGACTTTATGTTGAAGAACTAAATTGGTGAAATTTTACGGACTCTGATATTTATGGAATAATTTGTGAGTAATTGCATTTGCGTAGTTACCACAGAACAGTAGAACAGTCCCGTGACAAACTAAAGAAACTGGGCAATTGGCATGTGGAAGTGCCGGCTGTATTGTGGTAATAATGTAAAATTCCTCTAGGGGGCAACAGAAGTTACGCACTATAGCTTTAAAGAATGTCCACTGTCCAGTACTCTAGTTTCCTACGATGCTCCTAGCCATAGTGGGGCTAGATCTTAAGAGTGTTTGATTTGTATTGTCCCTGTAAAAGTGAAATTAGCCAAAGGGACAAAAACTGTGGGGACGTACACCTTTCTCAATCCAACAGGCAGCTCTGCCATATTTTGCACGGAGTTGTTGATGGCTCAGTTAAATGCTATGGGAGAGGGATTAAGACAATGGGGCAAGAGAAACCTATATCATGCCACAAGCTGTCTGGTCTTGAAGTAGCTGCTCTAAGAAATGGTCATTTTCTTTGACTACCTGAGGTGTACACCCAAAAGTCAATTCCTGTCACCAAAGAGAATGTACCTAAACAGGAAGACCTTGCAAGATGGCCTCATCTAGAGAATGTTCATTTGACAACATTGGACTGCTGATTGGTGTGAATGCTGCTAAAGCACTGGAAACGTGGAAAATGATTAACAGTGAGGGTAATGGACCCTAAGCTGCGCAAACTTGCCTTGGGTGGGTTATTAATGGCCCACTTGGTAAAAGTATGGTTGTTGACGAGTATAACACTTCAGTACATGTCAATCATATTTCTGTGAGAAGTTTGGAAAAGCTCTTTATTTGGCAGTATAATCAGGATATTGTGGAGCATCAAAGTGATACTGCAATGTCTGTTGAGGATAAACAGTTTATAGACATTATGCCAAAATCTGCAATTCTTAGAGATGGACATTCCTACTTGAGACTACCTTTTCGTAAGACTAATGTACAAATGATAACAACAAACAAGTGGCCAGAGGGCACAGCACCTGTTAAGGAGGTTTAGAAGAAACCAATCATTATTTAACGAATACTGAGATTTCATGATAACATCTTTGGACAGGGACATGCAGAGACCATCGTCTAAGATCTGTTGGACCATGAGCTGGGAAGAGTGTGGTATATACCACATCATGGGGTCTATCATCTCCAAAAGAAAACCCTGCGTGTTGTGTTTGATTCTGCATCCATGTATGTGGGTACCTCACTAAACAAAGAACTCTTGCAAGGGGCTGATTCAACAAACACACTACTAGGCGTCCTCCTTTGTTTCCGCAAAGGTCCTGCTGCCCACATGACGGACATTATGGGGATGGATCATCAAGTGAGAGTAGCGAAGGAATATGTGAATCACCTGGGTTTTCTGTGGTGGCCTGATGGCAACCTCTTTCAGAGCACAGAATATTAGTTCACCTCTTTGGAGCAGTGTCTTCACCCAGCTGTGCCACATACACACTGTTAAAAACAGCAGATGACAATGAACACCTGTGTCCAGAGGGAATTATATATACATTCAGGCAGAACCTTTATGTTGATGGCTGTTTAAAATCCACTCACTCAGTAGAACAGGCTGTATCTCTGTATACACAATTTACAGAAGTGTGTGGCAAAGGAGGCTTCAAACTGGAAAAGTCGTTCTGTAATCACCGTGCCATCCTTTCCCTTAATCCCTTAGGAAATCCCTTAGGAAAACCAAGTCAAAGGTGTCAAGATGCTGGACCTTAATCGAGAACAGCGCCCCATGGAAAGAGCTCTGGGAGTTCAGTGGGAGGTGGAGAGGTGTTCTCGCCTTCAGCATTCAAACTAAACAAAAGCCATTGACAAGACCTAGTATTCTGTTTACTGTGAGTTCTATATTTTACCCCTTGGGCTTCTTGGCTCCCATCAGTCTTATTGCAAAACAGATTTTGCAGAAGCTTTGTAAAATGAAGCTTGCTTGGGATGAAACAATTCCAGTGGAAACTGCTCAGGTCTGGCATCAATGGTTGGATGATCTGGACTTACTAAATGGCGTTAGAACTGAAAGCTGTTTTACACCCAAAGGCTTTGGTAAGGTGACTGTGGCACAGCTGCATCACTTTTGTGATGCGAGTGAGAATGGATTTGGGGCTGTGCTATACCTTAGGCTATCAAATAACACTGAAAAATGTGTTGCCTTTGTCATTGGGAAAGCAAAGGAATTGAAGCACCTATTACTAAAACCCCATAAGTCACACTTGACTTGACTTGTGGGGTTTTAGTAATCAGTGCTTCAATTGCCACTTAAGCCAGTAACAAAACCAGGAGTAGAATTTACTGCTGGAGTCCTGACTGTATATTTGGACAAAATGCTGTCATCTGAGCTCCAACTTAACTTGTGCAAATCAGTGTGGCCTGAAAGTAAAACTGTTCTTTAGTACAAAGCAAACACAACCACAAGATTTAAGAGTTATTGCATGGGTAAACCATGCAAAGGGTGATAACCCGGGGGCCGCTGATTTTGCCAATATTTGGTTTACTCATGCACCTTACCAAGTTATACATGAACCTACAATATGAGCATCATCCATTCGGTTTTGTAGTAGTAAACACCAAATAAAGGATTTTGATGGATTCTGGACTATTTTTGAAGGATTTTCAAGGGGTTATTTCAGGACATACTCTTCGCAAAACCGCTGAACTTTCAACATTGCCCCTTTGTGTGAATGTTGCCCATAGAATGGCCTATCAAAATGCCTAGAATGATCAAAAAATATTTCCAAATGTGCTAGTTATGTGTCAACATATTTCCCCCACCACAGTATTTGGAATGGTGTGTAAGCCTATTCGACAGCTTATTAGTCATCTGCCACAGGGGTAAAAACTGTTTGATGACCTTTGCTTGCAGTTGCGATCTTGTTGTCATGGAGGAGGCTAATAGGTGCTGGTCATCTAAAGGAGTATCAGTATTATCCTTGGTCAAGTGGCCACACTTCTGCTGGACAGAGAAGGGAGAAGTAGCTGGAAGCCTGCTTAGAAGTTAGCTAGTCCTCTTTCACAAAATGGGCTTTGATTTTCTTAGCCGCTGCCCCAGGGTTTCCCTTCCTTCCAGTCTCTACACTTCTCATAAACCTTGTGGTTGATCAGGCTACTTTGTGCCTATGGGATAACAATATGGCTGCATCAATGCATTGATGCGGACGACTTGAATAGTGGAAGGGGCAGGGCTCGAAATTGCGACCATTTAAAATGAACACTGCGCGACCTTTGAATTAAAATAGTCGCACCTGTGCAACCGCTTTTCCCCCCCGATGAAACAAGTATTTTCTTGTACATATGGTAGTCATTAGGCATGCAAACTGCTGCTGCAGCTTCAATAGAGATGTGCGTAGGGGAGACCGGGGTTACCTCGTCATGATTTTGTATTTGGCTCCATAACTCTTTGTTGCTAATATTCAATATTTCCTCCTCGGTGAAGTTCTTTCTTCTTTGCCTTCTTTTGAGAGTCCATGTCGTAAAGTGGGCAGGACTATGCCCCCTGGAGTATGAACTTATAGGGGGGTGACATGTAAATTTATCAACGCCACACCAGTTCTACACTGAAATCAGCGACGTACACTTTTAGTAAATCAGACGTGACACCTGGCGAACGCTGATATTTACACCAGAATCTACACCAGATCCTAGGCAAGTTTGATAAATGAGGGCCAACGTGAAGTCAGTGTTATTGCTGGCTCTGCTGCACTCCTAATTTGTATATTATTTGACCAGTCAAATTGAACCTGTGTATGTTATGTCCTTGTTTCAGCCTCAAAGGAGCTAAGCAGTGCAAAAGTAATTTCTGAAAAATGCAGTTTCCCTCACACAACAGTTTGTAAATCTACTCGTGAAGGAATTAACAACGGAAGTGCATCATGAAACTTGAAGATATGTTGACCTTCCAATCGTCTGGCGTGATTTTTGCTACATACAGCAAAATATTAAATTATGTCCATTGCTTTGGATCAGGGTCGCAGAAATATTCTGCGAGAGATTTGCCATTCTGCAGGTTTTCAATTCAACCACAATCCACTACCTTCCACCAATCAGCAGCTTTTGGAAATCTCTCAATCTTTGACTGAGATTATTTCTGTAAGGACTGCATATTGAAAACATACAACATGGTCCATCTCCTAAAAAGAGTGTTTAGCAGTGGAGTCCACTTAATGACAGCAAAGAAGCTTACTCTGCAGAAGCAGCAACTTTCACATTCCCAAATGTGGAAATGTAAGTCAAATTATAAATTAACCAAATAATATCTGTTGATAAAAACTACTAATGTCTGCTGAATGTTTATTTGCAACAGTTCTTGCCCCTTCCTTTGTACCAGCCCGCTATATTGCATCTACAGGTTTCTGGTGCAAGACCTTACAGCAGGTTACACAGTCTCTCTTGTGCTCCAGTAGGCTGACTGCGTTGCGTCACTTGTTTATCTCGGATGCTGTTCTCAGTGCATCACTTGCAGAACATATATAGTGAGAACAGGGATGGGGGTACTCTTCAGTCCCCTCCTTTTGGCCCCTCCTCTACTTTACTGCACATTGAATTTTAAAATATTTATCTAAAAAAGATCAATCCAGCCCAACCTGTTATTTAATTACCTCCTTCAACACTCACCCATCAACAAATATTAACTGATGGTGACCTGCTGTTGTACTGGAACAGCATAATTGTGGGCTTGAATTCATTCCCCCCTAAATGGACTCCTGATCGGCTGCAGTCTTTACCATTTCAATAACACATCTTTATATTAAATTGAACTGAAAATGTTTTGAGAAAAAGCACAGAGCTCCTGGATCATCAGGATACAGTTTCTTACTGGGTTGTCTGAACTTGCGGAGTCTGTGTGAAGCATCACAGTTTCTCAGGTGAGTTTCTTATACTCTCTTTAAACATGATGAGCTCATCTATTGTTTCTTTTGGCATGTTAGATCTGGATGTTTTTTGAAACCATTACGAGTGAAATACTTTCTGGAACTGAAATACAGTGTCCCCCCCCCAAAAGATGGAAACAAAGAATAAATGGCTAATTCTATAACAACTGCTTAAAATTCTTTTACTAAAATTGGGAAACATAGTTATGTAATACTGTATGCTATATAATGATGTAAAGTAAGTGGAGGTTGTGCCGCACTCAACTGAACAACAATGACACTTTTGGAGTAAGTCAGTAACCACTTTGCACCAGATTACATTAAATGAGGACAGGCCTACATGAAGTGAATCTGGATGATCAGTTTCAGCACAAAATTTAGTGGAATACAAACTAATGATTATTATTATCCTTATTATCATTATTAAAATAAGCTATGACTCTGCTCTGTGTACAATTGCATATTTGGGGTATGGATTTGTTTTATGTATTGAATAAATAATGTCCCCTGGACTTCCTCAGAAACACTATAGGATTGCACATCTTAATATCTGCAGTCTCAAGCATAAAATTCAGGAACTTTCGGTATTGTTGAAAGAAGATAACATATATATAATGACAATATCGGAAACACACTTGGATGCCTCGATTAGTGATAGTGAAATGGCAATACCTGGTTATTGCTTCCTCAGGAAAGACAGAAATAAGTATGGGGGTGGCGTTGCTGTATACATACAGGACCACATTCCTGTAAAGATCAGAAGTGATCTCTTGAACCCGGTTATAAAAGCTTTTTGGCTTCAAATCCACCTTCCTCATATAAAACCTATACTTATTGGCTGTTGTGACAGACCACCAAATTCAGACGCACAATATACTGAGGAAATATGTACTATGTTACAGAGAGCAACTGATGAGGACAGGGAGGTATATTTTTTGAGTGATTTAAATATTGACTGGCTTTCTCCCCCATGTGCCCTGAAAGAGAGAATACAGGTAGTATTGAACGTATGCCATTTGAGCAGAGGTGGACGAAGCACACAATTCCTTTACTTGAGTCAAAGTATAGATACTCCTAGTCAAATATTACTCCACTACAAGTGGAAGTTGCCATGCAAAATTCTCACTTAAGTTGAAGTATGAAAGTACTTGCTTTCAAAAATACTTAAGTATTCAAAGTACAAGTATATTTTCTTTTTACGTGTCTTTTTTGTTGATAATATAGGGCCACTAAAACTTGACCTGAGCTTAAGTTCTTTATACACAATATCACTATTTTCACATTTTAGGGCCTACCTGATGTCATAATTCTGATTCTGTTAACCCTAGAACACTATTGCTAAAATTAGTAACACCACCACTAACACTGGGTGATTTTTCCCGATATAGTAAAATACCCAATAAAAAGTACTTGTCATCAAAATATGACAATACATGACAAATTAGAGTAGTGTTCTTTTATTTTCAACTGTGCCATGTCTAACAAAATGAAAAAAAGTACCCTGAGGTAAACAAAACACCCTTGCCTTCAAAGATGTCAAAGACAATGCTGAAGCTACCCAGGGACCCATAACACTCGGACAAACGCAACATAATGAAAATCACGTAAACACGTTTGCTCGGGTGAAAATCACCCGGCTATAGTGTTCTAGGGTTAAAGCAGTATCAGAATTAAAAAAAGCATTATACCTTTTACTATAATATATTATATTCAGGTGCAAATGAACACAAAGGAAATGAACTAATTAGGAGAACTGCGGTCAGCATTGCCTAGCTCTTTGAAAATTATCATTACTAGTTTCTGACCTTTAGCTTGAGAATAAATCCACATATAATTTCAAGGATTCAATGAGTTTTATTGTAACATACAGTGAAATACTGAGAGTGGGACATATAGTGAATTTGCAATTCTGTTGAGCAGTCTAACCTGTGCATGAGTGTGTGTGTGTGTGTGTGTGTGTGTGTGTGTTGGGAGTGGATAAGAAATTTAGGGATAGTTGTGCTAATCTAAAACCATATTTAGGAGTTTAGTGTACTTCATGCATATTTCAAATATAGTGGAGTAAAAAGTACAATATTTGTACTGAAAATATAGTGAAGTGAAAGTCACAAGTTGCCAAAATGTTTAATACTCAAGTAAAGTACAGATACTTGAAAATTGTACTTAAGTACAGCACTTGAGTACATTTACTTAGTTACTGTCCACCACTGCATTTGAGTCAAATCATAAGTGAACCAACAAGGATGAGTTTAAAAGCTTCTGGAGTACTGTCTGGCACATGTGTAGGTCACATTTACACTAATCCAGTGAGCTCTGTTGCAAGGCAGTATCATTTCCTGTAGGTTTTAGTGATCACAATATGGTGGCCGTAGCGAGGATCACTAAGCTACTGAAGACTGGGACTAGAATTGTAGCGCAGAGATAATATTAATCCTTCTGTGAAGAAAACTTAATTAATGAGATGAAAAACTTACGGTGCGTCAAAATATATAATAAGACAAATACAGATACTGCATTTCAACTGCTATTAGAAATGCTGGGGGTTATAACTGATAAACTTGCACCAATAAAAACATTTACCGTCAGAAGTACATCAGCCCCTTGGCTTGATGAGAAATTAAGATCCAGTATGGCTAGCAGGAATGAAATGAAAAAAAAAACAGCAGTAAGAACAGTGGACTTTCTTCACTGGACCAAATACCGAGTACTCAGAAACAAGGTCACAAAAATGAATCCGCATAAGGCTGTATTATTAAAATAAGATTAATGAATTAAAGCATGATGGGAAGAAACTATGGAATACTTAATAATATACTGGGTATATTTAAAGCAAACAATCCTTCCCTCATTGAGTCTGAGGGCACATTTATTACAAAACAGTGATCAGACGAATGAATATTGCTGGTAAAATGGATGCCATGTGCTTCGGGCCAAAGAATAAAAAGGATCATGCAGCCTCTTACCAGCAACAAGTCAAAAAGCGATTGGTCATAAAACGGGGTTGTGTCAGTACCCTAGGCAAGAGCAACTTGCACTTCTGAGAAGCCGCCATTTGGGTTTACACTGAGAGGTACGCTGAGATTTTGAAAAAACATATGCTGCCTTTCCAGGAGCACCCATACCCATTTCAACTAGGCAGGACCGTGTTCTGCATAAATTTCAAAGGCGCAGCTGTATACAAAAAAGGTGCAGGTGCCGGACTGGCCTGCCTGCAGTTTCAACTTGTCCCCCATAGATAACGTATGGTGCCTTTTGAGATGATAACGATGTCGAGCAACAACAAAGAAAGCTTACTGTGACACAGCTTAACACTAATTTGCAGGAAGAATAGGAAAAATTACATCTGCTACACTTAGGGAGCTTGTCAATATTCTGAACAGTGAACGCATTCATTTTTGAACGGACACCGGTTCATTTTTGGATGCATTCGAGGCTGCAAACCTGGTCACTGCGTTCCATGATGAGCACCCTTCTGTTCATTTTCTGATGCGCTAATTTCCCGGTGTGTTCATTCTCCGATGCCTGCCCAGGGCCTGATGCGTTCATCTATGTGTGACGTGAGCTTTTAGATCATGGGCGCAGATACTCTTTTGTGAACGATGACTGAATATGGATGATGGATTATATAGACGTTTGTACAGGCCTATTTTAGGTTCTCAGTTCCTGAGAGTGAAATGGTTCTCATTGTCATTGTTAGTTTTTTTTCATATACTGAGTATAATCTGAATGCTAAAGATCATTTGCCAATTTAGGTGACGTTCAGGAATGGGATTATATGCGACCTACTCCTGTTCTCTGAACAAAAACATATTCCGGTTATCTAAAAAAAAATATTAAACTTAGTCCACTGAACAAATAAAGTATTAATCGTGCACATCATCGTGTTTATTTACGGGTCATCTTTTTTGAATGTTCTGTTTGTTGGTGGTATAATTTTATTCTTTATCTCATTATAAATTTGTTCTCATATCAATACTTTTTGCTGACTGTCAGACATGGAGAATTTTGCATTTTGCGTCGGACAGTCTTGATGGTGAATGTTATATTTAATTCACAATGTCAATGGTCATGGAATTGATTTGCTCACTGACTACAAGCACTACTTTATCTCTGGTGTGGAAATAAAGCGTGTAACTGTTTGATCCATCTGACTAATTTTCAGAAGAGAGACCGAATAAAGACTGTTGTATATCTTCAACAGAAGAAAACAGACACATAAAAAGACCAAGAAAAGTCGATAGCTATCAATTTGCATTTTGTGAAGGTCAAACACCAACATGGCCAAGTTTGTACGTCTAATAATTGCTGGAATACTCAAAAAATTAGAACTTTCATGACTTGCGGACGCAGAGTATTTTAGGATCTCTGTCCGACAGTGGCTAAATTCTTCATAAACGCACAAAGTCCCGCGCCAATGTCGACTCACTTTATGGAGCAGAGCTTAAGCAGAAACATTGATTGAAATTCTCGGTACTCATCTTGAAGAACTAAGCCCTCTTATCAAAAAATTCATGTTTATCTAAAAGATTCAGTAGATTTGATGAAATTAAAATCAATAATTCACTGGCGGACACAGAGATATAGTAGAACCCTCTCTGACTTTCGGACACATAGATACTGCTTATATCGCATGGCAAATGGTACAAAATCTGCGAAAATCAATGGAACTAAATCTGAAAGTCATTTCAGGATGTATTGTGTACGTAGTGGGCTGTAAAGTGTGGCTTGCGCGTTCACAGGTTTAAAAAGAAAGGATTAATATCACGGATAATTTTTAAATTTGATATGAGCGGGTCTAGGTTATCCTCGTTCTTATACTCGCAAAATAGTAGAATTAAACTTGGGCTGTCATGCAGATGATGTGATTCAATCCGTAAACTATAATTTTAATGTATTTATTTACAATCTTTTGCATACAAATTGCCCGGCGCTCACATTATGATTTGGAATTCTAAAATGCTTTTTTATATAAGAAGGAAAAGGTGGCATACTGACACCACATGGAAGCGATTTTCATTCCAGTTAAGTATTCACACAGCAACATTTGAATGTTTTGGCTGACTGAACGTACTCCGGTACCTCTGAATCACAATTTATTTCCGGTCTTGAGTGTGGAATGTGTTAAAGCATCTTATCGAACTGGATAAAAAGCGTAAGGGTATAGCGGAAGATTGATGATCAGTAAGTATATAATCTCGAAATTGGAGGTTTGGTAGGATTTTTTAATCAATGTGAACTGTCGTTAAATAGGCATGTACCTTGCAATATGCTTCTAAATTCTGCAGGATGGGAGGCGGGGAATTTTTTTCTCGTAAGAAGGAACTATTTTCGCATGTTGGTGTAAATTTTGCGAAGTGGAGAGTAGATTAATTTTGTAATGCGAGAGAGGGTAGCTGCGTTAATTTTTGGATGCCGTCCGAACACGCCTGTTCTGAACACTCTGCTGTTCGTTTTTTGGCTGAAAATGAATGGAGACTTGCTCATTTTTGAATGCCTGTTCAAATTTGAAGGCATTCAGTCTTCAGTCTCTTAACATTTACCAAGTCTTTGGAAAAAGAACGACAACGTGACAAAGTGATGAATGCTTTACTGTACAAGCTTTGCAATGTATTACAAGAATCAAAAGTGATGTGTTTATTTGGAAAGTCAATAAAACCAGTGGTGAACCATTCTGTGATGTGCTGCTGTATTGTTTTCAAAGTAATTCATGTCAAAGATAATTTGCAAATCACTGCTTTTGGTTAAAACGTTCCTTCCCAACATTTCCTAATTAGTTTTTTATTTCTAAATTGTACCTGTGGCAGCATTTTTGAAATAAAATAAACATATTTTCAAATATGGATTAAAAACAGAAGTTAACAAATCAAATTATGTGTCGTAAGGGTTACAATATAGTACACAGTGAATTGACTTCACCGTTATTTTGTATTCTATTTGCATTTTCCATCATGTGCAAAGTTTTTTGGGATTTCAAATGCATATTTTTTTCGACCTTCTTTTAGGTGCATCATTTTGAAAATCATTAATTGCTATAATATATTCTTCCAAAAAAGAAACTATACATTGTTTTTGGCATCAATTTATTATACATGAAATGTTTTGACAAATGTGGAAAACATATTGAGAAGAAAGTGTAATCAATAATTCAATATTTGTATAGTTTCTTTTTTGGAAGAGTATATTTCAATATATGTTTTCCACATTTGTCAAAACATTTCACGTATAATAAATTGATGCTAAAAACAATGTATAGTTTCTTTTTTGGAAGAGTATATTATGAATTGGATTGTAATGTATTGTAACTAATGGCAACATGACACAAGTAAAAGTGTGTAGTCCTCTAGGGGAGCTGCCATCTTAGAAATGGTATAATAATGTAAAACAATGTTGTGCAAGCAATTAGAGCGAATGCAAAAATTGTGTCACTTTAGCCGTAATCCTTGACTTTGTCTAAAAATGGATTTTTACCTTTCCTTCTTAAGGACTAATTAACATATAAGATTACGCCTCTTTTCTGCTGGTTTAGGTCAACCCAAACACACAATGAGTGGTGCTGTGTTCAACTTCAGTGCGCTTTACAACCACTCTTCAGGATCCGGTTCCCTGGCGTGTAATGAGTCACAGGGGGCATTTGTGTTCCTCTACATGGTGCAGGTATTTGATCTGGTGGTGGGCTTTCCCATTAACATGATGGTGATGTGTCAGGTGGCCAAAAAGAAGAGCAACTCCTCCACCTCTGACATCTTCATCTTCAACCTGGCCATTGCTGATGCCTACTTCTGCCTGATGGCCCCCATTGACCTGGTGAATCGCCTACTCCTTAGAAACAAGCATATATGGTCCTTCATAATATCTACCTACGGGCTCAAGGACACCACCCCACTCCTACTCACCTGCATTTGCCTGGACCGCTACATGGCTGTGGTCCACCCTATTGTCTTCTCCAGCACCAGGGACAATAAGATCAGGGTGGCAATTTCCATTCTGGTTTGGGGGCTCATGTTAGCAGGCGCACTCTCTAAGTCCCTAGCAGGGTGGGACAGCACAATTAACATCTTCATTGGACTGATCTGGGCTGTTTTTGCCATCATGGTCTTCTGCAACATCTCCATCATCTGGACTCTGAGGAAGTCAGTCATTGGTAAAGAGAAGATGCACCCTGTGAAGAAGAAAGCCCTCAAAATGGTGGTCTTTACCCTGGCCATCATATTCTTCTGCTACCTCCCTCCAGTGGCTATTTTCCCCTTTGCAGAATATTACAGCATCTTGGACTTCGATTGCCCCATCACAGTGGTTGTCTTCTCCTTCATGAACCTCAGCAGCAGCATCGAGCCTCTGCTGTACATTTCCAAGATGGATCAATGCACAGTTACCCTGCCCTGCAGCTGCTGCCAAAGGCCTTCCAATAAGTCATAGGATGTATACAGATGAGCCATGTTTTACTATTTCTGCTGTTACAATCTGCTCCTGAAATTGTGCCACCCGAGTATGAACCCCATATAAACTACTGACCCATATAGGATCCATCAAATGCAGCTGCTGTATTCAAATCTGCAGAACTTCAGGCTCAATTTCAACTCTGGTGGTGATCCCAGGGTTTCCAACAATCCCAAATATGTCCTGATAAATTATAGGGAAATGTGTATGAAATTATGTTAAAATATTGATATTTTCCCCATTTGATGAAATGTTGTTGCCATCAAAACATTTGCATCTTTGATCTGACTATTTTTTTTCAATACAAGTCTGATGTAGCTTCAGTGAAGCACTGCTACTGACAGATACAGAATAAGAATGTGACATTATCCTAAAATATGAAAAAAAAGCTTTTTCTTACTTTAAAATTAAGATTACTTTACTGATACCCAAAGGGGAAATTAACATGGTCACCAGCGCATAAAACATATAACATACACATTTCATAAAAGAAAAAGTATACATTCCCAAGTGACATTACATAGGGGGCAGTTAAAACTTTGAACCAGCTTATGAGAAAACACAAGTTAAAACATAAGGGGTTAAAGTGGGAGCAACATTTCGGGCTGTGCTTTTCTCCAAAGAAATTGTATTATAGTTATTTAAAAAATTTACTTAATTTAAGTAAAAAATTTTTATTTATATTATATAAGAAGAGGTCAGAGGAACACCAGGTGCAGGATGCAGAAGTGTTTATTAAAACACAAAACACTAAGGGAAAAAAGGCAGACACACCAGAAACAAAACACCGAGCACAAACACTGAACACACGGGAGAATTGAGGTACACTGTCAAAGGCAGGGGAAACAGAAATACTCTCTCCAAGAGAGGATAACTAAGAAAAAAAAAACCTGACCCTAACTAAACTGAGGGATACACTGGGAGACTTATACACAGGGCAGACAAGACTAAAGCGCAGCAAACAGAAGGACTCGAGAACCATACACGGGAGACACTCAGAAGGCACGAGGAGCTGAGACTTCACCATGTAGCACAGAGACAATACGGAGGATCCGTCTGACAATCGCGTCCAATGCTGCCACATTTATAATCACGAGAGGAGGCGGGGACTCGGAATGCAATCACGGACTGAAACAGAAACACATGGGATTAATAAACAATCACACAAAAACCGGGTTAACAGTAATGACTCGAGACAGGACGCGGAGACCATCAATCAACTTGGACAATTTAGATTTAGGTAATCTAAACGTGACAAGTAAAAAGCACCACAAGAAAAGCAAAGGGAAGCATAGTTTTAAATGTAGTTCATCAGATACAGCTCAGACTGAAATACAAAAGCCAGAAACGCACCCGCTCACTAAGAGGTCTATTCTCCCTTTAGCGCGTAAGTCTTTTTTTACGCGCTTCGAGTTAAGCGCTTTTGAGTTGCGCGTATTCTCCCCTACTCGCTTCGATCACGCCCACAGCGCTTAACTTCAGAATGTAGGCGGCCTTATGAAAGAGGTGTGACTGATCCAAAAGAGAGGCAGACTCTGTACAAAGCTCATTGATTATGGCTATCAGGAAAACATGGAAAAAGGATTTTCTGATAAACAATGGAAACGCATTTGTGGTCCATGGAAAACGCAAACCAGACTTTAAATTTGAATATTGTCGGCCTGCTGATAAAACCTCATATCTCCAAACTGATAAGAAATGAAAACTCGTATGTCCACTATTCTTACATGCAAAATTAAACATTTTTATTTTAAACTATATTTATCCATTTATATTATTATAATTATTATAATTATTTTATTTAATTTTTTTTTATTTTCCTGTGAAGTTTGTCATTGTGAAGATACGAGGTTTTATATGCCGCTGTAATAGTAGGCCGTACCAATTACAAGACGTAGCCTAATTCAGACATCTCTTTATAGCGCGGCGGATATAGCATTGGGCTCCGTCCGTACGGACACATAAAATTGCGGCAGCGGGGGATATGTTAGTGACAAACACTTGTTATTTCTTACTCTAGCTACCATGGCATTAAAGCTATGCATACAAACAAATTGCCGCGATAATGAAATAATAAATAAAGAATTTAGCGCTTCTCATTCAGCGCAATTAGATCATTGAAAATGTGCCCCTCCTACACCAGCCTGTTTGTTCCGTGGAAGACAGGGAAGAAGACAAAGGGAACATTCTAGTCACACAAAGACAATCAAAGACAGTTTATATGATCTCATTTAGAAATTGCGCACTTGAAAACTACTCCGATGTCAGGTTTGCAACTAAAGGACATGGAAACGCTTTAACAAGGATTCTTACCCCGCACGCGGTCATCTCCCCGCCCTGAAACCGCCTCAGTAATGACGGAATTCCATTTCCATAGCCTATCATCCTATTTGATTTGAGCGACACATTCACTTGAACTTGTGCCTAATACTTTATTATGATCAATTATCCCATTTACTGTTAATGATTCTTCCCATGTCGGCTATTCTTTAAAGGCTAAAATTGATTAACAAATGGATAGTGCTCTGGTATTTGCCAGGGTAGGGCTCGATCTAGAGTAGCCTATTTAATAATATCTTTATCCACACATTAAATTACACAGTATTACCAATGGTAAAAAATTACTAGGACTCGAGTTAGTTTATACAGATATTCTCAATTAGAAAATCAATCCCCATCACTCGTGAGAATATCACAACTTTTTAGATTATCACGAACATATAGGGCAGTCGCATTTGTTAATAGAACATGGAAGACAATGATGGCGAGCCAAAGCCGAAAACCAAATTTCACAGATGTTGGTGTTGTATGGCAAGCAAGCAATGAAGGCTGATCCGAGGAATTAAGCTGCGAATCGTTCTGGATGTGGCTTCGGTGGGGAGATGTAAGCGCATTATCCCCGATTTAAAGCATAAATGGAGAGATCTGCGGGGCGCTGTAAAAGCCAGGTTCTCTGCACACCGGAGAAATGTACACGCAACAATGGGCAACCATCATCCCCTGTGCATTTCATTGCTCAAGAGGAGGGAATGGCATCTACTCTTTCTGCTGTGGAAGTGCATGGAGAAGAACTTGAAGCGCCAACGAACTGCGTCAGACACCTTGACACAGACGGCTGTGATGTGTATGACATCACCAGCCAATCTCTGAAAAGACCCAGATGCCAGGAGCGACAGCGCAGTTCTGACGTTGATGACCACGGGTATGTTTTGTGGATAATTGCTGCGGCTGGATAGCTGCTCATCCAGAAGTCGGCAAAGATAGATGATTGCCTCATGCACGGTCCAGGCGAAAGCGCTGGATGCACTCGATGTTTGTTTGTCCCATGGATGTCCAAACGAAGCCGATATATGCGTGTTCGTCTTCGAGCTCGGCGCGCTCCTTTTACTCTTTCCCAATCACGCAAGAGTGCAAGCAAATGCAGGACAGGCATTTTGGCTTTAGATTTTGAGAGCATGGTAGAATGATGGTCTTATGTATACTCGTATTAATTAATTGTTTTGCGTTTGTAATTCAAGTGACTGGAGAAGAGGCTGATGCGTAATATCATGTGATGATTTCGTTTGATAAATCATCATGGCTTTGAGAAATGTAGTTTAGAAATAAGGAAGAACAATCGAATATTAAATGTCTCAACCTTTACCATGTTAAATAAAATAAAAGTGATGTTAAAATTCGGCCAATAACCGACATCAAACGCAATATTCAATTTCGCCTAATGTTGGCGCTTGACCTTAATACAGCCCTCAAAAGCGCTTAACAGAAAAAGCGCGTAAGCCAGGGGGAGAATACGCGTAAGTGTTATTTGCATGAGAAACGCCCAGAAACGCCCCGATTTTGGCCTTGCTCCGCCCCAAGCGCGTAACTGCCTTCAAGGCGCGTAATGCACAGACTTAAGTCGAGGGGAGAATACGCGTAGGCTGAAAAGCGCTTAGCTACGCGCTTTTTTCGACTTAAGCGCATGGGAGAATAGACCCCTAAATGAGTTAATCAGGGTTCATACTATGTGACAAATTATTTACAATCACCCTTAAATATGCGCTGGTTAGTACGGGTTATTAATATCTTATCAGAGAGCGCATTCACTCAGCGTTTCGCGAGACCCAGAATTAAACACAGCTGGAAGCAAAGAATGAAATACCAAAGCCAAAACTGAAAGAGGAAACGTGATTGGACGACGAGACACAGGCATGCTGAAGGCAGTCACGCGACATCACTGGAGACAGTTTGGGAGCGGATTGTCAGACGACTGAACTGATATCTGGAAAAATAAGAAACGAAAGTAAATCACAACGGGACAGGACACGAAAGGGCAGAATCATAACATATTAAGATCTAGCGGGACAAAAAGGGGGCAATCCTCAGTCTCGTCGCACTCTGTCAGAAAAGCCCAAGTGAAATCACAATATCATCGATAGAATGGAAGTGTAGGTGGTGTACTGAAATGTATTGAGCATTTAGAAATTACGATGGTCAACAATTTTAGAAATAACTTAGTAATCAACATGACAAAACATGTGCCATGTGCTGTATCACACATTTTAAAAATGATTTGCCTAACCATTTTGCAATATTCATAGGTTAAACAGCTAGCTAGTTACATGGCTAACATATTTACATGGTTAGCTTACCTAGCTGTCGCTGGCTGTGTGTTTAACATGCACCAGATATTACTGGTGAAGTCGGCTTAAATGCTATCTAGCTAGCTAGCTAAGATTATGCTGCCTTCAATTTGTACTTGGAAATCAGGATTTCTGAACTCTCAGTCAGAAATTACAATTCAAACGCCCCCTGTAGTGGGATTTCCAACTTGGAAAGTTGGAGATTCTTTACCAACCCCAAGTTCTGCGTTCCAAGTTCAAGATGGCTGCACTATACATCAATAGTAAGCGAAAGCTGTAACAATAAGCTGTATATTCGCCATTCTGTATTACTGTGTCTCATTAAATCAGTTGTACACGCAGTACTGAATAGAGTTTAGTGGTGGACTTCTTGTTATGGTGTTTGAACGTGAAAAATACCTAGTAATGAGTTGTTATCAACTATTATTGCTAACAGTAGTTAATAAAAGTTATGTTGCGAATGGTGAACTCCATCAAAATTTATACGGTGATGAAGCGGAACCGATTGATCAAGGGCACCCTCTGAGTAGTTGCATTTGGGACCAGCATTAGTGCTGCACCTCTTAAAAAATAACTGGGAATTCGCGGTCTTTTGCTCAGACGCTCCCAGGCTGTTGCAGAGGTGAGATGGGCGTTCGTGCTCTCGTGTATAACTACTATTGTTGGCACAAATCGATAATGAAGGGTATTTACGTTATGAGGCAGCCGTGAAATTAAGTAGGAAATGGTGCTGGTGGTCTGCCCAACTTTTAAGTGTAATTAATCCTAACTTCGTGCCTTTATAACAGATTGCATGAGATGCTGCTTCGCACTAAATGGTCTGCAACTTTATTTCATGCAGGTATGTAAATATTTTATCTATTTTTCGGTTGGCAGCGTAATCTTTATGCCATTAATGTCGGTTATCGACGGTACCGAAGCTAATCTGTGTAAAATGCCACTATACGATCCGTGTCTGTGTTGCCTTAAAGGCTAGTGCTAGTTACTTTGAATGGCTATTTTTCGCTCAGGGCAATCGCCGTTTGCGCGGGTTGGGTTTGGTGCTCTATGGACCCTTGAAAACGCGCGAGAAAGCCATTTTTGAGGTTCAATTGAACGTGTATCCTGTAAATGCAGTATTTTTGGTTGTGTTTATACGGTTACATGGATGTAAAACTATGCATTGCTGAAAAGAAATGCCTTGTTGAAAGGAATGCATGGTTGGAAGATATGCAATGTTAAAGTAAATGTATTGTAAAAAGAAAGAAAAAAAAATAACTGGGAATTCGGTTTTTTGCTCAGACGCTCCCAGGCTGTTGCAGAGATTGCACGAGATGCTGCTTCGCACTAAATGGTCTGCAACTTTATTTCGTGCAGACGTTCCCAGGCTGTTGCAGAGGGAAATAAAGTTCCTCAATCATCATTCTGGAGTGTGACTGTGCTAATTCCCCGCGTCCTGAATCCATGGTAGCTGACGCTGCGAGACCAAGTCTGCTACACAGCTAGCTCAGATATGACATTATTCCCCACCCCAACTTCCAACTTCCCGGCCAAATTTAAGGCAGCATTAGTTTGGCTTATCCAGCTAGATCTCTCAAGTTTTGCAACTCATGCCAATTTCCAGTCTCGAGTGATATTATGATGTCAGCTGATTCTGGTAAATTCACAGTTTTAGTTTTGTTGGACTTAACCTCTGCCTTTGATTCTGTTGATCACAATGTTATGATTAACAGACTCTGTCATGTTTTTGGGATGTCTGACTTTGCCCTGGATTGGCTTAGGTCTTACCTTTCTGACAGAAGGTTTAGTGTTTTTGCCAACCAGATAATGCCAGAGTGTGCAGATCTGACTTGTGGGGTGCCTCAGGGCTCCGTTCTGGGACCAGTCTTGTTAATTCTGTACATTCTCCCTCTTGGGCTTATAATTAAGCAGCATTGAGACATCCCATATCATTTCTATGCTGATGATATCCAGATATACTGCTCTTTTAAGCCCACTGAGCTCCACAAACTATCATCTTTAAAGAGGTTATGGGAATTAATTTTAAAATCTCTGAAACCAAGTTCTGTTCGATTAAGGCACCATCATAAAACATTCTACATCGAACTTTTTCCAAAATATCACCTAATTACTGAGTTATGGCCATCGCAACGCACTTAGCAACCAAGACAAAAAGCTTCAGCCATCTTCGGGAATTTCCGATAGTGACGTCAATTCAAGAACAGCCTCTTTGCTTGCTGTGCGGCATTGCGTATTTAGCGTGCATGGTGTGTAATCAGAAACAACACTCAAACTCACCCTCGGCTCACCATATAGTGAGTACGATTGAAATGTAACTGGAGTGTGAGAGAGAGATCGACCGACCACTAACCGAGGGATCAGTCCCACTCCTCGCCAGTTGCTATTCACAAATGCCACTTGAGCATAACTGACAGTAGTGGTACTGGGTTCCACAGGCGATGCGTCGGCTGCTGCAAGGGGACACTCAATCCTCACCCATCAGTGCTGAATGACCTAAACCTGTTGCGGTTTACTTTTCTTGATTAGAAAGTTTCTCAGACTAACTGGTGAAACGACAATGAAATGTATTTTAATAACGTTATATATTGCTTCACAAAATTGAGGCATTTCTTTCGCACATAAATGACGACGTAAAATATGACCATGTCTTCATAATTTCTGTGGTCGAGTGAAAAGGTGCAGGACAGCCCGCGAGGCTCACTAAGCATTTCCTTCTACATTCAGCAATTAAGAATGTAGAAAAGAATGGATTCTCGTGACTTACAGCTACACGAGCCTCGCAGACCAATCCACACGCGCCCCACGAGCCAGCTGAGCGCAGCATTTTCCAACCCATGAGTAAAGAAAACCGCAAGAAATCTGAATGCGTGAGAGTTGACAGATATGCGTCATTAATGAAAATTGGACATAACCTGATAATGTTGAGAGTTTTCAGATTTTCTGCAATCTATCTTAGATTGTATGTTGTGCTCTTGAAATGTTGTCCCACTTGCTTATTAGTCAATTTCCCGGGAAATTTGAATGATCTTCGGAATTGTACGAATAATTGTAAAAAATGTGTTTAGAATACATTTTTCTCACAATTATTTCTCATGATAACTTTTATTTATCTAGTCGGAACATAAATAACAGGATTTCAGAAATTACATATAGGACTTCCCATAACCTCTTTAATTGACTGCCTGTCCAATATCAAGCAGTGGCTACATGATAATTACCATCAGCTAAATTTAAAAAAAAAAACAGTGTTATGACTTGAAAATCACAACAAAAAGAACCAGCAACGACAACTTAAATTTATTCTTCATTGATTAGGTCCAAAAATTTCTATACATAATCCACTGTGTACTCTAAAAATAACACTCTAATGCCACTGTGTAACTCTGATGCAAAACCAAAAACTCTCCAACTGACCAAAATCACAGCATTTATAAAGACTGGAACATTCTGGAAAGATCTTCAGGATTCCTGAGTGATCTGGCCTTCTCCAGGTAAGAGGATGCCACAAACTTCTAGAAAGCACGAGTCTATTTCATTACAAAGAATTGGTATTGCATCAGATCATGTATTGCTACAAATAAACTGTTATACCCATATTAACAGAGGGGGCCAAATGATGAACAAAATGAATAAATAGCTGACCAGTAAGGCACCACAAATAGTATCTAACTAATCTCCATTTACAAATGATATACAGTGCTGTAAACCAAATACTCAAATGTGACAACAGACACCTGATTTATTGCACCTGAGAGCAATCTTCATGAGATAAAGAACCACCTCAATCCACTTGGCCTGTCTGAATTCAAAGCTTAAAACTTTAGGAGTAACTTTTGACTCCTCCATGTCGCTTGATGACCACTCAAGGAATTTAATGAAGAATTGTTACTTCCTTTTGAGAAACATCTCCAAGCTTCGACATGTGGTGTCTAAAAGAGAGCTAGAAATGGTCATACATGCCTTTATGTCATCTTGAATGGATTATTGTAATAGCCTTTTTACTTGCTCAAATAAAAAGGAACTTGACCGTCACCAGGTGGTCCAAAACTCTGCTGCACGACTTCTGACGAGCACTAGGAGAAGGGACCAAATCAGTGCGATTTTACTATCCCTAAATTGGCTGCCTGTCCACCTGAAGATCCATTTTAAAATCCTTGTCCTTACCTTTAAAGCTCTGTGAGGGTAGGCTCCCTCTTTCATCTCAACCTGTTGGAGCTTCACACTTCCTCCCGTAGTTTGAGTTCATCTGGTCAGAGGCTTTTACAGTTTCCACAGACTTACTTTAAGACCCATGCGGACCGATCCTTCCAGGCAGTAGCTCCCAGACTCTGGAACTCACAGCCATTGTCAATACGATGTTTAAATTCAGCTGAATCTTTTAAGAAGCAGCTAAAGGCTCTCCTTTATGTCTTGTGTTGTACTCTCCTTGGCCCTCATTTATCAAGTGTGCGTACACCAAAAAAATGGGCGTACGCCAAATCTCCCGCAAGGATCGGCATTTATCAACCTGAACGTGAGCGAACGGTCCGCAAAAATCTCACGCCAGGTCTGACCAGGTGTATGCGGATTTGAAACCAGCGAACAACATGCAGGAACGAGTGCAGCTCTCAAAATGAGTAATAAACCCTATTCAGCGATGCGGACCCCATGCTGTTGTTGCTCTTATTAGTAAAATGAATAAATACGCTAAATTAATAAATGAATGAATTAATAATTAAGACACCTGTGTGGAGAAATTAATTAAACTTTGAGACAACCTGCTTATCAAGCCAGGCTGACAATAACAGTCAATTTGATTAAGCACTTTGGAATGTCAGATGCTCATCCAGTCAGATATATGCTGAACAACAAAAGAAACAAAAGTTAATTAAAGGCAGACTTGAAAATAAGTATGCGCATAATTATATTAGACAATCAAATTTATTACTAGTGCATGCTTATTTTCACTACTTTCATCAAACTTTTCTTATCTTGCGGTCACTTTGACTGAGTAACCATAAGAGTACATTAACTAACCAGCTAATTGCGTTTCTTTTGTTGCTCAGTATATGTAGGCCTAAGCACACTTTGACCGAGATAACATTTTGACAAAGGAAGATCTTCTGTTCTGAGAGGAATAAGCTTCTGTCCAACGTGAGAGGAACTTTCAGCTCAGCGAATATCTCCTCCGGGAAAATAACAAGTGGCTGCTCGTTTTGTGTGGCACCTAATAAAATATCATGGAGTAATACTAATAAAAGTACAATGAAGAGTGATCTCTGCAGACAATTACCCTCATGCAGCTCCGATCGAGGCGATGGGGACTCATCCCTGTCCCCACCGCCTTGTATTCCCACAATGGAGGGGGATCCTGCCACGCGCTCTTTGAATGGTGACAGCTGGAGGTACGAGTCTGGTTGGCCTCCACCAGTCCGTACGCTTCTGCGCCTGAGCGCTGCAACACGTTTTTTGGTGGCGATCTTAAAATCTGAACACTTTTTTAACCTACATGTAAAGCATTTGGATTGTCAGTTATGTAGGCTATAAAACATGAAATTGAATAAATTGAATTTATTAAGACCGATGTTATTTGCACTCATATGTGTGGCCAATACAGAATTATTTTCTTAGCCACACTTATAAGTGCGCCAGTTGATGACCATTCCAGCGCTGCTTATAGAAAGTATAAGTTTGGCCGAAAAACATTTTAGCTTTGGATACACTTAAAATAAGTGTGGGCAATGGAGAAATGTGCATTTTGGCCACACTTATAAGTGCGTCTAACGCGAATTTTGATAAATTTTTGTCCTTGAACGCAATTAAATAAGTGGGAATAGTCACTTCCATTTATTAATGAATTAAATAAAACGTCTGCTGCACCACAGTTTTCCACCCCAACGATATTTACCGCAGCAGCAATAGTTTTCCAAACTGCAGCCTTCTGGGCTCCCTTTATGCCACTCTTAAGGCCCCAAAATATTATTATAATTATATATTATTATAAAATATATTGTAATTATTTTATTTTTCTCCACCTCGGACGTGATAATTTATATTTCCTCCGCAGTGAAGTGAATTTCCTTTTTGCCGTCTTTTGAGAGTCCCTGTCGTAAAGTGGGCAGGATTATGCCTCCCGGAGCGTGATGGTTACGATCGTTTCAGCCGCCAGATTTATCAACGCCACGCCAGTTCTACACCGAAATCAGCTACATACACACTTTTAGTAAATCAGACGTGACACCTGGCGAACGTTGATATTTACACCAGAATCGACATCAGGTCCTACGCAAGTTTGATAAATGAGGGCCAATGACTTTCAAATCACACCAGCCAGTATTTTATTCACAATTGATGATGATGCATATGATGAAACTGAGAAATTTTATAATTTTGCCCACAAAATGAGCTCATTTCAAATTTGATGGCTGCTACAGGTTTCGAAAAAGTTGGGACAGGGGTCTGTTTACCATGGTGATGCTTCCCCTCTTCTTTTTACACAGAGTGGAGGAGTTTGGGCATTGAGGAGACAAGTTTCTTGAGTATAGCCATTGGAATTTGATCCCATTATTGTTTAATACAGGCTTCCAGCTGCTGGAGAGTTTTGGGTCTTGTTGTGGGAATTTTGGTATTAGACCCTTGGTATTACCTTCTCAGGAAGAACTCAGAGGGAGGCAGAGAAAATAATAATAATAATAATAATAATCCAATTTACCACTTTGCAAAGTAGGATCCTCATTACAGACAAGAACTCTTGTTACAAGCAAGAGCAAGGATAAAAGAAATTCTCTCTCGCTGGTGTATAAGTAAGATTACATTGTGACGTTCTCCTCCCCCCGAACTGATGTACACATCATGATGTTAACTGGAATGTTCTTATAGACGCACACAGCCCACGTCAATCTACCCCTGAGGTATGTGCATACAGCTCAGAGAAGACAGGTGGTTCCTCTTCATCTCCTGGGCTTATCTTTTCGGCGTCCCAGGCTCTCCCTGTACTCCTCCTTCTGAAAACACATAAACTAAGAAAGAAGTAGAACATCCTCACCTCGTTAGGGTTCGTCAGGTTCTAGATAAACCATATGCAATGACGCACTGGTCAGATTCATGGAAACTACAGCTACGCAAGGCCTAGTTTAATCAGAAACACACAAGAATGTACAACTGAGGCCTAAGAGAAAATGAGCAAAACAAGCAAGGATAAACAGTTAATAATAAACCAAATAAATCAATATTAAAATGATTCCACAGTCTCCTTTGACAGACTTTACCTTTAATTATGCGCCAAATGTTCTCAATCGGTGAAATAGCAGGACTGCAGGCAGGCCAGTTCAGCACGAGGACTCTTCTACTACGAAGCCATGCTGTTGTAATACTGCACTGTATGGTTTTGCATTGTCCAGCTGAAATACACAAGGTCTTCCCTGGAATAGATGTAGTCTGGAGGGGTGCATATGTTGCTCTAAAACCTGTACATACATTTCAGCATTCATGGTGCTTTTTAAAACATGCAACTGTAACCATTTTAAGTTAAAATAAATAATAAAATAAATAATTGAATTCTTCTAAATAAAATTAAAATAATTTAACCTAAATCTGTAAAGACAGTCAACTCTGCTGCAAAAATTTGTGTGCTTTGGTAATATAGTACTGGATTAAACATAAATTTAAGCACAGTATTACATTATCTAATTGATTTTATGTACAAAACCCAAAACCAGTGAAGTTGGCACGTTATGTAAATCGCAGATAAAAACAGAATACAATTTGCAAATCCTTTTCAACTTATATTCAACTGAATACACTGCAAAGACAAGATGTTTAATGTTCAAACTGGGAAACTTTTTTTTTTTTTTTTGCAAATAATCATTAACTTAGAATTTAAAGGCAGCAACACATTGCAAAAAAGTTGGCACAGGGGCCTTTTTACCACTGTGTTACATCCTTTTAACGACACTCAGTAAACGTTTGGGAACTGAAGAGACCAATTTTTGAAGCTTTTCAGGTGGAACTCTTTCCCATTCTTGCTTGATGTACAGCTTAAATTGTTCAACAGTCCGGGGTCTCCATTGTCGTATTTTACGCTTCATAATGCGCCACACATTTTCAATGGGAGACAGGTCGGGACTACAGGTAGGCCAGTCTAGTACCTGCACTCTTTTACTACGGAGCCATGCTGTTGTAACACGTGTAGAATGTGGCTTGGCATTGTCTTGCTGAAATGAGCAGGGGCGTCCATGAAAAAGACGTTGCTTGGATGGCAACATGTGTTGCTCCAAAACCTGTATGTACCTTTCAGCATTAATGGTGCTTTCACATATGTGTAAGTTGCCCATGCCTTGGGCACTAATACACCCCCATACCATCACAGATGCTGGCTTTTGAACTTTGCGCCTCTAACAGTCCGGATGGTTCTTTTCCTCTTTGGTCCGGAGGACACGACGTCCACAGTTTCCAAAAACAATTTGAAATGTGGACTCGTCAGACCACAGAACACTTTTCCGCTTTGCATCAGTCCATCTTAGATGAGCTTGGGCCCAGCGAAGCCGGCGGCGCTTCTGGGTGCTGTTGATAAATGGCTTTCGCTTTGCATTGTAGAGTTTTAACTTGCACTTGCAGATGTAGCGACGAACTGTAGTTACTGACAGTGGTTTTCTGAAGTGTTCCTGAGCCCATGTGGTGATGTCCTTTACACACTGATGTCGGTTTTTGATGCAGTACCGCCTGAGGGATCGTAGGTCACGGGCATTCAATTTTGGTTTTTGGCCTTGTTGCTTACGTGCAGTGATTTCTCCAGATTCTCTGAATCTTTTGACGATATTACGGACCGTAGATGATGAAATCCCTAAATTTCTTGCAATAGCTCGTTGAGGAATGTTGTTTTTAAACTGTTAGATAATCACCTCACGCATTTGTTCACTAAATGGTGACCCTCGCCCCATCCTTGTTTGTGAATGACTGAGCATTTCAGGGAAGCTGCTTTTATACCCAATCATGGCACCCACCTGTTCCCAATTAGCCCGTTCACCTGTGGGATGTTCCAAATAAGTGTTTGATGAGCATTCCTCAACTCTCTCAGTCTTTTTTGCCACTTGTGCCAGCTTTTTTGAAACATGATGCAGGCATCAAATTCCAAATGAGCTAATATTTGCAAAAAATTACAAAGTTTACCTGTTCGAACATTAAGTAACTTGTCTTGGCAGTGTATTCAATTGAATATTGGTTGAAAAGGATTTGCAAATCATTGTATTCTGTTTTTATTTACGATTTACATAACGTGCCAACTTCACTGGTTTTGGGTTTGTAAAAACACATATACCACCATACTTACTGCTACTACTACAAATAATATCAAATAATGCTCAAATATTAATTCTATTATTTCAATGTTGATGCATACATACACGCACATAAGGAGAGAGAGAGCGAGATAGAGAATGAGTGTGTCGACTAGTGTGTTTATTTTAAGCACACACACACGCTCTTTCTCCATACAACACTAATAGTTGCAAAACCCCAGAGACCCTGCTGGCTGTTTAAAAAATGCTGTGATTTTGAACAATGTACACAATGGTGGAAGACTTAAACAAAGCTATAGACATGATACCGGCTAAGTTTAATTTTAGCACTACAGTACTTATTTCGCCGAAAATGAGTAGCTTCTTCTCCGCTCTGTGAAGTAACGTTAGAAAGAAAACTAGCTGATGTTAGCCATGTTCGTTAGCCATGATATCTGCTTTGGTAGCAAGACTAGTATTTACTTCACTGATGCTAGACATGCTAACTCCCGTAGCTGGTTGCAAACGTTCATTTCAAGACAGCGTTAACGTTACCTTGTGTGATGGGTGGTGCTCCTGAAATCATATTTGAAGTATTGCCTCCTCTGACAGCCACTTTTCGCAAGCATGTTTTATATGTTGTGTATCCTTCCTCCTCCAAGCCGTGGCCGTCTGTGTTTTTTCGGTACCTGAAAAATTCCCTTACAGCCAGAGATGCCGAGTCTCACGCGTTCGGCGTAGATCTCATGAATCCCCCCCCATTGTGGGAATACAAGGTGGAGGGGACAGGGATGAGTCCCTATCGCCTCGATCGGAGCTGCACGAGGGTAATTGTTAAAATACAGTCAGCAGAGATCACTCTTCATTGTACGTATTAGTATACTTTATTAGTATTACTCCATGACATTTTATTGGGTGCCACACAAAACAAGCAGCCACTCGTCATTTTCCCGGAGGAGATCTCTGTGCCGAAAGGTCCTCACCCGTTGGACAGAAGCTTATTTCTCTAACAACAGAGGATCTGCCATTGTCAAAATGTGATCACGGTAAAAGTGTCTGTAGGCCTAGCCTATATAAACTGAGGAACAAAAGTATTGCAAATTAGCTAGTTAATTAATGTACTCCGTTGTACAAAGTGATCGCAAAATGAAGAAAAGTTTGATAAAATGAGTGTAAATGTGCACGCGCTCGTAATAAATTTGATTGTCTAAAATAATTACGCGCAAACTTATTTTCCAGTCTGCCTTTAATTAACTTGTGTTTCTTTTGTTGTTCGATTAGCATCTGACATACCACTAAATATCTACCAAGCCACGCATTGCACTTAATCAAATTGTAATTGTCAGCCATTGGGCCTGACAAGCAGGTTGTCTCAAAATATAAGTTTAATCAATTTCTTATTTATTTATTTATTTATTCATTCATTCATTTTAAATTTAGCCTATTTATTCATTTTACTAATAAGAACAACAGCATGACGTCCACATCGCTGCTTATGGTTTATTACTCATTTTGACAGCTGCACTCGTTCCTGCATGTTGTTCGCTGGTCTCAAATCTGCATACACCTGGTCTGACCTGGCGTGAGATTTTTGCGGACTGTTCGCTCACGTTAAGATTGATAAATGCCGATCCTTGCGGAAGATTTTGTATACACCCATTTTTTTGGTGTACACACGTTTGATAAATGAGGGCGACTGCGTTTTGGTTTTATTCACAATTTACACTTTGTCCCAACTATTTCGGAATTGGGTTTGTAATACTAATATACAGGTTACATATACAGCAAGTAGTAGCAATAATAATAATAATAATAATGTTAAACAAATAATACCAAAACAACTGCAAATAGAAGGACTGTGCCTCCTGGTAGACCAGTTGACTAAAAAGATGATATTTACATCTGATTTAAAGCCATTTAGGCTTTGGTAATGAGTTGAATTCTGTTATGGCTGCATAACGGAAGGATAATTTTCTGAAAGATTTTACGTTATCGAAACAAAGTTGGCCTTGTTTCTGATGACAAACTCCAGAGCTTCCCTTTGTTCCCCAGAGCTGTAACTAACAGCTAAACTCAAACCAAAGTACAGCATCCTTCTGAATTCAGAGACTGAGATCAGTATATGAGAGGTGATGGACACTTTTCTTCTTGGTTGACCTTGAAAATGTGAGAGAGGAATTACTGATGTACTTTACATTTAATTTCAATTCTTTTTGTGTCTTTTCTGTGATATTTTGCGTTGTTTCATGTTTAATGTGTTTTATCATTTTGTGGACTAAAATACTATGAATGTGATACTCGCTCACTAACTGTCTGCATGAAGCACAGGAATAGTCAAAACAATCAATTTTATTTGTGTATATGGTGTGATCCCAGAAAATCGTAGTTATTGTCAGATTTTCTTTGGAAAAACTTGATCACATTCTGGAATAATGAAAAGAAATGGATACATTAAAACAAACTTGGAAGTTTGGAGATAAATGATCATACATTCCAATTTTAATTGTAAGACAGGAAATCCGGCTGGAACACGACAAAAGGCTGACAAACTGGTGGGACCCCAGAACCGAGGCTAACCCTAAACTTCAAAGGACTGATGTTGCCTACAGTGTGACTATAGACTATTAGGTTCTCCTTAGGGTGAGCGGGCCGTTGACCAACCAGGATGTGGGCTTAGTGGTGTCAAGGGAAGTGCAGTGCTCATGGTTGTGTCTGTGGAAGATTGGAGGGGTTTATGATGGCCCAGGACAATCAGCAGAACTCTGGCGTCGTGAGCGGGGTAACTATCACAGTGCCCCCCCCCCATGAACCTCATCCCCGGCCCTGGTCATTCCTTTTATGAAACTGGACCTGAACTCATCTGTGTAAATGTTCTATCACTATAGCAATGTCAGTCCTTTTTAATATATTCTATGTATTACTGTGAAATAACTTATGGGCTTAGAATTGAAATTGTCCATACCATAATCCAGTTTGAGTTTTTCATGACAAGTGCATCAGATTAATACATATTCATATCATGTTTGATATTTTTTTCTCAGGAAAATTCCTGGAGTTAAATAGAATACATCTCATTCTAGTTGAAATGATATTTTATTCCGTTTTAGAAACTCTAGATTTTGGTTAAAGCAGGATACCTTCTCGGATAACCATTTGGGTTTTCCTCGCTTTGCTAAAGGGTCATTCCATGCCAAGTGAGTTAATGGCTCCCAGGTGGCTGACTCGGATTTTGTCAGAAAAATCTTAAAAATTGCTCATCATGTATAATGAACATCTGCAGAATTTTAGGGGCGAATTCTCACCGGTTTTGGTTTTACAAGTGTTCAAAGTGTGGGACCCACAAACCCGCAAATGGCAACTTGCAATTTCTGTGGTTTTTGGAGGTCAATATCTCTTAGAAGGTAAGTCCCAGGAAGCTGAAAACCAGTAGTCTGGGTAAATTTGGACCAGAGATTCAGAATTTGGCATCAAATGAGTCCTATCTTTAACCACTTGGGTGTTGTGGACGTCACAAAATGGTAATTTTTAAGGCGCTGTCAAGAGGGATTCTGGTATCGGGCAAGCCCCCAGACCTCAGCAGACAATCCATAACCAGAATTTGCCATTCATTCAAATGTCTGGCACCAGTAGTATGCCTTTAAGTAATTGCAGACCTCTGAGTGTTTATCTGAGTGAATGGTGGGGGTCTGAAAAGAATTCCGAGGAACAAAACCCCCAAAATGGGCCCTATTGAGGGGGATAAAATGTCATGTGGGCCTATAGCCAGGGTGACCAAACTTTTCTCCCTTTACATACACATGCTATCTGCATTCTTTCCTAGTTTCATCTTTGGCACCAGTCTGTTTATATTTTTTTCAGACTCTTACAAATCTGCAATTTTTGGAAATTGCAGGTATATGCAATGTACATGAAATGTACACAAAGTACAGGGAACCCTTGTTTTTTTTTTTGAACCCATGTAAAACTAAAACCGGTAGGAATTAGGCCTTAAAATTTAGCAGTTGTTCATTATACAGGATTTTTAAGAATTTTTCCGGTAAAATCCGAGTCGGTGACCTGGAAAATTTTCTGAAAATTGACCCAATTGGCATGGAATGACCCTATATTGTTTTATCACCTCCTGCAATTGCCGGAAACCCAAAATCCAGATTCGACCTGCCTTCCAGGTAATTTATGGCCATGCCGCCTGGATCAAATATGTGATTTGGCTTAAAGCAAAGGGAGACAATCCATTCAAGGAAGATTGCAGCCGACTTCCCACATGTGCACCTCTATACTGTGTGTAGCCTCGTTACTTATGGAAGATCATACGTATGTAAGTGCGTACGTAAGTGCACGTGTAGCCAAAACAGGTTTGGTGAGAGACTCTTACTTCAATTAGCCTATTCTTTAAAAATTCTAAATTATGTAACGGACTAATGAAATTTACTATGTGGACCTACCTACCTGTTTAATAAATTTTCTTCTTGTAATTTGTGTGGCTTTTATTATTTTAAATCCATCTTGGATCCTTTAGCCAAAATTATGGTTAAATACTTAGGGGAAATGGGTGCTGACTGTGACCTACTGTCAGAGCCCAGTTGCAGACAAAGTTTTTAGGGAGCTCTGGTAACTTAGATCGGGGGCCACGTTTGACTGCTAATGGGATTGGCGGGGTATTGGCTCTAGAGGTTTGGCTTAAGAGAACCCATGGGCCTATTACACCGGTTCTAGTCAAATTCTCCTGAAGGAGCCCGATAGGTACTATTAGTATCATATTAGTTGACCCGGGTCCGTAACTGTCGCAAGGGAAAGGTACTCACGTATTACGGTGGTTGCTGGCTAACCAATGCAGAGCTCCCCGAACTAAGGCTGTGCGATTGTGTGGATCCGGAAGCGCAATTGTGTAAAATTGGCGAAAGACTGAGTATGGTATTATTGTTTGAAACTCACCATATTTACAACTAAATTTTATATTCGTAATTAATTATATGGAGTCATATCAGTCATAACTGTTGTGCTTTTGTGCCCTGTTCTACGAACAGAGAAAATTGATCCATTCTTTTTTTTTTAACAAATATCTTTACTAACTTTTTTCATTTATCATACAATATACATACAAAAAACATCACATTAAATAGAACATAAAAAGGCACATCCATTATCATGCTACATATCAGCACAAAATCTTCCGAATTAGAGAGGAAACATTGAGTGACATGGCTTAGTTAGGGTAGTCTTCGCATACTATGAAAAGGGGGAAAGAAAAAAAACAGCAGACAAGCTTATAGTGTGTATGCACACAGAGACACTAGACTACAGGGCTACAGTAACATCATCTCCCTCCAAAAATTCCATAAATGATCCCCACATCTTTAGAAAACTCATATGTATTTCCCCTTAATTATGCATGTCAATTTTTCGATAGCAATACATTGCAATAGCCCAGGGATACTCACTCTTTTCCAGAATGAGCTGCTGTGGGTGCAGGCTTTCAGTCTAACCATGCAGTTAAACACCTGATTCTACTTATCAAGGGTCCATGGCAAAAGCTTTAAGGGTTGATTAGTAGAATCAAGTGTGCGACAGGTTGAAAAGAGTGAAAGCCTGCACCCACTGTGGGTAATTCTGTAAAAGAGTGAGTATCCCTGCAATAGCCCCTCAACCCAACTTTGCTTACTTAGTCTATGTACCGACTTCCAAGACAATGCAATTTTATGTTTGGCTTCAAGGATACCTAATATGACCATCATTTTTTGAAACTTCCTAAGTGTACAGTTTTCTGGAAACTCCAAGTCCAAATATACAGAGTTAAGGAGACAGAGGAAGAGGTTCCTTATTACCTTTGATAAGATCGTGATGATCTCCTTCCAAAACTCTTGAATGATGGAACATTCCCACATACGATGATATAAGCTGCCTTTATGTGTACCATATTTGACACAAGTATCAGGCGTGTTAGGGTAAATACGATGTAGTACCTCAGGGGTAATGTACTTTCTCATCAACCATTTACACTGTAATAATTTGAACCGTGTATTTATTGTTTGAACATGACACTGTGAACATACATTCTTTACTGCCAGTTATAATAATCTGGTAGAATCGGGAGATGAGTCCTGCTGCACCATAATGGCTGACAGCTGTCCATTCCAGCGAGTTCTCTGTGGGGAGATCAAGAGAATTTTGAGTATTTGATATAAAGTTTCTTATCTGAAGTGTTATGGCCCCAATTTGTTATTACATTTATAACACAACAGCAACAGCAAGGGATGACAAACACAGTTTTAACAACTAAAGCACATTTAATTTTTAACAAAGACAAAGACTAATAACAACCTACAACTAAAGACCAAGATTGATAAATAAGAAAAAACAGAAATAATTACAGTCCCTTTTTGGTGGGGTGGCTTGGTGATGTCCTGGATGAAGAAAATGCTCAAACACAGGCAAAGAAATCCAACAAAGAAACGTCACAGGTCTTGAACAGAATGGCAGGTCTGGTCATCTTCATGCAATTTCTCCTACAACTTTACTGTCTCAATTCTTTTCCTTATATACTCTTTTGCAGACCCCACCCACATTTAGACCTCTTTTTTTTTTAACTTTCTGAGACTTGCCCCAGACATGTCTAAACATGACTCCAGTCTGAGCTAAACAAAAAAAAAGGTAAATACTGCCATCTAGTGGCCTATATTCACATTACACCTCCATTCCAAAAGGGAAAAATTTTGACTCATAAAGGCAAAATTTTTCTTTTCAATACAAAATGGTTAAGTGAACACTTGTCTATATATACATATCATACAATATTCAAACACATGATATATATATACACATTCAAACACGGGATAAGCAATCAGCAATTACATTGTCTGTACCCTTCACATGCTTAATTTCCAAGTCAAACTCCTGTAAAATCAAACTCCAATTCAACAATCTCCGATTCTTGTTTTTCATCTTACTCAAAAACATTAACGGATTGTGGTCAGTGTACACAATCATTGGCTTTTCCCCTGTACAAACATAAACCTCAAAGTGTTGTAAAGAAAGGACGAGAGCCAACAGTTCCTTCTCTATTGTGGAATAGTTTGTTTGGTGGCGATTGAACTTCCTGGAGAAGTATGCCACGGGATGCTCAATGTCATCAGAGTCACTTTTCTGTAGGAGCACAGATCCACAAGCTTGGTCGCTAGCATCGACCGCGATGGAGAACGGTTTGTTGAAGTCAGGAGATTTGAGCACGGGGAAGTGACACAGCAGAGACTTCAGGTGATCGAAGGCTCTCTGGCATGCATCATCCCAGGTGAACTTTACGCCTTTCTTCAGTTGGTTAGTTAGACTGAGAGCAATCTCAGCAAAGTTCTTGCAGAACTTGCGGTAGTACCCGATCATTCCAAGGAAGCGGCGCAAAGCTTTTTTGTTGTCAGGAACTGGAAAGTCCATGATGGCTTGGACTTTAGCATTAATGGGTGCCACCTTACCCTGGCCTATGACGTAGCCAAGATAGGTGACAGTAGCACAACCAAAGTCACTCTTGCTCAGGTTAACAGTCAGGTTAGCCTGGGTCAGGCGCTGGAACAACGTCTCTACATCTTTTAGATGTTCTTCCCAGGAGTCACTCCATGTGATCAGGTCATCGATGTACGCACCCGTGTGTGGCAATCCGGCGATTGTAGACTGTATCATCCTTTGGAACGTGGCTGGGGCATTTTTCATGCCAAAGGGTAGGACTTCATACTGGTACAATCCAGATGGTGTGGCAAAAGCAGAGATGCTCTTGGCCCTCTCAGTTAAAGGCACACACCAATAACCCTTCAATAAATCAATCTTGGTCAGAAACTTTGCTTGCCCTACACTATCAATACAATCATCAATCCTAGGTATTGGAAACACATCAGTTCTAGTTACAGCATTGACTTTGCGATAATCTGTACAGAATCTAGTACTTCCATCAGGTTTTGGAACTAGCACACAGGGTGAACTCCAATCGGAGTTGGAGGGTCTGATAATATCATGTTTTAACATGTACTCAACCTCTTTCTCAGCAATCTTTCTCTTTTCAGGATTCATCCGGTATGGATGCTGTTTTATTGGTTTGGCATCACCAACATCTACATCATGAGAGGCTATAGTAACTCTCTTTGGAACATCAGGAAACAAATCCTCATATTTCTTGATCAACCTTTCAAACTGATCTCTCTGTGAGGGTTCTAAGTGCTGGAGTTTTACATCAAGATTTTGCAACACTTCAGTGTTTGACAATTTACAGGAAAGAACTTCAGCTTTAATTTTTGGTTCATCATCTTGAAACTCCCCCTCATCTTCACACGTTTCGACCATTGGAGAATCTGAAGTGACAGCTGCTACCCTAGCATTTCTGTCATGATAAGGCTTTAGCATGTTAATATGACACAATTGTTTTGGTTTTCTCCTACCTGGAGTCTTCACAATGTAATTGAGATCATTGAGTTTTGTCAGAATTTCATAAGGAACATGAAATCTAGCCTGCAATGGATTGGACTGCAAGGGAAACAACACAAGGACCTTTTCTCCTGGTTTAAACTCACGGCTTCTAGCCTTATGATCATACCAAGTTTTCATTTTTCCCTGACTTGATTTCAAGTTCTCTTTGGCAAGGTCACAAGCTGCACGCAATCTTTCCTTGAACTTGCTAACATAGTCTAACAGACTGATATGCGGCTCTTTCTCTTGCCATTGTTCACTCAATAATAGCAAAGGTCCTCTCACTTCATGACCAAACACTAGCTCAAATGGACTGAATCCAGTAGACTCCTGCACTGCTTCTCTAGCTGCAAACAACAGCAAATGAACCCCTTCATCCCAGTCTTTCTCATGGTCATAACAATAAGTCCTCATCATTGTCTTGAGAGTGGAATGAAACCGCTCTAAGGCACCCTGATTTTCTGGATGATAGGCACTAGAAAGAATCTGCTTTGCACCTAGTTCATACACAACCTGCTGAAACAATCCTGAAGTGAAATTGCTACCCTGGTCAGACTGAATTTCCCTGGGAAGGCCAAACAACGTGAAGAACTTTATCAAAGCCTTCGAGATTGCAGTTGCCTTGATGTTACGTAGAGGTATGGCTTCGGGGAATCTGGTAGATGCACACATGATTGTCAACAAGTACTGATTTCCAGATCTAGTCTTGGGTAATGGACCAACGCAATCAACAATGACCCTAGAGAATGGCTCCCCAAATGCTGGGATAGGCTGCAATGGAGCTACAGGTGGGTCTAACTGGTGTTTTCCAACTACCTGACAAGTGTGACAGGTTTTGCAAAAGTTGGAAACGTCTTTTCGAAGCCCAGGCCAAAAGAAGTGTTTCATGATCTTATCAACAGTCTTGTTAACACCAAGATGACCTCCTAAAGGTAAACTATGAGCCATTGTTAAGATCTCATTCCTATAGACCTTCGGAACAACAATTTGCCTGACCACTGCCCAATCTGCATTGGCAGGGATATCAGGAGGGCGCCACTTCCGCATCAACACACCATCCTTGAGATAATACCCAACTGGAACTGCGTCTATTTCTTTATCAGGAAGGGCTCTCCTCTTTAGTACACAAATTTCAGGATCATTAGTTTGCTCCTCAATCAACCGCTTTCTGGACAGAGACAAGTCTCCAGACACATCAGAATCACCAGACCCATCCGGCTGGCTGAATAGAGAACTGATAAAAGTATCTGATAAGTCCTCAAACGGAGAAACCACAGTAGGCCAATCAGAGTCATGAGGCGAACCACCTGAGTCCTGACTATTCAGTGTACTGGACGGCACCACATCATCTTCTTCTTTAGCCTTCTTGGCCATAGCACGAGTCACTGCGCAAGAAGGATACAGAGATGGGTCCTCATCCCCATCTTCAGTGCTCGGCTGTGAAGTAAGATGTACAGGGGGAACTACTTTGCCCCCAGCCAGGTCATTGCCTAGCAACAGAGAAACACCCTTTATAGGTAGACTTGACATAAGTCCCACCTTTACCTGTCCTGTAACTAAATCTGACTTCAAGAATATAGAGCGCAGGGGTACAGATACAGTCCTCCCTTCAATACCTTGTACAAGTATGAAATCCCCTGAAGCGGTCTCATCACGTAACTCCAAGGAGTCCATCAACAAAAGTGACTGAGAAGCTCTGGTATCCCTTAGGATATATATGGGGACAGGAGTAGTATGCTCATTCAGAGCCACAAATCCCTCTGACACAAATGGAAGAAATTCCTCCCTCACGAAGTCAGCTGTATCAGGCTTTTTAGCCCCACAAGAAGCAGGCAATTTAGCAGATCGGTTATCTACTACAGGGGTTTCTAACCTTGTTTTCACAAAGGCATTTGGTTTGGTATCCTTTTCTTTTTCTTTTTTAGCTTTAAGGAACCAACAGTTAGTTGTAACATGACCAGATTTCTTGCAATATCTGCAAACTAGACCACTTCTGTCACTGTCAGCTTTCACACTTTGATCAGACCTGTTACTGGATTTCTGAGCACCATCACCAGATTTGTCTTTGTCTTTGGGTGAGGAATCTTGGGTATCACCGTAACCCTTTTTCTGAAATTGGGACCATTTATTGTTACTGCTAGACTGAAATTTGGACTTATGTGTGAGAACATATTCATCTGCAAATTTTGCAGCTGATTGCAAGTTCAGTGCTTCCTTCTCATTAAGGTAGGTCTTAACATCATCCTTAACACAGTTCTTGAATTCTTCAACTAACACCATCTCTTTTAGTGAGTTGAAATCATCCTTGACCTCCATAGAAGTACACCAGCGCTCAAAGCAAACCTGCTTTTCATTAGCAAATTCAACATAAGTCTGATTTTCAGATTTCTTCAGACCTCTGAATTTCTGTCGGTAAGCCTCTGGAACCAACTCATAAGCTCTCAAAATAACCTTTTTGACAACCTCATAATCAGAGGAATCATCTGCAGACAAAGCCGAATAGGCTTGTTGAGCTTTACCCTTGAGGACAGTTTGCAACATCAGAGGCCAGTGTTCCTTTGGCCACTGGCAACTCTTTGCTACCTTTTCAAAACACTGGAAATAGTTGTCAACATCCTTTTCCGAAAATGGAGGCACTAATTTTACCTCCTGGCTAGCCCGAAATTTATTTTCAGTTTGAATTTTTATTTTTAGTTGCTCCATTTGGAGTCTTTCTTCTCTATCGAATTTCTCTAATTCAAAATCTCTCTGTCTTGCAAATTTTTCTAACTCAAATTCTTTTTCCTCCCTTTCTATTTTCTCTTCTCTTGCTAATTTTTCTAACTCAAACTGCCTTTGTTTTTCTTTTTCTTCCCTTTCTTTCTCTCTTTCTTCCCTCTCAAATTCTCTTTGCTTTTCTTTTTCCTCCCTTTCTTTTTCTCTTTCCTCCCTTTCTTTCTCCTGTTCTCTTGCTAATTTTTCCAACTCAAACTGCCTTTGTTTTTCTCTTTCCTCCCTTTCAATCTCTAGCATTTTTAATTTAAGTTCCATTTCTATATTTGGATTTTCCACTGGAAACTGTTCCAGATCTCCGGGTGCAAACACATTTTCATCAATGTAATATTCAACTATCTCTCTAGCCAGTCTTGCTTTTCGCATGGCTGGTTTCACCTCTGTCAGTTCTAAATGTCTGCAAATTTCTAGCAGTTCTGTCTTTTTAAAAGACTTCAAAACCCCTACGGTTGGTGATGCCAAGAAATCATCCATTGCTGTTGTCAATATATATGTATTCAATTAAAAAAAATCAATTTTACAATTTGAAATGTTAGATTTTTAATAAATTACTCACAAAATGGTCTATCCCGGACCTTGAGCCCCCAATTTGTTATGGCCCCAATTTGTTATTACATTTATAACACAACAGCAACAGCAAGGGATGACAAACACAGTTTTAACAACTAAAGCACATTTAATTTTTAACAAAGACAAAGACTAATAACAACCTACAACTAAAGACCAAGATTGATAAATAAGAAAAAACAGAAATAATTACAGTCCCTTTTTGGTGGGGTGGCTTGGTGATGTCCTGGATGAAGAAAATGCTCAAACACAGGCAAAGAAATCCAACAAAGAAACGTCACAGGTCTTGAACAGAATGGCAGGTCTGGTCATCTTCATGCAATTTCTCCTACAACTTTACTGTCTCAATTCTTTTCCTTATATACTCTTTTGCAGACCCCACCCACATTTAGACCTCTTTTTTTTTTAACTTTCTGAGACTTGCCCCAGACATGTCTAAACATGACTCCAGTCTGAGCTAAACAAAAAAAAAGGTAAATACTGCCATCTAGTGGCCTATATTCACATTACAGAAGGAATTTAAAAAGGTGTTTTGAGTCAATGTTAAAATTTTTCTTTATCCCATTGAAACTTAAAAGAATATCATTACCGTATAGATATGATATTTTGCTGATACCTCTGTCCACCCATAACTTGAAACCAAGAACATTAGTGCCTGGTGTAAAATTCCTAATCCCCCAAAAAGGGGCGAATTGGGATAAAGGAGCATGTAAAGGGGAATTGGGATAAAGGAGCGATATATACTGAAAGGGATTTTAAAGGCTGTGATCTCCTCCATCATCACCCAATGCAATGCTGTTTTAGGTTCAAACCAATATGAGGCTGCTCTTAGTTGGGCTGCCCAATAGTATCGCTGGAGAAAAGGTAAGCCTAACCTTCCCATGTCATACGGTAAGTACAACAAGGGCATGCGCAGTCTGGAGAATCTACGGTTCCAAATAAAATTACTAAAAATCTGATTCATTCTGGTGAAAAAATCAGAAGGTGGAGAAAGTGGAATGGTTTGGAGGAGGTGAAGGACCTTAGGGAGAATATTCATTTTCAGAATGTTAAGTCGCCCAATCTTGGACACTGGCAAAGTTTCCCATCTATTAATAGAATCTACTTCAGAGTTGACCATAGGGTTATAATTAGCTGGTACCATAACATCTATTGTAGTAGTCATTTTAACACCTAGATATGAAAAACCTTCCAAAACATTCCTAAAAGGTATATATAGAGGCGGAGAAAATCTTTAAGAATCCTTCAGAAACATGATAGTCGATTTAGCTGCATTAACTTTATAACCTGAAAATCTGCCAAAAATTCCTATTACCTTTAATAAGGCAAGGTTAGATCTTTTAAGGTCAGTCAGAAAGAGAACAACATCATCAGCATATAATCCTATCTTATTTTCAGTATTAGTTATTTTGATGCCAGCTATCTCACTGTTTTTTCTGATTGCGATAGTTAAGGGCTCAATGGCAATACAAAAAGGAGAGGGGACAGGGGGCACCCCTGCCTTTTGTCTCCTTGAAGAGAAAATTGTCCTGATACCATATAATTAGTCAAAACTGAAGCCCTAGAGTCATGATTCAAGACCTTTATCCATCTAAGGAAATAAGTGCCTGTTATAGTGTGGTTAACCACTTCAAACAGGTATGGCTGCTTGACCCTGTTGAAGGCCTGTTCTGCATCAAGTCCTATTAGAGCCATGTCAGATGTCTCCTTCTTAACATGAATAATGTTCAGTAATCTACAAATGTTGTGGAAACCCTGTCTGCCCTTTATAAAACCAATTTGATCTGAAGCAACAATTGATGGCAGATGTTTCTCCAACCTTCAGGCAAAAACTTTTGCTATTATTTTAGCATCATTGTTGATCAGGGAGATAAGGCGGTACGATTTGCACTTTGTAGAGGATTTTCCTGGCTTCAAAATTAAAGTTTTAAGTGTCTTCCTAAGTGATAAGGGCAGCTCACCCCTCTCTAATGATTCCTCACACATATTCAATAAAGGGATAAGCAGCATACCCTTAAACTTTTTATACATATCAATAGGAATACTATCAGGCCCTGGTGCTTTTCGTCCCGCAATACTATCAATAGCCTCTGATAATTCACACAATGAAATTGAGTTCTTCTTTGGCACTATTCCCCAGGACAGGTATTTCAATTCCATCTATGAAATCATGGAGTGAGAAACTGAAGAATTTTCTGATGTATACAGCTTTGAATAGAACGACTGGAAAGTAGTATTAATAACTTGTAGATTAGTGTTTGCTGTTCCTTCTTCTGACTCAAATTCTAAAACGGCTCTTTCAGTTTGCGCTGCTTTTATATGCCAAGCTAATAGTTTCCCCGCGTTTTCTCCTTGATCATAAAAAGTCTGTTTTAGCTTCATTAGACTGAATACTGCTTTATTTATAGACAGCTCTAAGAATAGCCATCTTCTGTTATTTTTCATCCGTCTCTAATATATTAATTTCTGTTTCAAGTTCTTTAATGTCTTTTTCTAACTCTATAAGCTTAAGGTGTTGCTTATTGGACATAGTACTTGTATAGATTGTATATAGGCCTTGAATGCCACCTTTGAATGCCGATGTTTGATCTGTATTGACCTAAAAATAAACATCAATATTTGTTCGAACAAATTCAAAAAAACTTGTTATCATGTTGCCATCGTGCGCTTAATCGCCACACAGAAGGCTCCTTAGGAGCTGTTGTAACAATATATTTAAGTAACATCAGCGCATGATCTGATATGACAATGCCTTTTATTTTCCAAATCATTCACACTATCTATCGTGGGTTTAGAAACAAGAAAATAATCTATACGGGACTATGAATTATGCGTAGCAGAGTGACAGGAAGATTCCCGTCTAGAGGGATTCCTATTTCTCCAAATATCACAAAGACTTAGCTCCCACATATATTGTTGCATGTGTGAAGTGTCTACTCCAAAGGATTTATCCAGAGTTGGATCAAGTGTACAATTAAAGTCTCCTGCCAGGCATAGGCATCCATGTAATGTTGATAAAGTCAGAAATAAGCTATCATAGAAATATGAATCGTCATTTTTAGGCCCATATATACATACCAAATTAATAGCTCAATCCAGTAAAGAGCCCTGAACAATGACATCTCTGCCAGCTGTGTCTTGTATGGTATTACAGATTCTTAATGGACCAGAGGAGTGTACCAGTATTGCTACCCCTCTTTCATGGGACAAATATGAAGCAGATATGATTTGACCTAACCATCTCCTTTTTAAGGGAATATATTCACAACACAGTAAATGAGTTTCATGAAAAAGAGCAATCTGTTTTTAGTTGTTTCAACCTGGACATTACTTGTTTTAGCTTCACTATCTTTCTAAGACCCCTAACATTCCAAGAAATCATATTTATCCTAATATCACTGCTCATGATGCTAGCAAACAGCTAAACATATTAACAACCACTTTTTTAACCAAGCCATGTGATAGGTTCAAATGCTCCAAAACTAACCAACAGAACACAAAATACAAGCGCCTCTCCCAAATGAGGCTAAGTAGCAACCCTGTGGAGTTGAACACACGCATCTACCCCTCCCCCCAATGTCTGAGATCTCGGTGAGGCTCCAGTCTGATCCTCTAAAAGGAGCAGTGGGCTACTGACAGTCACTACTAAAAAAAAAAAGAAAACAATCACTCAAACAAAATAACCTTATCGGGCGTTAATCCAACATTTGTAAATAGGAAAAGTTCGGATGAATAATATAAATGTTCATGACCAAACCCATGAAGTCTCCAGAACTCAACACAAACTGAGTGCACAGGAGCCTAGATCAATAACCATAGCCTGGCTAAACAATTTAACATATTAGCCCCAGATGTAGCTAAGGCTATATTTTGCTTTAATAATGCATTTGCTAATGCATCTGCTCTAAAATGAAGTAGCTTGACTTAGGCTAACCTTCATTGAAAATTGTTTCGTAGGCTACTCGCCATTTTCCAGGTGATCCAGGCTACTATGGTCATGGCTGCAGCTCTCCATCTTTCGAATGAATTCCTCAGCCTTAGCAGGAGAGCTGAAATAGTGCCAGGTGCCATTGTGTCGAATTTGCAATTTCGCCGGGAACATAAGACCATACTCTTTACGCAAAAGTCGCAGTCTTTGTTTCACTCCATCGAAAAGTTTCCGCTGCTTTTGAACCTCTGAGGACAAATCTAGGAAGAACATAACATGACTGTTCCTGAATAGGACTTTCTCTTTCAAGCATGCTGCTTTCATTACTCGGTCTCTGTCTCGGTATGTCAGGAATTTCACGAACAGGATACGTGGCCGTGTCTCACCCATCCTTTGGTCCTAGTTTTGCTGGTTAGTGCCCAGCCAGTAGGCTTGCTCGATGGTGAAGGGCTGCTCTATGGAAACATCAAGGGCCTTTGGTAACAATGCCATGAGGAATGCACGCGCATCTCCCTTCTCTGTAACCTCGGGTAATTCAATCAGACTTAAATTGGAGCGGCGTTGTCTGTTTTCATGCTCTTCCATCTTACCATTCCATAAGGTAAGTTTTTGGACTTTTTTCTGTGTGCTGTCAGACATCCTCGTTAGAAAAGCGATCTGGTTCTCAGCTGTGCCAATGCGAGTTTCAGCTACTGTGAGTCTTTCAGAAAAGGCCCCGATAGCTTCTTTAATCTTGGTTAGATGAGATTACTTCACTTAGTTGTGTGGAAAAGTCATTCCTAAGCGATTGTATGGCTGACAAAAGTCTGCTTTCATCGTGGCTAGTTTCACCAAGGCTTAGCATCTCTCTGGGCTCCATGGACTCCTCGTGTTCCTCATGTGGCATTGCAAGGTCTACCTTATTATCTTTAGGTGCTCGGCCTTTTCCTTGATTTTTTGATGGCATATAGACTTTATAAATGTTTTTAGTCAAAAACTGCTCAATATATTCGTTATAATGTTAAACGTTATGTCAAATTTGCCAAAGCCCTGGCCCAGGCAACCGTTCAGCTGCTCGCCATAACTGGAAGTTCCCGTTGATCCATTCTTAATATGATTCGCTCCAACCCAAAAAGTAACGCACCAGACAGAATAACGCGCTTCGGCAATTTCTGTCATTGGTATTGCTGTGAGGTTTTACATAATCATAATCATAATCATAATCAAACACCAGCGTTTGAACACCCTCGGCCTGACGGTGCACACACGGACAGACCGACGACGAACTGATGACAAAAGCCTTCGGCCTGAAGTTGGGCCGAGGGGAAAAACTGTTTAATTTGCATCATATGAAATCATGGTGATAGAGGCATGTGGGTGATGCAAATAGTTTTCACTTTTTAATCAATGCATAATGCTAATAGTTGTGTAATTTATCATCTCTAATCATCTCTATCCTCATTAGTCAAACCAAAGATAATATATTTGCCTACAACTCACATAACATTCTTGCTTTGTTTCATGAACTCATTTTAATTAATTTATGTAGAGAGTAAATGCAGTGTAACAGACAATCACAAGCATACATCTCATGTGCTTACATTATGTCACTCAGGGGAAGGGCTTTGGCAGCAGATGCAGGCTAAGTCTTTTAGCCATGGCAGCTGCTTAATCTGGAAGATGTAGAGGAAGGGAGCAGTGGTGGTGCTGTAGTACATAATGGAGGTCATAATCGAATCAATTTGACAGTATTCTGGGAAATCAGGTATATACCTAAAGGGCCTGATAACAACTAAAGGCAGGTAATGAAACACTATGATGCCCAGGTAGATTTGCACGGTATTGAGGGCTTTCTTTTTCATGGGGTGCATCTTCTCTTTGCCCAAGACCGACTTCCTCAGACTCCACATTATAGAAACATTGCAGAAAACCATGATGGCGAAGGCAGCCAGGATCAGCCCAATGTAAATGTGAGCTGAGATGTTCATCCACAATGTCCTGCCGATAGTAAAGGCTATCATGAGCCCCCAAACAAGCATGGAAATAGCCACTCTGATCTTCTTATCCTTGATGCTGGTAAACACAATGGGGTGGACCACAGCCACGTAGCGGTCCAGGCAAATGCAGGTGAGAAAGAGTGGGGAGATGTTTTTGATCCCAGTAGTAAAGTACATTATATAATTGAAATATGAGATTCGCAGCATAAGTAAGCCAAAGCAACAGATGGAGCTCATCACACTGAGAAATGCATCAATGATGGCCAGGTTCAAGATGAAGATATTGGAGGTGGAAGAGTCACTCTTCTCTCTGGCCACCAGCCACATCACTATGATGTTGGCAGGGTAGCCCACTACTAGGTTGATGCTTCTTTCAATCACCAGAAACGACCACCCAACAAGTGAATAATAGCACGGTTGAAATGTGTACGAGAGTTGGAGACTGGATCCTGAAGAGGAGTGGTTGAAAGGTAGGCTAGAATTGATGACAGAGCTGTTCATTTTGGTTTTATCTTGCAGGTTTGAGGGTTGATGATCCTTAGAAAAGAGAGCGAATGTAAGTTACTTGGTCAAGCGTAACTGAACTCACCACTTAAACCGACTGCAAGGCTAAATTATATTCTTAAGTGGATTCCAGCATTATTTTATATGATTCTTTTCTCTAAGGTATTCCTCATCCTAACATATTTACTGCACAATAGAGATGGAAACACTTAAACTGGCCTATTTTACACAAATTAAGCTCTCTTTTTCTGAGAAATTATTCTTGTCAAGGGAGCCTCACACAATTTAATCGCACTGTTACACTGAAGGATAGTTTTTGTTTTCTGGAAATATTACCTTTATCCAGGGAAAACTACCTCTGAGACACCAGCTTCACTCGTTGAAACTGCCCTGGAGCTCTCTGAGATTGGAGACAGTGTTCCCAGAAGACAAGGTTTGCTCTTTGGGTCTATTTTTTTACTGTCTGCAAAAGTCTCTCACTCAAGCACAGCTTAAGAAATTAAAGAGTGGTTTATCAGATTGAGAAAATGAATTTACTTACCTAAGAAACTGCAATAGCTCAACATAACACTCCTCAAGGTCAGACAGCCGAGCAGGCCCCTGTATCCTGATCACTTGTGTCCAGGAGGGTTATGTTTTTATTCAATATACTTCCAGTTAATGTAAATATACAAATTTTCGCGGAATGCATGCAGTGCAGATTATAGCCAGTCACAAATCCATTGATAGAAGAGAAGCATTTGCCGTGACTTTACAATAACCTGTCACCACATGATTGTATTTAAGGATGGGTGGGTGTGCAAGAGGACTCACATATAGGGGGGTTGGGTTTGCAGAGTGAGTTTGTGATGTGACAAACAGATCTGCAGTCAGAGGAGGGGCTAAAAGGAGGGGTAGATGAGTGCCCCCCTATCCCTGTTCTAACAGTATATTATTTGTCACTGATGCAATCCAAGAAGTGTATCCCACACAAACAAGTGATGTAATGCAGTCAGCCTACTGGAGCACAGGTGAGACTGTGTAACCTGGTGTAAGGTCTTACACATGAAACCACAAGGTTCATCAAAGCAGACTCAAACAATTCTCTTTCATCCTCACAAAGAAAAGAAATTGAGACTGAGGCGAGGCGTTTTTGATTGTTTGGTTCACGGATCCGCCGAAGTAAAAAATTGGCATTCTGGGAAAAAAATATTTTTTTATTTTTCGCATATTCGCGGATCCGCCGATCTATATTTCACCAAAATTAGGAAAAAATTATTATTTTATTTTATTTTATCGCCCGCCCACTTTTTGAATAGTTCTCCGATATGTACACTGTGTAACAATTCACATAAACCAAATAGATAAATGAACGCTACAACGCAAATTAAGGCAGCAGGCGGACCTGATATTCCATGCAGTTATTAGACTGCGCCGACCGTCCGACCTAAAAGCAACGAAAAATGCCAAGATCAGAGGAAATTCTCACTTTTAAGTGACTTAATTATTTAAATACAATACACTCTAACGAAAAAAGGCGAGAGAAAGTTCAGTTTTCCAAAGTATATTAATGTAACAAGTAAACAAAAAATCGCATCCTAACTGGACGGAAAGCATTCAAAAGACATCGGGGCGATAGGTGCGCGCCGGAACAATCAGAGGAAATAATAATCACAAACACAAATCAAATGGCATTCGCAAAACCCAAGTCCATATAAAAAAGTCCTAAATTTCCCAAAAGAAATTATGTCGACCTTAACACTCAGTTAGTGTAGGATCCGGAGTTCAGGTGAGATGAGAAAGAGTCGCCGCGGCAGGAGATGACTGACTCCACTGCGGTATAGCTCACCCACTCCCGTACGCCGGGTAAAGGGGGTCCAGAACGGTCGCCAGGAAATTTGATCCCCCAAAAGAAGCAAAAAAGCAAAAAGAAATCCAAATCGACAGGGATATTCCACAAAATATGCCGCTTGGGATCCACAGACGCCGGCTCCTACGTGGACGTCATTTCCCTCCTGAGTACTAAAGTTAATTGTCAGATCAACTCAACTGCTGCAAACCTGACTAAAAAAAAAAAATGACAGCAGCTCATCTTGTAATGCACAGGGTGTACTGCATGAAGGTATGCGAGCCTTACAACTGGATTGACACTGTTCGCCGTGTTTGTAAGATTCTCACGATCACGTAGACACCCTATGCATGTCTGTTAGGGGAGCAACGATTCATCGACATTGTCGACAAAATTTGTTCGTTGTTGACTAATTAATTCATCGATAATTTGTCGTTATGTCATTGAAAAAGTATTTCATTTGCATGGAGCTCCAAATTTATACACGCAGTTACAATATTCTATCACTAGATGGCACACCAGGATCATTTATTGAACATTCACAAGCAAGCCGAATACTGAATACCGTATTTTTCATACACCTAAAAATTGATTAAAGAGCACCAGGAGAGAACAAAGATTGGTTGTTCCTCTTCTTTCAATGCGTACTGTGAAAAATACTTTGTACTTGTACTAGAGCTTTTGATATAAGTATATATACTTATAAGTATTTTTTTCACAAAATACTTTTGGTACTTAAAGTAGCTCAGATTAAATGTACTTAAGACTTTTTTGCAAGTAATTTTCTTATGGGTGACTTCAACTTTTACCAAAGTGACTGTCAGTTATGGTACTTCTACTTTTACTCAGTTATTTTATTCCAGTACTTTATACACCTCTGGATATACCTGGTTTAATATCAAAGACTCTAGACCAAAGAATGTTATTCACAAAATGCAGATTTTTTAATTAAATGAAAACTTTTTTTTTGCTGCTGCTGCTGCTACCTGTCCTTGGTGATCAGAAAAATAATGTATTTATTTTTTTATATTCACACTTTAGCCTGACAACAATTCAAAAACTTGAATTCTGACTTGAATTTTTAGCAAAGTTTAATAAGATATTTTTGGATGAAAAATTCATCCTTATTGTCTGTATTGTTAGCACATGGGTAAAATGACCTCAAGCTAAATTGAAAAGCCAATAGCTAACCATTGTACTGTGCAATTCAATTTGACTAGTCGATTAATCGTTTAAATAATCGTCGACAAATCGACAATCAAAATAATCGTTAGTTGCAGTACTAATGTGTGTAGGATCTATCGTTGTCGAGTTACAAGTCTTGAAAGCCAATGAGTCTCGCATACTTGAAATCACACTAACTTCTTTGATTGACGGTAGCTCCGTCATATCACAAGCTAAGAAGATGGGACCAAGATGTCCTTGTAGCCAATAAGGAGACCTTTACAACGAGGGACAGCACTTCCCCTCATTGTCTCTGGAAACCTGGGAAATTGAGTGCGTATTTCTCATTGAACGCCAGTGCGTAAAGAGGCTCTATTATAGCGGCCTTGCTCCCACGCAAAACTTTCGTATTTTGCGCAAAAATGCTTAAACGGCAGGAAAAACAAAACACACGGAGGACGAATGGGGCAAAGGAAGAGGAGAGAGAGAAAGTGATATTGAGGAAGAAATAAAAGAAATTGAAGAAAGTGAATCTCTATACAGACATCTATGAACGGGACAATGTGATGACAGGCAAAAGGAAAGTGCAGACTATGCTGTATCAGGCAGGATTACACTCCACCACCAGAATGAGTATTACTGTGAAAGAACACTGAACAATACTACAAAGTACATATTAATTAATGACAATAGAGGAGATCATGCAAAAATATGTCGACACTAATGCAGCGAGCAATGTGAACCAATGTGAGCCTGAGTGGGGTGGGGGGGGGGCATGATGGGGCTCATGTCTCTTTGAGTATGATCAATGAGTGTGGCTCCCCCAAGCTATCCTAAGAGAGTGATTTTGAACTCTCCTGTACTTTTCAAATCTGAAGTTTCACATGCACAAACGGACGGGTGGTACCACTGTTTTCTCAATGTACACCAAATTTTATCGCCCGCTAGAAGTCAGATCTGAACTATATTTTATTCATTTGTGATCAGTTTCTCACTTGACTGATTGGAGTTGAGGGCCCAATGCATTTGCCATAGTACCTACTTAGTTTATAAATGTTCTAGCATTGACATTCAATGTATTGGAGAACTGTAATATTTTGTTAAAAAAAAAAAAATTTATTCTGTCTTCCGATCTTTATTCTGTCTTCCGATATCTTGACATAATCCGTGAATATCGGGAAAATAAATATTTATTTTTATTTTTATTCCCCCCTCCCCAAAATATTTTGCCTGAAAAAATCCGTGAACCAAACAATCAAAAAAGTCTCGCCTGAGATACAATAACTCCTCCTCTTGTGTTCTCCTCTAACTTAGAGAGGAGAGCACAATCAAAGGTGAGAGATCTCACAGAGCTGCTGATGAGTAGAGTCAGGTGTATTGGGGTTGAATTGAGAACTTACAGGATGGTAAATCTCCAACCCTGATCTAAAGCAACACACACAATTCAGCAGTTTACAGTAGGGAGCAGAAATCAAGCACAACAGGGGCTTGTTCTGTTGCTGAAAACAACAGCGGTTTGGAGTCAAAATCCAAGGCACTCATGTCAATTAACCATTTTCAGTTTTTTTCCTAAAATTATTCCCTAGCATAGCGGTCAGCATATGTATAAGTTTACTGATAATCCACAATCAGTAAGTAATGACTTGATCACTGCCTGATATGTGATTAGTTCAGGGCTCCCCTGCTGGAAAAACCAGCACCAAAACACAACATATGCTGGTGCTGGGGGCTGTTGCACAAAAGCAGAATTCAGAAATCGACCCCTGCGAAAATTTGTTCAATAATTGTAACAATTCTACAACAACTCAAGAACAGTTCTTGATTTGTTCTTGAACAGTTCTTAAGAAGAATTTCAAGAACAGTAAATTTCTTGATTTGTTCTTGAACCGTGCTCATACAAATTCAATTGAATAATGAGAAATTCTGGTGAAGTCAATGAACAATTTAATTTGACAGCATACTTTTATGATGACAAAATGTAGAATTTGTGGAAATATAAGTGTAGCTGGGTGAACAAGGGGGTATGGAGTGTTTTTTTAAAAAATTGTTTTATTAGTGTTCTATTATCCTTAGGGAGATTCATGGTGTTCAAGGCATTCATTTTCTGAAACAATAGTTACGTTTAGAGTTGTACTGGAAAAGCTGAATGACAATGTGGTTTGCATTTCTGGGCGACTTCGGGTCAAATACATCATAAAAATCGATAAAACACAAAATAATTATTGTTTGTAGACGCGAGTGTGATGAAGTTGTCAGGCTAGGATAGTGAGTGATGATTTTTCTGTTCTTGCTGATTGCAGCAGATTTGCTAAAAACAGTTTGGCTGCATGATATCTCTGCCCTGCTAAGGAACAAGCTACTGCAGTTTGGCGTAAGTGAGGAAAAAATGCACTTTCTATGCACCGACTCCAATCGTAATGGTGTGCGTTGAATACATTACAACAGTACATGTTTCATATGCATTCGCCTGAACCAGAGGGGAGATATAAAGCCGTGTTGAGAACCAGGAGTGTATTGTTGCAAGCTGACTACACCCTGAAATGAGAGTAAGTGCATTTTCCAAGGTTTTATATGGAAAATTTGTTTGCAGTTAATGTGAAAATGTTTTACTCATACATGTTCGGGAAAGTTTCTGGTCAAGTAATGCACTTTCATAAGGAAATGACTGAATTCTTTTTCGGTTGAATGATTGCATTCATGTTGTTCCTTTTTTTTGCTTGCTTTGTATGAAGGAGCCACTACTGCTGTCTAGCAGGCTAGCTAAATCTTAAGTGCCTAGTTCAGACTGTTCACTAGCAAAGTCTATTTTATCTAGTGAAGGTGAACTCCATTTGACTTGAAAAATTCATTGGCAAGAGTACCATACACAACCTCCACTTTTTTTTTTTGGGCCAGAATAATTTTAAAAGGGGGCACAAATATTTTTGGGGGGTTTTTTATGAGTGAGAAGGGGGTTTAGAATGATGGGGGGGAAATTTTCAAAGGAAGGGGTAGACGAGGCACGAGTAAAAAAAATTTTGCGGTAATTCTGCTTTCCACATCTGTATTGCTCCCTTGTGTCATTTACTCTATGTCCTATTCTCTTGAATTACTTATGTTATACTTTTATTATGACGATTTTATTTTTTTTCTCTGTCGATGAGGCTGTGAACAAAGTTTTACATGTTAAGTTAGACATTACATTAGTGTCTACAGCAGGATTCGAACCAGGAAACCTGTGGAGAAAGCAGTGTTAATCACACCATTCACTGTGGCCTTAACCACTACACCAACTGAGTTTGTTTCCAGCTCAGCGCCATTAGTTTCCATTCATCGCTGAAGGGTGAAAGATATCGGAAAGAATATAAGAAATAATATATTCTTGTTTTCTTTTATTTATTGTTGTCGACGAGGAGACGTTGAGTGATGTCTTTCATGCTGGTGAGTTGCCTGATCTGTTGACAGTGGGTAGAATAATTTGAGCAGAACAAACCATTGTTTGTGGCTGAGTGGGGTTAAGGTTCGGGTTTGGAATACAGTATGTATAGCAAGGGCATAGGTTTAATGTGAGAATTGGTTGGGCCCAGGTTTGTGATGCGAGCGCGCGTAGCACGCAAGCTGGAAATTTTTGGAAATCTGAGTGCAGATACTGCCTGTATTGTACACAGAGATTATCTGAATGAGTGTTTCTGCATTTTTTACATTATGCTACACAAGGTGCCACCAAAATTTTCATACAAAGATGCCACATACATAAACTTGCCACAACCTTAACTGGCAGCTGCAGACCATATCAGCGCACTCGTAAAACCCGCTCAGATCTGGTAACCTGGGCATTGATACCGAGTGACTGGATATATAACTACGTTAGCAAGTCAGCTCGTAATCCTCTCTATTAAGCATCTTAATATGCGGTAACGCAATTGCAGCCGTAACCGACTATGAATTGGACAAGCCGCAAACCGATCATCAATCGTGTTAGATTTGCGGTTACGTGTTTCTTTCATTTCCCCCACTAAGCCAAAGTTGGTTCGGACATGTGACTGAACATCATGAGACTAACTTTAATGCTTTCCCTATAATTCCACAGAACAAGTCGTTTCTGGAGCTTGCGGCTGTGATTCCTGCATATAAAATAATTAATAAATAATGGCACCCTCACAGGATTTCTCTGCTGAAATTCACATCATAATTTGATATATCCACCTGGCTTATATTTACTACTGCTAGCAACCCGATTACTGACCAACATATGACAGAAACCAGGTTTAGTTCGCGAGTTGAAACTAGTGAACATGTTAATTAACACTCGTTGACATTATTTTCTGGTAAAAATTAATTTAAGGTAGCTAGCAAGTTTTGACTTTAAGTAACTATCTGTTTCCGACAGTTAGATCACTTATTCAACCAACATTACACTTGGTATTCAGTTTGGCGAAATATTAGAAGCATGGCTTAACATGGAGCGAATTTTTTTTCCTCACGCCCTCAGAAAATGAAATTTCTGCAAAAGCGATACGTACCTAAGGTATATCAATGTATGTCATGAGTTGGGCCATGGGAAAAGTGCTATACGCGATGAAGAGAAATCTGGAACAAATGCCAAATTACGGTTCGCTTCTACGGGTAAGCCATTGCAAACGCATGTAATCAAAGCTGGCGATCCAGTTTTCACAAGCTCCGCTTCGCCGCTTCGGACAAAAAATAACCTGATATTCATAACCTGAATATCATGGTCCGTTTACTCTTGACTTTAAGCCTTCAGATAGCCTCGCCCATTCAACCAATCAAATGCTAGAATGCATGAATAAATTGTCTTGGAGACGTAGCCTCCACAATTGGATCTTATATGGCTTATCTGGATAGATGATAAGAACGAGTTCGCTAAAACATTGGTAGGGACAATCTGGCTTCCCAAAATATTGGAAGGGACATGGCACAACCTTCTACAACCTACACTCTTGAGGGATAGCATTCTTTATGAGTTGGGTTAAGGTTAGGGTGAAGGATAGGGATAGCATTCCCTATGAGTTGAGTTAAGGTTAGGCACAGGGATAGGGATAGCATTCCCTATGAGTTGGGTTAAGGTTAGGGTGAAGGATAGGGATAGCATTCCCTATGAGTTGGGTTAAGGTTAGGGTGAAGGATAGGGATAGCATTCCCTAGGAGTTGGGTTAGGGATAGAGATAGTTTAGTTCGTTTGGTGTGAGCGCGAGTCTGCCGTGCTCGGGCACACTCGGGCACGGCACACGGCGAGTACGGTTGGAAGAGGAGGAGGAGGGGGATTCGGGCACGATCCATCCGTACTAGAATCAAATGTGAAAGCAACCGTACTTCAGCACGGCAGCAGATTACCTATATGTGTCGCGGTTGTCTTGTTCTTAAGAAATGCCGCAGCGGCAAAAGGATCTCTCCGTTGAAACTAAGAAATTCAATACTTGCTCGAAATGTAGCCGCGCGAAAACACAATCCACCGCTGGGTGTATATATACTAAACTTTGCACGCATTCGCCTGCATATGACAGAACAATGGATCAGTGTTCTGACAAATTAAAGAAAATGTGCGCAGTGCCAAAGTTTTGCAGCTCAAGTTATGAGGCAGAGAGACATTCTTTGTGCTGTGAGGCACAGATAACATAATCAGCCAAATGGCTACACAAGGGCGAAATTATATGTAAGGTTTTTTTCCTTCTTAATGACTATTTTTTTATCGTTAACGTTATGTAAATGGGCAGCCTTAAATGCACTCGCGTGTTTTCTATTTCGAATGGAAAATAAAACGATGTCATTGGTCATACGTTGCACAGAATTCGTTTCAAGACTATAAAGGGTCATGTAGTAGTCCGCAACAAACAAGAAGAAAATGAGCGAATGCACTGTTTAGAATTTATTGATTGAGTGCCAGCGGTGGCAGATCAAGAGGGCCTTTCCAGAGCAGCAGCAGCCGCAACGGCTTAGGTATTTGTCTGGCCGAGTATATATGTGACGACGTAAACACAGACGGCGTCGACCACTTTACTCAAATCTTAGCTGATGACATGATCCTGCTACTGTACGTAACACCACAACAACATCAATAGAACAATATCATAAAGCCAACTTAAGTTCCAAACTTAATGTTGTTAAACGCAAAACAAGCTTAAGCATGCGAATTATTACTCAAACAGAGAGTCCAGATGCGGATAAATAAAGCCCCGCAAGGACACAAACAGCAGGGTGTCGAACACGCTAGCGCACGGAAAGTGAGCGCTCGCCCTGCCTACGCGATATCGCGAACTATGCATACGCTGCGCATGCACCAGTATTGTCAACAGTGTCATGGCTGCCACCTTTATAAGCTATTAGCACGTATAGCCGCTGTAGAAATTAACGTGTAAATTATCTTTACTGGAGGTACGGTCGACGTTTTTCCACACCCAAATACTTGGTATCTAAACATTAAGGTGAGCCGAAAAACTAGTGATTTTTTCGATTTTGCTGGAGGTTGTGTATAGTACTCTAACCAATTAATTTGTTCTGTAAAGCCAAATTGTATGGTGAAATCTAAATTGCCTTGTAACTGGAGGGTCTAATTGTCAATTGTAGCCGTTCATGCACTGTGTTACTTTGGGTAACTTACAAAAGCCGCTGTTGATTCTTTTTTTGCTGTATAGTTTGATGGCAAAATTTGCTATTAATTGTTAAGAAAAATGGAAAGAAGAAAGGATTTTTTTTGTAACTTTATCTCTGATTTTAGCAAAATCCTCAAAATAACACAGTTATTGCACAATGCAGTTTATTTCCTTATATGTAGTCGGGGAATTAAAAGATCCACTATCAATTTTTATTCTGTGCCAGGTCTCATCAGTGGTTAATCTGGCCACATAAGTTAAGTAGAACTTTCAATGCCACCATATCAGTTTGCATGTTATAAACAAGGGAAATAGATATAAAGTTGTTATTTTAGAAAGCAACCATTGATTGCAAGTACATTAAAATATATTACCCTATTAAAGCAACTTTTAAAAAAAAAAGACATCAACATCTTCAGAAAATAACGTAAGAGAACTGTATTTGCTGAATATTGGTTAAGATGATTTATCACTGACAGCTTATTCCCTTGTGAAAATTTCAAGAAATGTTCATGAAGAATTCTTGAAGTGTCCTTGAATTTTGTTCTTGAATTATTCTGTATAACTACTGTCATGTTCACTGTTGTAAATATTTAACAAACAGATTGTTCTATAACATTTGGTGTTTCGTAAATAAATCACTATACTCAGCACAGTCAAACAGTTCAAGCATCTCAAATTTTATGATCATGATGATAAGAATTGTGAGCGATATAGCTGGGTTACTCAAAAATATTTTTTTTGTAGGTTGGAGTCCTAGAACCATCATGAAATTTTACAATTTGTAAGCATATGTGATGGTCTTTCAGAAAATAAGTTCTTTTGGTTGGTACTCCTTGCCATACCTGTGGTATTTGAACGTGAAAATTAATGAAAAATGTTATTTTGTGATTTTAATATGACAAAAATAACAACAAAAAAAGGATCATACCCATTAATAAATGCTGATCTAATTACTCTATATACTTATGTAAAAGGATTTGTCATTATTTGCAATATATCATATTTGGTTTGTGTTTAATTGGTCAATAAATATAGGGGTTTGTAAAAGTTTCAAGTTTATTTTCCAGATTTCACAAGGTCATACCACAGTCCCAATAAAGACAATGTTATTGAGAATAGACATATGCAATCTACATATGGTTGTCTTCCTTTACTGAAAATTTCATGCATTTAGCTAGAAAACTGAGATATTGTACGCGAAAAAAAAAGGAAAGGAGGGGGGGTACCTTCAAGAATTTTTTTCTTTGGATATATTTGATATATCGGTCTGAAATTTAGGCTGGGCTAGTTTTCATGGTTGAACTTCACATGGTAAAAATTTGAAACAAATCCAAGATGGTCGAGCAGGGATTTTTTTTCTAAGCCCGTTGAATTGAGGTGGAATGACCCAATAACTATACTTCAATTTAAACACAACAATAAAAGAAAACAGAAAATATTTCATTATTTTATTTCAAAGAATGAAAAAGCTCAGGACCCGGCTATGCTGAACCGTGTTAGAATTTAGCAATACTATTACCACAAGATGGTAGGATATCGCCACAATTGCGAATTAGCCTAGCTAGTGTGTGAAACCCCAGACAGACATAGGCCAACTTGGCGAGGACACCAAGCTCGAAAATGGTTCATGTGGTTTGACGACATTTTCAGTGATATCTATGAATAAACACTTTTACCTCGCAAACCTCGCATTCACTCCCATTGATTTTTGACGTTTCCTTGCACCTTGCCAGTGACGTGCTGTCAGAGGTCAGCTAGGGTAGGCAGAATCCTCGCCGTTAAACAAACAATAACTATATTGCTTTGCTTGATTAGCAATCTGAGGATTGACACTAAACGGCAGGATGGCCAGCCAGTTCCATCCATTATTGGTCTGTGACATCGAACTTACAATGCTAACAAGACAGAACGTCTGTTCATATTTGCTTAGAGCAGAGGTGGGCAGCGAGGGTCCTGTCTGTGCGTGGTTTTAACACCAACCTCTGGCCTTTAATTAGTTGATTATATAAATTAGCCAAACTATTTACTTTTGTATGAAATCTGACATTTCAGGCGCATTTCTTTAAATTATCACGAATTACCCCCAGAGACTGTCCTTGTATCCCTTCATAAAACATTTTCCTGTCATCGAATCATTGTGAAAATCTAAATTTGTGCATGCAATCAATTGACTTAATTAGTGAGGATAATCATTTTGGGTCGGGGTAATCATGCCTGGTAATGGTGGGATTCTCAGAGAACACCAAGTTTGTGGTGAATGTGTTGTATTGCAATCAGGAACCAGATGCGAGAACCAGGAAATGCAGTAGAGCTAGTTTTATTGGTAAAGGGGGGTGACCCCCGCAGGGCGAAAAACAGTACAAAGTCCACAATCCAAAAGTCGAAATCCAGTTGGGCAAAAATAGTATCAAAAACCAGGGCAGCAATCACAGTAATCGTAGTCGGACAGAAATGGGTCTGGTACACAGGAATAAAACAATCAGAGAGACAAGCCAGAATCCACAGGACGTAATCCGAATCGTTACCAGGTCGGCAAACAGATCTCGTAGTCGGGCAGAAAAATGGTCAAAACACACAGATCCAACAGTAATCCAAAAACACAGAGGCAAAAATCAAAAGTCAGGCAATCCAGTCAGAAAGATAAACACTGAGAAATCGAGGCGAGAAACGTAGCACAAGAAAACTAGGGAGAACGATCTGACAAGAAAGTGAACCAAACAGACATCTTATATACACACCCGGGGTAAACACATGACCAGGGAGAACAGGTGCAATCAATGGTAACAATGATCAGGGAGAGACACATGAGGAATAAACTAATTACATGAATTTGGCTGTAGCCAAAACGCAGACAGGGATCACAAGACAAACCTAAGTACAAAACAGCTCCGGTTAAGGAGTGCTAAAGTGCCAAGATAAAAGAAAAGGAAAGCACAAAGTATAAGTGGAAAACTGCAGCAGAGATAATTAGGGATAGGCAAGGAGGCGGAGATTAGAATTGAGCGACTGCTGAGAGATCGTTAGTCAATTAGTATGTGCAGCTTTACAATCCCGAGTGCATGTTAGAAAGTTAGTAAAAATATACAAGATTAGTGTGGTTAGTAATTAGCAAAAACAATAAACTGTTAGTATGTGTTAGTAAGACAGTAAAAGAGAGAGGAAGGAAGAACACGAGATAATGAAAGAAGATTGAAACCCAGAAACCAATAAATCACCCGAATGAGTGGCACGCAAGACAAGGGACCGTGAGCAAAGATACACACATGACAAGACAGGAGAGACAAAGTGCAAAGCATGGAAATGAAAACATGGCATAGAAAACTGAGGCATGAAAAAATAATGAAACATGAAATCTAAATTACCAAAAACACAATACATGATCCTAAGAATGGTCAAAGGGCAGGCAATGGTCACTAAACACAGAAATCCTAAACATCATGGCATAGCCAGGCACAGAACTTAAACATGACAGGCAGAATGCACAGATCACAACAGAATGAGCTATTGGCATACGTAATGCATTACCTGAATGGATACCCTGTGGATAGAATCATGAATGCAATTCTTGAATTCTACCATCCTGAAGCCATCAACAAAGCAAAACTAGCTTTATGGAGTAGTTATACTGAGGACTTCCCAACAATCCAGAAACGTAAGAACTATGGGCACAAAACAGCTGCTGAGAAGGATACTGAAGAAGTTATGGACAGACTGAAACAACTGGACTCGAAGTATTCCAGTAAAGATAGACACTTTTCGACTGTGTTTGTAGCTATGAATCTGAACATGTTACCAGACGTAAAGCCGGGAGAGTTGAACATCTTACCTCTCAAGAAACATGTCAGCCGCCTTGAAAGGCAGATGGCACGGTTGTGTGATCCGGCTGTGCAAACCTGCGCTGGTGTCACTAGCCCGCACTCTTCCTCACCCAAGCCTGCGCTGCGCTGATGACAACTGCTGCTCCTGGTCCTGAGGCTCATTCCAAGCCTCAACCACCAGTGCAGCCTCCGGTACTGCTGCTATCCAGACCGCTGTATGACCCCTCCTTGGTGGTGAACCAGGTCCGTCTGCCACCTCCCCGTACTGAACCTCAGCCCCAGCCCAACAGACCCTCCGATGATGAGGGATTCTCTTTGCCCGCGTACTAGTGCCGTAAAGCTGCCTGCCTGGAGCGACAAGACGCTGCACCTCTGGAACGACGCAAATCACATCCCCAGCCTCCACCGGTCTACAGTACCTGGAAATTCTCCACGCTTCATGCTGCCCCCCGCCAACATGATCTCTTTGTTTTCAACATTGACCAGCCTATTACAGACGAACAGTTACGAAACTATGTTACTGTATCCGGAGACGTCACAATTCATGAGCCCAGCCGTCTAACAAAAGGTGAATCATGGACTAAATCATATCTGCTCATGTTTGAATGCAAAAATAGATGATGTACTGAACCCAGAGTTCTGGCCTGATGGCATAGGTTGTCGTGTCTTTATCAAATGAAAATACCGTAACTCATTTGTACTCTCTCAAAAACATTTATGGATACGTCACTCAGTATTTTGTCACTTAACTGCGAAGGCTTTAACCAGTCTGAGTACGCTATTTGGTAGTAAACAATGTGATGTTTTGTGTCTCCAAGAAACTTGGCTGCTGGAGCAGAACCTGCATAAATTAGCTAATGTTCATGATGATTATTTATACACGGGTAAATCAGGAGTTGATTCCTAAGCTGATATTTTATGTGGTCGGCCTAGTAGTGGTTTACTGTAAATCTATTGCTAAATAAGTGTCACATATCAATATAGGCTTTGTGGTATTACTCTTAAGAACCAGTCAAATCTTTCTTTGTGTATTTTATTTGGATACATGCCATGTGAGAATTAGGCAACAGGTGATGATAAGACTGAGTAACAGCACACGCTAGATGACAACTTGAATGATATCTCTATTCCTAGCTGTACATTGTTATGCTGTGATGTCATGTGTAGTGACCTGAGCCATAGAAGTGAAATTGATACTTTCTGTCGTGAAATAATACAGTGTTGTACAGATGCGGGAAATGAGACCAGTGTTCATATTAGAAAATCTGTACCTGGCTGGAAGGATATTGTTGAGCCTGAAAGGGAACATTCCATGTTCTGACATTGGTTATGGTTGGAGTGTTATAAGCCTAATACTGGATATGTGTATGATATCATGAAGAAAACGCAGGCTAGGTATCATGATGCAATATGATGTGCTAGGCGGAATAAGCTTGATATTAGGAAACAGAAGATTGCCTCCACTCAGTCTGGTAGTAATGATTTGTGGCGTGAAGTGAGGAAGATTAATCCCCTCGCCAGGAATATCCCCTCAACTGTAGATGATTGTCGTGGTTTGGAAGTGTTGAGAGCACTTTTTGTTGCTCTCATGCGGGACGATATCGTTTTGCTCCCAATCGGATTCCTGGGCCAGCTGGCATCAATTGGGGGCGTTACCCGGACCCTATTTAAGCTCTAGTTCCGCTTCGCTTCCGTTGCTAAAGTGTCAGTGTTACATTTGCACTTTAGCCGGGAAGGTGTCAAGACAGAGAATTGTTAGGGATGTTGGCTGCATATTTGAGGTTTATTGGTAGTGAGAAAGGGAATCTTTGTTTTATTTTCCCTTTTCTTTTGTACCTTCGAGCTCACTTGCTTTCTACCTCGGACAACTTTCAGGTCCATTGGTAGCGCGAGTAATTTTTATTCTGTTTGAGTCTCCCCGTTCTCAGCTGTTTTTGCCTTTTAATTCTGGCCGCTGCTTTTGGCGTCTCATACTCAACACCCATCACAGCACACTCTAGGCATCATGGAGACACCAGCGGTGGCTGAAATTAAGAGGGCTGTTGCCAGCCAGCAAGATATGTTGGCAGGCTTCGCTAAAGGGCTTTCAGGCTTGGGCAATCAACAATCTGAACTAGTTGAGAGACTCTGCCTTCAAGAGGACTCACTACAGAACCAGGAGAGCGTTCTGTTAAGCTTAACTGAGAGTGTCAGGTCTCTCTCGGCACAAGTTTCACAAAAAGTTGCAGAAGCACCACCCGTACATCTTCCCCGAGAACCTAAGTTACAGTTGCCCCAAAGATATAGTGGCGAGGCCGGAAAATTTCATCGCCCAGTGTGAAATATTTTTTAAGGCTCAGCTGTTACGATTCGTTAATGAGGATTCTCGGGTAGCATTTATATTATCCCTGTTGGCTGGCACAGAACTCACTTGGGTCGGCCCATTAATCAGATCTGATTCACCGGTCGTAGATTCTGTGGAGGCTCTTGTTAGAGAAATGGTGTCTTTATTTGATCAAGACATTTGTGGTCAGAACGCATGCGTTTAATGCACCTGAAACAGGGCAAAGAAAGTTCAGCCGAGTTCTCAATTGCTTTTTGCTCTCTGGCCACAGAGACAGGCTGGCCAGAGGCTCCTCTTATGACTGTATGCAGTCATGCCCTTACTGAGGAGATAAAGGATGCGTTGGCTACTTTAGAAACCTGTTCGACTTTAGACTCTTCAGTTCGTACGGCTGTGCGAATTGACAACCGCATATGCGAACGCAACAGGGAGAAGCTAAACAGCTTGCCGCTAGCTGACAATGGAGCCAAAGTTGCTAATGGCGAGTGTGGGGCTCCTATTTCACACACTGAAAGTTGTACCCCGGTTGAGCCCATGCAAATTCATAGTTCATTTGACAGTCGGACTGATAAACCTACTAGCAGAAGAATAATCTGCTTTAATTGTAATGAGCCGGGTCATACCCGTCCACGTTGTCCTAAACGTCAGGGAAAACGGAAAACCCCTCTAGCGATGTGGGGGGCGATAGAAGGGCAGACCGAATTTCCCTTCCGAACACTAATCCCTGTTGAACTGACTGTGGAGTGCAAGAGATTTATTATTGAAGCTTTCGTGGATTCGGGCACAGTAAATTGTTTCATGGATATTGGGTGGGCTAGGAGGCACTCTGTTCCCACTGTTACACTTTCACAGTCACGCTCAGTCAGAACTTTGGACGGTCGCCCACTTGGATCGAGAGTTATTACTGAAGTGTCTGAACCGGTAAATATGTTCATTTCATTTGGTGGCCACTCGGAGGAGTTTAAGTTTTTTATTATCAGTTCCCCTGCTTTTCCCATTGTTTTAGGGCATTCTTATTTACAGGAACACAGACCTTGCTTCAGCTGGGGGGAACAGAACAATCCTATCATCCGCTGGGGCACCAATTGCAGCACTCAATGTAGAGATAATGAAACTTGTTTTCCCAGACGTCAAACTACGGGGTAGGCTGATGCCTGGAGCGAGTGTGAGGAGGCTATCTCACCGTACCCTTCTAAACTAGAAAAAGGGGCAGAGGAGGGGTTGGAATGAGATCCTCAATTTGACTGGCGACAGCCAGAGGACGATTACCTTTTAGAGGATTTTGGCAATTCTGAATCAGTCACGGAAACATTAGATTTGGAGCAGGGTGAGGAATTTGGGGCCACCCTAAACTTTGACTTACCTTCTAATGTTCCCAGGGATTACGCTGATCTCGCCAAGGTGTTTTGTAAGCAACAGGCATCGACGTTACCTCCTCATTGTCTGTACAACTGCAAGATCAATCTCTATCCTGGGACAACTCCACCTAGGGGTTCGCTATATTCTCTGTCAGGACCTGAGCGTAAGGCCATGTGAGAATATATTCAGGAGGCTCTCGCCAATGGTTTTATTTGGCCGTCCACGTCCCCTGCCGGAGCAGGATTTTTTTTTGTTGGGAAAAAGAATGGCGGTCTGAGACCCTGTATTGATTATAGGGGTTTGAATAAAATCACCATTAAAAACCGATACCCCCTTCCTTTATCTGCAGGAGACGTCATTTTTTACGAAGCTAGATCTTTGTAATGCTCATAATTTGATTTGCATTTGGGAAAGAGACGAATGGAAAACGGCTGTAACACTCATGACGGGTACTACGAATATTTAGTCCTACCGTTCGGGCTGGTTAACGCCCCCTCGATGTTTCAGGCATTCATCAACGACGTGCTCCGAGAGATGTTGGAGAGATTCGTCTTTGTTTATCTTGACGACATTTAGATTTTTTCTTCAACACTCAGAACACAAACAGCACGTCAGACGTGTGCTTGAGGCCCTCCTCAATGCCAAACTTTTTGTTAAAGCCGAAAAATGTGTTTTTCACGCCTAATCTGTCTCGTTCTTGGGCTTTATTGTTTCTAAGGGGTCGGTGCGTATGGACCCGGACAAGGTGGCTGCGGTCAAGAATTGGCCTGCGCCTCAGAGTGTTGAAGAGGTTCAACGCTTTCTGGGCTTTGCTAATTTTTATAGGAGGTTTATCCGTAATTGTTGCGCGATTGCTGCCCCCATTATTGCGCTCACTAAGAAGAATACCTCCTCAGCGTTTTTTGGTCTCCAAGCAGCTGATGCTGCCTTTTAGGAATTAAAGAAATGTTTTCGCTCAGAGCCTATTTTGGTTTTGCCTGACACCTCCCTCCCATTTGTTGTAGAAGTAGATGCTTCGGAGGTGGGCGTGGGTGCTATTTTGTCCCAGCGCCCTCGTTTGTATAATAAGCTTCACCCATGCGCATACATCTCCCGGTCTTTGTCCGCCGCGGAACACAATTATACTATAGGTGACCGGGAGTCATTAGCGGTCAAGCTGGCGCTTGAGGAGTGGCGCCACTAATTGGAGGGAGCTGAACACCCTTTTGTGGTGTGGACCGACCAAAAAACCTCCAGTATATTCAGCAAACCAAGCGACGTAATCCCTGGTAGGCGTGGTTTAACCATTTTGATTTTACCCTGACCTATCACCCAGGCTCTAAAAACATTAAGCCTGCCGCCCTGTCACGGATGTATGATCGTTCAGACCGCAATCCTACCCTGGAGCCAGTTATCCCGGTTTCTCAGGTTGTGGCACCTATTCAGTGGGAGATTGAGGCAGTGGTTCAGGAGGCTTTGAAGACTGACCCTGGTCCTAGGGGGGGAGCCTCCTGGCTGTTTGTTCCATCACTTTTGTCAGCAGAGCAATAATGGCCTGTTGTGTGCATCATAATTTTTGTGAAGTACATAATTAATCCATTAATGAGGGAGAGGCAGTTTTTGGAAGGGTTGGAGAGGCGGGTCAGGGTGGAGGTGAGGATACTGCAGCTGCACAGGGGAGTCAGGTTAATGCTGGCCGTGACATTAGAAATGCTCTGTGTGCCTATTTTGCCAGAGTTTAGGAGAGGAGGAGGAGGGATTTGCTTTACTCGGGTCCAGATCGCACTTTCAGCTTAATTTTGGTTGTTTGTCAGTCTATACAAATGATGTACAACAGTATACTGTGTAATGCACAATGTTCAATTTATTGAATTTTCTCAAATGATGAATCTTGACTGAGCTCATTGACAATATGTTTCGATTACTACTGACTTTATCACAATAAAAGAAAGTACTTTTGAAATTGACTGTCAGTTTTGTCAACATACTGCACTATGCACATTGCTATAAACAAATGTTTATTAAAGTAAAAAATTTTTTACAAGTGCAAAAATATTATTGATCGCTACAATATCAAAACTACTGCTACACAATAAAATTAGTGCAAAAAAATGTGTTTCATGTGCTGTCATTGCTACAGTATGTAAACAGCTGCTACATCAGGAAAAAAAAAGGCTACATCATTTTTATTCAGAAATAGTGCATTAACATCAACTAGAGTGTTCAGGTGAACACATGTGTCGCCTGCGAAGCTTTGGTTATGTGAAAGTGTGACTACCAACTGAAAGTGTGACTACCGGACAGACGGACAGACAGACAGACAGACGCCGGACAAAGTGATCCCTATGTGCCGCTATGCTTTGCAGACGACTCAAAAACCATATCCATTTCAATACAATGGCAAACCTTTAAAACCTGTAAAGGAGTACTCTGGCAGCTTCAATGTTCAGACATAACAAAGTTCAATAAAGCAAAACATTTCAAATTTGGATGTTTTGCCTTAGACCTTAGTCACTTACAAAAGAAAATACTTGGACCATCATTTTCTTCTTCAAGGGTTATAGTCAGAGGCATGGGCTGTTGGCACTCAAGCTTTGGGCTCACAGAGGGCGGCGGCCTCACTGGAGTTGGAGCGGGCATGGCTGAAGTAGGTATAGCTGGTGGAGTGTGCCTGCATACTGTGGTTGGTATGAAGGGTGCAGTGAACATGGCTGACTGGTGGGGCATGGGTTGTGGCAGCACAGCATGCTGTGTGGGCATTATGGGCATGGAGTATGACGTCTGAGGCTGCCCTGACATCCGAGTGGGCAGAGGTGGGCATGATGTTTGACTTGACATGTGATTCATGACAGTTCCAATTAGCTGCATAAACCTTTGATTATTTTCTTGAATTTGCTCCTGTAAGGCCTTGAAACGTCGCTCTTCAGCTTCTTGCTGTGCTCGTAGAAAACACTCAAAGTAAGCCGACTCCTGTTGCATATGGGACTGCTCAGCTTCCATCAGGGCATTCAGTTGTTTAGTCTGCTCAGACAAATGTTCTTTGATTCTGCCATCCAGACTAGTCTTTGTTTTTTTTTCCTGGATGCAGCCCCAGGAATAGCAGATCTCTTTACTGGCAGCTGAGCCTGGTCTGGGGTTTGATCAAAGGGCTGTCCATTGTCTTTGTGGCAGTCCACAGCTGTGTCACCTATTGACAGTGAGATATGATCAGTACTTCAGTGTAGGTGTGGGTATACTGCCCGCTTGTTTAGTCCGCACCAGAGGTCTCGGACTGCGTTCACACCGGCCCAAGTGAACCGCACCCAGGGGGTAAACGCTCTTGGGTTCGGTTCAACCGGACTAAACCAGGCTGGTGGGAACGCGACCTAAAAGAAAAGTCACTTGTAGGCCTACTCAACTATTTGAATGGCATTCGTCAAACTTTACGCTGAGCAAAATCCTCGTCTTGTCTTGAAATTAATACAATAGCCATGGACTTTATCACTCTTTAGGTCAAACTTTAGCTTAGGTTGATCTGCTATTGGCTGCATTGCTGCTTGAGGAAGGGTCGTCCGTGGTGCGGCAACTGCTTAAAGCCAAATGAACTTAGTGTTGGTAGCTTTGCTACCGTCTCCTCCAGGTCTTTTCTTTTTTGACTACTGCTTTTATGTTTGAATAGAATGACTGCTCCTGAGTTTGCAAACTTGATGATGCTCAGATTTTGCGCTTGAACTATCAGACGTTACAGACATTAACATGGTCACATGGTCAAATCAAATACAGACTTAACATTGGGCTACAAATTACCCATCAATCAGCTTTAGAATTTGCGAATCAGTATAAAAGAAAAATATCAAATAAAATAAGAAAATAGTTCATTTCAGTAATAGTCTTTAAAACATCTTAAACATGAAAACTTGATATAATATTTATGAATGATTGGTAAAAAAAAAAAAACCCCATAATAGAGATTAGGTTAAAGTCATAGAGGTTTATATAGAGAACAGCAAACTTGTGGGGAATATTTGAGAAAAGTATGCGGTGTAACTCTGAGCATGGTGGCTTTGTTTTCTATTTGACGGGGATGAGCATGGAGCTCAGTGAGGCAGCAGCGTCCTGCGAAGGGGCCCTCCACTGGCAGCAGCGTCCCGCGAGGGGGCCCCCCACTGGCCATGGGCCCTGAGCCGGCTGCCCCCCTGGCCTCCGCGGTTGCTCCGCTCATGACTATGCCCATTGCTTTGGATCAGGACTGCAAAAATATTCTGCAAGAGATTTGCCATTCTGCAGGTTTTCAATTCAACCACAATCCACCACCTTCCACTAATCAGCAGCTTTTGGAAATCTCTCATCTTTGACTGAGATTCTTTCTGTAAGGAGTGCATTGCAATGTTTACTAATGTCTAATGAATGTTTCTCAACAGATGTTATTCGGTAAATTATAATTTGACTTCAATTTCCACATTTGGCAATGGGCAAGTAAGCAAAGAAACTTACTCTGCATTAGCAGCAATTTGCACAATGGCAAATGTGCAAATTAAATTCAAATTATAAATTTACCAAATATCATCTGTTCAGAAATATTCATCAGACATTAGTAGTTTTTATTTGCATCAGTTTCTATCCCCTCCTTTGTACGAGCTCGCTATTTTGCATCATGAGGTTTCCGGTGCAAGACCTTACAGCAGGTTACACAGTCTCACCTGTGCTCCAGTAGGCTGACTGCATTGCGTCACTTGTTTATCTCAGATGCTGTACTCAGATTGCATCACTTGCAAAACATATATAGTGAGAACAGGGATGGGGGTACTCTTCAGTCCCCTCCTTTTGGCCCCTCCTCTTTACTGCACATTGAATCGTAAAATATTTATATTAAAAACCCCTCTGTTCAAACCTGTTATTTAATAACCTCCTTCCACACTCACCCATCAACAAATATTAACTGATGGTGACCTGCTGTTGTACTGGAACAGCATAATTGTGGGCTTGAATTCATTCCCCCCTAAATGGACTCCTGATTGGCTGCAGTCTTTACCATTTCAATAACACATCTTTATATTAAATTGAACTGAAAATGTTTTGAGAAAAAGCACAGAGCTCCTGGATCATCAGGATACAGTTTCTTACTGGGCTGTCTGAACTCGCGGAGTCTGTGTGAAGCATCACAGTTTCTCAGGTGAGTTTCTTATTCTCTCCTTAAACATGATGAGCTCATCTTTTGTTTCTTTTGGCATGTATTCGGATATAGTACTGATATATTTTGAATGCATAATGAGTAAAACAATTTCTTGAACTGAAATACAACAGTCCTGAAAATACGATAGATAAATCCTCTAAAACTTCATTGCAGAGGATGCGACAGTTTCAAAGGGCAGGGAGTAGTTTTCTCTGAGCAGTTTTCCTATGATGTAGATTCCAAGAGTGCTGAACATCTTCCCAAAAACTCCACCCTTCAACTCAACTTAAAATAACACTGTACTGCCTGTACATACAAGCCAAAATCCCAAAAAATTTGGTGTAATGTGGAAAATGCAAATAAAATAAAAATGACTGATAGGAAAGCTCAATTCAAGCTCTGTTGAAGACACAAGCTTCGCACATCTACGGAGCAGATTTTTCCCTATTCCACCATTGTGCAGATTCTCAGCTGCATAGTAGTAAAGGGCCATTATTGCCATGTATACTGTTCCAAAAAAGAAACTATACATTGTTTTTAGCATCAATTTATTATCCATGAAATGTTTTGACAAATGTGGAAAACATATTGAAATATACTCTTCCAAAAAAGAAACTATTCGATTTGTTTTCCACATTTGTCAAAACATTTCATATATAATAAATTGATGCTAAAAACAATGAATAGTTTCTTTTTTGGAAGAGTATATTTTGCTCCCTAAAGTGTAGAACTTTCGAAACGTTAAAGCATAGTCTAGCTTCAACTTTGCATAGTGAAGCTTTACTTGCATTTGAGTATGCAGTGGGGAATGGTGTTGGCCGGAAAAAGGTCCATCGAGGAATTTTGTAGCCCATGCTGTGATTAACTATTGTAGGTGAAAGATAGTTTCAAACTCTGTGAATTTATGCTAGGTGAACCTTGAGCCATCTTTGCTTTTGAGGGACTTTACCTGTTTTGAGGTTTTTTTTGTCCTAAAGCATGATTAGCTCACCTGTTGAACACCACCTTTGTCACATCACCTTATTCATGGAAACTTATTGCATCATAATGACAACCCCAACTAAAAAAAGAGGGGACTCTCTATAATAGTACAATGAACACAGAAAAGTACTATTCCTAAAATGCGTGTTAACTTGAACTTTAATGCAGACAGTGTAAAAACAGATTTTAAAGTTATCTCTGGTCAAATTAATTACATTCAGAAAAATACGTCCATTCCTGCTATTCTGGCCCACACAGATTCCAGAAAAGTTGGGACAGGGCCAATCTAAGACAAGTACTAGGTTAGAAAAAACAGCTGATGTGAGCAGGCGATTGTAATCATGATTTGGTAAAAAGGCTTCATCCAGGAAAGGCCTTGTCATTTAGGAGCAAAGAGGAAAAGGATAGCCAATTTACCCACAAAAGTATGAAAGAAAAATCCTTTCAAGGTTTAAAAACTATGTTTCTGTTATAAATATAGAAAGGGATTTGTATATTTCACCCTCTACAGTGCATTTCATATTTCAAAGATCCAAGAAAACTGGAGGGATTTCTGTGCGTAAAGAACAAGGGTTTGTGTGTGAGCAGAATTCTCAAGATTGCCTGTCATTCAGAAGAGACAAACCATTATTAACCAATCTTTTCTTGATAAGAAATATAACCACAGGACCGAAGAATTAATTTGGCAAACCTTTGTCAAGTACTGCAATATGTAGGTACATACATTCATGGCAGTTAAAACTTCACTGTGCCAAAAGAAAGCTTTTGGTTAGCAGTGCCCAGAAATGCAGTTAATTTCTCTGAAAGCAGAGGAATCTGCATTGGAGCATCACACATTGGTAACATGTATTGTGATCAGGCGAATGAATATTGCAGGTAAAATGGATGCCATGTGCTTCAGGCCAAAGAAGAAAAAGGATCATGGAGCCTCTTACCAGCAACAAGTCAAAAAGTGATCGGTCATGAAACGAGGTTGTGTCAGTGCCCTAGGCAAGAGCAACTCGCACTTCTGAGAAGCCGCCATTTGTGCTGAGAAGTACACTGAGATTTGGAAAAAACATTCTGCCTTTCCAGGAGCACCCATACCCATTTCAACAAGACAGGACCGTATTCTGCATAAATTTCAAAGGCGCGGCTCTATACAAAGAAGGTGCAGGTGCTGGACTGGCCTGCCTGCAGTCCTGACTTGTCCCCCATAGATAATGTATGGTGCCTTTTGAGATGATAGCAATGTAAAGCAACAACAAAGAATGCTTATTGTTACACAGCTTAACACTAATTTGCAGGAAGAATAGGAAAAACTGCATCTGTAACACTTAATCACTTGATGTCTTCAGTCTCTTAACATTTACCAAGTCTTTGGAAAATGAATGACAACATTACAGAGTGATGAAGCTTGCACAAGCTTTGTAGTGTATTACAAGAACCAAACGTTTAATTTGTTTATTTGGAAAATCAATAAAACCAGTGGTGAGATATCAAATAATGCCCTGCTACATTATTTTCAAAGTAATTCATGTCAAAGATAATTTGCAAATCACTGCTTTCATTTATTGTAAAACAATGTTGTACAAACAATTAGAGCGAATGCAAAAATTACGCCACTTTTGCGTAATCCTTGATTTGACTAAAATTGATTTTTACCTTTCCTTCTCAAGGACTAATCAGCAGATTCTGAATAAGCCTTTTTTCTGCTGGGTAAGGTCAACCCAAACACACAATGAGTGGCACTGTGTTCAACTCCAGCGTGCTTTACAACCACTCTTCAGGATCCAGTCCCCTGGTGTGGAATGATGTGTGTAATGAGTCACAGGAGGCATTTGTGTTCCTCTACATAGTGCAGGTATTTGATCTGGTGGTGGGCTTTCCCATGAACATGATGGTGATGTGTCACGTGGCCAAAAAGAAGAGCAACTTCTCCACCTCTGACATCTTCATCTTCAACCTGGCCATCGTCGATGCCTACTTCTGCCTGATGACCCCCATTGACCTGGTGCATCGCCTACTCCTCAGTAACAGGCATATACGGTCCTTCCAACTATTTGCTTATGGGCTCAAGGACACCACCCCACTCCTACTCACCTGCATTTGCCTGGACCGCTACATGGCCGTGGTTCACCCTATTGTCTTCTCCAGCACCAGGGACAATAAGATCAGGGTGGCGATTTCCATTCTGGTTTGGGGGCTCATGTTAGCAGGCGCACTCTCTAAGTCCATAGCAGGGTCGGATAGCACGATAACCATCTTCACTGGACTGATCTGGGCTGCCTTTGCCATCATGGTCTTCTGCAATATCTCCATCATCTGGACTCTGAGAAAATCTGTCATCGGTAAAGAGAAGATGCACCCTGTGAAAAAGAAAGCCCTCAGAATGGTGGTCTTTACCCTGGCCATCATAGTCTTCTCCTACCTCCCTCCAGTAGCTATTTTCCCCTTCGCAGAATATTACAGCATCTTGGACTTCAAGTGCCGCATCAGGGTGGCTGTCTTCTCCTTCATGAACCTCAGTAGCAGCATTGAGCCCCTGCTGTACATTTCCAAGATGGATCACTGCTCTGTTACCCTGCCCTGCAGCTGCTGCCAAAGGCCTTCCAATGAGTCAAAGGATGTATGCAAATAAACCATGTTTTAATATTTCTGCTGTTACAATCTGCCCCTGAAATTGTGCCACCCGATTATCAACCCCATATAAACTACTGACCCATATAGGGTCCATCAAATGCAGCTGCTGGGTTCAAACCAGCTGAACTTCAGGCTTATTTTCAGTACTAGTCGTGATCCCAAGCTTTCCAGCAATCCCAAATATGTCCTGCTAAATTACAGGGAAATGTGTATAAAATGATGTTAAAATCTTGATATTTTCCATTTGATGAAATGGTGTGGCCATCAAAACATTTGCATCTTGGATTTGAATTTTTTTTTCAATACAAGTCTGATGTAGCTTCAGTGAAGCACTGCTATTAGCAGATACAGAATATGAATGTGACATTATCCTAAAATATGAAAAAAAAGCTTTTTCTTACTTTGAACCAGCTTACGAGAAGACATAAGTTAAAACTTAAAGAGCTAGCGGGGCAAAAAGGGGGCAATGCCTAAAGTCTTATCGCATCCTGTCGGAAAAGCCCAAGTGAAATCACTACGATATAGAAAGAATAGAAGTGTGGGTGGTGTACTGAAATGTATTGAGGATTTAGAAATTATGATGGTATACAATCTTAGAAATAACTTTAGTAATCAACATGACAAACTATGTGCCATGTGCTCTATCACACATTTTAAATAATTATTTGCCTGACCATTTTGCAACATTCATAGGTTAAACAGCTAGCTAGTTACATGGCTAACATAGTTACATGGTTAACTTGATCTCGAGTTTTGTCACTAGTGCTAAGTTACATTAATAGCCAAGTATCATTGCCCAGTGTTAGCGTAAAAACTTGTTTCCAAGCGAATGAGCTAATAAGCCTCCTCAAAACGTAACTGACCTAGCTACTCCGCTAATTCAAGACTACTTGCTAACTTATCTCGGGTTAAGTTGCAAAATAATTGCGATTCACCATTTTATTGATTTATATGCACTGCAGATGGCTAGCTAGCAGAACCTGCGAACTAGCTTGCCAGCCAAACGTGTGAAAAAATTTGTTTTTTCCTCAACATGCACCATATTGCTACATACATGCCAACTCTTTACCGCTTTTGGGGCTTTTTTTTTTCAGAATGGAACGCCCCAGAGGTGGTGTTCGACCCGAAAATTCCAGGGTTAAAATCCCTAGCCAAACTACTAAAACTTATAGCTACATACATGCAAACTCTACCGCCCTTTGCAGTAGACTACCGCTTTCGGGGCATTTACTGCGGCGGCGTTAGAATTGGCTAATATCCCTCCCTTTATTAGCAATTAGTCCTGGCTAATTCTAAATGGTTTTCCTTCATTATCACGTTTTCCAATTCAAGAATAATCAAATGGCAATTGAAGACATGGCTTCTCTCCCCCATACAATCTAAAAGTGACAAAATAATGGGCTACATTCAGTACAGAAAAATAATTTAATTATAATTAGGTCTATGCACCGGCACTTGGCGATGAACAGAACTCTTCAGCGAATTAAGGTAATTTTGGCAACAAGTACGTACACCTGTTTTTGCAGCACGGTCACGCAACTCGCTGTATAAAATAGACAGCTGTCTCATTGCAAAATGTAAATGGACGAAACCACGTACTGGTCACCAAAATGACCTTAATTCGCTGAAGAGTTCTGAAATGCCATTGACGAGACCTAATTACTCTTAAATTAGTTTTCTGTACTGAATCCAGCCCATTATTTTGTAACTTTCAGATCGTATGGTGGAGAGAAGCCGTGTCTTCAATTGCCACTTGATTATTCTTGAAATGGAAAGCGTGATTAAAAAGGAAAACCACTGAGATTTAGCCGGGACTAATACTAATTGTTAATAAAGGAGGGGATATTAGCCCAGGTCTAACGCCGCTGCAGTAAACGCCCTGAAAGTGGTAGTCTACCGCCAAGAGCGGTAAATCAGCTATGGATACTTCTGTCAATCTGACATGGTAATTTCTGCATATTTGCAGTAAATATTCTGTACCATTCGGTATCCCCACCGTGTCCACAGGGACATGTCTAAGATCTGCCTGCAGACCATGACATGAGCTGTTAAGTGACCATGAGACCGGCAACATTATTTGCTGCATCAGTGAGTGGTTTTCATGTTTTGGCTTATCAGTGTGAGTAAAATACACTGAACATATAAATATAAATGCAAATATAAATGTCCCATGTCAAATTTCTGAGTTTTAATTAACATTAGGGTTATGCAATATATGAAGCAAATCAAAATTCATTGTTGTTAATGATCTTCAGATCACCGTCCTTTACATCTTGATATTGGCATCTGCAAAGGAATGACAATCCTTTGAACACATTGGCGGTCAGGTTGAAGAAATTGAATGTTAAATATCTTGTGTGTCCACCATTTGCGTCTCTCAGAGCAACACATCTCCTTCGCATGGAGTTGATCAGGTTGTCTATCATGGCCTGTGGAATGTTATTCCATTCTTCCCGGAGGGCCACACGAAGCTGGCGCACATTATCCGGAACTGGAACACGGTCGAGGACACGTCGATCCAGAACGTCCCTAAGATGCTCCATGGGTGACATGTCCAGTGAATACGCAGGCCAGTCCAGAACTGGAATGTGCTCTGCTTCAAGGAACTGCATGCAGACCGCTCTGGTGGACATCTCTACATCCATCATGCCAATGGCACATTCCCGCATGACCTGAGACATCTGAGGCATGATGACTTTAGACAAAATTTGACATTTTGTGGTGGTCTTTTATTGTCCCCAGTATAAGGATTGCTCATTCTGTCTGATCACCATCTGGAAATGTACTGTGTGAAATCACTGCATCACAAAGCAAATGCTCACTGACAGAGATGGATTAAAAAATGGTACACAAATCAAGAGAAATATCCCTATTGCACAAGTAAAAGTCAGCATATGCTCACTTAGAATTGTTAACTGCATGTGGCATCAATATTTGACATTGGGCGTTTATATTTCTGTTCAGGGTATATACTGTATATGCGCGGACACACACACACACACACACATATATATATATATATATATATATATATATATATGTATGCACACTGAACAAAATTATAAATGCAACAGTTTAGTCCTTTCAATATTCCGCACAATTATTTCTGAGATTGGCTTAGTAAGGTTTACTTATGTGACCAAGTCTGTGTGCCACTGGTGTGTGTGCATATCCGTCTCCTTCTCCATATCACTGTCAAGTTCATGCCCTTTGTCCAAATTGCCCAGTCAGGCAGGTGGGGCCCAAGGGTGGACTGGTAATCTGGCGTATCGGGCAGTGCCCGGTGGGCCAACGCACATTTTGGGTCGATGAAATCGTAGTTTCTAAAATTGTAATCACAAAAGATGCTCTTTTACAGGGCAGTTCAACTCAATAAAAGTAAAAATTATGTGACGTTAGTCATCCATTAGCGTCATCTCATTCCAGTAACATATTAAGCTATTATGATGGCTGCCAACTCTTACGCATAAGTCGTGAGAATTTGTGCTTCATTCACATTCCTGTGCTATAGTCAGTAATTATTCAATCAACGAAATGCGTGTGTTTCACGTTCGTTCAAATTGTTTAAATGAAATAAGATCATTTGAAACATTTTTATGCAATTCCACTGCTTCCAACCGCTGAATGAAGAAACCAAATCCACTGAGCGAAATCCACTGTAACACATGAGAAACTCATAAACTTCAATGCACAAGGACTTCAGTTCCACCTGAGAATCTCTACAAACGGTCAGATAGAATCATTTCTAACTACAGCACAGGAACGTGAATATGTCGTTCAAACTCAAGCCGAATGTGTGAAAGTTGAGAGCCCAGTGTAAATAATGAAAACGGTAGTTGGTTAACAGGTAACATTATAACTTTTTTAAATCTTTAAAAATTTTTTAATTAAAAATGATTGGTCGAGGCGGTTAACGTAGCTTTTTCCTGTTTGACTCCTGAAATAACGTTATAATTTTAGTTTCAGTAGTAGCCTCAACAATGTTAGTTTCTACTGTGCACAGTATAGCTACACAGTGAGGTATTTGCCATTGGGTAGACGTCAAGGGATCCTGTAGCGGTACTTTCCGCTTCTTAGAAGGCTGCATTTTTAACGGTCCTCCCTTAATTCCATCCGTAAAATTGACATATAGTGTAAGGGACAAGTTAGATTTAGGGTTAGGGGATTGAGTCAAGGTTCAGGTTAGGGAAAGTACCGCTACTGGATCCCTTCTGACGTCTACCTTGCCATCGCTTCTCCTGGGGTTCCTTAGCTCCTTCAAGTTAGCTTGCGGCTTGTTCCTACCTTCTGGACAGGCTAAACACTGCTTATTAAAGATTATTTTTTTGGGAATTTTTCCTTTGTTTGATAGTTTACAGTGTAGAGAGACAGGAAAGTTGGGGAGAAGAATTGGGGAAGACATGCAGCAAAGGACCTGAGCTGGATTCAAACCCAGGTCACTGCAGGAAGGATACAGCCTTTATGATACGTGCACTTAGACCGATGAGCGACACTAGATGCTAACCTGTATTTGAATATAGCGCGGGAATGTAGCCACAGACATACTGATTGCTTTACCTGGCAAAGAATGAAATACAAGTGCTTTCATCAGTGGATCATAGGTAGTGATGGCCAAATGAGGCTTCATGAGCCTTCGAACCTTTTTGGACCATTGTATTGAAAATTGGTTCACTACTCGACGCTTCATTCATGGAGCACATGGGTGACATCTGCTGGCACAATGGTTGTTGTACAGCCTTGCAAAGGTGACGCTGACTTACCTTGCGTGTGCACTTTGAGTTTTTTTGTGTAAATTACTAAAATAAAGCTGAAATCTAACTTCATTTTGCAAGTGTCTGTTGTTTTTCTTCCATACCTGAATAATTCATATTATATTAGCCTATATTATAGTACTAGTTGCTACCCGGAGAGAAATTGCCTTTTTTTTTTGCGTGCATGACCGTTTTTCAAAAATCGGGCGACGTCAAGTCCTTCCTGGTATCCAAGTGGATATGCACACCAAATTTGGTGGTGAAATGGTGATTTGGTGATGAAATGTAGGAGAAAAAACATGTACATACACACAGACAGAAAGACATCGACCTCAAATATACTATAGATAACATCCACAACATCATTGAAGCCAGTGAATATTTGCTATGTCCAAAAAACGTTATAATTTATTCACCTCTGCTAAGGAGGTGGATGTTTTTGCCGGCGTTGGTTGGTTTGTTCGTCTCTCTGCAGAGTTGGGTTGAAGTACTTTCAAGAATTGGATGCAAGGATTTTTTTAAAAGCCAAAGCTTGCTTTTGTATCGGAGTACTTCCTATCAATAACTAAAGTACTTGTATGCAAGAACTTTTCAATGTTCTTGACCAATTGGTCACCTCAGTGCTGACAGAGATTGGTCATGTACTATTAAAAGCACTTAAATACAAAAGTACAAATACATGTACTATTAGGTATTATTAGGCCGAATGCCTGATATTAGGTAGTACTCAGACACAAATACAAGCACAATGGTATGTCAAAAAAAAAAAAGTGCTTGCATACAATTCTCAAAAGTACTTGGACCCAACTCTGTCTGTCTCTTAGCAACTTTACGCAAAAAGTTATGAACAGATTTTGCTTAAATTTTCAGAGGTGGTCAGAAATGACACATGGACTAACTCATTAGAATTAGATTTTGGGAGTGATCCGGGTTAAGGCCCTGATCGGAGGTGCTGCGCTCTGAGTACTCTTTTGTTTTTTGATGGTGCTTGGTGTGTAGACTACTGGGTGTGCTTGTGTCACTTAGGTATTTTTATTCAAAAATAACAGTTTCTCCACAGTAGATGGTTTTAGTCAATTTCTCTTTTTTGAGACAACTTCCCCAGCTTTGGAGAAGACCCTTGCACATGGCACATAAGATGCTGGTGTCGCCAGGAACTGTTTGGCCAGGGCGAACAGGTTTGGTTACAGGGATTTGTGCATCATCCAGAAACCTAAGGGGTCTTGTGATCTGTCCAGAGGAGGAGCAGACAGATATCGCTGCACCTCCACAATGGCATCTGCAGTATTCCTGGACTTTCTCGCATCTTCTGCATCTTGGTCAAGAAGTTACCACAGATCAATGCCTGAAAATAAGACATTATAGGACATTTATAAAGTACATAAATAAATACAAAAAAATATTTAAAAAATGGTTTTCATGGTCTACCTGTGGATGCTGCAGCAGGTTCTTGCTGTGCTGGTGTTGATAATGTTGATGGTTCTTCGTCTTGAGATGCATTTCTGATTAAGGCAGCACACTCTGACTTCAAGCAGCGCACAGCTGCATCAGCGTTTGCTGGATTGTGAAAGCCGAGTGTTTTAGACCTTGGATCCAATAAAGTTGCCAGCAAACTGATGCTTGTGGTCTCTACTCCAGACAGTTTTTTAGTAAGTATCCGGTTGAGATTTATTCCCAGTTATTTTGCCATGTCATTTGTGGTTTGAATCATCATTTCATTTAGTGTATGTTTGAGCATACGAATTAGTGGTATTAGTTTTCGAGCCGGATACCCTTTGTGTTAGGATCCTGTTTTTATGCCATGTTTAAGTTTTGTGCCTGGCTATGCCATGTTATTGATTTTCGTGTTTAGTGGCCACTGCCTGCCCTGTTTATTTCTGCCATGCCATGCTTTGCACTCTGTCTACCCCTTCTTGTCTTGTGTAGGTCTTTGTTCTTGGTTTAGTCTTGCGTGCCACGCATTCGGGTGGTTTGCTGGTTTCTGGGATTTCAATCTTCCTTCATATCTCGTGTTCTTCCTTCCTCTCTCCTTTTGCTATCTACTAACAATACTAACAGTTTATTGTTTTCGATAAATACTAACACTTATTAACATTGTATATTTTTACTAACTTGCACTCGGGATTGCATAGCTGCACATACTAATTGGCTAACGATCTCTCAGCAATCGCCCAATTCTTATCTCCGCCCTCCTAGCCTATCCCTAATTATCTCTACTGCAGTTTTCCACTTATATCTCATGCTTTCCTTTTCTTTAGACTATGCACATTTAATACTCCTTAATCGGAGCTGTTGTTTGTTCATAGGATTGTCTTGTGATCCCTGTCTGCGTTTTGGCATTTGCCAAATACTTGTAATTAGATTTTTCCTCATGTGTCAATCCTGATTATTGTTTCATTGATCACAGCTGTTCTCCCTTGTCATGTGTTCACCCCGGATGATATAAGGTGTCTTAACATTCAGTTCCATGTCAGATCGTAACTTCCTTGTGCCACGTTTCTTGCCTCAACTCATTGTGATTTATCTTTCTGACTGGATTGCCCGACTTCAGATTCTTGGTTTGCCCCTTTTTGGATATTGTTGCATCTGTGTGTTTTTGACCTTTTTCTGCCTGACCTTGATTTTGTGGATTGCTGCCCTGTTAACGATTCGGACTGTCTATTGGCTTATGAGTTTGCTTCTCCCTCAAACCTACGCCTGTGTACCGGATCTGTTTTGCCTGACTACGATTTTTGTGATTGGTGCCCTGGTAACGAACTCTACTCTGCCCCATTGGAATTCGAGCTTTGGATTACGAACTCTGTACTGCTGCCTTTCTCTCTGCGGGGGTTATACCCCTTATTCAATAAAGCACCTATTTATTTTATTTTTTTTTTTTTGCAATCCCGTGTCCTCGCATTTGGTTCCAGATTGCTTCCTCACACTTTGCTCTCACCTTTTCCAGCGGCCAGAGTTGAGCTCTCGAGCATTCTCACACACTGGACTGTTGCTTCATATTCAGTGGCAATCAATGGAGACAAGTCCGTGGTCAGTGTCGCCAGAGCTGCTTTCACTGCATCCCTCTGCTCATACAGGCGCTGCAGCAGGTCGTAAGTCAGTGGTTCCAAACTTTCTCTGCTGGGCCCCCAATTTGGTACATAAGAATTTTTGCGCCACCCCCCCCCCTCCCCCAAAAAATAGGACATACATACACATTTTGTTTTCTGAGTCCATTGCAGTTTATTTCACACATTGTAATTCATATAAACCTCAACCTTTTTTGAAAAAATAAAAGTAAACTGCAGGTTGTAATAACTACTTTTAGAAAGAGAGATAAAAAAAAAACGCCTTTACGGTGTAATTATTTTAAGTGTAGCTAACTGTTTTCAAGCACCTTAACTGTGTAATTATGTTCAGTGTAACAGGTTTCTTTTTAAATATTCAACAACATTGCTATTAATGCATTTTTGAAAAACTGCCTCTCTGCAAAATTGGGTTTTAAAACATGACCAACTCCCTGAGAGGGGGGGGGGAAACCTAAAGGTTTGCTTAAGACAGACTGTGGTCTCTCATTACCCACCATTGTACAGGTGAAGCCAAAGGCAATATATGTGTCGTCATATTTTCTAGTCTTTGCCTTGGAAGGAAACTGCTTTAGAAGCACATTTGGCGGGGCTTCAATCTTGCTTTGCGTTTACGTGGGAGCTCCGGCAAAAATTTGTCCATGTTATGGTAGCAGTGTCATTTACTGTATTTATTTTTTTTGTCGTGCGTGAATTTTTTTTTCCCACTACAGTTGCGGACACCAACAGAAACGTACTTGCATACAGCCAATCAGTGACCTTGTGCCGGACTGCTGAAGGAGTGTCTCGGGACAGTTACATTTTTTATCGCTTGACTGCCCTCGCACTTACGAAGTAAAAATAACCGAGATTGCGTCAGTTTATTATAGAAAATATGAATGCTCGGGACCGATGATTTTTGTCTAGCCTAACTGGAATGATTGGCAGGTGATTGGAAACGGCCACCGCATTTTCAAATGAAGGACACGAAGATTTAATAATTCAAACTTTTTTTAAAATACAAAATCATTAGACTGTATCACACCCCTCTGCCTGAGTATAGCCGTCTACTTAAAATTATGTTTCTATGATGCAGAAAGAAAGCACCATAATCAACCAATATTAACAGCCGACAGCGAAGTGCGAAAAAATTCACAAACACCACTTGCAAACCTGCCGATATGATTGTAACGTTCAGCAGCTAGGCTAGATAAAAATATCTAGTCGACCTACAGAGCATTCATATTATCGAGAATAAGATGACACAATCACGGTTATTTCTGCTTTGTATTCATCAGATTTTGTTCGGCGTCACTTGCCATTTTATTATCAATATGCTAGATCAGTGCAGGATAAAAAGCGGCGAGTTGGGTATCGCAAGACTACATTGATTGTAACCAGCTCATTTTACCAGCTTCACATATTTGAACAACTACATTCATTACAAATTATTAATGAAAATAGCAGGCTAGATGGATGATTTGGCGAACAGTTATGTTGAGAGTAAGGCGGGCATTTACGATGTAACCGCAGAATTCTGGGCAGCGAATGGACTGAATGCAAATCATTTTCTGTTGGTGTTCGGAACTCCAGTGGGGGGGAAAAAAATTCGCTTTCCGCACTCCGCGCCCCCCCTGCAATTGCACTGCGCCCCCCTTAGGGGGCGCGCCCCCCACTTTGAGAACCACTGAACGACAGCAAGATGCTCAAAACACATACAGAAACACCAAACACATGGAACATAGCAAACTTTTCAACATACAGTACAGCCGCCGTTAAAACCAAAGAGACGCCGTTAGTTTATTCATCTCGCAAGGGAACTAATGGGAGGTCGGACCAGTGCCATGGACCCGTTCCATAGTTGGGAATTTGATGTCAGTTTATGGTTCGGCATTTAATAGAAAATTTCTGCCACGCGCCGACCAGGTCATTAATTCTTTAATAGGCTACAGTGAGCTTAAAGGGAATATTAAGGTGACAATGAGTGATAAATAGAGATGACACGAACTGAGCTGTACTGAATCAGTGCCAAGTGTATCCGCTTTTAATTCCGTGAATTCAGTTTACGAAAGAGCCATTCAGTTTTAAGTGACATTGTCCTTTAGAGAAAAGATATTGAGCAGATCTTTTTTAAAATTCCGTTTCCTTATTGATAGATATAGAATAAGCTTACTAAACATCCTGTGTAGGGTTCTGCGAATAGTTTATTTTGCTTTTTTTTTTTAGTGCATTCAAGAGTCGTTATGGTCGAACTAAATTCATATTATACGCAATATAGTTGCAAGCTTTGCGAACATTATGTTTGAACATCTGAATGGTTATGAAAAGTCATGAAAACAAATACAGACGATGCAAAACGTTTAGAAAAATTGGTTAAAATTGCCAATTCGCATTTTAAAACGAAACAGTATAAAAACCTAAAAACATTCAAGTTCTTTCCCTAAATGAATTTTACTGAGACGGGGTGCGAGTAATCTTCGATATGCAGTGGGTTGACCGGTTCAGCAATTTGACCGAATCCGCAATTTGCAGAAATCAAACTTTTTTTTGCGGGAAAACGACTTCGCTGTCAGCCTTGAGTTTGACACCGCTAGAACGGTAAATTATTGTGGATTTAACTCTTAACTATCGTTTTGAGATATTCGGCTTCATGGAGAAATAAATGCCCGATAACTGTTGCTTGCCGTTGCAGCAGTAGGCTACCAAATCAACGCTTGTGATAAGGCGCACTGTGCAGTGTATGGCCGTTAAACACGTGTATTCCTGGGATTCATCACGTTATTAGTGTCATTATGATCGGAAATTATCGTATAGGCCTAATTGACCTTATAAATCCCAATTTTGTACTATTTATACTTTTTCATCAACACCCATTGGAGTGACTGCTTGTCATTTGACTAGTTCCGCAAACGCCATTTTGTAGGTTTTCAAACTTGTTTATTTTTTCTGAAACAATTTTATGAAAGTTTATTGTAGTCAGTGTGAAATAAAACATTTTCCCTCCCACCATAACTGTTTTTCTGTGGCTGAACGGTATGATCATGACTCATGTCTTGTGTTATTCTGAACTTGTAGTCTCATCCTGATAATTTTAAGGTATACTTGGCATTTACTTGGCCTACTTGAATTGGAAAGAGTAGAAAGAATCATCCGTAGTCGCTGATAGCAGTTGAATATCGATGGATGCACAAATCATCGTGAACTGAGGCCAGCGCACGGATTCCAGCTGACACAATATTGACACACGGAACATTTAGCCATAAATTTGACCTATTATTGTGATATCCCCTATAGAGTAATGCTGGCTAAAATTGGTGGAAAATACATGTGTCTGTTTCGTTGTGGCCAGGGGCACGCAATAATGCCAATAAACAAAGAATAGGCTATCATAAGTTCGGCCTGACAAAGGGCGCTGTTTGCGAAACTGGAAATTATTTGCGGAACCAATCAAAGGACGTGCCACTGAAAAATGACTGTGCAAGGCTTTATTCCTAATGACTGAAGAAAACTAACTGATCCACAAAAAGTGTGAGTAATTTCCGCAAATTCGTGAACAGATAACTTTCCGCCAGCGAATTCTGTATCGATACCAGACACTTCAAACAAATTCCATTTGCGGAACCGGTCCACGTGCTGTAGGAATGAATAGGCTATAGTAAATTTCAGGTTTGCAACAGGAAAAATAATCTATTTCGGCACTTGAGTGTAAAATAGGCCTAATAGTACAAAACAGCATGTATTATCTCAGAACATATAATATTGCAGAAATGATACCTGACAAATAAAATCCTCACCAAAAATAGCATGATATTTAATAATCCAATTGCGTATTATTCCGTAGGCTACTAAAATTTTAAATAGCCTAGTAGCGCAGGTTGAGCAAACTGTATCGTCAAATATAAAAAGGTTTGCAGAAATGATTACCGGCAACATCACCCCCGCCAAAGCAAATTAATATTTTATGTAGGCTTACGTTACTTTTGCAATCATATATGGAAATAAATCACCAACAAGCTGTGCTGTTATCTACATGTACGGACTACTGTCAAAACGACCGTCCCAACAGCCCTCGTGGCTCAGTAATAATCGCCCAGCTACCCCGTGCACGGTAGGCGGCGGGGGGTCTTCTTTCGTCTTCATGCGCGTCAATACGCCGGTCCTACTGCACGGCTGACGACGAGATTTCACGGTCCTACTGAGAGTTTAACGCCCCTGTACTGGTGGATTAATGACTTTTTCTTTGGTTTTAACGGTGGCTGTACTGTAGGCCTACATATGATTTCCCATTTCATGCATTTTCAGGCAGACTGCAGCCCGGCAAATAAGTGGGGTTTCTACTCTGAAGTTCCCTCTATCTGAGCTACTTTAGGATATGTTCTTCATGACGCTCTATGACTCTCAAAATAAAGTGTAAAAAATCACAGCCTCCAAACTGCACAGTTCCACAGTAGTTAGCTCTGCTGCTGCACAGCAAGAAGGTTGTGGATTTGAATCCATCCGAGCCTTTCTGTGCGGAGTTTGTACAACCCCAATTCTGAAATAGTTGGGACAAAGAGTAAATTGTGAATAAAATCAAAACGCAGTGACTTTTAAATCCAGCCAGTATTGTATTTACAATAGAAAAAATATAACAGAGCAAATGTTGAAACTGAGAAATTTTGCAATTTTGTCCACAAAATGAGCTCATTTCAAATTTGATGGTTGCTACAGGTCTCAAAAAAGTTGGGACTGGGGCTTGTTTACCATGGTGTAGCATCCCCTCTTCTTTTTAACACAGAGTGGAGGTGTCTGGGCATTTAGGAGACATGTTTCTTGAATGTAGCCATTGGAATTTGATCCCACTCTTCCAGCTGCTGGAGAGTTTGTCTCCTTTCACAAACTTTTGATTTAATTATGTACCAAATGTTTTCAATCGGTGAAAGATCAGGACTGCAGGCAGGCCAGTTCAGCAGACGGACTCTTCTACAAAGCCATGCTGTTGTACGAGGTAACTGCTGCAGTATGTGGTTTTGCATTGCCCTGCTGAAATACTCAAGGCCTTCCATGGAATAGATGTCATCTGGAGGGGAGCATATGTTGCTCTAAAACCTTGATATACCATTCAGCATTCATGATGCTTTTTAAAACATGCAAGTGTCCCACACCATATGCACTAATGCATCCCCGTACCATCAGAGATGCTGGCTTTTGAACTGAACACTGATAACAGGAGGGGTGGTCTTTCTCCTCTTAGCGCGGAGGAATTGACGTCCATAATTCCCAACAAAAGTGGCAAATTCTCGTTTGACCACAGGACACTTTGCCACCTTGCTACCGTCCATTTTAAATGAGCCTTGGCCCACAGAACACGGCGGCTCTTCTGAATCATGTTCAACTATGGCTTCCTTTTTGCATGATGAAGTTTTAGGTGGCATCTGCGGATGGCACGGTGGACTGTGTTTACCGACAGTGGTTTCTTTAAGTATTCCTGGGCCCATTTAGTAATGTCAATGCCAGAATCATGCCAGTGAGTGATGAAGGTCACGGGCATCCAGTAAAGGTCTTCGGCCTTGTCCCGCACGCACAAAGATTTTTTCAGTTCAGTTCGATATCGCTTTTGTGTTGCAAGCTATGTTGCTAACTTGCTTGTTATTTCAGTAGCCTAAAAATTGTTTACTTTTTCTTGTGTGTTCATTTTATGGGCTGTGTATTGGGTAACCACATCCATTGTAGTGAACGCTAGCTAGTTGACAAGCTGGCTAGCAAACTAATGCACAATTCAACATATTTTCCAGGGTACCGACAAGTGTGGAGGACAAAAGTCAATAGTTTCCTAAACGCTGCTGGTTGTAAAGATTTGGCCGATGGGCACAAGTTGAGAATAAGGAAACTCGGAAACCGACACGAAAGCAAAATTTTAAACGGGGTCTTCGGGAGGCCGAAGGAGACATTCAAACTAGCCTGCTTTCATACTATATCTGCATTAGCGAGCCCAAATAGCCTGATGTGACATGATAATGGCGCTAGATGAATAGGCAATCTTAGCATCGGTGTTACTGGCCAACCATTCTGTCCACTCTTAATTGCTTGGTGGAAGAAGTTCTCAATTTTATTGTTGCATTATTTCCCGTAAATTGTCGATTTTTTTCTTGTGTGTTTATTTAATGGGCTATATGTAGGGTAACCATTTTATAAAAGGAATAAGCCCCTCGAAGCACTGGGTTACAGTGATTTCATATCCACTGCTTCTCGGGACTTATTCCTTTAGTGGCTGACGAGCACGTGCTTCGGAGGAGAGCCATGAACTGTCTTCACTATCCTGAGTAGGCAGCAAGGGGTCACATACGAGCAAGCTTTGTACATAGTTCGCCAATTGGGCATTCCAGATTCGGGTGGGATTGGAGATGCCAAATTTAAAAAAAGAAAAAGGCTGAGCATAACTTTTGCAAGGGAATATAACACTTATTGTGAGATAATGCAAACCCTTTGTGAGGGAAAGCAAAACCTTTGCGAGGGAACAAAAACGTATTTCTCTGAAAAGATTCCCACTATGACCCTTTTGAGGCTCCGTATGAAATAGATTTACTGTATCTGATTGCTCAATTTCTTTTCTTTGTGAGGATGAAAAATAATTGTGTGAGTCTGCTTTGATGAACCTTGTGGTTTCATGTGTAAGGCCTTACACCAGATTACAGTCTCACCTGTGCTCCAGTAGGCCGACTGCATTACATCACTTGTTTGTCTGGGATGCACTTCTTGGATTGCATCAGTGACAAATAATATATTGTTAGAACAGGGATGGGGGGGCACTCTCTACCCCTCCTTTTAGCCCCTCCTCTGTTTTACTGCAGATCTGTGTGTTACATCACAAACTCACTCTGCAAACCCAACCCCCCTATATGTGAGTCCTCTTGCACACACACCCATCCTTAAATATAATCCGGTGGTGACAGGTTATTGTACAGTCGCTGCAAATGCTGTCGTTCCTTCAATGGATTTGTGACTGACTATCATCTGCACTGCTTACGTACCACTAAGATTTATATATTTGCATGAACTTGAACTATACTGAATAAATACATAACCCCCAGGTGATCAGGATACAGGGGCCTTCTGGGCTGTGTGACCTTGAGGAGTGTTATGTTGAGTTATTGCAGTTTCTCAGGTAAGTTATTAATTCTTTCAATCTGATCAACCACTCTTTCATTTCTCATGTTGTGCTTGAGGGAGAGACTTTTGCAGACAGTAAAAAAATAGACCAAAAGGGCAAAGCTTGTCTTCTGGGAACACTGTCTCCAATCTCAGGGAACTCCAGTGCAGTTTCACAGAGTAAAGCTGGTGTATCGGAGCAGAGGTAGTTTTCTCTGGATGGAGGTCGTCTTCCCAGAAAACAAAAACTATCCTTCAGTGTAACAGTGCAACTAAATTGCACAGGACTTCTTTGACATGAATAATTTCTAAAAATAGAGAGCTTATCTTTGTCCAAAATTGTCCAGCAGAAGTGTTTCCATCTCTATTATGCAGTAAATGTATTATTATGAGGAATATTTTGGAGAAAAGAAATGTAAAGTAATGCTGTAATCAGCTTAAGGGCATAATTTAGCCTTGCAGTCAGTTTAAGTGGTGAGTTCAGTTAGGCTTGACCATATAACTTACATTCATTCTCTTTTCCAAGGATTATCAACCATCAAACCTGCTTGATAAATTAAAGCCAAAATGAACAGCTCTGTCATTAATTCCAGCCAACCCTTCAACCACTCCTCTTTAGGATACAGTCTCCAACTTTCAAACACATTTAAAGGATACACAACAGGATTTATTGAGTTTGTGTTTTTATTTATTGAAAGGGGCTTCAATCTTGTAGTGGGCTACCCTGCCAATATCATGGTGATGTGGCTGGTGGCCAGAGAGAAGAGTGACTCTTCCACCTCCAATATCTTTATCTTCAACCTGGCCTTTGCTGACACTTTGCTCTGCCTAATTACCCCCTTCTACTACTTTGGCATCAATTTACTCCGAATCACATATTTCCAAAATATAATTTGGTTTATCACTGGGATCAAAAACAGTTCCCCACTCTTGCTCACCTGCATTTGCCTGGACCGCTACGTGGCCGTGGTCCACCCCATTGTGTTCACCAGCATCAAGGATAAGAAGATCAGAGTGGCTATTTCCATGCTTGTTTGGGGGCTCATGATAGCCTATGCTGTCAGCAGGACATTGTGGATGAACCTCACAGGTGACATCTTCATTGGGCTGATCCTGGCTGCCTTCACCATCATGGTTTTCTGCAGCGTTTCTATCATATGGAGTCTGAGGAAGTCGGTCTTGGGCAAAGAGAAGATGCACCCCATGAAAAAGAAAGCCCTCAGGATCGTGCAAATCTATCTGGGCATCATAGTGTTTCATTACCTGCCTGTAGCTGCCATCATGCCCTTGAGAAATGTATATTTCCCAGAATTCAACCAGGTTGAAACAATTATGTTCTGCATTATGTACCTCAGTACCATCACTTCACCCCTCCTCTACATCTCCCTGATTAAGCAGCTGCCATTGCTGAAAAACTTGTTCTGCATCTGCTGCCGAAGCCCTTCCCCTGAGTGACATAATGTAAGCACATGAGATGTATGCTTGTGTTTGTCTGTTACGCTGAATTTACTCTCTACATAAATTAATGAAAATGAGTTCATGAAACAAAGCAAGAATGTTATCTAAGTTATATGCAATTATATTATCTTTGGTTTCACTGTAATGAGGAAAGCGATGATAATTAACACGACTATACTAAGAAAGAATACACATCGCATATAAGTGCAAGGCGATCTAATAAAACACATCAATAGAGAAAGGAAAAGACGCCTCCACATTTACTCCAAGCCACAAAGGAAATCTTTATTGATTAAAATAGGACAATGTTTCGATCCAACTTGGATCTTCTTCTGGTCATCATGTTCAAAAAGGGGGAACACGCCCATATTTCTACATTGTCCACACCAATGGGCTGACAAGATTAATTCTCATAACTTTGGTCAACCCTCCAATAAACATCCAGAAAAGTGAAGGACAATAAAAATTCAACATACAACACAAAGGAGCAAATGGGAATACGTACAAAAATCTATCAACAAATGATGCAGCCACCAATTTCATTGTGAAAATTGAATGTAGAATAAAACTTACATCCCATACATACCAAGTATGTGCATCAAAGTAAATTTACCATAGTATGAAGACTTTTTTTAAAAAAAGCACAAGACCAACCACCAATGTTGTTATAAATGTAATTAAAGAAAAGGTTTAAGATCATATTCTTGATTAAGTCCTCTAGGTATGATTGTGTGGAGTGTATAAATATAAAAACTTTCTCTTTTAAGCAAGAGTGCATTTATGTGACCCCCGTTTCGAGGAATCCGAACGTGCTCAATCCCTCTCTGAAATGCAGAGCCACTGGGTTACGATGGTCCTGAGTCCGAATACAACTCCTGTATTTAGCTATCCTTGTTTTTAATGCCCTTTGTGTTTTTCCCACATATGCAAAACCATGTGTACATTTAATGAGATAAATTACATTTTTAAAAGAGAAAGTTTTGATATTTTTATGCACCAGACTCTTGCACGTAGAGGACTTAAAGGAGAATTCCGGTGTGAAATTGACTTGGGGTGTATTGAAACAGGATAATGAGTACTAACTTTTTGTCAAATACCCCACCTCCGTACGCACGCAACTTTTCGAAATAAATGGATTTTTAGCCGAAGCTCCCAACAGGCTTACAATGGTTGTGAATTGGGCATCGCGTTGCCATGCAAAGAAATCGGTGTTTTTTCATCATTAACAAGGCTTAAAGTAGCTACAGACTTCATCGTTAGAGTTCAGAGGGCCCTGACATTTAAAACGAGGCGCTGAAAACTTCGAAAATGCCGGAGTAGTTTATTAAAAAAGACTATTTATGCAAGCAATACCTCAATGTAGTTTCCAGTCGCCTCCTTCTTGGAACTCACAATAAGTCGATTGACGAGCACAAACGAATAGATTGCAATCTGTTCCCCTATCCTTCCCATTCGTTTGTGCTCGTCAATTGACTTATCGTCACTTTCAAGATGGAGGCGACTGGAAACTGCATCGAGGTACCGTTTGCAGAAATAGTATTTTTTAATATAATACCGGTGCATTTTCAAAGTTCTCAGTGCCTCGTTTTAAATGTCAGGGCCCTCGAAATTCTATCGATGAAGTGTGGAGTTACTTTGAGCCTTGTTAATGATGAAAAAAAAATAGCGATTTCTTTGCATGGCAACGCAATGCCCTATTCACAACCAGCGCCTGTTGGGAGCTTCGGCTAAAAATCCATTTATTTCGAAAAGTTGCATGCATACGGAGGTGGGGTATTCGACAATAGTTAGTACACATTATCATGTTCCAATACACCCCAAGTCAATTTCACACCGGAATTCTCCTTTAATCAAGAATATGATCTTAAACCTTTTCTTTAATTACATTTTTAACTACATTAGTGGTAGGTCTTCTGCTTTTTAAAAAAAGGTCTACATACTTTGGTGCATATACTTTGACGCTCATACTTGGTATGCATTGGATGTACGTTTTATTCTACATTCAGTTATCACAATGTAGTAGGTGGCTCCAGGGGCGTAGACTCACTTTTATTCCCATGGGTTTTTTTCACCCTATAGGGGCCCCTGATTAGCTTGTCTGTCTGTCAATAAAAATACTTCTTTCTATTAATGTATTCATTAAGATATTGAGTAAATACCAACTGAAACATATAGCTAGCTGCACAAATAAATTTATTCATTTAGGCAAACGTTTTTGCCAAAGATAATAGGCCTATATTGAATACAGCAGCATGATGCTCAAATGTTGGAAATAAAGTTTCAGGAATCTATTTCCAATTTACTGCCTTTTATTTTCTTTATTTTCACTCAGTTTGTTCAGAGGCAACCTATCATGGTAAAGGCTTATAGGCTAATAATAAAATGGCGGCTCCTCAAAAAAGGTTGGAACAAATGAAAAACGCATTAAAAAAAAGTAGGCCCATTTGAATGTGTAGACTTTATGAACTTATTATCTTCATCCATGCAAATGTAGGTTATAAATTACATTGCTGAAGTCCACCCTCTGTCATTTCTCTCTATAAAAAGCATTTCCAGATTTGAGAGACGATTCTCACTCGTTGAAGACCGCAGATATGTTTTAATTAAGACGACTGAAATATGCTCTGCCTGTGCACTGCTAATGAGAAAAGTGAGATAGATCTGATATAAAGTTGAGATGCTCGGAAAAGTTCAGCGCATGTCATTGGCGTAAGGGAAATACAAAGGTTAGCCTGTATAAAACTCTCCTCCTTCGGTGAACTGAACCAGATCATGCCGTTCGTTGAGGACTTGAAAATGACTTGCCATGTTGCGAAGGACTGTGAAACGAGTCACAAACTATTGGTCAAAAAAAGTATACCCAAATAAAATCATCATTTTTTATGAAAAAAACATAATATTTTTTTAAGTGTAATACGTCGTTGGAAAGAGCTGATTGAGCCCCTGATTGAGCAATGATGCCCAGAACATGCATTCATTTCCACGGGTGAATGAGCAGCAATGCATCTTTTTTTTTTCTTTTTTAATTTGCCATCTCCAATCCCACCCGAATCTGGAATGCCCAATTGGTGAACTATGTGTACAAAGCTTGCTCGTATGCAACCCCTTGCTGCCAACTCAGGATACTGAAGACAGTTCACGGCTCTCCTCCGAAGCACGTGCCTGTCAGCCACTGCTTCTTATACACTCATTGGTTGAATCTTGGCAAGTTAAGAATGAGGGCGGAGGATACCCGGACATGAACAAACCCAGAATCTTCCTGACGAGCGACCGTCTGGCCAACAGGAGGTGCTTGAGCAACGAACAAAGCTGTTTGCATCCCATACCCGGCAGTCCCTTCCCAATTTGAAACCCTGTAGCACGATGGCCAATTGTGCGCTACTCTGAAAAAGCTGCCGACTACTGCCGGTTGGTACGACCGGGGCTCGAACCCACGACGTGATAGTCACCTCTGCACTGCAACGCAGTGCCTTAACCGAGTGAGCTATCCGGCAGCTAGCAATGCAAAGCGCACCCAGATCCTTACTGTACAAAATGTTGTGTTCTTCATTATGAAGAATTGGGAAGAGAAATCAAACAAAAAGATTGATAAAAATTACTCATTTATTCAGTGAAATGTTCCCCAGAGTAAATTCATGGCCCTGGCCCCTCAACATGACCGCCCTCCTTATCAATGCATAGCTGGCATCGTCTGACTAGTTCGCGGACAGCTCGTTGGATCATTTGGTGATCATGGCGCAAGTTATCAACTGCCTGTGTGATCTTCTGCCTTAAATCATCCAGATTTGCTGGAGGTGTGGTGAAAACCTTATCTTTCAGATAACTCCACAGGAATCCCCAGATCTTACCCACTGTGACTTCTTCCTGTCGCATTTTATTGATCAAGTTACGGTGGATTTCTTCACTTGTAATATGGAAATCAATTATTATTCCGGACTTCTCGCACTTTTCTTCACTCAGGGGTTGGAAGCAGTGGAATTGCATAAAAAATGTTTCAAATAGTCTTGTTTTACAATTTGAATGATCGTGAATTGATTGAATAATTTCTGACTACAGCACGGGAACGTGAATGAATCACTAAAAGGCGTGAGAGTTCCCAGCCCTGATTTTTATTGTGCACAAGCCTCGATATTTGCAAAGCTCTCTTCTGGCCGCAAGCTTTACAGATCACTTGCACAGTGGTCAATAAGCTGAAGCGCGGTGTTCAAATCGATGGATTCTTTCTGAAGGTAGTTTGATAGAACAAACGTTTCTCTAAAATTGTGCCCTTTTTTATTGTTTTTCCCCCCCTGGCCATCCTCCTGAGGGGGCCCATGGGTTCGCAGAACCCTCGCACCCTCTGCAAATTACTCTACTTTGTGGCTCTATGTTTCAATTGTTAATTGATTTTTGTACGTATTCCAATTTGCTCCTTTTGTGTTGGGTCATTCCACGCCAAATTGAACAAAGCTCCCCCTCGACTATCTCCGATTTCCATGAAACTTATTTTGCGAATAGCCCTTGGGACTAATAGTGATATACCAAAATTTCCGAAACAACGGTGAAATGGCTTTCAATATATTCATGATTGAAATTTGCTGACCACGCCCATTTTGCTTGCTCCGGGTCCAATGTTTAGAGGCCAGTATCTCCTTGCGCATCAGTGAGAATCTCAAGATTTTTCTCTATGTCATCTATGCCTTGCTTGCTTTTAGGTTTCACCATCAGAAGCACTGAGGAATATTCCATAACCATTCAAAAAATTGTTGAAAATGGAAGATAAATTTGCCCTTAATTTTTTCAAGGACTTTGCAATGCGCTCTTCTCATCTAAGCGATACGGTATTCCAAAACAGTTGCTGCCGTATTGTATGGACACGTGGTAAATACCAATATGCATTGCTACCCTTAGGTCGACTCAGTTAAAAATTAAAGCTCAGGAACAGCACAACTAAAGCTGCTACACCAATATCCAAAAGAAAAAGGTCGATTTAACGTATTTGACGTATTTGTCTGGAAGCCGCGCTGAAATGCAGAGAGAACTAAACGCTGCCCCTTTCTCACAGCCACAGGACTGGTAAAGTACCCCTATTGTCTTAATGGCCCCGGCACCCAGCAGAGACCTCTGCGGTCATGTGAGCAGATGCAATTAGGGTCTGTATAGCGTCACTTGGTCCGCTCAACACGTCACGACAGCTGCCTGGAGTGGCCCTCTGCCTCGGGGTTAATGGGCAGTTTCTGGGGTAAAGGTCAGCGTTGCACGTCTTGCAAACCACCCGAAAACAGGTGGGACAACTTGGGCAGAGAGAATGCTGCAGTGCCATAAACTGAACTTTTCAGAGATTTCACCAGCAAATTGATTCACGTTACCTCTTGTAATGTTGCAAATCCAATGTGCATTTTTCTTATACGACATAAGCCAATTGGTAACATTAATACCAGTTATCTTTGTAATTCTGGACTGTAACTGACGTTTTATGGCAAACTATAGTGCAAGCATATTGTGTTTAGTATCATTTTACTCCACTAAGATTCACATGGTGCATATTTCAAAGGTATTAAAATTATACTAAACCCTCACTCAATGAGTATGAAAAGAAATGCACTTCTACTCTGGTAATGTCCCCTCCCAGATTTCCTTCTGAGGAGGGGTTGCCTTCCTGATTACTATGATTTATGACCAGTGCTTTAAGTGGAAAAAAAGAAGTGCCGGTACTCCCCCTTTTCAACTGTTGGCAGGTAAATTAGGCGGTGGGCGGTCGGTACCAGCAGATCATTAAGTGATACATTCAAATGCTAGAACATGATGCTGATTTTAAGAAAAAATTTTTTAAAACTCCACTAAGAGTTTTAATAAGTAGTTTCTTGTTAAAATCCATCTATGAATTATCTGCCGACAAAGGAGATGTTGCCCAACGCTCTGTGCACAATGACACAGTTCTCTTTGGTTTTTGGGTGTGGGATGATATAGCCTAGAGCAGGGGTTCCCAAACTTTTCCAAATCAGGGCCCACTTGAAAATCAAAAAAATGTCCGCGGCCCACCTTTGTCCTATAAACAGTACATAGACGAAATTATACATTCTCAAAACACTTAACAGCAACAATAATTGTTGTTGTTGTTAAGAAAATAAAATTAAGAAAATAAAATAAATAAAAAAACAACAATAATTGTTGTTGTTGTTTTTTATTTATTATTATTATTATTATTATTATTATTATAAAGATTCAGGATTGAAATGAAAGCAGGGGGATAAAGGAAGCCCAAACTTTTAATCTGTGGTGTACACACAAGACAGAATTAATTATCGAACACAGTACGTGCTCCTCCGATTCTGACCCCCGGTCATGATGACCAGAAAGCTTCGTTCCGATCATAGGTTCCTAAAATATTGTGAGGTCAATAACACTCAATAGGTTATTACTTCTAAATATTTTTTTAAAATCGTGCAATAAATATTTTACAATAAAAATCATAAAAAATCATATTTGCAAAAATGAATCATATTTTTAATGACCTCTCACGGCCCACCTGCAGCACCACCACGGCCCATCAGGGGGCCGCGGCCCACACTTTGGGAATCACTGGCCTGGAGTGTAGAGCTTGTCGAAGAAGATCTTACAATGGTTAAGTCCTCCAACCTCCTTGAGAACATCACCAACTGCCAATTCCAGACGATGATTTGAGCAGTGCCACACAAACACGTCTGGAAATCTGGAACGGTGTAGAGTTGTGCAGCAACTCTTCTGTTCGGCATTACGATGCTCCATCACATACAAATGCCACAAAACACGCACGCAAGTAGTAGTTATCAAAGCCATTTTTATGAAGACATGCTGGCAGTTTCTCTGTTATATCATTTGCTGTGGTCCCATTCAACTCAAGCAGGTCAAAAAATATTGTGTCTGGCTGTGCATTGGCAATAGCTGACCACAAACACACAACCAACACAGACTTTCCACTGATTGTGGTGGATTCAATCAATCAATGCACACAATTTTCATCTGTTTGTGACCATGTCATCAGCCACTTTTTTTGTACTCATGCTAGCTAGCTAATAGTTGAAGAAACCAATATGGCACTCAGTGCACCACACTCTCCAGTTTCCCATATTATACAACATGCAGATCCAACCGAGCAATCTGATTAGTCAATTAGATGTTTCGAATGTCCCCAAATGAGCAAGTCAGTACGGGTAGCGTGTGCTCATATGAAAAATACCTCATCACTGAAAATATTACTCTGCCTATCTCTGGTGCCTAGGCCATTGATGTAATTAATTTGTTTGCATTTGTACTTTGAAATGAACATTTAATAAATCAACGGATTCATGAAAACTGCTTATTTCGGAGGTAATTTGAATATAGTCTGAAAAGGTGATTAGCGAAAGCCCTGAAAGGTGGGGCTGAAACATTTAACTCTGTTCAGCCTTAATGTTACTGGTTACTTTTGCTGCTTAGCCACATTAATCGGAGCAAACGTTAATTAAGCATTATTACTCGAGAGGGTTTGCTTGTTCGTCATTCTTGTCACGAAAGTGATGCAGCCAGCGCCTCTTTCCGTTACCACCGAAGTGACAAGAATGACGGTCAAGCACACCCTCCAGTGTAATAATGTAGTTATACTACTATTACCACTAAAATAAAATGTATAATCAATATTTATTCATACTATGGGCATTAATATAAGAGTTTTTTTGCTAGTATTCTCTCCCTATAGTGGAAATCCATGAGTTCTGACGTTAACTTGTCCTTGTGAGCCAGCCAGTTTGGGCTTATGTTTCCTAGACATCGTGATTTCCCAAAACTGAAAAAATACCACACATAGCAACACAAAACTGCTTTGCTGGCTTAATCATATTGTAACTGGAATATCCGCTGGAAAAAATTTTTTTTTCCATGGACTGATAGTTATACTTCTGCCGACATCAGTAATTTTTAGGCTAACAGGAGTCGTGACAAGACTCGGCTCATCTTTATCGAACAAACTTATATTAACGGTTATATTTAAATATAGGCAACGGCTTTCCAGTGTCGGCGCCAGAACAAAAATCTTTCTTTTAATAAACTCACCAGCAGATGTTTCATTTCAGATGGGGGTGTGTCACTCGAATGAATATAATGGAGAATCTGAGCCATTTTCTTTTAAATTAAAGGGTCTAGTGCTGTATTTTCAACACATATATAACTGGAATGCATATAAGAATAAGAATCAATGGGTCATTTTGCATGACACCGTTCAATGATAAAGTTATTGGGAGTGTTGTTTTACTCATCACACTCAACGTTAGCGCGGCCGATTGGTTGTATTGAGTAATGACTACGAATTGCTGATGAATGGCCATAACGAAATGTGGATGGGAGAACAGTAAAGTCCTCTGCCCTGTTCTCTAGCCAGATGGCACTGGTTTATAAATTTTGTTGTGGGTATTTTGAGGATCGATATCAATTCCATGAAAGTTAATAGTTTGAAATATCATCTGGCACGCAAGTTATCATTGAACTCAGCTATGCTTGCCATCGCCTGACGAACGTGCCAGTAAACATTTGAAGCAGTAATATCAAAGATGATCAATTTCCAGGTGTTGGCAAGTAGCTAGCAAGCATGATTACAAACACCCCCGCCAAATTAGCTAGGACAGCTAAAACCCGTCTCTCCGCAGCAACACCCATCCACAATGAGTCCGATCTGTAGACAACATCGTTTGCTACTCGCCATTGACCGTTTGCGGAGAGAGTGCCAATGCATCACGTGGCTCGCTCATATAATGCTTGAAAGACCTGCCACTCCTCCTCCTCCTTAAGATCTCCTTGCGAGTGAAGGTCTCGCGACTTAAGGGACATACTTGCGGCGCGTACTAGCGCACAGTGGGTGTTGTAGTATAACCATTGGATCATGAATCGCCAAGAGAGAAATAGAGCAGGACAGGGTACTACGAGCTCGTGTGAAGTCCCAGTATGCCCTAAAAAGTCCCGGTACGCCAGGGGCTAAAATCTAGAAGTGCCGGTACTCTGTACCGGTGCGTACCGGCCCACTTAAAGCACTGTTTATGACCCTGCTGTAGGAAGTGCTTCTGGAGGGCTTAAAAGGTGGAGAAACAAAGGGGTCGGGGAAGACCGCACCCAGTTTTCCACACGTGCATCTTTATGCTGTGTAGCCAACAGTAGTTTTGGAGGATCGCAACCGACTTCCCACATGTGCATCTATATGCCGTGCGTAGCAAATAATCTATAGTTATGGAAGATCGTAGACGACTTCCCACACATGCATCTGTATGTGTGTAGCTGTTCTCACAATGGAAGATTGCATTCAACTTCCCCCAGGCGCATCTCCATGCTGTGGTTAGCCTTAATCTAGTCATGGAAGAGCTTAGGCGATTTCCCACAGATGGTCTGGTTTGGATTTGGATGTTTGGATTTCTGAGCACCATCACCAGATTTGTCTTTGTCTTTGGGTGAGTAATCTTGGGTATCACCGTTACCTTTCTTCTGAAATTGTGACCATCTATTGTTACTGCTGGACTGAAATGTGGACTTATGTGTGAGAACATATTCACCTGTAAATTTGGCAGCTGATTGCAAATTCAGTGCTTGCTTCTCATTAAGGTAGGTCTTAATATCATCCTTAACACAGTTCTTGAATTCTTGAACTAACTCTTTTAGTGAGTTGAAATCATCCTTCTTCTCATTAGGAAATTCCACATAAGTCTGATTGTTAGATTTCTTCAGACCTCTGAATTTCTGTCGTTAAGCCTCTGGAATCAACTCATAAGCTGTCAAAATAACCTTTCTGACAACCTCATAATCAGAGGAGTCATCTGCAGACAAAGCTGCATAGGCTTGTTGAGCTTTACCCTTGAGGACAGTTTGCAACATCAGGGGCCAGTGTTCCTTTGGCCACTGACGACTCTTAGCTACCTTCTCAAAACATTGGAAATACTTATCAACCTCCTTCTCCGAGAATGGAGGCACCAGCTTTACTTCCTAGCTTCCCTATCCAGTCCTGCCAGAAAAATGCGGCCTTTTTTTGTGATTGTTGTGGCCAAAAATCCTTGATTATGCGGCCTGTTTTCTTAAAAAATGCGGTAAAATATGCGGGATATTTATGCAATTTTATGCGATGAAAATGCGTGAATTTGCAAAAAATGCGGGAAAATGCAGTTTGATGAAAAAGAGGAAAAAAAAGAAGTACTTTTCCTGAAGTTGGTGAAACCCTGGAATGGCACCGCCATTGATGACTTTCTCATTGAGAAATTTCCTCAGTGCAGGGTGGCCTCTCTGTGACAGTGGGATGTTGATGGCAGTGCATGTGGCAACCCAGGTTTCACAAATCTACAAATGGAAAAATATTTTTATATCATTAGGCTGAATTAAGTATGTGCGTACACACACACACACACACAAAGACACAGACACACATGCATACAAAGACACAGAGAGAGACAGACACACACACACGCACACACAACACTCTCTCACACACACCCGCACACACAAAGACACAGAGAGTGACAGACAGACACACACACACACACACACACACACACAGTAAAACAGCCCAGTTTAACCAACAGAAAACTGCAGCATAAAACTGAATTATTTAAAGTGAGCCTTTGACATAACAGTATGGTTTCTGCAAATAAAGCAGTTTTTTTTTCATGGCAAAATCAAGCATCTTGAATTGGAAATTTCACAATTGTTAACCTATCTAACCCTAATGTTAACTTACATCCACACAAAACACATTTCAATTAATTCACATTCACCTCTCTGTGTTTCTTTCTGCTTTGCAATTGAACTATCAGTCTTTTCATAATTTCACAAGTTTTAATCTTGGCGACTGACCTTAATTCTTTCAGCCCTCGCAACTGTCTTAGACGCCTCGGTGTAGGTAAGTTGCTTCTGGGCTGCTGCTTCCGCTGCTTTGACCATCCTCGCGTGTTTGGCGGTGGCAAAGTGGTTCTCCAGCGTCAACTTTCTTCGATGGTCCAGCACGCAGTTGCACGGAGTGCAAAATAATTTTCCCCCGCTCTCCTGCAACACACTGCTAAACTGTTGTGCGCGGTTCTTTGCACTTATTTTTGTTGGCAAATGTGACTTGTTCGGTGTACTCATGTCTTAAGTTCAGAGCGTATTGATGACACGTCGCGTAAATACGTCACATCATGACGTCTCCATGGCAACAGCATGGGCAACCGGGCAGAAATGGCTATTTTTTGTGAGAAGCAGACACAACATTTTACAACTTTCTGCTAAAATATATGTCACGTTTTGCAACGCAAATATGAGGATTATGAAATCATGCAAGCCCTGCGCATTTTGCTCATTACGTGCGGAGATATGCGATTTATGCGGTGAAAGTGCGGCATCTTTGAAAAAACGCGGCCCCCGCATGAATATGCGGACTTCGGCTGATTATGCGTTGAATTACGCGAATTACGCATAATCACGTTTTTCTGGAGGGACTGCCTATCTAACTTCAAATCAAAATCTCCCTGTCTTTCTAATTTTTCTAACTCAAATTCTCTTTGTTTATCTTTTTCCCCCCTTTCTTTTTTCTCTTCTCTTGCTAATTTTTCTAACTCAAACTGCCTTTGTTAGATATGTTGGTTGGAATGTTTGTTTATTGTTTGTTTGTTTTTTTGTCTGTAATCATTTTCCTTGAACACTTTTCTCTGCTGTGCGCGTTGCCTGCTCCTTGTCATCTCTTGTGCAGTTGCCTACCAATGACTCATCATGATTCCCATCATTTGGGGAACTTCATCAAGGTCACAGTCAAAGGTCAAGGTCAATTTTTGGTAAATTTGAGGGGTTGACGAAACCCTTATTTTTTCAGTAGCTGTGATCGGATCGACTTCAAACTTGGTGTGAATGTAGTATATGGTCAGGCGCTCAACTGATTAGTTTTTGGAGGCGATCAACCTTGACCTTCATGGTTCTCGCTGAAGGTTGAAAATTTTTGACCCCAAGGTCAAATTTTGAACTTGCAGGAACTATGTCGAGTTATACCTCATATGAAAGCTCTTGGTGGCTGCTTTCCAGATCAGTCAAAATTTTTGCGCTCTGACGTCATTTGGCGACGTTATGACGAAAAAACTGTTGCTTACCGGAAATTTTTCTTGAACAATTTTCTCTGCTCTGCATGATGCCTGCTCCTTGAGATCTTTTGTACAGTTGCCTAACAATGACTCATCACGATTCCTATTATTCGGGGGACTCCATCAAGGTCAAGGTCAATTTTTGGTCAATTTGAGGGTTTGACGAAACCATTATTTTTTGAGTAGCTTTAATCGGATCAACTTCAAACTTGGTGTGAATATAGTATATGGTCAGGCGCTTGGCTGATTAGTTTTTGGTGGTGATCGGCCTTGACCTTCATGGTTCTCGCTGAAGGTCAACAAATTTTGAACCCAAGTTCAAATTTTGAACTTGCAGGAACTATGTCGGTAATGCCTCATATAAAAGCCTTTGATGACCGCTTTCCAGATCAGTCAAAATTTCTGCGCTGTGACATTATGACAAAAAAAGATTTTTTATCAGATATTTTTCTTGAGCAGTTTTCTCTGCTCTGCGTGATGCTAGCTCCTTGTGATCTCTTGTACAGTTGCCTACCAATGACTCATCACAAGTCAATTTTTGGTCAATTTGAGGGGTTGATGAAACCTTATTTTTGAGTAGCTTTGAATGGATCCACTTCTAACTTGATGTGAATATAGTGTATGGTCAGGCGCTTAGCTGGTTAGTTTTTGGTGGCGATCGGCCTTGACCTTCATGGTTCTCGCTGAAAAAAACACAACCCTTTTGGCAAGATACCGCTCAACCTACAGTTGACATCCTTCATTTTTCTTTTTCCTCTATTTCAATCTCTAGCATTTTTAATTTAAGTTCCATTTCTCCATGTGGATTTTCCACTGGAAACTATTCCAGATCTCCTGGTGCAAACACATTTTCATCAATGTTATATTCAACAATCTCTCTAGCCAGTCTTGCTCTTCACATGGCTGGTTTTACCTCTGTCGGCTCTAACTGTCTGCATATTTCTAGCAGTTCTGTCTTTTTAAACGACTTCAAAACCTGTACGGTTGGTGATGCCAAGAAATCATCCATTGCTGTTGATATATCAATATATATCTAGAAAAATTCAAAAAAACAATATCACAATTTAAAATTTTAGATTTTCAATAAATGACTCACATTGGTCTACCGGGACGAGCCCCCAATTTATTATCAGACAAAATTGTAAAACTTAAACATATTTAATAAAACTGAAACTGACCAAGATTGAAATATAAAAGAAAAATAAATGAGATAGTTACAGTGCCTTTGTGATTGAGATGGGGTTGCTATGACGCGATGTCCTGGGACAGGAAAATGCTCCAACACAGGCAAAAATCCACAAAAAGTGCTTCGCAGGTCTTGAAAAGAGTGACAGGTCTGGTCAAATGTATCTTTCCACTATTTCTCCTTGCAATTACTCCTACTACTTCACTCTCTCAATTTTTCTCCTTATATACTCTTTTGCTGCCCCCTCCCACCTTCTAGACTTTTTTCAATTCTCTGGGACTTTCCCCTCTCAGACGTTGTATGAGTAAACTTGCATGTGCCCCGCCATCTCCCCCCTTCCTGAGATTCGTCCGAAGTCGAAGCTTGTAAAAGCAGAAAGTAAAGAAAGAGTCAACACACCTGAAGTGGACTGAAGTAAAAACATAACACATATAACATATTTCATACTTACCACGTTCCAAATCATCCAAATGATTGGCAGCGTGGATTCCGCAATTATTAGCCCGTCAATGTTTGTGAGAGAAAAGTGTGTGGCTGTTGGCAGGTGTACCTCTGCACAACCTATAGGCGAACAGTTCAACCCAAGGCACACTTAGGACCGCCCCCTCATTTAAAATAACATTTCCTTCTGCATTATATGCAGACGGCAAAAAATAAATAAATGAGAGCAGAACGCGTTTACCTTTTTATTGATAGGTAATAAAATAATGATATACATTTTTTTTGTATTTATTTCCACATTTATTTTTCCATTTATTTTTAATTTTTGAAATCTGTTTTTCATTTTTGTATTTATTTTTACTTTTATTTATTTTCACTTTTATTTATTTATTTATTTATTTTCTCTTTCATTTATTTATGTATATATATTTTTATTTTTGTATGTATTTTTACATTGCTTATTTTCACTTTTATTTATTTATGTATATATATTTTTATTTTTGAATTAATTTTCACTTTTATTTATGCATATATTTGAAATTTTTTTATTTTCATATTTATTTATTTTTGATTTTGGCAGTTTTGGTCCTCCATAAGAGGTAGGACCGAGAAGCTGGTGGAGCTTATGAATTTTGTTTACAAAGAATGACAGGAGGGAGTTACAGAAGCCAGTTGAGTAAAGGTGTGATAGTCCAGGGGGCGGATGATATTGTTAAGTAAAGAGAACAGCGATTTAGTATTGTCTTCATTTGCACAAATTAACCCAGAGAAGTAGTGGGATTTGGCGCGATCAATGCAGTCCTTATAGAGCAAGATATGATTTTTGTGCATTTCTTTGTGGATGACCAGTTCAGTTCTTTTGTAGAGCCTCCCAAGTTGCCGACCTTTGGCTTTCATGAGGCAAAGGTTGGGAGCGAACCAGGGTGGTGAGATGGAGAAGGAGACAGACCTGGTTTTTAAAGGAGCAAGAGAGTTAAGAATATTATGAATAAAGAGATGCAATGATGGTAGGCGTAGGTCCAAACAGTTCACATACAATGGATTCAAAGGAGCCCAAGACTGGGGCAGACAGTGACGAGACTTTCCAATTCTAGCGATATATCATTCCGAGACCGCCTCCCCTCTCAGAGCCTCGGGGTTCACCGATGTAAACAAACCCAGGTGGTGTGGATTCGTTGAGCTGGGAAAAGTCATTAGGCTGTTGCCATGTCTCAGTTAAACAGATAAAATCAAACTTAGTCAATGAAGGAGATCCTGAACGAGATTACCCTTGCTCGTAATGGAACAGATGTTTAGCAGACCAAAGTTGACTGTGGTGCAAGCGCGGAGCTCTTTTAGGGCTATGGGTGATGTATCAATATCCGTGTTGAGGCAACTACCCACAGCAACAAGTCCAATATCCCACAGAGGAATGCAGTGGAAGTGGTAAGTGCACCAGAATACAGCTTTGCTTTCACGTCCAAGAAAGCAACAGACATGGACCATTTTTGAAATATTTGCACAAGTTAAACAACCGTCCGACCACAGTTAAGCCATTTGCACACTGGACGCGAAACAAATTTTTCGCTCTCAGATTACATTCAAAGTCAATGCGAAGACCCAAATTCATGTCTTTGCATTGACTTTATATGTGATCTGTTGTGCGAAAAATTTGTTTTGCATCCAGTGTGCAAGTAGCCTTACTGTGACCCAAACAGCTGATCGCTACAGCACGCAATCAACTACAATGCGCCACGCGGAAGAATACGTCAGTTGGTTAGTTCAAGCGCAACTGTGTTTTTTTCAGAGCAGCTAAAGTGCTGTAATTTTTTAAAAATATAGCGTACAAATGAAATTATGTGTTATTTTCAGGTAGGACCTCTTTCAGGCTGCGAAAATACACTGTTTCTGTATTTCCATTCACAACAGTGTATCGCCAAAATTTCCACCCAGCACTATGCACTGGTGCGGCTACCTGGAGGAGATCAGAGAGCTTTCTACTGCATCTAATGTAAGTAGTGCCAATTTGTAGCTCATACAAACTCACTTCAAAAAAAGTGAGCTTTCTCTTTATGTCATGGTTTTGGAGCTTTGAGAGCTCCTTTTGTTACTCTCGTCCGTGACGACATAGTTTTGATCGCCATCGGATTCCTGGGCCAGCTGGCATTTATTGGGGGCATTACCCGGACTTTATTTAAGCTCCTGTTCTGCCTCGCTCGTGTTGCTAGAGTGTCATTGTCTCCTTGGCGCTTTAGCCAGTAAGGTCTTTAGAGTGAGAGTATTGTCAGGATCTTGGCTGCATAACAAGATTAGTCTTAGTTAGTAAGGGAATCTTTGGTTTATTTCCCTTTTCTTTTGTTCTTTTTTTCGAGCTCACCTGTTTTCTACCACGGACGGCATCAGGTCCGTTGGTAGCGCGAGTCTCGTGATTTCTATCTGTTTTAGTCTCTCAGCACTCTGGTGGTTTTTCCTTTTATTTCTGGCCACTGCTCTTAGCATCCAACTACCAACGCCCATCACACTTTAGGGTTAATATTTGTATTGAATATATATTTTCCACTAACTTCTATAAATCTTCACGTTAAAACCAGTTTTCATTGCAACAAAACCGCTGACTTACTTCTGAACTTATGTTATGTGAATCAGATTTTCTGCAAGTGTTCTGAGCAAAGAACTGAATGTTTTGTTGGATTGTAAGACTTTCCACAGTCAATTCTTAATTAAACAAGCTACTCTATCAACAGGGCTGAAAACCCTCATTATTTTGTGGTAATTGATGGACACTTATTTTGCCGTATTTTCCAGACGACTGAATGGCATTATTATTTGTGCAAGCAACAGCAGCACAAGATTTCCCCATTTTCACTATGCTGCTATTAACCTTTCTGTACATTTTGCTTCGGGGATCACGTGACCACCTACGTAACTTCCGACAACCTCATTATGAAGGATACAGTGGAGCAGTGGTAAGAGCATATCTTTGTTCTACTGACGCATTCAGTCGGTTCGCTATTGTCTGCCAGGGTTCCTCACTCGGATTAATCATATCGGCCATATTGCCTTAATTACATATTGTTTGCCTCATAGCATAATTACCTCATAATTTTAAAAATACTAATTAAAAGAAATCATATTTTTGCCAATTGAAATATCAGCTGCCTGTTTTTTTCGTGTTGGCTAAAAGGGGGACCTATTTTGCTATATTTCCACGGTTATATTTTGATCTTGGACTCCCCTAGAGTACTTCTGATCGTTCAAAGCCCTTAACAGGGTCCTTATTTAGCTCATACTGCTATCCTCAAAAAACCGCATTTGTAGTCCATTGTAGTCTCTGCCTGAAACACCTCATTTGGGTGGCTCTTCCGCTATGACCCCCACACCCCCTGTGATCACTTTCTTCTGACTGGCCAGCTCTGTGGAGGGAGGAGTTGAGCAGGATGAGGCAGCAAGTCTCCCGAAGGAATCGATGGGCATATTCCGCTATCAAACGCAGTACATCTAATAATAATAATGCATCAATTTTATATAGCGCTTTTTTGGACACTCAAAGACGCTTTACAATGGAGGCATTATTCATTCACACTCTGATGGTGGTAAACTACGTTTTTGTAGCCACAGCTGCCCTGGGGCAGACTGACGGAAGCGTGGCTGCCAGTATGCGCCTACGGCCCCTCCGACCACCACCAAACATTCACACACAGCCATACAGGAGGGAGGGAGGGTTCCTATATTGCATGTTTTGGATGGGTGGGGGAAACCGGAGTACCCGGAGGAAACCCACGCGAACACGGGGAGAACATGCAAACTCCACACAGAAAGGCCCCAGGCCGGACTCAAACCCACGGCCATCTTGCTGTGAGGCAGTAGTGCTAACCACTATGCCACCATGCCGCCCACATCTGTATAGATGTAATGAAATGAACTTGTTCTAATGAACACAACGGCGAAAGTGGAGGACGCAGTGCAAATGTCTGGCAGGTCAAGCTCAAATTTGCGGTCTACCTACAGCTACTACGATGAGTACACCGGTGTTTCTACTTTATAGTTAGGATTGAGGGAAAGCTACAAAAGAATGCACCTCATTTTGACACCCAAGTGTAGACCAGAGACCATAGAAATCTGGTGAGTCTGAGTTTAGACGGAAACATGGACAGTGAGGTGCAGCAAAAAGTGGACTAAGAACTTATGGACTGCTTGGGTGTGTATTATAAGGACCTGCTGGTTCGTGTGCATAGCTGTGTTGTGTCGTTAGCATGGAGTAAAGAACAGCTTCTGCACTGGTGTATGACGAAGGGTTGAAAGCTCCAGCCTGAACAGCCTTTTCGGAAATGACCCGTGGTAATGGTTACTTATTGTGTCGGAATGACCAGCGTTTGCTCGCAGAAAATGGGCGCGATAAGCCGCTTTCACGCCGAACGCAAAAATAAATTTTTCGCTCGACAGATTACATTCAAAGTCAATGCATTGTCTTTGCATTTACTTCAAATGTAATCTCTCGCCCGAAAAATTCACTTCGCTTCCAGTGTAAGGGCTGCTTAACGCACCCATAACGTGTGCATTCGCGTCTTTGTATTGACTTCGAATTTAGGTAATCTGTTGCACAAAAAATTTGTTTCGCGTCCGGTGTGAGAGCTGCTTAACATAACCATAACGTGTGTATTCGCGTCTTTGTATTGACTTTGAATGTAAGTAATCTGTTGTACAAAAAATTCGTTTTTCGCGTCCAGTGTGAAAGCTGCTTAACGTGCCCATAAATCGTGTATTCGCATTTTTGCATTGACTTCGAATGTAGTTAATCTGTCGCGCGAAAAATCTGTTTCGCGTCCGGTGTGAAAACGGCTTGACATGCCCATAACGCGTGTTTTTGAGTCTTTGCATTGACTTTGTATGTAATCTGTCGTGCGAAAAATTTGTTTCGCGTCCGGTGTGAAAGCTGCTAAACACGCCCATAATGCGTATTCAAGTCTTTGCATCGACTTTGAATGTAATCTGTCGAGCGAAAAACTTTGTTTTGCGTCCGGTATGAAAGCTGCTTAACGCGTCCATAATGTGTGTATTCAAGTCTTTGTATTGACTTTGAATGTAATCTGTCCCACAAAAAAAATTTGTTTTGAGTCCGATGTGAAAGCAGCTTTATGGCTAGTATTGCGACAGCTGGAGAGAGCTGTTATATTATAAACATAATATAGATTTTGCAGACCGTAAGTTCCTTTAGCGTGGACAAGTTGCTTATGTGGAGCTAGCCAATCGATCACTTCTACAGGAAAGAATTTCCTATTTAATCTCCGCCTTTTTATTACTGTAATGGTAACTGTAGGTAATTGCTACAACTGTAGTGGCTACAATTGGGCAACGTTATGATGAAACTGGCATATTAATGCTTACCGAAGTAACAAGCATACCTATCATATGCATATAAGTTAACAGGAGCATTTTTAATTAGCGCGGCAGCACGCAAACTAACATGCAGTAGCTGGTAACTGAGCGGTCATAACCACAGAGACAAACCCTTGCAACACAGGTTTGTCAAACAGCAAGTTCTATTACCGTGGACAGTTGTTCCAAGCATCCAAATTAAAAACAAGTATAAAAAGTTAGCTTCAAATGAGGTTTATGTTCACACACCATCTGTAGATATTCCCCTGATATTTAGGGCACAAACATTAGCAACAGTATTGTATTGTGAGAGTGGCTCCGTCACTGACTGCGTACGCACATCTTTCCGCTGCGTCGGCAGCGCGCACACGAATACAGTGCGTTGGGCCGCGCATAACCATACACTATGCCATATTTCCAAGTTCTTTCCATGTTCGTTTAAGTACTCCGCAACGTCCACTCATTGTTCCAAAACAGTAACAGTAGCGCAGTCTAGGCTGCACGCTTGTTTGTAATACTGCCTGGAACAGACAAACAAATACTACACTCACTTACTTGATGGACAGGTCATTCCGGTAGCATTAACAGGTTGACTGTTTTCATGCTTGGCTCTGTAATGTCTCAACATTGATGACGTGTTGTTGTTATACGTCAGCTGCTGAGGACAGAGCAAACACTGTACCTGTGAAATTACAATGAGATCTCTGTGTGATTTATTCTTCCTATGTTTATTCAGAGTGCTGAAAACTATGTTGTTAATTGTATTAATAACAGACTAGACAATTAGGCTCTTGAAAATTTAATTTACCTTATTGGGTGGCACCATTTCAAAATGTTCCCACAGTTGAGCCCATTTCCTAGATGGCTCCATAGCGAGGAAATACAAAATATTTTGATAGGAGAAAAGTTGTAGAGCGCTATTTCACCCATCTTATTACCTTTGAATCGCGCCACTATTTCAAAGCTCCGCCTATCGCACCAAACCAGTCAGCTGATTCAATCTGAATGAAGCAGTGAAGTGGTTTGAACGTTATTAGTCATGTGGTTTTCCCCGATATGACACCAGCTCCAGCATAGTGCTTCAGAAAAATACCCAGTCGAGTTTGAAGCGAGCACCGCAGCTTTCGTATCAGTGGTAACATCACTAGTCATAGGCCCAATCATCGTTATCCCTCCCTGATAGACACAAACTTAATAGACCGTAATGGGACGGAAATCTTATGGATTACCAGTTAATGTTGTTTTCGTCCTTAAACACTAAGAAGACAGGCTTGCTGGGAAATTAGTTTGACTAATGGCCTTGCTGGTCCCCAGTTGCGTAACAATCTAAAAACGCATTTCTGTCAGAAAGCAGTGGAGAGGCGGAAAAGCTTCATGAATAACATAAACAGACATTGGAGCCTCAGGCTTTCAAACGATAAAAAATTTGACCAGCTGTTTGGGCACGATGATCCTCATGTAGCAAGCAGTTTTCATTTGGAGGGGGACTTGGAAAGCAGTAAGACTGACATTTAATTAACAGGCTATCGCAAGTAGCCTATGTACATGTTTTTTTTTCGCATTCAAAAAAACAACTATTTTCTGTTCCAAAAGATGATGCCACCAGAAATAAGTGGGTAGCTTTTTTTTTTTTTTTTTTGCTGGCGGTAAACAGCCACACTCAAAGAGAACGTTACCTGTTTGTGCTCGGCACTTCACCAAAGACAGCTTTGTCAATAAAGGATCATTCGGTGCTGGATATGGGTCTCAGCTGTTTCTCAAACCTGGAGCAGTTGCATCGACGAAGTGCTCAAAGCCACAAGCTTTAAGTTACGATATAACAGCAAATAATGTAAGTGTATTTTACATATTATGGGTGCCTAGCAGGTCCCCTAACGGTACTTAGCACTAACAACTGGACTGAAATGCAGGCTTTGTAAAATATCTGAAGATAAAGCCTGGATCGGAGGCAACCGTCTGTGACTCATAGACGCAGAACCAGTAGGTTTTACCATTTTGTGTTGCTTTACTGGATTAGCCTACCTAACGCGATACCCTATTGAATGTGGCTGTAGCACAGCGGCTAGCGTAGCTAAGTTACTGTTGCTAATGTTCGTGTCCTAAATATGCAAGAGTAATATCAGGACATTCAAGACAAGTTGTGAACATAAACCTCATTTGAAGCTAACGTTTTATACTTGTTTGTAATTTGGATGCTTGGTACAACTGTTCATGGTAACGGAATTTAATGTTTGTAAAACGGGTATTGCAGTATTGCAGGGTCACATTTGTCTCTGTCGTTGTTATGAACAGTCTGTTACAAGCTACTGCATGTATGTTTGCGTGCCGAGCTACTAGAGAAAAATGCTCCTGGTTTACCTATATGCAGTAATTCTGATCAGTAAGCTTGTGTTACTTCGGTTAGCATCAACTGCCACATGGCAGTTTCATCATAACGTTGCCTAATTGTAGCCACTACAGTTGAAGCTAACTGGAGAGGTGTTGTATGTGTCTGCAAAGTTCGTCTGAAAAGGCCAGTTAGACCAGACGTAGGCTTTTTGGAGCTTAGGGTACGTGTTTGGGTAAGTTTACTGCTGCTGTGATGAACGATCATTTTACTTCTCCATGACTGGGGTCAGCCGGGTACTTTGCTGCGGTGTGGGCTAGCTCCCTGATCCTACCTCAGTGAAACCAATCACGAAATGCGCTATAAGGTGTCTAGTGTAACAAACGATTTATCGGCATTTTCGTGGCAGAATTTCTTCCACCTTTGAAAATTATTATGGCTAATGAAGAGCCGAAAAATATGTAGATTGAATAGGGAATTCTTATATAATTCCTGTATCGAGTTATCAATTTGGTAGCTCCACATAAGCAAGGCTTACACTGTTTGTGTGTGTTTTCCTACAACCTCATTCAGTAGCTTGGTGTCAGAATAGTTTTTTGTTTTAGTAGAAATGCTCATCAGGACCTTTTAGCGAAGTTTCTTCCGGATAAGTGGGTACATGACTAAATAACAATACAGCTACAACGACACGCATTCAAGATGAGACAGCAAAACACGAAAATTTCTACTTACCACTCATTGACATTCTGCTAAACATTGCTGCAACACCTCAATAGAATCCTATTTCCATTCGGGGTCAGATTCCGGATCAAACATGTACGGTCTTACAGTAATAGATGCCGTGGAAAGCTGTCCTGACATACCTGCCATCTTGGTTTCCTGGTTTTTCGGGCCTGCACCTTCCCCCGGAATCGAAACAGCCAGGCAGCCAATCAGAGCAGTGTCTCATTAGCATAGTCTCCCGCCCATGTCAAAACTGCTTGTGTTTCAAGGCGGAACAGGCACAGAGGGAGGATGTCTCACTAAGCCTGGATGCATGTGGTTTTTTTTTGTACCTTAAATCTTTAAAATAATGTTAAGACCCATTGGACATATTTTAAATGACTAAATATAGCATAATAGGGGACCTTTAATCACTTTATCACTTGGGGTCTTAGGACCCTTGACATTAGAAAAGTGTTGCAAAAAGAATTCTCAACATAAAAAGGTGAATATTTTTTAAATATAAGGCAAACATTTCAATTGAAATGTATTCATGTTGCAAAATTGATCAAATTTATGAGGTGAAAAAATCAAAATCATGCTTGCAGTTTAAATATTAATTCAACTAAACAACCCCACTTTCTGTTATTAAGGGCTGCAGTAGAAATATTGCCACGGGCATTGTAGCTCACCTAGACACTCAAATTTAACCTAATTTCATAATTGTTTGCATGCCCTGCAAGAACTTTCATCATTATTAAGAAACTTATGGCTGCGTCAAAATATTACATAATAATCAATAACCATATAATGTAGGCAGCAGACAGACACATACAAATAAAACAGCATAAAACACACAGACAAATATACATACAAGCAGTTCACACACAGACAGATACACATATACAAGCAATTCAGTTCACACATGCATGAGCAGCTCACACACACATAAGCAGCGCGCTTCAGTAGCTTTTATTAGTAAGCAGGCTTTTGTTTAGTTGATCCAAAAAAACATAATCAGGGGATGTATTTGATTTCTGTAGCTTTGATCAATATTTGTTCAGCAAAATCATTAGTTGCTACTGAAAACTTGATCAATTGAATTATTTGTAATAATTTGATATGCATTGAATTCATCCACTGGTGTCTTTTTCTTTTTCATCTGGCTGTATTCTTTGTCTGCATGTCTCTGAATATCACTTGCTGGGTGTGGCTGTCCAGTGTGATGCGCATGCGTCAAATTCCTGAAGGGTTACCTAACTGGGATCTCAAGTTACCTGTCCAATGGTAGTGCGAGATTCAGAGGTATAAAAGGGCCTGTACAAGTCAGTTTTTCAGTTAGTCTTGGGATTTTTTGGAGGCAGATCGTCAGGGAGGAGATCGGGAGTTCTTCTTCGGGGACAGTTCCTCTTGCGCAAGAGGAACTCTGCTTTACATTTTTCAACATGACAAAATAAAGCCTAATTTTCTTTTTCAGAATCTGTCTCTCTCCAGTTGTTTGAGGATGGTGGAACCTCAATATGTTGAAGAAAACCACAACAAAGGGAGCAGGCGCTGGTGATGGAGCTGGTGCTGGTGATGAAGATCGCGGTGGTGATGGAGCTGGCACTGTCAATGGAGCTGGTGCTGGTGCAGGACGCTCAGTCACAAAAGCTGGAGCAAAGTCTCCCTCACTGAAAATATCTGGATTCAAGGGCCAGATACCGGTACACTCGAACCCAGACGAAATGCTGCTTGCTGTCACAGCTTGAGGCAGAGCTTCAGCCACAAGACTTGGGATGTTGTGGATGGTCAAAGTTCTTCCAGGGTTCATTCGCATCAAATTGTCTGCTGCACTATTAATGTAGTGCTTCAGAGGGCCAAAAACGGTTCGGTCTTGCGGCAGAAGACGGTTGGAGCAGTGGGGTGGAAAAGACAGGAGTACAATGCCCTGTGACTTACAAAAGTCAATAGTTACCACAGAGAGGTGTGATGCATGATTGTCTAAGAGAAGCAGCAACTTTGACTCCGGGGTCAGGCGGGTGTGTCTTGCAAAATGCTGTAAAAAGGCCAAGAAATCTGTCTCCTATATCCACCCTGATCCATTGGCAGAACCAGTGCAGCCAGGGGGACCATCAGTCATGGTTTTGGTTTTTGGTCATGTTTATGTGCTGGTGTTGTGTTACATGATTATTGTCTTTTATTTATTCTTTTTGGTTTTTGTAAGATTCAGGTTTTTTGGTTCATTCTATGTACAGTTCCATTGCACTTGTCTCCCCCCTCTTGTGATCTAGTTTAATTTGTAAAGTTCCACCGCTACTAATAGACTAATTACCTCTCCGCAATCGCCCTGTTCTATTCTCCGCCCCTTAGCCTGTCTCTGTCCTCTCCTGAGCTTCAGCATGAATCTCTCGCACGTGGTTAATCACTCTCCTGCGCTTCTAATCTGTGCACGTAGAACTCCTGGACCGGAGCTGTTTAAATGTCATAGGCTGTTTGTGTGATTCCCGTTCGTATTTTGTCACTCGCCAATTTTCGTGGTAAGGGTTTCCCTAATGTGATTCTCCTGATGTAATTAGCCTCATTCCCCACTGCTGATCCCTGTATAGCATGTGACCTTTCCTGTATGTATATTAGGAGTCTTTTCACTCACAGCTCTTGTCAGAACGTTGATCAATATTTCTTTGTGCAGAGCGCCTCGTATGCCATTGATTATTGTTTCGCTTCCATTGGATAGTCTGACATTGATTCTTGCTATAGCCCTTTTTGTACTGTTTCTGTCTTTCTGGATTTTAACCTGAATTTACTCACCGCTGTGGAAAACAGTCTTCTCGGTCTTGTGCCGCGAGGAAGACTGGACGCCTCAAGAATGTTCGCGGGTCTGGAGAGGGGCACGAGCTGCACGTGCTGACCTAGTATGACGCATCGAAGTGCGGATGGCTGTGAGTAAATCGCCATATTACTTTCGTCCAGAGTTACTTTCGCATTGGCGCTCCCCTACAAATCCTCAAAAAAATTACTTAAGTTATGAATTTCCCAACGTAACAGATAATAATGAATAAGTTAATTACAGGTCGAGGTATTTTGACCACGTGTCATATAAATGTACATCGAGCAGAGTCTCACTGATAGAAAGCATGCTGCAAATGCGAAACAACCTGTTGATGGTAAAATTGTACTGTGATCCGTACGTAACTGCAGTGGACATGACTGGTTTTGCACGGAACGGTAAATTGAGGCCGGATTTTCAAGCTACATGTAATGAAGAGAGAACAAAATCAACGTTGGTTATGAATTTCGGCATCAGATCTTTATTTAAACTCAACTACATTGGGAGATATATCTTAAGAACAGCGTCGGGTGGAAGTTTAGTCATTAAACGTCCCAATTTTTGTCCACAATTTTCAACCAGTTTTCGAAAAAAAAATCCAATATAATTTACTTTGTTCAATGTATCATAATATTATTTCTGTACAGTCCAACACGTCCATGTGAGGTATTTTGGGCGAGGGTATTGGTTTAAATTCAATAATCTTTATTGGAAAATAAACTTGCAAAGTGAAGTAATAATTGACCCAGTTTCAGAGAATAATAGTCTACTGATTGTTAAGTCTAAGTTACACTTTATTATGTCGATTGAGTAAATGTGTTGGTAAATAAAGTCTTTTCAGGAAACAAGTTTGGGGTCACCTTTTAGTGTGAACTTTAATATTATAAATATTGTGCCTAGTTAGAAAGTGTTTTTTAAAATAATTCCAGTGAAAGTATAATTTCTGCCATTAGTTCTCTAATACTCCCTTTCATATTCAGGCAAAACAGGTCCTGTAGCTGAAATATCCCTCAATGAATCGAAATTGAGTCGAATCGGAAATCGAATCGAATCGGAAATCGAATCGAATCGGGACCTTGTGAATCAAAATCGAATCTATTCAGGAAATCAGTGGCAATACCCAGGCCTAGTGGAAATTGACGTCAAATTATAAATTTACCAAATTACATCTGTTGAAAAACATTCATCAGACATTAGTAGTTTTTATTTGCAACAGTTCTTGCCCCTTCCTTTGTACGAGCCCGCTATACTGCATCTAGAGGTTTCCGGTGCAAGACCTTACAGCAGGTTACACAGTCTCACCTGTGCTCCAGTAGGCTGACTGCGTTACGTCACTTGTTTGTCTGGGATGCTGTTCTCAGATTGCATCACTTGCAAAACATATTTTGTCAGAACAGGGATGGGGGTACTCTTCAGTCCCCTCCTTTTGGCCCCTCCTCTTTACTGCACATTGAAATGTAAAATATTTATATAAAAAAACCCTCTGTTCAAACCTGTTAATTAATGACCTCCTTCAACACTCACCCATCAACAAATGTTAACTGATGGTGACCTGCTGTTGTACTGGAACAGCATAATTGTGGGCTTGAATTCATTCCCCCCTAAATGGACTCTTGATTGGCTGCAGTCTTTACCATTTCAATAACACATCTTTATATTAAATTGAACTGAAAATGTTTTAAGAAAAAGCACAGAGCTCCTGGATCATCAGGATACAGTTTCTTACTGGGCTGTCTGAACTCGCGGAGTCTGCGTGAAGCATCACAGTTTCTCAGGTGAGTTTCTTGTACTCTCTTTAAACATGATGAGCTCATCTATTGTTTCTTTTGGCATGTATTCGGATATAGTATGGATATATTTTGATTGCATTACGAGTGAAAAACTTCAACATTTATATGTACATTTATGACACGTAGTCCAAATACCTCTGTTATGGCCCCAATTTGTTATTACATTTATAACACAACAGCAACAGCAAGGGATGACAAACACAGTTTTAACAACTAAAACACATTTAATTTTTACACAAAGACAAAGACTAATAACAACCTACAACTAAAGACCAAGATTGATTTAAAAACAAAAAACAGAAATATTCACAGTCCCTTGTTGTGGGGTGGCTTGGTGATGTCCTGGATGAAGAAAATGCTCACAAACAGGCAAAAAAATCCACAACAGAAACTGCACAGGTCTTGAACAGAAATGACAGGTCTGGTCACACGTATCCTTCTTCTTGCAATTTCTCCTACTACTTTACTGTCTCAATTCTTTTCCTTATATACTCTTTTGCAGACCCCACCCACATTTAGACCTCTTTTTTTTTTAATTTTCGGGGACTTGCCCCAGACATGTCCAGGACATGTCTAAACATGACTCCAGTCTGAGCTTAACAAAAAAAAGGTAAATACTGCCATCTAGTGGCCTATATTCACATTACACCTCCATTCCAAAAGGGAAAAATTTTGACTCATAAAGGCAAAATTTTTCTTTTCAATACAAAATGGTTAAGTGAACACTGGTCTATATAAACATATCATACAATATTCAAACACATGATATATATATACACATTCAAACACGGGATAAGCAATCAGCAATTACATTGTCTGTACCCTTCACATGCTTAATTTCCAAGTCAAACTCCTGTAAAATCAAACTCCAATTCAACAATCTCCGATTCTTGTTTTTCATCTTACTCAAAAACATTAACGGATTGTGGTCAGTGTACACAATCATTGGCTTTTGTCCTGTACAAACATAAAGTGTTGTAAAGAAAGGACCAGAGCCAACAGTTCCTTCTCTATTGTGGAATAGTTCCTTTGGTGGCGATTGAACTTCCTGGAGAAGTATGCCACGGGATGCTCAATGTCATCAGAGTCACTTCTCTGTAGGAGCACAGATCCACAAGCTTGGTCGCTAGCATCGACCGCGATGGAGAACGGTTTGTTGAAGTCAGGAGATTTGAGCACGGGGAAGTGACACAGCAGAGACTTCAGGTGATCGAAGGCTCTCTGGCATGCATCATCCCAGGTGAACTTTACGCCTTTCTTCAGTTGGTTAGTTAGACTGAGAGCAATCTCAGCAAAGTTCTTGCAGAACTTGCGGTAGTACCCGATCATTCCAAGGAAGCGGCGCAAAGCTTTTTTGTTGTCAGGAACTGGAAAGTCCATGATGGCTTGGACTTTAGCATTTATGGGTGCCACCTTACCCTGGCCTATGACGTAGCCAAGATAGGTGACAGTAGCACAACCAAAGTCACTCTTGTTCAGGTTAACAGTCAGGTTAGCCTGGGTCAGGCGCTGGAACAACGTCTCTACATCTTTTAGATGTTCTTCCCAGGAGTCACTCCATGTGATCAGGTCATCGATGTATACACCGGTGTGTGGCAATCCGGCAATTGTAGACTGTATCATCCTTTGGTGTGGAACCAATCCAGCTGGTGTGGCAAAAGCAGAGATGCTCTTGGCCCTCTCAGTTAAAGGCACACACCAATAACCCTTCAATAAATCAATCTTGGTCAGAAACTTTGCTTGCCCTACACTATCAATACAATCATCAATCCTAGGTATTGGAAACACATCAGTTCTAGTTACAGCATTGACTTTGCGATAATCTGTACAGAATCTAGTACTTCCATCAGGTTTTGGAACTAGCACACAGGGTGAACTCCAATCGGAGTTGGAGGGTCTGATAATATCATGTTTTAACATGTACTCAACCTCTTTCTCAGCAATCTTTCTCTTTTCAGGATTCATCCGGTATGGATGCTGTTTTATTGGTTTGGCATCACCAACATCTACATCATGAGAGGCTATAGTAACTCTCTTTGGAACATCAGGAAACAAATCCTCATATTTCTTGATCAACCTTTCAAACTGATCTCTCTGTGAGGGTTCTAAGTGCTGGAGTTTTACATCAAGATTTTGCAACACTTCAGAATTTGACAATTTACATGAAAGAACTTCGGCTTTAATTCTTGGTTCATCATCTTGAAACTCCCCCTCATCTTCACACGTTTCGACCATTGGAGAATCTGAAGTGACAGCTGCAACCCTAGCATTTCTGTCATGATAAGGCTTTAGCATGTTAATATGACACAATTGTTTAGGTTTTCTCCTATCTGGAGTCTTCACAATGTAATTAAGATCATTGAGTTTTGTCAGAATTTCATAAGGACCATGAAATCTAGCCTGCAATGGATTGGACTGCAAGGGAAACAACACAAGGACCTTCTCTCCTGGTTTAAACTCACGGCTTCTAGCCTTATGATCATACCAAGTTTTCATTTTTCCCTGACTTGATTTCAAGTTCTCTTTGGCAAGGTCACAAGCTGCACACAATCTTTCCTTGAACTTGCTAACATAGTCTAACAGACTGATGTGCGGCTCTTCCTCTTGCCATTGTTCACTCAATAATAGCAAAGGTCCTCTCACTTCATGACCAAACACTAGCTGAAATGGACTGAATCCAGTAGACTCCTGCACTGCTTCTCGAGCTGCAAACAACAGCAAATGAACCCCTTCATCCCAGTCTTTCTCATGGTCATAACAATAAGTCCTCATCATTGTCTTGAGAGTGGAATGAAACCGCTCTAAGGCACCCTGACTTTCTGGATGATAGGCACTAGAAAGAATCTGCTTTGCACCTAGTTCATACACAACCTGCTGAAACAATCCTGAAGTGAAATTGCTACCCTGGTCTGACTGAATTTCCCTGGGAAGGCCAAACAACGTGAAGAACTTTATCAAAGCCTTCGAGATTGCAGTTGCCTTGATGTTACGTAGAGGTATGGCTTCGGGCAATCTGGTAGATGCACACATGATTGTCAACAAGTACTGATTTCCAGATCTAGTCTTGGGTAATGGACCAGCACAATCAACAATGACCTTGGAGAACGGCTCCCCAAATGCTGGGATAGGCTGCAATGGAGCTACAGGTGGGTCTAAATGGTGTTTTCCAACTACTTGACAAGTGTGACAGGTTTTGCAAAAGTTGGAAACGTCTTTCCGAAGCCCAGGCCAAAAGAAGTGTTTCATGATCTTATCAACAGTCTTGTTAACACCAAGATGACCTCCTAAAGGTAAACTATGAGCCATTGTTAAGATCTCATTCCTATAGACCTTCGGAACAACAATTTGCCTGACCACTGCCCAATCTGCATTGGCAGGGATATCAGGAGGGCGCCACTTCCGCATCAACACACCATCCTTGAGATAATACCCAACTGGAACTGCGTCTATTTCTTTATCAGGAAGGGCTCTCCTCTTTAGTACACAAATTTCAGGATCATTAGTTTGCCCCTCAATCAACCGCTTTCTGGACAGAGACAAGTCTCCAGACACATCAGAATCACCAGACCTATCCGGCTGGCTGAATAGAGAACTGATAAAAGTATCTGATAAGTCCTCAAACGGAGAAACCATAGTAGGCCAATCAGAGTCATGAGGCGAACCACCTGAGTCCTGACTATTCAATGTGCTGGACGGCACCACAACATCTTCTTCTTGAGCCTTCTTGGCCATAGCATGAGTCACTGCGCAAGAAGGATACAGAGATGGGTCCTCATCCCCATCTTCAGTGCTCGGCTGTGAAGTAAGATGTACAGGGGGAACTACTTTGCCCCCAGCCAGGTCATTGCCTAGCAACAGAGAAACACCCTTTATAGGTAGACTTGACATAAGTCCCACCTTTACCTGTCCTGTAACTAAATCTGACTTCAAGAATATAGAGCGCAGGGGTACAGATACAGTCCTCCCTTCAATACCTTGTACAAGTATGAAATCCCCTGAAGCGGTCTCATCACGTAACTCCAAGGAGTCCATCAACAAAAGTGACTGAGAAGCTCCGGTATCCCTTAGGATATATATGGGGACAGGAGTAGTATGCTCATTCAGAGCCACAAATCCCTCTGACACAAATGGAAGAAATTCCTCCCTCACAAAGTCAGCCGTATCAGGCTTTTTAGCCCCACAAGAAGCAGGCAATTTAGCAGATCGGTCATCTACTACAGGGGTTTCTAACCTTGTTTTCACAAAGGCATTTGGTTTGGTATCCTTTTCTTTTTCTTTCTTAGCTTTAAGGAACCAACAGTTAGTTGTAACATGACCAGATTTCTTGCAATAACTGCAAACTAGACCACTTTTGTCACTGTCAGCTTTCACACTTTGATCAGACCTGTTACTGGATTTCTGAGCACCATCACCAGATTTGTCTTTGTCTTTGGGTGAGGAATCTTGGGTATCACCATAACCCTTTTTCTGAAATTGGGACCATCTATTATTACTGCTAGACTGAAATTTGGACTTATGTGTGAGAACATATTCATCTGCAAATTTGGCAGCTGATTGCAAATTCAGTGCTTGCTTCTCATTAAGGTAGGTCTTAACATCATCTTTAACACAGTTCTTGAATTCTTCAACTAACACCATCTCTTTTAGTGAGTTGAAATCATCCTTGACCTCCATAGAAGTACACCAGCGCTCAAAGCAAACCTGCTTTTCATTAGCAAATTCAACATAAGTCTGATTTTCAGATTTCTTCAGACCTCTGAATTTCTGTCGGTAAGCCTCTGGAACCAACTCATAAGCTCTCAAAATAACCTTTTTGACAACCTCATAATCAGAGGAATCATCTGCAGACAAAGCCGAATAGGCTTGTTGAGCTTTACCCTTGAGGACAGTTTGCAACATCAGAGGCCAGTGTTCCTTTGGCCACTGGCAACTCTTTGCTACCTTTTCAAAACACTGGAAATAGTTGTCAACATCCTTTTCCGAAAATGGCGGCACCAGTTTTACCTCATGGCTGGCACAAAATTTATTTTCAGTTTGAATTTTAATTTTTAGTTGCTCCATTTGGAGTCTTTCTTCTCTATCGAATTTCTCTAATTTAAAATCTCTCTGTCTTGCAAATTTTTCTAACTCAAATTCTCTTTGTTTTTCTTTTTCCTCCCTTTCTATTTTCTCTTCTCTTGCTAATTTTTCTAACTCAAACTGCCTTTGTTTTTCTTTTTCTTCCCTTTCTTTCTCTCTTTCTTCCCTCTCAAATTCTCTTTGCTTTTCTTTTTCCTCCCTTTCTTTTTCTCTTTCCTCCCTTTCTTTTTTCTAGCATTTTTAATTTAAGTTCCATTTCTATATTTGGATTTTCCACTGGAAACTGTTCCAGATCTCCGAGTGCAAACACATTTTCATCAATGTAATATTCAACTATCTCTCTAGCCAGTCTTGCTTTTCGCATGGCTGGTTTCACCTCTGTCAGCTCTAAATGTCTGCAAATTTCTAGCAGTTCTGTCTTTTTAAAAGACTTCAAAACCCCTACGGTTGGTGATGCCAAGAAATCATCCATTGCTGTTGTCAATATATATGTATTCAATTAAAAAAAATCAATTTTACAATTTGAAATGTTAGATTTTTTATAAATGACTCACAAAATGGTCTATCCCGGACGAGCCCCCAATTTGTTATGGCCCCAATTTGTAATTACAGTCTACAACACAACAGCAACAGCAAGGGATGACAAACACAGTTTTAAAAACTTAAACAAATTTAATTAAACACAACAACTAACTAAACTGACCAAGATTGAATAGGAAAAAAAAAAGAAATATTTACAGTCCCTTTTTGTGGGGGTGGCTTGGTGATGTCCTGGATAATGAAAATGCTCAAACACAGGCAAAGAAATCCACAAAAGAAACGTCACAGGTCTTGAACAGAATGGCAGGTCTGGTCATCTTCTTGCAATTTCTCCTCTTACTTTACTGTCTCAATTCTTTTCCTTAAATACTCTTTTGCAGACCCCACCCACATTTAGACCTCTTTTTTTTAATTTTCTGAGACTTGCCCCAGACATGTCCAGGACATGTCCAAACATGACTCCAGTCTGAGCTTAACAAAAAAAAGGTAAATACTGCCATCTAGTGGCCTATATTCACATTACAACAGTCATTACTGTATACTGCCCCCCCCCCCCCCCCCAAGAAGAGGTCCCTGCTCTATCATGCGAGTCTTGCTGTGCAGTACCATGACGTTTCATGTGTAACACCTTACACCAGGTTACACTGCCTCTCTTGTGTTCCAGTTGGTCGACTGTATTGCATCACTTGTTTGTGTGTGGGATTTACTTTGTGGATTGCATCACTCACAAAAAAAAAATATATGTATATATAGCTAGAGCAGAGACTGGGGGGTACTCATTAGTCCCCTCCTTTCAGCACCTCCCCTAGCAAATTTTTAAATAAAACAAACACACCCCTCCAACCCTATTCCCTATATATTTATCCCTTTCCGTACCCACCCAGCCAGAACTTACCAACCTGGTATTGTGCAGTTGCAGTAAGTGCATTAAGACAATTTATTGTCTCCTAAATGTACTCCTCATCATCTACAGCCAAAACTATGTAATTCACAAATTTGCATATTTACATGGCCTGGAAATATACTGGGAAAAAAACAATAGCTGCTCCAGATACATGCCAACAGGACATGGTCGCTTACTGGGCTGAAATCAAGGAGTCTGTGAAGAGCCATTGCAGTTCCTCAGGTGGGTGCCTTCTTCGTCCGCTTTATGATAGTCTTTCAATTCTTAAGTTTTGTGAGATATGGATGTATCTTAATTCATCATGAGTGAAAATTTATCTTTGGAGAAACACAAAATATGGCTGACCCTTGCAAAATAAAAGCAAACCTTGTTTTCTGGGCAAAAAGTTCCTGAAATTGCAAAAAAACTCCAGGGCAGATGAAGATGTGGTTGCAATGGGTGGGGACAGGCTTCTCGGGCAAACAGTTTTCTAAAGGTGGACACATTTTCCTGAGTAGGGGTAGTTTTCCCATAACACAAAGGACCACCTTAAAGTAATTTTATACCAGCTCAAAGGAAATAAATCTTGACTTTAACTTTTGGGCATATGTAACTGGTTATTGATTTTAATTGCGAAGAAAATGGAACATTTTTAGGAATTACTGCCAATATGATAATAAGGATCCAATTACTGCAAGTAAAATAAAATGCATTTTCATAATTCAGGCAGTATAAGTGGTATGGGTCACAGCTAATGCTGTAGTACAATCTCTGATTGTTGCGTCTCCCCTTCTCTCTACAGGAACCAGGAAGTGAGAAACATTACCTCTCAATTCTTTTTGGTAAGTTAAACCCAAAAACACAATGAGCAGCTTTTGGTTCAACTCCAGCGCACTTGTGAACCACTTATCTCCAGGATCCAGACCCCTGCTCTGGTATAAGCATGAAATGTGTAAACACTCACCATACGCATACGTGTTCTACTACATGGTGAAGGTCTTTAACCTGGTGGTGGGCTTTCCCACAAATATTATGGTGGTGCGGCAGTTGGCCAGAAGGAAGAGTGACTCCTCCACCTCAGATATCTTCATCTTAAACCTGGCCATTGTTGATGCCTACTACTGTCTAATGATGCCCATTGACATAGCAAATCGCCTACTATTGAATAGCAGAAATATATGGTACTTTCAGCGCTTTGCTTTTGGGATCAAGGACACGACCCCACTCTTCCTCACCTGCATTTGCCTGGACCGCTACATGGCCGTGGTCCACCCTATTGTGTTCTCCAGCATCAGGGACAATAAGGTCAGAGTGTCTGTCTCCATACTGGTTTGGGGGCTCATGTTAGCCAATGCACTCAATAAGTCCATTTTGGGGGTGGATAATGCGGTGAAAATTTATAGTGGGCTGATCCTGAGTGTCTTCACCATCATGGTCTTCTGCAACATCTCCATCATCTGGACTCTGAGGCAGTCGGTCGTTGGCAAAGAGAAGATGCACCCTGTGAAGAAGAAAGCCCTCAGAATGGTGGTCTTTACCCTGGCCATCATAGTCTTCACCTACCTCCCTCCAGTGGCTCTTTTCCCCTTTGCAAAATACTACAACAGAGTGCACTACAAGTGTTATATCACTGCAGTTGTCTTTTCCTTCATGGACCTCAGCAGCAGCATTGAACCCTTCTTGTACATTTCCAAGATGGACCACTGCACTGTGAAACTGCCCTGCAGCTGCTGCCAATGACCTCCAAAGGAGTTAAATGATGTATGCAGATGAGCTCTGTCCTTGGCCTTTATAATTTGCTCGTGAAGTTGTAGCACCAAATTATTGAGACTTAATTACCAAAAAAATCCACCGCCTTGACAAATAGTGTGATACCTTTGTCAAAAAAAGGTAAACAGTGCCATAAAAAAGTGTTTTCCCCCTTCCTGATTTTTTTTTTTGCCTATTTGTCACACTTAAAAGTTTAAAACCATTAAACAAATTTTAATATTAGACAATGATAAACCGAGTAAATACAAAGTGCAGTTTTTAAGTGGTGAATCATTTATTAAGGGGAAAAAGATTTCCAAACCCACCTAACCCTATGTGTAAAAGTAATTGCCCCGTAAATCCTAATAACTGGTTTTGCCACCCTCGGAAACAACAACTGCATTCAAACATTTGTAATAACTGGCAAGGAGTCTTTCACATTGCAGAGGAAGAATTTTAGCCCACTCTTCTTTGCAGAATTGTTTTATTTCGGCCACATTGGAGGGTTTTTGAGCATAAGCGGCCTGTTTAAGGTCATGCCACTGCATCTCAAACGGATTTAAGTCTGGGCCACTCCAAAATCTTTGTTTTGTTTTTTTTAAGCCATTTAGTGGAGGACTTGCTAATGTGTTCCTGATCATTGTCCTGCTGCATATCCCAAGAGCGCTTGAGCTTGAGGTCATGAACTGATGGTTGGACATTCTCCTTCAGGATTTTCTGGTGGAGAGAAGAATCAATAGTTTCATCAATTACTACAAGTCATCCAGGTCCTGGAGCAGCAAAGCAGCACCAAACCATCATACTACCACCACCATGTTTGACCTTTGGTGTGTTGCTCTTTTTATGAAATGCGGTTTTAGTTTTATGGCAGATGTAATGGGACGCGCACTTTCCTTAAAGTTCAACTTTTGTCTCGTCAGTCCACAGAATATTTTCCCCAAAAGTCTTTGGGATCATCCAGATTTTTTTTGGCAAATGTGAGATGAGCCTGTGTGTTCTTTTTGGTCAGCAGTGGTTTTCGCCTTGGAACACTCCCATGGATGATATTTTTGCCCGGTCTCTTATTGTTGAATCATGAACGCTGACTTTGACTGAGGCAAGTGAGGCCTGCAGTTCTTCAGATGTTGATCTGGGTTCTTTTTTGCCCTCCTGGATGAGTGGTCAATGCTCTCTTGGAGTAATTTTGGTTGGCTGGCCACTCCTGGGAAGGTTCACCACTGTTCCAAGTTTTCTCCAGTTGTGGATAATGGCTCTCACCATGGTTCACTGGAGTCCCAAAACCTTAGAAATGGCTTTGTAACCCTTTCCAGACTGAGATGTCAAGTACTTTGTTTCTTATCTGTTCTTGAATTTCTTAAGATCGCGGCATTTTGTGTTGCTTTTTGAGATCTTTTAGCCTACTTCACTTTGTCAAACAGATTCTATTGAGGTGATTTCTTGATTCAACAGGTCTGGCAGTAATTAGGCCTGGGTGTGGCAAGTGAAACTTGACTCAAAAACTGTGGTTAGTCAGTTAATTCGTGATTTAAAAATGGGGGCAATTACTTCTTCACAAAGCGCCAGGTAGGTTTGGATAGCTTTTTCCTCTTAATAAATGAAATAATTTAAAAACTGCATTTTGTATTTACTTGTGTTATCTTTGTCTTAGATTAAAATTAGTTTGATGATCGGAAACATTCAATTGTAAAAAAAAAAGGAAAAAAGTAAGAAATCAGGAAGGGGGAAAATACTTTTCTTCATGACACTGTAAATGTTTTACAGATCAGGGTTAGAACAGTGCAAGACACATGGCAGGTACAACATTGCATGGGTGAGCAGTTCACTGATGTCAATATTGCAAACAAGTGGTCCATGTTGGTGTTGCTGTGTAGTCAGACATGGGCAAACACTTCCTCCAGACAGCAAACAAAAAATGACTCCTACTCAACCGGAGAACACAAAAAAAATCTGCTTTCAGCGGTGTTTCTCAAACCTCCCCTGGAGTACCCCTTGTCCTGCATGCTTTAGATCTCTCCCTACTCAAGCTCATGATTCAAATGATTTGCTTATTATCAACCAGCTTCAGGGGTTAATAACAACCTGATTGTTTGCATTACCTGAGCTTGAGTAGGGAGAGATCTAACGCATGCAGGACGAGGGGTACACCAGTAGAGGTTTAGGAAACACTGGCTTTCATTACTCTTGCTGAATCTAAATGAAGACAGAACGCATGATTGGAACTCCCCAGAGTCAGGTTTGTGAACATTTGCTACTCGTTGAAGACCATCTAAAAATAATAGAATATTTCCGCCATGTTTGAGAGGGTTTTGTTAACAGAGGTAAATTATGTCTAAGAGGGAATAACGTATTCTAAGGTACAGCCAAAATTATTTCATTTCTAGTGTGACTAGTCCATATAAAATTAAAGACTAAAACTGACATGACACCAGATTTTTCTTGACATCACTTTCAACATTCAAAGATTTTTACCGCATCTCCCGGTCGACTCATACTGAAAGGAACAGGCTTAGACTCCATATGCAGTTCAGCATCGGCAGGGCGTTTATTTGTATTTACACAGCTCATGGTCAAACAGAAACAGATCGATAGCCAGGCAAACAGGGTAATGCAGAATAGTCAGAATCAGAGTCAGGGGACAAGCAGCAATAATTTGGTAACCAGAAAATCAATCCGGACAAAGGCAGTAACAAAAAGGGTAGAGCTCGGGGAATGGAAGGGGAGGGAAAAGGGAATTGGATGGGATAAGGGAATAACACAGGAGAATCTAAACAAATGGGTACAAAATGGGAATAAGGGAGAACGAAGTACTAATCAATCAACCAGCAATCAAAACGTAATACAAACAATCAATAACGAGACTTACGGGAGAATTCACAAGAAACGAGCAATCAACAATCGAAACCAAGAAAGCGCAGAAACGAGACTTAACCAAGACGAGCTATGGGAAGAAACAAGTCGACAAGGACAGGCCTACCAAAGAAAACGTAGCCTCAGCACACAAACTTTGAAATGCCTACATTAATCGCGGAAATAGCAACTGAAAAATAATACCCCGCTACCGAAACTGCAAAAACCGCAACATAAACAGTTGACTCGTAGCATAAGACTATGAAACTGCAACATCTTCTTTCACATCCGTCTTTGCCATTTACTGCGCTTGCGCGTACCGGCCCAGGCTGCTTTCAGAGATAGCGGAATCAGGCGTGTCTCCTTCGGTTGGTAAGTAAAACTTCCAAATATGACGTTATTGTTAATGCAGATGTTTAACAATGTTTAATTGACGACTTTCTCAAGACGTATACATACGTCTTGAGTGGACAAAATCCCGATTTGGAAAGTCGCCAGATTAAGCGAGAAAGTCGTCAAGTTGGCAACTCTAAGACTTCAGCGAAATCGACAGTGCATCGTTCATTTTCGGCAGGGTGACATGCTAAAATAAGCGAATTTACGAGAATGTGGATGTAACAGCTACGTCTTACAATTCATTGTTAAACATCTGCATTAACAATAACGTCATATTTGGAAGTTTTACTTACCAACCGAAGGAGACACGCCTGATTCCGCTATCTCTGAAAGCAGCCTGGGCCGGTACGCGCAAGCGCAGTAAATGGCAAAGACGGATGTGAAAGAAGATGTTGCAGTTTCATAGTTTTATGCTACGAGTCAACAGTTTATGTTGCGGTTTTTGCAGTTTCGGTAGCGGGGTATTATTTTTCTGTTGCTATTTCCGCGATTAATGTAGGCATTTCAAAGTTTTTCTGTGCTGAGGCTACGTTTTCTTTGATAGGCCTGAAGGAGCTGCGGTAAAAATGCTTCTTTTAAACACAAACTAATCAGTGTAATCCCAGCTAGAATGCAGGACAGCTGTTAGAGGAAGGCGGAACCAGAAAAGCAAGGACGGTGATAGGAAAGCGAGGGGAAACAGGTGGAATTCTAACTCTGATCTAGCTTATCACCCGTGCCTTGCTAATTATTCTTCGGTGCGGCTAGCCAATGAGAACAGCCAGAGAGAAGGAAGTGGAATTACCTCACCGAAGTACAGGGAAGAGAGTGTGAAGACTGTCAAGACGCTACAAGACAGAAACGAAAGGAAAACGTTCAAGACTAAAGACAGCACAATCGTACAGAAACATACATACTCTGAACGAATAAATATGATAAATAAATAGCAAAAAAAATTACTAAAACATACTAAAAACAAACATACAAATCACCGATTCTCAACAATATCTAATAGGGCTGAAGGATAGTAAGCTTTGTTATAATACGGAGAAGCCAGCAGGGGTCACTCTCCTCAAAGAAAATTAGAAGAGGGCAATCACTCTGAGTCACATAAACACAGCTGGCAGTTGCTTGAGCTGAATGATACACATTATCAACTCTCCAGTATACAGGTGACAAATTAAAGTAAAAACCTGAAGAAATGAGGGGTAGTGATACAATTAGGCAATCGACATCCCATCATTCTCAAAGGCATTGCACAAAAACGCTGTGTGAGCCTTGATGAGCATGATCATGTGAGCATAACATGTAAAGTTAGAAGTTAAGTTTTGATTCCCTTGTCATTTGTGCTGAAATACTGAACCTACTTAAAGGTAATTCAATTAGCCGGAGGATCAATAGAAACAGATCATTTTCCATGTAGGTGAGTGCATGTCATACAAGTGTAAATGCTTTATCTCTACACTGAGGGAGCCTTGCCCTCCTATATCCTTTAAGGGATATGATTTGGGTCTTATTGACCCCGTCCTCCCATGTCTCATTAAAAACCTGGGATATTAAGCACAAGATTGATCCTTTCAACCCACACAAAGGTTCTGGAAAAGTCCTGGGTCTTTGTAGTTCACACTAGATCGCGGTCAGCAAGTTTAATTCCTGTCACACCACAGCTGAAAAGGATTTAGCATTGTCTGCATTGACAAATAAAAACATCAAATTCAGCTAAGAATATATTGAAGAATATACTGAATATAAGTATTCAGACTCCTTGTGCCCTGCGAGGCATGGGCAGATATCAACAGTATATTCGCTGCCGCACTTAGGCCAAGATATGAGCCCACTGAACCATTAGTCCACTCGAGCTAAAAAATGTGTCATCTCCCTGTTGATTGTGGTTCTCACAGTCTATCTATTCTATCTGAAAGGATTCCCCCAAAAAATATAGCAAGTAAAAAAAAAAAAAAAAATGAACTGAGAGAGTTGCAGAGAACTGACCCCATCGGAAGTTGTGTTGAAACAGTTACACAAAAAATGGGCTGATCTTTTTTTAGTTCAACCATGACACTACGATTGACTAACGATACCGCATAGTAGAAAAGCATTATACAGAATGGTGAGGTCATTGTGCTACAAGGAGAGAAGACACACAAAAATGGTGACTCTATTTGTTGCATTACTGTACCTAGTTGTCAGCATTTACAGCATATTTTCAAGTTAACATCCAGGATCCACCAGAAGACTGAATAACCCCATCACTGTTGAGTCCACTAGCCATTGTACTCTGTCCCGACCACAGAGAGAGCTTCCATGGTGGCAAGAAAAGAAAGGGACACAACCATATCACATGACCTGCTACCCAGAAAACAAATCCAGCAGCAATAACTGTCAGGTTTTCAATCAAGAAAGTCCTTTTCCTATTTGCAAAAGCACAAGTATTCTTTTTTAAATCTGATATTTTTCACATCTGAGTTTTCCAAGTTTAAGACCTGTATCCACAGGTCTTGCAGAGAGCTGTGTCAGTTCTTTGAAAGCTTTGGGATAGATATTGTTATGGTTGTGCTCTGAGCCCCAGTGTAGTGCATGGAGGACAGGAAGATGAGGACTGGACTCAGGTGGGAAGATGGACTTGGTTGCATTTAATAGGCCTTCAGCACGGCAAGAAAGTGCGTATGACGCAATAAAAATAGGACCAAGGGTCCTGTAGCTTACCGGCAAGCAGTCTTACAGCGATGATACGAGTTATAAAAGAAAATTTCATGTGAAGTTTGACATTTGGATCAATAAAAATCAAAATCAATCAAAAGTTCACATACATTTATAAGACCTTCTGTAATAAAAAGCTAAGTTCTGAAGCAGTTTTGGTGATACAAGTCATTAAAATATGTCAATATGTATTAAGTTGTGGTCAGCAAGTGGACTTCATATATGGCTTTTAAAATGTCTCTATTCAAACCTTTCCTCAATCTGTGACCATTTTGGGGGTACAAGTCATTGTAATTTCACTGTGGAGTTTGACCCTCAATGGTCACTGACAGTCAAGTTGAATGTCACCAAATGAAAGTTCATATGTGACTTCCTAGATGTCAGTAACACAAACTTAGGCTCCATCTGTGACCTTTTCAGTGACACAAGTCATTGAATTTTCTCTAGGTCAAGTTAGACCTTTGAAGGTCAATATGAAGGTCACCAAATGAAAGTTCATGTATGACTTCCTATACATCTCCAAAACAAACACAAACTATTTGTAACCATTTTGCTGATATAAGTCATTGAAATTTCACCATGAAGTCTGGGCATTCAAGCTCCATTAAGGTCAAGTTCAATGTCACCAAACAAAACTTCATACATGACTTACTATATGCCCGCAAAGCAAACCGAAGCTCTATCTGTAATAGGTTTGGTGATAGAAGTCATTGAAATTTCAATATGTGAAGTTGGTCAAACTTCATAAGGTCACTGAAGGTCAAGTTCAAGGCCACTAAATGAAAGTTCATACATGACTTCCTATCGTGTTCAATGCACATATTTTCCCAATCTTTAATATTTTCAAGCCTAGAAACGTTTGAAAATTGTAACATTTTGCTTGACCTCAAGTTTGACCTTTCAAGGTCACCTGAGGTAAACTTTAACACAGCCAAAATATAGACCATGTATTACTTCATATTTGTGGATTATACAAACTTAATCTCTATCTGCAACCATTTAGCTTCCACAGGTGATTTGGCCCATTTTCCATAAGACCCAATGTTAAAGTACAGCGCCCCCACTAGACCCACTTCTGTCAATTCAATCAAAATGGCACTCGCACTGTACATAAAGTGTATCAAGGTGAGTTGATTGCCAGATTTAGAAAAAAAGTTATTCCACAGTTTTTGAGAAATAATTTTTTCAAGTCATGTCTCAATTTCGAGTCATATCTTTTAGCATTATTAATATATTCCCTGACCTCGAGTTTGACCTTTCTAAGTCATCTTAGGTCAACTTTAACATAGCCAATGTATAGGTTATATATGACTTCCTATACATCGATAATACAAACTTTTACTGCAACCATTTGGCCTCCACAGGCCATCTTTCATATTCATGAAGTACCGTGCCCCAAATAGACCCACTTCCGTCGATTCAATCAAAATGGTGCTCGCACTGTGCATTGATGGTACCAAGTAGTGATGGGAGGATAAAACTTCATGAACCATTTTCTTTATTTTCTGTGCCCACAAGATGGCGGCCATAGCTAAAAAAAATAAGGCTTAAAGAATGAACTCACAAGCCTTTGTTGAACAGAGTGCACCATCTTGTGGGCACAGAAAATAAAGAAAATGGTTCATTGAAGCTTCATTTTCCCATCACTAGTAACAAGGTAAGTTAATTGCCTCATTTAGAAAAAAAATTTATCATATAGTTTGAGAATTAAATTTTTTTTTAATTTCTCAGTCCTATCTTTAACATTGGAGCCAAAATTTCAAGGGTTCATAAAAAGGACAAAAACGATTCAATCAAAAATCTGAGAAAACCTCTGGAGATATGGTTTAGTAGCATGTTATTGCAAATTTACACGAAATTCATCAGGCCAAAAAAAAATGTTCCGGACGATGGACGCCACACCACGACAACAGGGCCGGTAAGCTAAAAAAAAAAAAAAAAGGAATCAAGGTTCCTTAATAACACTATAAGTAATATAGTCTGGCTTTGGCTAAAGTTACAATGTATTACTAGAATAGGAAAAAGAGTGTTATGATCCTGACAATAAAGCAACATTAACAAAGAGCACTAAGATTAAAAGTTAGAATACAGTTTTTCACAATTGCTAAAAGACATTTCTTGAAACCTCCACCCATTTTCTCAAAACCTTAAACAAAGGCCCGTATTCAGAAACGACACTCACACTAATTGAGTGTGAGTGAGTACTAAAACTTAGTTAGTGTCAGGTTATACTAAATGAGTCAGAGGTTGCCCTAACAATCATTTGCTTTCAGAGACCTCACTCACACTGAAAATAGCGTCACTTTCAGAGTGAAGGTTGAGTGCAGGGAACACCTCCCTTGAGCTGCACTAACTTGCGCCGGTATTTCGTTGTCATGGCTTTCAGGTGGTTACAAACATTACAAACTCTGGATCAGTCACAGCCACGTGCTTGACACAATCGCAACTATGCAAATTTGAACTCTAATGATGATGACGATGCCGGTAACTTACTGATTTCCTGGTTTCAGAGGTTACGAACTGCACTGTGGTGAACTCGAGGTTAGCATTTGTGTACCCACCAGTACCTACTGGTGAACTGTCAATAGGGGAAGCTCAAAACCATCCCTTAAAGATAATGATTGAAAAAAGGTCATATCCAGTCATTTAATAAAATTTTATTTACTTGAACTACAAAAATCCAAAGGATTATCATGTATTGCCAGTTCCACTTGTTAAGTTAGAATGAGTATTGATAATTAGGCTATCGCCCTGTTTTCAATTCATTTAAATTACCATTGCAAAAACTCCGAAAACTCTCAACATTATCAGATGTGGCCAGTTTTCACGAATGACGCATATCTATTAACTCTCACGCATTTGGTTTTTTTTCACACTTTTCTTTACTCATGGGTTGGAAAATTCTTCGCTCAGCTGGCTCATGGGGCGCGTGTGGATTGGTCTGCGAGGCTTATGTAGCTGTAAGTCATGAGAATACATTCTTTTCTACATTCTTAACCGCTGAATGTAGAAGGAAATGTCCGGCACGTTTCACAACTTCTTGCTTAGTGAGCCTCGCGGGCTGTCCTGCGCCTTTGGCGAGCCACGCGACCTCTGAATTTATGAAGATATGCTGATATTTACGTCGTCATTTATGTGCGAAAGAAACGCCTCAATTTTGTGAAGCAATGTATGACGACACTATAAAAAAAATTTGATTTTCATCTTACCAATAAGTCTGAGAAAGTTTCTAATCAAGAAAAGTAAACTGCGACAGGTTTAGGTTATTCAGCACTGAAGGGTGAGGATTGAGCGTCCCTTTGCAGCAGCCGACGCACCGCCTCTGGTACCCAGTGCCCACTACTCAGTTATGCTCGAGTGGCGTTTGTGTATAGCAACTGACGAGGAGTGGGACCGCTCTCTCGGTTAGTGGTAGGTTGATCACTTTCTCGCACTCCAGTTACATTTCAGTCGTACTCACTATATGGTGAGTGGAGGGTTAGTGTGAGTGTCGTTTCTGAATACGGGCCTAAGTCGTCATGTCCAAGTCAAATCAAGTCAGTGGTCATGAGCTCAAACTCAAAGCAGATGAGGGAGAGCAGTGATGAGTGAAAGGGGGCGGGGGAACAAATTATACAATGAGCTCACTAATTAACTAGCAGAGAGGGGAAAGCTGAGAGAGTTAAAAGCTCAGATACATGTAGGATCAGAAAGGGGTCAATGTCAACATGAAATGCAGCTCATGGTTCTCTCAGCTTTCCCCACTCTGCTTGTTAATTAGTGAGCTCATTGTATAATTTGTTCCCCTGCCCCCTTTCAATCCTCATTGCTCTCCCTTGTCTGCTTTGAGTTTGAGATGATGACCAGTGACCTGATTTGACTTGGACATGATGACTTGGTCACAGCTCTGGCTTCAACATTTGAAATTTTATCTATGTTCTATTGTAAATAACATTTTGGCTCGTGATCTGAAAGTCATTGCATTTTGATTTTATTCACAATTTACACTTCGTCCCAACTATTTTGTAATTGGGGTTGTACTATGTAAATGTACTAAACTACTGACTAAAGTATACAAAGCAAAATCATTGTAATTTATTTTGTGTAAACGAAATCCTTGCACAATTGCAACATTATATTGAAAGTCATACCATTATAAATGTACCAGACATCTTTTAAAAGTATGTTTATGTGAAATGAGCGGCGCCCCTCCAGAGGAGGTGGGAGAGAATCCTGACTAAATCCAGTATGAGAGTCAGCTGTGTAGCACCTTGAGGTTTTGCATGCAACAACTTACACCAGATTAGACAGTCAGTCTCACTCCTGCTCCAGAGGGACTAATGCATTGCGTCACTTGTTTGTCTGGGATGCAGTTCTTTGGTAGCGTCACGTACAAATAATATGTTGTTAGAGCAGCAATAGGGGGGCACTCATCGGTCCCTCCTTTTAGCCCCTCCTCCATTTTACCTCAGGTATAATCTTTATATGAATCAAACACAGCTCCAGTCCTATCCCTTATAAAATGATCACCTTCGATATCCACCAAGTATGAATCTTGTATAGTGCAGTTACTGCAAGTACACCTGGGGACTTCTATTCAGTGCCCTCTCGATGTACTCCTCATCGGCTTAAACCAGAATTATATAATTGTTACATTTGCATACTTACATACACTCAAAATATACGAAGAAAAGCACTGAAGAGTCTGAAGAGACATCGCAGTTCCTCAGGTGAGTGCCTTATTCGTTTTATAAACTTTATTAAAGTCTTTGAATTCTTACGGTTTTGTTAGAAATGGATATATCATAAAGCATCAGGAGTGAAAATTTCCCGTCTGAGAAACACAAAATATGGCAAACACAAAAGAGAAACCTTGTTCTATGGGCAAAGAATCTCACAATCTCAGTTTTCTGCAATCTCATAAAACCCCAGGGTAGATTAAGGTGTGGTTTCAAAGGACAGGAACAGGTTCCTCGGGCAGAGATGGACAGACCTCCCCGAGTGGAGATAGTATTCACAGAATACAAAGGGCTACCCTAAAATATTATTGCTAGCTCAAAGGAAACAAATCTTGACTTTACTCTGGGCAGAAGAAACCAAATTTAAATTTCAATTAGGAAGAAAATGGGAAATATTTATAGAAGTGTCACTGGTGAGGGTCGTGGTACTACAGCAGTAGTCTTCAGTGTCATTCCTGGGGACCCACTGTGTATGCTGGATTTTGTTCAAACCACAATTGTAATCTCAGGATTTTAACAGTCTGTTAACTGGTCTTCAGTGCATTTAATGTTTGGAGCAGTTATTATCCCTTTTAACTCACAAGTTAACAATATATCAATGTTTACCATCAAGTTTAAAAACTAGCATACCCACATTGCGATGTATTGAAAATGACAGCATAAAATAAGAGAAAACGATGTAACCAATCAAATTAAAGATGTAGTTGGCTCCTATGCGGACAGGTTCAGGTCCATCCCTGTTTTTCAGGAGTTGCAAAAATGAAACTCCTCATCTAAGCCTGATACATACATTCATACTTGCCCATAATATCTATCCAGCAATTCAAAAAATGATTTCTTGCAACAGAGAAAAAATGTTGTCCTCTGTTGAAACCACTGGAGCTATAGTGAGCCGATGGTATCCCAATTAGTAGTTCAGAAAAATCGGTTTTCTTAAGTAAAACTTCAACATGGTATTGATACCATGTCATTCTACTATCAATAATAGTCATCACATATCGAAAATGCGTGGTTCCCCACCATGGATTTATGCGTAGATTCCTCCATCGACAAATTCACCACTCCCTTACTTCCTGCAAAGTACTCTAAGTGATAGCCAATCGCTCAAATATTGACTTAGGCTCATCTGCGTAATGTACGCGTATAGTTCACGCGCATGTGAAACTTCCCTGATAATGATGTGTATTGATTGACATGTTTCTTATCCAATTCCAGAGAGTCTAAATTTTCCACAATAACTGTAAGAGATTGATTTGGCAATCAGAGCCATTCATAAACCTTTGCATATCAGCAAAGTAGGTTGTATTCTCTTAACGTTGTGCATGGTTGCGCAGTTGAAAATGACGCAATTAAAAAGGAAAAAAGACCCTCAAAACTGACCTGAAGTGTTCAGCAACATTTACGGGATTTAAATAAGATGAGATCTTGGTCGTAGGGAATTATTCAGAATGAAACAGGATTGAAGGGTCCTTCAGCCCGATACATCTGTGTCTCTGGAGGAGGGATACAATGAAGAAAGGTTTTTGTTCACTTTGAGTCAGTGCAATTTTTTTTTTTTTTTTTACTTTAGGGTAGCTGGCTTGCTGTTTTTATTCTAGGTTTATCATAGCCATGATGATCGCAGAGCTTGTTAGCCAGTTGGGTTGAGTAAGAGTAACCTGTAACCTTTAGTCTTTGCTGTTAATAGCTACTGCATGAGGTTTTTGGTTTTGGAAACTGCTAGCTTTTCATTGTTGGGTGAATGTTCTGACCATTAAATAAGTATTTAAAAAAAAAATTACTTATTTACTTAAATAAGTATTTATTTTAATGAGTATGTGTGCTGGCTTGAGGGATTCTGGAGAAAAATTGACAATATTCTGAACTTTGTCATGGAGAAAAGGCATGTTTCGTGTTTGGAGAGGTTACTGGTGACCATTGGTGTCCAACTTCACCTATATTGATAAACTCATGCTCAATTCAACCAGAAAGTCATTCATTCGTATTGAATTTAATGTGTCAAAAGTTGATTTGTGTTAAATATGGGATTATTTTATGATTTGACATTGTGCCATTTTGAGGGATCTTAGAGTTTGGGAAGCCACCTAGAGAGCTGTCGCATTTGGCTCCCAGAGAGTAGGTAATTAACAATTTAATGCTCAGATGAATTTTACTTGTGGTCAAGGAGTTTAAGGAAATTCAGAAATGTATAGTTTTTACTCCCAGCCATTTTTCAATTCTCAGTATTACTTTTCACGACTTCAATAACAAATTTACATGAAAACATTTTATGTTTGCAGCCCTTTTCTCGACCAAAATCATAAAAATAGACTAAAATACAATGGAATTGTAAATGCTTCAAGTGTCTTGACTCAGTTGAGCCATTCACTTCCTCTCTGTGAAGCTGCAATCTTGAATTATGAAGCCTTAAATAAGGTAACACATGAATAGCTAGATTTGACTTCTGTGCAAAGGGGTTAAGTTCACCTGATGTCTTTTTGAAAGACCTTAAAACACTTGTATCCAGCAGCCTAATTTGGGCTTTACTGATTTCCTCAGTGTCTAACTTAGGCTAAAGCAGAGTTCCATTTTTGTTCAGTTCTGTTCCCATTTCAAGTGGACTAAAAATTAAGCATTTGTACTTAGAAAACTGATAAGATATAGCACAGGCAAAACGCTTAACGTACAAATCCTGCCAGTTTGAAAGTTTATCCTGTTTTAATGTTGGACTATTTAGTGTGAGGTCGAGAGCAGTAACATTGAATGTTGACCAATCAAAGCACTTGTCTTGTGTCGCAAACTCTGGAACACTGCTAAGCCCATGGGAAGATGACACACTTGTGATGGGATCATAACAACCGCGTTTAAAGTGCTTTATGCACATCAAAGGAGCAATATGTAAGAAATGTATGTAGATAAATCTTGAAATAGACCTGATATATCCCCAGACATTAAGGAATGATGTTAATTTCAAATACTTATATCACTGACAATGGTAGTCCAGCTAGAATATTCTCATTACAAAAGCAATGTTGCAGCCCACAACTAATGTTTATATTTTCATTTTGTGTTTTGGCCTGTTGCGCCACCCTCCATCTATCTCCCAATCACAAAGTCAGTAGCATTTCGGCATCAAGGTTGCCAGTTACCACTGAGCTGCTGCTACCAGCTTTTTGGAGCACAAATGTCTGACGTTACTTAACCTAAAAGGCCTCATTATGATTCCGAAATACGTCATGACAAAGTCAGAACAAAACAAGGATCTGGACAGGACATGCTTTTGAAAGATGGAGACAGCTGAAAGCAGAGAAGAATTTGGAGACCGATGCCGAAGTTGCCAATTTTCTCTGGGGTAGGTAAAATTCAGCAAAGTTTAGAAAACTTAATTGTGAGGCCTCACAATTTTGTTACAGGCCTTTTTTTGTCCTGTACAAACTGAATTGATAGTCCGATCTAGAAGACGTTTTCAGATTAGTTTAGTTTACTTTCTGCTTTTAATCACCTCTGATGGAGGTATACTCAAATTAAAAAGTAGAATGTTAGCATCAGAAAATTACATCAAGGGGCCTCCTGAAAATGTTTGAATCCAGTATTGCGAAGCAAGCGACATTGCACTCGTGTCCAGCACTAAGGCAACAACTCTACCTTACCCGTCGCAGTCTAAATTAAGACGGAAAAAAAGTAGCAGCAGTGCTGAATGTATGGAGTTACCGCAGCGATTTAAGACCACGCTGAAACACGGTAACCTACTTCATTCAGCACTGCTCATTTTTCACTCTGATGGAAGTCTCAACTTGGGGAATAAGGACAAATCTGATAATGATGGATTCTAAATATGGCTAAAATGTGACATGGAAAGGGGACTGATTGAACTGTGATGGTCAGTGGTTACATGGATACTTGAATGATCGAATATTGGCTATTTTACTGACATCAATGGTCACAAGTTTCTAAAATAATTACTCTGGGCCTATTATAATTGAGACAGCAATGTGTGGTGAAGTGAAATTGGCTGGAGGCAGAAGCTTAGCTAGTTTGTAAGCTTGCTCCGGAGCTGGCGAGCTCCACAGACTTTGTCTCCATAGAAACTAGTGCCATGGCTTAGCTCACACGCTCTGTGCAACCGAAATGGGGCTTGAGATCGGCCTAATCCTGTGCCGATCCTGGGCTAATCCCTTATCCTGCCTTTGTGCAATAGGCCCCTGGTTTGGCTCTGTCATTTGCTTGTTTAGTAAATTGTTAGTTTTTGCAACCAAGTGCCCACAGTTTCACCAATTAGGAACCCATTGATTTTTTTCCTTTGATTGGGTACCTTTTTCCCTCTTTTGATGCAGTTGTTACACGTATATTGCAATGTGGATGCAGAATTTATTCCTCACTGTTTGTATGCATATCTGTCAAAATACTGTTTGTCAAGAGAGGAAAAATTGCCACTCTGAACAAAAATGCACCTAATAAAGACAAATAAACCGCTTGTTAAAATCCTATGATAGCAAACCAGGGCGGATCAAAAACCAGCATACACAGGGAGGCCCCAGAACTGAGTTTGAAAACCCCTGTTCTAGGGTATTTTAATCTTCATAGCATGTATGGATGTTTCTATGTAACATCTGCCTAAAGAGAGTAATTAACAACTCTAAACATGAAAAACACCTAATTAAGACATTAACAGCTTGTTAAAATCATGCGACTGCAATTGTGGTTGGACCAAGAACCACCATTCCCCTTGGGTCCCCAGCAGTGGCGGTTCTAGAATCGGAAATTGGGGGGCGCAGACACATCCCTTTATGACAATTAGTTCCGGCTAGTTCTGAATCAATTTCCTTTCCTGACGCGTTTTCCAATTATCGTAATTGGCAAATGAAGACACAGTTTCTCCACATACGATCGAACAGCGATGAAATCATGGGTGAAATACAAAATAATAATTTACTTATTAATAGGCCAGTGCTTCAAGTTGATTGATCAGGTCCAAGTTCCAATGAAATACCGCCTTTCACTCTCATTATTGCGTGGGTTGATTAAAAAAAAGTGGCAGTTTGCTGCGCAAGCTATTTGCGACAGTCGACAGATATGCTAATTTGAATAACGGTGATTTAAATACAGCAAATACGCGTCCAGATGAATGAATGTCTTCTTACCTAATCAGGGAGAACAAGCAGCACCTGTTATCTGTGGAGCGCTTTCGGAGTGAACTTTTTCTTAATCATGAAAATGACTGAGAACAGGTCAGGACTAATAACTGTTTTAAACTGATCTTTTGTCACAATTCTCAGTTCTGGTTCCACCACTGGACTGTATTTCGCCCGTAATTTCATCGCTGTTCCATCGCATATGTTGAGAAACCGTGTCTTCAGTTGCCTAATACGATAATTGGAAAACGCGTCAGTAAAGAAAATTATTCAGAACTAGCCAGGACTTATTGTCATAAAGGGATGTGTCTGCGCCCCTCCAATACCCGGGTCTAGAACGGCCACTGGTCCCCAGGAACAATATTGAAGACCAGTGTATTACAGCATTAGGCCTGACCATATCTCTGATTTTTACCTCTCCTTCCTCAGAAACCGGAAAGGGAGAACCATTGCCTCTCAATTCTTTTGTGTCAGTGAAACCCAAAAACACAATGAGCAGCTCTGTGACCAACTACAGTGTGATTGTTAACCACTCGACTCCAGGATCCAGTCCCCTGCTCTGGTATAAGCATAAAATGTGTGAAGTGTCACCATATGCATACGTGTTCTACTACATGGTGAAGGTCTTTAACATGGTGGTGGGCTTTCCCTTAAATATTATGGTGGTGCGGCAGTTGGCCAGAAGGAAGACTGACTCCTCCACCTCAGATATCTTCATCTTAAACCTGGCCATTGTTGATGCCTACTACTGTCTAATGATGCCCATTGACATGGCGAATCGCCTTTTGTTGAATAACAGCCGTATATTGTACTTCCAGCGCTTTGCCTATGGGATCAAGGACACGACCCCCCTCTTCCTCACCTGCATTTGCCTGGACCGCTACATGGCTGTGGTCCACCCCATAGTGTTCTCCAGCATCAGGGACAATAAGATCAGGGTGGCCGTCTCCATACTGGTTTGGGGGCTCATGTTAGCCAATGCACTCAATAAGTCCATTTTGGGGGTGGATAATGCAGTGAAAATCTTCACTGGGCTGATCCTGAGTGTCTTCACCATCATGGTCTTCTGTAACATCTCCATCATCTGGACTCTGAGGAAGTCAGTCATTGGCAAAGAGAAGATGCACCCTGTGAAGAAGAAAGCCCTCAGAATGGTGGTCTTTACCCTGGCCATCATAGTCTTCACCTACCTCCCTCCAGTGGCTCTTTTCCCCTTTGCAAAATACTACAACACAGTGCACTTCAAATGTGTCATTGCCGTGGTTGTCTTCTCCCTCATGGACCTCAGCAGCAGCATTGAACCCTTCTTGTACATTTCCAAGATGGATCACTGCACTGTGAAACTGCCCTGCAGCTGCTGCCAAAGTCCTTCAAAGGAGTTAAATGATGTATGCAGATGAGCTCTGTCATTGGCTCTTGTCCTGTATAATTTACTCCTTAAATTTTACCGCCTAATTATTTAGAGACAAAATTACCAAAAAGAATTCACCGCTTGGACAAATGGTGTGATACCATCATTCAATTCAATTTTCAATTCAATTTATTTGTATAGCGTTTTTCACAAATAATAATAATACATTTTATTTAAATGGCGCCTTTCTTGGCACTCAAGGTCGCCTCACATCATAAAAACAGTAGAAAACATTCAAATAAAATAAGAATCAACATATTCAATAGAAGCAGACCGTTAAATACAGTTAAAATATTTACAGGACAGTGCAGTTGTGGCTATAGTGAGTATGCAAGTTTGAACAGGTGAGTTTTGAGTCTGGATTTGAAGAGTGGGAGTGTGTCTATATTGCGGAGATCGGGAGGAAGAGAATTCCAGAGCTGGGGAGCAGAGCAGCTGATAGCTCTGCTCCCCACAGGGACAAGGCGGGCTGAAGGGACAGAGAGATGGAGCGAAGAGGAGGAGCGAAGAGAGCGAGCAGGAGTGGCAATGTGGAGGAGGTCAGCAGCGAGGAGAAGAAATAGACTGTCACAAAGATGCTTTACAGTGACAGACTAAATAAATGAAAGGGCAGCGCTTAGCCTATTCCCCACTATGGCAAATGAGGCAAAAAAACTCCCAGTAGGAAGAAAAAAATCCTCAAACAGTGGTGAGAAAAAACTCCCCAGTGGGAAGACATCTCAGGAGGAACCCGGCTATAGTTTTTTCCATAAAAAAATATGCTTTATACATCAGTTTCGACAACATAAGGCACATGGCAGGTACATATATCACTGCATGGGTGAACAGTTAACTAATGTCAATATTGTGAACAAGTGGCCCATGGTAATTGTGTAGATATGGGCCAGAACTTCTTCCAGGCAGCAGGCCAAAAAATGTTTCCCTCTGAACTGGTGAACACAAAAATTCTGCTTTTAGTAACCAAGCTGAATCAAGACAATAAAACCAAAACACAGGATCTGAGTTTCGCAGAACGGTTTGTAAAAATTTGCTACAAAATGAAGATAATCCATTACAAAATAATTCACTTAAGACCACAAAGGAAAAATGATCAGCATTTTGGTATATTTATACAGTATATTATAATAATATTTATAGTAATATATAAATATATAATATTTTATAATAATATTTTTTCTATTTTTTGCATATTTTTTCAGTGCTTTATTTCTAAGATCGTTTTGAATTTTGAAATTTTCATTTCTCCCCAATTTGAAAATGTGACTGATCATTTTTACATTGTGGTCTTGTTATAAAAGACTTTAATAAAACAGAGAAGTTTATTATATCAGAGTGAATCACATATTGTACAATATAGCCTAAATGATTACATTTCTGAAGTGAAGAGACTGCATTAAATTATTGACTGAAACTGAAAGTTTACATGTTGGAAATTTCTCAAAACATTTTTTCATTAATTTAATCAATTTTGTGAAAAAAAAAAAGAATTTTTTGAAACTCTCTCACCTCAAATAATTTTATGTCAGAAAATTAAATGGAAAATCTTGTGACTTTCAACGCTTGTGGCACTGATAACTTTTTTATTTTTCAACCAAACTGAGGGTCGACTGGTTGGTTATTTCTGCTTGCAATCACATTGGCTTTTTCTGATAGGGGAAAAGGTATCAACTTCATGGGAGTGAATGTGTTATCCAACTGACCCATTTGAGGATTTTAAGAAAAAAAAAATAGATACACAATATATAAAAAATCCTCACGTGATTGCATACATATGACATATATCTAACAGGGGAAAAAGAATTACGTGATTTGGTTGGCTGGTTAGGGAGTAAGGCTTGCCACAATACAGACTTGCTTACTGAGGTAAATTCCATGATAACAATGTAAATAAAAACTAATGGAATGGTACATTTTTGCGTTGAATAAATAAAGTGTAGTGTTTTTATACCCATATCTGTGCTGGAACAAGGTAAATCAAATGAACCTGGGAAGGCCCCTTAAAATTCATTGTTTCACTGACTTTATTGAATCAACTACTTCTGAATATTGGTACACTGCTTTTGTATGATAAAATAAAATAAAATAAAATTTATTCTTCAAGATACAAAGATGAGTAAATTGGTATATTTTCCTGGAAACACATTATTTTACTGCAAGGATAAGTTTTATACTATAAACTACTCAGTGACCCTTTCTGCCCTGTGCAACTTGGAACATTGTAATCCTGGATGACAATAATCCAATGATGGCAGAAATATTTCACCATAGGACAGAAAGGCGATCACACAGAATAACTCTGCATTGATTTACAGTGAACCTTATTCTTTTCAGGAGAGCCCAAACCGTACCAGGAAAATTACCAGAAGCATCTGTTTCTCATGTTTGTCCAAACATTTATCTGCATTTTTTCCTTTAATTTGTCCCGCATCAGTATACTCTCCTTTCAGAAAATGAAAGAAGCAGTTCCTTCCAGCAGTTCTTCAATTTTTCTTTTTCTCAGACTTCCCGCTACATTCAAAGCCTGAGATTTTCCTTTGGGTCTACATCACACATCATGGAAAATGCCAATAAAATCAAGAGGGACTGATTTGAAAAGTCCATTCCTCATTTCCCATGCAGAAATTAGTACAAGAACTCTAATTAATAGCAACGCTAAACTCAAATTTTTCATTATTTAATGCATGCTTATAGCCTAGATCTCAAATCTCCAATTCAGGGTTCATGTGAATTTAAACAAAAACTGGGTGCTAGCCTGGTACTCACATTCAGTTGCCGACTGTCTTGCGTGGGTGAAATGGTCGATTTGGAAACAAACCAGGGGCATGTAAAAAAACGTTTCCTCAGGTGTTATACTGCTGGCTTGCATTTTAATAACCATAACTAACTAGCTCAGTAAAGTTGCCTGGAACTGTAATATCTACAACCTCGTCAGCTCAGTGGCCATTTAATAGCAAATGCAACGAATTGTTCCATGCAGCTCAAATTTTGAAGCAATTCTGGCTGGCTAACGCATGGTATATCTTGAATTGGCTAAACTCCAATTATTGATAGGTAAAACCAGTCAGTCCAACTTTAGCCTTAGCTCTTGCTTCTATTATAAGGCTAATGTACATGTGCAGTCATGGTTATATTGGGGTAACATTGCCAGCCAAAGATGGATCTGGATTTATTGTACTGCCTTCACAGCACAGCAGAAAGAACAATAGTACACAATACAAAAGAACAAGAAATCGAGGTTCCTGGATAAGGATATTACTAATACATGTAACAAGGAGTAAAACTACAGTACTACATATTACAAACAGAAAAGAACAAGGATAATAATTAAAGCACTGAACATAAGGTAATGTGTACTATATGACACCCTGTGAGGTAGTTCATCCTCTGCATTTCACGCATCCTATAGTCAGGAGCAGTGGGCAGCGAACTCTAGTTCTAAAGCCAGTACCTTGGTCAGGGGCACCAGTAGGAGTGTTCCTATGATGCATGTTTTTGTGGGTGGGGTAAACCCACGTGAACTCAGGGAGAACATGCGAACTCCACACAGATAGGCCCCAGGCCGGGATCAAACCCACAACCTTCTTGAGAGGCGACAGTGCTAACCACAGCACCACCGTGCCGCCCAACAGTCACAGTGCTACGTTTAAGAGTTAAGTATATACATGAATGCACGAGGAAAGTCTAACAAGACGAGACCACACCACATGAAGGCGAATCTCTGACTTAAATAGGGAACACTAATGCACACAGACCATAGGGAGCAGATACAGGTATTGATCAAAGACTGAGGAATGCAGTCCAGGGCTGAATAGGCTGGAGGCGTGGCTTTACAGACATGTTGTCTACATTGTATTGTGAATAAAATGTGGGTTTATGCAATTTAAAAATCATTGCATTATGTTTATATTTACATTTTACATAGCATCCAAATTTTTTGGAATATGGGTTATACCATTTTCAAACAATTATGAAGTTCAAATGCTTTGAAAATCATTGCATTCTGTTTTTATTAATATTTTCCAAAGCATCCCAACATTTTTTGGAGATGGGGTTGTATAAGAAGAAAAAACAGAGCAGATAAATAAAGAAGAAATTATTTGCAACTGAGAATTAGTTTGATATTATAACATTTCTTCCAGCGGACATGGCACACATCCATAAATGGTGGTGCATTACTCCCATAGAGAGGTTCCAGATTGATGGGTAAAACATACTTTTAACTTTAAAAATAATGTCCTAAACTACATTTGTTATACATTGGTTTAATTTTTTACTCTATAACTATCTCATTTAAAAAGCCATGGAAAGAGATTTGCTTACTGGACCAATGAGGCCAAAGCATTGCTCCATGGGTCACTGCAGCCAGTGTACAGGACTCCAAGGGCCAAAGAGACCAATTAAAACATGAAACTGATGGTAGAGGACACCCAAAGGCAGGCTCCTGTATGTTATTGACTCATTACATAAATCTGTTATTTCATACATGCATTTTATGATTACCTAACTAGAAATATGCTTTTACTTGGTCTTACTATATTAATGCTTCACTACAAAGTGAAATGGGGAACAATGCAATAGAGCTATACATCTGTCCATCTGCCAGATAAGTAGGGACAATGTTTTTTTCTGATACTAGTTTACCTCAAATAAATTTTTTAATGAAATGTGTATTTTACTACACTGGGCTTCAAAACGGGATTCTTCGGTGGCAGGGGAATTGATGATTATGTCTTCTTGTTCAAGTTAAGCTTGAATTAAATTTAATTAAACATTCATAAAACCTGCAAATTAAGTTTGTAATTGTTTCATGTTTTCCCTCAAAGATTCAGTTTGCAAAGGCCAACAGGTGCTTCATATTGGAGGTAACACGTTTTCCACTTGAAACATCATTTTTTGGACACAGCTCAATTAGTCATGAAAATGTCAACAAAATGTGTTCAAAATATTTTTTATGCTTCTATTTCCACAGCCTGGTGCCTAAGAAGCCTTGGTAGTCCCATTGTGCTTGCAACAGAGTAATGTTGTCTTCGACAGACACATGATCTCACATTGTGCAATATTTTACAGTTGCCACACAGTGTACTTTTGGACATATTAATTGAAGTGGTACTCCAGGAAGGAGACGTGGCGTATATGACATTCAGAGACATCGTGTCCACAGACTTTTTTCGGAGACGGGCACATTTTCAGTGGCTTGACAGTAAGCATCTTTATCAAGCATGCAGCAGTATACAAAACTTAAGTTCTGCGGTGTCAATGCATTTTTTTTTCACTAGTGCTAAAGGAATGTGCTCTGTTGCCTTGAATTTTTTATGGACAGATGTCAATGCATGGAGCAAATTTTCTGCTGCATTCAGAGAAATGTTCAACAGAATGTACACTATTGACACCTGCCTTGGATGCCGGAGGCTTAACAAGAACTGTGCACAAGGTATGCGTTATACCGGATACCCCTATCTTTGTGTCAGTACAAGTAGTAATGGTGACATAATTACGCATGGTCTAAATGTAGTGTGTTGTGGGTAGAGTACAATTTCTCTTATTTTATTTTTCTATTCTGCAGGATACGTTGGGAGAGGCAAAAGAGGAGAAATAAGGGGAATTTACTCCGATGATTCACATCCAGGCTACTACGATCAGTTCTGCAGTCAAATGTTATAGGTAAACATAAATTGAATAAATCCCAGAGCACACTAAATGGCGTTTTTATAATATATCAAGTTAGAGCTCAATAGAAAGACTGTAGTAAGTAATTGATTAATTTCCATTAAAAAATTGAAAAATATGTTCAATAATGTATATTTGTTGATAATTATTTAGTAAGTTAACATTTTTAATTTCTCAGTATTCATGGTCATTTTTGAAAATCTTTAAAAGTGGTCCAACTATGTCATTTACAATTGTGGATGAAGTGACACACATGGACATGCCTGTTACAGGTTTAAATTCTTGGCAAAAATATCTGCACAACAATCTTCTTTGCAGGTTACCTTCCCTCCCATCCCCTCCTCTCATCCTTCAAGAGGAGTAGACCCCAGCCATCAGTGCCCTTCCTCCCACCCTTCGAATGGAGCAGACACCGGCCGTCAGTGCCCCTCCTCCCACCCTTCGAATGGAGCAGACACCGGCCGTCAGTGCCCCTCCTCCCACCCTTCGAGAGGAGCAGACACCGGCCGTCAGTGCCCCTCCTCCCAACCTTCGAATGGAGCAGACACCGGCCGTCAGTGCCCCTCCTCCCACCCTTCGAGAGGAGCAGACACCGGCCGTCAGTGCCCCTCCTCCTACCCTTCGAGAGGAGCAGACACCGGCCGACAGTGCCCCTCCTCCCACCCTTCGAGAGGAGCAGACCCCGGCCGTCAGTGCCCCTCCTCCCACCCTTCGAGAGGAGCAGACCCCGGCCGTCAGTGCCCCTCCTCCCACCCTTCGAGAGGAGCAGACCCCGGCCGTCAGTGCCCCTCCTCCACCCTTCGAGAGGAGCAGACACCGGCCGTCAGTGCCCCTCCTCCCACCCTTCGAGAGGAGCAGACCCCGGCCGTCAGTGCCCCTCCTCCCACCCTTCGAGAGGAGCAGACACCGGCCGTCAGTGCCCTTCCTCCCACCCTTCGAATGGAGCAGACACGGGCCGTCAGTGCCCCTCCTCCCACCCTTCGAGAGGTGCAGACACCGGCCGTCAGTGCCCCTCCTCCCACCCTTCGAGAGGAACAGACACCGGCTGTCAGTGCCCCTCCTCCCACCCTTCGAGAGGAGCAGACACCGCCCGTCAGTGCCCCTCCTCTCATCCTTCAAGAGGAGCAGACACCGGCCGTCAGTGCCCCTCCTCCCACCCTTCGAGAGGAGCAGACACCGCCCGTCAGTGCCCTTCCTCCCACCCTTCGAGAGGAGCAGACACCGCCCGTCAGTGCCCCTCCTCCCACCCTTCGAGAGGAGCAGACACCGCCCGTCAGTGCCCCTCCTCTCATCCTTCAAGAGGAGCAGACACCGGCTGTCAGTGCCCCTCTTCCCACCCTTCGAGAGGAGCAGACACCGCTTGTCAGTGCCCTTCCTCCCACCCTTCGAGAGGAGCAGACACCGGCCGTCAGTGCCCCTCCTCCGACCCTTCGAATGGAGCAGACACCGGCTGTCAGTGCCCCTCCTCCCACCCTTCGAGAGGAGCAGACACCGGCCGTCAGTGCCCCTCCTCCCACCCTTCGAGAGGTGCAGACACCGGCCGTCAGTGCCCCTCCTCCCACCCTTCGAGAGGAGCAGACACCGCCCGTCAGTGCCCCTCCTCTCATCCTTCGAGAGGAGCAGACACCGCCCGTCAGTGCCCCTCCTCCCACCCTTCGAGAGGAGCAGACACCGCCCGTCAGTGCCCCTCCTCCCACCCTTCGAGAGGAGCAGACACCAGCCGTCAGTGCCCTTCCTCCCACCCTTCGAATGGAGCAGACACCGGCCGTCAGTGCCCCTCCTCCCACCCTTCGAGAGGAGCAGACACCGGCCGTCAGTGCCCCTCCTCCCACCCTTCGAGAGGAGCAGACACCGCCCGTCAGTGCCCCTCCTCTCATCCTTCAAGAGGAGCAGACACTGGCCGTCAGTGCCCCTCCTCCCACCCTTCGAGAGGAGCAGACACCGGCCGTCAGTGCCCTTCCTCCCACCCTTCGAGAGGAGCAGACACAGGCCGTCAGTGCCCCTCCTCCCACCCTTCGAGAGGAGCAGACACCGCCCGTCAGTGCCCTTCCTCCCACCCTTCGAGAGGAGCAGACACCGGCCGTCAGTGCCCTTCCTCCCACCCTTCGAATGGAGCAGACACCGGCCGTCAGTGCCCCTCCTCCCACCCTTCAAGAGGAGCAGACACCGGCCGTCAGTGCCCCTCCTCCCACCCTTCAAGAGGAGCAGACACCGGCCGTCAGTGCCCCTCCTCCCACCCTTCGAGAGGAGCAGACACCGCCCGTCAGTGCCCCTCCTCCCACCCTTCGAGAGGAGCAGACACCGGCCGTCAGTGCCCCTCCTCCCACCCTTCGAGAGGAGCAGACACCGGCCGTCAGTGCCCTTCCTCCCACCCTTCGAATGGAGCAGACACGGGCCGTCAGTGCCCCTCCTCCCACCCTTCGAATGGAGCAGACCCCGGCCGTCAGTGCCCTTCCTCCCACCCTTCGAATGGAGCAGACACGGGCTGTCAGTGCCCCGCTCGGCTCAGAAAAATGGGAACGCTAGAATTCTTTCGTTGAAATTCTGGGTTTCAAATGCACTTTGAACAAAAAACCAGAATACACAAACGGTCCCCTTCTCCCTTTCCATTGGTCTGTCAACGTATGTAGCCACATAGCTACCGTAACTTTGTATCTTGAACTTACACGGATCATATTAAATTTTTTCTATTTCACGGAAAGTATTGCGAAATCGACTACGTGCTCCTGTCAATTACAGCATGCAGCGCGCTAACATGGCATCTTGACACCAACCGAAGTACAGCTGAGAAGTCTTTAATATCATTGGTTCAGAGCATCACAACATGTTACGTCATCTCTATACGCAGGACCCCGAGCAGATATGGTAGGCCAAGCACATCTGATACCTACACCAGAGCAGTTTGCACGAACAAACAGGAACGGACAGAGTTGTTGCCAGTCAATTCATATGCCAGCCACTTCTTTTTTGGATCCAATTCTGCAATCCACCCACAAACAGTTTAAAGTTTAATTCTCGACGACGTCATGACTGATTCTGCTTGACAAATCCTTACCCCGCCGACAGCGCATATATCAATAGGAGTGCATGTGATGGCTAGTGTAGGCCTATACTTACAAAACCTGAGCCCGAGGTTGATTCACACCATACAAGTGGCGCTCGCCACATATACTGAGTACAAATGAAAACGCACCACTCACAAAATCTGGAATAGCTCCACGGATTGATATGTGAAGTATATACGTATGATGCATTTGAGATAATGAATGATTTAAGAAGACATGTAAACATCATTCAATTTCATTCACGATAATGTTAATGCACAAGAGGTTAAATTGGTGTAGGGGTCAAACAGGAAAGTCAATAACGGGTGTGACCGCCATTTGCATTGACACATGCGGTGCATCGTCGTCGCATGGAGTTGATCAGTCTCTGGATAGTGTTCTGAGGGATAGCATTCCACTCCTGAACAAGGGCAACCTCAAGTTCACAGATGTTGTCCATCTGGCGTCGACGTGAAAGACGTCGTCCAATTTCATCCCATAAGTGCTCGATAGGGGATAGGTCGGTAGTAGACGCCGTTCCCCCTTCCTCTGCAGATATGGAGAGGGGTTCTGTGACGGTAGCTTATTCCACCCCACAGCATTTGGAACAGTCTGGACCCATTTGTAATGGCTCCCAGTGTCTGTGTACGTATCACATTTCAATCTTGTAAACATAACCTGAGCTCTACTGAGTTACTTTTGCAGCTTCAGGTGTTCATCTCATTCAGGGGCTCTAAATTCGTTGACCAGGCACAGGCACGGCATAGCCGCAGCGAATGGGGGGAGCGCCGCACCAACGGGGTGTATGCAGGCGCATTTTGAAATTTCGTGCCCGGCGTAGCTCAGTGCAAGTACCCTTCTGTCCCGCCTCCATCCCTCCTGCTGGCGCAAGTGGTAAAGAGGGAGGAGAGAAGGCGTGAGTGGGTTTAACACAGCCGAGTCAGATCAAATGAGCTCCTCTCCTCACCTTTAAAGGTGCCGTGGATGAGGCGCAGTGCAAATTTCGTTTGACATGGATGAAGTAGGACACAACAGCAACACCAGACGGCCATACTACAGCCAGGAGGAAGCTGATGTTCTGGTCCGGGAGGTTCAAGCTCGCAGTGGCCGAATATATGGTCACGCAAACAGACCTCCACGGGCTGGTGGAATTCTAAACCCCCCCAGAACCGCTGCAGCCTCAAATGTGAGGCCATTTCATAATATTGTGTGATTATAAAGAGGGAATCAACAATATATTGTTTTTAAACAAATGAAATAAAAACTTTCCAATAAATATGTGCATTTATTACATACAATAATTAATTATTGTGGACAAACACGTTATATGAGAAAAAAGCAAATTGAGTCTGGATTTTCCCAATTGCGTAGCCCTACTGCAACCAGAACGAATCCGACACTAGACAGCTGTGTAAGCCTATAGACTACCTATAGTAGGCTAATGGTATGCAACCATAAAAGTAATAATAATAGTAATGTTTGGATAAATGTAGCCCAGATCAGGTTGTGTTAAAGCCGCGTTCACAGTGGACGCGAAACGAATTTTTCGCGCGATAGATTACATTCGAAGTCAATGCAAAGACGCAAATGCACATGAAATGTGTGTATTCGCGTCATTGCATTGACTTTGAATGTAATCAGTCATGCGAAAAATTTGTTTCGCATCTGGTGTGAAAGCAGCTGAAGGACAGATACCCACATAGCCTACACACGCACCCACATGCACACATATCTCTCTCTCTCTCTCTCGCTGTATCTCTCGTATGTTGCAGACAGGGGTATTTGCGGTCAAAGCCACTGCCACAAAAAATGAATTGTTGCAGAAGTTACTGGCAAATGGTTAAAAAAATTGCATTTTGAAAATGGCTGTCCAAGCCTCCATATTCGAAAGTGAATTGCAATGATTCATATACACTTTGATGTATTTATTGTTTGGAAGATTTCCACAGTGTTAGCTTCATCAGACAAGTAGTTTCAGAGCAGTCTTTAAAGATAATAATAATGAAATTTACAGGTGTGGTCTGATATTTGTGGTGAAATCATTGTCAAAATGCATCGTATAGCAAAACCCACAATATATGTAGGGAATCATGCAGCATAGTACCACATAATTCAGTTTAAGTGCTGTGGAAACTATTGACTAAGGAGTCAAAACTGCATTTTCCACATGGTGGCCATGGCTACCATATTTAAAGAGAGATTTCAACAATTTAAAAAAAAATTGCAACAATTTATGCAAACAAAGGGATAATCGTGAGTTGAAAGATGTCTGTAAAGTTTCAGCTACATTGACCAAATATTTTGCAAGCAGATACCAACAGATACTCCCACAAACAGGCCGAGACATAAGTCCACTGGACCGTTAGTCAAGGTGAGCAACAAAATGTCTAACTGTCCAATTAGTTGTGGTTCTCAGGGTACATCTGAAAGGATAATTCAAAACTAAAGCAAATTAGAGTGACAAACATAAAATTAGAGAGTTGCAGAAAACTTACTCCATTGGAAGTTGTGTAGAAACAGTTTAAGAAAAAGCGGGCTGATCTCTTTTTTGTCCAACCATTGCACTACACTTCACGAATTATACCTGAGAATGATTTATGTCTAACAGCATTGTGAACATTGGCATGGTCAGAGATAACAGGAGGGAAGATGCACAAAAATAGTACTTCCATCTGCTGCACCACTGTACCCAGTAGTCAGCATTAACAGAAAACTCTCAAGTTCACATTCAGGATCCACCATAAGACTAACTCAAATCATTTCTGTACAAGCTCTAGGAGAGATTGTTTTTGTGCAGCCATTGCAGTTAATGATTGTGGATAAATTGAGGGATGGAGGGAATCTGGATCTGTTTAAGGATCCGATTATAGTCTCCATCCAGATCTGGCCTTCGTTTAGAACAAAAGATTTCTCCTCTTCTTGATCAGGATTGGAGAAACTTAGTTGAGACCCACAATCCTATTAGTTCTCAATTCAGCACTAATGTCTCTTAACAGATCTCTCAACTTCAAATGAGATGCTTCCTATGATGATTAGAGAGAAAAACCTACTGACTGGAATATACTTTGCAAATGCACAGTCATTAGTGTAAACTGAAACTCATACCATGATGAAAGAATATTATGAAACTCATACCATTATAAACATACCACAGGACATATTGAAATATGAAATTAGTAGACCCCCCCCCCAAGAAGACATCCTCACTCTATCCTGTATGTGAGTCTGCTTTGATGAACCTTGTGGTTTCATGTGTAAGGCCTTACACCAGGTTACAGTCTCACTTGTGCTCCAGTAGGCTGACTGCATTACATCACTTGTTTGTCTGGGATACACTTCTTGGATTGCATCAGTGACAAATAATATATTGTCAGAACAGGGATAGAGGGGGGGGGGGGGTTTACTCATTTGACCCCGCTTTTTAGCACCTCCCCCAGTCTACTGCAGGTATAATTTTTCTATAAAACAAACATACCCTCCAAACCCATGCCCAATATATTGATCCCCTCAGTACCCACCCATCCAGAAGTACAAACCTGGTGTTTTAAAGCTACTGCGAGCGCAGTTGGGAGTTTCTATTCTATTCATATAAACATAGTCCTCATTGGCTAAAGCCAAAACTGTAATTTATACATTTATATATTTACATGCATCGGAAATATACTGAAAAGTACAACTTCTCTGGATGCATATAAACAGAATACAGTTGCTCACTGGGCTGTCTGAACTTAAGGAGTCTGTGAAGAGCCGTTGCAGTTCCTCAGGTGAGTGCCTTATTCTTTTCAGAAACGTTATAAGGTAGTCTATCAATTCTTATGTTTTTTTAGATATAAAGAAATTATAATGCATCATGAGTGAAATTTTCTCTTTGGAGAAACAAAATATGACAGACATAATAGGCAAACCATGTCTCCAGGGCAAAGTAACTCCAATCTCAGAAAACCCCGGATTGGAGGAAGATTTGATTTCAAAGGATATGGGCAGGTTTCTTGGGCTGAATGTTTTCTTTGCCCCGAGTGGAGTTAGCTTTCCCAGAATACAAAGGACTACCCTAAAGTAATATTACACCAGCTCAAAAGAAATTAATAATGGGCCTCATTCACCAATAACCTCTAAAGAATCTTCTTAGATTCTTTTTTACAGTATTCTTGAGAAAACTCTACGTCGGATTCATCAACATGTTCTTAAACTCCGGAATTGTGACCCTGCCTGTGATAACCCAGCTAAAGTTATTTTTGGTGATTTACAGTTTTTTACACAAAGTCATTCTACATCAAGTAAGGAATATTCTTTGAAAAAATCTAATCGATATCTCTAATATTGATCATGAAAGGTCATTTTAAAGTTTTGACAAATTTCAGGCTCAGAAAATCTGTTTTTCAAGAAATTACAATTTGAAGATAAGAACATTTTTAAAACAGCCATACCTTTGAACCATAATTTTCTTGACTATGTGACATATGCCAAATTAAAGCTTACATTCTCCTATTTTCATCCTTGTATGATACATACATGGGAAAATTTTAGTAGTTTGACAAAATCAGTCTTTTTCTAAGGATGCGCACGACCAAAAAGCATAAATCTCATTGAAATGCATGGAAGGTAGGTGTATCATATATATAACTTAACTGCAACAGCAATAACGAGGCAAAAATAATTCTATTGAGATAATTTGTATACTTTATTAGTAAAATTGCATATCAATACCAAAATCTCTTTCAGCTACAAGGCTATGGCATAACATTTAATATCCTAGAAATGCTGCGTTCTTGGGTTTCGGGTGCCACCACAATCTCGGATAAAAAGATACTTCCAGGGATGCGTTTACCGAAGTCACAGATGCTAATTCACATAGTTGGACCCATTGACTGTGAATAGACAACTACTCTTTTGGGAAACGCATCCCAGAACGATGGGTCTGCATGTCCTCAATGTCCAAACACCAAATCGTTTCACGAAGTTGCTGGCATCGCATGTCTTCAAACTAGGCTGGTTAGCTTCACAAGACGTTAATCTATAAATGCAAACACCTAAATTCTGACATTTTCGAGGTGATGCGACATAATCCATGGGGAAACCTGCACCCGGCTTAAGTCGCAACTCTTCTGCCATACCACAGAACAACCTTCTTTACTATGATGCGCATTGATATTATGGTCTGCATTCATTTTCAACGGTTGAAAAGAACTTCTTAAACAGAATGGAACCCAAACTATCGGGTGTTTATTTGCCGAATGTAAACTAAAGCCGATTGAAACTAGCCTAGCGGAAACCAACTTCTGGTATTTCTCCGTTAAAAAACGTAAACGTAGTGTGTAAGTTAAGGTGTTAGAAATGAATTTTTGAACACTATATTTTGAAACCCCAATACGTAACCCATCATTTACACCAATAAACTCATATCTCATATTTTAGACATTTTTTATCGTAGGGACGACTTAAAGAAAAAAAAAATCTTTGATAGTTCAGAGGAGGAGGTACTCCTGTAGAAAATAAATAAATAAAATTAAAAATGTTTAATATTATATATAACAGGGGAGTTTGATGTCATATCTGACACCAAAAAAAAAAAACATTGCAAAATTCCGATGGGAGATGCAACAGACTGGAGGTGGAACAGCAGAGACCCATAACCTGTCTGAGTGGGACCAGCGCATCGGGGCGATCATTGGGGAGACAGCAGTCTCAGGTAGGTATGTGAAAAATCTAAATCACTATAGTTTTTTTTTTAAATTTAATTAATTGTTTAATTAATTGTACCATCGACTGAGTTTCTAGATACAAATGTGTGTCCTAAAGGCAGTAGTTTACCATAGTGCATGTAAGATAAAATAACATCTTACAGTAGTATTGGACTGAGGGTCGCAACCATGGCTTGATTTATGATTTATTCACAGATGAAGTCCGGCAGAGCCAACCTGCACCAGAACCAGAACCCTCCTGCAGCAGAACCTCCATGCGTACTCGGTCCTGTGCCTCTCCTCGGTTGATCTCGGAAGCGTTGTTGGACAATCAAGAAAGGATGGCTAACACGCTCAATAAGATTTCCTCATCACTCGCAATCATATCACCAGTACATACAAATAAATTGAGAATTTAAAAAAAACTGAAACCGGACCGTCCTAATTTTTGAGGTGATGGACTTTCATTAAAAAAAAACTGACTGTTCGATTCAACTTTTTTCACCAACGGGCAATTAATTGTGCCCGAACTTGAACAGTGAGCCTGCAGTCAGGTCCCGTCATTGCGTCAGGACGCACATCCTCATGGTGTAGTAGCTGAGGGGAAAGTGGCACACCACGCTTCATAGCAATGTTTTACGGGACAGAGCAGGCCATGATTATCCAATAGACCTGTATCGGTGAGGGAGTCATAAATTAGAAGATGCAAGGAGTTTGATTAAACTTGACCTTAGTCTAAGCGATTTTTACAAGAATAAAACAAATCTTCATTTCTCTTTACATACCTTCTCCGGTTTGTACAGCCATTTGCCCCCTGCTGTGTCCAAACACATCCAACGTCTCTTTAAAATGCCGATGGTGTGTTCAATGGTGAAGCAAGTGCCTACGTGAATCTGATTAGCTATATGAAATCTGGGGACTCTGAGGGTTTGTCAGTGGTGTTATTAACCAGGGGGCCAGGGCATATCCTCGATCCCGGAATAAAACAAATCAAATCAAATTATGATCAAATCAAATCAAAAGACACTTTTGTGGGAAATTATAACTATTAAAAGATACGTACCAATGAGCCATGCTTCACAAGCTTCTTGTTTGAGGTGCATTCCGACGGAGCTGTTTTGTAAAGTGTTGGTACATTTAATTTATTTTAAAATAAAAAATGCACTGTAAATTGCCAAAAAAAAAAACCCCAAATAAATAAATGACGGAAATACATATCATTGTAATATCACATTTTAATTGACTTCGCAAAAGAAGGCAACACAACCAATGCACCAACATGTCGACACTGAAATGTGCGTAAGAATACTCCTGAGTGTTTGCAGGATTTGTTCTTACCGAAGAACAAATCCCACAGTAGAAAACATTCATGAATGCCACACTCTTCTTAAAAACTTCGTAAGTAGGACTTAAGAACAAATTTGGTCGTAAGAACGGTTCGTGAATGAAGCCCATTGGCATAAATTTTATTTTGGGCGAGAAACTTTTCTTCATTTTAAGTTGGGAAGAAAATAGAACATTTTTAGTTATTATTGGCAATATGATCAAGGACCCATTATTGCAAGAAAAAAAAAAGGAATATCCTTCATTCAGGCAAGAAAAGTGGTGAAGATTTGTACTACAGCATTAGTTGTGACCCGATCTCTGATTTTTACTTCTCCTTCCTCAGAAACCAGGTACTGAGAACCATTACCTCTCAATTTTTTTGGGTAAGTTAAAGCCAAAAACACAATGAACAGCACTGTGACCAACTACAGTGTGATTGTGACCCACTCCTCTCCAGGATCCAGACCCCTGCCTTGGTATGAGCATGAAATGTGTAAACACTCACCATACGCATACGTGTTCTACTACATGGTGAAGGTCTTTAACCTGGTGGTGGGCTTTCCCACAAATATTATGGTGGCGTGGCAGTTGGCCAGAAGGAAGAGTGACTCCTCCACCTCAGATATCTTCATCTTAAACCTGGCGATTGTCGATGCCTACTACTGTCTAATGATGCCCATTGACATAACGAATCGCCTACTGTTGAACAGCAGAAATATATGGTACTTTCAGCGCTTTGCCTACGGGATGAAGGACACCACCCCACTCTTCCTCACCTGCATTTGCCTGGACCGCTACATGGCTGTGGTCCACCCCATAGTGTTCTCCAGCATCAGGGACAATAAGATCAGGGTGGCCGTGTCCATACTGGTTTGGGGGTTCATGTTAGCCAATGCACTCAATAAGTCTATTTTGGGGGTGGATAATGCAGTGAAAATCTTCACTGGGCTGATCCTGAGTGTCTTCACCATCATGGTCTTCTGTAACATCTCCATCATCTGGACTCTGAGGAAGTCGGTTGTTGGCAAAGAGAAGATGCACCCTGTGAAGAAGAAAGCCCTCAGAATGGTGGTCTTTACCCTGGCCATCATAGTCTTCACCTACCTCCCTCCAGTGGCTCTTTTCCCCTTCGCAAAATACTACAACAGAGTGCACTACAAGTGTTACATCACTGCAGTTGTCTTCTCCTTCATGGACCTCAGCTGCAGCATTGAGCCCATGCTGTACATCTCCAAGATGGATCACTGCACTGTGAAACTGCCCTACAGCTGCTGCCACCTCTAAAGGAGTTAAATGCTGTATGCACATGAGCTTGTCTTGGATCTGGCCTTTATAATTTGCTCCTGAAGTGGTAGCACCCAATTATAATTTTTTTAAAGATATTTTTTGGGGGATTTTGACCTTTATTTGACAGTTACAGAGTAGAAAGAGAGAGGAAAGTTGGGGAAAAGAATGGGGAAGACATGCGGCAAATGACCTGAGCCAGAATCAAACCCAGGTCGCCGCGAGGAGGACACAGCCTTTCCGGGGCGCCCCGTAGCACCCAATTATTGACAGACTTCATTACCAAAAAAAAAATAAAAAATCCACCTGCTGAGGAAAAGTTGTGATATCTTTGTGAAAAAGTATGTTTTACTGATCAGTTTCAACAGCACAGGGCACATGGCAGGTAAGTCATTGCGTAGGTGAGCAGTTTGCTGAGGTCAATCTTGTGAAGAAGTGGCCCGTGGTACTTGTGTAGATATGGGCAAGCACTTCTGCCAGGCAGCAGGCCGAAAAATGAGAACTGAGCTGGTGTGCACAAAAATTCTGCTGTAAGCAACCCAGCTAAATAAAGACAAAGACACTAAAACACATGATGGGAATTCCAAGGTCAAGTTTGAAAACATTTGCCACTCACTACAAGATAATCCATCACAAAATATTCAAATATTTCCAGCAATGGCAGAGGAGGTTTCGTTAAAACTGAGAGGTTAATATTGTCATAGAGCAAATCACATATTGTCCGGCACAGCCAAAATTATTTCATTGCCATTGTCAGTAGTCTGTATAAAATTAAAGATTGAAATTGGACAATTCAGCATATTGGATATTTTTCTTAACTTGATATCACTTTTAACATTCAAAGATAACATAAATGTAACATATACTGTGAATACACTACTATCTATTAGTGGACACTGTACACAACGCAGTTATTGAAAAGAAAGAACGGCTATTTCGGTCTTAACTCCTTTCACTCCTTGTTCATAATTTGTATGTATATGCTATCTACCCAGTGAGTGAGCCTATTTAGTTTTTCTCATCCTATATCTTCTCTGACGTCTGATTTAAAATTAATTGTTGTGACTTCTGTTAATCAACTACTCATTAAAACTGCAATACTGCCTTTGTAATGTAAACAAAATAAAATTTCATTTCTTTTTGTGGACACAAAGGTGAGCAATTTTGCATATTTTCCTAGAAACACATGCTTGTACTTCAAAAATTATTGAGAATTCAAATGGGGGTGAGGGAAACAGAGAATTGTCATAGCACAGAAAATTCAGCAGAGGTCACTGTCCTCAAAGAAAATGAGAGAAGAACACCCATTCACTGAGTTAAATCAGGACAACTGCCAGCTGCTTTTTTCCACTGATATGTTTCTTGCCATTTTGTGTTTGTCAAAGGAAAACAAACATACTAGTAAGAGACATACAAAAAACATACATCCGCTCCCCCTGTCCCCACATCTTAAACCACATCAAGTCTCTGTGATACAAACAAAATATGACAAATGACGAAGGTATATTAAAAAATCAGAAATTAAATTAATTTAAATAATGACTAAAATAAGACACAATAAGCAGTTAACAAGTAGGAAAAAAAGAAGAAAAAAGTAAATTTAAAAAAATATAGGTTTTCTGGGTTTTCCCAAAAGAAAAGAGATTGTATACTGAGCGAACAGCAGAGATTACTATTTATTTATTTATTTATTTATTGGTGTGACTGTGTTTCAAGGTCTCAGAAAAATGACCAAAAATACAAAGTTTTGGGCATTGTGGTATTTGAACAAAAGCCATACTAGATAGTTTAAGTGCATGCCCCCAAAATTCTTGGATCTTTGGACAATTCCATAAACAATGAAATAGCGTGCCCGTTTCAGTATTACATTTCACACATTGGCCTGAGGTATTACCATCAAATTGATGCAGAAGGGACGGAGTAACATAAGGATGCATAATCCATTATATTGCAAGAATCTAAATCTAGTACTTACAGTGAACCAGTGGTTCAGGACAGATCTCTTCCCATTCATCATGCAATATTTCCATATCTAAATCAGTGCACCAAGCAAGGCTCTTTTCCTCTGAGGACTCTCGAGATTTGGTTCTGAAAAGGTCACTCATGAAGCATATTTTGACCATGATCATTGAAGTGATACACTACCAAATTTACCAGCTCATTAACTGATGGGAATGCAAGTGAGTTATTTTGAACTTTGTTATGTAACTCCTGAGTTGAAAATATTTTCAAAAATGTGTTGAAGGGATATCATTTTTTAGAGCCTCAAAGGACATAAGAGTGTCTTCATGATAAAAAGTCAATAATCTTATTAAAGCTTTTTCAGCCCATTTTTAAAAACCAGGATCATTATTTCCTGGTGCAAAGTTCCCATTACCCCATATGGGCATAAAACAGGATAGTTAATTGAAATCCAAATAACGTTGGGCTTTAAACCAGACTTCAATTGTATTTCTAACAGATGGGTTTTTTGTTTTCTTTTTTAGTTATTTTAAAGAATCAGAGAATAATTATAAATTTAATGGTAAAGGAGTTCTTGTGTTATGTTCAATTTTCACCCATGGTAAAGATCTATCCGAAAACCAGCACATTGCTGTTCTTAATTGAGATGCCCAATAGTACTGTAAGATTGGGTAGTCGAGCCCTTCTCTCTCATATGGGAGGGAAGAAATACAAACGAAGTCTTGGTTTTCTGTTGTTCCAAATGAAATTAGGAATGATCTTCTTCATTTTAAGAAAAAGGAGGGTGGGAGATTTAATGGCAGGGACAGAAATTAAAATAAACATTTTGGTAGGATATTCATCTTAATCATATTAATGCCTCCAATCAGGGAGCAGCGTCCATCTATTTATTAAACAATTACAGATGATATGATTGGGTCTGTTATGGCCCCAATTAGTTATGACATATAAGACAGCACAGGATGAAAGACAAAATTTTAAAACTTAAACAGATTTCATTATACAAAGACTTACGACTAACCTACAATTTATACTACTGACCAAGATTGACATATACAAAAAAAAAAAAAATTTACAGTCCCTTGAGATGGGGTTGCTTGGTGATGTGCTGAGACAGGAGAATGCTCCAACACAGGCAAAAATCCACAAAAAACTTCACAGGTCTTGAAAAGAGTGACAGGTCTGGTCAAATGAATCCTTCTCCTTGCAATTTCTCCTACTACTTTACTACTTTTCTCCTTATACGTATACTCCTTTCCAGCCCCCTCCCACCTTTTGGACGTTTTATTACTTTCCCGTCACAGACATGCCCAGGACATGCCCAGACTGGCTTAACAAAAAAAGTCAATACTGCCATCTAGTGGCTTTTTTTTCCCTCCACATTGCACCTCCATTCCAAAAGGGAAAAATTTTGACTCAAAAAGGCTAAATTTTTCTTTTCAAGACAAAAATGGTTAAGTAGACACTTGTGTGTATGTATATATATACAAAACCCAAAACCAGTGAAGTTGGCACGTTGTGTAAATCGTAAGTAAAAACAGGATACAATGATTTGCAAATCCTTTTCAACCTATATTCAATTGAATACACTGCAAAGACAAGTTACTTAAGAAACTCCGGGAAAATTTGCCTAAAATGCCTATCAAAAGCGTACCCAAAGTAAATTGAACGCTGTTCTAGAACCGTTTGGACTTTATGGATGGTTATGGTCTCATTTGAAAGGAAACACTCTGAAGTTTTTCCCTCAGCTGAAAGAAACACTCTAAGTGCAACTGTCATTGAGTAATCCAAGCTGGAACACACTGAAGTAGAAGGTTTTTACTCTCGCCAAAATTTTTTTTTGCAAACAGATGCCTGTAGATGAGAGCAGCTGGGACTTATTAGCTGAAAAACACAATGGGACCACAGCATGAAGCCTTACTTAGTTCCAGTTCAAATTTGATAACAATCCTACAGAAAATGAGCATTTTACACATGTTTTTCTAAGGCCATGTCTAAGCGTTTCCAAAAATGGCCATTTGGAGACCCCAAAAGGACCCTTGGATAACCATGGTCACATACCTAGGATAAAAGGGCATAACTCTTGAACGCTTCAACGTACAGTCATAATGTTGGGTTCTAATGAAAGGTGACACTTAGAGGAATCCAATGCCAAATCCAGATTCACTATCAATATTGCTGAGAAAAAGTTACTGAAGCATAAACTCAAATTTGTGCACATAAGAGTCAAAACGAGTGCCGTGATGTAAAAAATGTTTTTTTTATATGAAATGTAAACAAACATATAACCTTTCCATAGCAAACTATTTACAATATATGATAAATAAAAAATAAAAAAATTAAAAGGTTACTGAGGCATAAACTCAAATTTGTGCATATAAACCCCAAGGGGAGGAGATTCTGACTTTGTTCTATTACATATATCCAATGGAAAGGAGAGATTCCTTTGTCTTTGTTCTTGCCTGTAAGGAAGACCCTATGTGGCACATAGTAAAATGGATCCTATTTACTTACTTTATCTCATTCTGATTTCTTACAGGGATGAAAATTAAAATTTCCACAACAACCAACGCCGGCGAAAAAATAACTTCCTTCCACCTTCCGTGACGGAGGTAATAATGCGTAATATGGTAATAATATAATCATCATAATATCAGCATAATATTATAATGTCCTTTTCCCGTAATCCTTACAGAGAATTACAGACAGAATCACCAACTCCGGTGAAAACATGACGTCCCTGCACCTTCCGTGACAGATGCAAATAATATGTAATGTAATGTCATAATAATAATAATAATAAAAATAAAATATAAACGTAATATTATTATATAATGAAATATAAGTTATAATATGATGCGTAGCCTACTTGTCAAGAGTAATGTCATCTCCCTCGAGAAACATTTCCTCTGCTACGGAGCCATCACGGTTTTGGTCAGATATTTCTTCCCCAGAGTTATCACTTGCACGCCGAGTGCACAGCTCTGCAGCTTCTGAACTGAAGATGATTTTTTTTGCAACCTTTTCGCTATTTTTTCTTTCAAACTCCGTAAACAACCAACAAACATTCGCTGGAAATCTCTCTCTGCCTCGCTCTGTTTGCGGAACGCGCAGCACACATTACGCACAGCTGAGCCATATTCTGTTCTTTCTCTTACGCGAGCGATAGGCAGCGCTAGCTTTTTTGCCACCCCAACAACCTATATATCGGCGTTTCCAGAATTTTGTTGGTATTACCATGCCACAATTGTCGTCTCGATTGGTTGCTGGTTGCTCGGGCTACACGCAAAAAAATCAGGCATGAGCTTCGTTTCAACACAGGCACTCGTTGGCTATGGCAGGCTGTAGACAGGGCAGGGAAGCTTGTAACTGGTCGAGTGAGGTGTCAATCGAAAGGTTAGAGTGTAGACTCCATTTTGAGGGAAATGGATTTGTACTGTTTATTTCTGCAGCGAAGCAAAGACTACTAATGCAGCGAACTTTGTGGATAACCACCGACTAATTTCAAACGATGCAGCGGCTGTTCATGGATATTTACCGGTATAATAGTGTGTTTCGGACTAAAAACTTTACTTAGTTGGATTAACCGGAGCTTCATGGATGTAACAAGACCATGTTTGAGGGGATACGTTGGACTGAAGGAGTGCTAGGGGGCTTCATTGGTGAGTTACATAAGTTTTGTAACTGTTCGTTTGTTTGTTTGTGGTCTGACATAGGCGTTGATTAAAGCTGCTGTGATGATTAAACTTTGAAATGGTTGGCATCACTCGAATCTCAAGGATTTTAGCTTTCCGCCGATATGTGCCATGAGTATCTCAGTTGCATACAAGCTGTGTAAATGACGTAGTATGTTTTTAACTTCCCTGACGGCCCGATTACGGGCCGTCGGAGTGGTAACGGGTTAATGTTCGAACAGGTAAACTTTGTAATTTTTTGCAAATATTAGCTCATTTGGAATTTGATGACTGCAACATGTTTCAAAAAAGCTAGCACAAGTGGCAAGAAAGACTGAGAGAGTTGAGGAATGCTCATCAAACACTTATTTGGAACATCCCACAGGTGAACGGGCTAATTGGGAACAGGTGGGTGCCATGATTGGGTATAAAAGCAGCTTCCCTGAAATGCTCCGTAATTCACAAACAAGGATGGGGCGAGGGTCACCACTTAGTGAACAAATGCGTGAGCTGATGGTCGAACAGTTTAAAAACAACATTCCTCAACGAGCTATTGCAAGAAATTTTGGGATTTCATCATCTACGGTCCGTAATATTGTCAAAAGGTTCAGAGAATCTGGAGAAATCACTGCACGTGAGCGAAAAGACCGAAAACCAACATTGAATGCCCGTGACCTTCGATCCCTCAGGCGGTACTGCATCAAAAACCGACAGCAGTGTGTTAAGGACATCACCACATGGGCTCAGGAACACTTCAGAAAACCACTGTCAGTAACTACAGTTCGTCGCTACATCTGCAAGTGTGAGTTAAAATTCTACAATGCAAAGCGAAAGCCATTTATAAACAGCACCCAGAAACGCCGCCGGCTTCGCTGGGCCCAAGCTCATCTAAGATGGACTCATGCAAAGTGGAAAAGTGTTCTGTGGTCTGACGAGTCCACATTTCAAATTGTTTTTGGAAACAGTGGACGTCGTGTCCTCCAGACCAAAGAGGAAAAGAACCATCCGGACTGTTATAGGCGCAAAGTTCAAAAGCCAGCATCTGTGATGGTATGGGGGTGTACTAGTGCCCAAGGCATGGGCAACTTACACATATGTGAAGGCACCATTATTGCTGAAAGGTACATACAGGTTTTGGAGCAACATATGTTGCCATCCAAGCAACGTCTTTTTCATGGACGCCCCTGCTTATTTCAGCAAGACAATGCCAAGCCACATTCTGCACGTGTTACAACAGCATGGCTCCGTAGTAAAAGAGTGCGGGTACTAGACTGGCCTGCCAGTAGCCCAGATCTATCTCCCATTGAAAATGTGTGGCGCATTATGAAGCGTAAAATACGACAACGGAGACCCCAGACTGTTGAACAATTTGAGCTGTACATCAAGCAAGAATGGGAAAGAGTCCCACCTGAAAATCTTCAAAAATTGGTCTCCTCAGTTCCCAAATGTTTACTGAGTGACGTTAAAAGGAAAGGCGATGTAACACAGTGGTTAAAAGGCCCCTGTGCCAACTTTATTGCAATGTGATGCTGCCTTTAAATTCAAAGTTAATGATTATTTGCAAAAAAAAAAAAACGTTTCTCAGTTTGAACATTAAACATCTTGTCTTTGCAGTGTATTCAATTGAATATAAGTTGAAAAGGATTTGCAAATCATTGTATTCTGTTTTTATCTACGATTTACAGAACGTGCCAACTTCACTGGTTTTGGGTTTTGTATAAGCAAGATAAGCAATCAGCAATTACATTGTCAGTACCCTTTCAACAACTGCTACTACTTTCACGTTTATTGATACGTCTCACAGTATCAATGCTTGTTCACAATGAACCAAATTATTAATTACAAATTAATCAGTGACCACTAGACCACAGGTCTGCAGCCCTTTTTTGAGAGCTGATTTTTTAATCCAATTATCCAATTACTCATGACACCTATATAAGTTTTGGGTTTTGAAGCAAGTGAGAGAATTCAAAAAAAACAATGAATCCTACAACCTTGCGAGAGTTGATGGACTTTAAAGTCCATAATCAATTCCCCTAGGGCGCAACAAAGCAGCAAAAATATGTGATCAAGAGGAGAGCAGCAAATTTCATCCTTAAGGGTAAACAAATCCATAAAACTTTATTTTTCAGTGATTATTTTGGTGCTTAATAATTCAGGAGCAGCATCCTTTCTAGATGGAGAGCTCTCCTACATTTGTAGAAGACGAAAAGGCCAGGAAGAACACCTTGCAAAAGTTGTTCTTTCGTCTGAGGAGGCGGATGAAATTTTTCAGGACTTCAACTGCAGCGCTCATGGAGCTCACTGTGGAGTGGAAAAAACTCATCATTCTATTATCAGTCGGTATTATTGGCCTGGCATGGAAGATGACATTCGTAAATGGGTAAGTGAACAAAGGAATTACTTAACCCCGAACATTTTCATGTATCCGCTGACTTGAAAGAATGGGCACTCTAAAAGACAGAAACAATTCAAACAATTGTGTTATTAAAGTTTTAAAAAGTAGATGTGAAGATGTGACTGTCGCTATCTAAATATCCAGTGTACATTACTAGTAAAGACAGACCTGACATGATGGTTATTCTGAGGACTTTAATTTTTCAGGTTGCCCAGTGCCCAGCATGTCAGTCTAAGCGGGCCAACCTAAAGGAAAAGAAACAATATAACCCAATAGAGGTAAGCTTCCTTGTGACTTAAGAGTCCGATCTTACCCTCCAGTGGAGTTGTATAATGCGCATTCGTGTCTTTCAGGTGTCTGAGCCATTTGAGCTTGTTGGAATGGATCTTCTCAAGCTCACTGTCACTCAGAGTGGTAACCAGTACATCTGTGTCATGGTTGACTACTTCACTAAGTGGGCAGAGGCCTACCCTCTTAAAAGTAAATCAGCAGAAAAGAGGTCACCCATTGCATTCTTGACTTTGTATACAAATTTGGGGCTCCTCAAAGACTGCTTACAGATCAGGGAACAGAGTTTAAAAATAAGATGAGGTAAAATTGGATTATTTGCAGTACCGTAGTATTGGTCATCCATGCTGACTTGTATTAATCTTTGGCATATGGAAGGTCAACGCTTGCCTCTGTGAGAAGCTGGGCATAAAAAGGAGCTATTGTTCCCCCTACCATCCCCAAACAAACGGGCTTGTTGAGAGACTTAACAGCGCCATCCAACGGTATGTTCTTAGAGGGTAAAAACGACTTTAAGTTGACAATGAATACATGATCACTTTCGATATGACACCACTGAATATTTCAGGTCTCTGGGCAAGCTGGCGAGGGACAATCCCAGGACATGGGACCGATATCTGGGTGCCGCAATGTTTGGCATCAGGACCAAAAAACATCTCACCACAAAATACAGCCCTTACTACCTCATGTTTGGTAGGGAGGCCAGATATCCTTCAGAGGTACCCAGAGAATATGAGGCAAGCCTGCCGAAATTGTTTGCAATATTTTTATGCAGCTGCCGATTAAATGTGACTCTAACTCTCTAATGCCCTTGTGTTTTCTTGTAGGTGACCGAGGAGAAGGTGGAAACACTTGAGGGATGAAGTGGTGTCTCGGAAAGACTCAGACAGCATGAGGTGTATCAGGAGGTGTGAGGGATGAGGTGCTGGTCTCGGAAAGACTCAGACAGCATGAGGTGTATCAGGAGGTGTGAGGGATGAGGTGCTGGTCTCGGAAAGACTCAGACAGCATGAGGTGTATCAGGAGGTGTGAGGGATGAGGTGCTGGTCTCGGAAAGACTCAGACAGCATGAGGTGTATCAGGAGGTGTGAGGGATGAAGTGGTGTCTCGGAAAGACTCAGACAGCATGAGGTGTATCAGGAGGTGTGAGGGATGAGGTGCTGGTCTCGGAAAGACTCAGACAGCATGAGGTGTATCAGGAGGTGCGGGAAAACATTAAAAAAAGCCATGAGAAAACCAGGAAAAGGAAAGGAGATCGGGGTCAGGATGACGCATTCAAAGCTGGTGACGTCGTGCTGCTCAAAAACATCAGGGAGCAGCAGCGGAAGGGGGGGGGAAATGGAGGCTGACATGCTCGGACCATTCACAATTACAGACCTCCAAGAGAGAATTTCTGTACTCAAAAGCACCACCAGCACAACAAAAACCACTGTAAACCTAGATCATCTGGTTCATTTCATCAAGCCAGAGGAGAGGATTCCAGCAAAGCTTAAAAGAACAGACATGTCCCCTCATCTGGCTTCACACCACAGTTTAACAGCGAGTGCTAGTCCAACCCACCAAAACATCCAACCTGATGCTGTAAGCGCCCCTCTGATCACCCTCTCTCCAACCTCCTCAGCCACTCTGTCATGTCCCCGCACACCCATCTCTCCTCATAAATCCAATTCCAGCACCTCTCCCACTGAAGGAATATCTCCAATAAGAAATCCACTCCAAAGCAATGGTATTTATATATCTTGTCAGATTAAATTTGTATCTAATCCCCCCCCCCCCATTTCTCTAACTTCAAAATACTACTCTGCCTTTCCAGTGACAAATATCTGGGATCAGAAAAAGGGGAGATCTTATGGGCAAAGATTGGGCCCTATAACATCTTTACAGCAGATCTCCAGAGCCTCGCCCCGGGAAAGGAACTGGTGAGTGAGGTAAGTATTCCTGAATATACTCTGCTTTAAGCTGGCTTGTAGGTTCTATTGGGTTTTTATTTTGTCGAAACAGACTAATAACAGGCAACTGTTTGCAGGTCCTGAACGGTTACATGTCAATTGTTGCCAGGCAAGTGCCGTCCAAAGCCTTTGTCATTGACTCCTTTGAAATGACTGCTATATGGAATGGCACATCTAGGGGGTTGAGAAAGGTGAGTATCATTTAATCTTGATGTTTCCAAGATGTGCAACTCATAACAGGTGGAAATTTTATAGCTGGATGCTGCACTGTATGACGTACTCATTGGAGCAGTTTGCAAGGACAGACGCTGGACTCTGGTAGTAAGTGCTCATTTATCCAAAGCCACATGCACATCTTTAGCAAGCATAAAAGCTTTCTGTAGACTTACAAATCATTTATTTTAATTTTAAACAGGCTATGTACCCCATGGAGCGAAGGGCCCTTTTTGTTGACCCCTTTGGAGCTACGAGTGCCCAGCTTCAGAAATACAAGGAAAAAACAAGGTAATCTTGAATGATTTCTCATGGTTGCCTGTCTGAAGTAAATGAACTATCTTGTAAGTCACAAGCAGTATCATTTGATCCCTTTATCCTTGCAATTTAGAGCCTTCATTAGAAGGAAAAACATAAATGTGTCCAGATGGTCATGCAGCACCATCGACCACCCCCACCAGCAGGACACCACATCATGTGGGGTGCTGGTCTGCAAAGTAAGCTGCCCATATTGTCACTTAATCCATCTTTCAAATATTTCAAAGTGAGTTTACTGCAGTTCATGTTCAAGGTGGCTGAGAGCATCTTAAAAGGGGAGGAGCTCAACTTTCCAGTTGACTAGAACGGGGTCAATAAAATAAGGGTGGAAATGGCCCAAACATTGATTGACGAGTCAGGTATGATTTATGGTCTTGCTTAAATTTTTATACATAAATACAGAAGTTTCAATAACTCTTTGAATCAGATACCCTGTTGGATCTCTGTCACTCCTGTGGGGAGAGGGATGCAGGAAGCACTAAAGAGAGCCATGTGGACTGGGTAAGGGCATCTCTGCTCCATAAATGTTTACTTTTCTCCTTGCATAACACTTAAGTTATATTTCTTCCCTCAGCTGAACAAGTCAGTCCAGCTACAAAATGAAGAGTGCTCTGAGCACAATACCCCCCCCCCATAACAGCATCTGCAAATGATCAATCTGAAGCACTTCCACTAACATACGGAAGATTTGGTTAAGAAATGCGACAGGACTACCCTTCAGAAGGAAGGCACCCTCAGACAAATATCGCATCAACACTATTCCCTTTTCAGCTGGCGGCGATGGGAGAGGATGCGTAAAGCCATTAACTCAATTACTTTATTCTAAAATAAATTATGACAATGTTCTGCATGTGGGTTGTGTGGTTTTTTTTTTTTTTGTAATTTTTAAATTAAATCAAGTCTTCTATAAATGGGGGGGGGGGGGGGCAACTCAACGAGACTCTTACCAACGAAATATTTCACCTCAGAGGTGCAACACGCTGAGGTTCTGCTGTAATCACTGAAATAACTGGTCACAAGTTCATCCAGCCGAGGTGTTTTTAGCCAACAAATCAGTGCCTAGGTATTCATGCTAAACCGACATCTAGTCTACTCTAACTTCTCTTTAACCTTTTAAGGCAGTGACGCAGTGGGCTATTGCAAAAAAACTTTACCCAAAATTATGAGAATGTTTGGTATCGAAACCTCGTTGAGAACTTTTTTTTTTTTTTTTTAAGGAAGCAAGTAAAATGCGATTGCATATCTGAGTAAAACTGGATTATAACTGTTCAGGCATATCCGTGATCAGCGCTGTGTCTTTTCCGAAGTTAGAACATCTGCAGTTGCCACGAGAAAGGGCCGACGTTTGTAAACAAAGGTCACCAGTTAACAGGTGTGATGGATCAACTGGTTTCCCTGTTAACTGGTGACTTTTGTTTATGGGAGTCTTTCTCTCAGGTTTTTTTGGTTTTTGTTGAGAAGAATCGAATTGGCTGACGCTTTAAAAAAAAAAATATATATATTTGATTTAATCCTGCCATTAATCAGCCAAAACAAATTCAGTTCACAAGATTGTCTCATGTCTAGGAGTCGTGTAACACTGTCTTATCGGGTAGACTTTTTTCAATATAATTGAAATAATAACCAGCCGTTACTCACAATAATGCGTAATACATAACCAGTCAAAACAAAGTCCATGCATCATATGTTTATAATGGCTGGTGACTCACTGATAATATTTTGAATAAGGGTAACGCCATAGGACACGGTTCCTATCTTCATATTTCAGACGGCGGTGATCATCCCATAAACTGAATTTCTTTTGATTGTTTAATAACACATAAATTCAATAGGCTATATTAAAAAAGCGGCGCAACAAACACAGGTTCAGCCACTATCTCTGCGGTAACAATGGTCACAATTTAATCCAGCCCAAGTGTTTTCAACCAAGAAATGTATGTCCAGTTGTTTCTGTTTGAGCTATGGAGTGTATTTGGAGAGTGTGAATATAGTGCCGGTTCGGTGGCCTAGCGGGTTAATCTATCGTATTAAGGTTGCTTTTATATCATATGTCGCATCGAATCCTGGGTGTGGTTACATTTCTTTTTCTTTTTTTATTTGGAGGAGCAAGAAGATTAAACTCGATTTTTAAACTCATCACGGCTTTACAATTGTCAAAAGTCAACGAAATACTTGAATCGGATGGATAGATTACAAGTAAAATTAGATTTTAATTGTTAAGGCATTTGCACGGACAGCTATGACCAGCGGAAAATGTTATGCTGCTGTGAGAAAGACCTGACTTTTGTAAACAAAGGTAACCAGTTTACAGGGAAACCAGTTGATCCGTAACACGGGTAACTATCGCTAAGGTCAGGACACGCTGGCCCATTTTAACTTACCTTTTCAAGCGTCATATCTGACCCTCTCAGGACAAAGACAGCGAAGCTGCGGTTACCGTCACTGCTCTACAGCACCGGTGCTTTTAATCAATGGGAAGGAGCAAACTGAGGCACTTAGCTGGCCAGCTACCTTGTTAAAAAAAAAAAAAACTCATTTCGACTACTCCATTACGCAGCAAAAATAAACCCACATTAAAATTATACGCATTTAAGCCCTTCAGACCCTGTGTCCATTAAAATGGACGTCACATGACAACTGTTTTTTTTTTTTTTTGCAACATTTAACACCACCTAAGTCCTCAAGTGGACATTTAGCAACCAATCAAACAGCAGTATAGGTATCCTTGTGGCCATTTTAAAAAAATACAACACACTGAAGAGAGGCATGGCTGGACTTCACTCCACACGACGAAGTAAGGACTATTTTCAACAGTTTTATTCACATTTATAGATATTTGGGCTTGTTGTTCATGTTAGTTTGTTTTGAATTTTAAACTGTTAATATCAAGCCCATATTATGATGTGATTTCAAGAAATGAATATAAGATGTTTTCATATTTTCACTGCTGTTAAGACCCGATGGCCATTCAAATGGACAAAAAAAATGACAAATAAAGATTGTTGATAAAAACAAAATAATGATTGATTCTCATTTCTGGTTGCATATAGTTGGGAAAAAAGGGATTGCTATATTTTTCACAACCTTGGAACATAATTCAGGTCTGAAGGGGTTAAGTTGCCAACATACCCTGATGAAACTCATCTCTCAGTTTTAGAAGTTTCAGTGAGCTCTACCCGTTATTTTAGCTGGCATTTAGCTGACGCCATGCAAAGTTAGTTAGGGGAAAAAATGAAGGCAAACTAGTTTTGTCGATGCAAATCAGTGTTGAGTTGGATCTGACAGATACATAATGCCTCTTATGTTTACCCTTGCATTCCCTTTTGCATAAAATGATTAGAAGTAGACAAAATACTTACATATTTGTCTGGTAACTTCCCATTGCTGTTTTTTCTTCATTGGGAGAGCTCCCAGTGGGAAACGTTCAGCGCGCGAAGAACAGGCATGTACCTATCACTGTGAAAACAGCAGGGTTAGACCAAATTACCCAAATATTTCACTCAACAACCCATAAAAACCCATCTCACCCATGTTATCTCTGTTCTATTGTGAATACAACGCTGGCTGGTGTGATTTTAAAGTCATTGCGTTTTGATTTTATTCACAATTTACATTTTGTGCCAACTATTTCGAAATTGGAGTTCTATTTCAGGATGAGCAGAAATTATGACTATGATGATAATTATTTTTATTATTATTACTACCACTGTCGTTGTTTCTTTATTATTATTATTATTATTATTAAGGTCCCCCCCACCCCCCCAAATTATATTCATGATACATCCTGCATTATTTCATGCATTAAATCACCACCATTAGTTCAGCATTACTTAAGCATATTATTTGTACATTAACTAATAAGTGTTTTCGAGATATCCAGCTAATTTAGGTGTCAAAGTAATTAATGTATGAAGTAACAGTGAGTTAACATCCCTTAACTGATAAAGTATTAAGTGCTTAACTTATCACATAAAGGCATGGTGACTTCATCAATAGTTAATGATATGCAACAGGAATTCATGATACAGCCTGCATTAATTCATGCATTAAGTCATCATGAGTCATGCATTAGCTCAGCATTACTTAAGCATATTACTTGTACCCTTATTTTAAAGTGTTACCAAAATTTCTTTCTCATAATAATTTCTATAGTATATTGAGCTGTCTACCATTTAGGCCTATCCAAATCCAACTGGCCTGTAAATCATTTGCTATAGCACCGACGTCGGACCAGGCCTGACGTTACAGGTATTATTAAAAATTGTGCTGGCCATTCAAGCAAGTTAGGAAACCAATACTTTGCACTTACAATATGCCATACACCTTTACGCATTAGTAACAAATAAAACACATTTTTTTCACAATGCGCCATAGACTATAGGCCTATACTAGTCATAAAAATACCATGGTGTAGGCCCCTATTCACATAGGGGTCTATTCTCCAATTAGCGCGCAAGTCCTTTTTTTCGCGATTGGAGTTAATCGCTTTTGAGTTACGCGTATTCTCCCCTACTCGCTTCGATCACGCCCACAGCGCTTAACTTCAGAATGGAGGCGGCCTTATGAAAGAGGTGTGACTGATCCAAAAGAGAGGCAGACTCCATACAAAGCTCATTGATTATGGCTATCAGGTAAACATGGAACAAGGATTTTCTGATTAACCATGAAAATGCAGTTGTGGTCCATGGAAAATGAAAACCAGACTTTAAATTTGAAAATAGTGGGCCTACTGATAAAACCTCGTATCTCCAAACTTACAGGAAACAAAAACTCGTATGTCCACTATTCTTACACGCAGAATTAAACATGTTTTATTTTATTTAAAATTACATTTATCAATTTATATTTTTTTTATATTTATTTATTTTCCTGTGAAGCTTATCATTTTGAAGATACAAGGTTTTATCAGCAGGCCCACGATATGCGGCTGTAATAGTAGACCTATGTATGTCTGTGCCAAATACAAGAAGTAATACAGACATCTCTTTTATTTCTTACTCTAGCCACCATGGCATTAAAGCTATGCAAACAAACTAATTGCCGCGACAGTGAAATAATTCAGAATTTAGCGCTTCTCAATCAGCGCAATCAGATCATTGAAAATGTGCCCCTCCTACACCAGCCTGTTTGTTCCATAGAAGACAGGGAAGAAGACAAAGAGAAAATTCTAGTCACACAAAAACAACAATCAATGACAGTTTATATGATCTCAGTTAGAAATTGCGCGCTTGAAATTTCAAACGACTCCGATGTCCGGTTGGCAACTAAAGGACAAGGCAACGCTTTTACAAACAAAGGATTCTTACCCGGCACGCGGAAAAATCTGCGGGGCACTGTAAAAGCCAGGCTCTCTGCACACCGGAGAAGTGTGCATGCAACAGGTGGTGAGCAACCATCATCCCCTCTGCATTTCACTGCAGTGAGCCGGCATCCACTCTTTCTGCAGTGGAAGTGCATGGAGAATAACTTGGAGTGCATACGGATGAAGGAGGGTTACGTAAAATGGTCATATTTATTTGCCTATACTCAAAGTATCACTGTGATAGATACTGGAAACAAGCTTAATATGGTTTCAAATATTTTTTGGCATTTCAAGCAGTTGCGCAGCGCATAGGCGTCATGGGCCAAGCCAGGGAATTTGGCACAGATGCTTAGTATGCAGATCATGATCGCACACAACCTGAACATTAATGCTGTGCCGACGTCTTCGGTCTCCATAGGCTACTTATTCTTATTACTGGAAAGGGTTCTGATTGCAACATGAGTACAATCAGTGGCTTCCACAACACTGGGGAACCTGACGACCTGGTAGAAGTGGCGGTTCTAGAACCGGGAATTGGGGGGCACAGACACGTCCCCTTATGATAATTAGGATAGTCCTGGCTAGTTCTCAATCATTTTCCTTTACTGACGCGTTTTCCAATTATCGTAATTGGCGACTGAAGACACGGTTTCTCTCCACAAAATGCTTTCGATTGACCAAATAGTCTGGTGAGCAGTTTCTTTGTTTTACAAAAGGTTAAAAACCCAGCCGTCACCCGCTCCACTACTCATTGATATCACATTAGCTGTCACGAGCAACAGTCATTACTCACAGCACGAAAGTACAGTCTCCAAGCTTCACTTCCTATGCTGTAAATCATTAATACGCGGAACGCAATAAAGATCTCAGTCCAGTCCTTCGCGACCGCTGTAGCTGACAAGCTAAATATTTGCATCAAGAATAAAGTCAGCGAAAGCAGAGGTTTTTCAAAAGATAGGATTACTATAATGCATTTTTCAATATTCACGAACACTACTGGTAAACTGGTAAGGCCCTCCACTGCTCAATGTCAACTTGTTCAAAAGTGCTGACCTTGGCTTGCAAAACAGCAAAATGTGTGGGTTTCAGTATGCATCCCTCATGTGATCGTAGATTAACACTAATTAGTCTACATGGGAAACGCTGGTTACTTCAACCTCGGTGTTTTGGTGCTTTTCCCCCACATGGTAGTCTACTGACTCTACTCCACTCTACTCGGCACCGGGTACTTTTTTGGGTTGCTTTTCCACTAGAGGATAGTAGCTACCGTCTCCATGGTACCTGCCCGTCGTTGCAACGTAGCATGTTACTGCCACGACAGCATCTTCAGTGATATCAAGTTTACTTTTATTCTGTTTAATAGTTAGGTCCTATGTGTTTGAATCGGGGGAGGCACACTACCATCACCACGTTATGGCTCTAAAGTCCGCGAGTGTTTAATTGTATTGTGTTTCATTGTTTGACATCCTCCTGGTGCATAGCATAGCAGTTGGTTTTATGTCCCATTCGGTTGCATATTACGTACCACCTAAAACGCAAAGCAATGATACACGTAAAAGAGTATTCATATTCAGGCTTCATGAAACATTTCACTTTGAAATGGAAAGCAAAACACATAGCGAATTCGCAAATCGCAGAAGATGACGGAGTACTAGAATTTATCGCTTTACGATGCGTCATCTCAACTGATACCTTTCCTTAGAACAAAAGGCTTCATCAGTATCCGTACAGTTATTTTCCACGCAATTTTTGTAAAATAGGGGCAGCACAATAACTTCATAACTTTATCAAGAGAATTAGGGGAACAGAATTGGAAACAACACCGTTGCTTCTAATTTCACTACGAACAGGATCACAGACAATGAAACGCATTTCATAAATGCAGCAGCTTCGGTGAACTAACGCAGCCTTGTTTAAAAGGTAAGCCAAAGCACAGTACATCTGTCAAGCTGCCAAAAACAACACACGTTTCAAAAACACAATTTGAAGACCAGGGACCTATTGCACAAAAGTCGGATCCTGAGATCCTGGATCAACGCCAAAGCGAGGATTGCCATATCCTAATTGCACAATTGATTGCACAAAGCCAACGGCGGGTGGTGGAGAACTGGATAAGTGAAGCCCGTTGCCGATGATCCTGCTGAGTGCACGTACGCGGCTCCCTCAAATAGACCCAGCGATCGATCACAGAATCGCTGATCATCATCATGGGCACGAAGTAGCTGCAGCAAACGCATGCCACAGCAACACTCAAAGACGACGTTCAAACAAAGGGACCATGGGATCGCTGAAATGTTTCTGCTTGCTATTCTTTTAGTTTCTGTCTGAATGGTGCGAGATGTTTGAGAGGAGTATTAAAGTTAGCTAAACTCAAGTGAAAGTAAACTCAAGAGGTGTTTCTGTCAGACATACGTAAAATCTCACAAATCCCATTGACAACATCGTTATATGTGCAAAGCGCACGTCATATGTGAGCACTTTGAATTGAATTTAACCATGGAAGCATACTTACATTTCATACTTGCTATCCTGATTTTGTTTCATACCTTTTTTGTCCGCTAAAGACTGAATTGATAGTGCGATCTAGAAGACGTTTTCAGATTAGCTGAGTTTACTGTATGCTTATTATCACCTTAGATGGAGGCATACTCAAATAAAAAAGTAGAATGTAAGCATCAGCACCTCACCTGTCACAGTCTGAATAAAGACGGAACAAAGTAGCAGCAGTGCTGTAGGTAGGGGGTTACCGCAGCGATTTAAGACCACGCTGAAACAAGGTAACCTACTTCATACAGCACTGCTCATTTTCTACTCTGATGGAAATCTCAACTTGTGGAATAAGGACAAATCTAATAATGACGGATTCTAAATATGGTTAAAATGTAACATGGAAGGGGGACTGATTGAACTGTGATGGTCACTGTCTGTCACGTGAATACTTGAATATAATGATTGAATATTGGCTATTTTACTGATATCAATGGTCACGAGTTTCAAAAATAGGCGTGCAATGCACGGAATACCCCTCAGCCCGATGTCAAAGTTTTTGAAGACGCCCGCCCGCCCGCCCAACCGCACGAAGGATAGCAATACCCTGTCAGCCTTTAGGGCTGAGGGGTAAAAATGATTACTCTGGGCCTATTATAATTGAGATCGCAACGTGTAGTGGATAATTCAGATTGACTGTTAAGGACACTGATTTTCAAATTGGGCGACTGCTGAATGAGGTGAGGTGAAATTGACTGCAGACAGGAGCTTAGCTAGTTCTTAAGCTTGCTCCGGAGCTGGTTAGCTCCACAGACTTTGTTTCCATAGTAACTAGTGCCATGGCATAGCTCACACGTTCTGTCCAACTGAAATGGGGCTTGAGATTTGGCTACTTCCGTGCCGATAACGGGCTAATCCCTTATCCTGCCTTTGTGCAGTAGGCCCCTGTTTCATGACCTGTTTTCATGATGGCAAGTGAAGCCAGTTTCTTCGCGATAATGCGGAAACGAGTTGTCTTTTGCTGAGACGATTCTCTCTGACCAATCAGAAGGCTGCAATATTGCACGTCACATTTTAGTACGTCCTAGCGTAGATATATAACATTTTATATGTATAAATGTTATATATCTATGGCTACTAGGCCAGGTACCTGGTCGGCTGTTTGTTGGAACCCTTGGAGAGCAGGTACCAGAAAAAGTACCAACCAGTACCAGTGGCCCCTGGTAGAAGAGCATGTGAGAGAACATTCTATTGCACTAATTTCAAAAATTCTAAAGTTCAAAAGGCCAGTTGGTCTTAAAAAAAAATTGGTATTAGTACTTGAAAAACATGAAATTAAATTAAGAATGTGAGAACATAATTATTATGTACTCCAAAAATACTGAGATGGGACTTTAATCTTCAGAACTGTTAAAATATGGAATTCATTACAATAATTTCTTAGGCAGTTCAGTAATTAGTGATTATGAGATTGTTTTTATATTTCTGAAATTGTTCAATTAAAGTATTGTATACTTAATAGGCTTGTCGAGTTCTGATATTTTATATGAATGAATTATTTTATTTGGATAAATGTTTATGTATGTAGATTATGCTAATGTATGTATTTTGTGTGCGTGTGTGTTAATGTATTGTATATTATGTATGAATTACTGTATGTTTTTTCTTTTAATTCTGGACTCTTGGAAGATTAGCAAACGGCTAAAAGAGAACCAAATCAAATAAAATCAAGTACCAGGTACCAGGTACTTTTTCCTGATAGAAAAGCAAAAACGACGAGTAGAGTAGGGCCGGTACCGTGTAGTGGAAAAGCGCCTATGTCGCCATTTTTTGCGATAGTTCCACACGTATTCTTGCAATGTGATCTCGGCTATTTGAGGGAAAACAATATAAAGATGAACTGTTGAAGTCAACATTATTTTGTGTTGTTGATACTAACTTGAAAATCCTATTTAAGGGATTAGATTTTTTTGGAAAACATGTACAAGTGTGTTGTTCCACAGTACTTTTTGAAAGATGTTACATTTTTGTGAAAAATTGTAAAAGTATACTGATTCATGATCATCAAGTCAACATTGTCTTGTATTTTTAATACTGTTTTTGTATGCCAATCAGCATTCTTTTTGAAACGTGATCTTTTGGAAATGCTTAACAATGGCACTGTCCATTACTTTCTTTGAGACCTGAAGACTATTTGTGCAAAAAAATGTAAAAGCGAACTCTACATTGATTCAAGTGATTCAATTTTGGAGGTCAATTAAAAGTTTAAAATGAACCTGTGATTTTGGTCATTGTTGATATGAATGAGTTTGATACCAACAATAGGAAAAGAATAATCTGACTTTCAAAATGGTTGTTTGAGAGGGGGGAAAATTAAGTGAATAAAGACAAAAAATGCCCCAAACATATCTTATTTGAGACTAAAATTCTGCACATTTTGCATTTGCAGATGTTGGCATCTCTGGTAACGGTCTGAATAATATGGTTTCAGTGGAACAGTGGTTCGAAAGTCCGCATTTGTCTGCAAGGCTTTCACTCTTTTTATAATTATAGCGGCCGTACTGCCTTTTTTTTAATATTATACATTTAACTTTCTTGTAGCTTTGCATGATAAGTTCATGCTCACTTGAGGAGAGGTACGCGGCCCCCCTTCTATCCCTTTCTGCATCAATAAATCTGTGATCGAACTCGCGGTCAATTGAAGAAAGCCGTCAATGTGCACTTACCCGAATTTGTTACATCTAGCTTGACATAACCGCTACTCCTCAGCCAGGGTTGGCAAATATGCAACGGCTTAAGCCAGGATGCACTGAGTAGAAAAGGCCAAGCCTCACTTTCACAATCATCCTTGATTTCTGAATTCTGCTTTTGTGCAACAGCCCCCAGCACCAGCAAATGTTGTGTTTTGGTGCTGGTTTTTCCAGCAGGGGAGCCCTGAACTAATCACATACCAGGCAGTGATGAAGTCATTACTTACCACTTGTGGATTATCAGCAAACTTGTACCTATGCTGATTGCTATGCTAGGGAATAATTTTAGGACAAAAACTGAAAATAGTTGATGGACATGGAACCGAGAGCCTTGGTTTGTAACTCCAAACTGCTGTCATTTTCAGCAACAGAACAAACCCCTGTTATGCTTGATTTCTGCTCCCTACAGTAAACTGCTGAATTGTGTGTGTTGCTTTAGATCAGGGTTGGAGATTTACTATCCTGTAAGTTCTCAATTCAACCCCAATACACCTGACTCTACTCATCAGCAGCTCTGTGAGATCTCTTGTTGTGTTCTGGGGTCCTGGCCTTTGGCCAGGACAGCATTTATGGTTTTATCAGTTTCATGTTCAAGATTTCATAGTTCATAGTTTCATGTTCATAGTCAGTTTTAACAGTTTCTTGTATCTGGATCAAGCATTTCATAATTCATGTTTATTGTCCATGTTTTTACTTTTCCATGTTTTTGTTTTTGCCAGGTCTGCCAAGCCATTCCACCACTTGTCTGCGTTCCGCCCCGTGCCTTCGTTGCTGCACATTTCAGAGCTCTGGTTGGCTTTGGTATTTCCCCTTCCTTCTGTGCTGTGCTGATTCGGGGCTCTCTAAGCTTAATTGACTATTAACTGTTTTTAAGTCACTAACATTTACTAACACTCACTGGGTGGTGTAATTCTTAGACAGGCACATTACTAATACAACTAATTTAGACTGGGAGTTTATTGTCATGATTCCTGCTTTGCTATTTCAAGATCTTGCTGTGCTTTTCTGTTCAAAACATTCATGCTGCTTTCAAACTGCATACTTAATTGGTAATTAAGCTGAGCCGCTCATTCTCTTAATGAGCAAGTCTTGTTATCCAATCTTGATCCATGTCTCATGATCTTGCCCTGCCTCTTGTTTCTCCTTCTCCAGGTGTTGCCTCTCATGTCTTGATTTACTAGCCTTTATCTGGATGCGGTGGAAGTTGGCTGGCAGACAGTGTGTTAAGTCTCGTTTCATGTTCAAGGCTTCGCTCATGGTCACGCTTTCAAGTCCTTGTTTCCAAGTCTTGTTCATAGCCCTTTTATATATAGCCATAGTCTTGTTATTTATTTTTCTTGGATTTCTGCCTGGAGTTTCCAGTGGTTTTTTGTTCTTGCCTTTTTAGCTCTAGTTCTTTGCTCAGTGAAGCACTCCTTAGTTTGTCTTTTTGCAACCCTTTGGGCCAAGTTTTTTGTTGGCCCTCGTGCCTGTTTTATTTTGTTTTATAAATCCTCATTTCCCTTCACCCCGCTTTTGGTGTCTTACTGATTCCCTATCATCTCTCACCTTTGATTGTGTTCTCCTCTCTAAGGATAGGCATGAAAAACCTTCAAGACAATCGATCTCCTGGAACAGATGTCCAGCTTTAGTGAAGTCTATGTAGCGAAAGCAGAGAAAAGTACTTGTAAACTGCAACTTCCTTATTGCTTAACACAGATATGAAAGTCAAACCATCATGATACACTGATTATTATCTGCGGAAATAGATTTAGTGTATCTCAATGCTCAATTTTTTTTCTTTGTGAGGATGAAAGAATTGTAGTAATAATAATAATGCATCAATTTTATATAGCGCTTTTCTGGACACTCAAAGACGCTTTACAATGGAGGCATTACCACCATCAGAGCGTGAGTGTGAGTGAATGAATAAACTACATTTTTAGCCACAGCTGCCCTGGGGCAGATTGACGGAAGCGTGGCTGCCAGTGTGCGCCTACGGCCCGTCCGACCACCACCAATCATTCACACACAGCCATACAGGAGGGAGGGAGGGTTCCTATATTGTGTGAGTCTGTTTTGATGAACCTTGTGGTTTCATGTGTAAGACCTTTCACCAGGTTACAGTCTCACCTGTGCTCCAGTAGGCTGACTGCATTACATCACTTGTTTGTCTGGGATGCACTTCTTGGATTGCATCAGTGACAAATAATATATTGTTAGAACAGGGATAGGGGGGCACCCATCTACCCCTCCTTTTAGCCTCTCCTCTGTTTTACTGCAGATCTATTTGTCACATCACAAACTCACTCTGCAAACCCAACCCCCCTATATGTGAGTCCTCTTGCACACCCACCCATCCTTAAATATAATCCTGTGGTGACAGGGTATTGTACAGTCACTGCAAATGCTGCTGTTCCCTCAGTGGATTTGTGACTGACTGTCATTGGCACAGCTTACTTACCACTCAAATTTATACACTTACTGAACTGGAACTATATTGAATAAAACATAACCCTCCTGGACTCAAGTGATCAGGATAGAGGGGCCTTCTGGGCTGTCTGACCTTGTGGAGTTTTATGACGAGTTATTGCAGTTTCTCAGGTAAGTTATTCATTTTCTCAATTTGATAAAAACTCTTTAATTTCTTAAGCTGTGCTTGAGTGAGAGACTTTTGCAGGCAATTTAAAATAATAGACCCAAAGGGCAAACCTTGTCTTCTGGGAACCCTGGGTCTCATTCATGAATCCTGAGCAGAACGAATTTGTGTGTCAACTGTTCGCAGACGGAAATTTACGTGCATCTTCGCCAGTGGCATCTCTGGAAGTAATAATTGGTGAGGCCCGGACCATGCCTTTGCGTCAATGATTGTTCCTGGCTTGTACTCAATTATTTTCCGTTATTAACGCGTTTTCCAATTTTGACAATAATCCTCTGGCAATCAAAGTTACGGTTTCTCTCTCCATGACATCTATTGACGACTAAATAATGAAATAAATTCAGATCAGAAAAATTATTTAGGCCATTCAAAAATTGTTCAAAGCTTTATGAAAGATGAGTGTGAGAGTGAATGGCCTGTGAATGGTGTGTGCGCCCTGCAATGGAATGGCAAGCTGTTCAGGGTGGGTCCCTGCCTTTGCCCGTGGTCAGCTGGGATAGGCTCCAGCTCGCCCCGTGACCCTAGTGTGGAATAAGCGGGTATAGAAAATGGATGGATGGATGGATGGCTTTATGAAAGACAAACTGCTCTCAAACGCGCTACCTTTTCCACGCCAAGTTATTTCACTGGCGCTTCATGTTTGTTTTGTTTAAATAAAATAAAAGACCATTAGAAACGTCTGTGTGCAATTCTGAATAACTCTGATTTAAATGGACAAAATTACGCTTCCAGATTAATGATTGTCGCCTTACCGAAATGTAGCAGACCATACCGGCGTGTTCTCAGAGTGAATCTATTGCTCATTCCCTCAAGGAAGTGGTATGTCGCGATTGCAACTATTAAAGCAAATTCAACCAATCCACGCAAATTTCTCGCAGACAAAAAAAAGCAACTTTCATGGCCACTTTTTGAAAAAGCTACCGCAAAAAAAAAAAACAATGAAAAAGCCTGGAAAATCCTGGAAGGATTGTTTGTCAATTAAGCGAATGATTGCTCGCAGGTCAGGGTGAGTAATTGTTTTAAAGGGGAGCTCTGGGCCCCACCAATCTTTAGTCTGAGAGACCCCCTTATCTCCGCATTCATCAATATTTTAGTAGCTCCGATCTTTTTGTAGCCACTAACAAAATCTACACATGCTGCTGACCACGCGTAGTGCTTGTGTAAATTTAAGAATGCACATTAATAATGCTTGTCACTATTGGAAATTACAGTTTTAATTCATATTGCGCTCCGTTATGTACACAATACACAGATGCCTTTGAAACACTTAGTATAGCCTAAACATACCAAACGGTTCTGGCTGCTTATTTGCCTGTAATGTTGGATTTTTTTCCCAAAAACAAAGGTTGTGAAAGGTGTCCACCTCATGGCAGATTACAATAAATCAATTTCCCTGGTGCTAAGATGAAAATTGGAAAAGCTATTGAGACAAAACTGAAAATTTTGCATCCTGGCTGCTTATTTTCCTATAGTGTTTGGATTTTTCTCAGAAAATAGACATTGTGAAAGGTGGTCAGATCATGGAAGATCAAAGTAGCACAGTTTTCCTGGTGCTACAATAAGAATCAGAAAATCTATTGGGGAAAAAACTGAAAAATTTGGGCCCAGGCTGCTTATTTGCCAGTAATGTTGGCATTTTTCACCAAAAATAAAGATTGTGAAAGGTGGCTACATTGAAGCAGATTAAATGAAAGCAATTTTCTTGGTGCTAGAACGAAAATGGGAAAAGCTATTGAGGAAAAACTGAAAAATTTGGGCCCAGGTTGCATATTCACCTCCATTATAAAATTCTTCCAGAGAAAGAAATGCTCTGAAATGTTGACTGCAGCGGCACAGAACCTCAACTTGACTTGCCAGAGCTGTGCACTGAAAATTGGAAAAGCTTTTGAAAAATTAAAAAGATCTACAAAAGGAAGAAAATATTCTCAGACTTGAATTGGGGTTTCCTCAAAATGAAAAATTTTTCAAGGTCTTTACATACTTATGAATACAAATAAAATTCTTATCAGAGTTCAGCTTTTGATTTTACATTGCCATTGAAGAAAAACATTTTCTGGGAAAAGACCCATTTTTCCCCAATGCCTTGATAATTTGTAATCAAATGGCAGGTTTTTTTAAACTTAGTTCCAGTTCACCCCCCGGACGTGCTTATTTATTGGCTACGGAAAAAGTTACCATAAACCATACCATAGTTAAAGTTACCATAAACTATTAAAGCAAAATATTAGTATGTTTCCCCCGTTTTTAGGTGCGCACTTTTTCGACGGTTCCGAGATTTCCCGTTCATCGAATGTCTGAATGTCGAATATCAATCTAACTTCACCGCGCTACAAAACCTGGGGGATATACTACGAAGCAAGTTAAGTGGAATAGTGAGGTATATCGAGCCTAGGCTTTTCAGTGACAGGAAGGTGCCTCGCTTTTAACGTGGGGTGATTACCATGGTAACTTACGCTGCAAACTTAACCTGGTCGGGAGCAGGCTATATGTGCTGAGTTTCGGCTTAAATCGGCTTTACATGTGCTGCCTTATGACTAAGCACCTCCTTTGAAGTTGGCGTCCCCTTTCTTGAGTAATCCTGTGGATTTTGCCGCCCAAAACGTACGCGGTTTACTTCGGAGGGAGACTGGCATGACCTGTTAGCTTTTTCTGGCGATATTCTCTATGAACGCAACAGATTCTCAGCAGAGAGTATTTGTTACTCATGCAATCTACTGAAACCATTTGCAATGTAGCAAAGAGAGGCACTTTCGGTGGCACGAACAGCAGGCTATGCATAAAAGCGCTATTTTTTGCCACGTTAACCGACAACATTCAGGTGGTGAGGCAGAAAGTCTGTGCCACAGCATGCCATTAAAATAATTTAAATAATTATGAAAGCAAAGCAGCATAGGGCGTACCGCTTTGAAAAATGTTCTCATGCTTTGTTTCAAATTGCTGCCAGGTCCTCTTGGAACTTTTCTTTGCCTCCAGCTCCATGTCAAACCATTTACGCTTCACCTCGGATAAGGTTCTTTGGACTACAGAGGCAACATTAACGGCATCTGTCACCTCCCTCCTGGCCTTCACTTTGCCTGTCCCTGTCACACCACTGCTGACAGATGAAAATAAAATGTTTTTTCTTAACTCCACCCAAAATTATTTCAATCTCCGCTTCGGAATAATTTTTTTCTCTCTCTCTCTTTCTCTGTTTGCGCCATGAATTGGCAATTCATGGGCGGAGATTTATGCTAATAGCTGATTACCGCTAGCGCGCTGTAAGTTTACGATGGATTGGCATTCATGATCATTCACACAAGTTTACGATCAGATCTGAGTTTCTTGAGGCGTTCATGAATCTGGAGTAGGGTTTCAGTAGCGTAGGCTTCTATGTGCAAATCTACGCATAAATTTATTAACATCCATTAATGAGACCCACTGTCTCCAGTCTCAGGGAGCTCCAGTGCAGTTTCAAAGAGTAAAGCTGGTGTCTTCGAGGAGAGGTAGTTTTCCCTGGATGGAGGTAGTCTTCCCAGAAAACAAAAACTATCCTTCGGTGGAACAACGCATTAAAATTGTGTGAGGCTCCCTTGACAAGAATAATTTCTAAAAAGAGAGAGCTTAAATTTGTGCAGAAAACGCCAGTATAAATCTTTCTCTATCTCTAATACAAGTCATATGTTATGATGAGGAAAACTTTGGAGAAAAGATTAATGTAAAATAATGCTAGAATCAGTTTAAGACTATAATTTAGCCTGGCAGTCAGTTTAAGTGCTGGGTTCAGTTAGGCTTGACCATGTAACTTACATTCACTCTCTTTTCTAAGGATCATCAACCCTCAAACCTGCGAGAAAAAATAAAACCAAAATGAACAGCTCTGTCATCAATTCTAGCCTCCCCTTCAACCACTCCTCTTCAGTATCCAGTCCCCAACTCTCGTTCATATACGTCCCGTGCTATTATTCACTTCTTGGGTTATCTTTTCTGTTTATTGAAAGGAGCATCAACCTATTAGTGGGCTACCCTGCCAACATCATGGTGATGTGGCTGGTGGCCAGAGAGAAGAGTGACTCTTCCACCTCCAATATCTTTATCTTTAACCTGGCCATCGCCGATGCATTGCTCTGTGTGATGACATCCATCTGCCTCTATGGCTTGTATTGGTTCAGAATCACATATTTCGAAAATATACTGGGGTTTATCACTGGGATCAAAAACAGCTCCCTACTCTTTCTCACCTGCATTTGCCTGGACCGCTACGTGGCCGTGGTCCACCCTATTGTGTTCACCAGCATCAAGGATAAGAAGATCAGAGTGGCTATTTCCATGCTTGTTTGGGGGCTCATGATAGCCTTTGCCACCTGCAGGATGTTGTCGTCATTCCTCTCAGATGACATTATCATTGGGCTGATCCTGGCCGCCTTCACCATCATGGTTTTCTGCAACGTTTCAATCATGTGGAGTCTGAGGAAGTCAGTCTTTGGCAAAGAGAAGATGCACCCCATGAAAAAGAAAGCCCTCAAGACCGTGCAAATCTATCTGGGCATCATAGTGTTTCATTACCTGCCTGTACTTTTTATCATGCCCTTTATGTATATGCCTGATTTCAAACAATTTTGTGACATTCAATTGATTATGTCCTCCATTATGTACCTCAGTTCCATCACTACACCCCTCCTCTACATCTCCCTGATTAAGCAGCTGCCATGGCTGAAAAACTTGCCCTGCATCTGCTGCCGAAGCCCTTCCCCTGAGTGACATAATGTAAGCACATGAGATGTATGCTTGTGATTGTCTGTTATGCTGCATTTACTTTCTACATAAATTCATGAAACCGAGTTCATGAAAAAAAGCAAGAATGTTCTCTGAGTTTTAGGCAAATATATTATCTTTGGTTTGACTGTAATGAGGACAGAAATGATAATTAACACAACTATAACCATTATGCATTGATTAAAATGCGAAAACTATTTGCATCACCCACATGCCTCCATCACAATGATTTCATATGACGCAAATTAAACAGTTTTTGATTAAAAATGGGAATGTATGATCAATTAGTCAAAGAGACCAATTTTTTAATGTAATGTCTATTAAATATTTATCTCCAAACTTCCAAGTTTGTTTTTATTATATCCAATTAATTTCATTATGCCAGCAGTGTTCAAGTTTCTCCTCGGAAAAACTGACAATAACTACATATTTTCATGCGAGCACACCATATACGCAAATATAATGGATTTTTTTTACTATTCCTGTGCTTCATGCAGACAGTGAGTGAGCGAGTATCACATTCAAAGTATTTTCGTCCACAAAATAATAAAAACGCATTTAACGGGAAACAACGCAAAATATAACAGAAAAGACACAAAAAGAATTGAAAGCAAATGTAAAGTACTTCAGTAATTGAAGCACTGATTACTAAAACCCCACAAGTCAAGTCAAGTCAATTGTGACTTGTGGGGTTTTAGTAATAGGTGCTTCAATTCCTCTCTAACATTTTCAAGGTCAACCAAGAAGAAACGTGTCCATCACCTCTCATATACTAACCTCACTCTCTGAATTCAGAGGGATGCTGGACTTTGGTAAGAGTTTAGCTGTTAGTTAAAGCTCTGGGGTTTGTCATCAGATACAAGGCCAACTTTGTTTCGATGGTGTAAAATCTTATGGAAAATTATCCTTCTGTTAAACAGCCATAACAGAATTCAACTTAGTACCAAATGCCATTAAATCACGAGAAATCCTTGCCAGCTTTAAATCAGATGTAAAATATCATCTTTTTAGTCTACTGGTCCACCAGGAAGCACGGTCCTTCATGTATGACAAATTGTTAAGGTTTTGTACACCTCCATTCCAAAAGGGAAAAATTTTGACTCATAAAGGCAAAAATGGTTAAGAAGACACTTGTGTGTATATATACATGTAATACATTCTGCTAATAAACACGTGATATATATACACATACTCAAACACGGGATAAGCAATCAGCAATCACATTGTCAGTACCCTTTACATGCTTAATTTCCAAGTCAAACTCCTATAAAATCAAACTCCAATTCAACAATCTCTGATTCTTGTTTTTCATCTTACTCAAAAACATTAACGGATTGTGGTCAGTATATACAACCATTGGCTTTTGCCCTGAACAGACATATACCTCAAAGTATTGTAAGGATAGAACCAGAGCCAACAGCTCCTTCTCTATTGTGGAATAGTTCTTTTGGTGGCGATTGAACTTCCTGGAGAAGTATGCCACGGGATGCTCAATGTCATCAGTCACTTTTCTGTAGGAGCACAGATCCACAAACTTGGTCGCTAGCATCGACCGCGATGGAGAACGGTTTGTTGAAGTCAGGAGATTTGAGCACGGGGAAGTGACACAGCAGAGACTTCAGGCGATCGAAGGCTCTCTGGCATGCTTCATCCCAAGAGTACTTTACACCTTGACTTCAGTTAGTTGGTGAGACTGAGAGCAATCTCAGCACAGTTTTTGCAGAACTTGTGGTAGTATCCGATCATTCCAAGGAAGCGGCGCAAAGCTATTTTGTTGTAAGGAACTGGAAAGTCCATGATGGCTTGGACTTTAGCATTTATGGGCCCCACCTCACCCTAGCCTATGACGTAGCCAAGATACGGGACAGCACCACAACCAAAGTCACTCTTGTTAAGGTTAACAGTCAGGTTGGCGTGCGTCAGGCACTGGAACAACGTCTCTAAATCTTTCAGATGTTCTTCCAAGGAGTCACTCCATGTGATCAGGTTGTCAATGTACGCACCTGTGTGTGGCAATCCGGCGATTGTAGACTGTATCATCCTTTGGAACGTGGCTGCGGCATTTTTCATGCCAAAGGGTAGGACTTAATACTGGTACAACCCAGATGGCGGGGCAAAAGCAGAGATGCTCTTGGCCCTCTCAGTTAAAAGTGCACACCAATAACCCTTCAACAAATCAATCTTAATCAGAAACTTTGCTTGCCCTACTCTATCGATACAATCATCAATCCTAGGTATTGGAAACACATCAGTTCTGGTTACAGCATTGACTTTGCGATAATCTGTACAGAATCTAGCACTTCCATCAGGTATTGGAACTAGTACACAGGGTGAACTCCAATCTGAGTTAGAGGGACTGATAATATCATGTTCTAACATGAACTCAACCTCTTTCTCAGCAATCTTTCTCTTTTCAGGATTCATCCGGTATGGATGCTGTTTTACTGGTTTGGCATCACCAACATTTACATCATGAGAGGCTATAGAAACTCTCTTTGGAACATCAGGAAATAGATCTTGATATTTCTCGATCAACCTCTCAAACTGATCTTTCTGTGAGGGTTCAAAGTGCTGAGTTTTACATCAAGATTCTGCAACACTTCAGAATTTGACAATATACATGACAGAGCGTCAGCTCTAATTCTATTTTCATCATCTTGAAACTCCCTCTCATCTTCACAAATCTCGGCCATAGGAGGATCTGAAGTGACAGCTGCAACCCTAGCATTCCTATCATGATAAGGCTTCAGCATGTTAATGTGACACAACTGTTTTTGCTTTCTCCTATTTGGGGTTTTTACAATGTAATTGAGATCATTGAGTTTTGTTAGAATTTCATAAGGACCATGAAATCTAGCCTGCAATGGATTGGACTGCAAGGGAAACAACACAAGAACCTTGTCTCCTAGTTTAAACTCACGGCTTCTAGCTTTATGATCATACCAAGTTTTCATTTTTCCCTGACTTGATTTCAAGTTCTCTTTGGCTAGGTCACAAGCTGCATGCAGTCTTTCCTTGAACTTGCTAACATAGTCTAACAGACTGATATGTGGCTCCTTCTCTTGCCATTGTTCACTCAACAATAGCAAAGGTCCTCTCACTTCATGGCCAAACACCAGCTCAAACGGACTGAATCCAGTAGACTCCTGCACTGCTTCTCTAGCTGCAAAGAACAGCAAATGAACACCTTCATCCCAGTCTGACTGAATTTCCTTAGGAAGGCCAAACAACGTGAAGAACTTTATCAAAGCCTTCGAGATTGCAGTTACCTTGATGTTACGTAGAGGTATGGCTTCAGGGAATCTGGTAGCTGCACACATGATTGTCAACCAGTACTGATTTCCAGATCTCGTTTTAGGTAATGGACCAACACAATCAATAATGATCTAAGAGAAGGGCTCCCCAAATGCTGCGATAGGCTGCAATGGAGCTACAGGTGGGTCTAACTGGTGTTTTCCAACTACCTGACAAGTGTGACAGGTTTTGCAAAAGTTGGAAACGTCTTTCCGAAGCCCCAGCCAGAAGAAGTGTTTCATGATCTTATCAACAGTCTTGTTAACACCATGATGACCTCCTAAAGGTAAACTAGGAGCCATTGTTAAGATCTCATTCCTGTAGACCTTTGGAAAAACAATTTTCCTAACCACTGCCCAATCTGCATTGGCAGGGATATCAGGAGGGCGCCACTTCCGCATCAACGCACCATCCTTGAGATAGATGCAGTTCCAGTTGGGTATTATTTCTTTATCAGGAAGGGCTCTCCTCTTTAGTACACAAATTTCAGGATCCTTAGTTTGCTCCTCAATCAACCGCTTACTGGACAGAGACAAGTCTCCAGACACATCAGAATCACCAGACCCATCTGGCTGGCTGAACAAAGAACTGATAAAAGTATCTGATTAGTCCTCAAACGGAGAAACCATAGTAGGCCGAACAGAGTCATGAGGCGAACCATCTGAATCATGACTATTCAATGTGCTGGACGCCACCACATAATCTTCTTCTTTAGCCTTCTTGACCATAGCACGAGTCACTGCACAGGAAGGATACAGAGATGGGTCTTCTTCGCCATCTTCAGTGCTCGGCTGTGAAGTAAGATGAACAGGGGGAACTACATTGCCCCCAGCCAGTTCATTGCCTTGATAGGTAGACTTGACATAAGTCCCACTTTTACCTGTCCGGTAACTAAATCTGACTTCAAGAATACAGAGCGCAAGGGTACAGATACAGTCCTCCCGTCAATACCTTGTACAAGTATGAAATCCCCAGAAGTGGTCTCATCACGTGACTCCAAGGAGTCCATCAACAAAAGTGACTGTGAAGCTTGGGTATCCCCTTGGAAATATATGGGGACAAGAGGAGAATGCTCATTCAGAGCCACAAATCCCTCTGACACAAATGAAAGAAATTCCTCCCTCACTGCTGACTTTGTATCAGGCTTTTTAGCCCCACAAGAAGCAGGCAATTTAGCAGATCGGTCATCTACTACAGGGGTTTCTAACCTTGTCTTCACAAAGGCATTTGGTTTGGTATCCAATTCTTTTTCTTTCTTAGCTTTAAGGAACCAACAGTTAGTTGTAACGTGACCAGATTTCTTGCAAAAACTGCAAACTAGACCACTTTTGTGACTGTCAGCTTTCACCTTTTGATCAGACCTGTTACTGGATTTCTGAGCACCATCACCAGATTTGTCTTTGGTTTTGGGTGAGGAATCTTGGGTATCACCATTACCTTTTTTTCTGAAATTGAAACCAACTATTGTTCCTGCTAGACTGAAATTTCGACTTATCTTTGTGAACATATTTATTTGCAAATTTGGCAGCTGATTGCAAATTCAGTGCTTGCTTCTCATTAAAGTTGGTCTCACTATCATCCTTAACACAGTTCTTGAATTCTTCAACTAACATGACCTCTTTTAGTGAGTTGAAATCATCCTTGACCTCTATAGAAGTACACCAGCGCTCAAAGCAAACCTTCTTCTCGTTAGTAAATTCCACATCAGTCTGATTGTCAGATTTCTTCCGACCTCTGAATTTCTGTCGGTAAGCCTCTGGAACCAACTCATAAGCTCTCAAAATAACCTTTTTGACAACCTCATAATCAGAGGAATCATCTGCAGACAAAGCCGAATAGGCATGTTGAGCTTTACCCTTGAGGACAGTTTGTAACATCAGAGACCAGTGTTCCTTTGGCCACTGGCAACTCTTTGCTACCTTTTTTAAAACACTGGAAATAGTTGTCAACATCCTTTTCTGAAAATGGAGGCACCAGTTTTACCTCCTGGCTAGCCAGAAATGTATTCACAGTTTCAATTTTAATTTTTAATTGCTCCATTTGGAGTCCTTCTTCTCTATCCAACTTCTCTAATTCAAAATCTCTCTGTCTCTGCTCTTTCCTCTTTCTCTCTCTCAAATTCTCTTTGTTTTGCTTTTTCCTCCCTTTCTTTCTCTCTTTCTGCCCTCTCAAATTCTCTTTGTTTTTCTTTTCCCTCCCTTTCAATTTCTAGCATTTTTTATTCAAGTTTCATTTCTACATTTGGATTTTCCACTGGACACTGTTCCAGATCTCCTGGTGCAAACACATTTTCATCAATGTAATATTCAACTATCTCTCTAGCCAGTCTTGCTTTTCGCATGGCTGGTTTTACCTCTGTCAGCTCTAAATGTCTGCATATTTCTAGCAGTTCTGTCTTTTTAAAAGACTTCAAAACCTTTTTCGGTTGGTGATGCCAAAAATTCATCCATTGCTGTCTATCTGTCAATATATATATATATATATATATATATATATAGGAAAATTCAAAAAATAATTTTGCAATTTGAAATTTTTGATTTTCAATAAATGACTCACACAGTGGTCTTTCCCGGACTTGAGCCCCCAATTTGTTATGGCCCCAATTTGTTATTACATTTATGACAGCAAGGGATGACAGACAAAATTTTAAAAGTTAAACAGATTTAATTTAACAAACACTTTTAACTAATTTACTATCTACTCTACTGACAAAGATTGATAAATACAAGAACAAAAATATTTACAGTCCCTTTGGTGGGGTTGCTTGGTGATGTCCAGGGTGGGGAAAATAGTGAAGTGACAGGTCTGGTCAAATGTATCCTTCTCCTTGCAATTTCTCCTTCTACTCCACTCCCTCAATTTTCCTCCTTATATACTTTTTTGCAGACCCCTCCCACATTTTAATGTATACTCATGTTTTTGAGTTTATGCCTTATAGTGATTCCATCGCCATTTCATGTTTGATTGTTGGAAATCATTTGTTGTGGAGAAAAACAAAAATTTATAAGTCTTTCTTTACTACATTTTTGCAGACCCCTCCCACATTTAGACCTCTATTTTTTTTAATTCTCTGGGACTTGTCCCAGACATGCCCAAGACATGCCCAAACCTAGCTCCAGTCTGGGCTTCACATAAGAAAGGTCAATACTGCCATCTAGTGGCTTCTATTCGCATTACAAAGTCAAAACAGAAAACCTCATGTTCTGAACCTAAATATGGTTGAATAAAAAGCTGAAGTGAACAGCAGTTCACTGTAGATTGTAGGTTAAAACTAATTTTATCATTGCTATTGAGAAACACCAGATTGAAGTTACATCAATCCCAGTTGATTCCCATCTAACCCAGCTCAGGTGTTGGGTGTCTTCCAATTACATCACGTATTTGGGCACATCTTGTGAGAACAAACAACAAAAGACAAGACCAGGGACAAGGTGGAGGACTTGTGCAAGACAAGAGAGAGAAATCAAGTGCAAATGAAAGGTCATGACCTGAGGATGTGTCCCACGATGAGTACCTGTTTGGTTCAAAATTTTGACACAAGGTGGAGCCTTGTCACATAAAATTCACCATTTTTGCTATATCTTTGGAACTATTTCTCCAATTGACATGAAACTATGTGCAACTGCAAGGTCATGACCTCACAACGTGTCACATGATGACACCATACCTGTATGGTTCAATATTTTGCCACCAGGTGGCGCTTTGTGATGGAATGCCAAGGAATTCTGATCTGAAATCTGTCAAAAAAACACTGTATTCTTTTCGTGAAAGAATAAAAACAGTAAAGCATATAGTGTTTTGCCACTGATCTTAAAGTGTGTTGAAATGATGGAAGAGGGTATCAGTTCACACCAAAATGACATTTTGACACTGGATTGTTCAGTTTAGATGGCAGAGTTTGAGTTTGGCATAGAAGTCAGTAGTTTATCCTCAAGTGTTGTATGTAGTGTGCTTGTGTGTAGTTTGGCACTGCTAGCAGAATTTTGGAAATTGTGTTTAAGCAATCAATAAAAACTGTAAGAGTTTTGAATGTAGATACGCGATACGCGGAAAATACGTTTATACAAGACTAGGAATGCAGCACAAGCCTGTATTAACGATACTCTACAATGACAAGAGTGTGAGACTCTCTATGCCCTGCTACCACCAGTGGCAATTACACGCAGATGTAAATAATGATGAGTCAAACGAAGAATGCAGTCTGAGGCTTTGTTGACCGGTAAGCTGGAAGGTTGGAGGCTTGGCCTGACAGTACACCCTCCCGAGGCACGACTCCTGGCGTGCCTGATCTTCGGCCGGGAGGCGCCCTCTGGGGCATGGAGCAAGCTGGTACTGGTGGGCCTAGTGGAATTCGGCCAGGAGGTGCGGATCCAAGATGTCGTCACAGTCCACCCAGCTCCTCTCCTCTGGACCATTTCCTTCCAAGTGCACCAGATATTGCAATTTGCCTGTTCACCATCTGGATTGGAGCAGGCTGCGTATCCGTTAGGCTGGGTCTCCATCAGGACAGGGGGAGGGTCTTCGGGGGGGTAGCCTCTGCCAGGGGTCCAGCAGTAACGAGACATGAACTTTGTTATTGATGTTGTAGTTCGATGGCAACTGTATTGAGTAGAAACACTCCTTGACCTTCCGGAGGACACGGAATGGGCCAATGAACCATTAACCTAACTTAACTTAACTTAACTTCCTGCTTAGGCTTAACTTCCTGCAGAACATGCGGAGGCGCAGGTCCCTCATTGAGAGACAGACTTGGTCCCCCAGCAGAAAATTGGGGGCGTCCCAAAGTTTACGGTCCGCCTGGATCGTTTGGTGGTGGAGCAACCTCCTGATCTGGATGTTGGTGCTTTCCCAGACCTTCTCCGCCTCAGGCAACCAAGCGTCCACAGTCGGGACCACTGTGTGGCTCCGCTCCCGCGGGCACAGGGGTAGTTGCCTTCCTAGCACACACAAGAAGGTGGGGTGTTCAGAGGATGCGTTCTTCAGGGAATTCTGGGCATATTCAGCCCAAGGCAGGTATTGGGACTAATCTCTATGACGCTGGTGGCATTATGATCGGAGGAACATCCCCTGATCTTTGATGGCTGTCTCCGCCTGCCTATTGGATTGAGGATGGTATCCCAAGGGGAGGCTGACCCGTATTCAGAAACGACACTCACAATCACCTTCCACTCACCATATAGTGAGCGTAATTGAAATGTAACTGGAGTGTGAGAAAGAGATCGACCTACCACTTACCAAGGGAGCGGTCCCTCTCCTCGATTTTTGCCATTCACAAACGTCACTTGAGCATAACTGACAGAAGTGGGCACTGGGTACCACAGGCGGTGTGTCGGCTGCTGCAAAGGGACGCTCAATCCACACCCTTCAGTGCTGAATGATCTAAACCTGTCGCAGTTTCCTTTTCTTGATTAGAAAGTTTCTCAGACTAATTTCAAATTTATTTCTGATAGCGTTGTTATTCATCACTTCAATAAATTGTAGCGTTCTTTAGCAAATAAATGACAACGTAAATATCTGCTTGTCTTCATAAATTCTGTGGCCGAGAGGCTTGCGAAAGGTGCAGGACAGCCGCAAGGCTCACTAAGCAACAAGCTGTGAAACGTGCCAGACATATCCTTCCACATTCAGCAATTAAGAATGGATTCTCGTGACTTACAGCTACATGAGCCTTGCAGACCAATCCATACGCGCCCCACGAGCCGCTGAGCGCAGAATTTTCCAACCCATCAGTAAAGAAAAGCGCAAGAAATCCGAATGCGAGAGAGTTGACAGGTTTGCGTCAGTGAAAACTGGCCACCCCTGATAATGTTGAGTTTTTGGAGTTTCTGAGGTGGCAATTTAAATGAATTGAAAGCAGGACAATGATTATCAGTGTTCATTCAAGTAGACCTGGCGACACATGATAATTCTTAGGATTTTTGGAGTTCAAGTAAAAAAAATTTTTATTAAATGATTGAAAAACAGCTCATGTCCAATCATAATTTTTAAGGGATGGTTTTGAGCCTCCCCTATTGCCAGTTCACCAGTAGCCACTGGTGGGTGCACAAATGCTAACCTCGAGTTCACCACAGGGCAGTTTGTAAACACTGAAACCAGGTAGTCAGTCAGCTAGTTACCGGGATCGTTATCATCATTATAATTAAAATTTGCGTAGTTGTGATTGCGTCGAGCACGTGGCTGTAAATGATCCAGAGTTTGTAATGTTTGTAACTACCTGAAAGCCATGACAACGAAATACTGGTGCAAGTTAGTGCGGCTCAAGGGAGGTGTTCCCTGGACTCAACCTACACTCAGAAAGAGACGCTATTTTCAGTGTGAGTGAGGTCTCTGAAAGCAAATGAGGGTTAGGGCAACCTTTGACTCATTTAGTATAACCTGACACTAAGTAAGTTTTAGTACTCACTCACACTCAATTCGTGTGAGTGTGGTTTCTGAATATGGGCCTAAGCTTCCTGAAGACAGCTCTCTACACTCAAGATGTGAATTGTGGCCCATGATCGGAGAGGATTTCCTCTGGAAGGCCAAAATTTCTGAATACCTGCTCAAATAGGGCATCTGCATCTTGGAGAGCAGATGGCACAGCAGCAATAGGCACAAATTTACAGAATTTAGAAAACCAATTGATCAATTACATTTTAATTTCCAGCCTTAACAATTTTAAAATGACAAAAAAAGAAATAGGTCCAAGGCAGAAGTTTGGGCACCCTGCATGATCGGTTCTTAGTAACACTCCCTTTGGCAAGTACCACAGCTTATAAACTTGTAAACACTATATGGTGCCTGCTAAGAGTTTTAAAATTCTGGTTATGGGGATTTTGTCCATTATTCTTTGCCAAAGCCTTCTAGTTCTACAAGATTATTTGGCTGCCTTGCATGCACTGCTCTTTTGAGGTCCATCCCCAGATTTTCAATGATGTCGAGGAAAGCGACCGTGAGGGCTATGGAGAAACCTTCAACTCGCAACTCTTGAGGTAGTCAGTTGTGGATTTTGAGGTGTGTTTAGGATCATTATCCTGTTGTGGAGGCCGTACTCTTTTCATCTTCAGCTTTTTAACAGATGGTGTGATATTTGCTTCCAGAATTTGCTAAAATTTAATTGAATGCATTCTCCCTTCTACCAGAGTCACGGTTCCCATGCCACTGGCTGCAACACAAGCCCAAAACAAGATTGATCCCACCACATGCTTGACAGTTGGAAAGGTGTTCTTTCCATGAAATTCTGGTCTTTTTTTCTGCAAACATACCTCTGCTCATTGTAGCCAAGCAGTTCTATTTTAACTTCATGAGTCCACAGGACTTATTTCCTAAATGCATCAGTCTTTTTCAGATGTTCCTTAGCAATCTTCTGATGCTTAATTTCATGGTGAGGATACAGGAAAGATTTCCTTCTTATGACTCTTCCATGAAGGTCATATTTGAGCAAGTGTTGTTGCACCGAAAAGCCCCGTTCCCACCTTCACAATTTCTTTGCTGATTCATGCCGATGTACCAAGACCTATTATCGTAGTGAGTCGTGATCCGTCCTCCTGAAAAAGCACAAAGTTCTGTCACGACTAAGATGTTGACTTCATGGCATATTCATGATAGAGTCTTGGTGGCGCCATGCCATTTCACATCCAAGATGTTTGACATCACATGATCTTTGTTCATCGTGGGTCTGTCTCATTCCGTTCGTGTTCACATCCTGTTATGTCATGGGCATTTGTAGCGTGAATCATGGCGATTTTCCACAAGACGATTGCAAAGGAATATTCAGGAACCATCACAACACGAACACAACCTGTCAGAACCATTACGACACCACTACGACTTTGCTAAGACATATGACGATCTGTGCCGAGCTTAGAAATTGCTGCTTCTGATTGTGTTGTTCCCGTCTGACTCGGCTTGATTTTTACTAACAATCACGTGCGTTTCCACATGATTTCCCAAAGTTGTACCGCTCCGAAAAATGACATCCAATTCCATTGTAAAAGCATTAATCAAGTTTTTTTTCCAGTTTCGGTCTCCCTCGCATCGTCCAAACCGATCAAGGTACAAACTTCCAGTCCAAACTCTTCAATCAGGTCCTCAAAACATTAAATATCCAGCACGTAGTTTCCAGCGCCTATCATCCAGAGTCCCAAGGCGCTTTAGAGTGGTGGCACCAAACTCTTAAATCCATGTTGCGTAAGTATTTTTTTGAAACAGAAAAAAATTGGGATGAAGTTATCCCGTTTGTGATGTTCGCTGCCCGTGAGGCTGTGCAGGAATCCTTAGGATTCAGTCTTGCAGAGCTCGTATTCGGCCACACTCCCCGCGGTCCGTTAAAATCTCTCCAGGAGAGGTTACTCGCGCGAAAATCCTCCGCAGAGGAAAGTGTGTTAAATTATGTCTGTCAATTCCGCGAAAGGCTACATCGTACCAAAAAAATTAGCAAGGGAGTGTTTGTCCTCCTCTCAAAAAGTTATGAAGCGTAAATATGATCGCTCCGCTGTCCAATGACGTTTCCAAGTGGGTGACAAGGTTCTGGTTCTATTGCTCGTATCTGGATCCGCTCTTTCAGCCAGATTCTCCGGCCCATATGAAATTTGTGAGTGTATTAGTGACACTGACTATGTAGTCCGCACCCCTGAGAGGCAGCGCAAGACGCGCGTGTGTCACATTAATATGATTAAGAAATTATTACTCGAGGGAAGCATCCTCGGATGTGGTTGAAACTAAGCCTGCTGTGGTATCAGGAGCGAGTGCGCCGATCGTGGCAGACTCTCAGTGTCCTCCTGAGGATATAGTTATGCGCCACTTGGCTCTTCAGAACGCTCGTCTGCCGAACTCAGAGATGCTGCAGCGGATTTCCTCGGTGCTGAGTCACCGGTCACCTGACCCACAGCGTGACGTCATCGGTTTGGTAAAGGGATTCCCCTGCTTGTTTAATGATGTGCCCACTAGAACTAATGTACTTACACATGATATAAATGTACAAAACTCTCAGCCCATTAAACAGCATCCCTACCGCGTGAATCCAGCTTAAGAGAGAAATTATGGAAAAAGAGACGCAATATCTCTTAGAGAACGGCTTAGCCACGCCCAGCTCTAGTTCGTGGAGTTCCCTCTGCCTGCTAGAGGCGAAATCTGATGGATCTCCCAGATTCATAACAGATTTTAGAAAGGTTAACGCCATCACAGTCCCCGACTCCTATCTTCTCCCTTGAATGGAGGACTGTGTAGATAATTGCAAAATTTGTAACAAAACTAGATCTGCTCAAAGATTACTGGCAGGTGCCACTGACTGAGCGTGCGTGTGAGATTTCTGCCTTAGTTACCCCTGATCAATTCTTGCAATACACTGTCATGGCATTTGGCATGTGTAATGCACAGGCAACGTTTCAGAGACTAGTGAACTTTGTTTTAAAGGGTGTTGAAAATTGCAACGCTTATTTGGATGACCTCATTGTGCACACCACTACATGGGAGGGACACATATGGGTATTAGAAAAAGTGTTCCGCCAACTCGCAGACGCCTCGCTCACTTTAAATTTGGCCAGATGCGAGTTTGGGAAGACCACCGTGACCTATTTAGGCCGACAGATGGGCCAGGGCCAAGTACGTCCCCAAGAGGCCAAAATAGCTGTGATTGAGGAGTTTCCATTCCCCCCACTCGTAAATCCCTCAGAAGTTTTTTAGGTATGGCAGGATACTACAGAAACTTCTGCAGAAACTTCTCTTCTGTTGTTCAGCCGCTGACTAATCTTCTCAGTCCCAAGGTGGACTTTGTTTGGACCTAAGCGTGCCAACAAGCTTTTAATAGTATCAAGGCTCTCCTTAGCCATGCTCCCGTGCTCGTGCTCCCGATCTTGCTCGGCCGTTGAAGTTAGAGGTGGACGCAAACGCAGTAGGAGCTGGAGCTGTCCTGCTGCAGGAGGATGCCAGTGGGGTCGATCACCCGGTGTGCTACTTCTCACGAAAATTCAACAAACACCAGGTAAATTACTCCACTATTGAGAAGGAGGCTCTTGCTTTGCTGTTGGCACTCCAACATTTTGAAGTGTATGTTGGGTCCAGCCCTCTGCCAGTTGTTGTCTTCACAGACCATGACCCACTCAAATCTCTTGCGCGCATGTACAACCATAACCAGAGGCTGATGAGATGGGCATTGATTGTGCAGGACTTCAACCTAGTAATTCGACACAAGAAAGGTAAAGAAAACGTCTTGGCTGATGCCTTGTCCAGGCTTTGAGAAGTTTTTTTTCTGCGTGTTATAATTGAAAATTTTGTCAACAACCAGGGGTTGTTGATTTAAGGCAGTGGTTCCCAAAGTGGGGGGCGCGCCCCCTAGGGGGGGCGCAGAGCAATTGCAGGGGGGGCGCGGGGTGCGGGAGTTCCGGACACCAACAGAAAATCATTTGCATACAGTCCATTCGCTGCCCAGAATTCTGCGATTACATCGTAAATGCCTGCCTTACTCTCAACATAACTGTTCGCCAAATCATTCATCTTGCCTGCCATTTTCATAAATAATTTGTTATGAATGTTGTTGTTCAAATATTTGAAGCCGGTAATGTAGTCTCTCCATACCCAACTCGCCGCTTTTTATCCTGCACTGATCTGGCATATTGATAATAAAATGGTAAGTGACACCGAACAAAATCCGATGAATACAAAGCAGAAATAACCGAGATTGCGTCATCTTATTCTCGATAATATGAATGCTCTGTATGCCGACAGATTATTTTTATCTAGCCCAGTAACTGAACGTTACAAACATATCGGCAGGTTCGGCAAGTGGTGTTCGTGAATTTTTTTTCGTACTTCGCTGTCGGCTGTTAATATAGGTTGATTGTGGTGCTTTCTTTCTGCATCATAGAATCATAATTTTAAGTAGACCGCTATACTCAGGCAGACGAGTGTGATACAGCCTAATGATTTTATACTTTAAAAGAGATTTTGCATTATTCAATTTTCGTGTCCTTAATTGGAAAATAACGGTGGCCGTTTCCAAACTTGCCAATCATTTTTAATGTTTCCAGCTAGGCTGGACAAAAATCATTTGTGCAGAGCATTCCTATATTCTAGAATAAGCTGACGCGATCTCGGTTAACGTATTTTAACTTAAAAGTGCGAGGCCAGTGAAGAGAGGAAAATGTAACTGTCTCGAGACACTCCTTCAGCGGTCCGCACAAGGTTGCTGATTGGCTGTATGCAAGTAAGTTTCTGTTGGTGTCCGGAAAATGCATAAATAGCAATGTTGTTGTATATTAAAAAAAATAAACCTGTTACACTGAACATAATTACACAGATAAGGTGCTTGAAAACATTTACACTTAAAATAATTACACCGTGGTTGTTTGTTATTTTGCTATTTCCAATTCTAAAAGTAGCCTAGTTTTAGTTTATGACAATCTACAGTTTATGACCGTTTACTTACATTTTTTCCAAAAAGGTTGAGGTTTATATAAATTACAATGAGTGAAATAAACTGCAATGGTCTCTGAAAACAAAATGTGCGTATGTATTACCTATTTTTTTTGGGGGGGGGGGGGCGCAAAAATTTTTTCATGAACCAAAGGGGGGCCCAGCAGAAAAAGTTTGGGAACCACTGATTTAAGGGGAGGGGTGTTACGGCTGATGCCGAGTGAGTGTTTGAGTGTGTCTGCGTATGTGTGCATGCGTGCGTGCCTGTGACTGTCTCCCCTCAGATTTCCAGGTGGAGGTGGAGGATTGGGGCGACTGCTTATGGGAGTGTTCAGTTGTCTTCCAGTCAGCAACCGAGAAGAAAATGGCAACTCCTTTAAAATGCTAGAGAGAGCGTCATTCGCAAGCGGCTGTTTCCTGAAGTGGACTGTTGCCCAAACTTCGTCTGGCTCGGCTCGATAAAAACTTCGAAATTGCTGCTTCTGATTGTGTTGTTCCCGTCTGACTCTGCTCGATAAAAACTTACAAAGTGCTGCTTCTGATTGTGTTGTTCCCGTCTGACTCGGCTCAATAAAAACTTAGAAACTGTTACTTCCGATTGCGTTGTTCCTGTATATTGTTCAGATTTGAATTGAACTTTGCAAATAGTTCTGTTTGGCATTTTTCGTTGTCGATGATTTTGGAACAGTGAGAAATTTTTTTTATTTTATTAAAAACCTCTGTTAAACCATTACATCTGGGTTTATGTTACCTCCTTTTAACCCCTTTAAGAGCTGTGGACGTTACAATCGTAAAAAAGTATAAATTGAGTGTATTGCATTAGGCACTGCCAAGAACACTGAGAAACAGAAAAATAAAGAATGACATGATGATACACAGTCGTAAAAAAATGGCGATGAAAAGTTGGGATGGGGGCCCACACCGATATTCTGTAAGGGGGCCAGAATTCCTAGCAACTGCTCTGCTCCACGGAGTTCTAAATCTTGCTGGTCTTTTGTTGTCAAACAGGTGTTTTGATTTACCTTTCTAGCAATCTGCCCAGTAGTTTTCTGTGGAGGTTTTCTTGGATTCCAGACCTCAACTTGACCTCCAACATTTCCTGCTGACTGCCATTTGTTAATTATATTATCAATTGGGGAAATCACAACTTAAAACATTTTGTTATCTTCCTACAGCCCTCTGCTTTGTGGACAAAAATTATTTTCCTTTTCAGAGTGATGGACAGCTGCTTAGAGGACCCTGTGGCTTTTGATTGTTGGGCCAAGGTTAGAGGAGTCTGGGTATTTATAAAATTTAATATTTACATCACCTGACCTTTCCAACGATGAACAAACCGAGACCATAGTCAAAGTTACCCGAGAGCTCTAATATTTTGGTGCGCCCAAACTTTTGCATGGTGCTTATTTCCTTTTTTTCGCTTCAGAATTGTACAGAACAAAAGTAATACACTGATCATTGTAATGTGAATATAGGCCACTGGATGGCAGTATTTACCTTTTTTTTTTATTCAGCTCAGACTGGAGCTATGTTTAGACATGTCCTGGACATGTCTGGGGAAAGTCCCAGAAAATAAGAAAAAGAGGTCTAAATGTGGGTGGGGTCTGCAAAAGAGTATATAAGGAAAAGAATTGAGACAGTAGTAGTAGGAGAAATTGCAAGAAGATGACCAGACCTGCCATTCTGTTCAAGACCTGTGACGTTTCTTTTGTGGATTTCTTTGCCTGTGTTTGAGCATTTTCTCACCCAGGACATCACCAAATCAACCCACAAAAAGGGACTGTAAATATTTCTGTTTTTTGTTAATCAATCTTGGTCAGTTAGTTAGTTGTTATTAGTCTTTGTCTGTTTAATTAAATGTGTTTGAGTTTTGAATTGTGTCTGTCATCCCTTGCTGTTGCTGTTGTGTTATAAATGTAATAATAAATTGGGGCCATAACATCATGCATAAAATGTCAAAAGCTTTTTATCTTGAAATTTATGCCATTCAGTGATCTGCCCATCTTCAACTTGATTAACTATTCTCAGTAACATAAATTTTGATCAGGGGTGCTCAAACTTTTGCAACCAACTGTACACACAGATGCAAACAGTCATGAGTGCTGTGAAAAATACGGTCCAGGTCTAAGTAGACCGGTGAGCTGGAAGGCTGGATGCGTTGCCTGACACCGATAAATTGATCTCCTTCCATACCCTCCCATCCTGAGGTACAGACCTGGTGTTTTACAGTTACAGCAAGTGCACTTGGGAGCGATATTCCTTGGCCCCTAAATGTACTCTCCTCCCCTTCCCGCTCAAGGCTGCTGTCTGTCCTGGTATCTCGTTGGTGGAATGATCTACCTATTGAGGTCTGAACAGCAGAATCCTTGAGCATCTTCAAGCGCCGCCTGAAAACCCACCTCTTCAAGCTCCACCTTTCCCCTGCTCCACTGCCCTGACTCCTGTCCCTACATCCCATGATTTGTTGCACTAAATTCTGTTTATTTTACTTCTTGATTGTTACCGCTTGATTTGGTTTCCCTTCATTTTTTTTTTGCACCCTATTTTGTCAGTTTACTTGATTTTCCTGCTCCTTTGTTACTTAACCTGTTGCCCTTTTATTGCACTTATTTTATTTTATTGCCCTTTTATTGCACTTGACTCTGCCCCTTTGTTGCACTGTAACAATGGAACGTGTTCTGTCACTGACTGTTAGCACTTGTACTTGTCTCCTAGGAGGTCTGAACTTTTGTACTGTTCTTGTGCACTTTTGTACGTCGCTCTGGATAACAGCGTCTGCTAAGAACCGGTAATGTAATGTAATGTAGTGTACTCCTCATCAGCTAAAACCAAAACTGTGTAATTCATACTTTTAGAAATTTATATGCAACAGAAATATACTGAAATCCATAACTTCTCTGAATCCATGCCAGCAGGATACAATTGCTCACTAAGCTGTTTGAACTTAAGGAGTCGGTATGATATGGAACCATTTTGTATTTGGGGAATGTTGATTTCAAGACAGTTTGTTATAAGCCAACACATCCATGCGTAGATTGGTGAGCCTTGACCCATCATGACGAAGGAGGCCTTTTGAACTGCAACACAATTTTTTCATCTGTTGTACTTTACTTTCTTGCGGCATGTCACATCATTATCAGTCTTTAGTTGCTCCTGTGCCAACTTTATCTGGAGCCTGCTGCAGTCATCATATTTGAGCCAAGTATGTATTTTCCATAAATCTTTGAGTGAAGCTGGCATTCTTGCCATGCAGACATCGCCCTAATGCAAGGACTATTAGAGGCATGTTTCAGGAAACCACTGTCTTCTAAAAGCACTTTCTCACAATTGGTGCATTTTCATTTTGTGAATATTTCCTCTCGTTCCACAATGTAAACACCAAATTTCCAAGATGCAGAGCAAAAGTAGGCTTCCTGCAAGACTGAATATTCTAGCTGTGGTGAAGACTGCTACCAGCCATCACAAAAGCTGCCCAGTTAGTCCAAATGGGCGCTGGGGTTAAGTTCTTAAAATTGGGTTAGATGGACTATCCGTATTTAAGTTTGAAGCAGACACAACACAGTTGGAGGATGGCATGCCTCAGTTTTCTTGATGAGGGAAGTTTGGTGCCCCCAACAACTGACTTCACTAATTATACCATCAAATAATGTGTCATTGAAATGTTCTCAATATAGTAGAGGGTAAATGAAAATTTCAAATGCCTACTTTTTGATCTTATTTGCATTTTCATGATGTGGTAGTATTTACGGACTTGCGGTTGTATTATCGAAGGGTGAGCAACATTTGGAGGTGTCTCTTTCAGGATGGTTATGCCCTCACCAACTGGACACAAAGGCTCACAGAATAATTTCAGGAGGAAATTGAAGTCAACTGTACACAACGGCCCCCTAGTCACCAAAGCTCGACCTCTGCAAGATTTTAGACCCATGCGTTGAACCCTATACTCCATCATCATCATTAAAACATAATGCAAAAGAAAACAAGACACACTGAACCAGGTGACCTTCCTCCATTGCTTCAAGGTCTATTCAGCGGCTTATGTACCCACTGTAGATGCTTTTAGCGGTAGGCTGTGTTAAAATGGACACTACAACTGGTCTGCAACTACAAAGTACAATACACTGCAGGGTGCCATGCAATGTGTGACATGTTCCCCACAGTTCATTAAAAGTCTCAACGACTTGTGCCTCAGCAGCCCTTTTGTTGGTTCGTACCAGACTAGATAGCTTTATTTGCCCTTGTGTATTGATGATTGTCAGATATGAGGAATGAGAGACACGCCTACCTCAACTGACCTGCTACCCTGAAAGCTAATGGTTTCATTTTACAAAAATGTGACAGTTCTTTTTTAATCTGCAGTTTGTCTCATCTGAGTATTTGTATTGGCGAGTGTCGCAGTACGTGTGAGTCAGTACTTTACAGGCTCTGGGATCGACTCATTGTGCGACCCATGTAGTCAATGACTGATAGAAATTGAAGGGGTGGAGGTAATTATTATGAGCCTGTTTGGATTCACCAATAGTGCCCATGTAGATCTGGCAGTTGTGCAGAGCAAAAAAATTCTGTTCCTGTAGATGAGGGGTAGAGAAACATACTGGAAACCTACAATCCTGTAAGTTTGCAGTTCAACCCCAATACTTATCTACAGCTGAGAAAGATCTCTTGACTTCAAATGAAATGTTCTTTATCAGAATATGAGTGGAGAAAAAATGACTTATTGGAGTATATTTTGAAAAAGCTTAGTAATTTATTGTGTGTAAACAGAAACTTGCACACAGGCAGAACTACAATGAAACTCATACTGTTGTGAATGTGTCAAGCATCTCAGAAATATGATTGAAATGAAATGAGTAGCATTGCCCCCCCACCCCCACCTTGTCAGAAGAGGTGAAAGAGAATCCTTACCCAACCCAATATGCGAGCCTGCTGTTTAGTACCTTAGTTTTCATGTGTAACACCTTACATCAGGTTACACAGCCTCACCTGAGCTTCAGTAGGTCGACTGCATATGACTGCATTGCGTCACTTGTTTGTCTGGTGTGCAGTTCTCTGATTGCATCAATCGCAAAAAATATATTGTTAGGACAGGGCTGGGGTGTACTCCTCTGCCCCCTCTTTCTGGCCCCTCCTCTATTCAACTGCAGATCACAGAATTATCTTAAATAAACACACCCCTCCAGCCCCATCCTCTATAAATTGATCCCTTTCCATTCCCAGCTGTCCAAGTACCAATCTGGTATTGCACACTTACAGCAAGTGCAACTGGGGCTTCATCATAATTCACTCATTTACATATTTACTTGTACTAGGAAGGTATTTAGCAGAATACAGTTGCTCACTGCTCCATCTGAACTCAAGGAGTCTGTGAAGAGTCACTGCAGTTCCTCAGGTGAGTATCATTCGTTCTGTTCACCTTAAGATATGGTTCTTCATTCTTATGTTTTCAGAGATACGGATATATCATTAGGCATTTAGACTGAAAGTTTCTTTCTGGACTATAATATGGTAGATGCATCAGGCAAACTTTTTGTTCTGGGCAGAGTGCCTACAATCTTGGGAAATCCCAGGGCAGAGGAAGACACAGTTTCAAAGGGACAGGTTTCTCGAGCAGACAGTACTCCCAGCGAGGACTTCCCCAAGTGGAGATAGTTTTCGCGGAACACAAAGGGCCATCCTGGTGTTATGAAGTACAGTAAATTTTGTACCATCTCCTTAAGTTTAATCCTGAAAACAAACCTGCTATCAATTTCAATTAGGAATTAAACTGGAAATACTTTGCAATATTGATTGTGTAATAATGTAAAATAAGGCTTAAATTGTCGAAGTAGAGGATTAATGCAATTTTGTCATTCTGGCAGCAAACTGTCGAGGCTCTTAGTAATACAGCATTAACTGTGAGAATATTGCTAATTTTACTTCTCTCTCCACATGAACCAGGAAGAGAGAAACACTAGCTCTCAATTCTACTGGGAAAGTTTGACCAAAAAGCACAATGAGCAGCTCTGTGTTGAGCTCCAGTGTGCTTGTTAACCACTCCTCTTTGGAATCCAGTGTTCCGCTCTGGTACGAGTTTGAAATGTGCAAAGAGTCACCGTACGCATTTGTGTTCCTCTATATGATATATGTCTTCAACCTGGTGGTGGGCTTTCCTAGCAACATCATGGTGATGTGTCACATTTCCAGAAAAAAGAGCGACACCTCCACCTCCGATATCTTCATCTTCAACCTGGCCATCGTTGATGCCTACTTCTGCCTGATGACACCTAGTGACCTGGTGAACCGGTTACTGCTCAATAACAGGTATATATGGCAATTACACCGCTTTGCCTACGGGATCAAGGATTCCGCCTCTCTCATTCTCACCTGCATATGCCTGGACCGCTACATGGCCGTGGTCCACCCTATTGTGTTCTCTGGCATCAGGGACAACAAAATCAGGTTGGCCATTTCCATGCTGGTTTCAGGACTCATGGTAGCCATTGCACTCTGCAAGTGCATTTTGGGAGTGGACAGCACGAGGAATATCTTCACTGGACTGATTCTGGGTTCTTTCACTATCATGGTCTTCTGTAACATCTCCATCATCTGGACTCTGAGGAGGTCCGTCATGGGCAAAGAAGAGATGCACCCTGTGAAGAAGAAAGCCTTCAGAATGGTGGTCATTGCCCTGGGCATCATAGTCTTCACCTACCTCCCTCCAGTGGCACTTTCCCCCTTCACAGAATACTTCAACATTGTCAACATCAAGTGTCATATCAGCGTAGTTATTTGTATGTTCATTGACTTCAGCAGCAGCATCGAACCCCTGCTGTACATCTCCAAGATGGATCAATGCTGTGCTGCCCTTCCATGCTGCTGCTTCCAAAGGCCTTCCAGTGAGCAACATAATGTAAGCACATGAGCTATATCCTTATAACTGGTCATCACCAGGTTACGTCCACCTTCAAATTGTTAGTAGCCAGTTCATTTGCCAAAAAAAGTTAAGATATACTTTATTCAACCCCGTGGGGTAAACTGTCCTCTGAATTTAACCCATCCTATAGTTAGGAGCAGTGGGCAGCCACAGAGCAGCACCTGGGGACCAACTCCAGTTCTAAAGCCAGTACCTTGATCAGGGAGACTGGTAGGAGTGTTTCTATGATGCATTTTTTTTCTGGGTGGGGAAATCCAGAGGAAATCTTTGCGAACGCAGGGAGAACATGCAAACTCCACACAGAAAACTTTTTCCCCACAAAATGATTGCTTGCTCTGGTTCTAGTAATTACTCAGGAAATAACAAATTATTATGGAAGGAAAAATTTTGGTTCAAACACAAAACCAGAGACAACCATGTAGATGAACGTAAATGCTGCTTATTGCAACATGTTTCAAGTTAGTCACTGGACTTTACACCATAAAGAAATACTTTCAAAAAGCAGCAAGAAGACAAATTATAATGTCCTTTCACATTGATGCTGGTCACTCCTTTACATTGGTGTTAGTGAGAACATGAGTTCTCAGACTGTATAAAAAGATGGACGAAGCAACCGTGATGTCACCCATTGGTTTCAGCATACCATAAAGGAAGCCTCGATTTTGGCAGTTTGAATTGTGCCATGTTGTCATTTTGAAATTGGATGTGATTTCCATTGGACGAGCGTGTATTGATGATCCGGGGAGGACCGTCGGATGACGACCAGAGGATAGCCACGCCCCTAAAGCATATTCTGGCTTTATCGTTTATTCTAGTCTATATTGGACCATAATTTACAAAAATGAACATCATGATTTATCAAAGGAGACTTGAAACTTGCTATAGCTTCTATAAAATGTGAAATCATTATTTAAATAAAAAATCAGGTGGGAAAGTAGGGTCTTTTTCTCGGACTTCTATAGCATCGAACTTCTTTCTGCAACCATCAACGTCGCCATCTGCTGGCCATTAAATAGAATGCCATTCTATGGTACTTCCGCGTGGGCTTTGTTTTTCAGACCAGGGTGTGGCGTCCATCTTTTTATACAGTCTATGGTTAAACTATGCATGAACAGTGCTTTAACTTGGGCGTAAAAATGGCTCACGCATGTTGTGAATTTTTTTTTTTTTAAATACATGAAAGGTGGCACTGAGGCTGTGCTGTTTGTCTATAGTCTAACTAGTTTAGTATTTTACCATTTCTTGGTGTGTGTGTATGGAATGACCCATATTAAACCGTACAAATGTGTTACAATGGTAATAAATTCAAATACACCTTTTTCAAAGTTTCTCATTGCAGTGGTGAAACCCCATCCATGGGTATCACTAAGAAGCAAGCAAGAAGATAAACCGAGTGATCACTTCATTTCACTGACCCCATAATGTGCTGAGGTGGCAGGCGTTGTGGATGTAATGAGGACGCAGCAGAATTCCTGAAAATCAGACACATTTCAAAGTCTATTTTGTATGATAAATGGCCTCAGTCTATCAGTAACATTGACTGGCTGTAAGTGTCCTTAAATGTTCATGTCTGTAGTCCTCAATGTTTGTATTCCGTTCACCTGGCTTCAGTGCAAAGCATTGTTAACATTTTGTAACTAGTTACCTGTTGCTCTAATTCACCAAAGGAATATATTAGTCACAAGAAGACATTAAAAAAAGAATAAGAATGAAATGATGAATCAGGTGGCAAAGTGTATATTTCTTGATGCTGCTATGGTTGTAACACGATATTAGCACACATATGGTATATGATTGTCTGACGCCTTGTGAAATTTTGATGCAGGAAGTGAGTACCTTAGTTTACCGCGATCATCTTTACGCTATTTGCATACATTATGCAAATTAACCCACAGGTCTGGACGTGACTGGTTATGCCCACGATGGTCATTTCAAATCGCATTTCTGATCAGAGGAGTCCCGATAATTTAGTGCAGACAAATTGAAATTATCATGGATTTTTCTCTGCAATATGTCATTTTACTTTGTTTCAAAGTATCAACAGACATGTCATGAAGTTGGCTGCCAAATTTTGTCATTATATGTCCTTCATAATGCCTTGGCTGACATCAGGACACCACTTTTTCTGCAGTTGTTGGACAGATGACCATTTTCCTATGTACAGTATAGGCCAAAAGTCTGGACACACCTTCTCATTCAATGCGTTTCCTTGAGTTTCTTGACCATTTACATTGTAGATTCTCACTGAAGGCATCAAAACTATGAATGAACACGTGGAATTATGTACGTATGTATCAAAAAGTTGTCCAATAGGGCTGTCGGCTGTGTATCAACCTCACTTCTGCACAACACGACTGATGGCCTCAACCCCATTGTTAAGGCAAGAAATTCCACTAATTAATCCTGACAAGGCACACCTGTGAAGTGAAAACCATTTCAGGTGACGACCTCTTGAAGCTCATCAAGAGAATGCCAAGAGTGTGCAGAGCAGTAATCAGAGCAAAGCGTGGCTACTTTGAAGAAACTGGAATATAAGACATGTTTTCAGTTACAGGTATTTCACACTTTTTTGTTCAGTGCATAATTCCACACGTGTTCATTCATAGTTTTGATGCCTTCAGTGAGAATCTACAAAGTAAATAGTCATGAAAATAAAGGAAACGCATTAAATGAGAAGGTGTGTCCAAACTTTTGGCCTGTACCGTATATCTTTAATCTGGGAGTGAATAAATATGAATAAATATGAAAAATGCAAATCATTTAATTCTCTTAGAAAAATTTTATTGACCATTCTTATACAACAGTGGATTGTACAGTTTAGTATGGAGTGACCCACATGCTTTTTTTTCCCCATCTGTTCTGAAGTTGGCCAATCCCTCTCCTGCAAGTCCATTTTTCTCATCCCTGGGGGCATTTATTTTTTACAAGAAATTGCCTTAAAATGCACATCTCTTACCTATTGATATACCCTCTCGGTTAGCTGGCACTGCAGATACCTGTGGCTGAGGTTCAGCAAAGCGCATCTTTGCTTTGTCTATGGCCTGCTGCACGCTCTGCGACCCCTTTGGATTCAGAGAGATCTTTCCAGGGCGACACTACTGCTCAAGATGGGCTTCTCTTCCTGGTCATGTTCTCTCCGAGGGATGCACCGTGAGGGTTGTGGTGCCTTTGGCCATGGGGAAATGGGAGGGATTTTGCTTACGGAGTTCACCAGCAGCAGCAGCTCCATTCAGACTCAAGCAAGGAGAGACTGGTTTGTCTTTGTTACTCCTATCTGGTAGTGTACAGTGCTGTGAAAATATTTGCCCCTTTCCTGTGTTTTTAAACAGTTTTTTTTGCATATTTGTCGCACTTAAATGTTTCAGAATTTTAATATTGGACAAAGATAGCCCGAGTAAATAAAAAATGCAGTTTTTAAAGGATTTCATTTACTGAGGGGGGTGGGTGGGTGGGGGAAGCAATCCAAACCCACCTGGCCCTCTGAGAAAAAAGTAATTGCCCCCTAACTGGTTTTGCCACCCTCAGCAACAACTGCAATCAAGCGTTTGCGATAACTGGCAATGAGTCTTTTTACATCGCTGTAGAGGAATTTTGGCCCACTCTTCCCAGAACTGTTTTAATTCAGCCACACTGGAGGGTTTTCAACCATGAACAGCATGTTTAAGGTCATGCCACAGCATGTCAATTGAGCACAGTCCAGGCACTGACTAGACCACTCCAAAACCTTTATGAAATGTTGTTTTATGCCTGATGTAAGAGGACACGCGTCATCCAAATAGCTCTTTTGTGTCATCAGTCCACACAATATCTCCCTAAAAGTCTTGGATCAAGATTTGTTTTTTGGCACATGTGAGATGAGCTTTTGTGTTCTTTTTGGGCAGTAGTGGTTTTCGCCTCCAGTGGATGCCATTTTTGCCCGATCTATTGTTGAATCATGAACACTGACTTTAAGTGAGGCAAGTGAGGCCTGCAGTTCTTTAGATGCTGTTCTGGGTTCTTTTATCTGTCAATGCACTCAGTAATTCCGGTTGGCTGGCAACTCCTGGGGAGGTTCACCACTGTTCCAAGATTTCTCCAGTAGTGGATAATGGCTCTCACCATGGTTCACTGGAGTCCCAAAACCTTAGAAATGGCTTTGTATACATATATAGGGCAGGTGGGGCGTGCGGCGGGGGCCTGGGGTGCCTGAGGTGGAGGAGTTGGCCATGAGGGGAAGATTGGTGTGTGACTTGGGGCCAGTACCGCATTATGTAGCTGCTCCCCTTACATCCCATAGCAGACGTGGGTGGGGGACGGCCTGCTCTGTGGCTGTGTGGGGATCTGAGGCAGATCTTTGTTTCAATTCTTCCAATTGTTCACTATTATTATTATTATTATTATTACCATTACTATTATTAGTATTTTTATCATTATTATAATTATTAATTACTATCACTATTATTATTACTATTATTATTATTCTTATGTTTGTCCCTGCCATTAATATTTGTTGCACGCACCCACCCATGCACACACACACCCACGCATTCATGCACCCACAATCACTGATTGTTGTTTCTTCATGTTCTGAATGTCTCTTGATGTATTGTTTTCTTTCACAATAAAAAAAAAAAAAAAATGGCTTTGTAACCCTTTCCAGACTGATAGATGTCAATGACTTTCTCATCTGTTCTTGAATTTCTTTAGATGGCAGCATGATGTGTTGATTTTTGAGATCTTTTAGCGTACTTCACTTTATAAGACAGATTCTATTTAAGTGATTTCTTGATTCAACAGGTCTGGCAATAATCTGGCCCGGGTGTGGCTAGTGCAATTGAACTCAAAGTGGTTGATCAGTTAATGATTTAACAATGGGGGGGGGGGGGGGGGGCAGTTTGATGCTCTCAAACATTTAAGTGTGACAAATATCCAAAAAAAAAAAAAAAAAAATCAGTCACTGATGCCATGACTGTTATTGAATGATGCAATGTCTTTAAACAGGCAGCGCCAGAAAAGGAGGGGTAGCAATTTATACTAAATCCAAAATGAACTGCACCTGCGTTCATTTTATAGGTGAACTGCTCTCTTCCAATCTTTACACTCTCTGGGGTAATTAAGTCCTGGTTTGATGACTCGGCATATTGTTTTTTTTTTAAAATGATCTGGTCTTGGGTGGTCTGTATAGGGGGAAAAACACTAAAATTGGCATTTACTCCATTGTCACAAATCTGAAACTGCCTTACACAATATTTACATTCTGTAGAATAATTTAGTCCTCGTTTGAATCTACATGTAATTTTTTTTAACAAGATCTGCTCTTCAGTGGTATGTGTAGGAAAGAAAACACTAAAATTGGCCTAGGTTTCACAAATCAGAAAAAGATTTAACAAATCTGAAACTATTTGATAATTAATCAATACACTCTGGGATAAACTTATCCTAGTCTCACAAGTCTGCATATTGTACTGTAAAAAAAAAGTCTTAGGTGCTTCCAAGGGAAAGAATAAAATATATTAAAATTGACCTTTTCTGTGTTTCCACAAATCAGAACAAAGTTTCTCAGATCAGAAACTGTGTTTTAGGGTGAATTCACACTTGGCTTGTTTGGAGCAATTGTTCCGACACAGGGAGCGCTTTCCCCCAGAGAGCAGGCCGAGATTGCCAAAAATATAGCAATTTTCTAAAGAAGAGATGGCATTTCTGGGATGGTGCAGCTCTACTTTGAGTCTTTTGTGGAAGCTTTTTTAAATGGATCTGTATCTTGGGTCTTAAGGGGAAAAAGGGTTAAATCGACCTTGCCTTTTGTTTCAGGTATCAGATAACATTTCACATATCTGAGGCATGGTTTATAAGCATTTTAGGATGTCATTGTGAATATTCATCAGGTTTGATGAGTCTAAGTATAGCAATTTTTTTGAAATCTCAATCTGCCGTTATGAGGCCTGTATCGGAAAAATAAAAATGCAATCGGCCTTGAAAAAATTCTGCAGTTCAAACAGTCAGAATCGCAGATTGGAAATCAAATAAAGACCACTTCATTCAATGATTCCTTTCCATCTCATGAGTTCCCCGAGAAGTTAAGTTTTCAGTTCACGAATTCGCTCGAGTTTGTCCGAACACCATATATACGGCCATTTAGCCTTTTTTAAGATGGACTGGAAAATTCCCATCGGAAACCAACTTCGGCCTCGTGAGCTCAGTGTAGTTAAAGTCCGTCTTCCTCTGATATGACCGGTAGAAAGTAAAAGTTTACCTCTTAAGAGACTCAAAAAACGCAGCCACAGATTCAGGAGCATAAAGGGGGTCCGTGTCCTTTGCGACCAACGGATTTTTCTTTTGAAATGGGAAAACGAGCCATTTCCCGATTACCATTTAGAAATATGGAAATAAAAAGAAAACATGATGATCTGATTTTTGTTTTGATGGTTTAAAACTGAAAACGAAAAAGACAATTTGTCATCTGATTTTATTTGACATGCATATTAATGGAAACCGCAAATTAAATTATTGTGGTGGAAATTAGTTTCTTGATTTTCCAATGCTTTTTTCTCTTGTGACCCGGTAACTACAGAGTGGAAAGATCCCTCAGTTTTCGTTGATCCCCATGGGACCTTATTTTCAGAAATATTTGTATGGGAGTTGTTATGTATGCGTATTTTATGTACAGCATTGTATATCATTTGTAAACGAAGATTTTTTTACATGCTGTTTTGCTGCCTTGCTGCCTTGCTGGTCAGCTATTTGTTTTGTTCATTTGGCACCCTCTGGTGGTGTGTCTGTAAAACATGCTCTGATGTAAAATCATAAGGAAAAGACTAGAGCTGTCTAGAAGCTTCTGGCACCTTCCTGCCTGGAGGGGGCGGGATTACCCAGGAATCCTGTGGATCTTTCCAGAATGTTGCTAGTCTATATAAATGCTGTGATTTTCAGCACAGCAGAGGAGACCCAAGCAGAAGCAGAGCTTTGTTTTGGTAACAGAGTTAATTAGTGGCATTAGAGTGTTATTAGATTTAACAGTGGGTTTTTTTTGTACAACTTTTTTTATTTAGTGAATAAATTTGTTTAGTTGTCATTGCTGGTTTTCTTTGTTGATTTTTTTTTTTCAAGTCATAACAGAGTCAATAGTTGGGTTTCCATCCACCTGTTTTAATTCACATTTTCAATTTGCCCTTAAAAACCCGAAAGGAAACGCTGAAAATTCCCAAAAAAGAAACCAAATATCGCAAAAGTTTTTACACTTGGGAGGTGGAAAAGTTGGTGTATCAATAAAAGAAAATGCAATTAAGTGGTCTGGAAACAGATGTAGCGAATAAACTGAGACGCTCAATAACGTGACTTCTGCTCCACTGTACAAATGATACGTTGTGCTCTCTTATTCTGTGGTATTCTGTCACACGGCTGGAGAATTGGCACCACCAATTGCTTATCTAGATGAACCAACTCCAAATATTCGCATAACAGTAGTGGATGAAAGTGTACATAAATTAGCATTTTGTTTTGCTGAATTCCTGAATTTGATTAAAATTTGCGATATATTTGGATGGAAACCCAACTAATGGCAAGAAATAAACTATTTTTTGATCCCAGCTGAACTATACCATGAGTTACAAAAAAGATTTTTGTCGATTTAAAAGATGCTTTTGCAAGGTAATACGTTATCAGTTTGTCTGGCAACTGTTTAAATGTACGAATGAGAATATACAGAATTGAAAAGGCTAAAGACCCAAAAAGCCGCGGATTTCTCTGTTCACAAGCTACCCAGTAGCTACAATGCCTGCATTCCCCGCAGCGGGATGAAGCCTGTGATTAACCTCTCAAATATACAAACAGTAATTTATTAAATGCATTACAAGTTCAATTCAATACAATTATTTTGTATAGCGCTTTTCACAGAGACTGTCACAAAGACACTTTACAGTGAGAGTTTAAAGAAATAAAAAGGCAGTGCCCAGCCTATTCCCCACTACAGCAAATGAGGCAAAAAACTCTCAGTAGGGAGAAAAATCCTCCAACAGTGGTGAGAAAAAACTCCCCAGTGGGAAGAAATCTCAGGAGGAACCCAGCTATAGTGGGGGAGCCCATCCTCCGCGCGCTTGCTAATTAAGAACAAAAAAGTAAAAGTAAAAAAAAAAAAGTGAAACAACGGTTATCACACGTGATCATTTTTGAATGATTGAAAAGGTTTATGTAATATACAGGTTGTAATTTAATGTTAACACACAAAAAAATAGCTCAGGCATTTCAGGCGATGGGAGTAAGGCAGGCCTGCATGACATCGTTCCAGACAATGTTTTTCATTATGAATAGGGGTAAGTCAGCCCTTTTGTTTTTTACAAGATTGTTGTTTGATAATTACAAAGAGTGAATGAATGAGTCTGCTAGGGAGGACCCAGATGAAGTTTTTAAGGTCAAGGTAAACCTTACAGTGCAGTTGCTGACTGACTTTCCCTTTATAACCTCACCAGTAACTCTGAGGCACTGAGGAACTTGTACCCAGGACCAAACCGCTCTGGAAACCTGATCACCACTGTATGTATTTAGTATGCATGTACTTTATAAACCTTAAAGGCTCAATGAACCCCAAAACCACAACCTATGTACAGCCACATGTATTGACTGTGACATTTTGCAGTAGTCACGTGAACACATCTGTACTCACTTTAGAAAATTTTTAAGCTGCAATGTCCTTTGATTAGAAAATTGATCCGTTTGATTTGTTCTTTTTCCTGCTCTCAGCATGCCCTGTTCCTGCATGTCCTTAATTTTTACATAATTACAAATAAATATAAAGTATTACATGGAGTTTTGAGTTTCATTGAGTCATGTAAATGACTTACAGTTGTAGCAGTAAATTGGAGTCCAAAAGTCTGGTGGTGTCTCTGGCCTGCAGGCTCCATGTCTTCTCATGCCATGGGTACAGTCCAGACACCGGTTGGATGACCTCGGACGTACCAGCCTACCTCCTCTGGAACTCATCCGTTTGTCAAGCTGATCTCCCACAATCTCAGGCAGTGCTCAACGATGTCATGTCAACTCCCACTCACATCAGTAAAGGAAAATTACAATTTTTTAACATTACATAACTGAGTGAGCAGTAATATCAGGACAGGCAGGAAATATGTAACAATTTGTGTGGTTTAGGTTTAAAGTATGCTACTCCTGAATCGTACACATGCTGGCGACAGGCAAATTATGCACCTTTGGATTTGGGTGAAAGCTCTACTAATAGCTACAACTGCAGCTCTCTAACAAACTCCAGAGGAATGTGCAGACATAGCATTCCAAAGGGAGCCATAACAGGTTATTTGAATTGATGACAACCCTGCTTAAAATTCCAGCCAGGGTCCCAAGCTGGTTTGTGATGACTATATATCCAGCCTGTTGGTAAAACCTATTCTCTTTCTGAGTAAAGCAGGTGAACCTGATTGAGCAAGCTGGTGGACCAGCGATCAATACAGACCGGCCAGCTGCTTGATCAGCTTACATTGGTTTGGCTGGAATTTTCACCGGGGATGGCAAGCAGCAGACCTGTGTTAACTGACAGAACATTGTAACTGGATCCCACTCAAGTTATTCAGAAGTATAACAACAATGATCCAATATTTGCTAGCTTTATTCAAATTGGGCATTACGAGCTAACCCTGGGAGCACTTCAAAATATTGCTATTTTAGCATGAATCAACATTCTTTATTGTGAACATAGCTAGTGAAGTTCACCCTGAGAGCACCAAATCTACAGCCTCTATGGGTGTGATCAAAATCCTTGTAAACTAACCATCACATTTCTGGGAAATAATATTTTTTTCTTAAAGCATCAGCTACTGGAACTGATTTGCAGGTTTTGCATTCAGGTTTAGCATTAAATAATGCAGTTTTTACCTTCCCCATTAGACTCGAAAGTTAGTTGGCTGACTAACTTTTGCAAAAATAATTCATAGTTTTTGATGCTAAGCTAGGTTTCAAGGTTAGCCAGCTGGCATTAATCTCTTAACGGTCACCGAAAACTTGCAGAGCCAGTCCTGTATTCTAGCTCTAACTGAATCTACAGAATCGACAGCCATGTCGCCAATACCATGACTTGCCCCTAATTTATCTTGTATGCAGTTAAAAAAATATCTGCCTGTTGAATATGGAGTGCATCACCAGTGTTGGAGTGAAACCCGACAGGACAATTGATCTCAAAGAATTGAATTGGGTTGCCCTAAACTAATCACATCAATTGTGGATTGTCAGTAAACTCATACATATGCTGACCGCTACGCTAGGGAATAATTTTAGGACAGAAACTGAAAATAGTTGATGGACATACAACCGAGAGCCTTGGTTTGTAACTCCAAACTGCTGTTATTTTCAGCAACAGAACAAGCCCCTGTTGTGCTTGATTTCTGCTCCCTACAGTAAACTGCTGAATTGTGTGTGTTGCTTTAGATCAGGGTCAGAGATTTACCATCCTGTAAGTTCTCAATTCAACCCCAATACACCTGACTCTACTCATCAGCAGCTCTGTGAGATCTCTCACCTTTGATTGTGTTCTCCTCTCTAAGGATTGGCATGAAAAACCTTCAGGACAATAGATCTACTGGAACAGATGCCCAGCTTTAGTGAAGTCTATGGAGCGAAAACAGAGAAAAGTACTTGTAAACTGCAACTTCCTTACTGCCTAACACAGTCATGAATGTACTGATTATTATCTGTTGAAATAGATTAAGTGTATCTCATTGCTCAATTTCTTTTCTTTGTGAGGATGAAAGAGAATTGTGTGAGTCTGCTTTGATGAACCTTGTGGTTTCATGTGTAAGACCTTACACCAGGTTACAGTCTCACCTGTGCTCCAGTAGGCCGACTGCATTACATCACTTGTTTGTCTGGGATACACTTCTTGGATTGCATCAGTGACAAATAATATATTGTTAGAACAGGGATAGGGGGGCACTCATCTACCCCTCCTTTTAGCCCCTCCTCTGTTTTACTGCAGATCTGTTTGTCACATAACAAACTCACTCTGCAAACCCAACCCCCCTATATGTGAGTCCTCTTGCACACCCATCCATCCTTACATATAATCCTGTGGTGACAGGGTATTGTACAGTCGCTGCAAATGCTGTTGTTCTCTCAATGGATTTGTGACTGACTATAGTCTGCACGGCTTACTTACCAATAAAATACCTGTGTGCAGGAGGGTTGATCAGGATACAGGGACCTTCTGGGCTGTCTGACCTTGAGGAGTGTTATGTCAAGCTATTGCAGTTTCTCAGGTAAGTTATTTATTCTTCCAATCTCATAAAAACTCTCTAATTTCTTATGTTGCGCTTGAGTGAAAGGCTTTTGCAGACAGTAAAATACAGACCCTAAGGGCAAACCTGGTCTTCTGGGAACACTGTCTCCATCTCAGGGAGCTCCAGTGCAGTTTTAAAGAGTAAAGCTGGTGTCTCAGAGCAGAGGTAGTTTTCCCCGGATGGAGGTCATCTTCCCAGAAAACAAAAATTATCCTTACGTCAAACAATGCAACTAAATTTGTGCATCATAGGCCAGTGTTTCCATCTCTATTATGCAGTCACTGTGTTATGATGAGAAATACTTTGGAGAAAAGAATAATGTAAAATAATTCTTGAATCAGTTTAAGTATATAATGTAGCCTTGCAGTCAGTTTAAGTGGTGAGTTCAGTTAGGCTTGACTATGTAACTTATATTCACTCTCTCTTCTAAGGATCATCAACCCTCAAACCTGCTGGATGAAATAAAGCCAAAATGAACAGCTCTGTCATCAATTCTAGCCAACCCTTCAACCACTCCTCTTCAGGATCCAGTCTCCAACTCTCAGACACAGCTCAAGGGTGCTTATATTCACTTCTTGGGTTTTCATTTCTGGTGATTGAAAGAAGCATCAACATTGTAGTGGGCTACCCTGCCAACATTATGGTCATGTGGCTGGTGGCGAGAGAGAAGAGTGACTCTTCCACCTCCAATATCTTTATCTTTAACCTGGCCATCGCTGATGCATTGCTCTGTGTGATGAGTACCATCTGCTGCTTGGGCTTACTTCTGCTGCAAATCTCATATTTCGATGATATATGGTACTTTACCACTGGAATCAAAAACGGCTCCCCACTCTTTCTCACCTGCATTTGCCTGGACCGATACGTGGCCGTGGTCCACCCTATTGTGTTCACCAGCATCAAGGATAACAAGATCAGAGCGTTCACTTCCATTTTTGTTTGGGGGCTCATGATTGCCTTTGCCCTCTGCAGGTCATTGTGGTTGGAGCTCTCAAGAGACGTCTTCACTGGGCTGATCCTGGCCATCTTCGCCATCATGGTTTTCTGCAACGTTTCTATCATGTGGAGTCTGAAGAAGTCAGTCTTGGGCAAAGAGAAGATGCACCCCATGAAAAAGAAAGCCCTCAGGACCGTGCAAATCTATCTGGGCATCATAGTGTTTCATTACCTGCCTGTAGTTGTTATCATGCCCTTTAGACATAAACCTAATTTCCCAGAAATGTGTGACATTGCATCAATTATGTTCTCCATTATGTACTTCAGTACCATCACTGCACCCTTCCTCTACATCTTCCAGAATAAGCAGCTGCCATGGCTGAAAAACTTGCTCTGCATCTGCTGCCGAAGCTCTTCCCCTGAGTGACATAATGTAAGCACATGAGATGTATGCTTGTGATTGTCTGTTATGTTGCATTTACTCTCTACATAACTTTGTGAAAATGAGTTCATGAAATGAAGAAAGAATGTTACCTGAGTTTTAGGCAAATATAGTATCTTTGATTTGACTGTAATTAGGAAGGAGATGATAATTAACACAACCATTACGGTCACACTTTATTTGAAGTGTTGCTCATAAAGGCTTTATACAGCATGTATAATGCCTTCATAAATCAGACATAATATCTTCATAAATCATACAGAAGGGAATGTCGTGCTTTGTAAAGGGTGAAATAACACATCCTTATTATGTGTAAATGACATTTATCTGCAAACTTCCAAGACTGTTTTTTTTATATCAACTTAATTGCCAGCATGGGATCTTGTTTTGGTGAGGAAAATCCTTCAGCGACTACAGATTTTCTGAGAGCTCACCATTTACGCAAATAAAAATAGTTTGTTTTGGCTATTCTTTTGCTTAATGCAGATAATCAGTGAGCCAGCGCCACAGTCAAAGTATTTAATCCACAAAATGCTACAACGAATTTAACATGAAACAACATAAAGCATAACCGAAAAGACACAAAAAGAACTGAAAATAAATGTGAAGTACTTGAGTAACGCCTATCTAACATGTTCAAGGTCAAACATGAGGAAAAGTGTCCATCACCTCTCATATACTGACCTCAGTCTCTGAAATCAGAGGGAAGTTGTACTTTGGTATGGGTTTAGCTGTTAGTTACAGCTCTGGGGAACAAAGGGAAGCTCTGGGGTTTGTCATCAGATACAAGGCCAACTTTTTTTGATAATGGTGTAAGTTTTTTTTTATTTAATTTTATTTTTTTTACACTGGTTGAGACAAGAATTGATTCAATACTTGAGTGATTCCTTGAGCTGGAATTTACTGGTTATGAGCAACATTACAACAAGTGTTTTGCGCTTCCATTGATGAAGCCCTCTTGCCAAATTACTTTACTAAGAATGAAGCACAAGAAATTTGGGCTCCAGCAATTTAACCCCTATCGGTAAGTACCTCAATCATGCTTTTGAGACTTATCTAGCAAAGCACTGAGGGTTTGTCCTCTGGTAAGCACACCCCTATTGCTTACAGCATTTATACTAATAGTGTTACGAGCTCTGTTGTATTTATTTTGCCTTGTTCTTAATTGATTGTTTCCACTTCCGGAGGGGGCGGTGCTTTTTAAGGCCGCCGCTTGCACGTCCCAGTGGAGACTAGCTCTTCGACCATTTGCAAGTAGCGTTTTGGAACAGTGAGTATTTGGATTGCCTTCTGTGTTGGACCGGTTTTGTCTTGACCTACGAATCTTGCCTGGGCCCGTTTCTGGTTCATTTGGATCCCTGTGATTGACCCTTGGCTTGTCGCTCTGTGACTTAGAGGGGCAAGAGCAAGAATCAATCTGGTTGTTTGGTAATAGATGCCCGGGTTTTTTTGACTTTTGATTCGCTTGTCAGACTGCCTCGCTCGTCTCGTCCTTTCTGTACGCTGTCCGGTTACTCTGGTAAGCTAGGGTATTCCCAGCTGGGTCTTCCCATCCTTCCATCGGGATAGCCCTTTGTTATTTTCCCTTTGTTATTTTTGGAGGTGACTCTGGGTGGAAACTTGTTTCCAAAGGGGGTACACTATTCGCTCAGTCCGCGCTTCTGGACGGAGTGTTCTGGAGTTATGTGTTTAAAAGCCGCCCCGTGCCTGGTAAACCTTCGAAGACTAGCGGTAGGTCTCAGTTAGCTCTGGTTAGGCAGTATAGGGACCGGAGTGCTGTGCAGCATTCAGGTTTTTTCGTATTTGCCGCAGTTTTCTCTCCCCGTGCTTTCTTCCTTTCTCTACTTGTGGCCGCACTACCTACACCGAGTTGTAACAATAGGAATGACACTGGCTTGTTGAGTAATTAGGTTTTGAGTCTTCCAATTTAAAGCCATTTTTTCAGGAGGAGTTCTTATTTTGTCCATCTCCCTATTTCTGCAATTAAAAGCTGAGAGGGGACTTCATGCAGGATTGCATAAAATTAGCTTGTTTCACAGTCCAAATTCAATCTTATAGTTGGTACTCTATCTCTGCTGTCAGGAACGCAATGGCTGTTTAAATTATATAAATATCAGTCCACATCTGTAGGCCATGAATTATATGAAGTGTTTGGTTAAACTCAAGTGTGATCTTTTCCTCCGAGCTGCGTGGCTGTTTTACCCTTTTTGCTGTTCAGGTCTCTGAGTGACTAAACATTGGATGTCATTGAAAATCACAAAGGCACAAGTGGCACAATCTTGAATATGCATACTGGTATGTATGCAGTGCATTGATATTGATTTAAAATAAATAAACTGAGCTCAAGCTAACAAACACTTCATTATTGGTCTAGTCCAGAAGAAATAATCTTCAATATGGGGTCTATTCTCCCATTAGCACGTAAGTCCTTTTTTACGCGATTCGAGTTCAGCGCTTTTGAGTTACGCGTATTCTCCCCTATGCGCTTCGATCACGCCCACAGCGCTTAACTTCAGAATGTAGGCGGCCTTATGAAAGAGGTGTGACTGATCCAAAAGAGAGGCAGACTCTGTACAAAGCTCATTGATTATGGCTGTCAGGAAAACATGGAAAAAGGATTTTCTGATTAACCATGAATATGCATTTGTGGTCCATGGAAAACGCAAACCAGACTTTGAACTTGAAAATCGTGGGGCTGCTGATAAAACCTCTTATCTCCAAACTGACAGAAAACAAAAACTTGTATGTCGACTTTTCTTACACGCAGAATTAAACATGTTTTATTTAATTTATATTTTAAATTATATTTATCAATTTATATATACTTTTATATTTATTTATTTTCCAGTGAAGTTTATTATTTTGAAGATACAAGGTTTTATCAGCAGGCTCATGATATGCGGCTGTAGTATTAGGTCTATGTATGTCTGTGGCAATTACAAGAAGTAATACAGACATCTCTTTTTTATTTCTTACTCTAGCCACCATGGCATTAAAGCTATGCAAACAAACAAATTGCTGCAATAATGAAATAGCAAAAAGAATTTTGCGCTTCTCAACCAGCGCAATCAGAGCATTGAATATGTGCCCCTCCTACACCAGCCTGTTTGTTCCATGGAAAACAGGGAAGGAGATAAATACAGAGAACATTCTTAACAATCAAAGACAGTTTATATGATCTCATTTAGAAACTGCTGAAATCTCAAACTTCTCTGTGGTCAGGTTTGCAACTAAAGGACATGGAAACGCTTCAACAAGGATTCTTACCCCACGCTGTCATCCCCCCGCCCCGAAACCGCCTCAGCAAACACACAATTCCATATCCATAGCCTATTATGTCCCATTTGATTTGAGCGACACATTCACTTGAACTTGTGCCTAATACTTTATCATCATCAATTATCCAATTTACTGATAATGATTTTTCCCATGTCGGCTATTCTTTATTGGCTAAAACTGATTAACAAATGGGTACTGCTTTGGTATTGGCCAAGGTAGGGTATTGGCCAATCTAGAGTAGCCTATTTAATAATGTCTTTATTCACACATTTAAATACAAATTATTATCAATGGTAAAAAATGAAATAAAATAAAATAAAAAATTAGGCTACGAAGGCACGAGTTAGTTAATACAGATATCCTCAATTAGAAAATCATTCTCCTCCCTCGTGAGAATATCACAACTTTTTAGATTATCAAGAACATATCGGGCAGTCGCCTTTGTTCATAGAACATGAAGACAATGATGACGACGTCGAGCCAAAGCCGAAAACCAAATTTCACAGATGTGGACTTGCCGGTTTACAAATGATTTCTCTGCACTACCTTGATATAATTTCATCCCCCTTTAGAAACTGCCTTCGAGGCGCGTAATGCACAGACTTAAGTCGAGGGGAGAATACGCGTAGGCTGAAAAGGGCGTAGCTACGCACTTTTTTGGACTAAGGCGCATGGGAGAATAGACCCCTATGTCAAAAGAAGTGCTGGCTGTCAGTGGCTAACCTCTAAAGACATGGGTTCTGCAGTGCAATCCACCACTGAGGGACTCGTCAGAATCACTTGAATGATTCCCTTTTTATTGAATTCTAATGAAGTCAAAGGGATGTGGGTTTCGTTGGACGCACACAACCACAGGAAAACTTAATTCCCCCGTCTGAGAACCTCGTCATCTCAACCTCAACGCAGTTATTAAAGATCCTACTGGAAACAAACTAAGAAGTTGGACTAGACCAACTAGAGGGGGTTACAAACAGTCCAAGTAAAGTTGGCCTTTTTAACACCCGTCCCCAGATTTAAAAAGCAAATCTGCACTTTAAAAAAAAAAAAGCCTATCAGTCTCAATCCAAAGTCCATGCAGCCTAATCTGGCAGGCTGGGTAAGTGGATGATTCTTGTGTAAACACTGTTCGTCCAAGCCAATGAGGGTCCTAGATGAGGCAGAAGATGGACGAAGCTACCATGACGTTACCCATTGGTTTCAGCATACCATTAGGAAGCCTCAATTTTGGCTATTTGAATTGTGCCATGTAGTCATTTTGAAACCGGATGTGATTTCTATTAGACGAGAGCGTGAACTGAAGATCTGGGGAGGGACGAGAGAGATGGATCTGGCCGTATCGGATGTGGACCAGAGGATAGCCACACCCTTAAAGCATATTCTGGCTTTATCCTTTATTCTAGTCTACTTGGGACCACGATTTACAAAAATTAACATCATGATATATCGAAGGAGTACATAAAATCATCATTTAAATGAAAAATCAAGTTGGAAAGAAGGGTCATTTTCTCATAGACTTCTATAGCATTGAATTTCTTTCTGCAACCACCGATGTCGCCATCTGCTGGCCATTAAATAGTGTCGTTTTACAGTATCTTCCACATGAGCTTCATGTTTCAGACCAGGGTGCTGCATCCATCTTTTCATTTACAGCGCCCTCAATAATTATTAGCACCCCTGGTTAAGATGTGTTCTTTAGCTTCTAATAAATTCACTTTTTTTCTAAATAATATAGGACCACAATGAACAAAAAGAGGAAAATCCAACCTTTAATTCAAGTGCATTTATTCAGTGGGAAAAAAATCCCACTTTAAGAAATAATTCCTTTACATCAAATCATGTGTGCCACAATTATTAGTACCCCTGATGTTAATACTTGCTACAACCCCCCTTTTGCCAACAGAACAGCACCGAATCTTCTCCTATTATGTTTCACAAGATGGGAGAATACAGAAAGAGGGATCTACGACCATTTCTTTTTGCGCAATCTCTCTAAATCATCCAGCGACCTGGGTCCTCTCCTCTGCACTCTCCTCATCAGCTCACTCCACAGGTTTTCAATGGTGTTGAGGTCTGGGGACTGAGATGGCCAAGGGAGGAGCTTGATTCTGTGTCTGGTGAACCATTTCTGTGTAGATTTGGCCAGGTGTTTAGGGTCATTATCTTGCTGAAAGACCCAGTGACGACCCATCTTCAGCTTTCGGGCAGAGGCCACCAGATTTTGATTTAAAACATCCTGGTATTTCAAAGCGTTCATGATACCATGCACCCTAACAAGGTTCTCAGAGCCTGTGGAAGAGAAACAGGCCCACAGCATCACCGATCCTCCCCCATACTTCACAGTGCGCATGAGGTGCTTTTCTGCATACTCATCTTTTGTGTTCCGCCAGACCCACTTAGAGTGTTTGTTGCCAAAAAACTCTATCTTGGTCTCATCTGACTAAAGCACACGGTCCCAGTTGAAGGCCCAGTACCGCTTAGCAAACTCCAGACGTTTGCGTTTATGATTGTGAGTGAGAAAAGGTTTTTTCCGTGCATGCCTCCCAAAAAGCTTGTTGGCATGTAAATAGTGCCTGATGGTTGTTTTGGAGACTTTGTGACCCCAAGATGCTACCATCTGTTGCAATTCTTTAACAGTGAGCTTTGGAGAACTTTTACTTCTCTCACCATCCTCCTCACTGTGCGTGGTAGCAAAATAACCTTGCGACCTCGTCCAGGCTTGTTTACCACTGTTCCAGTTGTTTTAAACTTCTTAATGATTCCTCTGACAGGAGATATGGGCAGGTGCAGGCGAGTGGCTATTTTCTTGTAGCCATTGCCTGACTTGTGAAGGTCGACACACATCTGCCTTACTTTAATGGTGTGTTCCTTTGTCTTTCCCATTTTGAAGAGTGGATAAGAGAAATGGCGTCTGTGTCACGTCATATTTATACCCCAGGGAAACAGGAAGTGATGAATTACTAATTAAATGTTCCTAGATACTCTGAGCAACTTTGTAAACTACTGTAGAAATGACAGAAATACTTCAAATTACATTTATTTCCTCGAAATAGTGTGAGGGGTGCCAATAATTGTGGAACAGGTGATTTTATGAAAAATAATTATTTCTTAGTCAGGGATTTTTTTCTCTTAAAATTCACTTGAGTTGAAGGTTACATTTTTCTACAATTTTCAGTGTGAGAGTATGCTCCTGCAATAAAATCTGAATTTATTTTAAGACTTTTAACACATCTTAACCAGGGGTGCCAATAATTATGGAGGGCACTGTAGTCTATGGTCTCAGCGTGTTTGTCCAAACTGCAAGGGAGAATAAAGACTTAGACCACTGCCTTAGACCAAACGTGATGATATCCTTCACATTCTGATTTGTGGCCTGAAATGTGTCAAGCGGATGCTGCAGTCCTAATGTCGTAGCGGTTACAACACATCTGACTCCACATTAAATTTAGGATATAAAATTTAATCATAACCATTCGTGGTTACCATGCGTTTGCATAAATATAGTCTGACTCTAATTAGTTAATTTGGAGCTTCGTTGTGCGTCGGATTCGTAGTTGGTCTATACCCTAGATCTGCCGGACCAGAAACATCTGTACAGCCCAATTCGGTGGATTAACTCAGAGGCTGGCGGTATTATCTATTTGACATAGAAATTAGCTATGACTAGGGATTACCGGGGCTCAAAGCGAGTAACTATGAAGTGAGACATTATCAGTTCAGGGACTGTTCTGTTTCTGTGAGCAATGGCCTCAGTCTGGCAACCCCAATGAAAATTGTCTGGCTCCGCTACTGCACCAGGATCCTATTTGGCAACTCTTTTTCAAATTCTAGCTCTACTTCCAAAAAACACTCAACTTTAACAGTATACGGGACACCCCCAATAACACCCTTCACATTCTCCTGTTGATTCATTTTAAAACAAACTACTCGCACAAGATCAAACTCAAGATCAAATTTTGAGAGCTTTTTCCCTTTGTTTCTTATTACGACATTCAATTATTACAATGCCACTTCAACACACTTTCACTGACTTCATCTCTCCTATTTGACTTCTAACAAATTGCCCCACATGATTATCACCTAAAATACGGTTGATTTCTTGCTTTTCGCCCACTGCTTTCATTCCAACCACAAATGAATCTTCAACATTTTCACTTTCACAGCCCGTTTTCCTTTTTCTATTTCCCCAGTCAACCTCATCAATCTCCATGTCTTTCGAAAGTTTTGTCCATGTTTCCCAGCTGCAGGGTAAACTCCACGTAAGTGTTTTTGAAACTGTAATTTTATTAGGCGAAAATGAATGGGAGACTACGTGCGAATTTTACTGCCCGGTGCTTCACTTCAGCGCAACGAGCTACATATAGGCTGAGTCCTAATCTCCACCCTCTGGACTTGCAGACTTAGCCTCACGGACTTCAGGCGTATGTAATGTGACGTCTTCACCATCATCACGTAAAGTCTGCAAGAGCGGGAGTCTGGGTAAGAATACCATATACAACCTCCCGCAAATTCGAAAAAATTCACAACTTTTTCGGCTTACCTTAATGTTTAGACACCAAGTCAAGTATTCGGGTATGGAAAAACGTTGACCGTACATCCAGTAAAGATAATTTACACTTTAATTTCTACAGCGGCTATACGTGTTACTAGCTTATAAAGGTGGCAGCCATGAAACTGTTGACAATACTGGGGCGTGCGCACTTTGCGCAGCGTGTGCATTTTTCGCGATATCGCATAGGCACGCACGTGATTCGCTCACTTTCCGTGCGCTAGTGTGTTCGACACCCAGCCGTTTGTGTCATTGTGGGGCTTTATTTATTTTCATCTGGACTCTCTGTTTGAGTAATAATTTGCGTGCTTAAGCTTGCTTTGCGCCTAACAACATTAAGTTTGGAACTTAAGTTGGCTTTATGATATTATTCCACTGATGTCGTCTTGGTGTTGTGTACTACTCTTAGGTGGCAGCGCGTACAGTAGCAGGATCATGTCGTCTGCTAAAACTTAAAGGGGAACTTCGGTCAATTTCAACACGTATCTTTATTGTTTGTGGTAAAGGAGTACTGTCAATAGCGAGAAAAACGAAGAAATTTGGTTTTGCCTACACCGAGTTATGCTCCTGCTAAAGTTTGTACCTAAGCGGCTCCAATGGGGCAGGCTTTTAACGTGCTTTTAGCGTCTTAACACGATCGTGATGTCATTTCAAGTTCATAGCCATGTTCACCTAACCCTTCCAAGTGACCGCAATGAATTTGACTACAGTAGCTGAACTAGAAATGTATAAAAATTGTGCTAATTTACTCAGTGCACGTACCTCTGTTTACTTCCTGTTTTCCGATGAAGTCCAAACTAGTCGATTGTCGAACTCGAAAAATCCAATATTCTAAAATGTAATTTTTCCACCAAAACCATGCTTACGAGCCGCTGTGGTTATGTCCATTGCGATGACTGTGTAGCAACATAGCTACACTGCAGCCTAACATCACAACTACATTTTAATACTCGCGCGCAGTCTCATTGGGAATTAGCACTGCAGATGTCGGCAACATCCGCGGAGATCTGACAGCTGACTTTCTTCCTCTGTGGTCATTGTGATGCAGTACCCACAGGAGCACCACCACGTCTCCGCACTTCGTGGCCGTGAAGCAGCCTCAGCCTGCTTCTCTTCTTCTGCCGCTCTTTCGACATCTTGTGCCAATAACTCTTCGTCCGTATATTCAGGTTCAAAGAGGTAACCCCGGCCATCAAACTCAAAAAACTCCTCGTGTTCCACATCGGATTCGGATGAACTATCCATCAGAGCAAATATTTTCAAGATACTGAACAAATGTCGTTGCCGTTCCAACGCTCCGTCTTCGTCTGAGATCTCCGCGGATGTTGCCGACACTCACCTGCAGGGGTGTAGTGGTCGGGGGACGCGTGCGAACGGCGTTCCCCCAATCTTTTTGGCGAAATTTTCGCGATTTTTTTTTTTTTTGGCGAGATTTTTTCTTATTTCTCTAATAAATATTTTTTTGAAAAAACATTGCCTCTGTCATCATTTTCGTGTGATTTTTTTTTTTTTTTTTACAATAGCTGCACATTAAAGTCGAGGAACTATGCTGGATATTTGCTTTATGGATCATTTTCCACCTCAATTTAACTGCTTTGGACGGTTATGGTTAGATGAATTGACTTATAACTTGTTACGGGGAGAGTGGAGGCTCTCTGCCCTCCATGTAGTGTATTTTGGCTGAAAACAAAATCTGATCCGGTGCCCGCCTACTTGAGCTACCACTTCTGACAACAAGATGCGACGGATAACCCGGTCAGCATTCATTCTGCAAATAGCTTACAACGCGCACAATCTTCCGCGATCGCGCCCACGTAGGAGACAGGAGCTTACTGGCAGTTGTGAATGTTCAATCCTGGTGTGTCATCTAGTGATAAAATATTGTAACTGCGTGCATAAATTTTCAGCTCCACGTCCACTGGCGAACACATCTGCACAAAGATACACCATTGTTCTTTTCAAACACGCCAAATCCAGATAATCCGAAAATAATATTTTAATTTGAAACGAGTAACTAAGTTCCCATTGTCAAAGTAAAGAAGTTAAAGTATACTTATCATATATGGCTCAAGCATTTGGAACTTGGGTCTATCCGGGTGACTAACGTGTTTTTTTTTTTTTGTTTCGTTTTTTTTTTTAAATAAATTTTTTTTTTGTGGAGAGTTCCCCCAGTGATAAAATCCCCACTACACCACTGCTCACCTGTAGTGCTAATTCCCAATGAGACTGCGCGCAAGTATTAAAATGTAGTTGTGATGTTAGGCTGAAGTGTAGCTATGTTGCTACACAGTCATCGCAATGGACATAACCACAGCGGTTCATAAGCATGTTTTTTGGTGGAAAAATTACATTTTGGAACATTGGATATTTCGAGTTCTTCAATCGACTAGTGTGGACTTCATCGGAAAACAGGAAGTAAACAGAGGTACGTGCACTGAGTAAATTAGCACAATTTTTATACATTTCTAGTTCAGCTACTGTAGTCAAATTCATTGTGGTCACTTGGAACGGTTAGATGTACATGGCTTTGGACTTGAAATGACATCACGATCGTGTTAAGACGCTAAAAGCACGTTAAAAGCCTGCCCCATTGGAGCCGCTTAGCTGCGAACTTTAGCAGGAGCATAACTCGGTGTAGGCAAAACCAAATTTCTTCGTTTGTCTCGCTATTGACAGTACTCCTTCACCACAAACAACAAAGATACGTGTTGAAATTGACCGGAGTTCCCCTTTAAGTAAAGTGGTCGACGCCATCTGTGTTTACGTGGCCTCATATATGTTTCACCCTTCAGCGATGACTGGAAACTAATGACGCTGAGCAGGCAACAAACTCAGTTGGTGTAGTGGTTAAGGCCACAGTGAATGGTGTGGTTAACATTGCTATCTCCACAGGTTTCCTGCCTCATCGACAGAAAAAAAAATAAAAACGTCAAAATAAAAGTAGAACGTAAGTAGTTCAAGAGAATAGGACATAGAGTAAATGACACGAGGGAACAATACAGATGTGGAAAGCGGAATTACCGCAAAATTTTTTTTACTTGTACTACATCTGCCCTTTTCTTCTAAAATTTACCCCCATCAATCTAAACCCCCTTCTCACTCATAAAAACCCCCCCAAAAATATTTCTGCCCCCTTTTTAAAATTATTCTGACCAAAAAAAAAAACAAACAAAAAAGTGGAGGTTGTGTATGGTACTCTTGCGTTTGGGAAAATTAAAACGTCCCGTCCGCTTTGCAATGTATTATGGGTAATTACACTAGTGAAATCTGCTGAAGTCTGCACCCTAAGCGGACTCTCTGGAAGTCTGCAGAAAGTCCGCTTGAGGCCCCTTGTGGACTGGATCAATTGTGGATTTGGATAGCCCTCAGCACTCCCAGACTTCCCGTGAACGCGCCCGCAAAGTCCACAAGTTTACAAGTGCAGTGAAGTGTGGAGTTTTGGATTTAGCCGATATTTCATGCATTGAGCACATGAACCACAACTACTACTTCTTTGTCTGTATTTATGTTGTGTATTGAAGTCAAGTTGAGTGTATTACCGCCTCCATCTGTAGTGGTGGAGAACTACTTGCTTGAGGTTGAATTGCGTCACTGTGGGAACACCTGCGCGCAGAAAAAATTGCAGGCAAAACGGTGGTGGGGGGGCGAAGTTAAATTTATGGTGCCCGTGGCCACCCCTGGCTCCGCACCTGCTACAGGGATTTTTTTTTTAATTTGAGATGTAATTCTACAACCCCAATTCCGAAATAGTTGGGACAAAGTGAAAATTGTGAATAAAATCAAAACGCAATCACTTTCAAATCACACCAGCCAGTATTTTAGTCACAATAAAACAGAGATAACATAGCAAATGTTGTAACTGAGAAATTTTACAATTTCATCCACAAAATGAGCTCATTCCAAATCTGATGGCTGCTACAGATCTCAAAAAGTTGGGACAGATGCCTGTTTACCAAAGTGTAGCTTCCCCTATTCTTTTTAACACAGAGTGGAGGCGTCTGGGCATCAAGGAGACAAGTTTCTTGAGTTTAGCCATTGGAATTTGATCCCGCTCTTGTTTAATACAGGCTTCCAGCTGCTGGAGAGTTTTGGGTCTCCTTTGATGGACTTTTCCTTTAAATATGCACCAAATGTTCTCAATCGGTGAAAGATCAGGACTGCAGGCAGGCTAGTTCAGCACACGGACTCTTCTACTACAAAGCCATGCTGTTGTAATAGCTGCAGTCTGTGGTTTTGCATTGTCCTGCTGAAATACACAGGCCTTCCTTGGAATAGATGTCATCTGGAGGGGAGCATATGTTGCTCTAAAACCTTGATATACCTTTCAGCATTCATAATGTTTTTAAAACATGCAAGTGTCCCACACCATATGCACTAATGCATCCCCATACCATCAGAGATGCTGGCTTTTGAACTGAATGCTGATAACAGGAGGGATGGTCTTTCTTCTCTTTAGCCGGGAGGACACGACACCCATGATTTCCAACAAGAATGTTAAATTTGGACACGTTTGACCACAGGACACTTTGCCACTTTGCTACAGTCCATTTTAAATGAGACTTGGCCCACAGAAAATGGAGGCACTTCTTGATCATGCTCAACACTGGCTTCATTTTTGCATGATAGAGTTTTAGGTGGCATCTGTGGATGGCATGGCGGACTGTGTTTACAGACAGTGGTTTCTTGAAGTATTCCTGGGCCCATTTAGTAATGTTAATGGCAGAATTATGCTGGTGAGTGATGTAGTGGCGTCTGAGGGCCTGAAGATCACAGGCATCCAGTAAAGGTCTTCGGCCTTGTCCCTTATGCATAGAGATTTTTCTTTGAATCTTTTGATGATGTTATGCACTGTCGATGATGAGACCTTCAAAGCCTTTGCATTCTGACATTGAGGAACATTGTTTTTAAAGTATTCCACAAATTTTTTACATTTTACATAATCCTTTACAGGTTGGAGAGCCTCTGGCCATCTTTACTTCTGAGAGACTCAGCCTCTCTAAGACATCCCTTTTATAGTCAATCATGTTACACACCTGATGCCAGTTAACTTAATTATGAGATAAATGTTCTTTCAGGTAATTCTCTTATATATTAATTGCTTTTTCAGCCTTTTTTGCCTGTGCCCCAACTTTTTTGAGACCTGTTGCAGCCAGAAAATTTGAAATAAGCTCATTTTTGTGGATGAAAATGTAGAATGTCTCGGTTTCAACATTTGAAATGTTATCTATATTCTATTCTGAATAATATGTTGGCTCATGTGATCTGAAAGTCATTGCATTTTGATTTTATTCACAATTTACACTTTGTCCCAACTATTTCGGAATTGGGGTTGTAATAATAATATATAATATACATAGTCATTTATTTTATGTAAACTAAAACTCGCGCAATTGCAAAAGAACCTTGAAAATCATGCCATTATAAATGTACCAGACATCTTTTAAAAGCATGTTTATGTGAAATGAGTGGCGCCCCTCCAGAGGAGGTGGGAGAGAATCCTGACTAAATCCAGTATGACAGTCAGCTGCGTAGCACCTTGAGGTTTTGCATGCAACAGCTTACACTAGATTACACAGTCAGTCTCACTCCTGCTCCAGAGGGCCTAATGCATTGCGTCACTTGTTTGTCTGGGATGCACTTCTTTGGTTGCCTCACTTACAAAAAATATGTTGTTAGAGCAGTGATTGGGGGGGACTGATCCGTCCCCTCCTTTTAGCACCTATCCACTTCAGGTATAATTTTAATATTAAACAAACACAGCTCCAGCCCCATCCCTGATAAAATGATCACTTTCAAAATACACCCATCCAGAGGTATCAATCTTGTATTGTGCAGTTACTGCAAGTACACCTGGGGACTTCTATTCAGTGACCCCTCAGTGTACTCCTCATCAGCTTAAACCAAAATTATATAATTATATATATATATATATATATATATATATATATATAGTATATATACTATATTATATAGTATATTAACGTACTTACATGCACTCAAAATATACAAAGAACAGCACATAGGAGTCTGTGAAGAGCCATTGCAGTTCCTCAGGTGAGTGCCTTATTTGCTCCTAAACTTTGTAAAAAATTAAACAGGATTACTTCATGGGAGGTTTAAAACTGGAATGTGTAGTACACGAGAAAGATCTGGGAGTGATTGTTGACCGAACCCTCACAGGCTCTTGCCATTGTGCTGTAGCAGTTAAAAAATCCAATCGGATGCTGGGATACATTACCAAAAGTATTGAGTACAAATCTAAGGAGGTGATGCTTCTTTTGTACAACACATTCGTCAGACCACATCTGGAGTATTGTGTACAGTTCTGGGGACCATACTTTAAGAAAGATATAGAGGCTCTACAGAAAGTTCAGAGAAGAGCCACTGAGCTCATTCCAGGTGTAAAAGATGAAAGCTATGAAAAGGAGACAGAGGTGATTTGATTGAGGTCTTTAAATATGTTAAAAGGATTAACAAAGTGAATCATGTAGGATTCCTTCGACCAAGTGTTGAGAGTAGAACTCGGGGTCACAAGTTGACCAAAGCACTGATATTCTGATATACTTCTTCACCCAAACAGTAATTTCATTGTGGAATAGCTTACCTGACCATATTGTTGAGGCAGAGACCTTGGGGGTTTTCAAGAGCAGGCTTGACCTAAAGCTAGATTCCATTGAGTCATTCAGTATCTGAAGGGATATATTCACAATAGTATAAAGAAACTGGCTAGCTAAGTTGGGCTGAAAGGCCTGTTCTTGCCATTCATGTTATGTTATGTTATGGACCACAACTGCGTTTTCATAGTTACTCAGAAAATCCTTGTTCCTTGTTTTCCTGACAGCCACAATCAATAAGCTTTGTACAGAGTCTGCCTCTCTTTTGGATCAGTCAAACCGCTTTCATAAGGTCGCCTACATTCTGAAGTAATGCGCTGTGGGCGTGATCGAAGCGCGTAGGGGAGAATACGCGTAACTCAAAAGCGATTAACTCGAACCGCGTAAAAAAGGACTTACGCGCTAATGGGAGAATAGACCCCGTTGAGTGCAATTTTATATATTTTTTAAATATTTTTTTTACTTACGGGTAGCTGGCTTGCTGTTTTTATTCTAGGTTTACCATAGCCAGTTTGGTTAAGTTAGAGTAACTTTTAGTCTTTGCTGTTAATAGCTACTGCATGAGGTGGCATTTTTGTTTTTTCCTGATAGTGGAATGTCTGTTCTGTTGTAATAACATATATTTCAGATATTACTGTGTTAGTGATTTATACTTGTTCCTTATAAAGTGTGAACAGCATTAATATATTTTCGAGCATGTAAATGGGAACTGCTAGCTTTTCATTGCAGGGTGAATGTTCTGACCATTAAAGAAGTAGTTCCTTAGATGAGTATGTGTGCTGGCTTGTGGGACTCAGGAAAAAAATGGACAATATTCAAAAATTAATTAATGGAAAAAAGGCATGTTTTGTGTTTGGTGAGGTTACTGCTGACCATAGATGCCAGACTGCATCTTTACAGATAAAATCATGCTAAATTCAACCAGAAAGTCTTTAATTCGTATTGAATTTCATGCATCAAAAGTTGATTTGTGTTAAAAAATATGATCATTTTATGATTTGACAGTGTGCCATTTTGAGTGATCTTAAAGTTTGGGGAGCCACCTGGAGAGGTGTCGCATTTGGCTCCCAGAGAGTAGGTCATTCCTAATTTCATGCTCAGATGAATTTTACTTGTGGTCAATGAGTTAAAGGAATTCCAGAAATGTATAGTTTTTAGTCCCAGCCATTTTACAATTCTCTGTATTACTTTTTTACGACTTCATTAACAAATTTTCATGAAAATATTTTATGTTTGCAGCCCTTTTCACGACCAAAATCATGAAAATAAACAAAAATACTATGGAATTCTACAATGCTTCAAAGGTCTTGACTCAGTTGAGCCATTCGCTTCCTCTCTGTGAAGCTGAAATCTTGAATTATGAATCTTTAAAGGAAAATTCCGGTGTGAAATTGACTTGGTATATTGAAACATGATAATGAGTACTAACTTTTTTCGAATACCCCACCTTTGTACACATGCAACTTTTAATGGAAATTAATGGATTTTTACCCGAAGCTCCCAACAGGCTTACAATGGTTGTGAATCGGGCATCGCGTTGCCATGCAAAGAAATTGCAATTTTTTTCATCATTAACAAGGCTCAAAGTGAAGCTCCACACTTCATCGCCAGAATTCCGAGGCCCCCGACATTTAAAACGAGGCACTGAGAACTTTGAAAATGCACCGGTAGTTTATTAAAAAATACTATTTATGCAAAAAGTACCTTGATGTAGCTTTGAGTCGCCTCAATCTTGAAAGTCACGATAAGTTGATTGACAAGCACGAATGAATAGATTGCAGTCTGTTCCCCTATTCTTCCTATTTGTTCGTGCTTATCAATCGACTTATCGTGACTTTCAAGATAGAGGCGACTGGAAACTACTTCGAGGTAGCCAGAGAGTGAAATAAGATAGAGAACTCTGCGGCACTTTCTTTGCCCTGTTTAAGGTGCATCAAATGTGTAGCCGCGTCCTGACCACAAACATCTTGATCAAATACTGACACCATCTCCCTAACAAAAGCCTCTACTGAATTTATGACTAGTGAATTAGGTCTGATAAGTGGGGTGACCCAAGTGAGTGCTGTGCCAGCCAACAGGGATAGTATAAATGCCACCCGAGAATCCTCATTAACAAATTGTCACAGCTGAGCCTTAAAAAATCTCTCACATTGGGCGATGAAATCCTCACATTTTCCGGCCTCGCTGCTGTATCTTTGTGGCAATTGTAACTTCGGTTCTTGGGGAAGGTGTATGAGCGATGCTTGTGCAACTTTTTGTGAAACTTGTGTAGACAGGGATCTAACACTCCCTATCAAGCTAAACAGAACGGTCTTCTGTTTCTTAGGCAAATTCTCCTGAAGGTGGAGTCTCTCAGCTAAACCACCTTGTTGATTGCCCAGGCTGGGAAGCCCCTTGCCGAAACCAGACAGCATATCTTGCTGGCTGGTAGTGATGGGAAGATGAAGCTTCATGAGCCATTTTCATTATTTTCTGTGACCACAAGTTAGCGCCCATAGTTAAAAAATAAGGCTTATAGAATGAACTGACAAGCCTTTGTTGAACCGAGTGCACCATCTTCTGGGCACAGAAAATAAAGAAAATGGTTAATTGAAGCTTCATTTTCCCATCACTACTGGCTGGTAACAGCCCTTTTAAGCTCGGCCTCCACTGATGTCTCCATGTTGGCTAGAGTGTACTGTGATGCCGAAAGCAACAGCCGAAACAAAAAGGGAGACTCGCGTTTCCAACGGACAAAGATCTAGTCCGGGTATTAAAGGAAGCAAAGTGAGCAGGACTGAAATTAAATAAAGGGAAAATCTCTGCTCCCGAGAGATCGAGATAAGGTCCCAGACGGTGCATGGAAAGAGAGAAATAACGGGATAAAGTTTCCCTTGCTAACTTTCTTCTTTGCAACTAATTCCTCAAACAATTCTCTAGCTAGAGACGTTACCGGTTAAAGTGTAAAGTTACACTGACTCTCTAGCAAAGGCGGAACTTGGGTTTAAATAGAGTCCAGGCGCCGCCCACAATTAATGCCAGCTGGCCAAAGAATTAGATTGTGGGGAAAACGATATCATCCCGGATGAGAGAGAGAAAGAAAAGTCGCCAGCCTCCAAAAACCATGACACATCTATCTTTGCCAACTTCTGGATGAACAGCTATCCAGCCGCAGCAATCATCCACAAAACATACCCGTTGTCATCAAAGTCACAACTGCGCTGTCGGTCCTGGCATCTGGGTCATTCCAAAGAGTGGTTGGTGATGTCATGGACGTATCACAGGCTCCTGTGCAGTGGTGTAGCCAGCAGGGTGCCAAGACACGTCCCTTTTTGACTGCAATTAGTAGTTCTCAATCATTTCCCTTTATTGACGCATTTTCCAATTATCATAATTGGCAAACGAAGACACGGTTTCTCTCCATATGCGATCTAACAGCGATTAAATTTTGGGCTAAAATTCAGTGCAATTGAGGAACAAGAACAGAGAATTGGGTTGCAAAAAACTTCTGTTTAAAACAATTATTAGTCCGGACTAGGGCTGTCGCTATAATTAATCGCGATTAATTTAAGCGCAATAAAAGTAACTACCGCTATGAGGCAGACAGACGTGCTTGCTCATTACCTTTTCTATGACACTCACCTAATGCGGTCATTTGAAATGCTTCCGGGAATAAACACTGTGATTTGAAGTCTGCTAATTACCAGCGAGGTAGGACAGCCTCCATCGCCTTGGCATAATTAGCTCACCTTAAATCAATTCCCGTGTACTTTGCCTGACTTGCAATCAAGCCATTTATTCAGCCAACTGACAAATCAAAACCAAAATGTGGCCTATAATGATCAAGAAGAGAGAATGAGGACCAGACAGACCTAACCAGGCTGCCGTGTTATATTAAAAGATTTTCAAACTCGTTAACAATTTACATGTCACGTTCTATACCCTTAAACAAAATGTTTTCCACCTTCACTGTTGGTTATTTAGATGCTTAAAATCAAGTGCTATGAGTTACATGATTTTAAATTACTCTCGTTCAATTATCTAATAAAAAATGCCTCAAATTTGCGGCAAAGATTCGCCTGAACGTTAATTGCCAAATCTTCGGTGCATTAGACTATTGCCTGCAATGCAAACGTTTTCTCTCTCACATTCATGTACGGTATGCTTCACAAAATGTTTTACACTTCACGTAGCCTATATTATTAAGCTCTTAAAACCAGAGCCATCTTTGAATAACTTCTTTTTTTTTTTTTTTTAGAAATATCTTTAATAATGCATATCTAACACGGCAACCTGGTTAGGTCCGTTTGCTTCTCATTTTCACTTCTTAATCATTATACGCCACATTTTGATTGTGATTAGTCAGTTGGCTGAATAAATGGCTTGATTGCAAGTTAGGCAAAGTACACGGGAAATGATTTAAGGTGAGCTAATTAGGCCAAGGCGATGGAGGCTGTCCAACCTGCTGCTAATTAGTGGACTTCAAATTACAGTTTTCTTCACGGAAGCATTTCAAATGACCGCATTAGGTATCTGTCATAGAAAAGGTAATAAGCAATCACGTCTGTCTGCCTCATAGGGGCAGTTACTTTTATTGCGCTTAAATTAATCGCAATTAATTATAGCGACAGCCCTAGTCCGGACCTGTTCTCAGTCATATTCATAATGAACAGAAGGTTCACTCCGGGAGCGCTCCACAGTTAACAGGTGCTGCTTGTTCTCCCCGATTAGGTAATACGACAATCATTCATCTAGTCACTTATTTGCTGTATTTAAATCTACGTCATTCAAAATCGCATTCCTGTTGACTCTCTTTATAGCCTATTTAACCGCTGAATGCCACTTTTTTTCCCAACCCACACAATACTGAGAATATTTTTATTTATTTTTTATTTTTTATTTATTAAAAAAAAATAAAAGAGAATAAAAGTCGATCATCACGAAGCATTGGCCTATTGAGTAGCTAAATTATTTTTTTGTACTGAATTTAGCCCATTATTTCATCGCTGTTAGATCGCATATGGAGTGAAACTGTCTAGTTGCCAATTAAGATAACTGGAAATCGCTTCAATAAAGGAAAATGATTGAGAACTTGTAATTGCAGTCAAAAAGGGACGTATTTTAGCACCACCGTTGGCTACGCCACTGAGCACAATTATGACAACGGAATTCTTGCGCTCTTCTTCACTCAGGGGTTGGAAGCAGTTGAATTGCATAAAAATGTTTCAGATGGTGTTATTCCATTTAAACAATTTGAACGATCGTGAAACACGCATTTCTTTGGTTGAATAATTACTGACTACAGCATGGGAACGTGAATGAAGCACAAATTCTCACGGCAATGTGTGAGAGTTGGCAGCCCTTTAAGTTAATCGATTTATCCTTATAGCCTTACATGTTACTGGAATGAGATGATGCTAATGGACGATGAACATCACATAATTATATCCCCGAATGCTGAATAGCGTTCCGGGGATATTATATTTTTGGTCCGACCGCCGCCGCGCTACGTGTTAACACGATAACTTCAGTAATATTTCAATTAGAAATTTCAAGCTTTGCATATAAGTAAATATCATGAATAGGAAGAACTGATTCGATTTTGGACAATTTAAGATTTTTAAATTGGCCACCAGGGGCCAAAAACTGAAAAAATCACAGTTTTTATCATATCTCTGGAAATATCCGATTCACCTCAAATCAAGTGCAAATGAAAAGTCTTGACCTGAGGATGTGTCGCACGATGACATTATACCTGTTTGGTTCAAAATTTTGACACAAGGTGGAGCTTTGTCACATAAAATTCACCATTTTGGCTATATCTTTGGAACTATTTGTCCAATTGACATAAAACTATGTGCAACTGCAAGGCCATGACCTCACAACATGTCACATGATGACATCATACCTGTATGGTTCAATATTTTGCCACCAGGTGGCGCTTTATGAAGGAAAAATTACCATTTTGGCCATATCTTCAGAACCATTTGTTCGATTGACCTGAAATTAAGTTCAAATGAAAGTCTACTCAAGGTCTATTCAAGGATTAGGGAATTGGAGGATTGGGGGCGTTCGGAGATATACCCCCAGCCTAGTTTTTACTTTTATTGAGTTCAATAGAGTACTAAAGTTATGACGTCACGCTGGTGTCGGAAGTAAAATTTCCCATTCATTTTACCCACAGACTTTCTTCAGTTCACTTTTGAATCACTTCCCAATGTTTTAAAGCCTCCATCTTTTTCAGTTCAGGACGCGTTTTATACAGTCATTAGTTTGAAGTCACCCGTCTCGAATTTTCCAGCACCTCGCTATAGCCATTTGTTTGCTTTATTAGATAGCCACTCTACGTTCTACTTGGTTACGCTTTCCTCGATAGATATCAAGGTTTACAATTAGCGGCAATTTACTTTAGTATCCAGGCATCTTTGGCCTGCGTTTGTTTGCTTAAAAACTCGGTAGTCAGCGAACAAGCTTATCAGCCTTGTCAAAGCATAACTGACTGCAAACTCACTGTCAGCAGGCTAACTTCGCCAGTGAGCTAGCTTCCTGACTTCCGTAGTTGTCTAACTTTATATTTGTCGCATTTAGTTAAATTCCAGCTTGAGAAATGCTCCCAGCTCAACGCAAGCTAAGAAGCCAAATTATGGCTCTTCGCTGCTTTTATTCACTTAGCTAGCTCACTAGTTAGTCTAGCTGTTTCGCTAACTTAGCTAATGATATTTATAGAATAGAACAATTATACTAGCTAGCTTGCTAAATAACAGTAAGTGACGGTACCATTTTCTATTTTAATTGGTTTGGCTATGCACAAAAGATGTGATAAGCTCGCTAGCGTAGCTTAATGCTAACTAGCTAAATTGCAAAATAACTATTCATTGTGATTCTTTCATTTCTAGGTATGTAGCTAGCTAATGGTAGACCGCTATGTAGGAACGGGTGCACGAACATATGGCAATGTAGGGCACTGATGGGCTACCGTCGTGGTACATTATGGACATTGGCTGAAACTGAGGTAGCTCATTGGCTTGGAACAAATCATGGGGTACTCGCCCACTTGTGCAACGGATATGTAGTTTGGAGAAGTGGACAACAAACTGGACTACAAGTGCAAAAGCATATAATTTTTGTCAATAAACTACGAATTTGATGTCACCATTTGCATCTGTATAACCTGTTGGCTAATCTCGGAGCGAGGCGGCTCTTAGGATTAATAGGAGTTCGAGCAATGCCAGAAAGTGTCCAAATGCCATTATAAATTCCCATAGGGATTTTACTACTCTACTGCCGTGTCAAAGAGCATCTTTCCCGTTTTCATGAGAGTTGAGGAGTCGTGGAACTGGTAAGAGCCGTCAATTTACCAACGTCATACAGGTGACTCTGTTGGGTCTCGACAAGAGTTATGGGAAATGAGGTCCAGAAGCGCACCTGCAATCACAGCTTACTGCCTAAGGTGTCAATATAAACAAACCAATTCAAATCTTTTAGATTACCTCTTTAACTAACCTGTGTCTATGTAAATGCTTTTTTTAAACCATTGATAATACATTGTATCTTAATGTGTGAATAAAGATATTATTATATGCTATAAATTGAGCCCTACCCTGGCCAATACCAAAGCACTACCTATGTGTCAATCAATTTTAGCCAATAAAGAATAGCCGACATGGGAAGAATCATTATCAGTAAATGGGACCATTGATTATAAAAAAGTACTAGGCACAAGTTCAAGTGAATGTGTCGCTCAAATCAAATGGACATAACTGGCTACGGATATGGAATTGTGTGATTGTTGAGGCGGTTTCGAGGCGGGGGGGGGGACCGCGTGCGGGGAAGAATCCTTTCTGTTAAAGCGTTGCCATGTCCTTAAAGCTACAGTTGGTAAGTTATAGAAAAGTAACTTTTTGTCGTTTTGCAAAAACTGTACAGACAGTATTTCTAAAAACTAGTACTCTGTAATTTAAAAAAGGCTCATTTAAACCCATCTAATGCTCCAACTGCAATTTAAAAGAATCGTTCGGACCGACCAAAAAGAACCAATTAGAGCCAGGATGGTGTCTGACAGCCGTCAAACAGTGCACATGCACAGGCAGACAGCCTCCTCCCTTCCTCCTCAGTCCACGCCAGTGCTCAGTCATGTTCAAATCTCCATGAGCGAGTTCAGGAGCTTAGAGCCATCAGCGAGGAAATAATACTGATGCCTCTGTTACCGGCAACAGAAAAAGAAAAGTAAAAAAAAAGAAGCCAGAAGGAAAAAAAAGCGCAAAAGAAAGAATTTAACAAAACCCGGGATAAAACAAGAGTGAACATTGCAGTGGCTTTTTAGAGGTGGAAGGAACTCCGTGATCTGGAAGGATTAAAAACTGATGCAGAGTTTGCGGCTTTTCTCCTTGACAGGTAAACACCTGCTTTATTTGTTGGTTCATTTTTGCTCTGCAAATAAGCAAGTTGGCATCGCTGACATGATCACGAAACTAACCCCAGCCCTAACCAGCATCAATTCATTTTCGCTCTGCAAGTAAGCGAGGGAACGTCACTTACAAGCACAGTCGCTGTTCAAATTAGCCAGAATTTTGTAATTGTTACAGTACTCCGCAGTGCATGTGATGTTACAGCGATGTTGCAGTCGAGCTAATGTTAGCTAGTTTCAGTTGCTAGGGCTAACGTTACTGGCCTTGTTTTATTAGAGAGCGGCAGAAAATATCTTTTTGAAGTGACCTGGCAGTCTTATCAATTGTGTAACTGTCCTTATAAATATGTGTAACGTTTCTATGCTCCCAAAGCTAAATGCTGACATACATGATTTACTGCCCATTCAGCTGGATTCTCGACAGTTTCTTTAATCAAAAAAATGGGTAACTTACTGAAATAAGTGTGTGCTGGGTTTTTAATGAATACATACTGCTGTAGATTACTTTTCATGTTGACATGAGTTATTTCTGCTCATTTGTTGGCAGGCACGTCGTCAGAACTGAGAAATCTGGGGCTAATATCTCTCCTTTTATTAAAAATAATTAGTCCTGGCTAATTCTAGATGGGTTTCTTTTATTAACACGTTTTCCAATTCAGGAATAATCAAGTGGCAATCGAAGACATGGCTTATTTCCCTCATGCAAAGGGACCAAATAATGGGCTGCATTCAGGACAGAAAAATAATAAAATTCTTATTAGGTCTTTGCGCCTGCACTCAGCGACGGCACTTCAGACTAGTAAGTGGTTTTGTCCGTTTACAATTTCCAATTGGACAGCAGTCTATTTTTTTTTTTTCACTACAAATTGAGCAACCGTGCTGCAAAAACAGGTGTATGTACTTGTCGCCAAAATTACTTGTACCTTCATTCGCTTGAGAGTTCTGGAATGCCATCGCCGAGTGACAGTGCTTAGACCTAATAATCAATTTATTTTTCGGTACTGAATGCAGCCTATTATTTTGTCGCTTTTAGATCGCATGGGGGAGTGAAGCCGTATCCTCAACTGCCATTTGATTATTCTTGAATTGGAAAATGTGTGAATGAAGGAAAACCATCTAGAATTAGCCAGGACTAATTATATTCAATAAAAGGAGCAGTATTAGCCTCGGAATTTTCAGGTCTAAAGACGCACCTGTTTGTTGGCCAGCAGCGTTGACTGTTCGCAACAGTAACGTCTAGCCTCGGCAACTTGCACGTTCACATTATGAAAATGGCCAAAATCTCTCCGCAGTTGCATGTGTTATGGCCCCAATTTGTTATTACATTTATAACACAACAGCAACAGCAAGGGACGACAAACACAGTTTCAACAACTAAAACACATTTAATTTTTAACAAAGACAAAGACTAATAACAACCTACAACTAAAGAACCTAAAGACCAAGATTGATTAATAAGAAAAAACAGAAATAATTACAGTCCCTTTTTTGGTGGGGTGGCTTGGTGATGTCCTGGATGAAGAAAATGCTCAAACACAGGCAAAGAAATCCACAAAAGAAACGTCACAGGTCTTGAACAGAATGGCAGGTCTGGTCATCTTCTTGCAATTTCTCCTACTACATTACTGTCTCAATTCTTTTCCTTATATACTCTTTTGCAGACCCCACCCACATTTAGACCTCTTTTTTTTAATTTTCGGGGACTTGCCCCAGACATGTCTGGAAACATGTCCAAACATGACTCCAGTCTGAGCTTAACAAAAAAAAAGGTAAATACTGCCATCTAGTGGCCTATATTCACATTACACCTCCATTCCAAAAGGGAAAAATTTTGACTCACAAAGGCAAAATTTTTCTTTTCAATACAAAATGGTTAAGTGAACACTTGTCTATATATACATATCATACAATATTCAAACACATGATATATATATACACATTCAAACACGGGATAAGCAATCAGCAATTACATTGTCTGTACCCTTCACATGCTTAATTTCCAAGTCAAACTCCTGTAAAATCAAACTCCAATTCAACAATCTCCGATTCTTGTTTTTCATCTTACTCAAAAACATTAACGGATTGTGGTCTGTGTACACAACCATTGGCTTTTGCCCTGTACAAACATAAACATCAAAGTGTTGAAAAGAAAGGACCAGAGCCAACAGTTCCTTCTCTATTGTGGAATAGTTCCTTTGGTGGCGATTGAACTTCCTGGAGAAGTATGCCACGGGATGCTCAATGTCATCAGAGTCACTTCTCTGTAGGAGCACAGATCCACAAGCTTGGTCGCTAGCATCGACCGCGATGGAGAACGGTTTGTTGAAGTCAGGAGATTTGAGCACGGGGAGGTGACACAGCAGAGACTTCAGGCGATCGAAGGCTCTCTGGCATGCATCATCCCAGGTGAACTTTACACCTTTCTTCAGTTGGTTAGTTAGACTGAGAGCAATCTCAGCAAAGTTCTTGCAGAACTTGCGGTAGTACCCGATCATTCCAAGGAAGCGGCGCAAAGCTTTTTTATTGTCAGGAACGGGAAAGTCCATGATGGCTTGGACTTTAGCATTTATGGGTGCCACCTTACCCTGGCCTATGACGTAGCCAAGATAGGTGACAGTAGCACAACCAAAGTCACTCTTGCTCAGGTTAACAGTCAGGTTAGCCTGGGTCAGGCGCTGGAACAACGTCTCTACATCTTTTAGATGTTCTTCCCAGGAGTCACTCCATGTGATCAGGTCATCGATTTACGCACCCGTGTGTGGCAATCCGGCGATTGTAGACTGTATCATCCTTTGGAACGTGGCAGGGGCATTTCTCATGCCAAAGGGTAGGACTTCATACTGGTACAATCCAGATGGTGTGGCAAAAGCAGAGATGCTCTTGGCCCTCTCAGTTAAAGGCACACACCAATAACCCTTCAATAAATCAATCTTGGTCAGAAACTTTGCTTGCCCTACACTATCAATACAATCATCAATCCTAGGTATTGGAAACACATCAGTTCTAGTTACAGCATTGACTTTGCGATAATCTGTACAGAATCTAGTACTTCCATCAGGTTTTGGAACTAGCACACAGGGTGAACTCCAATCGGAGTTGGAGGGTCTGATAATATCATGTTTTAACATGAACTCAACCTCTTTCTCAGCAATCTTTCTCTTTTCGGGATTCATCCGGTATGGATGCTGTTTTATTGGTTTGGCATCACCAACATCTACATCATGAGAGGCTATAGTAACTCTCTTTGGAACATCAGGAAACAAATCCTCATATTTCTTGATCAACCTTTCAAACTGATCTCTCTGTGAGGGTTCTAAGTGCTGGAGTTTTACATCAAGATTTTGCAACACTTCAGTGTTTGACAATTTACATGAAAGAACTTCAGCTTTAATTCTTGGTTCATCATCTTGAAACTCCCCCTCATCTTCACACGTTTTGACCATTGGAGAATCTGAAGTGACAGCTGCAACCCTAGCATTTCTGTCATGATAAGGCTTTAGCATGTTAATATGACACAATTGTTTTGGTTTTCTCCTATCTGGAGTCTTCACAATGTAATTGAGATCATTGAGTTTTGTCAGAATTTCATAAGGACCATGAAATCTAGCCTGCAATGGATTGGACTGCAAGGGAAACAACACAAGGACCTTTTCTCCTGGTTTAAACTCACGGCTTCTAGCCTTATGATCATACCAAGTTTTCATTTTTCCCTGACTTGATTTCAAGTTCTCTTTGGCAAGGTCACAAGCTGCACGCAATCTTTCCTTGAACTTGCCAACATAGTCTAACAGACTGATATGCGGCTCTTTCTCTTGCCATTGTTCACTCAATAATAGCAAAGGTCCTCTCACTTCATGACCAAACACTAGCTCAAATGGACTGAATCCAGTAGACTCCTGCACTGCTTCTCTAGCTGCAAACAACAGCAAATGAACCCCTTCATCCCAGTCTTTCTCATGGTCATAACAATAAGTCCTCATCATTGTCTTGAGAGTGGAATGAAACCGCTCTAAGGCACCCTGACTTTCTGGATGATAGGCACTAGAAAGAATCTGCTTTGCACCTAGTTCATACACAACCTGCTGAAACAATCCTGAAGTGAAATTGCTACCCTGGTCTGACTGAATTTCCCTGGGAAGACCAAACAACGTGAAGAACTTTATCAAAGCCTTCGAGATTGCAGCTGCCTTGATGTTACGTAGAGGTATGGCTTCAGGGAATCTGGTAGATGCACACATGATTGTCAACAAGTACTGATTTCCAGATCTAGTCTTGGGTAATGGACCAACGCAATCAACAATGACCCTAGAGAATGGCTCCCCAAATGCTGGGATAGGCTGCAATGGAGCTACAGGTGGGTCTAACTGGTGTTTTCCAACTACCTGACAAGTGTGACAGGTTTTGCAAAAGTTGGAAACGTCTTTCCGAAGCCCAGGCCAAAAGAAGTGTTTCATGATCTTATCAACAGTCTTGTTAACACCAAGATGACCTCCTAAAGGTAAACTATGAGCCATTGTTAAGATCTCATTCCTATAGACCTTCGGAACAACAATTTGCCTGACCACTGCCCAATCTGCATTGGCAGGGATATCAGGAGGGCGCCACTTCCGCATCAACACACCATCCTTGAGATAATACCCAACTGGAACTGCATCTATTTCTTTTTCAGGAAGGGCTCTCCTCTTCAGTACACCAATTTCAGGATCATTAGTTTGCTCCTCAATCAACCGCTTTCTGGACAGAGACAAGTCTCCAGACACATCAGAATCACCAGACCCATCCGGCTGGCTGAATAGAGAACTGCTAAAAGTATCTGATAAGTCCTCAAACGGAGAAACCATAGTAGGCCAATCAGAGTCATGAGGCGAACCACCTGAGTCCTGACTATTCAATGTACTGGACGGCACCACATCATCTTCTTCTTTAGCCTTCTTGGCCATAGCACGAGTCACTGCGCAAGAAGGATACAGAGATGGGTCCTCATCCCCATCTTCAGTGCTCGGCTGTGAAGTAAGATGTACAGGGGGAACTACTTTGCCCCCAGCCAGGTCATTGCCTAGCAACAGAGAAACACCCTTTATAGGTAGACTTGACATAAGTCCCACCTTTACCTGTCCTGTAACTAAATCTGACTTCAAGAATATAGAGCGCAGGGGTACAGATACAGTCCTCCCTTCAATACCTTGTACAAGTATGAAATCCCCTGAAGCGGTCTCATCACGTAACTCCAAGGAGTCCATCAACAAAAGTGACTGAGAAGCTCCGGTATCCCTTAGGATATATATGGGGACAGGAGTAGTATGCTCATTCAGAGCTACAAATCCCTCTGACACAAATGGAAGAAATTCCTCCCTCACAAAGTCAGCTGTATTAGGCTTTTTAGCCCCACAAGAAGCAGGCAATTTAGCAGATTGGTTATCCACTACAGGGGTTTCTAACCTTGTTTTCACAAAGGCATTTGGTTTGGTATCCTTTTCTTTTTCTTTCTTAGCTTTAAGGAACCAACAGTTAGTTGTAACATGACCAGATTTCTTGCAATAACTGCAAACTAGACCACTTCTGTTACTGTCAGCTTTCACACTTTGATCAGACCTGTTACTGGATTTCTGAGCACCATCACCAGATTTGTCTTTGTCTTTGGGTGAGGAATCTTGGGTATCACCGTAACCCTTTTTCTGAAATTGGGACCATTTATTGTTACTGCTAGACTGAAATTTGGACTTATGAGTGAGAACATATTCATCTGCAAATTTGGCAGCTGATTGCAAGTTCAGTGCTTGCTTCTCATTAAGGTAGGTCTTAACATCATCTTTAACACAGTTCTTGAATTCTTCAACTAACACCATCTCTTTTAGTGAGTTGAAATCATCCTTGACCTCCATAGAAGTACACCAGCGCTCAAAGCAAACCTGCTTTTCATTAGCAAATTCAACATAAGTCTGATTTTCAGATTTCTTCAGACCTCTGAATTTCTGTCGGTAAGCCTCTGGAACCAACTCATAAGCTCTCAAAATAACCTTTTTGACAACCTCATAATCAGAGGAATCATCTGCAGACAAAGCCGAATAGGCTTGTTGAGCTTTACCCTTGAGGACAGTTTGCAACATCAGAGGCCAGTGTTCCTTTGGCCACTGGCAACTCTTTGCTACCTTTTCAAAACACTGGAAATAGTTGTCAACATCCTTTTCCGAAAATGGAGGCACCAGTTTTACCTCCTGGCTAGCCCGAAATTTATTTTCAGTTTGAATTTTTATTTTTAGTTGCTCCATTTGGAGTCTTTCTTCTCTATCGAATTTCTCTAATTCAAAATCTCTCTGTCTTGCAAATTTTTCTAACTCAAATTCTCTTTGTTTTTCTTCTCTTGCTAATTTTTCTAACTCAAACTGCCTTTGTTTTTCTTTTTCTTCCCTCTCAAATTCCCTTTCTTTTTCTCTTTCCTCCCTTTCAATCTCTAGCATTTTTAATTTAAGTTCCATTTCTATATTTGGATTTTCCACTGGAAACTGTTCCAGATCTCCTGGTGCAAACACATTTTCATCAATGTAATATTCAACTATCTCTCTAGCCAGTCTTGCTTTTCGCATGGCTGGTTTTACCTCTGTCAACTCCAACTGTCTGCAAATTTCTAGCAGTTCTGTCTTTTTAAAAGACTTCAAAACCCCTACGGTTGGTGATGCCAAGAAATCATCCATTGCTGTTGTCAATATATATCTAGGAAAATTCACAAAAACAATTTCACAATTTGGAATGTTAGATTTTCAATAAATTACTCACACAATGGTCTATCCCGGACGAGCCCCCAATTTGTTATGGCCCCAATTTGTTATTACATTTATAACACAACAGCAACAGCAAGGGACGACAAACACAGTTTCAACAACTAAAACACATTTAATTTTTAACAAAGACAAAGACTAATAACAACCTACAACTAAAGAACCTAAAGACCAAGATTGATTAATAAGAAAAAACAGAAATAATTACAGTCCCTTTTTTGGTGGGGTGGCTTGGTGATGTCCTGGATGAAGAAAATGCTCAAACACAGGCAAAGAAATCCACAAAAGAAACGTCACAGGTCTTGAACAGAATGGCAGGTCTGGTCATCTTCTTGCAATTTCTCCTACTACATTACTGTCTCAATTCTTTTCCTTATATACTCTTTTGCAGACCCCACCCACATTTAGACCTCTTTTTTTTAATTTTCGGGGACTTGCCCCAGACATGTCTGGAAACATGTCCAAACATGACTCCAGTCTGAGCTTAACAAAAAAAAAGGTAAATACTGCCATCTAGTGGCCTATATTCACATTACACATGCTTAACAGCTCGCGTGCCTTTTGCGATTAGCGATTTGGGAGAGGGTCTCAGGAGTGCAGTGGAAAGGGAGGGGGAGGGATCTTAAAGTTGCTTTTTTTCAAATTTTAGTCCTCTCCTCTCCTGAAAGTTACCTACTGCAGCTTTAAGTTGCAAACCTGACAACGGAGTAGTTTGAGATTTAAAGTGCGCAATTTCTAAATGAGATCATATAAACTGTCTTTGATTGATATTTTTGTATGACTAGAATGTTCTCTTTATTTGTCTTCTTCCCTGTCTTCCACGGAACAAACAGGCTGGTGTAGGAGGGGCGCATTTTCAATGCTCTGATTGAGCTGATTGAGAAGCACTAAGTACTTTGTTATTTCATTATCATGGTTTGTTTGCATAGCTTTAATGCCATGGTGGCTAGAATAAGAAATAAAAAGATGTCTGCATTACTTCTTGTAATTGGCACAGACATAGCCTACATAGGCCTATTATTACAGTGGCATATCATCGGCCTGCTGATAAAACCTCACATCTTCAAAATTATAAACTTCCCAGGAAAAAAAAACTAATGTAAAAAAAATAATACAGTAATATCAATTTAGTATTAAAATAATGCAAATTGATAAATATAATTTAAAATATAAAATAAAACATTGTTATGGTTCTGTGTTGTTGTAATGCCTTGTGTTCATTGTTATGTTTCTTCTTTATAGTTTTTGTTTATTATACATTCCGGTTTTCTGTTCTTGCCATTCCAGGTTTCATTGCACTAGTCACCCCTGTCTTGTGATCAGTTGGTTCAGTCCGCCTCCCAGTCTGTGTGCTTACTTGCTTCGGGTGATTTCAATGGTTTCTAGTGTTCTATATTTTTACTTCAATTCTCGTTTACTTCCTTTGCCTTGCTTTCCTAGATTACCAATAATACTAAAATTTATATTGTGTATCATAGTCTACTTACTTAACTCATCCATGTATATATTACTTACTTACTTACTAATGAACACTTGGGTTAATTTGTAAAGCTGCACCTCTACTAATTATTACTAATTCAATCTCAGCTATCACTAGGAGTCTACACCTCTTGCTTTGCATTCTCTGCCTCTCCCTGCGTTTCCGCGAGATCTCTCGCACATGCTTAATTACTGTCCTGCACTCATTGTCTGTGCACATAGAAGTCCTCAACCGCAGCTGTCTAAATGCTAGGCTTCTTAGTTAGTATTGCTAATTTTACTGGAGATTAATCCCTTTGTCTGTACATAAACTAACCAACTAACATTCATGTATTTTGATTAGGTTTGTAGATATCACCGTTTACTAATATAACTAACTCCGCCCCTTTTGCTTTCCCTGTTCTCTGCTTCGATTACAGCTCACACACCTCAGGTGCGCCTCTCTCTGTCCTGGAATCTTAACTGGGCACTTAGAACTCCTTGACCGGAGCTGTTTATCTGTCATAGGTTGTCAGCGTGGATCCTGTCCGTGCCTTGGCTTTTGCCAATTGTTGAGGTTTAGGACTTCCCCATGTGTGCTTACCTCTGTAATTAAGTCTTATCCAATTCACCTTTTCCCTGCATAGCATGTGACTTCCCTCTTGTCTATTTAAAGTCTTCACTGCAGTTCATTCTCCGTCAGAATGTTGATCAGTATTCATTTGTGCAGAGCTCCTCATATGCCTTTTGTCTATTGCTTCTTCACGACTTTCACCCGACCTTGAGATTGCCTTGTCCTAATATTCCTGTTTTGTCTTTTTGGATTTTGACCTTTTTTGAACGACCACGATTTCAGTTTTGGATGCCCTGTGTATGACCCTCTGCTCTGGATTACGACTACGATTTTTGACCTGCTGCCTATGTACTGTCACACTTCTGACTCACTGGTTTTGACTCCAGCCTGTCTTTTCGACTTCGCTTTTTGGATATTGTTTTTGGCTTGGCAATTCTTGTGTCTTCTGGTCCCGACTATTTTTACAATAAAGGCTTACGATTTTGGAATTCTTGTTCTCGCTAATTGTTCCTGAACGGTTCCGTCACAAATGTACAGTTTTGCATGTAAGAATAGTGGACATGAGTTTTTGTTTCTTATCAATTTGGAGATATGAGGTTTTATCAGCAGGCTGACGACATTCAAATTTAAAGTCTGGTTTGCATTTTCCATGGACCACAACTGCATTTTCATGGTTAGTCAGAAAATACTTGTTCCTTGTTTTCCTTATAGTCATAATCAGTGAGCTTTGTACAGTCTCTGCCTCTCTTTTGGATTAGTCACATTTCTTTCATAATACTGCCTACATTCTGAAGTTAAGCGCTGTGAGCGTGATCGAAGCGCGTAAGGGAGAACATGCGTAACTCAAAAGCGCTGAACTCGAATTGCGTAAAAACTTGCGCGCAAATGGGAGAATAAACCCCAAAGTGAATTAATCACTCGAACCGCAAGCATTCTAATGCTTAAAGTATCTCCAGGTAATTATTTTGAATCGCCACATCTACCAACCCCACCCCCCCGCCAACCACAGAAGTTTCTTTTAAACAGAAAGTAAGAGAAACGGCAAATGTAAACAGTGGATTAATATGCTCCTGTCAATTCTACAGCTGGTCTTCCAGGCGAACATGGTAGTAATTGCTTAAATTTGTACTTGGTTGTATAATGCAAAAAAACGTGCAGTCTTTTAATTGCCTATTTTGAGCTGTGCGATTGAAACTTTTTTGTTTGTCTTATAGTTTTCACAGTGCTCCATGTAACTCATTTTGAGAAATAAATGTAAACATGGACATCAGTAAAAAGCGTGGACTCTTCTGTGACCAGTGTAGTTATAGACATATTGACACATTTTTGACTCTTCGTGGCTTCCATAGAGGTAATGACACACTTAGAGGGGGAGGTGCCAGAGAATACTACTCGGATGTTTGCATTCTATTACCGCACCACTAGAAGGGAGTAATACTCACACACTGCTTTAACGCCCAAATCCTACCAGTTTGAAAGTATATCCCACTTTTATGTTGGACTATTTTGTGTGAGGTCGAGAGCAGTAACACTGAATGCTAACCAATCAGAGCACCTATGAGAGGCTAAGATTTTCAAGTGCCTCTTTTCGGATTCAATGTCCAAGGAACCTCAGTTGCCGCTCTTCGATCGTATGTAAGAGCTGTCGTTTCATTCTGACCCGTTGGAATACTTCCTCATTGGTGACCCGATCTACATAAGAGATGTGTAGCATGGGGCGGTAAAACCACATCTCGACGGCTGCTAAGTTGCGATGGGTTTTGGCTGTGAAAGTCCATGACTCACATCCATAGAGGAGAGTTGACCAGACAAAGGGTTTCAGTAATTGGATCTTAATTTCCATGGATAGCTTTCTGTCATTGAGGATGTGCTTCATCTTGTTGTAGGCGTCTTTGGCTAGACTGATCCTTCTGCGGATTTCCATCCTGCAGCGACAGTTGGATGTTATCAGTGCCCCGAAGTACAAAAGTAATAGAACGAGGAAACTTGTTTGATGACAACGGTGCCATGCAGTAGTTGGCATATACGTGCGGTCTCCGACTTCGAAATCACCATGACTTTGGTCTTCATACTGCTGACCGAGAGGCCTAGTCGTTCGCTCTTGGCGACCAAGGCATCGAAGAGTTGTTGGAGCCCCTCCTTAGACTTGGCGAGTAGAACGGTGTCATCTGCGTATCGAAGATTGTTGATCTTGACACCGTTGACGACAATTCCCTTCGGTATATCCTCGAGTTCACAAAGTATGACTTCTGAGTACCAGTTAAAGAGATCCGGCGACATGATGCAACCCTGGCGTACTCCTCTTTTAATTGGGAACCATTTTGTTGTGCCATCCGGCAGGCGAACTACGCCCAGCTGATCGCAATAAACTGATCTGATGACACGCATGTCTTTGTCGTAAATTTGAAAGTCTTGTAGCATTTTGAAAAGCTTTGTGTGGCGAACTTTTTCAAAAGCCTTTTGGTAGTCGATGAAGCATAGATACAGGTCTTGTTGATGTTCAATGACACACACTCCTAGCCTCCTCAACACAAAGATCGCGTTCCTTTTGTCAGTAAACTTTCATGAATGTGACGGTTCCGTCCTATACACAGGACCGCCGCACAGAGGACAGAAAAATAAGGGCTGGACGCAAGTGTAAGGATGAAGTTTGGTGATGTTTAATAAGCCTCTGCAACGGAAGAGGCACCAAAGAAGAAAAAAAAAAACACACAAAACAAACAGGAAGAGAGTTTCCTTTAAATCAAAGAACCGAAAGGATCAGATAAGCGATACGAAATGAAAGTTAAAACAGAGGGATCCACACGTGGCAAGCAAAAAATATATTTTACAAGCATTAAAAACACTGCACAGACGTGTAGTTAATACTTTGCAAGGAGACTGCGCTAAGCTCTGTCTTAAATACACACTGCCCCTGCCAAAAGCTGATGAGCCCCAGGTGCAGGTGACTGTTGAATGAAGTGGTTGCATAATGGGCTGAGGGCTGGAGGCGAGGCCTCACAATTAATAAACATTTTGACTTATCTTTTGTTATTAGTTAATTTATCCTTGGGTATATTGTTTGTATGTCATTGATACATTTATCATTTTCCATAGCATAAATCAAAAATCAGAGGTAGTAACAAGGAAGACACCATTTTATACAAAGCTTCCTGGTTGATACTGTGCTCTCCTTACTCATAATGCAGACCCAATGCAGAACATTGTGATGTAAGTGAGCTACTTTAAATAGGGGTTTAAAACAATGGCAGGATTTCAAACTTTAACCTTAGAGCAAGTGTAGACACATTATTAACCACTTAAAAGCACATAGAAATTTTTGCCCCCCTGAGGTGGGAACGAAACTTGGTTTCTTGGCACATTTCCAGCCCTCAGCCTAATTTGATCTGATTGAAATTATATTATATATAGTTATATTACTTGAAATTTCTTGCAGTATAGAAATAGACACGCCATTTTTTAGTGTATTTTAATCTTCATAGCATGTATGGATGTTTCTATGTAACATCTGCCTAAAGAGAGTAATTAACAACTCTAAACATGAAAAACACCTAATTAAGACATTAACAGCTTGTTAAAATCCTGCGATTACAATTGTGGTTGGAACAATAACCAGCATACACCTTAGGTCCCCAGGAACAATGTTGAAGCCCGGTGTACGACAGCATTAGGCCTGACCATATCTCTGATTTTTATCTCTCCTTCCGCAGAAATCAGAAGGGGAGAACCATTTCCTCTCAATTCTGTTGTGTCAGTGAAACCGAAAAACACGATGAGCAGCTTTGGTTTTAACTCCAGTGTGCTGGTCAACCACTCGACTCCAGTATCCAGTCCCCTGCTGTGGTATGAGTTTGAAATGTGTGAAGAGTCACCATACGCATACGTGTTCTACTACATGGTGAAGGTCTTTAACCTGGTGGTGGGCTTTCCCTTCAATATTATGGTGGTGCAGCAGTTGGCAAGAAGGAAGAGTGACTCCTCCACCTCAGATATCTTCATCTTAAACCTGGCCATTGTTGATGCCTTCTACTGCCTGGTGATGCCCATTGACATAGTGAATCGCCTACTGTTGAACAACAGCCATATATTGTACTTCCAGCGCTTTGCCTATGGGATCAAGGACACGACCCCCCTCTTCCTCACCTGCATTTGCCTGGACCGCTACATGGCCGTGGTCCACCCGATTGTGTTCTCCAGCATCAGGGACAATAAGATCAGGGTGGTTGTTTCCCTACTGGTTTGGGGATTCATGATATCCAGTGCACTCACTAAGTCTATTTTGGGGGTGGATAGTGCAGTAAAAATCTTCACTGGGCTGATCCTGAGTGTCTTCACCATCATGGTCTTCTGCAACATCTCCATCATCTGGACTCTGAGGAAGTCGGTCGTTGGCAAAGAGAAGATGCACCCTGTGAAGAAGAAAGCCCTCAGAATGGTGGTCTTTACCCTGGCCATCATAGTCTTCACCTACCTCCCTCCAGTGGCTCTTTTCCCCTTTGCAAAATACTACGACAGAGTGCACTACAAATGTCACATCGCCGTGGTTGTCTTCTCCCTCATGGACCTCAGCAGCAGCATTGAACCCCTCCTGTACATGTCCAAGATGGATCACTGCACTGTGAAACTGCCCTGCAGCTGCTGCCAAAGTCCTTTAAAAGGAGTCAATTGATGTATGCAGATGAGCTCTGTCCTTGGATCTGGTCCTGAATAACTTGCTCCTTAAATTTTACCACCTAATTATTAAGAGACAAAATTACCAAAAAAATTCACTGCCTGGACAGAAGGTCATACCGTCATTCAATTCTATTTTCAATTCAATTTATTTGTATCATGTTTTGACAGATAGACTGTCACAAAGCTGCTTTACAGTGACAGATTAAATAAATGAAGGGGCAGTGCCCAGCCTATTCCCCACTATGGCAAATGAGGCAAAAAAAACTCCCAGTAGGAAGAAAAATCCTACAGTGGTGAGGAAAAACTCGCCAGTGGGAAGACATCTCAGGAGGAAGATGGCTACAGTTTTTTCCACAAAAAAGTATGCTTTATACATCACAGTTTCTACAACATAAAGCACATGGCTGGCACTATATCATTGCGTGATAACCTCTTCCAGGCAGCAGGCCGAAAAATTATCTGAACTGGTGAACACAAAAATTCTGCTTTTGGTAGCCAAGCTGAATCAAGACAATAAAACCAAAACACAGGATCTGAGTTTCACAGTCCGGTTTGTAAACATTTGCCACAAAATGAAGATGATCCATTTCAAAATAATTAACTAAAGACCACAAAGGAAAAATGATCAGAGTCCAAATTTTGCATTTTGTATATTATTGTAATATTTAGAATTTATATATATTATATATATATATTTTTTTTTTTGCATGTTTTTTCAGTGCTTTCTTTCTAAGATTTTTTCTGTTAAAACAGAGAGGGTAATTATATAATATAGTGAATCACTTACTGTACAGTACAGCCAAAATCATTATATTGCTGGAGTGAAGAGCCTGCATTAAAATACTGACTCAAACTGAAATTTTACATGTTTTAAAAATAAAAAAAAAAAAAAATTGTAAAAAAAAAGTTTTACAACTTTTTGTCATTATTTTCATCAATTTTGTTAAAAATTACTTTTTTGAAGCTCTCCCACCTCAAATAATTTTACAAGTCGGCTAATTAAATGGGAAATCTGGTGACTTTCAACACTTGTGGCGCTCATAACTTTTTTATTTTTCAACCAAATTGCCTCAAATTTTGACTGTCGGCTTGTTGGTTATTTCTGCATGCAATCACATTGGCTTTTTCTGATGGGGGCAAAGGTATCAATTTCATGGGAGTGTATGTGTCCTCTAACTCACCCATTTGACGATTTTCTTTTTTAGAAAAACCGCCAGAAAAAAAACAGATACACATAAAAAAAAATCCTCACATGATTGTATAGACACGATATATATCTAAAAGACAAAAAAGAACAAGATAACAAATTTCATGCTCATTTTAGCATGTCACCAGAAAGTCGCCAGATTTAGCTAGAAAGTCGCCAAGTTGGCAACACTAAGGCTATAGCGAAATCGACAGTGCACATTTCATTGTTCATTTTCAGTGGTGACATGCTAAAATAAGTGAATTTACGAGAATGTGGATGTAACAGCTACGTCTTACAATTCATTGTTATACATTTGCATTAACAATAACGTCATATTTTACCAACCGAAGGAGACGCGCCTGATTCTGCCATCACTGAAAGAAGCCTGGGCTTGTATGCGCAAGCGAAGTAAATGGTAAAGAAGGATGCGATAGAAAATGTTGCAGTTTCATTGTCCTGTGCTACCGAGTCAACAGTTTATGTTGCTGTTTTCACAGTTTCGGTAGCAGTGTTTAATTTTTCTGTTGCTATTTCCGCGATTAATGTGTGCAATTCAAAGTCTTTGTGTGCTGAGACTACATTTTCTTTGGTAGGCCTGATTGTCATTTTTCATATGTGATGGGATCTGGGAAACCAGTCACATGGTGAGATTCTGATACCACCTGGAAGCTGATTTCAAAGTGATTTTAAATCTTTTTTCATTATTTTCATGCCTTGTCTGTATCAAATTTTATGGCCACCCAAAGTCAGCTGATCAGATGGATTTTCTCTCATGGAATTTTGATATAAATGTGTTTAAAGTCAGGGATTCTAAATGGAATCAGAACAGCAAGGTTCCAAAAGGTACACGTCAGTCACTTTCCTTTTGTAAAACACCTATGTGTTGTCAATATTCATGTTGTAAAATGTCCAGAAAGTTGATTTTGGCATCAAGCAACACTCAATCATAAATTAGTTGAAAATTCAGTGTCTCCATTTAATCAAGAGATTCGTGAATTTAACATAACGCCAAAGTTTTGTCACTTCATGGAGTCATTTTTTTTTTTACAACTATTGCAAGAATGAAAAAAAAACCCATTTCATATTGATGAAACATACACACTGTGATGATTTGCATAGGAACCAGTCGCGAGAACCAAGCAATGCAGTTGATCTGACTTTATCGTGGTCGGGCAAAAATGGGTTTAGTACACAGGCATGTCAGAGAAACAAAGCCAAAATCCAGTGGGCGTAATCCAAACCATAACCAGGGCAGCAATCATAGAATTTGTAGTCGGGCAGAAAAGAGTCAAAAACACAGATGCAACAATAATCCAAAATCACAAAGCCAAAAATCAAAAAAGGGACGGTCCAGTCAGAAGTGAATCACTGAGAGTACAGGCCGAAAGAAACGTGGCACAAGCAAACTGAGAGAAACGATCTGACAAGGAAGTGCTGTGAAAAGACACCTAAAATACACTCCTGGGAGATCACCTGATACATAGAACACAGGTGCAGGAAATGAGACTAATTACAAAGGAGGGAACAAGAGGGAGAACCTAATCACATAAAATAGGCAAAAGCCAAAACGCGGACAGGGATCACGAGACAATCCTATTGACAGACATACAGCTCAGGTCAAAGAGTTCTAACATGCATAGATAATGAGAGACAGGACAGTGCGAGCAGGTGTGGAGAATCCACAGAAAACGCAGCAGAGAAGATTAGGGAGAGACAAGGGGCGGAGACTAGAACAGGGCGAGTGCTGAGAGCTTGTTAATCAATTAGTAAGTGCAGCTTTACAATCCCTAGTGCTCGTTAGTAAGTTAGTATTATATACAATGTTAGTTGGATTATTAATCTTGGCAAAAACAACAAACTGTTAGTATTGGTTAGTTAAATAGAAAAGTAAGGCGAAGGAAGTAAATGAGAGTGGAAGGAAGGTTGAATTTCAGAAACCATTAAATCACCCGATAGAGTGGCACGCAATGCCCGGGGCTGAGCAATGACAAGACAAGAGACCAGACAGGGGGAGACAAAGTGCAATGCATGGTAGGAACAAAAACATGGACCGGAATCTAACTATGGTAAAAAGAAAAACATGGAAAAGACTAACTAAGACAATGCATGAACAAATCTAAGCAACCATATAACAATACATAATACAAGGCATAGTCAGACAAAGCAAAGCAGATCAGAATCATGACAGACAGGCAGAATCATAACACACACCATAAGATATATTTTATTATGATAAAAATATTGTTAAGCTATTATACGGTTTTACCTTTATAAACAGTAAGGCTATACGTACCAGTACTAAGTACAGTAGGCTAATCATTTTCTTAGACATTCCTATTATACAGTATAGGTTATTAATTAAATATGATGCATATTTCACATGTGCATATCAGGCAACCAACAAACAATTCATTACACAGTATGTCTTAAACAATTATGTACTTTACATTAAATCTATCATAAATTGTTATGTAAATTAAATAATGTATCTCATACTGACACAAACCACTACTTTCCAATACATCCCTTTAAAAAATGTAAACTTTTGCCAAGACAAAGGCCTATAACTTCTAAAGACATATCAAAATATTGAAATAAACAGTAATTTCATACTATACCCTTGGGTATTCAAAACTACAATAAAAATAAAACAGTAGTACAATGCAGCATATTCATTCTAATACAATAGGCTAATCATCAACAACAGTGATCGGATCATTAATCAAGGTGCCACCAAGACATTCTGTCTGATCTGAAAAAATAAACACCCTGTATACATGTAAATCGTGATAGATGAATTCGCTTGACTACTCTATAAGAACGAGATCTTCTAGGAAACTTTCTTGCCCAGCCAGACCCTGGAGTAGATTAGCTTGAGTGCTATTCATAGTAGTAAATTACAGTCTATGATTCATACAGAAAGAGATAAGTCACCTGAAGGCAATGGCAATTTCAAATAACATTTTGTTGTTTTATGAAAGATGACTGACTTGACTGTTTTGATTGCACCTTGTATGATCAGATCGCCAAGCAGGTGGGTTGGGGGAGCTGTGGATACCGTTGTCAGCTGACCTTCATCAGACTCCTCTTGCTCTTGTTCAGCACTAAAATCATCAGAGTTAACGTCTAGCTCATCTTCTCTGAATGTGAAATAATCCATTATAACATCCTGCAAGGCATTAGTGTCTCCTGAGTTGACGAGGTTGATTCTTCCTAATTCGTTTGTTCGCTCTCCCCTCTCCCTCAAAGCTCTGCCATCTGTGTATCGTCTCGTAGGTCGCAGATCTGATCGTCAACTGAGGAAATTTGATGCGTAGCTCACGTAGGACTGGCGGGGAAATGCGCATTAATAATATTAATTAAAACCAAATAACATGAAGATGAAGTAATATTATTGTAATATTACTTCATCTTCGTGTTATGTGGTTTACGTTGACAGGCCAACTGTCTTCATAGTCTCTGTAGACAAGCAGTTATGGGCGATTTTCACGCACCTCTGCCACTCGCGATTTCAAACGTAGGACATAAGGACAATCAGACAAACACAGAGTGGTTAATAAAATAACTTTTTAAACATATTAAATGAGAGAAAAAATAGAGATTAAATAGTGAAAAACAGTGAGATATTTTAGGGATGATAGACAAGATGTTGTAGTGTATTAATTTCATGAAAACCTGATTTCATCAAAATATTGACTTTCGACCTATTTTCACTCTTTTCCTGGAAAAGCGCCAGCGCGACATATGACGGGTTTTCCCAGATTCCATTACATATCTTTGCTTATGTGAAATTTGAAAACATTCCTATAATAATTGTGGCTTCCACTCCGCAGCCCAGAACATAAAATCTCTGCGGCGGCAGACCCCAGAACTAAACCCCCGACTATCGTGGTCAGGGAGATCCAATTAAGTTATTATGCCTCGGTGCGCATGCGCGCGGCATAGTTGGTTTGTGTGTCTGTCATTCATTCTGTCTGTTACCGGGATAGCAACTACGCCGGTCAAAATCAAGTCCTAGAATATGGCTCTATGGGTTAAATGCCATGATATCTTGGATTTAAATTTGCCAGATTTTTGAGATAGAGTTTTGTTTTCGACTTATAGCAATATTTGACTCTTCCAGAGACTCCAATAGGAATCGAGGAATGCGTAAGTAATGCGTGTCATGGGGAAAGCGATTGTTCCAAACAATGGCTGAATCTCAATCTCCTCCCTAAGCCCTGAGCCCTAACTGACTTAAGTAGCTGCACCTGGAAAGTGATTGAGTGCGTGAAGCTGCAAGGGGCTGAAGTACAAAAAAAGGGAATGGGACAGCCCTTTGTTTGGTTGTCAACAGCGATGCATCATGTTTCTCATAATCGCAGTTTTCGGACTTATTATTTTACATTTTTTGCTTTGACTGCGCTCTCCATGTTTTTTGTTTACAAATTCGCTTGTTTCACTTTGCTTTTATAGCAGCAGCCAGCTGGTTACCCCAGGGGATTCATGTCATACATCACAATGCAATGAACTATGGGTAATTCCCTAACGCTAAGTCTGCGGAGATGCCCACTCACAGAAAGGGTGCATTAAGGGCTCAAAAAGTCCGCGAGAGATCCCTCACGCTCTTCAAGATTTGCCAACGGGACAACCCTAAACCCTCACGGACTTAGCGGGAGCGTGCCTCAAAGTCAGTGAGTGTGTGAGGGTGGACATTGGGATTGGGCCAATGTATAGTTGAGCACTGACCTCCATTCATTTTCATTGGAATATGCTTGCAGGTAAGTTTGTCAAATGACTACATTTTTTGGGAAATTTGTCGCATTAACTGACCCCTAATGAATTTTGTTGTTAGCTTCATTTTCTGTACCCACTTTTAGTTGATGTTGATTGTCAGATAACCTTCAATTCGTATTGAAGTTAAAGTAGATGACGTGAGCAGCTCTTAACGATCTAGCATAACCAGATGTCATTTGTCGTTTATTTAGCTACCTAAAATTGATTGCAGTTATTGGTGTTCGTTTGAGTACAAAGTTTATATTCGCTTATTAGATTTGCTGATAGTTTCAACCGCATTAGCATACCTGATTTTGGGACATACTTGTCACTGTTGTAAGCACCGAGGCATCAGCACCTTCAGTGCTTTCATTTGGTTGGGTGGCTAGGGAGTTAGGCTTGCCAGAATACGGACCGTGATTTTGCTTATTAACGTAAATTTCATGGTAACAGTGTAAATAAAAACCAATGGTTTTCATCCCCAGACTTTTCGTTGTTATGGAATTTTCGTCCCCAAACTTTTTGTCTCCATGAACTTTTCGTCTCCGGACTCCTCGTCCCCATACTCTTTTCGTCCCCCGACATGAAAGACAAAGGAGGATCCTCCAATGTCGCCAGTTGGTCAGACAGTGAAGAAGTCATTACTTATCAATTGCGGATTATCAGTAAACTTAAACATATGCTGACCGCTACGCTAGGGAAAATTTTAGGACAAAAACTGAAAATAGTTGATGGACATGGAACCGAGAGCCTTGGTTTGTAACTCCAAACTGCTGTCATTTTCAGCAACAGAACAAGCCCCTGTTATGCTTGATTTCTGCTCCCTACAGTAAAGAGCTTAATTGTGTGTGTTGCTTTAGATCAGGGTTGGAAATTTACCATCCTGTAAGTTCTCAATTCAACCCCAATACATCTGACTCTACTCATCAGCAGCTTTGTGAGATCTCTCACCTTTGATTGTGTTCTCCTCTCTAAGGATTGGCTTGAAAAACCTTCAGGACAATAGATCTCCTGGAACAGGTGCCCGGCTTTAGTGAAGTCCATGTAGCGAAAGCAGAGAAAAGTACTTGTAAACTGCAACTTCCTTATTGCCTAACACAGATTTGAAAATCAAACCATCATGAATGTACCGATTATTATCCGCGGAAAATAGATTTACTGTTTCTGATTGCCGAATTTCTTTACTTTGTGAGGATGAAAAATAATTGTGTGAGTCTGCTTTGATGAACCTTGTGGTTTCATGTGTAAGACCTTACACCAGGTTACAGTCTCACCTGTGCTCCAGTAGGCCGACTGCATTACATCACTTGTTTGTCTGGGATACACTTCTTGGATTGCATCAGTGACAAATAATATATTGTTAGACCAGGGATAGGGGGGCACTCTCTACCCCTCCTTTTACCCCTCCTCTGTTTTACTGCAGATCTGTTTGTTACATCACAAACTCACTCTGCAAACCCAACCCCCCTATATGTGAGTCCTCTTACACACCCACCCATCCTTAAATATAATCCTGTGGTGACAGGGTAATGTACAGTCACTGCAAATGCTGTTGTTCCCTCAATAGATTTGTGACTGACAATTGTCTGCACTGCTTAAATACCACTAAAATTTATATACTAACTGAACTGGAACTATATTGAATAAACACATAACCCACATGGACACAGGTGATCAGGATACAGGGACCTTCTGGGCTGTCTGACCTTGAGGAGTGTTATGTTGAGCTATTGCAGTTTCACAGGTAAGTTATTCATTCTTCCAATCTGCTAAAAATCTTTAATTTCTTAAGCTGTGCTTGAGTGAGAGACTTTTGAAGACAGTAAAAAATAGGCCCAAAGGGCAAACCTTGTCTTCTGGGAACACTGTCTCCAATCTCAGGGAGCTCCAGTGCAGTTTCAAAGAGTAAAGCTGGTGTCTCAGAGGAGAGGTAGTTTTCCCTGGATGGAGGTCGTCTTCCCAGAAAAAAAAATCCTTCTGTCGAACAATGCAACAAATTTGTGCATAATAGAGCAGTGTAAGTGTTTCCATCTCAATTATGCAGAAAATGTGTTATGATGAGTAATACTTCGGAGAAAAGAATAATATAAAATAATTCTGGAATCAATATATTTTAGTCTTGCAGTCAGTTTAAGGCGTGAGTTCAGTTAGGCTAGACCATGTAACTTAAATTCACTCTCTTTTCTAAGGATCATCAACCCTCAAACCTGCTGGATGAAATAAAACAAAAATGAACAGCTCTGTCATCAATTCTAGCCTCCCCTTCAACCACTCCTCTTCAGGATCCAGTCTCCCAGTCTCGTACACATTCAAACCGTGCTATATATCACTTCTTGGGTGGTCGTTTCTGGTGATTGAAAGAAGCATCAACCTATTAGTGGGCTACCCTGCTAACATCATGGTGATGTGGCTGGTGGCCAGAGAGAAGAGTGACTCTTCCACCTCCAATATCTTCATCTTCAACCTGGCCATCGCCGATGCATTGCTCTGCGTGATGAGCCCCATCTGCTTCTTTGGCTTAATTCTGCTGGAAATCTCATATTTCAATGATATACTGTTCTTTATCACTGGGATCAAAAATACCTCCCCACTCTTTCTGACCTGCATTTGCCTGGACCGCTACGTGGCCGTGGTCCACCCCATTGTGTTCACCAGCATCAAGGATAACAAAATCAGAGTGGCTATTTCCATTCTTGTTTGGGGGCTCATGATAACCACTGCAGTCGCCAGGTCTTTGTGGTTGGACATCTCAGGTGATATCTTCACTGGGTTGATCCTGGCCGTCTTCGCCATCATGGTTTTCTGCAACGTTTCTATCATGTGTAGTCTGAAGAAGTCAGTCTTGAGCAAAGAGAAGATGCACCCCATGAAAAAGAAAGCCTTCAGAACTGTGCAATTCTATTTGGCCATCATAGTATTTCATTACCTGCCTATAGCTGTTATCATGCTCTTTAGACATAAACCAAATTTCCCAGAAATGTGTGACATTCAATTGATTATGTTCTCCATTATGTACCTCAGTACCATTACTGCACCCCTTCTGTACATCTCCCTGATTAAGCAGCTGCCGTGGCTGAAAAACTTGCTCTGCATCTGCTGCCGAAGCCCTTCCCCTGAGTGACATAATGTAAGTACATGAGATGTATGCTTGTGATTGTCTGTTACGTTGCATTTACTCTCTACATAAATTTTTGAAATTGAGTTCGGGAAAAGAAGCAAGAATGTTATAGGCAAATACGCTACTTTTCATTAGACCGTAATTAGAATAGAGATAATTAACACAACTATAACCATATGCATTGATTACGCATATTATGCACATTAAACTTTTTTGATTATTTAAAAATAAGCAGGTATGATCAAAGATTTTTATGTAATGTGTAAATCATTTATCTACAAACTTCCAAGATTGTTTTTTATATCAACTTAATTTCATTATGCCAGCATGGGATCTTGTTTTGGAGAGGAAAATCCTTCAGTGACTCCAGATTACCTGGGAACTTACCATATACGCAGATAAAAATTGTTTGTTTTGGCTATTCTTTTGCTTAATGCAGATAATGAGTGAGCCAGTACCACAGTCAAAGTATTTTAGCGCACAAAATGCTACAAGGCATTTAACATGAAACAACATAAAACATAACCGAAAAGACACGAGAAGAATTGAAATTAAATGTAAAGTACTTGAGTAATGCCTCTCTAACATGCTCAAGGTCAACCAAGAGGAAACGTGTCCATCACCTCTCATATGCTGACCTCAGTCTCTGAATTCAGAAGGATGCTGTACTTTGGTTTGAGTTTAGCTGTTAGTTACAGCTCTGGGGAACAAAGGGAAGCTCCGGGCTCATTTCTTCAATCAGAAATGAGGCCAAATTTAACAATTTAATCATTAATTATATGAAGTGGTTGGTTAAACTCAGGTGTACTCTTTTTAATCGGAGCTGCGTGGCTATTTTACCCTTTTTGCTCTTCAGGTCTCTGAGTGACTAAACATTGTATGTCATAGAAAATCACAAAGGCACAAGTGGCACAATCTTGAATATACACACTGGTCTGCATGCAGTGCATTGATATTGATTTAAAATAAATGAAACTGAGCTCAAGCTAACAAACACTTAATGATTGGTCTAGTCCAGCAGAAATAATCTTCAATATGTGAAAAGAAGTGCCGGCTGTCAGTGGCTATCCTCTCAAGACATGGGTTCTGTAGTGCAATCCACCACTGAGGGACTCGTCAGAATCACTTAAATGATTCCCTTTTTAGTGAATTCTAATGAAGTCAAAGGGACGTGTGGTTTATTTCAACGGATGCACACTACCACAGGAAAACTTCACTCCCCCGTCTGAGAACCTCGTCATCTCAACCTCAACGCAGTTATTAAAGATCCTTCTGGAAACAAACTAAGAAGTTGGACTAGACCAAGTAGAGGGGGTTACGGAACAGTCCAAGTAAAGGTGGCCTTTTTAACAATTTGCATAATGCAGGGGATGCAGGGGATTGAAATTGATTGAAGATATACTCAGCTTAGCTCAAGTCTAAGCACTTTGTTAATTTTCTGGTCTGTAGAATTGATATTAAACATTTTAAAGCATTTAGAAGTCCCGTGTCCTGCAATGTTTTGCATTTGTGACTGCTTTTCATTTCCCAGACCTGGTCCTCGAAGTCCCTGTGATTAGACTGTCCAAAATATTGCTGCAAGCAGCAATGAAGGGTGGTCTAAGCCCCGCAGGGCCACCGAGTAGTTAACCATTGGTTTTCCACTGCATGGTACTGGCTCTACTCAACTCTCCTCTACTCCATGTTGGTGCCATGTACTTGAAACCCAGGTCATATTCAGTCATTACAGATCTCTCTTTTTATTTATTTATTTTTTTTTATTTTCTTTTCCTTTCCCAGCTGTGCCAAGCATGCATCACCAGCAAGGTTGGTGGGTGACCCTCGAGGCAGTGTAAAAAAATAGCCTCTACGAGGGGGAGAAAATAAAGAAGGTGTTGACGAAAGTTGAATCGAGAGAAGTAGGAATGCCTACGCAATTTAATTCACCTTAGCACGACCATTGGTCTTTTATTTAAATACCAATAACATGTTTCCAAATGCTATTGCAGAGATTCCGCATCACGCAGCCTCCGGCATGTTAGTCCACTCACGATATCGCCCTTCATTAGCAAATCGTCCAAGAAGACAGAAGCGGCATGACCAGGGCCGGCCCCAGACATTTGAGGACCCTAAGGAGGACACATTATGGAGGCCCTGCTTTGCCATGAATAGGCAAATATTCTCAGAACCAGATACTGTGTGCATTTATTACCCTTATGCAATACATTTATATCTCTATCAACATGATGGGCCATAGTTTACTGCTAACTAAACATACTTACAGAAACAATGAAAGTACAGCTATCTAACTGCAATTGCCATTTTTACCTCTACTTTTTCTTCAAATATCTGGCCAGCATGGTGTCACGGAAGTTGTCGTTACCTTTGTGATGCGCCATCGTGGTTAGAAACAAATCTGCCAAACAGATGCAATCTTCTATGCATTGAGGTACCTAATCAGTGTTATTAGTCCCCTACCGGAAATGGAAGGGACTATAGGATTGCACTCCATCCGTCCGTCCGTCCGTCCGCATTCGTGTCCGCTCCATAACCTCAATACCGTATGACCTAGGAACATCAAAGTTTGTGTGTGGATGCATCTTGGGGAGAGGGTGTCTCATGTACCCTATTCAGGTCACTTTGACCTACTTTTTAGGAAATATAATATGCATACACCGGTAGGGGACTAGTATTGCGTAGCAATACGACATTCGCCAATAGGCGGTGCACTTGTTCACCAAGGGGTCTATTCTCCCATGCTTTTCAGCCTATGCGTATTTTCCCCTCGAATTAAGTCTGTGCATTACGCGCCCTGAAGGCAGTTACGCACTTGGGGCGGAGCAAGGCCAAAATCGGGGCGTTTCTGGGCGTTTCTCATGCCAAAAACACTTACGCGTATTCTCCCCCTGGCTTACGCGCTTTTTCTGTTAAGCGCTTTTGAGGGCTGTATTAAGGTCAAGCGCCAACATAAGGCGAAATGGAATATTGCGTTTGATGTCGGTTATAGGCTGAATTTTAACATTAATTTTATTTTATTTAACATGGTAAAGGTTGACACATTCAATATTCGATTGTCCATCCTTAATTCTAAACTACATTTCTCATAACCATCATAAATTATCCAACGAGAGATATTACGCAACAGCCTTTTCTCCAATTAGTTCAATTACAAACGCATTACAAACAATTACAAACATACCAGTGGTCATCAAGGTCACAACTGCGCTGTCGGTCCTGGCATCTGGGTCATTCCAGAGAGTGGCTGGTGATGTCATGCACATATCTCATGCATCTGTGTCAAGGTGTCTGATACAGTTAGTTGACGCCCCAAGTTCTTCACCATGCACTTAATCTGCTGAAAGAGTGGGTGCCACCTCCTCCTCCAGTGCAGTGAAATGCACAGGGGATGCCCACCACCCGCTGCGTGCACACTTCTCCGGTGTGCAGTGAGCCTGGCTTTTACAGCGCCCCGCAGATCTCTTCGTTTAGGCTTGGCAATGTCTATTTTGCTGTCTGACGGTTCCTGTTTTTTTCTGCTATTTTCCCGTCACGTCCGCTTGACATGCGCAATTGTCACAGATGTGGACTTAAAGTTTGTAGGCATATACACGGCGTCGGCAATTCACGCTAAAGGGCTATTATGCCGTCTGCCCAGACGGCAATTCACGCTGGAAGGTTATTTTGCCATCTGCTCTGACACATACTTCTCCACAAGGCTATACTTTTACTACAGCCGCAGACGGCACTACAACTGTTCGCCATGTTATTCGACCGTCGGATCGGGTATAAGTTAACCAGAAACATTTTTAATTTGCACAGCACGTGAACTAGATGCAGTAGTTGATAAGCGGTCATGGCTTAGTTTGAATGTAATCTGTTGCGTGAAAAATTCGTTTCGCGTCTGGTGTGAAAGCGGCTTGTGTATTCGCGTCTTTGCATTGACTTTGAATGTAGGCTAATCTGTCCTGCAAAAAATTTGTTTCGTGTCTGATGTGAAAGCAGCTTTATGGACAGTACGCGACAGTTAGAGAGAGCTATTACCTATTTAATCTCCGCCTTTCTCGGCTTTATTAGCCACAACAATTTCTAAAGAGGGATGAAATTATATCAAGATAGTGCAGAGAAATCATTTGTAAGCCGGTAAGTCCACATCTGTGAAATTTGGTTTTCGGCTTTGGCTCGACGTCGTCATCTTTGTCTTCATGTTCTATTAACGAATGTGACTGCCCTATATGTTCGTGATAATCTAAAAAGTTGTTATATTCTCACGAGGGAGGAAAATGATTTTCTAATTCAAGATATCTGTATTAACTAACTGGTGTCTTTGTTGCCTATTTTTTTTTTTTTTTTACCATTGATAATACTGTGTATTTTAATGTGTGAATAAAGATATTATTAAATAGGTTACTCTAGATTGAGCCCTACCCTGGCCAATACCAAAGCACTACCCATTTGTTAATCAGTTTTAGCCAATAAAGAATAGCCGACATGGGAAAAATCATTATAAGTAAATTGGATAATTGATTATAATAAAGTATAAGGCACAAGTTCAAGTGAATGTGTCGCTGAAATCAAATGGGACATAATAGGCTACGGGTATGGAATTGTGTGATTGCTGAGGCGGTTTCGGGGCGGGGGGATGACAGCATGCGGGATAAGAATCCTTTGTTAAAAGCGTTTCCATGTCCTTTAGTTGCAAACCTGACATCGGAGTAGTTTGAGATTTCAGCAATTTCTAAATGAGATCATATAAACTGTCTTTGATTGTTAAGAATGTTCTCTGTATTTGTCTCCTTCCCTGTTTTCCACGGAACAAACAGGCTGGTGTAGGAGGGGCACATATTCAATGCTCTGATTGCGCTGGTTGAAAAGCGCTTTTTGTTATTTCATTATCGCTGCAATTTGTTTGTTTGCATAGCTTTAATGCCATGGTGGCTAGAATAAGAAATAGAAAAGAGATGCCTGCATTACTTCTTGTAATTGGCACAGACATACATAGGCCTACTATTACAGCCGCATATCCTCGGCCTGCTGATAAAACATCGTATCTTCAAAATGATAAACTTCCTAGGAAAATAAAAAAAATATTATTTTATTGTTATTTTTAAATTATATATAAATTGATAATTTAAAATAAAAAATTGTTTAATTCTGCATGTAAGAATAGTGGACATACAAGTTTTTGTTTCTTATCAGTTTGGAGATACGAGGTTTTATCAGCAGGCCCACAATATTCAAATTTAAAGTCTGGTTTGCGTTTTCCATGGGCCACGACTGCATTTTCATGGTTAATCAGAAAATCCTTGTACCTTGTTTTCCTGAAAGCCATAATCAATGAGCATTGTACAGAGTCTGCCTCTCTTTTGCATTAGTCACACGTCTTTCATAAGGGCGCCTACATTATGAAGTTAAGCGCTGTGGGCGTGATCGAAGCGAGTAGGGGAGAATACGCGTAACTCAAAAGCGCTTAACTCAAATCGCGTAAAAAAGGACTTACGCGCAAATGGGAGAATAGACCCCCAAGTGCGTATTTTAAATTCATATAAAGAACGCCTGTATCCATAATTTATTTGAAGATGAGAACAATGTATCAATTTCCAGTCCAACACAAGAAGGGAAACAACAGTCTGAATCTGTCTGTTTGCTTGCAATGTCATTACATTCACAACCACACTATGTTCTGATCTTAAGTTAGTCAACCAGGAGAATATATGGGACAAGCTGGCCGTGAGGCCTAAGGTCTCCTGTCGCCCCTGATTTTCAATAGGAAACTGGTTCATAATCTAATCTTCTTATGCAGAACATGGGGTCTGTAATCCATTTTCTTCTTGAATTCTCGTGTTATCTTTTTGGACGGCTGGACGGACACACACACACTCTTGCACGCATGGACGGGGTGCATTTGTTAAGGCCCTGACATGGGCGATAAATGATCACCCAAGTGATTCAAGGTCTTTTCCTCAGTAAGGGAATTTACTTGAATAAATAATCAAACAAACATAATTTACAAATAAATGTAATAAAGATAGCTGCATTACAGGTGGGTTGAAGTAGGTAATATAGCTTTATCCTCTTCAAGTTGCAACAGCATTTCTCCAAAACATAACTTATTCTCTTGAATAACACTGGTTAATAATGCATAGCTTTAAATTCAGTAAACTCCTGCAAAACCTTAAAAATAAAGACTACCAAAATAACAATTGTGCGTAATTTGCTCATACAAAAGTGCAAGCGGATTCACAAAATGGTGGAAACGCCCATAGCTGCGCTCTGCTAATGAGCATTCGCAAAATATAGGACGCACTTCTGTTACAATTACAAGCAGCGCTCTGTTTGCGAGCATTCACAAACTGTTAGCCATCTCTCGCAATTATGAGCTGCGCTCTGCTAATGAGCATTAGCAAAATGGAGGACGTATCTCTATTACAATTACAGGCTACGCTCTGTTAAAATTAGGAGCTGTGCTCTGCTAGCGAGCATTTAAAAAATGGTAGCCGCATCCCTGAGCTGCGCTATGCAAGCAAATCTTTACAAAATAGATAGCCGCGTCTGTTACCATCATAAGCTGCACTCTGTTAAATGGAAGAATCTCACACGCACATGGTAGTAAAAATAGGTATGTTACTATCAGCGCATCGGCCGCCACGATATTGGTTCCCCTAGCGCGTTGCAAAATCTCCCGAAGTGGCAGAGGTATACCCATCAAAACCACCTTTTATTGGCAAAAAGAGGGGAATTACCAGAAATCCCATTGAAGACCTAGATAAAAATGACCCTGAATTCCCCTTGTTACCTTGTTTTCATTTTCTGATTTCCCAGATGGCCGCCTGAGCGCTTCAAAGTTTGATGTGACAAAAACACCCTTAAATTTTATAGAAGCAAAGTAGGAATTCTAATAAAAACTGCACAGTCTATTAGATTAAGTACTCAAGATCCAACAGACAAAAAATTATGAGATTTGGAGCGTCTGCAGTCTGTTTCTACCGTCAGCAAAAAAAAACAGTCTGTGTTAAAAAATTCCAGAAATGGCGCCCCCATTGAGGGTTGCACAGCAAAATTCAATTCTGTTTTCATTCATCATTTTTGAATAGGCAGATAATATTCCAATGAACATTATCTGAAACTTTCATTGGAATATCTCAAGAATTAAGAAAGTTATAGCATTTTATGCAAACCATGTTTTCGGTCACAGATTTCTCATTTTTCCTATAGAAACCAAGGACATTTTCTACCCCTCATTTGCCAATTTCCAAGTTTAACCTATCACATTGATCTTGGTATCATATTTCAAGCTCTTTTGGGATAAATAATTCATTTCAGCATAAAACCATTTTGAAAATTTTAGTAATATACCTAGTTAAAACGACTAGGCTTTGACTTTGAAGAGGACTGTTTTCTCTGACCCCTCTGCCGACTGTCCTCCAAAGCAGCTTTCACCGGGATGTCGGTCAGTAATGCTGTTGACCCGCAACAATCAATGAGATTATAGTCAGAATCAGCTTGTTTAACCCTAACCAATACAAAAAGTATTCAATAAATTAATCCATGTTTAAAGACATCAAGTAATCTTTGTTGTGTTTCTTTATTTACATACTCAAGAGATAGGAAAGATAGTTTGAAGGCGGTAAGTTGACCAGAAATAAAAACAAAATAAAAAATATCTTGAGGTACCACTTGTTTTGAGTTGTGTCAAGCGTCACATTTTGAAGAGCTTTCCTAGCAAGCATAATATTTCTAAGGATTTAGTTCCAACTGCAATAAACATCGCCAGGACATAGTAATACTGATGTTGATGCTACACACCTGTAACCAATGTGTTGTCACCCAATAAATTAAAATAAAATCAATTTAAAAATGCGCTTCTTCACGTTAGTGTGTCTGTCAAAGTATAGGGTGGCGACCGTTGCGTTTCCTATTGTGTAAACGGTGTATCTAACCAAAAATGCTCTTCATAGCATGTTTATCAAGTTTGTAGAAGGGAGGGAACCGTATTTCTCCACATCAGCTATGCATTTTAATAAAAACCGAAGTAAAATAAGAAGCCCTCCCCGTCTGTCAAAAAATAACGTGAATAATTTGTGCCTCTAAATCCTGGAACAAGCAGGCAGCCACGTGACATCCTCACTTCCTTGTGTTCTACTACATCATTTTCATGGAAGAAGGCAGCAATGGCGGGCGAGGGTCAAGTCTGTGGCGTCTGTCAGAAATAACGTGCATAATACATAATGTGAGTGGGTATAAATGTAGTATTAACTTGTTAGAAGTATATCGGAATGTGTAGTGGCTAATTGCAAATGAAAATTAAGATTAATTGGCACAAATAAACATGCAAAACAATGAAATGTGCGCAGGATCGCCTCTGTTGTTCATTTCTATGCATTTCTGACAGACTCCAATAGTCTCACGTTAGGTTTTGACTGACACTGATTGTTCACGTTATAATTTTGACAGTTAGGTGATTGAGTACGTTAGAAGTTTGATTTATTCTGGAATAAAATTGTACTACCCAATATTCCCTAATATTTTAGTCTGTCACTGCAGCTGAACAATGTGAAGACTGCGTAGTAGTGGTGTAACGATACATGTATTTGTATTGAAAATTTTCGGTACAGGGAGTTCGGTTCGGTACTGGACGTTAGATTCGGTACAGAGGTGTGCAACACGGGTGAGTAACCACACAAGTATAATAAGTGCCGGAACACAAGTTTAGTTTTCATTTATCCCTATCCACCTGCAGCTATATGGAGTTGCATTAGGGTCATAAGTTTTGTAGTTGAAAAAACAAAATTTGAAACTGAAAATTCATGTGTTGATCTTGAATTTTGAAAAATGTAACAATGTATTCAGAATCAAAATAAGTGTATGAAACGTTTTTTCAGGCTAAATATAATTTTGATTCACTTTGGTAATTCTTTTGAATAAATTATTTATTTTCACTTTTCACTTCTATATTTTGACATTTGAGATCTTATTTTTTTTCAGTTGCATGTTTTATCTTTTCAGATTCAGATCTTATTTTTTCAGTTTCAAATCTTTTTTTCAGTTTCAAATCTGTTTTTTGAGTTTCAGACTTTTGACCCTGATGTGGCGTGGGGGGCGTGGTGTCAACTGAGCTGGGCGTGGAATCATGAGTGACAGCTGAACAAAAATGCTTGAAACCTTCCCCAGTGACAGTGCCTTCAGGGAACGTGGGAACTAAAACAAATCTAACTCAACACTTATATAGGCCAAATTCATGTGATTGGCGGTGTAAGAATTGAAGCCAGTGACAAACTTCCATTTAAAAATCCGTTTTAGACAGTACTGAGCACCAATTGCGGTATAAGAGCGATCGATTATGCCAGATTTTGCAGTTCAACAGCCACATTTTAAGTGCTGATATGTCCGATTTCCACATAGCACTGTGAACGCAGCATAGTGTCCGCTTGGCTTGCAAAGATGGCGTCCGGCCGGTCGGGTCAACCTGCTGGAGCCCAATTAGAAGCTGATGGAAATTCAACTCTGTCCACTCAACCTGAAAGAAAGGGTACTCTATCCACTCGAGCTGAAGCTGATGGAAATTCAACTCTGTCCACTCAACCTGAAGCAGAGGGTACTCCATCCACTCGAGCTGAAGCTGATGGAAATTCAACTCCGTCCACTCAACCTGAAGCAGAGGGTACTCCATCCACTCGAGCTGAAGCTGATGGAAATTCAACTCTGTCCACTCAACCTGAAGCAGAGGGTACTCCATCCACTCAAGCTGAAGCTGATTGAAATTCAACTCCGTCCACTCAACCTGAAGCAGAGGGTACTCCATCCACTCGAGCTGAAGCTGATTGAAATTCAACTCTGTCCTCTCAACCTGAAGCAAAGGGTACTACATCCACTCGAGCTGAAGCTGATGGAAATTCAACTCTGTTCACTCAACCTGAAGCAGAGGGTACTCCATCCACTCGAGCTGAAGCTGATGGAAATTCAACTCTGTCCACTCAACCTGAAGCAAAAGGTACTCCATCCACTCGAGCTGAAGCTGATGGAAATTCAACTCTGTCCGATACAAAACAGGATCTGCGAAATGGATGGCACGATCACGAATGTGGGCCAAAATGCCAAAGGATCCAGATAAATTTGCAACAATAGTAGCCGACTTCATGAATGGTGTCCGGTGCACCCCTAGAAAAAAGGCTGCACTCAGGGCTCGGGGCCTAACAGCATGCCGAAAGGGACTGAACTTTGAGGAATCTGACCCAATACACTAAATACAAAAAACCATAAGAGAACAGAAAAAGAAGCGCGATACAGAATCCCTGGGGAAAAGGCGCCTACTAGTGAAGAACATGATGGTTGCGAAGAAATACAAACCCCAAAACAAACTTGCAGACACTTGACCTGCGGCCTGCATACTTAAGCGTAGTTGCTAAGACTGATGCAAATGGGAACAAGCGCAGAAAAAGGAGCAATGGAACATGCATGCATGTTATCGAGAACATTCAGGATTTTTATATTAATCCGACAATCTCCCGAGAAATGCCGTGCATGAGGACTGTTAGTCAGAAGCAACAGCAGCAACGGTTCGTCATGGAAGTTACTGTTCAGAAAGCATACGGCCTTTAGAAAGAAACTTACCCGGACATAAATATCTCCTTCACAGTCTTCAGTAGACTTCGCCCATGGCACGTGTTGCTGCAAAGTAAAACAAGACTTAATCAGTGCTTATGTGAGTACTGCTGATGTGTTGATGAAAATACGCCCTCTGAATAGGGCACTTCATGCCAAAGATGCCAAGGAGCTCAAGGTTTATGACAAGTATGAACTTGTGAGTTTGTCCATGTGTAGCAAGGGGGACAACCCGTCTCATCAGCTGGCATGTATCAACCGAGCATGCGACACATGTGGTATTGCTTTGCTGGAAGATCGCTTTGGAGATTTCATCAAGAAGAACGGCAACATGATGGTAACTTGGCTGTGTTGGGAAACACAGAGCTATGTGCACAACAGGAAACAGAAATCAAAGAAAGTTCAGGCAACACAGATAGGGACACAGGCCACGTTGTGTGAAGAACTGTTTTCCAACACAGTTCCGCTCGCCAAGCACTTGTTCGTTGCTAAGTGGCAACAAGACCAGTTTTCTCTGCTCCAATGTAGTGCTTAATGTAGTGCTTCAGAGGGCCAAAAACGCTTCGGTCTAGGGGCTGAAGACGGTTTGAGCAGTGGGGTGGAAAAGACAGGAGTACAATGCCCTGTCACTTGCAAAAGTCAATAGCTACCACAGAGGGGTGTGATGGATAATTGTCTAAGAGTAGCAGCATCTTTGACGCCGGGGTCACGCGTCACAAAATGCTGTAAAAAGGCCAACAATATCTGTCTCCTCCATCCACCCCGATCCATTGGCAGAACCAGTGCAGCCAGGGGCACCATCCCAGATGAAGTGGTCATGGAACTTCTTCCTTGGGAAGATAAAGTAAGGGGGAACAAAGTTGCCTTGTGCGTTGGCAGCAAAGGCAAAGGTCACCAATGTCCCTCTTTCCCCGGAGGTCACAGCACGCTGGCCCTTGGTGGCAATGACTTTGTCTGGCATTTGAACTGTTGTGGAACCTGAAATAATGAGTGAAATGAATTAGTGCTGGTGCAAATCACTGCTGCTTTTAAATGTATCTAAATATAAATTTTTAGCTGTTTCATCCATGTTCCAGATGTCATTTGCCTCAAAATTATAGCAGGTGAGGACAGTCTTTAGGTTGTTAAAAAATGCGGTCACTTTCATCTCGTTGAAGCTGGTGGAACGGGACATGCTGGTGGTTTGAGGTTGACGGATGGACAGGGTTTTGTTGCGCTCGAGGAAGGTGGTGAGCCAATCCTTCCCGGCCATCTGGATTTTCCTTCCATGAACATGGAATTTTGAGGTCAATATTTTCCGTCAGCTCATATGCAAACCTTCGCACCTAAAAAAAAAGCATAAAAAATTCCCAGATAGCAAGCATCTCCGCTCGGGATCTGCCCCGGATGTGCTTCGGCTCCAGCTGATCCGGCTCAGAGCCAGGGCAGATCCGGAGCGGAGGTGCTTGCTATATGGCGGTAGTAGTGTAGCTCTGTCTGCGGTGTTACTCGCACCTCTTTAGGAACAAGGCCAAAATATATATCGGCTGCTCTCTTTATATCTGCTGCAGTCTCTTCTCCTGTTCTTCTGTGAAGACTTTGTTGTGAGCCCTGTACCCCGGGGCTCTGGTCTGCTGCAGTCTCTTCTCCTGTTCTTCTGTGAAGACTCTGTTGTGAGCCCTGTACCCCGGGGCCCTGGTCTGCTGCAGTCTCTTCTCCTGTTCTTCTGGGAAGACTCTGTTGTGACCCCTGTACCCTGGGGCCCTGGTCTGCTGCAGTCTCTTCTCCTGTTCTTCTGTGAAGACTCTGTTGTGAGGCCTGTACCCCGGGGCCCTGGTCTGCTGCAGTCTCTTCTCCTGTTCTTCTGGGAAGACTTTGTTGTGAAGCCCTGTACCCCGGGGCTCTGGTCTGCTGCAGTCTCTTCTCCTGTTCTTCTGTGAAGACTTTGTTGTGAAGCCCTGTACCCCGGGGCCCTGGTCTGCTGCCCTCCTGCCTCTGCCCTCCTCTTGCAGTACCTGAACAGGGTGACATGACAAACGCCATGCACCTCTGCTGCCCTCCTTATACTATCGCCTCTTCGGACATCAAAAAAGGCCCTTGTGTAAACCTCCGGGTCAACCGTTCCTCTCTGGGTAGTTCTGACCCTAACTCTTGGCATTTTCTGTCGGTAAAACATAACACACATTTTTATTGAGCTTTTAAACACAAAATGCAGCCGCATGATCAGAGAGGGACGAATGTAACTGTTGCTACTTCAGTCCCGACGGTGACTCCTGACATTTGAACTAGGATTACTTCCAAAGTGTAAAAATTCTGACATTTCAAACTTCACCATATGTTACGGAGCTAAATCACCTATCATTTCATCATAAATATGACACATGGAGCGATAAAGACAATCTTTAAATCGAAAAAGTTCAGCATTCAACTGAATTTACTCACCGCTGCGGAAAACAGTCTTCTCGGTCTTGTACCGCCAGGAAGACTGGACGCCTCAAGAATGTTCGCGGGTCTGGAGAGGGGTGCGAGCTGCTCGTGCTGACCTAGTATGACGTTTCGAAGTGTGGATGGCTGTGAGTAAATCGCCGTGTTACTTTCGTCCAGAGTTACTTTCGCACCGGAGCTCCCGTACGAAATGAAATGAACATGCAAAATAAGCAAGGAATGAAATAACACAATAAAAAGTAGTACTTTAACCCTTTTTAACACAGAATTATTTGTATTTTAACCCTTTTTAACATAGTAGTTAATGAATTAGAATTATTCTTAGTCCATTTTTAAACATGTCAAAATGAATTCTCTTTCATGAGAGTATGGTTTTAGCCTTATTACAGTCCTTCTTTTTGACTCTAACTACAAACCATGAATTTAATCTTAAATATTCCTGGACCACGAATATAGGAATCTGTTTTCATACTTCAACCAATCACACATTCCTATGTCTCCCTTTCCCCAGAAGCGACAGGAGACAAAAAGTCATTACATTTATGGCTTAGAGAATGTACTTCAGTATATTTTTTTCTTTCAAATATCGAAATGGGTCTAATTTGTCAAAAGGTTAATTTGCTAGCAAAATCGAAAGTAGGAAATTTTAAGCCTTGTTGTTGCACATACACAGGCACAACAAAGACTGAAAATGACTACAGTGGCCTTTGGCGCCAGCAGCCGTACACTGAGTGTACATTTATACACTAATTATTTATCATCATAACTTGAAAATTAATTTGCGTCAAAAGCCCAACTGTTTATGTTGCTGTGTGATGCTGCTGAATGAGGGAAAATGTATCTGACTAAGGAAACGCCAACAGTAATGTGTGATCAGTGCGCACTGTGCAAAGCAACAGAGACACACTGCTGTTGATTAATCTCTGCTCAAACAGCTCTTTCCGCACAAAAAATAAAGAAAAATAATCAATGCATTTCAGTGATTTCACAACAACTATGTGGGAGTGCCAGAAATGATTATTTTAAATGCCCCCAAGGGTGAGCGAGGGTGGCAGATCTGCAAATGGGATAATTCATTGCCTGTAGGTAATTCATTTGTATATGCAGATTCGGATGATTTAATAGCTGATCTAGGCATCTCTATTGTGCCTTTGCACCTAACGTTATGCATTTAACGTAAGCCAGCAAACATGAGACGTCTGCCCGACATGAAAATCATGCCCACATTGCAACAAAGACATGATTTGCATGTCAGGCAGACGTCTCTTGTTTTATGGGAAGTACTGAAATGATTCTATTCACGGCTTTATTCATTTCTGTGCACTGCGTGTTAGCTATAATTATCTGCAGTTTCCACGGCATTATTGCTCAGTGCATCGAATGCTCACGAGACAGCAAATTTGCTCAAGAAGCTAACGCTATGCCATTACCAAATATTAAACATTTCTTATGCCCTGTTCAATGCTTGATTGATATGTTTACGATAATATTTCCATCCTTAAATGCGTACGTTTTTAATGCAATTCAAATAGGGAGTTTTTCTTCAGTCTTCATTCATAATGCGATAAACAGAAGATTAAAAAGATACACGGAATTACTGAGAGTTGAGATTTTTTTTAAATTAATTAATTTTTCAGATTTCCATCCTTGCAGTCTTAAATCAAAGCGTATACATAAATGAACCTTTTTATCATTATCACCTCTTAATCATTACAGGCTACATATTAGTGGAGCGGGGTAGTTGAAAAAAAGTGCAAATAGTGATACAAGCAACAGACTTTGCATGAGAACTCTTAATATCCCCATAAATCAAAATCAACCTCCGGCCACTTCAAATTATAGTTATATCCAAGATGGCCGACACCTTTTTAAAATGGTGGCAAATTTGCTCTATATTTTGAAGATTTTCAGCGTATAAGCTACAAAAATTGCATATTTTCAACACAATCATTGTGAATTCATATATCTTGGCATTCTTACAGTCATAAAGAGAAACTACACCAACCCTTCCAATCCTTATCCTTTTACCACCTATACAACATGTAAGCACTTTCAGATATGGGATACAACTAGGCTCAGATATGTTACAATGCTACCTCTAGCCCGATCATTCATCCAATGCTATTTAATTCCTGTGTGATCTGTACACCTTCCAGAAGACTATAGCCCCGTCTTCGTTGGCTCGGCTCTCCCGCGCTGGCACATCCTGTCAATTCAGGTGCGGCTGTTTAATTTTAAAATGGGGCTCGAGAAACAGCATTTGGGAAACTAATGACAAATTTCTACCATTAGCTAGCATTGAACCCCATGCTGAGTTTCGCAGCTATAGTGTCAACCAGTGTGTCCTGGTAGTACAATGACACTACACTATTACAATGTTATATTTATCTGTATGTTCATGTTTTCAAATTAGAAGGAAAATTAATTAAAAAGAGCATAATTAGCGCCTTTTAGCGCACATATGAACTTATACGCAATTATTTTGGTCTTTGGCGGCCATTTTGGATATGATGACAGCCATCTTGGATGTTTCTAGAAACTATTTTACATAATCTTAGTACTTGTAGGCTTGCTCTTAATATTTTAGCATAAACTGACAATGATAAAGAAATGTATAAGTGATTATGTCCATATTCATATTTCGGAAGGAAGCCATTTTGAAAAACTGTCAAATTCTGCGTGGCCGGAGGTTGATTCTGAGACAGGAGACAAAGAGGAATAGTTATGCCGAATTTCATGCTTGTATCACTATTTGCACTTTTTCCCTGCCATTCTCAAGTTACCCGCTCCACTATATAGGCTAGGTCTTAATAGACCCTTTCAATTTCAGGGCGTGAAAATGTGAGATTTGGAGTGCGCATGATCACTGGACATTTTCTATGGCAGAAGAAAAACTGATGACTGTTAACGAACCTGCAGTAAGCGTGAGGAGGGCAATCTCTCAACTCAGGGTGTGATGGCGATGGTGTTTAGACGCCAAGCACAGTGGCCCGAAATAAAAGTAAAAGCCAGCAGCGTGCTGAGAGGCTAAAACAAATGGAAATCGCCAGGCTCGCGCTACCAACGGACCTGACGCCGTCCGTGGTAGCCAAAAGGCGAGCTCAACAAAAAAAAAAAAAGAAAAGGGATAATAACCCAGATAAATCCCTTACTTACTAACACTATTACTTTATAGCAGCTAAGATCCTGCCAATACTCTCTTTCCTCAAATACCTAACCGGCCAAAGCGTCAGGCGCAAAATGACATTCCAGCAACGCGAATGAGGAAGGACAGGAGCTGAAATAGAGTCCGGGCAACGCCCTCAATCAATGCCAGCTGGCTAAGGGATCTGACGGTGAGCAAAACGATATTGTCCCGGACAAGAGTAACGAAAGAAGCTAACAAAGCTCCCAAACCATGACAGGACCCCCCCCCCCCCCCAAAGGGACAGCTCCAGAAGTCCCCAAGGAACCCCGCGCATGAAAATCTGAAATAAGCAAGGGATCCAGAATATCCCGCGAAGGGACCCAGCACCGCTCCTTGGGACCATATCCCTCCCAATCAACCAAGAACTGGACCCCGGGGCTTCAAACGGGGAAAGCCCCGTGGAGGAATTACACAACAAGTTGTGAGAATACTCGGCTCAAGCTAAAAATCGACTCCAAGATGAGGGATTATCCGCCGCCAAACATCGGAGAGTGTTTTCGAGAGACTGATTAGTACGTTCCGTCTGCCCGTTGGTCTCCGGGTGAAACCCCGAAGAGAGGCTAACAGTGGCCCCCAACTGCTTACAAAACGCCTGCCAAAATCTGGCCGTAAACTGTGGGCCTCAGTCAGAGACGACATCTTGCAGAAGCCCATGCAACCGGAACACATTGTTGACCACAAGATGCGCTGTCTCCCGTGCTGAAGGCAGCTTGGGTAGCGTGACAAAATGAGCCGCTTTAGAAAAACGGTCAACCACCACCAAAATGACCGTGTTGCCGTCAGATACAGGCAGCCCTGTAACAAAATCTAAAGCAATATGCGACCAAGGTCGCAGCAAACCAGCGGGAGGGAGACCGCTCTTGTATAATACAGGCCACCAGCTGCTGGAGAATTTTGGGTCTCCTTTGATGGACTTTTATTTAATTATGCGACAAATGTCCTCAATTGGTGACAGATCAGGACTGCAGGCAGGACAGTTCAGCACACGGACTCTTCTACTACAAAGCCATGCTATTGTAATAGCTGCAGTATGTGGTTTTGCATTGTCCTGCTGAAATACACAAGGCCTTCCCTGGAATAGACGGAGCATATGTTGCTCTAAAACCTTTATATACCTTTCAGCATTCATGGTGTTTTTATAACATGCAAGTGTCCCACACCATATGCACTAATGCATCCCCATACCATCAGAGATGCAGGCTTTGGAAATGAACGCTGATAACAGGAGGGGTGGTCTTTCTCCTCTTTAGCCCGGAGAACACAACGCCCATGATTTCCAACAAGAATGTTAAATTTGGACTTGTTTCACCACAGGACACTTTATACTTGTAAACTGCAACTTCCTTATTGCCGTACAAAGATATGAAAGTCAAACCATCATGAATGTACCTATTATTTGCAGAAATAGATTTACTGAATCTGATTGCTCAATTTCTTTACTTTGTGAGGATGAAAGAGAATTGTGTGAGTCTGCTTTGATGAACCTTGTGGTTTCATGTGTAAGGCCTTACACCAGGTTACAGTCTCACCTGTGCTCCAGTAGGCTGACTGCATTGCATCACTTGTTTGTCAGGGATGCACTTCTTGGATTGCATCAGTGACAAATAATATATTGTTAGAACAGGGATAGGGGGGGCACTCATCTACCCCTCCTTTTAGCCCCTCCTCTGTTTTACTGCAGATCTGTTTGTTACATCACAAACTCACTCTGCAAACCCAACCCCCCTATATGTGAGTCCTCTTGCACACACACCCATCCTTAAATATAATCCTGTGCTGACGGGGTATTGTACAGTCACTGCAAATCCTGTTGTTCCCTAAATGGATTTGTGACTGGCTCTCATCTGCACTGCCGACATACCACAATAATTTATATATTTTCTGAACTTGAACTATATTGAATAAAAACATAACCCTCCTGGGCACAGGTGATCAGGATACAGGGGCCTTCTGGGCTGTCTGACCTTGAGGAGTGTTATGTCGAGTTATTGCAGTTTCTCAGGTAAGTTATTCATTTTTTCAATTAGATAAACCACTCATTCATTTCTTATGTTGTGCTCGAGTGAAAAGCTTTTGCAGACAGTGAAAAATAGACCCAAAGGGCAAATCTTGTCTTCTGGGAACAATGTCTCCAATCTCAGGGAGCTCCAGTGCAGTTTCACAGAGTAAAGCTGGTGTCTCAGAGGAGAGGTAGTTTTCCCTGGATGGAAGTCTTCTTCCCAGAAAAAAAAAAAACTATCCTTCAGTGTAACACTGCAACAAAATTGTGCAGCTCTTCTTTGACATGAATAATTTCTCAAAAGAGAGAGCTTAACTTTGTGCAAAATAGGCCAATATAAGTGTTTCCATCTCTCTTGTGCAGTAAATGTGTTATGATGAGGAATACTTTGGAGAAAAGAATCATGAAAATAATGCTGGAATCAGCTTGAGAACATAATTTTGCCTTGCAGTCAGTTTAAGTGGTGAGTTCAGTTAGGCTTGACCATATAACTTATATTCTCTCTCTTTACTAAGGACCATCAACCCTCAATCCTGCGAGATAAAACAAAAATGAACAGCTCTGTCATCAATTCTAGCCAACACTTCGACCACTCCTCTTCAGGATCCAGTCTCCAACACTCGAACACATTTCTGTGCTTAAAATTACTTGTTGGTTGGTGTTTTCTGTTTATTGAAAGGAGCATCAATCTTGCAGTGGGCTACCCTGCTAACATCATGGTGATGTGGCTGGTGGCCAGAGAGAAGAGTGACTCTTCCACCTCCAATATCTTCATCTTCAACCTGGCCATCGCTGATGCATTGCTCTGTGTGATGATCCCAATCGGCTTCTATGGCTTCAGTTGGCTCAGAATCGTATATTTTGCTAATGTAAGGTTGTTTATCACTGGGATCAAAAACACCTCCCCACTCTTTCTCACCTGCATTTGCCTGGACCGCTATGTGGCCGTGGTCCACCCCATTGTGTTCACCAGCACCAAGGATAACAAGATCAGAGTGGCTATTTCCATTCTTGTTTGGGGGCTCATGATAGCCTATGCTGTCATCAGGTCATTGCAGTTGCTTGTCTCAAATGACATCTTCATTGGCCTGATCCTGGCCCCTTTCACCATCATGGTTTTCTGCAACATTTCTATCATGTGGAGTCTTAAGAAGTCGGTCTTGGGCAAAGAGAAGATGCACCCCATGAAAAAGAAAGCCCTCAGGACCGTGCAAATCTATCTGGCCATCATAGTGGTTCATTACCTGCCTGTGGTTATAATCAGGCCCTTTATGTACAAAACTGATTTCCCAGAATTCTGCACAGTGGAAATGATTTTGTTTACCCTTATGGACTATAGTTGTACCACTGCACCCCTCCTCTACATCTTCCAGAATAAGCAGCTGCCATGGCTGAAAAACTTGCTCTGCATCTGCTGCCGAAGCTCTTCCCCTGAGTGACATAATGTAAGCACATGAGATGTATGCTTGTGATTGTCTGTTACGCTGCATTTGCTCTCTACATAAATGTATGAGAAATGAGTTCATGAAACAAGGCAAGAATGTTTTCTGAGTTATAGGCAAATACAACTTTTATATTATTTTTGGTTTGACTGTAATGAGTATAGAGATGATCCATAATGAACACAACTATGACCATAAGCATTGATTATAAAATGAAAATGATCTGAATCACTCATATGCCTATATCACCCTGATTTCATAACGCAAATTAAACTTTTTTTAATTAAAAAATGAGCATGTATGGTCATTCAAAGAGACAAATTTTTTATGTAATGTGGACAACCCCAATTCCGAAATAGTTGGGACAAAGTGTAAATTGTGAATAAAATCAAAACACAATGACTTTCAAATCACTCCAGCCAGTATTTTTAATGCACAATAGAACAGAGATAACATAGCGAATGTTGAAACTGAGAAATTTTACAAATTTATCCACAAAATGAGCTCATTTCAAATTTGATAGCTGCTACAGGGGGGAAAAGCCACTAGATGGCAGTATTGACTTTTTTGTTAAGCCCTGTTTGGAGCTAGGTTTTGGGGCATGTTCTGGGCATGCCTCAGAAGGGCAAGTCCCAGAGAATTGCAAAAAAATCTGGAAGGTAGGAGGGGGCAGGAAAAGAGTATATAAGGAGAAAAATTGAGAGAGTAAAGTAGTCGGAGAAATTGCAAGGAGAAGTAGTGGAAGGATACATTTGACCAGACCTGTCACTCTTTACAAGACCTGTGAAGCTCTTTTTGTGGATTTTTGCCTGTTTTGGAGCATTTTAGAAAGGACTCAAAGAAAGAGGTGACAACTTTAGTCTGCAAGAACTGAAAAGGAAATATCATCTTTGGATGCACTTTTAAATCAAAACAGCCAACTGCCACCAACTGCTTCTGAGAAACTGCACCAAAGAAGCTGACAGAGGTGTTAGTATATCCCCGAACGCTGAATGGCGTTCCGGGGATATTATGTTTTGGGTCCGACCGCCGCCACCGCTGCCGTACGTGTTAACACGATAACTTTAGTAATATTTCAATGACAAATTTCAAGTTTTGCATATAAGTTAGTATCATTAAGAGGAAGAACAGATTCGATTTTAGACAATTTACGATTCCCTAGATTGGCCACCAGGGGCCAAAAACTGAAAAAAAATCACTGTTTTCATCATATCTCTAAAAATATGTGTCCACCTGACTTCAAATCAAGTGCAAATAAAAGGTCATGCCTTGAGGATGTGTCCCGCGATGACATTATACCTGTTTGGTTCAAAATTTTGACACAAGGTGGAGCTTTGTCACATAAAATTCACCATTTTTGCAATATCTTTGGAACTATTTGTCCAATTGACATGAAACTTTGTGCAGCTGCAAGGTCATGACCTCACAACGTGTCACATGATGACATCATACCTGTATGGTTCAATATTTTGCCACCAGATGGCGCTTTTTGATGGAAAAATTGCCATTTTGGCCATATCTTCTGAACCACTTGTCCGATTCACCTGGAATTAAGTTCAAATGAAAGTCTATTCAAGGCCTACTCAAGGATTGGGGAATTGGAGGATTGGGGGCGTTCGATTATATACCCCCAGCTATCGCCTCTGACGGCATAAGCCTAGTTTTACTAGTAAAGAAAAGGATCCCTGCTGGTAACATAAATCTTTTAAATTGTATCCAGTTTACTTGCTTGCCAGTGTCTGCAGGCTTAAAAAAAAAAAGAAAAAAAGTAGCAAAGTAAACAGTTAGCCTAGCTCATCCAGAAGTAACAAACATTTGCCATGGAAACTGGTCAGCAGGCAGCTAAACACAGCACAGCTCTCAGAGCAAGGAAATTGAGAACCCTGCTAAATGTAAGAGTGTAGCAGCTAAAGAGAAACACAAAGAGAAGACTCTACGAGAAAACCCAGAGGTCCTCTTCACTGACTACGCCCAACAAAGAGAAGGAAAAAAGAAGAAAAACTTCATATTCTTCACTGACTTCATCTACATTTGGAAGGACACTCTGTGCAGTCATTATGAATACATATCCAGTGAGGGCATTGGCACCAGAGGCAGATTAAAAATCTGTAAAGATGAACACCTGGACAAGGATGACCCTCTGCTAACTATAACATACTACACCAAAGGAAAGGTCATGATCCAAGGAAGTGAAGCCAACCTGGAGTCCTTTGAAGAAGCATTCTCCTTGTTAAAAGCTGAGGTGGACTCCAAGAGGATCAATGTGGCCTCCGACAGTGAAAATGATGAGAGCCCAGCACAAAACCCCACCACCATGTCCATCTCTGCCCCTCCTTCACCCGTCAGCTCCACCAACCAGCTGAAGGAAAGTATGGCCCTACTGGAGCTGGACTTTGCTGAACTTAAAGAGCTGACCCAGGCCAGGCTATCTGACCCTGCAGACAACACTCTGCAGCAGCTTAAAGAGGAGCTCCGGCAGCTCAAGAGAGACAACCAGGCCTTGGCATTTGACCTGAAAAGTAGTGTAGAAACTCTCAAACAGGAGAACAGTGTGGTCCGTGCTCAGTTAGCCAAAGCGAACGATGATGCTGAAAGAAAGAAAAGAGCCTCACCAGACAAATCCAACACCTAGCAGACCAACTCTCATCAGCCCCCAAAATCACAAGAGCAGGGCACAGATTTCCCCTGCCAGCGCCCCAAACCTCTGCCGTGTCTCTGACCCACCCTCTCTGCTCTGCACCCAGCTGAAGAGCACCCCGACACCCCCTGATACATCCACACAGCCAGCAACCAACAGCCAGCTCTACCCATCCCAGCTCCCCTCCACCCAGCCTGAAGAACAAGCCCCACAAGTGATCCTGCTGACTGATTCAAATGGGAAATTCCTGAACACAAGCAAACTCTTACCTGGAAAGAAAGTGCTGTTCACCTGGCCCTCCACCCAACCATTGACACCTAAGACCTCTATGATGGACTCCACCTCCACAGAGAGAGGGTGAGGATATTTGCAAAATCCCTAAAAGACACAGCCCTGGGAGGCAGTCCTTCCAACCCCTCCGCTACTAGGAGCTCTAGAGACTACCCCAGACCTCCTCCTCCCTGTCATCACTCCAGGATCATCCCTCCTGCAGTGAAGAGACACCACAGCTCAGCCTCGCCCTCCCACGCACCCCGCACCTCATCACTGTGCAGCGCAAGCAGAGGAGGCCACCTCCCCCCGACCCAGCCCCTAGCCACCAGCCTCGTCTACAGCATCAGCAGCAGACCTACGCAGCAGTACCTCCCCCCGGCCCTCCTCCACACCCACAGCAGAGGACCTACGCAGCAGTACCTCCCCCCGGCCCTCCTCCACACCCACAGCAGCAGACCTACGCAGCAGTACCTCTCCCCGGCCCTCCCCCACACCCACAGCAGAGGACTTACGCAGCAGTACCTCTCCCCGGCCCTCCCCCACACCCACAGCAGAGGACTTACGCAGCAGTACCTCCCTCCGGCCCTCCTCCACACTCACAGCAGAGGACTTACGCAGCAGTACCTCCCCCCCGGCCCTCCTCCACACCCACAGCAGCAGACCTACGCAGCAGTACCTCTCCCCGGCCCTCCCCCACACCCACAGCAGAGGACTTACGCAGCAGTACCTCTCCCCGGCCCTCCCCCACACCCACAGCAGAGGACTTACGCAGCAGTACCTCCCTCCGGCCCTCCTCCACACTCACAGCAGAGGACTTACGCAGCAGTACCTCCCCCCGGCCCTCCCCCCCCCCCACAGCAGCAGACCTACGCAGCAGTACCTCTCCCCGGCCCTCCCCCACACCCCCAGCAGCAGATCTACGCAGCAGTACCTCTCCCCGGCCCTCCCCCACACCCACAGCAGAGGACTTACGCAGCAGTACCTCTCCCCGGCCCTCCCCCACACCCACAGCAGAGGACTTACGCAGCAGTACCTCCCCCCGGCCCTCCTCCACACCCACAGCAGAGTACTTACGCAGCAGTACCTCCCCCCGGCCCTCCTCCACACCCACAGCAGAGTACTTACGCAGCAGTACCTCCCCCCGGCCCTCCTCCACACCCACAGCAGAGGACTTACGCAGCAGTACCTCCCCCCGGCCCTCCTCCACACCCACAGCAGAGGACTTACGCAGCAGTACCTCCCCCCGGCCCTCCTCCACACCCACAGCAGAGGACTTATGCAGCAGTACCTCCCCCCGGCCCTCCTCCACACCCACAGCAGAGGAGCTACGCAGCAGCACCTGCCCCCGGCCCTCCTCCACACCCACAGCAGAGGAGCTACGCAGCAGTTGCAGCTCAGCCCACAGTCACAGCCCCTTGCTGCACTACCTCTTAGTTGGGATACATCAGAGAGATGCTACACACCCTGTGCACGCAGCTTCTGCTCAGCTAAGACATAACACTGAAATAATAGAACAGCATAGAAATGTATTGTATCATTAGGATAATAATAGCATCAATAATAGTAAACAATACAGTTGTAATATTAGTGAAAATGGTTCATACCTCTTGTAAAATTCATACCTAATTATTATTCAATACCATAAATGTATAGATAGTTTTTTTAGGTGTTTTCATATTCATCTCACTATACAGGTCCATTTTGACTGTTTTAAATGCGTTCATTTCATATAAGCTGCTGGAATATTCAGGGTTTCCACTCCTCAACCTTTAAGCTGAAGAGTGAAAACCCAGAATTCATGAAATCTATCAAAGATGTTGATATAATAGTGTTAACAGAAACTTGGGTCACAATAAGAGAACACCCATTCACAGAGTTAAATTGGGACAGCAGGCTGCTGCTTGAGCTGAATGACACACACAATCAGTTGCCCTGCAGACAGGTGTCCAATCAAAGTAAAAGCCTGTACAAATGAGTGGGGATAGTACAATAAAGCGATTAACATCCCATCATTCACAGTGGCATTGCATAAACATGCTGTGTCTGCCTAAATGATCTTGTGGCTAAATTAGAAGTTACTTGAAAGCCCCTGCCATTTGTGCCCAAATACTGAATCTACTTTTAGTAAAAAAGACAATTCAATTAGCCAGAATATCAGTGGGAGCAGCAACATTTTCTGAGTAAGTGAGTGCAGGTGATATAAGTGTGGAAACTTGACCTCGACACGGCGGGCGCCTTGCACTCTTGATATCCTGTGACGGTTATTCTTTAGGTCCTCTTGGCCTCTCATGCCTGTCTCTCAAGGAAAACATGGAATATTGAACACAGGACTGACCTATTCAGACCACAGGAAGGTCCTGGAAAAATCCTGGGTCTTTGCAGTTCACGTGAGACCCAGATCAGCAAGTTTAATTGCTGTCATTGCACAGCTGAACGGGATTTAGTGATTCCTGCATTGAAAAATAAATTTGTCAACAATTAGGTAGGAATGTATATACCTTTTGAAAGCAATCTCGATGATTAAATAACAGATGGGTGAAAAATGAAATGGAAAAAGTCACCATAAATAGTTTCACAATGTTGCTGACACTCTAAATAAGTTCTAGGACTCTTCATCCCCAGATTTTTCGTCCCCGAACTTTTTGTCTCCATGAACTTTTCGGCCCCGGACTCCTCGTCCCCCAACATGAAAGACTGAATTGTACTGAAATTGAAAAAGGAGGATCCTCCAATTTCCTTATGAAACCTGATTCTGACCCTATTTCCTAAAAACCAAGTGAGAACCCTGTGCTAGTGTTTGAGTGAAACCCTACAGGACAATTGATCACAAAGAATTGAATTAGGTTGCCCTAAACTAATCACGTCATTGTGTCGGTCCCCAGTTGGTCAGACAGTGATGAAGTCATTATTTATCAATTTTGGATTATCAGTAAACATACATATGCTGACCGCTATGCAAGGGCATAATTTCAGGACAAAAACTGAAAATAGTTGATTGACATGGAACTGAGAGCCTTGGTTTGTAACTCCAAACTGCTGTCATTTTCAGCAACAGAACAAGCCCCTGTTATGCTTGATTTCTGCTCCCTACAGTAAACTGCTGAATTGTGTGTGTTGCTTTAGATCAGGGTTGGAAATTTACCATCCTGTAAGTTCTCAATTCAACCCCAATACATCTGACTCTACTCATCAGCAGCTCTGTGAGATCTCTCACCTTTGATTGTGTTCTCCTCTCTAAGGATTGGCATGAAAAACCTTCAGGACAATAGATCTCCTGGGACAGATGCCCAGCTTTAGTGAAGTCTATGTAGCGAAAGCAGAGAAAAGTACTTGTAAACTGCAACTTCCTTATTGCCAAACACAGATATGAAAGTCAAACCATCATGAATGTACCTAATATTATTTGTGGAAATAGATTTACTGTATCTGATTGCTCAATTTCTTTTCTTTGTGAGGATGAAAGAGAATTGTTTGAGTCTGCTTTAATGAACCTTGTGGTTTCATGTGTAAGGCCTTACACCAGGTTACAGTCTCACCTGTGCTCCAGTAGGCTGACTGCATTACATCACTTGTTTGTCTGAGATGCACTTCTTGGATTGCATCAGTGACAAATAATATATTGTTAGAACAGGGATAGGGGGGCACTCATCTACCCCTCCTTTTAGCCCCTCCTCTGTTTTACTACAGATCTGTTTGTTACATCACAAACTCACTCTGCAAACCCAACCCCCCTATATGTGAGTCCTCTTGCACACCCACCCATCCTTAAATATAATCCTGTGCTGACAGGGTATTGTACAGTCACTGCAAATGCTGTTGCTCCCTCAATGGATTTGTGACTGACTATCATCTGCACTGCTTACATACCACAAAAATGTATATATATTCTGAACTTGAACTATACTGAATAAAAACATAACCCCCCTGGACACAGGTGATCAGGATACAGGGGCCTTCTGGGCTGTCTGACTTTGAGGACAGTTATGTCAAATTATTGCAGTTTTTCAAGTAAGTTATTCATTTTTTCAATTAGATAAACCACTCATTCATTTCTTATGTTGTGCTTGAGTGAAAAGCTTTTGCAGACAGTGAAAATAGGCCCTTGTCTTCTGGGAACAATGTCTCCAATCTCAGGGAGCTCCAGTGCAGTTTCAAAGAGTAAAGCTGGTGTCTCAGAGGAGAGGTAGTTTTCCCTGGATGGAGGGAGTCTTCCCAGAAAAAAAAAACTATCCTTTAGTGTAACACTGCAACAAAATTGTGTACGTCTTCTTTGACATGAATAATTTTTCAAAAGAAAGAGCTTAACTTTGTGCAAAATAGGCCAATATAAGTGTTTCCATCTCTCTTGTGCAGTAAATGTGTTATGATGAGGAATACTTTGAAAACATGCATCATAGGAACACTCCTGCCAGTAACCCTGACCAAGGAACTGGCTTTAGAAGTGGAGTTGGTCCCCGGGCGCCGCTCTGTGGCTGCCCACTGCTCCTAACTATAGGATGGGTCAAATGCAGAGGACAAATTACCCCTTGGGGTTCAATAAAGTATATCTTATCTTATCTTATCTTACTTTGGAGAAAAGAATCATGAAAATAATACCGGAATCAGCTGAAGAACATACACTGCCCGGCCAAAAAAAAAAGTCACCGTTTGGAATTAATGAACAAATTCTATAATTGGATCATTACTGCGGTTATTAATATGTTTCAGCTGGCAATTATCATTTTAACCCTGACTGATGAAGTGCGTCGTTACTCATTTCTTAAAAAATCATGTCGGAAGACAGATCCCCTGATGGTCGAAAAGGTGTTACAGTATTTCAGAACGGGCAAGTTACTGGCCTGTATTTAGCAAAGAAAACCATGAATGACAAAAACAAGTATGAGGAATCATTTTCACAAACAAATCTGACCTTAAGCACAATAAAAGTTATTGGGATGTGCTCAAGAAAGACCACTGAGTGGTTCAACCATTATGTTGAGAAGACAAGATCTCGGCCAAAAATTAAGGCATTTCTGATCGAAAATAAATGTTCTGGCATTGCATATAGTTGTCAAAACAATGACAAGACGAATATGCACTGTAATCAAAGCTACAGGGGTTCCAACTAAATATTTGAGTATGCGACTTTTTTTTTGGCCAGGCAGTGTAATTTAGCCTGGCAGTCAGTTTAAATGGTGAGTTCAGTTAGGCTTGACCATGTAACTTACATTCACTCTCTTTTCTAAGGATCATCAACCCTCAAGCCTGCAAGATAAAATAAAACAAAAATGAACAGCTCTGTCATCAATTCTAGCCAACACTTCGACCACTCCTCTTCAGGATCCAGTCTCCAACTCTCGAACACATTTCTGTGCTTAAAATTATTTGTTGGTTGGTGTTTTCTGTTTATTGAAAGGAGCATCAATCTTGTAGTAGGCTACCCTGCTAACATCATGGTGATGTGGCTGGTGGCCAGAGAGAAGAGTGACTCTTCCACCTCCAATATCTTTATCTTCAACCTGGCCATCGCCGATGCATTGCTCTGCGTGATGATCCCCATCTGCTTCTATGGCTTCTTTTGGCTCAGAATCGTATATTTTGCTAATCACTGGGATCAAAAACACCTCCCCACTCTTTCTCACTTGCATTTGCCTGGACCGCTACGTGGCCGTGGTCCACCCCATTGTGTTCACCAGCATCAAGGATAAGAAGATCAGAAGACCATTTCCATGCTGGTTTGGGGGCTCATGATAGCCTTTGCTGTCATCAGGTCATTGCATTCGCTTGTCTCAAATGACATCTTCATTGGCCTGATCCTGGCCCCTTTCACCATCATGGTTTTCTGCAACATTTCTATCATGTGGAGTCTTAAGAAGTCGGTCCTGGGCAAAGAGAAGATGCACCCCATGAAAAAGAAAGCCCTCAGGACCGTGCAAATCTATCTGGGCATCATAGTGTTTCATTACCTGCCAGTAGTTATAATCAGGCCCTTTATGTACAAAACTGATTTCCCAGAATTCTGCACAGTTGAAATGATTTTGATTACCCTTATGGACTATAGTTGTACCACTGCACCCCTCCTCTACATCTTCCAGAATAAGCAGCTGCCATGGCTGAAAAACTTTCTCTGCATCTGCTGCCGAAGCCCTTCCCCTGAGTGACATAATGTAAGCACATGAGATGTATGCTTGTGATTGTCTGTTACGCTGCATTTACTCTCTACATAAATGTATGAGAAATGAGTTCATGAAACAAGGCAAGAATGTTTTCTGAGTTATAGGCAAATACAACTTTTATATTATTTTTGGTTTGACTGTAATGAGTATAGAGATGATCCATAATGAACACAACTATGACCATAAGCATTGATTATAAAATGAAAATGATCTGAATCACTCATATGCCTATATCACCCTGATTTCATATTCCCCAAATTAAACTTTTTCTATTATTAAAAAATGAGCATGTATGATCATTCTAAGAGACCAATTTTTTGTGTCATGTGTACAACCCCAATTCCGAAATAGTTGAGACAAAAGGCTCTAATTTCGTAGACCAGGCGCAGGCGCGGCGCATGGGGGGTGCGCCGCGCCAACGGGGTGTGTCCAGGCGTATGTGGCAATTTCGTGCCCGGCGTAGCCTGGCGCAAGTTCTCCTTTGTCCCGCCTCTGCCCCTCCTTCCAGCGCAAGTTGGCAAAGAAGGCGTGTTTGGGTATAACATAGCCGAGTCAAATCTTGCTCACTGGCAAGAGAAACGATGTATAGCGTGTTCCCATTAGTTACAAACTGTTGCTGCTTTAAATTTTGGGATTAACATGCATGGACAACAATGCAAGATACGTGACACATTTATTTTCAATATGTGATCTTAACTCAGTACGAGATCATAGCAATCAGGCTGTATTCCTTTCCCCCACGGAAGACGATGAAACCTACGTGACAATAATAGTAGTCTAGTATTAAGCCGCTTTCACACTGGACACGAAACAAATTTTTCGCTCGACAGATTGCGTCTTGTGTCCGAAAGTCTGACAGGGTTTTAATAAATCTCTGTGTCCGACAGTCTATTATAGTTTTTAATTTTTTCAAATCTGCTGACTCTTTTAGATATTAAACATGAATGTTTTGATAAGAGGGCTCAGTTCTTCAAGATGAGTACCGAGAATTTCAATCAATGTTTCTGTTTAAGCTGCTCAATAAAGTGAGTCGACACTGGCGCGAGACAATGTACAATGCCTCCGTGTCTGACAGCCAAAAAAAAAGAGGACGATTAGAACAGATTGATAACAAAATAAAGAATAAAAAGAAACATTTTAACAACAGAACATCCAATGAACACTGCGATTTATTTATTGGCGGGTCATCTTTGTTTGATATCCCGTTTGTTGGTTTTTATTCTTTATTTCGTTATAAATCTGTTCTCATATCAATACTTTTACTTTTTGCTGGCTGGTGGACATAAAGTATTTTGCATTTCGTGTCGGACAGTCTTGATCGTGCATGCGATAATTTCTTCACACTGTCAATGGTCATGGAATTGATTTGCTCACGCACTATTTTATCTCTGCTGTGGAAATAAAGCGTTAATCTGTTCGGTCCATCTGACTAATTTTCAAAAGAAAGACCGAATAAAGTCTGCTATCTTCAACGAAAACAGACGAATAGGCTAAAAAGACCAAGAAAAGTCGATAGCTATCAATTTGCATTTTGTGAAGGTCGAACACAAACATAGCCAAGTTTGCACGTCTAATAATTCCTGGAATACTCGGAAAAATTAGAAATTTTATGACTTTCGGACACGGAGCTATATTAAAACCCTGTTCGACTATCGCGTTCTTGCATTAACTTTGTCTGTAATGAGTCGTGCGAAAAATTTGTTTCGCCTCCAGTGTGCAAGCGGCTTTAATGAGCATAGAACGCAAGCATTCGATATATATATATATATATACACACAGTTTGTGGTTGGCTGAGAAAGATGTGAAGTCGTTAGTTTGCATCACAGATTCAGCTGCGTTGATCAAGCCAGGTCAAGTTTCCATCACGCGTGGCAACCGCCTTTAATCTGACATCAGGACAATCGATATAGATACTATAATTTATGTCCTTATTCGGATAGTTACATTAAATAGTGCTTCCTGTAATTATTTCTTGCATTGAAATGTGCCTGACATTCTGGAAACCTGCCTGTGAGGTTTCGGTGACGTGTGCGCACCGTGCGCCGGTCAGCCAAATTACCACTGCACGGAAATTAAACCAAGTTGGAGCTGGCGAGTTTTCTGCGCAACTCCAGCGGAGTCTTCTACGAAATTGTCACTGCGTCTTGATGAATATGTGACACCTCCCCCTACTACGCCGCCACACCCATCTCGGCGCACCTTCGTCTACCGAAGGCTGCGCACCTCACGGAATTACCATTACGCGGGCTGCGCCGTACGAAATTACCTCTGCGCGGGCTGCGCCTCGCTACGCCACCTGCGCTGCGCCAGGAAATTAGAGCCCAAAGTGTGAGTAGTGAATAAATTAAACACAATGACTTTCAAATCACACCAGCCGGTATTTTATTCGCAATAGAACAGAGATATAGCAATATATAGCAATTGTTGAAGCTGAGAAATTTTACAATTTTATCCACAAAATGAGCTCATTTCAAATTTGATGGCTGCTACAGGTCTCTGTAATGTGGGGGAAAAAAAGCCACTAGATGAAAGTATTGACATTTTTTTGTTAAGCCCAGTTTGGAGCTAGTTTTTTGGGCATGTCCTGGGCATGCCTCAAAGGGAGAAGTCCCAGGGAACTGAAAAAAAAATCTGGAAGGTGGGAGGGGGCTGGAAAAGAGTTTATAAGGAGAAAAATTGAGAGAGTAAAGTAGTAGGAGAAATTGCAAGGAGAGGGATACATTTGACCAGACCTGTCACTCTTTTCAAGACCTGTGAAGCTCTTTTTGTGGATTTTTGCCTGTCCCAGGACATCGCAACATAGCAACCCCATCTCAAGTGCCAAAGGGACTGTAACTATCTCATTTTCTTTCTTATTTCAGTCTTGGTCAGGCTTTGTTTTATTAAATTTGTTAAAGTTTAAAAAATATTGTCTGTCATCCCTTGCTGTCCGATATGTCATAACAAATTGGGGCCATAAGAAATTGGGGGCTCATCCGGGATAGACCATTGAGTGAGTCATTTATTGAAAATGTAAAATTTCAAATTGTGAAATGTTTTTTTGAATTTTCCAAGATAGATATTGACAGATCAACAGCAATGGATGATTTCTTGGCATCACCAACCGTAGAAGTTTTGAAGTCCTTTAAAAAGACAGAACTGCTAGAAATATGCAGACAGTTAACTGTGTTAAGGTTGATATTAAGATCTACCTTAATGTGAAGCAAGCACTGAAATTGCAATCAGCTGCCAAATTTACAGACAAATATGTTCTCACACATAAGTCCAAATTTCAGTCTAGCAGTAACAATAGATGGTCCAAATTTCAGAAGAAAGGTAACGGTGATACCCAAGATTCCTCACCCAAAGACAAAGACAAATCTGATGATGGTGCTCAGAAATCCAGTCACAGGTCAGATCAAAGTGTGAAAGCTGACAGTGACAAAAGTGGTCTAGTTTGCAATTATTGCAAGAAATCTGGTCATGTAACAACTAACTGTTGGTTCCTTAAAGCTAAGAAAGAAAAAGAAAAGGATACCAAACCCAATGCCTTTGTGAAGACAAGATTAGAAACCCCAGTAGTAGATGATCGATCTGCTAAATTGCCTGCTCCTTGTGGGGCTAAGAAGCCTGATACTGCTGACTTTGTGAGGGAGGAATTTTTTCCATTTGTGTCAGAGGGATTTGTGGCTCTGAATGAGCATTCTCCTCCGGTACCCATATATATCCTAAGGGATACCGGAGCTTCTCAGTCACTTTTGTTGATGGACTCCTTGGAGTTACGTGATGAGACCGCTTCTGGGGATTTCATACCTGTACAAGGTATTGAAGGGAGGACTGTATCTGTGCCCCTGCGCTCTGTATTCTTGAAGTCAGATTTAGTTACAGGACAGGTAAAGGTGGGACTTATGTCAAGTCTACCTATCAAGGGTGTTTCTCTGTTGCTAGGCAATGACCTGGCAGGGGGCAATGTAGTTCCCCCTGTTCATCTTACTTCACAGCCGAGCACTGAAGATGGCGATGAAGACCCATCTCTCTATCCTTCCTGTGCAGTGACCCGTGCTGTGGCCAAGAAGGCTCAAGAAAAAGATGATGTGGTGCCTTCCAGCACATTGAATAGTTATGACTCAGGTGGTTCGCCTCATGACTCTGTTCAGCCTACTATGGTTTCTCCGTTCGAGGACTTATCAGACACTTTTATCAGTTCTCTGTTCAGCCAGCTAGATGGGTCTGGGGATTCTGATGCGTCTGTAGACTTGTCTCTGTCCAGAAAGCGGTTGATTCAGGAGCAAACCTATGATCCTGAAATTTGTGTACTAAAGAGGAGAGCCCTTCCTGATGAAAAAATAGACGCAGTTCCAGTTGGGCAAGGATGGAGTGTTGATGCGGAAGTGACGCCCTCCTGATATCTCTGCCAATGCAGATTGGGCAGTGGTCAAGCAAATTGTTGTTCCAAAGGTCTACAGGAATGAGATCTTAACAATGGCTCATAGTTTGCCTTTCGGAGGTCATCTTGGTGTTAAGAAGACTGTTGACAAGATCATGAAACACTTATTCTGGCCTGGACTTCGGAAAGATATTTCCAACATTTGCTCAGGTAGCACACCTGTCAGGTAGTTGGAAAACACCAGTTAGACCCACCTGTAGCTCCATTGCAGCCTATCCCAGCATTTGGGGAAGCCTTCTCCAAGGTCATTGTTGATGTGTTAGTTAGAGGTAGACAGATAGAGACACAGAGATAGAGGTAGACAGATAGAGAGACAGAGATAGACCTGCTCCACTACCTCTGAGCTGGGAGACATCAGAGAGATGCTGCACACCCTGTGCACAAGGCTTCTGGTCAGCTAAGACATAGCATTAAAGTAATAGAACAGCATGAAAATGTATTGTATCATTTGGATAACAATAATAGCAATCATAGTAATCAATACAGTTCTAATATTAGTGAAAATAGTTCATACCTCTTGTAAACTTCATACCAAATTATTATTCAATACCATAAAAATATAGATAGTTGTAGGTGTTTTCATATTGGTCTCACTATACAGGTCCATTTTGACTGTTGTAAATGCGTTCATTTCATATAAGCTGCTGGAATATTCAGGGTCTCCACTCCTCAACCTTTGAGCAGAAGAGTGAAAACCCAGGATTCTTGAAATCTGTCAAAGATGTTGATATAATAATGTTAACAGAAACATGGTGTCACAATAATCAACTCACTCACTGTCCTCCAGGATATAATGAAGTCATGGTGCCCTCGATAAAGTTAAAAAACATACGCAAGGGAAGAACATCGGGAGGGATCTTGGAGTGGTATAAAGGAAATCTCTGCCATCAGATCTCACCAGTAAAACAGGGTAAATCACATATTTGGTTAAGATTAGACCAAACCTTGGGCATTACTGATAGAGATCTTTATCTCTGTGCTATTTATATACCCCCAGTAGATTCTGCTTATTTCGAGGAAGACATTTTTGAAACTCTACATTCAGAAATTGCTTACTTCCAGGCTCAAGGAAACATACTCTTGACTGGAGACCTGAATGGACGAACAGGAATTGAACCTGATATCATCGACCCACAAGGCAACAGCCATGTGTTTGGTCAATCTGCCCCATTCACCACACCAACTATCACACGTCGGAGCAACCTTGACTCTCAAATAAATCAAAGTGGCAGGGAGGTAGTGCATCTCTGTCAGGCCTTAAGCCTGTACATAATAAATGGTAGGTTCAGAGGGGACTATTTCGGGAGATTCACGTTCTCCTCAGCCCTTGGGTCTAGTGTTGTGGACTCTGCAATCACTGACATGGACCCCACCACTGTCAGTGCATTCACTGTCAGACAACAATCCCCCCTCTCAGACCACAACCAAATAAACCTGTTCCTTAAACTTTCAGGTCACATAAGTGACACTAAAAGGGAACCCAATGAACTGTACAGATTAAATCCTGGTTATAGATGGGAACCCAATGACCTGTACAGATTAAATCCTGGTTATAGATGGGAACCCAATGACCTGTACAGATTAAATCCTGGTTATAGATGGGAACCCAATGACCTGTACAGATTAAATCCTGGTTATAGATGGGAACCCAATGACCTGTACAGATTAAATCCTGGTTATAGATGGGACCCAGACAGTGGAGGCAAATTCTTCATGGCCTTGAACTCACTTGATCTAATGAATGATATAACAATATTTAACAATAATCAATATACCCCTACCAGAAATGGTGTAAACAAGGCCATAGATGATATTAATATGCTATTTCAAAAGGCAGCCATTAAAGCTGACCTTAAACAAAAAAGGAAGCCTGTTAAAAGGCAAAACACGGAAAAATGGTTTGATCAAGAGTGCAGGACGATCAGAAAAGACCTGAGAAAAATATCAATTGAAAAACATCGGGAACAAAACAACCCAGCCGTGCGCATTAGGTATAACCAAATTTTAAGCAAATACAAACGCACAATTAGAAACAAAAATCAAAATTATACACACATGAAACTTGAAGATATTGAGAATGCCATAAATCAGAATCTATTCTTGAATATGTGGAACAAATTCGACACAAAGCAACCACAAACACTACCTATCAAAAATGGTGACATCTGGAGAGCACATTTTGAAAATCTTTACAAAGACATACCAATTAATCAAATTAACTCAGATCAATGCATCATGAAAGAAAGGAAACAATTAAAGACAACCAAAATCCCCTTGATTTCCCAATTACTTGGGATGAACTGATCACACAAAAAAACACTCTCCAGCCAAGGAAAGCTTGTGGTCCAGACAGCATTAAAAACAAAATGCTTAAATGCAGCACCCCACATATGCAAGGTGCAGTGTTGAAATTGTTCAACATCGTGCTACAGTCAGGACATTTTCCAGGCATCTGGTGCAAAGGGCTGATTTCCCCAATTCATAAGAGTGGGGACAAATCAGACCCCAACAACTACCGTGGCATCTGTGTCAGCAGCTGCTTAGGTAAATAATTCTGTAAGATTGTCAACAAAAGAATACTAGATTTCTTAGAGCAACACTCTATTTTGAGTAAAAACCAAATTGGTTTCCTCCCAAAACACCGCACCACTGACCATGTATATACCCTTCACACTTTAATTCAGAAACATGTACACCAAACAAATAATGGTAAGATATTCACTTGCTTTATTGATTTCAAGACAGCTTTTGACTCCATCTGGCATGAGGGGCTCTATTACAGACTCCTACACTGTGGTATAGGCGGCAAAATATATGATCTGGTTAAATCAATGTACTTAAAAGTATAGGTGTGCTGTTAAAATTGGAAACAAACGAACCAAATTCTTCACCCAGGGAAGAGGCGTCCGTCAGGGCTGCAATTTGAGTCCAACTCTGTTCAATATCTACATAAATGAACTTGCTGTTCAGTTGGACCAGTGTGCTGCCCCTGGCCTCTCCCTCCTAGATGGAGAGGTGAAGAGTCTGTTTTACGCTGATGACCTTGTCCTGCTGTCTCCTACTGAACAAGGACTACAGCAACAGCTGGAAATAGTGGGAAAATATTGTCAAAACTGGGCCCTAGCAGTAAATATGAAGAAAACTAATATTATGGTTTTTCAAAAACGCCCCAGATGCCAAGAAAATAAACACAAGTTCACCATAAATAACCAGATCATTGAACATAGTATGAGTTATACTTACCTTTGTCTAACCATAACAGCATCTGGAAGTTTCAACATGGCAGTGAATGCACTAAAAGAAAAAGCCCGAAGAGCTCTAAATGCAATTAAAAGAAAATTTTATAATTTCCAAATTCCTGTAAAAATTTGGCTTAAAATATTTGACAGTGTCATCCAGCCCATTGCGCTATATGGTAGTGAAGTTTGGGGTCCACTCAGTCATCATAGCTATACCCACTGGAACAAACACCCAACTGAATCTCTACACGCAGAAATCTGTAGATACATTTTACACGTAGACAGAAAAACACCAACAAACACATGTAGAGCAGAATTAGGCAGATACCCGCTAATAATTAACATCTAGAAGAGAGCACTTCAATTCTTTAACCACCTCAGGTCCAGCCCCCCTGACGCCCTGCACTCCAGAGCCCTTCAGACCCAAGAGCTGAGCCCAGAAGAGTCTCCCCTGTGTCAGATGGAGCGGAGACTCACCGCCCCCCCTCAGACACACTCTGACCAGCCCCTCACCCGCACTAGCGCCAAAACACCAATCAGAGTCACACCAATTATAATGCAATGTAAAGAAACCTATTTAGAACATTGGAAAGAGGAAACAAAGACCCAAAGCAGATCAGAATGTTATCTGTCCCTAAAGAGAAAATATGAACTGGCAAAATATCTCTCTGCTGTCAGAGACAGGCGGCAGAGACGGATCCTCACCAAGTACAGGCTCAGCCACCACCAATTGGCAATCGAAAAAAAATCATGGCTACCAAAAGAGAACAGAATATGCGGTCACTGCTCGATGGGTCAGGTGGAGACAGAGATGCACTTCCTCCTAAAATGTGAAAAATTCAAAGAAATAAGAAACACCTATTTTAACAAATTTAGCGGCAAAATCCCAGATTTCAAAGAGAGGAATGAGCTCTCAAAACTAAGGATACTCCTGGGAGAAGGAGACAGGGCAGATCTTGCAGCCCAGTATGTATCAGCATGCCATGACCTGAGGGACAGTGAGTGACCTAGAGGCACGGACATGTGCACACACACACATACATACACCCCCCCCACACACACACACACACACACACACACACTTACATACACCCCCCCCCCCCCCCCCCCACACACACACACAGGATATATTGTAAATATGAAATTAATATACACATATAGAAATGCTAGTGAAAATATTAGATAATATGAATATTGTTATTATGAAATCCATTTTATTTATTTACTTATTTACTAATTAATGACTTATTATTTGTATCATTTTATGTATATCATCATTTTCTGTTTTGTAATCTGTCTGTCCAAAAATGCTTTGGCAATATTGTATAGAATACAGTCATGCCAATAAAGCTTATTGAATTGAATTGAAATTGAATTGATAGAGGTCAACAGATGGAGAGACAGAGATAGAGATAGACAGATAGAGAGAGAGATAGAGGTAGACAGATAGAGAGACAGAGATAGAGGTAGACAGATAGAGAGACAGAGATAGAGATAAAGCCCTGCAATACCAAGAGTTGAGCAAAAAAAACAATCCCCTCACTCAGCTGATCCTGAGCCTTAGTTCACTAACACCTCACCAGCTCAGGATCAGAACAAAAATACACATCTAATTAGAATCAACCAAATTTCAGCTAAAATGAAACAGAATTATACATCTTATTGGGAATCAGAAACCAAATCACAAAGTAAAATGAAATGTTATCTGGCCCTAAAAAGACAGTACACAGTAGCAGACTACCTGACCACCGTCCGAGACAAAACTGAGGACCACCTTGACGAATTACAGACTCAGTGAGCACCGGCTGGCCGTAGAGACCGGCAGGCACAAGAAATCATGGCTGCCAGAGGAACAGAGATTGTGCCAACAACGCACAAACAGCCAAACAGAGACAGAGGGACACTTTCTGACAGAATGTACTCAATTCGAACAAATTCGTAAAAAATTCTACCCCAAAATTATCCAGAAATGTCCCAAATTCAAAAATACAAGTAATAGTGAAAAACTGCCCTTTTTATTGGGGGAAAATGAAGACTGCTGCATCTTTGCAGCACAATTTGTCTCCCTCTGTCACAGTCTGAGGAACAGTGAGTGACCCTGTGCTGTGCACGCCCCCCCCCCCCCCCCCCATACACACACACACTCAAACACATACACACACACACCTCTTCTTGCTTCACAGAAGCACGATTATTGTTATTATTATTACTACAACTTATTATTATTTTATTTTAATATATAGAATTTTAATAAGAATAATTCTGCATAATTATATATTGTGTTATCGTTTTATGATTGCTTTGGCAACACAAATGTAAAACTTTGTCATGCCAATAAAGCATTTTGAATTTGATAGAGGTCAACAGATAGACAGATAGAGAGACAGTGATAGAGGTAGACAGATAGAGAGACAGTGATAGAGGTAGACAGATAGAGAGACAGTGATACAGGTCGACAGATAGAGAGACAGAGATAGAGGTAGACAGATAGAGAGACAGTGATAGAGGTCGACAGATAGAGAGATAGAGATAGACAGATAGTGAGACGGTGATAGAGGTAGACAGATAGAGAGACAGTGATAGAGGTAGACAGATAGAGACACAGAGATAGAGATAGACAGATAGTGAGACGGTGATAGAGGTAGACAGATAGTGAGACGGTGATAGAGGTAGACAGATAGAGAGACAGTGATAGAGGTAGACAGATAGAGAGACAGTGATAGAGGTAGACAGATAGAGACACAGAGATAGAGGTAGACAGATAGAGAGACAGTGATAGAGGTCGACAGATAGAGAGATAGAGATAGACAGATAGTGAGACGGTGATAGAGGTAGACAGATAGAGAGACAGTGATAGAGGTAGACAGATAGAGAGACAGTGATAGAGGTAGACAGATAGAGACACAGAGATAGAGGTAGACAGATAGAGAGACAGTGATAGAGGTCGACAGATAGAGAGATAGAGATAGACAGATAGTGAGACGGTGATAGAGGTAGAGAGATAGAGAGACAGTGATAGAGGTAGACAGATAGAGACACAGAGATAGAGGTAGACAGATAGAGAGACAGTGATAGAGGTCGACAGATAGAGAGATAGAGATAGACAGATAGTGAGACGGTGATAGAGGTCGACAGATAGAGAGACAGAGATAGATGAAGAGAGATAGAGGGTGATAGAGGTAGACAGATAGAGAGACAGTGATAGAGGTAGACAGATAGAGACACAGAGATAGAGGTAGACAGATAGAGAGACAGTGATAGAGGTCGACAGATAGAGAGATAGAGATAGACAGATAGTGAGACGGTGATAGAGGTCGACAGATAGAGAGACAGAGATAGATGTAGACAGATAGACAGTGATAGAGGTTGACAGATCGAGAGACAGTGATAAAGGTAGACAGATAGAGACACAGTGTGATAGACAAATAAGATAAATAGGAGAGACACTGATAGGAGAGAGGCAGCGGTAAACAGAGACAGAGAGCAACAGATAGATAGACAGACAGAGATAGACAGATAGGAGAGAGAAAGAGAACAACAGATAAATAGATTGAGATAGACAGATAGATAGATGGAGATAGACAGATAAATAGATCGATAGATAGAGATAGACAGACGGAGATAGATCGATAGATAGACAGATAGAGATAGACAGACAGACAGGCAGATAGATAGATAGATAGATAGATAGATAGATAGATAGATAGATAGGAGAGTGTAACATCAAATCAATAGTTCCTGCTGGTTTCATCTAGTCAATAGTTCCTACAGGTTTCTGATCTCAACACCTTTGGCAACAATCTCTTCATCTATATTGTTACGTTCAGCCAGTTTTCCTTTGTGACTCCTTCTGAAAGCGTTTGACTTCACTATAAGTTCAGCCGTCTTGCTTCCTTGCTTGCTTTCTGCCTGCTCTGCTAATTTGTCTGCATCTCTAGCCAGGTTGTCAGACGCTTCCTGAGTAGATAATCTTTTCTTTTTCAGTTCCTGTAATTGCTGCTCAATTGCTTTCTGTTCTAAGCCTTGGGCTTCTGATACCTTTTTCTGTTTTTCGGTTTCAAGATGGATTCTATACCTGCTGCTCGCAGACACAACTGAGGACAGAAGTCCTGATGTCAAGGGTACCTTCAAGACATCTCCGTGCAGTGACACGTAATCACATACCATTGTTGCACACAGAATTGTATCTTCTTGGATGTTTGATATTTCTCTTTATTCACAGAGAAACCCCTTTCAACTGTGGCCTGTCCGTGAGAGACTAATAGCAGCTGCTGGATGAAAGCCCACAGCTGGGGGTAAGGGTGACTGATGTAAGTATGCAGGAAAACATCCAGCCGCTTCTCCAAAGGTTTGTAGGCAAAGATCTCCTCCCTCTCCCTCACATCCAAGGACAACTAGGCAAACTGCTTGGTGATTAGGTCACCTGAGGAATGAGAAAATATAATGCACAGAAAAGCAGAAAAGGTTCATTAGGAAACAGTATGCTTCAATTCATGTCAAGACAGTATTGTTTAAATAATGAAAGGAGACATTATGTACCGGGAGCAATTCCTCCATCAAACTGCTTGTCCTGGATAAACTGTTTAACCAGCCCTTTCATCTGCCTCTGACAGAGTTCAGGAGAGGTGTACATTTTGGCTGGGGGGATAATGGCAAAGGGTTTGAAGCGAGCTGCAGGGGGCATATGGGAGGTAGAGCGGTGGCTAGTGTGTATTGGGGTTGTGGGGGGAGAAACTGCGAGAGGCCAGTCGGCGTTGTTGATGGGAAGGGTGGACCTGTCGGAGGAAGCACAGGATTAGCAACATTGGGGAACGGGGAAGGGGGAGGGAAGGGATGGAGACGGGCAGAGATAATGCAGTGGGAAAGAGAGCAGATGACGCCACTGCTGGTGCACATCCGGTTGTGGGAGGGTTGGCACCAAAACTGCTGGAATCTTGGGTGGAGTTGGTGGCTGAAGGAGCCACAGAAGCCAGGTTTTGTCCGGCGGGAAGGGAAGGGGGAGGGAGGGGATAGGACGTATGTGCAGGGGAAGTAAGTGCAGCCTGCAGACACAGGGATGAAAAAAGGGACGTTAAGAGACCGAAGAGGTCGTTAACAGAGGGAGCAGGCACACGGGGAACTGGTTGGTTTGCGGGAGGGGTGGCTTCCGCCAGATCAGGAGCAGGGAGGACGTTACGGTGCGTGTCGACGCCCATGTAGCCCACTGGCGTAGCTACACATGTGCCTGGATGTGCCGGTGCCGCATAGTCAGGCTGCTGGCACACCCAGGCCAGAGTTATAGAGAGAGAGAGAGTCACGTCATTTCCATTGAATCCAATGGACCAATTTTTTCACAGCGATGGAATAGTTCCCGGAAGTTATCAAAGAAGACTAGTCACGCTGCTGAGTTGAAGCGAAGAGGATCCGGTCATGATGCATTTAATGAAGGTATTTACGGAAAGTAAGCTGTTTAAAGAATTATATCGTATGTCGTCAGCACATCTGAATTTAATTTACACGTACAGTAAAGCATTTAATTGTATTATCCCCCTCTAAATATGGCGATGTATTCAAAGTTTATGGACAACAAATTGAGAATACTAGCTAGCTAGTTCAAGTTGCAACGCATAGCAGCTAGCGTTAACCACAAGCAGCATAATAGGCGATTGTAAATTCCGTTCTTTCGATGCCATTTTGTACACCGCCGTCGTGGAATTGGAGAAATTTGTCTCTCAGACATGATTTTTGTGTGGGTGGGGGGAGTCAAATATTATTTATTCATTTTAAAATTGGCAGAAATATATTGGTTTTGTCAGTGTTGTGATGAGTGGAGGTTATGTGATGATGCGAGGTTATCCATTTTGAGTTAAAGCTGATGTTAGTATTAAAGTTTACGTTATTCAATAATAAAAAGGGCTTTTATTTGTTGTGATACATCTCTATTAATACTGATTTTATGTGTATTTTTTTTACTTCTATGCCGTAAAATTAATCGTAACCAATGGTTTGAGTGTTTTGGGATTTGTGAATCAGTTGACTATTACCTGCTTAGATTTTGTTGCCGCTCAGCTGATTCAGGATCGATGGCAAATGGAGAGGGAGCTGGGGACCAAATACAAGATTAAAACTGAATAAAGAGTCAAACTGGGCCAAACATACACGGCTAAGTGGGGAATCATAATGAATGCAGAAAAAAGAGAATAAAATAAAAAAATTAGCTATACTGTATTACATTTCTAAAAGACTGAAGAACATGGGAGATCTTTACACATATTCCCATCACATCAGTAACTGACGCCACTTTCCATACTTTGTTCAACATCAACATACTGATGATGTTTCATTGGGAAAGTGAGCCGCTCCCATCTCCTGTGCAATTTCCCATCCAAGCCAATATAGGTGTCTAACCCTTTCTCTTTTTCCCACCCTCTCTCTCTTTCAGCAGAAGAACCACAGCCAATTAGGTTAGAGCCAGAGGACCCCCTGTAATGACACAGAGGACACTCACCCTGCACCCTGAGTCTCGACTTCCTAAGCTTTGGAAGCCTTTTCCTGTTCCTTATTTTCAGTAAACTGGACATTTAGCTTCCCAATTGTGTGGGTTGTGAAAAAGTGTTGGGCGTATGACTACCTCACATTTGTAGTTGTTTTTTTTGATGATTGATGAGTTGTTTAATTTTTAATGATTGTTAGATTGCTCTTACTAACTTGAGGCAGCAGTTTTTGCTCCTCTTCACATCACTGGGGAAATTGACTCTGACACTTTTTTTTGGCAACACATCCTCTTGAGGGTGTAAATGATGTATGTTAAACATGTAATACTATAACAGTGTTATCTAGCAGTCATAACGAAAAATAACTGAAATATAGTTATAACAGGGCAGCCTACTTGTCCTCAAGTGGCCTGATGTAGTTGTGGTGCTAATTGGTGAAAGTGACCTTGATTATCCTTTGTAGTATTATAGATCCTATGATATTACAAGAAAATGTCTGTAATGTTATTGTAAGAATGTAAAGTGCTGTGGTACTCAATCATTTCATTGACCCTATTGTACACACTCTTTACTATGGATCCCATGAGGTGGTCCAAATGAGGCTAGGCTAGTCTGTGTTGTAATTGGCCGAGTTATCCTTTCTGCCTTGTTGTCACAGTAGGCATAGTAGGCAAATTGATTGCACTGGTTGTGTTTTTGTGATGCTATAGCCTTTTTCACTTTTGCAGAGACTAAGGTCAAATAGAGCCGCATGCTTCTTATAGCCTATTTCACCGCCAAGAGCCACTTTTTTCCCACGCAATACCGAGAATAATTTAGAATAACGTTGATTTAAATTAAGCAAACGTTTCCAGATGAATGATTGTCGTCTTACCGAATTGGGGAGAACAAGCAGCACCTGTTAAGTGCGGAGTGCTCTCCGGAGTGAACATTTTGTTAATTATGAAAATGACTGCGAACAGATCAGGACTAATAATTCTTTAAAACAGATGTTACGTCCACCCCAATTCTCAGTTTTACGGAATTTATCCCATGACTTCATCGCTGTTAGATCGCATGAGAAACCGTGTCTTCAGTTGCCTCTTACGATAATTGGAAAACGCGTCAATAAAGAAAAATAATTGAGAACTAGCCAGGACTATCCTAATTGTCATAAAGGGAGGTGTCTGTGCCACCCCAATTCCCGGTTCTAGCTTCGGCCCTGGTTAGCAAAATGGAGGACGTACCTCTATTACAATTACAGGCTGCGCTCTGTTAAAATTAGGAGCTGTGCTCTGCTAGCGAGCATTTAAAAAACGGTAGCCGCATCCCTGAGCTGCGCTATGCAAGCAAACCTTGAGAAAATAGATAGCCACGTCTGTTACAATCATAAGCTGCACTCTGTTAAATGGAAGAATCTCACACGCACATGGTAGTAAAAACAGGTGTGTTACTATCAGCGCATCGGCCGCCACGATATTGGCTCCCCTAGCGCGTTGCATAATTTCCCGAAGTGGCAGAGGTATACCCATCAAAATCGCCTTTTATCGGCAAAAGGAGGGGAATTCCAGGAAATCCCATTGAAGACCTAGATAAAAATGACCCTGAATTCGCCTTGTTACCTTGTTTTCATTTTCGGATTTCCCAGATGGCTGCCTGAGCGCTTCAAAGTTTGAGGTGACAAAAACACCCTTAAATTTTATAGAAGCCAAGTTGGAATTCTAATAAAAACTGCACAGTCTATTAGATTAAGTTCTCAAGATCCAACAGACAAAAAATTGAGATTTGGAGCGTCCGCAGTCTGTTTCTACCGTCAGCAAAAAAAACCGGTCTGTATTAAAAAATTCCAGAAATGGCACCCCCATTGAGGGTTGCACAGCAAAATTCAATTCTGTTTTCATTCATCATTTTTGAATAGGCAGATAATATTCCAATGAACATTATCTGAAACTTTCATTGGAATATCTCACGAATTAAGAAAGTTATAGCATTTTATGCAAACCATGTTATCGGTCACAGATTTCTAATTTTTTCTATTGAAACTAAGGACATTTTCTACCCCTCATTAGCCAATTGAGGGGTAGATGCATGAGGTGTGATGCATGATTGTCTAAGAGTAGCAGCAACTTTGACGCCGGGGACACGCGTCACAAAATGCTGCAAAAAGGCCAAAAAATCTGTCTCCTCCATCCACCCCGATCCATTGGCAGAACCAGTGCAGCCAGGGGGACCATCCCGGATGAAGTGGTCCTGGAACTTCTTCCTTTGAGGTCGACGGATGGACAGGGTTTTGTTGCGCTCGAGGAAGGAGGTGAGCCAATCCTTCCCGGCCATCTGATTTTGAGGTCAATATTTTCCGTCAGCTCATATGCAAACTTTCACACCTAAAAAAAAGCATTAAAAATTCCCAGATAGCAAGCATCTCCGCTCCGGATCTGCCCCGGATGTGCTTCGGCTCCAGCTGGTCCGGCTCAGAGCCAGGGCAGATCCGGAGCGGAGGTGCTTGCTATATGGCGGTAGTTGTGTAGCTCTGTCTGCGGTGTTACTCGCACCTCTTTAGGACTCAGGCCAAAATATATTTCGGCTGCTCTCTTTATATATGCCTGCAGTCTCTTCTCCTGTTCTTCTGTGAAGACTTTGTTGTGAGCCCTGTACCCCGGGGCTCTGGTCTGCTGCAGTCTCTTCTCCTGTTCTTCTGGGAAGACTTTGTTGTGAGCCCTGTACCCCGGGGCCCTGGTCTGCTGCAGTCTCTTCTCCTGTTCTTCTGTGAAGACTCTGTTGTGAGCCCTGTACCCTGGGGCTCTGGTCTGCTGCAGTCTCTTCTCCTGTTCTTCTGTGAAGACTTTGTTGTGACCCCTGTACCCCGGGGCTCTGGTCTGCTGCAGTCTCTTTTCCTGTTCTTCTGTGAAGACTCTGTTGTGAGGCCTGTACCCCGGGGCTCTGGTCTGCTGCAGTCTCTTCTCCTGTTCTTCTGTGAAGACTCTGTTGTGACCCCTGTACCCCGGGGCTCTGGTCTGCTGCAGTCTCTTCTCCTGTTCTTCTGTGAAGACTCTGTTGTGAGCCCTGTACCCCGGGGCCCTGGTCTGCTGCAGTCTCTTCTCCTGTTCTTCTGTGAAGACTTTGTTGTGAGCCCTGTACCCCGGGGCCCTGGTCTGCTGCAGTCTCTTCTCCTGTTCTTCTGGGAAGACTTTGTTGTGAAGCCCTGTACCCTGGGGCCCTGGTCTGCTGCAGTCTCTTCTCCTGTTCTTCTGGGAAGACTCTGTTGTGAAGCCTGTACCCCGGGGCCCTGGTCTGCTGCAGTCTCTTCTCCTGTTCTTCTGGGAAGACTCTGTTGTGAGTCCTGTACCCCGGGGCCCTGGTCTGCTGCAGTCTCTTCTCCTGTTCTTCTGGGAAGACTCTGTTGTGAGTCCTGTACCCCGGGGCCCTGGTCTGCTGCCCTCCTGCCTCTGCCCTACTCTTGCAGTACCTGAACAGGGTGACATGACAAACGCCATGGACCGCTGCTGCCCTCCTTATACTATCGCCCTTCGGACATCAAAAAAGGCCCTTGTGTAAACCTCCGGGTCAACCGTTCCTCTCTGGGTAGTTCTGACCCTAACTCTTGGCATTTTCTGTCGGTAAAACATCACACACATTTTTATTGAGCTTTTAAACACAAAATGGAGCCGCATGATCAGAGAGGGACGAATGTAACTGTTGCTGCTTCAGTCCCGACGGTGACTCCTGACATTTGAACAAGTATTACTTCCAAAGTGGAAAAATTCTGACATTTCAAACTTCACCATATGTTACGGAACTAAATGACATATCATTTCATCATAAATATGACACATGGAGCGATAAAGACAATCTTTAAATCGAAAAAGTTTAGCGTTCATCTGAATTTACTCACCGCTGCGGAAAACGGTCTCCTCGGTCTTGTGCCACGAGGAAGACTGGACGCCTCAAGAATGTTCGCGGGTCTGGAGAGGGGCGCGAGCTGCTCGTGCTGACCTAGTATGACGCATCGAAGTGCGGATGGCTGTGAGTAAATCGCCGTGTTACTTTCGTCCAGAGTTACTTTCGCACCGGAGCTCCCGTACAAAATGAAATGAACATGCAAAATAAGCAAGGAATGAAATAACACAATAAAAAGTAGTACTTTAACCCTTTTTAACACAGAATTATTTGTATTTTAACCCTTTTTAACATAGTAGTTCATGAATTAGAATTATTCTTAGTCCATTTTTAAACATGTCAAAATGAATTCTCTTTCATGAGAGTATGGTTTTAGCCTTATTACAGTCCTTCTTTTTGACTCTTACTACAAACCATGAATTTAATCTTAAATATTCCTGGACCACGAATATAGGAATCTGTTTTCATACTTCAACCAATCACACATTCCTATGTCTCCCTTTCCCCAGAAGCGACAGGAGACAAAAAGTCATTACATTTATGGCTTAGAGAATGTACTTCAGTATATTTTTTTCTTTCAAATATCGAAATGGGTCTAATTTGTCAAAAGGTTAATTTGCTAACAAAATCGAAAGTAGGAAATTTTAAGCCTTGTTGTTGCACATACACAGGCACAACAAAGACTGAAAATGACTACAGTGGCCTTTGGCGCCAGCAGCCGTACACTGAGTGTACATTTATACACTAATTATTTATCATCATAACTTGAAAATTAATTTGCGTCAAAAGCCCAACTGTTTATGTTGCTGTGTGATGCTGCTGAATGAGGGAAAATGTATCTGACTGAGGAAACGCCAACAGTAATGTGTGATCAGTGCGCACTGTGCAAAGCAACAGAGACACACTGCTGTTGATTAATCTCTGCTCAAACAGCTCTTTTCGCACAAAAAATAAAGAAAAATAAACAATGCATTTCAGTGATTTCACAACAACTATGTGGAAGTACCAGAAATAATAATTATTTTAAATGCCCTCACGGGTGAGCGAGGGTGGCAGATCTGCAGATGGGATAATTCATTGCCTGTAGGTAATTCATTTGTATATGCAGATTCGGATGATTTAATAGCTGATCTGGGCATCTCTACTGTGCCTTTGCACCTAACGTTATGCATTTAATGTTAGCCAGCAAACATGAGACGTCTGCCCGACATGAAAATCATGCCCACATTGCAATAAAGACATTATTTGCATGTCAGGCAGACGTCTCTTGTTTTCTGGGAAGTACTGAAATGATTCTATTCACGGCTTTATTCATTTCTGTGCACTGCGTGTTAGCTATAATTATCTGCTGTTTCCACGGCATTATTGCTGAGTTAATCGAATGCTCACGAGACAGCAAAGTTGCTCAGGAAGCTAACGCAATGCCATTACCAAATGTTAAAACCTTGTCTTATGCCCTGTTCAATGCTTGGTTGATATGTTTTACGATAATACAGATAATACAGTATATCCTTAAATGCATACTTTTTTTAATGCAATTCAAATAGGGAGTTTGTTTTCAGTCTTCTTTCATAATCCAATAAACAAAACATTAAAAGGATATACGGAATTACTGAGAGTTGAGATTTTTTTCGAATTTTCAAGATTTCCATCCTTGCAGTCTTGAATCAAAGCATATACATAAATGAAGCTTTTTATCATTATCACCTCTAAAATCATTACAAGCTGCATATAGGCTAGGTCTTAATAGACCCTCTCGGTTTCAGGGCGTGAAAATGTGAGATTTGGAGTGCGCATGAACACTGAATATTTTGAATGGCAGAAGAAAAACTGATGACTGTTAACGAACCTGCTGTAAGCGTGAGGAGGCCAATCACTCAACTCAGGGTTCCTGAATTGCGACAGATATGCAAAGATTTGGATGCACCACACTCAGAGCTCAAAAAGGGAGAATTAGTTGAAGCAATAACTGAAAAACGTATGTTGTCAAAACAAACATTAGCACACGACAGCTAACCATCCCCGTTTACGGCCTGTTTATTCTCAAATACCACAAATTGGGTAACTTTAAACATCAGAAAACTGGGTTGACATGGTTTTCATTTCATTGCTTGCAACAATTATTTGGTTTATTTGTGATTTCAATGACATAATTACTTGCTACATTGTCACACTCTGGCCTTGAGTAAGGGTAGAATGCCGAAAGGCTGACTGAAAAAGATGTAGTTTGACCTCAAACTGAAGAAAATAATAAGACAAAATCCATTTGATGCAAAAAAAAATGAAGTGTTTTATTATTGTCCCAGGAGATGTGCGCAAATAACAAAGCAAAATTCAGCAGAAGGGAAAAAAAAAAATATATATATATATATATATATTTACAATATACTGGCCAGAAGCGGCTTTAGGCCTGCCCAGCACCACAGCCTTTCACTCACTGACTAGTCAGTGTAAATCCCCATCAGTTAAAGGCTAGGCCCCTCCCACTGGACCATACCATCTTTAATTAAATCAATGAAGGTTAACAATTCAGTCACACAGGGTAATTCCAAGCTTGGAAACATTTTCAAGACTATATGCAGACATGTTCTTACGACATAAAAGCAATCACCACATGAACATGATACCGTAGAAGTTGCAACCACTGTTTTACTTCCATTAGCTGGTATGGTGCAGCATGAGTGGACTGAGCATGCTCCCTACTCATTACTCAGGCACTATAAAAGACTGCCTAAAACTAGGCTTGGGTCCTTCCATTGGACATGGATTTAAATGATTTTTTGAAGGTGGAGGGGCTGTGTGGAGCAAAGAGGCTGAGAAGCTACCGGGAGGGAAAGGTGCAGGGAAGCCTGTCAGTGCTGTTAGAGTTTAACAGTGAGGTACTGAGAGAATATTTGTTGACTATGCGAGTTACAGGGTGAGACTATACGAAAGGGCTCCACTGCGCTGTTACCGATGTCAGGAATATGGGCATGTGGCGGTTGTATGTAAAAAAGAAATGCACAGGTGTAGAAGGTGTGGACAGGAGGGATGCATTGAGAACGACTGTATTGTGGCAAAGGCATGTTTTCACTGTGGGGGAAGTCATGAGATGGGCTCAGCGCAGTGTGAAAGAAGGAAAATGGAAAGAGAGGTAGAAAGAACAAGAATGCAGGGGAAATATCATATGCTGAAGCAACTAAAAGGGTTGTGAATAAAAAAGAAACGGTGGGGAAAGAGCAGGCCGGAGTGCAGACGGCGGAAAAGAAGCAAAAGGAGTTTGAGGAGGATGAAATTAGGATGAACAGAAGAAGTTTTTTAGCGTTTATTTCAATGGTTTTAAACTGTGCTTGTGAGATTGAAAGCAAAACGGAGAGAATTAAGATGATGGTAGATGCGGCAAGAGAGATTTTGGGTGTAGTTGATGTAAGGAGGGAAGATATTCAGAGAATTTTGGAAAGAGGGTTTGGAAGCAGTCAGACTGTAGAAAAGTAAGGAGAGACAGAAAGCCTGGGAAATAATTGAAGCAGAGAAGGATACGTGAGAGGATTGTTTTTTTTTTAAATTACTACTAAAGTAAAGTACACAGTCATAATACAGCACAAAATTCAGTACTGTTGGTGGCGGCATGCACTAAAACAAAGTGCCGTCCGCCATTAAACCAAAGAAGAAGAAAGAAGAAGAAGGCTTGGGTCCTTTGTCACTGCCCCGAACCAGGAAGCACTGTGATAAGAAAGACAACCATAGTTATATACAAAAACTTCAAAATTCATGATCTGCAATCTTGAAATAAAAGAGTTAACTCAAAACCTTGCATGTGTGTGTGTTTCTAGTAAATTTTATGGGGAAGATAGCACAGGAAACAGCTTTTTTTTTTTAATGTAGCTCAGTGTGTGCACCCACCAAACTATCAGTTGCATGCTACCTGGCTAATCATGTGGCATGTGGTATGAGTGTTGGTGTGGTTAACTACTGTGGCATTTTACCAGTGGTGGGGGAAACTGCCACAAAGTTGAATTTGCATGCCAGTCAGTTTTGTGGACGTGAATTAATGTCATTAACACCACGATGATTGGGTCCCACACCAAAAGTCAGGGAATAGCTACTGCATTCCTGCAACAAATTTGCAGTGTTCAAAACAACCGGCAAGCATTAATGATCCTAAACTCCTCTCACCATGGCTAAGTGCGCAGGTACACGTAAAATACAAGGCCAAGAAATCCTGAAACAACAGCATCGTTACTGCTTGACAACAACTTCATAACTGCTTGACTAAAGGCAACACATTTGATTTTGGATTCTCATTTGTAGCGAAAAGATCAACGTCGAGGACTTAGCTTGATAGTGTCTCGCTGTTGTACCCTTCAAGTCTATGTTGTGACGAAGGGGTCAATGCTTTAAGTGTGTAGGAGAAAACTAATGGAGCTTAGTCTACATCGCCAAGGGGAAAGGATTCGGTGTCCAACCTCTCGATCTTCTATCAGGCTTTTTATTTGCCAGAACGATTACGGTGCGCCAATATATTTCGGGTGTTTTATAAGTGACAAAGAGGGTTGAGAAACTGCTGATATGATAAACTGTGTTGATCTTATAGAAGTCGAAGGCGCTGATTTCAAATTTGCCCTAAAAATTTGTGTATCACGTCAGGTTTTTTGACAAATCGCAAATTCTTTTTTTCATTTTGATATATCGAAGAATACAAAATGATAAATGAAAGCAAAATGACTGTCAGATTTTAAGCATTCTGCAAGATGTCATAAAACAAAATGCAGCTTACCTAAGGATCAAATTTTCTTTTCTTTAATTCATGGGAATAATTTTGTTTGGGGCAGTCTCTCTGTAGGCACTAACAGTAACACAACCCTGCATGTTGAAAAAAATTTGCTGCTGATTTCCCAAAAAGGCCTCATATTACCTGATTTGAGGATGCTGAATTAAAAAATGCTAGTAAAAAGTTTCTATCACAGTTTATTTGCAAAATAAAAATGAAGATATTCCTTATTATATCACAGTGATTCCCAAAGTGTGGGACGTGGTGGTACTGCAGGTGGGCCGTGAGAGGTCATTTGAAATATGATTCATTTTTGCAAATATGATTTTTTTATGATTTTTATTGTAAAATATTTATTGCACAATTTTAAAAAATATTTAGAAGTAATAACCTATTGAGTGTTATTGACCTCACAATATTTTAGGAACCTTATATAGTTTATGATCGGAACGTAGCTTTCTGGTCATCATGACCGGGGGTCAGAATCAGAGGAGCACGTACTGTGTTCGATAATTAATTCTGTCTTGTGTGTACACCACAGATTAAAAGTTTGGGCTTCCTTTATCCCCCTGCTTTCATTTCAACCCTGAATCTTTATAATAATAATAATAATAAATAAAAAAACAACAACAACAACAATTATTGTTGTTTTTTTTTTATTTATTTTATTTTCTTAATTCTATTTTCTTAACAACAAGAACAACAATTATTGTTGCTGTTAAGTGTTCTGAGAATGTATAATTTCATCAATGTACTGTTTATAGGACAAAGGTGGGCCGCGGACATTTTTTAGATTTTCAAGTGGGCCCTGATTTAGAAAAGTTTGGGAACCCCTGTTATATCATATAAATCGACTTTTATGTAACAATCAAAGCAGCAACAAATGCTATTTGGGTGCAGTGAAACACCAACAGAAAACATCTGTATCATGTCTGCATCTCCTGTGTCAGTAGCCATATTACAACGTCTGACATCAGGATTAAGCACAAAATTTTGTCCTTACAATCATTCTACATGTGAAAATCAGCCAAGAATTGAACAAATAGTTCTGACCTGGCTCAGAGGAAAATAGAAATCATTCATTGTGGCAGTTTTTCCGATGGTTAAGCACTTCTTAATCGTACAAGTGGTTGTCAAAAGTGACAATACTATGAAGTGCTCATCATACATTGTAAGAAAATGTGACGTGCTGGAGCAAAACTGACACTATATTTGGAATCAGCTCCCTCAAGTTAGTAAGAAACAAGAATTGGATTTTATTCAGCAAAAATGATGCAGGGTGGTGAAATTGGCAAAGAATAAAATGGGGAAACTAAAATGTCTACTCAATCAATAAATCTGTAAAACGAAATCATCATCTATGCAAGAATGTAAATATACAACAAACAGAAGTAAATAAATTAATAAATGAAGACAACATGAAGTGCACGCAATTAAAAGCAACAGTTAAAGGGGAACTCAAGGATAATGCATGATGCTATTTTATACAAGCATAATTAGCAAATAAGTGTAAAATATAAACATGTGGACTTTTTGTTTTCAAAGACTAGATAAATGAGGTTATATTCCCCATAATTAGCTTCGTCTGCTACAACAGTCGCGTGATAATGACGAGACGTCGCCCTTCGCCCAGAGGTATGCGTCGTTATTGTGTTGGATAGTGAGATTGTCCCAGTTCATTATTTGATGACAAATAATCGTTCAATATGGCCCATTGGCTAGTTGCACAAGATGGTGTTGAGTACTTTCTGAAATACGCAGGGTTGCTTCAATATTCACAGTTTGCTTCTGTTACATATCAGTCTAAGGTTATATCAAATGCTGAGCAGATGACAGGTATATTATCCCAGATATGTGATTTTGCTAATTAGCTATTTAGCTAATTAACTGCAAATTATATTTACAAGATTTATCTTGATTACCCGTGACTGATGTTAGTACGTTGGCAGTCTTAATGAGACATCAGACCCAAAGGGCCTCGCACGATAATTGAAATGAACGGTAAACGAATTGGAACGCAACCCATCATAACATAACATAGTAACGGCGTATATCGTTATAAAAGCTGAGAGTCTTGGGAATCCTTATAAACATAGGTTACAGTGAAATAACATGTTTTGTTTGCTAAAACGGTCAAATTGCGTCACTGCGTCATGTTTTAAAACACCTCCCGAAACTCCCCCTTGAATCGCGTCATCTTACCTTTAAACCGGTGTTTACATCCGAAGCCTGTATCCGACCCTGGCATGCTTGGTCTTGAAATATCCGTAAGAACCCAGTAAATGCGAAAATCCACCATGTTTTGCTGATATTACGAATGGTAGATGCATTATCCAACTCAAACAAAACAGTTTCGTCATAAAAAAAAACTAAAGCGAATTTTTCTCCGGTAAAAAATAAGACATTTTGAATAGTTCTGCGTTATTTTCAGCGGAATAACACAGCTAGTGTTTGTTAGACTCTCACGATTACGTAGACACCATATGCATGTCTGAAAAATTAATTGTTTTTTCTAAATAGCTTTTCCAATTTTCATTCTAGCACCACGGAAATTGTGTTATTTTAACCTGCCATGAGGTGGACACCTTTCACAACCTTTGTTTCTCAGAAAAAGTTTGTAAAATCTCAATTTGGTCATATACGTATAGTATGTCATACGATTCTGGGTGCTTGAATTTGCTTGAAAATTTTACTCTATGCTCTGTGGCAGCATATTTGAAGGACTGTGGAAAGCTCAATTTCAAAGCCAGAAGCTTGATATTGCACATACACCTTCCCATACGTGCTGTGTACTTTGTATTCTAAAACTGCCTCTCTGTGATGAATGATCTCGAAGATATTAAAGCTTGAAAATTGACAAAAACCAACTCTGTTACATTTTTGGCATGCTATAGCAAAAAATGACAGTATTCACTTACATAAAATTGACTGTTTTAGAGAGATTAGATGTCTTTTATTAACATATCCAAATTTCATGGTGGGTTCCGCCTTATTTTCGCAGAATGAATTTTTGAAAATCACGCCTAGCATTCAAGAACTTTGAAGGCATATTCAAATGCTCACAAACTGCACTGAGTTTATGACAGAGAGCTACAACTCCACAAAATGCTTTATTTCATTCATGTTACATTGTACTTGTCTGTTATTAACATGTACAAACTTTGTGATGGTGCTCTGCCTTATTGTCGCAAAATGAATTTTTCAAAAATTTGGAATTTTTGTACACACCCAACATTCATGGCCAATGAAATCATTTTTTGACAGAGAGCTGCAACTCCACAAAATGCCTAATTTGATTTATATTAAATTTTATTTGAAGGATAACCAACATGCAATCTTTAGATATTGAAATACTGGAGCAGCTACATGGCAAAAAATATAATTTGTAATGAATTTGGAAGTGCTACATTAATTCCAAAGAAGATTTAAAAACTATCAAATTTCGAGTGTGCAAAAAAAAAAAATCTGATCCAATATTGTTACATTACAGTGGGGTGTTAAAAATGCTATTTCTCATAGATGAAAAAATGGTTTATTATTTTCAACACTTTGTATTTAGTGTGGTGCAAGCATAGGAATCCCTGCCCCTCGCCTTTGTCTATCCCCTTGTCCCACAGGAGTAGACTTCAGGACCAGGGACAGCGCCACCACAACTCCAACACAATTCAGCACCACTCCTCCCCACTCATGCCTGGACAGAGGCAGGAGCCTCAATCAGGCAGTCAGTTGCCCCAGCGCAGGAGCCCAGCTGCAGCTCATCCTCCTGATTGGCTTGCTGCCAACAAAAGGCCCAGCCAAGTGCAGGGAAGTGGCAGACCTAGGCCTGTGTGTTCACAAACTAATTTGTCCTCTGTTCTAGCGTCTGAATCATGGAGGTAATATCGTGGCGCTTTTCCACTGCACGGTACCGGCTCTACTCTACTCAGCCTTGGTACCGGGTTGGGGTTGCTTTTACGTTTGAGGATAGTACCACCTCTGTGGTACCTGGTCGTTGTTGCAACACAGCATGTTACTGCCGCGACAGCATCCTCAGTTATCAAGTTTACTTTTATTCCATCAATTCTGTTAAATATTTCTGTTCAAATCAGGGGACGCACACTAACGTGCCCACGTCAAGGCACTAAAGTCCACGAGTGTTCAATTGTAATTTCTGTTTGACATTGTCCTGATGCATAGGATAGCAGCTGGTGTTGAGTCCAATTCGGTTGCACATTAAATACTTACCACCTAAAAACTCTAAATGATATCCATAAAAGGCATTGAGTATTCATAGAGAAAGGCAGTATACAGTGGTGCTTGACAGTTTGTGAATCCTTTAGAATTTTCTATATTTCTGCATAAATATGACCTAGAACTGTCATGGTGTTGGCCTGCAGGCCCCTCCCCCTGTTGCATTCTTCGCCTCCACCATAATGGGTAACAGGTGTGGCTCGTTAAGGTGGAGGTGAAGCACTGTTTAAGGGCTGGCTGCACCTCATTTTGGTGCAGCTGTGTTCTGTTTCTGGAGCCTTTTTATGTGGTTATGTGCACTGCTCCCCCCTTCCGGGATTTTATGTTCTTTAAATTAAAGATTTTTATACTTTTAGTCAGCCTGTTCATTTGGGTCCCTGGTCCTACTTTTGGGTACATGGTCCAAGTCCCCGCCCGTTTCTTGCCTTCAGCCAGCGGGGGCAAATCCATGACAAAAACACCATCGGATTTTCACACAAGTCCTAAAAGTAGATAAAGAAAACCCAGTTCAACTAATTAGACAAAAATATTATACTTGGTCATTTATTTATTGAGGAAAATGATCCAATATTACATATCTGTGAGGGGCAAAAGTATGTGAACCTCTAGGATTAGTGATTAATTTGAATGTGAAATTAGAGTCAGGTGTTTTCACTCAATGGGATGACAATCAGGTGTGAGTGGGCACCTCGTTTTATTTAAAGATCGGGGATCTATCAAAGTCTGATCTTCACAACACATGTTTGTGGAAGTGTATCGTGGCACGAACGAAGGAGATTTCTCAGGACCTCAGAAAAAGCATTGTTGATGCTTATCAGGCTGGAAAAGGTTACAAAATCATCTCTAAAGAGTTTGGACTCCACCAGTCCACAGTCAGATTGTGTACAAATGGAGGAAATTCAAGACCATTGTTACCCTCCCCAGGAGTGGTCGACCAACAAAGATCACTTCAAGAGCAAGGCGTGTAATAGTCGGCGAGGTCACAAAGGACCTCAGGGTAACTTCTAAGCAACTGAAGGCCTCTCTCACACAGGCTAATGTTAATGTTCATGAGTCCATCATCAGGAGGACACCGAACAACAATGGTGTGCATGGCAGGGTTGCAAGGAGAAAGCCACTGCTCTCCTAAAAGAACATTGCTACTCGTCTGCAGTTTGCTAAAGATCACACGGACAAGCCAGGAGGCTATTGGAAAAATGTTTTGTGGACAGATGAGATCAAAATGGAACTTCTTGGTTTAAATGAGAAGCATTATGTTTGGAGAAAGGAAAACACTGCATTCCAGCATAAGAACCTGATCCCATCTGTGAAACGTGGTGGTGGTAGTTTCATGGTTTGGGCCTGTTTTGCTGCATCTGGGCCAGGACGGCTTGCCATCATTGATGGAAGAATGAATTCTGAATTGTACCAGCAAATTTTAGAGGGAAAATGTCAGGACATTTTTCCATGAACTGAATCTCAAGAGAGGGTGGGTCATGCAACAAGATAACGACCCTAAGCACATAAGTCGCTCTACCAAAGAATGGATAAAGAAGAAAAGTTATTATTTTGGAATGGCCAAGTCAAAGTCCTGACCTTAATCCAATCGAAATGTTAAGGAAGGACCAGAACCGAGCAGTTCATGTGAGGAAACCCACTAACATCCCAGAGTTGAAGCTGTTCTGTATGGAGGAATGGGATAAAATTCCTCCAAGCCGATGTGCAGGACTGATCAACAGTCACCGGAAACGTTTACTTGCAGTTATTGCTGCACAAGGGGGTCACGCCAGATACTGAAAGCAAAGGTTCACATACTTTTGCCACTCACAGATATGTAATATTGGGTCATTTTCCTCAATAAATAAATGACCAAGTATAATATTTTTGTCTCATTTGTTTAACTGGGTTCTCTTCATGTACTTTTAGGACTTGTGTGAAAATCTGATTTTTTAGGTCATATTTATGTAGTAATCTAGAAAATTCTAAAGGGTTCACAAACTTTCAAGGGCCAAGAGAAAAATGATTCATCGCCTGTAAAGGTAGGTTTATGTGTGATTTTCTTAAAATGGGGGTATCATCACATAACTTTCTCAAGGGGAATTAGGGGACTATAACTGGACACAATACCGTCACTTAATTTCGCCACGAACGGGGTCACAGGCAAAGAGAAATGCATTTCATGAATGTAGCAGCTTTGGTGAACAAGCGAAACAGTGTTTGAAAGGTAAGGCAAAGCACAGTATATCAAACAAGTTGCCTAAAACAATATACAGTATCTCACAAAAGTGAGTACACCCCTCGCACTTCAACAATTAATTTATTATATCTTTTGAAGGGACAACGTTGCAGAAATGGATCCTGAATATTTTCTGGAGGAGTTCTTGTACAATATGTACAGCAGTGTAGATTTACTGCACTGCCCAAATAACTGAACAAACAGTCACTATTTCCAAAATGGGTAGCAACAAAGTGAGTTCACCTCATCGTCAACATGCCAAATTGTGTCCATATTGTCAATATTTAGCGTGACCACCATTGTTGTCCAGCACTGCCTTGATTGTCTTCGGCATGGAATTCACCAGAGCTGCACAGGTTGTTGCTGGGATCCTCCTCCACTCTTCCACTCCTCCATGACAAGATCACGGAGTTGGTGGTTGTTGGACACCTGCTGCTCTGCCGTCTTCCCCTTGGCGATGCCCCTAAGGTGCTCAATGGGATTCAGGTCTGGAGACATACTTGGCCACACCATCACCTTCACCCTCAGCTTCTTCAGGAAAGCAGTTGTCATCTTGGAGGTCGCTATCATGTTGGAAAACTGCCGTGCGGCCCAGTTTCCAAAGGAAGGGTATCGTGTTCTGCTTCAGATTGTCACAGTACATGTTGGAATCCATTATTCCATAAATGAAGCGCAGCTCCCCGGACCAGAAGCACTCACGCAGCCCCAGACCATGATGCTGTCACCACCATATTTGACTGTGGGCAGTACACACTTGCTTTGGTACTCCTCATCAGGGCACCGCCACACATGCTGGACACCATCTGAGCAGAACAAGTTTATCTTAGTCTCGTCAGACCACAGATCATGGTTCCATTAGTTTATGTGCTTGAACTGGTTGTCCTCAGCAAACTGTATTCAGGCTTTCTTGTGGGTTAGATTCAGAAGAGGCATCTGTCTTGGCTGACTACCATATAAACCAACTTGGTGCAGTGCACGGTGTATTGTCTGAGCACTGACAGGCTGTTCTCCCACTGCTGCAACCTCATAAGCAATGCTGCTAGCCCTCCTGCATATGTTTTCTGAAGCCGACTTGTGCACCTGATGCAGAGCATGAAGATTCATCCTCTTCAGTCGACCCTGACAAGGCCTGCTCCGAGCAAAAGCCATCTCGGAAAACTGCTGGATAACCATGCTGCTTGGCCACCATGCTGTAGCTCAGTTTCATGGTTTCACAGATCTTCTTGTAGCTTAGACCGTCTTTATGGAGAGCAACAATTCTCTTTTTCAGATCCTCAGAGAGTTCTTTCCTATGAGATGCCATGTCAACCATCCAGTGACCAGAATGAGAGCACTGCACCCAAAGCACAATTAAAACCTTCAAGACATGCTACACAACCTCATATAACCCAGTCCAACAGACAAAGGCATGAACATGATAAATAAAACACGTTTCATTGCTTGGTTGAGCATTACCAATTGGGGTGTGTACTCACTTTTGTTGCCACCCATTTCAGAAATAGTGACTATTTGTTCAGTTATTTGGACAGTTCAGTAAATCTACACCACTAAACATATTGTACAATGGAATAGATTCAAGTTTCATTTCTGTAACATTGTCCCTTGAAAAGATATAAAAAAATTGTGGAAATGTGAGGGATGTACTCACTTTTATGAGATACTGTAAGTCCATGATCATAATAACTACGCTAATCTTGAGTCTCATCAATCCAATCTCGAATGAGATGTCCCGAGGTCGACTTTCTCTCTGACAATTCTCTCTGACCAATCAGTGGGCTGCGATGTTGTCAAGTCACATTTTAGTACCCACTAGTACCCAGTCGGCTGTTTGTGGAACCCCAGGAGAGCAGGTACCAGAAAAAGTACCGACGAGTACCAAGTACCAGGTACTGTTTTTCAAAAGGAAAAGGAAAAAAGGTGAGTAGAGTACAGTAGAGCCGGTACCATTGTAGTGGAAAAGCGCCATAATAGAACTCGAGAGAGCGAGGAAGTACCAGCCCTATTACTTTCAATAGGAGATGCTTGGCTAGCTACCTCAGCCCAGGAAGTACGGAATTAGCCGATGCCATCTATACAAATGGCGTTCCATGGGGGCTTATGTCTACCTAGTAGCAAAGAGAGTTTGCGCTCTTAGATACTCAGCTGTCCAGGATTGAGACAGGTGCATGAAGCTGGATGAAATTATGCAAAAATGAAAAAGGTAGCCCGCACACTGCTACAAAAAGGAAAGAGGCAAAAGGAAAGAGTGCCTCTTTCCTTTTTGTAGCAGTGTGCGGGCTACCTTTTTCATTTTGGCTTATGTCTACCACCATTTCATAAGATTGCCAATCTGATTGCACAGCACAAATGGCCAAGAAAGTGTCGTCTGTGCGGATTGGCGAATGTTTTCGAGGGGAAATGACAAGCAGCACTGTTAATCCAAAACACGCACGCACTTTTCACTTTTTTGTTGAATTGCTGGAGTCAGAGCAACAGCTGGACAACCAAACTTGTGCACAAGCTGTCATCCAGCTCCGAGTATCAGTTCTTATTTTACAGGCCCTCTTGAAAACATTGAACAGTGTCAGACAAAGAGTAAAATAATGAAGGATTACCGAATACATTTTTCTTTTGTTTTCGCTTTATTTGGCAAGAAAAAAATGTGCACTTTTCAATTGGCGTCTATGGAGCTGCCGCTTCTTTGGCCACAAAATTGCCTCCAGTGAGAAACGTGGAAGCAGGAAATACCTGGAGCTAACATGCAAACTGGCTGAAGCAAAGGTGCTTGCTCATTCTCTCTGGTTCTGTTATATATCTCTATAGTCAGAAACAGAGGAAGACCGACCCTGCGGCTCAACAAATGACCCCAGCGCCCTCTCCTCCAGCACCAAGCCCACCTTGCCTGCCCAAGCTGACTCCCGCCCTCCCATCTAGAAGGAGGTTGGGAAGTGCCCTGCGCCCAGCCAGAAGAACTGGTTGCCATACCTTGTTATTAAAAACCTATCTACCCTTAACTCCAGTTTCCTGCCTTGTCTGTGCCACGGCCCGCCGCAGTGCTACTTTAGAAATTAGTAATATTTTATCAATTAATCAAACTGTAAAATCAATTAATGTTTGATTTTGTAAGCAGTAAGTTTAGAAGCTTGTTTGGGTATGCAGAGGCTAAAATTTGTCTGAACATGTCATGGACTGCTGATATCAGAGGGTTTTGGGTATAATCCTAGTGATGTCACAAAAATGATTTCGCAATCTATGCAAGTCTCAACAGGATTCGTTCATAATTATAAAAAAAGGTTCAGCAATGAAAATTAATCAGATCAAACTAAGTCCTCAAGATGGCATCATTGGATCCATGTTTCATTGGAGTTGTGTTGTACTGAATACAACCACAGGTCGGATCACACCAAGAGTTATGTAATTGTCAGTGCTTTACATAAATATTTTTCTTGCTACTAAAGGATGCAGCTTCATCTCAAGATTTAATGTTACTTACTGATTGATGGGACCGACACAAGTGTTTTGCTGATTTGTTAATCTTTCCTGATAATTATGAATGCAGAATGGCAATATGATTATTACAGTTATCATATTCTGAAGCATACAGGTTAATTTTTTTTCCTATCGAATGTAAATGTTTCATTGACTTATAGTTCAACAGAAATGTAACGATTTGTAACAAAACTCAACTTTCACCCATGTTGGGGTGAAAAATATTTCAATATCAAATGATGGGATCCTATCCCCTTCAAGTACAATGTAACATGAATGAAATAAAGCATTTTGTTGTAGCTCTGTGTCATAAATTCAGTGCAGTTTGTGAGCATTTGAATATGTCTTCAAAGTTCTTGAATGCTAGGCGTGATTTTCAAAAATATATTTTGGGAAAATAAGGCGGAACCCATCACGAAATTTGGATATGTGAACAACAGACATCTAAGCTCTCTAAAACAGTCAATTTTATGTAAGTGAATACTGTCATTTGTTGCTATAGCATGCCAAAAATGTAACAAAATTGATTTTTGTCAGTTTTCTAGCTTTAATATCTTTGAGATCATTCATCACAGAGGGGCAGTTTTAGAATACAAAGTAAAGAGCACGCAGACCTGCCAACATGTACGCTTTTTGCGTACAACGTACGCATTTTGACATCAAAGTACGCTGGTACGAGTTGATGCTATTTGAGTACGCATATCGCTGGATCTCCCCAGTTTCAGTTGACACACTCATCAGTTGATATCCGGTGAGCAGAGGCGCGTATGCATAACGACAATATTTCGACCAATCAGAGAGTGTGGTGCCCCTCCTGCCCTCCCAAACACGACCCTCTCGGAAAAATGCTCGCTTCTCATTGAGTTTTCTCTCATTCCCAAGTTACAGGCTGCAAACCCTCTTCGCCACACCTCTGGGTAATCATATGTTGAAAATACACCCAATTCAAACATCGGTGAAATGGTAAATTCTACTATGGATGCAGCGAATCCTGTCTTTTGGTCAGTAGAACACCTACGGTAGAATACCCGGCGCTGCTTGAGGAGCTGACGTTCGATTATAATGCCGTTTCACTGCGTATTAATCTCATTGTCATGAAAAGCGAACGACAGTTACTTTAGTTTTAGATAATTTCGCTTTTATTAGGGTTTTTGTTTGCAGAAATCCTGTGAAACGGACTATAACAATGAAATGTAACGTTAATTAACGAAGTTCGCCAAAGGCTTTCTGACATTCTGTGTAATGTTCCACATGATTGCCTCCAAAGGCAGCGTTTGATACGCCGTTTCAAATGCTCCACTAAGCTTTTCCAATTCGTGATACCGGCTCTACGCTACTCTACTCGCTGACGGATATTTTTCTGGGAGGTTGTTTGCCTTGAGTGGATAATACTGCCTCTGTGAAGCCGGTCATCATAGTGGCGCAGCACGAAACTTCCCGCGATGTCATCCTCAATACGACACACAATGTAGCAATACAGTTATATCAAGTTTACATGTATTCCCTCGATTCTTTAAAATATTTTTGTGTTCAAATCCGGTATTGTATTTTCTGAATTGAATTGCATTTTCTATTTGACATTGTCGTGTCCAATTCAGTTGCCCGTAAAATTGCGTGCCACCCTACAACGCAAAGCAATGAAATCCGTAAAAGGCATGGAAAGCGAATGTATATTTCACTCTAAAGTTCACGGAAAAACAAACGAATTGTTAAAGTATGGGATAATTAAGTGATCATTGCAGAGCAGAGTTTTTCGTTGCAAATCGCAGGACATGGCAGCCATCAGAATTCATCGCTTATGGTGCGTCATCTCATTTGTGATAGCTTTAGGAGAAAAATGATTCGTTGACATCCGTTATGTTATTTTTCGGTGCGATTTTATTAAAACGAGGCTTCTTAAGGGGAATTAGTTTGGGAACATTACTGGTCACAATACCGTCACTTAATTTCGCCACAAACGGGCCACAGGCAATGAGAAACACATTTCATGAATGTAGCTTTGATGAACAAGCGAAACCGCGTTTGAAAGGTAAGGCAACGCACAGTGTATCGAACAAGTTGCCTATAACAGTATAATTCGATGATTATTATAACTGCGCTAATCTTAAAACTCCTCAATCTAACTTGAATGAGAGGTCGACGACAGAGTCGTCTTTCACAGTGAAGATACACTCTGACCAATCTGTGGGCCTTAGTGTGTCACATCACATTATAGTACCTAGTACCCGGTTGGCTTTTTTGGAACCCAAGGAGAGCAGGTACCAGAAAAGGTGGTATCAGTCGGTACTTTTTACTAATGGAAAAGCAAAAGAGGCGAGTAGAGAAGAGCCAGTACCGCGTAGTGGAAAAGCGCCATAAGATGAGAATGTTGGAAATTTAAACAGTGCAAGTGTTTAATGCATGGCAAATTGTATTTGTTTTGGTATTTTTGCCCATTTATTTAATTAATTAATTGATTGATTCGTAATGAATGTCCTCTGTTGACTTGCTTTACTGGCAACATTTTCAGTTATAGACTATGGATTACGCAGTTATTTTATGTGTAACTAAGGAAAGCAAAGTAATACATTTCAAATTCATTTTTACTGCTGTTCTGACAATAAATTTGCTGGCCGTTTGAAGTAAATTGTATCTCTATGCAATTTTATTTACCAGTAGGGTGGGAGGTAATGGGTTTGGGGGGGGTCAGGTGGTACTCATAAATTTTCTTCAAGGTTGGCAGGTCTGAGCACGTATGGGAAGGTGTATGTGCAATATCAAGCCTCTGGCTCTGAAATTGAGCTTTCCACAGTCCTTCAAATATGCTGCCACAGAGCATAGAGTAAAATTTTCAAGCAAATTCAAGCACCCGGGAATCGAATGATATACTATACGCATATGACTGAATTGAGATTTTTAAAAATTTTTCCTGAGAAACAAAGGTTGTGAAATGGAGAATTCCAAAAGCAATTGAGCAAAATATATAGATACAAATCTGGTGCATATTTTGCAATATTGCGGTGTTTTTTAAAGAAAGAATGTCAAAGGTGACTACAAATATAACAAGAAAATAAACTGTTTTCCAAGCGTGACAAAATGCTGTCTCAAAGTGTCATTCTGATAGCCGCAGTCAAAAGACAGATGACGAAGAACCAGGTATCAGCACCATAGACAGCAGCTCCGCCAAAAAAACTCAGCATCTTGAATAGTCCTCCACACCCTGCAGCCCTTCACCTTCTTTTAATCAGTCAACACTGCTACATTTGCTTGTCCAGGAGTATGAAAGTTGCATGTTAAAGTGGCCGTGGGATTGAGAGAGATTGTGAAGAGAGTTAGTCAGCAAAATGTCACACAAACAACTGTGAACATGCTCAATAATTTCAGAGCCCCACCACTATCGCCCATGGTCCTTTTATCTTTTGCTCTAACACGTAGCGTTGCAAGGATGGGAGTTACCTTACAGCTCATAAATAAATTTAAAAAACAGAATAAAATAAACAGAAAAGAAAAACATCCTCGTTCGTAAGATGATTTGGTGAGCAATTACCACACACAGAACAATTCATCACCTCATTCTGAGTCATACTGGAACCGAACTTGTACTTCAAAGCAATTAAAAATATGCAATTACCTATGCACTTAAGTTCTGAATATGATGAGAAATACACAAGTTCTATGACGAAAATAGGACAAACAACTGAAAAAACAAAAATATAAAGTAAATACATGTATCTTTATACTTAATGTTGGGAATTTCTTTCTTCAAAAAAAGGTGATAAAAGGTGAGTACATGACCAGAGATAAAAATAAAAATAAAAATAAAACGATATCCCTGGCGTAATGAAGAAAATTGGGAAAGCTATTGAGAAAAAACTATAAATTTTAGGTCCTAGCTGCTTATGTACCCATAATATTGGAATTTTTCCCAAAAAATAAAGGTTGTGAAAGGTGGCCAGATGGGGGCAGATTGAAATTGAACAATTTCCCTGGTGCTAGGACGAAAATTAGAAAAGCTATTGAGAAAAAACTGAAAATGTTGGGTCCTGACTGCTTATTTGCCCATAATGTTGGAATTTTCCCCCAAAAATAAAGGTTGTGAAAGGTGGCCAGATGGGGGCAGATTAAAATAAAACAATTTCCATGGTGCTAGGATGAAAATTGGAAAAGCTATTGAGAAAAAAACTGAATATTTTGGGTCCAGGCTGCTTATTTGCCCATAATGTTTAGATTTTTCCCAAAAAGAAAGGTTGTGAAAGATGCCCACATTGAAACAGGTGAGAATAAAATTGATCCTTATGCTCTGACAGTGCTTCCCATACCTCTCCTGGAGGCCCTCCTGTCCTGCATGTTTTAGATCTCTCCCTGCTCCAGCACAGGTGATTCAAATGATCAGGTAGTCATCAATCAGCTTTAAGGGGTGTTTAATGAGCTGATCATTTGATTCACCTGTGCTGAAACAGGGAGAAATCTCAACCATGCAGGACAGGTGGGCCTCCAGGAGAGGGTTGGGGAACACTGCTCTATAATTTGATTGGGAAAAACCATTGAGGAAAAAAAAAATTGAGCACAGATGTTGTGAATCTGCATTTCGGTCATGCCTTTTTCCTAGTTTCATGTTTAAGTTTTGTGCCTGGCCATGCCACGTATGCCGTTTGTGTTTAAGTGACCACTGCCCGCCTCTGACCATCCCCATGATTATGTATTGTGTTTTGTTGTTTGATTTCATGTTTTATTATTTTTCATGTTTTGTTATTATTTATGTCTTTGCCATGTTTTATAGTCTTGCCATGTTTCACAGCCTTGCCATGTTTTCATAGCCTTGCCACGCTTTCATAGTCTTGTTTTTAGTTCTAGTCCTGCACTTCGTTTACCCTGTCTTGTCTTGTGTAGGTCTTTGCCCACGGTCCCTTGTCTGACGTGCCACTCATTCGGGTGATTTCCTGGTTTCTGGGATTTCAATCTTTCTTCATATCTCGTTTTTCTTCCTTCCTCTCTCTGTTACTATCCACTAACCATACTAACAGTTTATTGTTTTCGATTAATTACTAACCAAGATTAACATTGTATATTTTTACTAACTGACTAACTTGCACTCGGGATTGTATAGCTGCACATACTAATAGACTAATGACTTCTAAGCATTCGCCCAATCTGTATCTCTGCCCTCCTTGCCTATCACTAATTATCTCTACTGCAGTTTCCACTTATATCTCAGGCTTTCCCTTTTCTTTAGACTGTACACTTTAGCACTCCTTAACCGGAGCCGTTTATTCGTTCACAGGAATGTCTCGTTATCCCTGTCTGCGTTTCGGCATTCGCCAGATTCATGAAATTAGATAAACCCTCATGTGTCAATCCTGATTATTGTTTCATTGATCGCACCTGTGCTCCCTTGTGATGTGTTCACCCCGGATGTGTATATAAGGTGTCTGCACTTTTAGTTCCTTGTCAGATCGTCTTTACTCCTTTGTCTTGTGCTACGTTCCTCGCCTTGCTCATTGTGATATTTTCTTTCTGACTGGATTGCCCGACACTTGTTTTTGGTTTGCCCTTTTGGATCTGATTGCCTTTGTGAGTTTTGACCTATTTTTGCCCGACCACGTCTATTGTCTTTGCTGCCCTGGTATTTGGATTCGGACTGTTTACGGCTAATGAGTTTGCCTCTCCACCAAACCCACACCTGTGTACCGAACCATTTTTGCCTGACCTTGAGTTTTGTTATTGGTGCCCTGGTTACAGTTTTGGATTTTGCCCTTTGGATTCTGCTTGTGGATTGTGGACATTGTACTGTTGCCAGCTCTGTTGGGGGGTTTCCCCCTTCAGAAATAAAGCCTCCATTTTGCATTTATCTGGTTCTCGCTCTTGGCTCATTTCGTAAAACCTCACAACAGATTACATATTATCCCATAATGTAGGTATTTTTCCCCATGAAAAATTCTGAAAGGCAAATATGAAAATCAACTTTCACTCAGGACTCTCTAAAACAAATAATCTCCATGCATGCCAATATTACAATTTCAATACTTCTCGTAGAGGTATCTGAAGCTAACGTTTCATAAATATAATATCAGTCAAATTGAAGGCGCTTTTAGGTCACATTTATGTTCAATATACATGGAAATACATATCCCCATTTGACAATATAGAGAATATATTATGTCGTAATCAAGAAAACATATTTTGGCAGCTATTTCAAACAGCATTTTCTGTTTTAAGCTTTACAAATGTCCTTCTATAGTCAGCTGAATGTGTCAATATAAAAGATCAGACTTTCTGAAGGTTCCACATTTTTCAATTGTGACGCAATATTTCGATGGTCTCTAAATAACCGACCGCTTCAGTGCGCAATTGCTCATCTTCTCTGTTTATCTTGAGGTAGTTTTTCCTGTGCAATTCGAAACAAAAGCAAAACTATAATAAAATAAGAGCTGTGAAACGTAAGTTTACTTCTTTGATTTCATACACAATGCGTTTGAATTACACTGACAGCGTGAATAAAGAGTTATTGGAATGCTCTCTCGCCGAATGTCTGAATATCGAATATCAATCTATCATAACCTCAGTAGTAGACAGAGTAAACTAGCCCTTCCTTTTAACAACGTTGGCATTAGCAACATGATTCAGTTTCAACAATTCGGTTAATGGCAAATATGCTCAATCAGGGTACAATGAAGTGAGGAAACCAGAGAGTAATTTGATAACGTTTCCGGACATTCATTGCTTATAACGGCGAAAACTTCGAAGCAATTATCAGAGGGTCATTAAAAGCCTCGGTCACCTTAACTGAACTTTTCTGCTCGCACTTTAATTTTGACACCGAGTAAGAATTTGAACTTCCCTTTAGTAAGTATGCCGCTTTCCATCCTCCAAAAAAGCACATAGTTAGGGAGAGAAAATGTTGCTCTGCACAGCGATACCAAAGTCACCCCAACTCACAAGCGACTGTTTTTTTATTTATTTATTTTTTTATATCTATAAGCCAATCGTGAAACCGCGCACATGCCTGAGCAGGACAATCATGACACCGAAAAAAAAAAAAAGAAGATACAGAGCCGAAAACTTAGACTCGTGGCCTACCGGCCCGAGTAATTAATGTGTAAATATTCCATAACGTCAAAATGCTGTTTCATCAATCACTGAAATTTATTAAACAATCTAATAAGCAATCTAGATGTATAAATAACAGATGGGTGAAAAATGAAATGGAAAAAGTCACCATAAACAGTTTCAGTATGTCGATGAGACTCTAAGTAAGCTCAAGGACTCTTCATCCCCAGACTTTTCATCCCTATGAGCTTTTTGTCCCCAAACTTTTTGTCTCCATGAACTTTTCGTCCCCGGACTCCTCGTCCCCATACTCTTTTCATCCCCTGACATTAAAGACTTTATTGTACTGAAATTGATAAAGGAGGATCCTCCAATTTCCTATGAAATCTGATTTTGACCCTCTTTCCTAAAAGCCAAGTGAGAACCCTGCGCTACTGTTGGAGTGAAACCCTACAAGGCAATTGATCTCAAATTAGGTAGCCCTAAACTAATCACACAGGTCATTGTGTCAGTCCCCAGTTGGTCAGACAGTGAAGAAGTCATTACTTATCAATTGTGGATTATCAGTAAACTTATACGTATGCTGACCGCTATGCTAGGGAATAATTTTAGGACAAAAACTGAAAATAGTTGATTGACATGGAACCGAGCGCCTTGGTTTGAAACTCCAAACTGCTATCATTTTCAGCAACAGAACAAGCCCCGGTTATGCTTGATTTCTGCTCCCTACAGTAAACTGCTGAATTGTGTGTGTTGCTTTAGATCAGGGCTAGAGATTTACCATCCTGTAAGTTCTCAATTCAACCCCAATACACCTGACTCTACTCATCAGCAGCTCTGTGAGATCTCTCACCTTTGATTGTGTTCTCCTCTCTAATGATTGGCATGAAAAACCTTCAGGACACTATATCTCCTGGAACAGATGCCCAGCTTTAGTGAAGTCTAATGTAGCGAAAGCAGAGAAAAGTACTTGTAAACTGCAACTTCCATATGGCCTAACACAGATATGAAAGTCAAACCATCATGAATGCACTTTATAATATTTGTGGAATAGATTTACTGTATCTGATTGCTCAATTTCTTTTTTTTTTTGAGGATGAAAAACAATTGTTTGAGTCTGCTTTGATGAACCTTGTGGTTTCATGTGTAAGACCTTACACCAGGTTACAGTCTCACCTGTGCTCCAGTAGGCCGACTGCATTACATCACTTGTTTGTCTGGGATGCACTTCTTGGATTGCATCACTGACAAATAACATATTGTAAGAACAGGGATAGGAGGGCACTCATCTACCCCTCCTTTTAGTCCCTCCTGTGATTTACAGCAGATCTGTTTGTCACATCACAAACTCACTCTGCAAACCCAACCCCCCTATATGTGAGTCCTCTTGCACACCCACCTATCCTTAAATATAATCCTGTGGTGACAGGGTATTGTACAGTCACTGCAAATGCTCTTGCTCCCTCAATGGATTCGTGACTGGCTATTGTCTGCACTGCTTACACACCACAAAAATTTATATATTTTCTGAACTTGAACTATATTGAATAAATACATAATCCTCCTGGACACAGGTGATCAGGATACAGGGGCCTTCTGGGCTGTCTGACCTTGAGGACAGATATGTCGAGTTATAGCAGTTTTTCTGGTAAGTTATTCATTTTTTCAATTAGATAAACAACTCTTTCATTTCTTATGCTGTGCTTGAGTGAAAAGCTTTTGCAGACGGTAAAAAATAGACCCAAAGAGCAAACCTTGTCTTCTGGGAACACTGTCTCCAATCTCAGGGAGCTCTAGTGCAGTTTCAGAGTAAAGCTGGTGTCTCAGAGGAGAGGTAGTTTTCCCTGGATGGAGGTCGTCTTCCCAGAAAATAAAACCAATCCAACAAAACTGTGCAACAAAATTGCGCAGGTCTTCTTTGACATGAATAATTTCTCAAAAGAAAGTGCTTAACTTTGTGCAGAATAGGCCAGTATAAGTGTTTCCATCTCTTTTGTGCAGTAAATGTGTTAAGATGAGGAATACTTTGGAGAAAATAATCATGAAAATAATGCTGGAGTCAGCTGAAGAACATAATTTAGCCTTGCAGTCAGTTTAAGTGGTGAGTTCAGTTAGGCTTCACCATGTAACTTACATTCACTCTCTTTTCTAAGGATAATCAACCCTCAAACCTGCGAGATAAAACCAAAATGAACGGCTCTGTCATCAACTCTAGCCAACACTTCGACCACTCCTCTTCAGGATCCAGTCTCCAACTCTCAAACACATTTCTGTGCTTAAAATTACTTGTTGGTTGGTGTTTTCTGTTTATTGAAAGGAGCATCAATCTTGCAGTGGGCTACCCTGCTAACATCATGGTGATATGGCTGGTGGCCAGAGAGAAGAGTGACTCTTCCACCTCCAATATCTTTATCTTCAACCTGGCCATCGCTGATGCATTGCTCTGCGTGATGATCCCTATCTGTTTCTATGGCTTCTTTTGGCTCAGAATTGTATATTTTGCTAATGTAAGTTTGTTTATAACTGGGATCAAAAACACCTCCCCACTCTTTCTCACCTGCATTTGCCTGGACCGCTACGTGGCCGTGGTCCACCCCATTGTGTTCACCAGCATCAAGGATAACAAGATCAGAGTGGCTATTTCCATTCTTGTTTGGGGGCTCATGATATCCTTTGCTGTCATCAGGTCATTGCAGTTGCTTGTCTCAAATGACATCTTCATTGGGCTGATCCTGGCCCCTTTCACCATCATGGTTTTCTGCAACATTTCTATCATGTGGAGTCTTAAGAAGTCAGTCTTGGGCAAAGAGAAGATGCACCCCATGAAAAAGAAAGCCCTCAGGACCGTGCAAATCTATCTGGGCATCATAGTATTTCATTACCTGCCTGTAGTTATAATCAGGCCCTTTATGTACAAAACTGATTTCCCAGAATTCTGCACAGTTGAAATGATTTTGTTTACCCTTATGGACTATAGTTGTACCACTGCACCCCTCCTCTACATCTCCCTGATTAAGCAGCTGCCATGGCTGAAAAACCTGCCCTGCATCTGCTGCCGAAGCCCTTCCCCTGAGTGACATAATGTAAGCACATGAAATGTATGCTTGTGATTGTCTGTTACGCTGCATTTACTCTCTACATAAATTCATAAAAATGAGTTCATGAAACAAGGCAAGAATGTTTTCTGAGTAATAGGCAAATACAACTTGTATATTATTTTTGGTTTGACTGTAATGAGGATTGAGATGATCCATAATTAACGCAACTATGACCATATGCATTGATTAAAAAATGAAAATGATTTGAATCACTCACATGCCTATATCACCCTGATTTCATATTACGCAAATTAAATTTTTTTATTATTATTAAAAAATGTACATGTACGATCATTCAAAGAGACCGATTTTTTGTGTCAGGTGTACAACCCCAATTTCGAAATAGTTGAGACAAAGTGTAAATTGTGAATAAAATAAAAACACAATGACTTTCATATCACACTAGCCAGTATTTTATTCACAATAGAACAGAGATAACAGCAAATGTTGAAACAGAAATTTTACAATTTTATCCACAAAATGAGCTCATTTCAAATTTGATGGCTGCTACAGATCTCTGTAATGTGGAGGGAAAAAAGCCACTGGATGGCAGTATTGACATTCTTTTGTTAAGCCCAGCTAGATTTTTGAGCATGTTCTGGGCATGCCTCAGAGGGGAAAGTCCCAGAGAATTGAAAAAAAAATCTGGAAGGTGGGAGGGGGCTGGAAAAGAGTATATAAGGAGAAAAATTGAGAGAGTAGGAGATATTGCAAGGAGAAATAATGGAAGGATACATTTGACCAGACCTGTCACTCTTTACAAGACCTGTGAAGCTTGTTTTGTGGATTTTTGCCTGTGTTGGAGCATTTTCCTGTCCCAGGACATCGCAATATAGCAACTCAAGTACCAAAGGGACTGTTACTATCTCATTTTCTTTGTTATTTCAGTCTTGGTCAGGCTTTGTTTTATCAAATCTGTTAAAGTATTAAAATTTTGTCTGTCATCCCTTGCTGTCCGATATGTCATAACAAATTGGGGTCATAACAAATTGGGGCCGTAACAAATTGGGGGCTCGTCTGGGATAGACCATTGTGTGAGTCATTTATTGAAAATGTAAAATTTCAAATTGTGAAATTGTCTTTTTGAATTTTCTTAGATATATATATTGACAGATCAACAGCAATGGATAATTTCTTGGCATCACCAACCGTAGAGGTTTTGAAGTCTTTTAAAAAGACAGAACTGCTAGAAATATGCAGACAATTAGAGCTAATAGATGTAAAACCAGCCATGTGAAAAGCATGAAAATTTGTTTGCACCAGGAGATCTGGAACAGTTTCCAGTGGAAAATCCAAATGTAAAAATGGAACTTAAATTAAAAATGCTAGAGATTCAAAGAGAGGGAAAAGAAAAACAAAGGCAGTTTGAGTTATAAAAATTAGCAAGAGAAAAAGAGGAAAGAGCAGAAAGAGAGTGACAGAGATAGAGATTTCGATTTACAGAAGTTAGACAGAGAAGAAAGGCTCAAAATGGAGCTACTGAAAATCAAAATGGAAGCTGAAAACAAATGTCATGCTAGCCAGGAGGTAAAGCTGGTGCCTCCATTCTCGGAGAAGGAGGTTGATAAGTATTTCCAGTGCTTCGAGAAGGTAGCTAAGAGTTGTCAGTGGCTAAAGGAACACTGGCCTCTGATGTTGCAAACTGGCCTCAAGGGTAAAGCTTATTAAGCCTATTTGGCTTTGTCTGCAGATGATTCCTCTGATTATGAGGTTGTCAAAAAGGATATTGTGACAGCTTATGAGTTGGTTCCAGAGGCTTACCAACAAAAATTCAGAGGTCTGAAGAAATCTGACAATCAGACTTAAGTGGAATTTGCTAACGATAAGAAGGTTTGCTTTGAGCGCTGGTGTACTTCTGTGGAGGTCAAGGATGATTTCAACTCACTAAAAGAGATGATGTTAGTTGAAGAATTCAAGAACTGTGTTAAGGTTGATAATAAGACCTACCTTAATGAGAAGCAAGCACTGAATTTGCAATCAGCTGCCAAACTTGCAGACGAATATGTTCTCACACATGAGTCCAAATTTCAGTCTAGCAGTAACAATAGATGGTCCAAATTTCAGAAGAAAGCTAACGGTGATACCCAAGATTCCTCACCCAAAGACAAAGACAAATCTGGTGATGGTGCTCAGAAATCCAGTCACAGGTCTGGTCACAGTGTGAAAGCTGACAGTGACAAAAGTGGTCTAGTTTGCAATTATTGCAAGAAATCTGGTCATGTAACAACTAACTGTTGGTTCCTTAAAGCTAAGTAAGAAAATGAAAAGGATACCAAACCCAATGCCTTTGTGAAGACAATGTTTGAAACCCCTGTAGTAGATGACCAATCTGCTAAATTGCCTGCTCCTTGTGGGGCTAAGAAGCCTGATACTGCTGACTTTGTGAGGGAGGAATTTCTTCCATTTGTGTCAGAGGGATTTGTGGCTCTGAATGAGCATTCTCCTCCTGTCCCCATATATATCCTAAGGGATACCAGAGCTTCTCAGTCACTTTTGTTGATGGACTCCTTGGAGTTACGTGATGAGACCGCTTCTGGGGATTTCATACTTGTACAAGGTATTGAAGGGAGGACTGTATCTGTACCCCTGTGCACGATATTCTTGAAGTCAGATTTAGTTACAGGACAGGTAAAGGTGGGACTTATGTCAAGTCTACCTATCAAGGGTGTTTCTCTGTTGCTAGGCAATGACCTGGCTGGGGGCGATGTAGTTACCCCTGTTCATCTTACTTCACAGCCGAGTGCTGAAGATGGCGATGAAGACCCATCTCTCTATCCTTCCTGTGCAGTGACCCGTGCAATGGCCAAGAAGGCTCAAGAAGAAGATGATGTGTTGCCGTCCAGCACATTGAATAGTCATGGCTCAGATGGTTCGCCTCATGACCCTGTTCAGCCTACTATGGTTTCTCCGTTCGAGGACTTATGAGACACTTTCATCAGTTCTCTGTTCAGCCAGCCAGATGGGTCTGGGGATTCTGTTGTGTCTCGAGACTTGTCTCTGTCCAGAAAGCGGTTGATTCAGGAGCAAACCAATGATCCTGAAATTTGTTAACTAAAGAAGAGAGCCGTTTTAAAGAAGAGAGACAGTGATAGATGTAGACAGATAGAGAGACAGAGATAGAGGTAGACAGATAGAGAGACAGTGATAGATGTAGACTGATAGAGAGACAGAGATAGAGGTAGACAGATCAAGTTCATCAAGCCTTATTAAGCTTAGATTGTAAGAAATCTTCTGGCCCTGATAAGATAGAGCCTTATTTTCTAAAAATTGCTGCAGATATTAATGCAGAGCCAATTGCTTCTATTTTTAAGCTGAGCTTAACCTCTAATATCATACCTGGTGCATGGAAATCTGTTATGGTTTTCCCTTTATTAAAGAGTGGATCCAAATAACTACCGCCCCATTTCCAGGTTGTCTGTGTTAGCCGAAGTATTTGAATCTTTTGTGAATGACGAATTGAAACAGTTCTTATCTGATAATAATATTCTCAGTGAATGCCAGTCAGGTTTTAGATCAGTGAAAAAGAAAATGATGACCTGATGAGGAGCATTGGCTCGAAACGTCTTCCATTAAGAGTGCATTTGAGTGTGCGAGTTTCATTTTCTTTTTCATTGTCTTTCACTGAACTCAGCACCCGTATAAGGGATGTGCGTATTCCTTTGACTATTTGTGAGGTTTTAGATCAGGCCACAGTGCTATTACAGCGACAATGCTAGTTACAAATGATATTATCAAAGCTCTAGACGGCAGACAGCACTACGCAGCTCTATTTGTTGATTTGTCAAAAGCATTTGACTCGGTAGACCACCAACTCCTGTTACAGAGACTTGCCTGAATAGGCCTTAGTGACATAGCTTAAATTGGTTTCAGAACTATTTAACTGAAAGAACGCAGTGCATCTCTGTAGGAAATGATACCTCAACCTTTCTTACAGTAATCCAAGGTGTCCTGCAAGAATCTATTTTAGCCCCCATCTTATTCTGTATTTTTATAAATGACTTTGGTCATGGAATAAATCCTGCTAAGCTACATTTGTATGCTGATGACACAATTATTTATACGGACACACCCTCTTTGAATCAAGCCTTAGAGCATTTGCAGGATGCTTTTCAGTCCCTGCAGTATTCATTAGTAAAACTGAAGTTGGTCTTCAATCCAAAAAAGACCAAATATATGACCTTCACTCACGCTCGCTCAAAGATCATTGATTTCACATTATCAACATTAGAAGGTACATGTATAGAGTGAGTTACTTTGTACATATATTTGGGCATTTGGCTTGATGATATATTAACATTTACCATGCATATTGATAATCTATTGAAAAAACTAGGGGAAATACCCTCAAAGGTACTGCTGTTGTACAAAACCCAAAACCAGTGAAGTTGGCACGTTATGTAAATCGTAGTTAAAAACAGAATACAATGATTTGCAAATCCTTTTCAACTTATATTCAATTGAATACACTGCAATGACAAGATGTTTAATGTTCAAACTGAGAAACTTTTTTTTTTTGCAAATAATCATTAACGTAGAATTTAAAGGCAGCAACACATTGCAACACATGGCACAGGGGTCTTTTTACCACTGTGTTACATCGCCTTTCCTTTTAACGTCACTCAGTAAATGTTTGGGAACTGAGGAGACCAATTTTTGAAGCTTTTCAGGTGGAACTCTTTTCTATTCTTGCCTGATGTACAGCTTAAGTTGTTCAACAGTCCGGGGTCTCTGTTGCCGTATTTTACGCTTCATAATGCGCCACTCATTTTCAATGGGAGACAGGTCTGGACTACAGGCAGGCCAGTCTAGTACCCGCACTCTTTTACTACGGAGCCATGCTGTTGTAATACGTGCAGAATGTGGCTTGGCATTGTCTTGCTGAAATAAGCAGGGGCGTCCATGAAAAAGACGTTGCTTGGATGGCAACATATGTTGCTCCAAAACCTGTTTGTACCTTTCAGCATTAATGGTGCCTTCACATATGTGTAAGTTGCCCATGCCTTGGGCACTAATACACCCCCATACCATATATTTGGCATATTGACCTTTATTATAAACTCAAACCATATGGCATTTGTGTTAATGGCTGCATTGATGACTTTTCTCGTAAAATGATCTCGCTGAACGTGTACAGGACCAGCAGTGACCTAAAGGTAATAGGGGGTTCTATATTGAAGCTGTGCAGAGTGTGAAAGAATGTTCTCAAGTCGTGAGAAGAGACATAGGCACAGAAAATGGATGTGCTGGATTGTCAATGTCTTCTTCGGCTAAACCAAGCTGACAGTCTTGAAAGCTATTTCGAGGGGGCGAGCACAGCCAATCAGAGGGTAAAGTCCTGGTTGGGATGTCTGCGTACGAAGTGCATGCAGTTCTGGATTGCGTTACTGACTGACCTCAAGGTCTGTTTGACGGAGGATTTTTGTACAAAACCCTTGTGCAGTTTTGTTGTATAGGACTAATTCAGGTGAGACTGTCATTTGACAGACTGACTGCTGAAGCATTACTGCTTTTGGTTAATGATCAATTATGTGTTTTGTTGATCTAATTTTTTAAGATAAAAAGGATGAAAATAGGCGTGCAATGCACGGAATACCCCTCAGCCCGATGTCGAAGTTTGTGGAGACGCCCGCCCGCCGCCCGACCGCCCGAAGGATAGCAATACCCCGTCAGCCTTGAGGGCTGAAGGGTAATAAAACTGATTGTAAAAATGTGTACTTTATTCTTCTAGGATGAGTTGGATGACTGAACAGGTTTAGTCTACACATACCATCAGGCCATCGAGCAGCATCAATGTGGAAAGTGGCAGGCTTGGTGTCATGTATGCACTAGCTGAGCTCTATGGTACCAGAGATTATGGGTCGTATTCAGAAACGCCACTCACACTCACCCTCCACTCATCATATAGTGAGTACGATTGAAATGCAACTGGAGTGTGAGAGAGAGATCGACCTACCACTAACCGAGGGAGCGGTCCCACTTGTCGCCATGTGCTATTCACAAACGCTACCGATCATAACTGACAGTAGTGGGCACTGGGTACCAGAGGCGGTGCGTCGGCTGCTGCCAGGGATGTTCAAACCTCACCCTTCAGTGCTGAATGACCTAAACCTGTCGCAGTTTACTTTTCTTGATTAGAAAGTTTCCAGACTAATTGGTAGAATGACAATCAACTTTACTTTTGATAGCGTTGTTATACATTGCTTCACAATATTATGAGGCATTTCTTTCGCACATAAATGATGACGTAAAATTTCAACGTCTTCATAAATTCTGCTGTTGTGTGGCTCACGAAAGGCCCAAAACAGCCCGCGAGGCTCAGAATCAGAATCAGACGACTCTATTTGTCCAGAACAGGAAATTCAGTTACTCCAGCCTACCAGTGAAGGTAGACTGCAGCAGGTCGCACACTGAGAAGCGCCCCGGAAATTTCTCCTTTGAAAGAAGAAGAATAGATTCTTGTGACTTACAGCTAAATGAGCCTCACAGACCAATCCACACGCACCCCACGAGCCGCTGAGCGCAGAATTTTCAAACCCATCAGTAAAGAAAAGCGCGAGAAATCCAAATACGTGAGAGTTGACAGGTGAAAACTGGCTACACCTGATAATGTTAAGAGTTTTGGAAAACTGAATCTTTATGTCCTTTCTGTTACCCTTCTCACTTTCAATGACCCTCCTGCAGAATTATTCCACATTGGCCATACTGACCAGGAGTGGAAAATAATGCATGTTACCAATTGTACAAATGAAGATTTGTGTCTGTAGAAGAAACCTTCTATTGAGCCAGAGACAGCATTAACTCCTCAACTATTTGACCTGAGAGGAAAAGAACCTGATTTATTTATTTCGCCTTGAAAGCAACACCCCTTTTCCTTCTTTTGTCTGCAAATATAATTGCTAAATCACATATGATTACATGTGGTACTTGCCAAGACTCAGTTTTTGTTGCGGGTATTTAGATTATTTCCTGTTACTATTAGGTGAAATGGTGAAATCTTTTTCCTAGCTACGTATCATTGTCAAGATTAACTTTTGGCCCTAATTGCAAATTTTCTTCCTGAATAAGTTTTCAAGTAGGTGTGATACTGTGTCAATGCCAATGTCATGTCACAATTAATTGTGATTAAAAAAATAAATGCAGAAAACAGGTTGACATATTTATTTACTTTAGTGAAATGTAGATAATTTATGAAAATACATCACACGCCACATCTGTGTGAATTCTTGAAGTCATTTAACACTAAACGAGTTGGGAATATCGTAAAAATGTATTTTCTCACAGCAACACTCTCCCCCACACACTACTCACACACAGCCTACTCACTCATGGAACACACGTCCTTATTCAAAACACGCACACATACACATACATACACGGTGTTAATCACCCAAAAAAACACCCCATCCCTCATTCACTTTCTTACAAACAGAACACGCCCCACTTCCCCCCCGCACACACACACACACACACACACACTACTCACACACAGCCTACTCACTCATAGAACCCACATCCTCATTCAAAACACGCACACTTACACACACATACACAGTGTTAATCAGACAGGTAAGAGGTGTTAATACCTTATATTATGCCATGGCAAGGAAGTTTGAGGACAGAACATCAAACTCTGTTCTAAATTCAGGATAGGTGCTATACGCGTAAGGAATCTCTGTAATGGCTCGACATGTGTGTGCAACAAGCCTTTGTGCCAAACCAGTCTCTGCGTTGAAAGCTACTTTGATTTCTGGTGTGCATAGGATGGCGGAGCCTGTGCAAAAATGCAGATTTTTTCCAACTTTCACTGGTCAGCATTGCTCATGTGTCGCTGCAGGTGGTTAAAAGTGGTCTGGTCTTCCTGTGACAGAAGTACTGTGTCTGTTTGGAACATTTCAATCACCTTCTTGCTTGATGGCTTTTTGACTCATACAGTCATAGAACATTACTTTTATTAGGTAGATTCTACTAACACCTATCAGGCTATTAGAGAAACGGGCAATTTCATATTTGGTGTTACGTCCCCCAGCCCCAGTGCTCATCCTGACAATTGACGCTTTGGCGACCTCTGCTGATTGTCTGGTCTTGTCTTGTTCTTGATTTACAGATAAGCCTGTCTGTACCGATAAAAAGACCGGGCACGCTCCTGAGCACACAGGAAAGAGCGAGCATCCGGTGTTCGGAGCCTCTGAGAAGTTCCTGTCAACTCCGCCTGACCTGTTGTCCTGCTTTTTGTTTAGAGTCTTTGTTTACCCAACCTCTTGTGCATCTGTCAATAAAATACCCCCATTTTGTTATATTCGATTTCACTGTGTGAATCTCTCCTTTATGTTGCAGCCAGTAGATGCTTACCGTAACATAAATTGGCGCTCCTGTCTGGGAGTTTTTTAATAAATTAATAATTTTTATTTATTTATTTATTTTTACATGGAGTGGTAAGTGTTCTATTGATTACTAGGAGATACGGGTGCATTTCAGTAAATTGGAATATCATCAAAAAGTTGATTTATTCCAGTAATTTGATTGAAAAAGTGAAACTCGGACATAGATTCATTACACACAGACTGATATATTTCAAGTGTTTATTTCTATTAATTTTTATGATTACAACTGACGGTTAATGAAAACCCAAAACGCAGTATCTCAGAAAATTAGAGTATTGTGAAGAAGTTCAATATTGAAGACTCATGGTGTCAAGCCTGAGCCTTTAAATGGTCTCTCAGTCTGGTTCAGTAGGCCACACTATCATGGGAAGACTGCGGACTTGACAGTTGGCCAGAAGACGATCGTCGACACCCTGCAGAAGGAGGGGAAGTCACAAAAGGTCATTGCTAAAGAAGCTGGTTATTCACAGAGTGCTGTATCCAAGCACATTTATGCAAAGTTGAATGGAAGGAGAAGATGTGGTAGAAAAGGGTGCACAAGAAGCAGGGATAACCGCAGCCTTGAGAGGATTGTGACAGGAAGCCCATTCAAGAATCTGGGGGAGATTCACAAGGAGTAGACTGCAACTGGAGTCAGTGCTTCAGGAGCCACCAGGCACAGATGTATCCAGAGCATGATCTTCAGCTGTTGCATTTCTGTGTTAAGCCTCTCTTGCACCAGAGACAACGGCAGAGGCGTCTTACCTGGGCTGAGGACAAAAAGGACTGGACTGCTGCTCAGAGGTCCAAAGTTCTCTTCTCAGATGAAGATAAATTTTAATTTCATGTGGAATTCAAGGTCCCAGAGTCTGGAAGAAGAGAGGAGAGGCACAGAATCCAAGTTGCATGAGGACCAGTGTAAAGTTTCCACAGTCAGTGGTGGTTTGGGGAGCCATGTCATCTGCTGGTGTTGGTTCACTGTGTTTTCTCAGGTCCAAGCTCAGTGCAGCCGTCTACCAGGATGTTTGAGCGCCTTCATGCCTCCCTCTGCTTCCCAAAGCACTTATATACTTTACGCTGTTAAAAACACAATGGTGACTGAGGTATGTACTGTATTTGCGGCAAATTGAATGATTGATAGATTTTTATTGCTTTTCCAGTGAGGCACGAGAGGAGATAAAGAAAAGCGCGTGGTATTGTAATCCTGACACACACTACGTGCGCGCCCCAAGCACTTCAGTAATAAAAAACATTGAGCTGTTTGTGATGTGTACAGTGACACTTGGCTTGTTCCTTTGGGTGTGGTAAATAGCCTACATAAAGCCAACAAAAAAACGAAAAATGCTACTGCATCAAGAAAATGGGACGGCTTGTGACACAAGAGAGCCTTTGAAATGTTACGGGCAGATCTCAGCCGCCGAGAGGTGGTGCGTCATTTGCTCTGTCACGGTTCAACAATCAGTCGGCTGTCTATCCGAGAATTGAACACAGGCACTGTGACTGACAGCAACCAAAACTGATCACGAGATGAGGGGTCCGAGACGATTCAGGGTGAGCGCAAGTGCGGTTTGACGCCGTCTATGTGAGTAAAACATGTTTGCACACAGCCCTTACAGAAAACCCATTTTCAATTTGCCGCAAACACGGGACATACCTCACCGTTGAGTTTGTAACAGCGCTAAGTATAAAAGAGGGCCTCATTAAGATGAAACATTAGCACACATCATTCATACTTCATATTTATTTGAGATAAATTGATGCCGTTGCCTACTGAAATTTTGCCGTAAACAAACGTGGTCTACTTCATCCTCATACCATATTTATTTTTCACAAAATTGCATTAACCCCTTTGTGCAGAAGCCAAATTTGGCTATTTATGGGTTACCCACTTTAATGCTGTATAATTCAAGATTTAAGCTTCATAAAGAGGAAAAATGTGGCTCAATTCAGAACAGACACTTACAGCATTTAGAATTACATTGCATTTCAGTTTATTTTCATGTTTTTGGTCGAGAAAATGAGCTGCAAACATAAAAAATCTTCATGAGAATTCACCATTGAAATTGCAAAAAAAATAATTCTGAGGATTGAAAAACTGCTGGGGCTTAAAACTTTACATTTCTGGTATCATAAACTCCTTGAGCACAAGTAGAATTCATCTTCAACATTACACTTTAGATTACTTACATGCATTTAGCCAAATTACACAGCTACCCAAGTGTCTCCCCAAAGTCTCAAAATTATGTACTGTCAAATCATAGTAAAATCATGTATATAACACAAATAAAGTTTTAAGGCATGAAATTTAATATGAACAAATGATTTTCTGGTTGAGTTTAGTATGAATTTATCAATCTCAGTGCAGTTGAATATCAGTGGTCACCAGTAAACTCTCCAAACACAGAACATGCCTTTTCTCCATAATAAGGTTTAGAGTTTTGTCCATTTTTCTTTTAAGTCCCCCAAGCCTGCACAAACACGCATTGCATTTTATAAACTGCTGATTAAACAGTCAGAACATTAACCCAGTAATGGAAGTTACCAGTTCCCAAACTCACGACCTCATTTCAACCCTTATAAGGAACAAGTACAACTCACTAACTCAGTAATATCTGAATTCTGAAATATACCTTATATTAACAGAACAGACATTCCACTTTCAGGGAACATCAAAAAATATAAATTCCTCCCTAGATTCAGCAGAACGGTGCAATGACTGCACCAGGGGTCCACCTAAATGCATGGGCAGTTCACTTTTAAACAGGAAAAAACATCGGCATTCGACTTTGATGAGTAGGGTATACATTCCAAAACAGAAAGCAAAACTAGCAGCCTACCTTTTTTCCACGAATCCCTCCTCCAGAGACGATGTATCCAGTAAAGGAATCCTCCTGTCCTGTTTCATTCGAAATAATTCCCATTGACCATGTCCTTATCTTATTTAAATCCTCTAAATATAACTGCACACTTCAAGGCCAGTTTTGCCCGTCTTTTTTCTATATATATATATAGATGTATTGCGTCTGTTTCAGCCGTAATGCGCACAACGTAAACAGGATACAACCGAGCCTGCTGACACGCATAGGCTTGTGTGCTCTGTGTTTGTCCAATCAATATTTTTCACTTGCTGTAGAACGTTTAAACACGGGCATTGGATAAGAAACGAGCCAATCAATACATTGTTACCGCGGAAGTTTCTCGAGGCTGTGAAGTCTAACTGTGCAGTTAGGCAGCAGAGCTTGAATGTATGATTGAGTGATTGGCTATCAACGCCAGTACTCGGGTGGATATAAGGAAGCGCTGGATTTGTCAATGAAGGAATGTACACAAAAATCCATGGGAGGGAACTACGCATTTTTTGCATTTGATGACTGTAATTGACAGTAGAATGTGAGAGAATCAATACCATGTCGACTTTTTTGCTTCAGAAAACAGATTTTTCTGAACCACTAATTGGAATGCCGTTGGCTCACTGTTGCTAAAGTGGTTGCTACATATGAAATGATTTTTTCTGTCACAAAAGATCATTTTTTAAAACTGCTGGATCGATGCTATGGGCAAGGATATTGACCAGTTTGCACATCAGGCTTAGTTGAGGAGTTTAATTCATGCAACTCTCGAAAAACAGGGAGTGGAGTGAACTTTCCCATATTCAAAACCACGTTCGAGGTCTGCTTGCTTGTGAATATTCAATAACTGATCAGGGGGTGCCATCTAGTGATCGATTACAGTAACTGCGTGCTTAAATTTGCAGGTCTATCGACGCAGGCGTCTACATCTGCAGAAAGGGGTTAATATTATATTTACACATATTATATCTCAAGATTATGGGAATTATTCGGAAGCAAAATTAAATTAAAAAACCCACTAAAGTAAAGGACATATGTTTTACAACAAGTTTATTCATTTTCTAGCCAATAAACTCCCTTTAAAATCAAATACAAATTTTAAATTGAAGAAAGTTTTATAGCTATGGAATCATCAAGCCAATAAATACTTTGATCAATGTCATTAACAGGCATGTAAATAATTAAATCAATTTATTTCAGGTAATGTTAGTTTAGGAAGGCAAGATGACCAGCACAACGAGCAGCACTGTAAATTGGGGAGTCATTATTCATCAAAAGAAATTTACATAAAGTGATCGGTTTCATGTGTTCCAGCAAGTCAAGTGATAATGTAAAAAGTATAAAAATACTACTACTGCTACAACTACTGAAACTACCACTACTACTACTACAAATAATTTTGTCAATGAAATTTGCTGAGTAAGAGCTAATACCTGATTTTAAGTCATTTTGGGGCGCTGAGTCCAAATATCACACGAGTTATGGCTATCACGTCAGGTTTTGTCACAAATCACTGCCCTTTGTATAACTGATGGAGTCTTCAGAGAGACTGGCCCGAACCAAATTACTCCCGTAAATCAAAGAAAAGAAAATTTAATACTTAGGTAAGCTGCATTTTGTTTTATTTCATTTTGCAGAATGTTTAAAATCGAACTGTGTCATTTTGCTTTCATTCATCATTGTGTATTCTTAGATGTATCAATATGTTTAAAAGAATTCGCGATTTGTCAAATAACCTGACGTGATCCAAAAATTCTTAGGGCAAATTTGAAATCTGCACCTTCAAATTATATAAAATCAACGTAGTTCAGAGTACAAGATGTGTTTGTGAAACACTGATGCCCGCGAACATAACATGCACATGCTAACCATTAAAGGCCTATCATGAGTCAATCAAAGGTTAAAGGCCAAGGTCACAAGGTCAACATTCATGACCTCATCAGAAAGGCCTTATCCTAAGGAATACATATGCCAGGTATCAAATGCCCATTACTAGCTAATGAAAAGTTATGGCCCATGTTAAAGTTTTTGTCACCCAACGTCATGCGCCAAGGTCAAGGTCACAAGGTCAAAAGTCATGACCCCATCTGAAATGCCTTCTCACAAGCAATGCATATGCCAAGTATCAAAGTCCTATAATGAGCCGATCAAAACTTATAGCCGTGGCAAAGTGCGGACAGACAGACAGACAGGTGAAAAAACTGTATGCCCCCGAAACTTTGTTTACGGGGGCATAAAAGTTTCAAAATGCAGGGCTGTGTAATACAACCCATTACTAAAATAGTTGGGACGAAGTGTAAATTGTGAATAAAATCAAAATGCAATGACTTTCAGATCACATGAGCCAATATGTCATTTACAATAGAACACAGATAACATTTAAAATGTTGAAACTGAGACATTTTACATTTTTATCCAAAAAATGAGCTAACTTCAAATTTTCTGGCTGCAACAGGTCTCAAATAAGTTGGGACAGGCAAAAAAGGGCTGAAAAGGCAATTAATATATAAGAGAATCAGCTGAAAGAACTTTAGCAAAAAATTACATTAACTGGCATCAGGTGTGTAACATGATTGGCTATAAAAGGGATGTCTTAGAGAGGCTGAGTCTCTCAGAAGTATAGATGGCCAGAGTCTCTCCAACCTATGGAGGCTTGCGTAAAAAAAAAATTGTGGAATACTTAAAAAACTGTCCCTCAAGTCAAATCATAAAGGCTTTGAAGGTCTCATCATCGACAGTGCATAACATCATCAAAATTCAGAGAAACTGGAAAAATCTCTGTGCATAAAGGACAAGGCCGAAGACCTTTACTGGATGCCCATCACAGATGATTCTGGAAAATTTCAAAAAAAAGTACGCCAACTCCCCCCCCTCGACTTAAAAAATAGTGGAACAATGGGAAAAAAGTGGGCCAACTGGGTATACCTGGTAAAATGCCATTTATATCATTTTTAAACAGTACCTTGACAGGCTGACTTATTTATATGTACACACATTCAATTTTTACACCTTATTGACGAAACTAAGACATGAATGACAGTTTGAGTTTAAAGTTTTTATAGAAAACCTTCACAGTTTGTGCCAATCATAACAATTATAAAGTCAATGACAAAATAGTGCATAAAATAATAGTTCCTAACGTCCGATTGGTGCATAGCTTTAAGCCCACCTCCAGAGGCGGCCCTACCCAATGTGGCGCCCTAGGCTAGATTTTACTTATGCTTACAAACGACATCGAATGGCATTGTTCTTACCATTGTCTTTCATTTATATGATGACATGTCACCCAATTTACATGCATACGGGGTGATCTGGGGTCAAATGAAAAATGACACCAGGAAACAACTCAGAATTAATCTAAAGAGGTATATGTAATAACCACCAAAAAAGATACAAGTTGGCATTTTTCTGTTTATGCGGTTGCCATGGTAACCAAGCAAGCTCATTAAATATGCAGAAAAAATCTGGCACCAATTCCTCTTTAACTCTATGATACAATCCAGTTTTTCTTTCATCATTTAAAAGCCATTGCTTATCCAAATGCAATGACATAGCCATTCTTTGCCCAATTTATCACTTTTGTGATTTTGGGGCATTTTACTCAAAATTTTAAATTATTTTGCGCAGAATCTGACAAATACTCAAAATATTCAAAGTATGTAACAGGCAAAAATGTCCTTATTCATTGCATTACTAATGAGGTAAAGTACCTGCACCAGACATTTAATTGATTTTCAATGATAAAAAAGTTATGGCTGCCACAAACATGAGAAACGTGGAAAAAGTAATACCTGAGGAAATCAATGGAAAATGCATTAGACCGCATTGAAAAGTTGAGTTCAGTTTTTAATCCTTGTAGCAACTAGGCTTATGCCGTCGGAGGCGACAGCTGGGGGTATATCCCCAATCCTTGAATAGACCTTGAATAGACTGTCATTTGAACTTAATTTCAGGTCAGTCGGTCAAATGGTTCTGAAGATATGGCCAAAATGGTAATTTTCCACCAAAAAGCGCCATCTGGTGGCAAAAAATTGAATCATACAGGTATGATGTCATCATGTGACATGTTGACATGTTGTGAGGTCATGACCTTGCAGTTGCACATAGTTTCATGGCAATTGGACGAATAGTTCCAAAGATGTAGCAAAAATGGTGAATTTTATGTGACAAAGCTCCACCTTGTGTCAAAATTTTGAACCAAACAGGAATAATGTCATCGTGGGACACATCCTCAGGTCATGACCTTTCATTTGCACTTGATTTGAGGTCAATCGGACAAATATTTCCAGAGATATGATAAAAACTGTGATTTTTTTCAGTTTTTGGCCCCTGGTGGCCAATCTAGAAATTGTAAATTGTCCAAAATCGAATCAGTTTTTCCGCTTTATGATACTTATGTGCAAAATTAGGAATTTGTAATTGAAAAATTACTGAAGTTATCGCGTTAACACGTAGTGTGGCGGCGGCGGCCGTACCAAAAACATAATATCCCCCGGAACGCCATTCAGCGTTCGGGGATATAATTAGTGATTATTAAAGGTGGGTAATTATATAATATTTTTATTCAAAAAAAAGTTTTGGAAAAATAATCTAATTTTGCCCATTTAACACCAGATCTATCATGGTTTTGCTCCCGCCGGCTGAAGGCAAGAAACTGGCGGGCACTGGGACCATGTACCCAAAAACAGGTGAAGGGACCCACACGCACAGGCTGAGTAAAAACATAAAACTTATTTAATTTAAAGAATTTAAAACAGAACAGGAGAGGACCAGCGGCAAAAGCTTCCACGGGGCTCAGAACACAGAATGCAGCTGCACTGCCAGTTTAGCAGTGGAGCTCTTTTTTACTCTACACTGCACCACCACCTCAATGAGCAACAAGTGTGACTCGTTGAGGTGGAGGTGCAGACAGCTGCAAGGGGGAGGGACTGCAGGGTAGAACCATCAAAAGATCCCCCCTTAACAAATTACTATAAATACAAAAATATCTGAAATACAATATAAATACCCTTACCAAAAATAAAAATCCTGTAAATAAGTGAATTAATAATTGAATTTTAACCACAAAGAAATCTAAAATTACTGAAATTCCAAAACCACTATCTTGATGAGAATAAACAATCAGTTATCAAATTGAAAAGTGCCAATTATATTTTCAAAGGACAAATATTTAAACTTTTTTGATGTGGCACTTAGGGGTTTAGTAGTGATTGAAGCAGTATACGGGGTAGCTTGAGTCATTTTCAGGGTAGGATGCTTATAACCCAAGTGATTATGCATGGCAGATGTTGACAGGAGATTAATATTCTTGCCTCTGCTAACTTCAGCTTTGCACACCTTAGTTGGTTCTACTGCACTGACTGTAAAGTGCTCCTAGACATCACTGCGATGTTTTTCATGGTGGGGGAATAGCACTGCAAATAGGGGGATCATGAACGTTCATCTGAATCCATTTTCTGAGATATTACAAAAGAGACAAATCAAAAAGGAAAATTTCTGAGATAAAAATCACTAAGCTACAGCACTTAATGCAAGCTAAACAATGGAGATAGCTCACCGCCCTACTCTCAGCCAGGTATATTTTTCTCCAGAACGCACGCACACACACACACACACACACACAAACACACATACACACACAAACTAACTTGGGTAGTTAAACAACAGCATGCCATAACTAAGCACTGCAACTCAGCAGCGGTGGAGCCATACGATTTTCATCGGGGTGGCCAGACTGAGAACATTGCTCATATAGCGGTGGCTCAGAAACTGATATCTTACTTTTTCCTATGGGGCAAGTCGCTGTGGATCTAGTAGTGTTTTTTGGTTACTGATTTACTTAGCTATACAGGCAGTGACTGCCATGTAGAATTACATCATGAAGACCCACATAATAAGATTTTAATGTATTCCTAAACTAATTTTAAAAAAGATCTGAAACAATTGTGAAACAAGTGTATTTTTCATTGGTGATAAATCTCACAAGATAATTACAATTTATGATAAAAGTACCTTCAGTAATAATATGTGGAGAGGAAGTCTATTTCAAGGTGTCAGAATATGCTGGGTTTCGTCAGGTGGAGAAGCAACAGTTTTTGACCGCATGGTTTTGCATGGTAACGCACTGGAAATATATCGCATTGTAGAAAGCAAATGGTATCGCATGTATGCGCCTCGCTATATTGAAGCTCATTTTCTTTGATTTCATTTCGTGGAAAAGTCAACCAGAGTCTCTGTTGAATAAAGACTTTAAGTTCACAAACTCTGTGCTTGCTTTCTAGAACATGCGTGTCGGCAACTCCCCACCTAACCACAAGTGACTAAAATTATTAAGGCTTGGATTAGTCATTACATTATTTATTCTTCCGTAAAAATTTCTGTTCGCAACTAGTCTAACAGATTTGAGAAAACCCATACAATATATATATTAAATCATGCGGCTCGATCGGGAATGGTGTAATATGTCTTTTCACGGATTTCCCACAATTCCCGAAAAACATGGATTTTCATCCCTCGCTAGCAACCAGGCAGAACTCCATAGCAACTGCATATTTACGCACAAGCAATCACCCACACCACCATTGCAACTGCCAAGCAATGCCTTGGCAACCATCAGGAATACCATAGCTACCGCCTGGCAATGCCCTGGCAACTACAAGGAGCACCATAACAACAGCCTTGCAACGCTCTAGCAAAACCCCAGAACACCATGGAATGTCTTGCAATACCTTGCCAACCACGAGGAACAACATAGCAACTGCCCAGCAACACCTCAGTAACCACCCAGAACACCATAGCAACCACCCAGCAATGCCCTAGCAACCAACAAAAACACCATAGCAACTGGCTAGCAACGCCTTAGCAACCACCCAAAACACCATAGCAACAACCTAGCAACCACCCAGAACACCATAGCAACGCCCTAGTAACCACCCAGAACACCATAGCAACCACCTAGCAACGCCCTAGCAACAACCCAGAACAACATAAGAACTGCCTAGCAACCACCCAGAACACCATAGCAACTGCCTAGCAACGTCCTAGCAACCACCCAGAACACCATAGCAACTGCCTAGTAACGCCCCAGCAACCACCCAGAACACCATCGCAACTGCCTAGCAACGCCCTAGCAACCACCCAGAACACCATAGCAACTGCCTAACAACCACCCAGAAGACCATAGCAACCACCTACCAACGCCCTAGCAACCACCCAGAACACCATAGCAACTGCCTAGCAACGCCTTAGCAACCACCCAGAACACCATAGCAACAGCCTAGTAACGCCCCAGCAACCACCCAGAACACAATCGCAACTGCCTAGCAACGCCCTAGCAACCACCCAGAAAACCATAGCAACTGCCTAGCAACCACCCAAAACACCATAGCTACCACCTACCAACGCCCTAGCAACAACCCAGAACACCATAGCAACTGCCTAGCAACGCCCTAGCAACCACCAAAAACACCATAGCGACTGTCTAGCAACCACCTAGCAACGCCCTAGCAACAACCCAGAACAACATACCAACTGCCTAGCAACCACCCAGAACACCATTGCAACTACCTAGCAACGTCCTAGCAACCACCCAGAACACCATTGCAACTGCCTAGTAACGCCCCAGCAACCACCCAGAACACCATCGCAACTACCTAGCAACGCCCTAGCAACCACCCAGAACACCATAGCAACTGCCTAGCAACCACCCAGAAGACCATAGCAACCACCTACCAACGCCCTAGCAACCACCCAGAACACCATAGCAACAGCCTAGTAACGCCCCAGCAACCACCAAAAACACCATAGCGACTGTCTAGCAACCACCTAGCAACGCCCTAGCAACAACCCAGAACAACATAACAACTGCCTAGCAACCACCCAGAACACCATTGCAACTACCTAGCAACGCCCTAGCAACCACCCAGAACACCAAAGCAACTGCTAAGTAATGCCCCGGCAACCACCCAGAAGACCATCGCAACTGCCTAGCAATGCCCTAGCAACCACCCAGAACACCATAGCAACTGCCTAGCAACCACCCAGAACACCATAGCAACCACCTACCAACGCCCTAGCAACCACCCAGAACACCATAGCAACTGCCTAGCAACCACCCAGAACACCATAGCAACAGCCTAGTAACGCCCCAGCAACCACCCAGAACACAATCGCAACTGCCTAGCAACGCCCTAGCAACCACCCAGAACACCATAGCAACTGCCTAGCAACCACTCAGAACACCATAGCTACCACCTACCAACGCCCTAGCAACAACCCAGAACACCAAAGCAACTGCCTAGCAACGCCCTAGCAACCACCAAAAACACCGTAGCGACTGCCTAGCAACCAACTAGCAACGCCCTAGCAACAACCTAGAACAACATAACAACTGCCTAGCAACCGCCCAGAACACCATTGCAACTACCTAGCAACGCCCTAGCAACCACCCAGAACACCATAGCAACTTCTTAGTAACGCCCCAGCAACCACCCAGAAGACCATCGGAACTGCCTAGCAATGCCCTATCAACCACCCAGAACACCATAGCAACTGCCTAGCAACCACCCAGAACACCATAGCAACCACCTACCAACGCCCTAGCAACCACCCAGAACACCATAGCAACTGCCTAGCAACCACCCAGAACACCATAGCAACTGCCTAGCAACGCCGTAGCAACCACCCAGAACACCATAGCAACCGCCTAACAACGCCCTAGCAACCACCTAGAATACCATAGCAACCGCCTAGCAACCACCCAGAACACCATAGCAACCGCCTAGCAATGGCCTAGCAACCACCCAGAACACCATAGCAACCGCCTAGCAACCCCCTAGCAACCACCCAGAACACCATGGCAACTGCTTAGCAACGCCCTAGCAACCACCCAGAACACCATAGCAACTGCTTAGCAACCACCTAGAACACCATAGCAACTGCCTAGCAATGCCCTAGCAACCACCCAGAACACCAATGCAACCGCCTAGCAAAGTCCTAGCAACAACCCAGAACACCATAGCAACCGCCAAGCAACCACCCAGAACACCATAGCAACTTCCTAGCAACGCTCTAGCAACAACCCAGAACACCATAGCAACCGCCTAGCAACCACCCAGAACACCACAGCAACCACCTAACAACGCCCTAGCAACCACCCAGAACACCATAGCAACCGCCTAGCAACGCCCTAGAAACCACCCAGAACACCATAGCAACCGCCTAGCAACGCCCTAGCAACCACCCAGAACACATTGCTCCTGCTTAGCAACCACCCAGAACACCATAGCAACTACCTAGCAACCACCCAGAACACCATAGCAACTGCCTAGCAACTCCCTAGCAACCACTCAGAACACCAAAGCAACCACCCAGCAACGCCCTAGCAACAACCCAGAACACCATAGCAACCGCCTAGCAACCACCCAGAACACCATAGCAACTGCCTAGCAATGCCCTGGCAACTACCCAGAACACCATAGCAACCGCCCAGCAACGCCTTAGCAACCACCCAGAACATCTTTGCAACCGCCTAGTAATGCCCTGGCAACCACCCAAAACACCATTGCAACTGCTTAGCAACCACCCAAAACACCATAGCAACTGCCTAACAACCACCCACAACACCATAGCAACTGCCTAGCAATGCCCTAGCAACCACCCAGAACACCAAAGCAACCGCCTAGCAACGCCCTAGCAACAACCCAGAACACCATAGCAAGCGCCTAGAAACCACCCAGAACAGCATAGCAACCGCCTAGCAACGCCCTAGCAACCACCCAGAACACCATAGCAACCGCCTAGCAACGCCCTAGCAACCAGCCAGAACACCATTGCAACTGCTTAACAACCACCCAGAGCACCATAGCAACTGCCTAGTAACCACCCAGAACACCATAGCAACTGCCTAGCAACGCCCAAGCAACCACCTAGAACACCAAAGCAACCGCTTAGCAACACCCTCGCAACAACCCAGAACACCATAGCAACTGCCTAGCAACCACCCAGAACACCATGGCAACTGCCTAGCAACGCCCTAGCAACCACCCAGAACACCATAGCAACGGCCTTGCAACGCCCTAGCAACCACCCAGAACACCATAGCAACCGCCTAGCAATGCCCTAGCAACCCGCCAGAACACCTTAGCAACCGCTTAGTAACGCCCTAGCAACCACCCAGAACACCATGGCAACTGCTTAGCAACGCCCAAACAACCACCCAGAACACCATAGCAACTGCCTAGCAACGCCCTAGGAACCTCCCAGAACATCATAGCAACCGCCTTGCAACGCCCTAGCACCCAGCCAGAACACCATAGCAACCGCCTAGCAACGCCCTAGCAACCACCCAGAACACCATAGCAACTGCTTAGCAACACCCTTGCAACCACCCAGAACCTTAGCAACCGCCTAGCAACCACCCAGAACACCATAGCAACCGCCTAGCAATGCCCTAATAACCACCCAGAACACTACAAAAACCCCCTACCTACCACCCAGAACACCATAGCAACTGCCAAGCAATGCCCTTGGAACCTCCCAGAACACCATAGCAACCGCCAAGCAATGCCCTAGCAACCACCCAGAACACCAAAGCAACTGCCCAGCAACGCCCTAGCAACCACTCAGAACACCAAAGCAATGTCCTAGCAACCACCCAGAACACCATAGCAACTACCTAGCAACGCCCTAGCAACCACCCAGAACACCATAGCAACTGCCTAGCAACGTCTAAGTAACCACTCAGAATACCATTAGCAACGCCCAATCAACCACCCAGAAGACCGTAGCAACCACCTAGCAATGCCCTAGCAACCCCCAGAACACCAAAGCAACAGTCTAGCAATGCCCTAGCAACCACCCAGAACATGATAACTACTGCAAACCAGAATGCTGGCAACCACCTCCAACACTTTACTCGTAGAGCAGCAGGCACATTCAAAATTTCTGCTGGAATTTTCTAGTAATAAATATTATTCTAATTTCTTCCGTAATTGCACGGTTCCCTACTTCTCCCAAAATTTTCACCCGATCCCCACACATTACAAGTCAAAATGTGCGGCTCGCTTAATAGGAGTGTGCTATGACTTTACTCAGTGATCCAACTTACAGATTTCCCACAATTCCCAAAAATCATGGACCTCTGAAACCTCGTTATAATGGAAGTCAATGAGAAAATCGGTCTTCCGTAATCGCACGGTTCGCTACTTCTCCCACAATTTTTACCCGATCCCCACACATTACACGTCAAAACATGCAGCTCGCTTGTGAGGAATGAGCTATAACATTACTCAGCGATCCGACTTAAAGATTTTCCACAATTCCCAAAAAATATGAACCACTGACACCTCATGATAGTAGAAGTTAATGAGAAAATCTGTCTCATCTTCACCCTCTCGCCTTGAACTCATACACTCACATAAAAATTCTTTTCCAACTCTCAAACATTGACAAGCAATGCCCAAGCAACCATTAGGAACACCATAGCAACCACCCAGAACACCATAGCAAGTGCCTAACAACGCCCTTGCAACCACGCAGAACACCATAGCAACTGCCTAGCAACGCCCGAGCAACCACCCAAAACACCATAGCAACTGCCGAGTAACGCACTAGCAACCACCCAAAACACCATAGCAACCGCCTAGCAAAGCGCTATCAACCACCCAGAACACCATAAAAACCGCCAAGCAACGCCCTAGCAACCACCCAGAACACCATAGCGACTGCCTAGCAACGCCTTAGCAACAACCCAGAACAACATAACAACTGCCTAGTAACACACTAGCAACCACCCAGAACACCATAGCAACCGCCTAGCAACGCCCTTTCAACCACCCACAACACCAAACCAACCGCCTAGTTACGCCCTAGCAACCACCTAGAACATCATAGCAACCGCCTAGCAACGCCTTATCAACCAACCAGAACACCATAGCAACCGCCTTGCAACGCCCTAGCAACCACCCAGAACACCATAGCAACTGCTTAGCAACGCCCTAGAAACCACCCAGAACACCATAGCAACTGCTTAGCAACGCCCTAGAAACCAGCCAGAACACCATAGCAACCACCTAGCAACGCCCTACCAACCACCCAGGAGACCATAGCAACTGCCCAGCAATGCCCTAGTAACCACCCAGAACACCATAGCAACTGCCTAGCAATGCCCTAGCAACCACCCAGAACACCATAGCAACTGCTTAGCAACGCCCTAGCAACCACCCAGAACACCATAGCAACTGCCCAGCAACGCCCTAGTAACCACCCAGAACACCATAGCAACTGCCTAGCAATGCCCTAGCCACCACCAAGAACACCATAGCGACACACTAGCAACCACCCAGAACACCACAGCAACCACCAAGCAACACCCTAGCAACCACCCCATACACCATAGCAATTGCCTAGAAATGCCCTGCAACCACCCAGAACACCATAGCGACCGCCTAGCAACCACCAAGAACACCATAGCAACTGCCTAGCAACACCCCAGCAACCAACCAGAACGCCATACCAATTGCCTAGCAATGCCTTAGCAACCACTTAGAACACCATAGCAACCACCTTTTTTAGGTCTAAAAAAATGCAGACAAAATATAGACCGAGACAAAATAGCTTATTGAGTAGTCCAAGCAGCATGTCCGGGCACCCCTGCATCCAGACCTGCAGAGGTCAGGCCCACTCTTCCAATTTCTGCGGGAATTGTCTTGTTATAAATATTATTCCAATTTCTTCCGTAATCGCACGGTTCGCTACTTCTCCCACAATTTTCTCCCGATCCCCACACATTACATGTCAAAACATGCGGCTCGCTTGTGAGGAATGTGCTATAAAATGACTCAGCGATCCGACTTACAGATTTCCCACAATTCCCAAAAAATATGAACCACTGAAACCTCATGATAGTAGAAGTCAATGAGAAAATCTGTCTCATCTTCACCCTCTCGCCTTGAACTCATACACTCACATAAAAACTCTTTTCTTACTCTCAAACAAAGACAAGCAATGCCCAAGCAACCATTAGGAACACCATAGCAACCACCTAGCAATGCCTTAGCAACCACCCAGAACACCATAGAAACTGCCTAGCAACCACCCAGAACACCATAGCAACTGCCTAGCAACACCCTAGCAACCACCCAGACCACCATAGCAACTGCCAAGCAACACCCTAGCAACCACCCAGAACACCATAGCAACTGCCTAGCAATGCTCTTGCAACCACCCAGAACACCATAGCAACTCCCTAGCAATGCCTTAACAACCACCCAGAACACCATAGAAACTGCCGAGCAACCACCCAGAACACCAAAGCAACTGCCTTGCAACACCCTAGCAACCACTCTGACCACCATAACAACTGCCTGGCAAGAACCCAGAATACCATAGCAACTGCCTAGCAACACCCTAGCAACCACCCAGAGCACCATAGCAACTGCCTAGCAACGCCCTAACAACCACCCACAACCTCATAGCAACTGCCTAGCAACCAGCCAGAACGCCATAGCAACTGCCTAGCAACACCCTAGCACCACCCAGAACACCAAAGCAACTGCCTAGCAACACCCTAGCAACCACCCAGAACACCATAGCAACTGCCTAGTAACGCACAAGCAACCACCCAGAACACCAAAGCAACTGCCTGGCAAAGCCCAAGCAACCACCCAGAACACCAAAGCAACTGCCTAGCAATGCCCTAGCAACCACCCAGAACACCATAGCAACTGCCTAGCAATGCCTAGCAACCACCTACAACACCATAGCAACTGCCTGGCAACGCCCTAGATACCACCCAGAATACCATAGTAACTGCCTAGCAACGCCCTAGCAACCACCCAGAACACCAAAGAAAACGCCTAGCAACGCCCTAGCAACCAGCCAGAACACCATAGCAACTGCCTACCAACGGCCTACCAACCACTCAGAACACCAAAGCAATGCCCTAGCAACCACCCAGAACACCATAGCAACTGCCTAGCAACGCCCTAGCAAACACCCAGAACACCATAAAAACCGTTTAGCAATGCCCTAGCAACCACCCAGAACACCATAGCAACACCCAAGCAACCACCCAGAACACCATAGCAACTGCCTGGCAACGCCCTAGATACCACCCAGAACACCATAGCAACTGCCTAGCAACGCTCTACCACCCACCAAGACCACCATAGAACCCCCCTACCAACGCCCTAGCAACCACCCAGAACACCATAGCAATACCCTAGCAACCATCCAGAACACCATAGCAACTGCCTAACAATGCCCTAGCAACCACCCAGAACACCATAGCAACTGCCAAGCAACCCCCTACCACCCACCCCCAACACCATAGCAACTGCCAAGAAATGCCCTAGCAACCACCCAGAACACCATAGCAACTGCCTTGCAACACCCTAGCAACCAACCAGAACACCATAGTAGTGCCCTAGCAACCACCCAGCACTCCATAGCAACTGCCTATCAACGCCCTAGCAACCACCCAGAACACCATAGCAACTGCCTAGCAACGCCTTTGCAACCACTCAGAATACCATAGCAACGCCCTAGCAACCACCCAGAAGTCCGTAGCAACCACCTAGCAATGTCTTTGCAACCCCCCAGAACACCATAGCAACAGCCTAGCAACGCCCTAGCAACCACCCAGAACAGGATTTCTACTGCGTACCAGAACGCTGGCAACCATCTCCAACACTGTACTCGTAGAGCAGCAGGCACATTCAAAATTTCTGCTGGTCTATGTGGTTTCTACTTGCTTGTGTTTGTTTTTGTCTTTATGCATTACTGCTAATATTTTTTGTATTTTACTTGGCACTTATTTACTTCTCCATGATATACTATCCTCAACAGACAGGGTGTGGCTACTGCATGTGATTTAACTTCTAGAACTAAAGCTTCCAACTCTTTAATCACCTGGAACGTCAAAGGTCTCAAAAATTCAGTCAAATGTAATCGAGTATTTTCACATCTGCAAAAATATAAGTCAGATATTATATATTTACAAGAAAATTACCTTTGTATTGAGGAATACTGTAAACTAAAAAAGAATTGGATAGATCAGACATTTTACTCTAAATTCAATGCGAGAGCTAGGGGGGTGGCAATACTTATGAAGAAGAATATTCTATTCATCCCCTCTAATGTTATCACTGATATTAACAGCCACTACATCATTCAGACTGGGAAACTATATAATGCATCGGTTGTACTAGCCAATCTATATGCCCCTAATTGGGATGACTCAGAGTTTTTTCAAAACTTATTATGATGCTACCAGATCTTAACACTCACCGCCTCATTCTTGGTGGAAATTTTAATTGTGTTCTGGACTCAAGCCTAGATAGGTCTCAGACTAGACAAAACAGCTCACCATCTAAATCCTCTATTGTCATTAATTCATTTCTCCAAGCCTGTAATCTCTCAGATCCATGGCGTACTATACTCAGCCAAAATAAAAACTTCACACTCGTTTGGAGGTCCACAAGTTGAACATACAAGAAATAAGGTTTTAAATAATGATTTTATTTAATTCTGTACTCATTAAAGATGGTGTATCTTACAAATAATGTCCATAATGTTACCAGTTCACCGGAAGTGCTACGGAAATGTCCAAGAGTAAAAATGGTAAGTTACAACTTGAATAAGAGCAGCATGCAGGCGATTACGTATGGTTTGGGCAGTCACACAACCTCTAAACAATTCATTCCTAGTGGTGGTTGCAGTGACAAATCGATTATGTAAATGACGTAAGACAATTTATCGGTCTTCTGCTTTTGACGTCACACGTGGGCTACCAGAATGAGGTCGGTCAGCTGTGGTGCCAGTTTGTTGGAGACGTGTCTGAAGAACATGGATAGTCCGTCGACTGGATCCCATAACCCTTGCAACGTCAGTGACGGACATTTCCGTATTCAGCATGCCAATGGCACGTTCATGCTGAATGTTTGACAGCCATTGACAATGACTTTGAAAGTCAACGAATAATTAACTGTAAAAATTTGTTTTTATGAGATGTCACTCTAACGTGCTAACATGAGCTCAGTTGCACATCTTTCATGTGGTCACGTGACTAGGAACACGAGAAAACATGGTTTTAGCTTAAAGTACGCTCGCACATGCTATGTAACTATGCACATCGGAGTTGATGTGAGTCATAATGTCTTTGGCATTGCATTTACCCCAAGTGATAATAAAAACTCTTTTATTAAAAGTTTCAAGAAAATATTTACAAATTTATGAGTGTGAAGTTTCTTTTTTGACTCAGTATATCAACCCAACAGCTAAACACTACTCTTTTTTTTCCCCACACCATTCATATTCTAGGATAGAGTACTTTCTGATAGACAAAGCAATCATGAAATCAGTAATGTCTTGTATCTCCCACACTTTTGTTATATCTGACCATTCTCCTGTTCAAATGGATATTGTTTTTCCAGACAGCCACATACCTCAACGCTCATGGAGATTTGACCCCTCATTACTGTCAGATGATAATTTTCTTGCATTGCTTGGAGAACAAATTGATTTCTTTTTTAGCAATTAATGACATTACATAAGTTACCAAAGCCATTGTTTGGGAATCCCTTAAAACCTTTCTACATGGTGAGATAATTTATTTATGCATATACAGCATGCATAAATAAAAACGCACCACAAGACTTGTGGAATTAACTAAACTTATTTCTAACCTTGGCTCTCAATTTGCAGACTCAACCTCTGCCAATCTGTTCAAATAGAAACTCCTCCTTCAGTCTGAATTTTAAAGTCTCTCTATTAAGGAAACGGAAAAACTTATCCTCAGAACAAGACAGTGCATTTACGAACATGGAGAGAAGGCTGGCAAATTTTTTTCACATCAGCTACACCAATTTTCAAATCCTCTTCTGGTACAATCTTATACCAGAAGTCAGGGATGAATCAGAATTAATATTACATGACTTTGAAAAGATAAACACTGCATTTAAACAATATTACTCAAATCTCTATGAATCTCAGGGCACCCTAGACTCCACACATTTTAACTCCTTTATGGATAAAATACTCATAACAATAATCAGTCAGGATCAAAGTATAAATCTGGAAAATCCTTTTACAGTATATAACATTCAGCAAGCAATTAGCTCTTTACAAAGTGGGAAAGCACCCCGGCCTGATAGATTCACAGTTGAGTTTATAAGGTTTTTTCTGCCAAATTGTCACTGTTACGTCTGTTAAGTCTTTGCCAAAACACACACAAAAGGTTTACTACCAGAAACATTAGCTCAGGCTACGATTTCAGTTGTCCTTAAAAGAAACAAAGACCCCCATAAATGTGAATCATACCACACAATTAGCCTACTGAACGTAGATTATAAAATTCTTACTAAGACCCTTGCACTTCGTCTTGAGAAGATTATGCCCTCTATTATACATCCAGATCAGACAGGCTTTATTTCAAATAGGCAGTACTTCTCTAATGTACGTCATCTATTCAACATTTTGTACTCTGATCATTCAACAACTACATCTGAGGTCATAAGACAAATTTGGCTTTGGACCAGGCTTTAAATTCTGGATCAGAACTCAATACTCATTACCTATGGCATCAGTTCACCCAAATAATATTGCATCAGAATACTTCCCACTCTTCAGAGGAACTAGGCAGGGTTGCCTTCTCAGCCCCCTGCTTTTTGACCAAGCCATCGAACCTCTTGCCGTTGCCTTGAGATCAATCAAGGAGATAGCCAGAATAATTGTGTGCTTGCTTCAGCAGAAGCAGCACACTCTATTCTCTTACTTCTTCTTCTTTTTTTTCTTCTGCCTAAACTTAACTGACAAACTCCTCCTACACCGTTTAAGCCATTGATTCCATTCAAACTTCAAAAAACTCAGCTTGTTCTAAGTAGTTCTAAGTTGAACTAACTAGTATGTCATTGAAAGAAATGGTGTGTACGCTGAAGAAGGGTGGTACTGGGATCCCAGAGCAGGCGGGGAGAGAAAGATGGATGACTGTAAGTCGACAGCGCAGGAAAGGGCGTGCACGCCGTACAGCGACAGCTCCTCCAGTGGTTGAGGTGTCCAACCGATTCTGGCCCTTGTAGGAACTCGATTTGGCCCCTGACCCTGAGAGTGAGGGCAATGAAGAGCAGCCGGGCACCCTGTTGGCCTCTACCCCTCAGAAAAGAGAGTTAGTGATAGTGGGGGACTCAATACTTAGAGGAATAGATAGCTTAGTCTGTTTGCGTGACAAGGACTCTCGTACGGTGTGTTGCCTGCCTGGTGCCCAGGTAGGAGACCTCCTGGAGCATGCGGACAAGCTCCTGGCCAGAGCGGGAAGGGATCCAGTTGTCATAGTCCATGTTGGGACAAATGACATAGGTAAGGGTAGGTTCGAAGTTCTGCAAGGCATATTTGTGGAATTAGCTGAGAAGCTTAGGAGCGGATCCTCAACGGTAGTGTTCTCCAGGCTTCTACCGGAACCACGTGCAAGCAGAGGGAAGCAGAATTTTATCTGGAGGTTTAACACATGGCTACGAACCTGGTGTAGGAAAGAGGGGTACAGGTTTATGGGGCACTGGAACTTTTTCTAGGACAGGGGTGACCTGTTCAAGCGTGACGGGCTGCAACTGAACCAGAGGTGTACCTTTACACTGGGCCAGCGTATGTTGAGGGTTGCTCAAGATTATTTAAACTAGGGACTTGGGGGGCAGGGAGGTTAGTGAGTGTTACACATAGGGAAATTCAGACTGCCCTGATGGAAGCTGACGGCGTTACATGCACTGTGGATGAAATATTTTTAAAGCACAAAGTGTAGTGGGGGGCTTGAAGCAGCGGTTGCATGGGAAATCAAGGGGGAAGAGCATTAGTAATTCATAATTTTATTTAAATACGAGAAGCATTAAAAAAAATTTCCATACCTTGAGCTGTTATGATTAGTGAGGGCTATGACATAGTTGGGATTAGAGAGACATGGCTTAGTGAAGAGGATGGAGATGAATATAATATAGAAGGTTATAAGCTCTTTAGGAAGGATAGATGTAATAGGCGAGGAGGGGGCGTAGCAATCTAAGTGAACAAAAACATAAATATACAGGAAATTCCTGAAATTGAACATTCCTTGCCCTGTGAAGATATCTGGGTCAGGCTCATTGGCAAACACGAGACAGGTTTATACACAGGAGTATGCTATCGACCACCAGCTTTGGACAGTACAGTCAATGAAATGCTTTTTAGGAGGATTACGGAAGCTTGTAGAGGTGGAGGGACTATTATTATGGGAGACTTAAATTATTCTGTTATCAATTGGGAAATGGTGAAAGTACAGGGTAGGGGGGAAGAAGAATTTCTAGATGTTATAAATTATAATTTCTTGGTGCAGTATGTTAATAAAACTACAAGAGAGAAGGCCATTTTAGACTTACAGCTCTGTAATAACCCAGATAGAATTATTAATGTTGAGGTACTGGAGCCACTTGGGACAAGTGATCACTCTGCTGTTAATTTTGATGTTTCATGGGAAGTTAAAAAGGTGTATTCAAAAACAAAAATGTTCAATTTTGGGCGAGCAAACTTTGACAGGATGTGCTCATATCTAAGTGAAATAAAATGGGAGACACTCCTGGACTGTGAGTCCGTAAATGAGATGCGGGAAAGATTTAAGGGGGTTTTACTTGAATCACAAGCAAGCAGAATCCTCAGTGGATGACCAAAAGCATTTGTAGGATTTTGAGGGAAAAGAGGAATCTTTATAATATGTACATAAAGGATAACAATGAGACTACTAAGGCTGAATACTGTAAAATGCGGGCTGTGGTCAAAAAAGAGCTGAGGAATGCTATAAGACTGTATGAAAGACAAATTGCAGAGGGGCAAAAACTAACCCGCAGTATTTATTTCAGTACTGTAGCAGAAAAAGGAAAGTCAAAGAGCACGTTAAGTGCATAAAGAATAAAAATGGATTGCTGCAAAATGATAACAAGGATATTGCCGATGCCTGAAACAGTCACTTTATTGAGAATTTTACCTCAAAGGGGGTCTTTATTTGGCCAGAGAGCATGTTAAATGCTCAAGATTATTGAGCGGAAATTGAGGTTCGGGATAACAAAGTAATAGAAAGTTGCATAAACTAAAGGCAGATAAGGTGGCGGTCTATATCCTAGAGTGCTCAGGGAAGTTGGTGAGATCCTCTTTAAGCCGCTACCAGCCATCTTCAGACGGTCGTTAGAAACTGGAGAAATACCAAATGATTGGAAACAGGGCAATATAATACCATTATATAAGAAAGGGGACCATCCTGAGCCAGGAAACTACAGGCCAGTCAGTTTAACTTGCATTGCGTGTGAAATATTGGAATCTATCATAAAAGATGAGCTGGACTTATTTTTTGAACGTAACAGTATCTTGAGGGCAGTGGCGTAGGTATTGCCGGTGCCGCCGGTGCGCTGAACCGGGGCCCCGATGAGCTCTGAGGGCCCACGGTGATTAGCTATGCCACTCTTCCTCTTATCACAAGACATAAATAAAATTCTATAACTTTCGCAATTAACCCAAAACTCCCATTTAACACAATGCTGTACTGCAGTAGTACACAAGTTGATGAGTATATATATTGCTCCACTGGTTTATACAACACAGTCATGGTAACAACCCCCCCTCCCACACACACACACACACACACACTGGCCATTTTTCCTCTTTTCTTTGATATATGTCTTTTGTATTTCAGTAATGATACTTTTTCCGTTATATTCACATTTACTAATCATATATTTGATTGTTTTATTCTCAACATTTTCAAATGAACATGGCCTGCTGGGAAATGTGTTTGTCCAATTAGTTGACATTTACTTAATCCTTTCTGATTGTACCTTTGTAGGCTACGCGCTTGCTCGAGAAGTGTTCTTTTTTGAGAGATCAGCTCACCCATTAGCCTAGTATTGGAGGTGAAAAGTCTTGAGCACCATGTTGAGCAGCACAAAAGCGGTGCTCAAAAAAGAAAAGGAAAGAAAGAGCTCGATGTACGGAACTCCAAATTGGCGAACTTGAATGCATTTTTGAAACAGTCATCTTGTCCAGATCCAGTTCCTGCTAGCGTTGTGAATGATAGCGGCGACAAGCAGCAGTCAGACTTGGAGGCTAATGCTACCGCCTCATTGCCCTCTTGCTCAAGGACTTTGCAGAGCAGAACGCACCCAGAGTTAACTTCGGAATGGGTGAGTGCAGTTTTTTTATTAGGATACTGCAAGTGATCAGCTTGCCGATTGTGGTTAAATGGCTACTGTGCCAGGATGTGTGTCTATCTATCTGTTTACTTTTTGATTTGGCCACTGTTGTGCTGTTAGGGAAATATGGTTGACTGTTCAGCCGTATGAATCTTTTTTGCATTTTGATTGGCAATGTATTGTCACTGTTGTTCATGGTTCAAACAGTCTAACGTGTTGTGTGATGTTGAGATGCAGTGCAAATATTCATTGTCCATGGTTCTAATAGCCCTAATAATTATGGGTGTCTACGTTTTTCAGAAAACTGATTTTTCTTAATTACTGATTTGGATACCTACTGGCTCACTGTAGCTGAAGTGGTTGGCTACAGAGGACGATTGCTTCTGTGAATATCCAAGAACTGATGCGGGTGTGCCATCTAGTGATAGAATATTGTAACTACGTGCATAAATTTGCAGCTCCGTGTCTCCGCTCTAACATACCCTGCTGCCGAGCACCGCCAAATCCAGATAAATCTTAAACGATGAACTGCGTTCATATTTTCATTTGTAACGAAGTGGGGGGGGGGGCGAGGGGGGGCTAGCGCCATTCTCGCACCGGGGCCCAGCGCCTCCACGCTACGCCACTGCTTGAGGGATAGCCAAAATGGTTTCCGAAAGGGAAGGTCATGCCTGACAAACCCTCTGGAATTTTTTTATGACCAGAGCAGGGCTTATGACATCATATACTTGGATTTTCAGAAAGCATTTGATACAGTAACGCATAAGAGACAAATTTTTTAAATGCGCTCCATTGGAGTTACAGGAGTTATTCTGGAGTGGATTCAAAACTGGTTACAGGACAGAACACAAAGAGTGGTGGTCAGCGGTATCTCATCTGAGCTAGGTATGGTGGGGAGTGGCCACCCCCAGGGATCGGTGTTGGGACCCCTGCTGGTCCTCATCTACATTAATGACCATGACAGGAATATTGAGAGCAGATTAGTTAAATTTGCAGATGATACTAAATTGGGAGGTTTGGCAAATAGATTAGAGTCCACTAAAGTGATTCAGGATGATTTGGATAGAATCCAGAATTGGGCAGAAATGTGGCAAATGAAATGTAATGTAGAAAAATGTAAAGTTGTACATGTAGGTAATAAAAACATTAGACGGGATTACTTCATGGGAGGTTTAACACTGGAATGTGCTGCACACGAGTAAGATCTTGGAGTGATTATTGACTAAATCCTCTCAGGCTCTAGCAATTGTGCCGTAGCAGTTAAAAAAGCCAATCGGATGCTGGGATACATTTCCAAAAGTATTGAGTACAAATCTAAGGAGGTGATGCTTCTTTTGTACAACACATTTGTCGGACCACATCTGGAGTATTGTGTACAGTTCTGGGGACCATACTTTAAGAAAGATATAGAGGCTCTAGAGAAAGTTCAGAGAAGAGCCACTAAGCTAATTCCAGGTATAAAAGATGAAAGCTATGAGATGAGGCTGAAGATCCTTAATCTCTTTAGTCTTAGGAAAAAAAGACTAAGGGGTGATTTGATTGAGGTCTTTAAACATGTTAAAGGGATTAACAAAGTGAATGTAGGACTCCTTCGACCAAGTGTTGTGAGTTGAACTCGGGGTCACAAATGGAAGTTGACCAAAGATAAATTTAGCATTGATATTCGGAAACATTTCTTCACCCAAAGAGTAATTTCAATGTGGAATAGCTTGCTTGACCATATTGTTGAGGCAGAGACCTTGGGGGTTTTCAAGAGCAGGCTTGACTTAAAGCTAGATACCATTGAGTCATTGAGTATCTGAAGGGATATATTCACAGTAGTGTAAAGAAACTGGCGAGCGTAGTTGGGCTGAACGGCCCGTTCTCGCCACTCATGTTGTGTTATGTTATTTATGGCCATTTTTGGTGTGTCACTTGTAGGACATAAACTTACTGCATATCAGTCGAAGGCTATTGCAGTTGCTTCACTGATGACTTTTCCTATTTAAATGGAAAGCTGTTTGCCCTCCCTCCTTCATACAGTAGATCAAAGAGGTCATGATTCACCTCCAAATTGAAAAGTTAAGATTTTCTCTTTACCCCTTTCTGCAGATGTAGACGTCAACGGACATATAGCATTTCTTTTTATGGATGCAGTTGCACTACTCTATTACTAGATGGCACCCCCAGATCAGTTATTGAAAATTCACAAGCAAGCCGAGCTGGAACACAGTTTAGAATATTGACGAGTTCACTCCGATCCCTGTTTTTAAGGAGTTGCATGAATTAAACTCCTCAGCTAAGCCTGATGTGCAAACTGCTCAATATCCTTACCCATAGTATCTATCCAGAAGTTTAAAACAATGATCTCTTGCGAAAGAAAAAAATTGTTGTCCTCAATAGCAACCACTTCAGGTACAGTGACCCAATGGTTTTCCAAGTAGTTTAAAAAAAATCTGTTTCCTGAGGCAAAAATTCGCCATGGTATTGACACTATGTCATTCTACTGTCAATTTCAGTCATCACATACTAAAAATGCACAATGTCCTATTGTGGATTAATGCGTAGATCTGTCAGTTGAAAAATTTAGTTGCCTTTTAGAGCCTCATACCAGCTCTCACGGAAACCCAGTCACTTTAATGGTGAATCAATGGTATCTGCGTGAAAGCCCAGCTGTAGTTCACGCAAACGTGAAATTCTCCCAGTAACTACCAGTTGGTCGACATGATTTTTATCCAATTGCAGACAGTTTAACCTTTCCTCAGTAAGTGAAAGACATTGATTGGACCCTGAAAAACATATTAAAATATTTCAGACATAGGGTTGCATTATATTTTCTAAACTTTACACAGCTCAAACTGACATGGTTGCATAGGAACAAGAAACTTCCAGAACTGAGTCTGGAGAAATGAGCTTATTTGCGGGATGGAAACATGTTTCTGAGATGGAAAATGACAGTTATTCTGAATGGAACAAAGAGAAGTCCTGATAGCATAGGTACTTTAGGAGCAGCTCAATAATTCTATTTAAAAGTGAGTAAAGCTGTCTTTGTATGGTGTAGCTCTATCTTACTTTTAGTCTGCTAGCTAACCAGCCAGCCTTTTCTTATTTTTGGTTTACCACCGTGATCACAGAGCTAGTTTGGCTCATTGGGTATGTTATGGCCCCAATTTGTTATTACATTTATAACACAACAGCAACAGCAAGGGATGACAGACACAGTTTTAAAAACTCAAACACATTTAATTATCAAAGACAATAACAACTAACTAACCTAAAGACCAAGATTGAATTATGTACAAAACATAAATATTTACAATCCCTTTTCGTGGGGGTGGCTTGGTGATGTCCTGGATGATGAAAATGCTCAAACACAGGCAAAGAAATCCACAAAAGAAACGTCACAGGTCTTGAACAGAATGGCAGGTCTGGTCATCTTCTTGCAATTTCTCCTCCTACTTTACTGTCTCAGTTCTTTTCCTTATATACTCTTTTGCAGACCCCACCCACATTTAGACCTCTTTTTTGTAATTTTCTGAGACTTGCCCCAGACATGTCCAGGACATGTCTAAACATGACTCCAGTCAGAGCTGAACAAAAAAAGGTAAATCTAGTGGCCTCTATTCACATTACAGGTAACAAAAGCGTAGTTGATACTGCAGTGTGCTGGCATTTTTTTAAACTGAGCGATCAGTTTTAAAATTTATACCACATTCAATGAAATGTAATGCCTTGCTTTTTTGCTCAGTTAAAATGCGAACAGCTATTACTGTGACCTGAGTTATACTTGTTCCATAGAGGGTGTGAAAAGCGTTTTTACAAGCTTGCGTTTCGCTTGGATGATCAGAGGCTCCTTAAGAAATATATTTACTCTTTCGAATTGCACAATTTCTTTTCTTTGTGAGGATGAAAAATAATTGTTTGAATCTGCTTTGATGTACCTTGTGGTTTCATGTGTGAGACCTTACACCAGGTTACAGTCTCACCTGTGCTCCAGTGGGCTGACTGCATTGCATCACTTGTTTGTCTCGGACGCACTTCTTGGATTGCATCAGTGAAAAATAATATATTGTTAGAACAGGGATAGGGGGGCACTCATCTACCCCTCCTTTTAGCCCCTCCTCTGTTTTACTGCAGATCTGTTTGTCACGTCACAAACTCACTCTGCAAACCCAGCCCCCCTATATGTGAGTCCTCTTGCACACCCACCCATCCTTAAATATAATCCTGTGGTGACAGGGTATTGTACAGTGTGCAAATGCTGCTGTTCCCTCAATGGATTTGTGACTGACTATCATCTGCACTGCTAACATACAACTCAAATTTATATATTTGCTTGATCTGGAACTATATTGAATAAAAACAAAACCCTCCTGGACACAGGTGATCAGGATACAGGGGCCTTCTGGGCTGTCTGACCTTGAGGAGTGTTATGTCGAGCTATTGCAGTTTCTCAGGTAAGTTATTCATTCTTTAAAGCTTTTGCAGACAGTAAAAAATAGACCCAAAGGGCAAACCTTGTCTTCTGGGAACACTGTCTCCAATCTCAGGGAGCTCCAGTGCAGTTTCAAAGAGTAAAGCTGGTGTCTCAGAAGAGGGGTTGTTTTCTCTGGATGGAGGTCTTCTTCCCAGAAAACAAAATCTATCACAACAATAAAACAAAATTGTGCAGGTATTCTTTGACTTGAATAATTTCTCAAAAGAGAGAGCAAAATCGGCCAGTATACAGCGCCCTCCATAATTATTGGCATCCCTGGTTAAGATGTGTTAATAACCTTAAAATATATTCAATTTTTATTGCAGAAGCATACTCTCACACTGAAAAGTGTAGAAAAATATGTAACCTTCGACTCAAGTGAATTTTAAGGGGGAAAAAATATCCCTGACTAATAAATAATTATTTTTCATAAAATCACCTGTTCCACAATTATTGGCACCCCTAACAATTCCTAGGAAATAAATGTAATTTAAGTATTTCTGTCATTTCTTCAGGAGTTTACAAAGTTGATCAGAGTATCTAGGACCATTTTATTAGTAACTCATCACTTCCTGTTTCCCTGGAGTATAAATATGATGTGACAGAGGCCATTTCTCTTATCCACTCCTCAACATGGCAAAGACAAAGGAACGCACCATTCAAGTAAGGCAGATGTGTGTCGACTTTAGCTACAAGAATCAGACAATAGTCAGACAATAGCTATAAGGAAATCGCCACTTGCCTGCACCTGCCCATATCTACTGTCAGAGGAATCATTAAGAAGTTTAAAACAACTGGAACAGTGGTAAACAAGCCTGGACGAGGACGCAAGGTTATTTTGCCACCACGCACAGTGAGGAGGATGGTAAGAGAAATAAAAAGTTCTCCAAAGCTCACTGTTAAAGAATTGCAACAAATCGTTGCATCTTGGTGTCACAAAGTCTCCAAAACAACCATCAGGTGCTATCTACATGCCAATAAGCTGTTTGGGAGGCATGCATGGAAAAACCTTTTTTCACTCACAATCATAAACGCAAACGTCTGGAGTTTGCCAAGCGGTACGGGGGCTTCAGCCGGGACCGTGTGCTTTGGTCAGATGAGACCAAGATAGTGTTTGTTGCCATAAAGCTCTAAGAGGGTCTGGTGGAACACAAGAGATGAGCATGCAGAAAAGCACCTCATGCCCACTGTGAAGTATGGGGGAGGATCGGTGATGCTGTGAGCCTGTTGTTCTTCCAGAGGCTCGGGGAACCTTGTTAAGGTCCATGGCGTCATGAACGCTTTGAAGTACCAGGATGTTTTAAATCAAAATCTGGTGGCCTCTGCCCGAAAGCTGAAGATGGGTCGTCACTGAGTCTTTCAGCAAGATAATGACCCTAAACATGTGGCCAAATCTACACAGAAATGGTTCACCAGACACAGAATCAAGCTTCTTCCATAGCCATCTCAGCCCCAGACCTCAACCCCATTGAAAATTGTGGAGCCAGCTGAAGAGGAGAGTGCAGAGGAGAGGACACAGGTCGCGGGGTGATTCAGAGAGATTGTGCAAAGAGGAATGATTGAAGATCCCTCTTTCTGTATTCTCCCATCTTGTGAAACATCATAGGAGAAAATTAGGTGCTGTTTTGTTGGCAAAAGGGGGTTGTACAAAGTATTAACATCAGGGGGGCTAATAATTGTGGCACACATGATTTGATGTAAAAGAATTATTTCTTAATGTGGGGTTTTTCCCACTAAATAAATGCACTTGAATTAAAGGTTGGAATTTCCTATTTTTTCATTGTGGTCCTATATTATTTAGAAAAAAAACTGAATTTATTAGAAGCTAAAGAACCAAGGGTACCAATAATTATGGAGGGCACTGTTAGTGTTTCCATCTCTATAATGCAGTACATGTGTTATGATGAGCAGTTCTTTGGAGAAAAGAATCATATAAAATAATGCTGAAATCAGTTAAGAACATAATTTAGCCTTGCAGTCAGTTTAAGTGGTGAGTTCAGTTCGGCTTGACCATGTGACTTACATTCACTCTCTTTTCTAAGGATCATCAACCCTTCAACCTGCGAGACAAAATAAAACCAAAATGAACAGCTCTGTCATCAATTCTAGCCAACCCTTCAACCACTCCTCTTCAGGATCCAGTCTCCCACTCTCAAACACAGTTCAAGGATGCTTATTATCACTTCTTGGGTTGTCGTTTCTGGTGATTGAAAGGAGCATCAACTTTGTAGTGGGCTACCCTGCCAACATCATGGTGATGTGGCTGGTGGCCAGAGAGAAGAGTGACTCTTCCACCTCCAATATCTTCATCTTTAACCTGGCCATTGCTGATACTTTTCTCTGTGTGATGAGCCCCATCTGCTGCTTGGGCTTACTTCTGCTGCAAATCTCATATTTCAGTGATGCAATGTGGTTTACCACTGGGATCAAAAACACCTCCCCACTCTTTCTCACCTGCATTTGCCTGGACCGATACGTGGCCGTGGTCCACCCCATTGTGTTCACCAATATCAAGGATAAGAAGATCAGAGTGACTATTTCCATGCTTGTTTGGGGGCTCATGATAGCCTTTTCCCTCTGCAGGTCATTGTGGTTGGACCTCTCAGATGTTATCTACATTGGGCTGATCCTGGCTGCCTTCACCATCATGGTTTTCTGCAGCGTTTCTATCATGTGGAGTCTGAGGAAGTCGGTCTTGGGCAAAGAGAAGATGCACCCCATGAAAAGGAAAGCCCTCAGGACCGTGCAAATCTATCTGGGCATCATAGTGTTTCATTACCTGCCTGTAGTTGCTTGCAAGCCCTTTCAAGAAAAACCCGATTTTCCAGAATTCTGTGACATTGAAACGATTATGTTCTCCATTATGTACCTCAGTACCATCACTTCACCCCTCCTCTACATCTCCCTGATTAAGCAGCTGCCATGGCTGAAAAACTTGCCCTGCATCTGCTGCCGAAGCCCTTCCCGAGTGTCATAATGTAAGCATATGAGATGTATGCTTGTGATTGTCTATTACGTTGCGTTTACTCTCTGCAAAAATGAGTTCATGAAACAAAGCAAGAATGTTACCTGAGTTCTAGGCAAACATATTATATTCGATTTAACTGTAATAGGAAGGAGATGATAATTAACACAACTATGAACATATGCATTGAATAAAAAGTGAAAATTATTTGAATCACCCGCATGACTTTTTCACCATGATTTCATACTAGGCAAATTAAACTTTTTTAGATTGTTGAAAAATGAGCATGTGTGATAAATCAAAGAGAAGACTTTTTAAATATTGAATACAGATTGCATTATCTCCGAACTTCCAATTCTGTTTTATTATATCCATTTAATTTCAACATGCCAGGAGGTGATCTAGATTTCCCTCGGAAAAACCGACAATAACCCCAGATTTTCTGGGAGCACACCATATACGTAAATAATATTGGATTGTTTTGGCTATTCTTGTGCCGACAATCAGAGAGCAAGTATCACAATCAAAGTAGTTTAGTCCACAAAATGATAAAACACACTTAACCTGAATTGTAACAGGGTGACCTGTCCAAGCCGGATGGGTTACAGCTTGATAGAATTGAGCTACTGGATTAAGGTATTTCTCTCAGCCCACACAAATCCACACGCGCACCCATTCCCAGCCCCTTCCCCTCGTTTACCACACACGCACACACACACTCATTCCCACCCCCCTCCCCTTGCTTACCCCAGCCCCCCCCCCCCCCCCCCCCTCACACACACACACACACACACACACACACACACACACACACACACGCACTCACATCAATATCCTCCCACAGTGAGGGCACTTAGCACCTGGTTACACATGGTAATTGCTGTATTGTGCTCAGAAGGAAGGTACATGATCAAAGGTAATATCATCCTGTAAGTTTGGCTGGATGTCTATGGGAAGGTGTTACATCCACCACTTGCTCTGCCACGGATCTTGTACTTAATCCCCGAGATGTGAACAGTGTGTTAGGATTCTCTGCGACTGCTACGGCGGATGCTAGGATCCTCCCTTGCGCGTTGTAATAAAAGCCTTTTCAATTGGAAAGTGGTCATTGGTGTGTCACTTCATCAGTCCCGATTTGACTCCACGACAGAAAATCTTCTTAACAGATGGCGACGAGGATGGGATAGGAAACATCTCCTGGTTGGACCAACGATAATCAACTTGAGGTATGTATTTTTTATTTTACCGTCCTCATTCGGTGTTGATTATACTTGCGCCAATTATTAGAGTGACTCCTATTATTTTGATAAAAAAAAAAAATTTGTAATGGGATGGTGTTGTGATTAAATCACTGATGATCTTTAGGCATATTAGCGTCGTTGCCACTGAACTTTATGGAGTTGGGTTGTACTCCCTGTAAGAGTGCACAGCGGTGTCATTAGTCAGTGGCCCTAGTGGAGTTGGGTTGTACTCCCTGTAAGAGGACACAGCGGTGTCATTAGTCAGTGGCCCGAGTGGAGTTGGGTTGTACTCCCTGTAAGAGGACACAGCGGTGTCATTAGTCAGTGGCCCTGGTGGAGTTGGGTTGTACTCCCTGTAAGAGGACACAGCGGTGTCATTAGTCAGTGGCCCTAGTGGAGTTGGGTTGTACTCCCTGGAAGAGGACACAGCGGAGTCATTAGTCAGTGGCCCTAGTGGAGTTGGGTTGTACTCCCCATAAGAGGACACAGCGGTGTCATTGGTCAGTGGCCCTAGTGGTGTCCGGTTGGACTCCCTGTAAGAGGACACAGCGGTGTCATTAGTCAGTGGCCCTAGTGGAGTTGGGTTGTACTCCCTGTAAGAGGACACAGCGGTGTCATTAGTCAGTAGCCCTAGTGGAGTTGGGTTGTACTCCCCGTAAGAGGTCACAGCGGTGTCATTAGTCAGTGGCCCTAGTGGAGTCGGGTTGGACTCTCGTAAGAGGACACAGCGGTGTCATTAGTCAGTGGCCCTAGTGGAGTTGGGTTGTACTCCCTGTAAGAGGACACAGCGGTGTCATTAGTCAGTGGCCCGAGTGGAGTTGGGTTGTACTCCCTGTAAGAGGACACAGTGGTGTCATTAGTCAGTGGCCCGAGTGGAGTTGGGTTGTACTCCCCATAAGAGGACACAGCGGTGTCATTGGTCAGTGGCCCTAGTGGAGTCCGGTTGGACTCCCTGTAAGAGGACACAGCGGTGTCATTAGTCAGTGGCCCTAGTGGAGTTGGGTTGTACTCCCTGTAAGAGGACACAGCGGTGTCATTAGTCAGTAGCCCTAGTGGAGTTGGGTTGTACTCCCCGTAAGAGGTCACAGCGGTGTCATTAGTCAGTGGCCCTAGTGGAGTCGGGTTGGACTCTCGTAAGAGGACACAGCGGTGTCATTAGTCAATGGCCCTAGTGGAGTTGGGTTGTACTCCCTGTAAGAGGACACAGCGGTGTCACGAGTCAGTGGCCCTAGTGGAGTTGGGTTGTACTCCCTGTAAGAGGACACAGTGGTGTCATTAGTCAGTGGCCCGAGTGGAGTTGGGTTATAGTCCCCGTAAGAATACACAGCGGTGTCATTAGTCAGTGGCCCTAGTGGAGTTGGGTTGTACTCCCTGTAAGAGGACACAGTGGTGTCATTAGTCAGTGGCCCTAGTGGAGTTGGGTTGGACTCCCCGTAAGAGGACAAAGCGGTGTCATTAGTCAGTGGCCCTAGTGGAGTTGGGTCGGACTCCCTGTAAGAGGACACAGCGGTATCGTTAGTCAGTGGCCCTAGTGGAGTTGGGTTGTACTCCCTGTAAGAGGACACAGAGGTGTCATTAGTCAGTGGCCCGAGTGGAGTTGGGTTGGACTCCCCGTAAGAGGACACAGCGGTGTCATTAGTCAGTGGCCCTAGTGGAGTTGGGTTGTACTCCCTGTAAGAGGACACAGCGGTGTCATTAGTCAGTGGCCCTAGTGGAGTTGGGTTGTACTCCCTGTAAGAGGACACAGCGGTGTCATTAGTCAGTGGCCCGAGTGGAGTTGGGTTGTACTCCCTGTAAGAGGACACAGCGGTGTCATTAGTCAGTGGCCCTAGTGGAGTTGGGTTGTACTCCCTGTAAGAGGACACAGCGGTGTCATGAGTCAGTGGCCCTAGTGGAGTTGGGTTGTACTCCCTGTAAGAAGACACAGCAGTGTCATTAGTCAGTGGCTCGAGTGGAGTTGGGTTGGACTCCCCGTAAGAGGACACAGCGGTGTCATTAGTCAGTGGCCCTAGTGGAGTTGGGTTAAAACTTCCCGTAAGAGGACACAGCGGTGTCATTAGTCAGTGGCCCTAGTGGAGTTGGGTTGTACTCCCTGTAAGAGGACACAGCGGTGTCATTAGTCAGTGGCCCGAGTGGAGTTGGGTTGTACTCCCTGTAAGAGGACACAGCGGTGTCATTAGTCAGTGGCCCTAGTGGAGTTGGGTTGTACTCCCTGTAAGAGGACAGAGCGGTGTCATTAGTCAGTGGCCCTAGTGGAGTTGGGTTGTACTCCCTGTAAGAGGACATAGTGGTGTCATGAGTCAGTGGCCGTAGTGGAGTTGGGTTGGACTCCCCGTAAGAGGACACAGCGGTGTCATTAGTCAGTGGCCCTAGTGCAGTTGGGTTGTACTCCCTGTAAGAGGACACAGTGGAGTCATTAGTCAGTGGCCCGAGTGGAGTTGGGTTATAGTCCCCGAAAGAATACACAGCGGTGTCATTAGTCAGTGGCCCTAGTGGAGTTGGGTTGTACTCCCTGTAAGAGGACACAGTGGTGTCATTAGTCAGTGGCCCTAGTGGAGTTGGGTTGGACTCCCCGTAAGAGGACAAAGCGGTGTCATTAGTCAGTGGCCCTAGTGGAGTTCGGTCGGACTCCCTGTAAAAGGACACAGCGGTATCGTTAGTCAGTGGCCCTAGTGGAGTTGGGTTGTACTCCCTGTAAGAGGACACAGAGGTGTCATTAGTCAGTGGCCCGAGTGGAGTTGGGTTGGACTCCCCGTAAGAGGACACAGCGGTGTCATTAGTCAGTGGCCCTAGTGGAGTTGGGTTGTACTCCCTGTAAGAGGACACAGCGGTGTCATTAGTCAGTGGCCCTAGTGGAGTTGGGTTTTACTCCCTGTAAGAGGACACAGCGGTGTCATTAGTCAGTGGCCCGAGTGGAGTTGGGTTGTACTCCCTGTAAGAGGACACAGCGGTGTCATTAGTCAGTGGCCCTAGTGGAGTTGGGTTGTACTCCCTGTAAGAGGACACAGCGGTGTCATGAGTGAGTGGCCCTAGTGGAGTTGGGTTGGACTCCCTGTAAGAAGACACAGCAGTGTCATTAGTCAGTGGCCCGAGTGGAGTTGGGTTGGACTCCCCGTAAGAGGACACAGCGGTGTCATTAGTCAGTGGCCCTAGTGGAGTTGGGTTGAACTTCCCGTAAGAGGACACAGCGGTGTCATTAGTCAGTGGCCCTAGTGGAGTTGGGTTGTACTCCCTGTAAGAGGACACAGCGGTGTCGATAGTCAGTGGCCCTAGTGGAGTTGGGTTGTACTCCCTGGAAGAGGACACAGCGGTGTCATTAGTCAGTGACCCCAGTGGAGTTGGGTTGTACTCCCTGTAAGAGGACACAGCGGTGTCATTAGTCAGTGGCCCTAGTGGAGTTGGGTTGTACTCCCTGTAAGAGGACACAGCGGTGTCATTAGTCAGTGGCCCTAGTGGAGTTGGGTTGTACTCCCTGTAAAAGGACATAGTGGTGTCATTAGTCAGTGGCCGTAGTGGAGTTGGGTTGGACTCCCCGTAAGAGGACACAGCGGTGTCATTAGTCAGTGGCCCTAGTGGAGTTGGGTTGTACTCCCCGTAAGAGGACACAGCGGTGTCATTAGTCAGTGGCCCTAGTGGAGTTGGGTTGGACTCCCCATAAGAGGACACAGCGGGGTCATTAGTCAGTGGACCTAGTGGAGTTGAGTCGGACTCCCCGTAAGAGGACGCAGCGGTGTCATTAGTCAGTGGCCCTAGTGGAGTTGGGTTGTACTCCCTGTAAGAGGACACAGCGGTGTCATTAGTCAGTGGCCCTAGTGGAGTTGGGTTGTACTCCCTGTAAGAGGACACAGCGGTGTCATTAGTCAGTGGCCCTAGTGGAGTTGGGTTGGACTCCCCATAAGAGGACACAGCGGTGTCATTAGTCAGTGGCCCTAGTGGAGTTGGGTTATAGTCCCTGTAAGAGGACACAGCGGTGTCATGAGTCAGTGGCAATAGTGGAGTTGGGTTGTACTCCCTGTAAGAAGACACAACGGTGTCATTAGTCAGTGGCCCGAGTGGAGTTGGGTCGGACTCCCCATAAGAGGATACAGCGGTGTCATTAGTCAGTGGCCCTAGTGGAGTTGGGTTGGACTCCCCGTAAGAGGACACAGCGGTGTCATTAGTCAGTGGCCCTAGTGGAGTTGGGTTATAGTCCCCGTAAGAATACACAGCGGTGTCATTAGTCAGTGGCCCTAGTGGAGTTGGGTTGTACTCCCTGTAAGAGGACACAGCGGTGTCATTAGTCAGTGGCCCTAGTGGAGTTGGGTTGTACTCCCTGTGAGAGGACACAGCGGTGTCATGAGTCAGTGGCAATAGTGGAGTTGGGTTGTACTCCCTGTAAGAAGACACAACAGTGTCATTAGTCAGTGGCCCTAGTGGAGTTGGGTTGGACTCCCCATAAGAGGACACAGCGGTGTCATTAGTCAGTGGCCCTAGTGGAGTTGGGTTGGACTCCCCGTAAGAGGACACAGCAGTGTCATTAGTCAGTGGCCCTAGTGGAGTTGGGTTGGACTCCCTGTAAGAGGACACAGCGGTGTCATTAGTCAGTGGTCCTAGTGGAGTTGGGTTGTACTCCCTGTAAAAGGACACAGCGGTGTCATTAGTCAGTGGCCCGAGTGGAGTTGGGTTGGACTCCCTGTAAGAAGACACAGCAGTGTCATTAGTCAGTGGCCCGAGTGGAGTTGGGTTGGACTCCCCGTAAGAGGACACAGCGGTGTCATTAGTCAGTGGCCCTAGTGGAGTTGGGTTGTACTTCCCGTAAGAGGACACAGCGGTGTCATTAGTCAGTGGCCCTAGTGGAGTTGGGTTGTACTCCCTGTAAGAGGACACAGCGGTGTCATTAGTCAGTGGCCCTTGTGGAGTTGGGTTGTACTCCCTGTAAGAGGACACAGCGGTGTCATTAGTCAGTGGCCCTAGTGGAGTTGGGTTGTACTCCCTGGAAGAGGACACAGCGGTGTCATTAGTCAGTGGCCCTAGTGGAGTTGGGTTGTACTCCCTGTAAGAGGACATAGTGGTGTCATTAGTCAGTGGCCGTAGTGGAGTTGGGTTGGACTCCCCGTAAGAGGACACAGCGGTGTCATTAGTCAGTGGCCCTAGTGGAGTTGGGTTGTACTCCCTGTAAGAGGACACAGCGGTGTCATTAGTCAGTGGCCCTAGTGGAGTTGGGTTGGACTCCCCATAAGAGGACACAGCGGTGTCATTAGTCAGTGGCCCTAGTGGAGTTGGGTTATAGTCCCCGTAAGAATACACAGCGGTGTCATTAGTCAGTGGCACTAGCGGAGTTGGGTTGTACTCCCTGTAAGAGGACACAGCGGTGTCATTAGTCAGTGGCCCTAGTGGAGTTGGGTTGGACTCCCCATAAGAGGACACAGCGGTGTCATTAGTCAGTGGCCCTAGTGGAGTTGGGTCGGACTCCCTGTAAGAGGACACAGCGGTATTGTTAGTCAGTGGCCCGAGTGGAGTTGGGTTGTACTCCCTGTAAGAGGACACAGAGGTGTCATTAGTCAGTGGCCCGAGTGGAGTTGGGTTGGACTCCCCATAAGAGGACACAGCGGTGTCATTAGTCAGTGGCCCTAGTGGAGTTGGGTTGTACTCCCTGTAAGAGGACACAGCAGTGTCATTAGTCAGTGGCCCGAGTGGAGTTGGGTTGTACTCCCTGTAAGAGGACACAGCGGTGTCATTAGTCAGTGGCCCGAGTGGAGTTGGGTCGGACTCCACGTAATAGGACACAGCGGTGTCATTAGTCAGTGGCCCAAGTGGAGTTGGGTTGTACTCCCTGTAAGAGGACACAGCGGTGTCATTAGTCAGTGGCCCTAGTGGAGTTGGGTTGTACTCCCTCTAAGAGGACATAGTGGTGTCATTAGTCAGAGGCCGTAGTGGAGTTGGGTTGGACTCCCCGTAAGAGGACACAGCGGTGTCATTAGTCAGTGGCCCTAGTGGAGTTGGGTTGTACTCCCTTTAAGAGGACACAGTGGTGTCATTAGTCAGTGGCCCTAGTGGAGTTGGGTTGGACTCCCTGTAAGAGGACACAGCGGTGTCATTAGTCAGTGGCCCTAGTGGAGTTGGGTTATAGTCCCCGTAAGAATACACAGCGGTGTCTTTAGTCAGTGGCCCTAGTGGAGTTGGGTTGTACTCCCTGTAAGAGGACACAGTGGTGTCATTAGTCAGTGGCCCTAGTGGAGTTGGGTTGGACTCCCCGTAAGAGGACACAGCAGTGTCATTAGTCAGTGGCCCTAGTGGAGTTGGGTCGGACTCCCTGTAAGAGGACACAGCGGTATTGTTAGTCAGTGGCCCTAGTGGAGTTGGGTTGTACTCCCTGTAAGAGGACACAGAGGTGTCATTAGTCAGTGGCCCTAGTGGAGTTGGGTTGTACTCCCTGTAAGAGGACACAGCGGTGTCATGAGTCAGTGGCAATAGTGGAGTTGGGTTGTACTCCCTGTAAGAAGACACAACCGTGTCATTAGTCAGTGGCCCGAGTGGAGTTGGGTCGGACTCCCCGTAAGAGGACACAGCGGTGTCATTAGTCAGTGGCCCTAGTGGAGTTGGGTTGTACTCCCTGTAAGAGGACACAGCGGTGTCATTAGTCAGTGGCCCTAGTGGAGTTGGGTTGTACTCCCTGTAAGAGGACACAGCAGTGTCATTAGTCAGTGGCCCGAGTGGAGTTGGGTTGTACTCCCTGTAAGAGGACACAGCGGTGTCATTAGTCAGTGGCCTGAGTGGAGTTGGGTTGTACTCCCTGTAAGAGGACACAGCGGTGTCATTAGTCAGTGGCCCTAGTGGAGTTGGGTTGTACTCCCTGTAAGAGGACACAGCGGTGTCATGAGTCAGTGGCAATAGTGGAGTTGGGTTGTACTCCCTGTAAGAAGACACAACGGTGTCATTAGTCAGTGGCCCGAGTGGAGTTGGGTCGGACTCCCCGTAAGAGGACACAGCGGTGTCATTAGTCAGTGGCCCTAGTGGAGTTGGGTTGTACTCCCTGTACGAGGACACAGCGGTGTCATTAGTCAGTGGCCCTAGTGGAGTTGGGTTGTACTCCCTGTAAGAGGACATAGTGGTGTCATTAGTCAGTGGCCGTAGTGGAGTTGGGTTGGACTCCCCGTAAGAGGACACAGCGGTGTCATTAGTCAGTGGCCCTAGTGGAGTTGGGTTGTACTCCCTGTAAGAGGACACAGCGGTGTCATTAGTCAGTGGCCCTAGTGGAGTTGGGTTGGACTCCCCATAAGAGGACACAGCGGTGTCATTAGTCAGTGGACTTAGTGGAGTTGAGTCGGACTCCCCGTAAGAGGACGCAGCGGTGTCATTAGTCAGTGGCCCTAGTGGAGTTGGGTTGTACTCCCTGTAAGAGGACACAGCAGTGTCATTCGTCAGTGGCCCTAGTGGAGTTGGGTTGTACTCCCTGTAAGAGGACACAGCGGTGTCACGAGTCAGTGGCCCTAGTGGAGTTGGGTTGTACTCCCTGTAAGAGGACACAGTGGTGTCATTAGTCAGTGGCCCTAGTGGAGTTGGGTTGGACTCCCCGTAAGAGGACACAGCGGTGTCATTAGTCAGTGGCCCTAGTGGAGTTAGGTTACAGTCCCCGTAAGAATACACAGCGGTGTCATTAGTCAGTGGCCCTAGTGGAGTTGGGTTGGACTCCCCATAAGAGGACACAGCGGTGTCATTAGTCAGTGGCCCTAGTGGAGTTGGGTTGTACTCCCTGTAAGAGGACACAGCGGTGTCATTAGTCAGTGGCCCGAGTGGAGTTGGGTTGTACTCCCTGTAAGAGGACACAGCGGTGTCATTAGTCAGTGGCCCTAGTGGAGTTGGGTTGTACTCCCTGTAAGAGGACACAGCGGTGTCATGAGTCAGTGGCAATAGTGGAGTTGGGTTGTACTCCCTGTAAGAAGACACAACGGTGTCATTAGTCAGTGGCCCGAGTGGAGTTGGGTCGGACTCCCCGTAAGAGGACACAGCGGTGTCATTAGTCAGTGGCCCTAGTGGAGTTGGGTTGTACTCCCTGTAAGAGGACACAGCGGTGTCATTAGTCAGTGGCCCTAGTGGAGTTGGGTTGTACTCCCTGTAAGAGGACACAGCAGTGTCATTAGTCAGTGGCCCGAGTGGAGTTGGGTTGTACTCCCTGTAAGAGGACACAGCGGTGTCATTAGTCAGTGGCCCTAGTGGAGTTGGGTTGAACTTCCCGTAAGAGGACACAGTGGTGTCATTAGTCAGTGGCCCTAGTGGAGTTGGGTTGGACTCCCCGTAAGAGGACACAGCGGTGTCATTAGTCAGTGGCCCTAGTGGAGTTGGGTTATAGTCCCCGTAAGAATACACAGCGGTGTCATTAGTCAGTGGCCCTAGTGGAGTTGGGTTGTACTCCCTGTAAGAGGACACAGTGGTGTCATTAGTCAGTGGCCCTAGTGGAGTTGGGTTGGACTCCCCGTAAGAGGACACAGCAGTGTCATTAGTCAGTGGCCCTAGTGGAGTTGGGTCGGACTCCCTGTAAGAGGACACAGCGGTATTGTTAGTCAGTGGCCCTAGTGGAGTTGGGTTGTACTCCCTGTAAGAGGACACAGAGGTGTCATTAGTCAGTGGCCCAAGTGGAGTTGGGTTGGACTCCCTATAAGAGGACACAGCGGTGTCATTAGTCAGTGGCCCTAGTGGAGTTGGGTTGTACTCCCTGTAAGAGGACACAGCGGTGTCATTAGTCAGTGGCCCTAGTGGAGTTGGGTTGTACTCCCTGTAAGAGGACACAGCGGTGTCATTAGTCAGTGGCCCGAGTGGAGTTGGGTTGTACTCCCTGTAAGAGGACACAGCGGTGTCATGAGTCAGTGGCAATAGTGGAGTTGGGTTGTACTCCCTGTAAGAAGACACAACGGTGTCATTAGTCAGTGGCCCGAGTGGAGTTGGGTCGGACTCCCCATAAGAGGATACAGCGGTGTCATTAGTCAGTGGCCCTAGTGGAGTTGGGTTGGACTCCCCGTAAGAGGACACAGCGGTGTCATTAGTCAGTGGCCCTAGTGGAGTTGGGTTATAGTCCCCGTAAGAATACACAGCGGTGTCATTAGTCAGTGGCCCTAGTGGAGTTGGGTTGTACTCCCTGTAAGAGGACACAGCGGTGTCATTAGTCAGTGGCCCTAGTGGAGTTGGGTTGTACTCCCTGTGAGAGGACACAGCGGTGTCATGAGTCAGTGGCAATAGTGGAGTTGGGTTGTACTCCCTGTAAGAAGACACAACAGTGTCATTAGTCAGTGGCCCGAGTGGAGTTGGGTCGGACTCCCCGTAAGAGGACACAGCGGTGTCATTAGTCAGTGGCCCTAGTGGAGTTGGGTTGTACTCCCTGTAAGAGGACCCAGCGGTGTCATTAGTCAGTGGCCCTAGTGGAGTTGGGTTGTACTCCCTGTAAGAGGACATAGTGGTGTCATTAGTCAGTGGCCGTAGTGGAGTTGGGTTGGACTCCCAGTAAGAGGACACAGCGGTGTCATTAGTCAGTGGCCCTAGTGGAGTTGGGTTGTACTCCCTGTGAGAGGACACAGCGGTGTCATTAGTCAGTGGCCCTAGTGGAGTTAAGTTGTACTCCCTGTAAGAGGACACAGCGGTGTCATTAGTCAGTGGCCCGAGTGGAGTTGGGTTGTACTCCCTGTAAGAGGACACAGCGGTGTCATTAGTCAGTGGCCCTAGTGGAGTTGAGTTGTACTCCCTGTAAGAGGATACAGCGGTGTCATGAGTCAGTGGCCCTAGTGGAGTTGGGTTGTACTCCCTGTAAGAAGACACAGCAGTGTCATTAGTCAGTGGCCCGAGTGGAGTTGGGTTGGACTGCCCGTAAGAGGACACAGCGGTGTCATTAGTCAGTGGCCCTAGTGGAGTTGGGTTGAACTTCCCGTAAGAGGACACAGCGGTGTCATTAGTCAGTGGCCCTAGTGGAGTTGGGTTGTACTCCCTGTAAGAGGACACAGCGGTGTCATTAGTCAGTGGCCCTAGTGGAGTTGGGTTGTACTTTCTGTAAGAGGACACAGCGGTGTCATTAGTCAGTGGCCCGAGTGGAGTGGGGTTGTACTCCCTGTAAGAGGACACAGCGGTGTCATTAGTCAGTGGCCCTAGTGGAGTTGGGTTGTACTCCCTGTAAGAGGACACAGCGGTGTCATGAGTCAGTGGCAATAGTGGAGTTGGGTTGTATTCCCTGTAAGAAGACACAACGGTGTCATTAGTCAGTGGCCCGAGTGGAGTTGGGTTGGACTCCCCGTAAGAGGACACAGCGGTGTCATTAGTCAGTGGCCCTAGTGGAGTTGGGTTGTACTCCCTGTAAGAGGACACAGCGGTGTCATTAGTCAGTGGCCCTAGTGGAGTTGGGTTGTACTCCCTGTAAGAGGACATAGTGGTGTCATTAGTCAGTGGCCGTAGTGGAGTTGGGTTGTACTCCCCGTAAGAGGACACAGCGGTGTCATTAGTCAGTGGCCCTAGTGGAGTTGGGTTGTACTCCCTGTAAGAGGACACAGCGATGTCATTAGTCAGTGGCCCTAGTGGAGTTGGGTTGGACTCCCCATAAGAGGACACAGCGGTGTCATTAGTCAGTGGACCTAGTGGAGTTGAGTCGGACTCCCCGTAAGAGGACACAGCGGTGTCATTAGTCAGTGGCCCTAGTGGAGTTGGGTTGTACTCCCTGTAAGAAGACACAGCGGTGTCATTAGTCAGTGGCCCGAGTTGAGTTGGGTTGGACTCCCCGTAAGAGGACACAGCGGTGTCATTAGTCAGTGGCCCTAGTGGAGTTGGGTTGTACTCCCTGTAAGAGGACACAGCAGTGTCATTAGTCAGTGGCCCGAGTGGAGTTGGGTTGTACTCCCTGTAAGAGGACACAGCGGTGTCATTAGTCAGTGGCCTGAGTGGAGTTGGGTTGTACTCCCTGTAAGAGGACACAGCGGTGTCATTAGTCAGTGGCCCTAGTGGAGTTGGGTTGTACTCCCTGTAAGAGGACACAGCGGTGTCATGAGTCAGTGGCAATAGTGGAGTTGGGTTGTACTCCCTGTAAGAAGACACAACGGTGTCATTAGTCAGTGGCCCGAGTGGAGTTGGGTCGGACTCCCCGTAAGAGGACACAGCGGTGTCATTAGTCAGTGGCCCTAGTGGAGTTGGGTTGTACTCCCTGTACGAGGACACAGCGGTGTCATTAGTCAGTGGCCCTAGTGGAGTTGGGTTGTACTCCCTGTAAGAGGACATAGTGGTGTCATTAGTCAGTGGCCGTAGTGGAGTTGGGTTGGACTCCCCGTAAGAGGACACAGCGGTGTCATTAGTCAGTGGCCCTAGTGGAGTTGGGTTGTACTCCCTGTAAGAGGACACAGCGGTGTCATTAGTCAGTGGCCCTAGTGGAGTTGGGTTGGACTCCCCATAAGAGGACACAGCGGTGTCATTAGTCAGTGGACTTAGTGGAGTTGAGTCGGACTCCCCGTAAGAGGACGCAGCGGTGTCATTAGTCAGTGGCCCTAGTGGAGTTGGGTTGTACTCCCTGTAAGAGGACACAGCAGTGTCATTCGTCAGTGGCCCTAGTGGAGTTGGGTTGTACTCCCTGTAAGAGGACACAGCGGTGTCACGAGTCAGTGGCCCTAGTGGAGTTGGGTTGTACTCCCTGTAAGAGGACACAGTGGTGTCATTAGTCAGTGGCCCTAGTGGAGTTGGGTTGGACTCCCCGTAAGAGGACACAGCGGTGTCATTAGTCAGTGGCCCTAGTGGAGTTAGGTTACAGTCCCCGTAAGAATACACAGCGGTGTCATTAGTCAGTGGCCCTAGTGGAGTTGGGTTGGACTCCCCATAAGAGGACACAGCGGTGTCATTAGTCAGTGGCCCTAGTGGAGTTGGGTTGTACTCCCTGTAAGAGGACACAGCGGTGTCATTAGTCAGTGGCCCGAGTGGAGTTGGGTTGTACTCCCTGTAAGAGGACACAGCGGTGTCATTAGTCAGTGGCCCTAGTGGAGTTGGGTTGTACTCCCTGTAAGAGGACACAGCGGTGTCATGAGTCAGTGGCAATAGTGGAGTTGGGTTGTACTCCCTGTAAGAAGACACAACGGTGTCATTAGTCAGTGGCCCGAGTGGAGTTGGGTCGGACTCCCCGTAAGAGGACACAGCGGTGTCATTAGTCAGTGGCCCTAGTGGAGTTGGGTTGTACTCCCTGTAAGAGGACACAGCGGTGTCATTAGTCAGTGGCCCTAGTGGAGTTGGGTTGTACTCCCTGTAAGAGGACACAGCAGTGTCATTAGTCAGTGGCCCGAGTGGAGTTGGGTTGTACTCCCTGTAAGAGGACACAGCGGTGTCATTAGTCAGTGGCCCTAGTGGAGTTGGGTTGAACTTCCCGTAAGAGGACACAGTGGTGTCATTAGTCAGTGGCCCTAGTGGAGTTGGGTTGGACTCCCCGTAAGAGGACACAGCGGTGTCATTAGTCAGTGGCCCTAGTGGAGTTGGGTTATAGTCCCCGTAAGAATACACAGCGGTGTCATTAGTCAGTGGCCCTAGTGGAGTTGGGTTGTACTCCCTGTAAGAGGACACAGTGGTGTCATTAGTCAGTGGCCCTAGTGGAGTTGGGTTGGACTCCCCGTAAGAGGACACAGCAGTGTCATTAGTCAGTGGCCCTAGTGGAGTTGGGTCGGACTCCCTGTAAGAGGACACAGCGGTATTGTTAGTCAGTGGCCCTAGTGGAGTTGGGTTGTACTCCCTGTAAGAGGACACAGAGGTGTCATTAGTCAGTGGCCCAAGTGGAGTTGGGTTGGACTCCCTATAAGAGGACACAGCGGTGTCATTAGTCAGTGGCCCTAGTGGAGTTGGGTTGTACTCCCTGTAAGAGGACACAGCGGTGTCATTAGTCAGTGGCCCTAGTGGAGTTGGGTTGTACTCCCTGTAAGAGGACACAGCGGTGTCATTAGTCAGTGGCCCGAGTGGAGTTGGGTTGTACTCCCTGTAAGAGGACACAGCGGTGTCATGAGTCAGTGGCAATAGTGGAGTTGGGTTGTACTCCCTGTAAGAAGACACAACGGTGTCATTAGTCAGTGGCCCGAGTGGAGTTGGGTCGGACTCCCCATAAGAGGATACAGCGGTGTCATTAGTCAGTGGCCCTAGTGGAGTTGGGTTGGACTCCCCGTAAGAGGACACAGCGGTGTCATTAGTCAGTGGCCCTAGTGGAGTTGGGTTATAGTCCCCGTAAGAATACACAGCGGTGTCATTAGTCAGTGGCCCTAGTGGAGTTGGGTTGTACTCCCTGTAAGAGGACACAGCGGTGTCATTAGTCAGTGGCCCTAGTGGAGTTGGGTTGTACTCCCTGTGAGAGGACACAGCGGTGTCATGAGTCAGTGGCAATAGTGGAGTTGGGTTGTACTCCCTGTAAGAAGACACAACAGTGTCATTAGTCAGTGGCCCGAGTGGAGTTGGGTCGGACTCCCCGTAAGAGGACACAGCGGTGTCATTAGTCAGTGGCCCTAGTGGAGTTGGGTTGTACTCCCTGTAAGAGGACCCAGCGGTGTCATTAGTCAGTGGCCCTAGTGGAGTTGGGTTGTACTCCCTGTAAGAGGACATAGTGGTGTCATTAGTCAGTGGCCGTAGTGGAGTTGGGTTGGACTCCCAGTAAGAGGACACAGCGGTGTCATTAGTCAGTGGCCCTAGTGGAGTTGGGTTGTACTCCCTGTGAGAGGACACAGCGGTGTCATTAGTCAGTGGCCCTAGTGGAGTTAAGTTGTACTCCCTGTAAGAGGACACAGCGGTGTCATTAGTCAGTGGCCCGAGTGGAGTTGGGTTGTACTCCCTGTAAGAGGACACAGCGGTGTCATTAGTCAGTGGCCCTAGTGGAGTTGAGTTGTACTCCCTGTAAGAGGATACAGCGGTGTCATGAGTCAGTGGCCCTAGTGGAGTTGGGTTGTACTCCCTGTAAGAAGACACAGCAGTGTCATTAGTCAGTGGCCCGAGTGGAGTTGGGTTGGACTGCCCGTAAGAGGACACAGCGGTGTCATTAGTCAGTGGCCCTAGTGGAGTTGGGTTGAACTTCCCGTAAGAGGACACAGCGGTGTCATTAGTCAGTGGCCCTAGTGGAGTTGGGTTGTACTCCCTGTAAGAGGACACAGCGGTGTCATTAGTCAGTGGCCCTAGTGGAGTTGGGTTGTACTTTCTGTAAGAGGACACAGCGGTGTCATTAGTCAGTGGCCCGAGTGGAGTGGGGTTGTACTCCCTGTAAGAGGACACAGCGGTGTCATTAGTCAGTGGCCCTAGTGGAGTTGGGTTGTACTCCCTGTAAGAGGACACAGCGGTGTCATGAGTCAGTGGCAATAGTGGAGTTGGGTTGTATTCCCTGTAAGAAGACACAACGGTGTCATTAGTCAGTGGCCCGAGTGGAGTTGGGTTGGACTCCCCGTAAGAGGACACAGCGGTGTCATTAGTCAGTGGCCCTAGTGGAGTTGGGTTGTACTCCCTGTAAGAGGACACAGCGGTGTCATTAGTCAGTGGCCCTAGTGGAGTTGGGTTGTACTCCCTGTAAGAGGACATAGTGGTGTCATTAGTCAGTGGCCGTAGTGGAGTTGGGTTGTACTCCCCGTAAGAGGACACAGCGGTGTCATTAGTCAGTGGCCCTAGTGGAGTTGGGTTGTACTCCCTGTAAGAGGACACAGCGATGTCATTAGTCAGTGGCCCTAGTGGAGTTGGGTTGGACTCCCCATAAGAGGACACAGCGGTGTCATTAGTCAGTGGACCTAGTGGAGTTGAGTCGGACTCCCCGTAAGAGGACACAGCGGTGTCATTAGTCAGTGGCCCTAGTGGAGTTGGGTTGTACTCCCTGTAAGAAGACACAGCGGTGTCATTAGTCAGTGGCCCGAGTTGAGTTGGGTTGGACTCCCCGTAAGAGGACACAGCGGTGTCATTAGTCAGTGGCCCTAGTGGAGTTGGGTTGTACTCCCTGTAAGAGGACACAGCGGTGTCATTAGTCAGTGGCCCTAGTGGAGATGGGTTGGACTCCCCATAAGAGGACACAGCGGTGTCATTAGTCAGTGGCCCTAGTGGAGTTGGGTCGGACTCCCCGTAAGAGGACACAGCGGTGTCATTAGTCAGTGGCCCTAGTGGAGTTGGGTCGGACTCCCCGTAAGAGGACACATTGGTGTCATTAGTCAGTGGCCCGAGTGGAGTTGGGTTGGACTCCCCATAAGAGGAAGCGTTATGTCGTTGCCTTTGAGGCATTTGGAGGTCTGGAGACCTTGATAGATTGACAGGACGCAGAAGCGTCATTGCCGGGCATTTTGTTGATAGGACACGGAAGCGTCACTGCCATTGGGTTTTTGAGCCGGGTTAGACTCTCGCAAGAGAACTTTGTCGTTACCACTGAAATTTTGTGGAGTTGGGTTGTACTCCCCGTAAGAGGACACAGCGTTGTCATGAGTCAGTGGCCTTAGTGGAGTCGGGTTGGACTCCCCGTAAGAGGACATTGTCGTTACCGTTGGCATTTGCATAGCCTGCTGTTAGCGAGTGCCGACAAGCCTCACTGCGGTAGTTTTAGGAAAATAGAGTTGTTCGAGGAACTGTTTGGACCGTTTCGCCATTTTTGTAAAAGGAGAGTTTTGCTCTGGTAAACTTTTGAATTGAGTGAAACTGGGCTTTGTGGCGAGTGGGAATGCTGAAGTAGAAACCTTGGTTATTTGCCAATGTCATTGAATGCGTGAAAGTGCACTGATTGTTGTTCGTTTTGCTATTCCGTTTTCGTACTTCGTCTGATAACTGTGTGTAAAGTCGCTGAATCATGTGAATGTCTGCAGCGGACTTGTTATATTGTCATGCTACATTTGTGTGTTAGCCTGGGTTATATGAGTACATAATATACCCTGCATTGTTCATTTTAGTGATTATATATATATATATATATATATATATATATAATATGTGTAGATAGAAAATTATTTAAATTGCGTATATATTATAATAAACTTGTCGAGGTTCCGGTTCCATAGGATAAGGACCGCGAACAGTCCATGAGCCCAAATACTCCTGATAGTACAAGAGCCCGAAATAAAGGACTTTTATACAGTCAAGGAACCCGAGAAAAGGTGGTAATGATAAAATAAACAGTATAATTAATAAAATTTTAAATACAATCTGCCCTACCATTCCCTTTCAACCTGATAAAGTACAAGCACATAGTTTACATTTCACCCTTTGAACACAATTACACATGGGGACGTTGCTACCAACAAGTGTAAATAATACACAAAAGCGTCTGAGGTCGATACCCATAATATATAATTAGAGTTTTAACTGTCTGAACTAAGAATGGAAAGGGAGATATTGGCCAAAGCGGTTCAGAGGGCCGCTCTGGAAGCGATTGTACCGAGATATAGTAAAACAATTAAAGCTAATCCCCGTTTCCTTTGAAAGCAAACACAGATAAAACTTTATGAATGGTGGAACAGTCATAAAGAGGGCAGTGAGGAAAACAAGGAAGCTGCGATGTGTTTTGTCTTGTGCTATGAGAGCACTGTTTTAATGTGGCAATAATGTGGGTGGTTTTTTAAGTGTTCGCTGTATTCCTCTGTATTTTTGTGAGTAGAAAAATAAATGCAGGCACATCTTCGTTGCAGAATGGATGGTATGGTGGAGTGGAGGAACTGGTGTGTCTGTTCCCCAAGTGCAGATGAGCGGGAGCCAACAACTGATGGAAGGTGTGATCACTTAAAGCTTGAATTTCAAAGGACGCTGAGGAACAAAAAGGTAATTTGCCTAGAATGATAGGAGGCTGGAGGGTGATGAGGCTAACACATAGGGCTGAGGGTTACTGAGGTCTTGTAAATATGCCTGTGACAGAGGAAATGGTATGGTATGCGAATGGGATTTAGATTGAACGAACGGATGGAAATGTTAAATAGAGAAGAGGGGTTCTGACGCCAGGTGCTGGAATACGGTACAGTGGAGGATACGATCTAAAAGCGACAAAATAATGGGCTACAAAGCGGGTAGCAAAAGCGGGTAGCAGCTATCTATAATACGTTTGAGGTCGATATCTGTGTATGTATGTCCACGTTTTTCTCCTACATTTCTCAACCGATTATCACCAAATTTGGTGTGAATATCTTCTTGGACACCAGGAAGGACTTGACGTCGCCCAAATTTTGATAACGCTCATGCACGCAAAAAAAATGCCAATTTCACTCGGGGCAGCGTGTAAACTTACATATAACCTGATGCGTGGAGCAATATTCCGTTGCACCACGAGGAGCCGCAGAGTCCTTACGAACCTGCGTTGAGGTAACCTGCGAGCAGGCTACTGTCAGCGATGTGGCCGAGGGAGTGATAAGACAGCCTGCACGAAAGCCAGGCTTTTGAGAGGGCACCGCGTTCGTCCACGAATGCAGCATTCTGATTACTCGAACTTCACAGCTCCCAAATTCTAATTTTACAGTTGAACACTCGCAGGGCTGGCGTTACACCTGAAAATTCAACGGCAGTTATTCACAAAAATTAGTCCGGGTTGATTCCTGATGGTTTCCCTTGATTAACACGTTCTCCAGTTCGAGTATAATCAAGTGTCAATTGAAGACACAGCCTCTCTCTCTCATGCGATCTAAAAGCGACAAAATAATGGGCCACAAAGCGGGTAGCAGCTAGTATATATATATATATATATATTTTTTTTTTCTGTTTTCTTTTGTAGGAGCATTTCTAGGATCCTGTGTCCCACAAAGAATTCATAGAAATGAATGTCAGACGGAACCTAGATGAGGGCCAGAGGTGCTACCAGAAGAGAAAGTTGCCTTCTGGTGCAGCATCAGCAGCTTAGCCTTCGGCAGATGAAGACCCAAGTGAATGATTGACTGTCATTAAAAGAATGAAGCCATCACCAGAGAACATGGGCCCAAACAAGACAGCGATGGAAAAGACTTTCAGCCAGTGAAGAAATTGGATCAGCACCCAGTCACCTACAGTTGCAGACATCGTCCAACAGTACCCTCATTTCATAAACATTCCAAGCCTGGTAAGATTCACATTTACTTATCCTGGGTGTTCACTGATGAGCTGTCTGGTTAAAATAAGGCTTGAAAATGGTCAATAGTCTAACATGAAAGTTGTAATTTTAGGTTAGTTAACGTGCTTGAGATTTCTGTTTCCTATATCAGCTCGATAAAGAGTTTGGAAGACTGTTTGATGGGAAGACAGAGCTGTTCATAAGGAGATGGGAGTCATCCATTATCCCAAAACTGAAGCGGATTGCCATTTTGGAGAAGGGTGTTGTGTCGTCCTCGTTGGATCAGACTGGAAACCATAATGATGGCAAATTGTTTTGACTGTTTTTGATACACAGTTTGCAATCCTAGTTTTTGTGCAAAATTTAGTAATAGATTGCAGTATATTGGGGTACTTGTTTGATTAAATTATCCACTAAATCTAATAATTTTACATATACAAAAACTATTTGCTTGTGCTCTTCTCAAGTAGGTGAGCTGTGCCACAGCATGCTGCAGGTTCTCACACACCTGCTTCCACCCACGGCTTCAGGAAGGGGTGCTGCATCCTCAGCCTGATGTAGCAAGTCAGCAATGTCATACCTACTAGACCTTATACTGGTATGTTGTCTAAAGGGAAAGTTCATATAGTCCCTCATAATGACTGGCGTAGTAATATACATTTGAAGTGAATTCCAAAATTGACCTTCAGTCTCAATTGTGCTATCATGAAATAAGCTGCTACCACAAAATCACACCGCTTACAAATGATTGAACTTGCGTGCACAAAAATCATAAATATATATATAAAAAAAAAACACTATTCAACTACCACACGAGCACACACACACAAATTTAATTACGGTCTGTGGAATGGTTGGGAGTTGAAGCCAGCATTAAAGAAGTTTGTTTTTTTGTTTTTCTTTATTTAAAGCATAGGACCGGCATCCCCTTCCTTTGTAACAGAGATGAAGGATCCTTGAGGACCCATCAACCACAGCTTGTGTGCATCGCACATCTGACCAACCAAGCACTCCAGTTTGTCATTGTGGCCAAAAGTGACAAGGTCACCATTCCACTGCATGATGACAGCCTCACCTGTACCTTGGATAAGCTGTTGAAGTTTTACTGGTTATGCAGTGTTGCTTATCCCACTCAGCTTGCTTCAGTTTTTCATCTTTATCGAACATACAGCACCCTCCATAATTATTGGCACCTGTGGTTAAGATGTGTTAAAAGCCTTAAAATAAATAAAATTTTTATTGCAGAGGCATACACTCACACTGAACATTGTAGAAAAATGTAAACTTTAACTCAAGTGAATTTTAAGGGGGAAAAAAAATCCCTGCCTAAAAATAAATATTTTTCATAAAATCACCTGTTACATTATTATTGGCACCCCTAACAATTCCTAGGAATTTAATGTAATTGAAGTATTTCTGTCATTTCTACAGTTGTTTACAAAGTTGCTCAGAGTATCTAGGAACATTTAATTAGTAATTCATCACTTCCTGTTTCCCTGGGGTATAAATATGACGTGATACAGAGGACATTTCTCTTATCCACTCTTCAACATGGGAAAGACAAAAGAACACACCATTCAAGTAAGGCAGATGTGTGTCGACCTTCACAAATCAGGCAATGGCAACAAGAAAATAGCCACTCACCTGCACCTGCCCAAATCTACTGTCAGAGGAATCATTAAGAAGTTTAAAACAACTGGAACAGTGGTAAACAAGCCTGGACGAGGACGCAAGGTTATTTTGCCACCACGCACAGTGAGGAGGATGGTAACAGAAATAAAATTTGTCCAAAGCTCACTGTTAAAGAATTGCACAAAATGGTAGAATCTTGGGGTCACAAAGTCTCCAAAACAACCATCAGGCGCTATGTACATGCCAATAAGCTGTTTGGGAGGCATGCACGGAAAAAACCTTTTCTCACTCAAAATCATAGACACAAACGTCTGGAGTTCGCTAAGTGGTACTGGGACTTCAACAGGAACTGTGTGCTTTGGTCAGATGAGACCAAGATAGAGCTTTTTGGCAACAAACACTCGAAGCGGGTCTCGCGGAACACAAAAGATGAGTATGCAGAAAAGCACCTCATGCCCACTGTGAAGTATGGGGGAGGATCGGTGATGCTGTGGGCCTATTTCTCTTCCAGAGGCCCTGGGAACCTTGTTAGGGTGCATGGCACCATTAACACTTTGAAATACCAGGACATTTTAAATCAAAACCTGGTGGCCTCTGCCCGAAAGCTGAAGATGAGTCGTCACTGGGTCTTTCATCAAGATAATGACCCTAAACATGTGGCCAAATCTACACACAAATGGTTTAAAAAACACAGAATCAATCTCCTCCCATGGCCATCTCAGTCCCCCGACCTCAACCCCATTGAAAACCTGTGGAGTGAGCTGAAGAGGAGAGTGCAGAGGAGAGGACCCAGGTCGCTGGATGATTTAGAGAGATTGTGCAAAGAGGAATGGTCGAAGATCCCTCGAAGATTCTGTATTCTCCCATCTTGTGAAACAAAAGGGGGTTGTACAAAGTATTAACGACAGGGGGGCTAATAATTGTGGCACACATGATTTGATGAAAAATAATTATTTCTTTATGTGGGATTTTTTTCCCACTGAATAAATGCACTTGAATTAAAAGTTGGATTTTCCTCTTTTTTTTCATTGTGGTCCTATATTATTTTGGAAAAAACTGACTTTATTAGAAGCGAAAGAACACATCTTAACCACGGGTGCCAATAATTATGCAGGTCGCTGTATCTCTGACTTGCCAGTGTCAAAGATCCAAAGTGTTGGAGCTCATTGCCAAGCTTCAGGCTTCGGCCTAAATCATCTCCACATGTATTGTTGCCCTGTATGTAAACAGCCACTTCTTGGTGAGATCGGGAAACTTCGCTGGCATCTCCGTGTAGTGCATTCTCTGTCTGACAGTCAAGACTATACCATTATTTGCAGTCAAAATAGCTGCCGGCGGACTTACCATAATCTGAATTCCTACTCAGGGCATCTTTCAACAGAACATTCATCTGTGGACCCTTGCCCAAGCAGTGTATCTAGCCAGACTTTATATGACAATACAGCTGTCAGTGAAGAAACTGATGTATTACCGGACACCGAAACATCAGAAGAGAATATTGATGTAGAGACCAACTTGTTGTCATGTAAATCCAGAAGTCCTGCACTTAGTAACTACTTTTGTCGCAAAAATGTACTCTGCTTCAAATGCAACTTTAAGTGATGTACAAAGGAGTGTGACTTGCCCTAAAGAACTATTGGACAGGACAATAGATAGCCCTCAAGCCTCCACGACTTCATTGCTGAGAACTTTGTCAGTACCGCAAGACAATGAGGATGTTTTCTCGTTAATGAATGACTTTGAAAGGGCGCGAAATGCATTCGATGATTTTCACAACCCCTATAAAATGACGAAATACTTTGAAGATAAATATTCTCTTGTAAAGCTAACAGAAATCTTCCTAGGCCATAGAGCTGACACCACAAGAAGTGGATTAGTCAAACAGTCACTAACATCTAATACATTTCGGTACATTTCCATACTTGTGACACTGAAATTTATATTCTGTAATGAGAAAATGCGGACCCTTTATTTGCAGTCTCAGAAGAGTACAGATGGAAAGATGCCTGATTACTGTGACGGCGCTCACTTCGCCAGGCATGACTTGTACAAAAGACGCCCAAATGCCCTACAGATTCAGGTGTGCTTCGATGATCTGGAGACCACAAATCCTCTGGGGTCGAAAAAAAAGATTCATAAAACGGGGGCTGTGTATTTCTCATTAAGAAACCTGTCACCAGAGTACAATTCAAGCCCGGCAAATATTCATCTCTGTGTTCTGTTTAATTCAATTGACAGAGTTTTGGGAAAATACTTGAACCACTCTTGGATGACATTAAATTGTTAAGGAATTGGGAAGGAAACACTCTAGGAACTCTGGGAAACTCGGAACACACTGGAACTGGAGGACAAAAGGGGAGAGACGCCAGATGCGGGGATCCAAAAATAATTTATTGAATAAACAGAAAACCAGAAAAGGGGGAAAAAACGGGGCACTCCGGCCAACGTAAACACCGTGCTACAGCACTGAAGGAGGGAGAACTAAGGAATCCAAAAACCAGACACACTAGGGGGCAGACTCGGAACAGGGGCTAAGGAACACTCGGAAGAGGAGCTAGGGAACACTCGGAACAGGAGCTAGGGAACACTCGGAAGGAGCAGAGGGCAGGCACAAGACGAGACAGTGGGCACAGCTGGCAGATGGCTAACTTGGATGGCACAGCTGGCCGGGAGAAAGGTCAGGGAGAACATCAGTAGGGGGGCAGAAAGGACGGCAGGGATGCTGGCACGGACGCCGGCGAAGGCGGCCGGCTCACCGGGGGCACTGGAGACGGCGAAGGCAACTGGCACACAGGGGGCACTGGAGACGGCGAAGGCAACTGGCACGCAGGGGGCACTGGAGACGGCGAAGGCAACTGGCACACGGTGGGCACTGGGGACGGCGAAGGCGACGGGCACACAGGGGGCACTGGAGACGGTGAAGGGGGCTGGCACACTGGGCACTGGAGACGACAGGCACCAGGGCTGAGGCAGCAGGAAGGGTAGGCTGTGCAGGGAAAGTGGCTGAAGAACACACAAAGAGATGGGACCAGAGGGAAAGTGCACCGGGCAGGGAGTGGTGTGAACGGGAGCGAAGTCAGATCTGAACTGGCTTTCTGCAGGGGGACTGATATAGGGCAGGGGCCATGGGCAGACACAGATGCAGGAACTTAATATAATTAACAAGGGGTGGAACATAAGGGAAACCTAATTACTTGACACAGATAAACATTAATACACAGATGAGGATCACAAGACAATCCCAAAGACGGGATAAATAAACTGGATAAAAAGACTCCTAAGTGTACAGAATAAGAGCCAGAATAGATAAGAATGCAGAGGTTCTGCAAGAAAACTTAGCAAAGCCAGTGAATAGAAAAGCAAGGGGCGGAGACTAGAACAGGGCGAATGCTGAGAGATCATTAGTCAATTAGTAAGTGCAGCTATACAATCCTGGGTGCTCGTTAGTAGGTTAGTATTATATACAATGTTAGTTTGGTTAGTAATTTTAGAAAACAACAAACTGTTAGTAATGTTAGTATGAATAGAAAAGCAAGGGGAAACAAGCAAACGAGAACAGAAGGAAGGATGAAACCCAGAATCCATTAAATCACCCAAAACAGTGTCACTATCAATTAAGACAGAAACTGCTACAAACAATGACGCGACCGGGGAGAAAGCAAAGACAGTACATGGGTAAAACGTGGACTGGACTAACACGGGAGAGGAATAAAATGTGAATACTGAGACATGGACTAAAACCTGATATCACCAAAATAATAAAAACCTAAAATTGACTAACCAGACACACAGACCCACAGAACACAACATAAATTTCTGGAATGTCATGGAATAGAGATTGAGATGAAGGGAGAATCACACTTGTATGGAACGGTGTGCCTGTTTACTGGCGACAACCTAGCATGTCATTCATTGTGTGGTTATTTAGAAAGTTTTTCTGCCAAGTTCTGCCATCTTTGCCTTGTTGATAAGAAAACCTCACAAATGGTGTTTGAAGATGAGCTTGAAAAGCAAAACAGAGACAAATACAAGCAGCATGTTGCTTTAAATGATGGACCTATGACAGGAATCAAAGAAAATTCATGTTTGAATACTTTCATGTAACAGAAAATGTCAGTGCTGATGTAATGTATGATATCACTTGAGGGTGTTGTACCTTTAGTGGTAAAACTACTACTTCGATGCTACATTTACGAGAAAAAACTGTTGTGCCTGGAACAGTTAAATGAAAGAATAGTCAGCTTTGATTATGGGTATTCAAATGAAAAAAGCAAACCCAGTGTCATCGTTAATTTAAAGAAATCTGAGACTGCTATTAAACAGACTGCGGTGCAAATGTTGTGTCTCATACAAATGTTACCTTTCCTACTCTGGGACTTGGTGAATCCAGAGAGCCTACACTGGCAATTATTTTTATTGCTACGTGAAATATGCAGCATCATTTTTGCTCCTGTTACCACAGGACTTGCTGTGTGTTTAACACAGCTCATTATAGACCACCATTAATTGTTCAAAAAAAAAAAACTGTGGGTATAGTTTCTCTCTGGAAAAACACCTTTTTATAATACATTATCCTAGCATGATGGTCTTATAGACCATAGTTTGGACAGCGGTCCAAATGAGATTCGAACCAAAGCACAACCCTCTCATGAGACAAGCACACGTTGTGGGCAATTTTAAGAATATATCAAAGACATTAGCCGACAAAAAACAGGTTCGGCAAATGCATTGTTGGAGGTTTGGTCAACCACTGGGTAACAAATTGTCCGTTCCAAATGCATTTCCTGTTATTCTCAGATCCCGTGAAGGTGGACAGTTGATGGATAACCTCAGTTCAACTTTAGAAGGGGACATTGCAGAAACGATGTTTCTCTCACATGGTGATTTTGAGTGGACAGACGTACAGAACAGGGACTGTTATGATCACAGCTGATACTGATGAACCAGTTTTTGGAGAAATAGTTCATCTCCTCCCACAGGTAGACACAGGCACTGTTCTAGCTTTTGTACGGGTTCTTATTGTTAACTGTTTTGATGATCACTTGAGTTCAAACTTCCTCACCTCACCTTCCTTCACGATATCCGGGGCGGTCGGCCGTACCGCTTGTACGAACTGCCATTACATATCAATGGGAGAAATTTTGTTGTTAGCTTCATTGACTTCTCTATCGTTATTCGTGTGACAGAGACATCTGATAAGTGAGGTATACATGTATAAAGACTCCAACTATCTACTTCTGGGCAGAAAAATGGGCATTTTGGAGTATTAAATGCATTTCTCCGCCGATAAACACCTCCGGGTAGCCCAGGTGCTCTTCCTCTCGACCAAAATCACCCCTGCGCATGCGAAAATGAACAGAGAGGTAAGATTCAAGAAACTTTATCGATCCTCGAAGGAGAATTTTCAAGGCAAGCAGAGCAATTTAATGTGAAGATGTTTCTACCGCGCCTGCCCAGTTTGAGAAGATTATTGGATTCGTGGAGAAAACCTGGATTTATTCAGTGAGTAAAGCAGCTAATCGTCTTAATTTGTTGGCAAAGTATGAAAGATACTAGAGGAACAGTAGAACTATCGGGCGTTGACAACGTTTTTGCAGTGAGCTGTATACAAAAGGCGCTATCACTTTCCTCAAAAGTTATAAGCTTTTTTTACCCTCATCATTCTTGGACTGTCATAATACGCGTCCAGATGAATGATTGTAGTCTTACCTAATCGGGTAGAACAAGCAGCACCTGTTAAGCGTGGAGTGCTCTCGGAGTGAACCTTTTGTTAATCATGAAAATGACTGAGCACAGGTCAGGACTAATTGTTTAAAATGAATGTTTTTTTCCACATCATTTCTCAGTTCTGTGGAATTTAGCCAATGATTTCATCGCTGTTAGATTGCATATGGAGAGAAACTGTGTCTTCAGTTGCCAAATAGGATAATAGGAAAACGAGTCAATAATGGAAAATGATTGAGACCTAGCTAGGACTAATTCCTGTCAAAGGGACGTGTTTTGGCACACCTGCTGGCTATGCCACTGCTATAGTTAAAATCTATTGCAAACAAAGCAATAATATTTTCTGTCCAGGGTGGGATGCACCAAAAATTGGCGTGTTGAAAGTATTGTTTGGGCGGAGATGATCGCAAAATGGCGCTGATAGATGGCTTTCGTCGTGCGGGGACGTGGGAACTTGCAGCATTAAAACCAGGCAGATTGAGAAGAATCCTTAAGTTTTAAGTCACTTCACATGGACAGCTGTTATCTCTAATGTATACATGGTGATCTTACCATGCTGTGCCTTCGAAATTATACTAATAATCCAAGAAATCCAGGGGGTTCGCAAATAGACAGTGTTCCTCTATGTATCTGAATGGGATCCGGACAAACAACGATCTGCCGCACGGGTCTGAACCGCCCCGGATACAGAATTACCGCCATCTGGCGATCGAGGATATTGCACCTGGCAAGGCCGCTATTCACTTCTGGTTCTTGCTCTGCTTTCAGACAATGTGTAAAGCCCAGTTCAGACCAAAGATTCATGATGAGACGAGACTGTTTTAGAACGCAAGAAGCTGGTTTTAGAACGTTAAGCACTAACCATCTCAGCAGCCAATTAGCTCGTAGCGAATTCAGCTGGTCTTGGGAGTTGCAAACGATTTAGCTGGTCAAAACTGTGACGAGAATAACCAAGAAAAATTCATAAAAGAGGGCAGTTCTCCCGGAGCAAGCTCCCGGCACAGATTGGCATAAGTGCCCTGGGTATTTCATTGAAGCACATATGGTCCAGTTGCGCAGCAAGAACTTGAAATTGCGTGGGCACTAAGCATTTCTTTAAAACAATTATTAGTTCTGATTCGATCGCAATTATTTTTTTTTCTAAATAAATATGCCTTCAATCTGAAAACACTCTGCACTATCAAGTGTTGCTTGTTCATCTCGTTCAGACAAAACGACAATCATTCATTTGGACACGCAATTTTGAGCATTTCAAATCTCTGCCTTTGGTTCAATTTGGATAATTCAATCGACCATGAAGCACAGGTTAGATCGCCTGATGAGCAGAAAAGGTAGCGCGGAAGTGCCAGAGCAGTTTATCTCTCAAAAAGTATAATTAAAAGTTTTAAAGTACAACTTATGAGCAGTGGCCGATGGTGGACAGAGAACAAGGAGGGCGATAAACATGTCTTTAAACTGCTTATTAGACTTCATTTCCCTGGTAAAAGACACTTTAACCCTCCCCTCTCAGGTGTTGCTAATTGTCTTCGTTAAGACAAGAAATCAAATGCATCAGTTTAACGCAAAAAAGAGCGCATTTCAATCTTTTTCAATCAAACAATTATTATGCACAGGTTTGACGACTTGCTTAGGATGTGACAAAATTTAATGCGGAAAATCCACAGTGGTTTTTTTGTGATGAGTTGCCTATTTAGGCATGTGAATTAAACATTTTTATAGAATGTATTATCCACTCGCCTAAACATTTCCTCATCAGGGAAACTAACATGTTGACCAAGAACAATGATTGAAATTGGGTTACTAATCTCATCAGTTTCAAGGGATGTTTCCTGGCCCTCGGTTTTCCATCCACCACCCACCACTGCTCATAAGAAACTTATTTTTCTGAACCGTATTATGCCTATTGATTAGTCGCCCTTAGATCGCATCATGAGAGAAGCCGTGTCTTTAATTGCCAATTTATTATTCATATAAATGGAACTTGCTTTAATAAAGGAAAATGGCTGAGAACAAGTAAGGTATAATTGTAGTAAAGCCATGTTGTGTGGCCGCTCTATTTTACTGCGGTCAAGCGTTCACTATACTCAGGTGTGGCAACCCCACTGTTTTGAAATGCACAAAATTGCGCATCCAACTGAATGCTTTCAAATGGACTGTATAGTTAATAAGAAAAAATGAAAGTGATCGAGTCAGAACGAATAAATGTTTTAAAGAGAGATTTCGTTCCCGCCCAATTTTAAGTTCTGGTTACGCCACTGCGAAGGAACCCTCCAAATTCTCGCTCCTTTCTTTTTTGTATGTCCCCACTCTTTTTTAATAGCAGAGATGCAACTGTTGTGCCGAACTTATCATCATATTATCCATATTTTCAAGCGCAGCAACAAATGTATCAACTGGAAAAAAGGCCTGAAAAGCCGGTACAGTGCGTTGACCGGTTCTGCAAACGGAATTTGTCCGAAGCGTCTGGTATCGATACAGCATACGGTGGCGGAAAGTTATCTGTTCATGAATTTCCGGAAATTACTCATGCGCTTACTCATGCAATTAGTTTTCTTCAGTCATTAGAAATAAAGCCTTGCACAGTCATTTTTCAGTGGCACGTCCTTTGACCGGTTCCGCAAAGAATTTCCAGTTTCGCAAACAGCGCCCTTCGTCAGGCCACACGTATGATATTCTTCATTTATCAGCATAATTGCGTGCCCCTGGCTACAAAGGAACAGACACTTGTATTTTCCACCAACTGTAGCCAGCATTACTCTGCAGGGTATATCATAACAATTGGTCAAATTTATGGATAATTGTTCCGTGTGCCGACAGTGTATCAGCTGGAATCCACATGCGCTGGCCTCAGTTTAAGACGATTTTGTACATCCATCGATATTCAACTGCTATCAGCAACTATGGATGATTCTACTCTATCCAATTCAAGTACATACCAAGTATACATTAAAATTATCAGGATGAGACCACAAATTCAGATTAACACAGGACATGAGTATTGATCAACCCGTTGAGCCACTGAAAAACAGTTATGGCGGGGGAAAAGATATTTTATTTCATATTGACTTCATTAGACTTTAATAAAACTCTTTCAGAAAAATAAACAAGAATAAACATGTCTCATAAATTACAAATTTGAAAACCTACAAAATGGCGTTTGCAGAACGAGTCAAATGACAAACAGTCACTCTAAAGGGTGTTGATGGAAAAAGTATCAAGAGTACAAAACTGGGATTTATATGGTCAAATATACAATACTTTCCGATCATAATGACACTTATAACGTGATGAATCCCGGGAATACTCGCATTTAAGGGCCACACACTGCGCAGTGCGCCTTATCACAGGCGTTGATTTGATACTGCTGCAACGGCATGCAACAGTTATCGGGCATTTATTTCTCTATCAAGCCAAATATCTCAAAACGATAGTTAAGAGTTAAAACCACAATAATTTACCGTTCCAGCGGTGTCAAACTCAAGGCTGACAGCTAAGTTGTTTTCCCGCAAATAAAGTTTGATTTATGCAAATTGCGGAATCGGTCAACCTACTGTAGTTAGACTGTTAGCACAGAGAGTCGTTGCTGTGGAAACAGTCTCATCACGTTGCATCGGTGTGAACTGGCAGGTTTCAAAACGTCGCAGACCGGTGCCTCGCAAGTAGTTGCAAGTCTCAGCCCGTCTCGTCGCGAATCTTTGGTCTGAACTGGGCTTAAAAATGATCAACACTGCCAACGAGTGGGTCTAATTAGTATTATTCTATTCCATGATGCTAATAGGAACAAACATCTGTTACGATCCATGGTCAGCCGGACTGAACAAACAGGTGACCATGCAAATTAAGAAAAGCTATTTATTTGGAAAAATAGAGTAGCGTTAATCTAAGAATATGAGAAAAGTCATTCATTCAACTAGGCTAGGAGAAGGAAAAGAAAGACCCAGTGGCAAAAAGAGAGCTAAAATAGCTCGTAGGAAAAAAGTGGACTCATGTTTCCAACCACCGGCCATCTATATTGTGGGGAATTCGTTCTGGTTGGAATTGACCTTAAATGAAGGACCCAAAACACTGTTTATATTTGCAATTATGTTTTCATCATTTAATCAGAAAGTAAGTCAATACATAATCAAGAGAAATCATATGCATGTAATCAAATAAAGGTAATAAACATCAAAGACAATAATAATCAAACCATTAGACGAAACAGAAAGTAAAAACAGTACAATGAGGGTAAATTCATGTGCACAGATACAGAAAAATGAAAGATAGGCTTCAAACCATCAAATAATACAGAAACCATTCACAACTGATGATCTTGAGCAAAGAATTGTAAAGAAGAATAGTCAGATAAACAGAAGCACTGGCCGTGTAGAGGACCAGTGGGCTGAGAGGGAGAGCAGCCCAGAGCTCTTCCAAGTCCCTATCTTTATAGCTCGTTGTCCCTTGGTTGTCAATCTTCCGACTTTTTATGATCTCCAGCTGCAAAACTCCCTCAGACTAAAGATATGCATGAACTCTATCCAACCAGGGACTTCCAAACTCATGAGCCCCACGCGGCTCCCACGCCACACATATTTTACCCAGGAACATAACCCATTTCTGACCCTTATGATGTCTGTCCTCCTGTAAGAATTATTACCCGGAAGGAGGATTCACTGTAGAATCTTTTTAGTCAGGGCTAATAAATGAATGGCGCAGCTGGGGTTTTCAAATGGCACGGAATGCAGACTCCCTTTTACTGGTCAGGCTCCTAATGTTCTTTCAATATGAGGCACTAAGAGTCCCTTCAGAAATTAAGCACCATACACTCAGGTTCATTTTGTTTTAGATTAATACAATGTTTCGGTTTATATCAGTTGAACTTTGATCCTTAATACATTTGGATACATAATGCTAGATTAATAATGTATTCAGATATATAATGAATACAACAATTGAGTAATGGCTAAGTATGATCATGCTTATGGTAATACTTCTGATAGTATATTGATAATACATTTCAAAGGTCATGCATTGAAAGAAACTTGATTATTAAGGTTAAATAGATTAATATTTTCCCACAATATATAAGGCTGAAACAGGAGAGGAGACCAGAATAGAAAGGCCTTGTGATGAGTAAAAACTGGAAATATTAACAGTGAACAAAATAAAGAAATACAATCCATAAAAGAAAAGTATTCTATAATGGAAGAGACCCACCCATCCCACCCACCCATTTCACTCTCATCCCATCACATTTTCCATCTCATGATTGTACTGTAAACATGAAGTTATTTTCATGGCCGGGAAGCTTTTTTTTCTCGATTTTGCCATGCTTTCCCTATTTGAGGCTATTATTACCTTTGTAAATGTTTATTTCTGTTGATATTTTTGCTTCTGAGATGCGTCTTACTAGTGGTCACGTGATTTTATCTGACTGAGCCACGTAGACCTACCAGCCTGCAGTTAAGATGGACTCTCCAGTGTATTCTGTTGCATTTGAGGTAGGTGGCACAACTCCAGTTCGGCCAAATTACCATTAATTAATTTTTTTCATTAAGGTAGACTCTGTTACCTAAGATGTAAAAATGTTCATTTAAGGTAGGAATACTTACCTTAAAATAAAACATTTTCATTAAGGTATTTACCACTACCTTGTAGTTTTTTCATTTCTGGTATCTTCAGAGCAGCTTCAGCCTGCTGATTCTTGTGAGCAGCACGCATGTCCGCTCGTTCAGCACACTTTATCTGGGCATTAACGGAGCCAGATGATGAAAGAAATGGAATGTTTTTTTTTCAATTCATCTCTGAAGTAGAGTTCGAATGGTTGTTTGGAAATGAATTGGCAAGTTCTCCAAAGTTATGCAAAGCCGAGAGCGTAGCAAAATCTCAAGTGTCCATCTCATCTCGGGTCATGTGACCATACATCTTTTTCCAATATTAAAAGTATTTTACATGATCGGAAACATTTAAGCATGACCTTCATGAAAAAAATGAACTGGGAAGGAGCAAAACTCTTTTTCACAGCACACTGTCTTGCATGAATTTCATTGTGATTACAGAGTGATGCAAGAAAAAGCTATTTTAAAGGTTTGATGGCGTGAAACTTCACATACGAACTAACCCAGTGCTGCCCAGTCCTGCTCCCGGAGACGTGCTGTCCCTGTAGTCTTTCCCTGTGAGCCTAATTTAGCTCACCTGAATCCACCAATTTGCAGTTAAAAAAATATATCCTCCTGTTGAATATGGAGTGTATCACTAGTGTTGTAGTGAAACCCAACAGGACAGTTAATCTCAAGGAATTGAATTGGGTAGCTCAGAACCAATTACATATAGTATGTTATTGAGTCAGTCCCCAATTGGTCAGACAGTGATGGAGTCATTCATTATTAACTGTGGATTATCAGTAAACTTATACATTTGCTGTCCGCTATCCTACATTATTTCAGGACAGAGACTGAAAATAGTTGATCGACAGGGAACCGAGAGCCTTGGTTTGTAACTCCAAACTGCTGTCATTTTCAGTAACAGAACAAGCCCCTGTTATGCTTGATTTCTGCTCCCTACTGTAAACTGCTGAATTGTGTGTGTCACTTTAGATCAGGGTTGGAGATTTACCATCCTGTAAGTTCTCAATTCAACCCCAATACACCTGACTCTACTCATCAGCAGCTCTGTGAGATCTCTCACCTTTGATTGTGTTCTCCTCTCTAAGGATTGGCATGAAAAACCTTCAGAACAATAGATCTCCTGGAACAGATGTCCAGCTTTAGTGAAGTCAAGGTAGAGAAAGCAGAGAAAAGTACTTGTAAACTGCAACTTCCTTATTGCCAAACACAGATATGAAAATCAAACCATCATGATACACCGATTATTATCTGCGGAAATAGATTTAGTGTATCTCACTCTCAATTTTTTTTCTTTGTGAGGATGAAAGAGAATTGTGTGAGTCTGCTTTGATGAACCTTGTGGTTTCATGTGTAAGACCTCACACCAGGTTACAGACTCACCTGTGCTCCAATAGGCTGACTGCATTACATCATTTGTTTGTCTGGGATGCACTTCTTGGATTGCATCAGTTACAAATAATGTATTGTTAGAACAGGGATAGGGGGGCACTCATCTACCCCTCCTTTTAGCCCCTCCTCTGTTTTACTGCAGATCTGTTTGTCACATCACAAACTCACTCTGCAAACCCAACCCCCCTATATGAGAGCCCTCTAGCACACCCACCCATCCTTAAATATAATCCTGTGGTGACAGGGTATTGCACAGTCACTGCAAATGCTGTTGTTCCCTCAATGGATTTGTGACTGACTATCATCTGCACTGCTCACTTACTACTCAAATTTATACACTTACTGAACTGGAACTATATTGAATAAAAACAAAACCCTCCTGGACACAAGTGATCAGGATACAGGGGCCTTCTGGGCTGTCTGACCTTGAGGAGTGTTATGTCGAGCTATTGCAGTTTCTCAGGTAAGTTATTCATTCTTTAAATCTGATAAACCACTCATTCATTTCTTGTGTTGTGCTTGAGTGAGAGTCTTTTGCAGACAGTAAAAAATAGACCCAAAGGGCAAACCTTGTCTTCTGGGAACACTGTCTCCAATTTCAGGGAGCTCCAGTGCAGTTTCAAAGAGTAAAGCTGGGGTATCAGAGGAGAGGTAGTTCTCCCTGGATAGAGGTCATCTTCCCAGAAAACAAAAACTATCACAACAATGAAACAAAATTGTGCAGGTCTTCTTTGACATGAGAATTTCTCAAAAGAGAGAACTTAACTTTGTGCGAAATCAGCCAGTATAAGTGTTTCCATCTCTATTGTGCAGTAAATGTGTTATGATGAGGAATACTTTGGAGAAAAGAATCATGTAAAATAATGCTGTAATCAGCTTAAGAATATAATTTAGCCTTGCAGTCAGTTTAATTGGTGAGTTCAGTTAGGCTTGACCATGTAACTTACATTCACTCTCTTTTCTCAGGATCATCAACCCTCGAACGTGCGAGATAAAACAGAACCAAAATGAACAGCTCTGTCATCAATTCTAGCCTCCCCTTCAACCACTCCTCTTCAGGATCCAGTCCCCAACTCTCGTACATATTTAAACCATGCTATTATTCACTTCTTGGGTTGTCGTTTCTGGTGATTGAAAGAAGCATCAACTTTGTAGTGGGCTACCCTGCCAACATCATGGTGATGTGGCTGGTGGCCAGAGAGAAGAGTGACTCTTCCACCTCCAATATCTTCATCTTCAACCTGGCCATCGCCGATGCATTGCTCTGTGTGATGAGTACCATCTGCTGCTTGGGCTTACTTCTGCTGCAAATCTCATATTTCGATGATATAATGTTCTTTTTCAGTGGGATCAAAAACTCCTCCCCACTCTTTCTCACCTGCATTTGCCTGGACCGCTACGTGGCCGTGGTCCACCCCATTGTGTTCACCAGCATCAAGGATAAGAAGATCAGAGTGGCCATTTCCATGCTTGTTTGGGGGCTCATGATAGCCTATGCCCTCAGCAGGTCATTGTGGTTGATCCTCTCAGCTCACATCTTCAATGGGCTGATCCTGGCCGCCTTCGCCATCATGGTTTTCTGCAACGTTTCTATCATGTGGAGTCTGAGGAAGTCGGTCTTGGGCAAAGAGAAGATGCACCCCATGAAAAAGAAAGCCCTCAGGATCGTGCAAATCTATCTGGGCATCATAGTGTTTCATTACCTGCCTACAATTGCTATCAAGCCCTTTATGTATATTCCTGATTTCCCAAAATTCTGTGACATTGAATTGATTATGGGCACCGTTATGTACTTTAGTACCATCACTGCACCACTTCTCTACATCTCCCTGATTAAGCAGCTGCCGTGGCTGAAAAACTTGCTCTGCATCTGCTGCCGAAGCCCTTCCCCTGAGTGACATAATGTAAGCACATGAGATGTATGCTTGTGATTGTCTGTTACGTTGCATTTACTCTCTACATAAATTCATGAAAATGAGTTCATGAATCAAAGCAAGAATGTTGTCTGAGCAAATATATTATCTTTGAGTTGACTGTAATTACGATAGAGATGATAATTTACACAACTATAACCATTATGCATTGATTAAAAAGCGAAAACTATTCGCATCACCTGCATGCCTCTGTCACCATGATTTCATATGATGCGAATTCAACAGTATTTAATGAAAAATGAGAATGTATGATCTATCAATCAAAGAGACCAATATTTTTATGTAATGTGTATTTGATATCTATCTCCAAACTTCCACATTTGTTTTATTATATCCATTTAATTTCATTTTGCCAGCATGTGATCTAAATAACTACAGATTTTCTGGGATCACACCATATACACAAATGAAATGGATTGTTTTGACTCCTGTGCTTCATGCAGACAGTAAGAGAGCGAGTATCACATTCAAAGTATTTTAGTCTACAAAATGTTAAAACATATTTAACATGAAATAACCCAAAATATAACGGAAAAGACACAAAAAGAATTTAAATTAAATTTAAAGTACTTCAGTAATTCCTCTCTAACATTTTCAAGGTAAAACAAGAGGAAAAGTGTCCATCACCTCTCATATACTGACCTCAGTCTCTGAATTCAGAAGGATGCTGCACTTTGGTAAGAGTTTAGCTGTTAGTTACAGCTCTGGGGAACAAAGGGAAGCTCTGGGGTTTGTCATCAGAAACAAGGCCAACTTTGTTTCAATAATGTAAAATCTTTCAGAAAATTGTCCTTCCGTTATTCAGCCATAACAGAGGTCAACTCATTACCAAATGCTATTAAATCACAGAAAAGCCTCGCCAGCTTTAAATCAGATGTAAAACATCATCTTTTTAGTCAACTGGTCTACCAGGAAACACAGTCCTTCATGTATTACTAATTGTTAAGGTTTTTGGGTTGGCCAATTTATTTATTTATTCATAGTTGTTTTGGTCTTATTTGTATAACATTATTATTATTATTATTATTACTTGCTGTCTATGTAACCTGTATATTAGTATGACATTCTTTTTATCTATAGCCATTATATGTCAATATTTGCCCATATTTAATTCAGTATTTAGTTATTTATTTATGAACATACTTACCATTCTGTGCTTACCTCATTTTATTTATTATGTTATTGAATCTAGTTTGTTTACACCTCTTTACACTTGTAGCCATGATTGTCGTTGGACTGTGGGACCACATTGGAAATAAGCTTCGGCTTTCATGTGTTTACCTGGTTTTTATTGTCAATCATATTTACATGTTTTATTTATGTATGTTTTACATACATAAATAAAATACATTTATTTACCAAATAAACAAATCAAATGGTAATTTTTTTTAAAGATTATTTCTTTGGGGGATTTTTTCCCCTTAACTGGACAGTTCGACAGTGTAGACAGACAGGGAAGTTGGGGAGAAGAATGGGGAAGACATGCTGCAAATGACCGTGCCAGAGTCGAACCTGGGTCACCGTGGGGAGGACACTTTATGCTGGGCGCGCTTAGACTGATGTGCCACCAAGACACCCTGGTCAATAGTTTTTGTTGAAACTGGTTGAGACATGAATAGATTCAATACTTAAGTTATTACTTTAGCTGTAATATGCTGATTATCAGCAACAATATCTCAAATGTGTTTTTTGCGCTTCCATAAATGTTGATGTAGTTCCCTTTCCAAATTAATCTCCTGTTTCTGAGAATTAAGCTCAAGAAATTTGGGCTCCAGCAATTTAACCCCTATTGGTTAGTACCCCAGTCGTGCTTTTGAGACTTATCTAGCAAAGTACTGCTGGTTTGTCCTCTGTTAAACACACCCCTACTGCTTACAATATTTATATAAGCAGGAATGACACAGGCTTGATTAGTTATTGGGTCGTTCTTTGCGCTTGTGACCAAAAATATAACAAATAGTAGAAAAAATCTTCTCCAATTACAAAAGCTTTTGAGGATCATGATTGTGGACCTTATATAGGAGGACTACTTCTCCAAGTCTGTCAAGTATAAATTGCTTTTGTTTCATTAACTTTAACTAGTTATGGTCAGAGGTCAAGTACAACTGGTCACGTGTGTGACTTCACATATGAGTTATGAAAAACCTGTTTCTCTTTGACTTCTAAAACTCTGTGAAGAGAAGATATACTTTATTGAACCCCGTGGGGTAATTCGTCCTCTGCATTTTACCCATCCTATAGTTAGGAGCAGTGGGCAGCCACAGAGCGGCGCCCTGGGACCAACTCCAGTTCTAAAGCCAGTACCTTAGTCAGGGGTAGTGGTTGGAGTGTTCCTATGATGCATGTTTTTTTGTGGGTGGGGGAAACTGGAGTACCCGGAGAAAACCCACGCAAACACAGGGAGAACATGCGAACTCCACACTGAAAGGCCCAGGCTGCATTCGAACCCACAACCTTCTTGCTGTGAGGCAGCAGTGCAAACCAGTGATAGCTTTAATAAATTTCCAAAGTATTTCTTTATTTGATGACATCTGGTCACGTGTCTGACATTTTGCTTCACTTCTCAAAGAATGGCCCAATTTGGTTTTGAGTTTTCAAATTTAAAACCTTTTTTCAGGGGGACCTCAAAATTTTATTCACCCCCAACATCGGCGATTAAAAGCCGAGAGGAGACTTCTTACAGGATTGCAGTAACTGTTGTAAATGAAGCATGTTTCACAGCCCAAATTCAACCTTATCACTGTTGGTGCTCTCCCTCTCCCTCTCTCTCTCTGTCGTCAGGCACACGTTGACTGTTTAATTTATGTAAATATCAGTCCACATCTGTGGTGCATAAATCATACGAAGTGGTTGGTTAAACCCAGGTGAGCTGTGAGCTGTGTGGCTATTTTACCCTTTTTGCTGTTCAGGTCTCGGAGAGGTCTATTCTCCCATTTGCGCGTAAGCAGTGCTTTAAGTGGGCCGGTACGCACCGATACGGAGTACCGGCACTTCTAGATTTTAGCCCTCACAATACCGGGACTTGTTAGGGCGTACTGGGACTTCACACGAGCTCGTAGTACCCTGTTTCTCTTGGCGAGTCATGATCCTATGGGTCCTATGGGTATTACCCACTGTGTACGCGCCGCACGCCTGTCCCTTTACTCACGAGACGTTCACTTGCAAGGAGATCTTAAGGAGCAGTGGCACGTCTTTCAAACAGTATTTGAGCAAGCTGCGTGAGGATTGGCAGTCTCATTGCGTACAATCAATGGCAAGTAGCAAGCAATGTTGGCTACAGATCGGACTCATTGTGGAATGGGTGTTGCTGCAGAGAGACAGGTTTTAGCTGTCCTTACTACCAAGCTAAATTTGCGGGGGTGTTTGTTATCATGCTAGCTAGTTATTGCCAACACGTGGAATTTGATCATCTGTGAAATTATAGTTGCTTCAAATGTTTACCGGCACGTTCGCCACGCGATGGCAAGCATAGCTGAGTTCAATAATAACTTGCATGCCAGATGATATTTCAAACGATTAACTTTCATGGAATCGATATTGATCCTCAAAATACCCACAACCAAATACATAAACCAATGCCAGCTGGCTAGAGAACAGAACAGACGAGTTTACTGTTCTATCATCCACATTACGGTTTGTCACGTCCTTTCGACAAATAACCAGTTCATGATGGTGTTTCTAGGTCATTCATCAGCAATTCGTTGTCATTACTGAATACAACCAATCGGCCGCTCTAACGCGTGATGAGTAAAACAACATTCCCAATAACTTTATCGTCGAATGTTGTCATGCAAAATAACCAATTGATTCTTATTATTATATGCATCCCAGTTATATATGTGTTGAAAATACGACACCAGACCCTTTAATTTAAAAGAAAATGGCACAGATTTAGCCATTATATTCATTGGAGTGACACACCCCCATCTGAAATTTAACATCTGCGGTGAGTTTATTAAAAGATAGATTTTTGTTCTGGCGCTGACACTGGAAAGCCGTAGCCCCAATTTAAATATAACCGTTAATATAAGTTCGTTCAATGAAGATGAGCTCAGTCGTTGTCACGGGACCTGTTAGCTTAAAAATGACTGATGTCGGGAGAAATATCTATAAGTCTAAGAACAAAAAAAAAAATTTCGAGCAGATATTCTAATTACAACATGATTGAGCTAGCAAAGCAGTTTTGTGTTGCTATGTGCAGTATTTAATCAGTTTTGGGAAATCACGATGTCTACAAAACATATGCCCAAATTGGCTGGCTCACAAGGACTAGTTAACATCAGAACTCATGTATTTCCAAGGAAACGGAGAGAACAGTCGCAAAAACATACATTTTGAGAGCGAAATGCCCATAGTATGAATAAATTTTGATTATTCATTTTATTTAGGTGGTAATAGGTAATAGTAATCGCATTATTACACTCGAGGTTCTGCTTGACCGTCATTCTTGTCACTTCGGTGATGCTTATGGAATTCGGCGCCTGGCCGCATCACTGTCGTGACAAGAATGACGGTCGAGCACATCTTAATGTAATAATGCTTAATTAACATTAGCTCCGATTAATGTGGCCAAGCAGCAAAAGTAACCAGCAAGATAAGGATGAACAGAGTTACATAATTTCAACCTGTAGTGCTGAAGTGCAGGAGTCGTAGGCGGAGTATTAAGATAAACAGTTTGCGGTTTATTGAACATAAGCCTTGAAAACAAAAACACTGCACCAACTTTTTTATCAAACAGAAACTCTCTCACTGCAAGGTTCAGCTCTCTAACCAGTCCGTGCGGATACCTCTTTTTTCCCCACTGTCATTCCGTGGGTGAATTATGTACACTCCACTTCACAAGCCCCCCAGAATTCACCCATAGTCAAAATCTCCTCGCTGGGGAGGGATGATAGCCCGACCTCGGGGGGTGCGGACAACAGGGGCCGAGGAGGGAGGGGTCGTGGACGCAGCTGCGCCGTCCACCGGTCTGGAGGGTAGAAGTGTCAACGGGCTCGGGAGCACCATGACAGAGGGTGGAGGGTTAGGCCTTGGGGGACGGCCCCGGCGTGGGGGTTGAACTGACTCCAATGGCTGGGAAACGTCCATGTGTGCAGGCTTAACCCTGTCAATAGAGACAATTTCAGGCCAACCACCAATATCCACGACCAGGCCTTTTTCTCCGTGCTGCAGGACCCTGAATGGCCCATCGTATGGGGGGCGAACGGGCCCGCAGTAAGCATCATGGCGGATGAACACGAAATCTGTCGATCGTAGGTTGGGGGGCACCCAAAAAGCCGGAATGCCAAGCTGCGACATAGGCACGGGTGCGAAAGCCTCCGCGACCTTTAGCAGGGAGGAGCGCTGCTTGGCTACGAACCAGGAAACTGTAGCATCTGGGATGAAATCCCCAGGCACTCGGAGGGTCTGACCGTAGACAAGTTCCGCGGACGAGGACTGCAGGTCTTCTTTGGGAGCGCACCTGATGCCCAGCATGACCCAGGGTAGTTTATCCACCCAGTTGCCATCAAGCTAACGCGGAGGGCCACCTTCATGGAGCGGTGGAACCGCTCAAACAAACCATTCACCTGGGGGTGGTAGGCAGTGGTGTGGTGAAGCTTGACCCCCAAACTCCCAGCAACCACGTTCCAGAGTTCCGAAGTAAACTGAGAGCCACGGTCGGAGGAGAGGTAGGATGGGGTGCCAAAGCGTACGATCCATGTGCCAATGAATGCACGGGCCACATCTGATGTCGCTGTTGAAGAGAGGGAATGGCTTCAGGCCAGCCGGTTGTCCTGTCCACTGCCGTGAGGAGATACGTGAAGCCGTGTGAAGGTGGATGTTCGATGTTATCGAACCAGGTCGATGTTCTCATGATCAAACCTCCATTCGGGAACAGAGAAAGGCTCGAAGGGTGCCTTAGTGTGGCGGTGCACCTTTGCCCACTGACAAGCCAAACACGAGTCAACCCAGGCTCTCACCTCCTTTTTAAGCCCCTGCCACACAAATTTCTGCGAAATTAACTTCACAGATGGTTTCCTGCCAGGGTGGGAGAGGTTGTGTACTGCCTCAAAAACATCCCGTCGCCAGTTCGCCGGAACCTGTGGCCGCGGTTGTCCAGTGGAGAGGTCGCACAGCAGCATAACGCCTGATCCACCGACTGCGATGGTCTCCAGGCGCAATCCAGTGGCAGAAGCCCGGAGGGCGCAGACTTCCTGGTCAGAGGTCTGGTCCGCACTCATGCGGGCGTAATCCAGACCCAACTGGACAGTCCCCACCACTGCCCTGGAGATGCAGTCTGCCACCACGTTGTATTTTCCAGCGATGTGTTGGATGTCCGTGGTGTATTCGGAGATATAGGACAGTTGGCGCTGCTGGCAGGAGGACCACGGCTCGGCTGCTTTGGACATGGAGAACATAAGGGGTTTATGGTCTACGAAAGTCGTAAATTCGCGACCCTCCAGCAGGAAGCGGAAATGGCGGATTGCTAGGAAGAGGGCAAGTAATTCCCTGTCAAATGTACTGAATTTCCGTTCCCTGGGGCTCAACCGGCGGCTGAAAAAGGCAAGCGGTTGCCAGGTGCCACCAACAAACTGTTCAAGCACCGCACCGACGGCATAGTCTGATGCATCGGTTGTGATTGCGACAGGTGCCCCAGGTGCCGGGTGAGCCCACATGGCGGCCCGGCTCCAGGCGGTTTTTGTGGCGTTGAATGCGGCCTCTCTTTCCGCTGTCCAATCAATGGGTTGGTAAGGGGATTTACCTTTAAGCCCCTCATACAACGAATGCATGATGTGGGCTGCCCGGCGGATGAACTGGTGATAGAAAGTCACCATGCCGAGAAACTCCCAAAGTGCCCGAGCGGTGTGTGGTCGGGGGAAGGCAGAGACGACCTTCACTTTTGATGGGAGAGGGGCGGCCCCATCCTTGTTGATGAGATGCCCAAGGAAGTGGATGGAGGGCAACCCAAAAAGGCATTTTGCTGGGTTGATAATCAGCCCGTGTTGGCTTAGTCTTGTGAAGAGATCCCGGAGATGTGCCAGGAGCTCCTCCTCCGAGGAGCTGGCGACGAGGATGTCGTCCAAATAGACGAAAATGAATGGCATGTCCCTCAATGCTGAATCCATCAGCCGCTGAAAAGATTGGGCCGCATTTTTGAGCCCGAATGGCATGCGCAAAAATTCAAATAACCCAAAGGGCGTGACTACTGCCGTTTTGGGGATGTCCAGGGGATGCACCGGGACCTGGTGGTATCCATGTACTAGGTCCACCTTGGAGAAAATCTGCTTACCCGCTAGGTGCACAGAGAAGTCCTGTATATGAGGGACTGGGTGGCGGTCAGGCTCAGTAGCTTCGTTAAGGCGGTGGTAGTCCCCACACAGCTGCCACCCGCCATCTGGTTTTGGGACGATGTGGAGGGGTGAAGCCCATGCGCTGTCTGAGCAGCGAATGATACCAAGGCGCTCCATGTTAGCAAACTCTGACTTTGCTATTTCGAACCTTTCAGGGTTGAGCCGGCGGGCCCTGGCGTGAAAAGGGGGGGCCCTATGTGGTCTCTATGTGGTGCTCGACCCCATGTTTAGTAGAGGTGGCAGAGAAAGTGGGCTGCGGTAAACTGGGCAATTCACCATGGAGGTGCTGATATTTGTCACCCTCTGTGAGTGAGTTGGAGAGGCCGCCGCATTTTGCTTCGTTGTGGGTACATGTGAATGAGGAGAAGGTCAGAGGTCCACCAGGCGTCCATTTTTGACGTCTACGAGCAGCCCATGAGCACAAAAAAAATCAGCGCTGAGAAGTGGAAAGGCAATGTCAGCCTTGACAAAATCCCATGTGAAGCGCTGACCCCCGAAACACAACTCTACTGTCTTTGTGCCATAAGTAAGAATGGGGGTGTCGTTAGCGGACGTCAAGGGCGGGCCTCGCATTCCGCTGGCGGTGTCACTCATTGTGGCCGGCAGGACGCTCCTCTGAGCGCCGGTGTCTCAGAGGAATTTTCGTCCAGAGAGGGTATCCTCGATAAACAGCAGCCGGTTACTCGCGCCCACACTCATGGCCGCTACTGAGCGCAGGCTTTGGCGTTTCCCGCCAGGTTGTAATTGCAAGGGGGGCGGCATTTTCTAGCTTTAGCTCCGAAGCGTGCGTGAAAATAGCACATGCCTGTGCTGGCACGGCCGTCGGTAACGGTCTGACCTTTGCTAGTTGGCGCACCGCCACCTGTGGGCAGGAAACTACATGTTGGAGCTAGCACCCCAGGGGTGCAACGATCTGTCGCCAGGAAGAAGCGATCAGCCTCTTCTGCCAATGCGCGGGGTTCTGTAATAGCTGAGTTGGCAAGCGCTGTTTGTACATGAGGTGGCATGTGTCGAAGAAACGGCTCTATGAAGACGAAATTGGGTTCTTCCGTACCTAGCAGGGATAGCATCATTTCCATGTGCTCGGAAGGTTTACTGTCTCCTAGGCCCTGAATAGCAAGCAAATGTCTGGCTCGTTCTGACCGCGACAGTTCAAATGTCTTAAGGAGGTAAGCCTTGAATGCCAAATATTTATCCTAGGCAGGGGGAGATGTAATGAAACTTACAGCTCTGGCTGCGATGGAGCTTCCAAGCGCCGAGACGATGTGGTTGTAACGGGTGGCATCATCATCAATCCCGCGGAGTGCGAACTGAGTTTCTGTCTGTGCGAACCACGCAGCGGCTGACGTTTTCCAAAACTCCAGCAATTTAAGTGTAACGGCGTTATTTGCCATGTTCGGTACAGTCTCGGAAACCAGACTGTTGTCGGGGTCACCAATGTAGTGCCGAAGTGCAGGAGTCGTAGGCGGAGTATCGAGATAGACAGTTTGCGGTTTATTGAACATAAGCCTCGAAAACAAAAAAACTGCACCAACTTTTTTATGAAACAGAAACTCTCTCAATGCAAGGTTCAGCTCTCTAACCAGTCTGTGCGGAAACCTCTTTTTTCCCCACTGTAATTCCGTGGGTGAATTATCAACACTCCACTACAAACCCCACCTTTCGGGGGCTTTCGCTAATCACCTTTTCAGACTATTATCAAATTACCTCTGAAATAAGCAGTATTCACAGATCTGTTGATTTATTAAATGTTCATTTAAATGCACAAATGTAAACAAATTGACAAATCACTGATGAGGTATTTTTCATTTGACCACAGGCTATCTGTACGGTCTTGCTCATTTGAGAACATTCTAAATGTCTAATTGACTAATAAGATGGCTCGGTCAGATCTACATGTTGTATCATACGGGGAAACTGGAGAGTGTGGTGCAGTGACCGCCATATTGGGTTCTTCAACTATTAGCTAGCTAGCATAATTACAAAAAAAAAATGGTTGATGAAATGGTCAAAAACAGATGAAAATACTGTGCGTTGATTGATGGATCCACCACAATCAGTGGAAAGTCTGTGTTGGTGGTGTGTTTGTGATCAGCTATTGCCAACGCAGAGCCAGACGCAATATTTTTTGACCTGCTTGAGTTGGATGGGACCACAGCAAATGATATTAGAGAGAAACTGCTAGCATGTCTTCATAAAAATGGCTTTTATGACTACTTCTTGGGTGAGTGTTTTGTGGCATTTGTATGTGATGAAGCATCAGTAATGCCAGACAGAAGAGTTTCTGCACAATTTTGTACCAGATTTCCAGACCTGTTTGTGTGGCACTGCTCATATCATCGTCTGGAATTGGCAGTTGGCGATTTTCTCAAGGAGGCTGGTGGACTAAACCATTGTAAGATGATCTTTGACAAGCTCTCCACTCTAGGCTATATCATGCCTCTCCCAAAAAACCAAAGAGAACTGTGTCATTGTGCACGGAGTGTTGGGCAATGTCTCCTTTCAATTGCACCTGTTTTGTTGGTAGATAATTCATAGATGGATTTTAACGAGAAAATACTTGTTAAAACTCGTAGTGGAGTTTAAAAACAATTTTTCTTAAAATCAGCATCATGTTCCAGTATGTGAATGTTTCACTTAATGATCTGCTGGTTCCGACTGCTCACCGCCAACTTAATTTACCTGCCAACAGTTGAAAAGGGGGAGTACCGGCATTTCTTTTTTTCCACTTAAAGCTCTGCGTGTAATTCCTTTTTTACGCGACTCGAGTTAAGAACTTTTGAGTTATGCGTATTCTCCCCTGCTCACTTCGATCACGCCCACAGTGCTTAACTTCAGAATGTAGGCGGCCTTATGAAAGAGGTGTGACTAATCCATAAGAGAGGCAGACTCTGTACAAAGCTCATTGATTATGGGTATCAGGAAAACATGGAACAAGGATTTTCTGATTAACCATGAAAATGCAGTTGTGGTCCATGGAAAACGCAAACCAGACTGTAAATTTGAATGTCAGGGGCTAGCTGATAAAACCTTGTATCTCCAAACTGATAAGAAACAAAAACTTGTATGTCCACTATTCTTACATACAGTATTAAACATACAGAATTAAATTTGATTTTTTTTTAAATTATATTTATCAATTTTTATATATATATATTCTTTATTTTATATTTATTTATTTTCCTGTGAAGTTTATCATTTTGAAGATACGAGGTTTTATCAGCAGGCCCACGATATGCGGCTGTAATAGTAGGCTTATGTATGTCTGTGCCAATTACAAGAAGTAATGCAGACATCTTTTTTTTTTTTATTTCTTACTCTAGCCACCATGGCATTAAAGCTATACAAACAAACAAAATGCCGCGATAGTGAAATAATTGAGAATTTATCGCTTCTCAACCAGCGTAATCAGAGCATTGAAAATGCGCCCCTCCTACACTAGCCTGTTTGTTCCGTGGAAGACAGGGAAGAAGACAAAGAACATTCTAGTCACACAAAAACAACAATCAATGACAGTTTATATGATCTCATTTAGAAATTGCGCGCTTGAAATTTCAAACAACTCCGATGTCCGGTTTGCACCTAAAGGACAAGGCAACGCTTTTACAAACAAAGGATTCTTACCCCGCACGCGGAAAAATCTGTGGGGCACTGTAAAAGCCAGGCTCTCTGCACACCGGAGAAGTGTGCACGCAACAGATGGTGGGCAACCATCATCCCCGGTGCATTTCACTGCACTGAGGAGGAGGTGGCATCCACACTTTCTGCAGTGGAAGTGCATGGAGAATAAATTGGAGTGGATACGGATGAAGGAGGGTTACATAAAATGGTCATATTTATCTGCCTATACTCAAAGTATCACTGTGATAGATACTTGAAACAAGCTTAATATGGTTTCAAATATTTATTGTATTTTTTGGCATTTCAAGCAGTTGCGCAGTACATAGGCGTCATGGGCCGAGCCAGGGAATTTGGCGCAGATGCTTAATATGCGTGTATCATGATCGCACACAACCTGAACATTAATGCTGTGCCGACGTCTTTGGTCTCTGTACATATTCTTATTAGTGGAAGGGGTTCTGATTCCAACGTGAGTACAATCAATGGCTCCCTCAACACTGGGGAACCTGGCGACCCGGTAGAACCCCCCCTTAACTCTCAGTCTTTCAGCTGGTGTTTCGGGGAACTTTAAAGTGGCTGATGTGGTGCAGCATAGCGTCAACCAACTGTGTCAGACATCTTGACACAGACGCCTGTGATATGTGCATGACATTACCAGCCACTCTCTGGAACGACCCGATGCCAGGACCGACAGCGCAGTTGTGACCTTGCTGACCACCGGTATGTTTGTAATTGTTTGTAATGCGTTTGTAATTGAACTAATTGGAGAACAGGCTGTTGCATAATATCATATGATGATTTTGTTTGGTAATTTATTATGGTTATGAGAAATGTAGTTGAGAAATAAGGATGAACAATCGAATACTGAATGTTTCAACCTTTGCTGTGTTAAATAAAATTAATGTTAAAATTCGGCCTACAACCGACATCAAACGCAATATTCCATTTCACCTTATGTTGGCGCTTGACCTTAATACAGCCCTCAAAAGCGCTTAAGAGAAAAAGCGCATAAGCCAGGGGTAGAATACGCGTAAGTGTTATTTACATGAGAAACGCCCGGAATCGCCCCGATTTTGGCCTTGCTCTGTCCCAAGCGCGTAACTGCCTCCGGGCGCGTAAAGCACAGACTTAAGTCGAGGGGAGAATACGCGTAGGCTGAAAAAGCGAGTAGCTATGCGCTTTTTTCGACTTACGCGCATGGGAGAATAGACCCCTGAGTGACTAAACATTGTGCCACTTATGATTATCCAGGATGAACAATCTTGAATATGCATTGCATGGATGCAATGCATTGATTTTGATTTACAACACCAATTCCGAAATAGTTGGGACGAATTGTAAATTGTGAATAAAATCAAAATTTCAGATCACATAAGCCAATATGTTATTTACAATATAACATAGTTTCAACATTTGAAATGTTATCTGAGACAATTTCCATTTTTATCCACAAAATTAGGTTATTTCAAATTTTCTGGCTGCAACAGGTCTCAAAAAAGCACATGGGCAAAAAAGAGCTGAAAAAGCACTTAATATATAAAAGAATCAGCTGAAAGAACATTTAGCAAGTAATTATATTAACTGGCATCAGGTGTGTAACATGATTGGCTATAAAAATAAAGTCTTAGAGAGGCTGAGTCTCTCAGAAGTGAAGATGGCCATAGACTCTCCAATCTGTGAAGGCTTGCGTTAAAAAAATTGTGGAATACTTTAAAAACAATGTTCCTCAAAGTTTAACCTTTACTGGATACCCGTCATTTTAGGGCCCTCAGATGCCATTACATCACTCACCGGCAGGATTCTATCATTGACATTACTAAATGGGCCCAGGGATACTTCAATAAACCACTGTCAGTAAACACAGTCTACCGTGCCATCTACAGATGCCACCTAAAACTCTATCATGTAAAAAGGAAGCCAACACTGATGACCCCTGTTTTTACACACCTTTTTCTCTTCTATCTCAGCTAACTCAAACTGCCCAATTATCATAGGAGGCGATTTCAATACAGTCATAAATCCACTAATGGACAAAAGCAATACTTCACAAAACAGGCGCACCTGGCAATCAACAGAAACAATAAAACAGTTCATGGGCGATTTTGGTCTTGGCGATAATTGGCGGCTGCAACACCCTTCAGTAAGGCAATACTGTTTTTTCTCATTGCTTCATCAATCATACTCGCGCATCAATTACTTTTTGACAAGCAACTCAATTATACAAAATATTTCAGATTCAAAGATGCACTCAATAATAATCAGTGACCATGCTCCAATAACGTTCACATGGAATAGAACTCCTTCACATAAACATAACACCAGGTGGCGCTTTAATATATCACTCCTCACAGACCCTGGTTTCAATAACCTCATTAAAAAGGAGTGGGCATCCTTCTTAGAAATAAATGATTCCCCAGAGTCATCTCCGCCCATCATTTGGGAAACAGGAAAAGCAGTCTTAAGAGGAATGATCATTTCATACTCCACCTACAAAAAAAAAGAAACAACAAGAGCAAGAATTCGATCTGGAACAAAAAATTCAACTCCTCGAAGATATTAATGCAAATAATCCACGGAATGAATTGAGAAAATATAAATATTAACTGAACGATATTACAAACAAGAAAATTCCATTTTTAATTTATCGACTCCGTCGAGAACACTTTCATCATAACAATAAATCTGGTAAATACTTCTCAAACCAAATTAAACACAGCAAAGAAAAAGCAACCATTTCTGTAATAAGGGACTGAACAGGGAAGCCATCGCAATCACCCGAAGAAATAAACAGCATTTTTAAAGAATTCTATACCAACTTATATTCGTCTAAAAAGGACCCAGAACAGTTAGATATTGACTCATTTCCCAGCAGCATCAACCTACCACAGCTCACCCAAGATCAAATTACAACACTTGAATCACCAATAACGGATAAGGAATAAGGATAAGGTTACTGGCAAGCTTAGTTGGGCTGAAAGGCCTGTTCTTGCCATTCATGTTATGTTATGTTAGGAACTTGCTACCGCCCTCAAACTTATGCCCAACAATAGATCACCAGGACCTGATGGCTTCCCTGCTGAGTTCTACAAACACTTCCGGTCCATTCATGCCCCACTGTTCCAAAGAGTAATATCCGAAAAAAACAAAACTCAAAATAACCAGCTAACATGAACATTGCCACAATATCACCTCTTTTGAAACCAAACAAAGATCCATCACTTCCTACCAGCTGTCGCCCCCATCACTCCTCAATGTAGATCTGAATATCAACACTAAAACACTCGCTCACAGAATGGAAAAGATAATCTCATCCATAATTCACCCTGATCAGACTGGCTTTATTAAAGGTAGACATTCATCCAGTAACACACGCAGACTTTTTAATATAATGGATCACTCAGCTCAAAAGGACATACCAACCGTCACTGTTTCTCTAGATGCAGAAAAAGCTTTTGACAGGGTTAACTGGTCATTTTTCATTTCAACAATGCAAAAATTTGGCTTTGGGGAATCATTTATTACCTGGGTGACAATTCTGTACACTGCACCTTCAGCCACAGTCATCACTAAAGGACAAACTTCGCAAAGATTCACATTACACATAGGGACTAGGCAAGGATGCCCACTTTCTCCATCTTTATTCACCATTTTCATTGAACCATAAGCAGCAGCCATCCGCCAAAACGTCAACAATCAAGGATTCAAAACACAAAATGAACATCATAAAATCAGTCTCTATGCTGACGATATTTTGCTTTTTTTACAAAATCCCCACTCATCACTACTAGAAACCATCTTTGACAGATTCTCCAAAATCTCCAATTATTCAATAAACTGGCATAAATCCTCAATCTTACCTCTGCAACCTAACAGTCGGGGCTGTCAGAATTATTCAACCTCAATTACGCCCCCTTGCTAAAGACAACCTCCTCCGCTGGATGAATTTACCACTCTAAAAAACAGTTAGAATTGCTACAATAAAAATGACCATACTTCCCAGAATTATTTATTTATTTTCTATGACTCCAACCCACCCTACTACTACTTCCTGGTTCAAATCATTAGATTCAATCATTACCAAATTTTACTGGAAAAACAAGATCCCAGAATTAAATTAACAACCCTACAAAAACCCAAAGCACAGGGAGGACTTGCAGCACCAAATTGTTTTCTCAACTATATTGCAAATCAGCTTCAGTACTTATTCAAATGGATTCATCCCAACCAATCAGATAATACATGGATAGCTATAGACAAACTGCAAAAATATCCCCATTTCAGACTTACCATTTCTTAGTCAGTCCATCAAACATTACCCCTGCTTCAAGACATTCACAATATCAGCAACTCTGACAGGCTGGTGGAAATTCCACAAAATCACTAACTCCACATTAACTTTTTCAAAATTCACTCTGATTTGGAATAACACCGATTTTCTTAGCAATAAAAAACCATTACATTTCTTCACATGGTCAGAAAAAGGGATCACTCACTTATCACATATCACTCAAAATAATACACTGGTTTCATTCACTCATCTGGTCCGGGAGCACGGCATCAGGAGTAATCAGTTTCTAGAATACTTGCAGCTGAAATCATCAATTCAAGCTACCTGTAACATTAAATCCATCAACCTTGACTTACCTCCATCAGCCTCAGACCTAATCAACATTCATTCAACGAAAAAACTCCTCTCAAAAATATATAAAATAATTTCAACATCAGCTAAAACAATTTCTATGCCGACAGGAAAATGGGAAAGAGACCTGCTGATCGCTCCTGATGCTGACTTCTGGAACCAAATCTGCCAAAATATTTATTTCATGACAAAAAATGCAAACCTACAGTTGATTCAATACAAGATACTCCACAGAACCTACTACACTGGCCAGAAAATGTTTAAAATGGGCTTCACTTCAGAAACATGTTCTAACTGCACCCAAAACCAACCAGACACTTATATCCACACTATTTGGCACTGCACACCTATTCTGCAGTTTTGGGAAAAGGTTACAAATTCACTCTCCGATCTCTTTGGCCGTCACATCCCTCTGTCCCCCCCCCACTCTGCTTACTAGGTGACACAACAGTTACAAATTTGACAAGACCAAATAAAAAAATTCTTCTAATAGCCCCAACTGTCGCCAAGAAAACAATCCTCATGAACAGGAAATCAAAAAGCAACACAAATATCACACAATGGAAGAATTATCTGATGGATCACATTACTATGGAAAGCACAATATCTGACAACACACAAGCACAACAATATACCTCTTTTGCCTGGGAGCCAATCTCAGATGACCTTAAGCTCATTCATTTATTCAATGATTCATTTATATTTTATATACATTCATGCGTACAAACAGACAAACACAAAATACATTAAAGCACACATACACACACGCATACTTCAGGCTAAAATACATACATATAAATAATTACTCTGTAAGTCTTTGACTCATAATATTACAATCTACTGATCATTACTTATAAATGATAAAATTTTGATTTAAGCTGGTGGCGATGGCGGTCACGAGGGCAGCAATAATAATATTAACAAATGTACAGTTGCTAATTACAATGGTGAGTGTACGATTGCTGTTATCATTATTCGGTCGGGGGGGCGGCATGGGCTCTGTGGCCTGCGCCTTCCTTCGCCTCTCGGCCTTCTTCCAATCCCCACGCCTGGCGCCTGGGCTAATGCCAGCTGACATGCCTTTGCCCTTTTTTTCCCCCTCTATGTTATACACCATCTTCAATGCAAAAATTATACAAATTCAGGCTTATTTTAATTTTAAACCAGATCAGTGCCAAATTCATCTTACCTGTTTCCTTTTCAGACATTATAGGTGAGAAAAATTTTTTGGTATTTAGTCTGGCACTTTTTTGGTTTTTCGACATAATTGCTCCCAAAGCTGGGTTTGAGCTTTCTCCTGTTTGTAGAGTGGATTAACATTTATAACCAGACACCTGTTGGGGGGTTGGACCATTAATTTGAACCCTCCTTAGGGCTAAATAAAGGACGCCAAAAACATCTTTGGCACTATGTTCCATCTTGGAGCAGCGGCTCCAATTGGCCCATTTTTTAATGATTTGCAGTGATGTTCAGGGGCCCATAAAAATGATAACCAAGAAGATAGAGCCTTGAAATTACCTGAGTCTCGAGCCCATTCAGAATATTTTTACATAAAGTTTTATGGCACTGTTGCCAATGTCTGGATATATGGGACGAATATTCAAATATATATTAGTATGGGGGGCGCTGTTACCAGTATGCCAGATGTGATAAAACCAGACATCTGCCACGGAGTAGTTTCTTGAAATGGAATGTGTGTCTTATGTACATTGTGAAAACACCGATTTGTTTTGGCACTATGTTGGTTTAACTAGTAATGCCAACAGGTGGAGCCCCGCTGTACCACCTTATTTAGATCTTGCAAAACCAGACACGTGCCACAGAGAAATCTCTTGAATTGAAATATGTGCAATGTATACACAGTGAAAATACATCCCAGATAGCAAAAAGCATTAATTCAATGTTGGATTTTGGTCAGATTGATTTTTAGACCAAAAATAACCAATGTTGACTCAATATTTAATTACAGTTACCATTTCAACGTTTGAAAAACTGTTGCTGAATCACTGTAGTAAAGATGATGATTTTTCAATGTTGAAATACCCTATAATGATTTGACATCGTTTCAATGGTGCTGATGGGGGGGAGGGGGTCGCTTCTCTAAGGCGCTTCCTCCACCTAGGCCAGGCAGGTGACCTTAAAGGACTATCATAGCTGGGCTGGGAAAGGTGGGGAATATTATTTGAATATACGTGTCATGAAAAAAGCTCCTACGACTTTTTTCCTTTATTTTGCGATTTTTTTGAGTGATTTTACAAAACTAGTGGACCACGCCATTTTCACCACAGCGGACAAAAATACCCCCTTGATCCACTTGGGGCGCCCCTAATCCTGACGTCAGTGCGGCTATCATCGCCATGAATTTCCATTGTCCTGCGGTCTTGCATTGTGATTGTTGAATGACCGAGATATTCCCGCTTCCTCTATGGGGCAGGCAGATGAGCTTGATTATTAGCTACTTCCGACATAACTTTAATTTAGATGTGAACTTACATCAGAGGCCATTTGAAATACTTCCTGAAAGAAAAGTGCGATTTGAAGTCTGCTAATTACCAGCGAGGCTGGACAGCTGCCGACACCTTGGCATAATTAGCTTACCTTAAATCAATTCCCGTGTACTTTGCCTAACTTGTAATCAAGCCATTTATTCAGCCAACTGCCCAATCAAAACATAAATCTAGCCAATAATTATTTAGAAGGGATAATGAGAAGCAGAAAAACCAAACCAGGCCGTGCTAGATTGAAATAATGTCAGTAATCTGAATAAATATCAGACCTCTGAATTCCACCTCTCGTCTGAAAACTTTGACCTATTATTAAAAAAGATTTCTTAAAAATAAAATCATGTTTAGATGGCCCTGGTTTTAAGAGTCTAAAAATAAACGAAGTAAAAACATTGTGTGAAGCGCATCAAACGTGAATGTGAGAGAGAAATTATTTTCGCATTGCAAGCAATGGACAAATGCACTGAAGACTGGGCCAGCACGTTCAGGCAAATCTGTGCCGCAAATTTTAAACATTTTTTATTTGATAATTGAACAAGATTCGCACACAACCGCCAAATGTAATAATCCAGCAAACAAATTCATGCAAATTCCGAGCTGATCTAAGCAAACTTAAGGTCTTCAAAATCATCCTCCGCTACTCGACAAATGCTTTCACCCCCTCCCATTTACTTTGCTCAATTTGCAATCAAACAGTTGATTCGCTCAATGAACAATTTTAATTTGGTTGGTGGTCTAATTTATTTGGATATCCATATATTCAGACATTTTGACATTGTATACATCATCCACATGAATGTATGTGGCAGCCGCAGTGACGTTATGATCTTGCAACTTCTCATGCCAGGCATGGCGTTAATGGCGGCCTCCTGGAAACTGCAATTCCGGCTAATTAATGGTAATTTAAATGAACAGGGGGTATGTATGGACAAATAATCGACCGTGGATATTATGTTGGAGTTAATTACTACAAGATTAAAGGGATAGTTCGGGATTTTTCACCCGAATCTGCATGGCATCACCGTCTTTAGTCTCGTGCACACACACTGGGTGCATCTCAAAACGTAGGCTGCAGCCTTCGAAGGCTGCATTTTTAGGGGTCGTCACTTACTTCCATCCACCAAACTAATATTTAGGGTGAGGGATTTGGTTAAATTTAATATTAGGGTTAGGTTTGGGGCAAGGTTTAGGGTTAGAGTCAAGGATGAAGTTAGGGAAATCAATGACAACTCACTAAAACCAAAGCTGTTTAACAGAGAGGAAATTATGTCATGTCAGTTAGGCAGATGGAATTAAGTGACGGTCCCTAAAAATGCAGCCTTCGAAGGATGCAGCCTTGGCTTTGAGAAACGGCCACTGACTTTCCCCCGACAGTGTCCTGTGAGCCGAGTTCTGTCCAGTTTTGGTCAAAGCGAAAGTAGTTCCGGCAGGTTTCCTGGGGTCTGCAAAGTAAAACGTTTTTGGTGAGATGGCTCGGCACTGCAGAAATACGTTCCCCAATGTCCGCGTAAAGCTTCTCTCACACCGTACGCGAAACGAAGTTAACACACGTCAGATTACATTCAGAGTAAATGGAAAGACTAATAATGAGCTAACCGGCTAATTAGCAATTGTCCTTGATATGTTACCAAGCTTGTTTGGTAGCTAGCTAACTAAGTTATGCAGCTAGCGGATAGAGCCAGAGCATCTATTATCACTACGTATAAAGCACATTCCTGAAAACCATCACGATGTCCAACGGTAAAGCTGCTTTCGCACCGGACGCGTTTCGCGTGTAGTCGCGTCTTTGCATTGACTTTGAATGTAATCTGTCGTGCGAAAAATTCGTTTCGCCTCTGGTGTGAAAGCAGCTTAAAGTGTCCGGTTTGTTTACATGCTTGACGCGTCCGCTCACATCACAGGAATACTCAGCGCATTTGCTGACTCAACCATGTTCAAAAAATTCCGGTGTAGTGTCCGAAATCTCCTTCGGTTATTCCCTATGTAGTGCACTATATCATATACACGATGTAGGGGATAGGGAGTGAGTGAATGAGTGGACGATTTCGAACACAGCTTAAATCCTGCAGGTGTGACACCCTGCCAAACGGGAGAAAGTGGCAGGGCTTAAAGAGACCTGGGGCTCAGAAAGTGCAGGGCGGAGGGAATCCCAGGTGAACTTAAGACGCGATCGCGGATAACAAGAGATAACCCTCTCTTGTTAGGGTCCCGATGAATAAAGAAGAAACTAAGTGGGCGCAGAACGTTTACAATTCTTTTCCCTGTTCTGCCAGTATTCAATGAAAGCATCTCAAGTTACAACATTTTAAATAAAGTATCTTTTGACTGCCATTGCACTTTCTGCGCGACGCATTATAAACTAAAATGCAACTAGCTAGCCAAAGATTTTTGGCTTCTCCTAAGCTGATGTAAGATTGCTGGTAAAAATTCATTGCATTTTTCATTTTACAAAAGGTTATTCCACCCCTAAACCAGTAAAATTCATCAATGCCTTTGAAGTAAGTTCTGAACAACACCTCCGTAAGATCTGGAAAGTGGGTTGGAGTTCAGCAAACGCTGATACGTGGGGGAGCCCAGAGGCTGCAAGTGACAAATGGCTAATAAGCTAGGTCCAGAGCCATGCCAGATAGCAATAAAACTTTTGTAAACTTGCCCCATTATGAGAGAACGCAGAATGCTTGCTCAGCCTGCATGTGGAAGGTGTCGATGGTCTTTCTGTTACTCTGTACGGGGGGTAGTTGCAAAGCCCTGGCTGACACAATGCCCCTGTCAGAGTCATATTACTGTCCTCAATCTTCGAATATAACTGGACCTTATCTGTTTAAAATAATCTAAACCTCTGAGAACTTCACAATACTTTTATGTTCAATATACTGCTAAGAAATGACTTATATACTTAGAACCCAATTTACCTCTATAATAATTCATCTTAAGACTTTTTCATGACTACTACATCATCTTAGAACATATTCATATCATGTTTGGTCTTGTTGGGCTCCGTCCGTCCGTACGGACACATGAAATTGAGGCGGCGGGGGATATTGCCATGTTAGTGGCAAATACTTGTTCTCAGGGGAATCCAAGGAGTTGAATGGACTTTGTTTCATTCCCATTGAAATTATGGTTCATTCCCTTTTGGAAACTCCTGAAAATTGGTCAGACTCCACTGGGGTAACCACCCTATTCTCATCTCTCTGCTAGGTTGTTTTATTACATCCTCCAAATGGTGGAAACCCAAAACCCAGATTCAACTCTCCCTCCCAGGTATTTTTGGCCATGCCGCCTGGGTCAGAGACGGGATTTGGCTTAAAGCAAAGAGAAACAATCCATTCTGGGAAGATCGTAGTTCACTTCCCATACGCATCCCTATGCCGTATGTAGCCAATCTACATTGTCAGAGAAGATCTATCCGATCTCTCCCCGTGCGTGAGAAGTCCTTTAATTATGGAAGATTGTATCCGGTCTCTCCCTGCGCACGTAAGTGCGTGTGTAGCCTTTTCCTCCAGGTATGACTTTATTCTATATTCTTTATTCTCCTTTTCTAAATTGTGTGAAACTTGTAATTGGCTCATCGTTGATCTGTTTTATCTAAGCTTGTGCCTACCTGGTAATTAAATTATTGTTATTCCTTTAAGCTTGCATGGTCTCAGTGACTCCTAATCCTTTTATTCTTTCTAGCCACGTTACGACCAGTACTTAGGGGGCGATTCCTTACCACTCCAGTCTAGCAAGCTGATGTTTATAGGTAGTGAATGGGAATAGGGAATGAACCATAATTTCAATGGGAATAAAACATACTCCATTCAACTCCTTGGATTCCCCTGAGAATAACAAGATGAAACATGATATTAATATGTACTAATATGATGCAGTTGTCATGAAAAAGTTTGAGATGAATTAGTATACAGGGAAATTGTACTAATATGATGCAGTTGTCATGAAAAAGTTTGAGATGAATTGGTACTGCCAGGGCTTTGCAGCTACCCCCCCCCCCCCCCCGGACAGAGTAAAACCAGGGACACTTAAAGGCCATTGACACCTTCTACTGGCAGGCTAAGGGAACATCCTGGGTGGGAAGTCCACAAAAGTTTTATTGCTATCTGGCATGGCTCTGGACCGAGCTTATCAGCCATACACAGGAGTGTTTGCAGATTCTACAATTTTATAAAATGCACATAGTTAATGCTAGAAAGTGTAAACTCAACAAAGTGCTTTATTTTATAAATGTTAACTAACACTTGAAGAATAACCCATATTCAGTGTTTAGATATTGAAATATTGCAACCTTAACAGGTTCAAAAATTCAAGTTTTTTATGAATCTGGATGTGTTGCAATAATTAGTTGTCTAATACAATAAAACTACCTTACAGAGGATGTGTAAAGAATGCCATTTTATTTTATCAGAGATTAAATAATTTATCATATATACGTTGTAGACACTTTGTATTAACTGATATGCACTCGAAGAGCAGAACACCAAAGTAGCTGAAAACTTAATGAAAGACTTCATGAAAAATAATTTGTGTAGTATCTGTGCTCACTGCTATCAACTGGTCATCTAAAATATTCCATTATTTGCAACTCTGCAGGACTGTTAAAAACTCTTTTTAACGCTGGCTATTACTAATCGAAGCATACGGGTTAATTTTTTCAACTTGGATGTAAATGTTCATTAATACAATAATTTTAAGTAACGATTTATAAAAAGTTTGATCTTCCACTGATGTTGGAACTACAGTATTTCAATATATATCTGAAAACTGCATTTCGGTTATTATTCATGTGTAAGTTAACATTTATGAAATAAAGGATTTTGTTCAGTTTAAGCTTCCTGTCATTATCTGTGTGCATTTTATAAAATAATAATAATAAATTGATGCTTTTAAATGCTGTGTCCACAAAAATACCATATTTTCAAAAATTTATTTTGAGAAAATAAAGCAGAACACCATCACATATTTTGGATATGTTAATAACAGGCATCTAATTTTTCAAAAACAATTTGATGTTGGTGGATGGTGTCTTTTTGGTTTAAAATGTTAAAAATAGCACTTTTTTCATTTTAAAGTTTTTTCTAAATCATTCAAAAGAGAGGGGCAGAATTGGAATCCAAAATACACAACGTATATAAGAGGCTGTATGTGCAATACCAAATTCAAGCACCTACAAATATATAATGAACTAAAAGGACACATTCATAAGTCTGTGTTCCTCAAGTAAGAGTAGCAGGTTTTCACCCCTGAAAATTTGAAGTACCTTGCTTGAAATACTTTTCGAGATAGAGCCATGTGAAAATGGCTCCTCAGAAATCGCTGTTCAAAAAGGGCCGGAACTTTGTTGCAAAACTACAAACCCAATTCCGAAATAGTTGGGACGACGTGTAAATTGTGAATAAAATCAAAAATATTTTTTTTATGACAAAACTATCAGGAGTTGAGAGCTAAAATTTTGGATTTCTCCTATTAGAAGGTGAATGCACTCGCTGGAATTATTTCAGTCAAATTTGAGATGGTCAAGTGGGAGCCATTTGGACATGTGACATGGAATGACCCTATATATTCCTCCTACATTCCCACAATCACCACTCGTCTTGTTTCTGCGTCCGTCCCTCCCTCCCTCCCTCCCTTCCCCTCTCCAAGAAGGAAGCAAGAAACAGTCACCACCTGGGACTCCGGGGGGTTTAGGAGCCACACGGACTCCGACGAGAGACGCGAGCCCCACCCTGAGTCTCGCCACCAGGGGCTCCCAACGTTCGAACAATCACAGACCAAGTCCATACAACATTACCTTTGCCCCGAAGTCCTTTCCGTCGCTCTATTGAATACTCTCCTCCACTTTGGGAGTGGTCCAAAATTCATTAAATAATAAATAAATATTAAATAAAAGCAACCAGAAGAAAGTATAAATAAAGCTCGATCAATAAGAGCAGGAATATTGCACATAAGGATGTGGAGAAAGTCAATGATATTGCACACAGTATTCACAGGAGGAGCATTTAGTGGGGTGTGTGTTAATTGAGTTAATTGAGAGAAAGACCAAGGAACACCTGGAGGAGAGGTCTGGAGGCTGAGATGAGGACTGCTAAATGGACTTGGGCACAGCTCCGAAGCTCTACTCAAGACAGGGAGAAGTGAAGGAGAGAGCTCGTCAGCCCGTGCCTCACTGGAGGCCAAGGGCATGAGTGAGAGTGAGTGTGTTAATTGAGCCCATTCAGAGTGCATATTGCTGTTGAAAAAAAACTGTGTTTCAATCTGGTAGCACAGGTTTTGAGTGATCTGTAGCGCCTCCTGGAGGGCAGCTGATAGAACAAATGGCGACCAGGATGCATACAGTCTTTGGTGATGGCAGGGGCTCTGCTGAGATAGCGGCTACTGGAGAGCTCATACTGTTCTTATGCACTTTTGTACGTCGCTCTGGATAAGAGCGTCTGCTAAGTACCTGTAATGTAATGTAATGTAATCAAGGGATGGGAGAGAACAGCTCATTACTACTTGACGGAATCTCAGATTCTGCAAGTAGTTTTGTATATTTGTTTGTTTGTTTGCACTGTGGCGTCCACAGTCCTCCGAATAACAAACCTCCTCTGGCTGCCGCCAGTCAAATTGAGCATCCCACTCCAACCCCTCCTCCGCCCCTTTCTGTAGATTAGGAGGGTTGGGTGAGACAGAATGACACCAGGCGTCAGCCTCCTCCATAGATTGATGCCCGGGATGACACGCCAAACTCTCCCTTCAGTGGGACCTACAATTAGTCCCCCACTGGACGATCGGGTTATTCTGACTCCCCCAGAGGATGTGAGGCCTATGCTCCCGTAGCCAAGAGTGTCCTAAAACGACAGGAAAAACAGGAGAACTGATCATAAAAAACCGGACCTCCCCATAATGGCCACCAAAAGAGATGAACATAGTCAATGATTCCGAGACCTCGGTTATAAATCCAGTTCCCAGCGGGCGACCGTCCAAAGATCTAACAGAGTGTGAATGTAAAAGAGGGCGGATAGGAATGGAATGTCTCCTAGCCCACTAAAACAATCCACGGCACCAGAGTCCACAAAAGCTTTGATAAATATTCTGTCTCTCCACAGTCAATTCTACAGGGATTATAGTACAGAAGGGAACTTTGGTCTGTTCCTCTAGTGCCCCCCCATACCGCTAGAGGGACTTCCCGTTTCCCTGAAGCTCAGGGCAGTGTGGACGGATATGTCTCGGTTTGTTACAATGATAGTAGATTATACGTCCTGCCTCCACCTTAACGAGCCACACCTATTGCTCGTTAAGGTGGAGTTGAAGTTCTTGTATTTAAGATTGGGCTGCACCTGTGTAGGCGCAGCAGTATCCCGTGTGTTCCTGAGCCCTGTTAGTGTTCGCTGTGCTGCTCCCCTCTGGGACTGTTTTAATCTTCTTTTATATTAAAGAAATTTTGCTTCTACTCAGCCTGTGCGTTTGGGTCCATTCGCTCTTTTGGGGAACATGGTCCCAGCGCCTGCCGGCGATGTCTCTTGCCGGCGGGTGGAAATTCATGACAGAATTTCCACAAAATTGACACGATACCTCAAGCCTTCTGGAGTCCAGCAACACAGTTTCCTTGTCTGCTGCTGCAGAAGTACCTTCCTCCTGCCGTACACAACAGAACTTGTATTGACCTAGTGTTGACAGGACCTGCCAAGCCTATGCTTTTAATGAATAACACTCACTGGATCATCTTCTGATGGCTCCAGAAGAATGAGTGTTGCCAGACACTGCAAAGCAAAGTCAGAAAGTCCACATGACACCATATAAATGGTTGGTTGAGTTCCATGTGCAGAACTGGAATGGTTGAGTTCCATGTGCAGTACAGGAATAATATACCCTGTATGAAGGGGACAGTTTCTGTAGGAGTGACAGTCAGTGGAAGTTCCCCCTCTGGATCCCTTCCATTACAGGCCTCCCTTGGTTAATGTCAAGGGCCAGCTCCTCTGCTGGAGTGAAGCCCTGGGTTGGTCGGCCACCCCCCGTGTCAGATAAATGAGCCTTTTTTCTTAACAGCTAATAATCATAACAGGCAAAATATGTGAGCAGGCAGCTTGTGAGTAATTAATACCCGTTTGTTCATCGTTATCAACAATCAAGGCCCTTACCAGCCTGAAAAATGTTCTAGCGCTTGACCTTGACCTGTTGCCAACTCCTCTTCTGACCAGTCATGTTTGTTCTGTGTGTGTATTTTATATTAAATATAAGAGTGAGAGATTGCAATTTGCTCACATAGTTGTGCTTTTTTTTTGCATTTTGGATGTTTGTAGTTAGTCTCTATGATAAATTTCCTGAGAAACATTAACTTCCACTGCTCACTTTCTAGGCAAAGTGCTCAACTGTTTGTACAAATCACAAGTAACGGTCTGAATTATACGGTTTCAGTGGAACGGTAGTTAGAAAGTGCATATTTTTGGATGACTTCGGCATTCAGCAGGTCCGCAATCGTCTGCAAGGCTTTTACTCTTTGTATAATTATAGCGGCTGTACTGCCTTTTTTATTTACATATTATACGTTTAACTTTCTCATAGCTTTGCATGATAAGTTCATGCTCACTTGAGGAGAGGTACGCGGCCCCCCTTCTATCCCTTTCTGCATCAGTAAGTCTGTGATCGACCACACGCTCCATTGAAGAAAGCTGTGAATGTGCACTTACCTGAATTTGTTACACCTGGCTTGACATAACCGCTCCTCCTCAGCCAGGCTTGGCAAATGAGCAACGGCTTAAGCCAGGATGTACTGAGTAGAAAAGGTCAAGCCTCACTTTCTCAATCATCCTCGATTTCTGAATTCTGCTTTTGTGCAACAGCCCCCAGCACCAGCATATGTTGTGTTTTGGTGCTGGTTTTTCCAGCAGGGGAGCCCTGAACTAATCACATATCAGGCAGTGATGAAGTCATTACTTACCGATTGTGGATTATCAGTAAACTTATACATATGCTGACCGCTATGCTGGGGAATAATTTTAGGACAAAAACTGAAAATAGTTGATTGACAGGGAACCGAGAGCCTTGGTTTGTGACTCCAAACTGCTGTCATTTTCAGCAACAGAACAAGCCCCTGTTATGCTTGATTTTAAAAAAGGCCTTAAGACCTTCTTATTCAAAAAGGCCTATTAGAAGTCTTTTAATGACATTGCATTGATTGCTGTATTGTATTTAAATTCTGTTATTCGTTGTTCTTGTTTTTAACCCTGGTACTGTTGTAGCACTTTGAGATTTCTTTGAAATGTAAAGTGCATTATAAATAAAATCTATTATTATAATTATTTCTGCTCCCTACAGTAAACTGCTGAATTGTGTGTGTTAATTTAGATCAGGTTTGGAGATTTACCATCCTGTAAGTTCTCAATTCAACCCCAATACACCTGACTCTACTCATCAGCAGCTCTGTGAGATATCTCACCTTTGATTGTGTTCTCCTCTCTAAGGATTGGCATGAAAAACCTTCAGGACAATAGATCTCCTGGAACAGATGTCCAGCTTTAGTGAAGTCTATGTAGCGAAAGCAGAGAAAAGTACTTGTAAACTGCAACTTCCTTATTGCTTAACACAGACATGAAAGTCAAATCATCATGATAGACCGAATATTATCTGCGGAAATAGATTTAGTGAATCTCAGTCCTCAATTTCTTTTCTTTGTGAAGATGAAAGAGAATTGTGTGAGTCTGCTTTGATGAACCTTGTGGTTTCATGTGTAAGACCTTACACCAGGTTACAGTCTCACCTGTGCTCCAGTAGGCCGACTGCATTACATCACTTGTTTGTCTCGGACGCACTTCTTGGATTGCATCAGTGACAAATAATATATTGTTAGAACAGGGATAGGGGGCACTCATCTACCCCTCCTTTTAGCCCCTCCTCTGTTTTACTGCAGATCTGTTTGTCACATCACAAACTCACTCTGCAAACCCAACCCCCCTATATGTGAGTCCTCTTGCACACCCACCCATCCTTATATATAATCCTGTGGTGAAAGGTATTGCGCAGTCACTCTAAATGCTGTTGTTCTATCAATGGATTTGTGACTGACAATCATCTGCACTGCTTACATACCACTTAAATTTGTATATTTACATGAACTGGAACTATGAATAAAAGCATAACCTTCCTGGACACAAGTGATCAGGATACAGGGGCCTTCTGGGCTGTCTGACCTTGAGGAGTGTTATGTTGAGTTATTGCAGTTTCTCAGGTAAGTTATTCATTCTTTCAGTCTGATAAAAACTCTTTAATTTCTTAAGAAGTGCTTGAGTGAGAGACTTTTGCAGACAATTAAAAAAATAGACCCAAAGGGCAAACCTTGTCTTGTGGGAACACTGTCTCCAATCTCAGGGAGCTCCAGTGCAGTTTCAAAGAGTAAAGCTGGTGTCTCAGAGGAGAGGTAGTTTTCCTTGGATAAGGGTCGTCTTCCCAGAAAACAAAAACTATCCTTCAATGTAACAGTGCAAATAAATTGTGACGCTCCCTTGACAAGAATAATTTCTCAAAGGACAGAGCTTAACTTTGTGCAGAATGGGCCAGTATAAGTGTTTCCATCTCTATTGTGCAGTAAATGTGTTATGATGAGGAATACTTTGGAGAAAAGAAATAATGTAAAATAATGCTGGAATCAGTTAAGAACATAATTTGGCCTTGCAGTCAGTTTAAGTGGTGAGTTCAGTTAGGCTTCACTGTGTAACTTACATTCACTCTCTTTTCTAAGGATCATCAACCCTCAAACCTGCGAGATAAAATAAAACTAAAATGAACAGCTCTGTCATCAATTCTAGCCAACTATTCAACCACTCCTCTTCAGAATCCAGTCTCCAACTCTCATACTCATTTCGACCGTGCTATTATACACTTATTGGGTTTTCGTTTCTGTTTATTGAAAGAAGCATCAACCTATTTGTGGGCTACCCTGCCAACATCATGGTAATGTGGCTGGTTGCCAGAGAGAAGAGTGACTCTTCCACCTCCAATATCTTTATCTTCAGCCTGGCCATCGCAGATGCATTGCTCTGTGTGATGACTCCCATCTGCTCCTTTGGCGTGGAAATTCTCAGAATGTCCTATTTCGATAATGTACTGTGGTTTATCACTGGGATCAAAAACAGCTCCCCACTCTTTCTCACTTGCATTTGCCTGGACCGCTACGTGGCCGTGGTCCACCCCATTGTGTTCACCAGCATCAAGGATAAGAAGATCAGAGAGTCTATTTCCATGCTTGTTTGGGGGCTCATGATAGCCTTTGCCCTCTGCAGGTTATTGTGGTCGATCCTCTCAGCTCACATCTACATTGGGCTGATCCTGGCCGCCTTCGCCATCATGGTTTTCTGCAACGTTTCTATCATGTGGAGTCTGAGGAAGTCGGTCTTGGGCAAAGAGAAGATGCACCCCATGAAAAAGAAAGCCCTCAGGATCGTGCAAATCTATCTGGGCATCATAGTGTTTCATTACCTGCCTGTAGTTTTTATCATGCCCTTTATGTATATACCTAATTTCCCAAAATTCTGTGACATTCAATTGATTATGTCCTCCATTATGTACCTCAGTACCATCACTGCACCCCTCCTCTACATCTCCCTGATTAAGCAGCTGCCATGGCTGAAAAACTTGCTCTGCATCTGCTGCCGAAGCTCTTTTCTGAGTGACATAATGTAAGTACATGAGATGCATGGTTTTGATTGTCTGTTACGTTGCATCAACTCTCTACTTAAATTCATGAAAATGGAGTGAAACAAATGAAATGAAACAAAGCAAGAATGTGACCTGAGTTTTAGGCAAATATATTATCTTTGATTTGACTGTAATTAGGATAGAGATATCATTAACACAACGATAACCATTATGCATTGATTAAAATGCGAAAACTATTTGCATCACCTACATGCCTCTGTCACCATGATTTCATATGATGCAAATTAAACAGTTTTTGATTAAAATGGGAATGTATGATCAATCAAGCAAAACGACCATTTTTTAAAAGTAATGTGTATTTGATATTTAACTCCAAACCTCCAAGTTTATTTAATTATATCCATTTCATTTCATTATGTCAGCATGTGATCTAGTTTCTCCCAGGAAAAACTGACAATAACTCCAGATTTTCGGGGATCACACCATATACACTAATAAAATGGATTGTTTTGACTATTCCTGTGCTTCATGCAGACAGTTCGTGAGCGAGTATCACATTCAAAGTATTTTAGTCCACAAATGATAAAACGCATTTAACATGAATCAACACGAAATATAACAGAAAAGACACAAAAAGAATTGAAATTAAACGTAAAGTACTTCAGTAATTCCTCTCTAACATTTTCAATGTCAAACAAGAAGAAAAGGGTCCATCACCTCTCATATACTGACCTCAGTCTCTGAATTCAGAAGGATGCTGTACTTTGGTTTGAGTTTAGCTGTTAGTTACAGCTCTGGGGAACAAAGGGAAGCTCTGGGGTTTGTCATCAGAAACAAGGCCAACTTTGTTTTGATAATGTAAAATCTTTCGGAAAATTATCCTTCTGTTATACAGCCATAACAGAGTTCAACTCATTACCAAATGCTATTAAATCACAGGAAAGCCTCGCCAGCTTTAAATCAGATGTAAAATATCATCTTTTTAGTCAACTGGTCTATCGGGAAGCACAGTCCTTCATGTACTACTAATTGTTAAGGTTTTTGGGTTGGCCAATTTATTTATTTATTCAAAGTTGTTTTGGTCTTATTTGTATAGCATTATTATTATTATTATTATTATTATTATTATTATTACTTGCTGTATATGTAACCTGTATATTAGTATTATATTCTTTCTACCTATAGCCATTATACGTCTAAATTTGCAGTTATTTAATTCAGTATTTAGTTTGGTATTTATTTATTCATTTATTTGCATACTGTTCGTTCTGTGCTTACCTCATTTAATTTATTATGTATTTGAATCTAGTTTGTTCACACCTCTTTACACTTGTAGCCATGATTGTATGTTGACTGTGGGACCACATTGGAAATAAGCTTCAGCTTTCACGTGTTATCCTGGTTTTTAATGTTAATCATATTTACATGTTTTATGTATGTTTTATATTTATTGATAAAATAAACAAATCAAATCAAGCGGTAAACTTTTTTTTTTTAAAGATGATTATTTTGGGGGATTTTTTCCCCTTTATTGGACAATTAGACTGCGGATACAGGCAGGAAAGTTGGGGAAGACATGCGGCGAATGACCTGAGCCAGAATCCAAGCTGGGTCACCGTGGGAAGGACACAGCCTTTATGGTGTGCGCACTTAGACCGATGTGCCACCGGGGCAGCCTGGTAAATGGTTTTTGTTGAAATTGGTTGAGAAATGAACTGATTAATACTTTAATTATTTCTTTATCAGTAATTTGCTGGTTATCAGCAACAATATCACAAATGTGTTTTTTGTGCTTCCATATATGTTGATGTACAACCCCAATTCCAAAATAGTTGGGACAAAGTGTAAATTGTGAACAAAAGCAAAATGCAATAACTTTAAAATCACAGCAGCCAGTATTTTATTCACAATAGAACAGAGATAACGTGGCAAATGTTGAAACTGAGAAATTTTACAATTTATCCACAAAATGAGCTCATTTCAAATTTGATGGCTGCTACAGGTCTCAAGAAAGTTGGTCCAGGGGCCTGTTTACCATGGTGTAGCTTCCCATCTTCTTTTAAACACAGAGTGGAGGTGTCTGGGCATTGAGGAGACTAGTTTCTTGAGTTTAACCATTGGAATTTAATCCCACTCTTGCTCAATACAGGCTTCCAGCTGCTGGAGTGTATTGGATCTCCTTTGATGGACTTTTCGTTTAATTATGCGACAAATGTTCTCAATCGATGAAAGATAAGGACTGCAGGCAGGCCAGTTCAGCACATGGACTCTTGCACTATGAAGCCATGCTGTTGTAATAGCTGCAGTGTGTGAATTTGCATTGTCCTGCAGAAATACACAAGGCCTTCCCTGGAATAGATGTCTCCTGTAGGGGAGTATATGTTGCTCTAAAACCCTTATATACCTGATTACATTCATGGTGCTTTTTAAAACATCCAAGTGCACCATATGCACTATTGCATCCCCATACCATCAGAGATGATGACTTTTGAACTGAATGCAGATAACAGGAGGGGTGGTCTTTCTCCTCTTTAGCCCAGAGGACACAACGCCCACAATTTCCAACAAGAATGTCAAATTTGGGCTCATCTGACCACAGGACACTTTGCTACAGTCCATTTTAAATGAGCCTTGGCCCACAGAACACGGCGACGCTTCTGGATCATGCTCAACAATGGCTTCCTTTTTGCATGATAGAGTTTTAGGTGGCATCTGTGAATGGCACAGCGGGCTCTGTTTACAGACAGTGGTTTGGGCCCGTTTAGTAATGTCAATGACAGAATCATGCCAGTGAGTGATGCAGTGGCGTTTGAGGGCCCGAAGATCACGAGCATCCAGTAAAGGTCTTCGGCCTTGTCCCTTATGTCCACAGATTTTTCCAGTTTCTCTGAACTTTTTCATGATATTATGCACTGTCGATGATGAGACCTTCAAAGCTTTTGGAATTTGACGTTGAGGAACAGTTTAAAAAGTATTCCACAATTTTTTCACGCAAGCCCTCACAGGTTGGGGAGCCACTGGCCATCTTTACTTCTGAGAGACTCAGCCTCTCTAAGACATACCTTTTATTGCCAATCATGTTACACACCTGATGCCAGTTAACTGAATTACTTGGTAAATATTCTTTCAGCTGATTCTTTTATATATTAATAGCTTTTTCAGCCCTATATTGCCTGGGTCCCAACTTTTTTGAGACCTGTTGCTGCCATAAAATTTGGAAAAAGCTCATTTTGTGGATAGAAATGCAAAATATCTCAGTATCAACATTTGAAATGTTATCTATGTTCTGTTGTAAATAACATATTATTGGCTCATGTGATCTGAAAGTCATTGCATTTTGATTTTATTCACAATTTACACGTCGTCCCAACTATTACAGAATTGGGTTTGTAGTTTTGCAACTAAGTTCCGGCCCTTTTTGAAATGCGATTTCTGAGGAGCCACGTTTCTATGGCTATATCTAAAAAAGTATTTCAGCGAGGTCCTTCAAATTTTCACGGGTGAGAATCTGCTACTCTAACTTGAGGAATAAGGTCTTATGAATGTGTCCCTTTAGTTCATCATATATTTCTGGGTGCTTAAGAGGTGGTCTCCCTAAGAGCGGTCCGGTGAATTTTGCATCAGAAAAACTTTTTCCCTGAAAGTTTTTATATCAAAAGGGTTTGGAATACAACTAATAAAAACGGTTTTCTTTTTTGAAAATAATTTATTTTGCCTTTGCTACAGGCTCGAACTAGTCTGAGCTGAACAGGCTGCCTGGGAGGCCCTTTTCGAGGCGAAATTTGACGATATTTAGAACCGTGCAACATCAAAACTATGAAAGCTAGCAGATTTTTATCTTTGCCTTTTGTTTTCTTTATCTTTCATTGTCATAATGACTTGACATCATCGGAGTTGATAGCTTTTTTGATGAGCTATAAGTCTCAAAAGACAAGCCCCTCCACAACATGGAAAAGAGCACTAAAAAATAGCACTAAAAATAAGAGCCAAATTCTCGTTTGTTTGACCGAAACTGTAATAGAAAAATATATAAACATAAAGGTGATAAGTCTATTTCTTAGGATTTAAAGTCAAACCTCTGGGTATGATGCTGTGTGTGAAGCTATGAGAACGTCAATTGGGTCAAGTGGGCACTTTACTTATTGAAGGTACCGCCTTGGCAAAAAAAGAAATGGCCAGATGACAAAGGGATGGTAGGCCACAAAAGTTCAGCAGGTTATCTTCGAGGACTTTTTTTTTTGGTGTTCGTCAACTTGTGATCCAATAGCGTTGCCTTGAATTTTCTAGTGAGAATACAAATATTGCTGACTGATCTTCTATCAGAGCAAGCAAACAAACCGAACACTCCCAAGGTTCTGGCGCATAGACACATATTGTTTTTCACAAGTGTCTTTGTTCTAAAGTTATATGGACAAGCAGTTTTAGCACCTTTGATGCGCTTACAATTAACAACCTTGTGAGCAGTGCAGCAGGCTCGGGACCACCCTGATCACGTTGCTGCTTGTGGGATTTTCTGCAGCTATTGCATACCGCTGAAACCAAGCAATGTATCTTAGTTTTATACAGGCATGTATTGAAAACAATGGCTAATAAATGGAAGCAAATGATACACTCATGAAATCTAGAACACTTACGCGGTCTGACCGGAACAACAACACCAATGACTTTCCACACGTCCTTTGCAATCGCGAGGGTTATTGCCCGATCTGTTTTTGCAGCCTTCCGTTCCCCCTTATGGCCAGAGTAATGACAGGTATTTGGTTTGGCCCAGTATCGGCCCAAGTGGCCCTGATGACTCGCACAAATGTACATCTCTTCTTTCTCGGTATCAGCTGTGAGGAACAACCCAGAGCATGCTAAAATAACATCTTCAGAAACACCTTGGCGGCCCAGATGGTAACGGGACAAGTGGCTGCTAATATCGGTCTTGCACTGATCCAACGTTACTACAAAACCCAAAACCAGTGAAGTTGGCACGTTATGTAAATCGTAGATAAAAACAGAATACAATGATTTGCAAATCCGTATCAACTTATATTCAATTGAATACACTGCAAAGACAAGATATTTAATGTTCAAACTGAGAAACTTTTTTTTTTTTGAAAAATAATCATTAACTTAGAATTTAAAGGCAGCAACACATTGCAAAAAAGTTGGCACAGGGGCCTTTTTACCACTGTGTTACATCGCCTTTCCTTTTAACAACACTCAGTAAATGTTTGGGAACTGAGGAGACCAATTTTTGAAGCTTCTCAGGTGGAACTCTTTCCCATTCTTGCTTGATGTACAGCTTGAGTTGTTCAACAGTCCGGTGTCTCCGTTGTTGTATTTTACGCTTCATAATGCGCCACACATTTTCAATGGGAGACAGGTCTGGACTACAGGCAGGCCAGTCTAGTACCCGCACTCTTTTACTACGGAGCCATGCTGTTGTAACACGTGTAGAATGTGGCTTGGCATTGTCTTGCTGAAATAAGCATGGGTGTCCATGAAAAAGACGTCGCTTGGATGGCAACATATGTTGCTCCAAAACCTGTATGTACCTTTCAGCGTTAATGGTGCCTTCACATATGTGTAAGTTGCCCATGCCTTGGGCACTAATACACCCCCATACCATCACAGAAGCTGGCTTTTGAACTTTGCGCCTATAACAGTCCGGATGATTCTTTTCCTGTTTGGTCCGGAGGACACGACGTATTTGAAATGTGGACTCGTCAGACCACAGAACACTTTTCCACTTTGCATCAGTCCATCTTAGATGAGCTTGGGCCCAGCGAAGCCGGCGGAGTTTCTGGGTGCTGTTGATAAATGGCTTTCGCTTTGCATTGTAGTGTTTTAACTTGCACTTGCAGATGGAGCGACGAACTGTAGTTACTGACAGTGGTTTTCTGAAGTGTTCCTGAGCCCATGTGGCGATGTCCTTTACACACTGATGTCGGTTTTTGATGCAGTACCGCCTGAGGGATCGAAGGTCACGGGCATTCAATGTTGGTTTTCGGCCTTGTCGCTTATGTGCAGTGATTTCTCCAGATTCTCTGAACCTTTTGACGATATTACGGACCGTAGATGATGAAATCCCTAAATTTCTTGCAATAGCTCGTTGAGGAATGTTGTTTTTCAACTGTTCGACAATCAGCTCACGCATTGGTTCACTATGTGGTGACCCTCGGCCCATCCTTGTTTGTGAATGACTGAGAATTTCAGGGCAGCTGCTTTTATACCCAATCATGGCACCCACCTGTTCCCAATTAGCCCGTTCACCTGTGGGATGTTCCAAATAAGTGTTTGATGAGCAGTCCTCAACTCTCTGTCTTTTTTGCCGCTTGTGCCAGCTTTTTTGAAACATGTTGCAGATATCAAATTCCAAATGAGGTAACATTTGCAAAAAATTACAAAGTTTACCTGTTCGAACATTAAGTAACTTGTCTTTGCAGTGTAGGTTTAAAAGGATTTGCAAATCATTGTATTCCGTTTTTATTTATGATTTACACTACGTGCCAACTTCACTGGTTTTGTAGCTCATTGTTACCTTGGAACCCACAGCAATCTCCCAATTCTCAATCTTTCAAAAAGAACACCGGCATCGCTTGTCTTTCCATCCCCTCCATTTTGATAACTGAAAAGTGGTATCAAATTTCACTGCACTTTAAAAAGCCTAATGTCAGAGACATTACCAATACAAGAGGGATTTGGTATTGCACATGCAGCGTTCCATATATGTTGAGCATTTGGAATTCTAATTCTGCTCCTCTCTTATGAATAATCTAGAAAATATCAAGGCTTGAAAATGAAAAAAATAAAATCTGTGCTATTTTTAACATTTTATACCAAAAAAATACACCATCCATCAACATCAAATTGACTGTTTTAGAAAGATTAGATGCCTGTTATTATCATATACAAAATTTGTGATGGTGTTCTCCTGTATTTTCTCAAAATAAAGTTTTGAAAATAGGGTATTTTTGTGGACACACAGCACTAAATGGCCTCAAAGACATATTCAAACATAATTGTATAAAATGCCCATAGTTAATGATAGAAATCTTAAACTCAAGTGAATAGATATTGAAATATTACAACCTTAACAGGGCCAAAAATTCAAGTTTTTTATGAATTCGGATGTCTTACAATAATAATCAAATACTATATAGCTATCTTACGGAGGATGTGTTAAGAATGCCATTTTATTTGATCAGAGATGAAATGATTTATCATATGTAGACACTTTGTTTTAATTAATTTATTAACAAATGAACTTATAAAATAAAAATTAATAATAAAATTTTTCAAGTTTAAAAATGTGTTTGGTCATGCAGAAGCTATAACTTGTCTGAACAGTTCATGCATCCGCACAGCCCAGCAAAAAGTTTTTTTCTGGCCCAGGAGGGAAGACCTATGCTGGGTATCTGTGCAATATATCATTGTTAAGATTGAAGTCCCAAGCACTACAACTGGATGTAGATTTGCACTCGAGGAGCAGAACACCAAAGTAGCTGAAAACTTAATGAAAGAGTTCAAATAATTTATGTAGTATCTGTGCTCACTGCTATCAACTGGTCATTTAAAGTATTCCACTATTTGCAATTCTGCAGCACTGTCAAAAACTCTTTTAAACTCTGGTTATTACTAATTGAAGCATACGGGGTAATTTTTTCTACTTGGATGTAAATCTTCATTGATACAATCATTTTCAGTATTGATCAGTGGCGTCTCTGAAAGTGATAATTGGTGGGGCCTGGGCATGGACCATGCCTTTGCGTCAATGATTGTTCCTGTCTTGTACTCAGTTATTTTCCGTTATTATCACGTTATCCAATTTTAACAATAATCCTTTGACAATCGAAGTTACGCTTTATATCTCGATGAAATCATTTGACGACTAAATAATGGGATAAATTCAGATCAGAAAAATTATTTAGGCCACTCAAAAATTGTTCAACACTTTATGAAAGACAAACTGCTCTCAAATGTCTGCGCTACCTTTTCCACAAATCAAATGATTTAACTGGCACTTCATGATCATTTTGTTTCAATAAAATAAAAGACCATTTGAAACGTCTGTGTGCAGTCCTGAATAACGCTGATTTAAATGCGCGAAATTACGCGTCCAGATTAATGATTGTCGCCGTACCGAAATGTACCGTACCGAATCGGCGTGTTCTTGGAGTGAATCTATTGCTCAATCCCTCAAGGAAGTTGCATGTTGTGGCTGCAACTATTATAGCAAATTCAACCAATCCACGCAAATTTCTTGCGGACATAAAAAATAATGCAACTTTTATTGCCACTATTTGAAGTTACTGCAAAAAAGAAAAAAAAACAATAAAAAAGCCAGGAAAATCCTTGTTTGTCAATTATGCCAATCATTGTGTGCAAGTCATGGTTAGTAATTGTTTTAAAGGGGAGCTCTGGGCCCCACCAATCTTTAGTCCAAGAGACGCCCCCCTGGTCATGATTTATAATAAGTTTGATCTTCCACTGATTTTGGGACTACAGTATTTAAATATATATATATATATATATATATATATATATATATACACTGTATATGGGTTTTAATTCAAGTGCAAGTTAACATTTATGAAATAAAGTTCTTTGTTGAGTTAAAGCTTTCAATCATTAACTATGTGGATTTTATAAAAGAATGTTTGAATATGTCTTTGATGCCATTAAATGCTGTGTGTCCACAAAAATATCATATTTTCAAAAATGTATTTTGAGAAAATAAAGCGAACACAATCACAAATTTTGGATTTGTTAATAACAGGCATCTAATTTTTCAAAAACAGTCAATGTTGATGTTGATGTTGGTGGATGGTGTGATTTTTTTTGGTATAAAATGTTAAAAACAGCAGCAAAGTTTTTTTTTTTTTTCCCATTTTAAAGCCTTGATATTTTCTAGATTATTCATGAGATGGGTATAATTAGCATATATAATACACTACATATATGGGAAGCTGTATGAGCAATCCCAAATCCCTGTCTCTGACACTGGGCTTTTTACAGTCCTTAAAATATGCTACCACAGTGTGCAGAGTAAAATTTTCGAGAAACTTTAAGCACCCAGAAATATATAATGAACTAAAGGGACACATTCATAAGGCCATCTTCCTCAAGTTAGAATAGCAGATTTTCACCCCTGAAAATTTGAAGGACCTAGCTGAAATACTTTTCTAGATATAGCCATATGAACGTGGCTTCTCAGAAATTGCTGTTCAAAATTGCTGTTCTTCTGTTCTGCAATCCTGTGTCCTCGCATTTGGTTCCAGATCACTACCTCACAGTTTCTGCAAATGTGATGAAATGAGGTATAGAAGTACTTTCCCAATGAGACAATGTTCATTATTTTGCTACTGTACAGCGCAGTAGATAATTAAAAAAAAAGCAGAAAAAAAAAACAAAAAAACTGTGGTTTCTCAATTCGCGACTTTGCCTTAAATTTCCTGCAGGAGAGAAACTCAGAACTTCTCAGAGCAAGGTGGACATAAATTAATTAGCACCCCCAAAACAAAATCCATTGTTTTCAAGAGTTGTGCACTTCTGTTTATTCTGATTTTCGCTGGCAATAGCGAGTCATCACAGCACGGGCTGATTTTTAGCAGGTTAAAAGAATAAGTTGTGACGTGTAGCCAGGCTGTCGTCATATGTTTTATCAGCTCGGCTGTGGAAAGCGTACGCTTTAGTGTTGTTTTGGTGATGATCACTTTCACTTATTCACGAGGCAGGTGTCTTTGCTTTGCGGGGGCAATCACAGAATTTACGCACACCTGCATTGAATTGAGTTTACTTTGCTCACCATTCTCACTTTGAGTAGAATGTATTATTCACTTTTTTTAGTGGAATTCATGCTCTGACAACGCCTGACCGCTTCTGCAATGGAAAGACAAAGGCAAGCTAATTATGTCCAGCTCTGTATTGAGCGCAGTGCCGCCTGTGAATGCCAGGTGCACCGCGCTTTAATTTTTATGAATTTCTAAGATTTTGAAAAGAGGAAAACTGCTCATTATAAACGGCCTGATTGTATCTCCCTTTCTTTGAGAACAAAGGGTAGATTACCTATGTCTCTGCAGGTCTTAATGGTTTATTCTGCCCTTTTTGCCGGAAGACCTGTCCCTGTTCTGTCCCTATTCTAACAGAACACAAACTCCAATTAATCATGCTGGAACAATACTTTTGCATACACTTTAGCTGGTTGTAGGTTGTAACCTCAAGCTTTCTAGTGATAAACTACTTGTAACAAACAATTTGTTTTCACAATCCACATCACATTTCTTTGTATTTTTTTCTCAAGTATTTTCAGTCTTTGAAATATAACAAAAACTATGTTACCTCAGTTCAGAGATCAAGTCTATCTGGTTTTCTGACCTCTCTCCCAGACCTGGTACGGACAGTCTCTGCGCTGCCCTCTCGGCTGGGTGTTGTTGTGTCTGCTGGAGCTGGGGTATGTGAATCTTCTCCCACAGGCTCATCAGCGAAGACTCCCTCACTGTTGGTTCGCAGTGACACCAGGTGGTGTCAGTTTCTCCTCAGTATGCCCTGAGGCACTTGGATGAGATAAGAGCGAGGAGCTTTGTGTGTAGATACCACTGCGCCCTGCACCTGTGCATCAGTGATCCACTCTTCTTCCCTAGGAACGAGTGGCTCCAAGTCTCTCACTCCCTGCCTCTTGTCAAAGGATCTTGCGTCGTTCCTCCTCTTCTCCCTTTCTTTGGCTGCCAACGCTTTGTAGCGGGCAGAGCTGGATCCAACAGGGTCAGAAAAGCAGGAACTGTAGTGCAAAGTCGGCGCTCCATTAACAGCTCAGCTGGACTGTAGCCATTCTGTAACGGGGTTGCTCTGTATGCTAGCAATGCACAATATGACTTTTTCAGCAAGCTCTTCACAGTTTTTTCAGCATGTTTGGCCTCCCCATTGCTCTGAGGAAACCTGGGGCTGCTGGTGACATGCGCAAAGCCATAAGGTCTGGAATGCCATGACGGGCAAAACTTGACTTCAGGTGCACCACTACATCTGTGGACATTGTAGGTGAAAGCTGTGCGACCATGAGTAGATCATCTTTGCCTTCCAGTGTGAACAGGTTGGCTCCTCGTCTTTGCCAAGGTCTGTCTGGTATCTGAGTTGGTATCAGTGGCTCTTTGACATTGGTCCTCTCCTGGATGCAGGCTCTGCATTTTAGCACCATGTCATTCAGCTGGTTACTGAGGCCAGGCCACCACACTGTCTGCTTGGCCCTTTCCCTGCACTTCGTCACTCCCATGTGTCCCTCGTGTGTCTCTCCAACACATCATTTCTTATGGCTGAGGGGATGATGAGCCTCGCACCCTGCAGCAGCAGTCTATCGTGAACTGCTTTCTCAGCCCAGTAGTGTTTAAACGCCCCCTGCAGTCTCTTTTTATTTGGCCAGCCTTCTTTGCAGTACTCCATCAGTGCGGAGCATGTACTGTCTGCTTTCAGGTGCTCGCGAAGGTTGCTCAGATAGTTTCCACTGACAGGTAGGTTGTTGATGACAGAGTCTACATAAATATTAGTGTCCTCTAATAGGCTTGCACCTGTATGTGCTCATGTAGCTTTCAGAGGACAAGTTTTTGCCAGTGAACAGTGGCGGAGCCAGACAATTTTCATCGGGGTGGCCAGACTGAGACCATTGCTCACATAGGGGTGGCACAGAAACTGATGGCTTATTTTCTCCCATGTGGAAAGTTGCTGTAGATCTAGTACTGTTTCTTGGTCACTCGTTTACTTATCTATACAGGCGGTGACTGTCATGTAGAATTACATCATGAAGACCTGCATAATAAGCTTTTAATGTATGCCTTAACTAATTTTAAACACTTGAAACACTTGTGAAATTAGTGTATTTTTCATTGGTAATAAATCTCACAAGATAATTACAATTTACGACACAAGAATATTACAGAAGGCACTATTATCAACAAGCCTACACAGTTGCATTTTCCTGCCTTTCGCAGCAATATTAATTTGAAGGGCTGTAATGAAACGTTTCATGCATAAGTTAACGTAGAAACGCAAATTTGTAACTTAAATAGATAAAAATCACTTTCTCGTACTAGCTAGCCGTCCCACTGACTTGAATAGACCGCTGACTAACAACAAACGCTAGCGATTGAAAATGGTCACCAGCGAGCTACCTTGGCATCCTTACCGTCGCGGGGACTGCATTGACTTTGTAGTTAATAAAATAAACACGGTGGCTAACAAGCTAGTTACTTGTTATTGACATTCTACAACAATACTTCTTACCTGCATAATATTTAAAACAGTGGACAAGTCGCTTTGTCTGTTTATACTGAGCTCCAAAAGACAGGGGAGAAAGGCTTGGCCGTTGAAAATCAGGAGGAAAAAAAAAACTTCTCTGTCCCATCGATCTGCGCTGTGCAGTGATAATTTCTGAGAGCAGTGTTTTAACGGGACAGGGGCGAAGATGAAGCTGAGGAAATGACTAGCCAGAGTTAACTAGCGCTTCTTTTATCTAAGTTGGTATTAAGCATGTGATTCAATATAAACAATTTGGTTGACAGCAAATATGCTCAACCAGGGTACATTGAATTGAGGAAACCAGGGAGTAATTTGATAATATCCACGAACATTCGTCGACGTTTCTTATCTCGGCGAAAACGTCCGAGCAATTATCTTATCAGAGGGTCATAACCCTCAGTCAGGTTAACACAGCAATTATTCAATCAACGCTGTAATGTAAATAGAATCAGTAATGGCAGTATTGACCTTTTCTTTTGTTAAGCCCAGACTGGAGCTAGGTTTGGACATGTCCTGGGCATGTCTGAGATGGAAAGTCCCAGAGAATTTAAAAAAAGTCTAAAAGGTGGGAGTGGTCTGCAAAAGAGTATATAAAGAGGAAAATTGAGAGAGTAAAGTAGTAGGAGAAATTACAAGGAGAAGGATACAATTGACCAGACCTGTCAGTCTTTTCAAGATCTGTGAAGCTTTTTGTGGATTTTTGCCTGTGGTGGAGCTTTTTTCCTCACCCGGAACAGCACCAAGCAACTCAACCAAAGGGACTGTAAATATTTATTTTCTTGTATATATCATTCTTGGCCAGTAGAGTAGATACTAGATTAGTTGATAGTCTTAGTTTAATTAAATGTGTTTAAGTTTTAAAATTGTGTCTGTCATCCCTTGCTGTCATAAATGTAATAATAATAATTTTCCTATATATATATATATATATATATATATATATATATATATATATATATACACACATACACACATTTAGAGCTGACAGAGGTAAAACCAGCCATGTGAAAAGCAAGACTGGCTAGAGAAATTGTTGAATATTACATTGATGAAAATGTGTTTGCACCAGGAGATCTGGAACAGTTTCCAGTGGAAAATCCAAATATAGAAATGGAACTTAAATTAAAAATGCTAGAGATTGAAAGGGAGGAAAGAGAAAATAAAGAGAATTTGAGAGGGAAGAAAAAGAAAAACAAAGGCAGTTTGAGTTAGAAAAATTAGCAAGACAGAGAGATTTTGAATTACAGAAATTCGATAGAGAAGAAAGGCTCAAAATAGAGCAGCTAAAAATAAAAATAGACGCTAAAAACAAATTTCGGGCTAGCCAGGAGGTAAAACTGGTGCCTCCATTCGCAGAAAAGGACGTTGATAACTATCTCCAGTGCTTTGAAAAGGTAGCTAAGAGTTGCCAGTGGCCAAAGGAACACTGGCCTCTGATGTTGCAAACTGTCCTCAAGGGTAAAGCTCAACAAGCCTATTCGGCTTTGTCTGCAGATGATTCCTCTGATTATGAGATTGTCAAAAAGGTTATTTTGAGAGCTTATGAGTTGGGTCAGAGGCTTACCGACAGAAATTCAGAGGTCTGAAGAAATCTGATAATCAGAATTATGTGGAATTTGCTAATGAGAAGCAGGTTTGCTTTCAGCGCTGGTGTACTTCTATGGAGGTCAAGGATGATTTCAACTCACTAAAAGAGATGGTGTAAGTCAAAGAATTCAAGAACTGTGTTAAGGATGATGTTAAGACCTACCTCAATGAGAAGCAAGCACTGAATTTGCAATCAGCAGCCAAATTTGCAGACGAATATGTTCTCACACATAAGTCCAAATTTCAGTCTAGCAGTAAGAATAGATGGTCCCAATTTCGGAAAAAAGGTAATGATGATACCCAAGATTCCTCACCCAAAGAAAAAGACAAATCTGGTGATGGTGCACAGAAATCCCATCACAGGTCTGATGAAAGTGTGAAAGCTGACAGTGAAAAAGTGGTCTAGTTTGCAATTATTGCAAGAAATCTGGTCATGTTACAACTAACTGTTGGTTCCTGAAAGCAAAGGAAGAAAAAGAAAAGGATACCCTATGCCTTTGTGAAAACAAGGTTAGAAACCCCTGTAGTAGACGACCCATCTGCTAAATTGCTTGCTCCTTGTGGGGCTAAGAAGCCTGATACTGCTGACTTTGTGAGGGAGGAATTTCTTCCATTTGTGTCGGAGGGATTTGTGACTCTGAATGAGCATTCTCCTCCTGTCCCCATATATATCCTGAGGGATACTGGAGCTTCTCAGTCACTTTTGCTGATGGACTCCTTAGAGTTACGTGATGAGACCGCTTCTGGGGATTTCATACTTGTACAAAGTATTGAAGGGAGGACTGTATCTGTACCCCTGCGCTCTGTATTCTTGAAGTCAGATTTAGTTACGGGACAGGTAAAGGTGGGACTTATGTCAGGTCTACCTATAAAGGGTGTTTCTCTGTTGCTAGGCAATGACCTGGCTGGGGGCAATGTAGTTCCCCCTGTTCATCTTACTTCACATCCGAGCACTGAAGATGGCGATGAAGACCCATCTCTGTATCCTTCCTATGCAGTGACCCGTGCTATGGCCAAAAAGGCTCAAGAAGATGATGATGTGGTGCCATCCAGCACATTGAATAGTAATGACTCAGGTGGTTCGCCTCACGACTGTTCGACCTACTATGGTTTCTTTGAGGACTTATCAGACACTTTTGTCAGTTCTCTGTTCAGCCAGCCAGATGGGTTTGGTGATTCTGAGGTGTCTGGAGACTTGTCTCTGTCCAGAAAACGGTTGATTCAGGAGCAAAGTAATGATCCTGAAATTTGTGTACTAAAGAGGTGAGCCCTTCCGGTTAAAGAAATAGATGCAGTTCCAGTTGGGTAGTATCTCAGGGATGGAGTGTTGATGCGGAAGTGGCGCTAATGCAGATTGGGCAGTGGTTAGGCAAATTGTTGTTTCAGAGGTCTACAGGAATGAGATCTTAACAATGGCGCATAGTTTACCTTTAGGAGGTCATCTTGGTGTTAACAAGACTGTTGATAAGATCATGAAACACTTCTTCTGGCCTGAGCTTCGGAAAGAAGTTTCCAACTTTTGCAAAACCTGTCACATTTGTCAGGTAGTTGGAAAACACCAGTTAGACCCACCTGTAGCTCCATTGCAGCCTATCCCAGCATTTGGGGAGCCTTTCTCCAAGGTCATTGTTGATTGTGTTGGTCCATTACCCAAGACTAGATCTGGAAATCAGTACTTGTTGACAATCATGTGTGCATCTACCCGATTCTCTGAAGCCATACCTCTATGCAACATCAAGGCCACTGCAATCTCGAAGGCTTTGATAAAGTTCTTCACGTTGTTTGGCCTTCCCAGGGAAATTCAGTCAGACTAAGGTAGCAATTTCACTTCCGGTTTGTTTCAGCAGGTTGTGTATGAACTAGGTGCGAAGCAGATTCTTTCTAGTGCCTATCATCCAGAGAGTCAGGGTGCCTTAGAGCAGTTTCATTCCACTCTCAAGACAATGATGAGGACTTATTGTTATGATCATGAGAAAGACTGGGATGAAGGTGTTCATTTGCTGTTGTTTGCAGCTAGAGAAGCAGTGCAGGAGTCTACTGGTTTCAGTTCATTTGAGCTAGTGTTTGGCCATGAAGTGAGAGGACCTTTGCTATTGTTGAGTGAACAATGGCAAGAGAAAGTCTGACAGACTGATATGCGGCTCTATGTTAGCAAGTTCAAGGAAAGATTGCGTGCAGCTTGTGACCTAGCCAAAGAGAACTTGAAATCAAGTCAGGGAAAAATGAACACTTGGTATGATGATAAGGCTAGAAGCCGTGAGTTTAAACCAGGAGACAAGGTCCTTGTGTTGTTTCCCTTGCAGTCCAATCCATTGCAGGCTAGATTTCATAGTCCGTATGAAATTCTGACAAAACTCAATGATCTCAATTACATTGTGAAGACTCCAGATAGGAGAAAGCCAAAACAGTTGTCACATTAACATGCAGAAGCCTTATCATGACAGAAATGCTAGGGTTGCAGCTGTCACTTCAGATTCTCCTATGGTCGAGACATGTGAAGATGAGGGGGAGTTTCAAGATGATGAACCTAGAATTAAAGCTGAAGTTCTTTCATGTAAATTGTCAAATTCTGAAGTGTTGCAAAATCTTAATGTAAAACTCCAGCACTTAAACTGATCTTTCTGTGAGGGTTCTGAGAGGTTGATCAAGAAATATAAAGATCTATTTTCTGATGTTCCATAGAGAGTTTCAATAGCCTCTCATGATGTAGATGTTGGTGATGCCAAACCAATAAAACAGCATCCATACCGGATGAATCCTGAAAACAGAAAGATTGCTGAGAAAGAGGTTGAGTACATGTTAGAACATGATATTATCAGACCCTCCAACTCAGATTGGAGTTCACCCTGTGTGTAAGTTCCAAAACCCGATGGAAGTGCTAGATTCTGTACAGATTATCGCAAAGTCAACGCTGTAACTAGAACTGATGTGTTTCCAATACCTAGGATTGATGACTGTATCGATAGAGTAGGGCAAGCAAAGTTTCTGACCAAGATTGATTTATTGAAGGGTTATTTGTGTGTGCCTTTAACTGAGAGGGCCAAGAGCATCTCTGCTTTTGCCACACCATCTGGGTTGTACCAGTATGAAGTCCTACCCTTTGGAATGAAAAATGCCCCAGCCACGTTCCAAAGGATGATACAGTCTACAATCGCCAGATTGCCACACACGGGTGTGTACATCGAGGACCTGATCACATGGAGTGACTCCTGGGAAGAACATCTGAAAGAAGTAGAGACGTTCCAGCGCCTGACCCAGGCTAACCTGACTGTTAACCTGAACAAGAGTGACTTTGGTTGTGCTACTGTCACATATCTTGGCTACGTCATAGTACATTAATGCAGAGAACCCTGGCCTAAAACTCTGATTTATCAATCAAAATTTTTAAAATAATTTTAAAATCATCTAAATTTGCGATTATTTAGAATGGCATCAAGCCAAGTAGTATGCGGCTAGCGTCTGTGGTACAGTGGGATGTGTACGTATTCAAATGTAGAGGCTAGATATCCAATTTTTTTCTTCGGCCAAAACATTCTTTAGCTTGATGAAGACGTAATATCTATTTGGGTGGCTACACAGGTTTCTACAGCCAAAGTAAAAAAATAGTGACCAGGAGAGTGTAAAATACCAGCGGTATCTCACTCCTCCTCCACCACCTCTCCTTTTTTCAACCACTGATCCCCTCCTCATACCTCCCCCGCTAGCACGCAGGGGAGTTACCAGGAGAGAGTGGCAGTAACTGAGGGGGCGGGGCGCTAGCGCCAACATGCCTGATACTCATACAGAGCTACTGGTCACTACTATAGGCACACTGTAACGAAACCTATACGTAGACTTACCACCACTTCAAGTCTCCGACGGCTATAGGAGGGGATTCATGTGAGAAGGGGAGAGCTCTAGATTTGGCTGTGCACGTACAGAAAACAGCAATATGCAAACACTACTTTTGCAGGAAATGGGGTGTGATTATACTGCTCAGGTGACAATAAAGGGAGCAATACAATAAACGCAATGCGACTTATAGTGGTTGTACATTGTACAGAGTTGTACAAAGTTGACGAAAAGCCAGGAAAAAGCTTGCTCTCTATAACAACCAGTGTTTGATCTCCAAAGGAAAACAATGTGACCTGTCTGTCTACCAATGTGCGGTACAGCTGTAGAAATGTCATTTGAGTAAACTTTCGTCACTCTCCCCTCCTGATATAAAAAGTGTTTTTAGGATTAGACCCCTGAAAATATGGAAACCAATGTTTCAATCCCTTGGCGCCACCCACCCAAATGCCCCGCCCACCACCCCCATGTCGACTTTTCCCTACCCTTCTCTATCATATTTGCACGTTGACAAAGTGCATGGTTACTGTTTTGTGCAGATGTTTACCGAAAGGGGGCTAAGTAGGGCCAGAGGGGAAAATGGGGCCAGAAGGGATGATGTGAGTGGGAAGGTGCACACTGGAAGAGCCGGGTGGAACCGAAAGAGAGAGTGTGGTACAGAAAGGGGTCCGGATGAGGCCGAAAGGAGCGATTACCCGTTACCAGGGAGGGTTGGGGCCGGGAGGGGAATGGATGAACTGGGACGGGAGAGATGTGGTACCGAGACCAAGATAGAACAGTAATGACACACTCGACCTTACAATGCGGTTCTCTTTATTACATTCAGATTTCATTTTAAAATATGTAATGGCAGTATAAACATGAGCACATTGTGAAACTCATAACATCAATCTTCCTCAGATGAACTTATGAAACAAATGGCCTCCTCCATTCCCCTCATCCTTTCCTCACACATTTTATTCAACTCCAACACCTTATGTACAAAACATGATCATTTCAAACCAGTCGCAACCACAGTAAGACTTACATACAACGAAAACAAAACATTCTCCATTCTCCTCACAGCCATTTCTGACCACCACACCAAAAACCAAAAAATGCCACACTCTCACATCAATTTAAGTTTTTTAAATCGGGCGGAAAACAGACACAACTAGGCCTAATATGGCAACATATATAGAAAGATTGTAAGTGTACATCGTAACTAAAGATTCACTATTTAATAATCTTTTAACTGTCAAGCATATGTATGGATAGAACAGTTGATATCAATTTTATTGATCAAGGAATTGTAAATCTTTGGTCCCTGTATGGCAATGGAATTTTCATATGCAGAACATGACGATTTGGGAAATCTTTAAAAAATTTGCTGTCTTGTAAATTATCCAAAGGTTCTTCATACGGTTCTTCGACTACTTTTTTCTCATGACTTTGACCAGTATATAAAGTATGGAAACATGAATGTTTTGCGAAGATGTATAAGTGTGCACATAAACATATGAATCGCTTACCATGGTATACAAAAGGAACGTAATCAGATGCACATACATATGAATTGGTGAAAGGAGTCGGGAAAAATAATTAGCCATTTATTCATTATACACCTACTGTTCATAGTAAACATGTTTTCCTAAAACCATTCTGTAGCCTCTAATCCGCCATTATTTATCCCATCCTTAGCGCGGCACTAAAAAAAATCACGCAAAACCTAAACTAAAAAAAAGCTTTGTCAAAAGTGTCAGGGTACATGGCCTAGTTCCCCATAAATATATAATGTACATCCTCAATCTGACGACACATAAGCGACTACACTGGTTTCTCACTAAAAATATTTACCAGTCTGATGCCCAACCACAATCAATAGGCTACTTAAATAACTTTACCAATACAGTGGAAATTTTCTCAATACGCTCCCTTCCTTTGATTTTTAACCAACACCAAGTCCGGCTTGTCTCATGCTCGAGCCAAAAATGCAGAGGTCGGTGGCCACCTACCTCGGCCAGTTTCAGTTAGCGGCCCTGCTTTGCAACCATTAGCCCTCCTGGACTACCCCATACCTTAGAGAGAACATTCACAGTTTCAACTATTATTAACACCGCCATGCACTGCCCCTAATGTTCATAAAGGTTTTCACATAGCCTACATTTCCCAAATCATGTTCCAATACACAGTCCATATGTTCACTCTGGTGGCCCATATACACTAAATAATTAACCTCAATGTTTCTCAATTTAAGTGGTCGTACTTGCTTAACTGGTTGAGTTTTATTTAATTTGACTTGCTTGAGTGAACGCCATGCATAGGCTATATGCATATATTCCATGTAAGGCCTATCTTGGAATCACAAACAAAGCTAACCGGTTCATAGGCCAAGATGACGCTCCTCATATACACAGACTCAGTATTTGACCAAATTCCTAAGTTACATGTACAGGCCTAAGGCACAATCGCTATTTTTCCTAGTTTGTCTGTTCTCAAAGCCTGTATGAACCCATTAGGGCAGAGTGCACACAGTGCACGGGATAATGCTGCTCTCCCGGCCAGCGGGAGGCATGGACACTGGTGTAGGACCTTAACTGGGGTGCGCGGGTGGCGGGAGGAGGGGGCGAGGGTGACCAGCCATACAACTAGGCCGGGAAAATGGTCATTTTCTACAGCTCATTGTGCAAAAACGGTGCATGGGAGAAGTCCAAAGTCAATGGTTCTCAGAAGCTGGACATATCAATGATGTGGTGCGCAAATTTGGTTCTCCTACTCACGGTAGTTTGGCCGGAATTAATTTCAACAAACCCCCCCTAATGGGAGATGCCCAACTGACCAGCGCACCTTAGCTTAGGCCACACCGAAGGACCGTGTGCTCACTCGTGATTCCTGACCAAACTATCGCCCGGACATGCAAACATATAGGGAATCATAAACTCTAGAGATGTTTCTCTATCATCCTGTGAAACTTTGACGTCCCTATCTGAAATAGGAAAGAAACCAAAGCCGCCGACAGATGTTGAAGAAAACAAGACTATTCCCGACTACTGTGTGCGGTTTTGGCAAGGGTCCCAGCAGGTGTTAATCACGCCAAAGCTATCGATCCTAGAAGAAAACATCCAATTAGAAAGTTTTTGGAAAACATCTAATCTATAGAAAAAAGGGACCAAATGTGCTCAAAGCCCGCTATTGAAAAAGGGGCTCGGTAGGTGCTCAACAGCAAGGACAGTCAATAGAAGGACGCACCTTACCAGAAAAATTCCCAGCATGGGACTAGTCTAATAAAAAGCAAGCTGGATCACACAGAGCTCAGGACAGAATTTAATAGAATAGGGAGAGACTGACTTTTCAATGTCTCACGACGGCTTCCTCAGTCAAATGAAAGACCGTGCACCCAGGGGTTGCCGAGATAATGGCGCCCCCAAAGGGTATGTGTTGAGCTAGGTGGGACCCGTTTCTGGGTCATGACGTCACACATAGGAACAAAGAGGGAAACCTTCCAACGCTCAAGACTAATTAACTACTTAAGATAAAGGGAAACGCAAAAATGTTATTTGGTTTGAGCTCAAGACCTTGAATCTGGCGCAAACGGCATGTCTCTCCGTGCTCTGGGAGTGCTAATCTACTCAAGACACTGCATTGGCGGTGCTGTGGATTCTCATTCAATGGGTGGGTCCCAACCATGCGGGGAGGGTTTAACCCCTTTGTGCAGAAGCCAAATTTGGCTATTTTTGGGTTACCCACTTTAATGCTATATAATTCAAGATTAAAGCTTCATAAAGAGGAAAAATGTGGCTCAATTCTGAAAAGACACTTACAGCATTTAGAATTACATAGTATTTCAGTTAATTTTCATGATTATGGTAGAGAAAATGAGCTGCAAACATAAAAAATCTTCATGAGAATTCACCATTGAAATTGCAAAAAAAATAATTCTGAGGATTGAAAAACTGCTGGGGCTTAAAACTATACATTTCTGGGATCATAAACTCCTTGACCACAAGTACAATTCATCTTCAACATTACATTCTAGATTACCTACATGCTTTTAGCCAAATTATACAGCTAACCAAGTGTCTCCCCGAAGTCTCAAAATGAAGTCCAGTCAAATCATTAAAAAATCATGTATATAACACAAATAAAGTTTTAAGGCATGAAATTTAATATGAACAAATGATTTTCTGGTTGAGTTTAGTATGAATTTATCAATCTCAGTGCAGTTGAATATCAATGGTCACCAGTAACCACTCCAAACACAAAACATGCCTTTTCTCCATAATAAAGTTTAGAGTTTTGGCCATTTTACTTTAAAGTGCCCCAAGCCAGCACAAACACGCATTAAAAAAACTTCTTATTAAACGGTTAGAACATTCACCCTGTAATGGAAGCTACCAGTCCCCTCTTCTAAGCTCACAAACTCATTTCAACACTTATAAGGAACAAGTGCAACTCACTAACTCAGTTATATCTGAATTCTGAAATATACCTTATTTTAACAGAACAGACACTCCACTTTCAGGGAACAATCCATTGCCTCCCTGGATTCAAAAGAAACGTGCAATGAACGTACCAGGGGGTCCACCCAAATGCACGGGCAGTTCGCGTTTTAAACAGGAAAAAAAAACCTCGACATTCGACTTTGTTGAGTACGTATACATTCCAAAAACAAAACAACAACAACAACAACAACAACAAAATAACAAAGTATCAGCCTCACCTTTTTCATGAATCCCTGCTCCAGAGACCGATGTATCCAGTAGCAGGGACCCTCCGGTCCTGTTTCTTTCTACATAATTCCAAATGACCATATCCTTATCGAATTTCAGATCCTATAAATGTAACTGAACACTTCAAGGCCAGTTTTGCGAACGTGTTTTCTATAAATCGCGTCTATTTTAACCGCGTAATGTGCATAACGTAGACAGGATACAACCGAGCCTGCTGATACGCATAGGTTTGTATGCTCTGTGTTTGTCCAATCAATGTGTTTCACTTACTCTAAAATGTTTAAACACTCGGGATTTGGATAAGAAACGAGCCAATCAATACATTTTTACCAGGTTAGCTTTGCGAGGGCATGAAGTGCAACTATACAATTACGCAGAAAACCCTGAGTATATGGTTGAGTGATTGGCTATCAACGCCAGTACTCGGGTGGATATAAGGAAGCGCTGGATTTGGCAATGAATGGATCTGAGCGTAAATCCACGGTAGGGAACTACGATTTTTTTTTTGTACGTGACGACAGTAATTAAAAGTAGAATGTGAGAGAATCAATACCATGTCGATTTTTTTGCCTCAGAAAACTGATTTTTCTGAACCATTACTTGGAATACTGTTGGCTCACTGTGGCTTATCTGGTTGCTACAGAGGATAGCGATTTTTCCTGTGTCAAGATATCGTTTTTTTTAAACTGCTGGATCGATACTATAGGCAAGGATACTGACCAGTTTGCACATCAGGCTTAGCTGAGGAGTTTAATTCATGCAGCTCTTGAAAAACAGGGCGTGGAGTGAACTTCCCCATATTCAGAACCGTGTTCGAGGTCTGCTTGCTTGTGAACATTCAATAACTGATCCGGGGGTGCCATTTAGTGATCGAGTACAGTAACAGCGTGCTTCCAATTTGCAGGTCTATAGATGCGGGCGTCTACATCTGCAGAAAGGGGTTAAGGCAGCTGCGCTGAACGCGTTACAGCAGCATGCTGCCATCCAGAGAATCCAGTGCGAGCAGCTGCCATCTCCATATTCCTCCCCCACCCCCCAACCCTTTTCATGCCCTCTCCCCTCCCCGAAACTCCCCCGCCAGCACGATGGAGACTTTCGAGGAGAGGGAGGGAGGGAGGAGGAGGGAGGGAAGGAGAGGGTCAACTGATGGGATGGGGCCATATAGGCTCGCTCATACAGCGTCAGTAGAAATAGCCACCAAATAGACCATTTACACCCCAGAACTATACAGCAGTATACAGATCATCTATAACATAAGGGATCCACGCAAGGGAGGGGAGGAGGGGTTATTGAGATCTGGAGTTGGCTGCAGTAGCAAATCATCAGCTCTCTGAAATATGTGTGATTCCACATGTAGAATGTCAGTTACTGACAACAAGCCTTCCAACCATATGGCCACTCCTATGCCATCACCCTACAGCCGCCCCCCCCTCCCCAAACTACCAATAACTGGTGCAGGTGTAGGAATGTTATTAACGTAAGCTTTCATCCCTGTACCCTCCTGATATTAATGTACTTTAACTCCAAAATGTAAAGCCAATTCGTTTTCGCCACCCACCCAAACGCACCGCCCACCACCCCTATCATAAAAAAAAACATTTTTTTTTAATTTACGCCCAACAAATACTTTTGAGGGTGCCCCGAATCCCATGCCTTAATCAACTGAGCCACACATCCTCCTGCATATCATGACTATTCACAACACTCGTTAAACGATGAAATTATGAGAATGGATCAATATACTTTATTAAGCTAATAATAGCGTTGTCCCCTGCAACCTTCACCGCCTTGGTTGACGGTCGAGCCCGCCCTCAGGCCAGCAATATCTAAAAAAAAAAAGGACACAAATGTTAAAAAATAACTAACCCGTACGATCACCTCGATTTCCAAAACTACATCCTAGTTAAAGCCAGCCCAATAACCATTATCGGCCTAAACATTCCTTCACTACATGACATTCGGCCTCACCCCATTCAAAAAACTGCACGATATTATTCTTTGCATAAACTACATCTTTTACTTTTGTAAATAATATTATTGCACTAATTATTTAACATTTACCGTACTAATTATTTAACATTGGAGTCCAACCTGCTTATAAGAAGAACTACTATAATACACATTGAAATGTCCGATGATTCCCCCGTCTAAACTACTCAGGCCCTATAAGCCTGTACAAGGCCATAACGTACCACAAAATGAAACATTAAGCATGGGCGTAATATCGTACCAACATGCATGTGTGTGTAAATAGGGCGCATCACTAAACACGTGACAAAGCAGCTGTTATTCCAATCCCAATTTCGCCGGGATTCGCAAATTCATTAAATAGGGCCTAAATAATTTCCCTAAAAACTATAGACCTATTTGAATTACATGTGGTGAACATATCTGCGTTTCCCGTACATCAACTCGCTTCCCTTTAAAATTTCGGTCACGCTTTACAATAAGGGTACATTATGTCTGTGCTAGTAATGCTGAACTAATGCATGACTCATGATGATATAATGCATGAATTAATTCAGGATGCATCATGAATTCCTGTTGCTGACCCTTAGCAAATGATGAAGTCACCATGACTTTGTGTGATTAGTTCACACTCAATAAATCAAGTAAGGAATGTTAATATAGCATTACTTTGTGGATTAATTAACATGCAGCCCAATTAGCTGGATTCCTGGCAAAAACTTTACAAGTAATGAACAAATAATATGCTTAAGTAATTCTGAACTATTGCATGACTCATGATGACCTAATGCATGAATTCATGCAGGATGTATCATGAATTCCTGTTGCTCATCATTAACAAATGATGAAGTCACTATGCCTTTTCGAAATAAGTTTGCACTTAATAGATCATTAGTTAAGGGATATTAATTCACTGTCACTTCATATATCAATTACTTTTGCAACCAAATTAGCTGGATTCCTCTTACATTAAAGTTAATTGATGAGCTCAGTCTACTCTGTAAAACTGTGGAAGATGTGGCATGTTTATAATCAAAACACCAGTGAGTAAAAGCTTAATGCCCGGTGATTTTTTTTTGTTTGTAGCCGTTCTCATTCGAAACACCGATGTTTATTGAATGTTGCAATCGAGGTTTTTCAGATTTGAATTTAAAACTGAATCTAAACACTGTGACAAGTTTAAAGAGTTTTACAAAAAGGTATTTAGAACTGCAACATTTGGTTTTAGAGTGTGTCAGCCTTTATTTCAAGTGCAGTTATGAACTTAAGGTTTCAAAACAGTTCATTCATATTTGTATTTGTGTTGAACGCTGTGGAGTGTGGCATGGTAGAGCAAAATGCACTGAAGCCAAACCCATTTAACAGGTATCAATTTAGAAAGTACAGAAGAATGATTAGAAATATTTTAGCTCTGCAGGAGAGCCATGGGTCTTCGGAAAACTTAATATCATGCGTCATTTACACTTTTCATCATTACTTAATCATTACTTCACACATTACTTACTCCTTTTGTGCCAAGTGAAGTCACATCATGATACTCATTTGTAAATGGTTTCTTAATATTCACTTAAAGGATGTTTTTTGTTCTTGACAGCAGTAGAGTATAGCACAGCCACAAAAGATGCACCAAACCCAAAACCATGTGGCAGGAACCAATTGATGAGAATAATCAGGCATATTTCTGCTGAACAAATGTGCCATAGCCATACACATACCCAATTAATTAGACAACCAGCTCTCTAAAAGAATTCATCATTACTTTACACATAACTTAAATGATTTGTGCCCTCCCAAGTAAAGTCACGTCATGATAATCATTTGTAAATGGTTACCAAACGAACATTCACAAAACGGAAGTATCAGCTACTTTACATTCTTCACAAAGTACTTTGTGATTCATTATTACTTCACTATCTGATCACTAATTTGTATCCCCTTGAATACTGAAAATTCAATGAAAGCAATTCAAAAAAATCCAAATAAAACAACTTTTTTTCCAAAATAATACAAACTTTATTACTCAATAGCTTGTGGCATTTAACAGAAAAAAGTTCAGCTCTTCCCAAACTAAAATGGAACATTATAAAAATATCACATACACTACTACATGGGGAGGCCACGCATTAAAAAATGTTGGGTTGAATATAACCCAAATTGGGTTGTTTCTGCTACTAAGTACTAGGTCAAATATGGACAAACCCAGCACTAAGTTACTTTGACCTCGCAAAATGGGTTGTAAAATCAACCCCACTGCATAGGTTGATTGTACAGCCCAACTTGAGGGAAGTTATAACTCCATACTGGGTTAAGATAACCCATATTTTTAGTTTTGCGTTTTAAAATACAGTACTGGTGTTTCTGAATTTTTCCTCCCCTATTATGACTCATATACATGACTGCTGACCAAGAAACACAGTGTCTGGCATATTCAGACCTTTCTTTCTCCTTCATAGGCAACAGCTGCTTACCATTCATGCAGCATAATGGTCAACTTGAAAACCTTCTAAACATATTTGAGTTAAATGCAATCATTAAAGCAAACCAGTTGAAACATCTTTTCAAATGATCAATGTATTTTCTTTTTTAATTTCTCACAGTACAGCATTATCCATGTAAGCAATCTCCATTCAATTTCCTGATCAGAAGTCTAAACCTTACACAGTTTAAGTTGTAAACAGAACATGTGGCAGTTCATGTAACATTTAGGTCAAGACGGCCACATAGTTTAACGTGGTTAAAATACTGCTCAGGCTGACAAACGAACAGCCTTAAGATCACACACAACTGTTTGTAGAAAGAATGTCCAGTACATTAAACACTTCACACTGTGAGTCCACAGTATCAAGGAAAGAGGGCGCAAGTGCCCATTTTCTAAAAATACTTGAGAGCATTGGCTGTGGTCTTTGAAGCCGAGGAAGAAAGGGAAGGAAAAATCAAGATTAAAACTAACCACAATAATGAACGTTAGACAAATACATCTTAGCAAACAAAAAAATCCTTACACAGGGCGTAAATTGCTTCTGAAGATTTCAGCCTCATCTTGTGGCATTCCTCAGCGGATGGAGTAGCTCAGTTCTTGAGGAGACAGATTTGTTACCATGAGATCAAATTTTCTTATCTCCGCATTCATCAATATTTTAGTAGCTCCGATGTTTTTGTAGCTACTAACAAAATCTACACATGCTGCTGACCACGCGTAGTGCTTGTGTAAATTTAAGAATGCACATTAATAATGCTTGTCACTATTGGAAATTACAATTTTTATTCATATTGCGCTCTGTTGTGTACACAATACGCAGATGCCTTTAAAACACTTAGTATAGCCTTAACATAACAAACGATATAACAAAGAAATATAACACATTTGGTTAAATTAGTATGCAATTGGCAGGTTTAAGATCCAGATTAGGTTCATGATTGTGAATTATCTTTATGAATCGACTCAGTAGATCACACGTTCTTTCTACATATTGAATGATGATAATTTTAAAAAATAATAAAGTAAGAGGCTAGCTGACTTGCCCTGCGGCGGTTCAGCGCAAAAGATCAGAGAGCTAGGCAGATTTTAAAATGAAATCTCTTACTATTGAAATTGAAAAAAAACTGAAAATTATGGGTCCTGGCTGCTTATTTGCCTGTAATGTTGGATTTTTTTCCCAAAAACAAAGGTTGTGAAAGGTGTCCACCTCATGGCAGATTACAATAAATCAATTTCCCTGGTGCTAGGATGAAAATTGGAAAAGCTATTAAGAAAAAACTGAAAATTTTGCATCCTGGCTGCTTATTTTCCTATAATGTTTGGATTTTTCTCCGAAAATAAACATTGTGAAAGGTGGTCAGATCATGGAAGATCAAAATAGCACAGTTTTCCTGGTGCTACAATAAGAATCGGAAAATCTATTGGGAAAAAACTGAAAAATTTGGGCCCAGGCTGCTTATTTGCCAGTAATGTTGGAATTTTTCACCAAAAATAAAGATTGTGAAAGGTGGCTACATTGAAGCAGATTAAATGAAAGCAATTTTCTTGGTGCTAGAACAAAAATGGGAAAAGCTATTGAGGAAAAACTGAAAAATTTGGGCCCAGGTTGCATATTCACCTCCATTATAAAATTCTTCCAGAGAAAGAAATGCTCTGAAATGTTGACTGCAGCGGCACAGAACCTCAACTTGACTTGCCAGAGCTGTGCACTGAAAATTGGAAAAGCTTTTGAAAAATTAAAAAGATCTACAAAAGGAAGAAAATTTTCTCAGTCTTGAAATGGGGTTTCCTCAAAATGAAAAATTGTTCAAAGTCATTACATACTTATGAATACAAATAATATTCTTATCAGAGTTCCAGCTTTTGATTTTACATTGCCATTGAAGAAAAACATTTTCTGGGAAAAGACCCATTTTTCCCTTAATAATTTGTAATCAAATGGCAGGTTTTTTTAAACTTAGTTCCAGTTCACCCCCCGGACGTGCTTATTTATAGGCTACGGAAAAAATAAAGTTACGATAAGCTATTAAAGCAAAATATTAGTACGTTTCCCCGTTTTTTAGGTGCGCACTTTTTCGATGGTCCCTAGATTTCCCGTTCATTGAATGTCTGAAGGTCGAATATCAATCTAACTTCACCGCGCTACAAAACCTGGGGGCAGGGGCGGACATTATATTCAGGGGGCTCCCCACAAAGGTCGGGAAGGGCCCCCCCCCCCCGCGTGGAAAAATTTTTTAATGATTTTAAATGATGTTTTTACGGTATTTTATGCTGTTTTCTCATGCTTTCAAATTGTGTGTTTTTTGTGTTGGGTCAGGTGTCTTAATTAAAAATGCCATCCCCCAGCTCAATACATATTCTGAAATAGCGATGATTTAAGAAGAACTTGACAAGACAATGAAGAAGAGCAGTTGAATTTAAATTTAATCATACACGTCCTGTCCTGTCTGCTCACTTGGCTCAACTGTAATCAAAAACAGCTCAGTTAGTTATGAGAGTTTGTTTTAACAGAAATAGCCTGTGTATTATTTATATCACTAATAGTCGCAGACAACACACTTGCACACACACACCTACCTACAGCAGAACTAGCAACTATACTTTCAGTAACTTGTAACAAAGGGGAGAACTGTTCATTGTGTTCAAGTGGAGAGGAAGAAAGACCTATTAGCCAGATAAGATGTCTCTCATGTCAGCCATTTTCATGAGAAATGCATATCTACAAACTCATTATCAAGGTCAGAGCTTTTCAACCTTTTTCATTTGAGCCACAGATCACCATTTGAATTTGACGAAGTTTAACAATAATCTGTAAATAATAATAACTCAAATACTGAGAGCATAAATGCAAATTGAATGTGCATATACATGTAAATTGCTAATGCTAGGAGCTAAATTAGGGTAAGGGTTCATTTGGTTACCAACTCTCCATATTAGCTGAGGACCAGTACATCTGGAAACCCTGGACCACTGTTTGAAAACCAAATAGGTCATTATGTTATTTCATATTTTGTGCTATCATGACAAATCACTGATTTATCATGATGGGATAAATTATGAAATAAAATATCACCTACATTTTGCCATAAAGACCCTAAACATGTTTGCACAAACAACACAACAAAAGACAAAAAAGAGCCATGCAACGCCACAGCCCACATAGCAACAGTTAGTCCCCCCAGGAATCCGCGATTCCGCGATCGCGGAATTTACCGCAGATTTCAAAGCCCTCCGCGGAAATCAAAGCAGTCCCCGGAATATAGGGCGAGGTGCAGAATTTTATATTTTACATGTATTTTTCATCCCGGCCGCTAGATTTTGCGGTCAGATAAACGGGATCTAAGACTCACAGCTGGTGCTGCCGGTTACGGAAACTGATTTTTTTCTGCTGTATGCAGCATAAACTATATAAAAAGATGGACGCAGCACCCTGATTTGAAAAAAGAAGCCCATGTGGAAGTACCGTAGAATGGCATTCTATTTAATGGCCAGCAGATGGCGACGTCAGTGGTTGCAGAAAGAAGTTCAATGCAATAGAAGTCTATGAGAAAATGATCCTACTTTCCGACCTGATTTTTAATTTAAATAATGATTTTTCACATCATTTTATGTTAGCTATAGCAAGTTTCAGGTCTCCTTTGATATATCATGACATTCATTTTCGTGAATTATGGTCCCATATAAACTAGAATAAAGTATAAAGCCAGAATATGCTTCTGGGGCGTCGCTATCCTCTGGTCCTCGTCCGATACGGTCAGATCCAGAGCCACGTTCCTCTCCGGATCTTCGATTCACTTCTTCATCTTCGAACCAGTGGGTGACATCACGGTAGCTTCATCCATCTTTTTATACAGTCTATGGTATGCAGTAACGTTTACAATATCCTGAGGATTCAGTGAAGAGTGTACACTTTGTTTAAATCTTTACTTTGATCTTTGGCACTTGTTCAGTTACTAAGCCTCGTTCACCCATAGTTTGGTGAAATGTTTTTCACTTTATAAGTTATGCAAATAAATCTGCTCAAGAGGGACAAAAAGAATGTTGATGCTGCTTATTTTATAACCACAATGTTTCGCAGTGTTTTGGTATTGCAAATAATTTCATAAGAGAATTTTTGCTTCATTATTACATAAATTTGCTTTATAACTGGTCATTTTAGGTTTTTTTTTTAATGCCCGCGGAAAATCAACTTTCAAGCCGCGGAATCAAGAATTGCTCTCCGCAGAATCAGGAATGTTCTCCGCGGAATCAACACTTTTTCTCTGCAGATTCCTGGGGGGACTAAACAGTGCAAACTGTGCAGTGCAACTTTGCCAACCAGCCAACCAGCAACAGCAGCAGCAGCATTTAAATGTATTTTTATTATTACCATTTACCACTCACCAGCTAACTGAGGAGGACGATGGATGAGAGAGACTTTTTGCCGACGCGACGTTCGCTCACTTCCCCCGCGCGCTGCCTGGCGTTCCTCTTTCCTCTCAAAGGTGCCGGTGCGCGTTTCAAAACAAGAGCCTATTTAACTTTCTATTATACTATCGATTATTCACCACACGTTTTATTTTGAAAATGTACCGGAAATAGTAGTAGTAATTGATACTGCTTCATGTTGTCAGGACAGTGGGGGAAAAAACGAACCAGCAGCAGACTGAAACGTAATTATTAAGCAGCCCAGCAGGGGGCCCCCCTCTGCCTCGGGGCTCTACGCAACTGCGTAGTCTGCGTAGAGCAAATGTACGCCTCTGCCTGGGGGATATACAACGAAGCAAGTTAAGTGGAATAGTGAGGTATATCGAGCCTAGGCTTTTCAGTGACAGGAAGGTGCCTCGCTTTTAACGTTGGGTGATTACCATGGTAACTTACGCTGCAAACTTAACCTGGTCGGTAGCAGGCTATATGTGCTGAGTTTCGGCTTAAATCGGCTTTACATGTGCTGCCTTATGACTAAGCACCTCCTTTGAAGTTGGCGTCCCCTTTCTTGAGTAATCCTGTGGATTTTGGTGCCCGAAACGTACGCGGTTCTCTTCGGAGGGAGACTGCCCAGCGAGCATTTTTAGGTCTAATATACGTCTAATAGACGTCTATACATCACCAAGACACCGCGTCTAAAAATGGTGTAATAATGGTGCAGAAATGAAAGTTTTCTAGACGTCTATATTTAGACTATTAGACGTCTAAACAACGTCTATGTGTAGACGTGTGTCTATATATAGACGTCTAAAAAACGTCTATGTATAAACTTGTTTATATATAGACGTCTAAACAACGTCTATATATAGACACACGTCTATACATGGACGTTGAAACAACCGCTAATAAACGACTAAATATACACGTCTATATATAGACGTGGTTTATACGTTCATATTTAGACCTAATCTATACGAGGGTTATATAGACTATAGACATTTATTACACGACTATTAAAAAACGATAATAAAATTGTATATTAATACTTATTTATACAGATTTAGTAATTAAGTATTCACAAGCAACCTTAAAAAGCTCCAAAATGATATTTGGACCAATCTTACAGACCAAACTTTGCTTGTTGTCCGTACCTTGATGGTTGTGTTGATGTATCCAGGCTGATCTGACAGTTAATTAGCATAAAGTTGGTTCTCGGTCATCATTATATAAGAGCATCAATACAAAGTGCAATAGAATGAAAAACATTAAATTGTTGAGAATTTATTTTTATTGTGATTCTGTCTAAACAATATAATATATATAAATATATAAAATACAACATTTGGCAAACAGTATAAACAACAGTGCAAAGAACAGTGCATAAATAAACTCACCTCGGTTTACGCGGAAAAATGACTAATTTTCCTCTTGCAGAGCAGCCAGCAAATCTCGACGCTGTGGTAATTAAAATCGCTTCGCTCGAAGTTTACGCACATGCGCAGTGATGGTGATGAGGCGCTTCGCTCATATGCTTCGCTCGCCAGCGAAGTCTCTGCACATGCGCAGTACACGGAAGCAGTGAGCTGCCGACCACAGCTCTTCCAAGGCACTGCATATAGACAGATCTGCCTATCACATCTTATTTTACTATATTAAGGTTCGTTTTTCTAAGATGAATTTGCATTTGTATTTTTTAAAACATGGTCTCAACAAAGACGTTGAGAATAGGTATATTAGACGTCTAGATCTAGACATGTACCTTATAGTGAAGAATGACTATTAAATTAATTTTACATCTATATTTGGAGTTCAATTCTACTAAATGCAGTTAATTCCGAAACATATACTTATTGAAAAATTAGGTCTAAATTAAGTCTAAATATAGACGTTGATATGCGGTATAGATTTAGACGTATATTACACGTCTAAATGTAGACATGCACCTTATAGTGATGAGTGACTATTAAAATAATTTCAGAACTATATTTGGAGATCAGTTCCACTACGTGCAGTTAATTCTTAGATATATATTTATTGAAAAGGACGTTTGATTTCTATCGTCTAAATTAGGTCTAAATATAGACGTTGATATGCGGTGTAGATTTCGACGTTTAAATCTTGGCTAAATCTAAACTATACTTTAGATTGATGAACGGATATCAGAATCATTTGGCTCCAATATAAGGAGATGCGTTGTGCAGCTTACTGTTGTCATTTTGAGAAATAGTAATTGGATTTTCGAAAAAATGGCAAAGTCTAATTTCGGTCTAAATATAGACGGCATATAGACGGTCTAAATTACGTCTAAAAAAAAAACTAGACGACTATTACACGTCTATTGCTCAGTGGGTGGCATGACCTGTTAGCTTTTTCTGACGATACTCTATGAACGCAACAGATTCTCAGCAGAGATAATTTGTTACTTATGTGATCTACTGAAACCATTTGCAATGTAGCTAAGAGAGGCACTTAAAGTTGCACGAACAGCAGGCTATGCATAACGTTGCGCTATTTTTTGCCACGTTAACCGACAACATTCAGGTGGTGAGGCAGAAAGTCTGTGGAAGAATATTGTATGCCGCGCTATACATTTTAAACAGCATGCCATTAAAATAATTTTAATAATTATGAAAGCAAAGCAGCATAGGGCGTACCGCTTTGAAAGATGTTCTCATGCTTTGTTTTAACTTGCTGCCAGGTCCTCTTCGAACTTTTCTTTGCCTCCAGCTCCATGTCAAACCATTTACGCTTCACCTCGGATAAGGTTCTTTGGACTACAGAGGCAACATTAACGGCATCTGTCACCTCCCTCCTGGCATTCACTTTGCCTGTCCCTGTCACACCACTGCTAACAGATGAAAATAAAATGTTTTTTCTTAACTCCACCCAAAATTATTTCAATCTCCGCTTCGGAATACTTTTTTTCTCTCTCTCTCTTTCTGTTTGCGCCATGAATTGGCAATTCATGGGCGGAGATTTATGCTAATAGCTGATTACCGGGAGCGCGCTGTCAGTTGACGATGGATTGGCATTCATGATCATTCACACAAGTTTACGATCAGATCTGAGTTTCTTGTGGCATTCATGAATCCGGAGTAGGGTTTTAGTAGCGTAGGCTTCTATGTGCAAATCTACGCACAATTTTACTAACGTTTCATGAATAAGACCCACTGTCTCCAGTCTCAGGGAGCTCCAGTGCAGTTTCAAAGAGTAAAGCTGGTGTCTTAGAGGAGACGTAGTTTTCCCTGGATGGAGGTCGTCTTCCCAGAAAACAGAAACTATCCATCGGTGGAACAATGCATTAAAATTGTGTGAGGCTCCCTTGACAAGACTTTCTTAAAAGAGAGAGCTTAAATTTCTGCAGAATAGGCCAGGATAACTCTTTCTCTATCTCTCTTATACAGTTCATGTGTTATGATGAGGAAAACTTTGGAGAAAAGAATGATGTAAAATAATGCTAGAATCAGCTTAAGAATATAATTTAGCCTTGCAGTCAGTTTAAGTGGTGAGTTCAGTTAGGCTTGACGTTGTAACTTGCATTCACTCTCTTTTCTAAGGATCATCAACCCTCAAACCTGCGAGAAAAAATAAAACCAAAATGAACAGCTCTGTCATCAATTCTAGCCTCCCCTTCAACCACTCCTCTTCAGGATCCAGTCCCCAACTCATGTACACATTACAATTGTGCTATCATACACTTCTTGGGAATTCGTTTCTGTTTATTGAAAGGAGCATCAACCTATTAGTGGGCTACCCTGCCAACATCATGGTGATGTGGCTGGTGGCCAGAGAGAAGAGTGACTCTTCCACCTCCAATATCTTTGTCTTCAACCTGGCCATCGCCGATGCATTGCTCTGCGTGATGACATCCATCTGCTTCTATGGCTTCATTTGGCTCAGAATCACATATTTTGATAATTTACTGTGGTTTATAACTGGGATCAAAAACAGCTCCCCACTCTTTCTCACCTGCATTTGCCTGGACCGCTATGTGGCTGTGGTCCACCCTATTGTGTTCACCAGCATCAAGGATAAGAAGATCAGAGTGGCTATTTCCATGCTGGTTTGGGGGCTCATGATAGCCTTTGCCCTCTGCAGGATGTTGTGGTCGATCCTCTCAGATCACATCATCATTGGGCTGATCCTATCGGCCTTCACCATCATGGTTTTCTGCAGCGTTTCTATCATATGGAGTCTGAGGAAGTCGGTCTTGGGCAAAGAGAAGATGCACCCCATGAAAAAAAAAGCCTTCAGGACCGTGCAAATCTATCTGGCCATCATAGTGTTACATTACCTGCCTGCAGTTGCCATCATGCCCTTTATGCATATACCTGATTTCAAACAATTTTGTGACATTCAATTGATTTTATCCTCCATTATGTACTTCAGTACCATCACTTCACCCCTCCTCTACATCTCCCTGATTAAGCAGCTGCCATGGCTGAAAAACTTGCTCTGCATCTGCTGCCAAAGCCCTTCCCCTGAGTGACATAATGTAAGCACGAGATGTATGCTTGTGATTGTCAGTTCCGCTGCATTTACTCTCTACTTAAATTCATGAAAATGAGTTAATGAAACAAAGCAAGAATGTTATCTGAGTTTTAGGCAAATTTATTATCTTTGGTTTGACTGTTATGAGGACAGAGATGATAATTAACACAACTATAACCATTATGCATTGATTAAAATGCGAAAACTATTTGCTAGTGGAGCACATTAATGAAAAATCGTTCACTTTGTGGTACAAGCGCCAAATTTGGTACACAAGTGCTTTTGGACCTACTATCTCATAAAAGTACGTTGCCCACTTGAACAAACAAAGTGGCCACCATTTTTCAAGATGGCCGCCATTCGAAGTGGTTTGAAACAGCGTTTGAACTATATTTTGAATTAATAGTCCTATTCTGATGGTTTATACATTGAAATATGTGTTTTTGCACATGAGAAATACAACTCTGCATTTAGAAAATCAAAATTATTGAATATTATGATGATACAATGCGAATTAAATGAAAAAAACACTCACAAACAAAGACATTAGTTTCACTTAAAGCTTTTGGACCTGTAAGCTACTTGTAGGGGAGGCCACGTAGAGGCTGTCTTTGTCTCCCCCATTTTTTTTTTTTTTTTTTTTAATTTTTAGATAACGGTATAAAAACACAGAAAAGGTGTCAAAGCATAGGCTGCATGTTTTACGATCCAGAACTTGAATCAACATAACTTAAAAAGTAATAATACAAATATCCAACTCAAACATTCAACTTAAACTTGGTTGTTCTATTTTCTTAGCCCTCACATGCACAGGCACACAACTGTGTGCACTTCAGGCCGAAGCGATAGCATTTGCATCGTCCTTGGCATTCAGTCTTGCAGCCACATTTTATCAACTGCTCACAAGTCTGAGCAATGGGTGGAAGGGTTGTCCAGAGAACTTGCCAGATCTGACCATCTTTTTGCCAGCCCCAGTTGGCAGGACTTTCAGTTTGCATTTTGCACACTGTTGCTTGGCCCCATATGCAGGCAGCTTGGAAAGCAGACCGTTTCACATGCTGAACGAGGGATGCGCTTGTTGGTGGAATGGCATCATAAGACCTTTGCTTCCGAGCAAACAAGTCCAGTCTTGCCTCATCAACCTTGCATGTAGTACTGTGTTACAGGTGGGTTAACGTATTAAAACATCCATGAGCTAGAATTTATCCACACAGAAACGTGTTTGAGATGTGCGTGAACTATCGTAGTAATGAAATTTTCGCTAGAGCCTTGTTTTGACTTTGTTTGTAAATCGTTTGAAACGAGAGTGAAAAGCCCGGTCAAGTAGCTGCCTAATGATCCACGCGTTTCGTTAGAGCTAGTCAGCTCAACATATGCTCTCCCCGCGTGAGTGTGCATGCGTAAAATGCGTTTTGAGCGTGCACTGGTAAAGTGCATTGATTAGCTCGCTGAATTGTTCGCTCCCCACCATCTGTTGAATGCCGTTTTTGCTCAATGAGTTCAGATAAAAATGGTTAAAGCTAAAATGAGATTTGATGTTACATATGAAGCACGTTGTTAGTTTTAAGTATGCTTTGCAGTACTGTATTGAGTTCCTAACTGGTGAAAATACTGTAACCAAGGGTTTGAGTATCCTGAACATTTAGCGAAAATACTGTTAATGAGGGTTTAAGTATCCTTAGCATTTAGCTGGTTAATCTTACCATTGTCTATACATTCTAGTTTTGATAAATCGAGTAACATGCAAGTATGAAGAGTAAGTGAATTTGCATTCGGTGCCGAGAGATTTATTTTATTATGAGCTTGTACAAACATACTCTGAAATTCATTGTAATGTATAAAGAACATTGAATATGTAATGTGTGAAACGTAAAATGAGTCTCCGCGATAGAGATGCATTGGCTGAAGAAAATTCTTAATAAATTGCTGCAGAGAACTTGAACCTGACACGCTGTCTCCTCGTTCTTCTCCTGTGTTACAGGAGTTAATCTGTTCTCCGCGGTGCCGTTGCCGCGGTACCCGTTACAGATTTTTGGTGGCCCGTACGGGGAACGGCAGTAGATGCGCAGGCCACAAGCACGATCAGATTCAGAAGTTCCGGGAGCCGGTGCCTCTTCAGCCCATGCAGTTGGAAGAATATTGGATGCACAGGCCCTGTTTTCACCAGAACGAGTGCCTGTGAGGCTACGACTGTATACACGTGAGACCAGCCCATAAGCCACGGGTGAGAGAGCTGCCTGGAGGAGCGACTAACTGTGAGGAAGAGGGAAAAGAAGTCATGGCGGACGGTGAGAGAAAAGGCTTGGTGTGGAGCATCAAGAAGAGTCTGCTCACTCTGAAGGCCGATGAACTTTTCCAACTAGCCCATAGTGTTGGTCCTGTGCCAGGGAAGGATGCATCCATGCTTCAGGTTGGCGAGGAAGAGAACTGCTTTGAGTAAATCGTAGCTTTTATGAACAGTGAGACTTTGGTGAAATCTGAAGATTCAGGTATGGCAGTGTTGTTAGAGCTTAACGATACGGTGAATAATATCATTGAGTGTCTTGTTGCTCAATCCAAAACAGGTGCAGAGGTTAATGTGCACAATGTCTTGTCAATCCCACTATTGAGTGAGAATGTGATAGCAGGTCAGCCAGATGCTGTTATTGATAACATGACAACCGATAACATGACAGCCAGTGTTTTTAACACTAACACAACCCACACAGCTACGGTTAGCGTAGCTACCCCTCCACCCAACACCGATCCCCCACTCACACATACTGATGCCGAAACCGCACAGAACACTGACACAGAGTTACAGAACATGCTTTCTAGCTACGCTGAGCTTAGCAACAAAGTCCTAAAATACATAAACAACCCCACATCACAACCTACACTTACACCTACACTAGTACAGTATACACCACAACCTAACAACGCTCACACACCTGAACAACACTTACATGGAAAACATGACAAACATGACAGGGTCGTCCCCCTTCGAGACCTTTCACTGCTACGTCGCGAGTTCAAGGTTCAAGGTGGACAGATCAGTGATCAAAGCTCAGACTTGAGTTACAATAACATATGCAGACAAATTGACGAAGGGATTAAAGATCAATTCAGTGAGACTGAAATACTAAGAGGCGTTCTTAGAGTCATCAAATCAGGAAATTTCAAAGACATGCTAATGCACAAAGACGATTTGACCATAGGTGAGCTTAAAGGCTTTCTGCAATCACACTTAGGTGGGCGAAGCAACACAGAACTTTTTCAAGAGCTTATGTGCACAAAACAAAATGACAGTGAAACTCCACAGCAGTTCTTGTACCGTGTCATAGGCCTCAAACAAAAGATACTGTTTGCTTCAAAACATGCTGACACGGAAGTAAAATACAATGCAAACACAGTTCAAGACATCGTCCTTCATACTATATCCCAGGGCCTCAGCCATAAGCATAATGACATACGTCGAGAGCTTAAACCATTGCTCTCAGATAGCAGTGTGTCTGATGAGACAATTCTAAAACAAATGATGAAGATAACAAACACTGAGAATGAGCGACTGAGGCGCTTGGGGTCAGTTATGAAGCAGAAACAAGTAAACGTGCATAGCATGGAACTTGAAGTTGCAGCAGCACAGGGCAGTAGTGCAAAGAAAGATGCTCCAGATAAACAGCCAAAGACTGATGCACTCCAGCAGTTAACTGAGAAAGTAGAGGAGTTAATGAATAAATGTGAACTGCTGCAACGGCCACAACAACCTCAAAATCCTGAATGTTGCCATCATTGTCAAGTTAAGGTCGATCAAAAGAAAACCAGATCGAATAGCTGTGCTAATTGCCTTGTACAGAATCGTCTGGGTTGCACTCATTGTTTTTACTGTGGTGAAGACGGCCACAGGGCAGTAGGCTGTTTGAAGAAGTCTAAGCGTCAGGAAAACTGGAGCCGGTCTCTGCCACGGGACGACCAGTGACCGGGCTTCATATTCAGTCCCACAATGCTGAGTGTAATGTAGGGGGCTCTGAGAGTCGTGCACAGATGTGTTTATTGAATCAGACGCCAAAAAAAAATAATGGACTAAATTATCCCCAATTCCCCCTTTCCCTACCCACCCAAACGAGTAGACGTCTAGCTAAGTTCATAGGAGCCAAAGCCCTGGTGCGATGTGACCTTAACGGTTTAGCAGTCAATGCTTTATTAGACACTGGAGCTCAGGTGAGCATGGTTGATAGAAGCTGGAAAGAGAAGTATCTACCAGACGCACCCATTAGGCTCCTCAGCGAGATGTTTGATGACCTGGAAGAGCTTGAAGTACATGCGGTAAATGGAGAAATCCTCCCCTTTGATGGCTGGGTCCTTATCGCGGTCAGCTTTAGCGGAAATGGTACGCTTAGCCAGTCCATCATGGTGCCTTTTCTCATCTGTAGCCTCCCGCTTGCACAGCCACTACTTGGATTCAATGTGCTAGAGGAAGTGATTCAAAATCAGCCCGCACAACTTGTTCCAGGCCTCACTATGCTTCTTTCCGACGCAATATCTGTCCCTGCTGAGAAAGTTGAGCTGTTGGTGAACTTCATTCAGACTGACAAACCCTCCAGCTTTCAGAGGCATTTAAGAACTGGTAATTACGACACTGTAGTTCCAGCCGGACAAGTAGCCTGGGTTAAGTGTCAGATCCCATTCGCTGTAGATCAGTCAGACCCCCTTCTCTTGTTTGAACCTGATGAAAACAGTGCTCATCTCACAGAGCTTGAGATTGGGGAGGGACTACTAGAAATACAGGCTGCTAAGAGACCTTATGTCATTGTACCAGTGAAAAATAGCACAAAACATTCTGTCACTATACTAAGAAAGACAGCCCTGGGTAGTGTTCAGACTGTGGCTAGGGTGATTGAGGCCAATTCACTGGAAATGTCCAGTCCCAGAGCAGTTGTTCATGCCGCAACATCAGCTGCTCAAACTGCTCCAGCCTTATGGCAGCCTCCAGTGGACCTCAGCCACCTTAGTGATGATGAACAAGAAAAATTCAAGAAAATGCTGTGGGAAGAGTCAGCTGTTTTCGCGAGAGACAGTCATGATATCGGATGTATTCCTAGTTTGCAGATGTCGATCAACCTCAAGGATGAGATTCCAGTGCAGAGAGCCTACTCCTCCGTCCCCAAACCCCTGTTCAAAGAAGTGAAAGAGTACGTGCAAGATCTGCTGATGAAAGGCTGGATCATTAAATCAAAGTCATCTTACGCTGCACCAGTGGTTTGTGTCCGGAAAAAGGATGGCACTCTCCGCCTATGCATTGATTATCGTCTCTTGAATCAGAAGACCATCCCCGATCGACATCCTTTACCAAGGATACAAGACCTGACTGACACCCTTGGTGGCTATTCCTGGTTCAGCATTCTTGACCAAGGAAAGGCCTATCATCAGGGTTTTATTGCCAAAGAATCCCAGCACCTCACTGCTTTCATTACCCCCTGGGGGCTGTATGAATGGGTCCGTATCCCATTTGGCCTCTCTAATGCCCCCGCGGCCTTCCAGAGGAGTATGGAAGAGATGTTGGGTCCCTTGAGAGATGATTGCTGTCTTCCATATCTCGACGACGTACTTTGTTATGCAAAAACGTTTGACGACCATGTGGAAGGGGTCCGCAAAGTACTCCAAGCGCTTCAGAAACACGGAGTGAAACTACGACCTGAAAAATGTGAGCTGTTTCGACAGGAAGTCAGATACGTTGGTCGCCTTGTGTCAGCTCAAGGAGTGAGAATTGATCCCAAAGACCTGGATGCAGTGCGGTCATTAGCCAGCAGGACGCCACTGACTGTTGGAGATGTGAGAAGGCTCACCGGGTTTCTGGGCTATTACCGTTCTTACATCCAGGACTTTTCAAGGATAGCGAAGCCCATCTATGAGCTACTACAAGTCAAACCGGGACAGGCAGCTGTAGCACGTGGTAAAAGCAAGGGTCCGCAACTACTCTCCAGAACACCTGTAGATTGGGCCGCTGAACATCAGAAAGCCCTTGACCGACTGGTTTCTCTCCTTGTTAGCCCCCCCGTGTTAGCGTACCCCAACTTCAATGCACCTTTCGTATTGCACACAGATGCTTCTGACCAGGGGCTGGGCGCGATTCTTTATCAGCATCAGGAAGGCAAGTTAAGAGTCATTGGGTACGGGTCTAGGACTTTAACAGCAGCTGAGCGAAACTACCATCTGCATAGTGGGAAACTAGAGTTCCTTGCCCTGAAGTGGGCTGTGTGTGAAAAGTTAAGGGATTACTTATTTTATGCACCTCACTTCACGGTATACACCGACAACAACCCACTGACCTATGTTATGACCACAGCAAAGCTAAATGCTGTAGGCCATAGGTGGGTTGGGGAACTTTTAGATTTCAGATTTGACATAAAATATAGACCGGGAAAGTCTAACATAGACGCGGACACACTGTCACGTCTCCCTTTAGACATTGAAGCTTATGCTGGTTCCTGTACCAAAGAGTGTACCGAAGACGTGGTTCGTGCTGTATGGGATGGGAGTAAAGTAGCCAAACAGAAAGATGTAGCGTGGGTGGCGGCTCTCAACATCGCCTCCCAAGTTGACCCGCCTTCCCCCTTTGATCAGTTAACCGCAATAAGCCACGATGAGCTTGTGGAAGCACAACGTGATGATGAGGCAATCAGTGAAATGATCAAGTTAAAAGAGACTGGTTCACCTTTAACTGACGAAATACGGAAAGCTGCTAGTGGAGCCACCAGACGACTATTCCATGAATGGGGAAAGCTAGTCTTAGAGAATGGTCTCCTGTACAGGCGCGCCAATGAAAGAAAACAGTTGGTACTCCCCGCTAAGTACAAAAGTCTCGTTCTGAAGAAACTCCATAATGAGATGGCTCATGTTGGCACGGAAAGAGTCCTTAACCTTGCCAGAGAGAGGTTCTATTGGCCTTTCATAGCCAGAGAGATTGAGGACCATATCACTAAGAAATGCCCATGCATAAAATCAAAGAAGCCAGTTACTCACGTTCGTGCCCCAATGGGTAGTATCACATCAAACTCGCCACTAGAGTTAGTCTGTATCGACTATTTACACCTAGAGACCAGCCGTGGTGGTTATGAATATATCCTTGTGGTAGTTGATCATTTCACAAGGTTCGCTCAAGCTTATCCAACAAAAAATAAGAGTGGAAAGACAGCAGCTGAGCGCATCTTTAATGATTTTGTCCTTCGCTTTGGATACCCATCAAAGTTGCACCACGACCAAGGCCGTGAATTTGAGAATGAGCTCTTTCGTACACTTCAACAGCTGTCAGGTATTCGTCATTCGAGAACATCACCGTACCACCCCCAGGCAAACCCTGCGGAACGGTTTAATCGGACGATACTCCAGATGTTGAGAACGTTAACTGACAAAGAAAAAGAAAGATGGAAAGACCAAATTCCGCGGGTTGTACATGCTTACAACTGTACTCGTCATGAGTCGACAGGCTTCTCGCCCTTCTTCCTTCTTTATGGCCGTCATCCTTGTCTTCCCATTGATTTGTTGTTCGGGTTGGTGGAAGGCACAGAGCCTGACTCGCAAAGGGGATATGCAAGGAAGTGGGCCAAGCAGATGTCTGAAGCCTATCGAATTGCTACTGAGAATAGCAAACAGGCCAGTGCGAAGGGTAAAGTGCTCTATGACAAGAAATCAAGGGGAGTGGTACTACAGCCTGGTGACAGGGTTTTAGTGAGGAACCTCAGCGAGCGCGGTGGACCAGGGAAACTACGGTCCTACTGGGAGAAGGCCATCTTCGTTGTTAAAGAACAGTATGCAGACAATCCAGTATACGTAGTGTACTCTGAGTCTGGGGACAAGAAGAAAACAAGAACATTACACCGCAACCTGCTGCTGTTAGTAAATGATCTCCCAATCGAAGATCCTCCATGCCATGCCGTGTCTGAAAAGAGAACACCGACAAGTGAAGGCCAGACCAGACGTACTAACATCCCAGAGCGTGCAGACATTCAGGAAGAATCAAATTCAGACTCAGACTCTGATGACGACTCAGGCGGTCATCGATATTGGCTGAGGGTACCAGCAGAACGGATACAGGAGATACCCGCTGTAGCCCCGCGACGACGACCCGCCATCACTTTGAGTCATCCAGTCCCAGTACCTGCACAGGAAGAAGAGAGAGTTTTTGTAGACTACTTACCTGGAGCAGCCCTGATGCCTGTAAGAGAAGTAGAGACAGAGAACCCTGAACAGGATGAAACCCTTTTTGTGGGACCTGATGGACAAGATGGATATGATGAGGCCCCAGAGCCCATCCTGGAAGAACAGCCTCGGGTCGATAAGGGCCCAGAAAACCAGACAGAGGTCAGAAGATCCAGGCGGGACCGACGGCCTAAACAGATCTTTACATATGAGAGTCTTGGTCAGCCTACACTGACAACACAAGCCACAGTCAATATGGCAAACACCCACTTACACTCACCTGCTTGCACTGTACCTCATATCACCCAACCCCAACACTCACTTATCCCCTATGTAACACCAACATATGCGTTTAACCCCTATCCTACCCTTTACCACCCGTTTGCATACACGCCTTACACCTTAACGCCTCACCCATACATATTACCAGGTCCTGTTGCCGGTTAGAAAGGAAAAGCAGAATTTTAGTTCATGAAAGTTGAGCAGAAAATGGTGGGACCCATTTCTTTTTGCCGGGGAGTGTGTGACGACCACAAAAGTGTCGCATTTGTGTTTTGAGAGAATGAAAGTATTCAGCATTATTGTCTTTTATTTGAATACAATTAATGTATTTTATTTTGAAAAAAGATGTATCGCAGGATTTATATATGGCGAGTTGACTTTCCTCTTTTGGAATGAATAGTGATTTATTCACTCCAGGCCAGCAGGGGGCAGGGTCGGGTGACGGGCTTAGTTGCAGGCATTGTTGATTTTCCTCATTGCTGCAGAGAACTTGAACCTGACACGCTGTCTCCTCGTTCTTCTCCTGTGTTACAGGTGGGTTAACGTATTAAAACATCCATGAGCTAGAATTTATCCACACAGAAACGTGTTTGAGATGTGCGTGAACTATCGTAGTAATGAAATTTTCGCTAGAGCCTTGTTTTGACTTTGTTTGTAAATCGTTTGAAACGAGAGTGAAAAGCCCGGTCAAGTAGCTGCCTAATGATCCACGCGTTTCGTTAGAGCTAGTCAGCTCAACATATGCTCTCCCCGCGTGAGTGTGCATGCGTAAAATGCGTTTTGAGCGTGCACTGGTAAAGTGCATTGGTTAGCTCGCTGAATTGTTCGCTCCCCACCATCTGTTGAATGCCGTTTTTGCTCAATGAGTTCAGATAAAAATGGTTAAAGCTAAAATGAGATTTGATGTTACATATGAAGCACGTTGTTAGTTTTAAGTATGCTTTGCAGTACTGTATTGAGTTCCTAACTGGTGAAAATACTGTAACCAAGGGTTTGAGTATCCTGAACATTTAGCGAAAATACTGTTAATGAGGGTTTAAGTATCCTTAGCATTTAGCTGGTTAATCTTACCATTGTCTATACATTCTAGTTTTGATAAATCGAGTAACATGCAAGTATGAAGAGTAAGTGAATTTGCATTCGGTGCCGAGAGATTTATTTTATTATGAGCTTGAACAAACGTACTCTGAAATTCATTGTAATGTATAAAGAACATTGAATATGTAATGTGTGAAACGTAAAATGAGTCTCCGCGATAGAGATGCATTGGCTGAAGAAAATTCTTAATAAATTGCTGCAGAGAACTTGAACCTGACACGCTGTCTCCTCGTTCTTCTCCTGTGTTACAGGAGTTAATCTGTTCTCCGCGGTGCCGTTGCCGCGGTACCCGTTACAATGACATCCATCTGCTTCTATGGCTTCATTTGGCTCAGAATCACATATTTTGATAATTTACTGTGGTTTATAACTGGGATCAAAAACAGCTCCCCACTCTTTCTCACCTGCATTTGCCTGGACCGCTACGTGGCTGTGGTCCACCCTATTGTGTTCACCAGCATCAAGGATAAGAAGATCAGAGTGGCTATTTCCATGCTGGTTTGGGGGCTCATGATAGCCTTTGCCCTCTGCAGGATGTTGTGGTCGATCCTCTCAGATCACATCATCATTGGGCTGATCCTATCGGCCTTCACCATCATGGTTTTCTGCAGCGTTTCTATCATATGGAGTCTGAGGAAGTCGGTCTTGGGCAAAGAGAAGATGCACCCCATGAAAAAAAAAGCCTTCAGGACCGTGCAAATCTATCTGGCCATCATAGTGTTACATTACCTGCCTGCAGTTGCCATCATGCCCTTTATGCATATACCTGATTTCAAACAATTTTGTGACATTCAATTGATTTTATCCTCCATTATGTACTTCAGTACCATCACTTCACCCCTCCTCTACATCTCCCTGATTAAGCAGCTGCCATGGCTGAAAAACTTGCTCTGCATCTGCTGCCAAAGCCCTTCCCCTGAGTGACATAATGTAAGCACGAGATGTATGCTTGTGATTGTCAGTTCCGCTGCATTTACTCTCTACTTAAATTCATGAAAATGAGTTAATGAAACAAAGCAAGAATGTTATCTGAGTTTTCGGCAAATTTATTATCTTTGGTTTGACTGTTATGAGGACAGAGATGATAATTAACACAACTATAACCATTATGCATTGATTAAAATGCGAAAACTATTTGCTAGTGGAGCACATTAATGAAAAATCGTTCACTTTGTGGTACAAGCGCCAAATTTGGTACACAAGTGCTTTTGGACCTACTATCTCATAAAAGTACGTTGCCCACTTGAACAAACAAAGTGGCCACCATTTTTCAAGATGGCCGCCATTCGAAGTGGTTTGAAACAGCGTTTGAACTATATTTTGAATTAATAGTCCTATTCTGATGGTTTATACATTGAAATATGTGTTTTTGCACATGAGAAATACAACTCTGCATTTAGAAAATCAAAATTATTGAATATTATGATGATACAATGCGAATTAAATGAAAAAAACACTCACAAACAAAGACATTAGTTTCACTTAAAGCTTTTGGACCTGTAAGCTACTTGTAGGGGAGGCCACGTAGAGGCTGTCTTTGTCTCCCCCATTTTTTTTTTTTTTTTTTTAATTTTTAGATAACGGTATAAAAACACAGAAAAGGTGTCAAAGCATAGGCTGCATGTTTTACGATCCAGAACTTGAATCAACATAACTTAAAAAGTAATAATACAAATATCCAACTCAAACATTCAACTTAAACTTGGTTGTTCTATTTTCTTAGCCCTCACATGCACAGGCACACAACTGTGTGCACTTCAGGCCGAAGCGATAGCATTTGCATCGTCCTTGGCATTCAGTCTTGCAGCCACATTTTGTCAACTGCTCACAAGTCTGAGCAATGGGTGGAAGGGTTGTCCAGAGAACTTGCCAGATCTGACCATCTTTTTGCCAGCCCCAGTTGGCAGGACTTTCAGTTTGCATTTTGCACACTGTTGCTTGGCCCCATATGCAGGCAGCTTGGAAAGCAGACCGTTTCACATGCTGAACGAGGGATGCGCTTGTTGGTGGAATGGCATCATAAGACCTTTGCTTCCGAGCAAACAAGTCCAGTCTTGCCTCATCAACCTTGCATGTAGTACTTTGCTTGTCATACATGGTGATGACAAACTTCTCAAGGATGTTGAGGTCTGCATCTTCTATGATAGGTGGGTATTGGCTGAGCTTTTTGAAGACAGGACTAACTTCAGGGCAAACCTCCCATGCTTGCCATGCACTTTTCTTGCTTTTACCACGGAAAGCTGACACAACATCGCAGCCAGTGAAGGCATGGAAGAACAGCATGCCACTGGATTTCTCTGGGCCAAGATTCACCACCATATCATGAATTGGCAACCACCTAATGGGCTGACCCTGGCCAAATTCTATCCAGATCTTTTCCAAGCCTGCATCCTGAAGAGTCGCAAAAACATTGACTGCAACCACAAGAATATCTGTGTCGCATGCCTTAATCAACACAGACTTTATCTGTTGCTTGGCTGCATGAAGAGCATGTGTGAAGATTCTGGAGTCAGCTTCTTCGTGGTTGCAAGGACTTAAACCTTCAAGGCTGATGGGTTTGTTTGAAAGAGCCTGCTCTTTTTTGGTCACAACTACGACATTGTCAGGACACAAGGTCACTATCTTCTCTGCTAGGAACCCAAAGAGTTCAGTCTTGTTTTCATTGTCTCGCAAGAAGCTTTTCCAGTTGGGCGGTAGTTTGGTTTTGTCGGTCACTCTACGTCGACCTCCCTTACCTCTGTTTGACCTTGTTTCAGCCTTCAGGCTTGAAGTCCAGTAGACATCAAAAATTATGTCTGTTCGCTCATACTTTGATGAGTATGCCTGGATCTTTGGAACTACATCTTGGACAGCATATTCCTCAAAGGTCTCTGATGTCTTTGGAGACAATGAATACACAAGAGAGGAACCATTAATGATAATAGCACCACATTCTGGTTGTTTGTCAGGAGGAGAAATGGTAGCTTCCAAAATGTTTGCAAGCTGAGACTTCTGGCCGTAGTAGAGTTTCCCTGTGTCGCTCAGTGCTGCAGGGAAAGACTGATTCTCATGCTTAAAGAACTCAAGCAGGTCACACTCTCGTGATTGGCAGGATATAAAGAGCTGTGAAAACAGGCGACAGTCATCTTTGAGTTCCTGCTTCTTCATGTCACTGCAAGCTGAAGCTGCTTCTTGGCGAAAGAAGTCAACTTTGTTCTTTTTAATCGGCCTATAGAAGGAAGTCTCATCACCCAGACCATTGAAAAAGTCCCTGAAGGCAACTTGACCTTTCTCAAAGTGAGTTCTTACAAGCTCAGCAGCACTGGGATGTGCAATGTTTTTTGTGTCCAATGTGAGCAGATCTTTGGACTCTTCCTGAAAAGGATTACCCAGATCCTTCATCACAGCAAACAACTTCTGGACCTTGTCAGTGAAGGACTTCTGAGACTGACGAGTCTGCTCATGATGCCTGATATCTTCAATTGCTTCATTGACCTCAGATGCCAACTCATACTGGTTGACTAACTGGCTAACTTCTGGTCCAGACACCATCCACCGCCTCAGTGCAGATGGATCCTCAGTAACTCCAATGGCACCACCATCACCTTTAACAACTGCATTAGCCTGCTCGTGAGCTTGTTCAATGGCTATGCCTGAGAACTCCCTGTGAGTCTTGTGGACCACAAACTTTCCCAGCTGAAATTCATTGAAAATCTGAGGGTGAGTTTGCTCCAAAGAAACCATGTCTCTGAGGTGAATGGGGAGCCATCGAGCATAGTTCACATTGTTGTTTGCAAAGAAGAAGGGGATTAGAGCAGACAGTGCTTGACAATAAAAGTTGAAGTTAGCCTCTCTGAAAGACCTGACCAGCGAGAAAATCACAAATTCCATTGACAACACAAGCTCCCAGAATTGAAACTGAGGACTCTCCTTCCTGCACTTCTCACACCAGTCATTGAAATTCAGCGCTCCATCATTAAGTTCTGCACAATGGTACTCATATGCTTCCTTTCGGAGCATGTACAGACAGCATGCTGTAACTTGGTGCATGTGGCGTGTTCTTGTGACACTTGAGGCAGAAAGAAAGGAGTCAGCTGTTCCTGAAGAGGCCACCCCAGCCTCCACAAGAGCACCTGTCCACCCACTACTCTGAAGCAGGGTCCCAAGTGATCTGAATGCAGCCATCTCTATGTGGAGACCGCCAAACATTACAACAAATTTTTCCTCACCATACAGGTCAGGCCAGTGTCACTGGACTTGTTTGGCAATAGAATAAATAGGCTGGTCTGCAGTTATCACAGGGACCTGACCAGGGTTGAGGTGTGCAATAGCATCCCTGACTTTGTTCATGGTATGCCTCACTGTGGCAATAGAATGGGCCTCATCGCAAAGAAGGGGGAAGAGTGAGGTAATGCTCACATCAAATGCAAGACCTCGCTTCTTCTCTGCATGGTGAGCTGACCAAGTGATGTTAACCTCATCATCTACATCTTGTGTTAGGCTAACCTTCTGCAGCCATTCATATTCATTTGTCAGGAGGAGAGTTGGCAGAGATGCATATGTGACATTGCCCTTTGGAGGAGATGGCTTCTTTTTTGTGAAGAAGGCAGGGTGGACATTTGTATAGGAATCAGGAAGTTCCGGGACTTTCTTTACACTGCTGTTCTTAATAAGAATTGGTTCTCGAACTTCGCCTTGATTTTCTGATGATGTATGTTGGAAGATGGAGATGCTGGTTCCATGAAATGATGAAGTCGCAGTTGTAGATGAAGGATTGTGATCGATGTTATCCATTGCACTTGTGCAGAAGAGGCCTTTTCTTAGTTTGGGGGGACAAACCAGACCTTCTTCAATGTATCTGTTTACAACTGCATCTCCCAACTGAGCTGATATGTCAAGTACTCGATTATATGGAATACTAAGACCATGGTCATGCAGCATTTCCACAAGGTGTCTCTTTCTGGTCTTAGCATAAATAGACATCCCTATATAGACTGGAAATGGGGTTTCCCTGTCTCTGGAATGCCTTTGTGTGGCAGCACCTTCTTTGCACTTGGCAAAGCAGTTGTATTGAAGGAGCTGAGCCATTGCCAGATCATTTGTAGTCGCTCCAAATTTCAGCTGAGATTTTATACCTGCCCCATGTTCAATCATACAGACAAACTGAAGTAGAGCTGGAGGAGAGCAATCGTGCACTGAACTCTCATAGAGATTGCCCTCAAACTTAGACTTGTGATTCACCATGTGCCTGCGCAATATCTGGGCAGCTTTGGCGAGAATAATGGCATCAGCATCGGATGACGCTTCTGACAAGACTGGACCAACATCTTTTTCAAATGCCAGAAGTATATCTCGCCCTTTCTTGTAGGCTACAAGTCCAGGTATCTCTGCCAAAAGCCTTTCTTTCAGTCGGGTCGCATTCACATCAGGTAGGTCTGTCCCAAACTGCTTAAGTCTCTCCCTGTAAAGACTACCCAATTCAGCAAGTCGGAACACAGAAGGCCCATCACTGTTTGTTTTTTTTTGCCTCAATGACATAGGTCAGAAGTTCAGAGAACACCAAATGAAAAGCTTCCTTTTCTTGAGACGACTGGATTTTTTATTGTTTTTCCGCTTTAATGTGTGCCCTCTCTCTGTGATACAGGTCCGTTAAGCAAGACCAGTGGTATTTAAGTTCTAGGGCCACCACATCTCCGCCACTCAATAATGCCAGAAGCTTTCCGTCATTAAGGTTACGAGCACATTCATTGAGCCTCTCATTCAGCTGCATGGTCATGGCTTGTCGCATCTCTGATGTTGGTTCCATCTTTTCGCATAAGAAACACTGCTGTACTTCAGTGCTAGCCCTTCGAATTTTTTGATGTCCTTCACCAGGATCATTTTGAGTTTCAGCTGCTCTTTCAGTGGCACGCCTGAGTTTGTAGTTGCTTAACATTTTGCGACAATTTTGGTGATACATTGCACCGTTTCGCCTCAATGTATCCTCAATGCCACCTCCATCATCCAATCTGGATGTGTCTAACCTGATGGGCAACAGGTTGATTGCCTGAAATAGAGGTATGTTTTTGGCTATCATGGAATAGCCGTCAGAACTACACTCATAACGGGTAGGGGGAGACTTCAACGCTGCTTTTGTATCTGTCTGACAGAGGCAACACTTGCTCCAGTCAGTTTTAGTAGCACAACTCAATGGATTATCGGCAGACATCTTATACAGTTGAAGGTCGAGGGATTATCCTTTTACCACCCAAACATACAAAATATCATAGCACATTGGAATATGGGATGCAACTAGGTTCAAGTATCTGGTGCCCTACACCTAGCCCGATCGTTCATCCAGTGCCATAAATCCCGTGCGATCTGTACACCATCCAGGTAACTAAAGCCCCATTACCCTTGGCTCGGCTATCCCGCGCTGGCACATCCAGTCAATTCAGGTGCGGCTATCTAACTACAATACTACAACTAACTAAACTTCTAGTTGAGTCTATACAGGGGCTTATTAGATAGCATTTGGGACACTAAAGTATACTACAACTACAGTGAGTACACCACTACAACAGTTAGTAAACTACAACTACAGTTAGTACACTACAAGCTGACACTGAACCCCATGCTGAGTCTCACAGCAGTGATGTCACCAGTGTGCCCTGGTTGTGCTTTGACATCACTCTTATAAAAAATTACTAACCAATAAATGTTGACCACAGAATTTTAATGAATTATCATTTATATTGCTAAATTAGTACTTTTATTTCAGTAAAGAACGCTTGTGTTGCTGTATGTGTGTGTGTGTGCGTGTGTGTGTGTGTGTGTGGTGAGTGACAGTCAAAAGTTTGGACACATTTTCACAAATGATTCACACAAAAAACACATCCCTCAGAATTCTGCAGATTTTCACTTAAGATCATTGCAGAAAACTGAAGAAAAAACGCGAAAACGCTACTTTTTAGTCATTTAATAGCCATTATCTTGAAAATTGGTGGCCATATTGGAATTCAATTGACACCATCGAGTTATTCCAGTCATAATACATTCATTTTGATGCTTGGATCATTAACATTCTTCTGTTAATTCAAGTTCTACCTCGAAAACCTTTTTTTGGCGTTTGACGAGGCGGCCATCTTGAAAACTGGCGGCCCTCTTGGATTTTCAGCTGGGCAACGTACTTTTATTAGAAGGTATGTCCTGGACATCATTTGCACCAAATTTGGTACTTGTACCATGAAGTGAACGATACGGCTCAAAAATGGACTTAAGCAGCCCCACTATGCATCACCCACATGCCTCCATCAGAATGATTTCATATGACGCGAATTAAACAGTTTTAGATTAAAAATGGGAATGTATGATCAATCAATCAAAGAGACCAATTTTCTAAGGTAATGTGTATTTGATATTTATCTCCAAACCTCCAAGTTTGTTTTATTATATCCATTTAATTTCATTATGCCAGCATGTGATCTGGTTTCTCCTTGGAAAAACTGACAATAACTACAGATTTTCTGGGATCACACCATATACACAAATAAAATTGCTTGTTTTGACTATTTCTGTGCTTCATGCAGACAGTTAGTGAGCGAGTATCACATTCAAAGTATTTTAGTCCACAAAATGATAAAAACATATTTAACATGAAACAACACAAAATATAACAGAAAAGACACAAAAAGAATTGAAATTAAATGTAAAGTACTTCAGTAATTCCTCTCTAACATTTTCAAGGTCAACCAAGAGGAAAAGTGTCCATCACCTCTCATATACTGACCTCACTCTCTGAATTCAGAAGGATGCTGCACTTTGAAGTGAGTTTAGCTGTCAGTTACAGCTCTGGGGAACAAAGGGAAGCTCTGGGGTTTGTCATCAGAAACAAGGCCAACTTTGTTACAATAATGTAAAATCTTTCAGAAAATTATGCTTCCGTTATGCAGCCATAACAGAATTCAATCATTGCCAAATGCAATTAAATCACAGGAAAGCCTCGCCAGCTTTAAATCAGATGTAAAACATCATCTTTTTATTCAACTGGTCTACCAGGAAACACAGTCCTTCATGTATTACTAATTGTTAAGGTTTTTAGGTGAGGTCAATGTACAAAACCCAAAACCAGTGAAGTTGGCACGTTATGTAAATCGTAGATAAAAGCAGAATGCAATGATTTGCAAATCCTTTTCAACTTATATTCAATTTAATACACTGCAAAGACAAGATGTTTAATGTTCAAACTGAGAAACTTTACATATTTTTTGCAAATAATCCTTAACTTAGAATTTAAAGGCAGCAAGACATTGCAAAAAAGTTGGCACAGGGGCCTTTTTGCCTCTGTGTTACATTGCCTTTCCTTTTAATGACACTCAGTACACGTTTGGGAACTGAGGAGACCGATTTTTGAAGCTTTTCAGGTGGAACTCTTCCCCATTCTTGCTTGATGTACAGCTTAAGTTGTTCAACAGTCCGGGGTCTCCGTTGTCATATTTTACGCTTCATAATGCACCACACATTTTCAGTGGGAGACAGGTCTGGACTACAGGCAGGCCAGTCTAGTCCCCGCACTCTTTTACTACGGAGCCATGCTGTTGTAACATGTGCAGAATGTGGCTTGGCTTTGTCTTGCTGAAATAAGCAGGGGCGTCCATGAAAAAGACGTTGCTTGGATGGCAAAATATTTTACTCCTAAACCTGTATGTACCTTTCAGCATTAATGGTGCCTTCACATATGTGTAAGTTGCCCATGCCTTGGGCACTAATACACCCCCATACCATCACAGATGCTGGCTTTTGAACTTTGCGCCTATAACAGTCCGGATGGTTCTTTTCCTCTTTGGTCCGGAGGACACGACGTCCACAGTTTCCAAAAAAAATTTTTCCACTTTGTTTCTACTTTGCATCAGACCATCTTAGATGAGCATGGGCCCAGCGAAGCTGGCGGCGTTTCTGGGTGCTGTTGATAAATGGCTTTCGCTTTGCATTGTAGAGTTTTAACATGCACTTGCAGATGTAGCGACAAACTATAGTTACTGACAGTGGTTTTCTGAAGTGTTCCTGAGCCCATGTGGTGATGTCCTTTACACACTGATGTCGGTTTTTGATGCAGTACCGCCTGAGTGATCGAAGGTCACGGGCATTCAATGTTGGTTTTCGGCCTTGTCACTTATGTGCAGTGATTTCTCAAGATTCTCGGAACCTTTTGACAATATTACGGACCGTAGATGATGAAATCCCAAAATTTCTTGCAATAGCTCGTTGAGGAATGTTGTTTTTAAACTGTTTGACAATTAGCTCACACATTTGTTCACTAAGTGGTGACCCTCGCTCCATCTTTGTTTGTGAATGACTGAGCATTTCAGGGAAGCTGCTTTTATACCCAATCATGGCACCCACCTGTTCCCAATTAGCCTGTTCACCTGTGGGATGTTCCAAATAAGTGTTTGATGAGCATTCCTCAACTCTCTGTCTTTTTTGCCACTTGTGCCAGCTTTTTTGGAACGTGTTGCAGGCATCAAATTCCAAATGAGGTAACATTTGCAAAAAATTACTAAGTTTACCCGTTCGAACATTAAGTAACTTGTCTTTGCAGTGTATTCAATTGAATATAGGTTGAAAAGGATTTGCAAATCATTGTATTCTGTTTTTATTTACGATTTACACAACTTGCCAACTTCACTGGTTTTTGGTTTGTATAATGGTATCTTTTCATATATGAAAAGCATATGTCTTTAAAACAGACATATATTGTAGTTAAAAACTACAAAGATTATATGAAACATGTATGGAAAACATAATTTTCCATTCAATTTCCCTATAGACCACATACATAATTTTTACTTGATTCATACTTAATTCTTTTTATTATCCTGTATGAAAAGAATGCAATAGTGGCCACTTTCAAGAGTTTATCATAGTATGAGACTTATAAACCTTATAAGATGCACAATACATATAAAACATAAAGATTTACTACAGTAGGTGATGGAAACTTCTTATAAGTTTTTACTCTTTCTTTTCAATATGGGCTAGCATGAAAAACCGTCAGGACACTAGATCTGCTGGAACAGATGCCCAGCTTTCGTGAAGTCTATGTAGCTAAACAGAGAAAAGTATTTGTAAACTACAACTTATTGCCTAACACAGATATTAAAGTCAAACCATCGTGATACACCGATTATTATCGGCGGAAATAGATTTAGTGCATCTCATTCCTCAATTTCTTTTCTTTATGAGGATGAAAGAGAATTCTTTAAGTCTGCTTTGATGAACCTTATGGTTTCATGTGTAAGACCTTACACCAGGTTACACAGTCTCACCTGTGCTCCAGTAGGCCGACTGCATTACATCACTTGTTTGTCTGGGATGCACTTCTTGGATTGCATCAGTGACAAATAATATATTGTTAGAGCAGGGATAGGGGGCACTCATCTACCCTTCCTTTTAGCCCCTCCTCTGTTTTACTGCAGATCGGTTTGTCACATCACAAACTCACTCTGCAAACCCAACCCCCCTATATGTGAGTCCTCTTGCACACACACCCATCCTTAAATATAATCCTGTGCTGACAGGGTATTGTACAGTCACTCCAAATGCTGCTGTTCCCTCAATGGATTTGTGACTGACAATCATCTGCACTGCTTATGTACCACTCAACTGATATATTTTCTGATGTGGAACAATATTGAATCACATCATAACCCTCCTGGAAGCAGGTGATCAGGATACTGACATTGAGGAGTGTGTGTTTAGCAATTGCAGTTTTTCAGGTAAGTTACTAATTATTTCTGTCAATCTGATGAATGACTCTTTCATTTCTTAAGCTGTGCTTGAGTGAGAACCTGTTGCAGACTGTAATACAGTAAACCCAAAGGGCAAACCTAGTCTTCTGGGAACACTGTCTCCAATCCCGGGAAGCAGCTGTGCAGTTTCCTGGAGTAAAGCTGGTGTCTTAGAGGAGAGAGAGTTTTCTCTGGATCAAGATCGTCTTCCCAGAAAACAAAAACTATCCTTCGGTGTCACAAACATTTTCTATTATTCTGACATGAATAATTTCTCAAGAGAGCGGGGGTAACTTTGTTCAAAATAGGCCAGTATAAGTGTTTCCATCTCTATTGTGCAGTAAACTTGTTATCATGAGGAATACTTTGGAGAGAGGAATAATGTAAAATAATGCTGGAATCAGCTTAAGAACGTAATTTAACCTTGCAGTCAGTTTAAGTGGTGAGTTCAGCTTCACCATGTAACTTACATTCGCTCTTTTCTAAGGATCATCAACCCTCAAACCTGCAAGATAAAATAAAACCGAAATGAGCAGCTCCGTAATCAATTCTAGCCAACCCTTCAACCACTCCTCTTCAGGATCCAGTCTCCAACTCTCGGACAGAGTAAAATATTGCACAACCCACCCTGCTGCGTATGTGTATCTGTTCATTGAAAGGAGCATCAACCTTGTAGTGGGCTACCCAGCTAACATCATGGTCATGTGGCTAGTGGCCAGAGAAAAGAGTGACTCTTCCACCTCCAATATCTTTATCTTCAACGTGGCCATCGCCGATGCATGGATTTGCATAATGAGCCCCATCTGCTGCTTTGGGTTTGACATACTCTTAATAAGACATTTTAAGTATGTACTGGACTTTACCACTGGAATCAAAAACGGCTCCCCACTCTTTCTCACCTGCATTTGCCTGGACCGCTACGTGGCCGTGGTCCACCCCATTGTGTTCACCAGCATCAAGGATAAAAAGATCAGAGTGGCTTTATCTATGCTTGTTGGGGGGCTCGTGATAGCCTATGCCCTCTGTAGGACATTGGTGAGGAACTCCTTAGAATTTGACATCTACACTGGGCTGATCCTGGCTGGCTTCACTATTATGGTTTACAGCAACGTTTCTATCTTGTGGAGCCTGAGGAAGTCGGTCTTGGGCAAAGAGAAGATGCACCCCATGAAAAAGAAAGCCCTCAGAACCGTGCAAATCTATCTGGGCATCATAGTGTTTCATTACCTGCCTGCAGTTGTTATCAGTCTCTTGAGACAATATCCTGATTTCCCAGAAATCTGCACGATTGGTATGATGATATTCACCCATATGTACTACAGTTCCATCACCCAACCCCTTCTCTACATCTCCCTGATTAAGCAGCTGCCATGGCTGAAAAACTTGCTCTGCATCTGCTGCCGAAGCCCTTCCCCTGAGGGACATAATGTAAGCACATGAGATGTATTCTTGTGATTGTCTGTTACGCTGCATTTACTCTCAACATAAATTTGTGAAAATTAGTTCATGAAACAAAACAAGAATGTTATCTGAGTTATAGGCAAATATTTTATCTTTAATTTGTCTGTAATTAGGAAAGAGATGATCATTAACGCAACCATAACCATATGCAATGATTAAAAAGTCAAAGTTATTTGAATTACCCAAATGCCTATATCACCATGATTTCATATTACGCAAATTCAACAGCTTTGATTATTTAAAAATGAGCATGTATTATCAATCAATCAAAGAGACCAAGTTTTTATTTAATATGTATTTGATATTTTTCTCCAAACTTCCAAGTCTGTTTAATCATATCCATTTAATTTAATTATGCAGCATGAGATCGAGTTTTGCCTAGGAAACGCCTACAGTGACTACAGATTTATTGAGAGCACACCATATGCGCAAATAAAAATGATTGTTTTGGCTGTGCTTAATGCAGACAATCAGGGAGCAAGTACCACATTCAAAGTATTTTAGTCCACTAAATGATAAAATGCATTTAACATGAAACAATGTGAAATGTAACCAAAAAGATACAAAAAGGATTTAAATTGAATATAAAGAACTTGAGTAAAGCCTCTCTTAAATGTTCAAGGTCAAACATGAGGAAAAGTGTCCATCACCTATCATATACTAACCTCAGTCTCTGAATTCAGCAGGATTCTCTAGTTTGATGTGAGTTTAGCTGTTGGTTACAGCTCTGGGGAACAAAGGGAAGCTCTGGGGTTTGTCATCAGAAACAAGGCCAACTTTGTTTCGATAATGGTGTACGGTTTTTGTTAAATCTGGTTTAGACATGAATTGATTCAATGCTGTGGTGATCTCTGGAGCTGTAATATACTTGTTATTAGCAACTATCCAACAACAAAAATAGGTGCAACCTAGTATATGGCTGAGCTACCAAGTGCTGTTTGAGAATGTGGGCCCAAGAGAAGCGTGCTAAATGAGGCAATGCTCATGTAATTATATGGAGTTATTATAAGTTCAGTAATGAGCTGGAGCTGATAAATTATTTACTAAGTGGGTGGGGAGAGTGAGAGTGTGAGTGAGGGAGTGGCAGGTGGGGGTCTTGAGTAAGGAAAACATATCAAAAGCAAGTTATACATTTGAATCGGCAAGGAGCTAGAGTAAAAGTAGCAGTTATTGATTTTGTGAATGTCAATTGAGAGAGACAGCAGCAGCAGATGTTAATAGCAGTTAAAGTCTGTACGTATGTATGAATCTCTAAAAGCAAAGGAATATTGCTTAGGCTAAAGCTAGATCCCCAAATTCACCTGCTGATTGGTGTGCCTTCAGAGCCCTGAGGAATAAATCTATTCTGCAAATTAGGAATGCCAAATCGTAGTATTATTTGAATTATATCTCTGATAATCTTAATAATCCCACAAAATTCTGGAAACAAGTTAATTCTCTATTTGGCTCAGTGGTCTCCTCAGGTATCCCTGAGCGTATTGTAACTGACTCCCTAGAAATAAATGATAAACATGATATTGTTCAGCACTTTAATAGCCATTTTATATCATCTGGATCTGTCAGTAGAAGTACTGAATCCAAGTTAAGTGACAAAGCTGTGAATGCTGCGCCATCTACAAGCGCAGTCCCAGTTGGAGCTCCTTTTACCCTTAGACCCATTTCCACTGGAGAAATTGCTAAGGCTCTGAAAGCAATTGACCTTAAGAAATCTCCTAGGCCAGATGGCCTGCATCCTTGCTTTTTGAAACTCGCAGCTGACTATATTGCGGAACCTATTACATATATTTTTAATCTCAGTCTTCAGTCAAACATGATTCCCAAAATATGGAAAACAGCCTTTGTGCTACCTCTTTTTAAAGGTGGGGATCCATCAGATCTAAATGACTATCGACCCATCTATAAACTATCCATCTTATCAAAGATTCTAAAATCTTGGGTCAATTCTCAACTAAAACAGTTTTTGGCAGAAAAGAGTATCTTAAGTGAATTTCAATCTGGCTTTAGATCTGGTCACAGCACCATCACAGCAGCCATGTTGTTTATAAATGATGTTATCAATGCTTTGTACAAAAAAACAGGCTTGTGCTGCCCTTTGTATTGATTTGAGCAGGACGTTTGACTCTGTTGACCACCAACTTCTGCTAAACCGCCTTAGTTGTATTGGAGTAGTTGAAACAGCCATAATTGGTTCAGGAATTACCTAATGAATAGGATCCAATATGTCTCTGTACATGGTCTCTTATCAAGCCTGATGGAGGTCACAAAAGGTGTCCCTCAAGGCTCAATTTTAGCCCCCATATTATTTTCGGTTTTTATTAACGATATCTGTAAAAATTCAAATAACTGTAAAGTACACCTCTATGCAGATGATACGGTACTCTCTTCATCTACCTCCTCATTAAGGCAGGCAGTGACTCAGCTTCAGTCTGCCTTCACTCAGGTGCAGGACTCATTGCATGACTTGGAGCTCGTCTTGAATGCCAAAAAAAACTAAATGTTTGATGTTTTCTAGAGCGCAGTCTCAGTCACAACTGACTCTTAGTATTCAAACGTTGGGAGGAGATATTATTGAAAGAGTATCATCCTACACGTACTTAGGTATCTGGATTGATGAAAAGCTTTCGTTTAAAGAACACATTGTCAGGCTTGTAAAGAAACTAAAGGTTCGATTAGGTATCTGTTATCGTAACAAAGCTTGTTTTGACTTTGAGGCTCGGAAAAGAATTGTACAAGCCTCCTTTCTTAATGTTGTAGATTACGGTGAGATTATTTACATGACAACGCATCGCATCCTCCCTTTCTTTATGCAGTTTGGATTGTATGTATCATAGTGCACTACGCTTCATAACAAACTCACAATACCGCATACACCACTGTGAACTCTATAATCTTGTTTCATGGCCTTCTTTAAGCTTAAGGAGACGACATCATTGGTTTATTTTTATATATAAGGCCATATTGGGTAAATTACCTCATTACCCCAGTAGCCTTTTGACTCCATTCAGCAACCATTATCAGCTTCGTTCCACTAAAAGGTTACTTTACCAGGTACCTCGGAGTTCCTCAGAGCTTGGCAAGAGTGCCTTTTCCTATTTTGCTCCTTGGTCTTGGAATAACCTCCAAAATACTCTACAGTTGAACAATTTAGTCTCCTTGGGTGTGTTTATGTTATGATTCTGCTCTGCCCTGTCCATGCTTCCCTGTTTATCTTTACTGCTCTTTTGGTTTTGGATTTTTGCACTGACTGACTATTCTTAGAATCATGTATTGTGTACTGTTTGCCTTAGTTTTATTATGTATTGTGTTTATTGTACTTTTCCATAGTTTACTTTTTACCAGAGTTACATTCCGGTTCATGTTTTCCATTTTGCATTGCACTTTGTCTTCCCCGTCTGGTCTCTCGTCTCATCATGGTTCACAGCTCCAGTTCTGCGTGTCACTCTTCGGGTGATTTATTGGATTCTGGATTTCAGTATTCCTTCCGATCTCGTTTGCTTACTTCACCTTACTTTTCTATCTACTAACCATAACAGTTTCTTATTTTTGCTAGAAGTTACTAACACCAACTACCATTGTATATAATACTAACTTACTAACAAGCACTAAGGGATTGTATAGTTTCACTTACTAATTGATTAACAAGCTCTCAGCACTCGTCCTGTTCTAGTCTCCGCCTCTTTTCTTTCCCTGATCTCCTGTGCTGCATTTGTGTGGAGAACTCCACATCTAATCACGCTGTCCCTTCTCCACTTATCTATGCACGTTAGAAACTCTATAACTGGAGCTGTTTATCTTTGTATAGGTTTGTCCCGTGTTCCCTGTCCACATTTTGGCTTCTGCCAAATTTAATGTGATTAGGTTCTCCCTCATGTGCTGCTCCTCTGTAATCAGTCTGACTACCTGCACCTGTGTGTCTTACCATGTGATCTCCCCAGAAGTGTATATTAAGTATCTTGTCACAGTCATTCCCTGTCGGATGGTTTCACTTGTTTACCTGTGCAGCTATTTCTCACCTTGTACTCTTTGTGTCTCTGATTCTGACTGGATTGCCCGACTACTGATTTTTTGGGTTGCCCTTATTGGATTACTGTTTACCTCTGTGTGTTTGAACCCTTTTTTTTCTCCTACTACGACTTTTGTGGATTGCCGCCCTGGTTACGATTCGGACTGCCCTTTTGGTCTATGAATTTGCTTCTCCCACAAACCATTGCCTGTGTACCGGATCTGTTTTGCCTGACTACGATTTTTGTGATTGCTGCCCTGGTTACGATTCCTGTTCTGCGTCGTTGGATTTTGACTTTTGGATTGCGGACTCTGTACTGTTGCCCTCTGCCCTGCGAGGGTTACCCCCCTCGCTTAATAAAAGTCGTTTGTTTTGCAGTCCTGTGTTCTCGCATTTGGTTCCTGATCGATACCTCAAAGTTTAAGCATAGACTAAGACTGTACATAAATGGTGTGCAGTTGTTGTCCTTAGGTTTGTATTTTGTGAATTTATTGTATTTTGTAACCCCTGTTGTGTACACACAGTAATTTTAAGTGAAATGGTGCTGTCTTGGCCAGGTCTCCCACGAAAAAGAGATTTTGAATCTCAAGGGATTCTCCTGGTTAAATAAAGGTTAAATAAATAAATAAATGTATGTTTGTTCATTAATTGTAATGAGACAATAAAGTTATCGTTATAGTTGAGTTAATCGGGGAGTGACGTCACTTTCGTGAACACATGGTAGTTCCTATATAGTGAGGGCGTAAGAACGAACTTCAAAGTTTCCTTTCTTCCCCATGTTTCGTATTTCGGCATGTTATGTAAGGGATAATCTAGTCGTAGGTGCACATTACATGGTTTTAAGGCACGATGCGGAGGTGAATAACCACCCAAAGCGAAGGGGAACGAAGTGCCCTTAAACCGTGTTATGCACACCTACAAGTTGATTATCCCGCTTTTCCATTGTGACTTGTCGGCAATATCAACTCACACATTCATAATTTTTGTAAAAGTTTCGCACGTAAAAAAACGAGCTGTTAATAATTAAACAGGCGCTGCGCCTTCTAATACCCAACACTATAGGCAAAGATAAATTGAACCAGCTATCCAGTTCATCATCGTTCATGGAGAAAATTTTTTGCGCACGCTTACATCCGTTTACCATCTGATGATTTGGTAAGGGATTCCCGCCGAAATGAGTGATAGTGAGCACCTTTGCTTTGTTGAGACAATCCATCCCACCTCAGAGGTGTGCCACATCAAGATGCTCGTCAGACACCATGATTAGTGCACAGGTGTACCTTAGACTGTCCACAATAAAAGGCCACCCTGAAATGTGCAGTTTTTGCTTTATTGGGGGTCTGGGGACTCAGAACCAGTCAGTATCTGGTGTGACCACCATTTGCCTCATGCAGTGCAACACATCTTCTTCGCATAGAGTTTTGATTGTCAATTGTGGCCTGTGGAATGTTGGTCCACTCCTCTTCAATGGCTGTGCGAAGTTGCTGAATATTAGTGGGAACTGGTACACGCTGTCGTATACGCCGGTCAAGCACATCCCAAACATGCTCAATGGGTGACATGTCCGGTGAGTATGCTGGCCATGCAAGAACTGGGACATTTTCAGCTTCCAAGAATTGTGTACAGATCCTTGCAACATGGGGCCGTGCATTATCTTGCTGAAACATGAGGTGATGTTCATGGATGTATGGCACAACAATGGGCCTCAGGATCTCATCACGGTATCTCTGTGCATTCAAAATGCCATCAATAAAATGCACCTGTGTTCTTCGTCCATAACAGATGCCTGCCCATACCATAACCCCACCACCACCATGGGCCACTCGATCCACAACATTGATATCAGCAAATCGCTCACCCACACACGCTGTCTGCCATCTGCCCTGAACAATGTAAACCGAGATTCATCCGTGAAGAAAACACCTCTCCAACGTGCCAGACGCCATCGAATGTGAGCATTTGCCCACTCAAGTCTGTTGGGGCGACGATCTGGAGTCAGGTTAAGACCCCGATGAGGACGACGAGCATACAGTTGAGCTTCTCTGAGACGGTTTCTGACAGTTTGTGCAGAAATTCTTTGGTTATGCAAACCAATTGTTTCAGCAGCTGTCTGAGTAGCTGGTCTCAGACGATCTTGGAGGTGAACCTGCTGGATGTGGAGGTCCTGGGCTGGTGTAGTTACACGTGGTCTGCGGTTGTGAGGCCGGTTGGATGTACTACCATATTCTCTGAAACGCCTTTGGAGACGGCTTATGGTGGAGAAATGAACATTCAATGCCCGAGCAACAGATCTGGTTGACATTCCTGCTGTCAGCATGCCAATTGCACGCTCCCTCAATGCTTACGCCATCTGTGGCATTTTGCTGTGAGACCACACTGCACATTTCAGAGTGGCCTTTTATTGTGGGCAGTATAAGGTACACCTGTGCACTAATCATGGTGTCTGATGAGCATCTTGATGTGGCACACCTGTGAGGTGGGATGGATTGTCTCAGCAAAGCAAAGGTGCTCACTATCACACATTTCGACAGATTTGTGAACAATGTTTGAGAGAAATGGTAATATTGTGTATCTGGAACAAATTTTAGATCTTTGAGTCCATCTCATGACGAATGGGAGCAAAAACAAAAGTGTTGCGTTTATATTTTTGTTGAGTGTATATTTAAGAAATGAACACATTGCTTACCTGTAAATATTCAAATATGACAAATAAAAGGGTTAATATATGCATGGAATTAAAAGGTACCAAGCTTTTTATAGGCAAAATTGAAAGTTCATATGAGGTTTAAGCAAATACTGGCAAAGGTCCACCTGGGGGGCCATGTAGGTTTGAGAGGGTGTGGCTCAAAGTTTGGTGACCACGCCCATCTCCCCATTTTGGTCCCTTATTCTCCTTCCTGCACAAAGGTCCCAAAAGTTTTATTGCTGATTATTGATGTCTGGCATGCAGAGATTGGAAAACAGTAATTTGTTTGGGGCCTTTATGTAGGAGTAACTTGGACCCAATTTCTGGAAATGTGTGTCGGAAATGGCTTTGCTTATGACTTCAGGTGGCGCTAGCATCAACCTACATGGAGGTCCCAAGATTTTTTCACTTCAAGTTGCCGCCTACCAACTCTAGTTTCAAGAATAATTGACAAAAACTTTGGACATCCATGTAGGTTGAAATTTGGAGCAGGAATTTTTTTACTGCTCAATATGGCACAGAAAAGTGGGCAAGGCCTGCTCAGCAGGGGAGGGGTTAATTGCCGAAGTCATGACTGATTTCCCTATTCCCAGACCCAAACTCAATTATCATGAAGTGTGAAGAGATTTTTAGATAGTGAGTTGTCAACCTTCGGCTGATATTAGAAAAAGGCACTCTTAATTATTAAGATTTACATTGTTGCAGTCTTAAATCAAAGCGTACCCACCTAGCAAAGATACGTCCAAAAGATATCTTTTTGAGGTCTTCCACATACCTCTAAATGCTGTCCCCTGAGGAACCAGAATGATAGTTTTTATGACCTGTTTTACGACATCTTCTGGACAACTCGTATTAACGTCAATCAGGCTGTTGCACAAGGTTAAAAATTAGTTCAAATGTGCTCATTCTGGACGTCTGTTCAACATTAAGAGCACACTCATTTTAGAAATACTTCACATTGAACACATCAAGGGCATACCAAAATTTTTAGGGTATCAATAAAAAATGGAGGGGGGATAATAAAGAAAAATTCTCTCCTTAACCCCTTTCTGCAGATGTAGATGCCCGCGTCTATAGACCTGCACATTGGAAGTACGCTGTTACTGTACTCGATCACTAGATGGCACCCCCGGATCAGTTATTGAATGTTCACAAGCAAGCAGACCTCAAACGCGGTTCTGAATACGGTGAAGTTCACTCCACTCCCTGTTTTTTGAGAGCTGCATGAATTAAACTCCTCAGCTAAGCCTGATGTGCAAACTGGTCAGTATCCTTGCCCATAGTGTCGATTCAGCAGTTTGAAAAAACGATATCTTGACACAGAAAAAATCGTTATCCTTAGTAGCAACCAGTTTAGCCACAGTGAGCTAACAGTATTCCAATTAGTAGTTCATAAAAATCAGTTTTCTGAGGCAAAAAAATCGACATGGTATTGATTCTCTCACATTCTATTGCCTATTACAGTTGTCCCATACAAAAAAAATTGTAGTTCCCTACCGTGGATTTACGCGTAGATTCCTTCATTGCCAAATCCAGCGCTTCCTTATATCCACCCGAGTACTGGCGTTGATAGCCAATCACTCAACCATACACTCAAGCTCTTCTGCGTAATTGTAGAGTTACACTTCATGGCCTCCTGAAGTTTCCCTGATAACAATGTATTGATCGGCTCGTTTCTTATCCAATTCCCGAGTGTTTAAACATTTTAGAGTAAGTGAAACACATTGATTGGACAAACACAGAGCATACAAACCAATGCGTATCAGCAGGCTCGGTTGTATCCTGTCTACGTTATGCACATTACGCGGCTAAAATAGACGGGATTTATAGAAAATCGGTTCGCAAAACTGGCCTTGAAGTGTTCAGTTACATTACAGAATTTAAATGAGAACGATATGCTCTATTGGAATTATTTCGAATGAAACAGGACCGGAGGGTATTTGCTACTGGGTACATCGGTCTCTATTTTATACAGTCAATGTCTCTGGAGGAGGGATTCACGAAAAAGGTCAGGCTGCTATTTTTTTTTTTTCTGTTTCGGAATGTATATGTACTCAACAAAGTCGAATGTCGAGGTTTTTTTCCTGTTTAAAACGCGAACTGCCCGTGCATTTTGGTGTGGACCCCCGGTACGTTCATTGCACGTTTCTTTTGAATCGGGAGACGCAATGGATTTGATATTCCCTGAAAGTGGAGTGTCTGTTCAGTTAAAATAAGGTATATTTCAGAATTCAGATATTACTGTGTTAGTGAGGTGTACTTGCTCCTTATAAGAGTTGAAATGGGTTCGTGAGCTTTGAAGAGGGGACTGGTAGCTTTCATTACAGGGTGAATGTTCTGACCGTTTAATTAGCAGTTTATTTAATGCGTGTTTGTGCTGGCTTTGAAGAAAAATGGCCAAAACTCTAAACTTTATTATGGAGAAAAGGCATGTTTCATATTTGGACAGGTTGCTTCTGACCACTGATATTCAACTGCACTGATATTGATAAATTCATACTAAACTCAACCAGAACATCATTCGTTCATATTAAATTTCATGCCTTAAAGCTTTAATTGTGTTAAATACATGATTTTTTTATGATTTGACAGTACATCATTTTGAGACTTTGGGGAGACACTTGGGTAGCTGTATAATTTCGCTAATAGCATGTAGGTAATCGAGAATGTAATGTTGAAGATGAATTCTACTTGTGCTCAAGGAGTTTATGATACCAGAAATGTATAGTTTTCAGCCCCAGCAGTTTTTCAATCGTCAGAATTATTTTTTTTGCAATTTCAATGGTGAATTCTCATGAAGATTTTTTATGTTTGCTGCTCATTTTCTCTCCCAAAATCATGAAAATAAACTGAAATACAATGTAATTCTAAATGCTGTAAGTGTCTTTCCTGAATTGAGCCACATTTTTCCTCTTTGTGAAGCTTAAATCTTGAATTATACAGCATTAAAGTGGGTAACCCATAAATAGCCAAATTTGGCTTCTGCACAAAGGGGTTAAGCTCCATTTACCTACCTTACGCTCCTTCCCTATCTCTCACTTACGCCTCCTATGGCAAGCCATTTTAACATTGAATAGCAAGACTGTATATGTGTTGCAGATATCCGTAATTCAATTCTTCCTAGTTAAAAAGAGCATTTCAGATATCTACAATGACATTCTTCCTATCCACAATTGTCACTTCAGATATCTACAACGCAGTGAGGGTTGTTCCAATCCGATTTCCCTCAACCCTTAACCAAAGCCCCCTCTATTGCCCTTCCTCGCACGGGAAGGGCTTACTCGCCTGCTGCGTCATTCGGAGGGCTCACTCGAGTGGAGAGAAGAAGTGAAGGGAGTGTCTTATTACGGATTGGAACGCAGCCTGGAGCAGTATCTCGGACAGGCTTAAAGCCATTCCCTTGCCCTGTTGTCTGTTGCACAAATGAGAAACACCATACATGGGGATTACTGTCACCTTCAGTGGGGGCTTCTCCTATGGACCAGTACTAGGTAGATTCTCACTAAATGGCATACCATCTACCTGGAACTATACCTGCATTTCTTGTAGCAGGGATGAGTTGGTGGACATAATGTGTCTCCTGTCGGGAGTAGCTCGATACTGAGATGCTGTCATACTGCGAATACAGTGCATCCCATGAGTATTAGGCACTGTTACTACAGACTTACACATAATGTCCAGGTCAGTCTTTCTGGCAGAAATGGCAGCACTGTCAATGTAAAGGATAATTATGGAATGAAGCTTGGCCTTGGCACATTCAGCATATTGTAGAGCATTGTTGATGCAGGGGCTACGTAATATAACAGCACTGAAGACTGTTCTCTTGATTATTGATTGTGACTCCTACTCCATCGACTGCACCTTTGCCATGGGCAGTTGGGAAAAAGTGCCAGGTGACCCGGATACCTTTCTTATCTAGAAGACTGGTGGCCCTTAGTAACATAAACTTCTGTTTGAAGTGTTGAGCTGTGCCATCTGAGAAAATGTCTCCTTCTGTGAGTGGAGTGCTGATCTTGGACAGGACATTATCAATGATGGCGTTCATAAAAGTTGCTGCTGCGTACTTGTCATGAGTCAGGAAATCAGAAGTAACTCCAGAAGAGTAAATACCCTCATTAGTCCCGGCAACACTATAAAATAGTGCCACCTGTCCATGGCTCTGAATTTCATCTTGCTGAAGCAGGGTGGTGTTCTCACTGAAGTCAGACTGGAATGTTGCATGCCCTGGGTGGGTAGATGTACAAGTCCGTTGGAAAGGAGGAGCCTGTTGCTGTTTGATGAATGCATGGACCTTGAAGCATGGAAGCTGTTCACTGAGTCGTGTGAGGGCGTGAGATACAGGGCCAGACTGCAGCACTTTTTCAAACTTGCCATCTTCTAAGCGCTTCCAGAGGGACCAGTTAATGGTGTCTCCCAGATGAGCTTGTGGAACAGTATCACACAGACAGTCAACACTACAGCTATTCTGGCAGTTGGGGCACTTCCCAAACATACAGTCTTCACTCTCCATGTCACAGGATACAAGCTGCAGTATCTCTCTATGGCTCCCAGGTATACCTTGTGGACTCAAGGCCTGCAACAGTAGATTGACGTTTTCATGGTACTGACAGGTGCAGACATTGTGTGGCATGTCGCTCTTGAACAGGATAGTATCAGGATGCATGGTCTTGAAGGAAGAAAGCTTTATGCCGTCTTCTGGATACTCTTGAATGTACATGGCATACAGCTCAGAGACTGTCATCAATAGGTAACGGCGCTGTTCCTGAACTTTCTTGCCATCTCGAATTACTGTGATGCAATCTTTTCGACCAGGTGCAGTCCGTGAGTTCTCTGGACGGAGGTAGAAGTCATGGACACGAGACCTCACTTCCTCTTGTATTTTATTGGATGGAGGTCTCTCAGGTCTGGTAATGGGATCTTCTTTAGGGTACAGGCCATAATCAGCTCCTATGTCATGGACAACACATTTTCGCCTGGCTGGGTCTCTTGGAAGAGCTGACTCTGCTCGTCTCTTGGCCCACCTCTGGCTACACTTAGTGCTGCATGGAGGTACCACTAGTTCAGGAACAGCTGCTACTTTCAGTTCTGCTTGCCACTTCTCTATATACAACCGCTCTCGCTCATGTACAGTTTCAAGGTTTTTTTTTCTTGCCAACTTCTTTCCCCTCTTTCCAGGCAGCTTCACCAATCTCTGCCTTCTTGTGCCCTCTAAAACGCTTCTGATTCTCGGTATTGCTGAGGGCCATTCTTGAACTGCAGGACTGGCACTTGAATACAGAAACTGAACAAGTGCTAATGACTTAATGTCACACTTGAATCAGGTGGGAGTATTTATTGGTTCTCTCTGGTATGGAAGCTATTCCAGGAAACCACACCCAGTGGAGTGTGAACATCAATATAGGCACTGGCCTAAGTCTTTCTGTTATGTTCTGTGGGTCTCTGTGTGTTTTGGTTAGTCAATTTTAGGTTTTTATTATTATTGTGATGTCCGTTTTTAGTCTCATGTCTTAGTGTTTCACGTTTTGTATCTTTCCCGTGTTATTCCAGTCCACGTCTTACCCATGTACGGTCTTTGCTTCCTCCCTGGTCATGTCATTAGTTAGTTGCAGTATTTGTCTTAATTGATGTGACACTATTTCGGTTGATTTAATGGATTCTGGGTTTCAGCCTTCTTTCCGTTCTCGTTTGCTATTTTCCCCTTGCTTTTGTATATTACTAAACCGTACTAACAGTTTGTTGTTTTCTAGAATTTACTAACCAAAACTAACATTGTATATTAGACTAACGTACTAACGAGCACCCGGGATTGTACAGCTACACTTACTAATTGACTAACAACCTCTTTGCATTCGCCCTGTTCTAGTCTCTGCCTCTTGCTTTCTTTTAACTTGCCTTGCTGTGCTTTCTGCAGACTCTCTGTATTTGTCTCATCTGTCCTGCTTCTCTCTCTATGCACTGTGAAATATGTATTCAGTTTATTTATCCCGTTTTCGGGAGAATCTTGTGATCCTCGTCTGAGTGTGAATGCTTTTCTGTTTCATGTAATTAGGTTTCCCTCGTGTTCCACCCCGTATATTAATTTTCTGCACCTGTGTTTGTCCGTGCCCCTGCCCTATTTCTGTTCCTAGCACAGCAGTCACTTCAGATCTGACTTCGCTTCACTTCACACCGCCTCCGCACCACTCTCTCTGGTCCCCATCGCTCTCGGTGTTCTTTCCATTTGCCTTCATGCCCCATCCCAGCCTGCCCCCGCCTGCTGTGTTCCCGAGCCTGCCCCTCGCCAGCTGTGCCTCCCGAGTCAGCCACCTGCCAGCTGTGCTCTCCCCTAGTCCTGTGTCTGCCCCCCGCCTGATGTCTCCGAGCCTCCTGGTGTTCCCGAATTTCCCCAGTCTGTTCCGGAGTTGCCCCGGTTTGTTCCCGAGTCTGCTCCGAGTCTGCCCACTAGCGTTCCCGAGTTTTGTTATTGGATTCCTGAGTTCCTCCCCCTTTCCGTGCCGGAGCACGGTGGCTATTTTGGCCTGTGTGCCACGTTTTTTCCCTTTTCCGAGGTTTTAGTTTTATTAATAAATTATTCTTTGGTTCCCTGCACATGGCGTCTCTCCCCCCTTATTTCCTGTTTCCAGTGTTTCTGTGTTTCCTCCTTCCGAGTCTTCCGTGTTTCCGAGTGTTCCGAGTCCTGTTCCGAGTTCCCAGTGTTTTCCCAGCCCTTTTCGTAACTCTTTATTCCTTACTGAAGATTTGACAAGAGCCCGGTCTTACAAAAAGAAGCCACCAAAAAAGACAAAAGGGCCAAGAAGCATTTAGAAGTCCACTCTGGTATGGAAGCCATTATTCCAAGAGGCTACCACTAAACACACATCTTGAAATCCAGTATCTTTGATGTAAAAAGTGTGAGCAGTAATGTAGGCCCCAACCCAAGTTTCTCTTTCTTATTGAAGCCACCATTTAGTAAAAGATCCATTTCTGGGTATTACAGTTTTGAAACTATGTTACTGGTCACTCGGTTACTGGTTACGTCACGACAGAAATTGTAAGTGTAAAACTTATATTTCAAATTATATATTTCCAAAGTTGGTTGAATGTGCAAAAATGTATCCAGACCTTATTACTTTTGCCAATTATCACAAAAAAAGTCTGTGGAAGTAGTAAAAAAATTTAATAAACATAAAGTTTTGTTACGTCACTACAGGTTCCAAAATCTGAAATGTCAAATTTTAAGAGTTAAAAAAAGATATTTTTAATTTGAATTTGGCAAAAATAGTCACAGATGCTGAAAAATATTAAATGTAGAAACAAGTAAATTTTATGTAGCTTTAGATATTTTATTGTTGAGATGAAAATTATGTGAAAAATAGATTTCCGAGTGTGTCTGTAGTTTTCAAACTTCATACATTTTAAATGGCTGTAATTTTTTTCAAACCTTGAATTGAAAAAACAAAGTTAGTTCCATGAACTAGACAGATTAAGCTACAAGATCAGCCAATTCACTGTGTGTTACAAAGAAATATAATTTTCATCACACATGTTCACTTTCACTTGGCAAAACCCTCTTGAGTAGCTACAATGAACACTCGTTATGTTGTAACGAGCAGTGCGCACATTTGCAAGCACTTGCGGTAACAAGGGGAATCAAACCACTGATTACCGTTACTGTACCATACTCGCTACCGACTGTGCCACGAAGTTAGGTTGAGGTCAACAAGTCATTTTGATTCCTCAAGACGCTGAACATTATTCTGCCTCAGGTAGTCCTGACAGACTCTGACAGACTGACAGACCTGACAGACTCAGGAGTCAACACCACACCACGGTGGGGACGTCGGTTGTGCAAGTCAATTCACGCAGGCGGTTGCGTACGGTTTGGTCGCTAATCCAGTTCTGGTGACGACCTCTGGTCTGAGCAGCAGTGACTTTAGCGGGCAGGAAGCGATTGCGCAAGTGCTGGAGGCAAATATGGCGATCCTGCTGAGGGGTGGTGACACGTGGTCTGGGTGCACGTAGTCGATCACCGGGGCTTCCTGTTTCATTATACCGGCTTTAGAGAAGTGATATGGTCGACACGTGGACGCCCAGGTTCCTTGCAACCCGTCTTGGCGACATTCCACCAGTGAGCATACCAATGGCTCGCTTTCGCTGATTTTGACCTAGGCGCGGCATTGTCACACGTTCACCCAGGATAATGCAAAGGAACATTTAAGTTTCCCATTGCTACGGCTATTTCTTGACCAAATTCTCGAAGGATTGGTCAATGAGTTCTACTCAACCTGACGGGATAGGCAAAATTCTAAACAATGTGCAATCAAGCAGAACGAGCTGCCCACACAACAAAATCAAAACAATTTTCTGAGCTTTTAAGTTGTAGTTGATGTATCATGGCTCAAAACCAATATCCCATTTTGTGTACACCAAATATTTCAAAATTGTATGTGTTGCCTTGGAAGTTTTGGTCAGTATACTAACTTACTAATGAGCACTAAGGGATAGTATAGCTTCACTTACAAATTGATTAACAAGCTCTCAGCACTCGCCCTGCTCTTGTCTCTGCCCGTTGTCTTTCCCTAATCTTCTCTGCTGCATTTCTGTGGGATCTCCACACCTGCTTGCACTATCCTTTCTCTCATTATCTATGCACCTAAGAACTGCTTGACTGGAGCTGTGTTATTGTCAATAGGTTTGTCCCCTGATCCCTGTCCGCGTTTTGGCTTCTGCCAATTTCATGTGGTCAGGTTCTCCCTAATGTGTTGCTCCCTTGTAATCAGTCTCTTTGTCTGTACCTAAGTTCTATTATCATGTGCCCTCCCAGAAATGAACAAAACCCAAAACCAGTGAAGTTGGCATGTTGTGTAAATCGAAAATAAAAACAGAATACAATGATTTGCAAATCCTTTTCAACCTATATTCAATTGAATACACTGCAAAGACAAGTTACTTAATGTTCGAACAGGTAAACTGTTATTTTTTGCAAATATTAGCTCATTTGGAATTTGATGCCTGCAACATGTTTCAAAAAAGCTGACACAAGTGGCAAAAAAGACTGAGAGAGTTGAGGAATGCTCATCAAACACTTATGTGGAACATCCCATAGGTGAACGGGATAATTGGGAACAGGTGGGTGCCATGATTGGGTATAAAAGCGATTCCCTGAAATGCTCAGTCATTCACAAACAAGGATGGGGCGAGGGTCACCACTTAGTGAACCAATGCGTGAGCTGATTGTTGAGCAGTTTAAAAACAACATTCCTCAACGAGCTATTGCAAGAAATTTTGGGATTTCATCATCTACGGTCCGTAATATCATTCAGAAAATCTGGAGAAATCACTGCACGTAAGCGACAAGGCCGAAAACCAACATTGATCCCTCAGGCGGTACTGCATCAAAAACCGACATCAGTGTGTAAAGGACATCACCACATGGGCTCAGGAACACTTCAGAAAACCACTGTCAGGAACTACAGTTCGTCGCTACATCTGCAAGTGCAAGTTAAAATTCTACAATGCAAAGCGAAACCAATTTATCAACAGCACCCAGAAACGCCTCCGGCTTCGCAGGGCCCAAGCTCATCTAAGATGGACTGATGCAAAGTGGAGAAGTGTTCTGTGGTCTGACGAGTCCACATTTCAAATTGTTTTTGGAAACTTTGGACGTCGTGTCCTCCGGACCAAAGAGGAAAAGAACCATCCGGACTGTTATAGGTGCAAAGTTCAGAAGCCAGCATCTGTGATGGTATGGGGCAGTATTAGTGCCCAAGGCATGGGCAACTTACACATATGTGAAGGCAACATTAATGCTGAAAGCTACATACAGGTTTTGGAGCAACATATGTTGCCTAACAAGCAACGTCTTTCTCATGGACGCCCCTGCTTATTTCAGCAAGACAATGCCAAGCCACATTCTGCACTTGTTACAACAGCATGGCTCCGTAGTAAAAGAGTGCGGGTACGAGACTGGCCTGCCTGAAGTCCAGACCTGTCTCCCATTGAAAATGTGTGGCGCATTATGAAGCGTAAAATACGACAACGGAGACCCCGGACTGTTGAACAACTTAAGCTGTACATCAAGCAAGAATGGGAAAAATTTCCACCTGAAAAGCTTCAAAAATTGGTCTCCTCAGTTCCCAAACGTTTACTGAGTGTCGTTAAAAGGAAAGGCAATGTAAAACAGTGGTAAAAAGGCCCCTGTGCCAACTTTTTTGCAATGTGTTGCTGCCTTTCAATTCTAAGTTAAGGATTATTTGCAAAAAATATGTAAAGTTTCTCAGTTTGAACATTAAACATCTTGTCTTTGCAGTGTATTCAATTGAATATAAGTTGAAAAGGATTTGCAAATCATTGTATTCTGTTTTTATCAACAATTTTCATAACGTGCCAACTTCACTGGTTTTGGGTTTGTATATTAGGAGTCTCTTCACAGCACTTCCTTGTCAAATCGTTCTCTCATGTTAACTTGTGCCACGTTCATTTCGCCCTGTTCTCATTGGGGTCTATTCTCCCATGCGCTTAAGTCGAAAAAAGCGCGTAGCTACGTGCTTTTCAGCCCACGCGTATTCTCCCCTCGACTTAAGTCTGTGTATTACGCGCCTTGAAGGCAGTTACGCGCTTGGGGCAGAGCAAGGCCAAAATCAGGGCGTTTCCGGGCGTTTCTCATGCAAATAACACTTACGCGTATTCTCCCCCTGGCTTACGCGCTTTTTCTGTTAAGCGCTTTTGAGGGCTGCATTAAGGTCAAGCGCCAACAATAGGCCAAAATGAATATTGCGTTTAATGTCGGTTATAGGCCGAATTTTAACATTACTTTTATTTTATTTAACATGGTAAAGGTTGAGACATTTAATATTCGATTGTTCTTCCTTATTTCTAAACTACATTTCTCAAAGCCATGATAATTTATCAAACGAAATCATCACATGATATTACGCATCAGCCTCTTCTTCAATCAGTTAAATTACAAACGCAAAACAATTAATTAATACGAGTATACATAAGACCATCATTCTACCATGCCCTCAAAATCTAAAGCCAAAATGCCAGTCCTGCATTTGCTTCCACTCTTGCGTGATTGGGAAAGAGTAAGAGGAGCGCGCCGAGCTCGAAGACGAACACGCATATATCGGCTTGGTTTGGACATCCTGGGACAAACAAACATCGAGTGCATCCGGCGCTTTCGCCTGGACCGTGCATGAGGCAATCATCTATCTTTGCCGACTTCTGAAAGAACAGCTATCCAGCCGCAGCAATTATCCACAAAACATACCCGTGGTCATCAACGTCAAAACTGCGCTGTCGCTCCTGGCATCTGGGTCGTTTCAGAGAGTGGCTGGTGATGTCATACACATATCACAGTCAAGGTGTCTGACGCAGTTCGTTGGCGCTTCAAGTTCTTCTCCATGCACTTCCACTGGAGAAAGCGTGGATGCCATCCCCCCCTCCTGTGCAGTGAAATGCACAGGGGATGATGGTTGCCCACCACCTGTTGCGTGTACACTTCTCCAGTGTGCAGAGAGCCTGGCTTTTACAGCGCCCCGCAGATCTCTCCATTTATGCTTTAAATCGGGGATACTGCGCTTACATCTCCCCTCCGAAGCCACATCCAGAACGATTCGCAGCTTAATTCCTCGGATCAGCCTTCATTGCTCGCTTGCCATACAACACCAACATCTGTGAAATTTGGTTTTCGGCTTTGGCTCGACGTCTCCATCATTGTCTTCCATGTTCTATTAACAAATGCGACTGCCCTATATGTTCGTGATAATCTAAAAAGTTGTGATATTCTCACGAGTGAGGGGATTGGTTTTCTAATTGAGGATATCTGTATTAACTAACTCGAGTCCTTGTATTTTTTTTTACCATTGGTAATACTGTGTAATTTAATGTGTGAATCAAGATATTATTAAATAGGCGACTCTTGATTGAGCCCTATCCTGGCAAATACCAAAGCACTATCCATTTGTTAATCAATTTTAGCCTTTAAAGAATAGCCGACATGGGAAGAATCATTATCAGTAAATGGGATAATTGATTATAATAAAGTATTAGGCACAAGTTCAAGTGAATGTGTCGCTCAAATCAAATAGGATGATAGGCTATGGATATGGAATTCCGTCATTACTGAGGCGGTTTCGGGGCGGGGAGATGATCGCGTGCAGGGTAAGAATCCTTGTTAAAGCGTTTCCATGTCCTTTAGCTGCAAACCTGACATCGGAGTAGTTTTCAAGTGCGCAATTTCTAAATGAGATCAACTGTCTTTGACTGTCTTTGTGTGACGAGAATGTTCCCTTTGTCTTCTTTATGGAGTTAAATTACTGCCAAAACCTTGTATACAAACCGAACATATTTTACAAATGCACCACGATTCACAAACAAATACAATGTGATTTGCAAATATAAAAACGATTCACGTGCAAACAAAGTGTGGTTTGCAAATATAAAAACGATTTGCAAACAAATACAGTGTGATTTGCAAATATAAAAACGATTCACGTACAAACTAGGTGTGATTTGCAAATATAAAAACGATTTGCAAACAAATACAGTGTGATTTGCAAATATAAAAACGATTCACGTACAAACTAGGTGTGATTTGCAAATATAAAAACGATTTGCAAACAAATACAGAGTGGTTTGCAAATACAAAACACCATTAACAAACGAATGTTTTCAGTTTTACAAATACAAAACGTACCGATTACAAGTATACGACGAGAACCATTTCCTACAAGTACAAATCACTTTTGGCAGTTTTCTACCGCTGACATGGCGTAAAGGATTTTCTCACAAATGTCCTCACTGTTATTGTCCCTGTTAAACAGCAGGTGGGGCTATGACTCAATATCCTAGATCTCTACACCGTGAAGTTGAACAGAATGGAGAACGGCCGCCAGCGACAACCGTGGACATGAGGATGATGGCTGAGGCTAAATAAAAACGCAGTGTCTTCGTGTTCGAAATAATTCCGTGTCCGACAGTGGGATGGTGTCAATATAACTACGTGTCCGACAGTGGATTATTGTTTTTAATCTCATGAAGTCTACTGAATCTTTTAGATAGCCTATTAAACGTGAATGTTTGATCAGATGGCTCAGTTCTTCAAGATGGGTACCCAATCAATGTTTCTGTTTAAGCTCTGCTCAATAAAGTGTTCTGATTGATAGTGATATATTTTTATTTTCCATTTCGTTATAAATCTGGGCCCGTATTCACAAAGCATCTTATCTTAGCGCTAGGAGTACTCCTAAGTCGCGCTAAAACATTTATGATAAAACAATCTTAAAATTCACAAAACCGCTGAGAGCAACTTTTAGTGAAGAAAATTGGTAACTCCTAGAATAGGGGTAGCTCTGAGATAGGCGGGAGTAATCTCCGTTGCTATGGCTGATGTCAATTCTCATGCACGAGTCTTGGAACAATGAGCACGGTGATTGGTTGTTTGGTGGCAGGGAAACCCATTGAAAAAAATATCCCACATACAACCCATGGAGGAAAAAATGAGAAAATAGTCCAAGGGACTGGTTTGTCCAAAAAAATAATGGCAGTTGTTACGGGTTCGGCAGTTTTCAAATGCATTTCAAAGTAGAGAGGTACGACAATCCCCTTTTTAAACACTGCCCTAACTCTAAGCCTAACCTTAACTTTAACATTGACATTAAAATAATTTTCTTCCCTTCAATTATAATAATTTAAAACACGGTTACTTTTAAGCAAGTTATTGTTAACATACAAAGCATTGGTTTTTTCAGATTCGGTTTAAGATAATAGTATATTGAGCACTTTTGAAAATGGCAATGCACGGTCCCCGCATATCACGCTCTAGGCAAATAAACGTACATAGGAAAGAGATAATTGTAAAAACATTAATAGCATTAAACAAGTTATTAATGAAACGCGTCACTTGCCCCAATAGCTACTTGTTACCCGATGAGAATGAGAATATGTTGCGATCATTTAAATGTCGAGCCGTTCAAGTTTGTTTGCCCTAAACTGTCATGGATGTAAGTTCAAAAATGACGCGAAAGCCCAGCTGGAGCCAAGACCAGTTACTGCTGCTGGGCCAGTTGGTGCTGGAGCGAAAGCATGTAACCTAATCAGAGGGAAAATTGGCTCGGGGGTGAACAGCAAATCCAAGCGGTATGCGTGGGATAATATCAGCCAACAGATCGTTGCAGCGTTACCCTCGGTGTCTCGGATGGCTAAAAGTTGCTCTTAGCGGTTTTGTGAATTACTTTTCAGATTTTACTCCTACATAAAATGTTTTAGCGCGAATGAGGAGTACTCCTAGCGCTAAGATAAGATGCTTTGTGAATACGGGCCCAGATTTATAATGAAATGGAAAATAAAAATATATCACGATCAATCAGAACACTTTATTGAGCAGAGCTTAAACAGAAACATTGATTGGGTACCCATCTTGAAGAACTGAGCCATCTGATCAAACATTCACGTTTAATAGGCTATCTAAAAGATTCAGTAGACTTCATGAGATTAAAAACAATAATCCACTGTCGGACACGGAGTTATATTGACACCATCCCACTGTCGGACACGGAGTTATTTCGAACACGAAGACACTGCGTTTTTATTTAGCCTCAGCCATCATCCTCATGTCCACGGTTGTCGCTGGCGGTCGTTCTCTATTCTGTTCAACTTCACGGTGTAGAGATCTAGGATATTGAGTCATAGCCCCACCTGCTGTTTAACAGGGACAATAACAGTGAGGACATTTGTGAGAAAATCTTTTACGCCATGTCAGCGGTAGAAAACTGCCAAAAGTGATTTGTACTTGTAGGAAATGGTTCTCGTCGTATACTTGTAATTGGTACGTTTTGTATTTGTAAAACTGAAAACATTCGTTTGTTAATGGTGTTTTGTATTTGCAAACCACTCTGTATTTGTTTGCAAATCGTTTTTATATTTGCAAATCACACCTTGTTTGTACGTGAATCGTTTTTATATTTGCAAATCACACTGTATTTGTTTGCAAATCGTTTTTATATTTGCAAACCACACTTTGTTTGCACGTGAATCATTTTTATATTTGCAAATCACATTGTATTTGTTTGTGAATCGTGGTGCATTTGTAAAACATGTTCGGTTTGTATACAAGGTTTTGGCAGTAATTTAACTCCATACTTCTTCCCTGTCTTCCACGGAACAAACAGGCTGGTGTAGGAGGGGCACATTTTCAATGATCTGATTGCGCTGATTGAGAAGCGCTAAATTCTTTATTTATTATTTCACTATCGCGGCAATTTGTTTGTTTGCATAGCTTTAATGCCATGGTGGCTACAGCAAGAAATAACAAGTGTTTGTCACTAACATATCCCCCGCCGCCGCAATTTTATGTGTCCTTACGGACAGAGCCCAATGCTATATCCCCTGCTTCGCGCTAATCGCGCGGCACGGGCTAAAAAAAGAGATGTCTGAATTACGTCTTGTAATTGGTACAAACATACATAGGCCTAGGCTACTATTACAGCGGCATATGAAACCTCGTATCTTCACAATGACAAACTTCACAGGAAAATAAAAAATAAATCTAAAATAAAATAATAATAATAATAATAATAATAGGGCACTGGGGTAGGACAAGTTGGAACCTCAGCCTACCACGGGAAATTGGACGCTCCCGCCCACCAGAGTCTGGGGTGGCACCTTTGGCAAGTGCCAGCAACCCCCTAGCCACCCTTGTTGGGGTCACAAATCCACCTAATGAAACGTCATAATACTAGAATGTCATACCGCATCGGTCGTCGAGCGGGTGAACAAGGACCGCGTCCCTCAGCGGGGAACCAGGCTGAGGTCGAAAAGTTGGCTACTGGAACAGACTCTCCCACTGAAACACTACAGGATACCCCCGCCGAGGTCAACCCTCACAGGGGCCCTGTAGCTATATCCTACCAAAATCCCACAAAAGAAACAAGACAGAAATGGACAAGGGACGAGTATAAGCTGGTTATGGAAGCCTACTACATGGCTGTGAATAACCCTTCTGAGACTACTACCACTAAAACTGCTTATAACATGTGGCGGAACAGAAATCCTACCACTCGTCTTAACTTAGATGCAAACAAACTTGCTAATGTCCGAAGGGATATTATCAAGAATAAACGGCTCACTGATGTAGAACTCCAAAACATCCAAGAAAAGACTTGGCAGAGCCCAAGCTCCAGAGATGATCTAAATAGCTTAGAAACTACACAAAGAGATTTTGATAGCCAAGAGGTCTATGAGACAGTTGAGCAGAAGCATCTATCAGACTCATCGGAGAGAATTAAATGCAGTGAAACGCTTGAAATAAAGATGTCCATCCTGCAAAAATGGGAAGTTACGAAGGAACTCCCTGTGAACAACAGACCACCAATACCAAAAATAAAGTACTACCACCAAGCTAAAGACCTCCTCAGACTTGCAAATAATGCCATCACTGAAATCAAAAAAGATATGAACACCCCACTCAGCCTAACTGAAGTCAATCAGCTTATTTATGCTACTGCAACAACTATCACAGAAAAATTGGGGAAAGGAACGCTCAGGCCCAGTACACAAAGGAGAGGAGAGCCCACTTGGAAAGTGAAATTAAGAACGGAAATAACAAAACTCAGAAGAGACCTTTCCATCCTTCATGAACTTGATAAAGGCACACACATAAAGCCACAGAAAAGAATACACTTAGAACGAAAGTTAAACATCAGGAAGAAAGAGGACCTTCCCATAGCCAAAGAAATACTCAAACAGAAGATCAAAGCTAAAGCACAGAGGCTGAAGCGATTTGAAAAGAGAAGTGCCTTTTTCCACCAAAATAAGCTCTATAAAGAAAATGCAAGGAGGTTCTACCGTGAGCTGGGAAACAAGCAGATTGATGTGAAAGAACCCCCAACCACTCAGGAAATTGAAGAGTTCTGGGCAAATATCTGGGAGAGCAACAAAGAACACAATAAGGAAGCAACATGGATTGAACAACAGGAAAATGCCAACAAAGATCTGGAAGGGCAGGGGTGGATAGATATCACCCTACTCGAAACCATGTCAGCTATTAAAAGGACAAGCAATTGGAAAGCCCCTGGCAAAGATGGTGTCACCAATTTCTGGATCAAGAATTTACATGCTCTACATGAAGACCTAGCAAAGGGGTACAACAAAATTGTTAAAGACCCACAAAGCTGCCCTACATGGCTTACCGAAGGTATCACCTACCTGCTCCCTAAGTCAGAAGATACTAAACTCCCACAGAACTACAGACCCATCACCTGTCTACCAACAATGTATAAGGTCCTCACATCTATCATCGCTAACAGAACATACCAATATCTCGAAGAAAACAACCTGCTAACAGCCGAGCAAAAAGGGTGCAGGCGAGGAAGCTATGGATGCAGGGATCAACTTCTTATTAATAAGATTGTTATCGCGGAAGCAAAATCACGAAGGAAAAACTTATCCATGGCTTGGATTGACTATCGGAAAGCCTTCGATAGCGTTCCGCACTCCTGGATAAGGAAGACACTTGAAATGTACAAAGTCTGTCCAACTACGACAAAGTTCATCTCTGAGAATATGACATCTTGGAAAACAACTCTGAAACTCAATCACCGTAATGGGTCAATCTTGTCGAGGCAGATTGAAATCAATTGTGGCATTTTCCAGGGGGACTCTCTATCACCATTGTTGTTCTGCATTGCACTCTCTCCCCTAAGCTCCCTGCTCAATAACAGCAGCTATGGATATATGTCCAACTATGGCAGTCTTAATCATCTTTTCTTTATGGATGACCTGAAAACCTTTGCCAAGAATGATGATCAACAGCTAGGTCTCCTTACCATCGTGCATACATTCAGCAGGGACATACAGATGGAGTTTGGCCATGAAAAGTGTGCCAAGGCCACCTTTAAAAGAGGTCAACTCACCTGCACCAACAACATCCACATTGACAATTCTGTCACCATTAAAGAACTGGAGCAAGAAGGGACCTACAAATACCTCGGAGTACATGAGGGAGATGGTATCCAGCACGCAAAAATGAAGGAGAAGATACGAAAAGAGTACTACAGAAGGATCAGGCTGATACTAAAAAGTGACCTTAATGCTAAGAACAGAACTCAGGCCATTAACACCTTTGCACTACCAGTCGTTACATACAGCTTCAACATCATCAACTGGAAATTGTCTGAGATCAAGAAATTAGACACTAAGACCAGAAAGTTGCTGACTATGGGTAAAATGCACCATCCCAAAGCGGATGTGGACAGGTTGTACCTGCCTTGGTAAAAAGGTGGACGAGGCCTTACCCAAGTAGAGTTGACTTACAAGACCACCACCATTGGCCTGGCAGCATACCTGGTATCAATTAATGATCAACTTCTCCATTTCGTCCAACAACACGAAAGCAAGAAGACATCCCAAAGGAAGCCCATCCCAAAGGAAGCTGCAAAATTCAAGAAGGAACTTGACCTCAAAGAGATGCCACCTGAAGATAATGAGGCAGCAACACTGTATGCAAAGAGAGAGAAGACAGCCGCAAAACACCTGGCTCTTCAACAACTACTAACAAACTGGGAAGGAAAAGCATTGCATGGAAGGTACCCATCACGACTTAAAGAAGTTGATGTTGATATGAAGGCAACAAACCAATGGCTCAAATCCTCTGGTCTCAAGGCTGAAACAGAGGGATTCATTGTAGCTGCACAAGATCAATCCCTCCCTACCAAAGCATACCATCACTACATAATTAAGGATGAGACAGACCCGCAATGTCGCATTTGCAACAAATTCCCGGAAACCATCGACCATATCGTCTCAGGTTGCCCAGAACTAGCAAAAACAGAATACGTACACCGACACAACAAAGTGGCAACTTATGTACATTGGAACATCTGTCAGGAGTATGAAATACAAACTGCAGACAAGTGGTATGAACATAATCCAAAACAGGTAGAAGAAAAGGACGACATCACCATCCTGTATGATATGCCAATCCATACAGACAGAGAAATCTCTGCAAATCGTCCTGATAATGTCATTAAGAACAAAAGAGACAGGATATGCACTCTTATCGATGTAGCCATCCCCTCTGACAAAAACATCTCTACCAAAGTTTCTGAGAAAGTATCTAAATACAAAGACCTAGAACTAGAAATTGCAAGAATGTGGCAGATGAAACCCCAAACTGTTCCTGTGGTAGTAGGCGCCTTGGGCATGATCAAAAAAGGTGCAGACAAAGTATTCACCGGCATCCCGGGTAACCTCAGCCTCAGTGAAATCCAGAAAACCACACTACTTGGGACAGCCAACATCTTACGCAGAGTCCTTTCCTTACAGTCATAAGTGGCGTGGGTTCCACACAGCAGCCCACGGGTGCCTTAGGTCCATGGTTTGGACCCGGCCCCCATGGAGAACAACAGAACCAAATATAGACAACACATAATAATAATAATATAAATGGATAAATGTAGTTTAAAATAAAAAAAAGTTTAATTTTGCATGTAAGAATAGTGGAGAAACGAGTTTTCGTTTCTTCTCAGTTTGGAGATACGAGGTTTTATCTGCAGGCCGACGATATTCAAATTTAAAGTCTGGTTTGCGTTTTCCATGGACCACAAATGCGTTTTCATGGTTAATCAGAAAATCCTTTTTCCATGTTTTCCTGATTGCCATAATCAATGAGCTTTGTACAGAGTCTGCCTCTCTTTTGGATCAGTCACACCTCTTTCATAAGGCTGCCTACATTCTGAAGTTAAGCGCTGTGGGCGTGATCGAGGCGAGTAGGGGAGAATACGCGTAACTCAAAAGCGCTTAACTCGAAGCGCGTAAAAAAGGATTTAGCCTACGCGCTAATGGGAGAATAGACCCCATTGTGATTATCTTTCTGACTGGACCGTCTTAGATTTACGATTTTTGCCTACTCCCTGTACTTCGCCGCCTTCTTGTTTGCTGAACCTTTTTTGTCCAACTTTGATTTTTTGTGATTGATGCCCTGGTTACGATTCTGGATATCCCCTATTGGTTTCTGATTTTGGATTCTGGACTTTGACCGTTGTCGGCTCTGTTGGGGCTTTCCCCTCTTCAGAAATAAAGCCTCCTTTTTGTATTTTACTGGTTCTTGCTTGTGGTCCCTTTCGTAAAAGCTCACATGCTCTGGATCGGGTAGAGTAGTTATACTATACAAAATGGGATATCGGCCTGATTATACGAGGAGAGATGGATTTGAAACTTTTGTTTACCAGTATTGATATTCAGTGGTAGAACAAAGAGGTGCACAGATTGATTGAGTCTGAAAAGATAAAATGAAAAAAATACAATCGGGATCTAATTTCTTTACAGTTAAATCCATCTAGCTTAAGTATAGGAAGTAGCCGAATCTACATACAATTTTTTTTCTTTTATTTAAGTAAATTAATTCTTATTATCGTATGCATGTTGACTAAGCTGATATTAAACACAGGAAAGGCACACTGCACTAATTCCTGAAGGAAAACAAAGGAGAACTTCATTGTGCTCGAATACACTTATTACATGGTCTGTGTCGCCATCTAGCGGTTCTGCGCAATGGCGTCAACGCGACAGATTTCAGTTTTTCTTCCATACAGGAATTCTCAGTGCATTACAGCAAGCAACAGTAATTCTTAATGTAACCTTATGTAAACACACGAAGTAGAGGAACACAAGAAGCTCTGAGAAGAAACTTAAACTTTGTTACTACAACCCCAATTCCGAAATAGTCGGGACAAAAAGTATATTGTGAATAAAATCAAAATGCAATGACTTTCAGATCACATGAGCCAATATGTTATTTACAATAGAACATGGATAACATTTCAAATGCTGAAACTGAGACATTTTACATTTAGATACACAAAATGAGCTGATTTAAAATTTTCCGGCAGCAACAGGTCTCAAAAAAGTTGGGACACAGGCAAAAAAGGGCTGAAAAGCAATGAATAAAAAAGAATCAACAGAAAGTACATTTAGCAAGTAATTAAGCTAACTGGCATCAGGTGTGTAACACAATTGGCGAAAAAGGGATGTCTTAGAGAGGCTGAGTCTCTCAGAAGTGAAGATGGCCAGAGGCTCTCCAACCTGTGAAGGCTTGCATAAAAAAATTGTGGAATACTTTGAAAACAATGTTCCTCAATGTCAAATTGTAAACGCTTTGAAGGACTCATCATTGATTGACAGTGCATAACATCATAATAAAATTCAGAGAAACTGGACAAGGCCGAAGACCTTTACTGGATGCCCGTGATCTTCAGGCTCTCAAACGCCATTAGATCACTCGCCGGCATTATTCTGTCATGAACATTACAAAATGGGCCCAGGAATACTTCAAGAAACCACTGTCATCCACAGAAGCCACCTAAAACTCCATCATGCAAAAAGGAAGCCATTGTTGAGCATGATCCAAAAGCACCGCCGTGTTCTGTGGGCCAAGGCTGATTTAAAATGGACTGTAGCAAAGTGGCAAAGTGTCCTGTGGTCAGACGAGTCCAAATTTGACATTCTTGTTGGAAATCATGGGCATCATGTCCTCCGGACTAAAGAGGAGAAAGACAACCCCTCCTGTTATCAGTGTTCAGTTCAAAAGCCAGCATCTCTGATAGTATGGGGATGCATTAGTGCATATGGTGTGGGACACCTGCATGTTTTAAAAAGCACCATGAACGCTTACTTTTTATAAAGGTTTTAGAAGAACATATACTCCCCTCCAGATGAAATATCTTCCAGGGGAGGCCTTGCGTTTTTCAGCAGGACAATGCAAAACCACACACTGCAGCTATTACAACAGCATGGCTTTGTAGCAAAAGAGTCCTTGTGCTGAACTGGCCTGCCTGCAGTCCTGATCTTTCACTGATTGAGAACATTTGGCGCATAATTAAATGAAAAGTCTGACAAAGGAGACCCAAAACTTTCCAGCAGCTGGAAGCCTGTAATAAACAAGAGTGGGATCAAATTCCAATGGCTAAACTCAAGAAACTTGTCTCTTTAATGCCCAGACGCCTCCACTCTGTGTTAACTAGGTGCAACCTAGTATACGGCTGGGCTACCAAGTGCTGTATGAGAATGTGGGCCCAAGAAAAGGGTGGTAAATGGGGCAAAGCTCATGCAATTATATGAAGTGCAAGTTTAGTAATGAGTTGGAGCTTATAAATTATTTATAAAGTGGGTGGGGAGAGTGTGAGAGTGAGAGTGTGAGTGCGGGAGTAGGAGTGAGTGAGAGTGTGTGAGGTGGGAGGTGGGGGGTGGGGTCTTGAGTAAGGAAAACATCTAAAGCAAGTTATACATTTGAATTGACAAAGAGCTAGAGTAAGGTTAGCAGTTATTGATTTTGTGAATGTGAATTTGAGAGAGATTGCAGCAACAGATGTCGATAGCAGATAAAGTATGTATGTATTTTCCTGAATAGTAATGAAACAAAGTTATTGTTACGGTTGTGCTAACCGGGAACGTGACGTCAGTTTTGTGAACATACAGTAAGGGTGTTAAGAACGTACAGACATACAGAACGCGATCGGTCATTTTATAAACAGAAATAGGGTCAATTGCCGCATGAAACGCTATTTTGTTAAAAACGTGTGCAGAGTTGAAAGCACAAAACCGACATTAACTAAGACAGATTATGACCACCATTGAAGTACCAATTATCTCTGCAAGCTCAGGGTTTGTTGAGCCAGCTCACTGAAATACAGCCTGTCTCTGTGTGTCTCCCATTAAGCTGCTGGCGGTGCCCCCTGGTGCTGCAGGGGGAGATAGCCCGCAGTGTTACTGATTCTGGATCAAGGATAATGTCTACAGGGAACGAACAACGCGCAATCGGTCATTTTGTGAACGGATATAGGCTAACGTCAATTAACCCATGAAACTTTTTAGTCAAGAGCGCACACAATGTTGAAAGCACGAGAAGGAGATTAACAAAGAAAGATTACAGCCACTGTTGTGGTACCAATTATCTCTGATTGCGAGTTCAGGGTTTGTTGAGCCGGCTCACTCAAATATAGCCGATCAATGTTGAACTTGCTTCGTACTGTAGTATATCCCCCAGAAGATACGAGTGACAAACGCCCGGCCAGCCAGCTAGCAAATCGTTGGGAAGGGCCAACCAATCGTTAGAAGTTCTTGCCCCCCGGCTGACCAATCGCTAAAATCAGTCGTTGGGCAACCAATCGTTGAAGTTCTTCCCCGCCGGCCAACCAATGACTGAACTTCTTCCCCGCCGGCTAGCCAATCGTTGAACTTGATCACTCAGGCAGTAAGTCAGCCAGTCACTCAGATACTCAGTGATATTCGCATTTATAGGGGCCTGGCCGCTATTCGCGGCCCGGCCCAAAAAGAGAGAGGGGATGCTTCACTATGGTAAACAGGCCCCTGTCCCAACTTTGAGACCTGTAGCAACCATCAAATTTGAAATGAGCTCATTTTGTGGATAAAATTGTAAAATTTCTCAGTTTCAACATCTACCTCATTATCTGTGTTCTATTGCAACTAAAATACTGGCTGGTGTGATTTGAAAGTCATTGTGTTTTGATTTTATTCACAATTTACTCTTTGTCCCAACTATTTTGGAATTGGGGTTGTATATTATTACTGTACTGCACATGGAACTCAACCAACCATTTATATGGTGTCATGTGGACTTTCTGACATTGCTTTGCAGTGTCTGGCAACACTCATTCTTCTGGAGCCATCAGAAGATGATCCAGTGAGTGTTATTCATTAAGGGGTCTATTCTCCCATTAGCGCGTAAGTCTTTTTTTACACGCTTCGAGTTAAGCGCTTTTGAGTTACGCGTATTCTCCCCTACTCGCTTCGATCACGCCCACAGCGCTTAACTTCAGATTGTAGGCGGCCTTATGAAAGAGGTGTGACTGATCCAAAAGAGAGGCAGACTCTGGACAAAGCTCATTGATTATGGCTATCAGGAAAACAAGGAAACAGGATTTTCTGATTAACCATGAAAACGCATTTGTGGTCCATGGAAAACGCAATCCAGACTTTAAATTTGAATATTGTCGGCCTGCTGATAAAAACTCGTATCTCCAAACTGACAAGAAACGAAAACTCGTATGTCCACTATTCTTACAGGCAAAATTAAACATTCTTATTTTAAACTATATTTATCCATTTATATTATTATTATTATTATTTTATTTTATATTTATTTTTTATTTTCCTGTGAAGTTTGTCATTGTGAAGATACAAGGTTTTATATGCCGCTGTAATAGTTGGCCATACCAATTACAAGACGTAATTCAGACATCTCTTTATTTATCCCCCGCCACGCGATTAGCGCGAAGAAGAAAAGGCCAACTCCATGGTACACTGACCAGACAAGGACACTAAAGCAAAAATATCATCAACTAGAACACAAATGGCGCTCCACTAAACTCCAGTTATTCCATGGTGCTTGGAAAGAGAGCCTTGTTGCATATAAGCTGCTTGTTGCATCTTGTGCAAGGTCCTGTGACTTTTCAAATCTCATGCAGGAAAATAAAAATAATTCTCAATTTTTGTTCAAAACCGTGGCCAAGTTAACTAACAATCATGCTTTAAGTAACCCTCAAATTCCAGTCTCTTGCAGCAGTGATGATTTTTAAAAATTTCTTTAATGGCAAAATTATTGGAATTAGAGAGAAGATCACTGCTTCGTTACCAGTTTGCAATGGTGTTTCTCATGATATGGAGTCTTCCACTTCCAATTTTTTTTTTTTTTTTTTACAATAAAACCAGTTTGAATCCCTTTCTCTGATATCTCTGAGTGAACTAGCCAAATTAGTTGTTTACTTCCAAGTCATCTGCTTGTAGCTTGGATCCCATTCCTACAAAGCTAATGAAAGAGTTCCTGCCCATTCTTGGCGGACCAATTGTTCACATAATTATTTCTTCTCCGATTTCACATATTGCTCCCACTATATTTAAGATGGCAGAAATCAAGCAGCTGCTTAAAAAACCAGAGTTGGATCCCACAGTCCTAGCCAATTATAGGCCAATCTCAAACCTCACATTTTTATCTAAGATCCTTGAGAAATGTGTCGCCCAACAGCTCTGTTCTTTCCTGCAAACTAATGAGGTATTTCACAGTTTTCAGTCTGCCAGTAGAAAGCCTCACAGCACTGAAACAGCCCTCACTGTTGTAGTAAATGATCTACTTCTCTCTTTGGATAGTGACCGCATCTTTGTTCTCGTCCTTCTCGATTTAAGTGCTGCCTTTGATACTGTAGACCACCCTATTCTTCTTCGTAGGTTGGAAAAATTAGTTGGTATTTCTGGACTTGCCTTTTCATGGTTTAAGTCTTACCTGTCTGATAGATCTCAGTTTGTCCAGGTAAATAACAAGTGTTCAGAGTATTCCAAGGTTAACTTTGGAATACCTCAAGGATCTGTTCTGGGCCCTTTGCTTTTTTCTGTAAATATGCTTCCCTTTGGAAATATCATTAGTAGACTTGATGTTAAATACCATTGTTATGCAGACGACACGCCTATCCTTTAAGCCGGGTGAAAATGATCCGGTCACTAGATTAGAGATGTATCTTAATGGAGAATTCCGGTGTGAAATTGACTTGGGGTGTATTGAAACATGATAACAAGTACTAACCTTTGTCGAAAAACCCACCTTCATACGCGCGCAACATTTCGAAATAAATGGCTTTTCAGCCGAAGCTAATAACAAGTTTACAATGTTAGTGAATGGGGTATAACATTGCCATGCAAAGAAATCACTATTTTTTTCATCATTAACAAGGCTCAAAGTAGCTCCACACCTGATCACTAGAATTCCGAGGGCCCTGACAGTTAAAACAAGGCACTGAGAACTTTGAAAATGCACAGGTAATTTATTGAAAAAGACTTTATGCAAACCTAAACTTGAGGTACCTCCCAGTCCCCTCCATCTTGAAACTCACTATAAGTCAATTGACGAGCACAATCGAATAGATTGCAATCTGTTCCCCTATCCTTCCTATTAGTTCGATGGTGACCTGGATTAAGCTTAAACGCCAGAGTCTGAACTATTCTTCAAAAGAAAATAAAAATAGGCATGCAATGCACGGAATACCCCTCAGCCCAATGTTGAAGTTTTTGGAGACGCCCACCCACCCACCCGCCCGCCCGCCTGCCTGCACAAAAGATAGCAATACCCCCTCAGACTTTAGGGCTGAGGGGTAAAAAGTAAATGACGCCTCAAAAAGTTAACAGAGGGAGTGATCTAGAGTTAATCAAATCTCACTTAAAAATTGGCAGGCTCTTTTTGAGGGATATGAGCTTTTCTGCCCTCTGAGACGATTCCTCTTTTTATCCACGATATCGGATGCCGTGCTGAACAGTCTTTCGCTTTCCGCACTGGTTGAAGGGGCACTCAGGAACTTTACTGCAACAGCAGCAAGGAGACTAAAGTGAGCCTGGCTGTTTGCCCAGTACTGGAAAGGGCATCTTTCTCACATATCGTTGGTTCTTTCAAATACATCTGTATGTAAATAACCACTGCCTGGGTACCTCCTGCAGGTTCATCATGCTCCTCCAGAATTCTGTCCACCAGACTGCTGAAGCTGCTCTTCCTTGTGCCTGGAGGACAACCAGTGCTTGGACCAGCTTCCATGCAGAGACCTTTTCTGCTGGCTGTGCCTCCGCTGCCCCTTTTTCATCAGCTGATGCCCTGAGCAGCACTCGCTCCATCTTCTCCAGCTCTTGCGTCAGGAGAGCCTTCGCCCTGCAGTCAGTTTCTCTACTAGCAAAGAATCTGACACAAAGATGAAATAGGTTGAGTACAACTTATTTGTTGATGCTGCAAGACAGCACACACACACATGCACACACACACACATGCGCGAGCACACGCACACACACACACACACACACACACACACACACACCACCTCCCCGCTTATCCAATTCATTGTAGGCGACATTAACAAATATCCACTTTCAAGCTAGGAATCAATCAAGATGTTGTTTTGGTTTAGCAGGATTTAATTTTCAGTTTAAAACTTAGCCAACATTAATAAATAGGGCATTAATAAAAATATCCCTCACCTGTCCTTGTATCGAGCGTCCACTAAAGTGGCAACAACGCAGAGGGGTTCACTTTCACTCCTCCTGAATCGCCTGCTGACAGTTTGGAGGAGCTTTTCATTGTTTTGATGCTGCTGTCAGTACTGTTCTCGGTGAGAAGGTGTTTTAAAACAGTGACGGCTGGGCCCTCGCAGCCTTCATGTTACTTGCATTGTCCCGTAGAACGACATGCACTTTTTCCAGAGGGATCTCCCAGTGATTTAACATCTCAGTAATGGATGCTGCGATTGTAGCTTGGTTGTGTGAGCCTGTGTGTGTGTGTGTGTGTGTGCCCATGAGTGTCCCCGGCCGTGTATGTGTGTGTGCCCGTGTATGTGTTTGTGCCCGTGTGTGTCCGCCCATGTGTGTAAGTGTGTGTGCCCATGTGTGTCCGTCCATGTGTGTATGCGTGCGCTTGTGAGTGTCCGCCCGAGTGTGTGTGTGCGTGCGTGTGCGCGCCCGTACGTGTGTCTGTCCGTGTGTGTGTGCACACCTGTGTGCGTCTGTCCGTGTGCGTGTCTCTGTGCGTGTCAACCCAGTGCACAGGGAGGCTTATCAGTGACATTGGGCAGACATCTGAAGTCCAAATTTCTGCAGTAAAGCTCAGGGCTGGAACTCCTTTTAACTTCTCAGCTAACTTGGTTGACACTCAGTTACAACTCGGAGCGCAGTCTGATAAATATCTCCTGGATGGTAAACTGCATCTTGGCCATAAGAGCCTTCATTTTCTACCACTGATAATGGTTGGTCAGAGTACAATGAAGTTGAGCAACTCTTCAGTAATCCCTTTGGCTTCCATATTGTCTGGTGGACGTTTACCTTGGTTTTTGCGATGACTACAGAAGCGATTCCTGCTGGCTCCTTTCCTCTTTCTGCCCCCTGGCTATATTAAAAAAAAAAAATTCCTTGTGCTCTTTAATGTGTCTCTTTCAAATGTTTGATTAGGTTTGTTGTATTGTGGGTCGCGACAGCTTCTACCTCTCAGAACAACTTTGCACGTCGCTGTGTTGCGGTGTTTCTAGAGTAAAATATTTCCACTCAGTGGACACGTTGTGATGAAGTGGGTCAGCCACAGTGCCGCTCGATGGTCGCCTGCTAGCTGGCTACAAACTGTGGAATGGATTTCCTGAACGGAGACATGTCTCTACTCTGCGTCTCATTGAGACACACCTCTGTTTAGTAAATCCATTCCACATTTTGCAGCTAGCCACTCAGCCGGCAGGGAATTACGTGGAGTCATTTTAGCAGACAACATTAACGCACAGAAATTGGATCGGAAGTTTCAGACCCATGAATTAGGTTGTTATCTGGATCGGACCCATCCCAGTTTGAGCTCCTTAATGAGGATTTATACCCAATCATGGCACCCACCTGTTCCCAATTAGCCTGTTCACCTGTGGGATGTTCCAAAGAAGTTCACACAATGAACATTGTGTGGCAGGCCGAAGGAGGGCCTGGGCAGGGACTTGAACCTCCAGACTCCTGAGCAATAGTCAAACGTGCTGACCACATGCCACGCTCTTGGGTAAGGTAATGGAATGAAGCATCACGATGAAGGTATGTGTGTGTGTGTGTGTGTGTGTGTGTGTGTGTGTGTTGCTTGTTTACAAAGAGGGAATGCAAACATCTAGGACATGCTCTGCAGAATGAAGGCACGGAACATCTTTTGGCTTCGATAAAGAGACTTGCCATCAGCATTTAGACAGATAATGAGGAACTGTACAATCAGCATATCACAGTCAACCCCTCACCATTGTGTTATATCCATTGTGTTATCCATTGTGGGATGGACACTTCAGAATATTACTGGAGAAACGTAAGCAACTTGGAACACTTCCAGATCAGAGATATCTGTTGAAGTCCTCATCAACATTTTACAACAAAACTGGTGAGAACTTAGCTGTTCAGCTTACATTGGGCACTAGATTTATTGTTTTTAGTCTGTAATTGGTTGCAAGCGCAAAAGCTTATGACGATTCACGTGAGCATGTTTGTGCATGTGAGAGTGAGAGATTGTGAGTCTGTTTGTGTGTGAAGTGTTGATGCATTTGTGCATGTCTGCATATATATTATTATTTTCATTAGTGCTGTTTCTTTTCCATATATGTCCTTGTAAATTGCTGCTTCACATTATTTGATTCTTTCATTGATAATATTGCCTCATTTCAGACTGATGGCACAGCAAGAGTACAAGCGTCTGAGTGACTGCTTATTCTCCTACAAGGGAATGGTTCTCCCCATTGATAATGACTACGAGCTCACTCCAGAATACCTCGACAGCTTGGAGCACTTCGAGATCAGAGACAGCGATGTTTTTGTCGTCACATTCCCAAAATCTGGTAATTTGACCCCTACTGAATTAATCTCAGCAATTCCAAATTCAAGAGAAATAAGGGCAAATATTTATCTATTTCAAAGGGGTTTTGCTTTCAGTGGCGTTTGTTTATTTGTTTGTCTGCAAGTGTGTACACAGTCTAGCGCTAAAGCAGTTTGATCAAAATACAAAATTGTCAGGAAACGTGGCCCAAGGATCTTAAGATTAAATATTGGATCTTACTGGGTCAGGGTTGTCAAAAAGTTGAAAACTTAAAATGGCCTTTTGTCGTGGTATCTTCTGTGAGTCTGCTCCAATCAATTGCAAAATGAATTCAACATGAGCATTTTTAGTTCACCTGGACCATGGACTAGTGAGGTTATCCCCCGGCCCACTGGCCCGTCCTCGACGTTATGTGTGAACATCTGCTGTGGAACCACTGGATAGATGCAGCTGAAACTTGGTGTACATGTTCCTACCCATGAATATCCCCCCCCAGGATGGTCAGCTTAATTTTCTTTATCAACATATCAACAGTCATCATAGGGACAATCCAGAGGGAAGGGTTTGAGGTTAAAGGTTTTAACAGAAGGTGGATAATCCACATCAAACAGTATGTGATCAATCAAAACCTTGTGATAAACTATCTGCTAGATGATTTGGGGGAAAAAACTGCATCAAGACACCAAAGGACAAAGAAACAAAAACAAAGACAGTAGGAGAAAAAAGACAAATAGTGCAAAGAAAACAGGACAGCGGTCAAGACAGAGTGACAAGGAATTTTTACCATGACTATTAAGAAAATTAACAGTAATCAACATAATTATTAAAGCAAAGGGGAGAAGGAAGACAGAGAGGGAAAAGGGGGAAAAATGTGATAACAGGATTTATTTTTAAAAAATGAGGGGAATTGTGGAGTATTGGTTCCGTAAGCAGAGAGTAAGTGGGGGAGGGTGATTATAGTTCTTGATGGCCAGTGAGAGCTGTTGTTTCCATATGATTATTTTTTTTTTGGTAGGGTTTCCATATGATTTTTTTTTTGGTAGGGTGATAATATGAAAGTATGAATATGAAATAATATGATATGAAAAAATAATATGAAACTTTTTTATGAAATTGCATTTGTTTTTTTGTTTTTTTTTTGTTTGTCTTTTTGTAGGGCCAAGTAGGGTTCGCCTGACAATTGTTTTGCTAATAGATCTAACCACTGAGATATTTTTGGCTGGTTTTTGTTTTTCCAATGTAGCAGTATTGTTTTCTTGGTGATAGTTTGGGCTACTTGTAGTTGAGGTGTTGCGATTTGTGTTGGAATTGAGTTAATTTAGCCTAATATGCAGATGGATGGGGTTAATGGGATGCTGCATTGAAATAGTGCGGAAAGTTTGGCGATGACCTCTTCCCAGAAGTGTTGTACAGGTTGGCAGAACCAAACAGCATGGAAGGAGTGATCTGTGGTGTTGGGTGTGCATATATCAGTTTCTGAAAATCCCATTTTGTGCATTGTTGTTTAATATGTGTTCTGTGGATTACCTTCTACTGGATTAGTGCAAGATTAGTATTTTGTGACATGTTGTAGATGTTCCTGCAGATTTCATTCCAGAAGTCAGTGTTAGTCTTGATGTCAAGCTTGTCTTCCCATTTATGTATTGGCATGCATATGCGCTGTCAGAACCAAGGGAGGATATGAGTTTATTTATTTATTTATTTATTTATTTTTATAGTGAAAGAAAACAATACATAAAGAGACATTCAGAACATGAAGAAACAACAATCAGTGATTGTGGGTGCATGAATGCGTGGGTGCGTGTGTGCATGGGTGGGTGCGTGCCACAAATATAAATGGCAGGGACAAACATAACACTTAATAATAATAATAGTAATAATAATAGTGATAGTAATAAATAATAATAATAATAATAATGATAAAAATAGTAATACTAGTAATGGTAATAATAATGATAAAAATAGTAATAATAGTAATGGTAATAATAATAATAATAATAATAATGATAACCATAAAAGCAGTAATGATAAATTACATCATTGTCATCATAGGCATTGAAGAGATGGGGCAAAACAGAGAATAGAAAAACCAATAAATAAGATAAGCAAATAAGAGAGAGAGTAAATTAACAGTAATAATAATAATATTAATAATAATAATAATTATTATTATTATAATAGTGAACAATTGGAAGAATTGAAACAAGGATCTGCCTCAGATCCCCACACAGCCACAGAGCAGGCCGGCCCCCACCCATGTCTGCTATGGGATGTAAGGGGAGCAGCTACACAATGCGGTACTGGCCCACAGTCACTCACCAATCTTCCCCTCAAGGCCAACTCCTCCACCTCAGGCACCCCAGGCCCCCGCCGCACGCCCCACCTGCCCTATATATGTATGGTTATGTTTGTCTGTGTCTGGACGTGTGGTGCATTAAAAACAGTGTGGGCATGCCATTGCGGGGCCCGTCCTTCGACCGGCCGCCACATGCATGCCCCACTTGCCATATTCTTTTTTTTTCTTTTTTTTTTCTTTTGATTTGTTATTGTTTTGTTTTGTTGTTTTCCTAAGCTGGTGTGAGATGCATTAAAAAAGTGAAGCGCGCAGCACGGACCCGGCCCAGGGGAGGCACCAAGGCTGAGAGGAGGCCACAAGGGGGGGGACACTAACCCACCGGGATCATTCAGCTGCAGGCAGGGCCCAGCCCACCTAGGCCCCAGGGACCCGAGGCAGAGCCTATGCAATAATAATAGTAATAATAATAATAATAACAATATTATTGACAGTGATGACAACGACGATAACGACGACACCGGTAACAATGATGATAACAATAATAATAATAACAATAACCATAATGAATGAAAAGGCGGAATACTTTTTTTTAATGTCTTATCAGTGTCCCCTCCCTCTTTATCCCAAACTAATCATCTAATAATAATGAGAACTAGAACGGGCACTCGGTAGAGCGCATACCTTCGCCGACGCCACTGAATCCCTCGCCACTGGTGTTGGTTTCATGCCGATCGGATAAAAATTGACCGAGATATGGCCGAAAGTCGGTTTTGACCTTTTCGTGGCCTTGACCTTGACCTTTGACCCGAACACTCCCAAAATCTAATCGATTGATCCTCAGGTCATGCCAAATCAACCCACCAAATTTTATGAAATTCCGTATGGTACTTTTTGAGTTATCTGATACACATACAGACTGACACACAAACAAATAAATACACGGGGATCAAAACATTACCTTCGTCAGCGAAGTCGCTGGCGAAGGTAATAATAAGAATAATAATAATGATAGTAATAATAAATCAATAAATTGGAAAGACAAGGGTATATAGACATATATGCTTTTTTTTGCGTGTGTAAGTGTGTATGTGTATGTGTATGTGTGCATATTGGGTAAATTGGCTGACAGACTAGAAAATAAGTAAAATAGATGGAATTCATGTTAAGAAACTAACGAAAGCTGACCAGATGGACTGAGGTTCTGTTGTGTTAATGCGAGGTGGGGGTGTGCATTCCAGGGAGATGTAGTCAGTCAGTAAGTTTTTCCAGTGAGCCAGATGTTTGGTGTTCCGTGATTTCCAGTTCATGAGGATAGTTTTCTTGGCGATAGTTAGGGCCACAAGGAGAGGTCTATGGTTTGTTCCATCTAAGTTGAATGCTGATAAGTCTCCTAGGAGGCAAAGTAGGGGAGATAATGGAATGCGGCAGCCCATGAAGCGGGATAGTGACTCAGTGACTTCTTTCCAAAAATGATTAATGGGTGTGCAGTGCCAGGTGGCGTGAATGTAAGTGTCAGGACAGTTTTGTGTGCAATGTGGGCATATTTCTGACGTGAAACCCATTTTAAACATTTTTTGCCCAGTGTAGTGAGATCTATGGAGTATCTTATACTGTATAAGTTGTAGGTTAACATTTTTAGTCATGAAATAAATATTTTTACAAATTTCGGTCCAGAATTCAGCATCAGGAGCAATGGAGTGGTCTTATTCCCACTTTGTTGAAGGTAGAGATATGGTTTTGTCAATTTGTGATATTATTTTATATATTTTGGAGAGAAGTTTTTTTGGGGAGGATATACTCATAAATTCTGAAATTATTGGGGGAGGCATAGAGTGATGGTTTTAATATTAATTTTCGATTGAATAGAAGATTTGAGTTGTAAATATTCCAGAAATTGATCACTCCTGATGCCGAGCTCCTGGACCAGATGGGGAAATGATACCAGGGTGTTAGTATGAAAAATATGTTTAAGATGCGTGATGCCCTTTTCTGCCCATGTGTGGAAGTTAAGTGGTTTTTTATTACTCAAAAAGTCTGGATTATTCCAAATGGGGGTGAAATTGGATGGCGAGAGAGAGGAGTTGGTGATTTTGTGAAATTTCCACCAGGCTGTCAGAGTCGACGCTATTGTTATTGTATTGAAACAGGAATGACGTTTGGTCAATTGACTGAGAAATGGAGTGTCTGAAATCTGGATGTCTTTACAGAGTGTTTGTTCTATGTCTAGCCAGGTGCAGTCTGAATGATTGGGGTGTGTCCATCTCTATATATACTGCAGTTGATTTGCCAGAAAGTAGTGATGGAAATGTGGTGCATCTAGGCCGCCATGTAGTTTTGGTTTTTGAAGTGTGGTCAGTTTGATCCTCGGTGTTTTATTTTTCCAGTAGTATTCAGTGACTGCAGAGTCTAGAGTGTTAAAACAGGTGAGAGAAGGGTGCGTTGGAATCATTGAAAAAAGATAATTTATTTTAGGAAGTGTTGTCATTTTAATAGTTGCTATTCTACCGAGAATGGATAGTGGAAGGTTCATCCAACGCTGGAGATCATCATCTATTGTTTTTAGTAGTGGAGTGAAATTGAGTTTAGTCAGCTCCGACAGCCTGGGGGAAACATTGATGCCTAAATATGTAATGTGGCCCGTGCATAGAGGAATAGGTGATATGTGGGCTGCCGCATCCCATCTGGTGTTATGCAATGGGAGGATGGAGGATTTATTCCAGTTTATAGAGTACTCGGAGATCTTGGAGAATGATTCAATGAGTTTAATTGTTTCTTGTAGAGATGATTGAGGGTTTTGAAGAAAGAGTAAAATGTCATGAGCATACAAACTAATCTTATGCTGTGTTTGAATTCCTTGGTTATGGGGGTTTTTGACGGATGGCTGCTGCTAAGGGCTCGATGAACATGGAAAATAAAGAGGGAGAGAGTGGGCAACCCTGCCTAGTCCCCCTGTGCAGTGTGAAGCTCTGTGATGTTAGTCCATTTGTGACGACAGTGGCTGAAGGTGCAGTGTAAAGAATCTTGATCCAGTTGATAAATGATTCCCCAAAGCCAAATGTTTGTAACGTGGTAAAGAGAAATTTCCAGTTTACCCTGTCAAAAGCTTTTTCTGCATCTAAAGTGGCTATGATGGTGTCTTTCTGTTGTAATGATGAATAATGGATTAAATTAAACAGTCTACGTGTATTATTGGAAGCCTGTCTGCCTTTGATGAAGCTGGTCTGATCTGGGTGAATTATGTAAGAAATGACTTTTTCTATCCTATGAGCAAGAACTTTACTGATGATTTTTATGTCTACATTGATTAAAGAGATGGGGCGGTAATTTGACGGCAGGGTGTGATCCTTATTGGGTTTTGGGAGGAGTGAAATTACGGCTGTGTTCATATGTGCTGGAAATTTTGAATTTTGTTTTATTTCAATTATTGCTTTAATGAAGAGTGGGGCTAAGATGGTCCAGAAGTGTTTATAGAACTCAGCAGGGAAGCCATCAAGACCTGGTGCTTTGTTGTTTGGCATGAGGTTGTGGCCAGTGAAGAGTTCTTTTTCTGTAATTGGTGAGTCTAGTGTATTCACTTGTTCTGTATTTAGTCTTGGAAGTTTAATATTCCTAAGCAATGAATTTATGTTCTCCTGTTTTGGATCATTTTCAGATGAATATAGTTTAGCATAAAAGTTTCTGAAAATTTTATTTATTTCCTGTGGTGCGTTGGTAGGCTTCCCCGCTGAGTCCTTAATGGTGGAAATTGTTGCTTTTTCTTTGTTTCGTTTAATTTGATTTGCCAAGTATTTACCAGATTTGTTGTTATGATGAAAATTTTCTTGTCTGAGTCTATGAATTGGAAATTGAGTTCTTTTATTTATAATCTCATTTAGTTGTAGTTGATATTTTCTTAATTCATTTTGAGTTTCTTCCGTTGAGTTATTTGCATTCAACGTTTCGAGTTGTTTGATTTTATTGTTCTTTATCTTTCTTCTTTTTATGGATGGAGAATGAAATGATTTTGCCTCTTAGAACTGCCTTACCTGTTTCCCAAAGAAGTGTAGGTGATGACCCTGGGGAATCATTTATTTCTAGGAAGGATGCCCACTCTCTTTTCAGGTAACTGTCAAACTCTGGGTCTTTAAATAAAGATATATTAAAGCGCCATCTAGGGATGTATTTATGTTGATTGTTGGGATTCCATATAAATGTAACTGGGGCGTGATCGCTGATAATGATGGGGTGGATTATTGAATCGGTGATGTCTGATATAATTGAGTTTCTGGTCGGAAAAAAGTCAATGCGGGAGTAGGAATGATGGACTGGAGAGTAAAAAGTGTATTCTCTGGTAGTTGGGCGTTGTGACCGCCAACCATCACCAAGACCAAAATCACTCATGAACTGTTTTATTGTCTCGGTGGATTGCCAGTTGCGTTTATTGCTTGTATTATTAGATCTGTCAAGTGATGAGTCTATAATTGTATTAAAATCGCCTCCTATTATGACTGGGCAGTTGGAAATGTTTGAGATAGAAGAAAAGAAGTTGTGAAAAAAGGATGAATCATCAGTGTTTGGGCCATAAATATTACCAATTGTTAGCGGGTTATTGTTGATTGATATGTTAATGATGATAAAACGTCCTTCAGGGTCTGTGATGGTTGTATATATGTACGCCCGTAGATACCCCTGAAGCGTGCCCTTCATCAACCTATTCAGTGAGAATTAAACATTTCCAGAAGATGATTTTGTGGCTCTGCATGCCTAATTTACAAGTAGGAAATTCACTTCAAAGTGAATTCCATGAAAGAAAACAACTTTCGTGTTGTGTTTCAAATGTTTAATCCATGATGTATCCTGATGGATGCTTTGATCATTTTCAGTTTGTCCATTTCTATCGGAATAGGACCTGAGTCTCTTTGTTTTGATTGTCTTTGCAGAGTCAAGTGCAAATTTATACCTTAAATAGAAATAATTGTTAATGAAAAAAATTCTTTTCAGCTAACTATAAGACCTTGAATTTTGTTCTCAGATGTCAGGAAAATGCATATTTTGGCACTTTAAATTTCTAATTTTTCTGGGGGAGGGCCCCGAGACCCCCTCCAGGCTTTGCGCCTTTGGCGCTCGAGTGGGAGCTGCGCCCCCCTTTCCAAAATTTCTGGATATGCCCCCGTATTCCTCATCTGTACTTTGTGCACTTGGTTTTGCAATAAAAATCCCTATGAAGAAATTCGGTGTGATCTAGTGCTCAGGACCCAGACACGAGAACCAAGCAATGCAGTTGATGGGAATTTATTGAGCGAGGGGGTAACCTCCCGCTGGGCGGAAGGCAAAGGTACAAAGTCCACAATCCAAAAATCACAATCCAGTAGGGTAGAATCTGAGTCGAACACCAGGGCAGCAATCACAGTACTTGTGGTCAGACAGAAAAGGGTTCAAAAAACAGATGCAGACAGAAATCCAAAACAGGGCCAAAAATTGTAATCGGGGATGGTCCAGTCAGAATAGAATCACAAAGAGTACGAGGGGAAGACAAGCATGGCACAGGCAAACTAAGAGAAACATTCTGACAGGGAACTGCTGTGAGAGGACTGCTAATATACACATATGGGAGGTCACATGCTAAACAGAAAACAGGTGCAGGAAATCAGACTAATTACAAAGGAGCAAACATGAGGGAGAACCTGATCACATGAAATGGGAAAAAACCAAAACGCGGACAGGGATCACAAGACAGCCTATAGACAGAGATACGGCTCCGGTTAAGGAGTTCTAATGTGCATAGATAATGAGAGAGAGGACAGCGTGAGCAGGTGCGGAGGATCCGCTGGAACGCAGAAAAGATTAGGTAAAGGCAAGAGGCGGAGACTAGAACAGGGCGAGTGCTGAGAGCTTGTTAATCAATTAGTAAGGTGCAGCTATACAATCCCTAGTGCTCGTTAGTAAGTTTGCATTATATACAATGTTAGTCTAGGTTAGTGCTTTTAACAAAAACAACAAACTGTTAGTATTGGTTCGTAAAATAGGAAAGCAAGGCAAAGGAAGTAAACGAGATTGGAAGGAATGTTTGGAGACCCAGAAGCCATGAAATCACCTAAAAATGTGACACACAGTACTAGGGGAACGAGCTGTAGCTCAACAGAAGACCAGACAGGGGAGACAAAGTACAATGCATGGCAAAAGCAAAAACATCCACCGGAATCATAACAGTAAAGTGGATAATGGCAAAATACAAAATATGGCAATTATAAAAACATGGCAAGAACTAAACAGACAAAACATGAGCAGAAACAGAATCATAACATCTGGATTAATAGCTCGTTTGTAAACACAACACTTAATTAATTACGGGCGTGTTTCATATGTCTACACAAGCATCCATATGATTAGATACTTTCTGATTCCTCTGTTGTGTTCGTTGATGTTTATACTTGTTAAATGTGAAGATGTCAAAGTTAAGTAGCGGCAGTTGACGACTGTTGTTATATGTTGACACTGCAGCTTCTTGCCTTGTTAGTATGATACTGTTGTTTTATAATGTTTGTATAGTTTTAAATCGATTCGGATTTTGTTTTGTTTCACGGTCGCTCCTACGGTTGCTTGTTTGTCCCGTTGTCATGGCGACCACTGTACCACTGTCTCTCATTAAAAATAAAAAAAATAGCTATAAATATACTCAGCAACAAAAGTTTCTGTGACACCAATATTGTTAATTATTTTTCATAACGCAATTATGAAATTGTCATACATGGTGATATCAGACTGAAACAGTACACGTAAACACAACATTGAAATGGAAATCATGAAAATGCGAGAAAATTACTTTGCACGTGAAAATGTGCGTAAATCATGCTTGTGGATGGCAATAAAAGAGGAGAATTTTTGGAATGTTCACATTGTGCCTGATGAACGACGGAAGCATCACTTATCGAAAACACAGCCATTTCGGATCAGGAACTCTACCCTCTAAATGCCAAGACTGTCTGAAAATGATCGGTGGAGGGCCATTGGGATGATTGAATCCGGAACCTCGCAGAGGGAAGTTGCTCATCGCCTGAATGTCCACCGAAACACCATTTGGAACTTATGGCAGCGTCATCAGCAGACAAGACATGTCAGAGACCGTCCTCGCAGCGGCCGTCCACGAGTAACCACTCCCAGACAGGACAACTGGATTCGAACAACCCATCTCCAAAATCGATTCCAACCTGCAACCATAACTGCAAGAACGATACCTGGTATGAGGCGACTGTCTGCACAGACAATCCGTCGCCGTCTCTGTCATTTTGGCATTGTCCCACGTCGGCCAGCAAGACGTCCAATACTCACAGTACAACACCGACGACTGCGTCTACAGTGGGCACAACAACATCGACGGTTGATCCAACGTCAGTGGGATCTTGTACTCTTCACTGATGAATCAAGATTCATGCTTAACCGATGTGATGGTCGTTTACGTGTATACCGTCGACGTGGAGAACGTTATGCCAACAACTGTGTTCAGGAATTTGATCGTTTTGGAGGTGGTAGTGTCATGATTTGGGGAGGGATCACGGCTAGAAACAGAACAGATTTGCTTGTTATTGATGGAAATCTGACAGGTCAAAGATATCGCGATGAAGTGCTACGGCCATTGGTGGTACCGTTTTTGATGCAACATGGTCCCGGAATAACGCTGCAACATGATAACGCCAGACCACACGTTGCAAGGATTGTACAGCAGTATCTGATGCAACAACATGTCAATGTCCTGCCATGGCCAGCCAGATCCCCAGACATGTCCCCAATCGAGCATCTTTGGGACGAGATGGATCGACGTTTGCGGCGGTTGGATAACCCGCCAGCTACACTCCAGGAATTGCGACAACGTCTACGTCAGATTTGGAATGACATCCCACAGCAATTTCTGGCACATCTGATTCGGTCCATGCGCCGGAGATGCGTTGCTTGCATCATGGCACGAGGAAGTCACACCCGGTATTGAAGTGTGAAGGTCACAATTGGTTAGACGTCAGACAAGTGCTTCATGACGCATGAAAATGACATTTTTCGTTTTGAGTGACGTTGGCACTGAAAAGTCAGTGTTTCTCCTGTTAAATAAACATATTGATTGCATTGAGATCTTTGCGTGTCATTTATAACATACACATAAATGGTGTCACAGAAACTTTTGTTGCTGAGTATATATGGCATCCCAAAAGTTTAAAAATCTAACTTTCAAGCGTTGAAACGATATGAAAAACACATTTTTGAGTGGAGGGGGAAAAGCAATAGACTTGCATTCGCGCTGGAAGATGTTTGAATCATAGACATATATATTTAGAACATATATATCTATGGTTTGAATTAGGGGGGCTGCCAACCAGAAGCAGAAGAGTGACGTCTTTTTTTTTTTGCATGAGGGCGTTATGACAATGTTGGTCTATGCAACAGCGGTCAGGGCGACTTAGGATGCAAACGGGCACTGGAATAAAAAAAATACCCGCCATATTAATCAAAAGTGATTGCAAAAAAAATCATAATTCATAATCGTTTTGTTGTCCTGGGGCCTGTATTTTTGTTTTATCCCAATAAGTTCCTTTGTTTTGTACGCATGTGGCATTTAAAAAGCAATTATGGTTGTTGCCTTATTCGTTGCAACCTCTTCAACCCCAACTCCTGGTAATGCTGCCGTTAAGGGATTCGCCTGTCTCACACATGACGGCTAACAACGCTTCCCAGTTTGATATCGCCTCATTCGCAGTCAAACCATTTATAATTTGAATTAACAAGACCAATACATAATCGTATAATGATTAAGAAATTATTAATTAGGAAATGACCAAGAAACCACAGACAGGCTACATTGAAAACGCGCACTTAATTATAGGGCTGACAAGTACCCCCCATCTCAGAGATAAAACCCTCCAAAATATAATGGCGAGGCCCCTTTTAAAATTGTTCAGGAAAATAAAAAGCCTAAAAAAGTTGAGGTGGTATACAGAATTATTTCCCCATCTCTGAATTCCATCTCCTGTTTCTGCATTTTTTACATTTAAAACAGAAACATTTTCCTGTCGCGCCCTAGAAAACAGTAGCGCAGAAGAACGTGACTTTGCAAGCTGAGCTATTATAGGCGTTTTATGTGCCACAGGAGGTCGTCAGCCCCAAAAATAAACAATTCTCGGACAAAATCCTCCATTTGAATGAAGTTACTCATTGCATTTCATAATGTAATTATTAATTCAATCCACTATCCTTAATGTCGCATGTCAGTTTCGCCAACATAAATGCATCCAGGCAGCAGACTAATCCCATAAAAGGCGAAAATAATCGTTCTCTTTTAGATCATAATCAGCATTCTTAAAATTCTCCCAAACCGGCAGTTTTTTGTTGTGTTGTGTGATCATAGGGCAGAGAGGCAGCAGCTGGATTTAGCCCCCACGGTCAGTATAAGTAGGTGTTTAGGGAAACAAACAAACAACAACAACCACAACGACCATTATTCATTGCGTTATAACATTTGTGGGAAGTTATTACAATATTGAAAGTTGAAGATTTTCACTTCCCCACAAACGTAATAAATCTCGGCAAACGTAATAGTTATTACATTTGCAGTAGGCAGCGGTTATTAGGTTTGTGGAAAATGTATTACGTTTGTGGGATTATTACATTAAAAGCCGCAGATTTTTATTACGTTTGCGGTTTATTACGTTTGTGGACATTATTACATTGGCGGGCGTGACAGGGGTATTCCGTGCATTGTACGCCTATTTTTATTTTCTTTTGAAGAATAGTTCAGACTCTGGCGTTTAAGCTTAATCCAGGTCACCATCGAACTAATAGGAAGGATAGGAGAACAGATTGCAATCTATTCGATCGTGCTCGTCAATTGACTTATAGCGAGTTTCAAGATGGAGGCGACTGGGAGCTACCTCAAGGTTAGGTTTGCATAAAGTCTTTTTTAATAAACTACCTGTGCATTTTCAAAGTTCTCAGTGCCTTGTTGTAAATGTCAGGGCCCTCGGAATTCTAGTGATCAGGTGTGGAGCTACTTTGAGCCTTGTTAATGATGAAAAAAATAGCGATTTCTTTGCATGGCAACGTTATGCCCCATTCACTACCATTGTAAGCCTGTTATTAGCTTCGGCGAAAAAGCCATTTATTTCGAAATGTTGCGTGCGTATGAAGGTGGGGTGTTCGACAAAGGTTAGTACTTGTTATCATGTTTCAATACACCCCAAGTCAATTTCACACAGGCATTCTCCATTAAGATACATCTCTAATCTAGTAACCGGATCATTTTCACCCGGCTTAAAGGATAGGCGTGTCGTCTGCATAACAATGGTATTTAACATCAAGTCTACTTATGATATTTCCAAAGGGAAGCATATTTACAGAAAAAAGCAAAGGGCCCAGAACAGATCCTTGAGGTATTCCAAAGTTAACCTTGGAATACTCTGAACACTTGTTATTTACCCGGACGAACAGAGATCTATCAGACAGGGAAGACTTAAACCATGAAAGGGCAAGTCCAGAAATACCAACTAATTTTTCCAACCTACGAAGAAGAATATGGTGGTCTACAGTATCAAAGGCGGTACTTAAATCGAGAAGGACGAGAACAAGGATGGGGCCACGATCCAAAAAGAGAAGTAGATCATTTTACTACAACAGTGAGGGCTGTTTCAGTGCTGTGAGGCTTTCTATAGGCACACTGAAAACTGTGAAATACCTCATTAGTTTGCAGGAAAGAACAGAGCTGTTGGGCGATACATTTTTCAAGGATCTTAGATAAAAATGTGAGGTTTGAGATTGGCCTATAATTGGCTAGGACTGTGGGATCCAACTCTGGTTTTTTAAGCAGCAGCTTGATTTATGCCATCTAAAATGAAGTGGGAGAAGAAATAATTATATGAACAATTGGTCCGCCAAGAATGGGCAGGAACTCTTTCATTAGCTTTGTAGGAATGGGATCCAAGCTACAAGTAGATGATTTGGAAGTAAACAACTAATTTGGCTAGTTCACTCAGAGATATCAGAGAAAGAGATTCAAATTGGTTTTATTGTAAAAAAGAAATTTGAAGTAAAAGACTCCATATCATGAGAAACGCCATTGCAAACTGGTAACGAGGCAGTGATCTTTTCTCTCTAATTCCAATAATTTTGCCATTAAAGAAATAAAAAAAATCATCACTGTTGCAAGAGACTGGAATTTAAGGGTTACTGAAAGCATGATTGTTGGTTAACTTGGCCACGGTTTTGAACAAAAATTGAGAATTATTTTTATTTTCCTGCATGAGATTTGAAAAGTCACAGGACCTTGCACAAGAGAGAGCAGCTTATATGCAACAACCCAGATAGCAAGCACCTCCGCACCGGATCTGCCCTGGCTCCAGCTGATCCAGCTCAGAGCCGGGGCAAATCCGGAGCGGAGGAGCATGCTATCTGGGAAGGCTCTCTTTCCAAGCACCATGGAATACCTGAAGTTTAGGGGAGCGCCATTTGTGTTCTAGTTGACGAGATTTTTGCTTTAGTGTCCTTGTCTAGTCAGTGAACCATGGGGCTGGCCTCTTCTTCTGAGTAATCTTTTTATATTTCAGTGGTGCGACTACATTAAGGGTACAACGGAGAGCATCGGCAAACTTTTCTGCCGTATCGTCAATACAGAGGGCGCTGACTGGATGCTCAAAATAAGATGGGAAAACCTCAGTAAATTTTGCAGAAGTTGTTGCAGTAAAAGTACGACCAGTGTACATCCTAGTTTCTAACAATACAGGGTGGGTCAATTGTAAGCAGAATGTGATAAGAAAATGGCCAGACAAACTGGGATTATGGGAATGAATCCTGACCTGCCCAATGTTAATGCCAAAGCTTAAGATCAGGTCTAAAGTATGACCATGAAAATGAGTTGGACCAACAACACTCTGAGCGAAGCTGACTGACTCCAAAATGTAAGTGAATGTGGATGTTAGAGAATCATCTGCCCTCTCAAAGTGCAGGTTAAAGTCGCCCAATATAACTATTCTATCATAGCCAAAACAATCCGTTTTATTTGCGTATATGGTGGTGCTCCCAGAAAATCTGTAGTCATAGTCAGTTTTTCCTGGGAAAAACTAGATCACATGCTGGCATAATGAAATAAAATGGATATAATAAATAAACCTGGAAGTTTGGAGATAAATATGAAATACACATTACATTAAAAAATTTGTCTCTTTGATTAAAAATGGGAATGTATGATCAATCAATCAAAAACTGTTTAATTTGCATCATATAAAATCATGGTGATAGTGGCATGTGGGTGATGCAAATAGTTTTTTTCGCTTTTTAATCAATGCATAATGGTTATTGTTGTGTTAATTGTCTTTTTTCATTGCAGTCAAACCAAAGATAATAAATTTGCCTTAAACTCAGATAACATTCTTGCTTTGTTTCATTAACTCATTTTCATGAATTTATGCAGAGAATAAATGCAACGTAACAGACAATCACAAGCATACATCTCATGTGCTTACATTATGTCACACAGGGGAAGGGCTTCGGCAGCAGATGCAGAGCAAGTTTTTCAGCCACGGCAGCTGCTTAATCAGGGAGATGTAGAGAAGGGGGGAAGTGGTGGAACTGAGGTACATAATGGAGCCCATAATCAAATCAATGTCACAGTATTCTGGAAAATCTGGTTTAAATTTCAAGGGAATGATGGTGATTAGAGGCAGGTAATGAAACATTATGATGCCCAGATAGATTTGCACGGTCCTGAGGGCTTTCTTTTTCATGGGGTGCATCTCTTTGCCCAAGACCGACTTCCTCAGACTCCACATGATAGAAAGGCTGCAGAAAACCATGATGGTGAAGGCGTACAGGATCAGCCCAATGATGATGCGAGTTGAGAGCTTAAACCACAACATCCTGCAGAGGGCAAAGGCTATCATGAGCCCCCAAACAAGCATGGAAATAGTCACTCTGATCTTGTTATCCTTGATGCCGGTGAACACAATGGGGTGGACCACGGCCACATAGCGGTCCAGGCAAATGCAGGTGAGAAAGAGTGGGGAGGCGTTTTTGATCCCAACGAAAAAGTACATTATGTCATCGAAATATGAGATTTGCAGCAGAAGTAAGCCCAAGCAGCAGATGGTGCTCATCACACAGAGCAATGCATCGGCGATGGCCAGGTTAAAGATAAAGATATTGGAGGTGGAAGAGTCACTCTTCTCTCTGGCCACCAGCCACATCACCACGATGTTGGCAGGGTAGCCCACTACAAAGTTGATGCTTCTTTCAATCACCAGGATTGAAAACCCAAGAAGTGTACAACAGCACGAGAGTTGGAGACTGGATCCTGAAGAGGAGTGGTTGAAGGGTCGGCTAGAATTGATGACAGAGCTGTTCATTTTGGTTTTATTCTATCTCGCAGGTTTGAGGGTTGATGATCCTTAGAAAAGAGAGTGAATGTAAGTTACATGGTCAAGCCTAACTGAACTCACCACTTAAACTGACTGAGAGGCTAAATTATATTCTTAAGCTGTATCCAGCATCATTTTACATTATTCTTTTCTCCTAAGTATTCCTCATCATAACACATTTACTGCACAATAGAAATGGAATCACATTTACTGGCCTAATCTACACAAAGTTAAGCTCTGTTCTTGAGAAATTATTCTTGTCAAGGGAGCCTCACACAATTTTTTTTCATTGTTACACTGAAGGATAGTTTTTATTTTCTGGGAAGACGACCTCCATCTAGGGAAAACTACCTCTGCTCTGATACACCAGCTTTACTTTTTGAAACTGCACTGGAGCTCCCTGAGATTGGAGACAGTGTTCCCAGAAGACAAGGTTTGCCCTTTGGGTCTATTTTTTTTTTAATTGTCTGCAACAGTCTCTCACTCAAGCACAGCTTAAGAAATTAAAGAGTTTTTATGAGATTGAGAAAATGAATAACTTACCTGAGAAACTGCAATAACTCGACATAACACTCCTCAAGGTCAGACAGCCCAGAAGGCCCCTGTATCCTGATCACTTGTGTCCAGGAGGGTTATGTTTTTATTCAATATAGTTCCAGTTCAGTAAGTGTATAAATTTGAGTGGTATGTAAGCAGTGCAGACAATAGCCAGTCACAAATCCATTGAGGGAACAGCAGCATTTGCAGTGACTGTACAATACCCTGTCACCACAGGATTATATTTAAGGATGGGTGGGTGTGCAAGAGGACTCACATATAGGGGGGTGGGGTTTGCAGACTGAGTTTGTGATGTGACAAACAGATCTGCAGTAAAACAGAGGAGGGGCTAAAAGGAGGGGTAGATGAGTCCCCCCCTATCCCTGTTCTTACAATATATTATTTGTCACTGATGCAATCCAAGAAGTGTATCCCAGACAAACAAGTGACGCAATGCAGTCGGCCTACTGGAGCACAGGTGAGACTGTAACCTGGTGTAAGGTCTTTCACATGAAACCACAAGGTTCATCAAAGCACTCAAACAATTCTCTTTCATCCTCACAAAGAAAAGATATTGAGCAATGAGATACACTAAATCTATTTCCGCAGATAATAATCAGTACATTCACAATGGTTTGACTTTCATATCTGTGTTAGGCAATATGGAAATAGCAGTTTAAAAGTACTTTTCTCTGCTTTGGTGACATAGACTTCACTAAAGCTGGGCATCGGTTCCAGGAGATCTATTGTCCTGAAGGTTTTTCATGCCAATCCTTAGAGAGGAGAATACAATCAAAGGTGAGAGATCTCAAAGAGCTGCTGATGAGTAGAGTCAGGTGTATTGGGGTTGAATTGTGAACTTACAGGATGGTAAATCTCTGACCCTGATCTAAAGCAGCACACAAAATTAAGCAGTTTACTGTAGGGAGCCGAAATCAAGCATAACAGGGGCTTGTTCTGTTGCTGAAAATGACAGCAGTTTGGAGTTACAAACCAAGGCTCTCGGTTCCATGTTAATCAACGATACTCAGCCAAAATAAAAACTTCACACTCGATTGGAGGTCGCTAAGTTGAACATGCTAGAACTGAGGTTTTAAATGATGATTTTATTTTATTCTTTAATTCATTAAAGATGGTGTATCATAAAAATAATGTTAATAATGTCACCAGTTCCACCTGAAATGCTACAGAAATGTCCAAGAGTAAAAATGGTAAGTTAAAACTTGAATAAGAGCAGTACGCAGGCGATTACGTATGGTTTGGGCAGTCACATGACCTCTAAACAATTCATTCCTAGTGGACGTTGCCGTGACAAATCGATTATGCAAATGACGTAAGACAATTTGTCGGTCCTCTGCTTTTGACGTCATGCGTGGGCTACCAGAACGAGGTCGGTCAGCTGTGGTGCCAGTGCGTTGGAGACGTGTCCGAAGATCATGGATAGTCCGTCGACTGCATCCCATAACCCTTGCAATGTCAGTGACGGACGTTTCCGTATTCAGCATGCCAATGGCACGGTCACACTGAAAGTTTGACTGCCATGGCATTGAAAATCAACGAATATTTAACTGTAAAAACATGTTTTTCCGAGATGTCAGTCTATTGTGCTAACGTGAGCTCAGTTGCACATCTCTCATATGGTCACGTGACTAGGAACACGAGAAAGCGTGGTTTTAGCTTAAAGTAGGCTTGCACGTGCTACGTACCTGTGCACGTCGGACTTGATGTGTGTCATGATGTCTTTGACAACGCATTTCCCCCTCGTGATAAAAAATCTTTTTTTAAAAGTTTCAAGAAAATATTTACAAATTTATGAGTGTTAAGTTTCTTTTTTGACTCAGTATATTTTCAGTTTTTGTTCTAAAATTATTCCCTAGCATAGCGGTCAGCATATGTACATTTGTATAAGTTTACTGATGATCCACAATCGGTAAGTAATGACTTCATCACTGCCTGCTATGTGATTAGTTCAGGGCTCCCCTGCTGGAAAAACCAGCACCAAAACACAACATATGCTGCTGCTGGGGGCTGTTGCACAAAAGCAGAATTCAGAAATCGAGGATGATTGAGAAAGTGAGGCTTGACCTTTTCTACTCAGTGCATCCTGGCTTAAGCCGTTGCTCATTTGTCAAGCCTGGCTGAGGAGGAGCGGTTATGTCAAGCCAGGTGTAACAAATTCAGGTAAGTGCACATTCACAGCTTTCTTCAATTGAGCGTGTGGTCGATCACAGATTTACTGATGCAGAAAGGGATAGAAGGGGGGCCGCGTACCTCTCTTCAAGTGAGCATGAACTTATAATGCAAACCTACGAGAAAGTTAAATGTGTAATATGTGGAAAAAAAGGCAGTACAGCCGCAATAATTATACAAAGAGTAAAAGCCTTGCAGACAATTGCGGACCTGCTGAATGCCCAAGTCATCCAAAAATATGCACTTTGTAACCACTGTTCCACTGAAACCGTATAATTCATTACTTATGATTTGTACAAACAGTTGGGCACTTTGCCTATAAAGTGAGCAGTGGAAGTTAATGTTTCTCAGTAATTTGTCATAGAGACTAACTACAAACATCCAAAATGCAAAAAAAAGTACAACTATATGAGCAAATTGCAATCTCTCACTCTTATATATACTGAGTACTAATGAAAACGCACCACTTGAAAAAAGTCAATATTTAAGTTCAAATGAACTTCAATCTAATTTTCATACAACAACAACACTACAGTGACGTCACCCGACATGCCAGGTGCAAGAAATGCGGGAATTTCAAGTTAACTGTAACGCTAGGAAATTTTTTGCAAAAACGCAACATCTTGCACGCACACCACGGGAAAAATGAATTTCACTCTGAATTTGTGCACACATTGCCTTTAAAAGCATGTGAATCCGAATAAAATTTCACTTCCTCACTGACACTTGTGAAACGTCGACACTATGCTGCGACTTAAAGCCCCTGAAAGGGAACGTGCCATGGGCATGCTTCAAATTGGCGCCAGCACCAGGGAAATTGCCAGACGACTACACTGCGCACACACAACGATCGCAAGACTCCATCAAAAATTTCCGCAAACGGGGAGCACTCGGGATCGTCCTTGACCGGGTCAACAACGTGTGACTACGGCAGATCGTACGGGATCATGTCCGAGACCGAACACTACCAGCGACAAAAACGGCTGCTCAAGTCCAAGGATGATGTGGATTCATTCCCCCTAACACCGTACGGAACCGTCTGTGAGCTGCAGACTTGCGTGCACGAGGTCCTTATTTCGGCCCCATATTGACGGATCGTCACCGAAACCAGCGTCTACAGTGGACAAACAGGCACCAGAAATGGCGACTACAACAATGGCACGGTGTCATCTTTTCTGACGAGTCACGATTTCATTTAAGGAACGCAGATGGCCGTATACGTGTTTGGCGGAGACGTGGTGAACGTTATAACGCCGATTGTGTCATTCAAACGGACCGTTTGGGTGGTGGCAGCGTTATGGTGTGGGATGGAATAAGCTACCGTCATAGAGCCCCTCTCCATATCTGCAGAGGAAGGGTGAACTGTTAAAGGAATTTTGATTTTACATTCCAAGTATTACCTTCACAAGAGAAAACTCAAAGACAACTCAGGAAAAAAAACCAGTCAGAGGCAGAGAAGTTAATATCCAAGCCAAAGTCCGTTTACTTTTTTGCAAAAAAGGATCCCCACATACAGAAGCTCAGGTCAAAATGAAGGATACACAATTAGAAAGTTCTCTGGTATTTGTAGGAATACTCCATGGCGTTCTCCTCCCCCCGTGCTGATTTAAACATCACGCGAGCCTTGCGTCACAGGCAACTGAGTCAAGTTGGTACGTAACCACATCAAGTTGTCTAGGGATACACACACATCTTGCCAGGGAAGAGTGCACCTGCCTTCTCTCTTAGCTCTGGCTCCAGCTTATCTTGTTATGGATTCCGGAGCTTTCTATGAACACATAAACTTAGAGAAAGAGAAAAACATCTTGCCCTTGGTACAGACGTTCAAGTTGTCATGACTTTAGATAGGCTACATGTCATGACACACCAGTAGAGTTATGCAGGCCCCTGCTAAATCAGAAATATGCAAGCACACACACACTTGTGTGTTGTGAACTAAAACAGAATATGAGCAAGCAAGGATAAGCAATTAATAATAATTAAATTAATCAATAAAAAATGTTTCCACATTTCCCCCCTGTTTATAATTGATTATCCGCCAGCATGCCACTTCTCTCAATTTTCAGCATGTGATTCATTCACGGGGAAGATGTTTCATCATATAACCATTACACTCCATCCTTTTGTTCAAACAAACCCTCCACCTCAATTACATCGTTGTATGATTCCTTAAGCTCCTCGGGCAGAGTATACATCGCATTGTTGTCCTGTAATAGAAACGTCTGATACTGTGGATTAGTACTCAATACTCCTGATATCATTCCTTTAATTATGGGAATTCGACAGCAGCTGCAAAAGAGCAGTACTGCAAATTCCCCAACTACAAGACTCATTACAGATGTAATTCCCATTTCCCAACCCCCAGACAGAAGCCAGTCCCACCAAGAAATTGCCACTGCTGGTGCGAGATCTCGCTATTGTGCATCAGATATGTCTTCCAAACGTTGCAAGGCTTGATCAATCACCCCTCCTGCCTCATCATTAGCGGGTATATAGGTACACACACTGGCTCAATAAGCTGACAGATCCCCCCTGTACTGCTGTCAACAGATACAATAAGCAGGAGTAGCATCCTGCAATTCCAACTTGGACACATATTTTTGCAATTAGATCCTTTGAAAACTCCCATTCGGGGCGCAGTCCCCGGCTTGATCCCTTTCCACAGAGATCTCCACCCAGGCTCCCCCAGGTTCAGAACTCTGCTTTCTGCTTCCCGGTGTCTCCTTTTCAGAGCCCACCGATCACAGAAGCACCACTCGCTGACTGGCGCATTCGCTTTGACAGTTTCACCAGCCTCACCTGTTCACAGAGGTCATCTCCATCGCCCCTCTGCTAGGTGTGGGCTGTCACCCACGTACCACGTGTTTCCCTCAACTTACATGCGACAAACACGCCGATTAGATAGTACCATGGCAATATGTCAATTCATACTTCACCAGACACTACTTCACCAGACACGGGGGTCTTCAGTCCTCTCCCCTACACTATTTGCAACATTGCTGTAATCGGCCTGCGAGGGGGCAAATCTGCGAATTGCAACGCTTAGTAGATCGCTGGGGGGCCGGTTCCCAGAACCACCATCTGATCCCCGCAATCTCACCCTGTTCGTTTCCCTCGAACACGCGCATTGCCTCCCACATAGTAGGACCTGTAGGAACCACCCCGAGCCCCAGTTCAGACATTACGTCCCTCCCCAGGAAGTATACTGGGCGCTGTGTGGACACCATTACAGAGCAGAGTGTAGCAAATCCCTCAGGATCCTCAAATTTGAGTTCCTCTGTTGCTACGCTGTCCCGTTGCCCCATTCGCAGCACAAGTTTGTGCCATATTAGTGCTGAGCCGATGTGGAAAAATTGCACTTACTTTTCTGATAACAGTTCAACATGCCCCCGTGTCACATAGAAAAGAAATCGGTGTGTCATTTACAATCAGGGTTTCCCAAGCACTTATCGGTGCACCCATTAATGCAAACAATTTAATTTCATCATAGGGAAATGGCTCCCCAGATGCTAACCCTTCCCCCAGGGCGGTTAGTCATTCTGAATTGTTCCCGTCGCTTGTTTGTGGATACCCACACAAAATCAATAGTTTCCCCTGGCACCCCTAGGTTACCCCCACAAACCCTGTGCCATTTCCTTCGACACATCGACTATATTAAGTGGGGGTAAACTGGGGTCGATTGAAACTAATCCATTACGTGCAGTAGACGCTGCCATGGCGCATTTAACTATACTGTTCACATTCATTGAAGGCGCAACATATGTTTAAAAATGAACAGACACAGGGAGAGATAAGCCATTTTATTAAACCATTTTTTTTTTAATGAATAAGTCCGGAGTCTCTACTGACTTGGAGCGTAAATAAACTCTTCACCGGGTTTGAGACGGACGGGCTCTATATGCCACGCCCCCCTTTGTAGCCGGACTCCCTCCAAGTCTATCCTGACTCACCCAGATGTACCTACACACCCGCTGGAGGAGGAGATACCACCTTACAATGTGACTGATGTATCCACGCCTCCATCTCCTGGATTTTTACTGCAGTCGGTGTGGTCAGGAGCACTTGATATGGACCGTTCCATGCCGGCTCACTTCCGCTTTTTTCCGACACTCCGCACCAGGATCCAATCTCCAGGCTTTATCTCACGAGGCGGCAATTCCGCTACTGATCTAGGAGGAAGCATATTTTGTAGCTCACGTTTGTTAGTCAGCATTCTATCCATATACTCTGCCAGAGTCGCTTCTTCTACTTGTGTTCTCTGCAGTAAATGTAATAACTCAAAAGATTTCCCATGTACTACTTCATAAGGTGACAACCGCAGCCCCCGCTTGTGGGGTTATCCTCATGCTAGTTAATATAAATGGTAGACATGCTACCTAATTCCATTTAGTCTCAGCCATGGCTTTGCGCAGTTTTGCTTTCAGAGTTTCATTCGTCCTTTCTGCCAATCCCGCTAATTGTGGATGATATGCCTAATGGTTTTTCAATTCTATTTCCAATTTTACTCCCAAACAAGCCAGTTCTTCATTTCTAAATTCTGGCCCATTATCACTATAGAATGCTTTTAGAATCCCCACCTAGGAACAATTTCCCTACTCAGGATTTTTGCTACTGTGATTGCATCTATAGCTTCTACCTCATTTAGCAAAGGTCACATCAATAATAACACATCACTTCTTTTCGCTTCACACAGTGTTAAATGTATGAAATGTGTGGAATGGCCCAGGGGGTGTAGGGATTGCCCCCTACTGTACTACTACGCTTCCCTGTGTGTCCTGTGTGTTATAACTTCGTCATGTTGTACTTTGATCTATTAACCCCTTGGTCCCCCCTCTTGATACATGGCACTGCCCATGCACCAAATCTACAGCAATATGGAAGAGGGATGTTGGTAATATAGGCTTTCCATAGGGTCCTGACCACCTGCCATCAGTGTATTGTGTTCCATGTGATGTCCTTTGACATTGTCTTGTGGGGGAGCATCATGCTCTGCTCACAGCAGCTCACTTGAAATTGAGTCTTCAGATTGGTGTAATAGCCCCACAAGAGTGTGTTTGACTGCTGCCCTTGTTTCTATGTCAGCAAAGGCCTCAGCCAAACTGATCAACATGTTTGCGGTGCAGAGGGCCACAATCAACACAGCTATCATGAGTACAGACAGCAAATCCAACACATGGGTTGCCCTTATCCACTCCTGACGCCCAACCATCAACAAAGTATTCAATATCAGGATTTGATAGAGGGGTGTCCCTGAGTCCAGGACATGCAGTATTATTAGATAGGACTTCTTTAACACAATGGAGAATACTTTTTATATATTTTTTTTCCTCTCAATGAATTGTGATTAAGCAATCCACCTCAGTCTAGGGTTCCGCTAAAAGCATGGAGGAAATACACAGTCAGGGCTTATTAGCCCCAACCATTCTTACATTTCCCCTCATCATCAGCAGAACCGGGTGGAATCACTTTAGACCATGTTACAATTAGCAAAATAATTTTAATATTTTTTATTCACAAAAATGGCTACATATATAATATTAGTTTTCACTTTGGGCTCCTGGCACATAAAGGTCCTTTCAGTCAGTACCTTTTATTTGACTCACTTAATCAAAAATGGATTTAGAAATCGCAAGCAATGTAATATGTGATTGCGTTACTAGTTGACTTTTGAATTTAGTCTTGTGTTACCACTTCAGATAGTATTTCCCCAAATCTATTTTAGAAGGTAAACTTTTAAGCTAAAACATATCCAGCTGGCCAGCTTTATCACTTTTACCCAGGGTTATTTTCATTTCTTCTCTTCAGCAGTGCTCTCTGTGGAAAAGTTCCAAGTGGAGTTAGAGACAAACAATAATGAACAATTTTGTTTTAATTCAACTCGTTCGGACACTTCCCTGTAAAAGTTAAATAAACAGATTAAGGTTATCAGTCCACTCCGTTCCTTTGCCATGGAGACACTCGATGACAATTCCTGTTCAAAATGGAGAGAAGATTTTTAATTGCATTTCTTTTGTCAGGAAAGCTTTCAGTCACATTTGTTCCACTTAGTGCTTCCCCATCTAAAGATCCATGATTCTCTAACAATTTGATTGATTTTTTTTATCTCAATATAATATATACCATTAAATATCATATTATATTTTCTATTTACTGGCACTTTTCTGATCATTTTACCTTTTTTTTCACTTCAGATAGCAATTGCAATTTTTCAATGCTTGATAGAAAAACCTCTAAATTGAATTTGGCACACAGTCTCTTATTGTATACAGTGTTACACAGTATTTTGGCAAATGTTGAACATACTGTGTTATTCTTGTTTCCACTTCACTTCATTTTCTTTTCTGAGATATGCTTCTAGCACAGCAATCTCACACAGCCTAATTATTTACAGAAAAGTGCTTAGATTTTCTTGCTCTTTAAAAATATCTCACAAATTCAAATAGTGTAATTACTTCATGCTTTAATAATTCACTTTGTCCTGCATCTTAAAGAAATTCAGTTAGCCACAACATTAGAAACACTTTTCCACTTTGGTGCAATTGCTGTGCACTTCTGCAACTTCGTCCTTCTACAACTCCACAGCCATTAAAATGGCTAAACTCCTGCTCTCTGTTTACCATCCAAATTAATGCCACTTACTTTAACCAACCACAGCCATTAAAATGGCTAAACTCGTGCTTTAACCGACTCCACTTACACCAACTTCACTAACTCCGACCAACTAATTTCACTTACTCTGATCAACTTCACTTTTTACCAATCCTACAATTACTCTAAGAATTCCATAAAATACTGTAAATATTAGCTAATCAACTGGCACCTTAACTTATTCTCAAATCCATGCTAATTTTATTGAAAACATCTTTATGCACTTCATGGAATAGATTCAATCTAACAAAGACAGAACTAACAAATATGCCAGCAATGCAGTTGTTTACAGACACTGAGTTAGGTTCATTCACATTGATTTCCACATACGCACAGGCAGTCTGAGCTCAGGACACACACATACCTTAGTGCACTTTTCTCTCTCACATTCATTCACATTGGAAAAGATCCAAGGCTTAAATTTTCTTATGATCTGACACCATTGTTGCTTCGATAACATACACAAACAATGCTCTATTTCAACTGAAACCCAAATTCCTTTGCTCACAATGATTCCCAGAATCATTATGTCAGCATTCTACACACTCCTCAGTCTCAGATCCACAATGATTCTCTGAACCATTATGTCAACTTTCAACAAATTGCACAGTCTCAGTCACACTTCGTCATCATCAGTCCCAGAACAGCAGTCCTTACAACAACAACCACAGCAACCTCTTTACTGTTCATCAGTCCCATAATTGGCAATATTACTTTCTCTGCCTCACAACAACTAAGCCGAATTCAGTAATAAATTCCGTCACTCACCCGCACCTCCACTCCAATTTGTTGGAGAACCTCCCGTACTGGCCTCCTATATACCCACAAGGGCCTCACAATTGCCCCGGGCTGAGGTCTTTCCACAACGTCCCCTGGACGACCGTGCGCACGGATTTCAGTCGGCGCCAATTCTCCAGGGAGTGCAGGTGAGATATTGGAATCCCGGACGAGCCCCCAATGTTAAAGGAATTTTTATTTTGCATTCCAAGTATTACCTTCACAAGAGAAAACTCAAGACAACTCAGGAAAAAAAACCAGTCAGAGGCAGAGAAGTTAATATCCAAGCCAAAGTCCATTTACTTTTTTGCAAAAAAGGATCCCCACATACAGAAGCTCAGGTCAAAATGGAGGATACACAATTAGAAAGTTCTCTGGTATTTGTAGGAATACTCCATGGCGTTCTCCTCCCCCCGTGCTGATTTACATATCACGCGAGCCTTGCGTCACAGGAAACTGAGTCAAGTTGGTACGTAACCACATCAAGTTGTCTAGGGATACACACACATCTTGCCAGGGAGGAGAGCACCTGCCTTCTCTCTTAGCTCTGGCTCCAGCTTATCTTGTTATGGATTCCGGAGCTTTCTATGAACACATAAACTTAGAGAAAGAGAAAAACATCTTGCCCTTGGTACAGACGTTCAAGTTGTCATGACTTTAGATAGGCTACATGTCATGACACACCAGTAGAGTTATGCAGGCCCCTGCTAAATCAGAAATATGCAAGCACACACACACTCTAGGCCTATGAAGTTGTGAACTAAAACAGAATATGAGCAAGCAAGGATAAGCAATTAATAATAATTAAATTAATCAATAAAAAATGTTTCCACATGAACGGCGTCTACTACCGGGACCAGGTGCTGCAGAACCATGTTGTGCCGTTCTTCAACCAACACCACGATGTCTACCCGTTCCAGCAGGACTACGCTAGGGCACACACTGCAAGTGTGTCCATGCAGTACCTTGCACAGCAGAACATCCCCGTGCCTCAGTGGCCAGCTATGTCACCCGACCTCTCCCCTATCCAGCACTTATGGGACGAAATTGGACAACGTCTTTCACGTCGACGTCAGATGGACAACATCCGAGAACTTGAGGTTGCCCTTGAGGTTGTGGAGTGGAATGCTATCCCTCAGAACACTATCCAGAGACTGAGCAACTCCATGCGACGACGATGCACCGCATGTGTCAATGCAAATGGCGGTCACACCCGTTATTGGCTTTCCTGTTTGAACCCTACACCAGTTAAACCTCTCTCGCGCATTAACATTATTGTGAATGAAATTGAATGATGTTTACATGTCTTCTTAAATCATTCATTATCTCAAATGCATCATACGTATATACTTCACATATCAATCCGTGGAGCTATTCCAGATTTCGTGAGTGGTGCTTTTTCATTTGTACTCAGTATATTTAAAATACATTTCTAAAATACACTCACAGAACAAACATGACTGGTTAGAGGAGGAATTGGCAAAAAGTCAAGCTCAAGTGCAAGAACATTTTTCAGGCTGGTAAGGGCCTTGATTGTTGATAATGATGAACAAACGAGGGGTATTAATTACTTACGAGCTGCTTGCTCACATATTTGGTCTGTTATGATAATTAGCCGTAAAAAAAAGGCTCATTTATCTGGCCCGGGGGGTGGCTGACCAACCCAGGCCTTCACTCCAGCAGAGGAGCTGGCCCTTGACATTAACCAAGGGAGGCCAGTAATGGAAGGGATCTAGAGGGGGAACTTCCACTGACTGTCACTCCTGTCCCCTTCATATAAGGTACAATCCCAATTCCGAAATAGTTGGGACCCAGTGTGAATTGTGAATAAAATCAAAATGCAATGACTTTCAGATCAAATGAGCCAATATTTTATTTACGTAACACACCTGAAAACTGGGGAGAGCCTAATATGTGTTATATTGTGGGGATATGTATTTTAATCTGAGATTTAACATTTCCTAATGTAATTGTAACCCACTTTAACACTACTTAGGGCTTATCTGTGCAAATGTATTGTAACTGATAACATGTTATTTTTAAACAAGATTAAACAAGAGTTATGTTCAATATTCTCCTTTTTGTACATCATATCAATATGTATTGGTTTGTTTGGCCTGCTATCGTTTCTATCCCCTGTATTCTATTGGGCACGGGGGTTGCCATGGGAACAGGAGGGCTCAAAAAAAAGAAGAAAACAAGTTTGGGGGGAAGAGACGTTAAGCGGCTGTAGCTAAAAAAAAAGAAGGGTTGATTAATTGATTCTTAGATTGAACCCACGGACTGAGGGACAAAGGGTTTTAAATGAAAGGCAGTTTAGAGGCAAGGAGTTCGTTTGGATTTGTTTATGTTTTACTTGGAGAGTACGTTTTCGCCAGAGTTTAAATACGGGTTCCTGCTTGAGCTGAATGGAAATGCCGGCAGAATCTCCGCTACTCTGCTAGAAAACACTAGCAGTTTCACTCCGGATCTTTAAACGCCTACGAAAGACTGCTCCGAGGTGCCACGGGGAGGCGAATCGGGCACAGACTTGCCGTCTGTGTCGGGGAGAAGACGGACTGACGGACGGGACGAGTGACGGAGATCGCCGGCCGATGGTGCTTATGGATTAGCTCTTGAGGCTAGTCTGGATGTAGTATGTGAGTAACTAACTGTCATTCCACCAACATTAAGAGCTCCAACGCGCGCCAACTGGTACCGAACTCTTGTTTTAATACCCGGGTATTCTTTTATTTTCTTGTTTGTTTGTGGGTTCATTTATGTGATTCAGGGTAATTCATCGCAATGTGTGATGTTATGACTTGGAAAAATCACAACAAAAAAACTGGCAAGTACAACTAAAACAAATTTATTCTTTACAAAAAAAAATTGAACAAAAGAATATCCACGATTTAAATCAGCAAATAACACTCTGCCATTATTTAACTGTTGCCAAAACAAAACTCTGGTCTGCTCTCTTCTGCTGTCTGCTCTCTTTGTTGTCTGTCTCCCCCGCTGTGCTTAAAATCACAGCCTTTTTATGGTCTAGCAACCTTCCAGAAAGATCCACAGGATTCTAGGGAAATCCCGCCCCCTCCAAGCAGGAAAGTGCCAAAAGCTTCTAGAAATTACTAGACTTTTCTTAATGATTTTACAAACACGCCACCAGATGGTGCCAATGAACAAAATAAATATAGCTGACCAGCAATGCAGCAAAACAGCATGCAACAAATTTTCATTGAAAAATGAAAAGTAATGCTGTACAAAAATTTATCATACATAACACCTCCCCTCTTTAAGAAAAGAAAGGTTTGCTAAAAGCTTTCTTTTGTTAAAATTAACAGTTTTATAATCAGAACAATCTTGAATTTTACACAAACATATTATTGATCATGATAACAATCATATACATAACAACCAGTGCAATTTTCACAATCAAATAGAAAAGTAAAATTACATTTTTCACAAGTACGAAAAGAAATAAAATTACATGCGTGAAAGTGTATCTGGGATTACATTATCTTTTCCCCTGATGTGAGAAATGTCCAAATCATACTCTTGCAAAAGTAAACTCCATCTCAGTAATCTTTGATTCTTGTTTTTGATCTTGTGCAAGAATGTGAGGGGATTGTGATCACTGAAGACCTTGATGGAAGTAGCTGAACAAGTAAAATAGACTTTAAAATGTTGTAAAGCCAAAACAAGTGCCAAACATTCTTTTTCAATTGTTGAGTAGTTTTTCTGATGTTTATCAAACTTTTTGGAAAAGTAACAAACAGGATGATCTACTCCATCAGTGTCTTCTTGCAGTAAAACTGCACCTGCACCAATGTCACTGGCATCAACTGCCAACTTGAACTCCTTTTTGAAATTGGGAGATAAGAGAACTGGTGCATTTTTGAGAATAGCTTTCAGCTGGTCAAATGAATTTTGACATTCTTCATCCCAAACAAATTTTGCATTTTTATTCAGTAAATTAGTCAAAGGTTCAGAGATTTTTACAGAATTTTCTGTAGTAGCCAGCCATCCCTAGAAATCTCATGAGCTGTCTTTTAGTTGTTGGCTCAGGAAATTCAGTGATAACTTTGACTTTTGCATCAACTGGTTTGACTTGACCCTGTCCTACAACATGACCTAAATAAACAACTGTAGCTTTACAAAAGTCACTTTTAACAAGGTTGATAGTCAGCTTGGCATCACTCACTCTCTGAAAGAAGTTTCTGATGTAGGTGAGGTGCTCTTGGAAGCTGTCACTGGTGATGATAATATCACCGATATAGGCCTCACATCCTGGCAGTCCAGCAATCACTCTGTTTACCAGACGTTGGAAGGTGGCTGGAGAATTTTTCATTCCAAATGGCATGACCTTGTATTGGTATAATCCATCTGGCGTGACGAAGGCAGAGATCTCCTTTGCTCTATCTGTTAGAGGGATCTGCCAGAAGCCCTTGAGGAGATCAAATTTTGTGACATACTTTGACTGTCCAACTTTGTCAATGCAGTCATCAATCCTGGGAATAGGATATGAGTCCGTTTTTGATGGAGCATTCGCTTTTCTGTAGTCTGTCACCATTCTATATGTTCCATTGGGTTTGGGAACTAGGATGCATGGAGAACTCCAGTCACTGTAACTTGGTTCAACAAAGTCATTTTTAAGCAGATATTTGACTTCTTGTTTAAGGTATTCCTGCTTCTCTGGATTCATTCTGTAGGGATGCTGTTTTACAGGCTTGGCATCATCTTGTAGGATGACATCATGGTAAACCAAATCAGTCCTTGATGGAACGTCAGGGAATATGTGACTATTTTCAAATATGAGCTGCTTTAGCTGCTGTTGTTGAATAGGGTCCAGGTGGGACAACTTGCTGTCAATATTTTGAAGAATGTCTGAATTTTCCAGTTAGAAAATGAACCTGGTCCAGTCAAAGGGGCAGTCACAATCTTCGGAATTTTCCAGTTCAACTGTATTTACCACATTGACTGGCTTTTGCTGTGTGTCTCTATCAATGTATTCTTTGAGCATATTGATGTGACACATTTGTTTTTGTTTCCTCCTTCCAGGAGTTGAAATTATGTAATTTAGATCACTGACCTTTCTGAGGACAGTGTAAGGGCCGAAATATCGGGCTCTTAGAGGGTTTCCAGGAACTGGCAAAAGTGCAAGAACTTTATCACCAGTTTTAAAACTTCTATCTTTTGAATGAAGGTCATATCTGGCTTTCATTTTGCCCTGAGCTTCTTTGAGATTAGACTTAGCAAAGTCACAGGCTTTAGAGAGACGATTACGGAAGTCAGAGACATACTGAAGCAAGTTCATTGGGACATCATCTTCAGCGAGCAACTTTTCCTTCAGTAGCTTCAGAGGTCCACGGACTGTATGCCCAAAAACGAGCTCAAAAGGACTGAACCCAAGAGACTCCTGAACAGCTTCACGGGCAGCAAACAGAAGAAGATGGACACCTTCATCCCAATCTTTCTCTGTGTCAAGGCAGTAGGTCCTTATCATGTTCTTCAGGGTTTGATGGAACCTCTCCAAAGCACCTTGACTCTCAGGATGGTAAGCTGATGACCTGTATTGTTTAATACCAAGCTCATGCATAACTTGTTGAAATATGCCAGACATGAAATTTGATCCTTGATCAGACTGAATAGACTTAGGAAGACCAACAAAGCAGAAAAACTTGGTAAGAGCCTTGATGATAGTCTTCGCCTTGATATTACGAAGTGGAATTGCCTCAGGAAACCGGGTGGAAGCACACATGATAGTCAGTAAGTACTCACAACCAGACCTAGTCTTCGGCAATGGTCCAACACAGTCAATGATGATCCGACTGAAAGGTTCTTCAAAAGCAGGAATGGGCTTAAGTCGAGCCTTTGGAATATTCTGGTTCGGCTTCCCAACCATTTGACAAGTATGACAGGATTTGCAGTACTCCTGCACATCAGACCTCATGGACGGCCAGAAGAAATGGTTTCTGACACGTTGAAGGGTCTTCTTGATACCCAAATGACCTGACATAGGATTGTCATGGGCCAGACTAAGAGTTTCTTGACGATAAGACTTTGGAAGAACAATTTGATGGGTGATCATCCACTCTTCATCTGCAGGAACATCAGGTGGACGCCACTTTCTCATAAGCACACCATTTTTGTAGTAAAAACAGACAGGAACTTGAGTAGCCTCTTGTTCACTTGCAGCCTGAGGTAGAAGATGCGCTAGATCACGAGCTTGTTGTTGCTCATGAATAAGTTGTTTACGAGACAAAATGTCATTAGAATGACCTGACAAGGACAAGTCTGAAGATTTCCCAGACATCTCAGGACTGGAAGGTTCCTGATGAAAAGACTGCCCAATGAAGGTGTCAGCCAGGTTAAAGTCCAGGTCAGCAACATCCTGAATAGCCTTTTTGGCCATAGAACGAGTAACTGCACATGAAGGATAGAGGTCTGGAATTTCCTCCTCTATAGAGTCAGATTCTTGATGAATCAAAGGAGTGTCAGTTACAATAGGGTAGGGTACAACCTTATCCCCAGCAAGATCATTACCAAGAAGCAAATGAATGCCTTTGAAAGGAAGAGAAGACCTAACACCAACAGTAACAGGTCCAGAGACCAAGTCTGATTTGAGATGAACATTATGGAGAGGTACACTTGTAAAACCACATTCTACTCCTTGAATAAAGACATTAGCCTGAGTAGACGATTTGTCCGAGAAAGGCAGAATAGCTGCAAGAATAAGAGATTGGGAAGACCCAGTATCCCTTAGAATTCGAACAGGAGCAGATGAGGAAAAATCATGTGAAAGTGAGACAGACCCATCAGTGATGAATGGCTCAAAACCCTCCATAACCGGATCAGACACAGAAGGTAGAAGATCAAGTGAACTGACCATTGAAACAAGAGATTCTCTCTTTGTCAAAGCAGTTGGCTTGGTTTCTTCTTGTTGTTGTTTTTTCTTGAGAGCATAACACTCAGAAATAAGGTGACCTTGCTTTTTGCAGTATTGGCAAGACACAGAGGGTAAAGAATCAGAGGATTGCTTCTCACTGGAAGGTTTCCTCTCCGAAGTGGCCTTAGAATCATTAGAAGTGTTATTAGAAGTAGTCTTGGACTGAAACTTGCTTTGAAATTTTGAAAAAGTGGATTTCTGGACAAAAGAAGACTTGTGAGTCAATGCATAACTATCAGCTAGGGTAGAAACATCTTGCAAAGTATTGGCTTGTTTTTCCTCAAGGAAAATCTTAATATCAGGCTGGACACACCTTTTGAATTCCTCAACCAGAATAAGTTGCCTCATTCTATCAAAATCTTTTTCAACTTTCATGGAATCACACCACTGATCAAACAACTGTTCCTTCAACCTGCCAAATTAAACATGAGTTTGACTGGCTTCCTTGCGAGAATTCCTAAATTTTTGCCTGTAAGCCTCAGGGACTAATTCATAACCCTTCAGAATGGCAGATTTGACAAAATCATAATCAGCACACTGTTGGACAGATAACTGGTTATAGATTTTTCTAGCTTTACCAGTAAGAACACTTTGTAACATCATTGTCCAATGCTCTTTTGGCCATTTCAAATTTTCAGCAATTTTTTCAAAATGGGTAAAGTATTGGTCAACATCATTTTCTAAGAAAGGAGGAACAAGTCTGATATGTTTAACCACATCAAAATGATCAGAAAGTCCAAATGATTTTGGAACAGTACCTGCTTCTATTCTCTTCATTTCCAATTCGTACTGCATTCTTTTTTCTTCTAGTTCTTTCTCCAATCTTCTTTCTTCCATTTCTTTCTCCAACCTTCTTTCCTCCATTTCTCTTTCCTTCTCCCTCTCCAACCATCTCTCTTCCAGCTCTAGTTGTTTTTGGCGCAGCTGGAATTCAAGCCTTTGCAGCTCCGTTGCAGGCACTTCCACAGCTTTAATTAATTCTGCTGCTTCTTCCCCAAAGATATCTTCATCGATGAAATGTTGCACCAAAATGTTGAATATTTCTTGTTTCTTCATTGATGACTTCACATCAGATAATCCAAGGGTTGAGGCTATTTGTAGCAAGTCCTTCTTCTTTGCCAACAAAATTAATTCCTGGGTTGGAGTTTTCAAAAAATTTTCCACATCAAAAGTCATGATTGCTGGTTTTTAAACTAGTCAAAAGATTTAAAATAATAATCTTCGGTGAATCCAATCTCGGTGGAACCTCCAATTTGTGATGACTTGGAAAAATCACAACAAAAAAACTGGCAAGTACAACTAAAACAAATTTATTCTTTACAAAAAAAAATTGAACAAAAGAATATCCACGATTTAAATCAGCAAATAACACTCTGCCACTATTTAACTGTTGCCAAAACAAAACTCTGGTCTGCTCTCTTCTGCTGTCTGCTCTCTTTGTTGTCTGTCTCCCCCGCTGTGCTTAAAATCACAGCCTTTTTATAGTCTAGCAACCTTCCAGAAAGATCCACAGGATTCTAGGGAAATCCCGCCCCCTCCAAGCAGGAAAGTGCCAGAAGCTTCTAGAAATTACTAGACTTTTCTTAATGATTTTACAAACACGCCACCAGATGGTGCCAATGAACAAAATAAATATAGCTGACCAGCAAGGCAGCAAAACAGCATGCAACAAATTTTCATTTAAAAATGAAATGTAATGCTGTACAAAAATTTATCATACATAACAGTGAGTATACGAATGGGTTTTGGACCCGTGTGTGAGTGCGGAAAGAAATCTTCCTGATCTTTTAATATATACTCAGCAACAAAAGTTTCTGTGACACCATTTATGTGTATGTTATAAATGACACGCAAAGATCTCAATGCAATCAATATGTTTATTTAACAGGAGAAACACTGACTTTTCAGTGCCAACGTCACTCAAAACGAAAAATGTCATTTTCATGCGTCATGAGGCACTTGTCTGACGTCTAACCAATTGTGACCTTCACACTTCAATACTGGGTGTGACTTCCTCGTGCCATGATGCAAGCAACGCATCTCCGGCGCATGGACCGAATCAGATGTGCCAGAAATTGCTGTGGGATGTCATTCCAAATCTGACGTAGACGTTGTCGCAATTCCTGGAGTGTAGCTGGCGGGTTATCCAACCGCCGCAAACGTCGATCCATCTCGTCCCAAAGATGCTCGATTGGGGACATGTCTGGGGATCTGGCTGGCCATGGCAGGACATTGACATGTTGTTGCATCAGATACTGCTGTACAATCCTTGCAACGTGTGGTCTGACGTTATCATGTTGCAGCGTTATTCCGGGACCATGTTGCATCAAAAATGGTACCACCAATGGCCGTAGCACTTCATCGCAATATCTTTGACCTGTCAGATTTCCATCAATAACAAGCAAATCTGTTCTGTTTCTAGCCGTGATCCCTCCCCAAATCATGACACTACCACCTCCAAAACGATCAAATTCCTGAACACAGTTGTTGGCATAACGTTCTCCACGTCGACGGTATACACGTTGACGACCATCACATCGGTTAAGCATGAATCTTGATTCATCAGTGAAGAGTACAAGATCCCACTGACGTTGGATCCACTGTCGATGTTGTTGTGCCCACTGTAGACGCAGTCGTCGGTGTTGTACTGTGAGTATTGGACGTCTTGCTGGCCGACGTGGGACAATGCCAAAATGACGGAGACGGCGACGGATTGTCTGTGCAGACAGTCGCCTCAAACCAGGTATCATTCTTGCAGTTATGGTTGCAGGTTGGAATCGATTTCGGAGATGGGTTGTTCGAATCCAGTTGTCCTGTCTGGGAGTGGTTACTCGTGGACGGCCGCTGCGAGGACAGTCTCTGACATGTCTTGTCTGCTGATGACGCTGCCATAAGTTCCAAATGGTGTTTCGATGGACATTCAGGCGATGAGCAACTTCCCTCTGCGAGGTTCCGGATTCAATCATCCCAATGGCCCTCCACCGATCATTTTCAGACAGTCTTGGCATTTAGAGGGTAGAGTTCCTGATCCGAAATGGCTGTGTTTTCGATAAGTGATGCTTCCGTCATTCATCAGGCACAATGTGCACATTCCAAAAATTCTCCTCTTTTATTGCCATCCACAAGCATGATTTACGCACATTTTCACGTGCAAAGTCATTTTCTCGCATTTTCATGATTTCCATTTCAATGTTGTGTTTACGTGTACTGTTTCAGTCTGATATCACCATGCATGACAATTTCATAATTGCGTTATGAAAAATAATTAACAATATTGGTGTCACAGAAACTTTTGTTGCTGAGTATAATTCAGATTAGTCATCTCATTCAGTGTGTCCAAGTAATTGACAGTATGTGTAGTGTGAGCAGGCATGGACTGAGCGGTCTGGCATTCCGGCATATGCCAGAGCGGCCGCGGCTCGACACTGCCCATAGCGGCCCCGAAACCACATTGCTGTGGCCTACTCGCAAACATGCAGTCACTGCCAATATACAACATGCCTTTGTAGTCTTAAACAGTTCCAATCACTGATGAATTAAGTATGACCTGTTGTGTATTTATACCATTTGCCACTTACCACATGTTACAGTGACGGTGGCACCACGATGACATGTTTCAGGTTTCACATTAGCCTATTTTGTTTTGCAGGGAAGTTTGTTACTAAGATGTAAAAAAGGTGCACACTTAAAAATAAAACAATTATATCTGTATTTTTTATTTGTTTACGACAACTGAAGTAAAGCTCTGCATTGTGGGATTTTCATTCATTCTACCGCCAAACTGACAGAAATAGAACGTTGAAGATTCAGCATTCTGTAGCCTACTTAAGCGTTGTGGCAGTGAGTAGAAGAGAAGAGAGTTAAACGGGATAGATAGAACTACTTTAGTTTAGTAAACATGAATAGAGGCACTAAACGGCACAAGGGGGGAGCGGAGAAAAAGAGAGAAAAAATGAAGAGAGCACTTCTGTTGGGGGGCGAAAAGTGTGCGAAATTGGATGCGTTTTTTTCACCTAGTGCAGCTAGCAGCGTTAGCGTTGATTCTGAGGACACTGACGAGGAGAGATATGATGAGCACGAAAAAGGTGAGCTCATAGTGGGTGAACAAAATGAGCAAAAGGAGGATGAACTTACGGATGGTGAATACACGGAACTGGAAGTGGCAACCAACACACAACAAGCTCGTCGTGGTGGGTCTGACTGTGTATTTGCAACCGAGATGGAGACCAATGCCGAAGGAGGGAGCATAGCAAATGTAAGTGTGACTACTTCAGATGATCCGTTCAATTATTTCAGTCGACCAAACTCCAGTTCATTGAGCTTTTTTTTCAAGTTTCATCCACGTCAGAGAACCGATAGCGCAACTATTAGGAGGGCATTTAGCCGTGAGGATGGAACACAACGTAAATGGTTCAGCTACAGTGAGGAGAGACATTCTCTATTTTGTGCTGTCTGTCTAGCGTTCTCGAAAAAAACCGAGGCTAATCCATTCATAAATGGATGCAGTGACTTCAGACATTTGCACCAGAGGCTTGATGAACACGAGAAAATCACAACCCATCTGGACTGTGTTAAGGCGTACCTGTCATGGATGAATCAGTCAGACATCAGAAGTCTGATTGATACGAATCAAATGACGGCCTTCCGCGGGCAAGAGCGCAAGAGGCGTCAAGTTTTAGAGTGGGTGGTGGACATCGTAAAACTGATCGGAAAGCGGGCCCTGAGCTATCGTGGGAACAAGAATGAATCTGCACGGACGTTATCTGACATGTCAATTGATCACAGGAACTTTCTGGAAATACTTTTGCTGTTCAGTAAATATGATCGCTGTTTACAGCAACACGTCCAGGAATGCATCGAAAAGAGCACGGAAGGACAGGGCAGGGGTTCATTCTGTCATTGAAGCCATCCGACAGCTTATTAAAGAGAAGCTCTGTTCTGACATCATCCAAGCAAAACTGTTCTCGGTCCAGATCGACATAACTCAGGACTTGACAGCTAAAGACCAGTGCAGTGTCATTGTTCGCTACGTCACTGACACTATCCACGAGAGGCTTATTGCAGTTGTTCAGTGTGAATCAGCGACAGGTGAGGACTTTCTGAGCCTGCTTAAACAGACGTTGGAGTCTTGTGGCACAGACATAAAGAACTGCATTGGCAATTCAACAGATGGCGCTGCCAATGTGCAAGGGGCATACAAGGGGTTCTCTGCTTGGCTGTCCAAGGAGTCTCCAGGCCAGGTTCATGTTTGGTGCTATGCTCACGTACTTTATCTGGTTATGGCCGAAACTACAAGTGTCGTGATAGCAGCAGCATCATTGTTTTCTTTATTGAATGACAATCGGTGATTCCTATCAGCGGATGAACACCTGGGAAGGTGTCAGCCAGGCCACTTACAATAATTGGAAAAGACATCAATAAAGGAAATTGATTGAGATCTAGCCAGGACTAAAAGGGACATGTCTTCGCCCCTCCTGTAGGACCGCCACTGCATCACTCAGCGGCATGATTCTGTCAATAACATTACTAACTGGGCCCAGGAACACTTCAAGAAACCACTGTCTGTAAGCACAGTCCGCCATGCATCCACAGATGCCACCTAAAACTGTATCATGGAAAAAGGAAGCCATTGTTGAGCGTGATCCAGAAGCGCTGCTGTGTTCTGTGGTCCAAGGCTCATTTAAAATGGACTGTTGCAAAGTGGCAAGGGTGTCCTGTGGTCAGACGAGTCCAAATTTGACATTCTTGTGGGAAATCATGGGCATCATGTCCTCCGGGCTAAAGAGGAGAAAGACCACCCTCCTGTTATCAGCATTCAGTTCAAAAGCCAGCATTAGTGCATATGGTGTGGGACACTTGCATGTTTTAAAAAGCACCATGAATGCTGAAAGGTATATAAAGGTTTTTGAGCAATATATGCTCCCCTCCAGATGACATCTTTTCCAGGGAAGGCCTAGTGTGTCTCAGCAGGACAATGAAAAACCACATAATGCAGCTATTACAACAGCATGGCTTTGTAGTAGAGGAGTTTGTCTGCTGAACTGGCCTGCCTGCAGTCCTGATCTTTCACCAATTGAGAACATTTGGCGCATAATTAAAGAAAAAGTCCATCAAAGGAGACCCAAAACTCTCCAGCAGCTGGAAGCCTGTATTGAACAACAGTGAGATCAAATTCCAGTGGTTAAACTCAAGAAACCTGTCTCCTCAATGACCAGACGCCTCTGCTCTGTGTTAAAAAGAGGAGGGGATGCTACTCCATGGTAAACAGGTCCCTGTCTCAACTTTTTTGAGACCTGCAGCAGCCATCAATTTTCAAATGAGCTCATTTCGTGGATAAAATTGTAAAATTTCTCAGTTTCAACATCTACTACATTATCTGTGTTCTATTGTAACTAAAATACTGGCTGGTGTGATTTGAAAGTCATTGTGTTTTGATTTTATTCACAATTTACACTTTGTCCCAACTATTTTGGAATTGGGGTTGTAAATTATTCCTGTTCTGCACATGGAACTCAACCAACCATTTATATGGTGTCATGTGGACTTTCTGACTTTGCTTTGCAGTGTCTGGCAACATTCATTCTTCTGGAGCCATCAGAAGATGATCCAGTGAGTGTTATTCATTAAAAGCATAGGCTTGGCAGGTCCTGTCAACACTAGGCCAATACAAGTTCTGTTGTGTACGGCAGGAGGAAGGTACTTCTGCAGCAGCAGACAAGGAAACTGTGTTGCTGGACTCCAGAAGGCTTGAGGTATCGTGTCAATCTTGTGGAAATACTCATTTTGTCCATAATCCCTATAAGGTCAGTGATGTGATGGTCATAGAATTTATATTTGTTACGGGACCCAGATGCTGTGCGACCTGTTGGCCCCCCTGGCAACATAGTGAGTTTTGCCGATAGGAAAACCACATTATGCGCATTTCCTGCGGTGCTAATTGATGGGTGTTTTTCAGAGTTCTCAAACTCAAGACATCTCTTCACGCAATGCCTCAAGACAAATAGAGCCAACAGATGTGAAAATGAACATGCAAAAGAAACTGCAGGACTTGGGCCTGGACCAGGAAATTACAAAAGGACACAGAACACGGGACCTAGAAATCTTCAAACTGGAAAGAGAAGTGATTTCCATGCGCACTGTAAGCATGACTGTAACACAATATATTCATCACTGTTTTTCTCTCTTCCAAACTCCAAGCAGACAAGTGACAACCACAGAAAAAAAAGGTCAAAAACCACTGGAGTCCTCCCTGTTCCATGAATGTTTAGTAACTCTATGGTATCTGGATCCAGTAAAGTGAGAATAATTTTGTAAGATTACGCAACAGTGAAACTAAACAACCACAAACTGTGTGCTACCAATGGCAAATAAAATATACAAACAGATGGAAGAGTGACAGCTATTATGCTTTATTATTAAAGAATGTGCTACATCAAATGGAAAGTCAAATAAAATAATTAACAATGTATAGATCTCAGTCCAGTCTGCCATTAACAATGTCCTCAGTACTGACTAAATTTAAACCACCTTTGGAGCTTCATCAGCTATTTCTGATCATCTCATCAGCTCCATTATGAATTCATCGGACCTCTGTCAGCAATATGAATAGCAGTCTTCATAACAGTGTGCTGCCAAACACTTAAAATCACTTGCGTAAATGATCATTTCAATTACAATTACAGTAGGCACTCTTAACTGAATGTAATTTCATCTTTGTTTTTTAATGCAGGCTAATAAAAATGAGGCAAAATACAGAGGATCATGCAGTGGCGGTACCAGCTTGAATGGCGCCCTGGACGAGACCCCCCCCCAAAAAGTAAATAAAACTAATCACAACTTTCTGCTCAAACTGCTGTTTTGTTCGAATAAAAATTTTTTTGTCAGATCCGACAATAACAATAATGAAAATAAACAAAATAAAATATTACAAATAATGTAGAAATGAAATGTTAAAGTAATGTTACAAATTGCACAAATAGTTTATCACACTTTCTGATAACGGACAGCAAAGCTACTTGCGTGCATTTTGTGAAGTTGGGCGACTTGCCGTGATTTGGATTACACAAAGCCCGCTAGCGCCAAAACGAAGACTTCTATTTAGAAATGCATTTGGTTTTGTCATAATCACTGTATTTTTTTTACAACATCAATTCCAAAATAGTTTGGACAGATAAATATGTGTAAATCTTGAATAAAATCAAAATGCAATGATTTTCAAATCACGCCAGCCAGTCTTTTATGCACAATAGAACAGAGTTAACATGGCAAATGTTGAAACTGAGAAATTTACAATTTTATCCACAAAATTAGCTCATTTCAAATTTGATGGCTGCTACAGGTCTCAAAGTTGGGAGAGGGGCCTGTTTACCATAATGTAGCATCCCCTCTCTCTTTTTGGGCTGGGCCGCGAATAGCCCCTATAAATGCGAATGTCGCTGACTATCTGAGTGACTGGCTGACTTACTGCCTGAGTGATCAAGGTCAACGATTGGCTAGCCGGCGGGGAAGAAGTTCAGTGATTGGTCGGCCGGCGGGGAAGAACTTCAACGATTGGTCAGCCCTTCCCAACAATTTGCTAGCTGGCTGGCCGGGCGTTTGTCACTCGTATCTTCTGGGGGGTATACTACACTACGAAGCAAGTTCAACATTGATAGGCTATATTTGAGTGAGCCGGCTCAACAAACCCTGAACTCGCAATCAGAGATAATTGGTACCACAACAGTGGCTGTAATCTTTCTTTGTTAATCTCCTTTTCGTGCTTTCAACATTGTGCGCGCTCTTGACAAAAAAGAGTTTCATAAAGCTTCACAGGTCATGAAAAAAAATGACAGGTCTGGTCAATACTGCCATCTAATGGCTTCTTTTCATATTACAGTGGTAAAAGCCCATTGTCCAAAGGCATTCCTGTTCTGGACAACGCTGGACCCTAGCTGCACTGCGTTATATTCCAGTCACAGTTGTGCTCAACAACAATGACCCTCGGCTGCACAGCCGAGGGTCTGTCCTCTGAGCTGCAGGTATCCCACCACCTTTCTGTCACTGCCTGCTATGCTGAACGACACCTGTTGCGCTGAACATCGTCATCTGTGCTTACATCACCACCTGGGTTGAACATCATCTGTGTTGAACAACACCCGATGACCTCCAGTACATCACCTCCTTCAGAAGATCATCTGAACACCAACCGACATTCCCGCTGTGGAGTACCATACCTGTCAAGATGATCTTCAACATAAAGATCCCTGTCTTAGGACTCAGAGGGATCTGTGTCATGGACAATAATAACATTTACGTGCGACCGGTACACATGACAGCCAAACATACCAACAAATCAGAGCTGCTATGTCTGTAGAGTTTAAAGTAGCAGTGCCTGTACTAGGTAATAGGCCATATACATGACGTATTTTTGGAATGTTTCTATGACTTCTCTTGCCTGTTCTTTTCTCTTATGCACAGCCAATCACTGACAGTGGGTCTGCATCTCAAACACAAACAGCCTTCCAGTGCCGGTCATTGACAGATGACATTGGGCCTCGAGAGTCTGGGTCTGTCCAAGGTTTCCCCCACTTAACCAGGGAGTTTTTCCTTGCCACTGTCACCTCTATGGCTTGCTCTCTTGGTCTCTGGCCTGGTATCCGTATGAAGTTGTTGTTGTAGATATTTTGTAATTAGAAATTAATTTGCCATTACTCTTGTAATTTTCTTTGAGTATTTCACTCTGAAGTTAACAAAAAAAATTAACTTCAGTTGTCTGTTGGGTCAAACAGGAGGGACTGTTGGAAAACAGGATTTTTGGGTATTTGCAATATGAGGTGAGCCAGACGGTTTGATCAATAGGTATTGCAAGTGTCTTAGGAGATAAAGAGAAGCCGGTGGGTCCGACAGGACATATCACCTATTTTTTACTTCCAGCTGGGATCTCCATTGTCTTCAGTTCCGACAGGACACGTTATGCACTAGCGCCTCTTAGTTGGAGGTTCCATATGCCCACATATGGAGTTCACTTCCGAGGGTTGGGAGTCTACTGAACCAATAAAGTTGAGAGGCTCAGGAGAGGCCCAATTGTAGAATATTCATTTTTATCAATGTGCAAACTCTAGGACCAATCAGCAACAACTTCTGATGACATTAAAGAAATCATATGCAAATATCTGTACTTTTAACATGTATAAAGTTTCTGACGAAATTAAGGAATTTTTAACTCTGCATAACGCTGTTGTTCCCACGGCCGGCTGTGTAATAAACTTTTTCCTGCTTTTGCTACGAACATCGGAGTCTGCTTCTTCATCGGGACAATGTTCTTGGTTTTTATTCATTTACCAACACCTCTAACAGACAGAGCAAAGTTGATCTCTGCCTTTGTTCCACCAGATGGATTATACCAATACAAGGTCATGCCCTTCAGAATGAAAAATTCTCTGGCCACCTTCCAACTTCTGCTAAACAGAGTGATTGCAGGACTACGAGGATATGAGGCCTATATTGATGACATCATCATCACTAGCGACAGCTTCCAAGAGGACCTCACCTACATCAGAAATTTCTTTCAGAGAGTGAGTGATGCCAAGCTGACTGTCAACCTTGTTTCAAGTGACTTTTGTAAAGCTACAGTTGTTTACTTAGGTCATATTGTAGGACAGGGTCAACCAAACCAATTGATGCAAAAGTAAGAGTTTGAATAACTGAATTCACTGAGCCTACAAATAAAAGACAACTAATGATATTTCTAGGCATGGTTGGCTACTACAAAAAATTCTGTAAAAAATTCTCTATCATTTCTGAACCTTTGACAAATTTACTGAAGAAAAATGCTAAGTTTGTTTGCAGTGAAAAATTTCAAAATTCATTTGACCAACTGAAAGCTATCCTCAAAAATGCACCAGTTCTCTCATCTCCAAATTTCAAAAAAAGTTAGCTGTTGATGCCAGTGATATTGGTGCAGGTGCAGTTTTACTGCAAGAAGACACTGAAGGAGTAGATCACCCCGTTTGATACTTTTCCAAAAAGTTTGATAAACATCAGGAAAACTATTCAACAATTGAAAAAGAATGTTTGGCACTTTTTTTGGCTTAACAACGTTTTGAAGTCTATTTGACTTGTTCAGCTACTTCCATCAAGGTCTTCAGTGATCACAATCCCCTCACATTCTTGCATAAGATCAAAAACAAGAATCAAAGATTAGTGAGATGGAGTTTACTTTTGCAAGAGCATGATTTAGATATTTATCACATCAGGGGAAAAAAGGAAAAGTGCATCTGGAAGAACACTTTCTCGCATGTAATTTTACTTTTCTATTTGATTGTGAAAATTGCACTGGTTGTTATGTATATGATTGTTATAATGATCAATGATACTTTTGTGTAAAGTTCAAAATTATACTGATTATAAAACTGCATTCATTTTAACAAAAGAAAGCTTTTAGCAAACCTTTCTTTTCTTAAAGAGGGGAGGTGTCATGTATGAGTATTTTTTTGTCAAGCACTTATATCATTTCTAAATGGAGATTTGTCACATGCTATTTTTGCTGCCTTGCTGGTCAGCTATTCATTTTGTTCATCAGCACCCTCTGGTGGTGTGTCTGTAGCAAAACATGATCTGATGCAATACCACTTCTTTGTGATGAAATAGACTAGTGCTTTCTAGGAGCTTCTGGCATCTTCCTGCCTGGAGGGGGCGGGATTACCCAGAATCCTGTAGATCTTTCCAGAATGTTGCTAGTCTATATAAATTCTGTGATTTTGGTCTGTGGAGGCAGAGTTTTTGTTTTGGCAACAGAGTTACATAGTGGTATTAGAGTGTTATTATAGGATTGAACAGCGGATTACTTGTATAAGTTTTTTTTTTTTAATCTGTGAAGAATAAATTGGTTTAAGTTGTCATTGCTGGTTTTCTTTGTTGTGATTTTCAAGTCATAACAAAATACATGTTTCGAAAGGTTTTTACAAGTACTTTAACGTGGTATACTCAATGGGTTGGTAGAATAATTTTTGAATGTGAAATTAGCAAAAATGTGCTTGGTTACGGTACTTCCAAAAGAGGACATCAGATTTGACAAGGTGTACACAAAGCTGGATATCTAGCGAACTATTCCCTGGGTTGGTTCATTCCTTGGTCGCTTGCCTTTCATAGAGTGTTCTTGCCAGTAAATATTGACGTTCACCGGGGTTTTTAGTCTCCTTCCGTCTTTCTCTTTACCACATAAACGCATTGCTAAGCTTGAATTAAATATTAACGCGAACCAGGGTTTTTGTCTTTTTCCCATCTCATTATTAGCGAAGCGCCCTTCTGATTAAACACATTGCAGATTACGTTATTTTTGTTTTTTACTCCGGTTTCGGTGCCTTGATCAGCTGATTAAGGTTTAGTTGCTAGTTTGAGTGCTTCGCAACAGCTAGTTGGAGAAGATAACGTGTTTAGTTCGTTCACATAATAAATGACTTTTTTTCGGTCCGTTTGAATTAAAGGGAACCGGAGCTTTACTCCGGTTTTGGTTACCTTCGGTTGTATTTGTGGCTAGTTAGCTAGATATTTACTGTTTACATTTTTGACTTGGGATCTGAGATTAAGCATTTAGTCAGTAGGGCAGCCGTTACTTAAAGGAGACGTATTTTGCGATATTTCCAAGGTTATATTTTGACCTTGGACTTCCCTAGAGTACTCCTGATTGTGCAAAGTCCAATACAGGGTCCTTATTTAGCTCATACTGCCATCTTCAAAAAACCCCATTTGTAGTCCATTGTAGTCTCTGCCTGAAACGCCTCATTGGGGTGGCTCTTCCATTATGTACCCCACTCCTCATGTGCCCACTTTCTTCTGACTGGCCAGCTCTGTAGAGGGCGGAAATGGGTGGGACGAGGCTACATAATGCAATTTTCCGGGTCCGCCTCTCCAGAGTGAAAGGTGAGACACCTCTGCCATCTGATAAAGAATCGGCAGGTAAATTCCGCAATGTAACGTAGTACATGTATATAGATTTAATGAAATGAACTTGTTCTAATAAATGCAGCGGTAAAAGTGGAGGACGTAGTGCGAAAGTCAGGCAGCTCAAGCACGAATTTGCTATTTACCTACAGCAATAGTGGTGAGTACAGCGGTTCTTCTACTCTGCAGCTAGGATGCAGGGAAAGCGAAAATCCACCCCATATAGACACATTTGTAGAACGGGTCGACATGCCCAAGTGTAGACCATAGACCGTAGAAATCCAGTGGGTCTGAGTTTAGAGGGGAACATGGTCAGTGAGGATCAGCTAAAAGCTTATGGACTGCTTCGGTGTGTGTTATAAGGATCTGCTGATTCGTGTGCATAATTGTGGTGTGTGGTTAGCGAGGAGTAATAAACAGCTTCTGTGCTGGTGTATGACGGAGGGGCAAAAGCTCCAGGCTAAACCGACTTCTCAGAAATTGCCCGTGTTAATGGTTTACTTACTGCGTCGAAATGACCAGTGTTTGCTAGCAGAAAATGGGAGAGTTATGGATAGTGTGCGAGAGCTAGATAGAGCTTTGGTTATGTCATGACCATAGTACAGGTTTTACAGACCGTAAGTTCCGTTTGCATGAAACGTTCCTTATGTGGAGCTAGCGAATAGATCACCTCTACAGGAAAGAATATAATATTCAGTCGATGGCAATGCAGAGAAATCGTTTGTTATACCGGACACGTTCTTGCCTGTGCATGGAGTAATACAAGCATACCGATCATTATTGCTGCATATTAGTTAGCAGAGCATGCAAACTAACATGCAGTAGCTAACGCGTGTATTCGCGTCTTTGCATTGACTTTGAATCTATCCTGTCGCGTGAAAAATTAGTTTTGCGTCCGGTGTGAAAGCTGCTTAACACGCCCATAACGCGTATATTCACGTCTTTGCATTGACTTTGAATGTAGGCTAATCTGCCCTGCGAAAAATTTGTTTCGCGTCCGGTGTGAAAGCGGCTTGACGTGCCCATAATGCGTGTATTCGCATCTTTGCATTGACTTTGAATGTAATCAGTCGCGAAAAATTTGTTTTGCGTCTGGTGTGAATGCTGCTTAACGCGCCCAAAACGCGTGCATTCAAGTATTTGCATTGACTTTGAATCTAATCTGTGCCGCGGAAAATTCGTTTTGCGTCTGATGTGAAAGCAGCTTTATGGATAGTATGCGATAGCTAAATTGAGCTTGGAAATGTTATGAACATATTACAAGTTGTTCTGTTAGCGTGGACAAGTTGCTTATGTGGAGCTAGCAAATCGATCGCTTCTACTGGAAAGATTTTCCTATTTAATCTCTGCCTTTTTCGGCTTTTTATAATCCACAACAATTTCTAAAGGGAGGGGAAATTATGTCACGGTAGTGCAGAGAATTCCTTTGTTATACCAGACACATAAGAGCTTCTGCGTTTCGCGATTGCTTTCACGGTAGAATCAGAGAGCTAGTCCAGATATTTATGATAGGGATCCAGCTGATCCCAGTCATGGATAAGTGAAACGATCACAAGCAGCCGCTTCAACTGCAGTGGCTATAATTGGGCAACATTGTAATGAAACTGCCGTATTGATGCAAACTGAAGTATCAAGCATACCGATCAGAATGACTGCATATCAGTGAATCAGGAGAATTTTTAATTAGCCCAGCGGCATGCAAACTAGCAGTAGCTGGTAACCGAGCGGCCACAACCACAGAGACAAACCCTGGCAATACAGGTTTTACAGACAGCAAGTTCCGTTACTGTGGACAGTTGCCCGAAGCATCCAAATTACAAACAAGTATTAAAAGTTAACTTCGAATGTTCACACACCTTCTGTAGAATTTCCCCAGATATTACTTTAGCATATTAAGGATTTGATGCGGTTGGGTTCCGCCTTCCAGAACTCAAGCCATGAGATCTTCCTATCCATGGCCTCTACCCACCTGGTCCATGTGCCCTGTCATCTCAGTCCCACCATCTGGCTTGCAGACTGCTCCTCAACCCCAGCCCTCACTTTGCGTTGGATCAGGTCCCGCCTTTCCTTGCCCTCAAGTTTGTTGCAGTGGGTTGTTGAAATGAATCCCAGTCCTGCATGGTCAGTTGCCACAGATCCCACGAGCTGTCTGTGACAGAGCCGTGATTCTGCCAAGTCTACAGCCTCCTATGCCCTTCACTTTCTGTCAGTTCTCACCTCAATGCCAGCTTGAGACACTTTTGGGTTCTTGGATTCCCTGTACTGCAGCTCCTCCCTCGCTCTGGTAACCATGAACTCTTCAATTCTTGTTGCCATAGGAGGCGATGCTGCTTAGACTTCAAGGTAAGCCCAACCAACATTGCAGGTGGCTGCTAAGCCTCTTCTCAAGTTCTTCCACAGCTGAGTTTGGAAATTCGTATACCAGCAATGGCCACAGTATCGTAGGCAGGACACCATGCTGGTCTAACCAGCCTTGAATTTCCCCGGAAGACCTAACTTGTTGACTGTGGTCAGCCAACTCTCCAGTCAGTTAAGTCAGTTATGACAGCAATCTATGTGGTCATAATGCAACATCTGAAAGTCTTTTGCACTAGCTGACTTTTTAGATCTTTCTTATTCTGTCACAACATTAAAGTAAGTCATATTAAATTCTCCGTACTTCTCCCATCCTGCTTTAAAGTCTGCTTTGGTGAGCTTGAGCAATCATGTTCTGGTTGAAGAAGTTGGAGCAGGAGCCTCAACCTCAGCAAACACAAACTTACAGGACGCTGGAGCAGTGTCTCGGACAGGCTTAAAGCCATTCCCTTGCCGTGTTGTGTGTTGCACAAATGACAAACACCATACATGGGGACTACTGTCATCTTAACTGGGGGCGTTTCCTATGGACCAGTAGTAGGTAGATTCTCGGTAAACAGCATACCATCTACCTGGAACTATACCTGCATTTCTTGTAGCAGGGATTAGGGGTGGACAGTATGCATCTCCCGTTGAGAGTAGCTGGATACTGAGATGCTGCCATTCTGGAGAGTATGAATACAGTGCATCCCATCAGTATTAGGCACTGTTACCACAGACTTCCAAATAATGTCCAGGTCAGTCTTTCTAGCGGAAATGGCAGCACTGTCAATGTAGGGGATAATTATGGAATGAAGCTTGGCCTTAGCACATTCAGCATATTGTAGAGCATTGTTGATGCAGGGGCTATGCAATCTAACAGCACTGAAGACTGTTCTCTTGATTGTGCCACCTTCTCCATCGACTGCACCCTTGCCATGGGCAGTTGGGAAAAAGTGCCAGGTGACCCGGATACCTTTCCTATCTAGAAGACTGGTGGTCCACAGGAACATAAACTTCTGTTTGAAGTGTTGAGCTGTGCCATCTGAGAAAATGTCTACTTCTGTGAGTGGAGTGGTGATCTTGGACAGGACATTATCAAAAATAGCTTCCATAAAAGTTGCTGCTGCGTACTTGTCATGAGTCAGGAAATCAGAAGTAACCCCAGAAGAGTAAATACCCTCATTAGTCCAGGCAACACCATAAAATAGTGCCACCTGTCCATGGCTCCAATACATGCTCTGAATTTCATCTTGCTGAAGCAGGGTGGCGTTTTCACTGAAGTCAGACTGGAATGTTGCATGCCCTGGGTGGGTAGATGTACAAGTCTGTTGGTAAGTAGTAGCCTGTTGCTGTTTGATGAATGCATGGACCTTGAAGTATGGAAGCTGTTCACTGAGTCGTGTGAGGGCGTCAGATACAGGGCCAGACTGCAGCACTTTTTCAAACTTGCCATCTTCTAAGCGCTTCCAGAGGGACCAGTTAATGGTGTCTCCCAGATGAGCTTGTGGAACAGTATCACACAGGCAGTCAACACTACAGCTATTCTGGCAGTTGGGGCACTTCCCAAACATACTGTCTTCACTCTCCATGTCACAGGATACATGCTGCAGTATCTCTCTATGGCTCCCAGGTATACCTTGTGGACTCAAGGCCTGCAACAGTAGATTGACGTTTTCATGGTACTGACAGGTGCAGACATTGTGTGGCATGTCGCTCTTGAACAGGACAGTATCAGGATGCATGGTTTTGAAGGAAGAAAGCTTTAAGCGGTCTTCTGGATACTCTTGAATGTACATGGCATACAGATCAGAGACTGTCATCAATAGGTAACGGCGCTGTTCTTGAACTTTCTTGCCATCTCGAATTACTGTGATGCAGTCCGTGAGTTGTCTGGGCGGACGTAGAAGTCATGGACACGAGACCTCACATCCTCTTGTATTTTATTGGATGGAGGTCTTTTAGGTCTGGTAATGGGATCTTCTTTAGGGTACAGGCCATAATCAGCTCCTATGTCATGGACAACACATTTTCGCCTGGCTGGGTCTCTTGGAAGAGCTGACTCTGCTCATCTCTTGGCACACCTCTGGCTACACTTAGTGCTGCATTGAGGTACCACTAGTTCAGGAACAGCTGCTACTTTCAGTTCTGCTTGCCACTTCTCTATATACAACCGCTCTCGCTCATGTACAGTTTCAAGGTTTTTTTTTCTTGCCAACTTCTTTCCCCTCTTTCCAGGCAGCTTCACCAATCTCTGCCTTCTTGTGCCCTCTAAAACGCTTCTGATTCTCGGCATTGCTGAGGGCCATTCTTGAACTGCAGTACTGGCACTTGAATACAGAAACTGAACAAGTGCTAAAGACTTAATGTCACACTTGAATCAGGGTGGAGTATTTATTGATTCTCTCTGGTATGGAAGCTATTCCAGGAAGCCACACCCGGTGGAGTGTGAACATCAATATAGGCACTGGCCTAAGTCTATCTGTTATTTTTCTGTGGGTCTCTGTGTGTTTTGGTTAGTCAATTTTAGGTTTTTATTATTTTTGTGATGTCCGTTTTTAGTCTCATGTCTTAGTGTTTCACGTTTCGTATCTTTCCCGTGTTATTCCAGTCCACGTCTTACCCATGTACGGTCTTTGCTTCCTCCCCGGTCGTGTCATTAGTTAGTTGCAGTTTTTGTCTTAATTGATTGTGACACTATTTCGGTTGATTTAACCCGTTACCACTCTGACGGCCCGTAATCGGGCTGTCAGGGAAGTTGAAAACATACTACGTCATTTACACAGCTTATATGCAACTGAGATACGCATGCCACATATCGTCAGAAAGCTAAGATTCTTAAGATTCGAATGATGCCAACCATTCCAAAGTATAATCATCACAGCAGCTTTAATCAACGCCTATGTCAGACCACAAACAAACAAACGAACAGTTACAAAACTGATGTAACTCACCAATGAAGCCTCCTAGCACTCCTCCAGTCCAACATATCCCCTCCAACATGGTCTTGTTACATCCACGAAGTTCCAGTAAATCCAACCAAGTAAAGTTTTTAGTCCAAAACACACTATTATACTGGTAAATATCCATGAACAGCTGCTGCATCGTTTGAAATGAGTCAGTGGTTATCCACAAAGTTTGCCGCATTAGTAGTCGTTGCTTCGGTACAGATTTAGACAGTACACAGCCATTTGCGTCAAAATGGAGTCTGCACTCTAACCTTTCGATTGACACCTCACTCGATCAGTTTCGAGCTTTCTTGCCCTGTCTACAGCCTGCTATAGCCAACGAGTGCCTGTGTTGAAACGAAGCTCATGCCTCATTTTTGCGTGTAGCCTGAGCAACCAGCAACTAATCGAGACGACGATTGTTGCATTATAACACCAACGAAATTCTGGAAACGCCAATATATAGTTTGTTGGGGTGTCGAAAAAGCTGGCGCTGCCTATCGCTCGCGTAAGAGAAAGGACAGAATATGGCTCAGCTGTGCGTAATGCGTACTGCGCGTTCCGCAAAACAGAGCGAGGCAGAGAGAGATTTCCAGCGAAGTAGCGAAAAGGTCGCAAAAAAAATCATTTTCAGTTCAGAAGCTGCAGAGCTGTGCACTCAGCGTGCAAGTGATAGTGCTCAGGGGAAGAAATATCTGACCAAAACCGTGATGGCTCCGTAGCAGAGGAAATGTTTCTCGAGGGAGATGACATTACTCTTGACAAGTACGCATTATATTGTAACTTATATTTCATTATATAATAACTTTACATTTATATTTTTTATTATTATTATTCTTATTATTATAAAATTACATTACGTATTATTTGCATCTGTCACGGAAGGTGGAAGGACGTCATGTTTTCACTGGAGTTGGTGATTCTGTTTGTAATTCTGTAATTCTGTGTAAATAATTACGGGAAAAGGATATTATAATATTATGCTGATATTATGATGATTATATTATTACCATATTACGCATTATTACCTCCGTTACCGAAGGTGGAAAAAAGTTATTTTTTCGCCGGCGTTGGTTGTTGTGGGAATTTTAATTTTCATCCCTGTAAGAAATCAGAGTGAGACAAAGTAAGTAAATAGGATCCATTTTACTATGTGCCACACAGGGTCTTCGTTACAGGCAAGAACGAACACAAAGGAATCTCTCCTTTGCTTTGGATATATGTAAAAGCACGAAGTCAGAATCTCCTCCCCTTGGGGTTTATATGCACAAATTTGAGTTTATGCCTCAGTAACCTTTAAATTTTAAAATTTTTTTATTTATCATATATGGTAAATAGTTTGCTATGGAAAGGTTATTTGTTTGTTTACATTTCATATAAAAAACATTTTTTTACAGAACAGCACTTGTTTTGACTTTTATATGCACAAATTTAAGTTTATGCTTCAGTAACTTTTACTTTTTTTTATTGATCATATATTGTAAATATTTTACTGTGAGTTTGCTGCGTAAAGGTCATTTGTTTGTTTACCTTTCATATAAAAAGCATTACACTCGTTTTGACTCTTATGTGCACAAATTTGAGCTTATGCTTCAGTAACTTTTTTTCAGCAAAATTGATAGTGAATCTGGATATGGGATTAGATTCCTCTAAGTGTCACCTTTCATTAGAACCCAACATTATGACAGTACGTTGAAGCGTTCAAGAGTTATGCCCTTTTATCCTAGGTATGTGACCATGGTTATCCAAGGGTCCTTTTGGGGTCTCCAAATGGCCATTTTTGGAAACGCCTAGACATGGCCTTAGAAAAACATGTGTGAAATGCTCATTTTCTGTAGGATTGTTATCAAATTTGAACTGGAACTAAGTAAGGCTTCATGCTGTGGTCCCATTGTGTTTTTCAGCTAATAAGTCCCAGCTGCTCTCATCTACAGACATCTGTTTGCAAAAAAAAATTTTGGCGAGAGTAAAAATCTTCTACTTCAGTGTGTTCCAGCTTGGATTACTCAATGACAGTAGCACTTAGAGTATTTCTTTTAGCTGTGGGAAAAACTTCAGAGTATTTTCTTTCAAATGAGACCATAAGCATCCATATAGTCCAAACGGTTCAAGAACAGCGTTCAATTTACTTTGGGTACGCTTTTCATAGGCATTTTAGGCAAATTTTCCCGGAGTTTTAAGGTAATGGATTCTGGATTTCAGCCTTCTTTCCGTTCTCGTTTGCTATTTTCCCCTTGCTTTTGTATATTACTAAACCGTACTAACAGTTTGTTGTTTTCTAGAATTTACAAACCAAAACTAACATTGTATATTAGACTAACGTACTAACGAGCACCCGGGATTGTACGGCTACACTTACTAATTGACTAACAACCTCTTTGCATTCGCCCTGTTCTAGTCTCTGCCTCTTGCTTTCCTTTAACTTGCCTTGCTGTGCTTTCTGCAGACTCTCTGTATTTGTCTCATCTGTCCTGCTTCTCTCTCTATGCACTGTGAAATATTTATTCAGTTTATTTATCCCGTTTTCGGGAGAGTCTTGTGATCCTCGTCTGAGTGTGAATGTTTTTCTGTTTCATGTTATTAGGTTTCCCTCGTGTTCCACCCCATATATTATTTTTCTGCACCTGTGTTTGTCCGTGCCCCTGCCCTATATCTGTTCCTAGCACAGCAGTCACTTCAGATCTGACTTCGCTTCACTTCACACCGCCTCCGCACCACTCCCTCTGGTCCCCATCGCTCTCTGTGTTCTTTCCATTTGCCTTCATGCCGCATCCCAACCTGCCCCCGCCTGCTGCGTTCCCGAGCCTACCCCTCGCCAGCTGTGCCTCCCGAGTTAGCCACCTGCCAGCTGTGCTCTCCCCTAGTCCTGTGTCTGCCCCCCGCCTGATGTCTCCGAGCCTCCTGGTGTTCCCGAGTTGTCCCAGTCTGTTCCTGAGTTGCCCCAGGCTGTTCCCGAGTTGCCCTGGTCTGTTCCCGAGTCTGCCCCCTAGTGTTCCCGAGTCTTGTTATTGGATTCCTGAGTTACTCCCCCTTTCAGTGGCGGAGCACGGTGGTTATTTTGGCCTGTGTGCCACATTTTTTCCCTTTTGCGAGGTTTTAGTTTTATTAATAAATTATTCTTTGGTTCCCAGCACATGGCATCTCTCCCCCCTTGTTTCCTGTTTCCAGTGTTTCTGTGTTTCCTCCTTCCAAGTCTTCCGTGTTTCCGAGTGTTCCGAAGTCCTGTTCCAAGTTCCCAGTGTTTTCCCAGCCCTTTTCGTAACACTTTCTTCCTTACAGAAGATTTGACAAGAGCCCGGTCTTACAAAAAGAAGCCACCAAAACAGACAAAAGACAAGAAGCATTTAGAAGTCCACTCTAGTATGGAAGCCATTATTACATGAGGCTACCACTAAACACACATCTTGAAATCCAGTATCCTTGATGTAAAAAGTGTGAGCAGAATGTAGGCCCCAACACAAGTTTCTCTTTCTTATTGAAGCCACCATTTAGTAAAAGATCAATTTCTGGGTATTACAGTTTTGTAACTATGTTACTGGTCACTCGGTTACTGGTTACATCACGACAGAAATTGTAAGTGTAATACTTATATTTCAAATTATATATTTCCAAAGTTGGTTGAATGTGCAAAACATGTATCCAGACCTTATTACTTTTGCCAATTATCACAAAAAAAAGTCTGTGGAAGTAGTAAAAAATTTTATAAACATAAAGTTTTGTTCCGTCACTACAGGTTCCAAAATCTGAAATGTCAAATTTTAAGAGTTCAAGAAACACATTTTTAATTTGAATTTGGCAAAAAGTCACAGATGCTGAAAAATATAAAATGTAGAAACAAGTAAATTTAATGTAGCTTTAGATATCTTATTGTTGAGATGAAAATTATGTGAAAAATAGATTTCCGAGTGTGTCTGTTGTTTTCAAACTTCATGCATTTTAAATGGCTGTAATTTTTTTCACATCTTGTATTGAAAAAACAAAGTTAGTTCCATGAACTAGACAGATTAAGCTACAAGATCAGCCCATTCACTGTGTGTTACAAAGAAATATAGTTTTCATCACACATGTTCACTTTCACTTGGCAAAACCCTCTTGAGTAGCTACAATGAACACTCGTTATGTTGTAATGAGCAGCGCGCACATTTGCAAGCACTTGCGGTAACAAGGGGAATCAAACCACTGATTACCGTTACTGTACCATACTCGCTACCGACTGTGCCACGAAGTTAGGTTGAGGTCAACAAGTCATTTCGATTCCTCAAGACACTGAACATTATTCTGCCTCAGGTAGTCCTGACAGACTCTGGCGACATGTGGTCTTGCGTTATCCTGGTGCAGCGTTAGGCGATAGCGATGGACGAGTGGAACTGTGACAGGGGTTAGGATGTTATCACGGTAACGGGCTGCACTGAGGTTTCCATCAATGACAATGAGGGCTGTCTTGTGTCTTCTGCTTATTCCAGCCCAAACCATAACACTGGGTCCTTCCCCAGCGGTCACGCTGCAGGATGGTTGCCTCAGTACAATGTTCCCGTCAGCTGCGCCATACATGCAGTCTTCCCCCAGACACACTCAACTTGAACCTCGATTCATCGGAGAAGAGCACCCTGTTCCACCTGAGAGCATTCCAGCCCAAATGTGCCCTTGACCATCGCAGACGGACGCGGCAACGAGCAGGAGTCAACACCACACCACGGTGGGGACGTCGGTTGTGCAAGTCGGCTTCACGCAGGCGGTTGCGTACAGTTTGGTCGCTAATCCAGTTCTGTTGTCAACCTCTGGTCTGAACAGCAGTGACTGTGGCTGGCAGAAAGCGATTACGCAAGTGCTGGAGGCGAATATGGCGATCCTGCTGAGGGGTGGTGACACGTGGTCTGGGTGCACGTAGTCGATCACCGATGCTTCCTGTTTCATTATACCGGCTTTAGAGACGTGATATGGTCGACATGTGGACACCCAGGTTCCTTGCAACCCGTCTTGGCGACATTCCACCAGTGAGCATACCAATGGCTCGCTCTCGCTGATTTTGACCGAGGCGCGGCATTGTCACACGTTGACCCAGGATAATGCAAAGGAATATTTAAGTTGCCCATTGCTTCGGCTATTTCTTGACCAAATTCTCGAAGGATTGGTCAATGAGTTCTACTCAACCTGACGGGATAGGCAAAATTCTAAACAATGTGCAATTAAGCGGAACGAGCTGCCCACACAACAAAATCAAAACAATTTTCTGAGCTTTTAAGTTGTAGTTGATGTATCATGGCTCAAAACCAATATCTCATTTCATGTACACCAAATATTTAAAAATTGTATGTGTTGCCTTGGAAGTTTTGGTCAGTATACTAACTTACTAATGAGCACTAAGGGATAGTATAGCTTCACTTACAAATTGATTAACAAGCTCTCAGCACTCGCCCTGTTCTTGTCTCTGCCCGTTATCTTTCCCTAATCTTCTCTGCTGCATTTCTGTGGGATCTCCACACCTGCTTGCACTATCCTTTCTCTCATTATCTATGCACCTAAGAACTGCTTGACTGGAGCTGTGTTATTGTCAATAGGTTTGTCCCGTGATCCCTGTCCGCGTTTTGGCTTCTGCCAATTTCATGTGGTCAGGTTCTCCCGAATGTGTTGCTCCCTTTTAATCAGTCTCTTTGTCTGTACCTAAGTTCTATTATCATGTGACCTCCCAGAAATGAACAAAACCCAAAACCAGTGAAGTTGGCACGTTGTGTAAATCGTAAATAAAAACAGAATACAATGATTTGCAGCTTCCCTGAAATGGTCAGTCATTCACAAACAAGGATGGGGCGAGGGTCACCACTTAGTGAACAAATGCGTGAGCTGATTGTCAAACAGTTTAAAAACAACACTCCTCAACGAGCTATTCCTAGAAATTTTGGGATTTCATCATCTACGGGCCGTAATATCGTCAAAAGGTTCAGAGAATCTGGAGAAATCACTGCACGTAAGCGACAAGGCCGAAAACCAACATTGAATGCCTGTGACCTTCGATCCCTGAGGCGGTACTGCATCAAAAACAGACATCAGTGTGTAAAGGACATCACCACATGGGCTCAGGAACACTTCAGAAAACCACTGTCAGTAACTACAGTTCGTCGCTACATGTGCAAGTTCATCGAAGATGGACTGATGCAAAGTGGAGAAGTGTTCTGTGGTCTGACGAGTCCACTTTTCAAATTGTTTTTGGAAACTGTGGACGTCGTGTCCTCTGGACCAAAGAGGAAAAGAACCATCCGGACTGTTTTAGGCGCAAAGTTCAAAAGCCAGCATCTGTGATGGTATGGGGGTGTATTAGTGCCCAAGGCATGGGCAACTTACACATATGTGAAGGCACCATTAATGCTGAAAGGTACATACAGGTTTTGGAGCAACATATGTTGCCTAACAAGCAACGTCTTTTTCATGGACGCCCCTGCTTATTTCAGCAAGACAATGCCAAGCCACATTCTGCACGTGTTACAACAGCATGGCTCCGTAGTAAAAGAGTGCGGGTACTAGACTGGCCTGCCTGTAGTCCAGACCTGTCTCCCATTGAAAATGTGTGGCGCATTATGAAGCGTAAAATACGACAACGGAGACCCCGGACTGTTGAACAACTTAAGCTGTACATCAAGCAAGAATGGGAAAGAGTTCCACCTGAGAAGCTTCAAAAATTGGTCTCCTCAGTTCCCAAACATTTACTGAGTGTCGTTAAAAGGAAAAGCGATGTAACACAGTGGTAAAAAGGCCCCTGTGCCAACTTTTTTGCAATGTGTTGCTGCCTTTAAATTCTTAGTTAATGATTATTTGCAAAAAAAATCTAAAGTTTCTCAGTTTGAACATTAAACATCTTGTCTTTGCAGCGTATTCAATTGAATTTAAGTTGAAAAGAATTTGCAAATCATTGTATTCTGTTTTTATCTACAATTTACATAACGTGCCAACTTCACTGGTTTTGGGTTTGTATATTAGGAGTCTCTTCACAGCACTTCCTTGTCAAATCGTTCTCTCATGTTAACTTGTGCCACGTTCATTTCGCCCTGTTCTCATTGTGATTATCTTTCTGACTGGACCGTCTTGGATTTACGATTTTTGCCTACTCCCTGTACTTCGCCGCCTTCTTGTTTGCTGAACCCTTTTTGTCCGACTTTGATTTTTTGTGATTGATGCCCTGGTTATGATTCTGGATTTCCCCTATTGGTTTCTGATTTTGAATTCTGGACTTTGACCGTTGTCGGCTCTGTTGGGGCTTTCCCCCCTTCAGAAATAAAGCCTCCTTTTTGTATTTTACTGGTTCTTGCTTGTGGTCCCTTTCGTAAAAGCTCACATGCTCTGGATCGGGTAGAGTAGTTATACTATACAAAATGGGATATCGGCCAGATTATATGAAGGAGGAGAGATGGATTTGAAGCTTATATTTTCCAGTATTGATATTCAGTGGTAGTACAAAGAGGTGCACAGATTGATTGAGTCTGAAAAGATAAAATTAAAAAAATACAATCGGGATCTAATTTCTTTACAGTTAAATCCATCTAACTTAAATATAGGGAGTAGCTGAATCTACATCCAACTTTTTTTTCTTTATTTTAAATAAATGAAATCTTATTATCGTATGCATGTTGACTAAGCTGATATTAAACACAGGAAAGGCACACAGCACTAATTCCTGAAGGTAAACAAAGGAGAACTTCATTGTGCTCGAATACACTGATTACATGGTCTGTGTCGCCATCTAGCGGTACTGCGCAATGGCGTCAACGCGACAGATTTCAGTTTTTCTTCCATACAGGAATTCTACGTGCATTACAGCAAACAACAGATGGTAATTCTTAATGTAAACCTTATGTAAACACACGAAGTAGAGGAACACATGAAGCTCTGAGAAGAAACTTAAACTTTGTTACTACAACCCCGATTCCGAAATAGTTGGGACAAAAAGTAAATTGTGAATAAAATCAAAATGCAATGACTTTCTGATGAGCCAATATGTTATTTACAATAGAACATGGATAACATTTCAAATGCTGAAACTGAGACATTTTACATTTAGATACACAGAATGAGCTGATTTAAAATTTTCTGGCAGCAACAGGTCTCAAAAACGTTGGGACACAGGCAAAAAAGGGCTGAAAAGCAATGAATAAAAAAGAATCAACAGAAAGTACATTTAGCAAGTATTTAAGTTAACTGGCATCAGGTGTGTAACATAATTGGCGAAAAAGGGATGTCTCAGAGAGACTGAGTCTCTCAGAAGTAAAGATGGCCAGAGGCTCTCCAACCTGTGAAGGCTTGCATAAAAAAATTGTGGAATACTTTGAAAACAATGTTCCTCAACGTCAAATTGTAAATGCTCTGAAGGTCTCATCATTGACAGTGCATAACATCATCATAAAATTCAGAGAAACTGGACAAGGCCGAAGACCTTAACTGGATGCCCGTGATCTTCAGGCCCTCAGACGCCATTGCATCACTCACCGGCATTATTCTGTCATCAACATTACTAAATGGGCCCAGGAATACTTCAAGAAACCACTGTCATCCACAGAAGCCACCTAAAACTCCATCATGCAAAAAGGAAGCCATTGTTGAGCATGATCCAAAAGCACCGCTGTGCTCTGTGGGCCAAGACTGATTTAAAATTGACTGTAGCAAAGTGGCAAAGTGTCCTGTGGTCAGACGAGTCCAAATTTGACATTCTTGTTGGAAATCATGGGCATCGTGTCCTCCGGACTAAAGAGGAGAAAGACCACCCCTCCTGTTATCAGTGTTCAGTTCAAAAGCCAGCATCTCTGATGGTATGGGGATGCATTAGTGCATATAGTGTGGGACACCTGCATGTTTTACAAAGCACCATGAACGCTTACCTTTTATAAAGGTTTTAGAACAACATATACTCCCTTCCAGATGAAATATTTTCCAGGGGAGGCCTTGCGTATTTCAGCAGGACAATGCAAAACCACACACTGCAGCTATTACAACAGCATGGCTTTGGAGCAAAAGAGTCCGTGTACTGAACTGGCCTGCCTGCAGTCCTGATCTTTCACCGATTGAGAACATTTGGCGCATAATTTAATGAAAAGTCTGTCAAAGGAGACCCAAAACTTTCCAGCAGCTGGAAGCCTGTATTAAACAAGAGTGGGATCAAATTCCAATGGCTAAACTCAAGAAACTTGTCTCTTTAATGCCCAGACTCTGTGTTAACTAGGTGCAACCTAGTATACGGCTGGGCTACCAAGTGCTGTATGAGAATGTGGGCCCAAGAAAAGGGTGGTAAATGGGGCAATGCTCATGCAATTACATGAAGTGCAAGTTTAGTAATGAGTTGGAGCTTATAAATTATTTATAAAGTGGGTGGGGAGAGTGTGAGAGTGAGAGTGTGAGTGCGGGAGTAGGAGTGAGTGAGAGTGTGTGAGGTGGGAGGTGGGAGGTGGGGTTTGAGTAAGGAAAACATCTAAAGCAAGTTATACATTTGAATAGACAAAGAGCTAGAGTACGGGTAGCAGTTATTGATTTTGTGATGTGAATTTGAGAGAGATTGCAGCAACAGATGTCGATAGCAGATAAAGTATGTATGTATTTTCCTGAATAGCAATGAAACAAAGTTATTGTTACAGTTGTGCTAACTGGGAACGTGACGTCAGTTTTGTGAACATACAGTATGGGTGTTAATAACGTACAGACATACAGAACGCGATCGGTCAGAAATAGGGTCAATAGCCGCATGAAACGCTATTTTGTTAAAAGCGTGTGCAGTGTTGAAAGCACAAAACCGACATTAACTAAGACAGATTATGACCACCATTATAGGACCAATTATCTCTGCAAGCTCAGGGTTTGTTGAGCCAGCTCACTGAAATACAGCCTGTCTCTGTGTGTCTCCCATTAAGCTGCTGGCGGCGCCCCTTGGTGCTGAGGGGGGAGATAGCCCGCAGTGTTACTGATTCTGGATCAAGGATAGTGTCTACAGGGAACGTGCAATGCGGAATCGGTCATTTTGTGAACGGATATAGGCTAATGTCAATTCACGCATGAAATGCTTTTTTGTCAAGAGCGCGCACAATGTTGAAAGCACGAAAAGGAGATTAACAAAGAAAGATTACAGCCACTGTTGTGGTACACATTATCTCTGATTGCGAGTGATTTGGCGTGATTTGGCTGGCGTGATTTGAAAATCATTGTATTTTGATTTTATTCAAGATTTACACATATTTATTTGTCCTAACTATTTTGGAATTGAGGTTGTAAAAAAAATACAGTGATTATGACAAAACCCAATGCATTTCTAAATAGAAGTCTTCGTTTTGGCGCTAGCGGGCTTTGGGTAATCCAAATCACGGCAAGTAGCCCAACTTCACAAAATGCACTCAAGTAGCTTTGCTGTCCGTTATCAGAAAGTGTGATAAACGATTTGTGCAATTTATAACATTTCTTTAACATTTTATTTCTACATTATTTGAAATATTTTATTTTGTTTATATTCATTATTGTTATTATCGGATCTGACAAAAAAAATTGTTATTAGAACAAAACAGCAGTTTGAGCAGAAAGTTGTGATTAGTTTTATTTACTTTTTGTGTGGGGCCACGGGGGGGGGGGTCTCGTCCAGGGCGCCATTCAAGCTGCATGGTCCTCTGTATTTTGCCTCATTTTTATTAGCCTGCATTAAAAAACAAAGATGCAATTACATTCAGTTAAGAGTGCCTACTGTAATTTTAATTGAAATGATCTTTTACGCAAGTGATTTTAAGTGTTTGGCTGCACACTGTTATGAAGACTTCTATTCATATTGCTGACAGAGGTCTGATGAATTCATAATGGAGCTGATGAGATGATCAGAAATAGCTGATGAAGCTCCAAAGGTGGTTTAAATTTAGTCAGCACTGAGGACATTGTTAATGGCAGACCTGACTGAGATCTATACATTGTTAATTATTTTATTTGACTTTCCATTTGATGTAGCACATTCTTTAATAATAAAGCATAATAGCTGTCACTCTTCCATATGTTTGTATATTTTATTTGCCATTGGTAGCACACAGTTGCGTAATCTTACAAAATTATTCTCACTTTACTGGATCCAGATACCATAGAGTTACTGAACATTCATGAAACAGGGAGGACACCAGTGGTTTTTGACCTTTTATTCTGTGGTCGTCACTTGTCAGCTTGGAGTTTGGAAGAGAGAAAAACAGTGATGAATATATTGTGTTACAGTCATGCTTACAGTGTGCATTCAAATCACTTCTCTTTCGGGTTTGAAGATTTCTAGGTCCAGTTTTCTGTGTCCTTTTGTAATTTCCTGGTCCAGGCCCAAGTCCTGCAGTTTCTTTTGCATGTTCATTTTCACATCTGTTGGCTCTATTTGTCTTGAGGCTTTGTGTGTAGAGATGTCTTGAGTTTGAGAACTCTGTAAAACACCCATCAATTAGCACCGCAGGAAATGTGCGTAATGTGGTTTTCCTATAGGCAAAACTCACTATGTTGCCAGGGGGGCCAACAGGTCGCACAGCATCTGGGTCCCGTAACAAATATATTTTCTATGACCATTACATCACTGACCTTATAGGGATTATGGACAAAATGAGTATTTCCACAAGATTGACTCGATACCTCAAGCCTTCTGGAGTCCAGCAACACAGTTTCCTTGTCTGCTGCTGCAGAAGTACCTTCCTCCTGCCGTACACAACAGAACTTGTATTGGCCTAGTGTTGACAGGACCTGCCAAGCCTATGCTTTTAATGAATAACACTCACTGGATCATCTTCTGATGGCTCCAGAAGAATGAATGTTGCCAGACACTGCAAAGCAAAGTCAGAAAGTCCACATGACACCATATAAATGGTTGGTTGAGTTCCATGTGCAGTACAGGAATACTATACAACCCCAATTCCAAAATAGTTGGGACAAAGTGTAAATTGTGAATAAAATCAAAACACAATGACTTTCAAATCACACCAGCCAGTATTTTAGTTACAATAGAACACAGATAATGTAGTAGATGTTGAAACTGAGAAATTTTACAATTTTATCCACAAAATGAGCTCATTTCAAAATTGATGGCTGCTGCAGGTCTCAAAAAAGTTGAGACAGGGACCTGTTTACCATGGAGTAGCATCCCCTCCTCTTTTTAACACAGAGCAGAGGCATCTGGTCATTGAGGAGACAGGTTTCTTGAGTTAAGCCACTGGAATTTGATCTCACTGTTGTTCAATACAGGCTTCCAGCTGCTGGAGAGTTTTGGGTCTCCTTTGATGGACTTTTTCTTTAATTATGCGCCAAATGCTCTCAATCGGTGAGAGATCTGGACTGCAGGGAGGCCAGTTCAGCAGACGAACTCCTCTACTACAAAGCCATGCTGTTGTAATAGCTGCAGTATGCAGTTTTGCATTGTCCTGCTGAAACACGCGAGGCCTTCCCTGGAAAAGATGTCATCTGGAGGGGAGCATATATTGCTCAGAAACCTTTATATACCTTTCAGCATTCATGGTGCTTTTTAAAACATGCAAGTGTCCCACACCATATGCACTAATGCATCCCCATACCATCAGAGATGCTGGCTTTTGAACTGAATGCTGATAACAGGAGGGTGGTCTTTCTCCTCTTTAGCCCGGAGGACACGATGCCCATGATTTCCCACAAGAATGTCAAATTTGGACTCGTCTGACCACAGGAAACCCTTGCCACTTTGCAACAGTCCATTTTAAATGAGCCTTAGACCACAGAACACAGCGGCGCTTCTGGATCACGCTCAACAATGGCTTCCTTTTTCCATGATACAGTTTTAGGTGGCATCTGTGGATGCATGGCGGACTGTGCTTACAGACAGTGGTTTCGTGAAGTGTTCCTGGGCCCAGTTCGTAATGTTATTGACAGAATCATGCCTCTGAGTGATGCAGTGGCGGTCCTACAGGAGGGGCGAAGACATGTCCCTTTTAGTCCTGGCTAGATCTCACTCAATTTCCTTTATTGATGTCTTTTCCAATTATTGTAAGTGGCAACTGAAGACACGGTTTCTCTCCACATGCGATCAAATCGCGGGTTAAATTCAGTACAGCGGCGGAACAGAGAATTGGGTTTCACAAAACAGCCGTTGAAAAAAATTATAAATCCTGACCTGTTCTTAGTCATCTTCATGATTAACAAAAGGTTCATTCCGACAGCAGCTCCGCATTTAACAGGTGCTGCTTTTTCTCCCCAATTAGGTAAGAGGACAATCATTCATCTGGACGTGTATTTGCTGTATTTAAATCTACGTTATTCAAAATTGCATTGCCTACCTGTTGACTCTCGCTAATTGCTTGAGCTGCACTCTTTTTATAACCTAGTGCCGAGTGCCACTGCTGGTTTTTTTTAAATCAACCCACGAAATATCGAGAGTGAGAGTCCGCATTTCATTGCAACACGGACCAGTTCAATCACGCGAAGCATTGGCCAATTAATAAGCAAATTATTTTCCTGCACTGAATTTAGCCAAAGATTTCATCGCTGTTAGATTGCATACGGTGAAAAACCATGTTTTCAGTTGCCAATTCCGATAATTGGAAAAGACGTCAATAAAGGAAAATGATTGAGATCTAGCCAGGACTAAAAGGGACGTGTCTTTGCCCCTCCTGTAGGACCGCCACTGCAGTGGCGTCTGAGGGCCCGAAGATTACAGGCATCCAGTAAAGGTCTTCAGCCTTGTCCCTTGCGCACAGAGATTTTTCCAGTTTTTCTGAATCTTTTGATCATATTATGCACTGTCGATGATGAGACCTTTAAAGCCTTTGCAATTTGATATTGAGGAACATTGTTTTTCAATTATTACTTGAGTCCAGGACAGTGTCAGTAGGAATTTGTATGCAGAACATACATTGCTGTAGGCATGGGTGAAGAGGTTTAACTGCTTGAGGATGAAATACCAACATATGATACTGTTCTTGCAGGCAGAACATTTCTTGCTGGCCGGTGCTATTTCTACATACTCTTCCTCCATCTCTAACTCTGAGGCATCTGACACGTTGATTGCATACTCGTTTGGAGGTGGCTTTTTCAGGCGGTCCCAGTGCGCTGCGAGGTGGTTCAATTCGGACTGCAGATTTTCGACAGTAGCGTCTTCATTAAACCTAAGTAGGCGTTCGGTGCATTCAGGGGCAGTTCTTTTTCTTTCAGAAGGGAGAAATTCCGAGGGTCAAGGCATGCTAGATCGGCATACAGATCTCCGTGCTGCAGGAATCGATGATGCATACAGGTGCTTGCAGTATCCAGAATGATGTTATGCACTTTGATTCTGTAGTCCACCAATGCGTCAGTGACCAGTGCTTCAGCAGACTCTCCGGGCACAGCCTTCTTTTTTTCAGTCTTCTTTCGGGCAATGCGTCCATCACCTCCACTTCAACATCCTCCTCACTCTCGAACCTTTAGTTCCCCCAGCTTACAAATTTGTCTGCGGCCTATTTCACCGTGTCAAAATCTCGCCCAAAAGGCTGGAGCTGCGCGTGAGTTTCACTGACCATTCGGTGGGCGCTCAAGAGATCCAGGCCGCTGGTTGGGAGGTATTTTGACAGGGGTCCAGTTAGCGCAAAAATGCGCAAAAACAGCTGTGCGGTCAACACCGTTTCGTACTTTAAAAGTGACTCCATGTATGTGCGAGCTTTTGCACGCGCTTGCGTTGTGAAGCGTGGGTTGTCATGTATGACAAACAAAGCGTGAACAAGAGTCACATACAAACCAATCTCTGGTTTGCCGAACGATCCGAATATCTTACTCAGCGCAGCGTCCTTTGCAGACCAACGCGTCTCACCAATCAACGAAATCCGTCTCTGGTTGGGGTCCTGGCTGACACCTTCCCAGGTGTTCATCCGCTGATAGGAATCACGGAAAAAAATGGCGGTCATTCAATAAAGAAAACAATGATCCTGCTGCTATCACGACACTTGTAGTTTCGGCCATAACCAGACTAAGTACGTGAGCATCGCACCAAACATGAACCTGGCCTGGAGACTCCTTGGACAGCCAAGCAGAGAACCCCTTGTATGCCCCTTGCATATTGGCAGCGCCATCTGTTGAATTGCCAATGCAGTTCTTTATGTCTATGCCACAAGACTCCAACGTCTGTTTAAGCAGGCTCAGAAAGTCCTCACCTGTCGCTGATTCACACTGAACAACTGCAATAAGCCTCTCGTGGATAGTGTCAGTGAGGTAGGGAACAATGACACTGCACTGGTCTTAAGCTGTCAAGTCCTGAGTTGTGTTGATCTGGACCGAGAACAATTTTGCTTGGATGATGTCAGAACAGAGCTTCTCTTTAATAAGCTGTCGGATGGCTTCAATGACAGAATTCACGGTGGTTTTTGACATCAGTGTCACAAATGAACCCCTGCCCTGTCCTTCCGTGCTCTTTTCGATGCATTCATGGACGTGTTGCTGTAAACAGCGATCATATTTACTGAGCAGCAAAAGTATTTCCAGAAAGTTCCCGTGATCAATTGACATGTCAGATAACGTCCGTGCAGATTCATTCTTGTTCCCTCGATAGCTCAGGGCCCACTTTCCGATCAGTTTTACGATGTCCACCACCCGCTCTAAAACTTGACGCCTCTTGCGCACTTGCTCTCGGAAGGCCGTCATTTGATTCGTATCCATCAGACTTCTGATGTCTGACTGATTCATCCATGACAGCTACGCCTTAACACAGTCAATATGGGTTGTGATTTTCTCGTGTTCATCAAGCCTCTGGTGCAAATGTCTGAAGTCACTGCATCCATTTATGAATGGATTAGCCTCGGTTTTTTTCGAGAACGCAAGACAGACAGCACAAAATAGTGAATGTCTCTCCTCACAGTAGCTTGTGCCATTTACGTTGTGTTCCATCCTCACGGCTAAATGCCCTCCTAATAGTTGCACTATCGGTTCTCTGGCGTGGATGAAACTTGAAAAAAAAGCTCAATGAACTGGAGTTTGGTCGACTGAAATAATTGAACGGATCATCTGAAGTAGTCGCACTTACATTTGCTATGCTCCCTCCTTCGGCATTGGTCTCCATCTCGGTTGCAAATACACAGTCAGACCCACCACGACGAGCTTGTTGTGTGTTGGTTGCCACTTCCAGTTCCGTGTATTCACCATCCGTAAGTTCATCCTCCTTTTGCTCATTTTGTTCACCCACTATGAGCTCACCTTTTTCGTGCTCATCATATCTCTCCTCGTCAGTGTCCTCAGAATCAACGCTAACGCTGCTAGCTGCACTAGGTGAAAAAAACGCATCCAATTTCGCACTCTTTTCGCCCCCCAACAGAAGTGCTCTCTTCATTTTTTCTCTCTTTTTCTCAGCTCCCCCTTGTGCCGTTTAGTGCCTCTATTCATGTTTACTAAACTAAAGTAGTTCTATCTATCCCGTTTAACTCTCTTCTCTTCTACTCACTGCCACAACGCTTAAGTAGGCTACAGAATGCTGAATCTTCAACATTCTATTTCTGTCAGTTTGGCGGTAGAATGAATGAAAATCCCACAATGCAGAGCTTTACTTCAGTTGTCGTAAACAAATAAAAAATACAGATATAATTGTTTTATTTTTAAGTGTGCACCTTTTTTACATCTTAGTAACAAACTTCCCTGTAAAACAAAATAGGCTAATGTGAAACCTGAAACATGTCATCGTGGTGCCACCGTCACTGTGACATGTGGTAAGTGGCAAGTGGTATAAATACACAACAGGCTGTTCATTACTTTTCAGTGACCAGAACTTTTTAAGACTACAAAGGCATGTCGTATGTTGGCAGTGACTGCATGTCTGCGAGTGGGCCGCGGCAATGTGGTTGCGGGGCCGCGATGGGCATTGTTGGGGCCGCGGCCGCTCTGGCATATGCCGGAATGCCAGACCGCTCAGTCCATGCCTGCTCACACTACACATACTGTCAATTACTTGTACACACTGAATGAGATGACTAAGCTGAATTATATTAAAAGATCAGGAACATTTATTTCCGTACTCACACACGGGTCCAAAACCCATTCGTATACCACTCACACATTGTGGTGAATTACCCTGAACCACACAAATGAACCCACAAACAAACAAGAAAATAAAAGAATACCCGAGTATTAAAACAAGAGTTCGGTACCAGTTGACGCGCGTTGGAGCTCTTAATGTCGGTGGAATGACAGTTAGTTACTAGTTAGAATACAGGGGATAGAAACGATAGCAGGCCAAACAAACCAATACAAATCGATATGATGTATAAAAAGTAGAATACTGAACATAACTCCTGTTAAATCTTGTTTAAAAAAAACGTTAACAGTTACAATACATTTGCACAGATAAGCCCTTAGAAGTGTTAAAGTGGGTTACAATTACATTAGGAAATGTTAAATCTCAGATTAAAATACATATCCCCACAATATAACACATATTAGGCTCTTCCCAGTTTTCAGGTGTGTTACATAAATAAAATATTGGCTCATTTGATCTGAAAGTCATTGCATTTTGATTTTATTCACAATTTACACTGGGTCCCAACTATTTCGGAATTGGGATTGTACCTTATATGAAGGGGACAGGAGTGACAGTCAGTGGAAGTTCCCCCTCTGGATCCCTTCCATTACAGGCCTCCCTTGGTTAATGTCAAGGGCCAGCTCCTCTGCTGGAGTGAAGTCCTGGGTTGGTCTGCCACCCTCCCTGCCAGATAAATGAGCCTTTTTCTTAACAGCTAATAATCATAACAGACAAAATATGTGAGCAGGCAGCTTGTAAGTAATTAAAACCCCTCGTTTGTTCATCATTATCAACAATCAAGGCGTTTATTAGCCTGAAAAATGTTCTTGCACTTGCACTTGAGCTTGACTTTTTGCCAATTCCTCCTCTAACCAGTTATATTTGTTCTGTGTGTGAATTTTACAAATGTATTTTAAATATTACTGACTACAAATGAAAATGCACCACTCACAAAATCTGGAATAGCTCCACGGATTGATATGTGAAGTATATACGTATGATGCATTTGAGATAATGAATGATTTAAGAAGACATGTAAACATCATTCAATTTCATTCACAATAATGTTAATGCGCGAGAGAGGTTTAACTGGTGTAGGGTTCAAACAGGAAAGCCAATATCGGGTGTGACCGCCATTTGCATTGACACAAGCGGTGCATCGTCGTCGCATGGAGTTGCTCAGTCTCTGGATAGTGTTCTGAGGGATAGCATTCCACTCCTGAACAAGGGCAACCTCAAGTTCTTGAATGTTGTCAATCTGGCGTTGACGTGAAAGACGTTGCCCAATTTCATCCCATAAGTGCTCGATAGGGGAGAGGTCGGGTGACAGAGCTGGCCACTGAAGCACGGGGATGTTCTGCTGTGCAAGGTACTGCATGGACACACTTGCAGTGTGTGCCCTAGCGTTGTCCTGTTGAAACGTGTGGACATTGTGGTGTTGGTTGAAGAACGGCACAACATGGTTCTGCAGCACCTGGTCCCGGTAGTAGACGCCGTTCACCCTTCCTCTGCAGATATGGAGAGGGGTTCTGTGACGGTAGCTTATTCCACCCCACACCACAACGCTGCCACCACCCCAACGGTCCGTTTGAATGACACAATCGGCGTTATAACGTTCACCAGGGCTCCGCCAAACACGTATACGGCCATCTGCGTTCCTTGAAATCGTGACTCGTCAGAAAAGATGACACCGTGCCATTGTCGTAGTCGCCAATTCTGGTGCCTGTTTGCCCACTGTAGACGCTGGTTTCGGTGACGATCCGTCAATATGGGGCCGAAATAAGGATGTCTTGCACACAGGCCTGCAGCTCGCAGACGGTTCCGTACGGTGTTGGGGTGAATGAATCCACGTCGTCCTTGGACTTGAGCAGCCGTTCTTGTCGCTGGTAGTGTTCGGTCTCGGACATGATCCCGTACGATCTGACGGTCCTGACGGGCCGTTGTCACACGTTGTTGACCCGGTCGAGGACGGTCCCGAGTGCTCCCCGTTGGCAGAAACCTTTGATGGAGTCTTGCGATCGTTGTGTGTGCGCAGTGTAGTCGTCAGGCAATTTCCCTGGTGCTGGCGCCAATTTGACGCATGCCTATGGCACGTTCCCGTTCAGGGGCTGTAAGTCGCGTCATAGTGTCGATGTTTCACAAGTGTCAGTGAAGAAGTGAAATTTTATTCGGATTCACATGCTTTTAAAGGCAATGTGTGCTCAAATTCAGAGTGAAATTCATTTTTCCCGTGGTGTGCGTGCAAGATGTTGCGTTTTTGCAAAAAATTGCCTAGCGTTACAGTTAACTTGAAATTCTTGCATTTCTTGTACCTGGCATGTCGGGTGTCGTCACTGTAGTGTTGTTGTTGTATGAAAATTATATTGAAGTTCATTTGAACTTAAATATTGACTTTTTTCAAGTGGTGCATTTTCATTTGTACTCAGTATATATAAGAGTGGGAGATTGCGATTTGCTCATATAGTTGTACTTTTTTTTGCATTTTGGGTGTTTGTAGTTAGTCTCTATGATAAATTTCCTGAGAAACATTAACTTCCACTGCTCACTTTATAGGCAAAGTGCCCAACTGTTTGTACAAATCACAAGTAACGGTCTGAATTATACGGTTTCAGTGGAACAGTGGTTACAAAGTGCATATTTTTGGATGACTTCGGCATTTAGCCGATCCGCAATGGTCTGCAAGGTTTTCGCTCTTTGTATAATTACAGCAGCCAAACTTCCTTTTTTTTTTTTTTTTTACATATTCTGCGTTTAACTCTCGTAGGTTTGCATTATAAGTTCATGCTCACTTGAGGAGAGGTACGCGGCCCCCCTTCTATCTTTTTCTGCATCAGTAAATCTGTGATCGACCACGCAATCAATTGAAGACAGCCGTGAATGTGCACTGACCTGAATTTGTTTCACCTGGCTTGACATAACCGCTCCTCCTCAGCCAGGCCTGGCAAATGTGCAACGGCGTAAGCCAGGATGCACTGAGTAGAAAAGGTCAAGCCTCACTTTCTTAATCATTTTCTGAACGATTTCTGAATTCTGCTTTTGTGCAACAGCCCCCAGCAGCAGCATATGTTGTGTTTTGGTGCTGGTTTTTCCAGCAGGGGAGCCATGAACTAATCACATATCAGGCAGTGATCAAGTCATTACTTACTGATTGTGGATTATCAGTTAACTTATACAAATGGACATATGCTGACCGCTATGCTAGGGAATAATTTTAGAACAAAAACTGAAAATATACTGAGTCAAAAAAGAAACTTCACACTCATAAATTTGTAAATATTTACTTGAAACCTTTAAAAAGGAGTTTTTATCACTAGGGGTAAATGCGTTGTCAAAGACATCATGACACACATCAACTCCGACGTGCACAGGTACGTAGCACGTGCTAGCGTACTTTAAGCTAAAACCGTGCTTTCTCATGTTCCTAGTCACATGACCATATGAGAGATGTGCAACTGAGCTCACGTTGATTTTCAATGCCATGGCAGTCAAACGTTCAGCGTGACCATGCCATTGGCATGCTGAATGTGGAAACGTCCGTCACTGACATTGGAAGGGTTATGGGATGCAGTCGACGGACTATCCATGATCTTCGGACACGTCTCCAACGCACTGGCATCACAGCTGACTGACCTCGTTCTGGTAGCCCACGTGTGACGTCAAAAGCAGTGGACCGACAAATTGTCTTAAGTCATTTGGATAATCGATTTGTCTTGGCAACGTCCATTAGGAATGAATTGTTTAGATGTCATGTGACTGCCCAAACCGTACGTAATCGCCTGCGCACTGCTCTTATTCAAGTTTTAACTTACCATTTTTACTCTTGGACATTTCTGTAGCATTTCCGGTGGAACTGGTGACATTATGGACATTATTTTTGTGATACACCATCTTTAATGAATTAAAGAATGAAATAAAATCATTATTTAAAACCTCATTTCTTGCATGTTCAGCTTAGCGACCTCCAATCGAATGTGAAGTTTTTATTTTGGCTGAGTATCGTTGATTAACATGGAACCGAGAGCCTTGGTTTGTAACTGCAAACTGGTGTCATTTTCAGCAACAAAACAAACCCCTGTTATGCTTGATTTCTGCTCCCTACAGTAAACTGCTGAATTGTGTGTGTTGCTTTAGATCAGGGTCAGAAATTTACCATCCTGTAAGTTCTCAATTCAACCCCAATACACCTGACTCTACTAATCAGCAGCTCTGTGAGATCTCTCACCTTTGATTGTGTTCTCCTCTCTAAGGATTGGCATGAAAAACCTTCAGGACAATAGATCTACTGGAACAGATGCCCAGCTTTAGTGAAGTCTATGTAGCGAAAGCAGAGAAAAGTACTTTTAAACTGCAACTTCCTTATTGCTTAACACAGATATGAAAGTCAAACCATCATGATACACCGATTATTAATTGCGGAAATAGATTTAGTGTATCTCAATGCTCAATTTTTTTTCTTTGTGAGGATGAAAGAGAATTGTGTGAGTCTGCTTTGATGAACCTTGTGGTTTCATTTGTAAGACCTTACACCAGGTTACAGTCTCACCTGTGCTCCAGTAGGCCGACTGCATTACATCACTTGTTTGTCTGGGATGCACTTCTTGGATTGCATCAGTGACAAATAATATATTGTTAGAACAGGGATAGGGGGCACTCATCTACCCCTCCTTTTAGCCCCTCCTCTGTTTAACTGCAGATCTGTTTGTCACATCACAAACTCACTCTGCAAACCAAACCCCCTATATGTGAGTCCTCTTGCACACACACCCATCCTTAAATATAATCCTGTGGTGACAGGGTATTGTACAGTCACTGCAAATGCTGCTGTTCCCTCAATGGATTTGTGACTGACTGTCATTGGCACTGCTTTAATACCACTTAGATTTATATACTTACTGAACTAGAACTATATTGAATAAAAACATAACCCTCCTGGACACAGGTGATCAGGATACAGGGGCCTTCTGGGCTGTCTGACCTTGAGGAGTGTTATGTCGAGTTATTGCAGTTTCTCAGGTAAGTTATTCATTTTCTCAATCTGATAAAAACTCTTTAATTTCTTAAGCTGTGCTTGAGTGAGAGGCTGTTGCAGAAAATTTAAAAAAAAATAGACCCAAAGAGCAAACCTTGTCTTCTGGGAACACTGTCTCCAATCTCAGGGAGCTCCAGTGCAGTTTCAAAAAGTAAAGCTGGTGTATCAGAGCAGAGGTAGTTTTCCCTGGATGGAGGTCGTCTTCCCAGAAAATAAAAACTATCCTTCAGTGTAACAATGAAAAAAAATTGTGTGAGGCTCCCTTGACAAGAATAATTTCTCAAGAACAGAGCTTAACTTTGTGTAGATTATGCCAGTAAATGTGTTATGATGAGGAATACTTTGGAGAAAAGAATAATGTAAAATGATGCTGGATACAGCTTAAGAATATAATTTAGCCTCTCAGTCAGTTTAACTGGTGAGTTCTGTTAGGCTTCACCATGTAACTTACATTCACTCTCTTTTCTAAGGATCATCAACCCTCAAACCTGCGAGATAAAATAAAACCAAAATGAACAGCTCTGTCATCAATTCTAGCCTCCCCTTCACCCACTCCTCTTCAGGATCCAGTCTCCAACTCTCGAATATATTTAAACCGTGCTATTATACACGTCTTGGGTTTTCATTTCTGGTGATTGAAAGAAGTATCAACTTTGTAGTGGGCTACCCTGCCAACATTATGGTGATGTGGCTGGTGGCCAGAGAGAAGAGTGACTCTTCCACCTCCAATATCTTCATCTTCAACCTGGCCATCACCGATGCATTGCTCTGTGTGATGAGCTCCATCTGCTGCTTGGGCTTACTTCTGCTGCAAATCTCATATTTCGAAGATATAATGTTCTTTTTCAGTGGGATCAAAAACTCCTCCCCACTCTTTCTCACCTGCATTTGCCTGGACCGCTACGTGGCCGTGGTCCACCCCATTGTGTTCACCAGTATTAAGGATAAGAAGATCAGAATGACCATTTCCATGCTTGTTTGGGGGCTCATGATAGCCTTTGCCCTCTGCAGGATGTTGTGGTTTAAGCTCTCAACTCACATCATCATTTGGATGATCCTGTCCGCCTTCACCATCATGGTTTTCTGCAACGTTTCTATCATGTGGAGTCTGAGGAAGTCGGTCTTGGGCAAAGAGAAGATGCACCCCATGAAAAAGAAAGCCCTTCGGACCGTGCAAATCTATCTGGGCATCATAGTATTTCACTACCTGCCTCTAATCGCCACATTTCCCTTGAAATTTAAGCCAGATTTTCCAGAATACTGTGACATTGACGTGATTATGTTCTCCATTATGTACCTCAGTACCATCACTGCACCCCTCCTCTACATCTCCCTGATTAAGCAGCTGCCGTGGCTGAAAAACTTGCTCTGCATCTGCTGCCGAAGCCCTTCCCCTGAGTGACATAATGTAAGCACATGAGATGTATGCTTGTGATTGTCTGTTACGTTACATTTACTCTCTACATAAATTCATGAAAATGAGTTCATGAAACAAAGCAAGAATGTTATCTGAGTTTTAGGCAAATTTATTATCTTTGGTTTGACTGCAATGAAGAAAGACAATTAACACAACAATAACCATTATGCATTGATTAAAAAGCGAAAAAAACTATTTGCATCACATACATGCCACTATCACCATGATTTTATATGATGCAAATTAAATAGTTTTTTATTCAAAATGGGAATGTATGATCAATCAATCAAAGAGACAAATTTTTTAATGCAATGTGTATTTCATATTTATCTCCAAACTTCCAGGTTTATTTATTATATCCATTTTATTTCATTATGCCAGCATGTGATCTAGTTTTTCCCAGGAAAAACTGACTATAACTACAGATTTTCTGGGAGCACCACCATATACGCAAATAAAATGGATTGTTTTGGCTATGATAGAATAGTTATATTGGGCGACTTTAACCTGCACTTTGAGAGGGTAGATGATTCTCTAACATCCACATTCACTTACATTTTGGAGTCAGTCAGCTTCGCTCAGACTTTTGTTGGTCCAACTCATTTTCATGGTCATACTTTAGACCTGATCTTAAGCTTTGGCATTAACATTGGGCAGGTCAGGATTCATTCACAAAATCCCAGTTTGTATGACCATTTTCTTATCACATTCTTACAATTGACCCACCCTGTATTGTTAGAAACTAGGATGTACACTGGTCGTACTTTTACTGCAACAACTTCTGCAAAATTCACTGAGGTTTTCCCATCTTATTTTGAGCATCCAGTCAGCACCCTCTGTATTGACGATACGGCAGAAAAGTTTGCCGATGCTCTCCGTTGTACCCTTAATGTAGTCGCGCCACTGAAATATAAAAAGATTACTCAGAAGAGGCCAGCCCCATGGTTCACTGACTAGACAAGGACACTAAAGCAAAAATCTCGTCAACTAGAACACAAATGGCGCTCCACTAAACAGGTATTTCAGGTATTCCATGGTGCTTGGAAAGAGAGCCTTCCCAGATAGCACGCTCCTCCGCTCCGGATTTGCCCCGGCTGTGAGCTGGATCAGCTGGAGCCAGGGCAGATCCGGTGCGGAGGTGCTTGCTATCTGGGTTGTTGCATATAAGCTGCTCTCTCTTGTGCAAGTTCCTGTGACTTTTCAAATCTCATGCAGGAAAATAAAAATAATTCTCAATTTTTGTCCAAAACCGTGGCCAAGTTAACCAACAATCATGCTTTAAGTAACCCTCAAATTCCAGTCTCTTGCAGCAGTGATGATTTTTTAAATTTCTTTAATGGCAAAATTATTGGAATTAGAGAGAAGATCACTGCTTCGTTACCAGTTTGCAATGGTGTTTCTCATGATATGGAGTCTTCCACTTCCAATGTTTTTTTGTTTTTTTTTACAATAAAACCAGTTTGAATCCCTTTCTCTGATATCTCTGAGTGAACTAGCCAAATTAGTTGTTTACTTCCAAGTCATCTGCTTGTAGCTTGGATCCCATTCCTACAAAGCTAATGAAAGAGTTCCTGCCCATTCTTGGCGGAGCAATTGTTCACATAATTATTTCTTCTCCGATTTCACATATTGCTCCCACTTCATTTAAGATGGCAGAAATCAAGCTGCTGCTTAAAAAACCAGAGTTGGATCCCATAGTCCTAGCCAATTATAGGCCAATCTCAAACCTCACATTTTTCTCTAAGATCCTTGAGAAATGTGTCGCCCAACAGCTCTGTTCTTTCCTGCAAACTAATGAGGTATTTCACAGTTTTCAGTCTGCCTATAGAAAGCCTCACAGCACTGAAACAGCCCTCACTGTTGTTGTAAATGATCTACTTCTCTCTTTGGATAGTGACCGCATCCTTGTTCTCGTCCTTCTCGATTTAAGTGCCGCCTTTGATACTGAAGACCACCCAATTCTTCTTCGTAGGTTGGAAAAATTAGTTGGTATTTCTGGACTTGCCCTTTCATAGTTTAAGTCTTACCTGTCTGATAGATCTCTGATCGTCCGGGTAAATAACAAGTGTTCAGAGTATTCCAAGGTTAACTTTGGAATACCTCAAAGATCTGTTCTGGGCCCTTTGCTTTTTTCTCTAAATATGCTTCCCCTTAGAAATATCATAAGTAGACTTGATGTAAAATACCATTGTTATGCAGACGACACGCCTATCCTTTAAGCCGGGTGAAAATGATCCAGTTACTAGATTAGAGATGTATCTTAATGGAGAATTCCGGTGTGAAATTGACTTGGGGTGTATTGAAACATGATAACAAGTACTAACCTTTGTCGAACACCCCACCTTCATACGCGCGCAACATTTCGAAATAAATGGCTTTTTAGCCGAAGCTAATAACAGGTTTACAATGTTAGTGAATGGGGCATAACTTTGCCATGCAAAGAAATCACTATTTTTTTCATCATTAACAAGGCTCAAAGTAGCTCCACACCTGATCACTAGAATTCCGAGGGCCCTGACAGTTAAAACAAGGCACTGAGAACTTTTTTAATAAACTACCTGTGCATTTTCAAAGACTTTATGCAAACCTAACCTTGAGGTACCTCCCAGTCGCCTCCATCTTGAAACTCAGTATAAGTCAATTGACGAGCACGATCGAATAGATTGCAATCTGTTCCCCTATCCTTCCTATTAGTTCGATGGTGACCTGGATTAAGCTTAAACGCCAGAGACTGAACTATTCTTCAAAAGAAAATAAAAATAGGCGTGCAATGCACGGAATACCCCTCAGCCCGATGTCGAAGTTTTTGGAGACACCCGCCCGCCCGCACGAAAGATAGCAATACCCCGTCAGACATTAGGGCTTACTTATTAGGAGACATTTGTGACAGGACCCTTCAACTGTCACATCAAATGTGTCGGAGGCAAGGTTGGGAAACCAATAAGACCACCCTAGAGGCGGGGTTAAGCCTTACTTTAAATCACATCCCAAATTGAATGCCCAGAAAATGCACAAATTCAATCACCAAGAAAGACTGACGAGATTCCAAACAAATCATGTTTTATTAAACTGACAGCCAGAAATCAAATGAAGGAGAATAACTGTTAACTAGACCTAAGGACCAGGACACTACTCTTAGACCAATATTCATCAAGTTATACAAGTTGGTTTAGTATATAGCTTGGTCAGACTGGATCCGATTGTAAAGCCTTGTTAAAAACCCTTGCAGTTGAAACTTCCCAGGAAGGTGTAATCAACCCAAGGGCCAACATCCCTGCAAATAACAAATCACAGCAAACCACACAAATTAGTGCCCGATGTTCATACAGGGGTTTATTCTCCCATGCACGTAAGTCGAAAAAAGCACGTAGCTATGCGCTTTTCAGCCTACGCGTATTCTCCCCCTGGCTTACGCGCTTTTTCTTTTAAGCGCTTTTGAGGGCTGTATTAAGGTCAAGCGCCAACATAAGGCGAAATGAAATATTGCATTTGATGTCGGTTATAGGCCGAATTTTAACATTAATTTTATTATATTTAACATGGTAGAGGTTGAGACATTTAATATTCGATTGTTCTTCCTTGTTTCTAAACTACACTTCTCAAAGCCATAATAATTCATCAAACAAAATCATCACATGATATTACGCATCAGCCTCTTCTTCAATCAGTTCAATTACAAACGCAAAACAATTAATTAATACGAGTATACATAAGACCATCATTCTACCATGCCCTCAAAATCTAAAACCAAAATGCCAGTCCTGCATTTGCTTGCACTCTTGCGTGATTGGGAAAGAGTAAGAGGAGCGCGCCGAGCTCGAAGACGAACACGCATATATCGGCTTCGTTTGGACATCTGGGACTAACAAACATCGAGTGCATCCAGCGCTTTCGTCTGGACCGTGCATGAGGCAATCATCTATCTTTGCCGACTTCTGGATGAACAGCTATCCAGCCGCAGCAATTTTCCATAAAACGTATCCGTGGTCATCAACGTCAGAACTGCGCTGTCGCTCCTGGGTTGTTCCAGAGAGGGGCTGGTGATGTCATACACATATTACAGGTGTCTGTGTCAAGGTGTCTGACGCTGTTTGTTGACGCTCCAAGTTCTTCTCCATGCACTTCCACTGCAGAAAGAGTGGATGCCATCCCCTCCTCCAGTGCTGTGAAATGCACAGTGGATGATGGTTGCCCACCACCTGTTGCGTGTACACGTCTCCGGTGTGCAGAGAGCCTGGTTTTTACTGCGCCCTGCAGATCTCTCCATTTATGCTTTAAATCGGGGATAGGGCACCTACATCTCCCCTCCGAAGCCACATCCAGAACGATTCGCAGCTTAATTCTTCGGATCAGCCTTCAGTGCTCGCTTGCCATAAAACACCAAAATCTGTGAAATTTGGTTTTCGGCTTTGGCTCGACGTCGCAATCATTATTTTCATGTTCTATTAACAAATGCGACTGCCTTATATGTTCGTGATAATCTTAAAACTTGTGATATTCTCACGAGTGAAGAGATTGATTTACTAATTGAGGATATCTGTATTAACTAACTCGTGTCTGTGTAATTTTTTTACCATTGATAATACTGTGTATTGTAATGTGTGAATAAAGATATTATTAAATAGGCTACTCTAGATTGAGCCCTACCCTGGCCAACACCAAAGCACTACCCATTTGTTAATCAATTTTAGCCTATAAAGAATAGCCGACGTGGAAAGAATCATTATCAGTAAATGGGATAATTGATTATAATAAAGTATTAGGCACAAGTTCAAGTAAATGTGTCACTCAAATCAAATAGGATATGATAGGCTACGGATATGGAATTCCATCATTGCTGAAGCGGTTTCGGGGCGGGGAGATGACCACGTGGGGGGTAAGAATCCTCGTTAAAGCGTTTCTATGTCCTTTAGTTGCAAACCTGACATTGGAGTAGTTTGATCTTTTTGTGTGACTAGAATGTTCCCTTGGTGTTCTTCCCCGTCTTCAACGGAACAAACAGGCTGGTGTAGGAGCACATTTTCAGTGATCTGATTGCGCTTGTTGAGAAGCACTAAATTCTTTTTTTATTATTTCATTATCGCAGAAATTCGTTGGTTTGCATAGCTTTAATGCCACGGTGGCTGGAGTAAGAAATAACAAGTGATTGTCACTACCATGGCCATATCCCCCGCCGCCTCAATTTTGTGTGTCTGTATGGACGGAGCCCAATGCTATATCCCCTGCTTCGCGCTAATCGCACGGCGGGGGATAAAAAAAGAGATGTCATGCATAGGCCTACTATTACAGCGGCATGTAAAACCTTGTATCTTCAAAATGACAAACTTCACAGGAAAATAAAAAATAAATCTAAAATTAAATTATAATAATAGTAAATTAATATAAATGGATAAATATAGTTTAAAATAAAAAATGTTTAATTTTGCATGTAAGAAGAGTGGACATACGAGTTTTCGTTTCTTCTCAGTTTGGAGATACGAGGTTTTATCAGCAGGCCCACGATATTCTAATTTAAAGTCTGGTTTGCGTTTTCCATGGACCACAAATGCATTTTCATGGTTAATCAGAAAATCCTTTTTCCATGTTTTCCTGATAGCCATAATCAATGAGCTTTGTACAGAGTCTGCCTCTCTTTTGGATCAGTCACACCTCTTTCATAAGGCCGCCTACATTCTGAAGTTAAGCGCTGTGGGCGTGATCAAAGGGCTTTGGGGAGAATACGCTTAACTCAAAAGTGCTTAACTCGAATCGCGTAAAAAAGGACTTACGCGCTAATGGGAGAATAGACCCCACAATGAAATGCCCCCACCTCGTGACTTCCCCCACAATGAAAACAGACAGCCTGCTCATTCATCAACATACAATCAGCGGGGCTGTTGCTGCCCAGCTGTTCCGTTGGGGGTGGCGCCTCTGCTTGTTTGTGTGGAGCGGCACGCTAACCGCAGCTGGTGGCCTGTTTGTGTCTTTGTGTGTCTCGTCTGTTACGTGTCCCTCAGTGTGTTTAATGTCCTGTTCCTTTTCTTTTTTCTCCTCTCACCAGCAGTTTTTAACTGCAGCCCCCCCAACACACACACACGCGCGCACACACACACACACACACGCATATACACACACACACACACACGCATACACACACACACACGCGCGCGCGCGCACAAATGCACACACACACATGCACACATGATAGTCCAGCCTCTATCCCCCCTCAGTCACTGATGGCTAACAGTAATTTGTTTCTTTGTTTGCTGTTGTAAATTCACATTAAAAATAAAGTTGTCCTCCGAAGAGGGGGGGTGGTGGCGGGTGGAAAAACAAAAAAAAAAAACATACAATCTTCTTCATAACAACCCTCTTTCCCACACCTTCTACCCCTGTGAATGTCTTTTTGGCAAACCGTTGCCATGTGCCCATATTCCTGAAAACAATAACACGGCAGTGTAACCCTATCACATGACCTCACCCTATAACTAACATAATCTAAAAACACCCTCTGTGGAATCTCCACTTCAAACTCTTAACGCCAGTGAATTACTGAAACTCTCCTCTCCATTCCGATGGCTTTTGAGCCGCCTTGCACCACACACTTCCTCTACCGCCAAAAACTCTTCTGGTTCAATGTTCAGAGGGATGCCACTAATAACCCCCTTTAAAGGGATCGTATCCCAAAACAAAAAACAAATGACTTTTGTCCCTTCATAACCTTTTATTTTTAAAGCTTTGTCCCTCTGTTTCTTACAGTAACACTCAATAATAATAATAACTAACCCTGTCCTAGTTATTTTAACTCCCGTGATCTCACCCAGCTCACTTTTTACAAACTTCCCTACCCCATGCGCATATGAGAACACACGGTTGGCCTGAGATCCCTTCACATCTACTTTCATTCCAACCACATATTTCTTTCTTCTTCCTCATTTTCAATCCCTTTTTTCCATTCTTATTCCCTCCCTCTGCCATCTAGCAATCCATCTAAATATCTGATCAAACGTGTGGTTTAATTTTCATGTCTAGATGTCAGCCCAACTTTGACTGCGTAAGCGAAGCTGCAATACCGGTAGATGCACACCTTCCCATCTCCAATCCTGGCTTCTTCTTCTTGTATTTATTTGGTGGTTAACAAACAGAGCTTAGTGCATTACCGCCACCTTCTGAAATGGAGTGTGAGTCTGGATATTTCTACCTCACAGCCTCTTGTTTAACCCAGTTCTTCCAAAAAATAAAAATAAGAATTTAAAACATAATTCACCAGAATTTTTCGGCTGTATGTCTCTAGTCCTCAAGGGAACTCCCTCTCCTTGAAGTTGCTGAATTAGTTGTTGCCTTGCCTGATTATATTTACTACATGATTCTAACACGTTCTATAGTCTCGAATGTCTGAGATCTACACTCATTACAGTAGCCATTACCATGTTTTTTAATGAAAAATAATGTTTTATTTAAACCAGTGTGACCAAATCTCATTCTGGATATTATACCCTCCTCCTGCGTCGTACTACAAGTACATCTAGCATTGCCCACATACCTTTGGATGTTATAATAGCCTCTCCCTGTACTTGCTCTATCCCACTCTGATTGCCATTTCTCCTTTAGCTTGGATTTAACTATGTTTTTTATTTCTGATTTACTATAAGTAATATTTAAACTAACCACAGCCAAAAGGGCAGCTTCTTTAGCATTATTGTCTGCCAGCTCATTTCCAATTACAATTTTGTGAGCTGGCACCCACACAAAGGCAACATTAACCCCAGAGCACTACGACCTGTGTACCAACTGCAAAATATCCGCTAGGATGTCTTGTCTGGACTTTGATGGCCCATTCTGGATACTTATCTGCGCAGAGGAGGAATCTAATGCAACTACTACCCTCTTTGGCTAATCACTCTCAACCCAAGAAAGTGCCGTGAGAATTGCTACTAACTCTCCTGTATATACAGCTAGACTGTTATTTAGCCTTTCCCTTCTGCTTATCTTATACCTTGGTATAACAAATGCTGTACCCATTTTATTATTTTCTGTTTTTGATGCATCTGTATACACTACTCTCCGATCACCATAATTATCCTTGATATACAACTCAACAATAGACCAATTGATTTCCCCAGATTCTTTAATTTCTAAAAGGTTTAAATCAACTACAGGACTTCCCATCAACCACAATGGAACTTCTGGGAAGTTCACTGCAGGACTCACTTCTATTTTGCAACTCCATTTCTTCTATACTGAACAGCAAAAGAAATGCAAGTTCGAACTTTTGTAAATATTTCGTTGAAATAAATTTCATTTAGCGAAACAAATGATACCATCATCAAACCACACACCCAAGATGGGTTTGGTAATGTTGCCGGTTATTCTTGACCACAGTGCCGAAACGCGACGATTGTCACGTTTTTCCTGTTTTTCGCATAAGATTTTCGCGCTGAACGAGAACATGCAGGCTTTTCACGCCTGAGTAGCCCTTTATAAGGCAGGCAGTTCAAAAGCGCTGCACACAACCATCTTGAGTGGAAGATTGCTGAGAAAAGATGCCGCGGCTAAATCAACAGGAAAGAGGGATCGCCATTGGGATGTTGCATGCCGGATTAACAGCAACTGCGATAGCGAGACACTTCAGATGTCATGTCACCACAATCACAAGACTCCTGGCCAGACATCAGCAGACGGGAAATGTTCGAGACCGACCGCGATCAGGACGTCTGAGGGTGACAATGCTGGCACAAGATCGTCACATCCGGGTCACTCATCTGCGCAACCGGCAACAAAGAGCGACGAAGACCGCTGCAACCATCCAAGGGCCACGTCGTCAGATGTCGACGTACTTACGTCGAGCCGATTCTAACGCAACATCATCGACAACAACGTTTGCAGTCGACCAGACCACACCAGCGTTGGCGACGTCAACAGTGGCAACAAGTTTTGTTTTCTGACGAATCCACATTCAACGTGTCTCACGCAGACAGCCGAGTACGTGTATGGAGACGACGTAATGAACATTACGCCGACTGGTGCGTTGTGGAGGCTGACCGCAGGGGAGGAGGAAATCTGATGGTCTGGGGCGGCTTCAGCTACCACCACTGAACACGGCTGCATGTGTTTCGTCAACGTGTCACTGCCGTCGTCTACAGAGATTAAGTTCTCCAACAACACGTTCTACCGCTATTCCACGCCCAACGGCAGCTTCAGGTTTTCCAGCAGGACAATGCTCGTCCCCACACAGCACAGGTCTCTATGGACTTCCTGAGAGCTAACAACATTGCTGTACTGCTGTGGCCCTCTCTGTCTCCGGATATGGCACCGATCGAGCACGTGTGGGACAAGATTGGAAGAAGAATTCACACAACTGGTCCACCCCAAAACCTGGAGGATCTGGAGGTGCGATTCCATAGGCTTGTTGACTCAATGAGACATCGTTGTACTGCCTGTATCAAGGCCAATGGGGGTCACACACACTACTGATTGAAAGACTCGTGTCATTTTTGCTGTTTGTGGGTTCAGTGCTTTCATGTGCTTTGTTTGTTCACATGAGTATTCGTTTTAACAGAGAACATGACACATTCCATCAACAATCATTTGTCTGTTGTTTTTTATAATGAGATTAGTTGTATGTTCTCAAAATTGAAATCTATGGTCATTTGAAACCTAACTTGCGTGTCGTTTGCTGTTCAGTATAATACTGTTGTACAAACCCAAAACCAGTGAAGTTGGCACGTTGTGTACATCGTAAATAAAAACAGAATGCAATGATTTGCAAATCCTTTTCAACCTATATTCAATTGAATACACTGCAAAGACAAGTTACTTAATGTTCGAACAGGTAAACTTTGTAATTTTTTGCAAATATTAGCTCATTTGGAATTTGATGCCTGCAACATGTTTCAAAAAAGCTGGCACAAGTGGCAAAAAAGACTGAGAGAGTTGAGGAATGCTCATCAAACACTTATTAGGAACATCCCACAGGTGAACGGGCTAATTGGGAACAGGTGGGTGCCATGATTGGGTATAAAAGCATCTTCCCTGAAATGCTCAGTCATTCACAATTAAGGATGGGGCGAGGGTCACCACTCAGTGAGCAAATGCGTGAGCTGATTGTCGACAACATTCCTCAACGAGCTATTGCAAGAAATTTAGGGATTTCATCATCTACGGTCCGTAATATCGTCAAAAGGTTCAGAGAATCTGGAGAAATCACTGCACGTAAGCGACAAGGCCGAAAACCAACATTGAATGCCCGTGACCTTCGATCCCTCAGGCGGTACTGCATCAAAACCAACATCAGTGTGTAAAGGACATCACCACATGGGCTCAGGAACACTTCATAAAACCACTGTCAGTAACTACAGTTCGTCGCTACATCTGCAAGTGCAAGTTAAAACTCTACAATGCAAAGCGAAAGCCATTTATCAACAGCACCCAGAAACGCCGCCGGCTTTGCTGGGCCCAAGCTCATCTAAGATGGACTGATGCAAAGTGGAAAAGTGTGCTGTGGTCTGATGAGTCCACATTTCAAATTGTTTTTGGAAACTGTGGACGTCGTGTCCTCCGGACCAAAGAGGAAAAGAACCATCCGGACTGTTATAGGCGCAAAGTTCAAAAGCCAGCATCTGTGATGGTATGGGGGTGTATTAGTGCCCAAGGCATGGGCAACTTACACATATGTGAAGGCACCATTAATGCTGAAAAGTACTTCCAGGTTTTGGAGCAACATATGTTGCCATCCAAGCCAAGGCCGGATTAACCATATGGGCAACTGGGCAATTGCCCAGGGGCCCGCGATCTCTAAAGGGCCGAGGCAGTGAGGGCATAAGGAAAATATCTGTTTATCTCTTGCTTATAAGTTAAACTGTCCGCCGCCCGGAACCGCTGCACTGCACAGAACACATGGTGTGTGACGTCAAGCGCCTCTACGGTACGCGTCTCAAAAAAATGCAAACATGGAGAAGCAGCTAAGTGGGAGCGCGAAACGGAAATTAAAAAAGGAGAAGGTGATCAGAAACGCAGAAAATTTAAAGTATATACCGAAAATAGGCAATTTCTTCACTCCAGTTAACGTTACCAACTGTTTTGCTAAGGCAGCGTCTGTCAACGGGCCAGACAGCTCAGCTAGCCAAGACATTTCTTCACTGCCGCCGGCGCTAGCTAATGTTCATGGCCCAGAGAAAGAAGAGCTCCCGCCAGCATCTTCAGCCGACGTCCCGAATTCTGCTGCGAGTGCGACCACTGAGGGAAGCGGTGATAGGTCTCCAGTCTCTCCTCCATCTGAGCCGCTCGTCGAGTCAACGAGCTGCCCCTGTACCTCAACTTCTCAACTCCCTGGGGCTGGGGATCCTGCACTGTGGGGGCCCGTTACGGAGCAGCTCCAGGAAGAGGCGATCTACCGAGGGCCTGCAGCTTTCCAGAACCGGGCTGCTAAGTATCCTGCATCGGTAAGGGAGTCTGGCCTTGGGAGTAGGACACGCTCCCTCACTAACGATTTGCTTCATTCCCGTCTCCCAAACAACGAAATTGTGCCAAGGGAATGGCTTCTTTACTCGCCATCAACTGGATCAGTTTATTGCTATGCATGCAAACTCCTGTCATCCCAAAAGCATGCATTTATCAGCGGATTCTGTGATTGGAAACATCCAGAGAGGATTAGTGATCACGAAAAGAGCGCAGAACACAGACAATACATGCTTTCTTTATTGCACAGGTCTAAAAGCGCATGCAGAGTGGACGCTTCTCTTGCCCGACTGTGTGAGGCAGAACAGCATTACTGGAAAGAAGTCCTTAGACGTGTGGTTGCTGTTATTAAATTTTTGGGAGCGAGAGGACTGCCATTTCGAGGCGACAACGAACTGCTCGGCTCCGCACACAATGGGAACTATTTGGGACTGCTTGAACTGATAGCGGAGTTTGACCCCTTTTTAAAGGAGCACATTGAGAAGCATGGCAATAAGGGTAGAGGTAAGCCATCTTACCTGTCCTCAACTGTGTGTGAAGAATTTATTTCATTAATGGGTGACAAAACTAAGAGAGTGATAGCAGAGGAAATCAGACACGCTAAATATTTCTCTGTGATCGTTGATTCAACACCAGATTTAGCACATGTAGATCAGCTCACATTTGTTTTTCGTTTTGTCAGTGCAGATGGCAGAGTAGTGGAAAGATTCATTGGGTTTGACCTGTCTCCCATTGAAAATGTGTGGCGCATTATGAAGCGTAAAATACGACAACGGAGACCCCGGTCTGTTGAACAACTTAAGCTGTACATCAAGCAAGAATGGGAAAGAGTTCCACCCGAAAAGCTTCAAAAATTGTCTCTTCAGTTCCCAAACGTTTACTGAGTGTCATTAAAAGGAAAGGCGATGTAACCCAGTGGTAAAAAGGCCCCTGTGCCAACTTGCTGCCTTTAAATACTAAGTTAATGATTATTTGCAAAAAAAAATAAAGTTTCTCAGTTTGAATATTAAACATCTTGTCTTTGCAGTGTATTCAGTTGAATATAAGTTGAAAAATATTTGCAAATCATTGAATTCTGTTTTTATCTACGATTTACATAACGTGCCAACTTCACTGGTTTTGGGTTTTGTATTATTTGTGTTGAAATGGATGGTTACTTGGCTGACATTAAAGGAGGATGGACTTATCCCTTTTAATAAATAAGTAATCTTTTTTTAAATAATAATTTTACTTGATTACCAAGCTTTCCAAGTATTAGAATAATTTATCGGCTGTTAAATGCAGAGCTTCCTCCTCCATGTGATGCAGATGCAACCAAACGATGCATTCAATTCTCAAAAAATGTTTCACTGACTCTACAAAAATGATAAAATCCACTGGTAACTTCCATGTTTGCTTTAAGCACATCTTTGCTGCAGCCTATCTAACCAGCCTCATGATTCTATGAATTAATAATAAAACTAATATCGGCAACACGTATCCAAAACTGAATAACCTTAATCAAAATGCAATTTTGTATCAAAATAACTGATTTTATTTCTTGTCTTACCTTTACAAAGAGAACTGGCCACAACTGATGGTGTGTGTTATCCAAGTTCTTCTGTTCATGGAAATAAATGATTTAACTTTAAAGAAATGATCCCGTCTTCCTCAATTTTCATCCCATAGAGTCTGACTGCCACTGGTGTAGAAGTGTGTTCATAAAAATTGAACTAGATCGTTAACCGAATATAAATCACAGATTATCAGGGGCTATTTGCATGAATGTTAATCCCACTAAACTTGAAAGGACACACTCTTCTCTGAGGACAAAGTTGACTTGTTTACATTGATTATTTTGTAACATTTTACATGATGATATTTGCTGAGGGCGGTGCAGTGGGTCACTGCCACCTCACAACTAGAAGATCCTGGGTTTGAATCCTGCCGGGGGCCTTTCTGTGTGGAGTTTGCCTGGTTTCCTTGTGTCTCCGTGGGGTTCCTCCCAGTACTCCAGTTGCCTCCCACAGTCCAGAGCCATGTATGGTAGGATAATTGGGGACTCAGAATTGCTTGTGGGTGTAAGTGTGTGAATGGTGTGTGCACCTGGCGATGGGTTGGCGAGCTGTGCAGAATGTCTCCCAACCTTTCTCCCATAGTCACCTGGGATTGGCTCCAGCTCAGCCGTGACCCTAGTGAGGAGGCAGCATTATAGATTTTGGATGGGAGAATGGAAAGACATTTGCCTCTGAAAAATTTTGGACCACTGTGCATTTTCCCCTCTCTAAAATGATGGATTTCTTCTTTTCTCTCTTCAGCAATATGTGAACATAGTATGTTTGCATATGTAAAATTAACTAATTTGATCTAAAATTACTGAATGAAGGTAACTGAGTAACTCTGACATTATCTTCGGTAAATTTAGCAGAAGACACTGGAAGTTATCATCCCTGAAGCTCGCTGATGTCCCAGATGAAGTTGAGGGGGAAGTCCTTCATTCTCTCCTGGAAGACTTTGTCGAAGCGTTCACTCTGAGCCACCGTAAGGGCGTTCTTCCAGTCCCCAACTGTACCTGAATCACAAACACACACAGGCAGGTGACCATAACCTCCAGTGCAAATTTAATTACATTAAAAAGCAAAAGTAGAGGAAATATTACTGTTCTCACCACAGATTAATTAATGCTCATGAATTCTAATTTCCTTCTGATTATCAGAGGGTATTTTTTGTTCTCAATCTCTTACCCTTGCGCAAAAATGATCCTTTTGCTTTGTTTCTGTCGTTATCTGACATGAACTTGTAGTTTGCCAAGGGATCATTCTTCATCCTCTTAAAGGAGACTCGGTCTACGATTTCATCAACTGCAGCATCAGACACATTCTTCCCCACAAATTCACTGATCTTTACAATGACAGATCTCAGATCCTGATAGAAAAATCATTTAAGGCAGAAAAAAAGGGTCACAATATTTCACGCCAAAAATTCAAGCAAGCATCAATCAGTAAACTTCAAATATAATATACTGGGTTTCAATCTGTATAAGCCTGGACAAAAATAAAGAAACATTCTTTGCAATCTTGGTAAACTTTCTTGGAAAAGCTAAGGGCACTATTCATGTAAAATAGAGCTATTTCTCACAAAATGAAGATGAAAATCTAAAGGGGAAAAAAAGCATTTTTCAATATTTATTGCCCCCTCTAATGGGTAAGAGGAGGGTATTTTAATTGACTTGGTTTGTTAGTTGATTTTTTCAATTTATTATTTTGTGAGCAAGATAATGGGAGAACCATCACCTCAATTTATACCGAATTTGCAGATAAAGAAAATGAAAAAAAAAAAAATCTGTTGGGAATTTTTGTAGAAATCCACTTTTTCATTGGCACCCAACTTGAAATTTTCAAACGGACGTTAAAGGGTTAAGAAACTTCTACGCTTCGGTGATTTATTTCTGAAAGTCTCCTCTGCAGGTTGTCGATCAAAAGAATGTGAAAAATAGTAATAGTAGTCCATCTCCTTTCTTTAACCCTCACGTGGCAAAAATGTTCTATCTAGCCAAATGTAATCTTAGACATGTGCACTATTGTACTCTTTGACGGCTTGCTTTAAGAGCGAACCAACTAGTCTGTTGTTGCTGTCCTTTATCTGATGCCTCTCCCTGAATATTGAGAAGCGGACTTCTTCGAATTGCAGCGTGAACTGCTTCAAATCCTTGCTCAGAATATCGAGCCAATCCACAACCACGGCACTTACAGAACTCACGCAAATGGTCTTTGATGATGTGGAATTTGGGTGTGATCAAGATGCCAAGTTTCGCATCGGCCTCGCAGAAGTCGGCAACATGGTCTTCTTATCCACTGTTTAGGCTTTGTCCGAAGCAGGAAGTGACCATCTTTCCCTTTGCTGCAGATGCATTTGCGAAGGGTGTGGCTGGATGGCTCTTTTGAGGCTACCTTGTATCTGCTTGGCCTTGAATCCATTGGCTTTTGCCACTTGGCATTTCAAACAGTCACAAGACTGAACTCTGGGGCTGATCCAACGCTGGCCTTCAATGACCTTTTCCAGTTACAGACAAGTTGAATTTTTGGTCAAGATTACCTTGCCTTGTCTTATAAACCTTTGTTTTACAAGTGTCACAAAGTGATGTTGGTAAACGGCGGTCATGTACGTCATACTGAGATATTATGTTATACTGAATTGTTTTGATGAGGTGAACTTCACCCACAATGGAGAAACTCCCTTTACGAAAGCAAAGCAAACAAACTCTTGAGCGAGCTTCGCTGTGATCCATAATGGTAGGACGTCAGTCATGGAAAGGCCTATCTTCCACATGCTCTGGCTTTTATGAATGTAAGGTTATGCAACCTTTAAGCTGCATTAACTCCCAAGTAGGAATAATGATGAAAACGACATGGGCATTACTTCCACTCCAGCTGAGGTAATGAATGAAAAGGCCTATTTTACATGATGTAATCAGCTGCCAATTGTTCCTCCCACACAAAAGGAGAGTTTTGGACCATTGAACTAAAGCTGACCAACATTTTGAGCAACATGATGGGTTATATTCAGGGATTTAATATTTTCATATTTTTGACAATAAGTTTGGTTACCAAGGTAACCCCTTTCTTAGGGTTTTGCAATTCAAGATGACTGCCACATAAAAAATGGATTTTCTCCAAAAATTCCCAACGGATTTTTTTTTATTTTTGCATTTTCTTTATCTGCTCACTAAGACCTACAAAATGATACAGGTCTTGTTTCAGTATTTTTTTTTTCTGACTTTCAAGCACTTTAAACCCCAGTGTGAGAAGTGCCATGACATATTTCGGAATCTCAAAAGTACCATGACATTGGACTTGAAAGGTCAAACCCTAGAGGACATGCACCAGAAAAGTGGATAAACTCACAGAACAGCTAAAATTGTGTGTGGTGGTGGGTTGGAACTGTTTGTTTTGACTGCTATTTGCAATACAATATCAGAGCTGATATCAGTGAAGGTGCTTATTTGCTATTTTTTCTAATTTTGTGCAAATTGATTGAAGTTATTCAACTTTTTATTTTTGTTTATGTAGAAACTCCAGTTGGGTAATATGAATTTTCCAATTTTGACCATTTCTGACCCCATCCATCCTGTTACCTTTATCATCTCCTCATAGCTAATGAAGAGGATGTTGTACTTGTCTCTATTGTTGTACCATCCTGTGATGTGGTCAAACCAGGAACCTCCAACCACTGGAAGATCAGCAAAAACAAGAAACCATTCAGGGCGAGGGGTTTAATCAGATAAAAATAAAAATCAATGTAAGGATGGACTATTAATTTCATCTATTGCAGAGAGAGAGATACAAAACATTTAACATTCACTGCTGCAGTAACACAGAAACACACTTACTCCACCCAGAGAGAAATTTATCCACAGTTTCATCCAAGTCTTTGTGGGTTTCCAGTATGACCATGAAATTAGTGAAATGAAAAAAAGAAAGTAGAATATCTTTGGGGTTCCTGAAGACATAGATGACCTGAATGAAATAAACACATCAGGTTTAGAGTCACAAATAAGAGTGAACTTGGGGATTACAGATTACCCTTTACCTGTAATATTTATTTAGACATTGACTTTGAGTAAAGTTATTAACATTAAATATGACTTTGAGTAAAGTTATATACATTAAACATGGTGTTGAGTAAAGTTATTAAAATTAAAACATTATTTTACATTATTTATTATTGTGAAAGTGGTGATCTTGAATCAAGCAAATCTGGGCTTCTAAATAATGGAGAGAGACACGAAATTCAGGGCACAGAGCGGAGAGGAACTGCAGAAAAGCCTGCACCACTGAACTCAGAAGTATGTGCTGCAGGCTCTATCAGTGAGCTGCTGGGGTGCAGCACCACACTGGAGCCTATCCCACAGAAGTATGTGCTGCAGGCTCTATACACTGAGCTGCTGGGGTGCAGCACCACACTGGAGCCTATCCCACAGAAGTATGTGCTGCAGGCTCTATACACTGAGCTGCTGGGGTCCAGCACCACACTGAAGCCTATCCCACAGAAGTACGTGCTGCAGGCTCTATACACTGAGCTGCTGGGGTGCAGCACCACACTGGAGCCTATCCCACAGAAGTATGTGCTGCAGGCTCTATACACTGAGCTGCTGGGGTGCAGCACCACACTGGAGCCTATCCCACAGAAGTATGTGCTGCAGGCTCTATACACTGAGCTGCTGGGGTGCAGCACCACACTGGAGCCTATCCCACAGAAGTATGTGCTGCAGGCTCTATACACTGAGCTGCTGGGGTGTAGCACCACACTGGAGCCTATCCCACAGAAGTATGTGCTGCAGGCTCTATACACTGAGCTACTGGGGTGCAGCACCACACTGGAGCCTATCCCACAGAAGTATGTGCTGCAGGCTCTATATACTGAACTGCTGGGGTGCAACACCACACTGGAGCCTATCCCACAGAAGTATGTGCTGCAGGCTCTATACACTGAGCTACTGGGGTGCAGCACCACACTGGAGCCTATCCCACAGAAGTATGTGCTGCAGGCTCTATACACTGAGCTGCTGGGGTGCAGCACCAAACTGGAGCCTATCCCACAGAAGTATATGCTGCAGGCTCTATACACTGAGCTGCTGGGGTGCAACACCAAACTGGAGCCTATCCCACAGAAGTATATGCTGCAGGCTGTATACACTGAGCTGCTGCTGTGCAGCCCCACACTTGAGCCCACGAACAGTTCAACTGCACACTGTAGCAATTCATTTCCACTGCCCTCTAAGCCTGAAATGCATGCCTTTTGCGTCACTGATCCCAAATGTTCTATAGCCTGTGTGAATGAATTGCTGCAATGCTATCTGCCCATAGCGTACTTCCTCCTGAGATCTTACTTTCCCCCTTTTCTGCTGCAGTCCCCTGGGAACCAGGTGCTCCTGGAGATGGGAGCAGAACAGCCTGGGTGACGGGCGTGTGCTGTAGTCATCTCCTTTCTTCAAGAAATCCAGCCATGGCATGCGCTCAAATGTGGTCATGCCCGATTCCTCTGGGAAATCCTTCTCGTATAACAAGGTAACAACGCGCTGGGTCCATACCGTACCTAAAAAGTACATGTATTCACTTTTCAAATCATGTAGAAAGTCTATTGCACCAAGTTTTGCTTGCAAAAAAGAGGGTCTTTTTTTTCTCACATTCCCATAATGTGGAGAACTCTGTATATCTGACAGTGCTGAGTGTCTTTAGAGTCAACGCTTAGGCAATAAAGGAAAATAAAGGTAATAAAGGAAAAATGATTGAAAACAATTCTATCTACCATAATAGGGAAAAGGAAGAAGATGAATATGATGATGATGATTATTATGTGCCAAACCAGCGAGTTCGGTACAACCAAAGACGGAACCATTTTTTTCTCCTTCTGTCTCACATAATATGGCACCCAACTGACAGGTTTTTAATTAGTCAATGATCTTCTCATTATTTAAATGCGACACTTGAAGTGATCATGATCAGCATTTTTTATAAAAATCACCTTTTTTGAGGTCCTTGCAGGTTGTTCTTCTGCCATTGCTCGGTAAAAACAGGTAAACAGTCACAACAACTCTCCTCCTGTCCCAAGTGAGTCATCATTAGCTTGCCAGCTAGCTGAACGAGAAAACTGTGATACTCGCCAAAAACGTTTCAGCATTTGTGTTTAGATTTTGTTTGCAGAATGGTTCACGGTCCTTTCTGTGTCCTGATAACAAATTGGCAGCTATTTAATTAGAAAGCTAAGCTCAGCAGCTGAGTGTTATTTCTGCAAGCTAGATTGCTCATTCATTATCTCAATCTTCCTGCCACCTTTAACAAAAGACAATGGATTGAAAACATTGGGGACGGTGATAATGTTCGCTAAGCACCATGGCTGCACTGCGGTCACGCATTTTACCAGCTCATGTTGGCTAATTCTTCTTCTTCTTTTAATAATGGCGGCTTACAACGAGCTATTCTTGTATATCGCCACTGACTGTGTGGGAGTGTGCTACTCAGAGACCATTGGCAGCGTAGCACATAGGCCTATATATAAACATACCCTTATCTAAACATAGTACTCTAATATCCTGTTTTTAAGCCCTGATTCCTTCAAAAACAAAAAAAAAAAATCTAGCAACTTCACTTTTCATGCCTTGTTCACCTAAAATTTCTTCAATGCTGTCAAATTTTCCATACTTAGTAACCATTTCTTGGAACACTTGCCTTTGTGATCTATATTTCCGACATGATACTTCAAAACCCAAAACCAGTGAAGTTGGCACGTTGTGTAAATCGTAAATAAAAACAGAATACAATGATTTGCAAATCCTTTTCAACCTATATTCAATTGAATACACTGCAAAGACAAGTCACTTAATGTTCGAACAGGTAAACTTTGTAATTTTTTTCAAATATTAGCTCATTTGGAATTTGCTGCCTGCAACATGTTTCAAAAAAGCTGACAAAAGTGGCAAAAAAGACTGAGAGAGTTGAGGAATGCTCATCAAACACTTATTTGGAACATCCCACAGGTGAATGGGCTAATTGGGAACAGGTGGGTGCCATGATTGGGTATAAAAGCAGCTTCCCTGAAATGCTCAGTCATTCATAAACAAGGATGGGGCGAGGGTCACCACTTAGTGAACAAATACGTGAGCTGATTGTCGAACAGTTTAAAAACAACATTCCTTAACTAGCTACTGCAAGAAATTTAGGGATTTCATCATCTACAGTCCGTAGTATCGTCAAAAGTTTCAGAGAATCTGGAGAAATCACTGCACGTAAGCGACAAGGCCGAAAACCAACATTGAATGCTCGTGACCTTCGATCCCTCAGGCGGTATTGCATCAAAAACCGACATCAGTGTGTGAAGGACATCACCACATGGGCTCAGGAACACTTCAGAAAACCACTGTGAGTAACTACAGTTCGTCGCTATATCTGCTAGTGCAAGTTAAAACTCAACAATGCAAAGTGAAAGCCATTTATCAACAGCACCCAGAAACGCCGCCGGCTTCGCTGGGCCCAAGCTCATCTAAGATGGACTGATGCAAAGTAGAAAAGTGTTCTGTGGTCTGACGAGTCCATATTTCAAATTGTTTTTGGAAACTGTGGACGTCGTGTCCTCCGGACCAAAGAGGAAAAGAACCATCTGGACTGTTATAGGCGCAAAGTTCAAAAGCCAGCATCTGTGATGGTATGGGGGTGTAATAGTGCCCAAGGCATGGGCAAGTTACACATATGTGAAGGCACCATTAATGCTGAAAGGTACATACAGATTTCGGAGCAACATATGTTGCCATCCAAGCAACGTCTTTTTCATGGACGCCCCTGCTTATTTCAGCAAGACAATACCAAGCCACATTCTGCACGTGTTACAACAGCATGGCTCCGTCGTAAAAGAGTGCGGGTTCTAGACTGGGCTGCCTGTAGTCCAGACCTGTCTCCTATTGAAAATGAGTGGCGCATTATGAAGCGTAAAATACGACAACAGAGACCCTGGACTGTTGAACAACTTAAGCTGTACATCAAGCAAGAATGGGAAAGAGTTCCACCTGAAAAGCTTCAAAAATTGGTCTCCTCAGTTCCCAAACGTTTACTGAGTGTCGTTAAAAGGAAAGGCGATGTAACCCAGTGGTAAAAAGGCCCCTGTGCCAACTTTTTTGCAATGTGTTGCTGCCTTTAAATTCTAAGTTAATGATTATTTGCAAAAAAAAAAGTTTCTCAGTTTGAACATTAAACATCTTGTCTTTGCAGTGTATTCAATTGAATTTAAGTTGAAAAGGATTTGCAAATCGTATTGTTTTTATCTACGATTCACATAGCGTGCCAACTTCACTGGTTTTGGGTTTTGTAAAACTTCCCTCCCACATTTCGCTGTATTTTGTGGTGATGTTTTGCTTTATTTTCTTCATCCCATTCCTGCTGCCACCTACAGAGAATCTCGGTCCAAATTTTGGATTTTATTTCACCTTTTCCTATAGGTACAATGATTTTAATCTCTTCTCTTAATGCGCCTTTAACAATTTGATCTGCTTTTTCATTCCCCTGTACTCCAATATGCGCAGGAACCCAGCAAAAGTCCACAATGAGGCCTAACCTTTGGATATTGAGAAGAACAGTTCGCACCTCAATAACTAAACCCTCCCTTACTGACTGCCCCGAGCACAAACTCTGTAATGAAGAGATCGAGTCAGAGCATATAACTGTTCTTAACGGTTTGTCTTCCTCAATCCATTGTAAAGCAGTTATTAAGCCAACCATTTCTGTGGTGTATACTGATACATTATTACTAATTCTATATCCTAATTTTTTATTAAATGCAGGAATATACAGTATATCCCTATTCCACATTTTCCTGTTTGTAACTCCTTCGATCCATCTGTATGAATTTCATATCTCGAAAACCAGAGTTGATGGAGAAAAACTGATGGCATATTTAGAAATCAGTGACCAAAATTTACCTGACAGGTGTAATATCTCAGATACCAAGTTCCCCAGAGTTACTGCAAAGATCCTTCACAAAACAGTATTTGTCCCTTAAAGTGGAAAATATCAGCTTTAATCCAAAATAAAATTTAAGAAAAAATTTTGAATTTGATTTAACAATGAACATTCGCAGCTAACAGAATGGCTTACGTTTGACAGAAATCTCCACACACCCCATTTTTCCATTCCCCAAATTTTAACATTTGATTTGTGTACTGTGATGAGTCTCAACGCTATGTCAGAGGACCAATTCTTTAAAAGATATGAGGCAAGATAACATTTTCACACTTCTCCCCCCTTTATCATGCATTATGTTCAAAGTACAGGAAAAAACAAAGAAGCTTAGAAATTACTCCAGTTCTCACAAGCATTGTGAGAACAGTAAAAAATGGAGGTCATTTCCTGAATTTGGAAGCTTTTATATTTAAGTTCCAAGTCAATGTCTTTTGACTGTAAGCACCAAGATATACAAATTATTTGCAGCTTCAATGCATTTATTTTATATTTATTGTGAATGATTGTGAAACAGAAGGAGAGAGTAGGGGGAATGAACTCTTCCACAAAATAGCCTCATGTTTCATTTATGTATTAGTGATTTCTTCTCTTTGATACTGTCACATCTGATCATAAGTCGGTGAGCACTGTATATACTCTTGTTTTTTAGGGGTGCTAGGACTCAGTTTAGGTGGGGCTGGACGATATGGCCAAAATTTTAATCACAATATGAAGTGTTTGTATTTCATAGTCAAAGTTTGTTTTTTTGATAAAATGCAATAGACATCAACATAGAAAACGGTGATTTACTCAAAATGAGTAAAATGGATATATTGTTCTTTGGAAACAAACTCTTCATATATTTCCTAATGTTGCTCTGTACGAAATAATTCCGATATTGATATACACCATATTAAAGCTGCAAAAAACTTCCAAGAAGGCCCACCACAGGCATCTTTACCTAAAAACTTCTTAAAAATGAATTTGCCATGTTTATGAAACCTCCTCTGTGTAGGCTATTTTATGTATGACAGCCTTTTTGATACTGCAGTGATTTTAGAGACAGAAATGTTCCTTATTCCCAGGCTAATTTTTGGGAAATTTTATTCAACTAAATATTATATAACAACGCTGTGACTTTAAAATAGCTGTAAAAAGTGGGGGGGCAAAATAGTAGTTTTGCCACCCCACTTTTCAAAGTGGGGGGGGGGCATTTGCCTGACTTGCCTATAGGTGTAGGCGCCTATGCTCACTAGAACAGCTGTGAACCACACAGCAAACCATGTTGAACCAACCAGGGTTTATACGATCGCTAAAAAATGTGAGGAAGAAGCCTCTCGATTGAGTCTAGTCAGGAATATAAGTGGGGATGTCAACAATATGGCCGCATCGAACGTTGACGTGCATCGAATACCATCAATAGCTACGGGATAAGGTTTTAGCTGTCCTAGCTCGTAAGCTAATTTGGTGGGAGTGTTTGTAATCATGCTAACTAGCAAAAAGCCAACGCATGGATTTACTCAATTCTGATAAGACCATTTCAAAGGTTTACTGGCACCCTCAGCACGCGATGGCAAGCATAGCTGAGTTCAATGATAACTAGCATGCCAGATGATATTTCAAACTATTAACTTTAATGCAATCGATATTTATCCGCACAATACCCACAACAGTCCGATGCCAGCTAGCTAGAGAACAGAACAGACACGTTCACAATTTGCCCATCCACATTACGCGATATCGCAAATGAAATCCGTGAATTAGTGCTTAGCCACTCGTCGTCATTACTCAATACAACCAACTGGCCGCTCAAACGTTGAGTGCGATGAGTAAAACAACACCCCCAATAACTTTATCTTCGAATTGTGTCACGTAAAATAATATTTTGATTCTTATTCTCACATGCATTCGAGTTATATATGTGTTGAAAATACGGCACTAGACCCTTTAATTTCAAAGAAAATGACTCAGATTTTTCCATTACAGTCTATGGGAAATTGAGAAGTGCGGTCCACTTGACGCCATATTGGTTTCTTCAACTGCGCTCGTAGAAGAAAGCGGCAGGAGCCTCCCCAGTTCAATATACACTCATTGACTGTTTTATAACTTAGTAAGTATAAAGCACGCTGACTTATAATTCCGTCAAGTAAACTCACTCTACAACAGACTGGAACATGGATGCCAAGTTTCAGCATCATCTGTCTGGTGGTTTCGGTTGATATTTTTAGATTTTGAGGTCAAGGCTGTGGTGGCTATATTGGATTTTGGATCAGAATGATTTGAATTTTTTTTTTTCAACTTGTGTTAGAACACAACAGCTTAGTTTCATCTTAATCCGTCTGGTGGTTTTAGAGAAGATGACGGTTTTAGATTTTGATATTTCCATCGGAACGATTTTTTACCAATTTTAATTTACTCATGTATCGGAACTCTCCTGCTAAGTTTGACCTTAATCCATCCAAAGGTTTCAGAAAAGAATACGTTTATAATTTTTAATGTCAAGGCTGTGGTGGCCATATTGGATTTTGAATCAGAATGTTTTGAATTAACTAAAAGCTACCCATGCCAAGTTGCAGCTTAATCCTTTCAGTGGTTTTACAGAAGACATTTACATATTTTCAAGGTCAAGGCTGGAGCGCCATATTGGATTTCAGATCAGAGCAATTTGAACAAACTTTAATCTTCTCATGGCTTGGAATAATCATGCCAAGTTTCAGCTTAATCCAACCCATGATTTAGAGCAGTGTTCACCAACCCTCTCCTGGAGGCCCACCTGTCCTGCATGCTTTGGATCTCTCCCTGCTCCAGCACAGGTGAATCAATTGATCAGCTCGTTAATCACTCCCTAAAGCTGATTGATGACAGCCTGATCATTTGAATCACCTGTACGGGGAGAGATCTAAAACAAGCAGGACAGGTAGGCCTTCAGGAGAGGGTTGGGGAACACTGATTTAGAGAAAACAACATTTGTAGATTTTGAAGGTCAAGGCTGTGGCGGCCATCTTGGATTTTGGATCGGAACGATCTGATAAACTTTAATCAACTCATGTGAAGGAACCCAAATCCCTAATTTCAGCTAAGTCTCATATCATTAGAAAAGAAGAAGTTTTTAGATTTTCAAGGTTAAGGGTACGGCGGCCATATTGGATTTCTAGTCAGAATAACTCAAAGAATAATGATCGTCTCGTGCAAGAACATTTGTTCCAAGTTTCAGCTTAATCTGTCCAGTGGTTTCAGAGAAGAAGGTCAAGGTCATGGTGGCAATGTTGCATTTCTGATCGTAACAATTTTAACAAACTTATTTTAAAACCATATTTTTGAAAGTAACACCTCGCTTTCCTTCCCACCATTAAATATACAACACCAATAAAATCAGATTTCCAACACATCCAGTTAAACCAGTCAATTAAGGAAAACTTTGATCTCACCAACATTGACCTCAAAGAATTAACACGATTGAATGATGTAAGCAAAATTGCAAAATTAAACAAACCTTTCGCTAAACTGTATAAACTCATATCCTCCCTTGGTTCTGACAACGCACTACGCATGCCAATACATAAATGGGAAGACAAGCTTGACATCAAGACTAACACTGACTTCTGGAATGAAATCTGCAGGAACATCTACAACATGTCACAAAATACTAATATTGCACTAATCCAGTACAAGGTAATCCACAGAACACATAGTAAACAACAATGCACAAAATAGGATTTCCAGAAACTGATATATGCACACTCAACACCACAGATCACTCCTTCCATGCTGTTCGGCTCTGCCAACCCGTACAACACTTCTGGGAAGAGGTCATCGCCAAACTTTCCGCACTATTTCAATGCAGCATCCCATTAACCCCATCCATCTGCATATTAGGCTAAATTAACTCAATTCCAACACAAATCGCAACACCTCAACTACAAGTAGCCCAAACTATCACCAAGAAAACAATACTGCTACATTGGAAAAACAAAAACCAGCCAAAAATATCTCAGTGGTTAGATCTATTAGCAAAACAATTGTCAGGCGAACCCTACTTGGCCCTACAAAAAGACAAACAAAAAAACAAATGCAATTTCATAAAAAAGTTTCATACTTTCATATTATCACCCTACCAAAAAAAAAAATCATATGGAAACAACAGCTCTCACTGGCCATCAAGAACTATAATCATCCTCCCCCACTTACTCTCTGCTTACGGAACCAATACTCCACAATTCCCCTCATTTTTTAAAAAATAAATCATCTTTTCACATTTTTCCCCCTTTTCCCTCTCTGTCTTCCTTCTCCCCTTTGCTTTAATAATTATGTTGATTACTGTTAATTTTCTTAATAGTCATGGTAAAAATTCCTTGTCACTCTGTCTTGACCGCTGTCCTGTTGTTGTGTCTTTTCTTTGCACTAGATGTCTTTTTTCTCCTACTGTCTTTGTTTTTGTTTCTTTGTCCTTTGGTGTCTTGATGCAGTTTTTTCCCCCAAATCATCTAGCAGATAGTTTATCACAAGGTTTTGATTGATCACATACTGTTTGATGTGGATTATCCACCTTCTGTTAAAACCTTTAACCTCAAACCCTTCCCTCTGGATTGTCCCTATGATGACTGTTGATATGTTGATAAAGAAAATTAAGCTGACCATCCTGGGGGGGGATATTCATGGGTAGGAACATGTACACCAAGTTTCAGCTGCATCTATCCAGTGGTTCCACAGAAGATGTTCACACTGTTATGGCCCCAATTTGTTATTACATTTATAACACAACAGCAACAGCAAGGGATGACAAACACAGTTTTAACAAACTAAAACACATTTAATTTTTAACAAAGACAAAGACTAATAACAACCTACAACTAACAACTAATGAACCTAAAGACCAAGATTGATTAGGAAAAAAAAAGAAATATTTACAGTCCCTTTTTGTGGGGTGGCTTGGTGATGTCCTGGATAATGAAAATGCTCTAACACAGGCAAAGAAATCCACAAAAGAAATGTCACAGGTCTTGAACAGAATGGCAGGTCTGGTCATCTTCTTGCAATTTCTCCTACTACTTTACTGTCTCAATTCTTTTCCTTATATACTCTTTTGCAGACCCCACCCACATTTAGACCTCTTTTTTTTTACTTTCTGAGACTTGCCCCAGACATGTCCAGGACATGTCTAAACATGACTCCCAGTCTGAGCTTAACAAAAAAAGGTAAATACTGCCATCTAGTGGCCTATATTCACATTACAACACATAACGTCGAGGACGGGCCAGTGGGCCGGGGGATAACCTCACTAGTCCATGGTCCAGGTGAACTAAAAATGCTCATGTTGAATTCATTTTGCAATTGATTGGAGCAGACTCACAGAAGATACCACGACAAAAGGCCATTTTAAATTTTCAACTTTTTGACAACCCTGACCCAGTAAGATCCAATATTTAATCTCAAGATCCTTGGGCCACGTTTCCTGACAATTTTGTATTTTGATCAAACTGCTTTAGCGCTAAACTGTGTACACACATGCAGACAAACAAATAAACAAACGCCACTGAAAGCAAAACCCCTTTGTAATATATAAATATTTGCCCTTATTCCACTTGAATTTGGAATTGCTGAGATTAATTCAGTAGGGGTCAAATTACCAGATTTTGGGAATGTGACGACAAAAACATCGCTGTCTCTGATCTCGAAGTGCTCCAAGCTGTCGAGGTATTCTGGAGTGAGCTCGTAGTCATTATCAATGGGGAGAACCATTCCCTTGTAGGAGAATAAGCAGTCACTCAGACGCTTGTACTCTTGCTGTGCCATCAGTCTGAAATGAGGCAATATTATCAATGAAAGAATCAAATAATGTGAAGCAGCAATTTACAAGGACATATATGGAAAAGAAACAGCACTAATGAAAATAATAATATATATGCAGACATGCACAAATGCATCAACACTTCACACACAAACAGACTCACAATCTCTCACTCTCACCTGCACAAACATGCTCACATGAATCGTCATAAGCTTTTGCGCTTGCAACCAATTACAGATTAAAAACAATTAATCTAGTGCCCAATGTAAGCTGAACAGCTAAGTTCTCACCAGTTTTGTTGTAAAATGTTGATGAGGACTTCAACAGATATCTCTGATCTGGAAGTGTTCCAAGTTGCTTACGTTTCTCCAGTAATATTCTGAAGTGTGGAAACAGAGATATTAGACCCAAGTGAGGGAAGAGTTTTGCTCAGCAACCTTTGGACGTTGATAAAAACTGATCTACTATCATGCTGGACCCTCCTCCAGGACAAATGTCCACGTCCATTCCAGGTTTACTGCAGTGAATGAAATGGACCAACTGTTACATAATCAGGCTCACTGGAAGCTAGCAGGATTCATCTGTCCATGCTGCATTTTGCGGGAAGGAGATCTGCTCAGCATAGTGCACCTTGGATTTATTTGGTTGTCTGCCGCTGCCACAGGGGACGATCTACAGGGGTAAAAGGAGAGCAGCTGCTCCATCTCAGAATATAACCAAGTTAGACCCACAGAGTTTTTTGTTTGAACTCTGGTCTGTTGTTCCTGTAAAGCCTTATTCAGAAAGTATACAGAGGACATGATCTAACGATGAATATTTGAAAATATATTTGTGGATCTTTTGTTGAAGCCTTTTGCATATACTCATTAAATTTCATTTAACTATAGGGACTTCCACTGATTTACCATGCCACCCTGCCAAGACCACGGCCCTCCCTTTTAGCACTCCATGTATAAGTTTCTAGATTCGCCACTGCACTGTTTTGGAGAGTTAAACATATCAGAGTTTTTTTCCTCAAATAAAAAGCCCTTTGTTACAATATGAAATCTGGGAGAGAACTGCATGTTGCATTAATTTCGGCCATTTCTATTAGATTTTTGGACTTAAACCACTGCAGCAGTCAAAATTAAATGCTCTGGTTGTCTTTTTGAGAATTGGAATTGTTTAAAGTATAATCAGTCATTCTAGAGATAAAAAACGGCATATGACCACAACAGCTCTCACTGGCCATCAAGAATTATAATTATCCTCCCCCACTTACTCTCTGCTTACGGAACCAATACTGCACAATTCCCCTCATTTTTTAAAAATAAATCCTGTTATCACATTTTTCCCCCTTTTTCCTCTCTGTCTTCCTTCTCCCCTTTGCTTTAATAATTATGTTGATTACTGTTAATTTTCTTAATAGTCATGGTAAAAATTCCTTGTCACTCTGTCTTGACCGCTGTCCTGTTGTTGTGTCTTTTCTTTGCACTAGATGTCTTTTTTCTCCGACTGTCTTTGTTTTTGTTTCTTTGTCCTTTGGTGTCTTGATGCAGTTTTTTCCCCCAAATCATCTAGCAGATAGTTTATCACAAGGTTTTGATTGATCACATACTGTTTGATGTGGATTATCCACCTTCTGTTAAAACCTTTAACCTCAAACCCTTCCCTCTGGATTGTCCCTATGATGACTGTTGATATGTTGATAAAGAAAATTAAGCTGACCATCCTGGGGGGGGGATATTCATGGATAGGAACATGTACACCAAGTTTCAGCTGCATCTATCCAGTGGTTCTACAGATGTTCACACATAACGTCAAGGACGGGCCAGTGGGCCGGGGGATAACCTCACTAGACCATGGTCCAGGTGAACTAAAATTTTGCAATTGATTGGAGCAGACTCACAGAAGATACCACGACAAAAGGCCATTTTAAATTTTCAACTTTTTGACAACCCTGACCCAGTAAGATCCAATATTTAATCTCAAGATCCTTAGGCCACGTTTCCTGACAATTCTGTATTTTGATCAAACTGCTTTAGCGCTAGACTGTGTACACACTTGCAGACAAACAAATAAACAAACGCCACTGAAAGCAAAACCCCTTTGTAATATATAAATATTTGCCCTTATTTCTCTTGAATTTGGAATTGCTGAGATTAATTCAGTAGTGGTCAAATTACCAGATTTTGGGAATGTGACGACAAAAACATCGCTGTCTCTGATCTCGAAGTGCTCCAAGCTGTCGAGGTATTCTGGAGTGAGCTCGTAGTCATTATCAATGGGGAGAACCATTCCCTTGTAGGAGAATAAGCAGTCACTCAGACGCTTGTACTCTTGCTGTGCCATCAGTCTGAAATGAGGCAATATTATCAATGAAAGAATCAAATAATGTGAAGCAGCAATTTACAAGGACATATATGGAAAAGAAGCAGCACTAATGAAAATAATAATATATATGCAGACATGCACAAATGCATCAACACTTCACACACAAACAGACTCACAACCTCTCACTCTCACATGCACAAACATGCTCACATGAATCGTCACAAGCTTTTGCGCTTGCAACCAATTACAGACTAAAAACAATTAATCTAGTGCCCAATGTAAGCTGAACAGTGAATTTCTCACCAGTTTTGTTGTAAAATGTTGATGAGGACTTCAACAGATATCTCTGATCTGGAAGTGTCCCAAGTTGCTTACGTTTCTCCAGTAATATTCTGAAGTGCGGAAACAGAGATATTAGACCCAAGTGGGGGAAGAGTTTTGCTCAGCAACCTTTGGACGTTGATAAAAACTAATCCACTATCATGCTGGACCCTCCTCCAGGACAAATGTCCACGTCCATTCCAGGTTTACTGCAGTGAATGAAATGGACCAACTGTTACATAATCAGGCTCACTGGAAGCTAGCAGGATTCATCTGTCCATGCTGCATTTTGCAGGAAGGAGATCTGCTCAGCATAGTGCACCTTGGATTTATTTGGTTGTCTGCCGCTGCCACAGGGGACGATCTACAGGGGTAAAAGGGGAGCAGCTGCTCCATCTCAGAATATAACCAAGTTAGACCCACAGAGTTTTTTGTTTGAACTCTGGTCTGTTGTTCCTGTAAAGCCTTATTCAGAAAGTATACAGAGGATATAATCTAACAATGAATATTTGAAAATATATTCGTAGATCTTTTGTTGAAACCATTAGCATATACTCGTCAAATTTCATTTAACTATAGGGACTTCAACTGATTTACCATGCCACCCTGCCAAGACCCAGGGCCCTCCCTTTTAGCACTCCATGTATAAGTTTCTAAATTCGCCACTGCACTGTTTTGGAGAGTTAAACATAACAGAGGTTATTTTTTTCCCCACAATGGATAACACAATGGATATAACACAATGGTGGGGGGTTGACTGTGATATACTGATTGTACAGTTCCTAATTATCTGTCTAAATGCTGATGGCAAGTCTCTTTATCGAAGCCAAAAGATGTTCCGTGCCTTCATTCTGCAGTCTGTCCTAGATGTTTGCATTCCCTCTTTGTAAACAAGCAACACATGCACACACACACACACACACACACACACATACCTTCATCGTGATGCTTCATTTCATTCAATACACATTTCCCTGTAATTCAGCAGGACATATATGGGGTCGCCCTGGGATCTCCTCCAGAATTTAAAATAGGCCTCAAGTTCCACATACAGCAGCTGCATTTGACAAATCCGTACATGGTTCTGATGGTTTTACAAGGTTAAGAACTTTTGTCTACTACTCCAATTCCAGAAAAGATGGGATGCTGTGTAAAATATAAGTAAAAACAGAATGCAATGATTTTCAAAACATTTAAACCCTAAATTTAAATAAACTTAAATAAGAAATAAAAAATAAATTGAAAATAGTGCAAAGACAACGAATCAGATGTTGAAATTGAGAAATTTTATTCCATCCATCCATCCATTTTCCACCGCTTATCCGATCATTCCAAGTTGTGGGGATAACAGACTAAGCAGAGAAGCTCGGGAGCCCCCCTCCCCAGCCACTTCCTCCAACTCCCTCTGGGAAAGCCTGAGCCCTGCCCAGGCCAGCCAGGAGATAATGTCCCTCCAGCGTGTCCTGGGCCTGCCTCGGGGCCTCGTCCCAGTTGTACATGCCCAGAACACCACATAAGGGAAGCGTCCAGGAGGCATCCGCACTTGATGCCTGAAACCATCTCACCTGACTCCTCTCGACGTGGAGGAGCAGCAGTTCTACTCTGAGCTGCTCCCAGATGTCCGAGCTCCTCATCCTATCCTTAAGGGTCAGCCCAGCCACCCAGCAGAGACGGCTCATTTCGGCCGCTTGTATTCACGGTCTAATTCTTTCAGTCACTACCCAAAGCTTGTGACCATGGGTAAGGGTTGGAATGTAGACTGACCAGTAAATCGAGAGCCTCTCTTTTACGCTCAGCTCCTTCGCCACAATGGATCAGTACAACGCCCGCTTCAATGATGATGCTGCAGCAATCCGTCTGTCAGTCTCACACTCAATTCTACCCTCACTCGTGAACAAGACCCCAAGATACTTAAACTCCTCCGCTTTGGGTAACAAGTCACCCCCCACCTGAAGGGGACAATCCACCTTTTTCTGGGAGGGAACCAATGCGCCAGATTTAAAGGTGCTGAATCTCATTCCGACCGCTTCACGCTCAGCTGCGAACCGCTCCAGTGCTCATTGCAGGTCACAGCATCATGAAGCCAACAGAACCACATCATCTGCAAACAGCAGAGATGCAATTCTGACGCCAATAAATTGGACATCCTTCGAACCTCAGCTGCATGTTTAAAACCCTTTCTATGAAAATCGTATTCAAAATTTGTGATGATAATAATAATAATAATACATTTTATTTGAAGCGCCTTTCAAGTCACCCTAGGACAATAAAACAAGAAAGAAAAAAAAACGGCCATAAAAGGACACTGTACAATTAAACCACACTGAAATGCTGAGACTTTGGATCCAAGTAAAAATATTGCATCAGTTTGTTACTCATAATTGTTTGAAGTTTTGGCTGCTGAATTTCTTTGTTTTGAACAAATCAACTTTTCTAGAAAGCACAGAAACCTAATTTTATTTGGTAAAGGCCCGGTCCCACTGGCGTTTAGGAAGATTTGCGTATGAATTGCGCTCAAAATTGGTTTATATTCGCTAAACATCCGCAATATTCGTGAAACATGCTTGTATGAGTCGGCCGACATCCGCACACGTCCGCAATTATCCGCAGAGGCACGTTTTTCCGTTGCCAGGATTTTTGAGCTGCACAAAATTTTTGTTGCGGATGACATCCGCTTTACATACGCAATACACACGCAATACATACTCAATCTATGCGCTGTATATCCGCTGATATCCGCAACTGACGGGGTATTGCGACTTGGCAGCGGACTGGGACAGTGTGTAAAGCCGATATATAGCATGGCTATAACGTCCACATCACGAACTAAAATAATTTATAGCGAATGCATACAGATAGGCAACAAATAATGCGTTTGTATTGCGTCTGCTTTGCATCTGATTTGCGAACAATTCGCGAGTGCATCCGATCCGTTTTCTCAAAACTTGCGTTATACATCCGTGATTGTTCGTTATATATCCGCAATGTTCGCAATACATTCGTCAACATTTACCTGTTGTATCCCTCATGGGAGAGCATCCGCAATCGCATTCGCTTTTATTTGTTAAATATCCACTTTTATTCGTCATATACTGGACAAAAAAAAATTAGGGATCATGGACATTTTGGTTTACTAAAGTTTCAAGGAATAAAGTGAAATGAAATACTTAATACACATGAATTGAAAACACATTGTGTGACCTGAAATCGGTTCACTGCATGCTTCTGTGCAATTAACACGTGCTCATGAGCAGCACGATTAAAATGTGGTTGACTCTGGGTTGTTGTGTGACGTTGACAATCAGTCAGCAGACATCTTTACTTTATTGATAAAGTGAGCAGCGATTGAGGTTGACTTTAGTAAAGGCATGCCACCACAAAGACGGAATTTACAGCCAAATGAGCGCAATCAAGCAGTCGGAATGCTTCAGGCTGGACAAACGCAGCGAGATGTTGCTTTTCAGTTTGGTGTGTCTCAAAGTGTTATCTCTAGACTCTGGACACGATTTCAGGGGACTGATACAGTCAATGAGAGGCCTAGGAGTGGCAGACCCCGTGCTACAACGCAACGCCAAGACCACTACATCGTTACATTAGCCCGGAGACAACGGTTTCAACCTGCTCCAAGACTGACAAGTCAGTTCAATGTTGCCACAGGCCTGCATATTACACCCCAGACTTTGAGGAACAGACTTCATGCTGCTAATCTCCAGGCTTACAGACCAGCAGTGCGCCCCAGACTCCTCCCACGTCATCGACAAGAACGCTTGGAATTTGCACGTCAGCATGTGAATTGGGATAGACGACTTTGGGAGCCCATACTCTACACAGATGAGTCCAGATTTTGTCTGGACTTCAATTGATGGTCGTAGACGTGTGTGGAGAGAAGCCAGACAGCGGTATAGTCAGGCATTGGTGTCTGAACACAATCGGTTTGGTGGTGGCTCTCCGATGATTTGGGGAGGGATTTGTTTGGGCGGTCGTACTGACATGGTAACCATCAGGAACAGCACACTGACTGCTCTCCGGTACAGGGATGAGATTCTTCACCCAGTCGTCAGATTGTTTGCTGGTGCAATAGGTCCAAACTTCATCCTCATGGAAGATAACGCCCGTCCTCATTGAGCTCATGTGGTTCAGGAGTACCTGGAGAGGGAAACCATCGAGCGTATGGAGTGGCCTGCGGTCTCACCCGACCCTCACCCCATCGAGCATGTGTGGGATCAATTTCAGCACCAACTTTCACAGCGTCCAAACCAGCCGCAGACTCTGGATGACCTTGAGAACGCCCTCAGAGAGGAGTGGAACATTTCACAGCAGAACATTGTGAATCTCATAATGAGCATGCAACGCCGATGTCAGGCTGTTCTGAGAGCAAACGGAGGTCACACCGAGTATTGATGAGACTTTGAGTCAGTTTGGGACATGTTCTGTCAATTTAAAGTTGGCAGATTTAATCACCTCATTCAGTGATTTGTTGATTTGTACACTATGACCAAAAACCAAAGAATGAAATTGAGATTTGTCATTAAATATGGATGAAAAATGATGTCAGCGTTTGTGTTTCATATTTTCTGTGATGCCCGTACAAAATTTTGGTTTTAATCACTGAAATACGTAGTTCATGATCCCTAGTTTATTTTCTCCAGTATATATTCGCTATACATTATTAATATATCCGTAAATTCATGCTAAGAAATTTTTCATTTTTTGGCCAATTTTGTTGCGGATGACAACGAACGCCCGAAATTTGTATACTCAATTCATGCGCAATTATTCCTCTCCCCAGTGGGACCGGGCCTGATTAAATAGTATTTCTTCACATGAATTTTAGGCCATGATCACTTTTTTTCAGTGCAAGAATAAAACAGTCATAAAAGGACACACAATTAAACGAAGAATAAGAGTGTCATAAAAGTAAAATACAGGGACAGAAATATGGACAATGTACACATGATAAAAGACACTACACTTTAAGCACAAAACACTGAGTTGAGCCATATAAACAAGGAGATAAAGCCACACTGGTAAGGCTGGGTAGCGCAGGAAACACAGAAAATTCCTAAGGGGAGAGGATGAGATGGAGGGGACAGTTAAGAATCAGAGGGAAAAGGCAAGGTAAAAAGTGAGTTTTTAGCATAGATTTGAAAGTGAAAGAGAAGTGCATTGACGGAGTGCAGGTGGGAGGTTATTCCAAAGTTTAGGGCCAGCCACACTAAACGCCCTGTCACCCATGGAACGAAGATGGGCGAAGGGGTGGACAGGAGGTGAGCATCAGTTGAGCATAAGGTGCGGGTTGGTTGGTATGGGGTTAGGAGATTTGAAAGAAAGAAAGAGGGTGATAGATTATGTTGGGCTTTGAAAACGACCAGAATGATTTTGAATTGAATACGGTAATGTACAGGGAGCCAGTGTAATTTCTGTCGGATGGGAGTGATATGTTGCCAGGGCCTGGTATGGGTGGGAACTCTTGCAGCAGCATTCTGTATGTATTGTAGTCGGTTTAATCTTTTTTCTGCAACACCAAAGATTTTACATTGAGCAATGTTATTTTAAAAGGGACCTATTGTGCTGATCCTTCTTTTAGTACATATTAGTAATGTTATAATGTTGGCTGTGCACACTCAACTGCTGAAAACTTTCTTAACATAAAATACAGAGGTTTTGCCATAATCCAAGCACGTGATTTCATGAATGTGATTTCCTCTCTGAACAGCTCCTCCTGAGATCTTCGCGAGATCTGGGCAAAACCTGACGACACGTTGTGCTGTCCAATTAGCACAGACCTAGCAAGAGCTAATCACAGAGCTGGACCAGCCCACACCGGAAACTATTCTAGCAGGCACTAACAGTGGCAGATCATACTATGCCTTAATAGCATCTACACTTTTGGAAATTCAAAAGACGAACCGCAGATCATTTGAGGTGCAGCTTTGTCAGTATCTCTCCCAAAGCTGCTTGTCCGTTTACTTTTGGATGCAAAGAAAAACACCTATTTCTCTTCCAAAAGAGGATGCCACCAGAAATCAGTGGATAGCTTTTTTGTTTTCTGGCAGCAAACAGCCACGGCCAAAGGGACTGTTAGCTGTTTGTGCTCAGCATTTCACCAAAGACAGCTTTGTCAAAAAAAGGATAATTCGACACTGGAAAAGCGTTTTAGCTGCTTCTCAAACCTGAAGCAGTTGCATCAATCAAGTGCTCGAAGCCACAAGCTGTAAGTAACGATATAACAGCAAAGAATATAACAGCAAATAATGTAAGTGAAGCTAACGTGTTACGGGTGGCTAGCAGGACTGCTAGCGATAGTTAGAACTAACAACTAGCCTCCAATGCAGGCTTTGTAAAATATCGGAACAGTCTGCATTGGTCGCGAATGTCCGTGACTCACAGACAAAGAAGCTGTAAGTTGCTTTTACTGCATAAGCCAACCTGCCGTGATAGCCTGTTGATTATGGCTGTAGCACAGCGGCTAACATAGCCAAGTTACTGTTGCTAATGTTTGTGTCCTAAATATGTAAGAGTGATATCAGGGGAAATTCTACAGAAGGTGTGTCAATATATACCTCATTTGAAGCTAACTTTTTATACTTGTTTTTAATTTAGATGTTTGGTACAACTGTCCACGGTAACAGAACTTGCTGTTTGTAAAACCTGTATTGCAATGGTTTGTCTCTGGTTATGACCGCTCGGCTACTAGCAACTGCATGTTCATTTGCGTGCCGCCGTGCTAATTAAAAATGCTCCTGGTTAACTTATATTCAGTAATTCTGATCGGTATACTTGCTACTTCGGTAAGCATCAATGTGGCAGTTAGATAATAATGTTGACCGAAACAAATTTTTCGCAGGACAGATTACATTCAAAGTCAATGCAAAGACGCGAACAAATGCGTTATTGGTGCGTTAAGCAGCTTTCACACCGGATGCAAAACTAATTTTTCGTGTGACAGATTGCATTGACTTTGAATGTAGCTAATCTGTCGCACAAAAAATTTGTTTCACGTCCTGTGTGAAAGCGGCTTGACATGCCCATAACTTGTGTATTCAAGTCTTTGCATTGACTTTGAATGTAGCTAAAGACGCGAATACAGGCCTTATGGGCACGTTAAGCAGCTTTCACACGGGACACGAAACAAATTTTTCACGCGAGAGATTACATTCAAAGTTAATGCAACGACAATGCGTTGACTTTTAATGTAATCTGTCTCGCAAAAAATTCATTTCACGTCTGGTGTGAAAGTGGCTTATCGTGCCCATTTTCTGCGAGCAAACGCTGGTCATTCCGACGCAATAAGTAACCATTACCATGGGAAATTGGCGAAAGGTCATTTAGCCAGGAGCTTTCACCTCTTCGTCATACACCAGTGCAGAAGCTGTTCGTTTCTCCACGCTACCGACACCACAGCTATGCACACGAACCAGCAGGTCCTTATAAACACACTGAAGCAGTCCATAAGTTGTTGGTCCACTTTTAGCTGCTCCTCACTGTCCATGTTTCCCTCTAAACTCAGACCCACCGGATTTCTACAGCCTCCGGTCGACACTTGGGTTTGTTGACCCCTTCTACAAATGTGTCTATATGGGGTGGATTCTAGCTTTCCCTCAATCCTAGCTATAGAGTAGAAACACTGGTGTACTCACCATAGTAGCCGTAGGTAGACAGTTCATTCAAGCTTGAGCTACCAGACATTCGCACTGCGTCCTCCACTTTCGCCGTTGCCTTTATTAGAACAAATTAATTTCATTAGATCTATACACATGTACTGCGTTTGATTGCAGAATATGCCGGTCGACTCCTTCGGGAAATGCGTCTCAGTTTCACTAAGGAGCCGGACCCGGAAAACTGTGTTCTGCTGCCTCGTCCCGCCTTGATCCACCCCCCACAAAGCTGGCCAGTCTGAAGAAAGTTGGTACATGGGGAGTGGGGGGCATAGCAGAAGAGCCACCCCAATGAGATGTTTCAGGACAGGGGTTTTTTGAGGATGGCACTATGAGCTAACTGAGGACCCTGTTCGGACCCTGTTCAGGACTTTGAACAATCAGGAGTACTCTTGGGGATTCCAAGATCAAAATATAACCTTGGAAATATAGCAAAATAGGTCCGCTTTAAATTGTTGAACTATTTGCCCATGCAGTCATTCCATGTGTGGTCAACCCAGTGACATCTTTATGTCTGAAAGACTTTTTAAACCTAATCATGTTACTGACCTGTTGCACATTAACCTTTGCAGTGATCTGTTCCACCATGTCATGCTGCACTCCCATCGGTCTGCATCTGCAGAATTCTGAGGAACTGGCCAGATCAATTCATTATCACTCATTACCTTTGCGTGAGTGTAATTATCCAATTACCTTTTGTAACCACACAAAAGCCCTAACTTTGCACCATTACAGTGCAAAGTATCATAAAGCTCTTGTCTAGCATAGGCTTTTGCCATAGCATTTTGCGTGGCACATCAGTCTAAGTGCGCGCACCATAAAGGCTGTGTCCTTCCAGCAGAGAGAGCCCCGACATCAAGATCAATCTTGAGATTCCCAGGGAGTATTGGAAACTCCTGGAGGTCATCAACAAGACCAGAACCACCCAGCTCCCTCCGCATCACCAATGGGACTGTGCCATTGAGCTTCTGTCTGGTGCCTCACCTCCCAGAAGCTGAGTCTACCCCCTTTCGGTGGCCAAAACCCAAGCTATAGAACATTACATCTAAGAGGCCCTCCAGCAGGGCTTCATTCATCCCTCCACCTCACCAGCTTCAGCCAGCTTCTTCTTCGTCCAAAAGAAAGATGATGGTCCTTGTCCCTGCATTGTCTACCGAGGGCTGAATGAAGTCAAGGTGAGGTATCAGTACCCACTCCCTTTGGTTCCTAGTGCTGTGGAGTAGCTCCGAGGTGTGAAGGTCTTCACTAAACCTGACCTCCGCAGCGCATACAACCTGATCCGTATCTTGAAAGTACACGAGTGAAAGACGGCTTTCAGCACCACCTTCGGCTACTACAAATACTGTGTGATGCCTTATGGCCTTGAAAATCCTCCATCTGTGTTGCAGTCCTTCATTAATAACATCCTAAGAGACATGCTTGGGAGATTCTTCATTGCCCACATTGATGACATCCAAGTATATTTCCCACCGTACACCGAGTTTGTTAAGCATGTGAAGAAGGTACTCATATGCCTCCTGGATCACCACCTCCATGTTAAAGCCGAGAAGTACATCTTCCACTGAACGACCAGCTCCTTTCTGGAGCAAGTGATTGGACCAGAGGGGGTGGCGATGGAGAAGAAGGTGGTAGAGGCAGTCGCAGCATGGCAAGTCCCAAGATCCCTGAAGGAACTCCGGCACTTCCTTGGTTTTGCTAAATTCCATCACTGCTTTATCAAGAACTTCAGCACTGCTGCCCAGCCTCTAATCATGTTATTCAAGGAAAAGCCAAAGGGGTTAGTGTGAAATCCAGAAGCAGAATGAGCCTTCAATTCTCTGTAGCGGCTGTTCACAACAGCTCCTATAGTCAAATTACCAGACTCAGAAAAATCCTTTGTTGTGGAAATTCTACAGAAGGTGTGTCAATATATACCTCATTTGAAGCTAACTTTTTATACTTGTTTTTAATTTAGATGTTTGTTACAACTGTCCACGGTAACAGAACTTGCTGTTTGTAAAACCTGTATTGCAATGGTTTGTCTCTGGTTATGACCGCTCGGCTACTAGCAACTGCATGTTCATTTGCGTGCCGCCGTGCTAATTAAAAATGCTCCTGGTTAACTTATATTCAGTAATTCTGATCGGTATACTTGCTACTTCGGTAAGCATCAATGTGGCAGTTAGATAATAATGTTGACCGAAACAAATTTTTCGCAGGACAGATTACATTCAAAGTCAATGCAAAGACGCGAACAAATGCGTTATTGGTGCGTTAAGCAGCTTTCACACCGGATGCAAAACTAATTTTTCGTGTGACAGATTGCATTGACTTTGAATGTAGCTAATCTGTCGCACAAAAAATTTGTTTCACGTCCTGTGTGAAAGCGGCTTGACATGCCCATAACTTGTGTATTCAAGTCTTTGCATTGACTTTGAATGTAGCTAAAGACGCGAATACAGGCCTTATGGGCACGTTAAGCAGCTTTCACACGGGACACGAAACAAATTTTTCACGCGAGAGATTACATTCAAAGTTAATGCAACGACAATGCGTTGACTTTTAATGTAATCTGTCTCGCAAAAAATTCATTTCACGTCTGGTGTGAAAGTGGCTTATCGTGCCCATTTTCTGCGAGCAAACGCTGGTCATTCCGACGCAATAAGTAACCATTACCATGGGAAATTGGCGAAAGGTCATTTAGCCAGGAGCTTTCACCTCTTCGTCATACACCAGTGCAGAAGCTGTTCGTTTCTCCACGCTACCGACACCACAGCTATGCACACGAACCAGCAGGTCCTTATAAACACACTGAAGCAGTCCATAAGTTGTTGGTCCACTTTTAGCTGCTCCTCACTGTCCATGTTTCCCTCTAAACTCAGACCCACCGGATTTCTACAGCCTCCGGTCGACACTTGGGTTTGTTGACCCCTTCTACAAATGTGTCTATATGGGGTGGATTCTAGCTTTCCCTCAATCCTAGCTATAGAGTAGAAACACTGGTGTACTCACCATAGTAGCCGTAGGTAGACAGTTCATTCAAGCTTGAGCTACCAGACATTCGCACTGCGTCCTCCACTTTCGCCGTTGCCTTTATTAGAACAAATTAATTTCATTAGATCTATACACATGTACTGCGTTTGATTGCAGAATATGCCGGTCGACTCCTTCGGGAAATGCGTCTCAGTTTCACTAAGGAGCCGGACCCGGAAAACTGTGTTCTGCTGCCTCGTCCCGCCTTGATCCACCCCCCACAAAGCTGGCCAGTCTGAAGAAAGTTGGTACATGGGGAGTGGGGGGCATAGCAGAAGAGCCACCCCAATGAGATGTTTCAGGACAGGGGTTTTTTGAGGATGGCACTATGAGCTAACTGAGGACCCTGTTCGGACCCTGTTCAGGACTTTGAACAATCAGGAGTACTCTTGGGGATTCCAAGATCAAAATATAACCTTGGAAATATAGCAAAATAGGTCCGCTTTAAATTGTTGAACTATTTGCCCATGCAGTCATTCCATGTGTGGTCAACCCAGTGACATCTTTATGTCTGAAAGACTTTTTAAACCTAATCATGTTACTGACCTGTTGCACATTAACCTTTGCAGTGATCTGTTCCACCATGTCATGCTGCACTCCCATCGGTCTGCATCTGCAGAATTCTGAGGAACTGGCCAGATCAATTCATTATCACTCATTACCTTTGCGTGAGTGTAATTATCCAATTACCTTTTGTAACCACACAAAAGCCCTAACTTTGCACCATTACAGTGCAAAGTATCATAAAGCTCTTGTCTAGCATAGGCTTTTGCCATAGCATTTTGCGTGGCACATCAGTCTAAGTGCGCGCACCATAAAGGCTGTGTCCTTCCAGCAGAGAGAGCCCCGACATCAAGATCAATCTTGAGATTCCCAGGGAGTATTGGAAACTCCTGGAGGTCATCAACAAGACCAGAACCACCCAGCTCCCTCCGCATCACCAATGGGACTGTGCCATTGAGCTTCTGTCTGGTGCCTCACCTCCCAGAAGCTGAGTCTACCCCCTTTCGGTGGCCAAAACCCAAGCTATAGAACATTACATCTAAGAGGCCCTCCAGCAGGGCTTCATTCATCCCTCCACCTCATCAGCTTCAGCCAGCTTCTTCTTCGTCCAAAAGAAAGATGATGGTCCTTGTCCCTGCATTGTCTACCGAGGGCTGAATGAAGTCAAGGTGAGGTATCAGTACCCACTCCCTTTGGTTCCTAGTGCTGTGGAGTAGCTCCGAGGTGTGAAGGTCTTCACTAAACCTGACCTCCGCAGCGCATACAACCTGATCCGTATCTTGAAAGTACACGAGTGAAAGACGGCTTTCAGCACCACCTTTGGCTACTACAAATACTGTGTGATGCCTTATGGCCTTGAAAATCCTCCATCTGTGTTGCAGTCCTTCATTAATAACATCCTAAGAGACATGCTTGGGAGATTCTTCATTGCCCACATTGATGACATCCAAGTATATTTCCCACCGTACACCGAGTTTGTTAAGCATGTGAAGAAGGTACTCATATGCCTCCTGGATCACCACCTCCATGTTAAAGCCGAGAAGTACATCTTCCACTGAACGACCAGCTCCTTTCTGGAGCAAGTGATTGGACCAGAGGGGGTGGCGATGGAGAAGAAGGTGGTAGAGGCAGTCGCAGCATGGCAAGTCCCAAGATCCCTGAAGGAACTCCGGCACTTCCTTGGTTTTGCTAAATTCCATCACTGCTTTATCAAGAACTTCAGCACTGCTGCCCAGCCTCTAATCATGTTATTCAAGGAAAAGCCAAAGGGGTTAGTGTGAAATCCAGAAGCAGAATGAGCCTTCAATTCTCTATAGCGGCTGTTCACAACAGCTCCTATAGTCAAATTACCAGACTCAGAAAAATCCTTTGTTGTGGAAATGGATGCTCCCAATGCTGGGGTGGGGGTTGTCTTTTCCAAACTACAGGGGCCACCTGAAAAGCTTTGCCCTTATGTTTTCTTATCCCCAGACTCACATCAGCACATCACAAATTACTATGTGAGCAACTGGGAGCTGCTGGCGGTGAAGTTTGCACTCAAAGAGTGGAGCCATTAGCTGGAGGGGGCTCGCTATCCATTCACAGTGCTAACCAACCACTGCAACTTGGAGTACTTATAGAAGGCCAAACGGCTTAATCCATGTCAAGGCAGGTGGGCTCTATTCTTTGCCATAAACTATCACCCAGGCTCAAAGAACACCAAAGCAAATGCCCTGTCCTGGCGATATCAGACGGAAATTCAACCCAAAGGAGGATGAACTGATTCTTTCACCTTCCTGCATCATCACTCTGATCCGACGGCAGTTGAATTGAGACATCCAAAGAGAATCTGATAAGGAACCAGCTCCTGCCTCGGTGCCTGTAAGGAAGACCTTCGTCCCCTTTGCTCATCAGGCTTGGGTCATCCTATGGGCCCACACCTCCCTGTACTCCAGTCACCCGGGAGTCCGCAGAACCACTCAAATCATCGCCCCCAAATACTGGTGGCCCCATCTGGCCTCTGACGTAGAGATTGCAGTCAACTAGTGTAGCACCTGCGCCATCACTAAGACCCCACGACAACTACCACCCAGTAAACTCCATCCATTAGTCGTTCCACACCACTGTTGGTCCTACTTTGCAGTGGACGTTGTTTCTGATTTACCAGTATCTAAAGATAATACAGTGATTCCAGTGATAGTTGACTGCTTCTCTAAATTCAGCAAGTTCATTCTACTCTGCCTTTAAAGTAGCAGAGGCAGTATTCCAGTAGGTCTTAAGAAACTCTAGCCTTCCGAAGGACATTCTTTCGGACCGTGAGCCGCAGTTCATGTCTCGGGTGTGCCGGACCTTCTTCCATTAGCTGGGAGCCTCGGTGAACCTCACCTTGGGATACCATCCTGAGTCAAACGGGCAGGCGGAGAGAGCCATCCAGGATCTGGGGAACTTCCTCCGAGCACGCACATTGCCACCATCAACAGTAGGGTTGGGCTAAATTCCTGCCCCGGGCAGAGTATGCGCAGAACTCCCTCAAGAGCACCTCCATAGGACTAAACCCCATTCCAGTGCATGAGCAGTCGGCAACCTCCCCTGTGCCGGTAGGACCCAAGCCAGACCAAACTCCCGGCAGTGGACGCCTGGTTCAGGCAAGCAAAGGAGGTGTGGACGGACACCAACGTGAAGATCCAAAGAGACCTCCACCGCCAGAAGGACCAAGTGGACAGAAAACATCAGGACGTGCCAGACTACCAACTAAGGGATCAAGTCTGGCTCTTAACCAGGGACCTTCGGCTCCGCCTGCCCACTAAGCCCACTGTTCATTGGCCGTTTCAAAATCCTTTGGAGGGTCAATGATTCTGCTTACTCCCTCCAGTTGCCAGCACAATTTAAAATTGCCAACACTTTCCATGTGCCTTTTATCAGTCCCCAGGGATTTCTGCGGTTAAAAAAATGAAATTCCGCGGAAAATCTCACCAAATTCTGCGGTCAAAAAAGCTAAATTCTGCGGTTATTCTGCAAGAAATTGTCAATTCTGCAAAAATTCTGTGGTAGCCTTTTGCAACTAAGTATAGGCCTAACCCTCATTCATTCAAAAATCAAAGAAGTTTACCTTTACTTTTAGTATTAAAGAATCTCTTGAAACAAAGTAGGACGACACTAAAATCTGTTGCACAATTATTGCTCTTGATGTTTAATTCTTGAATGATTCATAACAAAAACTTGCCTTAAACGTAAAGACTTTTATTATTAATCTCAAAAAAGCGAGACAAAGTGGGTGAAATCACCTAGATTTCACCTAGAAAATGAAAAGAAGATGAAAATAAATAAATGAACATAAAAGGATGATGAAAATACCTGTCATATGAATTTACATTTCACTACATGTATAAATTACGTGTCAGTAGGCCTACTGTCTGGGACACTGGCAGCAAAACGGAGGCAGTGCCAGGTCCGCAGGAGCTGCTCACAAATTAAGACGCTCGTCACCTGCTGCAGATACTGCAGACCCATCTGTGGGAATTTTTTGCTCCTACCTGTTGTTTTCTAATTCTGTGTCATTGCTCCGATTAATTATTTCATAATAAATAGGCTACGATATTCCATATGGTTATGCTGTTAGGCTATAAATGTTGAATCCGAATGTGTATTAATCAAAATAGATGTTTTAATTGTTGTTTTGTCGTTCTGAATTGTTTAATTATTTCTTTACCCAAAAATATCGTTGTAGCTAAATGTTTACAATAAAGCTGCTTTTACACTGGACGCGAACAAATTTTTCGCGCGACAGATCACATTAAAAAGTCAATGCAAAAACGCGAATCCGCGCGAAACGGGTATTTGCGTCTTTGCATTGAATTTGAATGTAATCTGTCTGGCGAAAAATACGTTTCGCGTCCAGTGTGAAAGCAGCTTAATTCACGGTAATAATATACAATTATTTTGCCTAAATATTCATAAATGTATTATTAAACTAGTAAAGACGTAATGCTGGTGTTGTTTCGTTCTTTTGAGAATCATGGTAACATAGGTGCTCAGAGAGTCGGATTAGAATGCTTTGAACCGAGCGGTCCAAACGACCGTTCATGGTGATAAAATGGTTGTGATAAAATTCCGGCGCTTCTAGTGTTGAGACATAAAATTATTAATAAAAAAAGACTGTCATTACTGGTGTGCCATAGCAACTGATCGAATTCATAAAACAGCCTATTATTCTAGGCCTAAATATTGCTGATTTTTTTTTTTTTTTTTTAAGAAAAATTTGGACTGACATGAAGGCAGTTCGTTATCTCGATCCGCTCACACGCTAACTCTGTCTTGTTGTGCATTGTTGTGGAGATGGTTTTTTGCTTTTGGCTGGTAGACCTACTCTGTTCTTGTTCTTGAATTCATCTTTTGTGTTTTGCTGATTTGGCATGGTCCTCGACTGTCGATTTTCTAATGTGGTCTATTAGATACCACATTAAAGGGCCGACAAAAGAGCTTTCCGCCGTCCTCATAACAGAAGGAAAACTGACTGGCCCTGTCCTTGGCCGTAGTATAGGCAGTCTTGCCAACTGCTGGCTTGGATCTCTCAAGAAATCGCTTCATTTTTAAACTTTCATACAGAATACACCACGCAACCTAGGCAAAGAACGTCGATTTGTCGCCAACGAGGCCATCACTGCCTGGCGGTCAGGTTCACGCCTGAGTTCACGCCTGCGAGATGAGCGGCGGTAACAGATGTTTGTGAGTTGACAAAATCGTGGTTTTTTCACCAGCTTGTGTCGGCAGAATTTGAAATTCCGCGGCAAAATCAGTGAATTCCGCGGTTTCTGCGGTGAAGTGTGGATTCCGCGGAAAACGCCGCGATCGCGGAATCGCGGAATTCCCCGGGGACTGTTTTATCATGCCGGTGATTAAGAGTCCAATGGCTAGTGCTGTACCCCTCAAAAACCCACCCCCTGCCCTGAAGGTTGATGGAACCCCAGCCTATCAGGTTACTCCCTGCTTAACTCCATACGTCAAGGGGACCAACTACAGTGCTTGGTGGACTGGGAAAGGTACGGTCTGGAGGAGAGGAGTTCTGTACCAAAATAAGACATCCTGGACCCCCAACTCCAGCCTGCTCTTCAACCCCTAGGCCTTCCTCCTGGCTTCCGTCGGAGCACTGCGATGCCACATTCCCAACATTCTGCATCTCTGGAATTCTGAGGAACTGGCCTGGGATGCATTTCCCAAAAGCATAGTTACTTACATATTTCATCCATTCACAATAAATGGCTCCAACTATGCAAGTTAGAATCTGTGCTTTTGGGACACGCATCCTTTTTTCCTGTTTTCAGAATGAGCACTGAAAAACCATTACATGCTGGATGTGCATCACTTTGGGAACTAAATTAATTTTAATGTTAAACTTTCAATTTGTGATGAAAAATGTAGCCAAAGTATGCTTTTTACGGTTTCAATTCCTCCTGGGTCTCATATTTTCAAAGCAGCAAAGCCATGTTTGGTGTCAAATTGTTCCTTGGGATGGCAGCAGCAATAACATTTATACATTTTAGAACTAGAACTGTGATAATTGGGAGTTATTCATTGATTTATCCCCATATGTTGGTTTTAGGGGGATTCTCATCTAAATTTGGCCCACATCTGTCCTTGCACTTATGATACAAAAAAACAAATGCATTTTCTGGGCCCACATATATCTCTCCACACAGTCAGTATGGTAAGGAATCAAAAGCTTTCACGAGCAATTTTCCCATACTAATGCAACACCAGGTTTCTCAGTTTCAACATTTGATATCTTGTCTTTGCACTATTTTCAATTAAATATTGGGTTGAAATGATTTGCAAATCATTGCATTCTGTTTTTAATTACATTTTACACAACGTCTGAACTTTTTTGGAAATGGGTTTGTATATTGTACTTGGATTTGGGGCTGTGTATACTGAAGTCAGATATTCTAATATGATTCTGCTTATTCTGAAGCTTGAATATTACTGACATTAATCCGTCCTGTATATATATATATAAGTATTGAGTACAAATCTAAGGAGGTGATGCTTCTTTTCTACAACATGTCTGTGAGACCTCATCTGGAGTACTCTGTACAGTTCTGGGGACCATACTTTAAGAAAGATATAGAGGCTCTAGTGAAAGTTCAGAGAAGAGCCACTAAGCTTATTCCAGGTATAAAAAATTAAAGCTACGAGAAGAGGCTGAAGATCCTAAATCTCTTAAGCCTTAGGAAAAGGAGACTCAGGGGTGATTTGATTCAGGTCTTTAAATATGTTAAAGGAATAAACAAAGTGAATTATGTAGGATTCCTTCGACCAAGTGTTGTGAGTAGAACTCGGGGTCACAAATGGAAGTTGACCAAAGGTAAATTTAGCACTGATATTCGGAAATATTTCTTCACCCAAAGAGTAATTTCAATGTGGAATAGCTTGCCTGACCATATTGTTGAGGCAGAGACCTTGGGGGTTTTCAAGAGCAGGCTTGACTTAAAGCTAGATACCCTTGAGTCATTCAGTATCTGAAGGGATATATTCACAATAGTATAATGAAACTGGCAAACTTAGTTGGGCTGAAAGGCCTGTTCTTGCAATTCATGTTATGTTATGTTATGTTATGTTGTGTTATGTTATTTTATGTGTGTCAGATCACCTGTGTTTTCTGGAATCCCAAGCACATCCATGTTTCCGACTATCACTTTGCAAGTTATGGGTTCCTAATGAGGCCTTACAAAGACATTGATATTTGTCTGGTCATGGTGGGTGTGTTTTGGCGTTGAATTTCCATGCGCTACAGTGTGGTTGGTTTCAGTAGACACTGTTAATACAATGGTGGAAATTCGAAGGCCAAATGCAGCGGACTGGCGAGCAAAATGCCAACAATGACAAACACTTGTAATCACCATAAGGAGGAATCAATGACAGACAGCAAATTAACTCTTGTGCTTCCGAAAATACAAACTTAACAATCAGATCCCAGAAGCCGTGCCAGAGAGGGAAACTGGCAGAAACAAAGAACAGAACCCACATGCAGCGGTGCAGTAAAAGCAACAAAATAAGATCTTGAGAAAAGAGAATTCAAAAGCACCTTGATTGGTGTAGGCCTTATGAGAGCAAGGGAAGGAGTCAAAAGAAGATCTCCCTACTGATATTTTCCTCAAAAATCACAGCAAAGAAGATCGCAAACAATCCCTAACTAGAAATATCTTCTGGCTGAAGTGTTAGCTAAAATCAGACACTCTAGCAAAGGAGGCGAGGCGGACCTCCGGCTTAAATAGAGTCAAGAGAGGGCACCGCCAAAGTCCAATCAGCCAGCTGGGTAAAGAATCCAACTGGAAAGTAACTTGATTTCGCCCCGGGATGAGAGCCACAGTGAAAGTCCTTAACACACACAACCTAAACCATGGCAGTTAAGCCCTGTGTAGGATGCTTCTCCTAAAATACTCCAGGGTATAGTGAAAGGATTGTGTTAAATGTTTTAAATTAATACTTGAACATCGACTTTCACCTGCTTGAGCCCCATATCTTTTCTAATTGGTCTTTACAGCGCTTATTTGTTTGACCACATCCATGAATGGGACGACAGCAGATAAAAGTATAACGTTCTTTTCCTGAGCTACGAAGAAAATGTTAAAGGCTCCATTACCTGGTATTTATGTAACCGGTGGAGACTTCCGCGTTGTGTTGGGGTTATGTTGAATGATGCTACGACACTGGGATTCTTTCATTGATTGTTTTTACTGGCAAAAACAACAGACATATAAAGACTTTCCAGCTTGCTCCAGATCCTCTCCCACAGGGATTCATACAAAAGGGCTGTTATCGAAATGGAGTACAATATAGGTCTTACAAAAGGAACAGAGCATACCAGGCAAAGACAAGAGACGTACAACAATGACTCCGCTAAACTCCCCAGCCCGCTCCAGATCCTACACAGGATGAAGATACAGCACGAAAGTTAGCTTCAAGTAACTTGCATATACGTAGTAAACAAAATATGATTTCCATGTGAGCTAGCTTAGCTCGCTGCGCGCAACGGACTTCCGTCTGGCCCAAAAAATACCATTTGTACTGGTCATTTTGATCACAACATGTCAACAGGTGGAATGATACACCGAAATGTTGTAAGTAATAATATGCACAAAATATTCTTTTAAATGTACGGATAGTATCAGATGTAAATTTGGACAGGACAATGGACACCCACCTCTGCCACAGGGATTCATACAAAAGCAGAGAGAAGAAGAAGCCAAAGGGATATATAGAAATTACTGCAGAAGAAGGAAACAAAGGTTGGGGGGCTGCAACCTACAGCATAAGGCATCATGGAGTAGAGTTCTTTTCAGGCTGACCGAACAGACTATTGCCAGGTATTTTAGTGAAATTATAACCAGTGGTTAAGATGGGATTTAACTGGTGGAGGAACCCTAAAATTCGGTGTTGCGGTGCACTGGGGGAAAAATGACACAAATGATTGCAAATAACTGTATTTGCTTTATTTTTGGCCCATTGGGACTATGACATTGAATTTTCATATTCCTATTAATTAGGAAGTGGGCATAACAAGAGAAAAACGGTGATGGATTTGGCTGAAAACCTAAGTATGAAGTATGACAAGTAAGTATGATAGTGCAGTTATTCTACTGTTCCAGTATTTCCTAAAACAGTCAATCACTGTCCTTACACTGCACACAAAAACCATATTCTACTTCTAAAATGTTATGATTTCCAATGTAAAATTAGTATCAAGATGGTTCTCTAATAAATTTATGCTCTTATGCATTTAGGGACTATGCTTTTGGGAAACGCATCCCCAAAAAAGTAGAGGACGCTGCTATGCTGCCAGCATAATTTAGCTTGCTTGCTAGCTACATAAAAAATAGCTCGCTGTTGCAAGCAAGACCCCTCAGCCTTGCGGTTTATTATTATCGGAGCAGGACACAAATTGAAAATGAGCTTCCTCTAACCACCCCCAACATACCACCACGAAATGAGAATATTTGGCTGAGGTATTTTTCAGTTATCGTCTGGAAACGTAAATGAAGATGGCTGGCGTGGCGGCCAAATTGATTATCGAAGCGGGACACAAATCGATAGGGATCTTTCTCTAACCACCCCAACATTGCATCACAAAATGAGGACATTTGGCTAAGGTGTTTTTCCGTAGTTGTCCGGAGACAAAAATGAAGATGGCTGCCGTGGTGGCCATATTGATTATCGGAGCGGGACACAAATTGATAAGGATCTTTCTCTAACCACCCCAAACATACCAACAAAAAATGAGAAAATTTATCTGAAGCGATTTTCAGCTGTCGTCTGGAAACTAAAAGTTTACAGACAGACAGACGGACACCGCTTGCCCCTAGACCAACTTTTTGTCGGCTGAGGGGTAAAAACATGCTGCTCATTTCAATGATTTTCAAGTAGCCCTGCCGCTAACAAGCTGGCAACTGTAGATGTCAAAGAAAGATATGCACAAGTAATGTGACTGCTGAGCCAGAAACACAAACCAACTTTGCTCACATAACTATCGGTGCAACTGAGCCTTTGTCAGCCTCTGACTTAATCGCTAATAATTTTATTAATGCACTAGCTAGCTGGTAAGCAGCCTGGTTAGCGTTTTGCACATAAGCTAAAGCAGCTATCGTTAACCCTTTTAAAATTTAAATTCTTTTCGTTGGCCGGTTTGAATTGTTGAAAATTACAAAAACTTCAACTGCAGTTAATCCACTTACTTTGGCTATAAACGCCATTTCAAACATTCACAATTCCTTGCAGGCTGGTACAGGGGCGGCGTTAGGCCTGAAAATTCGGGGGCTAATAGCCATTCCTTTATTGAGAAAAATTAGTCCTGGCTAATTCTAGATGATTAAGAAACTGCAAACTGAAAATATGTCCACCAATCGATTGACATATTTATTTCAAAATGTAGCCAATTGAAGGATAACAATCTGAAGTACCTGCTAAACAAGAATTTATGGGAAGGCGGGGACAATTTATAAACATTGCTCAAAAAAATAAAGGGAACACTAAAATAATACATCCTAGATCTGAATGAATGTAATATTCTTATTAAATACTTTGTTCTGTACATAGTTGAATGTGCTGACAACAAAATAACACAAAAATGATCAATGGAAATCAAATTTATTGACCCATGGAGGTCTGGATTTGGAGTCACACTCAAAATTAAAGTGAAAAAAAACACACAACAAGCTGATCCAACTTTGATGTAATGTCCTTAAAACAAGTCAAAATGAGGCTCAGTAGTGTGTGTGGCCTTCACGTGCCTGCATGACCTCCCTACAACCCTTGGGCATGTTCTTGATGAGGTGGCGGTTGGTCTCCTGAGGGATCTCCTCCCAGACCTGGACTAAAGCATCCTCCAACTCCTGGACAGTCTGTGGTGTAACGTGGCGTTGGTGGATGGAGCGAGACATGATGTCCCAGATGTGCTCAATTGGATTCAGGTCTGGGGAATGGGGGGGCCAGTCCATAGCATCAATGCCTTCATCTTGCAGGAACTGCTGACACACTCCAGCCACATGAGGTCTAGCATTGTCTTGCATTAGGAGGAACCCAGGGCCAACCGCACCAGCATATGGTCTGGGCTGTGCAGCCCCCCAAAGAAATGCCTCCCCACACCTTTACTGACCCACAGCCAAACCGGTCAAGCGGGAGGATGTTGCAGGCAGCAGAACATTCTCCACGGTGTCTCCAGACTCTGTCACGTCTGCTTTCATCTGTGAAATGTACAGGGCGCCATTGGCGAATTTGCTATTCTTGGTGTTCTCTGGCAAATGCCAAACGTCCTGCACGGTGTTAGGCTGTAAGCACCAGAGTTGTGACCAAGTCATCATGTCCAAGTCAAATCAAGTCACTGGTCATTAGCTCAAACTCAAAGCTGACGAGGGAGAGCAATGAGGAGTAAAAGGGGGCGGGGGGACAAATTAGACATTGAGCAAATTAATTAAAAAGCAGAGTGAGGAAAGCTGAGAGCCATGAGCTGCATTTCATGTTGACATTGACCCCTTTCTGATCCTAAATGTATCTAACTCTCTCAGCTTTCCCCATTGTGCTTGTTAATTAGTGAGCTCATTGTATAATTTGTTCCCTCGCCCCCTTTCACTTCTCATTGCTCTCCCTCGTCTGCTTTGAGTTTGAGCTAATGACCAGTGACTTGATTTGACTTGGACATGATGACTTGGTCACAACTCTGGTAAGCAAAACCCCCACCAGTGGATGTCAAGCCATCATACCATCCTCATAGAGTTGGTTTCTGACCGTTTGAGCAGACACATGCACATTTGTGGCCTGCTGGAGGTCATTTTGCAGGGCTCTGGCAGTGCTCCTCCTGTTCCTCCTTGCACAAAGGCGGAGGTAGCGGTCCTGCTGCTGGGTTGTTGCCCTCCTACGGCCTCCTCCACGTCTCCTGATGTACTGGCTTGTCTCCTGGTTGCGCCTCAATGCTCTGGACGCTACGCTGACCGACAGAGCAAACCTTCTTGCCACAGCTCGCATTGATGTGCCATCCTGGATGAGCTGCACTACCTGAGCCACTTGTGTGGGTTGTAGAGTTCGTCTCATGCTCACCACTAGAGTGAAAGCACTGCCAGCAATCAAAAGTGACCAAAACATCAGCCAGAAAGCATAGGAACTGAGAAGTGGTCTTTGGTCACCTCCTGCAGAACCACTCCTTTATTGGGGGTCTCTTGCTAATTGCCTATCATTTCCACTTGTTGTCTATTCCATTTGCAGAACAGCATGTGAAATTTATTGTCAGTGTTGCTTCCTAAGACCAGCCTTCAATGTGTGGCAGATAAACACAATGAAATAAAATGATACGAATGGCATTAAAACAAATGTTAAATTTATTAAGAAACATAACTCATTATATAAGGCTGAATTTGTTTCTCTCCTACGAGACAATCAGACCTTGGGGTAATGAGGTACACTAGCTATGGTTCCATCCACTTGTCAGTCGAACTATCTGAAGTTCGCCAAACATATTCAAGCGAAAAAAACAGGTGAAAATGCCTTTCCATTTAACAGCATTAAAGCGAATAAAAAGTTGTGCTTAATGGCGCCACATGCTGTTATGCGACCAAAGTGGTGTATCGAATAGATTTCTGACATTTTAAGCTGTTTCCATTCATTTTCGCACTGCAATGGAATTGAAAAAAGATGTTTCAAATGGTCTTATGCCTACTGTTAAAATATGTCCGTATTTAGTAAGATTTTTGAATTAAAATACGGAGTTACGGGAAAAAAGTTCAGGGTTGCGGATTTTTTCAAAACCTGTGGATATTATATTGCTCTATGGTAATTATACTAGTTTGACAAAGCCATTCTGAGGCTCATAAAAAATTCCCTACGGCAATTGCCGAGCACGATCCGATTCTCTCTCCCGCCTCTCTGTCGGCCAATAAAATAGCCTGTTTCTAAGTGTATACGGAGCAGCACCTGCTGGCTGCTTTGGAGACTACCAACCAAATCGAACGCGGAGCACAATGAGATTAAAAACAAGGTTTTAATAGACATTTGATTGACAATTTCATTGTTTCATTATTTCATACGTTTGTAATAGCAGAATAAAATGTCCATCAGATTGCATTTCGATGTCATATTGTTTGTTACTGAAATTTGCCAGAAAGTACTGAAAAATGTGTTTGAAAGTACTGATTGTCGGATTTCCGGGAAGGCATCTCTGTCTTATTTCATGTAAACGCTCATGAAAAACGCATGCATTTTTCCCATCACTGAGTAAACAGAAACACAAGAAATCATAATCGCTTTCCATGTTACTTACGGTAACCGTCCACCTTTAGGCAAGTGAAACTGATACTTCAATGGACAAGGATTTATCTCATTACTAAGCGTTCTGAAAGGTAGGGCCCTTAGTGCTAGAAAAGTGCACTTCTGGATTAAATTTTGGCTGTTTGCCCAGAAGTACCTTAGACCATGAGGATTGAAAAAATTGATGGAAGCAGTTCGACACACGCCTCTGGTGGCCATATTGGACAAATCCAAGATAGCTGCCACTCTGACAGAAAAAAAGCCATATCTCAGCTTATTGTGGTCCGATTTTCTTGATCTTTGCATGTATATATGGGTTGCTTAAGGTCCTGAGTTGATTGGTTGATTGGTGAGTGTTTGAAAGCAAGTCGGGGTCAAGGTCACATGATTATGGTCCAGGTCAATGTCATTTATCCTTAAAATGCACTCAAAATCATTTGTCTTGTGAACCAATTGCCACAGAAACAGGTTTCAAGTGTCCAAACCTAGGTTCTTTGGGTCAAGGAATTCGACTTTGCTTATTTTTGATGTGATTTTATTTGCGATAAGTCCAAAATAGCTGCTTGGGTTTGTGTGTACAAAAAAAAAAAAAAACAACACTTTAGTGTCAGTAATAGCAACAGTGCCATTTATAGGACCGTCTCTCACGGAGCTTTAATAGCAGTTCTTCATGGTAAGTATGCAACCTAAAGATGCCAAACCTCAAGATGAACCTTGAAATTAGAGTGTGTCATTGTTTACACAACCACCCTGGCATCGGCAGAGAAGTGTGCAGCGAAGACCTGCTTTACAACATTTACAATTGCCCTTGCATGCTTTCATGCAGCTACAATGAAACAGCAAAGCACAAGCTTTGCTTGCATCAGCCAATACAGTCCAGAAAAGAGACCACACTTTCTTCTTTTCATCCTTGATCCAACCCCAATCTGAGGCATCGGGTATTTTCTGCTGTCGCTCAAAAGCCTGCATCTAAATGATGGCCGCTTGATAAAGAGTGTGCAATATATGCTGGAGCAGTGCCTGTGGAGTGGGTGGTATCATGTCAAGCCTACGACTTCCTTGAGAGAAAATCTGTTGACGGGCCTCATTGACACGAGAAGCATTGGAATTCTTAGAGTACATCATGACAGTGAATTTCTCTAAGCGCTGCATATGGATGCTCTCCAATGTCATTTCTTCTGGACTTTTCAGCAGAGTGGTTAGTCTCTGTGAGGTCGGGGAATGCCTCCCATGTCGCCCATGTGGTCTTTTTGTCAATCCCGCAGAAAGAAGATGTAGCATCACACCCTGTGTAGGAATGAAACAACAACAAGGCACAACACTTTTCTGGGCCAAGATTTTGAACGATCGTATGCACAGGGATGAATCGGTGAGCTTTCTGTACCAATATCTATTCACAGTTCCTGTAGTCCAAGGTATTCAAACATACTGATGCCAATGACAACGACGTCACTGTCAACAGTTCGAACCATCACTTTTGAGTGACCCTGAGATGAAGCATCAGCCAGGTGAAGAAGATGGCGGCATAAGCATTTTTTTCACGTTTGTCTCCGTGCTTGTGTTCGCATCTGCGTTTTTAAATCTAAAGGACTGGATATCTGTAAATGTAAATCTGAGAACTATTTTAATAACCTAGTTTAGTGTTGGCCTACAGAAATCGATAGATTTTTTTTTTTCCCTCATCAACCGGCAAATGCAAACATAAGTCGTGGCCAGTCGGCGTGCTTTACCTGCTGGCTTTTGTGCTAAGTTTTCCTTCGGTGGATATACCGGGACATGATGGCGAATCAGGCGCATATCCCTGGATTATTCTCCCAAGGCCTGGTACTATGCTGTTCTCCGATGCCGACTTCTTTACATCACTCTTCTGGGCAGCAGCGGGCTGCTCTAGCAGCGTTACTATGGCCTTGCACTCGCACGAAATGTTCCAGTGGACAGAGATACGATTGTATCAGACCACCGCACTCAATGGCAGGTGTGAACGGGGAACTTGAACTGTCCGCTCGTCAAAGACAGCATGGACTATTCTGCTCCTGTTTCTATCAGGTAACATTCATCCCAATCCAGGCCCAGAATTGACTGAGTTAATAAACCCAGATGATCTTAAGAATACCGGTGGCTTGCGTTTTATTCATGTCAATGTGCGCAGCCTGATAAATAAAATTGACGATATTCGTCTGTGGGCTAAACTGACAGAATGCAAAGTCATGGTCCTGTCGGAGACGTGGCTAAAACCATCAATCACAAACAGTATGATTCATATCGAAGGATACAGTCTCTTCAGGGCTGATCGCATAAATAAAGGAGGGGGTGTGGCGATATATGTCAAATCATCATTGAACTGTTGCTGTGTCGAAGCAATAACAAAGCCAAAGTTCTTTGAACTGTGTGCAATCAAATTAAATCTCCCCAATAGTGCAGAGCTGACTGTGGTAGGATGCTACCGCCCACCGTCGGCCTCAGGTGGGGCAACTGTCCTGCTGTCAGAATTTCTGCTCAAACTGTCGAACGAGTATAATTTCCTGGGAGATCTGAACTGGGACTGGCTGTCAACATCTAAGAGACTTATGTGACGCGTTACACCTAACGCAACTAATACGCTCACCCACACGGCTTAACTCTAAACAAACGGACAAGTCAACCTTGATTGATGTTGTTCTTACTAATGCTCCATATAAGTACTCGGCTGTTGGAACGTTTTGTAATAATATCAGGGATCATTGAATGGTTACCTGCATTCGAAATTGCAAGCTTTCTAAAACTAAACCACGGTTTTTTTTTTTTAAATTATAAATGTTTTAATGAGCAGGCTTTTCTTCATGATATTTACCATAGTGATTTGAACTGCGTCTCTGATATGGATGATGTTGAGTTGGCTTGGGATTTTTTTAAAAAGACTTTTTTATTATTTTCAACAAACATGCACCTCTTCGAAAGTACAGAGTGAGAGGTAGAGATGGCCCCTGGTTTAATGATACCATTGCAGCTGCTATTAGGGAAAGGAATCATGCTTGGGCAAAAGCTAAACGAACTGACACTGAAAAAAACTGGCTAGACTATAGAATCGTAAGAAATAAATGTACCAAACTAATAAAGAATACAAAAAGTGAGCACTACCTGAATCTGATAAATAAAAACTTAAATGACCCCAAACAATTTTGGAAATTAGTAAAATCTTCCTCTGGTGATATTTCACCTCCATCTATTCCTGAAGTTTTAAAAATGGATCAAGGTGAAGTAAGGGGTAAACAAAATATAGTAGATGTATTTAATAAACATTTCATCAAAGCAGGAGTACTTACACAGAGCTGTCTTCCAGATAGCACTGAGGCTATATTTGCTGGCCCCCCCACACACTCAAACAATTTCAATTTTTCGATGATATCCGTTTCTGAAACACGTAAGGCGCTGTTAAGCCTAGATTGCAAAAAATCTGCTGGTCCAGACCAGATCGAACCTTTCTTTTTAAAAACTGCAGCAGACTTCATAGCTGGGCCTATTTCCTCCATTTTCAACCTTAGTCTATGCAGTGGATCTATTCCCAGTCCTTGGAAATCAGCAATTGTTCTCCCACTGTTAAAAGGAGGTGATCCTTCCATTTTAGATAATTATCGCCCAATTTCCAAATAATCTGTTATGGCCAAATTATTTCAATCCCTTATAAATGAGCAACTAAAAGCCTGATGACTGATAATTGTATTTTGAGCTCCACACAGTCTGGCTTTAGACAAGGATATAGCACCATCACGGCAGTAACTTCTGTTACAAATGACATTATTACTGCCATAGATAACAAAAAGTCATGTGCTGCATTATTCATTGATCTATCTAAAGCATTTGATACTGTTGACCATAGTCTTCTTTTACAAAGATTGCAAAGCATAGGTTACAGTAGCACAGTGTTAACGTGATTCTCAAATTATCTGACACAATGTGTGTCCATAGATAAATATATTTCTACCCTACTTACAGTAGAAGTGGGTGTTCCCCAAGGATCAGTTCTGGGGCCTATTTTATTTTCTATATATATAAAAAACCTAAGTTTGGGTTTAGAACCTGCAAAAGTTCATCTTTATGCAGGTGACACAATTCTTTACACCTCTGCAGCATCGCTACAAGAGGCAACACGCTCTTTACAATCTGCCTTTAACAAGGTACAGAGATTTTTAGTGACATCAACATTAGTATTAAATGCCAAAAAAACCAAATTCATGGTCTTCTCACGTCTATGTTCTCCTCCTGACTACAAAATAATGACACTAGATGGTACTCAATTAGAGACTGTAAAATCCTACGAATATCTAGGTATCTGGTTGGATGAAAAACTCTCTTTTGGTGTCCATATTGAGAATCTGTTAAAAAAGCTCAGACCTAGATTAAGATTTTATTTTTGTCTAAAGAGATGTTTCCCCTTCCCAGCAAGGAAAAGATTAATACTGAGTACTTTTTTAGCAGTTATAGATTATGGTGATTTGATTTATATGCATGCTTCCTCTTCCTTGTTAAAAAAAAATTAGATGTCAGCTCTGCGATTTGTAACTAATGCGGCGGCCAGAACTCATCATTGCAGTTTATATCAAATGGTACAATGGACTTCACTCTCTCTCAGAAGGAAATATCATTTTTTAAATCTTTATTGCAAAAGCATTAATGGGTAAACTTCCCATTTACATCAGAAATCTACTAACATACCATTCAACTGTTTACTCCACACGTTCTGCACGAAAAATTCTCCTAACCATCCCACAAACACGTACAGAACTTAGCAAAATATCTTTTTCTTTTTCAAAACATCTTGTCTTCATATTAAAGAAGCCTGGGTATCAGACATTGGTGATGGGATTTTGGATGTGCTGTGGGCCCAGGGATTGAATAGGATTAAAACTTGCTCTATCTATGCCAGATTGCAACTTATTCAGGACAAAGTCATTCATAGTCTAAATTTCTCCAGGACCAGACTGAATAGGATCTTTCCTTCTCTTTCTGCCACCTCTGAGGATGGGACTTTGGGTCTTCTTTTTTGGTATTGCCCTCAGCTTAAGAATTTTTGGGATGACATTTTCCACTTGAACAGTCTTATATATAGTGAACAGCTGATCCCTGACAGTCTTCTGATAATACTGGGCTGTTCCAACTTTTCTCTCACTCTTCCCTCATCATTACAGCAGGCCCTCATGCTCAGTATGGTCGTAGCGAAACGAGTTATTCTTAAAAAATGGAAATCAGTTTCTCCTCTTTGTCTTAAAAAATGGTTGAACGATATGGTCTCCTGTATTTATCTGGAAGAAATTCAATTTACTCTGTCAGACACTCATTACTAGTTTCTTGAAATCTGGGGACAAAGAGTAAGACTACAAACTGCAACAGGTGGATGTTCTATCACAGTTTGGAGAGCGCTCTTCCAGGGCAATCAGTTCTTACAGTCCACAGTCCTTTAGCTGTACATCAGTTGGCTGTAGATCTGTCTATAACTGTAGTCTAATCAGCTCCCGCCTTTCTACATAGTACTGTCCAGTCTACTTTGGACAGGCAGTTACGGGATACCTGATGCCACTTTGGACTGCGCTTAGGGCGTTTTCTTTCTTGGCAGAAACTTTGCATTCCTGTGCCACTATTAACCTTGGTCCTCTGTACAGTTCCTCTCACACACACACACAGACACATTCTGGGTAAATATGATTATAAGCTTTGGGGAATTGTAGAAAAATGAACAAAAGTCTGCGCACTGTTTTGATAGCTCCCCAAGTGAGTTTAATATCCATAACATTTCGGCCGACGTGGCCTTCGTCAGGTGCACTTCCAAACATTTAAATAAAAGAAATTTTAAGCAGTAAAAGATAATAATAATACAGAAGATGTTTTGATAATAATACTGATGATAATAAAATGATAAGAATGCAAAGGATGTTTTGTATTATTCCACAGGAGGCATGCACGGAAAAAACCTTTTCTCACTCACAATCATAAACGCAAACGTCTGGAGTTCACTAAGCAGTACTGGGACTTTCACAGGTACCGTGTGCTTTGGTCAGATGAGACCAAGATTGAGCTTTTTGGCAACAAACACTCTAAGTGGGTCTGGCGGAACACAAAAGATGAGTATGCAGAAAAGCACCTCATGCCCACTGTGAAGTATGGGGGAGGATCGGTGATGCTGTGGGCCTGTTTCTCTTCCAGAGGCCCTGGGAACCTTTTTATGGTGCATGGCATCATGAACGCTTTGAAATACCAGGACATTTTAAATCAAAATTTGATGGCCTCTGCCCGAAATCTGAAGATGGGTCTTCACTGGGTCTTTCAGCAAGATAATGACCCTGAACACGTGGCCAAATCTACAAAGAAATGGTTCACCAGACACAGAATCAAGCTCCTCCCATGGCCATCTCAGTCCCCAGACCTCAACCCCATTGAAAACCTGTGGAGCGAGCTGAAGAGGAGAGTGCAGAGGAGAGGACCCAGGTCACTGGATGATTTAGAGAGATTGTGCGAAGAGGAATGGCTGAAGATCCCTCTTTCTGTATTCTCCCATCTTGTGAAACATTATAGGAGAAGATTAGGTGCTGTTTTGTTGGCAAAAGGGGGTTGTACAAAGTATTAACGTCAGGGGTGCTAGTAATTGTGGCACACATGATTTGACGTAAAAGAATTATTTCTTAATGTGAGATTTTTTTCCCATGGGATAAATACACTTGAATTAAAGGTTGGATTTTCCTCTTTTTTCATTGTGGTCCTATATTATTGAGAAAAAAAATTGAATTTATTAGAAGCTAAGTTGTCTAAGATAACATTTGCTATGTTATCTCTGTTCTATTGTGAATAATAAACTGGCTGGTGTGATTTGAAAGTTATTGCGTTTTGATTTTATTTACACTTTTATTCACACAATTACACTTTGTCCCAACTATTTCAGAATTGGGATTTTACTTTTTTTTGCAATTTGGATGTTTGTAGTTAGTCTTCATGAGAAATTTCCAGAGTACCATTAGCTTCCACTGCTCACTTTGTAGGCAAAGTGCCCAACTGTTTGTACAAATCACAAGTAACGGTCTGAATTAAACAGTTTTAGAGGAACGGTGGTTAGAAAGTGCATATTTTTGGATGACTTCGGCATTCAGCCGGTCCGCAATTGTCTGCAAGGCTTTTGCTCTTCGGGTGATTATAGCAGCTGTGCTGTCTTTTTTTTTTTTTTTTTACATATAATACATTTAAGTTTCTTGTAGCTTTGCATTATAAGTTCATGCTCACTTGAAGAGAGGTACGCGGCCCCCCTTCTATCCCTTTCTGCATCAGTAAATCTGTGATCGACCACACGCTCAATTGAAGAAAGCTGTGAATGTGCACTTACCTGAATTTGTTACACCTGGCTTGACATAACCGCTCCTCCTCAGCCAGGGTTGGCAAATGTGCAACGGCTTAAGCCAGGAGGCACTGAGTAGAAAAGGTCAAGCCTCACTTTCTCAATCATCCTCGATTTCTGAATTCTGCTTTTGTGCAACAGCCCCCAGCAGCAGCATATGTTGTGTTTTGGTGCTGGTTTTTCCAGCAGGGGAGCCCTGAACTAATCACATATCAGGCAGTGATGAAGTCATTACTTACCGATTGTGAATTATCAGTAAACTCATACATATGCTGACCGCTATGCTGGGGAATAATTTTAGGAAAAAAACTGAAAATAGTTGATGGACATGGAACCGAGAGCCTTGGTTTGTAACTCCAAACTGCTGTCATTTTCAGCAACAGCACAAGCCCCTGTTATGCTTGATTTCTGCTCCCTACAGTAAACTGCTGAATTGTGTGTGTTGCTTTAGATCAGGGTTGGAGATTTACCATCCTGTAAGTTCTCAATTCAACCCCAATACACCTGACTCTACTCATCAGCAGCTCTGTGAGATCTCTCACCTTTGATTGTGTTCTCCTCTCTATGGATTGGCATGAAAAACCTTCAGGACAATAGATCTACTGGAACAGATGCCCAGCTTTAGTGAAGTCTTTGTAGCAAAAGCAGAGAAAAGTACTTGTAAACTGCAACTTCCTTATTGCCAAACACAGATATGAAAGTCAAACCATCGTGAATGTACCAATTGTCATCTGCGGAAATAGATTTAGTGTATCTCATTGTTCAATTTCTTTTCTTTGTGAGGATGAAAGAGAATTGCTTGAGTCTGCTTTGATGAACCCTGTGGTATCATTTGTAAGACCTTGCACCAGGTTACAGTCTCACCTGTGCTCCAGCAGGCTGACTGCATTACGTCACTTGTTTGTCTGGGATGCACTTCTTGGATTGCATCAGTGACAAATAATATATTGTTAGAACAGGGATAGGGGGGCACTCATGTACCCCTCCTTTTAGCCCCTCCTCTGTTTTACTGCAGATCTGTTTGTCACATCACAAACTCACTCCGCAAACCCAACCCCCCTATATGTGAGTCCTCTTGCACACCCACCCATCCTTAAATATAATCCTGTGGTGACAGGGTATTGTACAGTCACTGCAAATGCTGCTGTTCCCTCAATGGATTTGTGACTGACAATCATCTGCACTGCTTACAAACCACTAAAATTTATACAGTTACTGAACTGGAACTATATTGAATAAAAACACAACCCTCCTGGACACAGGTGATCAGGATACTGGGGCCTTCTGGGTTGTCTGACCTTGAGGAGTGTTATGTTGAGCTCTTGCAGTTTCTCAGGTAAGTTGACTGATTTTCTCAATCTGATAAAAAGTCTTTAATTTCTTAAAATTAAGCTGTGCTTGAGTGAGAGAATTTTGCAGACAGTAAAAAAATAGACTCAAAGGGCAAACCTTGTCTTCTAGGAACACTGTCTCCAATCTCAGGGAGCTCCAGTGCAGTTTCAAAGAGTAAAGCTGGTGTCTCAGAGGTAGTTTTCCCGGGATGGAGTTCGTATTCCCAGAAAACAAAAACTATCCTTCAGTGTAACAGTGCAACTAAATTGTGTGAGGCTCCCTTGACAAGAAAAAATTCTCAAAAACAGAGAGCTTAACTTTGTGCAGAATTGGCCAGTATAAGTGTTTTCATCTCTATTATGCAGTAAATGTGTTATGATGAGGAATACTTTGGAGAAAAGAAATATGTAAAATAATGCTGGAATTAGCTGAAGAATATAATTTAGCTTTGCAGTCAGTTTAAGTGGTGAGTTCAGTTAGGCTTCACCATGTAACTTACATTCACTCTCTTTTCTAAGGATCATCAACCCTCAAACCTGAGAAATAAAATAAAACCAAAATGAACAGCTCTGTCATCAATTCTAGCCGACCCTTCAACCACTCCTCTTCAGGATCCAGTCTCCAACTCTCGTACACATTGAAACCGTGTTATTATTCACTTCTTGGGTGGTCGTTTCTGGTGATCGAAAGAAGCATCAACCTATCAGTGGGCTACCCTGCCAATATCATGGTGATGTGGCTTGTGGCCAGTGAGAAGAGTGACTCTTCCACCTCCAATATCTTCATCTTCAAAATGGCCATCGCCGATACATTGCTCTGTGTGACGACCCCCATCTGCTCCTTGGGCTTACTTCTGCTGCGAATCTCATATTTCGATGATATATGGTACTTTATCAATGGGATCAAAAACAGCTCCCCACTCTTTCTCACCTGCATCTGCCTGGACCGCTACGTGGCCGTGGTCCACCCCATTGTGTTCACCAGCATCAAGGATAAGAGGATCAGAGTGACTATTTCCATGCTTGTTTTGGGGCTCATGATAGCCTTTGCCCTCAGCAGGTCATTGTGGTTGATCCTCTCAACTCACATCTACATTGGGCTGATCCTGGTCGCCTTCGCCATCATGGTTTTCTGCAATGTTTCTATCATGTGGAGTCTGAGGAAGTCGGTCTTGGGCAAAGAGAAGATTCACCCCATGAAAGAGAAAGCCCTCAGGATCGTGCAAATCTATCTGGGGATCATAGTGTTTCATTACCTGCCTGTAGTTCTTCTCATTCCCTTTGTGTATAGACCTTTCCCAGAATTCTGTGACATTGAATTGCTTTTCACCTCCATTATGTACCTCAGTACCATCACTACACCCCTCCTTTACATCTCCCTGATTAAGCAGCTGCCATTGCTGAAAAACTTGCTCTGCATCTGCTGCCGAAGCCCTTCCTCTGAGGGTCATAATGTAAGCACATGAGATGTATGCTTGTGATTGTCTGTTACACTGCATTTACTCTCTACATAAATTAATCAAAATGAGTTCAATAAACAAAGCAAGAATGTTATCTGAGTTTTAGGCAAATATATTATCTTTAGTTTGACTGTACTGAGTATAGAGATGATAATTAAAATAACTATAACCTTTATGCATTGATTAAAATGGAAAACTATTTGCATCACCTACATGCCTCTGTCACCATGATTTCATGAGATGCAAATTAAACAGTTTTTGATTAAAAATGAGAATGTATGATCAATCAATCAAAGAGACAAATTTTTTATATAATGTGTATTTGATATTTATCTCCAAACTTCCAAGTTTGTTTTATTATATCCATTTCATTTCATTATGCCAGCATGTGATCTAGTTTTTTTATTATAAAAGTCCGAGGCCATGGTTCTTGACCAGAAAAAGGTGATATGTTCCCTCTGGGTTGGAGGAGAGTTCTTGCCTCAAGTGGAGGAGTTCAAGTATCCTGGGGTCTTGTTCACGAGTGAGGGAAGGATGGAGCGTGAGATTGACAGACGGATCGGTGCAGCGGCAGCAGTAATGCGGTCGTTGTACCGATCTGTCGTGGTGAAGAAGGAGCTGAGCCGAAAGGCAAAGCTCTCGATTTACCAGTCAATCTACGTTCCTACCCTCACCTATGGCCATGAACTCTGGGTCATGACCGAAAGAACGAGATCTCGGGTACAAGCGGCTGAAATGGGTTTCCTCTGCACGGTGGCGGGCCGCTCCCTTAGAGATTGGGTGAGGAGCTCTGTCACCCGGGAGGAGCTCAGAGTAGAGCCGCTGCTCCTCCACGTCGAGAGGGGCCAGCTGAGGTGGCTCGGGCATCTGTATTGGATGCCCCCTGGACGCCTTCCTGGGAAGGTGTTCTGGGCATGCCCCACCGGGAGGAGGCCTCGGGGAAGACCCAGGACACGCTGGAGGGACTATGTCTCTCGGCTGGCCTGGGAACGCCTCGGGATACCCCCGGAAGAACTGGAGGAAGTGTCCGGGGAGAGGGAAGTCTGGGCATCCCTACTTAGACTGCTGCCCCCGCGACCCGGCCCCGGATAAGCGGTTGAAAATGGATGGATGGATGATCTAGTTTTTCCCAGGAAAAACTGACAATAACTACAGATTTTCTGGGATCACCACCATATACACAAATAAAATGGATTGTTTTGACTATTCCTGAGCTTCATGCAGACAGTTAGTGAGCGAGTATCACATTCAAAGTATTTTAGTCCACAAAATAATAAAACACATTTAACATGAAACAACCCGAAATATAACAGAAAAGACACAAAAAGAATTGAAATTAATTGTAAAGTACATCAGTAATTCCTCTCTAACATTTTCAAGGTCAACCAAGAAGAAAAGTGTCCATCACCTCTCATATACTGACCTCAGTCTCTGAATTCAGAAGGATGCTGCACTTTGGTTTGAGTTTAGCTGTTAGTTACAGCTCTGTGGAACAAAGGGAAGCTCTGGGGTTTGTCATCAGAAACAAGGCCAACTTTGTTTCGATAATGTAAAATCTTTCAGAAAATTATCCTTCTGTTAAACAGCCATAACAGAATTCAACTCATTATCAAATGCCCTTAGCAGCTTTAAATCAGATGTAAAATGTCATCGTTTCAGTTAACTGGTCAACCAGGAAGCACAGTCCTTCATGTATTACTAATTGTGAAAGTTTTTAGGTTTGGCCAATTTATTTATTTATTTTTAGTTGCTTTGGTATTATTTGTTTAACATTATTTTTATTATAACTTGCTGTATATGTAACCTGTATATTAGTATTATATTCTTTCTATCTATAGCCATTATCCGTCTCTATTTGCACTTATTTAATTCAGTATTTACTTTGGTAATCTGATCAGCTCAAATTAAGTATACTTGTTCGTGTAGCAGCAACAAATCAAGGTTTTCAATAAAAAAAAGTGCAAAAAGTGTAAACATTCACAATATCAGTAAAGGTTTTAACCCATTTATGCCTAGCGTCCTCACATGAGGTCTGTTAAGAAAAAGTGTCCTGTTTGAATGACTATTAGAATGGTATTTTGAAGTATAATAACATAAAAAAGTAAAAAAAAAAAAAATCTGGGCTTAAATGGGTTAAGTGTCAAATATGAAATAAAGGGTAAACTTCTCTAACTCTACGCCCCTCTCAAAATAAAATACAAAGAGCTGCTTCATCTGATCAGCAGACATTAAGTACACTAGCTCATGTAGCAGCAACAAATCATGGTTTTCAAATGTCAAATATTTGAAATAAAATAATAGTGCAGCAAGTGTCAACATTCACACTCAATAAAACAATATGCTTCTGATCAGCATAAAATAAGTACATTCTTGTTCATGTAGCAGCAACAAATCATGGTTTTCAAATGTCAAATATTTGAAATAAAATAAAAGTGCAATAAGTGTACACACACTGTCAATCCAACTGTGTGCATCTGAACAGCCCAAATCAAGTAGGCCAACAGTAGGAGCTTGGCATTGAAGGTGACCTGGATTAAGCTTAACGCCAGAGTCTGTGCAGGGTTTCCTGCAGGAAAAAACTTTGGCCGGGAGGGAGGTGAGTGGGGGGGGTTCAACCCGAACGGCTGCCGAGAACCGTTCTCGCAAAAAAAAAAAAAAAGATAAATTAATTGAATTGTTCCAGTATTATTTTTGCCCTCAAAATTAAAGAGAAGATGCTTAATCAATTATTATTTTTTTGCTTAACAACAAACCCACAAATGTTGGAAAATGATGTTGGAAAACACAAACTCTTTATTTTTGGGTGACCCTGCCGGTCGTAAAGAACTAGCAGATCTTGGGCTGCTTTGCCTTCTCTCCGCAACCGGCCATCACGACTCGAAATTAACATTGAAACATTACTCGCCTACTGAATGAGACTGGTTTAATTAATCATAAACAATTAAGCATTGTTGGCCTTTTAATTATTCTTGTTGTTACTAGTTGTGACTAGTACGTTTATATAACACTAAAATGCCCGCCTTAGTTCTCGGAGCAGATCTCACCGAGTCTTTAGTCTGTATATCATAAATCATCCTAGACGTTATATCTTTTTGCGAGTATTTTAATATCTTTGCTCACCTCTTTGCGACGATGTCGCTGTTTAATTTCACTTCCAGCTGTAGGACCTCAGGCGCATCGTTTGACCTGAAAATTCCGGGGCTAATATCCCTCCCTTTAGGCCTATTGAAATTAATTACGGTTGTCCATTATTAACACATTTTCCAATTCAAGAGTAATCAAGTGGCAATGGAAGACACGGCTTCTCTCCCCCATGCGATCTAAAAGCATGCTAGTCATCAAAATTAGGCTACCCTCATTGGCTGAAGAGTTCTGAAATGCCGTCGCTGAGTGACGGTGCATGTACATAATAATAATCACATTATTTTTCTGTGCTGAATGTAACTCATTATTTTGTCGCTTTTAGATTGCATGGGGGAGAGAAGCCGTGTCTTCAATTGCCACTTGATTATTCTTGAATTGGAAAACGTGTTAATGAAGGAAACCCATCAAGACTTAGCCAGCACTGATTATTTTCAATAAAGGGAGGGATATTAGCCCCGGAATTTTCAGGTCAAACGACGCGCCTGCTGAACTCAATGTTGCCCATTTTTCGCTGTTAGATCGCATGGGGGAGAGAAGCCGTGTCTTCAATTGCCACTTGATTATTCTTAAATCGTAAAACGTGTTAATAAAGGAAAATCATTAAGAACAAGCCAGGACTAATTGTTGCCGATTTTCTTCTAGGCGAGCGCCGGTGTTCTGTCAAATTTTGCTCCCTTGCCAAAAAAATACTTCCGTAATGCAAAGCGATCGTTAATTCTTTGTTTTCGCCTTGGCATTGCAATATGAATCAGGATACAATAGTAACTTTGTTATTTGTCAGCTTATTATAACAAAAGCAGATGTTATAATGAGTGGGATTAGTTTGTTTGAAGATATTTGCCCATATACGGCATTATCATTTAATTTCTGCATTTTCAGGAAAACCCAGTGTGTACATGCAAATATATGTACGCTTACAGGTCGAAATGCGCACTGAAAATAAATCTATTTTTATGATTTTTGGGAATACTCAAGATATGATCGAGGAAACAGCCCAAGATTTCAGGCGTGCGCAAGCGCTGTACCACGAGGTAGCATATTTTGATGGGTAGCAAAATTAATCAGAACACCGGCCCTGAGGTGCGCTGGTAGATTAGTTCTCAAGCGCTGCAGTGTCGCTTGCATGAATCGCATCATTTTTTTTTTTCGCCTGACATTCTAGCCCGAGCGCTACAGATTTCAGGCCGGGCGGCGAATTTTTTTTCCCCAAACGGTTCGTCCATAGAGATTTTTTCTCGTCTCCTGATTGGTTGAGCTCTGTCACGTCATACATTTATCATTCAAGATGGCAGCGCCAATAAAATTGAGAACTATTTTTTCTTCCACCAAGCAAGACAGAGTGGACAGAACGGTTGGCCAGCAACACTGACGCTAAGATTGCTTTTACACCTAGCGCCATTATCGTGTCACATCAGGCTATTTGGGCTCGCTAATTTAGATATACTATGAAAGCAGGCTAGTTTGAATGTCTCCTTCGGTCTCCCGTAGACCCAGTTAAATAATTTCATTAGTTTCGGTTTAAGAGATTCCTTATTCTCAATTTTTGCGCAGATCGGCCAAATCATTACAACCAGCAGCGAGAGTAGGGAACGATTGACTTTTGTCCTCCACACTTGCCGGTGTCCTGGAAAATATGTTGAATTGTGCATTAGTTTGCTAGCCAGCTTGTCAACTAGCTTGACCCTGTTAAATAATATTATGTTCGTTCCGGTTTTCGAGTTTCCCCTTGTTCACAACTTGCGCCGATCGGCCAAATCATTACAACCAGCAGGAGAGATTTACTCTTGTTCTCCACACTTGCCGGTGTGGAGGAAAATATGTTGAATCGTGCATTAATTTGCTAGCCAGCTTGTCAACTAGCTAGCGTTCACTACAATGGATGTGGTTACCCTACACATAGCGCATAAAATATCAACAATTTATCGCTAACTACTAGTAGTACTAGTACTAGTACTCAAAACTACTAGTATTGTAACCTGGGGGCGACATACGACTGGTTTTGTGGTGCACGGTCACTAATGTGCTGGCGCACTATGAGCAACGCTTTATTTTGTCAACAATACCACATGGGCGACAGTCAACAGAAGCACGTGGTAAGATAATGAATTCATATATTTCAACCAATCAGGAGACGAGAAAAAATCTCTATGGACGAACCGTTTGGGAAAAAAAAATTCGCGGCCGGGCGGGGCGCCTGGCCAAAAAAGCGCTGCCGGAAACCCTGCTGTGTAACTTTTCTTCAAGAGAAAACAATAAAAAGTAAATGACGAAAAGTTAACACTGAGGGAGTGATCTAATGTTCAACAAATCTAACTTAAACATTGGCAAGTTCTTTTTGAGGGATATGAGCATTTCTGCTCTGCTGTCAGATGATTCCTTTTTTCATCCACGATATTGGATGCCGTGCTGAACAGTCTTTCGCTTTCCGCACTGGTTGAAGGGGCACTCAGGAACTTTACTGCAACAGCAGCAAGGAGAGGAAAGTGAGCCTGGCTGTTTGCCCAGTGCTGGAAAGGGCGTCTTTCTCACATACCGTTGGTTCTTTCAAATACATTAGCATGTAAATAACCACTGCCTGGGTACCTCCTGCAGGTTCATCATGCTCCTCCAGAATTCTGTCCTACAGACTGCTGAAGCTGCTCTTCCTTGTGCCTGGAGGACAACCAGTGCTTGGACCAGCTTCCATGCAGAGACCTTTTCTGCTGGCTGTGCCTCCGCTGCCCCTGTTTCATCAGCTGATGCCCTGAGCAGCACTCGCTCCATCTTCTCCAGCTCTTGTGTCATGAGAGCCTTCACCCTCCTGCCAGTTTCTCCACTAACAAAGAATGTGACACAAAGATGAAATAGGTTGAGTACAACTTATTTGTTGCTGCTGCAAGACAACGCACACACACACACACACACGCACACCACGTCCACCTCCCCGCTTATCCAATTCATTGTAGGCCGCATAAACAAATTTCCACTTGAAAGCTAGGAATCAATCAATGTAGTTTTGGTTTAGCAGGATTTAATTTTCAGTTTAAAAATAAAGCCAACATTAAAAAAATCTGGCATTAATAATACTATCCCTCACCTGTCCTTGTATCAAGCGTCCTCTAAAGTGGGAACAGCGTAGAGGGGTTCACTTTCGATGCTGCTGAATCGCCTGCTGACAGCTTGGAGGAGCGTGCTTTTCATTGTTTTGATGCCGCTGACAGTACTGTTCTCGGTGAGAAGGCGTTTTAAAACGGTGACGGCTGGGATTGCGTCCGCTGCAGAGGAGTTCGCTGAGCTGATGTTACTGGTTAACTCCTCGAAGGGTTCCAGCACCGTCACTGTTTTTTCCAGCAAATCCCACTCGTTGGCTGACAGTGCTGCCGGCAAGTTGTGGTTGGCAGCATAAGCACAGAGAGGTCGCTTCTCTTTCAGGAGGCTCTTGATTATACAGAAGGAGCTATTCCATCTTGTTTGAACATCTTGAACAGGACGAGTTGGGGTGGTCGTGGTTCCCGCACCCTGCATTTCATGCTGCAGGTCTTCCAAGTGAGACTGTGCGAGTTGAGAATGCTTGAAGTGTGCTTCGATCTTCCTGCTGTTTGCTAATGCATCACAAACGCTGTGTTATGACATTACCCTCTCGAGCACAACGAGCTGCTGTGTGTGAGCAAAACAGCCCAGACTAGGAACTGCCATGTCTTCCATCACAGCCTTCATGTTACTTGCATTGTCCCGTAGAACGACATGCACTTTTTCCAGAGGGATCTCCCAGTGATTTAACATCTCTGTAAAGGATGCTGCGATTGTAGCTGGGTTGTGTGAGCCCCTGCACTTTTTTACCTGAAGCACCGCACTACAGAGGCTATGTGTATCTGAGTCAACCCAGTGCACAGTGAGGCTTATCAGTGACATTGGGCAGACATCTGAAGTCCAAATATCTGCAGTAAAGCTCAGGGCTGGAACTCCTTTTAACTTCTCAGCTAACTTGGTTCACACTCGGTTATATAAATCAGGCAGCATATTCTCTGATAAATATCTCCTGGATGGTAAACTATATCTTGGCTGCAAGTGTTCAATCAGGCTGCAAAATCCTTCGTTTTCTATACCTGATAACGGTTGGTTATCGAGTACAATGAAGTTCAGCAACTCCTCAGTCATCCCTTTCGCTTTCATGTTGTCTGGTGGACGTTTACCTTATTTTCGGAATGACTCCAGAAGTGATTCCTGCCAGCTCCTTTTGTCTTTCTGCCCCCTGGCTAAAAAATCCTCATGCTCTTTAATGTGGTGCTTTTTTAAATGTTTGATTAAGTTTGTTGTATTGTAAATCGCGACGGAGCTTCTGCCTCTCAGTTCACGGCTTTGCGAACACTGCATGTCGCTGTCTTGCTTTGCGGTGTTTCTAGTGTAAAATATTTCCACACAGCGGACATGTTGTGATGAAAAGTGGGTTCGCCACAGTGCTGCTCAATGCTCGCCTGCTAGCTGGCTACTAACTGTGGAATGGATTTCCTGAACGGAAGCGTGTCTCTTTACCCAGCCTCTCATTAAGACATCCGTCCGTTCAGGAAGTCCTTTCCACATCTTGCAGCCAGCTAGCAGAGCAGCCGGCAGGGTGGAGTCATTTCAGCAGACACCATTAAAGCTCAGACATGACTCATGTCATTTATATTACCAGATTGTACAATACAAGAACCTTGTCCCACTGAGAGAACTGTGAAATGGGGGAAGAAATGAAAGACTGCCGTCTCACTTGAACTGCTACCCTGAAAGCCAACTGCAGAATGTTGTGGAGCCGAGTGATAAAGCCAAAAGTCTTTTATTATATTTATTATGCTGCTCAAATTGTTACAGTTACAAACAAAAGCCAACTGCTGAAGTCTGTGGCCCCCTTGTACTAGAAAAGAGCCCCAAAGAAGTGTTGCCAGATTGGTAGTATGGTTTCCAGCCCAAAATGCAGTCAAAAACCACCCAAAATAACACTTACCAAATCTTATGCTATTTATCAATTTATTGTTTCTTTACGAACATTATATTAACATTTAACAGTTAATTTCACATGCAATAATTTCACATGTTTCTTCAGGGTAGCTAACATTAAACTTGATGCCCTTGAAAGGGCTGAGTTAACACGTTTAGCCTCACAAGATATCTGCTTTCACACAAGCACAAATTCACACGGGAGGGAGAGAGAGATGTTAGCCTGTCAAAAGCTAAATAATTAGCAAGCGCTGTTCAGAACCTTGACTGTATATAGCCCAACGATTCACTTCAGAATACCAGAAGTCATTGAGTTGATGACACACCCTTAAAGAAAAGAAACAGCGACCAAAAGCAAACTAGCCTGCAAACTCGCCTCGTATTTAACTAAATTAATAAAACAATTATTGTGTTTTTTAAGTGGTACTTTAGACACATGCAACTTAACTACATATTTTTATGAACTAGTTAAGAACACAGGGACACACCAACATCCAATGTGTTCTCCTGAAATACAAACCTTAAACGGATTTGATTCTGTACACTTTCAATGCTCTGGTTTCAAAGCTTGTTGTATCAAATAAATCATCAGCATTTATCACTCATAAAATGCAACATAACTCATGTGGCTTCAACGTCTTTACTGTAAGTGAGCAAGATCCGAGATCTGCATTTTTACTTGTAGTATGACCCATGAAGTTTTTGTAAAGGTGCTCAACTAATATAGGTGCTCCTGATTTAGCAATGGGCCTTATACTCCTCTGCTTTGACAGACAGTAGCTTTCCCATTCATTTGGATCAGTGTCATTTTCCCAGTCTTTACACTATCATTACATTTCTTTTATTGTCCCCTTGTACAATTACACTAATCGAATGCACTAATAGCCGTTATGGCAGGGCTAGCTATCGTACAGGTGCGCCAGTCCTGGTTGACGATATGCACTAATCTTCAAATCAAATCAAAGGACAAGGTTCACTAACCATCAAAATAGGCCCTGTCTAAAAACTAATAATCATTGGTGTCATTTATTGAAATAATAGCCAAAAAAAAAAAAAAAAGAATGTTATAAGCCTTACTGCCCCATGGTTGCCATGGCAACGGAACAGGAAATTGCACCATGAAAAATGTAATTATTTGGCATATTTTCAATCCCAAGAGCAAAAGAGTTCAATATATTGTCTTATGAACCATGTATATCAATTATTATATGAATAATTAACAATTCAACATTACCAGGATGTCTGGCCCTTGGTTGCCATGGCAACGGGAGATGAAATCGTTCCATTCAAAATGTCATTATTTGGCATATTTTCAATCCGAAGAGCAAAACAGTTCAATATATTGTCTTATAATTTATGTATATCAATTCAGGGTTCCCACTCTTTTCTTGAAATTTTTTTCCAGGACTTTTCCAGGACTTTTTCAGCTGCCACGGTACGAGTCAAGTTATCCCAACATACACTAGTAAATTCCACCCCCAAGCTCTGGAGAAGTGTCATTTTCTTCATTTGTACCTTATATTTTGTACATTTAACCAGATTGCTTCAATGTTTATTCCTCTCTCGTACTTTCTCCACAAAACATTGTTATATGTTCAATAAATCACCTAAACACTAATAGCACCACAATATCACATTGAACCTGAAATATACTTATTGCTAACTCTCAGACATAAATATGGTTTGTTAGCTATCTTTTTAGCCTGGCTTTTATGTATTTTCTTACTATTATAAATTTATGGTTATCACTTTATACTTATTGTCAGGGCTCTCAAGTTTTGAACTGAGTTCAGAGTGAGATTTTGGGAGGGGTTTGGTTGGAGTGGGGACGAGCTTTTATCTGATAATGACACATAAATTCGTACAAATAAAAAATGTATTTAATTCAGCATTTCTAACTGCAGGTGTGTGTGTGCGTGTGTGTGTGTGTGTGTGTGTGTGTGTGTGTGTGTGTATTTGGAGGAACTCAGGAGAGGAGAAGCAGCAATGTGATAACAAATTACACCAAAACAAAATACTGATAAAATAACTGATAATGTCTGAGCTTATCAATTATTAAATATAATAATAATAATAAAAATACAAATAATTTTTTTTAAATCTTTTATTAGTGCTGTCAATCAATTGACAGCACTAATAAAATAATTAACTTTGATTAATCACAGTTTTAGGCTGTGATTAATCATGATTAATTGCATTTTTAAAATACCCTTATTCATGCAAATTCTTTTTACTTGACTAAAAACTTAATTAGTTTATCAGTTACTGCATGTAAAAGTGTAATCATCTTTACATGCAGTAATTGATAGAATAATTATAGTATCTATTACTAGATAATATTAACTTGTACTTTACTTTAAACATTTGCTTTAATTTTATCATTAATGTGCACTTCACAGCTATATTATTGTTGCGTGTCTACATTTTCTTTTTCTTGAAATTGCATTTGAACACACCATGACTTTTTTGTTCTCCATCGCCTAATTGGCATTTTTCTGAGCCGACCTTGAACACATCATAATGTAAACTTGGCACCTCGTTTAGTTCGCTAATTAGCTGTTATTCAGCAGATTTCATCATGGATTTCAAAGTCAGATTACCATTTTTAACTAACGGAATTTTCTACAATGTTTGGGGGCCTTAAGCAGACAAATCTTTTGTTCACCTCTACTTCACTGGGAACAATGAGTCTGTGTTTTTGATGCACAAAGACACCTGATGCAGGGATGCACTGCAGAGAGGAATAAACGTCAATCATCCTCCACTTGCAGCCTTGAGCAGCTTTAAGGAGAGGCTCTGACTGGGCCCGGGACCTACACATGTAAGTGTTGTGGCACTTGTTACGCTCGTGGTCGCGATGTTCTCAGGCTTCATAGTTCTGTTACCAAAACCAAACGAGTTGTTTCTGCCGTTTTCGTTAGCATACCGGCTACATCCTGTACAGCACTGACCTGCGCCTCGGCATCACGTCTCAGATACTGGGCACACCTCCGTCTCCAAACCTCCACTGACCTGCGCCTCGGCGTCACATCTCAGATACTGGGCACACCTCCGTCTCCAAACCTCCACTGACCTGCGCCTCGGCGTCACGTCTCAGAGACTGGCCACACCTCCGTCTCCAAACCTCCACTGACCTGCGCCTCGGCGTCACATCTCAGATACTGGGCACACCTCCGTCTCCAAACCTCCACTGACCTGCGCCTCGGCGTCACATCTCAGATACTGGGCACACCTCCGTCTCCAAACCTCCACTGACCTGCGCCTCGGCGTCACATCTCAGATACTGGGCACACCTGTCTCAAAACCTCCACTGACCTGCGCCTCGGCGTCACGTCTCAGATACTGGGCACACCTCCGTCTCCAAACCTCCACTGACCTGCGCCTCGGCGTCACATCTCAGATACTGGGCACACCTCCGTCTCCAAACCTCCACTGACCTGCGCCTCGGCGTCACATCTCAGATACTGGGCACACCTCCGTCTCCAAACCTCCTCTGACCTGCGCCTCGGCGTCACATCTCAGATACTGGGCACACCTCCGTCTCCAAACCTCCACAGACCTGCGCCTCAGCGTCACATCTCAGATACTGGGCACACCTCCGTCTCCAAACCTTCACTGACCTGCACCTCGGCGTCATGTCTCAGATACTGGGCACACCTCCGTCTCCAAACCTCCACTGACCTGCGCCTCGGCGTCATGTCTCAGATACTGGGCACACCTCCGTCTCCAAACCTCCACTGACCTGCGCCTCGGCGTCATGTCTCAGATACTGGGCACACCTCCGTCTCCAAACCTCCACTGACCTGCGCCTCGGTGTCACATCTCAGATACTGGGCACACCTCCGTCTCCAAACCTCCACTGCCCTGCGCCTCGGCGTCACCTCTCAGATACTGGGCACCCCTCCGTCTCCAAACCTTCACTGACCTGCGCCTCGGCGTCATGTCTCAGATACTGGGCACACCTCCGTCTCCAAACCTCCACTGACCTGCGCCTCGCCGTCATGTCTCAGATACTGGGCACACCTCCGTCTCCAAACCTCCACTGACCTGCGCCTCGGCGTCACATCTCAGATACTGGGCACACCTCCGTCTCCAAACCTTCACTGACCTGCGCCTCGGCGTCATGTCTCAGATACTGGGCACACCTCCGTCTCCAAACCTCCACTGACCTGCGCCTCGGCGTCACATCTCAGATACTGGGCACACCTCCGTCTCCAAACCTCCACTGACCTGCGCCTCGGCGTCACATCTCAGATACTGGGCACACCTCCGTCTCCAAACCTCCACTGACCTGCGCCTCGGCGTCACATCTCAGATACTGGGCACACCTCCGTCTCCAAACCTCCACTGACCTGCGCCTCGGCGTCACATCTCAGATACTGGGCACACCTCCGTCTCCAAACCTCCACTGACCTGCGCCTCGGCGTCACATCTCAGATACTGGGCACACCTCCGTCTCCAAACCTCCACTGACCTGCGCCTCGGCGTCATGTCTCAGATACTGGGCACACCTCCGTCTCCAAACCTCCACTGACCTGCGCCTCGGCGTCACATCTCAGATACTGGGCACACCTCCGTCTCCAAACCTCCACTGACCTGCGCCTCGGCGTCATGTCTCAGATACTGGGCACACCTCCGTCTCCAAACCTCCACTGACCTGCGCCTCGGCATCACGTCTCAGATACTGGGCACACCTCCGTCTCCAAACCTCCACTGACCTGCGCCTCGGCGTCACATCTCAGATACTGGGCACACCTCCGTCTCCAAACCTCCATTTCGCGAAGAAATTTCTCCTCCGATGTTTTTTCTCCTTCCCCTCTTTTCTCGCATTATTTACATTAACAGACCAGTGTGAAGTGCGGCCGCTTCTTCCTGCTCTGCCTCTGATTGGCGGGTGTTCATACGTCTTCACCTTCACAGACGTGTGTGTGTGTGTGACTGACAGACGTCCCTAAACGCTTACTACGCTAACAACATTGTTCAAATGAACATGCAAGTCTTCAGTTTTCACTGCCTTCGTTCCTCATTTAGGCCATAGGGTGTGCATCTCACTCATGGATATACAAGATCTCACTTGGATGTTGACATCTAAATTACTTTCATTGCAAAGTAGCTAGCTAATAACTGCATGAAAGTCGGAGCTCTGCTCTCTGTGCACAAACACAGTATTTTAATAGAATTCCTAATGGGACAATGGAGCAAGTATGAAATACTGAGTGAAACGTGGCCCAGTAAGACTACCTGTTACCAGTCACTTTCTCGAAGCTGTAGTCATGGTTGCTGTGGCTCTACTGAAACCATGTATTTCATCTCAGAGCGCACAGCCAAAAGTGACGGCACGCCCACTATAGCTCTCCACTGCTCCCCTGTCACTCAACAGAAGAGACAGAGAGAGGGAGAAACACCTCACACTCGATATACAGCGATGGCATCACTCATGAACTGAAAGTCGCTAGTTTTGGTGCTTCTTGGAGAAAATAAATCCTTACTTGGGTCTGAAAAGTTGGTAAATCTAGCAACAAAGTTAAACACTGGGCAGCAGAACTGCTAAGGGAATATGCGATTTGATTTGGGTCACGTGGGGCGCTGTGCCGGCTAGAAACAGAAATGAAGCAGAGAAGCGCTACAGCTCAGCATTGCCCATTAAAGGCAGCTGAAAACAGACACACATGCGTAAAATGTTTAACCTGTTTGCATTCACCCCCAAGAAAGAGAGAAGCAGAGGGAGTAAAAATAATTTTCCAGGACAACTCAAGCTTTTCCAGGACGTTTTACTTTTTTTCTCATTTTCCATGTGTTTTCCATGACTGGAAAATTGGTCAATCATTTTCCAGGTTTTCCAGGTTTTCCAGGACGCGTGGGAACCCTGCAATTATTATATAAATAATTAACAATTCAACATTATCAACATGAGTGGTCCATTGTTGCCATGGCAACGGGAGATATAAATAATAAATATAAATAAATAAATTATACATAATAAACAGAAATGTTTAATGAAACAGTTCAGTAAGTCAGAAAAAAATACTGATATTAGGTCTAGAAAAAAATTTGATTCCCATTACGTCCCAAATAGAAATAGGGTGGGTGGGTAGGTAGGTAGGTAGGAACATTATTTTATTTTTTTAAAATATTTTAAGGCAGTGCTTCTTAATAAAATTTTAAACCACAATAAAGCCACTCTGTAGGCCCAAAACTCAAATCTCTACAGTGATCTCAAAAATAATTTTTTTTGTCCAAAAAGTGTGCAAAGACAGTAGGCAAGACACCTTCAGCAATCAAAAACGCCAATAAAATGTTTAGGTTAGGGCGAAAACGAGGACTGTCAGGTAATGGGAATCACGGGTATTTTTTTCTATGCATTATCACACTTATACTGGAGCAAAATTATATTTGTCTTTTATATTTCTGAATTAATTATGCTACCCATTAATTATATTAAAAACAAAATTAAGGTCAGATTCAATTCAGTTCACAACCTTCAAAGTTGCAAAATATGATGCGTGCTCAAGGGCCGAGCTGATCAAGGGGCGAAATGTCGGGCATCGATCGGGCATCACATAGCCTATAGGCCTATCTTATTTTTCAAAGAGTTATTTATTGGTTCTACATCTCTGCCATAACTCAGGATATCCGTATATGAACAGATTTTTATAGATTTTGCATAGATAAAACTTACCTTTCCTCGTGTACCTGTAAATAACCTGGAGCATTTCCTCATCGGATCATTGTCGAAAGACAAAACTGGGTCATCGCGCCGAAAAGCCTGACGCCACTGATTATCTGGCTCTTACATTGAGTAATTAGGCCTAACACTCAACGACACTAAACTATTTACTCGATATTTACATATCAGACATATTAGAGAAGAATCATCATTCAAAATATTACGCGTCAACAAAGCAGGAAATTCAAACAGTTGTACATCAAAGAACGCCGCTTACGCAAGAGGTGCAATTGAAAAGTTGGATTTCAATATGAAATACGATTCGTGCCTGGTGTTGAATCCTTAGCGAAAAACACACAATCCACACATTTGTTTGATTACACATAAAAATACTTACAGTTGTATGAAATAACGTTACATTTTAAGTTATTATTTTTTAAAAAAATCACGAAATTCAATTTTATTTCCGTTTGTGAATGCCAATCCCACATTTATATATTTTGCGTAACTAAGCGCGTCACTAATGTAAACTACTCATTTTCGAAATTAAATACGGGCGGCAGGCCTCGCCCACAATACAACCTACACTAATAAGTAAAGAATTTATAATAGATTTGATTGATATATAAATGATTTTGGGCGAAGTATTCTGCCCACGCGAAAAACTGATTTGAACGTCGTCTTTTTCGCTCGAAATCTCTTGAAGTGAAGTCATTGCCTAGTTGAAGCATCCGTAAAATCAATTTCGGGTCTTGGTAACCAACGGCAAGTTTATTGTTAGACAGCATATATCTCTAACGATTGATTCGACAAATGAAAATTGTTCAAGGTTGTGTTTGGTAATTCACGAAAATACAGGTCCAGTTATGTGGGTTAGTGAACCTAGTTCTTTATTTCTAATGCACATGTAGAACAACCCATGTGGACCAAAGTGCTGTGCAGACCAGAGCAGGTGGCGAACACCATGAATACAAAGGACACCAACATAAACAATACGTAACGCAGCATGTCGGCACAAACACATGACACATGGGGAAAGGCACAAGTCAAGAAATTAGCCAGAACAAGAGGATTCAAGAGAATAAAAGTATGTTTTGAGCCTTGTGTTAAAAGAGTGGGGAGGGGATGGGCGAGTTCACTAATGTCGGCCAACGCAAGAAATAGTTGTAACAACATAACCTTGGCTACCTACTTTGAATGAGAGTGGCTGATATGTATGTCAATTAATGATTTAAACCTCGACAAATAATTATCACTTACTTTATTGTGTCCCTTGCTGCATGTAATATCTTTTGACAAAAAAATTTCTATCCAACACATGAAAATTTAAGTATCACTATTCATGCAGTTATGTGGTGTTGAGGATCATATTTCAGGATTACTCATCATATTCACTAGTAAATCAATTATCATAAACAATAACCATATTCTGTGAGCATTAGTCACACACACACACACACACACACACACACACACACAAACAGTTTACACTGTTTGGCCCCAATTTGTTATTAAATTTACAGCAACAGTAACAGCAAGGGATGACCGACACAATTCAAAACCCAAACACATTTAATCAAACAGACAATAACAACTAACTAATCTACTATCTACAACTACGACCAAGATTGATTTATATACAAACAAAACAGAAATATTTACAGTCCCTTTGGGGTGGCTTGGTGATGTCCTGGGTAAAGAAAAATGCTCAAACACAGGCAAAATCCACAAAAGAAACTTCACAGGTCTTAATCAGAAATGACAGGTCTGGTCACATGTATCCTTCTTCTTGCAATTTCTCCTACTACGTTACTGTCTCAATTCTTTTCCTTATATACTCTTTTGCAGACCCCACCCACATTTAGACCTCTTTTTTTTTACTTTTCGGGGACTTGCCCCAGACATGTCCAGGACATGTCTAAACATAGCTCCAGTCTGAGCTGAACAAAAAAAAGGTAAATACTGCCATCTAGTGGCCTATATTCACATTACAACACGCACATTTCAACAGCAGAAGCATGTATGCGAATTTCAGTACATTTAAAGAATACTTAAAACAGTTTGTGAACCCATTTAGCATTATAGCAGTCTCAGAAACATGGCTTAATGAAGGTAAAGGTGTTGATTTTGAATTAAATGACTATAATTTAAACTATGTGAACAGAACAAACAAAGCAGGAGGAGGAGTTGCTATATATGTCCATAAGAAATTTAAATTTAGAATATTAGAAAACATGACACTAACGATAAATGATTTACTTGAATGTCTATCAATAGAAATAATCAATGAAAAAAAGAAAAATATTATAATCAGTTGTCTATATAGGTCACCGGGTTCAAGTCTGGAGGTATTTACAAATTGGGCTGAAAAAACTTTTTCAGCAATAAGAAACAAAATATTATTTATTTGCGGGGATTTCAATATAGATTTGATAAATTTGAATAAACATAAAACTACTGAGGATTATATTAATAGGATGTACAGCATGAGTTTATACCCAACTATATTAAGACCAAGCAGAATTACATCACATAGTGCTACCCTCATTGACAACAGCTTTACAAATAATATAGAGTCGACAAATGTCAGTGGACTAATGGTTTGTGATATAACCGATCACTTGCCTGTATTCACAGTGTACAATGATAAGGGTATATTTCAGAAATCACCTCAAAAATATATTTATAAACGAGTAAGAACTGAAGACTCAATTAATCTACTTTATCAGGACTTAATAAACCAAGACTGGAATACTGTATATAGCATGAATGATGTGGATGGTGCTTTTGAAACATTTTTGGAAATTGTCAGTGCAGCATATAATAAAAATTGCCCACTTCAGCAATTTAGTTGCAACCATAAATCTATAAAATGCCCATGGTTAACCAAGAGCTTACACAATGCTTGTAAGAAGAAAAACACTTTATATAGACAGTTCATTAAACTAAGAACCAAGGAATCTGAACATCGCTACAAAACATATAAAAACAAACTCACAGCTATATTAAGAACTAGTAAGAAATTATATTATACCAATCTATTATATAAAAACAAGAACAATACCAAAGGGGTGTGGGGAATACTAAATACTGTAATTAAAGGCAATACAAAGAACAATTCATATGCAGACTACTTCATTGATGGGAATAGTGACAATTATAATATGAATGAAATTGTGGAGAGTTTTAATAGCTTTTTTGTAAATATTGGGCCAGATTTGGCAGCAGAAATTCCTGAGTGTAATGGCAATAAAATTGAGTCACTGATAGAAATAAATTCAAATACTATGTTTTTGTGTGGAGTGACAGAGACAGAAATATTAGATGTTGTTAACAATTGTAAAAATAAATTATCTACTGATTGTTTTGACATAGACATGGCACTAGTTAAACAAATTATACATGGCATTGTTAGACCATTAACTTACATATGCAATTTATCATTTCAAACAGGAACATTTCCAAATAGAATGAAAATTGCTAAAGTCATACCAATACATAAAAATGGAAACAAACACATCTTCACTAACTACAGACCAGTCTCTCTGCTCCCTCAGTTTTCAAAAATATTAGAGAAACTTTATAACAATAGATTAGATAAATTTATAGATAAGCATAAATTAATTCATGAAAGTCAATACGGTTTTAGGGCAGGAAGGTCAACTTCTATGGCCGTCATTGAGGCAGTAGAAGAGATCACTAATAGTATAGATAGAAAGAGATATGCAGCTGGGATATTCATCGATTTAAAAAAAGCATTTGATACTCTTGATCATAAAATATTAATCAAAAAATTAGATAGATATGGCATTAGGGGAGTGGCTTTGGATTGGATCCAAAGTTATTTGACCGGGAGACAACAGTATGTGAGGATGGGGGAGTTTGCATCTGGGTATTTGGACATTGTTTGTGGGGTGCCACAGGGATCGGTTTTGGGTCCAAAGTTATTCAATTTATATATTAATGATATTTTTAATGTATCAAATTTATTAAAATTAGTCATATTTGCAGATGACACCAACATTTTCTATTCTAACGACAATTATAGTAATTTAGTATCCAATATAAACAGTGAATTAATTAAATTTAAAACATGGATGGATATTAACAAATTATCTCTAAATTTAAATAAAACAAAAGTGATGTTCTTCGGTAATTACAATGTAAATTTAGATTGAGAAATAAAAATAGATGGTGTGGTCATAGATAAAGTGTCAGAAATAAAATTTCTAGGAATTACTATTGACAGTAAATTAAGCTGGAAATCACACATCAGACACATACAAAGCAAAGTATCTAAAAGTATATCAATCATTAATAAAGCCAAGTTCTTCTTAAACTACAACGCATTGTTATTATTATATTGTTCATTAGTTGTTCCATATTTAACTTATTGTGTAGAAGTCTGGGGCAATAATTACAAAAGTTTACTGCATCCCCTTGTTATACTCCAGAAACGTGCTGTAAGAATAATACATAAGGCAGGATATTGTGATCATACTAATATTTTATTTCTGCAGTCTAAGCTGTTAAAAATGCTGGACTTAGTTGAGTTCTCTACTTGTCAACTTCTGTTTAAAGCGAGCAAAGGTATGCTGCCTGAGAATATTCAAAAGCTCTTTACGCATAAAGAAGGGACTTATAACCTCAGGGGGTGTGGTAACTTTAAGATTCAACTGGTGAGAACCACCAGGAAGAGTTTGTGTGTGTCTGTATGTGGGGTGAAGCTTTGGAACAGACTGGAGGCAGGGCTCAAACAATGTCCAAATATTTATCAGTTCAAATCAAGATACAAAAAACTTATATTGTCAAAGTACAGAGAAGAGGAAAATGGTGTTTGATTGTGATAAGTGATATAGCGTGGTATACATTTAATGGATCAAGTGAATTAACCTCACGGATTATTATTATATGTGAGAGGGCATAAGCTACAACATAGTGAATAATGGAACCAAGTTATTATATTGTACTAGTATATGTATGATTGCTGGTTAAGGATAATTGATTGTGATATTTGTGATTGATGTTATTCCTATTGACGTTATTGCTGCTGCTGTGGCTGTTGTTGTTATCGTTGTCATCATTATATGAATACATAACAATCTAATTTTTTTTTTTTTTCTTTTTCTAGAAGCAAACTATATTAATCCAGATAAAGATATTGGTGATGATGGTAATATATAAATTAAAGGGGAACCAACACTTAGAGAACTTTAATATGTACACAAAATAAACGAGTATCCCACACTCAACACAACTTGTAGTACAGGGCAGGCAAGGGGAGCTGTGCTGCTCGAGGATAACCCCCTCTGGCTGCAGGCTCCCAATATTGTTATGTATGATAATTTTGTACAGCATTATATTCCATTTGTAAATGAAGTTTGTTACATGCTGTTTTGCTGCCTTGCTGGTCAGCTATATTTATTTTGTTCATTGGCACCATCTGGTGGCGTACTTGTAAAATCATTAAGAAAAGGTCTAGTAATTTCTCGAAGCTTCTGGCACTTTCCTGCTTGGAGGGGGCGGGATTTCCCTAGAATCCTGTGGATCTTTCTGGAAGGTTGCTAGACTATAAAAAGGCTGTGATTTTAAGCACAGCAGAGACAGACAACAAAGAGAGCAGACAGCAGAAGAGAGCAGACCAGAGTTTTGTTTTGGCAACAGTTAAATAGTGGCAGTGTTATTAGAGAATTTAAATTGTGGATAATTTTTGTGCAACTTTTTTTTGTAAAGAATAAATTTGTTTTAGTTGTACTGGCCAGTTTTCTTTGTTGTGATTTTTCCAAGTCATAACAAATTGGAGGTTCCACCGAGATTGGATTCACCGAAGATTATTATTTTAAATCTTTTGACTAGTTTAAAAACCAGCAATCATGACTTTTGATGTGGAAAGTTTTTTGAAAACTCCAACCCAGGAATTAATTTTGTTGGCAAAGAAGAAGGACTTGCTACAAATAGCCTCAACCCTTGGATTATCTGATGTGAAGTCATCAATGAAGAAACAAGAAATATTCAACATTTTGGTGTAACATTTCATCGATGAAGATATCTTTGGGGAAGAAGCAGCAGAATTAGTTAAAGCTGTGGAAGTGCCTGCAACGGAGCTGCAAAGACTTGAATTTCAGCTACGCCTGAAAGAACTGGAAGAGAGAAGGTTGGAGAAGGAAAGAGAAATGGAGGAAAGAAGGATGGAGATAGAAGAAAGAAGGTTGGAGAGGGAGAAGGAGAGAGAACTAGAAGAAAAAAGGATGCAGTTCGAATTGGAAATGAAGAAAATAGAAGCAGGTACTGTTCCAAAATCATTTGGACTTTCTGATCATTTTGATGTGGTTAAACATATCAGACTTGTTCCTCCTTTCTTAGAAAATGATGTTGACCAATACTTTACCCATTTTGAAAAAATTGCTGAAAATTTGAAATGGCCAAAAGAGCATTGAACAATGATGTTACAAAGTGTTCTTACTGGTAAAGCTAGAAAAATCTATAACCAGTTATCTGTCCAACAGTGTGCTGATTATGATTTTGTCAAATCTGCCATTCTGAAGGGTTATGAATTAGTCCCTGAGGCTTACAGGCAAAAATTTAGGAATTCTTGCAAGGAAGCCAGTCAAACTCATGTTGAATTTGGCAGGTTAAAGGAACAGTTGTTTGATCAGTGGTGTAATTCCATGAATGTTGAAAAAGATTTTGATAGAATGAGGCAACTTATTCTGGTTGAGGAATTCAAAAGGTGTGTCCAGCCTGATATTAAGACTTTCCTTGAAGAAAAACAAGCCATTACTTTCTACGCTAGCTGATAGTTATGCATTGACTCACAAGACTTCTTTTGTCCAAAAATCTACTTTTTCTAAATTTCAAAGCAAGTTTCAGTCTAAGACTACTTCTAATAACACTTCTAATGATTCTAAGGCCACTTCTGAAAGGAAACCTTCCAGTGAGAAGCAATCCTCTGATTTTTTACCCTCTGTGTCTTGCCATTACTGCAAAAAGCAAGGTCACCTTATTTCTGAGTGTTATGCTCTCAAGAAAAAACAACAACGAGAAGAAACCAAGCCAACTGGTTTGACAAAGAGAGAATCTCTTGTATCAATGGTCAGTTCACCTGATCTTCTACCTTCTGTGTCTGATCCGGTTATGGAGGGTTTTGAGCCATTCATCACTGATGGTTCTGTCTCACTTTCACATGATTTTTCCTCATCTGCTCCTGTTTGAATTCTAAGGGATACTGGGTCTTCCCAATCTCTTATTCTTGCAGATATTCTGCCTTTCTCGGACAAATCGTCTACTCAGGCTAATGTCCTTATTCAAGGAGTAGAATGTGGTTTTACAAGTGTACCTCTCCATAATGTTCATCTCAAATCAGACTTGGTCTCTGGACCTGTTACTGTTGGTGTTAGGTCTTCTCTTCCTTTCAAAGGCATTCATTTGCTTCTTGGTAATGATCTTGCTGGGGATAAGGTTGTGCCCTACCCTATTGTAACTGACACTCCTTTGATTCATCAAGAATCTGACTCTATAGAGGAGGAAATTCCAGACCTCTATCCTTCATGTGCAGTTACTCGTTCTATGGCCAAAAAGGCTATTCAAGATGATGCTGACCTGGACTTTAACCTGGCTGACACCTTCATTGGGCAGTCTTTTCATCAGGAACCTTCCAGTCCTGAGATGCCTGGGAAATCTTCAGACTTGTCCTTGTCAGGTCATTCTAATGACATTTTGTCTCGTAAACAACTTATTCATGAGCAACAACAAGCTCGTGATCTAGCGCATCTTCTACCACAGGCTGCAAGTGAACAAGAGGCTACTCAAGTTCCTGTCTGTTTTTACTACAAAAATGGTGTGCTTATGAGAAAGTGGCGTCCACCCGATGTTCCTGCAGATGAAGAGTGGATGATCACCCATCAAATTGTTCTTCCAAAGTCTTATCGTCAAGAAACTCTTAGTCTGGCCCATGACAATCCTATGTCAGGTCATTTGGGTATCAAGAAGACCCTTCAACGTGTCAGAAACCATTTCTTCTGGCCTTCTATGAGGTCTGATGTGCAGGAGTACTGCAAATCCTGTCATACTTGTCAAATGGTTGGGAAGCCGAACCAGAATATTCCAAAGGCTCGACTTAAGCCCATTCCTGCTTTTGAAGAACCTTTCAGTCGGATCATCATTGACTGTGTTGGACCATTGCCGAAGACTAGGTCTGGTTGTGAGTACTTACTGACTATCATGTGTGCTTCTACCCGGTTTCCTGAGGCAATTCCACTTCGTAATATCAAGGCGAAGACTATCATCAAGGCTCTAACCAAGTTTTTCTGCTTTGTCGGTCTTCCTAAGTCTATTCAGTCTGATCAAGGATCAAATTTCATGTCAGGCATATTTCAACAGGTTATGCATGAGCTTGGTATTAAACAATACAGGTCATCAGCTTACCATCCTGAGAGTCAAGGTGCTTTGGAGAGGTTCCATCAAACCCTGAAGAACATGATAAGGACCTACTGCCTTGACACAGAGAAAGATTGGGATGAAGGTGTTCATCTTCTTCTGTTTGCTGCCCGTGAAGCTGTTCAGGAGTCTCTTGGGTTCAGTCCTTTTGAGCTTGTTTTTGGGCATACAGTCCGTGGACCTCTGAAGCTACTGAAGGAAAAGTTGCTCGCTGAAGATGATGTCCCAATGAACTTGCTTCGGTATGTCTCTGACTTCTGTAATCGTCTCTCTAAAGCCTGTGACTTTGCTAAGTCTAATCTCAAAGAAGCTCAGGGCAAAATGAAAGCCAGATATGACCTTCATTCAAAAGATAGAAGTTTTAAAACTGGTGACAAAGTTCTTGCACTTTTGCCAGTTCCTGGAAACCCTCTAAGAGCCCGATATTTCGGCCCTTACACTGTCCTCAAAAAGGTCAGTGATCTAAATTACATAATTTCAACTCCTGGAAGGAGGAAACAAAAACAAATGTGTCACATCAACATGCTGAAAGAATACATTGATAGAGACACACAGCAAAAGCCAGTCAATGTGGTAAATACAGTTGAACTGGAAAATTCCGAAGATTGTGACTGCCCCTTAGAAAATGAACCTGGTCCAGTCAAACTTGAAAATTCAGACATTCTTCAAAATATTGACAGCAAGTTGTCCCACCTGGACCCTTTTCAACAACAGCAGCTAAAGCAGCTCATATTTGAAAATAGTCACATTTTCCCTGGCGTTCCATCAAGGACTGATTTGGTTTACCATGATGTCATCCTACAAGATGATGCAAAAGTCAAAGTTATCACTGAATTTCCTGAGCAAACAACTAAAAGACAGCTCATGAGATTTCTAGGGATGGCTGGCTACTACAGAAAATTCTGTAAAAATTTCTCTATCATCTCTGAACCTTTGACAAATTTACTGAAGAAAAATGCAAAATTTGTTTGGGATGAAAAATGTCAAAATTCATTTGACCAGCTAAAAGCGATTCTCAAAAATGCACCAGTTCTCTTATCTCCCAATTTCAAAAAGGAGTTCAAGTTGGCAGTTGATGCCAGTGACATTGGTGCAGGTGCAGTTTTACTGCAAGAAGACACTGATGGAGTAGATCATCCTGTTTGTTACTTTTCCAAAAAGTTTGATAAACATCAGAAAAACTACTCAACAATTGAAAAACAATGTTTGGCACTTGTTTTGGCTTTACAACATTTTGAAGTCTATTTGACTTGTTCAGCTACTTCCATCAAGGTCTTCAGTGATCACAATCCCCTCACATTCTTGCACAAGATCAAAAACAAGAATCAAAGATTACTGAGATGGAGTTTACTTTTGCAAGAGTATGATTTGGACATTTCTCACATCAGGGGAAAAGATAATGTAATCCCAGATACACTTTCACGCATGTAATTTTATTTCTTTTCGTGATTGTGAAAAACGTAATTTTACTTTTCTATTTGATTGTGAGACTTACACTGTTTGTTATGTATATGATTGTTATCATGATCAATAATACGTTTGTGTAAAGTTCAATATTGTTCTGATTATAAAACTGTGTTAATTTTAACAAAAGAAAGCTTTTAGCAAACCTTTCTTTTCTTAAAGAGGGGAGGTGTTATGTATGATAATTTTGTACAGCATTATATTCCATTTGTAAATGAAGTTTGTTACATGCTGTTTTGCTGCCTTGCTGGTCAGCTATATTTATTTTGTTCATTGGCACCATCTGGTGGCGTACTTGTAAAATCATTAAGAAAAAGTCTAGTAATTTCTCGAAGCTTCTGGCACTTTCCTGCTTGGAGGGGGCGGGATTTCCCTAGAATCCTGTGGATCTTTCTGGAAGGTTGCTAGACTATAAAAAGGCTGTGATTTTAAGCACAGCAGAGACAGACAACAAAGAGAGCAGACAGCAGAAGAGAGCAGACCAGAGTTTTGTTTTGGCAACAGTTAAATAGTGGCAGTGTTATTAGAGAATTTAAATAGTGGATAATTTTTGTGCAACTTTTTTTTGTAAAGAATAAATTTGTTTTAGTTGTACTGGCCAGTTTTCTTTGTTGTGATTTTTCCAAGTCATAACAATATTGTCTCTTTTAATGCACAGCAAAGGACACTTAGCAGAGAGTGGTCCTGTGGCTCGGGGGCGCCCCCCCTCTGGCAGCAGGTTCACAAAAAACACATTGGAGCCTCTGATGGACAAGGCACACCATCAAAACTAAAACTTGTTACCATGGTCACCGATCTGTGATTACTATATGTACTTCTCCTGAATAACATGGATTATATGTTATATGCTAACATAAATGATATTGTCTGACGTTAAACATTTATAATTATCTATAATTACTGTATGATGATGATGATGATGATGATGATGATGATGATGATGATGATGATGACCATTCTGACTGCTATATAAGCATGTTGCAACCACATAATTTAAAAGAATGAATTGGGGGTGGGAGTAAATAAGCTTGTCTTCTTCCCACTCCTTTTCGAGCTCATTTTTGTTTAATTTCTATTATTATTTTCTATTATTATTACTATTATACTATTATGTGTGTATGTCAGTGTGTATATGTATATATGTATATATGTGCATATGTATATGTATGTGTATGTGTATATATATGTATGTATTTTGTTTTCCAATTATAGGGACAAAACGTATGAATGAACAAGGCTGCTACAGCTTTCGCATGTACATGTTCCTGTATTTGTCTGGACCTGTGTGGAGGCACAGGGTATTTTTATTTGTATTGTATGTACTCGTACTTTATATACTTATACGTTGTAGACTCGAAATAAATCTCTATCAATCAAACATACGACGTTGATTTCTGCAGGTCTGATGAACATTGGTTTAGTTGATTCAATCAATATCTGTTCAGTCACCAGCATTATTCACTATCATTTATCAGAAATCATAGTTATGCAGGCTTGCTTCATTTTAGTAGCAGTGCTTCTAGATTCAAAACTATTTGTGTTATATGAATGAGAAATATGTATCAGCAATATTAGACTGTAAAACGGGAATAATTTGGTGGCAGTTTTCAAGGCAAGTAGGCAGTGTTTTGGTTTGCCTGTCACTGGGACGACCTTTGACCCATTTAAAAGTCCTCTTAAGCAATGAAGTTGTAGTTATTTTGTAAAGGATGCCAGTCAATGAGAAAAGAGAAAAACAAGTAAGGTGCAGATATTACGTTATTGTACAATTGAAAAACAAGTGAGAAGCGGACATTACGTTATTGAACCACTGTAACATGAGAGGACGGAAAAACCATATTTGGAAGAAATTTCTTGTGAGATAGGGTGTGAAAAATAGAATGTCAGTTCTCCTTGTGCAACAAGAACTCAGTTTTTCACTAATCCATATGCCCGAATAAAGTCAATATTCGGAAGAGTCTGTCACTCACCAATTGTTTGAGGATGGGGGAACCTCAGAAATATTAAAATATTTCTCAATGGGAACCATGACAGTGATAGGAAAAGAATCAATTTTGCATTAACAAGGTTTACGAAGGCAAAATCTATGTAATTGTGTTGTGACCTTGAAAATGACCGCAAGATCACCAAAACCAACTGGTGTTGCAGGACCCCCAAAGTATATGTTGATGCTAAATATGAGCAAAATCGGCCCACTGCTTCTTGAGATATCGCGTAAGCAATGTTCACAAAGGCAAAATCTATGTAATTGTGTTGTGACCTTGAAAATAATCTCAAGGTCATCAAAATCGACTGGTGTTGCAGGACCCCTCAGGTACATTTTGGTGGTAAATAAGTAGAATGGATCAACTGGTTCTTGAGATACTGCACTCACACCATCGGGACAGATGGATGAACGGAGCTGAATACAATGTCCCCTGCTTCGCACATCATGGCGGCAGGGAACAGCTACTCCAGCAACTTTTTGCAACTGTAACTGCATGAGACAATTAATTTAAACGATGACACTTAGATCTAACCCAATAAAGCTATTATCAAGAATTTTCCTTCTAAAAAATTTTATGTACAGTGCAATAATTCAGAGAAAACAAAATCTACTAGACTGTCAAAGAGGGACGAACAGTCAGATGGACAAACGGACAGACACCTCAATTGACTGCTGTTGATGTATCATTCAAAGATATCTGCATAACATGAAGGAAGAAAATCCGTGCAGGGGTTCTTGAAATATCTCACTGATAAGATCTGCTAGAATGTCACTGAGGGGCAAACAGGCAGATGGACGAACGGACAGACACCAAAATTGACTGGTGTCGACGTATCATTGAAAGATACCTGCATACCAAAAATGAAGAAAATCATTGCTGTGGCTCTCAAGATATCACCACTGACAACCATACAGACGGACAGACGGAGTTTAACACTATGGCCCGTGCTTTCGTGAACTCGCGGCGGGGAACAATAAATGTTTTAATTAATGCACAGACAATGATATTTCTTTGTGGAGACAGTTTTGTGCCGCACAAATGGAAATTATGGATGTTAGATAAAACTGCCCAGTTCATCCCAACCAGCCCAAAATGTGTCCACCCTCCCAAGGTTGTTTTTGCCCGCGCAATCCGGGCGAAAACAGCCCCATTGGGTGGGAAATCTGGTAATACCGCCCCCAAGACTGGATACTTTCCCATTTATACCAGAGTGAAGTAAGCTGTTCTTCACAGTAAAGTTCACATTGACTGGACACAGAAACAGAAATAGAAGGGAAAGTTAATGAAGGACCACCATGGGGTTTTGGAGGGACATTAAAATGAAAACAATGGTCGGGGGAAGTGGGGTTTGCCAGGTACAGAAACGGGGGGGGGGGGGGGGGGGGGGGATGCTTCAACCAAAACAAAATGGAGTCTCTATGAATGAAATTCCCTTTAGATCTTACAAAAATGTAATGTTCTTTTTTAATTCTGCAGTCTTTCTAATTTATGTTTGAAGTGTCAGGCTTTTGTCTATAAGTATTTCAGAACAAGGCTGTTATTACTCTTCATGCTCTGTGAGAGACTTTTTCTGAAGCCTTTGTAGTTAATGATTGTGGTAAAATTGTGGGGGGGTCTGCGGTGACTCAATAGATCTGTCCATCTAGATTGGCCATTGTGAGGAGCAAAAGATTTCTGTTTCTGTAGATCAGGCTGCAGAAACATACAGGAGACCTACAATCCTGTAAGTTCTCAATTCAGCCCTATTACTCATCAATGACTCAGCAAGGTCTCCCAACTTCACATGAAATGTTCACTTTGCGGATAAGAGAAAAGAACTATTGATGAGATTTCTTAACAAAAGCAGAATAATTTATTTTGTGTCAGCTTAAACTTGAACCGGCAAAAAGTACAAGAAAACTCATACTATGATACTAACTGTTAGCCTGGAATCCATACACATCAAGTGCTGGTCGCTCCCAACGGTCACTGACTAAAATCAGTCTGGCCTCAGTCGTATAGCCAGCGTTTAGCCCTTACGTCACTAATAAAGTGAATATATGAATATTCATGTTTTCTGCTCTTGGCTGTTTGGATGACCTAATGGCGAGAACCACCAATCGAATATGAGTTAGCAGGCCAGCAACGACATTCGTGAATGTTATTTGACATGAGCTAAAAAATTAGATTGTGGCTTGCTTGCGTTTACTCTTGGAGTGGTTGTTAGGTTTTGAACAGGATAGTGTTTGGCCATATCTGCATTTTGTTTATTTCAGTGGGATTCCCCAGTATAATAAAGGCTAAATTAAATAATACTCAAATTACATAACGTATTTCACTATAATTGGCATTAGCTATAGCTCGAAGGGCATGATTGCATCAGCTAGACTAAAGTGATACTCCACCCAAAAACTATCATTTGTATATCAATTACTCACCATTAGATGTCTTGAACGGACAAAGTTGTTCTTCACCTGGCACAACTTTATGGCGACTGGAGAGTTTTGGAAAATTATCCAAATATCTTTTTTGCTGGAAGCAAATGGGGTCACCCAGCGGCAATGGGAAAACTCCACAGAACGTCCGGTGACAAACCTACAAACTATCGTTCAACGCATCGTCCAGTATAATCTAAGTCAGCTTTGTCCACTTATATCCTCAGAACTCTAGAAACGCGGTTATTTTTCGCTAAAAATAATAAAATACCACAGTTATGCTTCAAGTAAGCTCACACTTTCAACGGAAGTCCCACCTCCCGGCTCGTTCATTTCCCAGAGACTCTGCTGCCACTCAGATGAATACTCATATAAACACGAGCTGGGAGGTGGGACTTCCGTTGAATGCAGAACTTTGGTATTTTATTTATTTTTAAATCTGTCTAAAGGGGCGAGGCACCGTTGCGACTGTGAGCCAATCACAGATCTCGCATGGATTTTGTGTGAATATTTGAAAGTCAAACGCTGGGAGCGATTAAAGCTTGATATGGATGGATTCCAGGCTAGTGCAAATCTCATAAACCCATATTTTAGTCACAATGGAACATAGACAACATATCAGATGTTTAAAAGTGAGACATTTTACCATTTCATGACAAATACTACCTCAATTTGATGGCAGGGGCCCATCTAAAAGAAGTTGGGACAGGGCTGTGTTTACCGTTGAGTAGCATCCCCTCTTCTTTTAACAACAGTCTGTAAACGTCTGGGAAGTGAGGACACTACTTGCTGGAGTTTTGGGAGAGGAATGTTGTCCCACTCTTGTCAGATGTAGGATTCTAGCTGCTCAACATTCCTGGGTCCTCTTTGCCGGATTTTCCATTTTATGATGCGCCAAATGTTTGCTATTGGTGAAAAGTCTGGACTGCAAGCATGCCATTCCAGCACCCAGACTCTTCTACTGTGAAGCCATGCTGTTGTGATGGATGCAGTATGTGGTTTAGCGTAGTCTTGCTGAAATATGCAAGACCTTCCCAAAAAGAGACAGTGTCTGGATGGGACAAAATGTTGCTGTAAAACCTCTATATACATTTCAGCATTGATAGTGCCTACCCAGATCTGTAAGACGCCCACGCTGGGCACTAATGCAACCCCAGACCATCAGAGATGCAGGCTTTTGAACTCTGCACTGATAACCAGCTGGATGGTCCCTCTCCTCTTTAGACCGCACAACACGGCGTCTGTGATCTCCAAAATAATGTCAAATTTTGATTCATCTGATCATCAAATTTTGATTTATCCATTCTGCCTCAGTCCATTTTAAATGAACTTTGGCCCAGAGAAGATGGCGGCATTTCTGGATTTTGTTCACATGTGGTTTTGTCTTTGCATGATACAGCTTTTGCTTGCATTTGTAGATTGCACGGCAAACTGTGTTCACAGACATTGATTTCAGGAAGTGTTCCTGAGCCAATGCAGTGTATTCTAGTGAAGAATCATGCCCGTTCTTAACGCAGTGCCGTCTGACGGCCCGAATATCACAAGCATCCAATACTGACTTTCGGCTTTGTCCCTTGTGCAGAGATTTCTCCAGATTTTCTGACTCTTTTGATGATATTATGTACTGTAGATGGTGGACATTAAAAGTCTTCGCAATTTTACATTGAGGAACATTTTTCTGAAATTGTTCTAAAATTCTCAGATGCAGTTTCACAGATTGGTGATCGTCTGCCCATCTTTACTTCTGAGAGACTCTACCTCTCTAAACTGCTTTTATACCCAGTCATGTTACTGACCTGTTGCCCCTGTCCCAACTTTTTTGAGACTTGTTGCCACCATCAAAATCAAAACTAGCTCATATTTTTCATTAAATGGAAAAATGTCTCACTTTTAACGTCTGATATGTTGTCTATGCTCTATTGTGGATAATATGTGGGTTTATAAGATTTGCAAATCCTTGTATTCTGTTTTTATTCATGTTCTACACAACATCCCAACTTTATTGGAATTGGGGTTTGTATTTAGGTTATCTTATCCAATAGCCTCTCAGATATTTGATCTGTTAGCATCAAGAGGCATAAGCTTCTTTGCAAGTGATTGTATTTTGTTTTTGCTTTTAAAATGTATCATTTCACTGACTTTGTTAAATCAGCAACTTCTTAATGCTGAACTACTGCTTTTGTAACAAAAACAAGATAAATTTTAATTTCTGTCTTTTGATACAAAGATGTATCAAGCAATTTTGTGTTTTTTCTTGCGAAGACATTATTGCACTTCAACAAATTCTGAGAATTCAGAAGAGGTGAAGGATATCCTGCTTTGTCATAGAACAGATAAGTCAGCAGGGGTCACTCTCCTCAAAGAAAATCAGACAGTTGGCAGCTGCTTGAGCTGAAAGATACACATGATCAGTTGACCAGCACACAGGTGACGAATTAAAGTAAAAACCTGAAGATATGAGCGGAGATAGTACCATTAAGCTATTAACATCCTATAGTTCTCAAAAGCATTGCATGAAAAATGCTGCCTAAATGAGCATGACCTTGTGGAAAAATTACAAGTTACTTTTAAACCATTGATATATGTGCCCAAATACTGAACCTACTTTCACTCAAAAAGGACAATTCAATTAGCCATAATATAAATAGGAACTGTAGCATTTTCTATTTAGCTGAGCACATGTAAGCTCTACATGGGGAATGATACAAGGGTGAATAGTTGACCTCGACACGGCGGACGCCTTGCACTCTCGATATCCTGTGACGGTTATTCTTTAGGTCCACTTGGCCCCTCATGCCTGTCTCTCATAAAAAAAAACTTGGGATACTGAACACTAGATTGACCCTTTCAGACCACAAGAAGGTCCTGGAAAAGTCCTGGGTCTTTGCAGTTCACTCTAGACCCAGGACAGCAAGTTTAATTCTTGACATGGCACAGCTATTTTGTATCCAACTACTTTTGATTTGATTTTTGAATACAAGTCTACAACTGTTATGAATGTCATGAACATTTATTGTGAAGGTTAGACTTCAAGGTGACCTATAGAACAATTTAAATACTTTTCGCAATTTATAAGTCACTTGATCACATGATAGAATGCTGTATTGGTGAACACTACAATCATTTTCCACTAATTTATTTGCTAGCTAGATAACTCGTAAGATAGCTAGTGAACTAGCTATGGCCTGATGCCAGCCACATGAATAATGCCTGTTCGAATCAGACTTGGAAATGCCTTACTCGGTTTCTGTGTAGCCCAAAATCCCACATAATTCCTACAAGACAACATTTTTAATACTATGAATTTTTTGGAAGAACTACCATTATTTGGCATTTTCTGACCAATCCCAATTCAATTCAAATTTTTCATTATTTATCGCATTCTTCCAGTCTCAGTCTTAAATCTCCAATTCTGAGCACACTTAACCGTGTAACAAAACTGGGTTCTGGCTAGGTACTCACATCCAGTTGCCAACTGCATTGCATAGGCAAAATAGTCGAGCTGGAAGCAATAAACCAGTGGCACCTAAAAAAGTCAGACGCCAGAGGACAGGAATAGGTCTCCGCACCCAGTTAATTAGCTAGCAAGCTAGGTAGCTCTATGGCTAGCCAAGGTAACACCTTCTGATTATCCTCAAGTGTTCTACTGCTGTAGGAAATCAATAAGGAATCTACTTCAGGCAGTATTACCCTTGAATCATCTTCTTCTCTACTTTCTTATTTCCCCCATATTTGTGTTTGTTCTTTCATGACTGCATTTTACTGAGAAGTCACAGAGAAAGGCTAGCTAGGTAATCTAGCCTACTTGGAAATGTGATTGGTCATATTTCTTATAAATCTCCACAAAAGGAAAACAAGTGGGAGAATATTTTCCACAATATAAACGGAAAATATGCAACTTATCAACCATCAGTTGCAATAAAAAAATTCAATTAACTAACATAGTCCCCTACATATTTCAATAATTTTAAGTAATGATTTTTGACAAGTTTGATCTTCCACTGATGTTGGGACTACAGTATTTCAATATATATCTGAAAACTGTATATGGGGTATAATTCAAGAGTAAGTTCACATTTATGAAATAAAGCACTTTCATGAGTTTAGGCTTTCTATCGTTAATTATGTGCATTTTAGAAAAAAATGTTTGAATATGCCTTTGATGCAATTAAATACTGCGTGTTCACAAAAATACCATATTTTCAAAAATTTTGAGAAAATAAAGCGGAACACCAGCACACATTTTGGATATGTTAATAACAGGTATTTAATTTTTCAAAAACAGTCAATTTGATGTTGGAGGATGGTGTAATTTTTTTGGTATAAAATGTTAAAAATGTTCATTTTAAAGCCTTAATATTTTCTAGATTATTCATAAGAAAGGGGCAGAATTAGCATACAAAATACACAACACATATGGGAAGCTGTATGTGCAATACCAAATCCCTGTCTCTGACATTGGGCTTTTTACAGTCCTTCAAATATGCAACCGCAGTGTGCAGAGTAAAATTTTCGAGCAACTTGAAGCACACAGAAATATAAAATGAACGAAAGGGACACATTCATAAGTCCATATTCCTCAAGTTAGAGTACCAGATTTTCACCCTTGAAAATTAAAAGGACCAAGCTGAAATACTTTTTTAGATATAGCCATGTGAAAGTAACTTGACACGGCAGACAGACTGTTCCATATATCCGCCACGGAAATATTTCACAAGTCCATCTGGGAAAGAGCTGCTCCCACCTGCTCCTCACTCACCGTCCTACCACATGTGCTCTTGACCCTATCCCCTCCCCCCTCCTCCAGGCTATCACACCCAACATCCTCCCTTTTGTCACCTCCCTTATTAACTCCTCTTTGTGCTCTGGATGCTTTCCCTCTCCCTTCAAACAGGCTACCATTTCCCCTCTCCTGAAAAAACCCTCCCTTGATCCCTCAGTTATTCAGAACTTCCGCCCAGTCTCCCTCCTCCCCTTCCTGTCAAAAACCCTTGAACGTGCTATTGCTAACCAACTCTCCTCTTTTCTTGCAGAAAACAACCTCCTGGACCCCCACCAGTCAGGATTCAGAGCTGCCCACTCCACGGAGACCGCACTTGTCTCCGTCAATGAGGCGCTTCACACTGCACGCGCCGCCTCCCTCTCGTCCATCCTGATCCTCCTCGACCTCTCTGCCGCATTCGACACTGTCGACCACTCCATCCTCCTCTCTTCCCTGTCTGCACTGGGGATCCGTGGTACAGCCCTCATCTGGTTGAAATCGTACCTCTCCGGTCGCTCCTACTAGGTTGCCTGGGCTGGTGAAGTATCAACACCCCGCTCACTTATCACAGGCGTCCCCCAAGGCTCAGTTCTTGGTCCACTCCTCTTTTCTCTTTATCTCCAGTCTCTCGGTCCTGTCATTTCTGCTCATGGTTTATCATATCACTTTTATGCTGATGACACTCAACTTTTCCTCTCTTTTCCCCCTGATGCCCAGGTCTCCGCCCGCATCTCCGCCTGCCTACAAGACATCCGGAGCTGGATGGACAACCATCACCTGAAGCTCAACCCAACCAAGACGGAGATGATCTACATCCCTGCTCCATCCTCCCCTCTCCTGGACCTGACCATCATGCCTGTTTGACGACAGGCTCTCCTCTGCTGTGGACATCGCTGCAGTGACCCGGACCTGCAGGTTCTTCCTCTACAACATCCACAGAGTCCGGCCCTTCCTCACCAGCTACTCAATGCAGCTCCTAGTCCAAGCACTGATCCTCTCCCGCCTGGACTACTGCAACGCCCTCCTTGCCGGCCTCCCAGCATCTGCCATCAGACCCCTGCAGCTCATCCAGAACACTGCAGCTCGTCTGGTCCACAACCTCCCAAGACACTCCCACGTCACCCCCCTGCTCACAAAGCTCCACTGGCTCCCTGTTGCTGCTCGCATCAAATTCAAGACTTTGGTGCTAGCCTATCAGGGAGTCAACAAGACTGCTCCAGCCTACATCCAGAGACTGTTCAGACCCTACACCCCTGCCAGAGCACTCCGCTCTGCTACTTCTGGTCGCCTGGCTCCTCCCCCTCTCCGCTCCTCCCCTTCCCGCTCAAGGCTGCTGTCTGTCCTGGCACCTCGTTGGTGGAATGATCTACCTATCGAAGTCAGAACGGCAGAATCCTTGAGCATCTTCAAGCGCCGCCTGAAAACCCACCTCTTCAGGCTCCACCTGTCCCCTACTCCACTGCCTTGATTCCTGTCCCTACATACTTTTGATTTGTTGCACTTAATTCTGTTTTCCCTACTTCCTGACCGTTACCGCTCAATTTGGTTTCCCTTCATTTTGTTGCACTCTATTTTGTCAGTTTACTTGATTTTCCTGCCCCTTTGTTGCACTTGACCTGTTGCCCTTTTATTGCACTTATTTTATTGCTCTTTGTTGCACTTGCCTCTGCACTTAACCTTGTTGCCATTTTGTTCACTTGCCCTTGACCTTGCCTTTTTGTTATTAGTCTAGATCTGTAACAATGGAACGTGTTCTGTCACTTACTGTTAGCACTTTTACTTGTCTCCTAGGAGGTCTGCACTTTTGTACTGTTCTTATGCACTTTTGTACGTCGCTCTGGATAAGAGCGTCTGCTAAGTACCTGTAATGTAATGTAATGTAATGTAATGAAAGAGCCGTTCAAAAAAGTTTTCGGAGGAGGAACCTTCAAAAAAATCTGCGGCTGCTGATTGGACGATGGTTCTTCTCATCACACAAATTACTGACCAATCCACATTAAGCCACAGTATGACGCAGTAGATGTGCACCGCTGCTGAGAAGCAATAGAAACAAACAGGAGCTTGAGAAACAGCTGTGATAATGGCGTTACACAAATTTTGTCGTTTTTGTTAAGTAAATCTGAGAATCAAAGGGACGCTGACAAGTACAAAGAAACTATTTGAATCAAACATGGCACTTAATGAGCAAACGGTTTCCGAATGATTGCAAGGATTGGGCTTAACTTTAAAAAATGACAACTCAAGATCCATCCGCACTTGTCGGGCATGAGCCATTCACAGACTCAACGGGTTTAAGTCTTTATCACCAAATGGAGTCAAATCAAAACGTTTGTTTAACAATACACGTGTTAAACAATAATGTTACGGTACGCAAGCGGATCTGCCTACCTGACATCGAGCTGCTTTCGGTATCAGTCAGACCCTTATATCTGCTGCGCGAATTCCCCCAAATATTCCTATCAGTGGTGTATATACATCCCACTGAAAACGCAAAAGCCGCTGCCGATTTTATACATTCAGTGTCTCAGCAACTTCAATCTCTGTCACCAGACGCACCAAGTTTCTTCCTCAGAGATTTTAACCATGTAACGTGCAAAAAGCCGCTGAGTGGTTTTAAACAATATGTTACTTGACCCACTCGTGGTAACAAGACATTGGACTTGTGCTATGGCTCAATTAAAGGAGCCTACACATCTGTTGCCGGCCCTCCCCTAGGCTCTTCTGACCACAGTGTGGTGCATTTACTCCCCATATATAAAACTGTGCTGCGCAGGAACAGAGTGCAAACGCGCGATGTGCAGGTGTGGAATGAAGAGAGCACTCTGGCACTACAAGGATGCTTTGACTGTACAGTATGGTCTGTCTTTGAGGAATCATCAAGCAATGTCAATGAACTGACAGATGTAGTGTGCAGCTATATCTCTTTTTGTGCTGAGAGTATTATTCCCAGAAAAAAGGTTGTTTCCTATCTAAACAGTAAGCCGTGGATCACTAATGAGCTGAAAAGACTGTTGCGTGAGAAAAGGGCTGTCTTTAAGAGTGGAGATAAGACTGCTTATGCTGAAATTAAAAAAGTTGTTCAGGTTGAGATTGCAAAGGAGAAAAGTGGCTGTCATGAAAAAATTGAATCCCAATTTAATGTCTCTGACCTTAAGTCTGTTTGGAATGGCATGAAATCGATGACAGGCTTACAAAACTCCTTAAATGGCTTTACTTGCAATAGGCAGCTTGCTGATGAGCTTAACAATTTTTATTTGAGATTCAGTTCAGATGTTTTTAATGAAAAAATGATCAACACGCGCAAACTTGTAAGAGACTCATCTGCCTTTGACACTGATCTCCCTACTGTCACTTGGGTTCTGAAACAAACCAAGGCTAAAAAGAGCCCGGGCCCAGATAATATTACTGGCCGAGTGGTCAAGTCTTGTGCCCCTCAACTGAGTGAAAATTTTAAAGTTATCTTCACGCAGTCTCTCCAGCTGCAAACCGTTCCCAGGGTTTGGAAACATGCTACTATCGTTCCTGTGGAAAAAAACAAAAAACCCTAAAGTCTTGAATGATTTCCGACCTGTAACTCTAACCTCTCTGGTGATGAAAGCCTTTGAGAGGCTGGTCAAGCAGGAAATATTGAAACAGGTCGACGGCTTATTAGATCCTCTTCAGTTTGCCTACCAGGCAGGTAAGGGTGTGGAAGACGCGACCCTAGTTTTAATGAATCTTCTTGTTCAACACTCAGAAGCCCCTAAAACCCACGCCAGGCTTTTATTTGTCGATTTTTCGTCTGCATTGAACACAATCCAGCCGTATCTCCTTGCAGAGAAACTTATTTCACATTTTAATTTGAACCCTAATCTTGTTGGTTGGACTGTGGACTTTTTGACAGATCGTTCACGATGTTTGAGGGTTAATGGTGCTTCTGTCTCCTGCAAGTAATTCTCCTCCGCTGGCTCCCCTCAGGGTTGTGTTCTCTCCTCACTGTTCTTCATTCTCTACACAAACCTCTGTAGAAATGTCTATGAGAACAGGCACATCATTATGTTTGCTGATGATGTCGTTATAGTAAGTCTTTTAAACGATAATGAAACTGAGCATGGTCCTGTGGTAGATGACTTCATAACTTGGTGTAATGACTTCTTCCTGTCAATTAATGTGGCAAAGACCAGAGACATGATCATTGACTTCAGGAAATCTCAACCCAGCAGCCCTTCTTATACTGTTATTCAGGACAAGCAGGTTGAGATTGTCTCTGAATATAAATACCTGGGAAATATTATAGATAACAAACTGAGCTTTCAATCAAACACCGATGCCATCTGTAAAAAGGTCCAGCAGCACCTGTTATTTTTCAGAAAGCTGAGCTCATTTAAAGTTTGTGATGTTTTAATGACTTTGGATTCAATAAAACACTTATAAAACATTCTCACGTATTGCTGTGTGGCTTGGTTTGATTTCCTCACATTGCCAAGTAAAAACAGGCTGGTAAAGCTCATCAAAGTGGCAGGTAAAGTGATTGGGGTGCAACAAGAGCAGCTCCAGGATATCTACCTTAAATGAGTAAGGAATAAGGCCAAATTTATCCTTGACTGTCCTGGCCGCCCACTCTATCAGGAGTTCAACCTCCTACCATCGGGCCGTGGCTTTAGGATGTCAAAGACAAGGACGCGGCGTGCCAGAGTCTCCTTTATTCCTGTCGCTATTGATAGGCTTAACCTCTTAGGCTAGGCTTTGTCTGCATACCCCATATCACCAGTATGTTTTTGAATTTTAATGCATTCCTTTTATTTTTTATCTCTACATTTCTTTGTATTTTAATTACATTGCACATCATTGCCTTGTTTTTATGATGTCTTATTATGATGTTTTATGTCTTTGCACGTCTTAGCATTTTAATACACTGCAATTTTATTAATTTGCACTTTGATGCATTGTTTTCTTTTATAATGTTTATTGCTCATTTGTTTATTCCTGGTGCTGTTGTTGCTGCTGTGTCTGGCGTGTGTGTGCTGATGCTTGTTTGATGGTGTCATATCCGTGGTGTGGTTGACGCCTGCTGCAAACCTAATTTCCTACGGGATATCAAAAAACTGAACTGAACGTGGCGTACTTTTCGGCGTTAAAAAATACAGAATGTCGAGCAATACCATCCTTGATACATGGGCAGATGTGGGATGTTTTGACACAATCGGCACCAAACTGTACACAAAACAAGCAGGTAGGGCCCTGTTGTTAGCCGTTAGCTTGAGCTAACTATCATCTTACATTAAATTATGCACTGCCCGGCCAAAAAAAAGTCACCGTTTGGAAATTATTGAAAAAATTCTATAATTGGATAATTATTGCAGTTATTAATATGTTTCAGCTGGCAATAATCATTTTAACCCTGAATGATGAAGCACGTCGCTAGTTATTTCTTAAAAAATCATGTCGGAAGACACATCCTTTGATGGTGGAAAAGATGTTACATAATTTCAGAACGGGCAAGTTATTGGCCTGTATTTAGCAAAGAAAACCATGAAAGACAAAAAAAAGTATGAGAAATCATTTTCACAAACAAATTTGCCACCACAAATTCCTGACCTTAAACGCATTAAAAGTTACTGCGTTAGATGTGCACAAGAAAGACTACCGAGTGGTTCAACCACTATGTCGAGAAGACAAGATCTCAGCCAAAAATTATGGCATTTATGATCGAAAATAAATGTTCTGGCATTGCATATAGTTGTCAAAACAGTGGCAAGACGAATATGCACTGTAGTCAAAGCTACAGGGGTTCCAACTAAATATTTGAGTGTGCAACTTTTTTTTTGGCCAGGCAGTGTACTACACAGATGTATCACTTACCACTTATATGTGACATGAACCTTGTCAACGGCAATTCCCACCACGTTCTCCTGGTAAACTTCTGAGGAGAGCAGATTTCTCCAGGTATCATTGAGTAACCATGACTCCGGGCTACCATAGACTAACTGGCATTGTCAATGGAGGATTTCTGTGTTCTCTCCCAGTTTCCCAGTTTCTCTGATTTGATCGTCCATGAGGGCAACCAGCAGAGACACGATTATCACAATGGGGTTTGGAGTCCTTCACATCTTTTTCACGGCCAGAGGAGCAGCTGGTAGATCGAACTCTTACCGAAACCGGTCGGGAGAAGAGCAAAAACATTGTTTCCCGTCAGATAAGCTTTTAGTGACGTTCTTTGCTCCTCTTTTAATGAAGAAATTGAGTCTATTTCTGATTGTAAACACCGTGCAACTGGGCCAAGGAGGGTCCTAGCTGAGGCGGAAGGTCTCAGCGTGTTTGCCTTAACAGCCAGCTAATAGATGGTCCTCGCAGTCTCCATTATAATAATGGGGTCTGGCTACAGCGTCAGCACTGGACCTCTGCCCCAGGCCTCACGTGATGATTTCTTTCACGTTCTGCTTTTAAATGGCCTGAGACGTGCCGAGCGGATGCGCAGCCCTAATATCTTTGCGGTTACTATATATCTGACTCCATATCAAATTTAGGATACAAATTTGTAGTTGCAATCTTTTGCGGTTATCATGCGTTTGCATAAATATGATCGGATTTTAATTAGTCAATTTATTACTCAATTTGGAGCTCCGTTGTGCATCGGACTCATCACAAGTCTACACCTTACTCCACCGGACCAAAACCATCTGAACAACCCAATCCGGCAAAAGAACTCAGAGGCTGGCGGCCTATTAAGCGCAGTAATTTGACATAGGAATACATTATGACTAGGGATCACCGGGGCCCACCGCAAGCAACTACAAGGCATAACGGAATTACATCGTTCAGAGGCCTTGCGTCTTTTAAGATTTCCGCCTAAAGATATAAACGGAGTCTTGCTCGAAGCAAATGTTAATAGCACCATATACAGCATGGAAAATCCACCTTATAACGCAGATGCCAAGCGCCTTGATCAGGCACGCAATTACGGACTACGTTACTCAATTGGGATCCAGGAGTCCGAACCAGTAGGTATATGTTGGTCCAAAGTCAGAAACACACCACAGATGCGAATATCAATTTATTTCGCCAGACAGGCACAACCTTAACTCACAAGACCTAATTACATCGTTACAGAAAAGAGAAAAGAAGTCAATTCATACCTGGCGCAGCCCAAAACTACATATATACACAATGTATATGAGGGAAGGATGAATACAAGCTTCCTCGACTTCTCTGTTTCCCCCTCTTTTATGCCCAATCTCTAGACTGCGTCCTATGGTGGGGTCATAGGTCGTTTTGGGTCATTTGAGCCAAGAAGGCTCCCCGATTCCGGAGGGGCTTTGGGAGGAGACATGACCACAAGGAAAACTGAAGCATATTTTTCCCTTAAAGTTATTGAAGGAGGGTATAGCACAAGTCCAATTCCTTCGAAATATTCCCTATGAGATTTCAGAAATTACGAGGATTAAAATGATACCAAACACAACCTACTTGCGTTAGAGTTGGTCATGAAACGTCCGACACAATACCGAACTAGAACGGGCACTCGGTAGAGCGCATACCTTCGCCGAAGCCACTGAATCCCTCGCCACTGGCGTTGGTTTCATGCCGATCGGATAAAAATTGACCGAGATATGGCCGAAAGTCGGTTTTGACCTTTTCGTGGCCTTGACCTTGACCTTTGACCCGATCACTCCCAAAATCTAATCGATTGATCCTCAGGTCATGCCAAATCAACCCACCAAATTTTATGAAATTCCGTTTGGTACTTTTTGAGTTATTCGATACACATACATAAAGACAGACACACAAACAAACTAGAACAGGCACTCGGTAGAGCGCATACCTTCGCCGACGCCACTGAATCCCTCGCCACATAACTCTGAGGACCAATTTTTATTTTTTTAAATGATCGATGAATGACAAGAGTACGATATATTTTTTTTTACATCAATACGCCTTTAAGTTCGAAAGGTAATGACCCCCCTGACCTTTGACCCCCAACCGCTAATAGGGTATTGACCCCATTGTACCGTGTTTCACATCACAGGATCGGGTATATAATTCTGCACATTTTGGCGTTGGTTTCATGCCGATCGGATAAAAATTGACCGAGATATGGCCGAAAGTCGGTTTTGACCTTTTCGTGGCCTTGACCTTGACCTTTGACCAGATCACTCCCAAAATCTAATCGATTGATCCTCAGGTCATGCCAAATCAACCCACCAAATTTTATGAAATTCCGTTTGGTACTTTTTGAGTTATTCGATACACATACACACAAACAGACAGGCAGACACACAAACAAATAAATACACGGGGATCAAAACATTACCTTCGTCAGCGAAGTCGCTGGCGAAGGTAATAAATACACGGGGATCAAAACATTACCTTCATCGACGAAGGTAATTACAAGAATAATCTGCATTAAGGCTATTATTCCACTCTTAACCTTCAGTATAGCAAAATACACATTATTCTGTGACATCGTGAGTGAGATTAGTGTTTTACTCAGGAAATTAAAAGTCTTTAGAAATATTTACCTAAACTGTAATGTATTGAAATTGTACGGGTGCAGTTATGTCAGAGTCCATTGGATGGCACTGTGGAGTTGTCCGACATGAGTCTCACTGGCCAAAGGTTTGCGGACAGCAGTTTATTGGTAGATTCCTAGCCCTTTACCCAAACCCACTGTATTTCTGTTTTTTCTCAAAATGGGACAGCGTCTATTTAAAAGGTCACTGTGTCCACATACTTTGGCCTATCATCAAATGCTTGACCTCCTTTGAAACCTGAGACCTTGTAGAATTTCTAGGAATTGTCAAGATAACTCTGCGATTTACCATCAAAGAGCAACAGAGGGTAGAATTTTGTTTTTTCTTCCATGCGGATTTTTACATCTCTGGAAATGACCCCATTACAGCACTCTAGGTCACTTATTTCCCCATGGAAACACAACTCTGGCCCACTCCCAGGTCTTTTGAAGCTATGTGTCAAAGGAAATGACTATACAATGAACTATGACCCTTAGAGAGCCATTTTTGTGTGGTAATACTCATGCGTTTTGCAGAGTGTCCATTTGGAGACTCCAAAAGGACCTTTGGATACTCTAAATAAAGCTCTAAATAAAGCTTGATTGCTCATGAACCCCTTGGTCTAGAAACATGACCTTGGTCTCAAATGAAAGATAACCATCTGTAGTTTCTTACCCATATCTGGATTAGTTAGTAAAAGTTGTGTCATGGTATTACAGAGGCCTTATTTCACATAAAACTATTTTTGCCACTGCACCCACGATTTTCTATAGAAAAAAGGACAGACAAAGTGATGAAGTGCAAATGTGTAGTTGTAAAAGTGGATCCCCTCCCCCTGCACTCTCACCTTTCCACTCTCCTTTACAAAAAACCACTATTGGAATACCATTAAATTTACCATCAAGAACTATAGTATTACTGTTGTAATCAGTGGCGGCTCGTGAATTGGCAACAGGGGAAGCCCAAACAATCCCCTAATGTTAATGATTGTTCATCACCTGTTTTCAATCATTCATTTAAACAGTGGAGGGTCGTCGGCCGTAAAAATGTTAAGCCAAAACCTCGCCCTTCAAAGCTTAATGACTTAAACCTTTCGCAGTGTACTTTTCTTGATCAGAAGTTGCTCATACGAATTGTTACAAGAACAGTCAGTTGAGTCAAATTTAGTTTCGATAGCATTGTTATACATTGCACCACGAAATTGAGGGGTTTTCTTTCACACATAAATTACAACATAAATTACCATCGGCCTACGCTATAAATTCCGCGCTCAAGAAGCTCACGAAATGGCATAGATGCGCAAATTGATTAGTGAGGCTCATTAAGCAAACCTGTGCAACATCGCATTCTTTTCTTCTATATTAAGATTGTAGAAAATGGACTGTCGTGGCTTCTTGTGAAAGAACCCTCGCAAACTAATTTATAAAGACGTGTTGATAATTTGCGTCGTCATTTGCTATCGAAAATAAATTTGATTGTCCTTCAAACAATTCGTATGAGCAACTGCTGATAAAGAAAAGTGAACTACGAAATGTTGAAGTCATTAAGCTTTGAAGGGCGAGGTTCTGGCTTCCCTTTGTTACGGCCGACGAGCCGCCGCTGGTTGTAATTGTATGGTTTTTTGAACGGCACTATGGTGATTTTAGTATTATTATTGAAATATTCTAGCGCTACCATATCTAATAAAATAACACTACAGAAAAAAACTATTGTAATCCATAGCTGGTGAAATGCACTATAGAACACCATAACCACACTTCAGAACACTATACAATTCTTATAGTATACTATAGTAACTCTTCAGTTCATTTTTGTAAGGGCTTCCCCAGGCAACCCAATTCACGTTCTACACACACATACATGCTACACATCATTGGAAAATCCTCATTATGTATTGTAATTATGTTAGGATAAAAATAAGCAAAGTATCGATTTGTTTATATAGACATAATGATTAGGCTACGCACCATTCAAGATCGGGGTTCTTCCCTTCCAGGAAATCAATGAAACACTCAGAGATTTCACTTATCTCGATTTCTTTTATTTCTTCCTCTGTAGTGTGTCGTGACGGGTAAAGGAATCACAGACAAGTAGCCGCAGTTGGAACCACCATAACGCAGCCCGTTTACTTAACTGTGTAGTGCCACTTAGGACATACATTCCATCCTCATACGTCACGCACGTAAAGGTAAAACGTCATCAAGTAATTTGTACGGTAGCTAGATAGGGACAGTTATCTACTCATACAACATCCCCCTTCTTAGAAAAGTATGCCCTGTATAAAATAAATGATTAAATCTCAGAACAGGATCACACACATAGAAACAGAACATGAATGGAGGGTAAACCCCAACTTCACTGGAACTCTTACCAACTCAACCATTGAAATGTGACACAGCAGTTACAGTCCATAACTAGCTCTAAGACAGCACATAATCTCTCAGATGACCTGGCAGCTGGAAATGACGCCCAGCTCGTGTGCAGGAAGCCGGCTGTGCACTTTCAGGTGATGGCACCTGAGGGCATTCTGCCAGGCCCTCGTTTGGAAGAGGTTCTGTGCCACTGTCCGCAGAGTCACCATCGTCATCATCATGAATGCTGGAATCATCACGGTGGTGAACAGAGGCATGAGCTCTGTCGCGGCGAAGGTGTCGTCTGTTCCTGCGATAGCGTGCGCCTGAGGACGTGATGACATCGTAAGCTCGTAGCTCCTCCCTGGCTTTCACCACTGTTGCGGGGATCCACTTGTCATTTATCCTCATGTATACCCTCTCCCCCTCCTTGAGGGGAAGAAGTGATGCCGCCGCTTTGTCATACAGGGCCTTCTGCTGACACTGACGGCGACAAAGAGCTGTGCCCACAGCAACGGGCGTGGATGGCATCAGTGCAGCGTTAGTAACTGGCAAGGTGGATCGCAGAACACGACCCATGAGAAGCTGGGTTGTAGAGTACTGCAGTCCAGTGATGGGGGTGTTCCGCAGGTGGAGGAGAGCCAGGTGGGGGTCAACGCCTGACTTTGCAGCAGATTTCAGCACAGACTTAACCGTGCGTATTGTGCGCTCTGCCATGCCATTTGACTGGGGAAAATGGGGGCTGGAGTGAATGATACGAAAACCCCAGTCTGCTGCAAACTGGGCCATCTCACTGGATGCAAATGGCACATGATCAGCAATCAGGGTGTCAGGAATGCCATGTCGGGCAAGCACAGCCTTGAATTTCTGTATGATAGACTGAGCTGTCATGTCTGTGAGCTGTAGGACCTCTGAGTATTTAGAATAATAGTCCACAATCAGGAGGAATGGTTTCCCCTTCAGGTGGAACACATCAGCAGCAATTTTTTCCCATGGCCGGTCCGGAACCGGGTGAGGGAGCAGGGGTTCTTTGTGGTTGGCCGGCAGCTGTTCCTGGCAGGGTATGCAGGACTCAACCAGTCTGCGCACAGCCTCTGACCAGCCAGGCCAATACATGATAGCCCGCGCATGTGCTAGTGAGCGTTGTATGCCTTGGTGAGCTGTGTGCAGGCGCTTGAGTGCTTCAGCTCTGAGGGGACGTGGTACTATCACATGGTCATCCACCAACAGCAACCCTTCACTGACGCTCAGCCTGTGCCTCACGGACCAATATGACTGCACCTGCTGGGGAACGGACTTCTTATGATCAGGCCACCCTGACCTGTGCATGGTCATAAGGCACTGCATTTCAGCATCAGTAGCAGTGGCTGTTTTTATGAGATGCATGATGTTACCTTGAAGTGGTTCAAAGTCTGTGGCATACACAACTCTTTCTTCACCCAGATCATGTCCGTCAGCTGCTCTTGTGTGGGGGTATGCCCTGGACAGAGTGTCTGCAATTAACAGTTCTTTTCCTGGTGTGTACAAAAGGGAGATGTCATACCTTTGGATCTGGAGAAGCATCCTCTGTAGCCTCGCCGGGGCCTTGCCTATTGGCTTTGGCAGGATGGCCTCCAGGGGCTTGTGATCTGATTGGATTTTCACTGGAACACCATAGACATACTGATGAAACTTCTTGAGAGAGAAAACGACAGCCAGCAATTCTTTTTCTATTTGAGCGTAATTTTGCTCGGCCACTGATAATGCTCTGGATGCATAGGCTATTGGCTGTTTGTCTTGCATGAGGCAGGCGCCAAGCCCATCTTTGGAGGCATCAGCCTGAATCTCCACAGGGATCTTGGGGTCAAAGAACCGGAGCAATGGCGCTGATGAGACAGCTGTTTTCAAAGCCTTCAGTGCATCTTCTTGTTCTGGATGCCACTGCCAGTCAACATCCTTTCTGAGCAGCAGCCGTAGAGGCGCTGTGAGCGCCGCCTCGTTGGGGATGTACTGAGCCATATATCTAGTCATGCCCAGTAGGCGCTGCAGGCTCTTCCTGTCAGTGGGAGGGGGCAACTGTTGAATGGCTGTGACTCTGGAATCATCTGGCTTGACTCCGTCCGCACTGATGATATGGCCCAGATACTTGACTTCATTAACCATGTATTGGGCTTTGTCTTTATTGAATTTGACATTTAGCTGTGTAGCCCTGTCCATCACTTTCTGAAGTATGCTGTCATGTTCTGTTTTATTTTCAGCAGCAATAATCATGTCGTCTGCTACTATGAAGACGCCGTCAATGTCGCCAAAACTCTCATAGTTGACTTGTTGAAAAACTTCACTCGCCGATTTTATGCCAAGAGGCAAGCGATGGAAACGGTACCTGCCCCAGGGAGTGTTAAAGGTACAGAGATCTGCCCCAGGGAGTGTTAAAGGTCCAGAGATCTGCCCCAGGGAGCGTTAAAGGTCCAGAGATCTGCCCCAGGGAGTGTTAAAGGTACAGAGATCTGCCCCAGGGAGCGTTAAAGGTACAGAGATCTGCCCCAGGGAGCGTTAAAGGTACAGAGATCTGCCCCAGGGAGCGTTAAAGGTACTAAGATCTGCCCCAGGGAGCGTTACAGGTACAGAGATCTGCCCCAGGGAGCGTTAAAGGTACAGAGATCTGCCCCAGGGAGTGTTAAAGGTACAGAGATCTGCCCCAGGGAGCGTTAAAGGTACAGAGATCTGCCCCAGGGAGCGTTAAAGGTACAGAGATCTGCCCCAGGGAGCGTTAAAGGTACAGAGATCTGCCCCAGGGAGCGTTAAAGGTACAGAGATCTGCCCCAGGGAGCGTTAAAGGTACAGAGATCTGCCCCAGGGAGCGTTAAAGGTACAGAGATCTGCCCCAGGGAGCGTTAAAGGCACAGAGATCTGCCCCAGGGAGCGTTAAAGGTACAGAGATCTGCCCCAGGGAGCGTTAAAGGTACAGAGATCTGCCTCAGGGAGCGTTAAAGGTACAGAGATCTGCCCCAGGGAGCGTTAAAGGTCCAGAGATCTGCCCCAGGGAGTGTTAAAGGTACAGAGATCTGCCCCAGGGAGTGTTAAAGGTACAGAGCTCTGCCCCAGCGAGTGTTAAAGGTACAGAGATCTGCCTCAGGGAGTGTTAAAGGTACAGAGATCTGCCCCAGGGAGTGTTAAAGGTACAGAGATCTGCCCCAGGGAGTGTTAAAGGTCCAGAGATCTGCCTCAGGGAGCGTTAAAGGTACAGAGATCGGCCTCAGGGAGTGTTAAAGGTACAGAGATCTGCCTCGGGGAGTGTTAAAGGTATAGAGATCTGCCTCAGGGAGTGTTAAAGGTACAGAGATCTGCCCCAGGGAGTGTTAAAGGTACAGAGATCTGCCCCAGGGAGCGTTAAAGGTACAGAGATCTGCCCCAGGGAGTGTTAAAGGCACAGAGATCTGCCGACTCGTCATCTGGTCTTATTTGCCAGTATCCATTCCGTTCGTCAACAATGGAGAAAATCCTCTTGCCAGCAAGTCTGCGTTGTATGTCTTCAGCTGTAGCTATGGAGAAGTGTTGACGCAGTATGGCCCTGTTCAGGTCTCTGGGGTCGAGGCAAACCCTGAGTGACCCATTTTTCTTCTCAGTGATGCACAAACTACTGACCCATGGTGTAGGCTTTGTGTCTTTGCTGATGACACCTTTGCTTTCCAGGCTGTCGAGTGTACTTTTCAAGCGGTCATGTACTGCATATGGGATCTTCCTACACCCGTGGATCACCGGCGGCACTGAGGGATCTGTGTAGATGTGGTGTTGGCCCGGGATCTCACCCAATCCTTCAAAGACAGCAGCATATCGGGCCAGCAGCTCTTCTTTTGACGCTGGCGCTGCTGGAGCTAGGGCTTCCACTTTCCTGATGAGATCAAGTTGCACACATGCCTTGCGGCCTAGCAGAGCTGTAGTTGATGCTGTAGTGACAAAAAAGTCAAGGTAAGTCTGTTAATGCTGGGTCTGAACATGAAGCCGGACTTTCCCACTTGACTTAATCCTAGCTCCTCCATAGGCTACTAGCACAGTGTCTGTCTTTTGGATGTTGACAGGCACCGAGAGAGTGGACAGGACAGACTTGGGCAGTATGTTAGCTTCAGCACCGCTGTCCAGCTTGAATGCCACCACTTGATTGCCAATGTGCAGGTTAGTAAACCAGCCTGTATCTGTATTATGTTGGCCATTGTGTGCTACAGTCCCAATGAACAACGTGTCAACTGCTTCGCTGGCCTCATCATACTCAGAGTCCGTGTCAGTGTCAAGTGGTGCAACCACTTAACTGGATTTGCACACTGCAGAGAAATGATTTTTCTTTCCACATGCATTGCAATGGGCATTGTATGCTGGGCAGCTTCTTGGTTTATGTTGCCTCCCGAATCTGCCACATGACTGCACTTGGTCTTTCACATGCATTCTGCTGGGGTTGGTGTCTGCTCTTTTTGGGTGTTTATCTCTGCTTCTAATTGCATCCACTTGCTCTGTAGCTCTAACAGGGAACATGGCCTGGGCCTGTGCACGCACCACTTCCTTTGCACGACATAGGTCTATGGCTTTGGTCAGAGACAAATCTGCGATTGACAGCAGTTTCTCCCGTAAAAAAGTGTCAGTCACGCTAAAGACAATTTTATCCCGTATCATTAAATCTTCAGAATCGCCAAATTCACAATTGTGAGCTCTCGACTTTAGTTCAGTCACAAACTTATCAATTCCCGCTTCGGCATTGTATGTGTGCGCCCAGAACTGATGCCGCTCATAAACCGTGTTTTTCTTCGGCTCGCAGTACTTTTTAAAGGCACCAAGTACGTCTGATAGTTTTTTATTTGCAGGGTCAGCATAGGTAATTTTGAGCGTGTTATACACTTCTAGTCCATCCTCTCCAACACAGTGCAAAAAGACGGCTATTTTCCTTGCCTCAGATTTATCTGTGAGCTCTGATGCTTCGAGATAAACTTGGAATCTTTATTCCCACTTTCTCCAGTTCTCCGCCAAATTACCGGTAAAGGCTAATGGTGACGGCTGAGTAAACGCTTGCTGCATTTCGTTAGCACAAGTTAAATGTCTCTCTCACCCTTTTCATCCGTAATTGCAACGAAGACGTCCACTTCTGACACCATGTAGTGTGTCGTGACTGGTAAAGGAATCACAGACAAGTAGCCGCAGTTGGAACCACCATAACGCAGCCCGTTTAATTAACTGTGTAGTGCCACTCAGGACATACATTCCATCCTCATATGTCACGCACGTAAAGGTAAAATGTCATCAAGTAATTTGTACGGTAGCTAACTAGGGACAGTTATCTACTCATACAACATCCTCAATGTAACTTTCTCTCCTTTCCTCTTCCTTTGACCCTTCTTCCTTCGCGAGGTTTGTTTTTCCTTGTCGTTCAGGCATTTTTGACCAAAATACGAAAGTTTTGGGGAGGCGCAAGACTGCTATAATACAGCTTTTTTACGCACGGGCTCCGAGCGAGAAATGCGCACTCAATCTCCCAGATTTCCCGAGGCAGTGAGGAGGCGTGCTATACGTCGTTGGAAAAGTCTCCTCATTGGCTACAAGGACATCTTGGGCTCATCTTCGTAGCTTGTGATATGACGGAGCAACCGTCAATCAAAGCAGTTAGTGCGATTTCATTCGTGCGAGCCTCACTCGCTTTCAAGACTTGTAACTCGACACCGATAGGTCCTAGAGACATGCAATGGTGTCTACGTAATCGTGAGAGTCTAACAAACACAGCTAGCTGTGTCATTCCGCTGAAAATAACGCAGAACTATTCAAAATGTGTCATTTTTTTTACCGGAGAAAAGTTCGTGTTTGTTTTTTTTTATAACGAAACTGTTTTGTTTGAGTTGGATAATGCATCTATCAATCGTAATATCAGCAAAAAACGGTGGATATTCGAATTTGCTGGGTTCTTACGGATATTTCAGGACCAAGCATGTCAGGGTCGGATACAGGCTTCGGATGTAAACACCGGTTTAAAGGTAAGATGACGCGATTCAAGGGGGAGTTTCGGGGGGTGTTTTGAAACGTGACGCAGTGACGCAATTTGACTGTTTTAGCGAACAAAACATGTTATTTCACTGTATCCTATGTTTATTACTATTCCCAAGACACTCAGCTTTCTAATGATATACGCTGTTACTATGTTATGTAATGATGGGTTGCGTTCCAATTCGTTTACCGTTCATTTCAATTATCGTGCGAGGCCCTTTGGGTCGGATCCGGGTCGTCTGCTGAGTAACAGGCTAGGCATCTGCATTAACCATTACCCCTGTGGCAAAATGAGATTGGCGCCAGAGAGTCTGGTTGAGTCCATTCCTATGACCCTGGGGTCATCTGCTAAATGTTGGGGCACTTATCCCAACAAGGGTCAAACTGTTGGAGTAGTGATTATGGCGCTAGATAATCCAGCCAGATAATCCTCTCCGTCTTTTCCGCTTACATGACAAAACTGCTGATATTGACCCATCCACAGGAACCGCTTCACACGCCGCCATTGTATTCAAACATAAAGTCGCTTCCTGGTGATGTAACGTCTGCAGCTCCCGCCTCTCTTTCTGCTGATTGGGCCGTAAAAAATTTAGCTGTGAAATTTTTGCACGATGGCAGTTGGCCAGACGGACCTGGATTGAAAAACATTGTTCGCTCCCAACATTCGCACAATCACAGACTAAGCCCATACTACATCTCATTCACCCCGATCTCCTATCCGTCGTCCCACCGAATACTCTCCTCCACTTTGGGTGTGGTCCAAAATTCATTATATAACAATTAAAAGGCAATCATAAGAGAATATCAATAAAGCTTGTTTTGACTTGGGGAAAAAAAATCATAACAAAGAAAACCAGCAATGAAAACTTAAACAAATTAATATTCACAAAAAAAAGTTATACAAAAAAAATACAATGTTTAATCCTCTAATAATACTCTAATGCCACTATTTAATTCTGTTGCCAAAACAATAACTCTGCTTCTGCTCTGCTGTGCTCAGCTCTGACTAAAATCACAGCATTTATATAGACTAGCAACATTCTGGAAAGATCTACAGGACCCCTGGGCAATCCCACCCCCTCCAGCCAGGAAGATGCCAGAAGCTTCCAGAAAGCACTTGTCTATTTCACAGATATTACATCAGATCATCTTTTACAGACACATCACCAGAAGTTGCCAAATGAACAAAATAAATAGCTGACGAGCAAGGCTGCAAAAACAGCATGTAACAAATCTTCACCTACAAATAATATACAATGCTGTTCATAAAATACTCATACAAAACAAGCTCAATCAATAAAAATAGGAATATTGCACATAGGGATGTGGAGAAAGTCAATAATAACGAAGTCAATGATATTGCGCACAGTATTCACAGGAGCATTTCGTGGTGTGTGTATTAATTGAGTCCATTCAGGGTGCGTATTGCTGTTGGAAAAAAGCTGTGTTTGAATCTGGTAGTTCGGGTTTTGAGTGATTTGTAGCACCTCCCGGAGGGCAGGGCTCAGATAGCGGCCACTGGGGAGCTCAACAAGGGAGGAGAGAGAATGGCTGATTATTTTTTGGGCAGTCTTTATTACCCTCTGCAGAGCTTTCCTGTCCATCGCAGAGAAGCCAGCCTGCCAAAACGTGATGCAGTACACGAGTATGCTCTCAATGGCAGAGCGGTAGAAAACCACCTGCAGCTGTGTATTCAGACCGTCCCTTCTCAGAAGCCTCAAGAATCGCAGGTGTTGTTGAGCCCTTTTCACTGCAGCTGTGGTGTGGACAGACCAGGTGAGGTTATTTGGAGATGAGGATGCCAAAAAATCTGAATTTCTGAACCTTTCCACATATTCATCCCCAATGAATAGTGGAAGATGCTCCCTGCTGCGCTTCAAGTCAAGTCAATTATGAGTTCTTTGGGTTTTTTTGTGTTTAGTGTCAAGTTATTGGCTGAGTGCCACCTCATCTCGATATGCAGACTCATCTCCTCCTGAAATGAGCCCTACTACTGTCATGTCATCCGCAAATTTGATGATGATATTTGAGGAAGGAGCAGGTGTGCAGTCGTGGGTGTGCAGTAAGTACAGAGTTGGGCTCAGCACACAGCCTTGTGGTGAGCCGGTGTTCAGCGTGATGGTGGAGGTGAGATGGGGTCCAAGCTTGACAGTGTGTGTGTGGTTTGTTAGAAAGTCTTTAATCCAGGTGCAGGCGTGAGTGGGCAGGCCGAGGTCAGATAGTTTGCTGATCAGAATATTAGGGATGATTGTGTTGAATTCAGAACTATAATTAACAAATAATATTCTCACATATCTCCGACGGTGTTCCAGATGGTTGAGCGCTGAGTGGAGAGGTATGGCAATGGCATCTTCTGTTGATCTGCCCTTCCTGCAGGCAAACTGATGCTGGTCGAAGGCTGGAGGGAGGCTTGATAGGATAGGATAGGATTTTAAGTACCAATCTCTCAAAGCACTTCATAATAATAGGAGTTAGTGCAACTGGCCGATAATCATTTAAACTGTCAATGGTGGGTTTCTTTGGGACAGGGATGATGACTGCTGATTTTAGGCAGGGTGGGACAATGGCTTGTGCTTGGGAAAGGTTGAAGATGTTAGTGAAGAGCTGGTCAGCACAGACCTTGAGTACCTTCCCAGGTACCCCATCAGGGCCAGCAGCCTTCCTTGGGTTCACCGAACCAAGCATACGTCTCACTTCATGTTCCTGTAAAGTGAACGCACAGGAACCAGTGGTCGGTGGCGTTGGTGAGTGCGAGCTAGATGTTTGTGCCTCGAAATGGGCAAAAAAACAGTTCAGTTCTTCAGCCAGTGAGGCACTTGTGTTGGTGGTTGTGCTGTTGCTGCCCTTCTAGTTTGTAATATGTTGAATGCCCTGCCACACCCTCCTTGGATCGTTATCCAAGAAGTGATCCTCCACTTTCCTCTTGTCGTCCCGCTTGATGCTTCCCTTCAGGTCAGCACGGGCAGTGCTGTACATGCTGGTGTCCCCTGACCTGAAGGCAGTGTCGTGGGCCCTGAGGAGTGACTGGACTTCCTTTGTCATCCAGGGTTTTTGATTGGGAAAAACCCTGATGCATTTTTTCTACAGTCACATTGTCCGTGCAGTGAGTGATGTACACTGTGTACTGTGATAACACAGTACAGTCTGTGCGTACAATTCTAGGTGATGCTCATAAATCCCATATAGTGTCTGAAAAACAGTCCTGCAGCTGAGAGAGAGCTCCCGCAGGCCAGGCTCTGATGATCTTGGTGGCAGGTTTTGCTGTTCTCCTGTGTGGGGTGTATGCTGGAGTTAGGAGCAGTGAAAGGTGATCCGACAGGCCCACGTGTGGAAGGGGCACAGCTCAGTAAGCATGCTTCAAACTTGAATACACTTGGTCCAGTGTATTATTTCCTCTGGAAGCACATTTCACATATTGGGTGAAATTGGGAAGCACAGGTTTTAAGCATGCTTGGTGTCTCCAGCTATGATGTGAACCCCTTCAGGATGAGACTGTTGCTGTTTGTTTATGGCATTGTGCAGATGAGCTAGCGCTATGCTAGTGTTAGCATCAGGAGGGATTAGCATTGTATAGAAAGTTACAGAAAAAAGCTGAATCATTTTTTGTCCAACCTTTACACTATGAATGACACCACAGAATAACGTATGTCTTAAACAGTGGCTGTGATCACATGTTCAAAATGGCTTCAGTAACCTCACCCTTTTCTGCTCCATTGTCCTTGTCCAAGCGGTTCTCGTTCAAGTTAGCCTGATTAACAATCAAAGAACTATTTGACTGAATGACCAAGAACAATCCATGATCCATGACAAGAAATGATAATGAAAAAATTAATACCTATTGACATTTATATAATTGATACAAAATTGTAATGGTGGAAACAGATGCAAAAAACTGAAACTTTTGCTGACTTTGCAGCATTTATTATCGCTATCACTAAGCTGTGCATCGTATCTAACGACGCCCTTTAGCCGTGACTACATTCAGAGTATAGAACGGAGTCTCATTGGTCATGAGCCTCGCAAACTAATTTACGCAAATCTGTGCTGTTTTACGAGCTACATGAGTGCAGAAATTATAAAGACATTGATATTTTACGTTGTCATTTATGTGCGGAAGAAAACGTATTAAAATTTTGTGGTGCAATGTATAACAAGGCGTTCAAAAATAAATTAGACTATCGTCAGTTCTACCAATTCGTCTGAGCCACTGTTGCTAATTGGGGGAAGTAAACTGCGAGAGGTTTAGGTCATTAAGCAGTGAATGGTGAGGTTATCGCTGGCCTTTTTTTCTGCCGACAGATCGCTACTGTTCTAAAAGCATGATGAACGATGGCATGATCAGTGATAACAGGAGGGAAGACAAACAAAAATTGTACTTCCATCTGTTGCACTACTGAACTCAGTAGTCAGCATTAACAGCAAATTCCCAAGTCTACATCCGGGATCCACCAGCTTCAATAACAGCCTCATTCCTGGATCCACTGGCCACAATGTGCTCTGCTTCTCCCTCTGAGAGAGCTGATATGAGTGGGAAGAGATCAAAAGGACATGGCCATCCAATGTGCACTGAAAAAATTGAGATTTTGGATGAAAGTAAAAAAAAATGCGCCAACTTGTTACAGCTAATTTTATTACTTTTTCTCAATAGAAAAAAATTACCTTTGTACAAAGCAAATCCCTACAATTACCTTAAATAAAAAATGTTCTCACGACCAATGACGATTTTTAAATATCCTGAAATCATGAATTCTACTTACATAATTTTTTCCTCCTTCTGTGAAGTTTCATTTTCACCTTTGTTTAAGCTTACATTTTCAGTAACTCCAAAGTCAAAAACTGTACAAAACGGTGTCCTTTTTTCTCTTTGCATGAGCTTACATTTTCACTTTTGCTTAGGCTTACGTTTTAAGTAACTACAAAGTGAAATGCTGCACAAAACAAAGTCCTTTCTTCTCTTTGCATGAACTTACATTTTTACTTTTGTTTACGGTTACAGCACTCCAGTCTGTGACCAAGATTTACGTTTTGCGACTTACATTCTCAGATCGGTTGCACACTGCGTGACCAACACTTCATGGACTGTGCGCCTATTCAGGGCAGCAATTGACTCCCTAATGATCATCCCGCAGCCCGCTGGCAGCGCTGCGGCTTCACCAGAGGGCGAGCAGGAAACCAGATACCAGCTGCACGCTGCTTCAGATGCACTGATCTATAAAAAATAACTGGATTGCTGACGTGATAGAGAACTGCGTTAGGAGGCCGAAGCAAGCGGAAGTGGTCGAGCGGCCATTTTACTATGCCCAGTAGTAAGCTACCGTTATATAGTAATCTGTGGCAGAGAAGCATTGACGTGCTGCTTTCCAATGCAGAGCGACATTTTTAGGGAGATGTGGCGAGACATTGCTCTGGTTGTAGCAAAGACAACAATACACATAAATCATTTTCAGGGAATATATTGCTTATTATAACCCACTGGCGATCTACCTTAACGGAAGATAATGGGCTCCAATTTCTTGGCACAGCGCAGGGTGGTGCAGCCCGCACAGTGGTAATTTTGTGCGGTGCAACACCGTGCGCAGCCAGTTTGGCATTCTGGTCGATGGACGTGCGCCGAGATGGGTGTGGCGGTGTAGTAAGGGGAGGTGTCACATATTCATCAAGACGGAATGACAATTTCGAAGCAAAAGTCTCTGCTGGAGTTGTGCAGAAAGCTCGCCAGCTCCAACCTGGTTTACTTTCTGTGCAGTGGTAATTTGGCTGACCGGCGCACAGTGCGCACATGTCACTGAAACCTCACAGGCAGGTTTCCAGAATGTCGGGCACATTTCATTGCAATAAATAATTACAACAACCGCTGTTTAATGTAACTATCTGAATCAGCACATAAATTATCGTATCTATATCAATTGTCCTGATGTCAGATCAAAGGTGGTTGGCACTCGTCATGGAAACTCGACTTGGCTAAATCGATGCATCTGAATCTGTGATGCAAATTAACGACTTCACATGTTTCTCAGCCAACCACAAATTGCCTCGGCATCAGGTGTGTATATATATTTATATAAATGCTTGCGTTCTATGCTCAGTAAAGCCGCTTGGACACTGGATGCGAAAAGAATTTTTCGCACGACTGATGAAAGTCAATGCAAAGACGGCATTGACTTGCAATGTACGCAGTGTCTATGTGTCTGAAAGTCGGACAGCGTTTTAATATATCTCCGTGTCCAAAAGTCATAAAAGTTCTCATTTTGAGTATTCCAGGAATTATTAGACATACAAACTTGGCCATGTTTGTGTCGACCTTTATAAAGTACAAATGAATACCTATCGACTTTTCTTGGTCTTTTTATTTATCTGTTTTCTTCCGTTGAAGATAGATGTATCGAACAGATTCATGCTTTATTTCCACACCAGAGATAAAATAGTGCTTGTAGTCATTGAGCAAATCAATTTCTTGACCATTGACATTGTGAACTAAAATGTCGCATGCACGATCAAGACTGCCTGACGTGAAATGCAAAATACTCCATGTCCGGCACCCAGCAAAAAATAAAAGTATTGATATGAGAACAGGTTTATAATGAAATCACCAACAAACAGAACATCCAAAAAAGATGGTCCGTAAATTAATAAATCGCAGCGTTCAGTGGATGTTCTGTTTGTTGTTAAAATGTTTCTTTTTATTCTTTATTTCCTTATCAATCTGTTCTAATTGTCCTCTTTTTTTGGCTGTCAGACACAGAGTATTTTGCATTTAATGTCCGACGGGCATTGTACATTGTCCCGCGCCAGTGTCGACTCACTTTTTTGAGCAGAGCTCAAACAGAAACATTGAATGAAATTCTCGGTACTCATCTTGAGGAACTGAGCCCTCTTATCAAAACTTTCACGCTTAATATCTAAAAGATGCAGTAGATTTGAAGAAATTAAAAACAATAATCGACTGTCGGACACAAGCACCAACCTTGAATCGCCACCTTATCGTGGTGGAGGGGTTTGAGCACCTGGATGATCCTAGGAGCTATGTTGTCTGGGGCTTATTTGCCCCTGGTAGGGTCTCCCAGGGCAAACAGGTCCTAGGTGACAGGTCAGACAAAGAGCGATTCGAAAACCCCGAATGAATGTTAAAAAATCAAGGAAGCTTACGTCGCCCAGATTGGCGTCACCGGGACCCCATCCCTGGAGCCAGGCCTGGGGTTGGGGTTGGTAGGCGAGTGCCTGGTGGTCGGGCCTCTGCTCACGGGACCCGCCCGGGCATAGCCCGAACGAGCGACGTGGGCCCGCTTTCCCGTCGGCCCATCCCCCGCGGGAGGGTTCAGAAGGGGCTGATGCCTTGTGTTTTGGGTGGCAGTCGTGGGCTCTGAATCTGGTTCTGGGGACATGGAATGTCACCTCACTGGGGGGGAAGGAGCCTGAGCTTGTGCGGGAGGCCGAGCGATACCGGCTAGAGATAGTCGGGCTCACCTCCACGCACAGTCTGGGCTCTGGAACCCAACTTCTTGAGAGAGGCTGGACTCTCTTCTACTCTGGAGTTGCCCACGGTGAGAGGCGGCGGGCTGGTGTGGGTTTGCTTATAGCCCCCCAGCTTCGCCGTCAGGTGTTGGAGTTTTCCCCGGTGAACGAGAGGGTCGCTGCCCTGCGCCTTCGGGTCGAGGACAGGTGCCTCACTGTCATTTCGGCTTATGGGCCGAATGGCAGTGCAGAGTACCGGACCTTCTTGGAGTCCGTAGGAAGGGTACTGGAAAGTGCTCCGACTGGGGACTCCATTGTTCTACTGGGGGACTTCAACGCCCACGTGGGTAGCGACAGTGTTTCCTGGAGGGGCGTGATTGGGAGGAACGGCCCCCCCGATCTGAACCCGAGTGGTGCTCTGTTATTGGACTTCTGTGCTAGTCACGGTTTGTCCATAACGAACACCATGTTCAAGCATAAGGGTGTTCATCAGTGCACGTGGCACGAGGACACCCGAGGTCGGAGGTCAATGATAGACTTTATAGTCGTGTCATCTGACCTCCGGCCGTATGTCTTGGACACTCGGGTGAGGAGAGGGGCTGAGCTGTCCACTGATCACCACCTGGTGGTGAGTTGGATCCGCTGGCGGAGGAGGAAGCTGGACAGACTTGGCAGGCCCAAACGTGTTGTGAGGGTTTGTTGGGAACGTCTAGCGGAACCCTCTGTCAGAGGGGTTTTCAACTCTCACCTCCGGGAGAGCTTTGACCAGATCCCAAGGGAGGCTGGAGACATTGAGTCTGAATGGACCATGTTCTCCACCTCCATTGTTGACGCGGCTGTTCGGAGCTGTGGCCGTAAGGTTTCCGGTGCCTGTCGTGGCGGCAATCCCCGAACCCGGTGGTGGACACCGGAAGTAAGGGATGCCGTCAAGCTGAAGAAGGAGTCTTACCGAGATTGGCTAGCTCGCGGGACGCTTGAGGCAGCTGACCGGTACCGGCAGGCTAAGCGTGCTGCGGCCCGGGCGGTGGCGGAAGCAAAAACTTGGGTATGGGAAAAGTTCGGGGAGGCCATGGAGGAGGACTATCGGTCGGCCCCGAAGAAATTCTGGCAAACCGTTAGGCGCCTCAGGAGGGGAAAGCAGTACCCTGCCAACACTGTTTACAGTGGAGGTGGGGAACTGTTGACTTCGACTGGGGATATTGTCGGCCGGTGGAAGGAATACTTCGAGGACCTCCTCAATCCCACTGATACGCCTTCCATAGAGGAAGCAGAGGCTGGGGACCCAGAGGCTGACTCATCCATCACTCGGGCTGAAGTCACTGAGGTAGTTCGGCAGCTCCTCGGTGGCAAGGCACTGGGGGTGGATGAGATCCGCCCTGAGTACCTCAAGTCTCTGGATGTAGTAGGGCTGTCTTGGTTGACACGCCTCTGCAGCATCGCGTGGCAGTCGGGGACAGTGGCTCTGGATTGGCAGACCGGGGTGGTGGTTCCTCTATTTAAAAAGGGGGACCGGAGGGTGTGCTCCAACTATTGGGGGATCACACTTCTCAGCCTCCCGGGTAAAGTCTATTCCAGGAAGCTAGAGAGGAGACTCCGGCCGATAGTCGAACCTCGGATTCAGGAGGAACTATGCGGTTTTCGTCCTGGTCGTGGAACACTGGACCAGCTCTATACCCTCCGCAGGGTGCTTGAGGGTGCATGGGAGTTTGCCCAACCTGTTCACGTGTGTTTTGTGGACTTGGAGAAGGCATTCGACCGTGTCCCTCGTGGCATTCTGTGGGAGGTGCTTCGGGATTATGGAGTCCGGGGCCCTCTACTAAGGGCCGTGCGGTCTCTGTATGACCAGAGCAGGAGCTTGGTTCGCATTGCCGGCAGAAAGTCAGACCTGTTCCCGTTGCATGTTGGACTCCTGCAGGGCTGTCCTTTGTCACCGGTTCTGTTCATTATTTTTATGAACAGAATTTCTAGGCGCAGCCAGGGGGCGGAGGGAGTCCGGTTTGGGGACCACAGGATCTCATCTCTGCTTTTTGCGGATGATGTTGTCCTGTTGGCTCCTTCGAATCAGGACCTTCAGCATGCACTGGGGCGGTTTGCAGCCGAGTGTGAAGCGGCTGGGATGAGAATCAGCACCTCCAAGTCCGAGGCCATGGTTCTCGACCGGAAAAAGGTGATATGTTCCCTCTGGGTTGGAGGAGAGTTCTTGCCTCTAGTGGAGGAGTTCAAATATCTTGGGGTCTTGTTCACGAGTGAGGGAAGGATGGAGCATGAGATTGACAGACGGATCGGTGCAGCGGCAGCAGTAATGCGGTCGTTGTGCCGATCTGTCGTGGTGAAGAAGGAGCTGAGCCGAAAGGCAAAGCTCTCGATTTACCAGTCAATCTACGTTCCTACCCTCACCTATGGCCATGAACTCTGGGTCATGACAGAAAGAACGAGATCTCGGGTACAAGCGGCTGAAATGGGTTTCCTCCGCAGGGTGGCGGGCTGCTCCCTTAGAGATAGGGTGAGGAGCTCTGTCACCCGGGAGGAGCTCAGAGTAGAGCCGCTGCTCCTCCACGTCGAGAGGGGCCAGCTGAGGTGGCTCGGGCATCTTTATCGGATGCCCCCTGGACGCCTTCCTGGGAAGGTGTTCCGGGCATGCCCCACCGGGAGGAGGCCTCGGGGAAGACCCAGGACACGGTGGAGGGACTATGTCTCTCGGCTGGCCTGGGAACGCCTCGGGATACCCCCGGAAGAACTGGAGGAAGTGTCCGGGGAGAGGGAAGTCTGGGCATCCCTACTTAGACTGCTGCCCCCGCGTCCCGGCCCCGGATAAGCGGTTGAAAATGGATGGATGGATGGACGGACAGGAGCAACGCAATCTGTCGTGCGAAAAATTAGTTTCACGTCCAGCACGCAAGCGGCTTAATACTACGATTATTGTCATTTAAGTTTTATCGTTTTTATTGGGGGAAAGGAATACAGCCTGATTGCTATGATCTTGTACTGAGTTAAGATCACATATTGAAAATAAATGTGTAACGTATCTTGCATTGTTGTCCATGCATGTTAATCCCAAAACTGTAAGAAGCAAAAGGATGTTAAAATAAGAACACACTATCCATTGTTTTTCTTCCCAATGATGCAGGCAGAAGTAATGAATGAGCAGCCGTCGTATTTCATTCCAATTTCATAAGTTTGAATGATCTGATGTAGTTTCGTTTTGAAATTCCATTCAAGTTCACTATTGGTAATAATTCGTGAATGCCCTAGCTAGCCAGCTAACTCATATTCGTAATGCTTAATATAGACGTAAGCGGTGCAGAAAACATGCCTCAAGCAGCAAAGTGAAATGCAACATGAACGCATCATGCAGATATAGGACAGAGGCTTCTATATTCCATCACATTAAAGGTGAGGAGAGGAGCTCATTTGATTGAAGATTTGACTTGGCTGAGTTATACCCATACGAGCCTTCTCTCCTCTTTCTTTGCCACTTGCGCCGGCAGGAGGGACAGTAGTCTTTGGATGGTTTCACACTAGGGACTCGTGCACGGATCTGAGTGCACTCAACCCGAAAGTCTGGTTCATTTGGTAAATGTGAACACAAGCATACCGTGCACGGGACCGGTATGCGAATCTGCTTGGAAGAGGTGGACTCGAGCACGGTTCATCCTTACTCGTACTGAATGTGACAGCAACCATACTCGAACACAGAAAAGGAGTGTCTTGTGACATGTTGACTATTTTACTCTTGTTCTGACACATATAGCAGCAAGAGGATCTCTTTGGTTAAACTATGAAATTGGGCTGACGAAATTAAATGCTTTCTCGAAATTCGGGCAGACGAAAAAAAAAAACATACAATCACAACTGGATACTACTAATCGTTGTTGTAGACAAAATTCGACTTCTTGACTAATTTATTCATCGATAATTTGTCGTGACGTCATTGCAAAGTATTTCACGCATTGGAACTGGACTAAACGTCGTTTCACAAGAAAAGGCAGCTCCAGAGCCATCTGACTTCCTCGCAACTCTCAGTCATGCCTGCGCAAATGCGACCGGGCAGGATAATGCAGACATGGAGCTGCAAATTAGACGAGATTACTTCATGGGAGGTTTAAAACTGGAATGTGCTGCACAAGAGAAAGATCTGGGAGTGATAGTTGACCGAATCCTCACAGGTTCTAGCCATTGTGCCGTAGCAGTTAAAAAAGATAATCAGATGCTTGGATACATTGCCAAAAGTATTGAGTACAAATCTAAGGAGGTGATGCTTCTTTTGTACAACACGTTCGTTAGACTTCATCTGGAGTATTGTGTACAGTTCTGGGGACCATACTTTAAGAAAGATATAGAGGCTATAGAGAAAGGTCAGAGAAGAGCCACTAAGCTTATTCCAGGTATAAAAGATGAAAGCTACGAGAAGAAACTGAAGATCCTTAATCTCTTTAGTCTTAGAAAAAGGAGACTCAGGGGTGATTTGATTGAGGTCTTTAAATATGTTAAAGGGATTAACAAAGTGAATTATGTAGGATTTCTACGACCAAGTGTTGAGAGTAGAACTCACAAATGGAAGTTGACCAAAGGTAAATTTAGCACTGATATTCGGAAATATTTCTTCACCCAAAGAGTAATTTCAATGTGGAATAGCTTGCCTGACCATCTTGTTGAGGCAGAGACCTTGGGGGTTTTCAAGGGCAGGCTTGACTTAAAGCTAGATACCATTGAGTCATTCAGTATCTGAAGGGATATATTCACAATAGTATAAAGAAACTGGCAAGCTTAGTTGGGCTGAAAGGCCTGCTCTTGCCATTCATGTTATGTTATGTTAAATTTATGCACGCAGTTACAATATTCTATCACTAGATGGCAAACCAGGATCATTTATTGAATATTCACAAGCAAGCCGAATACAGACTATTGTATACCTGAAAATTGATTAAAGAGCACAAGGAGAGAACACAGAGTGTTTACATTTCTTCTTTCTATGCGTACTATGAAAAATACTTTGCACTTGTTCTTGCACTTTTGATACTTAAGTATATTTTTCACAAAATACTTTTGGTACTTAAGTACATTTAATGTGAGCTACCTAAAGACTTTCATTTGGGTGACTTCAACTTTAAGCAAAGTCACTTTCAGTAATGGTACTTTCTACTTTTACTTTTTTTTTTTTTTCCAGTTCTTTATGCACCTCTGGATATACCTGGTTTAACATCAAAGACTCTTGACCAAAGAATGTTGTTCACAAGATGCAGTTAATTAAAGGAGAAACTTTCTTTTGCTGCTGCTGCTACCTGTCCTTGGTGAATATAAAAAAATGTATTTAATTTTTTATATCCGCACTTTACCTGACATTCAAAAACCTGAATTCAAAAATATGAATTCTGACTTGAATTTTTGTTTATCCTTTGTCCAGAAGTAGCTTAATGAGCAGCAAAGTTTAATTAAACATTTTTGTAAGAAGTTTTAATCTTTATTGTCTTTATTGTTAGTTAGCACATGGCTAAAATGACCTCAAGCTAAATTGAAAAGCAAATTGCTAAATAACCGTAGTACTGTGCAAGTTAATCTGACTAATCAATTAATTTCAATAATCCTTTCAATTTTCATTGACAAATCGACAATCAAAATAATCGTTAGTTGCAGCACTAGATACTACACACAGAAACGTAGATATTTATGGAATAATGTGTGAGTGTTTACATTTGCGTGGTTATAGCAGAAGCATAGAACAGTGCTGTGACAAACGAAAGAAAGTGCGCCTGCAATATCTAAAAAGTGCAGAATATGGCGCGCATGTCTAGCAGCTTTAGTGATGAAAAACATACATTTCCGTAGCTGCTTTTTGTTGTTTGTGTACATTTTTCTACTTATAAACCACCTAGGTGCATACTGCTACCTTCTGTATTAGAATTAAAAAAAAATAATCCATACTCGGGCATGGTGTGACATTGCTAAGTGTGAAAGCTGACCAGCAGGGGGGGACAATCGTACTGTGGCACGATACGAAACAATCGTACCTAGTGTGAAAGTGCCCTTAGGTTCAGAACTTTGAAGTTTTCTGGGACAAAAATGTCCTGGCCCAAGTGTTGACAAAGTATGATGCTCTTTTCTCATTTAAAGGGTTCATTACCTGGACTACATTTTATACATTTTTATTCAGCCAGTCTGACAGTGCATAAAATGTGCACAACCACAGTGCGTATTCATGCATGAGACAGTCAGTCAGGACAGTCAGCTCTTTTCTGTCTTTCTAATGCAAAAGAACTAATGAAATGTGGATGTGGCTTTCAGTGATCATAATGCAGTTTTTCGCACGCAGTACCAAACAGTACTCTGCTGAGGCATTCAATCAACGGCTATCTGAAAGTGATTGGTCTGATGTGCTCGAATGCAATGATGTTGATAAGGCTTGGGATTTGTTCAAGCAGCGTTTCATTGCTGCTCTTGAAGTCGCACCCATGAGAGAAACAAGAATTAAGCATAGAAGTGCATGTTGGATGACATCTGAAATCGTTGATCTGATCAGACAAGGTAATAGATGTTTCACAAAGTTTAAAAAGTCTAAATTACCAGCTGACATAGCTCTTATGCCCATCTTAGAAATCAAGTTAGTTATAAGGCAGAACAAGCGAAGTCTGAATTCTATTCTGATTCAATTGCTGCAAATGCAAAACAGCCTAAAAAATTATGGAAAATTCTCAATGATTTGGGATCAACTGCAAAATCAAAATCAAAGACTGGTAAAGCGGGGCTTATTATTGATGTTGAAATGTGTTTTGATAAGTAGCGGGTTGCCTGCCATTTTCACCATTACTTTACATCTGTTGCTGCCAGTCTGGTTAATAAACTGCCAGGTGATTTTGATAAATATGGTAAAACATTTGTTAACCCCTTTTATAGAAGCAAAAATGTCTCTGCAGATTCATTTGTAATTAGTCCTATCTCAGAAGATAAGGTAAGGGCGAGCCTTTCCACCCTGTCAGTGAATAAGGCCACTGGCTTAGACCTTATCCCCTCTAGGTTTCTTAGTGATAGTGCTGGGGTTACATCGAGTATTCTTACCCATGTCATAAATCTGTCAATAAGTCAAGGTGTTTTCCCTAACGATATGAAGAATGCTAGGGTGGTTCCTCTTTTCAAGAAAAATAGCAGAGCTGATGCAGGGAATTATAGGCCAGTATCAATTCTGTCAACTATATCAAAGATTTTTGAGCGTCTTGTGCATGAACAGGTGGAGGAGTATCTCATCAGGCATAATTTATTATATGAGCTACAGTCTGGTTTTAGAGCTGCGTATTCTACTGACACCTGTCTCATCCACCTCTTTGATTTTGTGCATCAGAATCTTGATCAGGGGAATTATGTTGGTATGCTACTACTTGACCTGGAAAAAGCATTTGATTCTGTGAACCACAAAATTTTGATTTCTAAATTCCAGTGCTTGGGTTTTAGTAACTCAGCACTCAAATGTTTCACTTCTTACCTAACAGATAAGACACTCTGTGATGTTGAGGGGACCCTCTCTGATTCACAGAGCATAACATGCGGGGTGCCCCAAGGTTCGATCCTGGGGCCCCTGTTATTTTTAGTTTACATCAATGATATGGCAGCTGCTGTACGGTGCAAATTGCTATTATACGCTGATGATTCTGCTTTGCTTGTCCCAGGGTGCAATGTTAAAGCCATTGAAAATACTCTTAGCATAGAGCTTGAGTCTGTCAACCAGTGGCTGGTTGATAATAAGCTCTCGATGCATCTGGGCAAGACTTAATCAATATTGTTTGGTACTAAAAGGAAGTTGGCAAAGTCTAATACTTTAAAGGTGATGTTTAATGGGTCTGAAATTTTGTCTAAATCAAGTGTTACATATTTGGGTCTAATATTGGATCAATCACTCCATTGCAGCCAATATGTTAGCCAAATGTGCCTGTAAGTTAAAGTTTTTACATCGCAAGACAAAGTTTTTTGAGTTTTCTGTAAAGAAATTATTGGTTTTAAGTCTGATTCAATGTCATGTGGATTTTGCGTGCTCTGCATGGTTTTCTGGGTTGTCTATGAAACTTAAAAACAAATTTCAAGTGTTGCAAAACAATTGTATTCGGTATCTGTTAAATGTACCCTCCTGTACTCATATTGGTAGGGAGGAGTTTATGAGAGCTGGTTTACTTCCTGTACATCTAAGAGTTGAACCACTTCGGCTAAACCATATGTTTAACATTGGAAATGGTCAAGCTCCCAAATACTTATGCTTTAATGTAACCATGGTCCATTCGCAGCACAGTTATAACACTAGGGCCAGCATCCGTTCCTGCATAGTTCCTAGAGCTAATAATGCAGTTAAAAATTCTTTCTTTTATACTGGTATCATGGCATGGAATAGTTTGCCTATTGCTATAAAACTTCTATCACCTCGAGGGATTTTTAAAAGACAGGTTAAGACGCTTTTATGGAACAAGGTGAATATTTATTGATCTGCATTTCTGGTTTTTGTTCTATTTATTTTGTTTTATGGAATGTCTTTTTACACTCCTAATACTTCATGTCCTTTTAGACTGAATTTGTCTGTTTCTTGTCTATTTGTGTCTTGCGTGTAACACCAACGACCATGCTGGAAATAAGTTTTTTACTTTAGCATGTCATCCTTTGGATTGTTGTCTATATTGTCTACATCCAGAAATAAATAAATCAATCAATCAATCAAATACACAGACATGCCAGATGTTACTTTCACTAATATCTTTAATAATTCCTGAAATTTCAAAGCATTTTCAATGAATTACTTACCTCTGCATTACCTCTATCATTAAGAAACTCTGAACAGCCATTTGCATACCCTTGAAACAGTCACTTGTCTTCCCTATATGGAATTTTCCATTCAACTAATGCCCCCTGTGGTCTCAGAGGGGAGGATTTAAAGAGACACCTATTGTATTTCAGGCAGAACTTACAACTGAGAAGTAATTGCCTTGAGATTTGGCTTAAGCAGTTCTGTGAAGGACTGTACCAATGATCTGTCGTACTTTTTAGGCTAATTACGTGTAAGCTAATTAATGGAATTATGGGGAGACCGTAGTATTTTCGTACCTTTAGTCTGAAATTAGAGGATCTGTAATGAAAAGTTTCCAGCTCAAAAAATTAAAAAATGGCAAGAACTTTTTGCCTTCAATCTGTAGGACGGGACATGACAATGAACAGCCTGTAATTTATCATATTTTTCTCCACCAAGCACAGGGTCATGTGACCCTCACTTTGCACGTGGATAGATTTTGCTCTAGATAGGTGACTCGTACAGACTGGGAACTTGAGTGATATCAATTAGTGGGGAATGAAGGAAATTAAAAATAGTGGAAAACTGAAAATTTGATGAAATTTCATGTTTCCTTTAATTCCATCCCAAATCACCATATTGCATTCATGTTAGTGATAAAACTACCTTGTTTGAATGACTTGGGTATAGAGGGTTACAAATCATACAAGACCAGTCAGTTAAAAACATTTCTCAAATTAAGCATTTTTTCAGTTTCTAGCATGAAATGCGCCCTTTATCTGAAATGCGTAGCTTTTTCCTCCAAGAAGATATAGAAGAAAATTCACATCATATACCAACACGTGACTCTGCTGAGTTGTACCTTGAGGTTTCACATTTAACAACTTACAACAGGTTGCACAGTCTCACCTGTGCTCTACACCCATATACACCTATGACCAGAGGGTTATTGCACAAAACCAAGGTAAGGGATTAAGCTGGGATTTTACAGTTATCCCGGCTTAATTTAGCCCTGATTCAGGTGCACAAAAGCAGGGGCACATTAGTTAGTACGGAGATTTATTCTGTGCAGTTAGCCTGCTCTATACTAGGCTAACAGCCAGGTTTTATTAATCCTGGTGCCTTATCTGTTCAGTCAGCAATCACTGTGAGTGGGAATAAATGTATTTTGCAGTTATTTCATGGTCCTCTGTATTTTGCCTCATTTTTATCAGCCTTCATTAAAAAACAAAGATGCAATTTCATTCAGTTGAGAATGTCATCTGTTCTTTTAATTGTAATGATCATTCACGTGAGTCATTTTTAGTGTTTGGCAGCAAACTGTAATGAAGACTGCTATTCATATTGCTGACAAAGTTCTGATGAATACATAATGGAGCTCATGAAGTTGCAAAGGTGGTATAAATTTAGTCAGTAGTGAGGACATTGTTAATGGCAGACTGGACTGAGATCTATACATTGTTAATTATTTTAGTTGACTTTCCATTTGATGTGGCCCATACTTTAATAATAAAGCATAATATTTGTCACTCTTCCATATGTTTGTATATTTTATTTGCCATTGGTAGCACACAGTTTGTGGTTGTTTAGTTTCACTGTTGCGTAATCTTACAAAATTATTCTCACTTTACTGGATCCAGATACCATAGAGTTACTGAACATTCATGAAACAGGGAGGACACCAGTGGTTTTTGACCTTTTATTCTGTGGTCGTCACTTGTCAGCTTGGAGTTTGGAAGAGAGAAAAACAGTGATGAATATATTGTGTTACAGTCATGCTTACAGTGCGCATTTAAATCACTTCTCTTTCCAGTTTGATGATCTCTAGGTCCAGTTTTCTGTGTCCTTTTGTAATTTCCTGGTCCAGGCCCAAGTCCTGCAGTTTCTTTAGTATGTTCATTTTCACATCTGTTGGCTCTTGTTGTCTTGAGGCTTTGTGTGTAGAGATGTCTTGAGTTTGAGGACTCTGTAAAACACCCATCAATTAGCACCGCAGGAAATGTGCGTAATGTGGTTTTCCTATAGGCAATACTCACTATGTTGCCAGGGGGGCGAACAGGTCGCACAGCATCTGGGTCCAGTAACAAATATATTTTCTATGACCATCACATCAGTGACCTTATAGGGCTTATGGACAAAATGAGTATTTCCACAAGATTGACGCGATACCTCAAGCCTTCTGGAGTCCAGCAACACAGTTCCCTTGTCTGCTGCTGCTGAAGTACCTTCCTCCTGCCGTACACAACAGAACTTGTATTGACCTAGTGTTGGCAGGACCTGCCAAGCCTATGCTTTTAATGAATAATACTCACTGGATCATCTTCTGGTGGCTCCAGAAGAATGAATGTTGCCAGACACTGTAAAGCAAACCAAAGTCAGAAAGTGCACATGACACCATATAAATGGTTGTTTGAGTTCCATGTGCAGCACAGGAATAATATACCCTGTATGAAGGGGACTGAGTTTCTGTAGGAGTGACAGTCAGTGGAAGTTCCCCCTCTGGATCCCTTCCATTACAGGCCTCCCTTGGTTAATGTCAAGGGCCAGCTCCTCTGCTGGAGTGAAGTCCTGGGTTGGTCAGCCACCCACCGTGCCAGATAAATGAGCCTTTTTCTGAACAGCTAATTATCATAACGGACAAAATATGTGAGCAGGCAGCTTGTAAGTAATTAATACCCCTTGTGTCTGCATCGTATCAACAATCAAGGCCCTTACCAGCCTGAAAAATATTCTTGCACTTGACCTTGACCTGTTGCCAATTCCTCTTCTGACCAGTCATGTTTGTTCTGTGTGTGTATTTTATATTAAACATACGAGTGAGAGATTGTGATTTGCTCTTATAGTTGTACTTGTTTTTGCATTTTGGATGTTTGTAGTTAGTCTTCATGATAAATTTCCTGAGAAACATTAACTTCCACTGCTCACTTTATAGGCAAAGTGCCCAACTGTTTGTACAAATCACAAGTATCGGTCTGTATTATACGGTTTCAGTGGAACAGTGGTTAGAAAGTGCATATTTTTGGATGACTTTGGCATTCAGTCGGTCCGCAATTGTCTGGAAGGCTTTTGCTCTTTGTATAATTATAGCGGCTGTCCTGCATTTTTTTTTTTTTTTACAAATGACACATTTAACTTTCTCGTAGGTTTACATTATAAGTTCATGCTCACTTGAGGAGAGGTACGCGGCCCCCCTTCTATCCCTTTCTGCATCAGTAAATCTGTGATCGAACTCACGGTAAATTGAAGAAAGCTGTGAATGTGCACTTATCTGAATTTGTTACACCTGGCTTGACATCGCTGCTCCTCCTCAGCCAGGCTTGGCAAATGTACAACGGCTTAAGCCAGGATGCACTGAGTAGAAAAGGTCAAGCCTCAGTTTCTCAATCATCCTCGATTTCTGAATTCTGCTTTTGTGCAACGGCCCCCAGCACACCAGCATATGTTGTGTTTTAGTGCTGGTTTTTCCAGCAGGGGAGCTCTGAACTAATCACATATCAGGCAGTGATCAAGTCATTATGTACCGATTGTGGATTATCAGTAAAGTTATACATATGCTGACAGCTATGCTGGGGAAAAAGTTTAGGACAAAAACTGAAAATAGTTGATTGACATGGAACTGAGAGCCTTGGTTTCTAACTCCGAACCTGTTGTGATCCGTATTTCTGCTTGCCATGTTTAAGTTCTGTACCTGGCTCTGCCATGTCTCGGATTCTTGTGTTTAGTGACCACTGCCTGTCTGACCATTCTTAGGATTGTGTATTGTGGTTTTGATATTTAGATATTCTTGTTTATTATTTTTATTATCCGTTTTTATTCATAGCCGTTGCCTCAGTTCCATAGATTCCTGATCATGTTTATTTCTGCCATGCTCTGCTTTGCACTTCGTTTACCCAGTCTTGTCTTGTGTGGGTCTTTGCTCACGGTTTTGTCTTACGTGCCACGCATTCGGGTGATTTATTGGTTTCTGGGTTTTCAATCTTCCTTCATTATCTCGTGTGCTTCCTTCCTCTCTCTGTTACTATCCACTAACCCTACTAACAGTTTATTGTTTTCGATTAATTACTAACCAAGATTAACATTGTATATTTTTACTAACTGACTAACTTGCACTCAGGATTGTATAGCTGCACATACTAATAGACTAACGATCTCTCAGCATTCGCCCAATCTGTATCTCCGCCCTCCTTGCCAATCACTAATTATCTCTACTGCAGTTTCCACTTATATCTCAGGCTTTCCCTTTTCTTTAGACTGCACACTTTAGCACTCCTTAACCGGAGCTGTTTATTCGTTCATAGGAATGTCTCGTTATCCCTGTCTGCGTTTTGGCATTCGCCAGATTCATGTAATTAGATAATCCCTCATGTGTCAATCCTGATTATTGTTTCATTGATCGCACCTGTGCTCCCTTGTCATGTGTTCACCCCGGATGTGTATATAAGGTGTCTTCACATTCAGTTCCGTGTCAGATCGTTATACTTCCTTGTGCCACGTTTTTCGCCTCGACTCATTGTAATATTATCTTTCTGAATGGATTGCCCGACTATCGATTTTGGTTTGCCCTTTTTGGATATTGTTGCATCTGTGTGTTTTTTGACCTTTTTTCTGCCCGACCTTGTTATTGTTTTTGCTGCCCTGGTTTTGGATTCGGACTGTCTTTGGCTTATGAGTTTGTCTCTCCTCCAAACCTACACCTGTGTACCGAACCCTTTTTGTCTGACCACGAACTTTGTTATTGGTGCCCTGGTTACGATTCTGGATTACGCCCATTGGATACTGTTTTTGGATTGTGGACTTTGTACCATTGCCAGCTCTGTTGGGGGGTTTCCCCCTTCAGAAATAAAGCCTCTTTTTTGCATTTATCTGGTTGTCGCTATTGGCTCATTTCATAATTCCCAACATTACCGCTGTCATTTTCAGCAACAGAACAAGACCCTGTTTTGCTTGATTTCTGCTCCCTACAGTAAACTGCTGAATTGTGTGTGTTGCTTTAGATCAGGGTCAGAGATTTACCATCCTGTAAGTTCTCAATTCACCCCCAATACACCTGACTCTACTCATCAGCAGCTCTGTGAGATCTCTCACCTTTGATTGTGTTCTCCTCTCTAAGGATTGGCATGAAAAACCTTCAGGACAATAGATCTCCTGGAACAGATGCCCAGCTTTAGTGAAGTCTATGTAGTGAAAGCAGAGAAAAGTACTTGTAAACTGCAACTTCCTTATTGCTTAACACAGACATGAAAGTCAAACCATCATGAATGTACTGATTATTATCTGCGGAAATAGATTCAGTGAATCTCATTTCTCAATTTCTTTTCTTTGTGAGGATGAAAGAGAATTGTTTGAGTCTGCTTTGATGAACCTTGTGGTTTCATGTGTAAGACCTTACACCAGGTTACAGTCTCACCTGTGCTCCAGTAGGCTGACTGCATTACATCACTTGTTTGTCTGGGATACACTTCTTGGATTGCATCAGTGACAAATAATATATTGTTAGAACAGGGATAGGGGGGCACTCATCTACCCCTCCTTTTAGCCCCTCCTCTGTTTTACTGCAGATCTGTTTGTCAAACCACAAACTCACTCTGCAAACCCAACCCCCCTATATGTGAGTCCTCTTGCACACCCACCCATCCTTAAATATAATCCTGTGGTGACAGGGTATTGTACAGTCACTGCAAATGCTGCTGTTCCCTCAATGGATTTGTGACTGGCTATTGTCTGCACTGCTCACTTACCACTCAAATTTATACACTTACTGAACTGGAACTATATTGAATAAAAACATAACCCTCCTGGACACAGGTGATCAGGATACAGGGGCCTTCTGGGCTGTCTGACCTTGAGGAGTGTTATGTCGAGTTATTGCAGTTTCTCAGGTAAGTTATTCATTTTCTCAATCTCATAAAAACTCTTTCATTTCTTAAGCTGTGCTTGAGTGAGACTTTTGCAGGCAATTTAAAAAATAGACCCAATGGGTAAACCTTGTCTTCTGGGAACACTGTCTCCAATCTCAGGGAGCTCCAGTGCAGTTTCAAAGAGTAAAGCTGGTGTCTCAGAGGAGAGGTAGTTTTCCCTGGATGGAGGTCGTCTTCCCAGAAAACAAAAACTATCCTTCAGTGTAACACTGCAACTAAATTGTGTGAGGCTCCCTTAACAAGAATAATTTCTCAAAAAGAGAGAGCTTAACTTTGTGCAGAATAGGCCAGTATAAGTGTTTCCGTTTCTATTGTGCAGTAAATCTTTTATGATGTGGAAAACTTTGGAGAAAATAATAATATAAAATAATGCCAGAATCGGCTTAAGAACATAATTTAGCCTCTCAGTCAGTTTAAGTGGTGAGTTCAGTTAGACTTGACCATGTAACTTACATTCACTCTCTTTTCTCAGGATCATCAACCCTCAAACCTGCTAGATAAAATAAAACCAAAATGAACAGCTCTGTCATCAATTCTAGCCTCCCCTTCAACCACTCCTCTTCAGGATACAGTCTCCAACTCTCGTACTCATTTGGACCGTGCTATTATACACTTCTTGGGTTTTCGTTTCTGTTTATTGAAAGAAGCATCAACCTATTAGTGGGCTGCCCTGCCAACATCATGGTGATGTGGCTGGTGGCCAGAGAGAAGAGTGACTCTTCCACCTCCAATATCTTTGTCTTCAACCTGGCCATCGCCGATGCATTGCTCTGCGTGATGACATCCATCTGCTTCTATGGCTTCATTTGGCTCAGAATCACATATTTTGATAATATACTGTGGTTTATAACTGGGATCAAAAACACCTCCCCACTCTTTCTGACCTGCATTTGCCTGGACCGTTACGTGGCCGTGGTCCACCCCATTGTGTTCACCAGCATCAAGGATGAGAAGATCAGGGTGACTATTTCCATGCTTGTTTGGGGGCTCATGATAGCCTTTGCCCTCTGCAGGATGTTGTCGTCAGTCCACTCAGATCACATCTACATTGGGCTGATCCTGGCTGCCTTCGCCATCATGGTTTTCTGCAGCGTTTCTATCATGTGGAGTCTGAGGAAGTCGGTCTTGGGCAAAGAGAAGATGCACCCCATGAAAAAGAAAGCCTTCAGAACTGTGCAAATCTATCTGGGCATCATCGTGTTTCACTACCTGCCTATAGTTCTTAGCAGGCTCGTTACGCGTTTAGTTAGTATCCCAGGAATATGTGACATTGACTTGATTATGTCCTCCATTATGTACCTCAGTACCATCACTGCACCCCTCCTCTACATCTCCCTGAATAAGCAGCTGCCATGGCTGAAAAACTTGCTCTGCATCTGCTGCCGAAGCCCTTCCCCTGAGTGACATAATGTAAGCACATGAGATGTATGCTTGTGATTGTCTGTTACGCTGCATTTACTCTCTACATAAATTCATGAAAATGAGTTCATGAAACAAAGCAAGACTGTTATCTGGGTTTTAGGCAAATACATTATCTTTGGTTTGACTGTAATGAGGATAGAGATATAATTAACACAAGTACATCCATTATGCATTGATTAAAATGGAAAACTATTTGCATCACCCACATGCCTCTTTCACCATGATTTCATATAAAGCAAATTAAACAGTTTTTCATTAAAAATGGGAATGTATGATCAATCAAAGAGACCAATTTTTTAATGTAATGTGTATTTGATATTTATCTCCAAACTTCCAAGTTTGTTTTATTATATGCATTTCATTTCATTATGCCAGCATGTGATCTAGTTTTTCCCAGGAAAAACTGACAATAACTACAGATTTTCTGGGATCACACCATATACACAAATAAAATGGATTGTTTTGACTATTCCTGTGCTTCATGCAGACAATAAATGAGCGAGTATCAAATTCAAAGTAATTTAGTCCACAAAATGATAAAACGCATTTAACATGAATCAACACGAAATATAACAGGAAAGACACAAAAAGAATTGAAATTTAATGTAAAGTACTTCACTAATTCCTCTCGAACATGTTCAAGGTCAACCAAGAAGAAAAGTGTCCATCACCTCTCATATACTGACCACAGTCTCTGAATACAGAAGGATGCTGGACTTTGGTTTGAGTTTAGCTGTTACAGCTCTGGGGAGCAAAGGGAAGCTCTGGGGTTTGTCATCAGAAACAAGGCCAACTTTGTTATGATAATGTAAAATCTTTTGGAAAATTATCCTATCCGTTATACAGCCATAACAGAATTCAAGTCATTACCAATCATGGGAAAGCCTAGCGAGCTTTAAATCAGATGTAAAACATCATCTTTTTAGTGAACTGATCTACGAGGAAGCTTTATATTATTAATTTAATTACTTGCTTTATATGTAACCTGTACATTAGTGTTATATTCTTTTTATCTATCGCCATTATATGTCTATATTTGCACTTATTTAATTCAGTATTTACTTTAGTATTTATTTATTTATTTATTTACATAGTTACTGTGCTTACCTCATTTTATTTATTATGTATCTGAATCTAGTGTGTTTAGACCTCTTCACACTATTCATGATTGTACGTGACTGTTGGACCACATTGGAAATAAGCTTTGGCTTTCATGTGTTATGTGTAATGTCAATATTTGTCATATTTACATGTTTCATGTATGCATGTTTTACACTTACTGACCAAATAAACAAATCACATCAAGTGGTAAACATTTTTTTTTAAAGATTATTTTTTGGGGGATTTTTTCCCTTTATTGGACAGTTAGACAGTGGAGTCAGGCAGGAAAGTTGGGGAGAGGAATGGGGAAGACATGCGGCGAATGACCCGAGCCGGAATCGAACCCGGGTCGCCGCGGGAAGGACACAGCCCTTATGGTGGGCGCGCTTAGACCTGGTAAATGGTTTTTATTGAAACTTGATGCGACATGGATTGATTCAATACTTTTGTGATCTCTTCAGCTGTAATTTGCTGGTTATCAGCAACAATATCACAAATGTGTTTTTTGCGCTTCCATAAATGTAGATGTAGTTCCCTTGCCAAATTAATTTCCTGTTTCTGAGAATCAAGCTCAAGAAATTTGGGCTCCAGCAATTTTTACCCCTATTGGTTAGTACCCCAACCATGCTTTTGAGACTCATCTAGCAAAGTACTGCTGGTATGTCCTATGTAAACACACCCCTCCGGCTTACAGTATTTATATAAACAGGAATGACACTGGCTTGATCAGTAATTGGGCCGTTCTTCATCAGGCTTGTGACCAAAAATGTAACAAATAGTAGAAAAAATCTCCTCCAATTACAAAAGCTTTGGAGGATCATGATTGTGGACCTTACATAGCAGGACTACTTATCCAAGTCTATCAAGTAAAAATTGTTTTGTTACATTAACTTTAACTACTTAAGGTCAGAGGTCAAATACAACTGGTCACATGTGTGACCACATAGAAACAGGTTTTTCATAACTCTGATCAGAGCTGTGTGGCTGTTTTACACTTTTGCTGTTCAGGTCTCTGAGTGACTAAACATTTTATATGCTGGATAATCATAAGTGGCACAATCTTGAAAATTCAGACTGGAATGGATGCAATGCAATGATTTTAATTTAAAATAAATAAAACTTCGCTCAATTAATAATAAATCCTTGTGACAATAAAACCCCACTTTAAAAGACATTTTAAAAAAGTGAAAAATTAAAAATATACAATTTTAAAAAGTTTAAAAACTTTAAAAATTATTGTACAAGCTTTTAAAATTTGTAGTAAAAGCACACAATATTTCAACGCAACTTGGTTAAATTCTCAAGTGACTGAAAGACTGAATATTTGCAGAGCATAAAAAGAGAGGAATAAACAGAAAAAAAAGAAAGGAGGGGATGACTGTAACGTGCGTCACGTAAAGAGCTTTGCACGGACAGAGTCCGACTGGACGTTTAATTTTGGTTTGAGCTTGTGTTATTCGTAAATGGAAAGTTGTTACATGCTGTTTTTGCTGCCTTGCTGGTCAGCTATTTATTTTGTTCATTTGGCACCCTCTGGTGGTGTGTCTGTAGCAAAACATAATCTGATGAAATAAACTAGTGCTTTCTAGAAGCTTCTGACACCTTCCTGCCTGGAGGATTACCCAGGATGTTGCAAGTCTATGTAAATGCTGTGATTTTAAGCAGAGCAGAAGCAGAGTTTTTGTTTTGGCAATAGAGTTAAGTAGTGGCATTAGTGTTATTAGAGGATTGTACAGTGGATATTTTTCTTTTGTGAAGAATAAATTTGTTTAAGTTTTCATTGCTGGTTTTCTTTGTTGTGTACGGTGTACATTTTAGGACATCCTCAGGTCTCAGAGTGAGGTATCAGGTGTCAGACAAAACTGCAGCATTTGTCAAACTAAACGGCCTCATTTGTCAAACCAAGCGGTGTCATTTCTCAGACAAACCTCCGTCAAACCAAACGGTCTCAGGCTTCAAGATAAACGGCATCAGTTGAATTGGCGTCATTCGAAACGGCCTCATCCAAAACGGCTTCATCCGAAATGACCTCAGATTAAACGGCTTCATCCGAAACGGCTTAAAAATGAAAGTCATCAGACAAAACGGCGTCAAAAAACGGCCGCAGGTCGTAAAACACGACATAGCATTTTATTTTGAAGGAAACGGAAGTATACGATGGCAACCTAGCTAATGTTAGTTTGATTGCTTAGCTACCAAGTTCGCTAGCCTAGCTATCCAACAGTTTGGTGCACGGATGTCAATAGAAAATAAATTAATAAATAAACATTATTCTGCTATCTCACTCAGCTAGAGTTGAACCACGAGCATTTGTTTTTATACCAAATATAGCTACTCCTTAGCCTTAATTCACTTGCTCAGCTTGCTAGTTCGCTAGCTAGAAATAATTGATTTTTTTATTCATTTATTTTCTACTGGCAAATATAACTGCTCGCAGGCTAGCTCGCTAACGTCAGTTCGCTTGTTTAGCTAGCAAGTTTGGTAGCCTAGCTAGCTGACAGTTATATTTAGTATCACGTAAATGCTCGTGGTTCAACTCTAGCTAAGTGAGATAGCAAAATAACATTTTTTAAATTCATTAATTTTTTATTTACTTCCATGCCCCAAACTGTAGGCCAGCTAGGCTAGCCAACTTGTTAGCTAAACAAGCAAACTAACATTAGCGAGCAGTTATATTTGGTGGGTATAACGTAATACAAGTGAAACGTCATCAATATTCGACACTGGGGTCAAGCTATCGCCAGTTCGCATAATGACGGTCAAACTCTCACCGCTAAAAATTTTCTGCGCAAATACAGTGGATAGCGCAGTACTATGGTCACGTAATACAATTGCTGTCAAAAATCGGCTTGTTGAGAGAAATACCGAGGCTTATTCAATGAAAGAATGCGTGTAAATAGTTGACATTTTGTGCAGATTGAAATGTGAGATTTTGGTGATCTGCTGTTAATCCAGATGACAAACAATTGCATGTAACTGAAATAATATTTTACTTAAAGCAAAAGGGAAAATAGGCAGATGTCACTGTGGCATTAATCTAGGAATTCCCATTAGAACTGTTCTTTTTAGGTGGACAAAATACGAGAAAATTCAAGCAGGGACCATAATACTTGTATAATTCAAAATGTTTGGGGAAATTAGGGGGCCCAATCCAAACTGCACACACTGTAGTAAAAGCTTATTGAATAAAAGGAGGTTGCATGGGTGAATCAACATGTAAACAGCCATCAAAGTATGTGCGTTGCAATTGGACACAAGTAAATGGGGGCATGTCTGAGGGCCTGAAATGGTTAAAATAGGAAAATTTAGCACTTGCATGCATTCCAGTACAGGATGTCTGCATAGGAAGAGATTCCATGTGGGATACATTAAATAAATTGCGATCTACTCTCAACAAATATATAAACGCAACACTTTTGTTTTTGCTCCCATTTGTCATGAGATGGACTCAAAGATCTAAAATTCATTCCAGATACAAAATATTAACATTTCTCTCAAACATTGTTCACAAATCTGTCTAAATGTGTGATAGTGAGCACTTTTGCTTTGCTGAGACAATCCATCCCACCTCACAGATGTGCCACTTCAAGATGCTCATCAGACACCATGATTAGTGCACAGGTGTACCTTAGACTGTCCACAATAAAAGGCCACCCTGAAATGTGCAGTTTTTGCTTTATTGGGGGTCAGACAATTGGATGGGGGGCGTCATACTTGAGGACCTCTAATTCCTGCAGATCAAAAAGTTTGTGAAAAGTAACACTTGCATATCACAACACTTCTATCCTACTATAAGCCCATATAATATGAATAGATTCTGTGGCAGAATTTTGAAATAAATGGCCATTAAAATTGGTACTAAGTAATGTCCCAATGCAGACAATTGGATGGGGGGATCATGTTTGAGGGCTGATAATTCCAGCAAATCAAAAAGTTTGTCAAAAGCAACACTTCAATAGCATAACACATGGATCCTAGTATAAAATTTTAAAATATGAAAAGATTCAATGGTGGAATTTTAAAATAAATGGCCGTAAAATTAGCTACTGTTTAATGTGTGAATGCAGACAATTGAATGGGGGTCCATACCTGAGGCCCTGTGGTTCCTGCAAATGAAGTAGTTGATAAAAAGTACCTTTTGCTTACTATTGGTCATGTGTCATAGAATAAACTCACTGAATATGAAAAGATACAGTGCCGAATTTATTTAATAAATGGCCATTAAATCGGGAACTATTGTAATGTGTGAATGGAGAGGACTGATTGGGGTACCATGTTTGAGAGCTTGTAATTCCTATAAATCAAGAGGTTTGTGAAAAATAACAATTGCTGACCATACTACGTGCACTGTAATATAAATTGACTGAATATGAAGAGATTCTATCCTGGAATTATGAAAAAAATGGGCATCAATATCGAAACTGTTGTAGTGTGCGAAAAATGATTGAATGTGGAGCCACGTTTCAGGGTCTGCAATTCCTGCAAATCAAAAACTTTTTGAAAAATAATACTTGCTTGCCACATTACATCTTTTCTATTATAATACAAAACTGAATATAGAGATTCCACTGTGGAATTATTAAATAAATGGCCATCAAATTTTGTTACTCTTACAATTTACGCATGTAGACAGTTGAATAGGGGTGATTTTAAAGGGCCTGTAATTTCTGCACGTCAAAAAGTTTGTGAAATATAACACCTCCTTTCCATGCTTCATGTACCTTCCCCTACACCAGAAATATCCATGTATGCCTTGCAAAATAAAATAACCTTCAGCATATTGTTCAATTTTCTCTTATGCAAATTATTTCAAGTTAATATATAATCTTACAGACCGAATAAGTCAATGATAGAATTAGATATCTCCAACTTAAGTACCTGAACACAAGTGTTTTATTTATTTCAAAATCATTTTCTTTATTTTCAAAATTCCACCACAGAATCTATTCATATTATATGGGCTTATAGTAGGATAGAAGTGTTATGATATTCAACCGTTATTTTTCACAGACTTTTTGATTTGCAGTAATTATATGCCCAGAACATGACCTCCCCATTAAATCATCTGCATTCGCTCATTTCACCAAACCAACTTTGATAGCCATTTATTTAATACAGCGACCTTCACAATTATTGGCACCCCTGGTTAAGATGTGTTAAAAGCCTAAAAATTAATTGAAGTTTTATTGCAGAAGCATACTCTCACACTGAAAATTGAAGAAAAATGTAACCTTCAACTCAAGTGAATTTTAAGGGGGAAAAAAATCCCTGACAAAGAAATAATTATGTTTCTTAAAATCACCTGTTCCACAATTATTGACACCCCTAACAATTGCTAGGAAATAAATGTAATTGAAGTATTTCTGTCATTTCTACAGTAATTTACAAAGTTGATCAGAGTATCTAGGAACATTTAATTAGTAATTCATCACTTCCCGTTTCCCTGGGGAATAAATATGATGTGATACGGAGGCCATTTCTCTTATCCACTCTTCAACATGGGAAAGACGAAGGAACACACCATTCAAGCTAGGCAGATGTGTGTCGACCTTCACAAGTCAGGCAATGGCTACAAGAAAATAGCCACTCGCCTGCACCTGCCCATATCTACTGTCAGAGGAATCATTAAGAAGTTGGAAACTGGAACAGTGGTAAACAAGCTTGGACGAGGACGCAAGGTTATTTTGCCACCATGCACAGTGAGGAGGATGGGGAGATGGTAAAATAAAAAGTTCTCCAAAGCTCACTTTTATCAGGGATGTGATTTGGGTGAAGTGAAATTATCTGAAAATGTTGGCGGGGTGGCCCCCATCTGGGTCCAGGGCAGCACCCTGGTGGGGGGACAAGGGGGACAAAGCCCCCCGAAGCTCCGAGGTTTTAGTGATTTTACTGCCATAAGTGTACTAAGAATTCAATAAAATAATAAAAAACAGAATTATTATCCAATGTATATTCAAGCCAACAAACACATGCAATCTTTGATTTCTAGGTCAAGTCAAAATTAGTCACAAGCTCCAATGTTTTAAAGAATTTAATCTGTCACTATTGCACTCAGATAAAAGTAAAATAACATTCAGTGAATATAGCCAATATTTCAATTTTCAATTCATTGACTTCTTAGTCAACTCCAAAATTATATCACAACGTCACATGCACATGGGATTTTATGAATTTAAACTTCCTTAAATGTACTGATTAATAGCAAAAATGAACAAATTAGAACATAGTCACTGTAGATACACACCACCAATTAATCAATTTTTTAATCCAATCATCTGTAGAAACCATCAATGAGTTCTGTGAGTATTTTCAGCTTCCTATTATAGACTAAAAACACAATCCTGACGGAACTCCTGGAAATATGCATTAAATATCAACCCAATTAATGAGGCAAACGGCAAAGGAAAACAGTGTTAGTAACTGGCCACGTTCGGCTATATTCGGTGTCCTGTGACGCTCCATTTTCACGAAAAAATAAAAGTGAAAATAAGAGGAAGGGCTCCTTGACCAGGTCCCGAAGCACCTTTAATTATACTACGCGATAGACAAGTTGAGTTGTGGTATCGTTCACTAATATTGCTGAAGGTCATGGATTATCTGGGCAGCTGATGAAATAACCATGATTTGGCTTTGGAGCGAGACGCCCAGTTGCGTTAGCACTGATAAGCCGTACGTATGCAGGCCGCAGTAACCAATTAATTCAGCATCACCGAAGTCAAAATGTAGGGTGATAATGTTTCATATAAAAATGTGCGAGAGTGAGGTAGGAAAATAAAGGTCCATCAGATTTGCTCGTAAGCTTACGTAATGCAATTTTATGGTTTGACTGGCCATATTACCGTTAATGGCAGCGGGCGAAGGTGCGTCAAAGAGCTAAGACGAGCACCCACTCACGCTCGGGGGACACACATTGAGACAACCGCGCAACCTCCCAGCGGTGTACATCTACTTCTCGAAGAAGTACATAAAGGGACGCAGCAGTGTTCAGCCGTCGACCACTCACGCCGCTGAAGCCTAGGCTACAAGACTGCTTCATCCTCGCTCCACTAGCCTAGTGGGCTTCACAAAATGCAATACAGTATACTGACTATTAATATCTCAGTCGATTGTTTTCCGCAGGTTGAAACACTTTGCCCTTTATCACTGAAAGTGCCCTTTTGAAATTTCGTTATTTTATTATTATTATGATTATTATTATTATTATTAACACTTTAGTGGGGCCAATGTTGACATGATCTTTTAGAAAAGCTGTGTGATTAAAAACTACTGAAAAAAATGCCCGAAATGGGCCACCTCCTCACGCACTTCCGACCTCTCTTCCTTTGTCACGTGAACACGCGCGCAGTGCATATAGATGCGCTGCAGGAGCATATCAGCTGAGCGACTGGAAGCCACAGTCTTGTGCCCCACCAGCCAGGTAACACACAGAACAAGTGAAATCGTACAGTTTGCCCTCCAAGCCCAACCTGTAATCATTTTGTTGTGCAGTTGCATGTCTCATACACAGTGACGGTCCGTCGGCAGAAACACAGGGCCAGCAATAACCTCACCTTTCACTTCTTAATGACAGACACCTCTCGCAGTTTACCACCTCGATTAGCAACCGTTGCTCAGACTGATTGGAGGATCCGACGAGAATCTAACTTGTTTTTGAAAGCCTTGTTTTACATTGCACTACGAAATTATACGGCGTTTAACTTACTTCCACACACCAATGGCTACGGAAAAAATATCAATAGCCTACGTCTTTATCATTTCTGAATTTGCGTAAATTAATTCGCGACGGTCATTGAGCAATTAGCCATGAGAATACGTTCTTTATACTCTGAATGTGACAGCCAAAGTGCGTAGTAGCACAGCTGAGTGAAGACGAAAATAATTGCTGTGAAGTCCGCGAAAGTTTCGGTTTTTATGCAGATTGTCATCCTTGCGGATTCACATCAATTATATCAACATAGCCAACAGGCAATCGCTTTGTAATTAGCATTTCTTAATCATTAACTTTACGTGTCACGCATTGGTGGTGGCTATTCTGTTAATTAACTGCTTGATTATGATCAGGTTTGATTGATTAACAAACAGTTTAAGAGCAATTATCAGGGAAAGGGTGATGTTACTGAAGGCCTTCCTGGCATCTGACGGTACGCCACTGCTCATACAGCACCAAACAACTGAGCATTTTTTAGCCGACTGGTCACCTGTTTAACTAGTTTAATGCTATAGCCCAAACAATGATAGATAACGTGAGGACGACCACCACAAACAATGTCGTTCGACTTTACAAATCTATCTGTTGAGCTGAACGTTTTCTTTTGTGTCGGTTTTGTTAGGCAACATAAATGAACACATAAAGATGAATCAGGCAGTTCCCCATTGCCTGAGAAAAATATCCCCACAGAGGCTACCCATGTGCCTTCTTGTGATGAATGACAGAAGTCATGAATTGCATTGAACATGTGCGTGTAATGTTTATTTTATTTGTTTAATCTCACACTATAATAACATGTTCCACGTGTGCGAAAAAGTGCCCTCCCCCTCCCCCCTGAGCACTTGCCCCCCATAATGTCTGTGCACGCCACTGCCATGAAGTATGACTGGTTAAGGAGCCTTAGCTGTCTAATCTGAAAATGAAGCTCTGTTGAACTAATCGTGCATAAGGTCAATTCAGTTACAGAAAAACTAAAACTCGGAAAGCTCTGGATACGAAATCGTATTTTCATGACTGATAAATCTGCGTTTTAATTTTTTTTATTTGTGGAGATAAAAAACGCGGAATTCCGCGAATTAGCGGAAAAATCACATCCCTGTGTTAAAGAATTGCAACAAATGGTAGCATTTTGGGGTCACAAAGTCTCAAAAAACAACCATCAGGCGCTATCTACATGCCAACAAGCTGTTTGGGAGGCATGCATGGAAAAAACCTTTTCTCACTCACAGTCAAAAACGCAAACGTCTGGAGTTCGCTAAGCAGTACTGGGACTTCAACTGGGACCGTGTGCTTTGGTCAGATGAGACCAAGATAGAGCTTTTTGGCAACAAACACTCTAAGTGGGTCTGGCGGAACACAAAAGATGAGTATGCAGAAAAGCAGCTCATGCCCACTGTGAATTATGGGGGAGGATCGGTGATGCTGTGGGCCTGTTTCTCTTCCAGAGGCCCTGGGAACCTAGGGTGCATGGCATCATGAACACTTTGCAGGGCTCTCAAGTTCTGAATGCAGGCTAGAGTGAGATTTTCCCCCGGCGGGGGGTGGGGGGGGGGGGGGTGCATGATACTCCCATTTTCAAAGGTGCATAGTATCGATGTACATGTACTTTTACAGTATTTAAGTAGTATTGGGGAGACTGGGGTTACCTCATCATGATTTTGTATTTGGCCTCATAACTCGTTGTTGCTAAAACTTAGAGAAATACCTTTATGGTCTATGTGTAGTGCAGAATGGCGCCTACAAAAGTTGTATTGATACAATCTCAATATAACGTATATTGTTGTCACAATATTCAATTTTCGATATATCACAAACATGCCGAAGTAACCCCATACCCAGGGTTACTTCGTCAGATGGGTGGAGTAAAATTGACATAGTTGGCAATCAGCTGAAGCTGAAAAAGACAATATTCCAATATTCTCATAACAGAAATGGTGAGATCTGTTTTATTTTGACAACGAACCAAAACAAGATTTGATTTATGCATAATCACCAGCAGAGTAGCAGCTATGACATTTGTAGGCGAGCCCACTGACATTTGCACAGTCCTCATGTGCCCACCCTTTGCATGAGAAGCACTGGACCCACTCCTCTGCACCTCTGGATGATGAGTAAGGACCGCGGCACCAAAGAGAAGCAGCAAACATTCCCACTGAAAAAGGAATGGAATGAAATGCAGAGGTCCCAGGGCTGGCACATGTTACATGTAGTTACATGCGTTTATGAAAAAGTAAAAACACTGTGGAAATCTTTGTCTTGAAAGAAGCTAGACGCATTTCTTTCAGACACTTAAAGTTTGGAATTTGGGCCAAAATTTAGCTATGTAGGCAGAAAACACTTATATGTCAGATAATTTGTAAATTTTCATTTTCCCATCAGTGCGTTTGCACTAAAAAAAAAAAACGGGTGACAAACCGAACCCCGTGACCGAAGTAACCCCTACTTTCACTTCGTTACTTTGACACTGGCAACTTACTTCCTTGTTTCAAATTAAAATATCAATTTAATTCATTTACGGATTATCTGGATTCGGCGTGTTCAAGAAGAACAACGGCGTATCTTTGTGCAGATGTGTCGGCCAGTGGACGTTGTAATGTGAATATAGGCCACTGGATGGCAGTATTTACCTTTTTTTTTATTCAGCTCAGACTGGAGCTATGTTTAGACATGTCCTGGACATGTCTGGGGCAAGTCCCCGAAAAGTAAAAAAAAAGAGGTCTAAATGTGGGTGGGGTCTGCAAAAGAGTATATAAGGAAAAGAATTGAGACAGTAGAATAGGAGGAGAAATTGCAAGAAGAAGGATACATGTGACCAGACCTGTCATTTCTGTTCAAGACCTGTGAAGTTTTCTTTTGTGGATTTTTGCCTTTGTTACAGCATTTTCTTCATCCAGGACATCACCAAGCCACCCCACCAAAAAGGGACTGTAATTATTTCTGTTTTTCTTATTTATCAATCTTGGTCATTTAGTTGTAGGTTATTGTTAGTTATTGTCTTTGTTAATTAAATGTGTTTAAGTTTTTAAAAACTGTGTGTCATCCCTTGCTGTTGCTGTTGTTGTAAATGTAATAACAAATTGGGGCCATAACAAATTGGGGGCTCAAGGTCCGGGATAGACCATTGTGTGAGTAATTTATTGAAAATCTAACATTTCAAATTGTGAAATTGTTTTTGTGAATTTTCCTAGATATATATTGACAACAGCAATGGATGATTTCTTGGCATCACCAACCGTAGGGGTTTTGAAGTCTTTTAAAAAGACAGAACTGCTAGAAATTTGCAGACAGTTGGAGCTGACAGATGTAAAACCAGCCATGCGAAAAGCAAGACTGGCTAGAGAGATAGTTGAATATTACATTGATGAAAATGTGTTTGCACCAGGAGATCTGGAACAGTTTCCAGTGGAAAATCCAAATATAGAAATGGAACTTAAATTAAAAATGCTAGAGATTGAAAGGGAGGAAAGAGAAAAAGAAAGTGAGGAAAGAGAAAAAGAAAAAGAAGTGGAGAGGGAAGAAAGAAAGAAAGGGAAGAAAAAGAAAAACAAAGGTAGTTTGAGTTAGAAAAATTAGCAAGAGAAGAGAAAATAGAAAGGGAGGAAAAAGAAAAACAAAGAGAATTTCAGTTAGAAAAATTTGCAAGACAGAGAGATTTTGAATTAGAGAAATTCGATAGAGAAGAAAGACTCCAAATGGAGCAACTAAAAATTAAAATTCAAACTGAAAATAAATTTCGGGCTAGCCCTGAGGTAAAATTGGTGCCTCCATTTTCGGAAAAGGATGTTGACAACTATTTCCAGTGTTTTGAAAAGGTAGCAAAGAGTTGCCAGTGGCCAAAGGAACACTGGCCTCTGATGTTGCAAACTGTCCTCAAGGGTAAAGCTCAACAAGCGTATTCGGCTTTGTCTGCAGATGATTCCTCTGATTATGAGGTTGTCAAAAAGGTTATTTTGAGAGCTTATGAGTTGGTTCCAGAGGCTTACCGACAGAAATTCAGAGGTCTGAAGAAATCTGAAAATCAGACTTATGTGGAATTTGCTAATGAGAAGAAGGTTTGCTTTGAGCGCTGGTGTACTTCTATGGAGGTCAAGGATGATTTCAACTCACTAAAAGAGATGGTGTTAGTTGAGGAATTCAAGAACTGTGTTAAGGATGATGTTAAGACCTACCTTAATGAGAAGCAAGCACTGAATTTGCAATCAGCTGCCAAATTTGCAGATGAATATGTTCTCACACCTAAGTCCAAATTTCAGTCTAGCAGTAACAATAGATGGTCCCAATTTCATAAAAAGGGTTACGGTGATACCCAAGATTCCTCACCCAAAGACAAAGACAAATCTGGTGATGGTGCTCAGAAATCCAGTAACAGGTCTGATCAAAGTGTGAAAGCTGACAGTGACAAAAGTGGTCTAGTTTGCAGTTTTTGCAAGAAATCTAATCATGTTACAACTAACTGTTGGTTCCTTAAAGCTAAGAAAGAAAAAGAAAAGGATACCAAACCAAATGCCTTTGTGAAAACAAGGTTAGAAACCCCTGTAGTAGATAACCGATCTGCTAAATTGCCTGCTTCTTGTGGGGCTAAAAAGCCTGATACAGCTGACTTCGGGGGGGGGGGGGGAATTTCTTCCATTTGTGTCAGAGGGATTTGTGGCTCTGAATGAGCATACTACTCCTGTCCCCATATATATCCTAAGGGATACCGGAGCTTCTCAATCACTTTTGTTGATGGACTCCTTGGAGTTATGTAATGAGACCGCTTCAGGGGATTTCATACTTGAACAAAGTATTGAAGGGAGGACTGTATCTGTACCCCTGCGCTCTATATTCTTGAAGTCAGATTTAGTTACAGGACAGGTAAAGGTGGGACTTATGTCAAGTCTACCTATAAAGGGTGTTTCTCTGTTGCTAGGCAATGACCTGGCTGGGGGCAAAGTAGTTCCCCCTGTACATCTTACTTCACAGCCGAGCACTGAAGATGGGGATGAGGACCCATCTCTGTATCCTTCTTGCGCAGTGACTCGTGCTATGGCCAAGAAGGCTAAAGAAGAAGATGTTGTGGTGCCATCCAGCACATTGAATAGTCAGGACTCAGGTGGTTCGCCTCATGACTCTGATTGGCCTACTATGGTTTCTCCGTTTGAGGACTTATCAGATACTTTTATCAGTTCATTGTTCAGCCTGCCAGATGGGTCTGGTGATTCTGATGTGTCTGGAGACTTGTCTCTGTCCAGAAAGCGGTTGATTGAGGAGCAAACTAATGATCCTGAAATTTGTGTACTAAAGAGGAGAGCCTTTCCTGATAAAGAAATAGACGCAGTTCCAGTTGGGTATTATCTCAAGGATGGTGTGTTGATGCGGAAGTGGCGCCCTCCTGATATCCCTGCCAATGCAGATTGGGCAGTGGTCAGGCAAATTGTTGTTCCGAAGGTCTACAGGAATGAGATCTTAACAATGGCTCATAGTTTACCTTTAGGAGGTCATCTTGGTGTTAACAAGACTGTTGATAAGATCATGAAACACTTCTTTTGGCCTGGGCTTCGGAAAGACGTTTCCAACTTTTGCAAAACCTGTCACACTTGTCAGGTAGTTGGAAAACACCAGTTAGACCCACCTGTAGCTCCATTGCAGCCTATCCCAGCATTTGGGGAGCCATTCTCTAGGGTCATTGTTGATTGCGTTGGTCCATTACCCAAGACTAGATCTGGAAATCAGTACTTGTTGACAATCATGTGTGCATCTACCAGATTCCCTGAAGCCATACCTCTACGTAACATCAAGGTAACTGCAATCTCAAAGGCTTTGATAAAGTTCTTCACGTTGTTTGGCCTTCCCAGGGAAATTCAGTCAGACGAAGGCAGCAATTTCACTTCCGGATTGTTTCAGCAGGTTGTGTATGAACTAGGTGCAAAGCAGATTCTTTCTAGTGCCTATCATCCAGAAAGTCAGGGTGCCTTAGAGCGGTTTCATTCCACTCTCAAGACAATGATGAGGACTTATTGTTATGACCATGAGAAAGAATGGGATGAAGGGGTTCATTTGCTGTTGTTTGCAGCTAGAGAAGCAGTGCAGGAGTCTACTGGATTCAGTCCATTGAGCTAGTGTTTGGCCATGAAGTGAGAGGACCTTTGCTATTATTGAGTGAACAATGGCGAGAGGAAGAGCCGCAAATCAGTCTGTTAGACTATGTTAGCAAGTTCAAGGAAAGATTGCGTGCAGCTTGTGACCTAGCCAAAGAGAACTTGAAATCAAGTCAGGGAAAAATGAAAACTTGGTATGATCATAAGGCTAGAAGCCGTGTGTTTAAACCAGGAGACAAGGTCCTTGTGTTGTTTCCCTTGCAGTCCAATCCATTGCAGGCTAGATTTCATGGTCCTTATGAAATTCTGACAAAACTCAATGATCTCAATTACATTGTGAAGACTCCAGATAGGAGAAAACCCAAACAATTGTGTCATATTAACATGCTCAAGCCTGATCATGACAGAAATGCTAGGGTTGCAGCTGTCACTTCAGATTCTCCAATGGTCGAAACGTGTGAAGATGAGGGGGAGTTTCAAGGTGATGAACCTAGAATTAAAGCTGAAGTTCTTTCATGTAAATTGTCGAATTCTGAAGTGTTGCAAAATCTTGATGTAAAACTCCAGCACTTAGAACCCTCATAGAGAGATCAGTTTGAGAGGTTGATCAAGAAATATGAGGATCTGCTTCCTGATGTTCCAAAGAGAGTTTCTATAGCCTCTCATGATGTAGATGTTGGTGATGCCAAACCAATAAAACAGCATCCGTACCGGATGAATCCTGAAAAGAGAAAGATTGTTGAGAAAGAGATTGAGTACATGTTAGAACATGATATTATCAGACCCTCCAGCTCAGATTGGAGTTCACCCTGTGTGCTAGTTCCAAAACCTGATGGAAGTACTAGATTCTGTACAGATTATCGCAAAGTAAATGCTGTAACTAGAACTGATGTGTTTCCAATACCTAGGATTGATGATTGTATTGATAGAGTAGGGCAAGCAAAGTTTTTTGACCAAGATTGATTTATTGAAGGGTTATTGGTGTGTGCCTTTCACTGAGAGGGCCAAGAGCATCTCTGCTTTTGCCACACCATCTGGGTTGTGCCAGTATGAAGTCCTACCCTTTGGCATGAAAAATGCCCCAGCCACGTTCCAAAGGATGATACAATCGCCGGATTGCCACACACGGGTGCGTACATCGATGACCTGATCACGTGGAGTGACTTCTGGGAAGAACATCTAAAAGATGTAGAGACGTTGTTCCAGCGCCTGACCCAGGCTAACCTGACTGTTAACCTGAGCAAGAGTGACTTTGGTTTTGCTACTGTCACCTATCTTGGCTACGTCATAGGCCAGGGTAAGGTGGCACCCATAAATGCTAAAGTCCAAGCCATCATGGACTTTCCAGTTCCCGACAACAAAAAAGCTTTGCGCCGCTTCCTTGGAATGATCGGGTACTACCGCAAGTTCTGCAAGAACTTTGCTGAGATTGCTCTCAGTCTAACTAACCAACTGAAGAGGGGCGTAAAGTTCACTTGGGATGATGCATGCCAGAGAGCCTTCGATCGCCTGAAGTCTCTACTGTGTCACTTCCCCATGCTCAAATCTCCTGACTTCAACAAACCGTTCTCCATCGCGGTCGATGCTAGCGACCAAGCTTGTGGATCTGTGCTCCTACAGAGAAGTGACTCTGATGACATTGAGCATCCCGTGGCATACTTCTCCAGGAAGTTCAATCGCCACCAAACAAACTATTCCACAATAGAGAAGGAACTGTTGGCTCTCGTCCTTTCTTTACAACACTTTGAAGTTTATGTTTGTACAGGGGAAAAGCCAATGATTGTGTACACTGACCACAATCCGTTAATGTTTTTGAGTAAGATGAAAAACAAGAATCGGAGATTGTTGAATTGGAGTTTGATTTTACAGGAGTTTGACTTGGAAATTAAGCATGTGAAGGGTACAGACAATGTAATTGCTGATTGCTTATGCTGTGTTTGAATATGTATATATATATCATGTGTTTATTTGAATATTGTATGATATGTATGTATAGACAAGTGTTCACTTAACCATTTTGTACTGAAAAGAAAAATTTTGCCTTTATGAGTCAAAATTTTTCCCTTTTGGAATGGAGGTGTAATGTGAATATAGGCCACTGGATGGCAGTATTTACTTTTTTTTTATTCAGCTCAGACTGGAGCTATGTTTAGACATGTCCTGGACATGTCTAGGGCAAGTCCCCGAAAAGTAAAAAAAACGAGGTCTAAATGTGGGTGGGGTCTGCAAAAGAGTATATAAGGAAAAGAATTGAGACAGTAGAGTAGGAGGAGAAATTGCAAGAAGGATACATGTGACCAGACCTGTCATTTCTGTTCAAGACCTGTGAAGTTTTCTTTTGTGGATTTTTGCCTTTGTTACAGCATTTTCTTCATCCAGGACATCACCAAGCCACCCCACCAAAAAGGGACTGTAATTATTTCTGTTTTTCTTATTTATCAATCTTGGTCATTTAGTTGTAGGTTATTGTTAGTTATTGTCTTTATTAATTAAATGTGTTTAAGTTTTTAAAAACTGTGTGTCATCCCTTGCTGTTGCTGTTGTTGTAAATGTAATAACAAATTGGGGCCATAACAACGTGGAGCTGCAAATTTATGCACGCAGCTACAAAATTCTATCACTAGATGGCACACCAGGATCAGTTTTTGAATATCACCGCTGCCAGTAAACTGAAATAAGAAGAGACTCTCATTCCCCCCAATATCTGTGCTTTTTTTATTTCATTGGGACTCCCCAGTATAATAAAGGCTAAATAAAATAATTATTTTGTGTATTTGTATCGTTTTGTCTGTCACAAACGAGATTTTGCGGTACCACCTCTGACACCGGATCGGAGCAGGGATTGTTTTCAGCCAAAATACAAAATGCAGAGCGCCTCCACTCTCCACATAACAAGTTAGAAGTCAATTCATCGAACCATAACCGCCCAAAGCTGTTAAATTGAGCTAAAAAATGATCCGTACAGCAAATATATCCTACATAGTTCCTAGACTTTAATAAGCACTTTTTGAAAAAGAAAAAAAAAAAAGTGATGAAGTGATTACCTGATTTCGGGCTTCCACTTCCGGCTCTTCTTTGACGTGCGCACACAATAGCATTCGCGCGCGTTTGGAAGACGTGATTACGGCGCTGCTATTTCACCTGGCAACAAGAAATCCTATTTTCTGATTGGCTGATAGGTTGCGGATTCAAACAGAGGCTTTTGCCTTCGCCTCATCCATTCATAGATTACTAATCTCTTTTACAATTCATGTTACTAATGTGCGGCAAGTTTTATCACTTCTCAGCGTGAGAAATGTCATGTGTGGCGGGAGAGCGAGTGAACTTATTGAAATGCGTGAGTGTCACACCCAATGCGTGAGACTTGAGAGCCCTGACTTTGAAATACCAGGACATTTTAAATCAAAATCTGATGGCCTCTGCCCAAAACGTGAAGATGGGCCGTCACTGGGTCTTTCAGCAAGATAATGACCCTGAACATGTGGCCAGATCTACACCGAAATGGTTCACCAGACACGGTTCACCAGACACAGAATCAAGCTCCTCTCATGTCCATCTCAGTCCCCAGACCTCATCCCCATTGAAAACCTGTGGAGTGAGCTGAAGAGGAGAGTGCAGAGGAGAGGACCCAGGTTGCTGGATGATTTAGACAGATTGTGCAAAGAGGAATGATCGAAGTTCCCTCTTTCTGTATTCTCCCATCTTGTGAGAAACATTATAGGAGAAGATTAGGTGCTGTTTTGTTGGCAAAAGGGGGGTTGTACAAAGTATTAACATCAGGGATGCTAATAATTGTGGCACACATGATTTGATGTAAAAGAATTATTTCTTAATGTGGGATTTTTTTCCCACTGAATAAATGCACTTGAATTAAAGGTTGTATTTTCTTCCGTTTTTTCATTGTGGTCCCATATTATTTAGAGAAAAACTGAATTTATTAGAAGCTAAAGAACAAATCTTAACCAGGAGTGCCAGTAATTATGGAGGACGCAAAATATAAATTAAAACAGGACGATTAGAACATATTGATCACAAAATAATGAATAAAAAAAATTTTAACAACAAACTGAACATCCAACGAACACTGCAATTTATTTAGTTGAGGCCTATTGACCCAGATGCTGCCAGGTCAATAACAGTTAAAAGCTTGAGAAATATAGCCAGCGTCCGGTTAAATTGGCAACCGCCTAGCAATGCCCTAGCAACAACCCAGACCACCATACCAACCGCCTAGCCACCACCCAGAACACCATAGCAACTGCCTAGCAACCACCCAGAACACCAAAGCAACTGCCTGGCAACGCCCTAGCAACAACCCAGAACACCATAGCAACTACCTTGCAACGCCCAGCAACCACCCAGAACACCATAGCAACCGCCTAGCAACCACCCAGAACACCATAGCAACTGCCTGGCAACTGCCTAGCAACCACCCAGAACACCATAGCAACCACCTAGCATTGCCCTAGCAACCACCCAGAACATCATAGTAACCGCCTAGCAACCACCCAAAACACCATAGCAACTGCCTAGCAACGCCCTAGCAACCACCCAGAACACCATAGCAACCGCCTAACAACGCCCTAGCAACCACCCAGATCACCGTAGCAACTGCTAACCAACCCCCTAACAACCACCCAGAACACCATAGCAACCGCCTAGCACCGCCCTAGCAACCACCCAGAACACCATAGCAACTGCATAGCAACGCCCTAGCAACCACCCAGAACACCATAGCAACCACCTAGCCACGCCCTAGTAACCACCCAGAACACCATAGCAACCGCCTAACTAATACCCAGAACACCATAGCAACTGCCTAGCAAAGCCCTAGCAACAACCCAGAACACCATAGCAACTGCCTAGCAACGCCCTACAAACCACCCAGAACACCATAGCAACTGCCTAACAACCACCCAGAACACCATAGCAACTGCCTAGCAACGCCCTAGCAACTACCCAGAACACCATAGCAACCGCCTAGCAACCACCCAGAACACCATAGCAACCGCCTGGCAACGCCCGAGCAACAACCCAGAACACCATAGCAACTGCCTAGCAACCACCCAGAAAACCATAGAAACTGTCTAGCAACGCCCTAGCAACCACCCAGAACACCATAGCAACTGCCTAGCAACGCCCTAGCAACCACCCAGAACACCATAGCAACTGCCTAGCAACGCCCTAGCAACCACCAAGAACACCATAGCAACCGCCTAGCAACCACCCAGAACACCATAGCAACTGCCTAGCAACGCCCTAGCAACCACCCAGAACACCATAGCAACTGCCTAGCAACGCCCAAGCAACCACCCAGAACACCATAGCAACCGCCTAGCAAGGCACTAGCAACCACCCAGAACACCATAGCAACCGCCTAGCAACCACCCAAAACACAATAGCAACTGCCTAGCAACGCCTTAGCAACCACCCAGAACACCATAGCAACCGCCTAGCAACCACCCCGAACACCATAGCAACTGCCTAGCAACGCCCTAGCAACCACCCAGAACACCCTAGCAACCGCCTAGCAACCACCCAGAACACCATAGCAACTGCCTAACAACGCCCTAGAAACCACCCAAAACACCGAAGCAACCGCTTAACAATGCCCTAGCAACCACCCAGAACACCGTAGCAACCGCTTAGCAACGCCCTAGCAACCTCCCAGAACACCATAGCAACCGCCTAGCAACGCCCTAGCAACCACCCAGAACACCATAGCAGCGCCCTAGCAACCACCCAGAACACCATAGCAACAGTCTGGCAACGCCCTAGCAACCACCCAGAACATGATATCTACTGCATACCAGAACGCTGGCAACCATCTCCAACACCGTACTCGTAGAGCAGCAGGCACATTCAAAATTTCCGCTGGAATTTTCTAGTTATTATTCCAATTTCTTCCGTAATCGCACGGTTCGCTACTCCTCCCACAATTTTCACCCCATCGCCACACATTACACGTCAAAACGTGCGGCTTGCTTGTGAGGAGTGTGCTATGACTTTACTCAGCGATCCGACTAACAGATTTCCCACAATTCCCAAAAAAACATGGACCTCTGATACCTCGTTATAATGGAAGTCAATGAGAAAATCAGTCTTCCAAAATTGCACGGTTTGGTACTTCTCCCACAATTTTCACCCGATCCCCAGACATTAAATGTCAAAACGTGCAGCTTGCTTGTGGGGAGTGTCCTATGACTTTATTCAGCGATCCGACTAACAGATTTCCCACAATTACCAAAAAACTTGGACCTCTGAAACCTTGTTATAATGGAAGGCTTCCTCACTATAGCCGGGTTCCTCCTGAGATTTCTTCCCACTGGGGAGTTTTTTCTCACCACTCCCTACTGGGAGTTTTTTTTCCTCATTTGCTGCAGTGGGGAATAGGATGGGCACTGCTCTTTCAGTTACTCATTTCTGACTGCAAAGCGTCTTTGAGACAGTTTATCTGTGAAAAGTGCTATACAAATAAATTGAAATTGAAATTAATAACACTCTAATGCCACTATTTAACTCTGTTGCCAAAACAAAAACTCTGCTTCTGCTCTGCTCTGCTGTGCTGTGCTCTTCTCTGACTAAGATCACAGCATTTATACAGACTAGCAACATTCTGGAAAGATCTACAGGACCCCTGGGCAATCCCACCCCCTCCAGGCAGTAAGATGCCAGAAGCTTCCAGAAGGCGCTAGTCTATTTCACAGATATTACATCAGATCATCTTTTACAGACACACCACCAGAGGGTGCCAAATGAACAAAATAAATAGCTGACCAGCAAGGCAGCAAAAACAGCATGTAACAAATCTCCACCTACAAATGATATACAATGCTGTTCATAAAATACTCATACAAAACAAGCTCAATCAATAAAAATAGGAATATTGCACATGGGGATGAGAAGAAAGTCAATAATAACAAAGTCAATGATATTGCGCACAATATTCACAGGAGCATTTAGTGGTGTGTGTATTAATTGAGTCCATAGGGTGCGTATTGCTGTTGGAAAAAAGCTGTGTTTGAATCTGGTCCAGGTTTTGAGTGATCTGTAGCGCCTCCTGGAGGGCAGGAGCTCAACAAGGGAGGGGAGAGAATGGCTGATTATTTTTTGGGCAGTCTTTATTACCCTCTGCAGAACTTTCCTGTCCATTGCAGAACAGCCAGCCTGCCAAACCGTGATGCAGTACACGAGTATGCTCTCAATGGCAGAGCGGTAGAAAACCACCTGTAGCTGTGTATTCAGACCGTCCCTTCTCAGAAGCCTCAAGAATCGCAGGCGTTGTTGAGCCCTTTTCACTGCAGCTGTGGTGTTGATGGACCAGGTGAGGTTATTGGAGATGAGGATGCCCAAAAATCTGAATTTCTGAACCATTTCAACATACTAATCCCCCATGAATAGTGGAAGATGCTCCCCAGCTGCGCTTCCTCAAGTCAATTATGAGTTCTTTGGATTTTTTGTGTTTAGTGTCAAGTTATTGGCTGAGTGCCACCTCAACAGCCGCTGGACCTCATCTCGATATGCCGACTCATCTTCTCCTGAAATGAGCCCTACTACTGTCATGTCATCCGCAAATTTGATGGCGGTATTTGAGGAATGAGCAGGTGTGCAGTCGTGGGTGTGCAGTAAGTACAGAGTTGGGCTCAGCACACAGCCTTGTGGTGAGCCGGTGTTCAGCATGATGGTGGAGGTGAGATGGGGTCCAAGCCTAACAGTCTAAGTGTGGTTTGTTAGAAAGTCTTTAATCCAGGTGCAGGCGTGAGTGGGCAGGCCAAGGTCAGACAGTTTGCTGATCAGAATATTATGGATGATTGTGTTGAATGCAGAACTATAATTAACAAATAGCATTCTCACATAGCTCCCATGGTGTTCCAGATGGTTGAGCGCTGAGTGGAGAGCTGTGGCAATGGCATCTTCTGTTGATCTGCCCTTCCTGCAGGCAAACTGATGCTGGTCGAAGGCTAAGGGGAGGCTGGATAGGAGGTATTTTAGTACCAATCTCTCAAAGCACCTTATCATAATAGGAGTTAGTGCAACTGGCCGATAATCTTTTAAAGTGTCAGTGGTGGGTTTCTTTGGGACAGGGATGATGACTGCTGATTTTAGGCAGGGTGGGACAATGGCTTGTGCTCGGGACAGGCTGAAGATGTTAATGAAGACAGTGCAGAGCTGGTCAGCACAGACCTTGAGTACCTTCCCAGGTACCCCATCAGGGCCGGCAGCCTTCCACAGGTTCACCCAACCAAGCGCACGTCTCACTTCATGTTCCTGTAAAGTGAGAGCACAGGAACCAGTGGTCAGTGGCTTCGGTGAGTCCGAGCTAGATTTTTGTGCCTCGAAACGGGCACAACGTGTTAGTGGGTGTGGTGTTGCTGCCCTTCCGGTTTGTAAACTGTTTGTAATATTTTAAGTCACTACAAAGTAAAATGTTGTACAAAAGTCCTTTTTTCACTTTGCATGAACGTACATTTTAACTTCTGTTTAAGTTTACAGTTTAAGTAACTACAAAGTGAAACCGTGTACAAAACAAAGTCCCTTTTTCTCTTTGCATGAACGGACATTTTTACTTCTAGTTTCAGTAACTCCAAAGTAAAAAGCTGTACAAAACAAAGTCCTTTTTTCTCTTTGCATGAGCTTACATTTTCACTTTTGTTTAGACTTAAGTTTTAAGTAACTACAAAGTGAAATGCTGCACAAAACAAAGCCATTCTTCTCTTTGCATGAACTTACATTTTTACTTTTGTTTAAGGTTACAGTACTCCAGTCTGTGACCAAGATTTACGTTTTGCGACTTACATGCTCAGATCGGTTGCACACTGCGTGACCAACACTTCATGCACTGTGCGCCTATTCTGGGCAGCGACTGACTCCCTAATGATCAGCCCGCAGCCCGCTGGCAGCGCTGCGGCTTCACCAGAGGGGGAGCAGGAAACCAGATACCAGCTGCACACTGCTTCAGATGCACTGATCTATAAAAAATAACTGGATTGCTGACGTGTTAGGAGGCCGAAGCAAGCGGAAGTGGTCGAGCGTCCATTTTACTATACCCGGTAGTTAGCTACCGTTATATAGTAATCTGTGGCAGAGAAGCATTGACGTGCAGCTTTCCAATGCAGAGCAACATTTTTCGGGAGATGTGGCGAGACAATGCACTGGTTGTAGTAAAGACAACGATACACATAAATCATTTTCAGGGAATATATTGCTTATTATCACCCACTGGCGATCTACCTTAACGGCAGATAATGGGCTCCAATTTCTTGGCACAGCGCAGGGTGGCGCAAAACGCGCAGTGGTAATTTTGTGTGGTGCAACACCAGGCGCAGCCACTTTGGCAATCTGGTCGATGGACATGCGCCGAGATGGGTGTGGCGGCATAGTAAGGGGAGGTGTCACATATACATCAAGATGCAGTTACAATTTTGTAGCAAAAGTCTCTGCTGGAGTTGCGCAGAAAGCTCGCCAGCTCCAACCTGGTTTACTTTCTGTGCAGTGGTAATTTGGCTGATCGGCGCACAGTGCGCACACATCACTGAAACCTCACAGGCAGGTTTACAGAATGTCAGGCACATTTCAATACAATAAATAATTACAGCAACCACTGTTTAATGTAACTATCTGAATCAGCACATAAATTATCGTATCTACATCGATTGTCCTGATGTCAGATCAAAGGCGGTTGGCACTCGTCATGGAAACTCGACTTGGCTAAATCAATGCATCTGAATCTGTGATGCAAATGAACGACTTCACATGTTTCTCAGCCAACCACAAACTGCCTCGGCATCAGGTGTGTATATATATATATCTATATATATACAGTACAGACCAAAAGTTTGGACACACCTTCTTATACAATGAGTTTCCTTTATTTTTATGACTATTTACAATGTATATTCTCACTGAAGTCATCAAAACAATGAATGAACACATGGAATTATGTACTTAACAAAAAAGTGTGAAATACCTGCTGAAAACATTATTATTATATTCTAGTTCTATTCTAGTATTATATATTAGTTTCTTCAAGGTAGCCACCCTTTGCTCTGATTACTGCTTTGCACAATGATGATGTGATTCAAGAGATAGTCACCTAAAATGGTTTTCACTGTTCAGGTGTGCCTTGTCAGGGTTAATTAGTGGAATTTCTTCCCTTATCAATGGGCTTGGGACCATCAGTTGTGTTGAGCATTAGTCATGTTGATACACAGCCAACAGCCCTATTGGACAACTGTTAGATACAAACATACTTCCATGTGCGTTCATTCATAGTTTTGATGCCTTCAGTGAAAATCTACAATGTAAATAGTCATGAAAATAAAGGAAACTCATTGAATGAGGTGTGTCCAAACTTTTGGTCTATACTGTATATATATATGTAAATGCTTGCGTTCTATGCTCAGTAAAGCTGCTTGTAAAGCCGATTACAGTCAATGCAAAGACGGCATTGACTTGCGATGTACGCAGTGTCTACGGGCGTGAAAGTCGGACAGGGTTTTAATATATCTCCGTGTCCGAAAGTCATAAAAGTTCTCATTTTGAGTATTCCAGGAATTATTAGACGTATAAACTTAGCCATGTTTGTGTCGACCTTCATAAAATACAAATTGATACCTATCGACTTTTCTTGGTCTTTTTATTTATCTGTCTTCTTCCGTTGAAGATAGATGCATTGAACAGATTCATGCTTTATTTCCAGACCAGAAATAAAATAGTGCTTGGAGTCATTGAGCAAATCAATTCCATGACCATTGACATTGTGAATTAAAATGTCGCATGCACGATCAAGACTGCCTAACGCGAAATGCAAAATACTCCACGTCGGGCAGCCAGCAAAAAGTTAAAGTACTGACATGAAAACAGATTTATAACGAAATCACCAACAAACAGAAGATCCAAAAAAGATGGTCCGTAAACTAATAAATCGCAGCACTCACTGGATGTTGTTTGTTGTTAAAATGTTTCTTTTTATTCTTTATTTCGTTATCAATCTCACGTCCAGCGCGCAAGTGGCTTAATACTACTATTATTGTCATTTAGGTTTTATCGTTTTCAGTCGGGGAAAGGAATATAGCCTGATTGCTATGATCTCGTACTGAGTTAAGATCACATATTGAAAATAAATGTGTAACGTATCTTGCATTGTTGTCCATGCATGTTAATCCCAAAATTGTAAGAAGCAACAGGATGTAATAATAGGAACAAGCTATCCATCGTTTCTCTTCCCAATGAAGCAGGCAAAAGTAATAAATGAGCAACCGTCGTATTTCATTCCAGTTTCATAAAATTGAATGATCTAACGTAGTTTCGTTTTGAAATTCCATTCAAGTTCACTAATGGTAATAATTCGCAAATGCCCTAGCTAGCCAGCTAACTCATATTCGCATGAAAGCATCATGCAGATATAGGAAAGAGGCTTCTATATTCCATCACATTAAAGGTGAGAAGAGGAGCTTATTTGATTGAAGATATGACTCGGCTGAGTTATACCCAAACACGCCTTCTCTCCTCTCTCTTTGCCACTTGCGCCGGCTGGAGGGACAGTAGTCTTTGGGTGGTTTCCCACTAGGGACTCGTGCACGGATCTGAGTACACTCAACCCGAAAGTCTGGTTCATTTGGTAAATGTACACACAAGCATACCGTGCATGGGAACGGTATGCTAATCTGTTGGAAGAGGTGAACTCTAGCACGGTTCATCCTTACTCGTACTGAATGTGACAGCAACCATACTCGAGCACAGAAAATGAGTATCGCGTGACATGTCTACTCTTGTTCTGACACATATAGCGGCAAGAGGATCTCTTTGGTTAAACAAAGAAATTGGGCCGACGAAATTAAATGCTATCTCGAAATTCGGGTAGACAAAAAAAACATACAATCGCAAATGGATACTACTAGGGGTGCCACAATTAATCGATATTGTCGACAAAATTCGATAATTAAATTTGTTGTCGACTAATTTATTCATCGATAATTTGTCGTTACGTCATTGCAAAGTATTTCACGCATTGGAACTGGACTAAACGTTGTTTCACAAGAGTTGGAGATAAAGGCAGCCACAGAGCCATCTGACTTCCTCGCAACTCTCAGTCATGCCTGCGCAAATGCGACCGGGCAGGATAATGCAGACATGGAGCTGCAAATTAGACGGTATTACTTCATGGGAGATTTAAAACTGAAATGTGCTCCACACGAGAAAGATCTGGGAGTGATTGTTGACCAAACCCTCACAGGTTCTAGCCATTGTGCCGTAGCAGTTAAAAAAGCTAATCGGATGCTGGGATACTTTGCCAAAAGTATTGAGTACAACTCTAAGGAGGTGATGCTTCTTTTGTACAACACATTCGTTAGACCTCATCTGGAGTATTGTGTACAGTTCTGGGGACCATACTTTAAGAAAGATATAGAGGCTCTAGAGAAAGGTCAGAGAAGAGCCACTAAGCTTATTCCAGGTATAAAAGATGAAAGCTATGAGAAGAGGCTGAAGATCCTTAATCTCTTTAGTCTTCGAAAAAGGAGACTCAGGGGTGATTTGATTGAGGTCTTTAAATATTTTAAAGGGATTAACAAAGTGAATTATGTAGGATTCCTTCGACCAAGTGTTTTGAGTAGAACTCGGAGTCACAAATGGAAGTTGACCAAAGGTAAATTTAGCACTGATATTCGGAAATATTTATTCACCCAAAGAGTAATTTCAATGTGGAATAGCTTGCCTGACCATTTTGTTGAGGCAGAGACCTTGGGGGTTTTCAAGAGCAGGCCTGACTTAAAGCTAGATACCATTGAGTCATTCAGTATCTGAAGGGATATATTCTCAATAGAATAAAGAAACTGGCGAGCTTAGTGGGGCCGAAAGGCCTGTTCTTGCCATTCATGTTATGTTCTGTTATGTTAAATTTATGCACGCAGTTACAATATTCTATCACTAGATGGCAAACCAGGATCATTTACTGAATATTCACAAGCAAGCCAAATACTGAGTATTGTATACCTGAAAATTGATTAAAGAGCACAAGGACAGAACAAAGAGTGTTTGCATTTCTTCTTTCTATGCGTACTATGAAAAATACTTTGCACTTGATCTCGCACTTTTGATACTTAAGTATACTAGTCATGGCCTGGTGAAAAGTGAACGGCAGTGCACACATGCACGCGCAATCAAACACGCATACACGTTCACACGTGCGCAGTGTATGTACCGGCGAAAAGTGCTGACACAACTACACTGAACACGTAGCACCTTACCACCAAATTTGGAGAAAATCCGTTCAACGGTATAGAAATGCTTGCGCAAAATATACGCGCGTACGTATACGCCCGCGCGCATTGCATGTACTGGCATAATGACGTGTTCAAACATCTTTCCTCGACCCGTAGCACCTTCCCACCAAATTTGGACAAAATCCGTTTAACGGTTTGGAAATGCACATATGTGCGCGCATATAAACACGCGCGCGTGTGCGTGCATTGTGTGCACAGAAAAGTCACACAGCCCATGCAACTTCTCATGACCCATAGAATGTTGTCACAAAGTTTGGTGAAGATCGGTTGAGCGGTGTGGAAATGCATAGCCGGACAGAGACACACACACACACAGACAGACAGGAAATCGTCAATTTATAGTAGGATTTTTCGCAAAATTCTTTTGGTACTTGAGTACATTTAATGTGAGCTACCTAAAGACTTTCATTTGGGTGACTTCAACTTTAACCAAAGTAACTTTCGGTAATGGTACTTCTACTTTTACTTAGTTTTTTTTTTTTTCCAGTTCTTTATACACCTCTGGATATACCTGGTTTAACATCAAAAACTGTAGACCAAAGAATGTTGTTCACAAGATGCAGTTAATTAAAGGAGAAACTTTTGTTTGCTGCTGCTGCTACCTGTCCTTGGTGAATACAAAAAAAATTTATTTAATTTTTTATATCCGCACTTTACCTGACATTCAAAAACCTGAATTCAAAAATATGAATTCTGACTTGAATTTTTGTTTATCCTTTGTCCAGAAGTAGCTTAATGAGCAGCAAAGTTTAATAAAACATTTTTGTCAGAAGTTTTAATCTTTATTGTCTTTATTGTTAGTGAGCACATGGCTAAAATGACCTCAAGCTAAACTGAAAAGCAAATTGCTCAATAACCGTAGTACTGTGTGAGTTAATCTGACTAATCAATTAATTTCAATAATCGTTTCAATAATCATTGACGAATCGACAATAATCATTAGTTGCAGCACTAGATACTACACACAGAAACGCAAAGATTTAAGCAGTAATTTGGAAGTGTTTACATTTGCGTGGTTATAGCAGAAGCATAGAACAGTGCTGTGACAAACGAAAGAAAGTGCGGCTGCAATATCTAAAAAGTGCAGAATGTGGCACGCATGTCAAGCAGCTTTAGTGATGAAAAAGATACATTTCTGTACCTGCTTTTTCTTGTTTGTAAACATTTTTCTACTTATAAACCACCTAGTGTTGTGTTCTGTGGGTCTGTGTGTCTGGTTAGTCAATTTTAGGTTTTTATTATTTTGGTTATGTCAGTTTTTAGTCCATGTCTCAGTGTTCACATTTTATTCCTCTCCCCTGTTAGTCCAGTCCACGTTTTACCTCTTTCCTTTCTCCCAGTCGCGTCACTAGTTTGTTGCTGTTTCTGTCTTAATTGATTGTGACACTATTTCGGGTGATTTAATGGATTCTGGGTTTCAGCCTTCCTTCCTTTCTTGTTCACGAATTTCCCCTTGCTGTTCGATATTACTAACCCCTACTAACAGTTTGTTGTTTTCTAAAATTACTAACCAAACTAACATTGTATTTTAGACTAACATACGAACACCCGGGATTGTATAGCTGCACTTACTAATTGACTAATGATCTCTCAGCATTCGCCCTGTTCTAGTCTCCGCCTCTTGCTTTTCTATTCACTGGCTTTGCTAAGTTTTCTTGCAGAACCTCTGCATTCTTATCTATTCTGGCTCTTATTCTGTACACTTAGGAGTCTTTTTATCCAGTTTATTTATCCCGTCTTTGGGATTGTCTTGTGATCCTCATCTGTGTGTTAATGTTTATCTGTGTTATGTAATTAGGTTTCCCTTATGTTCCACCCCTTGTTAATTATATTAAGTTCCTGCACCTGTGTCTGTCTGTGGCCCCTGCCCTATATCAGTCCCCCTGCAGAAAGCCAGATCAGATCTGACTTCTGTTATGATATCTGGGAAGGAAACACAAGGAAACACTAGGAATGCTCGGAAACAAAGGGAACTGGACTTGGAATAAAAGGGACTGGAGGACAAAAGGTTGAGATGCCAGATGCGGGGATCCAACATAATTCATTAAATAAACAGAAAACCAGAGAAGGGGGGAAAACGCGGCACTCAGGCCAACAGATACACCATGCTACTGCACTGAAGGAAGGAGAACTCAGGAATCCAAAATAACCAGACACACGAGGGGGCAGACTCGGGACCACTCAGACAGGACTAGGGGACTCTCCGAAGGGGAGCGAGGGAACACTTGGAAAGGGAGCTAAGGAACACTCGGAAGGGGAGCTAGGGAACACTTGGAAAGGGAGCTAGGGAACACTCGGAAAGGGAGCTAGGGAACACTCGGAAGGGGAGCTAGGGAATACTCGGAAAGGGAGCTAGGGAACACTCGGAAAGGGAGCTAGGGAACACTCGGAAGGGGAGCTAGGGAATACTCGGAAAGGGCAGAAGGCAGGCACAAGACGAGACAGTGGGCACAGCTGGCTGACTCGGATGGCACAGCTGGCCGGGAGAAGGATCAGGGAGAACATCAGGAGTCGGGACAGACAGGATGGCAGGAATGCTGGCTCGGAAGCCGACGAAGGCGGCCAGCACACTGGGGACTGGAGACGGCAAAGGCGACTGACACACTGGGCACTGGAGACGGTGAAGGCGACTGACACACTGGGCACTGGAGACAGCGAAGGCCACAGACACACTGGGCACAGGACAGGTGGCACACAGGGCTCGGAAGACAGGGGGCACCAGGGGCTGAGTAGCAGGAAGGGTAGGCTGGGCTGGGAATGCGGCTGAAGAACACACAGAGAGATGAGGGGACCAGAGGGAAAGTGCACAGGGCCGGGAGTGGTGTGAAAGGGAGCGAAGTCAGATCTGATCTGGCTTGCTGCAGGGGGACTGATATAGGGCGATATATAGTCAATTTTAGGTTTTTATTATTTTAGTTATGTAAGTTTTTAGTCCATGTCTTAGTGTTCACATTTCATTCCTCTCCCGTGTTAGTCCAGTCCACGTTTCACCCATGTACTGTCTTTGCTTTCTCCTCGGACGCGTCAATAGTTTGTCGCTGTTACTGTCTTAATTGATTGTGACACTATTTCGGGTGATTTAATGGATTCTGGGTTTCAGCCTTCCTTCCTTTCTCGTTTACTAATTTCCCCTTGCTGTTCTATATTACTAACCCCTACTAACAGTTTGTTGTTCTCAAAAATTACTAACCAAACTAACATTGTATTTTAGACTAACATACTAACGAGCACTCGGGATCGTATAGCTGCACTTACTAATTGACTAATGATCTCTCAGCAGTCGCCCTGTTCTAGTCTCCGCCTCTTGCTTTTCTATACACTGGCTTTGCTAAGTTTTCTTGCAGAACCTCTGCATTCTCATTATCTATTCTGGCTCTTATTCTGTACACTTAGGAGTCTTTTTATCCAGTTTATTTATCCCGTCTTTGGGATTGTCTTGTGATCCTCGTCTGTGTGTTAATGTTTATCTGTTTCATGTTATTGGTTTCCCTTATGTTCCACCCCTTGTTAATTATATTAAGTTCCTGCACCTGTGTCTGCCCGTGGCCCCTGCCCTATATCAGTCCCCCTGCAGCAAGCCAGATCAGATCTGACTTCGCTCCCTTTCACACCACTCCCTGCCCTGTGCACTTTCCCTCTGGTCCCCTCATCTCTCTGTGTGTTCTTCAGCCACTTTCCCAGCCCAGCCTACCCTTCCTGCTGCTCAGCCCCTGGTGCCCCCTGTCTTCCGAGCCCTGTGTGCCACCTGTCCTGTGCCCAGTGTGTCTGTGGCCTTCGCTGTCTCCAGTGCCCAGTGTGCCAGTCCCCTTCGCCGTCTCCAGAGCCCTGTGTGCCACCTGTCCTGTGCCTAGTGTGCCAGTCCCCTTCGCCGTCTCCAGAGCCCTGTGTGCCACCCGTCCTGTGCCCAGTGTGCCAGTCCCCTTCGCCGTCTCCAGTGCCCAGTGTGCCAGTCCCCTTCGCTGTCTCCAGAGCCCTGTGTGCCACCTGTCCTGTGCCTAGTGTGCCTGTCCCCTTCGCCGTCTCCAGAGCCCTGTGTGCCACCTGTCCTGTGCCTAGTGTGCCTGTCCCCTTCGCCATCTCCAGTGCCCAGTGTGCCAGTCCCATTCGCCGTCTGTGCCAGTCCCCTTTGCCCTCTCCAGTGCCCAGTGTGCCAGTCCCCTTCGCCGTCTCCAGTGCCCAGTGTGCCAGTCCCCTTCGCCATCTCCAGTGCCCAGTGTGTCAGTCGCCTTCACCGTCTCCAGTGCCCAGTGTGTCAGTCGCCTTTGCCGTCTCCAGTCCCCAGTGTGCTGGCCGCCTTCGTCGGCTTCCGAGCCAGCATTCCTGCCATCCTGTCTGTCCCGACTCCTGATGTTCTCCCTGACCCTTCTCCCGGCCAGCTGTGCCATCCGAGTCAGCCAGCTGTGCCCACTGTCTCGTCTTGTGCCTGCCTTCTGCCCTTTCCGAGTATTCCCTAGCTCCCCTTCCGAGTGTTCCCTAGCTCCCTTTCCGAGTGTTCCCTAGCTCCCTTTCCAAGTGTTCCCTAGCTCCCCTTCCGAGTGTTCCTTAGCTCCCTTTCCAAGTGTTCCCTCGCTCCCCTTCGGAGAGTCCCCTAGTCCTGTCTGAGTGGTCCCGAGTCTGCCCCCTCGTGTGTCTGGTTATTTTGGATTCCTGAGTTCTCCTTCCTTCAGTGCAGTAGCATGGTGTATCTGTTGGCCTGAGTGCCCCGTTTTCCCCCCTTCTCTGGTGTTCTGTTTATTTAATGAATTATGTTGGATCCCCGCATCTGGCGTCTCTCCCTTTTGTCCTCCAGTCCCTTTTATTCCGAGTCCAGTTCCCTTTGTTTCCGAGCATTCCTAGTGTTTCCTTGTGTTTCCTTCCCAGATATCATAACACCTAGGTGCATACTGCTACCTTCTGTATTAAAATTAAAAAAAAATAATCCATACTCGGGCATGGTGTGACATTGCTAAGTGTGAAAGCTGACCAGCAGGGGGGGACAATCGTACTGTGGCACGATACGAAACAATCGTACCGAGTGTGAAAGTGCCCTTAGGTTCAGAGCTTTGAAGTTTTCTGGGACAAAAATGTTCAGGCCCAAGTGTTGACAAAGTATGACGCTCTTTTCTCATTTAAAGGGTTCATTACATGGACTATATTTTCAACATTTTTATTCAGCCAGTCTGACAGTGCATAAAATGTGCACAACCACAGTGCGTGTTCATGCATGAGACAGTCAGTCAGGACAGTCAGCTCTTTTCTGTCTTTCTAATGCAAAGACTAATGAAATACATACACATGGCAGATGTTACTTTCACAAATATCTTTAATAATTACTTAAATTTCAAAGCATTTTCAATGAATTACCTCTGCATTACCTCTATCATTAAGAAACTCTGAACAGCCATTTGCATACCCTTGAAACAGTCACTTGCCTTCCAAAAATGGAATTTTCCATTCAACTAATGCCCCCTGTGGTCTCAGAGGGGAGGATTTAAAGAGACACCTTTTGTTTTTCAGGCAGAACTAACCAAGTGAGAAGTGATTGCCTTGAGATTTGGCTTAAGCAGTTCTGTGAAGGACTGTACCAATGATCTGTACCAATGATCTGTCGGGACATGACAATATACAGCCTGTTTTTCTCCGTCAAACAAAGGGTCATGTGACCCTCACTTTGCAAGTGGACAGACTTTGCTCTATAAAGGTGACTCGTACAGACTGGGAACTTGAGTGATATCAATTAGTGGGGAATGAAGGAAATTAAAAATAGTGGAAAATTGAAAATTTGATGAAATTTCATGTTTCCTATAATTCCATCCCAAATCACCATATTGCATTCATCTCAGTGAGAAAACTACCTTGTTCTAATGACTTGGGTATAGAGGGTTACAAATCATACAAGACCAGTCAGTTAAAAACATTTTTCAAATGAAGCATTTTTTCAGTTTCTGGCATGGAATCGTTCTTTATCTGAAATGCGTAACTTTCTCCTCCCAGAAGACATAGAAGAAAATCTATATCATATCCCAATACGTGACTCTGCTGAGTTGTACCTTGAGATTGTTGTACCTTACAACAGGTTACACAGTCTCACCTGGCCTCCACATCCCATATACACCTATGACCAGAGGGCTATTGCACAAAACCAAGATAAGGGATTAAGCTGGGATTTTACAGTTATCCCGGCTTAATTTAGCCCTGATTCAGGTGCACAAAAGCAGGGGCACATTAGTTAGTACGGAGATTTATTCTGTGCAGTTAGCCTGCTCTAGAACAGGCTGACACCCAGGTTTTATTAATCCTGGTGCCTTATCTGTTCAGTCAGCAATCACTGTGAGTGGGAATAAATGTATTTTGCAGTTATTTCATGGTCCTCTGTATTTTGCCTCATTTTAATCAGCCTGCATTAAAAAACAAAGATGCAATTTCATTCAGTTGAGAATGTCATCTGTTCTTTTAATTGTAATGATCATTCATGTGAGTCATTTTTAGTGTTTGGCAGCAAATTGTTAGGAAGACTGCTCTTCATATTGCTGACAGAGGTCTGATGAAAACAATGCAGATGAGATGATCTGAAATAACTGATGTAGTTGCAAAGGTGGTTTCAATATAGTCAGTAGTGAGGACATTGTTAATGGCAGACTGGCAGAGATCAATACATTGTTAATTATTTTAGTTGACTTTCCATTTAATGTAGCCCATCCTTAAATAATGAATCATAATATTTGTCACTCTTCCACGTTTGTGTATTTTGTTTGCCATTGGGAGCACACAGATTGTGGTTGTCAGGTTTCATTGTTGCATTATCTTCCAAAATTCCTCTCCCTTTACTGGGTCTAGTTACCATATAGTTAACCGAACACTCATGAAACAGGGAGGACACCAATGGTTTTTGACCATTTATTCTGTGGTCATCACTTGTCAGCTTGGAGCTTGGGAGAGAGAAAAACGATAATGAATGTATAGTGTTACAGTCTTGCTTACAGTGCGCATTGAAATCACCTCTCTTTCGAGTTTGAAGATTTCTAAGTCCAGTTTTCTGTGTCCTTTTGTAATTTATGGTCCAGGCCCAAGTCCTGCAGTTTCTTTAGCATGTTCATTTTCACATCTGTTGGCTCTATTTGTCTTGAGGCATTGTGTGTAGAGATGTCTTGAGTTTGAGAGCTCTGTAAAACACCCATCAATTAGCACCGCAGGAAATGTGCGTAAAGTGGTTTTCCTATTGGCAAAACTCACTATGTTGTCAGGAGGGCCAACAAGTTGCACAGCATCTGGGTCCTGTAACAAATATATTTTCTATGACCATCACATCACTGACCTTATAGCCATTATGGACAAAATGAGTATTTCCACAAGATTGACACGATACCTCAAGCCTTCTGGAGTCCAGCAACACAGTTCCCTTGTCTGCTGCTGCAGAAGTACCTTCCTCCTGCCGTACACAACAGAACTTGTATTGACCTGCCAAGCCAATGCTTTTAATGAATAATACTCACTGGATCATCTTCTGATGGCTCCAGAAGAATGAGTGTTGCCAGACACTGGAAAGCAAACCAAAGTCAGAAAGTTCACATGACGCCATATAAATGGTTGGTGGAGTTCCATGTGCAGAACAGGAATTATATACCCTGTATGAAGGGGACAGTTTCTGTAGGAGTGACAGTAAGTGGAAGTTCCCCCTCTGGATCCCTTCCATTACAGGCCTCCCTTGGTTAATGTCAAGGGCCAGCTCCTCTGCTGGAGTAAAGTCCTGGGTTGGTCAGCCACCCCCCGTGCCAGATAAATGAGCCTTTTTCTTAATAGCTAATAATTATAACAGACAAAATATGTGAGCAGGCAGCTTGTAAGTAATTAATACCTCGTTTGTTCATCGTTATCAACAATCAAGCCCCTTACCAGCCTGAAAAATGTTGGCACTTGACCTTCGCCTGTTGCCAATTCCTCTTCTGACCAGTCATGTTTGTTCTGTGTGTGTATTTTATATTAAATATAAGAGTGAGAGATTACAATTTGCTCAGATAGTACTTTTTTTGCATTTTGGATGTTTGTAGTTATTCTTCATGATAAATTTACAGAGAAACATTAACTTCCACTGCTCATTTTGTAGGCAAAGTGCCCAAATGTTTGAACAAATCACAAGTAACGGTCTGAATTATATGGATTCAGTGGAACAGTGTTTAGAAAGTGCATATTTTTGGATGACTTAGGCATTCAGCCGGTCCGCAATTGTCTGCAAGGCTTTCCCTGTTTGTATAATTATGCCGGCCGTACCGCCTTTTGTAACTTATTATACGTTTAACTTTCTCGTAGCTTTGCATTATAAGTTCATGCTCACTTGAGGAGAGGTACGCGGCCCCCCTTCTATCCCTTTCTGCATCAGTAAATCTGTGATCGACCACGCGGTCAATTGAAGAAAGCTGTGGATGTGCACTTACCCAAATTTGTTACACCTGGCTTGACATAACCGCTCCTCCTCAGCCAGGGTTGGCAAATGTGCAACGGCTTAAGCCAGGATGTACTGAGTAGAAAAGGTCAAGTCTCACTTTCTCAATCCTCCTCGATTTCTGAATTCTGCTTTTGTGCAACAGCCCCCAGCACCAGCATATGTTGTGTTTTGGTGCTGGTTTTTCCAGCAGGGGAGCCCTGAACTAATCACATATCAGGCAGTGATGAAGTCATTCCTTACTGATTGTGGATTATCAGTAAACTTATACATATGCTGACCGCTATGATAGGGAATAATTTTATGACAAAAAATAGTTGATGGACATGGAACCGAGAGGCTTGGTTTGTAACTCCAAACTGCTGTCGTTTTCAGCAACAGAACAAACCCCTGTTATGCTTGATTTCTGTTCCCTACAGTAAACTGCTGAATTGTGTGTGTTGCTTTAGATCAGGGTTGGAGATTTACCATCCTGTAAGTTCTCAATTCAACCCCAATACACCTGACTCTACTCATCTGCAGCTCTGTGAGATCTCTCACCTTTGATTGTGTTCTCCTCTCTAAGGATTGGCATGAAAAACCTTCAGGACAATAGATCTCCTGGGACAGATGCCCAGCTTTAGTGAAGTCTATGTAGCGAAAGCAGAGAAAAGTACTTGTAAACTGCAACTTCCTTATTGCCTAACACAGATATGAAAGTCAAACCATCATGATACAACGATTATTATCTGCGGGAATAGATTTAGTGAATCTCATTGCTCAATTTCTTTTCTTTATGAGGATGAAAGAGAATTGTTTGAATCTGCTTTGATGAACCTTGTGGTTTCATGTGTAAGACCTTACACCAGGTTACACAGTCTCACCTGTGCTCCAGTAGGCTGACTGCATTACATCACTTGCTTGTCTGGGATGCACTTCTTGGATTGCATCAGTGACAAATAATATATTGTTAGAACAGGGATAGGGGGGCACTCATCTACCCCTCCTTTTAGCCCCTCCTCTGTTTCACTGCAGATCTGTTTGTTACATCACAAACTCACTCTGCAAACCCAACCCCCCTATATGTGAGTCCTCTTGCACACACACCCATCCTAAAATATAATCCTGTGGTGACAGGGTATTGTACAGTCACTGCAAATGCTGTTGTTCCCTCAATGGATTTGTGACTGACTATCATCTGCACAGCTTACATACCACTCAAATTTATACACTGACTGAACTGGAACTATATTGAATAAAAACATAACCCTCCTGGACACAAGTGATCAGGATACAGGGGCCTTCTGGGCTGTCTGACCTTGAGGAGTGTTATGTCGAGCTATTGCAGTTTCTCAGGTAAGTTATTCATTTTCTCAATCTGATAAAAACTCTTTAATTTCTTAAGCTGTGGTTGAGCGAGAGACTTTTGCAGACAGTAAAAAATAGGCGTGCAATGCACGGAATACCCCTCAGCCCGATGTCGAAGTTTTTGGAGACGCCCGCCCGCCGCCCGCCCGCCCAACCGCACGAAGGATAGCAATACCCCGTCAGCCGTTAGGGCTGAGGGGTAAAAATAAACCCAAAGGGCAAACCTTGTCTTCTGGGAACACTGTCTCCAATCTCAGGGAGCTCCAGTGTAGTTTCAAAGAGTAAAGCTGGTGTATCAGAGGAGAGGTAGTTTTCCCTGGATGGAGGTCGTCTTCCTAGAAAACAAAAACTATCCTTCAGTGTAACAGTGCAACTAAATTGTGTGAGGCTCCCTTGACAAGAATAATTTCTCAGAATCAGAGAGCTTAACTTTGTGCAGAATAGGCCAGTGTAAGTGTTTCCATCTCTAATATGCAGTAAATGTGTTATGATGAGAAATACTTTGGAGAAAAGATAAAATGTAAATGTAAAATAATGGTGATATCAGCTTCAGAACATAATTTAGCCTTGCAGTCAGTTTAAGTGGTGAGTTCAGTTAGGCTTGACCATGTAACTTACATTCACTCTCTTTTCTAAGGATCATCAACCCTCAAACCTGAGAAATAAAATAAAACCAAAATGAACAGCTCTGTCATCAATTCTAGCCGACCCTTCAACCACTCCTCTTCAGGATCCAGTCCCCAACTCTCGTACATATTTAAACCGTGCTATTATTCACTTCTTGGGTATTCGTTTCTGTTTATTGAAAGAACCATCAACCTCATAGTGGGCTACCCTGCTAACATCATGGCGATGTGGCTGGTGGCCAGAGAGAAGAGTGACTCTTCCACCTCCAATATCTTTGTCTTCAACCTGGCCATCGCCGATGCATTGCTCTGCGTGATGAGCCCCATCTGCTGCTTGGGCTTGGACATGCTCGGAATCAGATATTTCGGAAATATAATGTTCTTTACCTCTGGGATCAAAAACTCCTCCCCACTCTTTCTCACCTGCATTTGCCTGGACCGCTACGTGGCCGTGGTCCACCCCATTGTTTTCACCAGCATCAAGGATAACAAGATCAGAGTGACTATTTCCATGCTTGTTTGGGGGCTCATGATGGCCTTTGCCACCTGCAGGATGTTGTGGTTAGAGCTCTCAGCTAACATCTACATTGGGCTGATCCTGGCCGCCTTCGCCATCATGGTTTTCTGCAACATTTCTATCATGTGGAGTCTGAGGAAGTCGGTCTTGGGCAAAGAGAAGATGCACCCCATGAAAAAGAAAGCCCTCAGGACCGTGCAAATCTATCTGGGCATCATAGTGTTTCATTACCTGCCTCTAAATACCATCATTCCCTTGAAATTTAAACCTGATATCACAGAATTCTGTGACATTGATTTGATTATGATCTCCATTATGTACCTCAGTTCCATCACTGCACCCCTCCTCTACATCTCCCTGATTAAGCAGCTGCCATGGCTGAAAAACTTTCTCTGCATCTGCTGCCGAAGCCCTTCCCCTGAGGGACATAATGTAAGCACATGAGATGTATGCTTGTGATTGTCTGTTACACTGCATTTACTCTCTACATAAATTCATGAAAACGAGTTCATGAAACAAAGCAAGAATGTTATCTGAGTTTTAGGCAAATATATCATCTTTGGTTTGACTGTAATGAGGATAGAGATGATAATTAACACAACTATAATCATTATGCACTGATTTAACAGTGAAAACTATTTGCATCACCCACATGCCTCTATCACCATATTTTCATACAGGTATAAAGCAAATTAAACAGTTTTTCATTAAAAATGGGAATGTATGATCAATCAATAAAAGAGACTAATTTTTTTAATGTCATGTGTCATTTGATATTTATCTCCAAACTTCCAAGTTTGTTTTATTATATCCATTTAATTTCATTATGCCAGCATGTGATGTAGTTTCTCCTGGGAAAAACTGACAATAACCACAGATTTCTGGGAGCACCACCATATACACAAATAAAATGGATTGTTTTGACTCCTGTGCTTCATGCAGACAGTTAGTGAGCGAGTATCACATTCAAAGTATTTTAGTCCACAAAATGATAAAACGCATTTAACATGAAACAACGCGAAATATAACAGGAAAGACACAAAAAGAGTTGAAATTCAATGTAAAGTACTTCAGTAATTCCTCTCGAACATTTTCAAAGTCAATCAAGAAGAAAAGTGTCCATCACCTCTCATATACTGACCTCACTCTCTGAATTCAGAGGGATGCTGGACTTTGGTTTGAGTTTAGCTGTTAGTTACAGCTCTGGGGAGCAAAGGGAAGCTCTGGGGTTTGTCATCAGAAACAAGGCCAACTTTATTTCGAAAATGTAAAATCTTTCGGAAAATCATCTTTCCGTTATACAGCAATAACAGAATTCAACTCACCAAATGCTATTAAATCACGGGAAAGCCTAGCCAGCTTTAAATCAGATGTAAAACATCATCTTTTTAGTCAACTGGTCTTCAAGGAAGCACAGTCCTTCATGTATTACTAATTGTTAAGGTTTTTGGACTCAGGAAATTAATTTATTTATAGTTGTTTTGGTATTATTTGTTTAACCTTATTATTATTATTATTGTTGTTTTATTATTTTTATTACTTACTTTATATGTAACCTGTACGTTAGTATTGTATTCTTTTTATCTATCGCCATTATATGTCTATATTTCCACTTATTTAATTCAGTTTTCACTTTAGTATTTATTTATTTATTTACATACTTACCGTTCTGTGCTTACCACATTTTATTGATTATGTATTTGAATCTAGTGTGTTTAGACCTCTTTACACTATTCATGATTGTATGTTGACTGTGGGACCACATTGGAAATAAGCTTCGGCTTTCATGTGTTAACCTGGTTTTTAATTTCAATCATATTTACATGTTTTATGTATGTATATTTTACATTTATTGACCAAATAAACAAATCACATCAAGTGGTAAACATTTTTTTTTAAAGATTATATTTTGGGGGATTTTTTCCCTTTATTGGACAGTTAGACAGTGGAGTCAGACAGGAAAGTTGGGGAGAGGAATGGGGAAGACATGCAGCAAATGACCCGAGCCGGAATCGAACCCGGGTCGCCGCGGGAAGGACACAGCCTTTATGGTGCGCGCGCTTAGACCTGGTAAATGGTTTTTATTGAAACTTGATGCGACATGGATTGATTCAATACTTTTGTGATCTCTTCAGCTGTAATTTGCTGGTTATCAGCAACAATATCACAAATGTGTTTTTTGCGCTTCCATAAATGTAGATGTAGTTCCCTTGCCAAATTAATCTCCTGTTTCTGAGAATCAAGCTCAAGAAATTTGGGCTCCAGCAATTTTTACCCCTATTGGTTAGTACCCCAACCATGCTTTTGAGACTCATCTAGCAAAGTACTGCTGGTTTGTCCTATGTAAACACACCCCTCCGGCTTACAGTATTTATATAAACAGGAATGACACTGGCTTGATCAGTAATTGGGCCGTTCTTCATCAGGCTTGTGACCAAAAATGTAACAAATAGTAGAAAAAATCTCCTCCAATTACGAAAGCTTTGGAGGATCATGATTGTGGACCTTACATAGCAGGACTACTTATCCAAGTCTATCAAGTAAAAATTGTTTTGTTACATTAACTTTAACTACTTAAGGTCAGAGGTCAAATACAACTGGTCACATGTGTGACCACATAGAAACAGGTTTTTCATAACTCTGATCAGAGCTGTGTGGCTGTTTTACACTTTTGCTGTTCAGGTCTCTGAGTGACTAAACATTTTATATGCTGGATAATCATAAGTGGCACAATCTTGAAAATTCAAACTGGTATGGATGCAATGCAATGATTTTAATTTAAAATAAATAAAACTTCGCTCAATTAATAATAAATCCTTGTGACAATAAAACCCCACTTTAAAAGACATTTTAAAAAAGTGAAAAATTAAAAATATACAATTTTAAAAAGTTTTAAAAAGTTTAAAAACTTTAAAAATTATTGTACAAGCTTTTAAAATTTGTAGTAAAAGCACGCAATATTTCAACGCAACTTGGTTAAATTCTCAAGTGACTGAAAGACTGAATATTTGCAGAGCATAAAAAGAGAGGAATAAACAGAAGAAAAAGAAAGGAGGGGATGACTGTAACGTGCGTCACGTAAAGAGCTTTGCACGGACAGAGTCCGACTGGACGTTTAATTTTGGTTTGAGCTTGTGTTATTCGTAAATGGAGAGTTGTTACATGCTGTTTTTGCTGCCTTGCTGGTCAGCTATTTATTTTGTTCATTTGGCACCCTCTGGTGGTGTGTCTGTAGCAAAACATAATCTGATGAAATAGACTAGTGCTTTCTAGAAGCTTCTGACACCTTCCTGCCTGGAGGATTACCCAGGATGTTGCAAGTCTATGTAAATGCTGTGATTTTAAGCAGAGCAGAAGCAGAGTTTTTGTTTTGGCAATAGAGTTAAGTAGTGGCATTAGTGTTATTAGAGGATTGTACCGTGGATATTTTTCTTTTGTGAAGAATAAATTTGTTTAAGTTTTCATTGCTGGTTTTCTTTGTTGTGTACGGTGTACATTTTAGGACATCCTCAGGTCTCAGAGTGAGGTATCAGGTGTCAGACAAAACGGCAGCATTTGTCAAACTAAACGGCCTCATTTGTCAAACCAAGCGGTGTCATTTCTCAGACAAACCTCCGTCAAACCAAACGGTCTCAGGCTTCAAGATAAACGTAAAACACGACATAACATTTTATTTTGAAGGAAACGGAAGTATACGATGGCAACCTAGCTAATGTTAGTTTGATTGCTTAGCTACCAAGTTCGCTAGCCTAGCTATCCAACAGTTTGGTGCACGGATGTCAATAGAAAATAAATTAATAAATAAACATTATTCTGCTATCTCACTCAGCTAGAGTTGAACCACGAGCATTTGTTTTTATACCAAATATAGCTACTCCTTAGCCTTAATTCACTTGCTCAGCTTGCTAGTTCGCTAGCCTAGCTAGCCAACAGTTTGGTCCGTTATACTTAGTATCACTGTCAGCTAGCTAGGCTAGCAAACTAACGTTTTATTGATGTATTTTACTATTGACTTCCGTACACTAAACTGTTGGCCAGCTAGGGTAGCAAACTTGCTAGCTAAACAAGTGAACTAACGTTTGCGAGCAGTTTTTTAGATATAACAGAAATGATCGCGGTTCAATCCTAGCTGAGTGAGATAGAGAAATAATTGATTTTTTTATTCATTTATTTTCTACTGGCAAATATAACTGCTCGCAGGCTAGCTCGCTAACGTCAGTTCGCTTGTTTAGCTAGCAAGTTTGGTAGCCTAGCTAGCTGACAGTTATATTTAGTATCACGTAAATGCTCTTGGTTCAACTCTAGATAAGTGAGATAGCAAAATAACATTTTTTAAATTCATTTATTTTTTATTTTCTTCCATGCCCCAAACTGTAGGCCAGCTAGGCTAGCCAACTTGTTAGCTAAACAAGCAAACTAATGTTAGCGAGCAGTTATATTTGGTGGGTATAACGTAATACAAGTGAAACGTCATCAATATTCGACACTGGGGTCAAGCTATCGCCAGTTCGCATAATGACGGTCAAACTCTCACCGTTAAAAAATTTTCTGCGCAAATACAGTGGATAGCGCAGTACTATGGTCACGTAATACAATTGCTGTCAAAAATCGGCTTGTTGAGAGAAATACCGAGGCTTATTCAATGAAAGAATGCGTGTAAATGGTTGACATTTTGTGCAGATTGAAATGTGAGATTTTGGTGATCTGCTGTTAATCCAGATGACAAACAATTGCATGTAACTGAAATAATATTTTACTTAAAGCAAAAGGGAAAATAGGTAGATGTCACTGTGGCATTAATCTAGGAATTCCCATTAGAACTGTTCTTTTTAGGTGGACAAAATACGAGAAAATTCAAGCAGGGACCATAATACTTGTATAATTCAAAATGTTTGGGGAAATTAGGGGGCCCAATCCAAACTGCACACACTGTAGTAAAAGCCTATTGAATAAAAGGAGGTTGCATGGGTGAATCAACATGTAAACAGCCATCAAAGTATGTGCGTTGTAATTGGACACAAGTAAATGGGGGCATGTCTGAGGGCCTGTAATGGTTAAAATAGGAAAATTTAGCACTTGCATGCATTCCAGTACAGGATGTCTGCATAGGAAGAGATTCCATGTGGGATACATTAAATAAATTGCTATCTACTCTCAACAAAAATATAAACGCAACACTTTTGTTTTTGCTCCCATTTGTCATGAGATGGACTCAAAGATCTAAAATTCATTCCAGATACACAATATTAACATTTCTCTCAAACATTGTTCACAAATCTGTCTAAATGTGTGATAGTGAGCACTTTTGCTTTGCTGAGACAATCCATCCCACCTCACAGATGTGCCACTTCAAGATGCTCATCAGACACCATGATTAGTGCACAGGTGTACCTTAGACTGTCCACAATAAAAGGCCACCCTGAAATGTGCAGTTTTGTCTCACAGCATAATGCCACAGATGGCGCAAGCATCGAGGGAGCGTGCAATTGGCATGCTGACAGCAGGAATGTCAACCAGATCTGTTGCTCGGGCATTGAATGTTCATTTCTCCACCATAAGCCGTCTCCAAAGGCGTTTCAGAGAATATGGCAGTACATCCAACCGGCCTCACAACCGCAGACCACGTGTAACCCCACCAGCCCAGGACCTCCACATCCAGCAGGTTCACCTCCAAGATCGTCTGAGACCAGCTACTCAGACAGCTGCTGAAACAATTGCTTTGCATAACCAAAGAATTTCTGCACAAACTGTCAGAAACCATCTCAGGGAAGCTTAACTGCATGCTCGTCGTCCTAATCGGGGTCTTAACCTGACTCCAGATCGTCGCCGTAACAGACTTGAATTGGCAAATGCTCACATTCGATGGCGTCTGGCACGTTGGAGAGGTGTTCTTTTCACGGATGAATCTCGGTTTACATTGTTCAGGGCAGATGGCAGACAGCGTGTGTGGCGTCGTGTGGGTGAGCGCTTTGCTGATGTCAATGTTGTGGATCGAGTGGCCCATGGTGGTGGTGGGGTTATGGTATGGGCAGGCATCTGTTATGGACGAAGAACACAGGTGCATTTTATTGATGGCATTTTGAATGCACAGAGATACCGTGATGAGATCCTGAGGCCCATTGTTGTGCCATACATCCATGAACATCACCTCATGTTTCAGCAAGATAATGCACGGCCCCATGTTGCAAGGATCTGTACACAATTCTTGGAAGCTTAAAATGTCCCAGTTCTTGCATGGCCAGCATACTCACCGGACATGTCACCCATTGAGCATGTTTGGGATGTGCTTGACCGGCGTATACGACAGCGCGTACCAGTTCCCACTAATATCCAGCAACTTCGCACAGCCATTGAAGAGGAGTGGACCAACATTCCACAGGCCACAATTGACAATCTGATAAACTCTATGCGAAGGAGATGTGTTGCACTGCATGAGGCAAATGGTGGTCACACCAGATACTGACTGGTTCTGAGTCCCCAGACCCCCAATAAAGCAAAAACTGCACATTTCAGGGTGGCCTTTTATTGTGGACAGTCTAAGGTACACCTGTGCACTAATCATGGTGTCTGATGAGCATCTTGATGTGGCACACCTGTGAGTGGGATGGATTGTCTCAGCAAAGCAAAAGTGCTCACTATCACACATTTAGACAGATTTGTGAACAATGTTTGAGAGAAATGGTAATGTTGTGTATCTGGAATGAATTTTAGATCTTTGAGTCCATCTCATGACAAATGGGAGCAAAAACATAAGTGTTGCGTTTATATTTTTGTTGAGTGTATGTTGGTACTGTGAAATGTGCGAATGCAGATGATTTAATAGGGAGGTCAAGTTCTGGGCATATAATTACTGCAAATCAAAAAGTTTGTGAAAAATAATGGTTGCATATTGTACATGGATCCTATGATAAGCCCGATAAGAGATTTTGTGATGGAAATTTTTAATAAATGGCCATCAAAGTTAGTATTACGCAATGTGCGAATGCAGACAATTGGATGGGGGGCGTCATACTTGAGGACCTCTAATTCATGCAGATCAAAAAGTTTGTGAAAAGTAACACTTGCATATCACAACACTTCTATCCTACTATAAGCCCATATAATATGAATAGATTCTGTGGCAGAATTTTGAAATAAATGGCCATTAAAATTGGTACTAAGTAATGTGCCAATGCAGACAATTGGATGGGGGGATCATGTTTGAGGGCTGATAATTCCAGCAAATCAAAAAGTTTGTCAAAAGCAACACTTCAATAGCATAACACATGGATCCTAGTATAAAATTTTAAAATATGAAAAGATTCCATGGTGGAATTTTAAAATAAATGGCCGTAAAATTAGCTACTGTTTAATGTGTGAATGCAGACAATTGAATGGGGGTCCATACCTGAGGCCCTGTGGTTCCTGCAAATGAAGTAGTTGATAAAAAGTACCTTTTGCTTACTATAGGTCATGTGTCATAGAATAAACTCACTGAATATGAAAAGATACAGAGCCGAATTTATTTAATAAATGGCCATTAAATCGGGAACTATTGTAATGTGTGAACGGAGAGGACTGATTGGGGTACCATGTTTGAGAGCTTGTAATTCCTATTGTTATGGCCCCTAATTTCTTATTACATTTACAACATAACAGCAACAGCAACAGCAAGGGATGACAGACACAGTTTTAAAACTCAAACACATTTAATTAAACAGACAAAGACAATAACAACTAAATAACAGCTAAGACCAAGATTGATTATCAAGAAAAAAAGAAATAATTACAGTCCCTTGTTTTGGTGGGGTTTCCTGGTGATGTGCTGGGTGAAAAACAATCCACAACAGACTGCACAGGTCTTGAACAGAATTAAAGGTCTGGTCACGTATCCTTCTTCTTGCAATTTCTCCTACTACTTTACTGTCTCAATTCTTTTCCTTATATACTCTTTTGCAGACCCCACCCACATTTAGACCTCTTTTTTTTAATTTTCTGAGACTTGCCCCAGACATGTCCAGGACATGTCTAAACATGACTCCAGTCTGAGCTTAACAAAAAAAAGGTAAATACTGCCATCTAGTGGCCTATATTCACATTACACCTCCATTCCAAAAGGGAAAAATTTTGACTCATAAAGGCAAAATTTTTCTTTTCATTACAAAATGGTTAAGTGAACACTTGTCTATATATACATATCATACAATTCAAACACGGGATAAGCAATCAGCAATTACATTGTCTGTACCCTTCACATGCTTAATTTCCAAGTCAAACTCCTGTAACATCAAACTCCAATTCAACAACCTCCGATTCTTGTTTTTCATCTTACTCAAAAACATTAACGGATTGTGGTCTGTGTACACAATCATTGGCTTTTGTCCTGTACAAACATAAACCTCAAAGTGTTGTAAAGAAAGGACCAGAGCCAACAGTTCCTTCTCTATTGTGGAATAGCTCCTTTGGTGGCGATTGAACTTCCTGGAGAAGTATGCCACGGGATGCTCAATGTCATCAGAGTCACTTCTCTGTAGGAGCACAGATCCACAAGCTTGGTCGCTAGCATCGACCGCGATGGAGAACGGTTTGTTGAAGTCAGGAGAATTGAGCACGGGGAAGTGACACAGCAGAGACTTCAGGTGATCGAAGGCTCTCTGGCATGCATCATCCCAGGTGAACTTTACGCCTTTCTTCAGTTGGTTAGTTAGACTGAGAGCAATCTCAGCAAAGTTCTTGCAGAACTTGCGGTAGTACCCGATCATTCCAAGGAAGCGGCGCAAAGCTTTTTTGTTGTCAGGAACTGGAAAGTCCATGATGGCTTGGACTTTAGCATTTATGGGTGCCACCTTACCCTGGCCTATGACGTAGCCAAGATAGGTGACAGTAGCACAACCAAAGTCACTCTTGCTCAGGTTAACAGTCAGGTTAGCCTGGGTCAGGCGCTGGAACAACGTCTCTACATCTTTTAGATGTTCTTCCCAGGAGTCACTCCATGTGATCAGGTCATCGATGTACGCACCCGTGTGTGGCAATCCGGCGATTGTAGACTGTATCATCCTTTGGAACGTGGCTGGGGCATTTTTCATGCCAAAGGGTAGGACTTCATACTGGTACAATCCAGATGGTGTGGCAAAAGCAGAGATGCTCTTGGCCCTCTCAGTTAAAGGCACACACCAATAACCCTTCAATAAATCAATCTTGGTCAGAAACTTTGCTTGCCCTACACTATCAATACAATCATCAATCCTAGGTATTGGAAACACATCAGTTCTAGTTACAGCATTGACTTTGCGATAATCTGTACAGAATCTAGTACTTCCATCAGGTTTTGGAACTAGCACACAGGGTGAACTCCAATCGGAGTTGGAGGGTCTGATAATATCATGGTTTAACATGTACTCAACCTCTTTCTCAGCAATCTTTCTCTTTTCAGGATTCATCCGGTATGGATGCTGTTTTATTGGTTTGGCATCACCAACATCTACATCATGAGAGGCTATAGTAACTCTCTTTGGAACATCAGGAAACAAATCCTCATATTTCTTGATCAACCTTTCAAACTGATCTCTCTGTGAGGGTTCTAAGTGCTGGAGTTTTACATCAAGATTTTGCAACACTTCAGTGTTTGACAATTTACATGAAAGAACTTCAGCTTTAATTCTAGGTTCATCATCTTGAAACTCCCCCTCATCTTCACACGTTTTGACCATAGGAGAATCTGAAGTGACGGCAGCAACCCTAGCACTTCTGTCATGATAAGGCTTCAGCATGTTAATGTGACACAATTGTTTTGGTTTTCTCCTATCTGGAGTCTTCACAATGTAATTGAGATCACTGAGTTTTGTCAGAATTTCATAAGGACCATGAAATCTAGCCTGCAATGGATTGGACTGCAAGGGAAACAACACAAGGACCTTTTCCCCTGGTTTAAACTCACGGCTTCTAGCCTTATGATCATACCAAGTTTTCATTTTTCCCTGACTTGATTTCAAGTTCTCTTTGGCAAGGTCACAAGCTGCACGCAATCTTTCCTTGAACTTGCTAACATAGTCTAACAGACTGATATGCGGCTCTTTCTCTTGCCATTGTTCACTCAATAATAGCAAAGGTCCTCTCACTTCATGACCAAACACTAGCTCAAATGGACTGAATCCAGTAGACTCCTGCACTGCTTCTGTAGCTGCAAACAACAGCAAATGAACACCTTCATCCCAGTCTTTCTCATGGTCATAACAATAAGTCCTCATCATTGTCTTGAGAGTGGAATGAAACCGCTCTAAGGCACCCTGACTTTCTGGATGATAGGCACTAGAAAGAATCTGCTTTGCACCAAGTTCATACACAACCTGCTGAAACAAACCAGAAGTGAAATTGCTACCTTGGTCTGACTGAATTTCCCTGGGAAGGCCAAACATCGTGAAGAACTTTATCAAAGCCTTTGAGATTGCAGTTGCCTTGATGTTGCGTAGAGGTATGGCTTCAGGGAATCTGGTAGATGCACACATGATTGTCAACAAGTACTGATTTCCAGATCTAGTCTTGGGTAATGGACCAACACAGTCAACAATGACCTTAGAGAATGGCTCCCCAAATGCTGGGATAGGCTGCAATGGAGCTACAGGTGGGTCTAACTGGTGTTTTCCAACTACCTGACAAGTGTGACAGGTTTTGCAAAAGTTGGAAACGTCTTTCCGAAGCCCAGGCCAAAAGAAGTGTTTCATGATCTTATCAACAGTCTTGTTAACACCAAGATGACCTCCTAAAGGTAAACTATGAGCCATTGTTAAGATCTCATTCCTATAGACCTTCGGAACAACAATTTGCCTGACCACTGCCCAATCTGCATTGGCAGGGATATCAGGAGGGCGCCACTTCCGCATCAACACACCATCCTTGAGATAATACCCAACTGGAACTGCGTCTATTTCTTTATCAGGAAGGGCTCTCCTCTTTAGTACACAAATTTCAGGATCATTAGTTTGCTCCTCAATCAACCGCTTTCTGGACAGAGACAAGTCTCCAGACACATCAGAATCACCAGACCCATCCGGCTGGCTGAATAGAGAACTGATTAAAGTATCTGATAAGTCCTCAAACGGAGAAACCATAGTAGGCCAATCAGAGTCATGAGGCGAACCACCTGAGTCCTGACTATTCAATGTGCTGGGCGGCACCACAACATCATCTTCTTTAGCCTTCTTGGCCATAGCACGAGTCACTGCGCAAGAAGGATACAGAGATGGGTCCTCATCCCCATCTTCAGTGCTCGGCTGTGAAGTAAGATGTACAGGGGGAACTACTTTGCCCCCAGCCAGGTCATTGCCTAGCAACAGAGAAACACCCTTTATAGGTAGACTTGACATAAGTCCCACCTTTACCTGTCCTGTAACTAAATCTGACTTCAAGAATATAGAGCGCAGGGGTACAGATACAGTCCTCCCTTCAATACCTTGTACAAGTATGAAATCCCCTGAAGCGGTCTCATCACGTAACTCCAAGGAGTCCATCAACAAAAGTGACTGAGAAGCTCCGGTATCCCTTAGGATATATATGGGGACAGGAGTAGTATGCTCATTCAGAGCCACAAATCCCTCTGACACAAATGGAAGAAATTCCTCCCTCACGAAGTCAGCTGTATCAGGCTTTTTAGCCCCACAAGAAGCAGGCAATTTAGCAGATTGGTTATCTACTACAGGGGTTTCTAACCTTGTTTTCACAAAGGCATTTGGTTTGGTATCCTTTTCTTTTTCTTTCTTAGCTTTAAGGAACCAACAGTTAGTTGTAACATGACCAGATTTCTTGCAATAACTGCAAACTAGACCACTTTTGTCACTGTCAGCTTTCACACTTTGATCAGACCTGTTACTGGATTTCTGAGCACCATCACCAGATTTGTCTTTGTCTTTGGGTGAGGAATCTTGGGTATCACCATAACCCTTTTTCTGAAATTGGGACCATTTATTGTTACTGCTAGACTGAAATTTGGACTTATGAGTGAGAACATATTCATCTGCAAATTTGGCAGCTGATTGCAAGTTCAGTGCTTGCTTCTCATTAAGGTAGGTCTTAACATCATCTTTAACACAGTTCTTGAATTCTTCAACTAACACCATCTCTTTTAGTGAGTTGAAATCATCCTTGACCTCCATAGAAGTACACCAGCGCTCAAAGCAAACCTGCTTTTCATTAGCAAATTCAACATAAGTCTGATTTTCAGATTTCTTCAGACCTCTGAATTTCTGTCGGTAAGCCTCTGGAACCAACTCATAAGCTCTCAAAATAACCTTTTTGACAACCTCATAATCAGAGGAATCATCTGCAGACAAAGCCGAATAGGCTTGTTGAGCTTTACCCTTGAGGACAGTTTGCAACATCAGAGGCCAGTGTTCCTTTGGCCACTGGCAACTCTTTGCTACCTTTTCAAAACACTGGAAATAGTTGTCAACATCCTTTTCCGAAAATGGAGGCACCAGTTTTACCTCCTGGCTAGCCCGAAATTTATTTTCAGTTGCAATTTTTATTTTTAGTTGCTCCATTTGGAGTCTTTCTTCTCTATCGAATTTCTCTAATTCAAAATCTCTCTGTCTTGCAAATTTTTCTAACTCAAATTCTCTTTCTTTCTCTCTTTCTTCCCTTTCTTTCTCTCTTTCCTCCCTTTCTTTTTCTCTTTCCTCCCTTTCTTTCTCTTTTTCCTCCCTTTCTTTTTTCTCTTCTCTTGCTAATTTTTCCAACTCAAACTGCCTTTGTTTTTCTTTTTCCTCCCTTTCAATCTCTAGCATTTTTAATTTAAGTTCCATTTCTATATTTGGATTTTCCACTGGAAACTGTTCCAGATCTCCTGGTGCAAACACATTTTCATCAATGTAATATTCAACTATCTCTCTAGCCAGTCTTGCTTTTCGCATGGCTGGTTTTACCTCTGTCAGCTCTAACTGTCTGCAAATTTCTAGCAGTTCCGTCTTTTTAAAAGACTTCAAAACCCCTACGGTTGGTGATGCCAAGAAATCATCCATTGCTGTTGTCAATATATATCTAGGAAAATTCACAAAAACAATTTCACAATTTGAAATGTTAGATTTTTAATAAATTACTCACAAAATGGTCTATCCCGGACCTTGAGCCCCCAATTTGTTATGGCCCCTAATTTCTTATTACATTTACAACATAACAGCAACAGCAACAGCAAGGGATGACAGACACAGTTTTAAAACTCAAACACATTTAATTAAACAGACAAAGACAATAACAACTAAATAACAGCTAAGACCAAGATTGATTATCAAGAAAAAAAGAAATAATTACAGTCCCTTGTTTTGGTGGGGTTTCCTGGTGATGTGCTGGGTGAAAAACAATCCACAACAGACTGCACAGGTCTTGAACAGAATTAAAGGTCTGGTCACGTATCCTTCTTCTTGCAATTTCTCCTACTACTTTACTGTCTCAATTCTTTTCCTTATATACTCTTTTGCAGACCCCACCCACATTTAGACCTCTTTTTTTTAATTTTCTGAGACTTGCCCCAGACATGTCCAGGACATGTCTAAACATGACTCCAGTCTGAGCTTAACAAAAAAAGGTAAATACTGCCATCTAGTGGCCTATATTCACATTACACTATAAATCAAAAGGTTTGTGAAAAATAACAATTGCTGACCATACTACGTGCACTGTAATATAAATTGACTGAATATGAAGAGATTCTATCCTGGAATTATGAAAAAAATGGGCATCAATGTCGAAACTGTTGTAGTGTGCGAAAAATGATTGAATGTGGAGCCACGTTTCAGGGTCTGCAATTCCTGCAAATCAAAAACTTTTTGAAAAATAATACTTGCTTGCCACATTACATCTTTTCTATTATAAGACAAAACTGAATATAGAGATTCCACAGTGGAATTATTAAATAAATGGCCATCAAATTTTGTTACTCTTACAATGTACGCATGTAGACAGTTGAATAGGGGTGATTTTAAAGGGCCTGTAATTTCTGCACGTCAAAAAGTTTGTGAAATATAACACCTCCTTTCCATGCTTCATGTACCTTTCCCTACACCAGAAATATCCATGTATGCCTTGCAAAATAAAATAACCTTCAGCATATTGTTCAATTTTCTCTTATGCAAATTATTTCAAGTTAATATATAATCTTACAGACCGAATAAGTCAATGATAGAATTAGATATCTCCAACTTAAGTACCCGAACACAAGTGTTTTATTTATTTCAAAATCATTTTCTTTATTTTCAAAATTCCACCACAGAATCTATTCATATTATATGGGCTTATAGTAGGATAGAAGTGTTATGATATTCAACCGTTATTTTTCACAGACTTTTTGATTTGCAGTAATTATATGCCCAGAACATGACCTCCCCATTAAATCATCTGCATTCGCTCATTTCACCAAACCAACTTTGATAGCCATTTATTTAATACAGCGACCTTCACAATTATTGGCACCCCTGGTTAAGATGTGTTAAAAGCCTAAAAATTAATTGAAGTTTTATTGCAGAAGCATACTCTCACACTGAAAATTGAAGAAAAATGTAACCTTCAACTCAAGTGAATTTAAAGGGGGAAAAAAATCCCTGACAAAGAAATAATTATGTTTCTTAAAATCACCTGTTCCACAATTATTGACACCCCTAACAATTGCTAGGAAATAAATGTAATTGAAGTATTTCTGTCATTTCTACAGTAATTTACAAAGTTGATCAGAGTATCTAGGAACATTTAATTAGTAATTCATCACTTCCCGTTTCCCTGGGGAATAAATATGATGTGATACGGAGGCCATTTCTCTTATCCACTCTTCAACATGGGAAAGACAAAGGAACACACCATTCAAGCTAGGCAGATGTGTGTCGACCTTCACAAGTCAGGCAATGGCTACAAGAAAATAGCTACTCTCCTGCACCTGCCCATATCTACTGTCAGAGGAATCATTAAGAAGTTGGAAACTGGAACAGTGGTAAACAAGCTTGGACGAGGACGCAAGGTTATTTTGCCACCATGCACAGTGAGGAGGATGGGGAGATGGTAAAATAAAAAGTTCTCCAAAGCTCACTTTTATTAGGGATGTGATTTGGGTGAAGTGAAATTATCTGAAAATGTTGGCGGGGTGGCCCCCATCTGGGTCCAGGGCAGCACCCTGGTGGGGGGACAAGGGGGACAAAGCCCCCCGAAGCTCCGAGGTTTTAGTGATTTTACTGCCATAAGTGTACTAAGAATTCAATAAAATAATAAAAAACAGAATTATTATCCAATGTATATTCAAGCCAACAAACACATGCAATCTTTGATTTCTAGGTCAAGTCAAAATTAGTCACAAGCTCCAATGTTTTAAAGAATTTAATCTGTCACTATTGCACTCAGATAAAAGTAAAATAACATTCAGTGAATATAGCCAATATTTCAATTTTCAATTCATTGACTTCTTGGTCAACTCCAAAATTATATCACAACGTCACATGCACATGGGATTTTATTAATTTAAACTTCCTTAAATGTACTGATTAATAGCAAAAATGAACAAATTAGAACATAGTCACTGTAGATACACACCACCAATTAATCAATTTTTTAATCCAATCATCTGTAGAAACATCAATGAGTTCTGTGAGTATTTTCAGCCTCCTATTATAGACTAAAAACACAATCCTGACGGAACTCCTGGAAATATGCATTAAATATCAACCCAATTAATGAGGCAAACGGCAAAGGAAAACAGTGTCAGTAACTGGCCACGTTCGGCTATATTCGGTGTCCTGTGACGCTCCATTTTCACGAAAAAATAAAAGTGAAAATAAGAGGAAGGGCTCCTTGACCAGGTCCCGAAGCACCTTTAATTATATTACGCGATAGACAAGTTGAGTTGTGGTATTGTTCACTAATATTGCTGAAGGTCATGGATTATCTGGGCAGCTGATGAAATAACCATGATTTGGCTTTGGAGCGAGACGCCCAGTTGCGTTAGCACTGATAACCCGAACGTATGCAGGCCGCAGTAACCAATTAATTCAGCATCACCGAAGTCAAAATGTAGGGTGATAATGTTTCATATAAAAATGTGCGAGAGTGAGGTAGGAAAATAAAGGTCCATCAGATTTGCTCGTAAGCTTACGTAATGCAATTTTATGGTTTGACTGGCCATATTACCGTTAATGGGAGCGGGCGAAGGTGCGTCAAAGAGCTAAGACGAGCACCCACTCACGCTCGGGGGACACACATTGAGCCAACCGCGCAACATCCCAGCGGTGTACATCTACGTCTCGACGAAGTACGTAAAGGGATGCAGCAGTGTTCAGCTGTCGACCACTCACCGCTGAAGCCTAGGCTACAAGACTGATTCATCCTCGCTCCACTAGCCTAGTGGGCTTCACAAAATACAATACAGTATACTGACTATTAATATCTCAGTCGTTTGTTTTCCGCAGGTTGAAACCCTTTGCCCTTTATCACTGAAAGTGCCCTTTTGAAATTTTGTTATTTTATTATTATTATTATTATTATTATTAACACTTTAGTGGGGCCAATGTTGACATGATCTTTTAGAAAAGCTGTGTGATTAAAAACTACTGAAAAAAATGCCCGAAATGGGCCACCTCCTCATGCACTTCTGACCTCTCTTCCTTTGTCACGTGAACACGCACGCAGTGCATATAGATGCGCTGCAGGAGCATATCAGCTGAGCGACTGGAAGCCACAGTCTTGTGCCCCACCAGCCAGGTAACACACAGAACAAGTGAAATCGTACAGTTTGCCCTCCAAGCCCAACCTGTAATCATTTTGTTGTGCAGTTGCATGTCTTATACACAGTGACGGTCCGTCGGCAGAAACACAGGGCCAGCAATAACCTCACCTTTCACTTCTTAATGACAGACACCTCTCGCAGTTTACCACCTCGATTAGCAACCGTTGCTCAGACTGATTGGAGGATCCGACGAGAATCTAACTTGTTTTTGAAAGCCTTGTTTTACATTGCACTACGAAATTATACGGCGTTTAACTTACTTCCACACACCAATGTTTGACTGGTTAAGGAGCCTTAGCTGTCTAATCTGAAAATGAAGCTCTGTTGAACTAATCGTGCATAAGGTCAATTCAGTTACAGAAAAACTAAAACTCGGAAAGCTCTGGATACGAAATCGTATTTTCATGACTGATAAATCTGCGTTTTAATTTTTTTTATTTGTGGAGATAAAAAAAGCGGAATTCCGCGAATTAGCGGAAAAATCACATCCCTGTGTTAAAGAATTGCAACAAATGGTAGCATTTTGGGGTCACAAAGTCTCAAAAAACAACCATCAGGCGCTATCTACATGCCAACAAGCTGTTTGGGAGGCATGCATGGAAAAAACCTTTTCTTACTCACAGTCAAAAACGCAAATGTCTGGAGTTCGCTAAGCAGTACTGGGACTTCAACTGGGACCGTGTGCTTTGGTCAGATGAGACCAAGATAGAGCTTTTTTGGCAACAAACACTCTAAGTGGGTCTGGCGGAACACAAAAGATGAGTATGCAGAAAAGCGCCTCATGCTCACCGTGAAGTATGGGGGAGGATCGGTGATGCTGTGGGCCTGTTTCTCTTCCAGAGGCCCTGGGAACCTTGTTTGGGTGCATGGCATCATGAACACTTTGCAGGGCTCTCAAGTTTTGAATGCAGGCTAGAGTGAGATTTTCTCCCGGGGGGGGGTGGGTGCATGATACTCCCATTTTCAAAGGTGCATAGTATCGATGTACATGTACTTTTACAGTATTTAAGTAGTATTGGGGAGACTGGGGTTACCTCATCATGATTTTGTATTTGGCCTCATAACTCGTTGTTGCTAAAACTTAGAGAAATACCATGATGGTCTATGAGTAGTGCAGAATTTCGCCTACAAAATTTGTATTGATACAATCTCAATATAACGTATATTGTTGTCACAATATTCAATTTTCGATATATCACAAACATGCCGAAGTAACCCCATACCCAGGGTTACTTCGTCAGATGGGTGGAGTAAAATTGACATAGTTGGCAATCAGCTGAAGCTGAAAAAGACAATATTCCAATATTCTCATAACAGAAATGGTGAGATCTGTTTTATTTTGACAACGAACCAAAACAAGATTTGATTTATGCATAATCACCAGCAGAGTAGCAGCTATGACATTTGTAGGCGAGCCCACTGACATTTGCACAGTCCTCATGTGCCCACCCTTTGCATGAGAAGCACTGGACCCACTCCTCTCCACCTCTGGATGATGAGTCAGGACCGCGGGACCAAAGAGGAGCAGCAAACATTCCCACTGACAAAGGAATGAAATGCAGAGGCCCCAGGGCTGGCACCTGCCAACCCCAAATACTCTGCCAACACCCCCACTTTAATGGGCCCCACCTGTGGCCTATTAAGGTGGAGGTGAAAGAATGACAAGGGGAGGGGCTGCAAGGAGCAAAACCTTACAAACCCATACTTGTGTCCTCCAAACAAAGGCCTTAACAGGTTCTCTATCATAAACATAAAGTAAATGAAAATATTTGAATTAAGACACTATAGGTGTCTGAAAAACAATAAATCGGCTCCTATATTTGACTTTGGAATATTTCAATATAGGCCAAACGCAGGACCTACAAGTGGTGGAACCTCAGCACCCTGACAAACTAACCCCATGTTGCTTAGCCAGTGTAGCCCCGTGCTCCCATTTTGGAAATCAGGCCGCATATCTCATCTCATGAACGCAGCAGGCCTTTATCTGATGTGTTGTAAATAACTAGTTACATGCGTTTATGAAAAAGTAAAAACACTGTGGAAATCTTTGTCTTGAAAGAAGCTAGACGCATTTCTTTCAGACACTTAAAGTTTGGAATTTGGGCCAAAATTTAGCTATGTAGGCAGAAAACACTTATATGTCAGATAATTTGTAAATTTTCGTTTTCCCATCAGTGCGTTTGCACTAAAAAAAAAAAACGGGTGACAAACCGAACCCCGTGACCGAAGTAACCCCGACTTTCACTTCGTTACTTTGACACTGGCAACTTACTTCCTTGTTTCAAATTAAAATATCAATTTCATTCATTTACGGATTATCTGGATTCGGCGTGTTCAAGAAGAACAACGGCGTATCTTTGTGCAGATGTGTCGGCCAGTGGACGTTGTAATGTGAATATAGGCCACTGGATGGCAGTATTTACCTTTTTTTTATTCAGCTCAGACTGGAGCTATGTTTAGACATGTCCTGGACATGTCTGGGGCAAGTCCCCGAAAAGTAAAAAAAAAGAGGTCTAAATGTGGGTGGGGTCTGCAAAAGAGTATATAAGGAAAAGAATTGAGACAGTAGAGTAGGAGGAGAAATTGCAAGAAGAAGGATACATGTGACCAGACCTGTCATTTCTGTTCAAGACCTGTGAAGTTTTCTTTTGTGGATTTTTGCCTTTGTGACAGCATTTTCAGGGACTGTAATTATTTCTGTTTTTCTTATTTATCAATCTTGGTCATTTAGTTGTAGGTTATTGTTAGTTATTGTCTTTGTTAATTAAATGTGTTTAAGTTTTTAAAAACTGTGTGTCATCCCTTGCTGTTGCTGTTGTTGTAAATGTAATAACAAATTGGGGCCATAACAAATTGGGGGCTCAAGGTCCGGGATAGACCATTGTGTGAGTAATTTATTGAAAATCTAACATTTCAAATTGTGAAATTGTTTTTGTGAATTTTCCTAGATATATATTGATAACAGCAATGGATGATTTCTTGGCATCACCAACCGTAGGGGTTTTGAAGTCTTTTAAAAAGACAGAACTGCTAGAAATTTGCAGACAGTTGGAGCTGACAGATGTAAAACCAGCCATGCGAAAAGCAAGACTGGCTAGAGAGATAGTTGAATATTACATTGATGAAAATGTGTTTGCACCAGGAGATCTGGAACAGTTTCCAGTGGAAAATCCAAATATAGAAATGGAACTTAAATTAAAAATGCTAGAGATTGAAAGGGAGGAAAGAGAAAAAGAAAGGGAGGAAAGAGAAAAACAAAGAGAATTTGAGAGGGAAGAAAGAGAGAAAGAAAGGGAAGAAAAAGAAAAACAAAGGTAGTTTGAGTTAGAAAAATTAGCAAGAGAAGAGAAAATAGAAAGGGAGGAAAAAGAAAAACAAAGAGAATTTGAGTTAGAAAAATTTGCAAGACAGAGAGATTTTGAATTAGAGAAATTCGATAGGGAAGAAAGACTCCAAATGGAGCAACTAAAAATTAAAATTCAAACTAAAAATAAATTTCGGGCTAGCCATGAGGTAAAACTGGTGCCTCCATTTTCAGAAAAGGATGTTGACAACTATTTCCAGTGTTTTGAAAAGGTAGCAAAGAGTTGCCAGTGGCCAAAGGAACACTGGCCTCTGATGTTGCAAACTGTCCTCAAGGGTAAAGCTCAACAAGCGTATTCGGCTTTGTCTGCAGATGATTCCTCTGATTATGAGGTTGTCAAAAAGGTTATTTTGAGAGCTTATGAGTTGGTTCCAGAGGCTTACCGACAGAAATTCAGAGGTCTGAAGAAATCTGAAAATCAGACTTATGTGGAATTTGCTAATGAGAAGAAGGTTTGCTTTGAGCGCTGGTGTACTTCTATGGAGGTCAAGGATGATTTCAACTCACTAAAAGAGATGGTGTTAGTTGAGGAATTCAAGAACTGTGTTAAGGATGATGTTAAGACCTACCTTAATGAGAAGCAAGCACTGAATTTGCAATCAGCTGCCAAATTTGCAGATGAATATGTTCTCACACCTAAGTCCAAATTTCAGTCTAGCAGTAACAATAGATGGTCCCAATTTCATAAAAAGGGTTACGGTGATACCCAAGATTCCTCACCCAAAGACAAAGACAAATCTGGTGATGGTGCTCAGAAATCCAGTTACAGGTCTGATCAAAGTGTGAAAGCTGACAGTGACAAAAGTGGTCTAGTTTGCAGTTATTGCAAGAAATCTGGTCATGTTACAACTAACTGTTGGTTCCTTAAAGCTAAGAAAGAAAAAGAAAAGGATACCAAACCAAATGCCTTTGTGAAAACAAGGTTAGAAACCCCTGTAGTAGATAACCGATCTGCTAAATTGCCTGCTTCTTGTGGGGCTAAAAAGCCTGATACAGCTGACTTCGGGGGGGGGAGGAATTTCTTCCATTTGTGTCAGAGGGATTTGTGGCTCTGAATGAGCATACTACTCCTGTCCCCATATATATCCTAAGGGATACCGGAGCTTCTCAATCACTTTTGTTGATGGACTCCTTGGAGTTACGTAATGAGACCGCTTCAGGGGATTTCATACTTGTACAAGGTATTGAAGGGAGGACTGTATCTGTACCCCTGCGCTCTATATTCTTGAAGTCAGATTTAGTTACAGGACAGGTAAAGGTGGGACTTATGTCAAGTCTACCTATAAAGGGTGTTTCTCTGTTGCTAGGCAATGACCTGGCTGGGGGCAAAGTAGTTCCCCCTGTACATCTTACTTCACAGCCGAGCACTGAAGATGGGGATGAGGACCCATCTCTGTATCCTTCTTGCGCAGTGACTCGTGCTATGGCCAAGAAGGCTAAAGAAGAAGATGTTGTGGTGCCATCCAGCACATTGAATAGTCAGGACTCAGGTGGTTCGCCTCATGACTCTGATTGGCCTACTATGGTTTCTCCGTTTGAGGACTTATCAGATACTTTTATCAGTTCATTGTTCAGCCAGCCAGATGGGTCTGGTGATTCTGATGTGTCTGGAGACTTGTCTCTGTCCAGAAAGCGGTTGATTGAGAAGCAAACTAATGATCCTGAAATTTGTGTACTAAAGAGGAGAGCCTTTCCTGATAAAGAAATAGACGCAGTTCCAGTTGGGTATTATCTCAAGGATGGTGTGTTGATGCGGAAGTGGCGCCCTCCTGATATCCCTGCCAATGCAGATTGGGCAGTGGTCAGGCAAATTGTTGTTCCGAAGGTCTACAGGAATGAGATCTTAACAATGGCTCATAGTTTACCTTTAGGAGGTCATCTTGGTGTTAACAAGACTGTTGATAAGATCATGAAACACTTCTTTTGGCCTGGGCTTCGGAAAGACGTTTCCAACTTTTGCAAAACCTGTCACACTTGTCAGGTAGTTGGAAAACACCAGTTAGACCCACCTGTAGCTCCATTGCAGCCTATCCCAGCATTTGGGGAGCCATTCTCTTGGGTCATTGTTGATTGCGTTGGTCCATTACCCAAGACTAGATCTGGAAATCAGTACTTGTTGACAATCATGTGTGCATCTACCAGATTCCCTGAAGCCATACCTCTACGTAACATCAAGGTAACTGCAATCTCAAAGGCTTTGATAAAGTTCTTCACGTTGTTTGGCCTTCCCAGGGAAATTCAGTCAGACGAAGGCAGCAATTTCACTTCCGGATTGTTTCAGCAGGTTGTGTATGAACTAGGTGCAAAGCAGATTCTTTCTAGTGCCTATCATCCAGAAAGTCAGGGTGCCTTAGAGCGGTTTCATTCCACTCTCAAGACAATGATGAGGACTTATTGTTATGACCATGAGAAAGAATGGGATGAAGGGGTTCATTTGCTGTTGCATGCAGCTAGAGAAGCAGTGCAGGAGTCTACTGGATTCAGTCCATTTGAGCTAGTGTTTGGCCATGAAGTGAGAGGACCTTTGCTATTATTGAGTGAACAATGGCGAGAGGAAGAGTCGCAAATCAGTCTGTTAGACTATGTTAGCAAGCTAAGGAAAGATTGCGTGCAGCTTGTGACCTAGCCAAAGAGAACTTGAAATCAAGTCAGGGAAAAATGAAAACTTGGTATGATCATAAGGCTAGAAGCCGTGTGTTTAAACCAGGAGACAAGGTCCTTGTGTTGTTTCCCTTGCAGTCCAATCCATTGCAGGCTAGATTTCATGGTCCTTATGAAATTCTGACAAAACTCAATGATCTCAATTACATTGTGAAGACTCCAGATAGGAGAAAACTCAAACAATTGTGTCATATTAAATGCTCAAGCCTTATCATGACAGAAATGCTAGGGTTGCAGCTGTCATTTCAGATTCTCCAATGGTCGAAACGTGTGAAGATGAGGGGGAGTTTCAAGGTGATGAACCTAGAATTAAAGCTGAAGTTCTTTCATGTAAATTGTCGAATTCTGAAGTGTTGCAAAATCTTGATGTAAAACTCCAGCACTTAGAACCCTCACAGAGAGATCAGTTTGAGAGGTTGATCAAGAAATATGAGGATCTGCTTCCTGATGTTCCAAAGAGAGTTTCTATAGCCTCTCATGATGTAGATGTTGGTGATGCCAAACCAATAAAACAGCATCCGTACCGGATGAATCCTGAAAAGAGAAAGATTGTTGAGAAAGAGGTTGAGTACATGTTAGAACATGATATTATCAGACCCTCCAGCTCAGATTGGAGTTCACCCTGTGTGCTAGTTCCAAAACCTAATGGAAGTACTAGATTCTGTACAGATTATCGCAAAGTAAATGCTGTAACTAGAACTGATGTGTTTCCAATACCTAGGATTGATGATTGTATTGATAGAGTAGGGCAAGCAAAGTTTTCTGACCAAGATTGATTTATTGAAGGGTTATTGGTGTGTGCCTTTAACTGAGAGGGCCAAGAGCATCTCTGCTTTTGCCACACCATCTGGGTTGTACCAGTATGAAGTCCTACCCTTTGGCATGAAAAATGCCCCAGCCACGTTCCAAAGGATGATACAGTCTACAATCGCCGGATTGCCACACACGGGTGCGTACATCGATGACCTGATCACGTGGAGTGACTCCTGGGAAGAACATCTAAAAGATGTAGAGACGTTGTTCCAGCGCCTGACCCAGGCTAACCTGACTGTTAACCTGAGCAAGAGTGACTTTGGTTGTGCTACTGTCACCTATCTTGGCTACGTCATAGGCCAGGGTAAGGTGGCACCCATAAATGCTAAAGTCCAAGCCATCATGGACTTTCCAGTTCCTGACAACAAAAAAGCTTTGCGCCTCTTCCTTGGAATGATCGGGTACTACCGCAAGTTCTGCAAGAACTTTGCTGAGATTGCTCTCAGTCTAACTAACCAACTGAAGAGGGGCGTAAAGTTCACTTGGGATGATGCATGCCAGAGAGCCTTCGATCGCCTGAAGTCTCTACTGTGTCACTTCCCCATGCTCAAATCTCCTGACTTCAACAAACCGTTCTCCATCGCGGTCGATGCTAGCGACCAAGCTTGTGGATCTGTGCTCCTACAGAGAAGTGACTCTTATGACATTGAGCATCCCGTGGCATACTTCTCCAGGAAGTTCAATCGCCACCAAACAAACTATTCCACAATAGAGAAGGAACTGTTGGCTCTCGTCCTTTCTTTACAACACTTTGAAGTTTATGTTTGTACAGGGGAAAAGCCAATGATTGTGTACACTGACCACAATCCGTTAATGTTTTTGAGTAAGATGAAAAACAAGAATCGGAGATTGTTGAATTAGAGTTTGATTTTACAGGAGTTTGACTTGGAAATTAAGTATGTGAAGGGTACAGACAATGTAATTGCTGATTGCTTATCCTGTGTTTGAATATGTATATATATATCATGTGTTTATTTGAATATTGTATGATATGTATGTATAGACAAGTGTTCACTTAACCATTTTGTACTGAAAAGAAAAATTTTGCCTTTATGAGTCAAAATTTTTCCCTTTTGGAATGGAGGTGTAATGTGAATATAGGCCACTGGATGGCAGTATTTACCTTTTTTTATTCAGCTCAGACTGGAGCTATGTTTAGACATGTCCTGGACATGTCTGGGGCAAGTCCCCGAAAAGTAAAAAAAACGAGGTCTAAATGTGGGTGGGGTCTGCAAAAGAGTATATAAGGAAAAGAATTGAGACAGTAGAGTAGGAGGAGAAATTGCAAGAAGGATACATGTGACCAGACCTGTCATTTCTGTTCAAGACCTGTGAAGTTTTCTTTTGTGGATTTTTGCCTTTGTTACAGCATTTTCTTCATCCAGGACATCACCAAGCCACCCCACCAAAAAGGGACTGGAATTATTTCTGTTTTTCTTATTTATCAATCTTGGTCATTTAGTTGTAGGTTATTGTTAGTTATTGTCTTTATTAATTAAATGTGTTTAAGTTTTTAAAAACTGTGTGTCATCCCTTGCTGTTGCTGTTGTTGTAAATGTAATAACAAATTGGGGCCATAACAACGTGGAGCTGCAAATTTATGCACGCAGCTACAAAATTCTATCACTAGATGGCACACCAGGATCAGTTTTTGAATATCACCGCTGCCAGTAAACTGAAATAAGAAGAGACTCTCATTCCCCCCAATATCTGTGCTTTTTTTATTTCATTGGGACTCCCCAGTATAATAAAGGCTAAATAAAATAATTATTTTGTGTATTTGTATCGTTTTGTCTGTCACAAACGAGATTTTGCGGTACCACCTCTGACACCGGATCGGAGCAGGGCTTGTTTTCAGCCAAAATACAAAATGCAGAGCGCCTCCACTCTCCACATAACAAGTTAGAAGTCAATTCATCGAACCATAACCGCCCAAAGCTGTTAAATTGAGCCAAAAAATGATCCGTACAGCAAATATATCCTACATAGTTCCTAGACTTTAATAAGCACTTTTTGAAAAAGAAAAAAAAAAAGTGATGAAGTGATTACCTGATTTCGGGCTTCCACTTCCGGCTCTTCTTTGACGTGCGCACACAATAGCATTCGCGCGCGTTTGGAAGACGTGATTACGGCGCTGCTATTTCACCTGGCAACAAGAAATCCTATTTTCTGATTGGCTGATAGGTTGCGGATTCAAACAGAGGCTTTTGCCTTCGCCTCATCCATTCATAGATTACTAATCTCTTTTACAATTCATATTACTAATGTGCGGCAAGTTTTATCACTTCTCAGCGTGAGAAATGTCATGTGTGGCGGGAGAGCGAGTGAACTTATTGAAATGCATGAGTGTCACACCCAATGCGTGAGACTTGAGAGCCCTGACTTTGAAATACCAGGACATTTTAAATCAAAATCTGATGGCCTCTGCCCAAAACGTGAAGATGGGCCGTCACTGGGTCTTTCAGCAAGATAATGACCCTAAACATGTGGCCAGATCTACACCGAAATGGTTCACCAGACACGGTTCACCAGACACAGAATCAAACTCCTCTCATGTCCATCTCAGTCCCCAGACCTCATCCCCATTGAAAACCTGTGGAGTGAGCTGAAGAGGAGAGTGCAGAGGAGAGGACCCAGGTTGCTGGATGATTTAGACAGATTGTGCAAAGAGGAATGATCGAAGTTCCCTCTTTCTGTATTCTCCCATCTTGTGAGAAACATAGGAGAAGATTAGGTGCTGTTTTGTTGGCAAAAGGGGGGTTGTACAAAGTATTAACATCAGGGATGCTAATAATTGTGGCACACATGATTTGATGTAAAAGAATTATTTCTTAATGTGGGATTTTTTTCCCACTGAATAAATGCACTTGAATTAAAGGTTGTATTTTCTTCCGTTTTTTCATTGTGGTCCCATATTATTTCGAGAAAAACTGAATTTATTAGAAGCTAAAGAACAAATCTTAACCAGGAGTGCCAGTAATTATGGAGGACGCAAAATATAAATTAAAACAGGACGATGAGAACATATTGATCACAAAATAATGAATAAAAAAAATTTTAACAACAAACTGAACATCCAACGAACACTGCAATTTATTTAGTTGAGGCCTATTGACCCAGATGCTGCCAGGTCAATAACAGTTAAAAGCTTGAGAAATATAGCCAGCATCCGGTTAAATTGGCAACCGCCTAGCAATGCCCTAGCAACAACCCAGAACACCATAGCAACCGCCTAGCAACCACCCAGAACACCATAGCAACTGCCTAGCAACCACCCAGAACACCAAAGCAACTGCCTGGCAACGCCCTAGCAACAACCCAGAACACCATAGCAACTACCTTGCAACGCCCAGCAACCACCCAGAACACCATAGCAACCGCCTAGCAACCACCCAGAACACCATAGCAACTGCCTGGCAACGCCCTAGCAACAACCCAGAACACCATAGCAACTGCCTAGCAACCACCCAGAACACCATAGCAACTCCCTAGCATTGCCCTAGCAACCACCCAGAACACCACAGTAACCGCCTAGCAACCACCCAAAACACCATAGCAACTGCCTAGCAACGCCCTAGCAACCACCCACAACACCATAGCAACCGCCTAACAACGCCCAAGAAACCACCCAGATCACTGTAGCACCTGCTAAGCAATGCCCTAACAACCACCCAGAACACCATAGCCACCGCCTAGCAACGCCCTACCACCCACCCAGAACGCCATAGCAACTGCATAGCAACGCCCTACCAACCACCCAGAACACCAAAGCAACCGCCTAGCCACGCCCTAGCAACTACCCAGAACACCATAGCAACCGCCTAACTAATACCCAGAACACCATAGCAACTGCCTAGCAACGCCCTAGCAACAACCCAGAACACCATAGCAACCGCCTAGCAACCACCCAGAAAACCATAGCAACTGCCTAGCAACGCCCTAGCAACCACCCAGAACACCATAGCAACTGCCTAACAACCACCCAGAACACCATAGCAACTGCCTAGCAACGCCCTAGCAACTACCCAGAACACCATAGCACCCGCCTAGCAACCACCCAGAACACCATAGCAACCGCCTGCCATCGCCCGAGCAACAACCCAGAACACCATAGCAACTGCCTAGCAACCACCCAGAAAGCCATAGAAACTGTCTAGCAACGCCCTAGCAACCACCCAGAACACCATAGCAACTGCCTAGCAACGCCCTAGCAACCACCAAGAACACCATAGCAACCGCCTAGCAACCACCCATAACACCATAGCAACTGCCTAGCAACGCCCTAGCAACCACCCAGAACACCATAGCAACTGCCTAGCAATGCCCAAGCAACCACCCAGAACACCATAGCAACCGCCTAGCAACGCCCAAGCGACCACCCAGAACACCATAGCAACCGCCTAACTAATACCCAGAACACCATAGCAACTGCCTAGCAATGCCCTAGCAACAACCCAGAACACCATAGCAACCGCCTAGCAACCACCCAGAAAACCATAGCAACTGCCTAGCAACGCCCTAGCAACCACCCAGAACACCATAGCAACTGCCTAACAACCACCCAGAACACCATAGCAACTGCCTAGCAACGCCCTAGCAACTACCCAGAACACCATAGCAACCGCCTAGCAACCACCCACAACACCATAGCAACCGCCTGGCATCGCCCGAGCAACAACCCAGAACACCATAGCAACTGCCTAGCAACCACCCAGAAAACCATAGAAACTGTCTAGCAACGCCCTAGCAACCACCCAGAACACCATAGCAACTGCCTAGCCACGCCCTAGCAACCACCAAGAACACCATAGCAACCGCCTAGCAACCACCCATAACACCATAGCAACTCCCTAGCAACGCCCTAGCAACCACCCAGAACACCATAGCAACTGCCTAGCAATGCCCAAGCAACCACCCAGAACACCATAGCAACCGCCTAGCAAGGCACTAGCAACCACCCAGAACACCATAGCAACCGCCTAGCAACCACCCAAAACACAATAGCAACTGCCTAGCAACGCCTTAGCAACCACCCAGAACACCACAGCAACTGCCTAGCAACGCCCTAGCAACCACCCAGAACACCCTAGCAACCGCCTAGCAACCACCCAGAACACCATACCAGCGCCCTAGCAACCACCCAGAACACCATAGCAACAGTCTAGCCACGCCCTAGCAACCACCCACAACCCCGTAGCCACCGCTTAGCAACGCCCTAGCAACCTCCCAGAACACCATAGCAACCGCCTAGCAACGCCCTAGCAACCACCCAGAACACCATAGCAGCGCCCTAGCAACCACCCAGAACACCATAGTAACTGCCTAACAACGCCCTAGAAACCACCCAAAACACCAAAGCAACCGCTTACCAATGCCCTAGCAACCACCCAGAACACCGTAGCAACCGCTTAGCAACGCCCTAGCAACCTCCCAGAACACCATAGCAACCGCCTAGCAAGGCCCTAGCAACCACCCAGAACACCATAGCAGCGCCCTAGCAACCACCCAGAACACCATAGCAACAGTCTAGCAACGCCCTAGCAACCACCCAGAACATGATATCTACTGCATACCAGAACGCTGGCAACCATCTCCAACACCGTACTCGTAGAGCAGCAGGCACATTCAAAATTTCCGCTGGAATTTTCTAGTTATTATTCCAATTTCTTCCGTAATCGCACGGTTCGCTACTCCTCCCACAATTTTCACCCCATCGCCACACATTACACGTCAAAACGTGCGGCTTGCTTGTGAGGAGTGTGCTATGACTTTACTCAGCGATCCGACTAACAGATTTCCCACAATTCCTAAAAAAACATGGACCTTTGATACCTCGTTATAATGGAAGTCAATGAGAAAATCAGTCTTCCAAAATTGCACGGTTTGGTACTTCTCCCACAATTTTCACCCGATCCCCAGACATTAAATGTCAAAACGTGCAGCTTGCTTGTGAGGAGTGTCCTATGACTTTATTCAGCGATCCGACCAACAGATTTCCCACAATTACCAAAAAACTTGGACCTCTGAAACCTTGTTATAATGGAAGGCTTCCTCACTATAGCCGGGTTCCTCCTGAGATTTCTTCCCACTGGGGAGTTTTTTCTCACCACTCCCTACTGGGAGTTTTTTTTCCTCATTTGCTGCAGTGGGGAATAGGATGGGCACTGCTCTTTCAGTTACTCATTTCTGACTGCAAAGCGTCTTTGAGACAGTTTATCTGTGAAAAGTGCTATACAAATAAATTGAAATTGAAATTAATAACACTCTAATGCCACTATTTAACTCTGTTGCCAAAACAAAAACTCTGCTTCTGCTCTGCTCTGCTGTGCTGTGCTCTTCTCTGACTAAGATCACAGCATTTATACAGACTAGCAACATTCTGGAAAGATCTACAGGACCCCTGGGCAATCCCACCCCCTCCAGGCAGTAAGATGCCAGAAGCTTCCAGAAGGCGCTAGTCTATTTCACAGATATTACATCAGATCATCTTTTACAGACACACCACCAGAGGGTGCCAAATGAACAAAATAAATAGCTGACCAGCAAGGCAGCAAAAACAGCATGTAACAAATCTCCACCTACAAATGATATACAATGCTGTTAATAAAATACTCATACAAAACAAGCTCAATCAATAAAAATAGGAATATTGCACATGGGGATGAGAAGAAAGTCAATAATAACAAAGTCAATGATATTGCGCACAATATTCACAGGAGCATTTAGTGGTGTGTGTATTAATTGAGTCCATAGGGTGCGTATTGCTGTTGGAAAAAAGCTGTGTTTGAATCTGGTCCAGGTTTTGAGTGACCTGTAGCGCCTCCTGGAGGGCAGGAGCTCAACAAGGGAGGGGAGAGAATGGCTGATTATTTTTTGGGCAGTCTTTATTACCCTCTGCAGAACTTTCCTGTCCATTGCAGAACAGCCAGCCTGCCAAACCGTGATGCAGTACACGAGTATACTCTCAATGGCAGAGCAGTAGAAAACCACCTGTAGCTGTGTATTCAGACCGTCCCTTCTCAGAAGCCTCAAGAATCGCAGGCGTTGTTGAGCCCTTTTCACTGCAGCTGTGGTGTTGATGGACCAGGTGAGGTTATTGGAGATGAGGATGCCAAAAAATCTGAATTTCTGAACCATTTCAACATACTAATCCCCCATGAATAGTGGAAGATGCTCCCCAGCTGCGCTTCCTCAAGTCAATTATGAGTTCTTTGGATTTTTTGTGTTTAGTGTCAAGTTATTGGCTGAGTGCCACCTCAACAGCCGCTGGACCTCATCTCGATATGCCGACTCATCTTCTCCTGAAATGAGCCGTACTACTGTCATGTCATCCGCAAATTTGATGGCGGTATTTGAGGAATGAGCAGGTGTGCAGTCGTGGGTGTGCAGTAAGTACAGAGTTGGACTCAGCACACAGCCTTGTGGTGAGCCGGTGTTCAGCATGATGGTGGAGGTGAGATGGGGTCCAAGCCTAACAGTCTAAGTGCGGTTTGTTAGAAAGTCTTTAATCCAGGTGCAGGCGTGAGTGGGCAGGCCAAGGTCAGACAGTTTGCTGATCAGAATATTAGGGATGATTGTGTTGAATGCAGAACTATAATTAACAAATAGCATTCTCACATATCTCCGACGGTGTTCCAGATGGTTGAGCGCTGAGTGGAGAGCTGTGGCAATGGCATCTTCTGTTGATCTGCCCTTCCTGCAGGCAAACTGATGCTGGTCGAAGGCTAGGGGGAGGCTGGATAGGAGGTATTTTAGTACCAATCTCTCAAAGCACCTTATCATAACAGGAGTTAGTGCAACTGGCCGATAATCTTTTAAAGTGTCAGTGGTGGGTTTCTTTGGGACAGGGATGATGACTGCTGATTTTAGGCAGGGTGGGACAATGGCTTGTGCTCGGAACAGGTTGAAGATGTTAATGAAGACAGTGCAGAGCTGGTCAGCACAGACCTTGAGTACCTTCCCAGGTACCCCATCAGGGCCGGCAGCCTTCCACAGGTTCACCCAACCAAGCGCACGTCTCACTTCATGTTCCTGTAAAGTGAGAGCACAGGAACCAGTGGTCAGTGGCGTCGGTGAGTCCGAGCTAGATTTTTGTGCCTCGAAACGGGCACAACGTGTTAGTGGGTGTGGTGTTGCTGCCCTTCCGGTTTGTAAACTGTTTGTAATATTTTAAGTCACTACAAAGTAAAATGTTGTACAAAAGTCCTTTTTTCACTTTGCATGAACGTACATTTTAACTTCTGTTTAAGTTTACAGTTTAAGTAACTACAAAGTGAAACCGTGTACAAAACAAAGTCCCTTTTTCTCTTTGCATGAACGGACATTTTTACTTCTAGTTTCAGTAACTCCAAAGTAAAAAGCTGTACAAAACAAAGTCCTTTTTTCTCTTTGCATGAGCTTACATTTTCACTTTTGTTTAGACTTAAGTTTTAAGTAACTACAAAGTGAAATGCTGCACAAAACAAAGCCATTCTTCTCTTTGCATGAACTTACATTTTTACTTTTGTTTAAGGTTACAGTACTCCAGTCTGTGACCAAGATTTACGTTTTGCGACTTACATGCTCAGATCGGTTGCACACTGCGTGACCAACACTTCATGCACTGTGCGCCTATTCTGGGCAGCGACTGACTCCCTAATGATCAGCCCGCAGCCCGCTGGCAGCGCTGCGGCTTCACCAGAGGGGGAGCAGGAAACCAGATACCAGCTGCACACTGCTTCAGATGCACTGATCTATAAAAAATAACTGGATTGCTGACGTGTTAGGAGGCCGAAGCAAGCGGAAGTGGTCGAGCATCCATTTTACTATACCCGGTAGTTAGCTACCGTTATATAGTAATCTGTGGCAGAGAAGCATTGACGTGCAGCTTTCCAATGCAGAGCAACATTTTTCGGGAGATGTGGCGAGACAATGCACTGGTTGTAGTAAAGACAACGATACACATAAATCATTTTCAGGGAATATATTGCTTATTATCACCCACTGGCGATCTACCTTAACGGCAGATAATGGGCTCCAATTTCTTGGCACAGCGCAGGGTGGCGCAAAACGCGCAGTGGTAATTTTGTGTGGTGCAACACCAGGCGCAGCCACTTTGGCAATCTGGTCGATGGACATGCGCCGAGATGGGTGTCGCGGCATAGTAAGGGGAGGTGTCACATATACATCAAGATGCAGTTACAATTTTGTAGCAAAAGTCTCTGCTGGAGTTGCGCAGAAAGCTCGCCAGCTCCAACCTGGTTTACTTTCTGTGCAGTGGTAATTTGGCTGACCGGCGCACAGTGCGCACACATCACTGAAACCTCACAAGCAGGTTTACAGAATGTCAGGCACATTTCAATACAATAAATAATTACAGCAACCACTGTTTAATGTAACTATCTGAATCAGCACATAAATTATCGTATCTACATCGATTGTCCTGATGTCAGATCAAAGGCGGTTGGCACTCGTCATGGAAACTCGACTTGGCTAAATCAATGCATCTGAATCTGTGATGCAAATGAACGACTTCACATGTTTCTCAGCCAACCAAAAACTGCCTCGGCATCAGGTGTGTATATATATATATATCTATATATATACAGTACAGACCAAAAGTTTGGACACACCTTCTTATACAATGAGTTTCCTTTATTTTTATGACTATTTACAATGTATATTCTCACTGAAGTCATCAAAACAATGAATGAACACATGGAATTATGTACTTAACAAAAAAGTGTGAAATACCTGCTGAAAACATTATTATTATATTCTAGTTCTATTCTAGTATTATATATTAGTTTCTTCAAGGTAGCCACCCTTTGCTCTGATTACTGCTTTGCACAATGATGATGTGATTCAAGAGATAGTCACCTAAAATGGTTTTCACTGTTCAGGTGTGCCTTGTCAGGGTTAATTAGTGGAATTTCTTCCCTTATCAATGGGCTTGGGACCATCAGTTGTGTTGAGCATTAGTCATGTTGATACACAGCCAACAGCCCTATTGGACAACTGTTAGATACAAACATACTTCCATGTGCGTTCATTCATAGTTTTGATGCCTTCAGTGAAAATCTACAATGTAAATAGTCATGAAAATAAAGGAAACTCATTGAATGAGGTGTGTCCAAACTTTTGGTCTATACTGTATATATATATGTAAATGCTTGCGTTCTATGCTCAGTAAAGCTGCTTGTAAAGCCGATTACAGTCAATGCAAAGACGGCATTGACTTGCGATGTACGCAGTGTCTACGGGCGTGAAAGTCGGACAGGGTTTTAATATATCTCCGTGTCCGAAAGTCATAAAAGTTCTCATTTTGAGTATTCCAGGAATTATTAGACGTATAAACTTGGCCATGTTTGTGTCGACCTTCATAAAATACAAATTGATACCTATCGACTTTTCTTGGTCTTTTTATTTATCTGTCTTCTTCCGTTGAAGATAGATGCATTGAACAGATTCATGCTTTATTTCCAGACCAGAAATAAAATAGTGCTTGGAGTCATTGAGCAAATCAATTCCATGACCATTGACATTGTGAATTAAAATGTCGCATGCACGATCAAGACTGCCTAACGCGAAATGCAAAATACTCCACGTCGGGCAGCCAGCAAAAAGTTAAAGTACTGACATGAAAACAGATTTATAACGAAATCACCAACAAACAGAAGATCCAAAAAAGATGGTCCGTAAACTAATAAATCGCAGCACTCACTGGATGTTGTTTGTTGTTAAAATGTTTCTTTTTATTCTTTATTTCGTTATCAATCTCACGTCCAGCGCGCAAGTGGCTTAATACTACTATTATTGTCATTTAGGTTTTATCGTTTTCAGTCGGGGAAAGGAATATAGCCTGATTGCTATGATCTCGTACTGAGTTAAGATCACATATTGAAAATAAATGTGTAACGTATCTTGCATTGTTGTCCATGCATGTTAATCCCAAAATTGTAAGAAGCAACAGGATGTAATAATAGGAACAAGCTATCCATCGTTTCTCTTCCCAATGAAGCAGGCAAAAGTAATAAATGAGCAACCGTCGTATTTCATTCCAGTTTCATAAAATTGAATGATCTAACGTAGTTTCGTTTTGAAATTCCATTCAAGTTCACTAATGGTAATAATTCGCGAATGCCCTAGCTAGCCAGCTAACTCATATTCGCATGAAAGCATCATGCAGATATAGGAAAGAGGCTTCTATATTCCATCACATTAAAGGTGAGAAGAGGAGCTTATTTGATTGAAGATATGACTCGGCTGAGTTATACCCAAACACGCCTTCTCTCCTCTCTCTTTGCCACTTGCGCCGGCTGGAGGGACAGTAGTCTTTGGGTGGTTTCCCACTAGGGACTCGTGCACGGATCTGAGTACACTCAACCCGAAAGTCTGGTTCATTTGGTAAATGTACACACAAGCATACCGTGCATGGGAACGGTATGCTAATCTGTTGGAAGAGGTGAACTCTAGCACGGTTCATCCTTACTCGTACTGAATGTGACAGCAACCATACTCGAGCACAGAAAATGAGTATCGCGTGACATGTCTACTCTTGTTCTGACACATATAGCGGCAAGAGGATCTCTTTGGTTAAACAAAGAAATTGGGCCGACGAAATTAAATGCTATCTCGAAATTCGGGTAGACAAAAAAAACATACAATCGCAAATGGATACTACTAGGGGTGCCACAATTAATCGATGTTGTCGACAAAATTCGATAATTAAATTTGTTGTCGACTAATTTATTCATCGATAATTTGTCGTTACGTCATTGCAAAGTATTTCACGCATTGGAACTGGACTAAACGTCGTTTCACAAGAGTTGGAGATAAAGGCAGCCACAGAGCCATCTGACTTCCTCGCAACTCTCAGTCATGCCTGCGCAAATGCGACCGGGCAGGATAATGCAGACATGGAGCTGCAAATTAGACGGTATTACTTCATGGGAGATTTAAAACTGAAATGTGCTCCACACGAGAAAGATCTGGGAGTGATTGTTGACCAAACCCTCACAGGTTCTAGCCATTGTGCCGTAGCAGTTAAAAAAGCTAATCGGATGCTGGGATACTTTGCCAAAAGTATTGAGTACAACTCTAAGGAGGTGATGCTTCTTTTGTACAACACGTTCGTCAGACCTCATCTGGAGTATTGTGTACAGTTCTGGGGACCATACTTTAAGAAAGATATAGAGGCTCTAGAGAAAGGTCAGAGAAGAGCCACTAAGCTTATTCCAGGTATAAAAGATGAAAGCTATGAGAAGAGGCTGAAGATCCTTAATCTCTTTAGTCTTCGAAAACGGAGACTCAGGGGTGATTTGATTGAGGTCTTTAAATATTTTAAAGGGATTAACAAAGTGAATTATGTAGGATTCCTTCGACCAAGTGTTGTGAGTAGAACTCGGAGTCACAAATGGAAGTTGACCAAAGGTAAATTTAGCACTGATATTCGGAAATATTTATTCACCCAAAGAGTAATTTCAATGTGGAATAGCTTGCCTGACCATTTTGTTGAGGCAGAGACCTTGGGGGTTTTCAAGAGCAGGCTTGACTTAAAGCTAGATACCATTGAGTCATTCAGTATCTGAAGGGATATATTCTCAATAGTATAAAGAAACTGGCGAGCTTAGTGGGGCCGAAAGACCTGTTCTTGCCATTCATGTTATGTTCTGTTATGTTAAATTTATGCACGCAGTTACAATATTCTATCACTAGATGGCAAACCAGGATCATTTACTGAATATTCACAAGCAAGCCAAATACTGAGTATTGTATACCTGAAAATTGATTAAAGAGCACAAGGACAGAACAAAGAGTGTTTGCATTTCTTCTTTCTATGCGTACTATGAAAAATATTTTGCACTTGATCTCGCACTTTTGATACTTAAGTATACTAGTCATGGCCTGGTGAAAAGTGAACGGCAGTGCACACATGCACGCGCAATCAAACACGCATACACGTTCACACGTGCGCAGTGTATGTACCGGCGAAAAGTGCTGACACAACTACACTGAACACGTAGCACCTTACCACCAAATTTGGAGAAAATCCGTTCAACGGTATAGAAATGCTTGCGCAAAATATACGCGCGTACGTATACGCCCGCGCGCATTGCATGTACCGGCATAATGACGTGTTCAAACATCTTTCCTCGACCCGTAGCACCTTCCCACCAAATTTGGACAAAATCCGTTTAACGGTTTGGAAATGCACATATGTGCGCGCATATAAACACGCGCGCATGTGCGCGCATTGTGTGCACAGAAAAGTCACACAGCCCATGCAACTTCTCATGACCCATAGAATGTTGTCACAAAGTTTGGTGAAGATCGGTTGAGCGGTGTGGAAATGCATAGCCGGACAGAGACACACACACACACAGACAGACAGGAAATCGTCAATTTATAGTAGGATTTTTCGCAAAATTCTTTTGGTACTTAAGTACATTTAATGTGAGCTACCTAAAGACTTTCATTTGGGTGACTTCAACTTTAACCAAAGTAACTTTCGGTAATGGTACTTCTACTTTTACTTAGTTTTTTTTTTTTTTCCAGTTCTTTATGCACCTCTGGATATACCTGGTTTAACATCAAAAACTGTAGACCAAAGAATGTTGTTCACAAGATGCAGTTAATTAAAGGAGAAACTTTCTTTTGCTGCTGCTGCTACCTGTCCTTGGTGAATACAAAAAAAATTTATTTAATTTTTTATATCCGCACTTTACCTGACATTCAAAAACCTGAATTCAAAAATATGAATTCTGACTTGAATTTTTGTTTATCCTTTGTCCAGAAGTAGCTCAATGAGCAGCAAAGTTTAATAAAACATTTTTGTCAAAAGTTTTAATCTTTATTGTCTTTATTGTTAGTGAGCACATGGCTAAAATGACCTCAAGCTAAACTGAAAAGCAAATTGCTCAATAACCGTAGTACTGTGTGAGTTAATCTGACTAATCAATTAATTTCAATAATCGTTTCAATAATCATTGACGAATTGACAATAATCATTAGTTGCAGCACTAGATACTACACACAGAAACGCAAAGATTTAAGCAGTAATTTGGAAGTGTTTACATTTGCGTGGTTATAGCAGAAGCATAGAACAGTGCTGTGACAAACGAAAGAAAGTGCGGCTGCAATATCTAAAAAGTGCAGAATGTGGCACGCATGTCAAGCAGCTTTAGTGATGAAAAAGATACATTTCTGTACCTGCTTTTTCTTGTTTGTATACATTTTTCTACTTATAAACCACCTTGTGTTGTGTTCTGTGGGTCTGTGTGTCTGGTTAGTCAATTTTAGGTTTTTATTATTTTGGTTATGTCAGTTTTTAGTCCATGTCTCAGTGTTCACATTTTATTCCTCTCCCGTGTTAGTCCAGTCCACGTTTTACCTCTTTCCTTTCTCCCTGTCGCGTCACTAGTTTGTTGCTGTTTCTGTCTTAATTGATTGTGACACTATTTCGGGTGATTTAATGGATTCTGGGTTTCATCCTTCCTTCTGTTCTCGTTTGCTAGTTTCCCCTTGCTTTTCTATTCATACTAACATTACTAACAGTTTGTTGTTTTCTAAAATTACTTACCAAACTAACATTGTATATAATACTAACCTACTAACGAGCACCCGGGATTGTATAGCTGCACTTACTAATTGACTAATGATCTCTCAGCTGTTGCCCTGTTCTAGTCTCCGTCTCTTGCTTTTCTATTCACTGGCTTTGCTAAGTTTTCTTGCAGAACCTCTGCATTCTCATTATCTATTCTGGCTCTTATTCTGTACACTTAGGAGTCTTTTTATCCAGTTTATTTATCCCGTCTTTGGGATTGTCTTGTGATCCTCATCTGTGTGTTAATGTTTATCTGTGTCAAGTAATTAGGTTTCCCTTATGTTCCACCCCTTGTTAATTATATTAAGTTCCTGCACCTGTGTCTGCCCGTGGCCCCTGCCCTATATCAGTCCCCCTGCAGAAAGCCAGATCGGATCTGACTTCTGTTATGATATCTGGGAAGGAAACACTAGGAATGCTCGGAAACAAAGGGAACTGGACTTGGAATAAAAGGGACTGGAGGACAAAAGGTTGAGATGCCAGATGCGGGGATCCAACATAATTCATTAAATAAACAGAAAACCAGAGAAGGGGGGAAAACGCGGCACTCAGGCCAACAGATACACCATGCTACTGCACTGAAGGAAGGAGAACTCAGGAATCCAAAATAACCAGACACACGAGGGGGCAGACTCGGGACCACTCAGACAGGACTAGGGGACTCTCCGAAGGGGAGCTAGGGAACACTTGGAAAGGGAGCTAAGGAACACTCGGAAGGGGAGCTAGGGAACACTTGGAAAGGGAGCTAGGGAACACTCGGAAAGGGAGCTAGGGAACACTCGGAAGGGGAGCTAGGGAATACTCGGAAAGGGCAGAAAGCAGGCACAAGACGAGACAGTGGGCACAGCTGGCTGACTCGGATGGCACAGCTGGCCGGGAGAAGGGTCAGGGAGAACATCAGGAGTCGGGACAGACAGGATGGCAGGAGTGCTGGCTCGGAAGCCGACGAAGGCGGCCAGCACACTGGGGACTGGAGACGGCAAAGGCGACTGACACACTGGGCACTGGAGACGGTGAAGGCGACTGACACACTGGGCACTGGAGACGGCGAAGGGGACTGGCACACTGGGCACTGGAGACGGCGAAGGGGACTAGCACACTGGGCACTGGAGAGGGCAAAGGGGACTGGCACAGACGGCGAATGGGACTGGCACACTGGGCACTGCAGACGGCGGAGGGGACCGGCACACTGGGCACAGGACAGGTGGCACACAGGGCTCTGGAGACGGCGAAGGGGACTGGCACACTGGGCACTGGAGACAGCGAAGGCCACAGACACACTGGGCACAGGACAGGTGGCACACAGGGCTCGGAAGACAGGGGGCACCAGGGGCTGAGTAGCAGGAAGGGTAGGCTGGGCTGGGAATGCGGCTGAAGAACACACAGAGAGATGAGGGGACCAGAGGGAAAGTGCACAGGGCAGGGAGTGGTGTGAAAGGGAGCGAAGTCAGATCTGATCTGGCTTGCTGCAGGGGGACTGATATAGGGCGATATATAGTCAATTTTAGGTTTTTATTATTTTAGTTATGTAAGTTTTTAGTCCATGTCTTAGTGTTCACATTTCATTCCTCTCCCGTGTTAGTCCAGTCCACGTTTCACCCATGTACTGTCTTTGCTTTCTCCTCGGTCGCGTCAATAGTTTGTAGCTGTTACTGTCTTAATTGATTGTGACACTATTTCGGGTGATTTAATGGATTCTGGGTTTCAGCCTTCCTTCCTTTCTCGTTTACTAATTTCCCCTTGCTGTTCTATATTACTAACCCCTACTAACAGTTTGTTGTTCTCAAAAATTACTAACCAAACTAACATTGTATTTTAGACTAACATACTAACGAGCACTCGGGATCGTATAGCTGCACTTACTAATTGACTAATGATCTCTCAGCAGTCGCCCTGTTCTAGTCTCCGCCTCTTGCTTTTCTATTCACTGGCTTTGCTAAGTTTTCTTGCAGAACCTCTGCATTCTCATTATCTATTCTGGCTTTTATTCTGTACACTTAGGAGTCTTTTTATCCAGTTTATTTATCCCGTCTTTGGGATTGTCTTGTGATCCTCGTCTGTGTGTTAATGTTTATCTGTTTCATGTTATTGGTTTCCCTCGTGTTCCACCCCTTGTTAATTATATTAAGTTCCTGCATCTGTGTCTGCCCGTGGCCCCTGCCCTATATCAGTCCCCCTGCAGCAAGCCAGATCAGATCTGACTTCGCTCCCTTTCACACCACTCCCTGCCCTGTGCACTTTCCCTCTGGTCCCCTCATCTCTCTGTGTGTTCTTCAGCCGCATTCCCAGCCCAGCCTACCCTTCCTGCTGCTCAGCCCCTGGTGCCCCCTGTCTTCCGAGCCCTGTGTGCCACCTGTCCTGTGCCCAGTGTGTCTGTGGCCTTCGCTGTCTCCAGTGCCCAGTGTGCCAGTCCCCTTCGCCGTCTCCAGAGCCCTGTGTGCCACCTGTCCTGTGCCTAGTGTGCCAGTCCCCTTCGCCGTCTCCAGAGCCCTGTGTGCCACCCGTCCTGTGCCCAGTGTGCCAGTCCCCTTCGCCGTCTCCAGTGCCCAGTGTGCCAGTCCCCTTCGCCGTCTCCAGAGCCCTGTGTGCCACCTGTCCTGTGCCTAGTGTGCCTGTCCCCTTCGCCGTCTCCAGAGCCCTGTGTGCCACCTGTCCTGTGCCTAGTGTGCCAGTCCCCTTCGCCGTCTCCAGTGCCCAGTGTGCCAGTCCCCTTCGCCGTCTCCAGTGCCCAGTGTGCCAGTCCCCTTCGCCGTCTCCAGTGCCCTGTGTGCCAGTTCCCTTCGCCGTCTTCAGTGCCCAGTGTGCCAGTTCCCTTTGCCATCTCCAGTGCCCAGTGTGCCAGTCCCCTTCGCCGTCTCCAGTGCCCAGTGTGTCAGTCGCCTTTGCCGTCTCCAGTCCCCAGTGTGCTGGCCGCCTTCGTCGGCTTCCGAGCCAGCATTCCTGCCGTCCTGTCTGTCCCCCCTCCTGATGTTCTCCCTGACCCTTCTCCCGGCCAGCTGTGCCATCCGAGTTAGCCATCTGCCAGCTGTGCCCATTGTCTTGTCTTGTGCCTGCCCTCTGCCCTTTCCGAGTGTTCCCTAGCTCCCCTTCCGAGTGTCCCCTAGTCCTGTCTGAGTGGTCCCGAGTCTGCCCCCTAGTTTGTCTGGTTATTTTGGATTCCTGAGTTCTCCTTCCTTCAGTGCAGTAGCGCGGTGTTTCTGTTGGCCTGAGTGCCCCGTTTTCCCCCCTTCTCTGGTGTTCTGTTTATTTAATGAATTATGTTGGATCCCCGCATCTGGCGTCTCTCCCTTTTGTCCTCCAGTCCCTTTTATTCCGAGTCCAGTTCCCTTTGTTTCCGAGCATTCCTAGTGTTTCCTTCCCAGATATCATAACACCTAGGTGCATACTGCTACCTTCTGTATTAGAATTTAAAAAAAATAATCCATACTCGGGCATGGTGTGACATTGCTAAGTGTGAAAGCTGACCAGCAGGGGGGAACAATCGTACTGTGGCACGATACGAAACAATCGTACCGAGTGTGAAAGTGCCCTTAGGTTCAGAGCTTTGAAGTTTTCTGGGACAAAAATGTTCAGGCCCAAGTGTTGACAAAGTATGACGCTCTTTTCTCATTTAAAGGGTTCATTACATGGACTATATTTTCAACATTTTTATTCAGCCAGTCTGACAGTGCATAAAATGTGCACAACCACAGTGCGTGTTCATGCATGAGACAGTCAGTCAGGACAGTCAGCTCTGTTCTGTCTTTCTAATGCAAAGACTAATGAAATACAGACACATGGCAGATGTTACTTTCACAAATATCTTTAATAATTACTTAAATTTCAAAGCATTTTCAATGAATTACCTCTGCATTACCTCTATCATTAAGAAACTCTGAACAGCCATTTGCATACCCTTGAAACAGTCACTTGCCTTCCAAAAATGGAATTTTCCATTCAACTAATGCCCCCTGTGGTCTCAGAGGGGAGGATTTAAAGAGACACCTTTTGTTTTTCAGGCAGAACTAACCAAGTGAGAAGTGATTGCCTTGAGATTTGGCTTAAGCAGTTCTGTGAAGGACTGTACCAATGATCTGTACCAATGATCTGTCGGGACATGACAATATACAGCCTGTTTTTCTCCGTCAAACAAAGGGTCATGTGACCCTCACTTTGCAAGTGGACAGACTTTGCTCTATAAAGGTGACTCGTACAGACTGGGAACTTGAGTGATATCAATTAGTGGGGAATGAAGGAAATTAAAAATAGTGGAAAATTGAAAATTTGATGAAATTTCATGTTTCCTATAATTCCATCCCAAATCACCATATTGCATTCATCTCAGTGAGAAAACTACCTTGTTCTAATGACTTGGGTATAGAGGGTTACAAATCATACAAGACCAGTCAGTTAAAAACATTTTTCAAATGAAGCATTTTTTCAGTTTCTGGCATGGAATCGTTCTTTATCTGAAATGCGTAACTTTCTCCTCCCAGAAGACATAGAAGAAAATCTATATCATATCCCAATACGTGACTCTGCTGAGTTGTACCTTGAGATTGTTGTACCTTACAACAGGTTACACAGTCTCACCTGGCCTCCACATCCCATATACACCTATGACCAGAGGGCTATTGCACAAAACCAAGATAAGGGATTAAGCTGGGATTTTACAGTTATCCCGGCTTAATTTAGCCCTGATTCAGGTGCACAAAAGCAGGGGCACATTAGTTAGTACGGAGATTTATTCTGTGCAGTTAGCCTGCTCTAGAACAGGCTGACACCCAGGTTTTATTAATCCTGGTGCCTTATCTGTTCAGTCAGCAATCACTGTGAGTGGGAATAAATGTATTTTGCAGTTATTTCATGGTCCTCTGTATTTTGCCTCATTTTAATCAGCCTGCATTAAAAACAAAGATGCAATTTCATTCAGTTTAGAATGTCATCTGTTCTTTTAATTGTAATGATCATTCATGTGAGTCATTTTTAGTGTTTGGCAGCAAACTGTTCTGAAGACTGCTATTCATATTGCTGACAAAGTTCTGATGAATACATAATGGAGCTGATGAGATGGTCAGAAATAGCTGATGAAGTTGCAACGGTGGTTTGAATAGAGTCAGTAGTGAGGACATTGTTAATGGCAGACTGGACTGAGATCTATACATTGTTAATTATTTTAGTTGAATTTCCATTTGATGTAGCCCATTCTTTAATAATAAAGCATAATATTTGTCACTCTTCCATATGTTTGTATATTTTATTTGCCATTGGTAGTGCACAGTTTGTGGTTGTTAAGTTTCATTGTTGCGTAATCTTACAAAATTATTCTCACTTTACTGGATCCAGATACCACATAGTTAACTGAACATTCATGAAACAGGGAGGACACCAATGGTTTATTACCTTTTATTTTGTGGTCATCACTTGTCAGCTTGGAGTTTGGAAGAGAGAAAAACAATGATGAATACATTGTGTTACAGTCATGCTTACAGTGCGCATTAAAATCACTTCTCTTTCCAGTTTGAAGATTTCTAGGTCCAGTTTTCTTTGTCCTTTTGTAATTTCCTGGTCCAGGCCAAGTCCTACAGTTTCTTTAGCATGTTCATTTTCACATCTGTTGGCTCTATTTGTCTTGAGGCTTTGTGTGTAGAGATGTCTTGAGTTTGAGAGCTCTGTAAAACACCCATCAATTAGCACCGCAGGAAATTTGCGTAATGTGGTTTTCCGATAGGCAATACTCACTATGTTGCCAGGGGGGCCAACAGGTCACACAGCATCTGGGTCCCGTAATAAATATATTTTCTATGACCATCACATCACTGACCTTATAGCCATTATGGACAAAATGAGTATTTCCACAAGATTGACACGATACCTCAAGCCTTCTGGAGTCCAGCAACACAGTTCCCTTGTCTGCTGCTGCAGAAGTACCTTCCTCCTGCCGTACACAACAGAACTTGTACTGACCTAGTGTTGACAGGACCTGCCAAGCCTATGGTTTTAATGAATAACACTCACTGGATCATCTTCTGATGGCTCCAGAAGAATGAGTGTTGCCAGACACTGTAAAGCAAACCAAAGTCAGAAAGTCCACATAACACCATATAAATGGTTGGTTGAGTTCCATATGCAGAACAGGAATAATATACCCTGTATGAAGGGGACGGTTTCTGTAGGAGTGACAGTCAGTGGAAGTTCCCCCTCTGGATCCCTTCCATTACAGGCCTCCCTTGGTTAATGTCAAGGGCCAGCTCCTCTGCTGGAGTGAAGTCCTGGGTTGGTCAGCCACCCCCCGTGCCAGATAAATGATCCTTTTTCTTAATAGCTAATAATTATAACAGACAAAATATGTGAGCAGGCAGCTTGTAAGTAATTAATACCTCGTTTGTTCATCGTTATCAACAATCAAGGCCCTTACCAGCCTGAAAAATGTTGGCACTTGACCTTGGCCTGTTGCCAATTCCTCTTCTGACCAGTCATGTTTGTTCTGTGTGTGTATTTTATATTAAATATAAGAGTGAGAGATTGCAATTTGCTCAGATAGTACTTTTTTTGCATTTTGGATGTTTGTAGTTATTCTTCATGATAAATTTACAGAGAAACATTAACTTCCACTGCTCATTTTGTAGGCAAAGTGCCCAAATGTTTGAACAAATCACAAGTAACGGTCTGAATCATATGGATTCAGTGGAATAGTGTTTAGAAAGTGCATATTTTTGGATGACTTAGGCATTCAGCCGGTCCGCAATTGTCTGCAAGGCTTTCCCTGTTTGTATAATTATGCCGGCCGTACCGCCTTTTGTAACTTATTATACATTTAACTTTCTCGTAGCTTTGCATTATAAGTTCATGCTCACTCGAGGAGAGGTACGCGGCCCCCCTTCTATCCCTGTCTGCATCAGTAAATCTGTGATCGACCACGCGGTCAATTGAAGAAAGCTGTGAATGTGCACTTACCTGAATTTGTTACATCTGGCTTGACATAGCCGCTCCTCCTCAGCCAGGCTTGACAAATGTGCAACGGCTTAAGCCAGGATGCACTGAGTAGAAAAGGTCAAGCCTCACTTTCTCAATCATCCTCGATTTCTGAATTCTGCTTTTGTGCAACAGCCCCCAGCACACCAGCATATGTTGTGTTTTGGTGCTGGTTTTTCCAGCAGGGGAGCCCTGAACTAATCACATATCAGGCAGTGATGAAGTCATTATGTACCGATTGTGGATTATCAGTAAACTTATACATATGCTGACCGCTATGATAGGGAATAATTTTAGGACAAAAACTGAAAATAGTTGATTGACATGGAACTGAGAGCCTTGGTTTGTAACTCCAAACTGCTGTCGTTTTCAGCAACAGAACAAGCCCCTGTTATGCTTGATTTCTGCTCCGTACAGTAAACTGCTGAATTGTGTGTATTGCTTTAGATCAGGTTTGGAGATTTACCATCCTGTAAGTTCTCAATTCAACCCCAATACACCTGACTCTACTCATCAGCAGCTCTGTGAGATCTCTCACCTTTGATTGTGTTCTCCTCTCTAAGGATTGGCATGAAAAACCTTCAGGACAATAGATCTCCTGGGACAGATGCCCAGCTTTAGTGAAGTCTATGTAGCGAAAGCAGAGAAAAGTACTTGTAAACTGCAACTTCCTTATTGCCTCACACAGATATGAAAGTCAAACTATCATGATACACCGATTATTATCTGCGGAAATAGATTTAGTGAATCTCATTCCTCAATTTCTTTTCTTTGTGAGGATGAAAGAGAATTGTTTGAGTCTGCTTTGATGAACCTTGTGGTTTCATGTGTAAGACCTTACACCAGGTTACAGTCTCACCTGTGCTCCAGTAGGCTGACTGCATTACATCACTTGTTTGTCTGGGATGCACTTCTTGGATTGCATTAGTGACAAATAATATATTGTTAGAACAGGGATCGGGGGCACTCATCTACCCCTCCTTTCAGCCCCTCCTCTGTTTTGCTGCAGATCTGTTTGTTACATCACAAACTCACTCTGCAAACCAAACCCCCCTATATGTGAGTCCTCTTGCACACCCACCCATCCTTAAATATAATCCTGTGGTGACAGGGTATTGTACAGTCACTGCAAATGCTGCTGTTCCCTCAATGGATTTGTGACTGACTATCATCTGCACAGCTTACATACCACTCAAATTTATACACTGACTGAACTGGAACTATATTGAATAAAAACATAACCTTGGACACAGGTGATCAGGATACAGGGGCCTTCTGGGCTGTCTGACCTTGAGGAGTGTTATGTCGAGCTATTGCAGTTTCTCAGGTAAGTTATTCATTTTCTCAATCTGATAAAAACTCTTTAATTTCTTAAGCTGTGGTTGAGCGAGAGACTTTTGCAGACAGTAAAAAATAGGTGTGCAATGCACGGAATACCCCTCAGCCCGATGTCGAAGTTTTTGGAGACGCCCGCCCGCCCAACCGCACGAAGGATAGCAATACCCCGTCAGCCTTTAGGGCTGAGGGGTAAAAATAAACCCAAAGGGCAAACCTTGTCTTCTGGGAACACTGTCTCCAATCTCAGGGAGCTCCAGTGTAGTTTCAAAGAGTAAAGCTGGTGTATCAGAGGAGAAGAAGTTTTCCCTGGACGGAGGTCGTCTTCCCAGAAAACAAAAACTATCCTTCAGTGTAACAGTGCAATAAAATTGTGTGAGGCTCCCTTGACAAGAATAATTTCTCAGAAACAGAGAGCTTAACTTTGTGCAGAATAGGCCAGTATTAGTGTTTCCACCTCTATTATGCAGTAAATGTGTTATGATGAGGAATACTTTGGAGAAAAGATAAAATGTAAATGTAAAATAATGGTGATATCAGCTTAAGAACATAATTTAGCCTTGCAGTCAGTTTAAGTGGTGAGTTCAGTTAGGCTTGACCATGTAACTTACATTCACTCTCTTTTCTAAGGATCATCAACCCTCAAACCTGCGAGATAAAATAAAACCAAAATGAACAGCTCTGTCATCAATTCTAGCCTCCCCTTCAACCACTCCTCTTCAGGATCCAGTCCCCAACTCTCGTACATATTTAAACCGTGCTATTATACACTTCTTGGGATTTCATTTCTGTTTATTGAAAGAACCATCAACCTCATAGTGGGCTACCCTGCTAACATCATGGCGATGTGGCTGGTGGCCAGAGAGAAGAGTGACTCTTCCACCTCCAATATCTTTATCTTCAACCTGGCCATCGCCGATGCATTGCTCTGTGTGATGAGCCCCATCTGCTGCTTGGGCTTGGACATGCTCGGAATCAGGTATTTCCGAAATATACTGTTCTTTACCTCTGGGATCAAAAACTCCTCCCCACTCTTTCTCACCTGCATTTGCCTGGACCGCTACGTGGCCGTGGTCCACCCCATTGTGTTCACCAGCATCAAGGATAAGAAGATCAGAGTGGCTATTTCCATGCTTGTTTGGGGGCTCATGATAGCCTTTGCCCTCTGCAGGATGTTGTGGATAGAGCTCTCAACTCACATCTACATTGGGCTGATCCTGGCCGCCTTCGCCATCATGGTTTTCTGCAACGTTTCTATCATGTGGAGTCTGAGGAAGTCGGTCTTGGGCAAAGAGAAGATGCACCCCATGAAAAAGAAAGCCCTCAGGACCGTGCAAATCTATCTGGGCATCATAGTGTTTCATTACCTGCCTCAAAATGCCATCATTCCCTTGAAATTTAAACCAGATTTTCCAGAATACTGTGACATTGATTTGATTATGATCTCCATTATGTACCTCAGTTCCATCACTGCACCCCTTCTCTACATCTCCCTGATTAAGCAGCTGCCGTGGCTGAAAAACTTGCTCTGCATCTGCTGCCGAAGCCCTTCCCCCGAGGAACATAATGTGAGCACATGAGATTTACACTTGTGATTGTCTGTTACGCTGCATTTACTCTCTACATAAATTTGTGAAAATGAGTTCATGAAACAAAGCAAGAATGTTATCTGAGTTTTAGGCAAATATATAATCTTTGGTTTGACTGTAATGAGGATAGAGATGATAATTAACACAACTATAATCATTATGCACTGATTTAACAGTGAAAACTATTTGCATCACCCACACGCCTCTATCACCATATTTTCATACAGGTATAAAGCAAATTAAACAGTTTTTCATTAAAAATGGGAATGTATGATCAATCAATAAAAGAGACTAATTTTTTTAATGTCATGTGTCATTTGATATTTATCTCCAAACTTCCAAGTTTGTTTTATTATATCCATTTAATTTCATTATGCCAGCATGTGATGTAGTTTCTCCTGGGAAAAACTGACAATAACCACAGATTTCTGGGAGCACCACCATATACGCAAATAAAATGGATTGTTTTGACTATTCCTGTGCTTCATGCAGACAGTTAGTGAGCGAGTATCACATTCAAAGTATTTTAGTCCACAAAATGATTAAACGCATTTAACATGAAACAACGCAAAATATAACAGGAAAGACACAAAAAGAGTTGAAATTAAATGTAAATTACTTCAGTAATTCCTCTCGAACATTTTCAAAGTCAATCAAGAAGAAAAGTGTCCATCACCTCTCATATACTAACCTCACTCTCTGAATTCAGAGGGATGCTGTACTTTGGTTTGAGTTTAGCTGTTCGTTACAGCTCTGGGGAACAAAGGAAAGCTCTGGGGTTCGTCATCAGAAACAAGGCCAACTTTATTTCGAAAATGTAAAATCTTTCGAAAAATCATCTTTCCGTTATACAGCAATAACAGAATTCAACTCACCAAATGCTATTAAATCACGGGAAAGCCTAGCCAGCTTTAAATCAGATGTAAAATGTCATCTTTTTAGTCAACTGGTCTACAAGGAAGCACAGTCCTTCATGTATTACTAATTGTTAAGGTTTTTAGACTCAGGAAATTAATTTATTTATATTTGTTTTGGTATTATTTGTTTAACCTTTTTATTATTATTATTATTATTGTTGTTTTATTATTTTTATTACTTACTTTATATGTAACCTGTACGTTAGTATTATATTCTTTTTATCTATCGCCATTATATGTCTATATTTCCACTTATGTAATTCAGTTTTCACTTTAGTATTTATTTATTTATTTACATACTTACTGTTCTGTGCTTACCTCATTTTATTTATGATGTATTTGAATCTAGTTTGTTTACACCTCTTTACACTTGTAGCTATGATTGTACGTTGACTGTGGGACCACATTGGAAATAAGCTTCGGCTTTCATGTGTTATCCTGGTTTTTAATGTCAATCATATTTACATGTTTTATGTATGTATATTTTACATTTATTGACCAAATAAACAAATCACATCAAGTGGTGAACATTTTTTTTAAAGATGATTTTTTGGGGGATTTTTTCCCTTTATTGGACAGTTAGACAGTGGAGTCAGACAGGAAAGTTGGGGAGAGGAATGGGGAAGACATGCGGCAAATGACCCGAGCCGGAATCGAACCCGGGTCACAGCCCTTATGGTGCGCGCGCTTAGACCTGGTAAATGGTTTTTATTGAAACTGGATGCGACATGGATTGATTCAATACTTTTGTGATCTCCTTAGCTGTAATTTTCTGGTTATCAGCAACAATATCACAAATGTGTTTTTTGTGCTTCCATAAATGTTGATGTAGTTCCCTTTCCAAATTAATTTCCTGTTTCTTGAGAATTAAGCTCAAGAAATTTGGGCTCCAGCAATTTTTACCCCTATTGGTTAGTACCCCAATCATGCTTCGGAGACTTATCAAGCAAAATACTGCTGGTTTGGTCCACAGTTAAACACACCCCTACTGCTTACAGTATTTATTTTAACAGGAATGACACTGGCTTGATCAGTAATTGGGCCGTTCTTAGTCACTCTTGTGACCAAAAATGAAACAAAATAGAAAAAAAAATCTCCTCCAATTACAAAAGCATCGGAGGTTCATGGTTGTGGACCTTCTATAGGAGGACTTCTTACCCAAGTCTATCAGGTAAAAATTGTTTTGTTACATTAACTTTAACTACTTAAGGTCGGAGGTCAAATACAACTGCTCACTTGTGTGACCACATAGAAACAGGTTTCTCATCACTCTATTTGACTTCTAAAATTCTTTGAAGTTGAAAACTTTAGAATGTTCATAGTTTTGGGGTATGGAAAATAGAAAGGAATAAATTTGGTTCACTTCTCAAAGAATGGCCCAATTTGGTTTTGAGTCTTAAAATGTAAAATCTTTTTTTCAGGGGGACTTCAAAATTTTATCCTCCACCAATATCTGCAATTAAAAGCTGAGAGGGGACACTGATGCAAATTTAGCATGTTTCACAATCCAAATTCAACATTATCACTGTTGGTGCTCTCTCTCTCTCTCTCTCTGTCGTCAGGCACACGATGGCTGTTTAATGTAAATATCAGTCCACATCTGTGGGGCATAAATCATATGTAGTAGTTGGTTAAACCCAGGTGTGATCTTTTGATCAGAGCTGTGTGGCTATTTTACATTTTTGCTGATCAGGTCTCTGAGTGACTGAACATTTTATATGCTGGATAATCATAAGTGGCACAATCTTGAAAATTCAGACTGGTTTGGATGCAATGCAGTGATTTTAATTAAAAAAATATATAACTTCGCTCAATTAATAATAAATCCTTGTGACAATTGTAATGTGAATATAGGCCACTGGATGGCAGTATTTACCTTTTTTTGTTAAGCTCAGACTGGGATTATGTTTAGACATGTCCTGGACATGTCTGGGGCAAGTCTCTGAAAATTAAAAAAAAGGAGGTCTAAATGTGGGTGGGGTCTGCAAAAGAGTATATAAAGGGGAGAATTGAGACAGTAAAGTAGTAGGAGAAATTGCAAGAAGAAGGATACGTGTGACCAGACCTGTCATTTCTGTTCAAGACCTACGAAGTTTCTTTTGTGGATTTTAGCCTGTGTTTGAGCATTTTCCTTACCCAGGACATCACCAAGCCACCCCAACAAAAGGGACTGTAAATATTTTTGTTCTTGTTATTATCCAATCTTGGTCAGTAGTTTAGTTATTGTCTTTGTTCATTAAATGTGTTTGAGTTTTTAAAACTGTGTCTGTCATCCCTTGCTGTTGCTGTTGCTTTTGTGTTGTAAATATAATAACAAATTGGGGCCATAACAAATTGGGGGCTCGTCTGGGATAGACCATTGTGTGAGTAATTTATTGAAAATCTAACATTTCAAATTGTGAAATTGTTTTTGTGAATTTTCCTAGATATATATTGACAACAGCAATGGATGATTTCTTGGCATCACCAACCGTAGGGGTTTTGAAGTCTTTTAAAAAGACAGAACTGCTAGAAATTTGCAGACAGTTAGAGCTGACAGAGGTAACCAGCCGAGCGAAAAGCAAGACTGGCTAGAGAGATTGTTGAATATTACATTGATGAAAATGTGTTTGCACCAGGAGATCTGGAACAGTTTCCAGTGCAAAAATCCAAATATAGAAATGGAACTTAAATTAAAAATGCTAGAGATTGAAAGGGAGGAAAAAGGAAAAAAAGGCAGTTTGAGTTGGAAAAATTAGCAAGAGAAGAGAAAAAAGAAAGGGAGGAAAAAGAGAAATAAAGAGAATTTGAGAGAGAGAAAGAAGAAAGAGCAGAAAGAGAGAGACAGAGAGATTTTGAATTAGAGAAATTTGATAGAGTAGAAAGACTCCAAATGGAGCTACTAAAAATAAAAATCAAACTGAAAATAAATTTCGGGCTAGCCAGGAGGTAAAATTGGTGCCTCCATTTTTCGGAAAAGGATGTTGACAACTGTTTCCAGTGTTTTGAAAAGGTAGCAAAGAGTTGCCAGTGGCCAAAGGAACACTGGCCCCTGATGTTGCAAACTGTCCTCAAGGGTAAAGCTCAACAAGCCTATTCGGCTTTGTCCGCCAATGATTCCTCTGATTATGAGGTTGTCAAAAAGGTTATTTTGAGAGCTTATGAGTTGGTTCCAGAGGCTTACCGACAGAAATTCAGAGGTCTGAAGAAATCTGAAAATCAGACTTATGTTGAATTTGCTAATGAGAAGCAGGTTTGCTTTGAGCGCTGGTGTACTTCTATGGAGGTCAAGGATGATTTTAACTCACTAAAAGAGATGGTGTTAGTTGATGAATTCAAGAACTGTGTTAAAGATGATTTTAAGACCTACCTTAATGAGAAGCAAGCACTGAATCTGCAATCAGCTGCCAAATTTGCAGATGAATATGTTCTCACTCATAAGTCCAAATTTCAGTCTAGCAGTAACAATAGATGGTCCCAATTTCAGAAAAAGGGTTACGGTGATACCCAAGATTCCTCACCCAAAGACAAAGACAAATCTGGTGATGGTGCTCAGAAATCCAGTAACAGGTCTGATCAAAGTGTGAAAGCTGACAGTGACAAAAGTGGTGTAGTTTGCAGTTATTGCAAGAATTCTGGTCATGTTACAACTAACTGTTGGTTCCTTAAAGCTAAGAAAGAAAAAGAAAAGGATACCAAACCAAATGCCTTTGTGAAAATAAGGTTAGAAACCCCTGTAGTAGATAACCGATCTGCTAAATTGCCTGCTTCTTGTGGGGTTAAAAAGCCTAATACAGCTGACTTCGTGAGGGAGGAATTTCTTCCATTTGTGTCAGAGGGATTTGTGGCTCTGAATGAGCATACTACTCCTGTCCCCATATATATCCTAAGGGATACCGGAGCTTCTCAGTCACTTTTGTTGATGGACTCCTTGGAGTTACGTAATGAGACCGCTTCAGGGGATTTCATACTTGTACAAGGTATTGAAGGGAGGACTGTATCTGTACCCCTGCGCTCTATATTCTTGAAGTCAGATTTAGTTACAGGACAGGTAAAGGTGGGACTTATGTCAAGTCTACCTATAAAGGGTGTTTCTCTGTTGCTAGGCAATGACCTGGCTGGGGGCAAAGTAGTTCCCCCTGTACATCTTACTTCACAGCCGAGCACTGAAGATGGGGATGAGGACCCATCTCTGTATCCTTCTTGCGCAGTGACTCGTGCTATGGCCAAGAAGGCTAAAGAAGAAGATGTTGTGGTGCCGTCCAGCACATTGAATAGTCAGGACTCAGGTGGTTCGCCTCATGACTCTGATTGGCCTACTATGGTTTCTCTGTTTGAGGACTTATCAGATACTTTTATCAGTTCTCTATTCAGCCAGCCGGAAGGGTCTGGTGATTCTAATGTGTCTGGAGAATTGTCTCTGTCCAGAAAGCGGTTGATTGAGGAGAAAACTAATGATCCTGAAATTTGTGTACTAAAGAGGAGAGCCCTTCCTGATAAAGAAATAGACGCAGTTCCAGTTGGGTATTATCTCAAGGATGGTGTGTTGATGCGGAAGTGGCGCCCTCCTGATATCCCTGCCAATGCAGATTGGGCAGTGGTCAAGCAAATTGTTGTTCCGAAGGTCTACAGGAATGAGATCTTAACAATGGCTCATAGTTTACCTTTAGGAGGTCATCTTGGTGTTAACAAGACTGTTGATAAGATCATGAAACACTTCTTTTGGCCTGGGCTTCGGAAAGACGTTTCCAACTTTTGCAAAACTTGTCACACTTGTCAAGTAGTTGGAAAACACCAGTTAGACCCACCTGTAGCTCCATTACAGCCTATCCCAGCATTTGGGGAGCCGTTTTCTAAGGTCATTGATGACTGTGTTGGTCCATTACCCAAGACTAGATCTGGAAATCAGTACTTGTTGACAATCATGTGTGCATCTACCAGATTCCCTGAAGCCATACCTCTACGTAACATCAAGGCAACTGCAATCTCAAAGGCTTTGATAAAGTTCTTCACGTTGTTTGGCCTTCCCAGGGAAATTCAGTCAGACTAAGGTAGCAATTTCACTTACGGATTGTTTCAGCAGGTTGTGTATGAACTAGGTGCAAAGCAGATTCTTTCCAGTGCCTATCATCCAGAAAGTCAGGGTGCCTTAGAACGGTTTCATTCCACTCTCAAGACAATGATGAGGACTTACTGTTAAGACCATGAGAAAGACTGGGATGAAGGTGTTCATTTGCTGTTGTTTGCAGCTAGAGAAGCAGTGCAGGAGTCTACTGGATTCAGTCCATTTGAGCTAGTGTTTGGCCATGAAGTGAGAGGACCTTTGCTATTATTGAGTGAACAATGGCAGGAAAAAGAGCCGCACATCAGTCTGTTAGACTTTGTTAGCAAGTTCAAGGAAAGATTGCGTGCAGCTTGTGACTTAGCCAAAGAGAACTTGAAATCAAGTCAGGGAAAAATGAAAACTTGGTATGATCATAAGGCTAGAAGCCGTGAGTTTAAACCAGGAGACAAGGTCCTTGTGTTGTTTCCCTTGCAGTCCAATCCATTGCAGGCAAGATTTCATGGTCCTTATGAAATTCTGACAAAACTCAATGATCTCAATTACATTGTGAAGACTCCAGATAGGAGAAAACCAAAACAATTGTGTCACATCAACATGCTGAAGCCTTATCACGACAGAAATGCTAGGGTTGCAGCTGTCACTTTAGATTCTCCTATGGCTGAGATTTGTGAAGATGAGGGGGAGTTTCAAGATGATGAACCCAGAATTAAAGCTGAAGTTCTTTCATGTAAATTGTCAAATTCTGAAGTGTTGCAAAATCTTGATGTAAAACTCCAGCACTTAGAACCCTCACAGAAAGATCAGTTTGAGAGGTTGATCAAAAAATATGAGGATCTGTTTCCTGATGTTCCAAAAAGAGTTTCTATAGCCTCTCATGATGTAGATGTTGGTGATGCCAAACCAATAAAACAGCATCCGTACCGGATGAATCCTGAAAATAGAGAAAGATTGCTGAGAAAGAGGTTGAGTACATGTTAGAGCATGATATTATCAGACCCTCCAACTCCGATTGGAGTTCACCCTGTGTGCTAGTTCCAAAACCTGATGGAAGTACTAGATTCTGTACAGATTATCGCAAAGTCAATGCTGTAACTAGAACTGATGTGTTTCCAATACCTAGGATTGATGATTGTATCGATAGAGTAGGGCAAGCAAAGTTTCTGACCAAGATTGATTTATTGAAGGGATATTGGTGTGTGCCTTTAACTGAGAGGGCCAAGAGCATCTCTGCTTTTGCCACACCATCTGGATTGTACCAGTATGAAGTCCTACCCTTTGGCATGAAAAATGCCCCAGCCACGTTCCAAAGGATGATACAGTCTACAATCGCCGGATTGCCACACACGGGTGCGTACATCGATGACCTGATCAGATGGAGTGACTCCTGGGAAGAACATCTAAAAGATGTAGAGACGTTGTTCCAGCGCCTGACCCAGGCTAACCTGACTGTTAACCTGAACAAGAGTGACTTTGGTTGGGCTACTGTCACCTATCTTGGCTACGTCATAGGCCAGGGTAAGGTGGCACCCATAAATGCTAAAGTCCAAGCCATCATGGACTTTCCAGTTCCTCACAACAAAAAAGCTTTGCGTCGCTTCCTTGGAATGATCGGGTACTACCGCAAGTTCTGCAAGAACTTTGCTGAGATTGCTCTCAGTCTAACTAACCAACTGAAGAAGGGCGTAAAGTTCACTTGGGATGATGCATGCCAGAGAGCCTTCGATCGCCTGAAGTCTCTGCTGTGTCACTTCCCCGTGCTCAAATCTCCTGATTTCAACAAACCGTTCTCCATCGCGGTCGATGCTAGCGACCAAGCTTGTGGATCTGTGCTCCTACAGAGAAGTGACTCTGATGACATTGAGCATCCCGTGGCATACTTCTCCAGGAAGTTCAATCGCCACCAAAGGAACTATTCCACAATAGAGAAGGAACTGTTGGCTCTGGTCCTTTCTTTACAACACTTTGAGGTTTATGTTTGTACAGGACAAAAGCCAATGATTGTGTACACTGACCACAATCCGTTAATGTTTTTGAGTAAGATGAAAAACAAAAATCGGAGATTGTTGAATTGGAGTTTGTGTGTACGAATGAGTGTGTGTGTGTGTGTGTGTGTGCGTGTGTGTGAGTGTTAGCCTGTGTGAGCGTGTGCGTGTGTGAGCGTGTGTGCGCGAAAGAGTGAGTCAAAGGGAGGGGGAGGCTGAAGGTGGGTGGTGGTGGTGGGGGGGGGGGGTGTTGCAGTGAGTGGGTGGTTCTCTCTACCACCACAGCTCGGCCAGAATCTCGCCTCTCGCCCTCTCTGGGTGTTTCTTCCCTGTCAGGGTTTAGGTTCACCACTCGGGCTCAACCACTATGCCAGACTGTAATGGGCAGCAGCACCACCCTCAGGAGGGGCCTTATTCCCATATTCCACAGTACTTCAGCTGCTCTGCGGTGAGCAGGACTGATATCCAGCCACTGATGCCACCAGCTGACTCCAGGGAAGAGGCTGATATACTGTAGCCCAGCACTGCTGCCTGACACTGCTGTGGGGGACCAGGGGTTAGGCAAAGGGTGGGGGTCCGTGGGAGGGGTTAAAGCATGGTGTGTGTGTGTGTGTGCGCGCGTGTGTGTGCGTGCGTGTGTGTGGTAAATATGCTCTTGTTGTGTACTTAGATAAATAAACAAATAGATGGCAAATACAATAAATAAGGTAAAAGAAACAAAATGAAAATAAAAGACATGTAAGGAAGAAGAGTTGTGGGATAATGGTGATGAATGGAGAGATGGAGGCGGAGGGGAGAAGAGCAGAAGGTAACTGGGGAGGTGAGATGGAGGGAGAGCAGAGTCCCTACAGGGGAGGTCAGCTTTACTTTTTTATAAAAAATAAAAAAAAAGGCAGGTCAAACAAATAAAGAAAAGGGAAACAAAGGAAGAGGTGGGAAAAATATCAATACAATGAATTAACAGCAGTAATAATAATAATAATAATCATCATCATCATCAATACAATTCAAACAGCCACATGAAAAATATTGAAAGAAACTGTAGATTCAACGAAAGAAAAGAAGGGAAAAACAAAGAAGAACTTGATATGGTGTGTTTATTTATTGTGGAGTATGTAAAGTGTGTGTGTGTGTGTGTGTGTAAGAGTGAGTAATGGTTTATGTGTGGAGGGATCTTGATTGGTACACAGGCAGAAAGAGCCAATGGGCGTGAATGTTCAAGACATCAAGAATTAATATTATGTAAAATTGAATTCCAGATGTCAGGTTCAGTAGGTTGTTTTCTAAGGGCGGCAGATAATTTTTCCATTGATATGTATTCTGTCAGCAGGTTAGACCAAAGTGTGATGTTGATTTTTTTTCTTGATTTCCAGTTCATGAGGATAGTTTTCTTGGCGATGGTTTGGGCAACGGAGAGTATTGTGCTGGCTGTGGTGTTCAGGTTGATGTCCGATATGTCTCCAAGTAGACAGAGCGTGGGTGATAGTGGGATATGGCAGCTCAAAAGAAGTGAGAGGTGATCTGTGATATCTTTCCAGAAATGTTTTATTGGTGTGCAGTCCCATGTGGCATGAAGGTAGTTATCTACTGTGTTCTGTGTGCAATGCAAACATATTTCAGTGTCAGTGAACCCCATTCTGCACATCCTCTCACCCGTGTAGTGGGCTCTATGAATGATCTTGTATTGTATGAGCTGTATGTTTGTGTTGGTAGACATAGAGAAGATGTTATTGCATACTGTGGTCCAGAAGTAGGCACTGGGGGTGATCTTGAGGTCTTGTTCCCATTTTGTAAATGGGAATGAAGCTGTTTGGTCAGACTCAGTAATTATTTTATGCATTTTTGATAGCAATTTCTTCCTAGTGGTGATATTGATCAAGTCTGACGTCAATGGAGCAAGTTTCAAATTGGAGGACTAATGTTGATTTTGTTCTTTATAGCAGATTGCATTTGATGAAACTCTAAAAACTGGTTGTTCTCGATGCCAGCTTTTGGACCAAATGAGAAAATGTGGCCCAAGTGTTGTTCTGGAGAATGTGCTCGAGGTGCGTGATACCTCTGGAGATCCATGAGGAGAAATTGAGTGGTTTCCTGTTCATTAAGAAGTCAGGATTGTTCCATATGGGAGTGCGTATGGTGGGAGAAGTTGTGATGTTAGTCATTTGGTGAAATTTCCACCAAGCAGTCAGAGCCGTAGCTATGGTAGGATTTTTAAAACAGGGATGGCGTTTGATGATGGGGGTCAGGAATGGGAGATCTGAGATGCTGATTTCTTTGCAGAATGTTTGTTCGATGTCTGTGCAAGAGGTGTCAGATTCTTTTGGGTTAATCCATTTATAAATATACTGAAGTTGGTGGGCAGTGAAATAATGGGAAAAGTTTGGAGCCTGCAGTCCTCCTAAGTTTTTGGGTTTCTGTAGAGTACACAATCTAATTCTAGGTGGCTTATTTTTCCAGTAAAATTTTGAAATGAGAGAGTCGAGAGATTTGAACCAAGAAGGAGGAGGTTTGATTGGGATCATTGAGAAGAGATAGTTTATTTTAGGAAGGATAGTCATTTTTATTACTGCAATTCTACCTATAAGTGATAATGGTAAATTCATCCAGCGTTTAAGGTCGTCCTCTATTGTTTTAATAAGAGGGTTGAAGTTAAGATTTACCAACTCTGACAGCCTGGGGGAAATGTTGATTCCTAAGTATGTGATGTTAGCAGTGCGCAGGGAGAAAGGTGGAGTTTGGGCTGCCATGTCCCAACTGTTAGGAGAGAGAGGGAGAATCGTGGATTTGGACCAGTTAATGGAATAGTCTGAAAGTGTTGAAAAAGTGTTAATGAGTTGAATGGTTTCAGACAGGGATGTTAATGGGTTCCTTAAATATAAGAGTATGTCGTCGGCATAAAGGCTAATCTTATGGTGAATATTTTGTGTTTCGATACCTGTAATGTTTGATTTCTGACGTATAGCTGCTGCTAGTGGTTCGATAAAGATGGCAAATAATGAAGGAGAGAGCGGGCATCCTTGCCGAGTGCCCCTGTGCAAAGTGAAACGCTGTGAAATGATTCCATTCGTAGTGATTGTGGCCATTGGCGTTGTGTAAAGAATCCTCACCCAGTGAATAAAAGATTCCCCGAAGCCAAATTTTTTAAGTGCCGCAAATGAAAATTCCCAGTTTACCCTGTCAAATGCTTTTTCAGCATCAAGTGAAAGTATGATTGTTGGAGCATCTGTATGAGAAGTATACTGGATTAAATTGAATAATCGGCGTAGATTGTTACATGAATGTCTTCCTTTGATAAAACCGGTCTGGTCCGAGTGAATGATAGATTAAATAACTGTTTTTATTCGTGATGCTAATGCTTTGCTTATAATTTTTGTGTCGGTGTTGATGAGAGATAGAGGACGATAGCTTGCAGGAGAGGTAGGGTCTTTATTAGGTTTCAGTAGAAGTGAAATAGAGGCAGTGTTCATGTTGGTGGGAAGTTTGGATTGCTTTTTGATTTCTGCTGTTAATCTGTTGAAAATTGGTGCAAGGATGTTCCAGAAGTGTTTATAGAACTCAACAGGGAAGCCGTCAGGACCAGGGGCTTTATTGTTGGGCATGAGTTTAAGAGCATTATAGAATTCTGTTATTGTGAATGGTTTGTCCAGAGCATTTGCTTGGTCTTTATTGAGCTGAGGCAAGTTAATATTGCTTAAAAAAGTGTTGATGTCTCTTAGGCTAGGTTGATGTGAGGAAGAGTAGAGGTTCATGTAAAAATCTTGAAATGTTTTATTTATTTCTTCAGGTGTGTGTACCAGCTTCCCCGCTGAGTTCATGAGTGATGGGATTGTTGATTTTTCTTTGTTTCGGTTGATTTGGTTAGCCAGATATTTACCAGATTTATTACTGAATTCAAAGTGTTCATGTCTGAGTCTTTGTAAGAGGAATAGAGCTTTTCTATTGGTGTGTTCATTTAATTGTAATTTATATTTCTGCAATTCAGATTGGGTTTGTGTTGTGGGATGTACTGCGTTGATGTTTTCTAGCTCTTTAATCTTTTTTTCTAAAAATTTTTCCTCTTCATTGTCTTTTTTCTTTTTGTGTGTGGAGTATGAAATGATTTTCCCTCTCAAAACTGCTTTCCCCGTTTCCCAAAGAAGTGATGGTGCCGTTTCTGGTGAGTCATTTAATTCAAGAAAGGATGCCCACTCTCTTTCAACATACTTATTAAAGTCGGGATCTTTTAGAAGTGATAAGTTAAAGCGCCATCTGCTTGACGGTTTGTGAGCGTGGCTATTGCACATGGAAAATGAGACAGGAGCATGGTCACTGATGCTAATGGAATGTATTAGTGCTTCTGATATTTTGGACATGAGTGAGTTACTAGTTAGAAAGAAGTCAATACGAGAATAGGAGTTGTGTACCGGTGAGAAAAATGAAAATTCTTTATCGTTTGGATGTTTTAGCCGCCAAACATCGCCAAGACCAAAATCCCCCATGAACTGCTTTATTGTTTCTGTGGACTGGGAGGTACGTGTACTATTTGGGTTGTTAGATCTATCCAATGATGGGTTCATGACTGTGTTGAAGTCTCCACCAATTATTATAGGTGAATGGGAAATATTGTAGAGGGAGGTAAAAAATGAATTGAAGATTGAGGGGTCGTCATTGTTTGGGCCATAGACAGATGCAATAGTGATTGGGTAGTTGTGTATCGAAATATTGATGATGATAAATCGTCCATCTGGATCCGATATTGTGCTATTATGAGTAAATGTGACTTTTTTGTGTATTAAAATGGCTACTCCTCTTTGTCTTGAGTTAAAATGGGAAGAAAAGATTTGGCTAAACTGTGGGGTTAATAATTTCTTATAATCAGATTCTGAAGTATGAGTTTCTTGTAGGAGGCATATATCTGGTTTTAGACTATTCAAGTGGTTGAATACCTTGACTCTCTTTGCCTGTGCACCAATTCCACGGATATTCCATGATACAAACTTAATTGTGTTCATTGTGATATTATAGGGGAGTTTATAACTTCTGTGTGTGGTGAGTGAGTTGTTTGTAAATTTATGTACATGTTTAGTGTTGTGCATGTATGTATTTTAATTTGATTGTGTTTGAATGTAAATATAATGGCTAGATAGCATATGCAGAATATTTGGGTTTGTGGATGAGTGTGTCTGCACATGTTCGCGTGTATCAGAAAAGAATAGTTATAGGTCCTCACAGCGAAACGCTGCGAGGAATTCAGTTGGGTCAGAGAGTTATGACTAATGAGGACAGGAAGAAGGAAGAGCACAGAGAGTAGACAAAAAACAAAAAAGCTAAACAAACAAAATAAGGCCATAGGCTGTAAAACTTTACCAGGAAAACAGAGAAAAGGCATTGAGGTGAAGTGCATTGCGAGACTGGAGAGAGACTGGGTGAATGTACATATTCATCAATATGCGCCAGCAAACGTTATGGTGAGAAAAAAAAAGGAAAAGAAATCGAGTGGGGAAAAAAAAAAACTGCAAGTGCTGGATTGGAGGTCGATGTAGGATTAGAATAGCCAGGGGGTTATTGTTTTGTTGCGGAAGAGTATGCCATCGATGTACAGTTTGTCAACGGAGATTATCGCCTTCTTTTTTTCCTGTATGGCTTTTTTACGGACGGGGAGTAGAGTTTTGCGTCGGTCCATAATTTCTCGGGGGAACTGATTATTTATGCCGTAGTCCGTGCCCTTCAGGTTTCTGCCGTGCTGTAGAACTTGTAGTTTCTGTTTGAAATGTTCGAATTTAGCGACTATTGGTCGTGGTCGCTTGTTGGCTGGGTTTTTGGATCCAATGTGGTGAACTCGGTGAAACGTAATGTCCTTGACAGTCTCCGGGGGGATTTTTAGGTGAGTGATCATGAATTCATGTATTAAATGTTCGGGGTTGTCTTCATGTCGTTCTGGGATACCGGAAAATATGAGATTCTCTCTCATGCTGCGGGATTGTAGGTCAAGAATTGCTTCCTTCATGTCCTTATTTTCTTTAGTAACAGATGCAAGTTGGGTTGTGAGTGAGGTAACGGAGAGTTGAAGCGATTTGTTTTCTTTGGCTAACGAGGTGAGTTGGTCGTGTGTAAATTCTAGGCTGTCGCGTAAGTGTTGGAATTCTTTGTGCAGTACCTCAACCAGATTTAGTCGAGCATTGAGAGCGGAGAGTTTACTGTCGATTGATTGTAAAATGTCACTGACCTCAGTACAGCAGGATTTGTCCGGAGAGTTGTGGAAGGAGTCCGAAGGACGGGATCTTTTGGAATTTGGTGTGGACGCGGTGGTGGCATTATCCTTTTTCCGGTCTTTTTCGGTGTCATTCATGGTGCACAGTCGGTCAAAATAATCATCAATATAATTCTCCAGGTCGTCCAGGCCGATCGGTTGAGTAGTCCAGTTGCAGATATGGAAAGTGGGAAACAGATTGTTTCTGGTATACAAGTGGGTGCAGTGTTGAAAATCTAGCTAGCAGTGGGCTGCCATCTTCGATCAAGCACCAGTCTCGTCAGTTCTCGCGGTCACAGGGGCATGGACACACACACACCTCTAATACAATGACTGTCTTTTTTTCTACTCTCTCTTCACTAAAAATAATTTTTCGGTTTTTTTTGTTATTTTTTGTTTTTTTGTGGTTTTTGAATCATTATCACTTCTCTTTGTTTATTTGTAAATTTATTTTCTCCCTCCCCCCCCACCCCCAGCCCTACTCATCTACCTCCTTATTTCCCCACCTACCAAAAAAACCTTTAAGAATAAGAATAAGGAGAGCAGAAGGGAATTCTTGTTTCTTTCTCGCTTTTTTTTCTTTTTTTATTCATTTTACCCTGTCTCTCATGATTATCTCCATTTCTCATCGTATCATTCCATTACTATCTGCAATTATCTTCACCTTTCACTATATCAATGCCTGTTTATGTGTTGTTCTTGACGTAATGTTATTAAAATGTCTTTTTTATTTATTTATTTATTTTCTCTCTCCCTCATCACTGCCTTCCCATCTATACGTGTATGCACGGCACAGACACACACATACAGACCTACTCTGTTTTTTCTCTCTTTTTTTCTTCCTCTTTTTTTTCTATTTCTTTTCAGCATCATGTTCATTAGTTACCCTAAAGCCGCATCCCGTTTGTGTCCAGTTTGTGCTTAATTATGTTTCTGTTATGTCCACTTACCGTGTAATTGGTTGTTTGTATGTTATTCTGTTTACTTTTTAAGGCTGGCTGTTTTGTATGTTTTCTGCTTGTTTTTTTTTTTTGTAGTAGAAAAATAAATAAATTATTTAAAAAAAAAAAAAATGAATTGGAGTTTGATTTTACAGGAGTTTGACATGTGAAGGGTACAGACAATGTAATTGCTGATTGCTTATCCCGTGTTTGAATATGTATATATATATATATATATCACGTGTTTATTTGAATATTGTATGATATGTATATATAGACAAGTGTTCACTTAACCATTTTGTATTGAAAAGAAAAATTTTGCCTTTATGAGTCAAAATTTTTCCCTTTTGGAATGGAGGTGTAATGTGAATATAGGCCACTGGATAGCAGTATTTACCTTTTTTTGTTAAACTCAGACTGGGATTATGTTTAGACATGTCCTGGACATGTCTGGGGCAAGTCTCTGAAAATTAAAAAAAAGGAGGTCTAAATGTGGGTGGGGTCTGCAAAAGAGTATATAAAGGGGAGAATTGAGACAGTAAAGTAGTAGGAGAAATTGCAAGAAGAAGGATACGTGTGACCAGACCTGTCATTTCTGTTCAAGACCTACGAAGTTTCTTTTGTGGATTTTAGCCTGTGTTTGAGCATTTTCCTTACCCAGGACATCACCAAGCCACCCCAACAAAAGGGACTGTAAATATTTTTGTTCTTGTTATTATCCAATCTTGGTCAGTAGTTTAGTTATTGTCTTTGTTCATTAAATGTGTTTGAGTTTTTAAAACTGTGTCTGTCATCCCTTGCTGTTGCTGTTGCTTTTGTGTTGTAAATATAATAACAAATTGGGGCCATAACACAATAAAACCCCACTTTTAAAAGACATTTTAAAAAAGTGAAAAAATAATAATATACAATTTTAAAATGTTTAAAAAGTAAAAAAAATGTATTGTAAAAGCTTTTAAAATTTGTCGGAAAAGCACACAATGTTTCAACGCAACGTCATTCTCAAGTGACTGAAAGACTGAATGTTTGCAGAGCATAAATAGAGACGAATAAAAGGAAAAGAAAGAAAGGAGGGGATGACTGTGACCTGCGTCACGTAAAGAGCTTTGCACGGACAGAGTCCGACTGGACGTTTAATTTTGCTTTGAGCTAGTGTTATGTATGAGTATTTTATGGACAGCATTGTATATTAATCATAAATGGAGATTTGTTACATGCTGTTTTTGCTGCCTTGCTGGTCAGCTATTTATTTTGTTCATTTGGTACCCTCTGGTGGTGTGTCTGTAGCAAAACATAATCTGATGAAATAGACTAGTACTTTCTAGAAGCTTCTGGCACCTTCCTGCCTGGAGGGGGCGGGATTACCCAGGAATCCTGTGGATCTTTCCAGAATGTTGCAAGTCTATATAATTGCTGTGATTTTAAGCAGAGCAGAGCAGAAGCAGAGTTTTTGTTTTGGCAACAGAGTTAATTAGTGGCATTAGAGAGTTATTAGAGGATCGAACAGTGGTTATTTTTTGTGAAGAATGAATTTGTTTAAGTTTTCATTGCTGGTTTTCTTTGTTGTGATTTTTTTCAAGTCATAACAAATGGGAGGTTCCACCGAGATTAAATCATTCATTGGATCAACGATTGGATTCATGAAAGATTAAAGCTGAATTATTATTATCCCCCATCGCGCGATTAGTGCGAAGCGGGGATATAGCATTGGGCTCCTTCCGTCCATCCGTACGTACGGACGTATTAAATTGAGGCGGCGGGGGATATTGCCATGTTTGTGGCAAACACTTGTTTTAAATCTTGTGACTAGTTGAAAAACCAGCAATCGTGACGTTTGATGTGGAAAGTTTTTTGAAAACTCCATCCCAGGAATTAATTGTGCTGGCAAAGAAGAAGGACTTGCTGCAAATAGCCTCAACCCTTGGATAATCTGATGTGAAATCATCAATGAAGAAACAAGAAATATTCAACATTTTGGTGCAACATTTCATCGATGAAGATATCTTTGGAGAAGAAGCAGCAGAATTGATTGAAGATGTGGAAGTGTCTGCAACAGAGCTGCAAAGACTTGAATTTCAGCTACGCCTGAAAGAACTGGTTGGAAGGTTGGAGAGAGAACTGGAGGGAAGAAGGATGGAGAAAGAAGAAAGATGGTTGGAGATAGAGAAAGAACTAGAAGAAAAAAAGATGCAGTGTGAATTAGAAATGAAGAAAATAGAAGCACGTACTGTTACAAAATCTCATGGACTTTCTGACCATTTTGATGTGGGAAAACACATCAGACTTTTTCCTCCTTTCCTAAAAAATGATGTAGACCAATACTTTACCCATTTTGAAAAAATTGCTGAAAATTTGAAATGGCCAAAAGAGCATTGGACAATGATGTTAAAAAGTGTTCTTTCTGGTAAAGTTAGGAACATCTATAACCAGTTATCTGTCCAACAGTGTTCTGATTATGATTTTGTCAAATCTGCCATTCTGAAGGGTTATGAATTGGTCCCCGAGGCTTACGGACAAAAATGTAGGAATTTGTGCGAGGAAGCCAGTCAAACTCATGTTGAATTTGGCAGGGTGAAGGAACAGTTGTTTGATCAGTGGTGTAATTCCATGAAAGTTGAGAAAGATTTTGATAGAATGAGGCAACTTATTTTGGGTGAGGAATTCAAAAGGTGTATCCAGGCTGATATTAAGACTTTCCTTGAGGAGAAACAAGCCAATACTTTGCAAGATGTTTCCACCCTGGCTGATATTTATGCATTGACTCATAAGTCTTCTTTTGTCCAAAAATCCACTTTTTCTAAATTTCAGAACAAGTCTCAGTCCAAGACTTCTTCTAATAACACTTCTAATGATTCTAAGGCCACTTCTGAGAGGAAACCTTCCAGTGAGCAGTCCTCTGATTCTTTACCCTCTGTGTCTTGGCAATATTGCAAAAAGCAAGGTCACCTTATTTCTGAGTGTTATGCTCTCAAGAAAAAACAACAAAGAGAAGAAACCAAGCCAACTGCTTTCACTTAGAGAGAATCTCTTGTATCAAAGGTCAGTTCACCTGATCTTCTACCTTCTGTGTCTGATTCGGTTATGGAGGGTTTTGAGCCATTCATCACTGATGGTTTTGTCTCACTTTCACATGATTTTTCCTCATCTGCTCCTGTTCGAATTCTAAGGGATACTGGGTCTTCCCAATCTCTAATTCTTGCAGATATTCTGATTTTACAAGTGTACCTTCCATAATGTTCATCTCAAATGACTTGGTCTCTGGACCTGTTACTGTCGGTGGTAAGTCTTCTCTTCCTTTCAAAGGTGTTCATTTGCTTCTTGGTAATGATCTTGCTGGGGATAAGGTTGTGTCCTACCCTATTGTAACAGACACTCTTTTGGTTGATCAAGAATCTGACTCTTAAGAGGAGGAAATTCCAGACCTCTATCCTTCATGTGCAGTTACTCGTTCTATGGCCAAAAAGGCTATTCTAGATAATTCTGACCTGGACTTCAACCTGGCTGACACCTTCATTGGACAGTCTTTTCATCAGGAACCTTCCAGTCCTGAGATGTCTGGGAAATCTTCAGACTTGTCCTTGTCAGGTCATTCTAATGACATTCTGTCTCAGAAACAATTTATTCAGGAGCAACAACAAGCTCGTGATCTAGCGCATCTTCTACCACAGGCTGCACGTGAACAAGAGTCTACTCAAGTTCCTGTCTGTTTTAACGACAAAAAAGGTGTGCTTATGAGAAAGTGGCATCCACCTGATGTTTCTGCAGATGAACAGTGGATGATCACTCATCAAATTGTTCTACCAAAGTCTTATTGTCAAGTAACTCTTAGTCTGGCCCATGACAATCCTATGTCAGGTCATTTGGGTATCAAGAAGACCCTTCAACGTGTCAGGAATCATTTTTTCTGGCCTTCCGTGAGGTCCGATGTACAGGAGTACTGCAAATCCTGTCATACTCGTCAAATGGTTGGGAAGCCGAACCAGAACATTCCAAAGGCTCAACTCAACAAAGGCCCATTCCCGCTTTTGAAGAACCTTTCAGTTGGATCATCATTGACTGTGTTGGACCATTGCCGAAGACTAGATCTGGTTGTAAGTACCCACTGACTATCATGTGTGCTTCCACTCGGTTTCCTGAGGCAATTCCACTTCGTAATATTAAGGCGAAGACTATCATCAAGGCTCTCACCAAGTTTTTCTGCTTTGTTGGTCTTCCTCAGTCTATTCAGTCTGATCAAGGATTAAAATTTCATGTCTGGCATATTTCAACAAGTTATGCATCAACTTGGTATTAAACAATACAGGTCATCAGCTTACCATCCTGAGAGTCAAGGTGCTTTGGAGAGGTTCCATCAAACCCTGAAGAACATGATAAGGACCTACTGCCTTGACACAAAGACTGGGATGAAGGTGTCCATCTTCTTCTGTTTGCTGCCCATGAAGCTGTTCAGGAGTCTCTTGGGTTCAGTTCTTTTGAGCTCATTTTTGGGCATACAGTCCGTTGACCTCTGAAGCTTCTGAAGGAAAAGTTGCTAGCCGAAGATGATGTCCCAATGAACTTGCTTCAGTATGCCTCCCGACTTCCGTAATCGTCTCTCTAAGGCTTGTGACTTTGCTAATTCTAATCTCAAAGAAGCTCAGGGCAAAATGAATGCCAGATATGACCTTCATTAAAAAAAAGTTTTAAAACTGGTGACAAAGTTCTTGCACTTTTGCCAGTTCCTGGAAACCCTCTAAGAGCCCGATATTTCGGCCCTTATACTGTCCTCAAAAAGGTCAGTGATCTAAATTACGTCATTTTAACTCCTGGTAGGAGGAAATAAAAACAAATGTGTCACATCAACATGCTGAAAGAATACATTGACAGAGACACTCATCAAAAGCCAGTCAATGTGGTAAATAAAGTTGAACTGGAAAATTTTAAAGAAGATTGCGACTTCCCCTTAGAAAACGAACCTGGTCCAGTCAAACTTGAAAATTCAGACATTCTTCAAAATATTGACAGCAAGTTATCCCACCTGGACCCTTTTCAACAACAGCAGCTAAAGCAGCTCATATTTAAATATCGTCACATACAGTATGTCAAAAAAGTGAGTACACCCTTCACATTTTGACAATTAATTTATTATATCTTTTCAAGGGATAATGCTACAGAGGTGAAACTTCTATATATTCTAGAGTAGTCATGGTGCAATATGTGTAGCAGTGTAGATTTACTGCATTGTCTAAATACCTGAACAAACAGTCACTATTTCCAAAATGGATGGCAACAAAAGTGAGTACACACCCCAATTGATAATGGACAACCAAGCAATGAAACGCGACTTGTTCATCATGTTCATGCTTTTGTCTGTTCGACTGGGCCATATGACGTTTTGTGTAACATGTTGAAGGGTTAAATTGTGGTACTTTGGGTGCAATGCTCTCATTCTGGTCACTGGATGGTCAACATGGCACCTAATGGGAAAGAACTCTCTGAGGATCTGAAAAAGAGAATTGTTGCTCTCCACAAAGATGGTCTAAGCTACAAGAAGATCTGTGAAACCATGAAACTGAGCTACAGCACGGTGGCTAAGGTTATCCAGCGGTTTTCCAAGACGAGTTCTGCTCGGAACAGGCCTCGTCAGGGTCGACCGAAGAGGTTGAGTCCTCATGCTCTGCGACACGTGCACAAGTTGGCTTCAGAAAACAGACGCAGGAGTGCTGACAGCATTACTAACAAGGTTGTAGCAGTGGGAGAACAGCCTGTCAGTGCTCAGACCATACGTCATGCTCTGCGCAAATTTGGTCTGCATGGACTTCGGCTAAGATGGAAGCCTCTTCTGAAGCTAGCCCACAAGGAAGCCCGAATACAGTTTGTTGAAGACAACCAGTCCAAGAACATGAAATACTAAAACCATGTTCTGTGGTCTGACGAGACCAAGATAAACTCGTTCTGCTCACATGGTGTCCAGCATGTGTGGCGGCACCCTGGTGAGAAGTATCAAAACAAGTGTGTACTGCCTACAGTCAAACATGGTGGCGGCAGCATCACGGTCTGTGGCTGCATAAGTGCTTCTGGTCCTGGGGAGCTGCACTGCATTAATAGAATAATGGATCCAACATGTACTGTGAGATTCTGAAGCAGAACATGATGCCCTCCCTTCAGAAACTGGGCCGCACGGCTGTTTCCCAACATGATAACGACCCGAAACCCACCTCCAAGATGACAACTGCCTTCCTGAAGAAGCTGAAGGTGATGGTGTGGCCAAGTATGTCTCCAGACCTGAATCCCATTGAGCACCGGTGGGGCATCCTCAGGAGGAAATTGGAGGAACAGCAGGTGTCCAACATCCACCAGCTCTGTGATGTTGTCATGGAGGAGTGGAGGATCCCAGCAACAACCTGGGCAGCTCTGGTGAATTCCATGCCTCGGAGAATCAAGGCAGTGCTGGACAACAATGGCGGTCACACTAAATATTGACACTATGGACACAATTTGGCATGTTGACGGTGAGGTGTACTCACTTTTGTTGCCACCCATTTTTGAAATAGTGACTGTTTGTTCAGTTATTTGGACAGTGCAGTAAATCTACACTGCTAGACATATTGTGCAATGAATACTCTAGAATATATTCAGTTTTCATTTCTGTAACATTGTCCCTTAAAAAGATATACTAAATTAATAGTTGAAATGTGAAGGGTGTCCTCACTTTTGTGACATACTGTATTCCCTGACGTTCCATCAAGGACTGATATGGTTTACCATGATGTCATTCTACAAGATGATGCTAAGCCTGTAAAACAGCATCCTTACAGAATGAATCCATAATACCTTAAACAGGAAGTCAAATACCTGCTTGAAGATGACTTTGGTGATCCAAGAAACAGTGACTGGAGTTCTCCATGCATCCTAGTTCCGAAACCCAATGGAACATATAGAATGGTGACGGACTACAGGAAAACGAACGCTCTACCAAAAATGGACTCATATCCTTTTCCCAGGATTGATGACTGCATTGACAAAGTTGGACAGTGAAAGTATGTCACTAAATTTGATCTCCTCAAGGGCTTCTGGCAGATCCCTACAACAGACAGAGCAAAGGAGATCTCTGCCTACGTCACACTAGATGGATGTACACTAATACAAGGTCATGCCATTTGGAATGAAAAATTCTCCGGCCACCTTCCAACATCTGGTAAACAGGGTGATTGCTGGACTGCCAGGATGTGAGGCCTATATCAATGACATTATCATCACCAGTGACAGCTTCCAAGAGCACCTCACCTACATCAGAAACTTCTTTCAGAGAGTGAGTGATGCCAAGCTGACTATCAAACTTGTTAAAAGTGACTTTTGTAAAGCTACAGTTGTTTACTTAGGTCATATTGTAGGACAGGGTCAAGTCAAACCAATTGATGTGAAATTAAAACTTATCACTGAATTTCCTGAGCCTACAACTAAAAGACAACAAATGAGATTTCTAGGGATGGCTGGCTACTACAGAAAATTCTGCAAAAATTTCTCTATCATTTCTGAACCTTTGACAAATTTACTGAAATGCAAAATTTGTTTGGGATGAAAAATGTCAAAATTAATTTGACCAGCTGAAAGCTATCCTCAAAAATGCACCAGTTCTCTTCTCTCCTAATTTCAAAAAGGAGTTCAAGCTGGCTGTTGATGCCATTGCAGGCGCACTCTTACTGCAAGAAGACACTGATGGAGTAGATCATCCTGTTTGTTACTTTTCCAAAAAGATTGATAAACATTAGAAAAACTATTCACCAATTGAAAAAGAATGTTTGGCACTTGTTTTGGCTTTACAACATTTTGAAGTCTATTTGACTTGTTCAGCTACTTCTATCAAGGTCTTCAGTGATCTCAATCCCCTCACATTCTTGCTCAAGATCAAAAACAAGAATAAAAGATTACTGAGATGGAGTTTACTTTTGCAAGAGTATGATTTGGATATTTCTCACATCAGGGAAAAGATAATGTTATCCCAGATACACTTTCACGCATGTAATTTTATTGCTTTATTTAATTGTGAAAAATGTAATTTTACTTTTATATTTGATTGTGAAAATTGCACTGGTTGTTATGTATATGATTGTTATAATGATCAATGATACTTTTGTGTAAAGTTCAAGATTATACTGATTATAAAGCTATGTTAATTATAACAAAAGATAGCTTGAAGCAAACCTTTCTTTTTTGAAAGAGGGGAGGTGTAATGTATGAGTATTTTATGTACAGCACTGTATGTCATTTGTAAATGGAGATTTGTTACATCCTGTTTTTGCTGCCTTGCTGGTCAGCTATTTATTTTGTTCATTTGGCACCCTCTCGTGGTGTGTCTGTAGCAATACATAATCTGATGTAATAGACTAGTGCTTTATTTATTTATCCCTTATTTAACCAGGGACAGCTTCTAGAAGCTTCTGGCACCTTCCAGCCTGGAGGGGGCGGGATTACCCTGGAATTCTGTGGATCTATCCAGAATGTTGCTAGTCAATATTAATGCTGTAATTTTAAGCAGAGCAGAGCAGAAGTGGAGGTTTTTTTTTGCAACAGAGTTAATTAGTCGCATTAGAGTGTTATTAGAGAATTAAACAGTGGATATTTTCTGTGTAACTTTTTTTTGTGAAGAATAAATTAGTTAAGTTTTCATTGCTGGTTTTCTTTGTTGTGATTTTTAAGTCAGAACACTACGGATCCACCGATCCCCATTTTTTCACTTCCGATCCGATCCCGAAACCTGAATTTGGACATCTGATACTCCCATTTTCAAAGGTGCATAGCATCGATGTGCATGTACTTTGTTACAGTATTTAATTAGTATTGGGGAGACTGGGGTTACCTCGTCATGATTTTGTATTTGGCTTCATAACTCGTTTTCGCTAAAACTTAGAGAAATACCTTTATGGTCTATGAGTAGTGCAGAATTTCGCCTACAAAGTTTGTATTGATACAATCTCAATATCACGTATATTGTTGTCACAATATTCAATTTTTGATATATCACAAACATGCCGAAGTAACCCCATACCCAGGGTTACTTTGTCAGATGGGTGGATTAAAATTGTCATAGTTGGCAATCAGCTGAAGCTGAAAAAGTCAGTCCAATATTCTCATAACAAAAATGGTGAGAACTGTTTTATTTTTACAACGAACCAAAACAAGCTATGATTTATACATAATCACCAGCAGAGTAGCAGCTATGACATTTGTAGGCGAGCCCACTGAGATTTGCACAGTCCTCATGTGCCCACCCTTTGCATGAGAAGCACTGGACCCACTCCTCTCCACCTCTGGATGATGAGTAAGGACCACGACACCAAAGAGGAGCAGCAAACATTCCCACTGAAAAAGGAATGGAATGAAATGCAGAGGTCCCAGGGCTGGCACCTGCCAACCCCAAATACTCTGCTAACACCTCCACTTTAATGGGCCCCACCTGTGGCACATTCAGGTGGAGGTGAAAGAGTGAGAAAGGGGAGGGGTTGCAAGGAGCAAACCCTTACAAACCCATACTTGTGTCCTCCAAACAAAGGCCTTAACAGGTTCTCTATCATAAACATAAAGTAAATGAAAATATTTGAATTAAGACACTATAGGTGTCTGGAAAAACAATAAATCGGCTCCTATATTTGACTTTGGAATATTTTAATATTGGCCAAACGCAGGACCTACAAGTGGTGGAACCTCAGCACCCTGACAAACTAACCCCATGTTGCTTAGCCAGTGTAGCCCCGTGCTCCCATTTTGGAAATCAGGCCACATATCTCATAATCGCAGCAGGCCTTTATCTGTTAATAACTCGAGTTACATGCGTTTATGAAACAGTAAAAACACTGTGGAAATCTTTGTCTTCAAAGAAGCTAGACGCATTTCTTTCAGACACTTAAAGTTTGGACAAAAATGTAGTTATTTAGGCAGAAAACACTTAAATGGCACTACAAGTCCCTCTTCTTTCCAAGAGATGACGTCGCTGGGATGTTACATAATTTGTACATTTTCGTTTTCCCGTCAGTGCATTTGCAATAAAAAAACGGGTGACAAACCTAACACCCCCAGATAGCATGACTACATTGAAACAATGTTGATATTCCATCTGAATCATCAGAATGGTTGACATTGAAATATCAATGCTAAATCAATGTTAAATCACTGTTACAATAGCGATGAAACCCGACGTTGAACAGCGACATTGAAACAATATTGATTTAAAGTTATGATTATAATTGATTCAGCATCAATTCCTGGTTGACAGGGTGATGATACTAATGTTGAAAAGTCATTGAAAGCACATTTGATCTATGGTTCGGTTGAAATCTCAACATTGAAACAATGTTCTTTTTAATTAAACAACATTGAAATACCATTGATCTTTAATTAGAAAATCAACATTGATTCTATGTCAATTGAGGGTGCACATTCAACATTGTTTCAATGTCTCAACGTTGACAAAACAATGTTGATTTAACATTGTTTCAATTACTCTTTGCTATCAGGGCCATGACCGAAGTAACCCAAGTCTCCCCTACTTTCACTTTGTTACTTTGACACTGGCAACTTACCTACTCGTTTCAAATTAAAATATCAATTTAATTCAATTACGGATTATCGGTATTTGGCGTGTTCAAGAAGAACAACGCCGTATCTTTGTGCAGGTGTGTCCGCCAGTGGACGTGGAGCTGCAAATTTATTCACGCAGTTACAAAATTCTATCACTAGATGGCAGACCAAGATCAGTTTTTCAATATTACCACTGCCAGTAAGCTGAAATAAGAAGTGACTCTCATTCCCCACAATATCTGTGCTTTTTTATTTCATGGGGATTCCCCAGTATAATGAAGGCTAAATTAAATAATTATTTTGTGAATTTGTATGGTTTTGTCAGTCACAAATGAGATTTTGCGCTACCACCTCTGACACCGGATCGGAGCAGGGTTTGTTTTCAGCAAAAACACACGAAGGGCAGAGAGCCCCCACTCTCCCCGTAACGAGTTAGAAGTCAATTCATCTAACCATAGCCGCCCAAAGCTGTTAAATTGAGGTAAAAAATGATCCGTAAAGCATATATATCCTACATGGTTCCTAGACTTTAATAAGCACTTTTTGGGGGAAAAAAAGTGATGAAATGATACCTGATTTCGGGCTTCCACTTCCAGCTCTTCTTTGACGTATGCACACAATAGCATTCGCGCCTGTTTAGAAGACGTGATTATGACGCTGCTATTTCACCTAGCAACAAGAAATCCTATTTTCTGATTGGGTGATAGGTTGCGGATTCAAACAGAGAACTCTGCCTTCGCCTCATTCATTGATAGATTACTAATCTCTTTTATAGTTCATGTTACTAAAGTGCAGCGAGTTTTATCACTTCTCAGCTTGAGAAATGTCATGTGTGGCGGGAGAGCGTGAGAACTTGGTGAAATGCGTGAGTGACACGCCCATTGCGTGAGACTTGAGAGCCCTGTGTCCTCACCTTCCTCCACGATATCTGGGGCGGTCGGCCGTCCCACTTGTACTAACTGACATTACATATCAATGGGAGAAATTTTGTTGTTAGCTTCATCGACTTCTCTATCGTCGTTCGTGAAACAGAGACATCTGAAAAGAGAGGTATACATGGATAAAGACTCCAACTATCAACTTCTGGGCAGAAAATGGGCATTTTGGTGTATTAAATGCATTTCTCTGCTGATAAACACCCCCGGGTAGCCCAGGTGCTCTTCCTCCCGACCAAAATCACACCTGCGTATGCGTAAATTAACAGAGAGGTAAGATTCAAGAAACTTTATTGATCCTCGTGGGACAATTTTCAAGGCAAGCAGAGCAATTTAATGTGAAGATGTTTCTACTGCGCATGCCCAGCTTGTTTGAGAAGATTATTGGATTCGTGGAGAAATCCTGGATTTATTTGGTGAGTACAGCAGCTAATCGTCTTAATTTGTTAGCTAAGTACTAGAGGGACAGTAGATCTATTGGGCGGTGACAACGTTTTTGCAGTCAGCTGTATAAAGAAGGCGCTATCACTTTCCTTATAAGCTTTTATACCCACATCATTCGTGGACTGTCATAATACGCGTCCAGATGAATGATTGTCGTCTTACCTAATCGGGGAGAATAATCAGCACCTGTTAAGTGTGGAGTGCTCTTGGAGTGAACATTTTGTTAATCATGAAAATGACTGAGAACAGGTCAGGACTAATAATTGTTTAAAATGAATGCTTTTTTTCCACACCATTTCTCAGTTCTGTGGAATTTAGCCCATGATTTCATCGCTGTTCGATCGCATATGGAGAGAAACTGTGTCTTCAGTTGCCAATTACGAAAATAGGAAAACGAGTCAATAAAGGAAAATGATTGAGAACTAGCTAGGACTAATTCCTGTCAAAGGGACGCGTTTTGGCACACCTGGTGGCTACGCCACTGCTATAGTTAATATCAATTGCAAACAAAGCAATAATATTTTCTGTCTCGGGTCGGATGCACCAAAAATCGGCGTTTTGAAAGTATTGTTTGGGTGGAGATGATCGCAAAATGGCACTGGTGGACGGCTTTCGTCATGCGGGGACTTGGGAGCTTCCAGCATTAAAACCGGGCATATAGAGAGGAATCCTTCAGTTGTATGTCACTTCACATGGACAGGTTTTATATCTAATGTATATTTGGTGATCTTACCATGCTGTGCATTCGAAATTATACTAAGAATCTAAGAAATCCTGGGGGGTTCACTAATAGACAGTGTTCCTCTATGTATCTGAATGGGATCCGGACAAACAACGATCTGCTGCACGGGTCTGAACCGCCCCGAATACAGAATTATCGCCATCTGGCGATCGAGGGTATTGCATCTTGCAAGGCCGCTATTCACTTCTGGTTCTTGCTCTGCTTTCAGACAATGTGTAAAGCCCAGTTCAGACCAAAGATTTGCGACGAGACGAGACCGTTTTAGAATGTTGCAGGGAGGAGTCGCAGCTGTGTGCACTGGCCGTCTCAGCTAGTTGCAAGCCGGCTGATGGCGTCGCCAGAAATTCAGTTTGTCAAATCGCAAGAAGCTGGTTTTAGAACGTTAAGCATTAATCGTCTCAGCAGCCAATCAGCTCGTAGCGAATTCAGCCGGTCTCGGGAGTTGCAAACTATTTAGCTGGTCGGAACTGCGCTGAGAAAAATTCATAAAAGAGGGCAGGTCTCCCGTAGCGAGCTCCCGGCACAGATAAGCGCCCTGGGTATTTCATTGAAGCACCCATGGACCAGTAGCGCAGCCAGAACTTGGAATTGCGTGGGCACTAAGCATTTCTTCTAAACAATTATTAGTTCTGATTCGATCGTGATCATTTTTTTTTCTAATTAAATATGCCTTCTATCCGAAAACACTCCGCACTGTCAAGTGTTGCTTGCTCACCTCGTTCAGACAAAACAACAATCATTCATTTGGACGAGCAATTTTAAGCATTTCAAGTCTCTGCCTTTGGTTCAATTGATAATTCATTCGACCATGAAACAGGTTAGATCGCCTGATGAGCCAAAAAGGTAGCGCGGAAGTGCCAGAGCAGTTAATCTCTCGGAAATTATTATTAAAAGTATTAAAGTACAACTTATGAGCAGTGGCGGGTGGTGGACAGAGAACAAGGAGGGCAATAAACATGTCTTTAAACTGCTTATTAGTCTTGATCTGTTTTCAGTCAATTTCCCTGGTAAAAGACACTTTAACCCTCCCCTCTCAGGTGTTGCTAATTGTCTTCGTTAAGACAAGAAATCAAATGCATCAGTTGAACGCAAAAAAGAGCGCATTTCAATCTTTTTCAATTAACCAATCATTTCGCACAGGTTTGACGACTTGCTTAGGATGTGACAAAATTTAATGCGGAAAATCCACAGTGGTTTTTTTGTGATGAGTTGCCTATTTAGGCATGTGAATTAAACATTTTTATCGAATGTATTATCCACTCGCCTAAACATTTCATCATAAGGGAAACTAACATGTTGACCAAGAACAATGATTGAAATTGGGTTACTAATCTCATCCGTTTCAAGGGATGTTTCCTGGCCCTCGGTTTTCCATCCACCACCCACCACTGCTCATGAGAAACTTATTTTTCTGAACCGTATTATGCCTATTGATTAGTCGCCCTTAGATCGCATCATGAGAGAAGCCGTGTCTTTAATTGCCAATTGATTATTCATATAAAAGGAACTTGTTTTAATAAAGGAAAATGGCTGAGAACAAGTAAGGTATAATTGTAGTAAAGCCATGTTGTGTGGCCGCTCTATTTTACTGCGGTCAAGCGTTCACTATACTCAGGTGTGGCAACCCCACTGATTTGAAATGCACAAAATTGCGCATCCAACTGAATGCTTTCGGATGAAATGTGTAGATAATAAGAAAAAATGAAAGCAATCAAGTCAGAACGAATAAATGTTTTCAAGAGAGATTTCGTTCCCGCCCAGTTTTAAGTTTTGGCTACGCCACTGCGAACGAATGCTCCAAATTCTCGCCCCTTTCTTTTTTGTATGTCCTCGCTCTTTTTTAATAGCAGAAATGCAACTGTTGTGCCTAACTTATCATCATATTATCCATATTTTCAAACGCGGCAACAAATGTATCCACTGGAAAAAAGGCCTGAAAAGCAGGTACAGTGCGTTGACCGATTCCACAAACGGAATTTGTCTGAAACGCCTGCTATAGATACAGCATTCGGTGGCGGAAAGTTATCTGTTCACAAATTTGCAGAAATGACTCACTCATGCACTTAACTAATTGCATAAGTTTCTTCAGTCATGAGAAATAAAGCCTTGAACAGTCATTTTTCAGTGGCACGTCCTTTGACTGGTTCCGCAAATAATTTCCAGTTTCACAAACAGCGCCCTTCGTCAGGCCACACGTATGATATTTTTCGTTTATTGGCATAATTGCGTGCCCCTGGCCACAAGGCAACAGACACATGTATTTTCCACCAATTGTAGCCAGCATTACTCTGCAGGGTATATCATAACAATTGGTCAAATTTATGGATAATTGTTCTGTGTGTCGACATTGTATCAGCTGTAATTCACGTGCTCTGGCCTCAGTTTAAGACGATTTTGTACATCCATCGATATTCAACTGCTATCAGCGACTATGGATGATTTTTTCTACTCTATCCAATTCAAGTACATACCAAGTATACATTAAAATTATCAGGATGAGACCACAAATTCAGATTAACACAGGACATGAGTGTTGATCAACCCGTTGAGCCACTGAAAAACAGTTATGGCGGGGGAAAAGATATCTTATTTCATATTGAATACATTTGACTTGAATAAAATTCTTTCAGAAAAATAAACAAGAATAAACATGTCTCATAAACTAGGCCTATGCCGTCGGAGGCAACGGCTGGGGATATATCCCTGAAACGCCCCCAATCCTCCAATTCCCCAATCCTTGAATAGACCTTGAATGGACTTTCATTTGAACTTAATTTCAGGTCAATCAGACAAATGGTTCTGAAGATATGGCCAAAATGGTAATTTTCCATCAGAAAGCGCCACCTGGTGGCAAAATATTGAACCATACCGGTATGCTGTCATCATGTGACACGTTGTGAGGTCATGACCTTGCAGTTGCACATAGTTTCATGTCAATTGGACAAATAGTTCCAAAGATATGGCAAAAATGGTGAATTTTATGTGACAAAGCTCCACCTTGTGTCAAAATTTTGAACCACACAGGTAAAATGTCATCGTTGGACACATCCTCAGGTCATGACCTTTCATTTGCACTTGATTTGAGGTCAATCTGACAAATATTTCCAGAGATATGATAAAAACAGTGATTTTTTTCTGTTTTTAGCCCCTGGTGGCCAATCTAGAAATTGGCCATCTATATGTAGGGCTGAAAACAGGAGAGGAGACCAGAATAGAAAGGCTTTGTGACAAGTAAAAACTGAAAATATTAACAGAGAACAAAATAGAGAACTAGAAAAGCGCTCAGAGAGCGCAGACCTCCGCCAGGGGGCAGCAAAAGCTAAAAGCACGGCGACTGGAACTCCGGCCCATTGGAAAGACTTTAAATCTTGAACTTTGGCATATATCTCACCTGCACTTTGGCCTAGATATGCCTAAATCTAATCATCTGTTCCTGGTAACATTATCAACATTTCCTAAAAATTGCATCCAGATCCGTCCATAACGTTTTGAGTTATCCTGCTAACAGACAGACAGACACACACACAGACACACACAAGGCCAAAAACATACACCTACCGCCATGGCGGAAGTGAAATACAATCCATTAAAGACAAGTATTCTAGAATGGAAGAGACCCACCCATCCCATCAGGGGTGGGAGGATTAGGAGGCGCAATTTTTATTCATTCTCATCCCATCATGCTTTCCATCTCATGATTGTACTGTGAACATGTGGTTATTTTTATGGCCTGGAAGCTTTTTTTTTTTTACTTTGCCATGCTTCCCTATTTGAGGTTATTATTTTTGGTTATTATATTTGGTTTTGCTTATGAGATGCGTCTTACTGTTGGTCATGTGATTTTATCTGATTGAGCCATGTAGGCCAACCAGCCTGCATTTAAGATGGACTCTCCAGTGTATTCTGTTGCATTTGAGGTAGGTGGCACAACTCCAATTCTGCCAAATTACCATGAATTAATTTTTTTTCATTTAAGGCAGACACTGTTACCTAAAATGTGAAAATTTTCATTTAAGGTAGGAATACTACCTTGTACCACTACCTCGTAGTTTTTTCATTTAAGGTATGCTGCTACCTGCTGATTCTTGTGAGCAGCACACTTGGCCTCTTGTTTAGCACAGTTTATCTTGGCATTAACGGAGCCAGATGATGAAAAAATAGGTTTTTTTTTCAATACATCTCTGAAGTAGAGTTCGAATGGTTGTTTGGAAATAAATTTGCAACTTTCTCCAAAGTTATGCGAAGCCAAGAGCGGAGCAAAATCTCAAGTGTCCATCTCATCTCGGGTCATGTGACCATACATCTCTTTCCAATATTAGAAGTATTTTCATGATCTGAAACATTTAAGCATGACCTTCATGAAAAAAAATAGAAACTGGGAAGGAGCAAAACTCTTTTTCACAGCACACTGTCTTGCATGAATTTCATTGTGATTACAGAGTGATGCAAGAAAAAGCTATTTTAAAGGTTTGATGGCGTGAAACTTCACATACGAACTAACCCAGTGCTGCCCAGTCCTGCTCCCGGAGACGTGCTGTCCCTGTAGTCTTTCCCTGTGAGCCTAATTTAGCTCACCTGAATCCACCAATTCACAGTTAAAAAATATATCCACCTGTTGAATATGGAGTGTGTGTGTGCCTTTGGCCAGGACAGTATTACTTATGGTTTTAACAGTTTCATGTTCCATAGTCCATAGTCATAGTCATAGTTCATGTCACAGTTTTAAACAGTTTCTTGTTTCAGGATTTTACATTTCACATTCATTGTCCATGTTTTTACTTTTCCATGTTTTTGTTCATGCCAGGTCTGCCAAGCCACTCCACCGCTTGTCTGCGTTCCGCCCCATGCCTTCGTTGTTGCACATTTCAGAGCTCTGGTTGGCTTTGGTATTTCCTCTTCCTTCTGTGCTGTGCTGGATTCGGGGCTCTCTAAGCTTAATTGACAATTAGCTGTTTTTAAGTTACTAACATTTACTAACTCTCACTGGGTTGGTGTAATTCTTAGATAGGCACATTACTAATACTACTAATTTAGACAGGGAGTTTATTGTCATAATTCCTGCTTTGCTATTTCAAGTCTTGCTGTGCTTTTCTGTTCAAAACATTCATGCTGCTTTCAAACTGCATACTTAATTGGTACTTAAGCTGAGCACGCTCATTCTCTTAATGAGCAAGTCTTGTTATCCAATCTTGATCCATGTCTCATGATCTTGCCATGCCTCTTGTTCTCCTCCTCCAGGTGTTGCCCTTCATGTCTTGATTTCTTACCCTTTATCTGGATGCGGTGGAGGTTGGCTGGCAGACAGTGTCTCAAGTTTCTTTGCCAAGTTCATGGTCAAGTCTGCTTTTCATAGTTCTTGTCGTTTTGGATATAGTGTTTTTGTATTCCTAGAATCATTATTCTTTTCTGTTTATGGTTATCTTGCCTGGAGTTTCCAGTGCCTTTTGTTTTTTGTCGTGTTTGGATTCTTTCGTTTATAGCTCTGTGAAGCTTTCTTTAGTTTGTATTTTGCAACCCTTTGGGCCAAGATTTTCTTTTGTTTAATAAATTCCCTTTTCCCTTCCACCTCGCATCTGGTGTCTCTCCGATCTCGCATCAAAATGTAGTTCATTACTTTCCACACCTGATGGTGACATAGGCTTAAGATTTCTCATGGTCTATAAATAAATTATTTTTTAAAACTCTGTAGGAGACAATAGTACAGACAACACACACTGTCTTTGCACCTGCACACTGTCTATAAATGCACCACTAATGTTATTGTTACCTGCAGGACATACTGAGCAACAACCATTTTGCAAAACACTACAGGTCAGTAGTGCCCACAGCACCACTGGACATAGAAGGTGAGGAGAACCTTTACTATTATAAGGGTCTGATGCCCCACCTGATAAAATACCTCCTCCCATACGCTGGCCTGTGGACTGGGATAATTCTTGGTCAGTCTAAAATGTTTATGTATACATATACTTCTTGAGCTAATGAAAACTTCTTGTTAGGACCCCAGTTTGTTATGACCTATCGAACAGCAAGGGATGACAGACAAAATTTTTAAACTTAAACAGATTTCATGAAACAAACCACTGACCAAGATTGATATATTAACAAACAAAAAAAAGCGATATTTACAGTCCCTTGAGATGGGGTTGCTTTGCGATGTTCTGGGATAGGAAAATCCTCCAACACAGGCAAAAATCCACAAAAAGCTTCACAGGTCTTGAAAAGAGTGACAGGTCTGGTCAAATGTATCCTTCCACAATTTCTCCTTGCAATTTCTCCTACTACTTTACTCTCTCAATTTTTCTCCTTATATACTCTTTTCTAGTCCCCTACCACCTTCCAGACGTTTTTCAATTCTCTGGGACTTTCCTCTCTGAGGCATGCCCAGGACATGCCCAAAACCAAGCTCCAGACTAGCTTCACAAAAAAAAGTCAATACTGCCATCTAGTGGCATTTCCCCCCCACATTACACCTCCATTCCAAAAGGAAAAAATTTTGACTCATAAAGGCAAAAGTTTTCTTTTCAATACAAAAATGGTTATGTAGACTCTATACGTGTGTGTGTATATATATATATATACACAATTTGCAAATAAACACGTGATATATACACATACTCAAACACGGGATAAGCAATCAGCAATTACATTGTCAGTACCCTTCACATGCTTAGGAATGTGCACTGTCCTGTGCACTGACCCGTGCTATGGCCAAGAAGGCTCAAGAAGAAGATGATGTGGTGTCGTCCAGCACATTGAATAGTCATGACTTAGGTGGTTTGCCTCATGACTCTGTTCGGCCTACTATGGTTTCTCCGTTTGAGGACTTATCAGATACTTTTATCAGTTCTTTGTTCAGCCAGCCAGATGGGTCTGGTGATTCTGATGTGTCTGGAGACTTGTCTCTGTCCAGAAAGCGGTTGATTGAGGAGCAAACTAATGATCCTGAAATTTGTGTACTAAAGAGGAGAGCCCTTCTTGATAATACCTAACTGGAACTGCGTCTATTTCTTTATCTCAAGGATGGAGTGTTGATGCGGAAGTGGCGCACTCCTGATATCCCTGCCAATGCAGATTGGGCACTGGTTAGGCAAATTGTTCCGAAGGTCTACAGGAATGAGATCTTAACAATGGCTCATAGTTTACCTTTAGGAGGTCATCTTGGTGTTAACAAAACTGTTAATAAGATCATGAAACACTTCTTCTGGTCTGGGCTTCGGAAAGATGTTTCTAACTTTTGCAAAACCTGTCACACTTGTCAGGTAGTTGGAAAACACCAGTTCGACCCACCTGTAGCTCCATTGCAGCCTATCCCAGCATTTGGAAAGCCCTTCTCTAAGGTCATTGTTGATTGTGTTGGTCCATTACTCTAAACTAGATCTGGAAATCAGTACTTGTTGACAATCATGTGTGCATCTAACAGATTCCCTGAAGCCATACCTCTACGTAACATCAAAGCAACTGCAATCTCGAAGGCTTTGATAAGTTCTTCAAGTCGTTTGGCCTTCCCAGGGAAATTCAGACTAAGGTAGCAATTTCACTTCCGGTTTGTTTCAGCAGGTTGTGAATGAACTAGGTGCGAAGCAGATTCTTTCCAGTGCCTATCAACCAGAGAGTCAGGGTGCCTTAGAGCGGTTTCATTCCACTCTCAAGACAATAATGAGGACTTATTGTTATGACCATGAGAAAGACTGGGATGAAGGCGTTCATTTTCTGTTGTTTGCAGCTAGAGAAGCAGTGCAGGAGTCTACTGGATTCAGTCTGTTTGAGCTAGTGTTTGGCCATGAAGTGAGAGGACCTTTGCTATTGTTGAGTGAAAAATGGCAAGAGAAAGAGCCGCATATCAGTCTGTTAGACTATGTTAGCAAGTTCAAGGAAAGATTGCATGCAGCTTGTGACCTAGCCAAAGAGAACTTGAAATCAAGTCAAGGAAAAATGAAAACTTGGTATGATCATAAGGCTAGAAGCCGTGAGTTTAAACCAGGAGACAAGGTTCTTGTGTTGTTACCCTTGCAGTCCAATCCATTGCAGGCTAGATTTCATGGTCCATATGAAATTCTGACAAAACTCAATGATCTCAATTACATAGTGAGGACTCCAGATAGGAGAAAGCCAAAACAGTTGTGTCACATTAACATGCTGAAGCCTTATCATGACAGAAATGCTAGGGTTGCAGCTGTCACTTCAGATTCTCCTATGGTCGAGACGTGTGAAGATGAGAGGGAGTTTCAAGATGATGAACCTAGAATTAAAGCTGAAGTTCTTTCATGTAAATTGTCAAATTCTGAAGTGTTGCAAAATCTTGATGTAAAACTCTAGCACTTAGGACCCTCACAGAAAGATCAGTTTGAGAGGTTGATCAAGAAATATCAAGATCTATTTCCTGATGTTCCAAAGAGAGTTTCTATAGCTTCTCATGATGTAGATGTTGGTGATGCCAAACCAATAAAACAGCATCCGTACCGGATGAATCCTGAAAAGAGAGAGACTGCTGCGAAAGAGGTTGAGTACATGTTAGAACATGATATTATCAGACCCTCCAACTCAGATTGGAGTTCACCCTGTGTGCTAGTTCCAAAACCTGATGGAAGTACTAGATTCTGTACAGATTATCGCAAAGTCAATACTGTAACTAGAACTGATGTGTTTCCAATACCTAGGATTGATGATTGTATTGATAGAGTAGGGCAAGCAAAGTTTCTGACCAAGATTGATTTATTGAAGGGTTATTGGTGTGTGCCTTTAACTGAGTGGGCCAAGAGCATCTCTGCTTTTGCCACACCATCTGGGTTGTACGAGTATGAAGGGTAAGTCCTACCCTTTGGCATGAAAAATGCCCCAGCCAGGTTCCAAAGGATGATACAGTCTACAATCGCCGGATTGCGACACACGGGTGCGTACATCGACGACCTGATCACATGGAGCGACTCCTGGGAGGAACCAATCAAACAATCAATCAAACCTTTATTTATGCTCGAAAGGACATTGAGGTTTCCTTCATTTCCAATGCCGTCGAGATTACAGATACATTAAAACCACAGCACAATAAAACAAGTATAATATTGAACAATCATTGTGAGCAACAATTTTGTCAGTGAAAAGGTAAAATGCAATAAATAAATAAAATAAAATAAAATCAAGTAAAAGTAAAACAGTTGCAATTTGAAACACAATAGCTGGAAATTTAAGTCCTGAATTCTGAAAGAGAAGGAAGAACATCAATTCTTAGAGACTCTTGGAGGATGTTCCATGAGCTTGGGGCATCAAAGGAAAAAGCTGTTTTACCAAGTTCAGTACGTGCTCAAGGAAGTTTCAAAAGTAACAGTCCAGTAGAGCGAGTTGCATAGTTACCAGCCTTCCACTCTAATAAGGTTGAGATATAAGGTGGTCATTTTCCAACAAGGGCCTTAAAGATATATAAAAACCAATGTTTGTTGCGCCTCTCTTTCAGGGAAGGCCAACCAACCTCCTCGTACAGAACACAATGATGACTTCTGTACCCATCACCAGTAATAAATCTAAGAGCAGAGTGATATACACTATCCAAAGGCTTTAGAACTGAAGCTGCAGCAAGTCTGTAAATCATATCACCATAATCAATCTTTTGTCGCATTTTAGTGACAAGGTGGTTTACACAGTATTTAAACGTTAAATCCTCGTCAATCCATACACCAAGATATTTATATTCAGTGACTTTTTCAATTCTAGAGCCTTCTAAAGTGAATAAATTCAAAGTTTCAAGATCAATGTTTCTTGCTCTGGAGAACAGCATGTACTTTGTTTTCATTACATTTAAAAGAAGTTTGTGATTTAAAAGAGATTTTTGAAGCTCATTAAAAGCAAGTTGCAAATTGTTTATGGCAAGCTGTACAGAGTCTGCAATACAAAAAACAATGGTGTCATCCGCATACAAATGGACATGGCAACCACTTAAAGAGGACACAATATCATTAATATAAAAAGAAAAGAGTACAGGGCCCAAAATGGAACCTTGCGGCACACCCCTATTAATAAACAGGAAATCTGATTTGGTGTCACCTAATTTAATACACTGACGCCTCTCAGACAAATAATCATAAAACCAGGCACATGTACTTTCACTCAGTACTAAGCTGAACAGTTTACTTAACAGTATGTCGTGATCAAGTGTATCGAAGGCTTTGGACAGATCTAGAAAAACTGCTGCACAGTGTTGCTTCTTGTCCAGTGCTGATATGATGTGATTTGTGACTAATGTAATGGCTGAAATTGCGCTATGATTTGTTCTGAAACCAGACTGGTGTGGGCGAAGTACAGAGTAGGCTGAAAGAAATGACTTTAGTTGATTGTTTACCAGGGATTCCATCACTTTTGCTCAACATGGCGATAATTATTTATGTCATCTCTTGAACCTCCTTTATGCAGGGGAATTACATGTTCAGACTTCCATAACATTGGAAAACTTCCTGTGGTCAGAGATAAATTAAATATATGCCTTAATGGATCAGCAATAATTGGGGCAGCAAATTTTAGAAAGAATGAATCCAATTGGTCTTCCCCAGCGCCTGGCCTGCAGCGCATTCAGAACATCAGTATAATAGAAGGGGTGGAAGGAAAAATAAGAAGTGTGGCTCCCAGCATTCAAACAACTAACATCAACTGACGGAAGGCCAGGATATTCGTTTTCAAATAAGTATGCAGCATCTGCAAAGTGCTTTCTAAAGGCATGGGCAATGTCTGACCTATTAGAGATCACACAGTCATCAGTTCTTATACAGGTGGGCAGTGTATTTGAGGTCTTCCTTTTTTCTAAGTTCACTTCTTTCCAGAACTGGGTTTGAGTAGGAGCTAGTCATTAAAGATAAGAAATATTCAGATTTGGCTTTTCTTACAGCCGAGGTGCATTTATTCCTAAGTTGTCTGAAGGAGAGCCAGTGTTGAGGGTCTCCTGAACGTCTAGCGCGACTCCAGGCCTTATTTCTGTCTTTTAACAAAGTTGTCAGCTCGTTTGAGAACCAGGGAACGGTTCTGTCCTTAATTCAGAGCCTTTTAAAAGGGGCATCTTTATTAATGCATGAGATAAAAATATCTGTAAAGAATTGCAGGGCCACCTGAACATCAGAGATCTCTACTGTAAAGTTAATGAAGTCATTTGCTACATTGTCCAAAAAATGTTGCTCATTATAGAGCCTAAAATTTCTCTTTAAAACTATTTGTGAATTTGTTTTTTTCAATCTGGCATTTCTCACACAAGCTGTAGGACAGTGATCACTTATACCCAGCTCTTCCGGGGCGCTCCATAGTGTGCGACCCAGCAGTTTACCCAGTGTACGCTACGCTACGTGTTTTTCTTTTTTTATGTGTTTTTATAGGTTCTTTAAGTCACCTTTTCCCACTTTTTAAAATTCTGATGTGTGGATGAATTGTCAGTGTATCAGCGATGGGAATGGGGACACTCGCAGGTCTTTTTATCATCTTTTATGCGGCAACGCTGCTACTTCTACTTTGCGTCTCTACCTGTCATGGAGCAGGACGGGGCGCACCGGGGAGAGTTACACTGAGCCGGGAGCTTCTTTATTCCCTGCGGACTTCGGCAGCAGGGGAGATACCAAATGGTATCCTGAGTGAGATATGTAGGCCGATGGTGAAGACACGGAGTCGGAAACGGGGAAGAAGAGGTGGTCTACGCCGGAGATTAAAGACTCTCAGGCTGGGCGATCGGCGCAAATTACCCCCACTTCCTACAATTCTGTTGACGAACGTCCAGTCTATCAGGAATAAGATGGATGAGCTGGAAGTGTGGGCCAAGTTTAGGAGGGAAATCAGGGAGACCTGTCTCCTTGCCTTTACAGAATCATGGCTTAATGACTTGGACCGGGACGAGGACTTTTTACTTAGCGGGTTCGGAACCCCGATTCGTTTGGACCGGTCTCCGAAGATTACCGGGAAAAGTCGTGGAGGAGGAGTGTGTTTCTATGTCAATGAGAGGTACTGTAATACTGTGAAGGTCAGAGAAAGAATATGCAAAACTGATCTAGAACTGTTGACAATCTCACTTCGCCCCTTTTATCTGCCGAGGGAGTTTCAACAACTGTTTTATACATTGGTGTACATCCATCCGCGGGCAAACTTATCCGCCGCTGCTCAGCTAATCGCTGACGTAGCGAGCAGGCTGGATGCGGTCTGCCCTGATGCACCAAAATTCGTTCTTGGTGATTTTAATCTTTGCAAACTGAATTCGGTTTTAAAAACATATGAACAGTATGTGACCTGTACCACTACACAGAAGAATACTACAATTGATCTGTGCTATGGTACAATAAAGGGAGCATATGCGTCCCTACCAATGCCCTCACTGGGCGCTTCGTATCACAATGGCGTGTATCTCATGCCCGAGTATAAACCCACCTTCAGGCGTGTGGACAAAAAGGAGAAAACTGTTAAGGACTGGTCCGAAGACAGTATTTCTTCTCTTCAAGCATGTTTTGAGTGCACAGATTGGCAGTGTTTTTATGATGGTTGTGATAATATGAATGAACTATGTGAGGCTGTTTCATCATACATTAATTTCTGTGTAGACTCTATAATTCCATCTAAAACTGTTGTCATGTACCCAAATAATAAACCTTGGGTGACTAAAGAACTCAAAGCTGTAATCAATAAGAAGAAAAGGATTTTTTACACGGGTGAGCCTCTGGAGAAGAAAGCTGTCTCCAGAGAAGTAAGGAATGAAATAAGAAAAGCTAAAAACCAGTATAGGGACAAAATAGAACAACAATATTGCAGTGGTGACCTTAGAGCCGCCTGGCAAGGGATAAAACAGATGGCATCCATTAACCATCACTCTGAAAAAACCAGGCCACTTGTTACTATTAGTGGCGTAGATGAGGCTGGCCTGCCTAATGCTTTTAACTCATTTTTCTCTCGTTTTGAAAGGTCTGACTTTTTATGTAACATCTCTAGGTTGAGGAGGTCACTAATACCAGAAAGTGAAATGGTCATATCGCAAGCAAAAGTCGCTTCCTTGTTCAAAAAGATGAATATTCATAAGGCAGCTGGTCCTGATGCTATCTGTGGACGCATTTTGCGTCACTGTGCTGATCAACTCAGTGAGGTATTCACAGTACTTTTTCAGATGTGTGCTGAGAGTGGCTACTTGCCCCAAATATGGAAAACCTCTATTATTATTCCTGTTCCAAAGTCAAATCATCCAAGAGAATTTAATGATTTCAGGCCAGTTGCATTGACATCTCTTGTGATGAAAAACTTTGAAAAAATCTTAAAAGAAAAAGTGGTCTCCTTAATTGACGGCAGACTAGATCCATTGCAGTTCGCCTATCAAACTGATAAAGGTGTTGATGACGCAAAACTTTGCATTTTAGACCGAGCACTAAAGCACCTTGAAAAACCGAAATCCCACGTGAGACTTTTATTTGCTGATTTTTCTTCCGCTTTTAATAAGATGCAGCCCCATATTTTAATAGAACGGCTAGCCTCTAATTTTATGCTCCCTGATCAGATTTTATTGTTGCTTTTAAACTTCTTAACAGACAGAATGCAGCATGTGTTTGTCAATGACCACATGTCTACCCCCATCATTTCGAGCACTGGTTCCCCTCAGGGCTGTGTTCTCTCACCATTACTTTTTATCATGTATACCGACAGCTGTAGAGCTTCACAAGAGGGCAGTCACCTAGTAAAATTTTCTGATGACACCGCCCTGCTGTCGCTTCTTCAGGATCCGCAATCGGATCATGGATCGGCTTTAAATGATTTTATCAAATGGTGTGATGACAACTTCTTGGATCTTAACGTAACAAAAACAAAGGAGTTGATCATCAATTTTAGGAATAATAGTGTACAGCCAAAAAACAGCATGATACATGGTGAACCAGTCCAAATTGTCGAAACCTACAAATATTTAGGAACCACATTTGACTCTTATCTTAAGTTTGATAAGAATACAGAGTCACTTGTCAAACGGGGACAACAAAGAATCCATCTTATGCGGAAGCTTAACTCTTTTAGTGTTTCTAAACCCATTTTATGTTCCTTTTATTATTCTTTCCTTGAGAGTCTTTTAACATTTTCTTTTATCTGTTGGTTTAATGGTCTGTCTGTGAAGGATAAGAACAGTCTGAATCAGATAGTGAGAATTTGCTCCAAGATTATTGGAGTCCAGCTAACAGATCTGAGTGTGCTCTGGAAGAAACGTGCAGTCCAGAAAGCGAAATGCATTATAAAGCGGGGAGACCATGTTATGTCTGGAGGATTTACCTTAATGCCCTCAGGGCGGCGCTATTATGCACCCCTGAGGAAGACAAATCGCTACTCAAACTCTTTTACTCCTTCAGTTATTAGGCTAATGAATGCCAGTTTTAATGAGTAGGTTTGTGTTTTGTCGCTTTATTCATTATTTATTATCCTCTATTTATTCATTTTTATTCATTTTATTATTATTTATTTATTATTATTCTCCCCTTGATTGAATATTTATTATGCATATTTGCACAGATACAGGGTATCACTGCTGGGGAAACCATTGCTTAACTGACTCTTTGACAATTGATTGATTGAGAGTTGAGTGTTGTCCGTCTGTTTAATGAATTATTGTTGTATTGTTGTGTGTTTATTGAACTGGGAGCTGTCATCTGAATTGCCCAAATGGGATAAATAAAGTTTTCTGAACTGAACTGAACTGAACTGAAAAACTTCACTGCTCACAATTTTGTCAACTTTATTTGATGAAAAGACTAAGTCGATCAAGGTAGATTTTGAGCTGTCTTTTAGATTGGGTCTAGTGGGCTCAGTTATGATCTGAGTTAAGTTCAGGTTAAAGCAATATTCCTTTTATTTATCTGATGTGTTGTTTAGCCAGTTCAAATTAAAATCACCCATAATAATCGTTTCAGAATCCTCACACATGGAGATTAAATTTGCTAATGAGTGGATGGACTCCAAATCAGCAGATGGGGGTCTATAAACACCTATTACCACCAGTGGAGATGGCCCCAACTGGATTTGCAGGGCAATAAATTCAAAATATTTAGATTTGGCGACTGAATCTAAAACAGACACTGACAAACCAGATTTTACATAGACTGCTAGTCCACCTCCTCTCCCAGCTCGATCCACTCTAAACAGAGTGTAGCCTTCTAAAGCTATTTCACAGTCTTTAGTGCTTTTTTCCAACCATGTTTCACTCAAAACTAAAAAATCAGGATTTGTTTGTAGCACTAAAACATTGACATAATCTAATTTATGGATTAAACTCCTGATGTTTAAGTGGATTCATCCTCGGCCGTTTCTGCTTTTGAAGGTGTTTGGATCAAGTGGGGGTTTAGGAGAAGGAACGGGAGCAGCAGTATTCGGCTGCATGGGAATCATAACCAGGTTTGAGGTGGTGACATCAGGAATGTGGCAACTGGGGGTATTTTTAAGTGAGTGGTTTACTGACTTGGGTCTTTTTCTAATCAGAACAGGAATATTTATGTGATAAAAGCAGACAGTTTTCTGATTATGTTGCAAATTATGGGACTTTGACCTAATGTTTGTTATCAATGTCAAAGGTTTGACAAGTTGCAGAACGTTTGAGCAGTTAGAAATGCTGGCTGAACAATAGGCTCTTCTGTCAGTAGGCTGTAGTACCAGGGAGTGAGAGTAGGGGAAGCTAATGTCAGGTATAATGTTCGTAGCTGAAACCAGAGAGGACAAAAACCGCTCTTCCCGGAAGGTAAAACATCTGAAAGATGTAGAGACGTTGTTCCAGTGCCTGACCCAGGCTAACCTGACTGTTAACCTGAACAAGAGTGACTTTGGTTGTGCTACTGTCACGCATCTTGGCTATGTCATAGGCCAGGGTAAGGTGGCACCCATAAATGCTAAAGTCCAAGTCATTATGGACTTCCAAGTTCCTGACAACAAAAAAGCTTTGCGCCGCTTCCTTGGAATGATCGGGTACTACCGCAAGTTCTGCAAGAACTTTGCTGAGATTGCTCTCAGTCTCACCAACCTACTGAAGAAAGGCGTAAAGTTCACTTGGAATGAAGCATGCCAAAGAGCCTTCGATCGCCTGAAGTCTCTGCTGTGTCACTTCCCCGTGCTCAAATCTCCTGACTTCAACAAACTGTTCTCCATCGCGGTCGATGCTAGCGACCAAGCTTGTGGATCTGTGCTCCTACAGAGAAGTGACTGATGAAATTCAGCATCCCGTGGCATACTTCTCCAGGAAGTTCAATCGCCACCAAAAGAACTATTCCACAATTCAGAAGGAGCTGTTGGCTCTGGTTCTATTCTTACAACACTTTGAGGTTTATGTTTGTACAGGGCAAAAGCCAATGATTGTGTACACTGACCACAACCCGTTAATGTTTTTGAGTAAGATGAAAAACAAGAATCGGAGATTTTTGAATTGGAGTTTGATTTTACAGGAGTTTGACTTGAAAATTATGGATGTAAAGCAGGGGTCCCCAATCTTTCCCAGAAAGGGCTGGTGTGAGTGCAGGCTTTCATTGCTACCAAGCAGTTACACACCTGATACTACTAATCAACCCCTGGACTCTTTGCTAATAAGCTTGATTAGTAGCATCAGGTGTGTAGCTGCTTAGCTGCAATGAAAGCCTGCACCCACACCAGCCCTTTCTGGAAAAGATTGGAGACCCCTGATGTAAAGGGTACTGACAATGTAATTTCTGATTGCTTATCCCGTGTTTGAGTATGTGTATATATATCACATGTGTTTATTAGCATATTGTATTATATGTATCTATATATATGTATTTGTATATATATGTATATAAGTATATATATATATATATATATATACACAAGTGTCTACTTAACCATTTTTGTATTGAAAAGAAAAATTTTGCCTTTATGAGTCAAAATCTTTCCCTTTTGGAATGGAGGTGTAATGTGGAAAAGCCACTAGATGGCAGTATTGACACTTTTTTGTTAAGCCCAGTTCGGAGCTAGGGTTTGGGCATGTCCTGGGCATGCCTCAGAGGGGAAAGTCCCAGAGAATTGAAAAAAGTCTGAAGGTGGGAGGGGGCTGGAAAAGAGTATATAAAGAGAAAAATCGAGAGAGTAAAGTAGGAGGAAAAATTGCAAGAAGAAATAGTGGAAGGATACAATTGACCAGACCTGACACTCTTTTCAAGACCTGTGAAGCTCTTTTTGTGGATTTCTGCCTGTGTTGGAGCATTTTCCTGTCCGAGGATATCGCAAGATAGCAACCCCATCTCCATTACCAAGGGACTGTAACTATCATTTGTTTTTATATTTCAATCTTGGTCGGTCTTTGTTTTATTAAATCTGTTAAAGTTTTTCCAATTTCGTCTGCCATCCCTTGCTGTCCGATATGTCTTATCAAATTGGGGCCATAACAGATGACTGCAATAAAGTTCAATAAACTTGGCGCAGCCAAGTACCTTAACTTGGTTAAATGTGAGAGTTGATCAGGACACATATGTAATGTGAGCAGGTGCAGCGCGGAAGATTGAATAATAATTTAGCAATAATTTCAGGGTAAATATTTCCTTGTCTACACACAGTGCCGTGAAAAAGTATTTGCCCTCTTCCTGATTTCTTTTTTTTGTTTGCATATTTGTCAAACTTGTTTCAGATCATCGAACAAATTTTTATTTTAGACGTAGATAATCCAAGTAAATGCAGTCTTAAAATTATGAAGAAAATTATGGAGACTCTCAATTAGGAGACAGGACTCCGGCCTGGAAGGAAATAGGTTAGAGTCAGAAATAGGCACGGGCCGGTATTAGATTCTGACTTTATGATAACCTTTAGCAAAAATATTGCGGTTTCAAGGTATTGCGGTATTGCAATTACAGCTCTAAAATGTAATATTTTGAAATATCTAGGTAAAAAACAACTTTTTTCAATTTAACACAGTCTATTTTATTTTAAAACAACATATAGAATATTTGGTATATTAGTAAACGTGTATTATGTTAAGTTAAAATAAATAATAAAATGAATAGTTGAATTCTTATAAATAAATAAAAATAAATGTAGTACCTTAAGGGAGCCAAAACCTGCAGGTCAACAATCATCATGACCTGCATTCTGTCTTTGATGACTCATAAACTGCTCATACCGCAGGAATGGAATGATGGAAAATTTTTAGCGGTTATGAAACCGTGACTTTTTCAAACCACAGTATACCTTGAAACCGGTAACCATCCCGTGCCTAGTCAGAAACACACAACAGAATGCAATTACTAATTTACTTCACCACACCAGGCAGACACAAGCCTGAATCACAAGAACCAATCACACCGTTACAAAAATTGTAAAGAAGAAGTCAAATCATACCTGGCGCAGTTCACAACTACATATATACACAAAGTTTACAATACGGGAAGAATGAATACAAGCTTCAATATCTATATCCCGTCTGCACACGGCTGCAGGAGCAGGTGTGGAAATCGCCTAAGATCTTTAATGACTAGATTAAAGCTACCCACGGAATAGAGACGCGAGTGGGGGAAGTTGAATACAATCTTCCATTGTGATAACGGCTACACACATACAGATGCATGTGTGGGAAGTCATCAACGATCTTCCATAACCACCATTGGCAACATACGGCATGGAGATGCACGTGTGGGAAGTTGGCTGAGATCCTCCCCGAATAGTTTGTTTTCCTACCTTCAATGCCCAGACTCAAGACGCGCTTCCTATAGCAGGATCACAAATCATTTGGGTAATCAGGAAGGCAACCCCTCCTCAGAGGGAATTTGGGCAGTGACTTTGCCAGAGGGGAAATTCAACAAGGATATATTTTTCTCCGTTATTAAAGCTATTCTTACCTTTCTGGCATTTTTACACTTTTCTTTCCTAATCCTAAAATGCTCCTAATAAGCGTATGGCACACTAATATCTAAAAGGAATCCACCAGGTGTTGAAACTCTGCAATATTCAATTCTTGTCTACTTTTGATAAAAGTCTGACTAATCATTTTCTTCGGTCTGAATAGAATTATTTGCCGAGCTTCCTGTCTGTCTTCCTTTGCCGCGCCACTTCCAGTTGCCAACCGCTGTCACCACTTGCGATTCGCACGCCCCTCTGGCAGAGCGTTAAGTGTTCTGTGCGAGATAGCAAGGAACTAAGAAGAACTGAGAACGGCTGACTGAGACAAGCCGCCACTTCCACCCCAGCTGCTCCCACTGAGAAAGAAATCAGCAAAAGACTATTTCACAAAAAGCTGCACTAAAGTGAACACTGGATACAGCAGGAGGCGAGATGCAAATCAACATCAGCACTGTTTTCCAGCGATGGCGGAGGCTGATGCAGCTTCATCTGGAGCTACAAAGAGACAAGATGGTCCCGGAGTTTCTGCTGGACTGGTACTTTTAGTTTGCCTAATCCTAAAACACAACATTGCATGTAATAACGCTGCATCCAGAGGCTATCAGTTACTATAGTTCTGGAATATTATCAGTGGCGTGCCGTCAGATGTCAGGATGGCCTTCAGTAACATCACCCTTTCCCGCATAATTGCTCTTAAACTGTTTGCAATCAGGTTTGCCTGATTAACAATCAAACAGTTTATTAACTGAACAGCCACCACCAATGCATGACAGGAAATGATTAAGGAATGCTAATGACAAAGCGATTACTTATTGGCTATGTTGATATAATTGATGTGACTCTGCAAGGATGACAATCTGCAAAAAATCCGAAACTTTCGCTGACTTCGCCGCAATTATTTTCGTTATTACCACTCAGCTGTGCATCGTACCCAACAACATTCTCATGGCTTATTGCTCAATTAACCTCGCAAACTAAATTTAGCAAATCCAGAAATTATAAAGACCTCGGTGATTGATATTTTCCATAGTCATTGATGTGCGTAAGTAAACGCTGTATATTTTCAAAGTGCAATGTATAACAAGGCTTTCAAAAATACAAAGTAAATTTGAATTCTCGTCGGTTCCACCAATCAGTATGAGCAACTGATTCTAATCGGAGAGGTAAACTGCGAGAGGTGTCTGTCATTAAGAAGTGAAAGGTGAATTTATTGCTGGCCCTGTTTTTCTGCTGACGGACCGTTACTAAATATTATGTTATTTGTGCAAGGATGATTAGTGATAGCAACAGCGCTAACGTCACTGGTAGGGTAAACAGACCAGGTGAGTGACCATGACTGTCAGCTTCAGCGTTAGCATCAGCCTCAGTGTTTATTGTGAAATTGTCATTAACCCCGTACTAGTATTGAAACTCAAGGGTTGCTTTTTACTTTGTTGGTCGTACAGTAACCAGAGCTAGTTCAGCACATTGCTAGAGGACTTCTCTGGCTAATAGATAATACAGCTAGCTGACATCAGTGTAAATAAGACAGATTTGTCTATGCTTATGACTTTATCCATCCTTGGGAAGAAGTACTGTTTACTAGTAGTGAACTTTACATTGTAATAACCCATCCGTGTCATCTGTGTATGTGTCTGTGTGCGCGCGCTAAATGCTATAATTACGAAAATAATGTTAACGGTATTTCGTCAAACTAGAAAGGTAACAAAAAATTACGAGGGCATTTTAATTTACACCACATTTAGAACTACATGATGCGCACTCTATAGTGATGCTAACCACGCCGCTTGTTGACCTTGACCTTTGACCTTTTGACCTCAAAATGCAAATTTGGACAGGGTACCCTAGGATCATCCACCCCACAAAGTTTGGTCGCCCTAGCCTCAGTGGTGGCCAAGCTGTCGCGCGGACAGATACACACACACACACACACACACACACGCGCGCACACACACACACACACACACACACACAGACAGACAGACAGACAGACAGACAGACAGTGCTAAACTGTATACCCACGCCGCCTCGTCGGGCGTGGGTAATTAAATATTACGTAATTACTGTTGGTTTGTTTTCACTTAACGGTGCTTCTGAATCTGACTGCATTGACACATTTTACTTGCGCCGCTTGCTTTCACACCGCACGTGTCGGGGAGGAGAGGAGCATCAGAGGTCAGGCAGGGGGTAGAGGGTGGGACTTTGGAGGGAGGCGGGAGCTGTTCATGTTCAAATTTTTTGTGCTGCACGACATTGCAGAAAGTTAAGAATAGCTTTAAATGAGGGTTTGAGACTATTCTAATCCCTTCGAAAAATGCCACATGCTATTTCGGAAATTTAAAGGTGTAGAATGATACCAAACACGATATGTTCGCACTGCAGTTTGCCATGAAATGTCCGGTACAGCACATAATTACAAAGATAATTTGTATTAATGCTAACAATCAGCTCTAATGATACAATATAACAAATACATATACCCTCAACAAAAATATAAACGCAACACTTTTTTTTTTGCTCCCATTTGTCATGAGATGGACTCAAAGATCTAAAATTCATTCCAGATACACTATATTACCATTTCTCTGAAACATTGTTCACAAATCTGTCTAAATGTGTGATAGTGAGCACTTTTGCTTTGCTGAGACAATCCATCCCACCTCACAGGTGTGCCACATCAAGATGCTCATCAGACACCATGATTAGTGCACAGGTGTACCTGCCTTCCCAGTGCAGCTTACATGTAGCAGCCATCAAATTTGAAATGAGCTCATCTTGTGGATAAAATTGTAAAATTTCTCAGTTTCAACCTTTGCTATGTTATCTCTGTTCGACTGTGAATAAAATACTGGCTGGTGTGATTTGAAAGTAATTGCGTTTTGATTTTATTCACAATTTACACAATTTGTCCCAACTATTTCGGAATAGCCTCGCTTTCTCAATCATCCTCGATTTCTGAATTCTGCTTTTGGGCAACAGCCCCCAGCACCAGCATATGTTGTGTTTTGGTGCTGGTTTTTCCAACAGGGGAGCCCTGAACTAATCACATATCAGGCAGTGATCAAGTCATTACTTACTGATTGTGGATTATCAGTAAACTTATACATTTGCTGACCGCCATGCTAGGCAATAATTTTAGGACAAAAACTGAAAATAGTTGATTGACATGGAACCGAGAGCCTTGGTTTGTAACTCCAAACTGCTGTCATTTTCAGCAACAGCACAAGCCCCTGTTGTGCTTGATTTCTGCTCCCTACAGTAAACTGCTGAATTGTGTGTGTTGCTTTAGATCAGGGTTGGAGATTTACCATCCTGTAAGTTCTCAATTCAACCCCAATACACCTGACTCTACTCATCAGCAGCTCTGTGAGATCTCTCACCTTTGATTGTGTTCTCCTCTCTAAGGATTGGCATGAATAACCTTCAGGACAATAGATCTCCTGGAACAGATGCCCAGCTTTAGTGAAGTCTATGTAGCAAAAGCAGTGAAAAGTACTTGTAAACTGCAACTTATTGCCTAACACAGATATTAAAGTGAAACCATCCTGATACACCGCTTATTATCTGCGGAAATAGATTTAGTGTATCTCATTGCTCAATTTCTTTTCTTTGTGAGGATGAAAGAGAATTGTGTGAGTCTGCTTTGATGAACCTTGTGGTTTCATGTGTAAGACCTTACAACAGGTTACAGTCTCACCTGTGTTCCAGTAGGCTGACTGCATTGCGTCACTTGTTTGTCTGGGATGCACTTCTTGGATTGCATCACTGACAAATAACTTTGTTAGAACAGGGATAGGGGGGCACTCATCTACCCCTCCTTTTAGCCCCATCCTCTGTTTTACTGCAGATCTGTTTGTTACATCACAAACTCAGTCTGCAAACCCAACCTCCCTATATGTGAGTCCTCTTGCACACCCACCCATCCTTAAATATAATCATGTGGTGACAGGGTATTGTACAGTCACTGCAAATGCTGCTGTTCCCTCAATGGATTTGTGACTGACTATCATCTGCACTGCTAACATACAATTCAAATTGATACACTTACTGAACTAGAACTATATTGAATAAAAACATAACCCTCCTGGACACAGTTGATCAGGATACAGGGGCCTTCCGGGCTGTCTGACCTTGAGGAGTGTTATGTTGAGCTATTGCAGTTTCTCAGGTAAGTTATTCATTTTCTCAATCTGATAAAAAAAAACTCTTTAATTTTTTAAGCAGTGGTTGAGTGAGAGACTTTTGCACGCAGTTAAAAAAATAGACCCAAAGGCCAAACCTTGTCTTCTGGGAACACTGTCTCCAATCTCAGGGAGCTCCAGTGCAGTTTCACAGAGTAAAGCTGGTGTATCAGAGCAGAGGTAGTTTTCCCTGGATGGAGGTTGTCCTCCCAGAAAACAAAAACTATCCTTCAGCGTAACACTGCAACTAAATTGTGTGACGCTCCCTCGACAAGAATTTTTTCTCAAAAGAGAGAGCTTAACTTTGTGCAGAATACGCCAGTATATGTGTTTCCATCTCTATTGTGTAGTAAATGTGTTATGATGAGGAATACTTTGGAGAAAAGAAATAATGTAAAATAATGCTAGAATCAGCTTAAGAACATAATTTAGCCTTGCAGTCAGTTTAAGTGGTGAGTTCAGTTAGGCTTGACCATGTAACTTACATTCACTCTCTTTTCTAAGGATCATCAACCCTCAAACCTGCGAGACTCAAAAAACCAAAATGAACAGCTCTGTCATCAATTCTAGCCTCCCCTTCAACCACTCCTCTTCAGGATCCAGTCTCCAACTCCCGTACACATTTAAACTGTGCTATTATTCACTTCTTGGGTATTCGTTTCTGTTTATTGAAAGAAGCATCAACCTCATAGTGGGCTACCCTGCCAACATCATGGTGATGTGGCTGGTGGCCAGAGAGACGAGTGACTCTTCCACCTCCAATATCTTTATCCTCAACCTGGCCATTGCTGATGCATTTCTCTGTGTGATGACCCCCATCTGCTTCTTTGGCTTGTCTTGGCTCAGAATCATATATTTTGATAATATACTGTACTTTACCACTGGGATCAAAAACAGTTCCCCACTCTTTCTCACCTGCATTTGCCTGGACCGCTATGTGGCCGTGGTCCACCCCATAGTGTTCACCAATATCAAGGATAAGAAGATCAGGGTGACTATTTCCATGCTTGTTTGGGGGCTCATGATAACCTATGCTGTCATCAGGATATTGCGGCCGATCCTCTCAGATCACATCTTCACTGGGCTGATCCTGGCCGCCTTCACCATCATGGTTTTCTGCAACGTTTCAATCATGTGGAGTCTGAGGAAGTCAGTCTTGGGCAAAGAGAAGATGCACCCCATGAAAAAGAAAGCCCTCAGGACTGTGCAAATCTATCTGGCCATCATAGTGTTTCATTACCTGCCTGTAGTTTTTATGACACCCTTTGTGTATCACCCTTTCCCAGAATTCTGTGACGTTGATTTGATTATGGGCTCCATTATGTTCCTCAGTACCATCACTGCACCCCTTCTCTACATCTCCCTGATTAAGCAGCTGCCATGGCTGAAAAACTTGCTCTGCATCTGCTGCCGAAGCCCTTCCCCTGAGTGACATAATGTGAGCACGTGAGATGTATGCTATTGATTGTCTGTTACGCTGCATTTACTCTCTACATAAATTCATGAAAATGAGTAAATGAAACAAAGCAAGAATGTTCTCTGAGTTTTAGGCAAATATATTATCTTTGGTTTGACTGTAATGAGGAAAGAGATGAAAATAAACACAAATAAAACCATTATGCATTGATTAAAAAGTGAAAACTATTTGCATCACCCACATTCCTCTATCACCATGATTTTATATGATGCAAATTTAAGTTTTTGATTAAAAATGGGAACGTATGATCAATCAATCAATCAAAGAGACCAATTTTTTAATGGAATGTGTATTTGATATTTATCTCCAAACTTCCAGGTTTATTTATTATATCAATTTAATTTCATTATGCCAGCATGTGATCTAGTTTTTCCCAGGAAAAACTGTCAATAACTACAGATTTTCTGGGAGCACCACCATATACACAAATAAAATGGGTTGTTTTGGCTATGATAGAATAGTTATATTGGGCGACTTTAACCTGCACTTTGAGAGGGCAGATCATTCTCTAACATCCGCATTCACTAACATTTTGGAGTCAGTCAGCTTCGCTCAGAGTGTTGTTGGCCCAACTCATTTTCATGGTCATACTTTAGACCTGATCTTCAGCTTTGGCATTAACATTGGGCAGGTCAGGATTCATTCACATAATCCCAATTTTTCTGACCATTTTCTTATCACATTCTGCTTACAGTTGCCCCACCTTGTATTTTTAGAAACTAGGATGTACACTGGTCGTACTTTTACTGCAACAACTTCTGCAAAATTCACTGAGGTTTTCCCATCTTATTTTGAGCATCCAGTCAGCGCCCTCTGTATTGACGATACGACAGAAAAGTTTGCCGATGCTCTCCGTTGTACCCTTAATGTAGTCGCGCCACTGAAATATAAAAAGATTACTCAGAAGAGGCCAACTCCATGTTACACTGACCAGACAAGGACACTAAAACAAAAATCTCGTCAACTAGAACACAAATGGCGCTCCACTTGTAATGTGAATATAGGCCACTAGATGGCAGTATTTACCTTTTTTTGTTAAGCTCAGACTGGAGTCATGTTTAGACATGTCCTGGACATGTCTGGGGCAAGTCTCAGAAAATAAAAAAAAAGAGGTCTAAATGTGGGTGGGGTCTGCAAAAGAGTATATAAGGAAAAGAATTGAGACAGTAAAGTAGTAGGAGAAATTGCAAGAAGATGACCAGACCTGCCATTCTGTTCAAGACCTGTGACGATTCTTTTGTGGATTTCTTTGCCTGTGCTTGAGCATTTTCATCATCCAGGACATCTCCAAGCCACCCCACCAAAAAGGGACTGTAATTATTTCTGTTTTTTCTTATTTATCAATCTTGGTCTTTAGTTGTAGGTTGTTATTAGTCTTTGTCTTTGTTAAAAATTAAATGTGTTTTAGTTTTTAAAACTGTGTTTGTCATCCCTTGCTGTTGCTGTTGTGTTATAAATGTAATAACAAATTGGGGCCATAACAAATTGGGGGCTCAAGGTCCGGGATAGACCATTGTGTGAGTAATTTATTGAAAATCTAACATTCCAAATTGTGAAATTGTTTTTGTGAATTTTCCTAGATATATATTGACAACAGCAATGGATGATTTCTTGGCATCACCAACCGTAGGGGTTTTGAAGTCTTTTAAAAAGACAGAACTGCTAGAAATTTGCAGACAGTTGGAGCTGACAGAGGTAAAACCAGCCATGCGAAAAGCAAGACTGGCTAGAGAGATAGTTGAATATTACATTGATGAAAATGTGTTTGCACCAGGAGATCTGGAACAGTTTCCAGTGGAAAATCCAAATATAGAAATGGAACTTAAATTAAAAATGCTAGAGATTGAAAGGGAGGAAAGAGAAAAAGAAAGGGAGGAAAAAGAAAAACAAAGGCAGTTTGAGTTAGAAAAATTAGCAAGAGAAGAAAAACAAAGAGAATTTGAGAGGCAGAAAGAGAGAGACAGAGACAGAGAGATTTTGAATTAGAGAAATTCGATAGAGAAGAAAGACTCCAAATGGAGCAACTAAAAATTAAAATTCAAACGGAAAATAAATTTCGGGCTAGCCAGGAGGTAAAACTGGTGCCTCCATTTTCAGAAAAGGATGTTGACAACTATTTCCAGTGTTTTGAAAAGGTAGCAAAGAGTTGCCAGTGGCCAAAGGAACACTGGCCTCTGATGTTGCAAACTGTCCTCAAGGGTAAAGCTCAACAAGCCTATTCGGCTTTGTCTGCAGATGATTCCTCTGATTATGAGGTTGTCAAAAAGGTTATTTTGAGAGCTTATGAGTTGGTTCCAGAGGCTTACCGACAGAAATTCAGAGGTCTGAAGAAATCTGAAAATCAGACTTATGTTGAATTTGCTAATGAGAAGCAGGTTTGCTTTGAGCGCTGGTGTACTTCTATGGAGGTCAAGGATGATTTCAACTCACTAAAAGAGATGGTGTTAGTTGAAGAATTCAAGAACTGTGTTAAGGATGATGTTAAGACCTACCTTAATGAGAAGCAAGCACTGAACTTGCAATCAGCTGCCAAATTTGCAGATGAATATGTTCTCACTCATAAGTCCAAATTTCAGTCTAGCAGTAACAATAAATGGTCCCAATTTCAGAAAAAGGGTTACGGTGATACCCAAGATTCCTCACCCAAAGACAAAGACAAATCTGGTGATGGTGCTCAGAAATCCAGTAACAGGTCTGATCAAAGTGTGAAAGCTGACAGTGACAGAAGTGGTCTAGTTTGCAGATATTGCAAGAAATCTGGTCATGTTACAACTAACTGTTGGTTCCTTAAAGCTAAGAAAGAAAAAGAAAAGGATACCAAACCAAATGCCTTTGTGAAAACAAGGTTAGAAACCCCTATAGTAGATAACCAATCTGCTAAATTGCCTGCTTCTTGTGGGGCTAAAAAGCCTGATACAGCTGACTTTGTGAGGGAGGAATTTCTTCCATTTGTGTCAGAGGGATTTGTGGCTCTGAATGAGCATACTACTCCTGTCCCCATATATATCCTAAGGGATACCGGAGCTTCTCAGTCACTTTTGTTGATGGACTCCTTGGAGTTACGTGATGAGACCGCTTCAGGGGATTTCATACTTGTACAAGGTATTGAAGGGAGGACTGTATCTGTACCCCTGCGCTCTATATTCTTGAAGTCAGATTTAGTTACAGGACAGGTAAAGGTGGGACTTATGTCAAGTCTACCTATAAAGGGTGTTTCTCTGTTGCTAGGCAATGACCTGGCTGGGGGCAAAGTAGTTCCCCCTGTACATCTTACTTCACAGCCGAGCACTGAAAATGGGGATGAGGACCCATCTCTGTATCCTTCTTGCGCAGTGACTCGTGCTATGGCCAAGAAGGCTAAAGAAGATGATGTTGTGGTGCCGTCCAGTACATTGAATAGTCAGGACTCAGGTGGTTCGCCTCATGACTCTGATTGGCCTACTATGGTTTCTCCGTTTGAGGACTTATCAGATACTTTTATCAGTTCTCTATTCAGCCAGCCGGATGGGTCTGGTGATTCTGATGTGTCTGGAGACTTGTCTCTGTCCAGAAAGCGGTTGATTGAGGAGCAAACTAATGATCCTGAAATTGGTGTACTAAAGAGGAGAGCCCTTCCTGAAAAAGAAATAGATGCAGTTCCAGTTGGGTATTATCTCAAGGATGGTGTGTTGATGCGGAAGTGGCGCCCTCCTGATATCCCTGCCAATGCAGATTGGGCAGTGGTCAGGCAAATTGTTGTTCCGAAGGTCTATAGGAATGAGATCTTAACAATGGCTCATAGTTTACCTTTAGGAGGTCATCCTGGTGTTAACAAGACTGTTGATAAGATCATGAAACACTTCTTTTGGCCTGGGCTTCGGAAAGACGTTTCCAACTTTTGCAAAACCTGTCACACTTGTCAGGTAGTTGGAAAACACCAGTTAGACTCACCTGTAGCTCCATTGCAGCCTATCCCAGCATTTGAGGAGCCATTCTCTAGGGTCATTGTTGATTGCGTTGGTCCATTACCCAAGACTAGATCTGGAAATCAGTACTTGTTGACAATCATGTGTGCATCTACCAGATTCCCCGAAGCCATACCTCTACGTAACATCAAGGCAACTGCAATCTCGAAGGCTTTGATAAAGTTCTTCACGTTGTTTGGTCTTCCCAGGGAAATTCAGTCAGACCAAGGTAGCAATTTCACTTACGGATTGTTTCAGCAGGTTGTGTATAAACTAGGTGCAAAACAGATTCTTTCTAGTGCCTATCATCCAGAAAGTCAGGGTGCCTTAGAGCGGTTTCATTCCACTCTCAAGACAATGATGAGGACTTATTGTTGTGACCATGAGAGAGACTGGGATGAAGGGGTTCATTTGCTGTTGTTTGCAGCTGGAGAAGCAGTGCGGGAGTCTACTGGATTCAGTCCATTTGAGCTAGTGTTTGGTCATGAAGTGAGAGGACCTTTGCTATTATTGAGTGAACAATGGCAAGAGGAAGAGCCGCAGATCGGCCTGTTGGACTGTGTTGGCAAGTTCAAGGGGGGATTGCGTGCAGCTTGTGACTTTGCCAAAGAGAACTTGAAATCAAGTCAGGGAGGAATGGAAGCTTGGTATGATCATGGGGCTGGAGGCCGTGAGTTTAAACCAGGAGACAAGGTCCTTGTGTTGTTTCCCTTGCAGTCCAATCCATTGCAGGCTAGATTTCATGGTCCTTATGAAATTCTGACAAAACTCAATGATCTCAATTACATTGTGAAGACTCCAGATAGGAGAAAACCAAAACAATTGTGTCATATTAACATGCTAAAGCCTTATCATGACAGAAATGCTAGGGTTGCAGCTATCACTTCAGATTCTCCAATGGTCGAAACGTGTGAAGATGAGGGGGAGTTTCAAGATGATTAACCAAGAATTAAAGCTGAAGTTCTTTCATGTAAATTGTCAAACACTGAAGTGTTGCAAGGTCTTGATGTAGAACTCCAGCACTTAGAACCCTCACAGAGAGATCAGTTTGAAGGGTTGATCAGGAAATATGAGGATTTGTTTCCTGATGTTCCAAAGAGAGTTACTATAGCCTCTCATGATGTAGATGTTGGTGATGCCAAACCAATAAAACAGCATCCATACCGGATGAATCCTGAAAAGAGAAAGATTGCTGAGAAAGAGGTTGAGTACATGTTAAAACATGATATTATCAGACCCTCCAACTCCGATTGGAGTTCACCCTGTGTGCTAGTTCCAAAACCTGATGGAAGTACTAGATTCTGTACAGATTATCGCAAAGTCAATACTGTAACTAGAACTGATGTGTTTCCAATACCTAGGATTGATGATTGTATTGATAGTGTAGGGCAAGCAAAGTTTCTGACCAAGATTGATTTATTGAAGGGTTATTGGTGTGTGCCTTTAACTGAGAGGGCCAAGAGCATCTCTGCTTTTGCCACACCATCTGGATTGTACCAGTATGAAGTCCTACCCTTTGGCATGAAAAATGCCCCAGCTACGTTCCAAAGGATGATACAGTCTACAATCGCCGGATTGCCACACACGGGTGCATACATCGATGACCTGATCACATGGAGTGACTCCTGGGAAGAACATCTAAAAGATGTAGAGACGTTGTTCCAGCGCCTGACCCAGGCTAACCTGACTGTTAACCTGAGCAAGAGTGACTTTGGTTGTGCTACTGTCACCTATCTTGGCTACGTCATAGGCCAGGGTAAGGTGGCACCCATAAATGCTAAAGTCCAAGCCATCATGGACTTTCCAGTTCCTGACAACAAAAAAGCTTTGCGCCGCTTCCTTGGAATGATCGGGTACTACCGCAAGTTCTGCAAGAACTTTGCTGAGATTGCTCTCAGTCTAACTAACCAACTGAAGAAAGGCGTAAAGTTCACCTGGGATGATGCATGCCAGAGAGCCTTCGATCACCTGAAGTCTCTGCTGTGTCACTTCCCCGTGCTCAAATCTCCTGACTTCAACAAACTGTTCTCCATCGCGGTCGATGCTAGCGACCAAGCTTGTGGATCTGTGCTCCTACAGAGAAGTGACTCTGATGACATTGAGCATCCCGTGGCATACTTCTCCAGGAAGTTCAATCGCCACCAAAAGAACTATTCCACAATAGAGAAGGAACTGTTGGCTCTGGTCCTTTCTTTACAACACTTTGAGGTTTATGTTTGTACAGGACAAAAGCCAATGATTGTGTACACTGACCACAATCCGTTAATGTTTTTGAGTAAGATGAAAAACAAGAATCGGAGATTGTTGAATTGGAGTTTGATTTTACAGGAGTTTGACTTGGAAATTAAGCATGTGAAGGGTACAGACAATGTAATTGCTGATTGCTTATCCCGTGTTTGAATGTGTATATATATATCATGTGTTTGAATATTGTATGATATTTATATATAGACAAGTGTTCACTTAACCATTTTGTATTGAAAAGAAAAATTCTGCCTTTATGAGTCAAAATTTTTCCCTTTTGGAATGGAGGTGTAATGTGAATATAGGCCACTAGATGGCAGTATTTACCTTTTTTTTGTTAAGCTCAGACTGGAGTCATGTTTAGACATGTCCTGGACATGTCTGGGGCAAGTCTCAGAAAATTAAAAAAAGAGGTCTAAATGTGGGTGGGGTCTGCAAAAGAGTATATAAGGAAAAGAATTGAGACAGTAAAGTAGTAGGAGAAATTGCACGAAGATGACCAGACCTGCCATTCTGTTCAAGACCTGTGACGTTTCTTTTGTGGATTTCTTTGCCTGTGTTTGAGCATTTTCATCATCCAGGACATCACCAAGCCCCCCCACGAAAAGGGATTGTAAATATTTATGTTTTGTACATATTTCAATCTTGGTCTTTTGGTTATTAGTTGTCGGTTAGTATTAGTCTTTGTCTGTTTATTAAATGTGTTTAAGTTTTAAATTGTGTCTGTCATCCCTTGCTGTTGCTGTTGTGTTGTAAATTGTAATAACAAATTGGGGCCATAACAAAAGGGATTTGCAAATCATTATATTCTGTTTTTATCTATGATTTACATAACGTGCCAACTTCACTGGTTTTGGGTTTGTACTTCCATCAAGGTCTTCAGTGATCACAATTCCCTGACATTCTTGCATAAGATCAAAAACAAGAATCAAAGATTACGGAGATGGAGTTTACTTTTGCAAGAGCATGATTTAGATATTTATCACATCAGGAGAAAAAGGAAAAATGCATCTGGAAGAACACTTTCTCGCATGTAATTCTACTTTTCTATTTGATTGTGAAAATTGCACTGGTTGTTATGTATATGATTGTTATAATGATCAATGATACTTTTGTGTAAAGTTCAAAATTATACTGATTATAAAACTGCATTCATTTTAACAAAAGAAAGCTTTTAGCAAACGTTTCTTTTCTTAAAGAGGGGAGGTGTTATGTATGAGTATTTTTTTGTCAAGCACTTATATCATTTCTAAATGGAGATTTGTCACATGCTGTTTTTGCTGCCTTGCTGGACAGCTATTTATTTTGTTCATCAGCACCCTCTGGTGGTGTGTCTGTAGCAATACCACTTCTTTGTGATGAAATAGACTAGTGCTTTCTAGGAGCTTCTGGCATCTTCCTGTCTGGAGAAGGCGGGATTACCCAGAATCCTGTACATCTTTCCAGAATGTTGCTAGTCTATATAAATGCTGTGATTTTGGTCTGTGTAGGCAGAGTTTTTGTTTTGGCAACAGAGTTACATTGTGGTATTGGAGTGTTATTATAGGATTGAACAGCGGATTACTTGTATACGTTTTTTTTTTTAATCTGTGAAGAATAAATTGGTTTAAGTTGTCATTGCTGGTTTTCTTTGTTGTGATTTTCAAGTCATAACAAAATACATGTTTCGAAAGATTTTTACAAGTACTTTAACGTGGTTTACTCAATGGGTTGTTAGAATAATTTTTGAATGTGAAATGTGCAAAAATGCAAAAATGTGCTTGGTTACGGTACTTCCAAAAGAGGACATCAGATTTGACAAGGTGTACACAAAGATGCAAAACATGCTGTTCTCATTACAAATTGGAGTCAACCTGGTTTCAATTTTGCAATTGTAACATCCTATTAAACTATGTTCACAGCAAAAATTGTAGTAAAATATGGAATTTCCTAGATTTAATAGGGAAAAGAATATGGTTATGTCATTACAAGCTGTATTAATTACGTCACTACAGAACTAGATGTTCATGAGAAAAAGTAAGGTTAACTTCAAGAAAAGAACTAAAATAGGTAACACAACATACATAATGTTTCTTTTATAATAAAAGTATCACAGATGTACGTTTTTATTACTGAAGTAATAAGAGGTAAGAGGTTGCTGTTGCTCACCTGCTGTAGCGGTGTTCATTGGTGTTCATTCTGCTTGAGTTGAGGGGGAGAGAGGCGTGCAGGGCTGGTTGTAGGAGACAATTTACTCTTGTTTAAACAGGGTTAGTTTTCTGAAACTAATTTGTGCGTTTAAGTTCAAATATTAAAAGAGGTAGGACGATTTGCTCCTGAGGTATAACCTTTGTCGCATTCCGGGCAGGGAGAATCTTCTCCCCTTATTTTTTCCCCCTTGTAACAACTCGGTTAGCACATAGCCAAATTAAGTCGCTAATCTGGTCAAACAAAGTTTTAGTTTTTTCTTGGTGGGTTTCAGTCTTCTGGGAGCAAAGTAAAGTAAAATAAATTTAAACACTAAATAATTAGCCAACTAACTGAATTGTATGATATACAAAGTGAAACAGTTGTTTTCAAGGACTGAGCTACTGTCGCCTGGTTTTTCTGTAAAACTTCAGCAAGCTCTCAACGCTCAGAATATTATTGAATTAGCAGGATATCTAGCGAACTATTACCTGGGCTGGTTACATACTTGGTCGCTTGCCTTTCATAGAGTGTTCTTGCCAGTAAATATTGACGTTCACCGGGGTTTTTAGTCTCCTTCCGTCTTTCTCTTTACCACATAAACGGATTGCTAAGCTTGAATTAAATATTAACGCGAACCAGGGTTTTTGTCTTTTTCACATCTCATAATTATCGAAGCGCCCTTCTGATTAAACACATTGCAGATTACGTTATTTTTGTTTTTTACTCCGGTTTCGGTGCCTTGATCAGCTGATTAAGGTTTAGTTGCTAGTTTGAGTGCTTCGCAACAGCTAGATGGAGGAGATAACGTGTTTAGTTCGTTCACATAATAAATGACTTTTTTTTGGTCTGTTTGAATTAAAGGTAACCGGAGCTTTACTCTGTTTGGTTGTATTTGTGGCTAGTTAGCTAGATATTTACTGTTTGCATTTTTGACTTGGGATCTGAGATTAAGCATTTAGTCAGTAGGGCAGCCGTTACTTAAAGGAGACGTATTTTGCGATAGTTCTAAGGTTATATTTTGACCTTGGACTTCCCTAGAGTACTCCTGATTCTGCAAAGTCCAATGCGGGGTCCTTATTTAGCTCATACTGCCATCCTCAAAAAACCCCATTTGTAGTCCATTGTAGTCTCTGCCTGAAACGCCTCATTGGGGTGGCTCTTCCATTCTGGACCCCACTCCCCATGTGCCCACTTTCTTCTGACTGGCCAGCTCTGTGGAGGGTGGAAATGGGTGGGACGAGGCTACATAACGCAATTTTCCGGGTCCGCCTCTCCAGAGTGAAACGTGAGACACCTCTGCCATCTGATAAAGAATCGGCAAGTATATTCCGCAATGTAACGTAGTACATGTATATAGATTTAATGAAATGAACTTGTTCTAATAAATGCAGCGGTAAAAGTGGAGGACGCAGTGCGAAAGTCAGGCAGCTCAAGCACGAATTTGCTATTTACCTACGGCAACAGTGGTGAGTACAGCGGTTTTTCTACTCTCCAGCTCGGATGCAGGGAAAGCGAGAATCCACCCCATATGGACACATTTGTAGAACGGGTCGACATGCCCAAGTGTAGACCGGAGACCGTAGAAATCCAGTGGGTCTGAGTTTAGAGGGAAACATGGACAGTGAGGATCAGCTAAAAGTGGACCAACAGCTTATGGACTGCTTCGGTGTGTGTTATAAGGATCTGCTGGTTCGTGTGCATAATTGTGGTGTGTCGTTAGCGAGGAGTAATAAACAGCTTCTGTGCTGGTGTATGACGGAGGGGCAAAAGCTCCAGGCTAAACCGACTTCTCAGAAATTGCCTGTGTTCATGGTTTACTTACTGCGTCAAAATGACCAGTGTTTGCTCGCAGAAAATGGGCGAGTTATGGATAGTGCGCAAGAGCTAGATAGAGCTTCGGTTATGTCATGAACATAGTACAGGTTTTACAGACCGTAAGTTCCGTTTGCATGAAACGTTGCTTATGTGGAGCTAGCGAATAGATCGCCTCTACAGGAAAGAATATAATATTCAATCGATGGCAATGCAGAGAAATCGTTTGTTATACCGGACACGTTCTTGCCTGTGCATGAAGTAATACAAGCATACCGATTATAATTGCTGCATATTAGTTAACCAGGAGCATTTTTAATTAGCAGAGCGTGCAAACTAACATGCAGTAGCTGATAAGTCATGACTTTGAATGTAATCTGTTGCACGAAAAATTAGTTTTGCATCTGGTGTGAAAGCTGCTTAACACGTCCATAACGCGTGTATTCACGTCTTTGCATTGACTTTGAATGTAGGCTAATCTGCCCTGCGAAAAATTTGTTTCGCGTCCGGTGTGAAAGCGGCTTGACGTGCCCATAATGCGCGTATTCGCATCTTTGCATTGACTTTGAATGTAACCTGTCGCGTGAAAAATTAATTTTGCGTCCAATGTGAAAGCTGCTTAACACGTCCATAACGCGTGTATTCACGTCTTTGCATTGACTTTGAATGTAGGCTAATCTGCCCTGCGAAAAATTTGTTTCGCGTCCGGTGTGAAAGCGGCTTGACGTGCCCATAATGCGCGTATTCGCATCTTTGCATTGACTTTGAATGTAATCAGTGGCGAAAAATTTGTTTTGCGTCTGGTGTAAATGCTGCTTAACGCGCCCATAACGCGTGCATTCAAGTATTTGCATTGACTTTGAATGTAATCTGTCCCGCGGAAAATTCGTTTCGCGTCTGATGTGAAAGCAGCTTTATGGATAGTATGTGATAGCTAAATTGAGCTTGGAAATGTTATGAACATATTACTAGTTGTTCTGTTAGCGTGGACAAGTTGCTTATGTGGAGCTAGCGAATCGATCGCTTCTACAGGAAAGATTTTCCTATTTAATCTCTGCCTTTTTCGGCTTTTTATAACCCACAACAATTTCTAAAGGGAGGGGAAATTATGTCACGGTAGTGCAGAGAATTCCTTTGTTATACCAGACACATAAGAGCTTCTGCGTTTCGCGATTGCTTTCACGGTAGAATCAGAGAGCTAGTCCAGATATTTATGATAGGGATCCGGCTGATCCCAGTCATGGATAAGTGAAACGATCACAAGCAGCCGCTTCAACTGCAGTGGCTATAATTGGGCAACATTGTAATGAAACTGCCGTATTGATGCAAACTGAAGTATCAAGCATACCGATCAGAATTACTGCATATCAGTGAATCAGGAGAATTTTAAATTAGCCGAGCGGCATGCAAACTAGCTGTAGCAGTAGCTGGTAACCGAGCGGCCACAACCACAGAGACAAACCCTGGCAATACAGGTTTTACAGACAGCAAGTTCCGTTACTGTGGACAGTTGTCCGAAGCATCCAAATTACAAACAAGTATTAAAAGTTCTTCAAATGTTCACACACCTTCTGTAGAATTTCCCCAGATATTACTCTAGCATATTAAGGATTTGATGCAGTTGGGTTCCGCCTTCCAGAACTCAAGCCATGAGATCTTCCTATCCATGGCCTCTACCCACCTGGTCCATGTGCCCTGTCGTCTCAGTCCCACCATCTGGCTTGCAGACTGCTCCTCAACCCCAGCCCTCACTTTGCGTTGGATCAGGTCCCGCCTTTCCTTGCCCTCAAGTTTGTTGCAGTGGGTTGTTGAAATTAATCCCAGTCCTGCATGGTCAGTTGCCACAGATCCCACGAGCTGTCTGTAACAGAGACGTGATTCTGCCAAGTCTACAGCCTCCTATGCCCTTCACTTTCTGTCAGTTCTCACCTCAATGCCAGCTTGAGACACTTTTGGGTTCTTGGATTCCCTGTACTGCAGCTCCTCCCTCGCTCTGGTAACCATGAACTCTTCAATTCTTGTTGCCATATGAGGCGATGCTGCCTAGACTTCGAGGTAAGCCCAACCAACATTGCAGGTGGCTGCTAACCCTCTTCTCAAGTTGTTCCACAGCGGAGTTTGGAAATTTGTATACCAGCAATGGCCACAGTATCCTAGGCAGGACACCATGCTGGTCTAACCAGCCTTGAATTTCCCCGGAAGACCTAACTTGTTGACTGTGGTCAGCCAACTCTCTAGTCAGTTAAGTCAGTTATGACAGCAATCTATGTGGTCATAATGCAACATCTGAAAGTCTTTTGCACTAGCTGACTTTTTAGATCTTTCTTATTCTGTCACAACATTAAAGTAAGTCATTTTAAATTCTCCGTACTTCTCCCATCCTGCTTTAAAGTCTGCTTTGGTGAGCTTGAGCAAGCATGTTCTGGTTGAAGAAGTTGGAGCAGGAGCCTCAACCTCAGCAAACACAAACTTACAGGACGCTGGAGCAGTATCTCGGACAGGCTTAAAGCCATTCCCTTGCCGTGTTGTGTGTTGCACAAATGACAAACACCATACATGGGGACTACTGTCATCTTAACTGGGGGCGTTTCCTATGGACCAGTAGTAGGTAGATTCTCGGTAAACAGCATACCATCTACCTGGAACTATACCTGCATTTCTTGTAGCAGGGATTAGGGGTGGACAGTATGCATCTCCCGTTGAGAGTAGCTGGATACTGAGATGCTGCCATTCTGGAGAGTATGAATACAGTGCATCCCATCAGTATTAGGCACTGTTACCACAGACTTCCAAATAATGTCCAGGTCAGTCTTTCTAGCAGAAATGGCAGCACTGTCAATGTAGGGGATAATTATGGAATGACGCTTGGCCTGGGCACATTCAGCATATTGTAGAGCATTGTTGATGCAGGGGCTATGCAATCTAACAGCACTGCAGACTGTTCTCTTGATTGTGCCACCTTCTCCATCGACTGCACCGTTGCCATGGGCAGTTGGGAAAAAGTGCCAGGTGACCCGGATACCTTTCTTATCTAGAAGACTGGTGGTCCACAGGAACATAAACTGCTGTTTGAAGTGTTGAGCTGTGCCATCTGAGAAAATGTCTACTTCTGTGAGTGGAGTGGTGATCTTGGACAGGACATTATCAAAAATAGCTTCCATAAAAGTTGCTGCTGCGTACTTGTCATGAGTCAGGAAATCAGAAGTAACCCCAGAAGAGTAAATACCCTCATTAGTCCAGGCAACACCATAAAATAGTGCCACCTGTCCATGGCTCCAATACATGCTCTGAATTTCATCTTGCTGAAGCAGGGTGGCGTTCTCACTGAAGTCAGACTGGAATGTTGCATGCCCTGGGTGGGTAGATGTACAAGTCTGTTGGTAAGTAGTAGCCTGTTGCTGTTTGATGAATGCATGGACCTTGAAGTATGGAAGCTGTTCACTGAGTCGTGTGAGGGCGCCAGTTACAGTGCCAGCCTGCAGCACTTTTTCAAACTTGCCATCTTCTAAGCGCTTCCAGAGGGACCAGTTAATGGTGTCTCCCAGATGAGCTTGTGGAACAGTATCACACAGACAGTCAACACTACAGCTATTCTGGCAGTTGGGGCACTTCCCAAACATACAGTCTTCACTCTCCATGTCACAGGATACATGCTGCAGTATCTCTCTATGGCTCCCAGGTATACCTTGTGGACTCAAGGCCTGCAACAGTAGATTGACGTTTTCATGGTTTCAACCATTTCAAAGTATAATCATCACAGCAGCTTTAATCAACGCCTATGTCAGACCACAAACAAACAAACGAACAGTTACAAAACTGATGTAACTCACCAATGAAGCCTCCTAGCACTCCTCCAGTCCAACATATCCCCTCCAACATGGTCTTGTTACATCCACGAAGTTCCAGTAAATCCAACCAAGTAAAGTTTTTAGTCCAAAACACACTATTATACTGGTAAATATCCATGAACAGCTGCTGCATCGTTTGAAATGAGTCGGTGGTTATCCACAAAGTTCGCCGAATTAGTAGTCGTTGCTTCGGTACAGATTTAGACAGTACACAGCCATTTGCGTCAAAATGGAGCCTGCACTCTAACCTTTCGATTGACACCTCACTCGATCAGTTTCGAGCTTCCCTGCCCTGTCTACAGCCTGCTATAGCCAACGAGTGCCTGTGTTGAAACGAAGCTCATGCCTCCTTTTTTTGCGTGTAGCCCAAGCAACCAGCAACTAATCGAGACGACGATTGTTGCATTATAACACCAACAAAATTCTGGAAACGCCAATATATAGGTTGTTGGGGTGTCGAAAAAGCTGGCGCTGCCTATCGCTCGCGTAAGAGAAAGGACAGAATATGGCTCAGCTGTGCGTAATGCGTACTGCGCGTTCCGCAAAACAGAGCGAGGCAGAGAGAGATTTCCAGCGAAGTAGCGAAAAGGTTGCGAAAAAAATCATTTTCAGTTCAGAAGCTGCACTCAGCGTGCAAGTGATAGTGCTCAGGGGAAGAAATATCTGACCAAAACCGTGATGGCTCCGTAGCGGAGGAAATGTTTCTCGAGGGAGATGACATTACTCTTGACAAGTACGCATCATATTGTAACTTATATTTCATTATATAATAACTTTACATTTATATTTTTTATTATTATTATTCTTATTATTATAAAATTTAATTCCGTATTATTTGCATCTGTCACGGAGGGTGGAAGGACGTCATGTTTTCACTGGAGTTGGTGATTCTGTTTGTAATTCTGTAATTCTGTGTAAATAATTACGGGAAAAGGATATTATAATATTATGCTGATATTATGATGATTATATTATTACCATATTACGCATTATTACCTCCGTTACCGAAGGTGGAGGGAAGTTATTTTTTCGCCGGCGTTGGTTGTTGTGGGAATTTTAATTTCCATCCCTGTAAGAAATCAGAGTGAGACAAAGTAAGTAAATAGGATCCATTTTACTATGTGCCACACTGGGTCTTCGTTACAGGCGAGAACGAAGACAAAGGAATCTCTCCTTTGCTTTGGATATATGTAAAAGCACGAAGTCAGAATCTCCTCCCCTTGGGGTTTATATGCACAAATTTGAGTTTATGCCTCAGTAACCTTTTAATTTTTAAATTTTTTTATTTATCATATATGGTAAATAGTTTGCTATGGAAAGGTTATTTGTTTGTTTACATTTCATATAAAAAACATTTTTTTACAGAACAGCACTTGTTTTGACTTTTATATGCACAAATTTGAGTTTATGCTTCAGTAACTTTTACTTTTTTTTATTGATCATATATTGTAAATATTTTACTGTGAGTTTGCTGCATAAAGGTCATTTGTTTGTTTACCTTTCATATAAAAAGCATTACACTCGTTTTGACTCTTATGTGCACAAATTTGAGCTTATGCTTCAGTAACTTTTTTTCAGCAAAATTGATAGTGAATCTGGATATGGGATTAGATTCCTCTAAGTGTCACCTTTCATTAGAACTCAACATTATGACTGTACGTTGAAGCGTTCAAGAGTTATGCACTTTTATCCTAGGTACGTGACCATGGTTATCCAAGGGTCCTTTTGGGGTCTCCAAATGGCCATTTTTGGAAACGCCCAGACATGGCCTTCGAAAAACGTGTAAAATGCTCATTTTCTGTAGGATTGTTATCAAATTTGAACTGGAACTAAGTAAGGCTTCATGCTGTGATCCCATTGTGTTTTTCAGCTAATAAGTCCCAGCTGCTCTCATCTACAGACAGCTGTTTGCAAAAAAAAATTTTGGCGAGAGTAAAAATCTTCTACTTCAGTGTGTTCCAGCTTGGATTACTCAATGACAGTAGCACTTAGAGTATTTCTTTTAGCTGGGGTAAAAACTTCTGAGTATTTCCTTTCAAATGAGACCATAACCATCCATATAGTCCAAACGGTTCAAGAACAGCGTTCAATTTACTTTGGGTACGCTTTTCATAGGCATTTTAGGCAAATTTTCCCGGAGTTTTAAGGTAATGGATTCTGGGTTTCAGCCTTCTATCCGTTCTCGTTTGCTACTTTCCCCTTGCTTTTGTATATTACTAAACCGTACTAACAGTTTGTTGTTTTCTAGAATTTACTAACCAAAACTAACATTGTATATTAGACTAACGTACTAACGAGCACCCGGGATTGTACAGCTACACTTACTAATTAACGAACGACCTCTTTGCATTCGCCCTGTTCTAGTCTCTGCCTCTTGCTTTCCTTTAACTTGCCTTGCTGTGCTTTCTGCAGACTCTCTGTATTTGTCTCATCTGTCCTGCTTCTCTCTCTATGCACTGTGAAATATTTATTCAGTTTATTTATCCCGTTTTCGGGAGAGTCTTGTGATCCTCGTCTGAGTGTGAATGTTTTTCTGTTTCATGTAATTAGGTTTCCCTCGTGTTCCACCCCATATATTATTTTTCTGCACCTGTGTTTGTCCGTGCCCCTGCCCTATATCTGTTCCTAGCACAGCAGTCACTTCAGATCTGACTTCGCTTCACTTCACACCGCCTCCGCACCACTCCCTCTGGTCCCCATCGCTCTCTGTGTTCTTTCCATTTGCCTTCATGCCGCATCCCAACCTGCCCCCGCCTGCTGCGTTCCCGAGCCTACCCCTCGCCAGCTGTGCCTCCCGAGTCAGCCACCTGCCAGCTGTGCTCTCCCCTAGTCCTGTGTCTGCCCCCCGCCTGATGTCTCCGAGCCTCCTGGTGTTCCCGAGTTGTCCCAGTCTGTTCCTGAGTTGCCCCAGGCTGTTTCCGAGTTGCCCCGGTCTGTTCCCGAGTCTGCCCCGAGTCTGCCCCCTAGTGTTCCCGAGTTTTGTTATTGGATTTCTGAGTTCCTCCCCCTTTCCGTGCCGGAGCACGGTGGTTATTTTGGCCTGTGTGCCACATTTTTTCCCTTTTGCGAGGTTTTAGTTTTATTAATAAATTATTCTTTGGTTCCCAGCACATGGCATCTCTCCCCCCTTGTTTCCTGTTTCCAGTGTTTCTGTGTTTCCTCCTTCCGAGTCTTCCGTGTTTCCAAGTGTTCCGAAGTCCTGTTCCGAGTTCCCAGTGTTTTCCCAGCCCTTTTCGAAACACTTTCTTCCTTACAGAGGATTTGACAAGAGCCCGGTCTTACAAAAAGAAGCCACCAAAACTGACAAAAGACAAGAAGCATTTAGAAGTCCACTCTAGTATGGAAGCCATTATTACATGAGGCTACCACTAAACACACATCTTGAAATCCAGTATCCTTGATGTAAAAAGTGTGAGCAGAATGTAGGCCCCAACACAAGTTTCTCTTTCTTATTGAAGCCACCATTTAGTAAAAGATCAATTTCTGGGTATTACAGTTTTGTAACTATGTTACTGGTCACTCGGTTACTGGTTACGTCACGACAGAAATTGTAAGTGTAATACTTATATTCAGTAGCGGCTCTAGACCCGGGAATGGCGGGGCGCACTCATGTCCCTTTATGACAATTAGTCCTGGGTAGTTCGCAATCATTTTCCTTTACTGACGCGTTTTCCATTTATCGTACTTGGCAACTCAAGACACGGTCTCTCCAAATGCAATCGAACAGCGATGAAATCATGGGCTTAATTCAGCTCAGTGGCGGAACCTGAACTGAGAATTGTGACAAAACATCCGTTTAAAACAGTCGTTAGTCCTGACCTGTTCTCAGTCATTTTCATGAGTAACCGAAGGTTCGCTCCGAGAGCACTCCACAGTTAACAGCTGCTGCTTGTTCTCCCCGATTACGTAAGAAGACAATCGTTCATCTGGACGCTTATTTGCTGTATTTAAATCAACGTTAGTCAAACTTGCATACCTGCCGACTCTCACGCAAACAGCTTGAGCAGCACGCTGCCTATTTAACTGCCAAGTGCCTCTTTTTTTATCAACCCACACAATACCGAGAGTGAAAGGCGATATTTCACTGGAACACGGACCTGATCAATCAACGCGAAGCACTGGCCTATTAATAAGTAAATTTTTTTTCTGTACTTAATTTCGCCCATGATTTCATCGCTGTTCGATCACATTTGGAGAGACCGAGTCTTAAGTTGCCAAGTACGATAATTGGAAAACGCGTCAGTAAAGGAAAATGATTGCGAACTACCCAGGACTAATTGTCATAAAGGGACGTGTCTGCGCCCCGTCATTCCCGGGTCTATAGCCGCTACTGCTTATATTTCAAATTATATATTTCCAAAGTTGGTTGAATGTGCAAAACATGTATCCAGACCTTATTACTTTTGCCAATTATCACGAAAAAAAAGTCTGTGGAAGTAGTAAAAAAATTTAATAAACATAAAGTTTTGTTACGTCACTACAGGTTCCAAAATCTGAAATGTCAAATTTTAAGAGTAAAAAAAACACATTTTTAATTTGAATTTGGAAAAAATAGTCACAGATGCTGAAAAATATAAAATGTAGAAACTAGTAAATTTTATGTAGCTTTAGATATTTTATTGTTGAGATGAAAATTATGTGAAAAATAGATTTCCAAGTGTGTCTGTAGTTTTCAAACTTCATGCATTTTAAATGGCTGTAATTTTTTTCACGTCTTGTATTGAAAAAACAAAGTTAGTTCCATGAACTAGACAGATTAAGCTACAAGATCAGCCCATTCACTGTGTGTTACAAAGAAATATAGTTTTCATCACACATGTTCACTTTCACTTGGCAAAACCCTCTTGAGTAGCTACAATGAACACTCGTTATGTTGTAACGAGCATTGCGCACATTTGCAAGCACTTGCGGTAACAAGGGGAATCAAACCACTGATTACCGTTACTGTACCATACTTGCTACCGACTGTGCCACGAAGTTAGGTTGAGGTCAACAAGTCATTTCGATTCCTCAAGACACTGAACATTATTCTGCCTCAGGTAGTCCTGACAGACTCTGGCGACATGTGGTCTTGTGTTATCCTGGTGCAGCGTTAGGCGATAGCGATGGACGAGTGGAACTGTGACAGGGGTTAGGATGTTATCACGGTAACGGGCTGCACTGAGGTTTCCATCAATGACAATGAGGGCTGTCTTGTGTCTACTGCTTATTCCAGCCCAAACCATAACACTGGGTCCTTCCCCAGCGGTCACGCTGCAGGATGGTTGCCTCAGTACAACGTTCCCGTCAGCTGCGCCATACATGCAGTCTTCCCTCAGACACACTCAACTTGAACCTCGATTCATCGGAGAAGAGCACCCTGTTCCACCTGAAACATTCCAGCCCAAATGTGCCCTTGACCATCGCAGACGGACGCGGCAACGAGCAGGAGTCAACACCACACCACGGTGGGGACGTCGGTTGTGCAAGTCGGCTTCACGCAGTCTGTTGCGTACAGTTTGGTCGCTAATCCAGTTCTGTTGTCAACCTCTGGTCTGCACAGCAGTGACTGTGGCTGGCAGGAAGCGATTACGCAAGTGCTGGAGGCGAATATGGCGATCCTGCTGAGGGGTGGTGACACGTGGTCTGGGTGCACGTAGTCGATCACCGGTGCTTCCTGTTTCATTATACCGGCTTTAGAGACGTGATATGGTCGACATGTGGACACCCAGGTTCCTTGCAACCCGTCTTGGCGACATTCCACCAGTGAGCATACCAATGGCTCGCTCTCGCTGATTTTGACCTAGGCGCGGCATTGTCACACGTTGACCCAGGATAATGCAAAGGAATATTTAAGTTGCCCATTGCTTCGGCTATTTCTTGACCAAATTCTCGAAGGATTGGTCAATGAGTTCTACTCAACCTGACGGGATAGGCAAAATTCTAAACAATGTGCAATTAAGCGGAACGAGCTGCCCACACAACAAAATCAAAACAATTTTCTGAGCTTTTAAGTTGTAGTCGATGTATCATGGCTCAAAACCAATATCCCATTTTGTGTACACCAAATATTTCAAAATTGTATGTGTTGCGTTACAAGTTTTGGTCAGTATACTAACTTACTAATGAGCACTAAGGGATAGTTTAGCTTCACTTACAAATTGATTAACAAGCTCTCAGCACTCGCCCTGTTCTTGTCTCTGCCCGTTATCTTTCCCTAATCTTCTCTGCTGCATTTCTGTGGGATCTCCACACCTGCTTGCACTATCCTTTCTCTCATTATCTATGCACCTAAGAACTGCTTGACTGGAGCTGTGTTATTGTCAATAGGTTTGTCCCGTGATCCCTGTCCGCGTTTTGGCTTCTGCCAATTTCATGTGGTCAGGTTCTCCCGAATGTGTTGCTCCCTTTTAATCAGTCTCTTTGTCTGTACCTAAGTTCTATTATCATGTGACCTCCCAGAAATGAACAAAACCCAAAACCAGTGAAGTTGGCACGTTGTGTAAATCGTAAATAAAAACAGAATACAATGATTTGCAGCTTCCCTGAAATGGTCAGTCATTCACAAACAAGGATGGGGCGAGGGTCACCACTTAGTGAACAAATGCGTGAGCTGATTGTCAAACAGTTTAAAAACAACACTCCTCAACGAGCTATTCCAAGAAATTTTGGGATTTCATCATCTATGGGCCGTAATATCGTCAAAAGGTTCAGAGAATCTGGAGAAATCACTGCACGTAAGCGACAAGGCCGAAAACCAACATTGAATGCCTGTGACCTTCGATCCCTCAGGCGGTGCTGCATCAAAAACAGACATCAGTGTGTAAAGGACATCACCACATGGGCTCAGGAACACTTCAGAAAACCACTGTCAGTAACTACAGTTCGTCGCTACATCTGCAAGTGCAAGTTCATCTAAGATGGACTGATGCAAAGTGGAGAAGTGTTCTGTGGTCTGACGAGTCCACTTTTCAAATTGTTTTTGGAAACTGTGGACGTCGTGTCCTCTGGACCAAAGAGGAAAAGAACCATCCGGACTGTTTTAGGCGCAAAGTTCAAAAGCCAGCATCTGTGATGGTATGGGGGTGTATTAGTGCCCAAGGCATGGGCAACTTACACATATGTGAAGGCACCATTAATGCTGAAAGGTACATACAGGTTTTGGAGCAACATATGTTGCCTAACAAGCAACGTCTTTTTCATGGATGCCCCTGCTTATTTCAGCAAGACAATGCCAAGCCACATTCTGCACGTGTTACAACAGCATGGCTCCGTAGTAAAAGAGTGCGGGTACTAGACTGGCCTGCCTGTAGTCCAGACCTGTCTCCCATTGAAAATGTGTGGCGCATTATGAAGCGTAAAATACGACAACGGAGACCCCGGACTGTTGAACAACTTAAGCTGTACATCAAGCAAGAATGGGAAAGAGTTCCACCTGAGAAGCTTCAAAAATTGGTCTCCTCAGTTCCCAAACATTGACTGAGTGTCGTTAAAAGGAAAAGCGATGTAACACAGTGGTAAAAAGGCCCCTGTGCCAACTTTTTTGCAATGTGTTGCTGCCTTTAAATTCTTAGTTAATGATTATTTGCAAAAAAAATCTAAAGTTTCTCAGTTTGAACATTAAACATCTTGTCTTTGCAGCGTATTCAATTGAATTTAAGTTGAAAAGAATTTGCAAATCATTGTATTCTGTTTTTATCTACAATTTACATAACGTGCCAACTTCTCTGGTTTTGGGGTGTGTATATTAGGAGTCTCTTCACAGCACTTCCTTGTCAAATCGTTCTCTCATGTTAACTTGTGCCACGTTCATTTCGCCCTGTTCTCATTGTGATTATCTTTCTGACTGGACCGTCTTGGATTTACGATTTTTGCCTACTCCCTGTACTTCGCCGCCTTCTTGTTTGCTGAACCCTTTTTGTCCGACTTTGATTTTTTGTGATTGATGCCCTGGTTACGATTCTGGATTTCCCCTATAGGTTTCTGATTTTGAATTCTGGACTTTGACCGTTGTCGGCTCTGTTGGGGCTTTCCCCCCTTCAGAAATAAAGCCTCCTTTTTGTATTTTACTGGTTCTTGCTTGTGGTCCCTTTCGTAAAAGCTCACATGCTCTGGATCGGGTGGAGTAGTTATACTATACAAAATGGGATATCGGCCAGATTATATGAAGGAGGAGAGATGGATTTGAAACTTATATTTTCCAGTATTGATATTCAGTGGTAGTACCAAGAGGTGCACAGATTGATTGAGTCTGAAAAGATAAAATTAAAAAAATACAATCGGGATCTAATTTCTTTACAGTTAAATCCATCTAACTTAAATATAGGGAGTAGCCGAATCTACATACAACTTTTTTTTCTTTATTTTAAATAAATGAAATCTTATTATCGTATGCATGTTGACTAAGCTGATATTAAACACAGGAAAGGCACACAGCACTAATTCCTGAAGGTAAACAAAGGAGAACTTCATTGTGCTCGAATACACTTATTACATGGTCTGTGTCGCCATCTAGCGGTACTGCGCAATGGCGTCAACGCGACAGATTTCAGTTTTTCTTCCATACAGGAATTCTACGTGCATTACAGCAAACAACAGATGGTAATTCTTAATGTAAACCTTATGTAAACACACGAAGTAGAGGAACACATGAAGCTCTGAGAAGAAACTTAAACTTTGTTACTACAACCCCAATTCCGAAATAGTTGGGACAAAAAGTAAATTGTGAATAAAATCAAAATGCAATGACTTTCTGATGAGCCAATATGTTATTTACAATAGAACATGGATAACATTTCAAATGCTGAAACTGAGACATTTTACATTTAGATACACAGAATGAGCTGATTTAAAATTTTCTGGCAGCAACAGGTCTCAAAAACGTTGGGACACAGGCAAAAAAGGGCTGAAAAGCAATGAATAAAAAAGAATCAACAGAAAGTACATTTAGCAAGTATTTAAGCTAACTGGCATCAGGTGTGTAACATAATTGGCGAAAAAGGGATGTCTCAGAGAGACTGAGTCTCTCAGAAGTAAAGATGGCCAGAGGCTCTCCAACCTGTGAAGGCTTGCATAAAAAAATTGTGGAATACTTTGAAGGTCTCATCATTGACAGTGCATAACATCATCATAAAATTCAGAGAAACGGGACAAGGCCGAAGACCTTAACTGGATGCCCGTGATCTTCAGGCCCTCAGACGCCATTGCATCACTCACCGGCATTATTCTGTCATCAACATTACTAAATGGGCCCAGGAATACTTCAAGAAACCACTGTCATCCACAGAAGCCACCTAAAACTCCATCATGCAAAAAGGAAGCCATTGTTGAGCATGATCCAAAAGCACCGCTGTGTTCTGTGGGACAAGACTGATTTAAAATGGACTGTAGCAAAGTGGCAAAGTGTCCTGTGATCAGACGAGTCCAAATTTGACATTCTTGTTGGAAATCATGGGCATCGTGTCCTCCGGACTAAAGAGGAGAAAGACCACCCCTCCTGTTATCAGTGTTCAGTTCAAAAGCCAGCATCTCTGATGGTATGGGGATGCATTAGTGCATATAGTGTGGGACACCTGCATGTTTTAAAAAGCACCATGAACGCTTACCTTTTATAAAGGTTTTAGAACAACATATACTCCCTTCCAGATGAAATATTTTCCAGGGGAGGCCTTGCGTATTTCAGCAGGACAATGCAAAATCACACACTGCAGCTATTACAACAGCATGGCTTTGTAGCAAAAGAGTCCGTGTGCTGAACTGGCCTGCCTGCAGTCCTGATCTTTCACCGATTGAGAACATTTGGCGCATAATTAAATGAAAAGTCTGTCAAAGGAGACCCAAAACTTTCCAGCAGCTGGAAGCCTGTATTAAACAAGAGTGGGATCAAATTCCAATGGCTAAACTCAAGAAACTTGTCTCTTTAATGCCCAGACGCCTCCACTCTGTGTTAACTAGGTGCAACCTAGTATACGGCTGGGCTACCAAGTGCTGTATGAGAATGTGGGCCCAAGAAAAGGGTGGTAAATGGGGCAATGCTCATGCAATTACATGAAGTGCAAGTTTAGTAATGAGTTGGAGCGTATAAATTATTTATAAAGTGGGTGGGGAGAGTGTGAGAGTGAGAGTGTGAGTGCGGGAGTAGGAGTGAGTGAGAGTGTGTGAGGTGGGAGGTGGGGTTTGAGTAAGGAAAACATCTAAAGCAAGTTATACATTTGAATAGACAAAGAGCTAGAGTACGGGTAGCAGTTATTGATTTTGTGATGTGAATTTGAGAGAGATTGCAGCAACAGATGTCGATAGCAGATAAAGTATGTATGTATTTTCCTGAATAGTAATGAAACAAAGTTATTGTTACAGTTGTGCTAACTGGGAACGTGACGTCAGTTTTGTGAACATACAGTATGGGTGTTAATAACGTACAGACATACAGAACGCGATCGGTCATTTTATAAACAGAAATAGGGTCAATAGCCGCATGAAACGCTATTTTGTTAAAAGCGTGTGCAGTGTTGAAAGCACAAAACCGACATTAACTAAGACAGATTATGACCACCATTATAGGACCAATTATCTCTGCAAGCTCAGGGTTTGTTGAGCCAGCTCACAGAAATACAGCCTGTCTCTGTGTGTCTCCCATTAAGCTGCTGGCGGCGCTCCTTGGTGCTGAGGGGGGAGATAGCCCGCAGTGTTACTGATTCTGGATCAAGGATAGTGTCTACAGGGAACGTGCAATGCGGAATCGGTCATTTTGTGAACGGATATAGGCTAATGTCAATTCACGCATGAAATGCTTTTTTGTCAAGAGCGCGCACAATGTTGAAAGCACGAAAAGGAGATTAACAAAGAAAGATTACAGCCACTGTTGTGGTACAAATTATCTCTGATTGCGAGTGATTTGGCGTGATTTGGCTGGCGTGATTTGAAAATCATTGTATTTTGATTTTATTCAAGATTTACACATATTTATTTGTCCTAACTATTTTGGAATTGAGGTTGTAAAAAAAATACAGTGATTATGACAAAACCCAATGCATTTCTAAATAGAAGTCTTCGTTTTGGCGCTAGCGGGCTTTGGGTAATCCAAATCACGGCAAGTAGCCTAACTTCACAAAATGCACTCAAGTAGCTTTGCTGTCCGTTATCAGAAAGTGTGATAAACGATTTGTGCAATTTATAACATTTCTTTAACATTTTATTTCTACATTATTTGAAATATTTTATTTTGTTTATATTCATTATTGTTATTATCGGATCTGACAAAAAAAAATTGTTATTAGAACAAAACAGCAGTTTGAGCAGAAAGTTGTGATTAGTTTTATTTACTTTTTGTGTGGGGCCACGGCAGGGGGTGGGGGTGGGTGGGTGGGTGGGGGGGGGGTCTCGTCCAGGGCGCCATTCAAGCTGCATGGTCCTCTGTTTTTTGCCTCATTTTTATTAGCCTGCATTAAAAAACAAAGATGCAATTACATTCAGTTAAGAATGTCTTCTGTAAATTTAATTGAAATGATCATTTACACAAGTGATTTTAAGTGTTTGGCAGCACACTGTTATGAAGACTGCTATTCATATTGCTGACAGAGGTCTGATGAATTCATAATGGAGCTGATGAGATGATCAGAAATAGCTGATGAAGCTCCAAAGGTGGTTTAAATTTAGTCAGCACTGAGGACATTGTTAATGGCAGACTGGACTGAGATCTATACATTGTTAATTATTTTAGTTGACTTTCCATTTGATGTAGCACCTTCTTTAATAATAAAGCATAATAGCTGTCACTCTTCCATATGTTTGTATATTTTATTTGCCATTGGTAGCACACAGTTGCGTAATTTTACAAAATTATTCTCACTTTACTGGATCCAGATACCATAGAGTTACTGAACATTCATGACACAGGAAGGACACCAGTGGTTTTTGACCTTTTATTCTGTGGTCGTCACTTGTCAGCTTGGAGTTTGGAAGAGAGAAAAACAGTGATGAATATATTGTGTTACAGTCATGCTTACAGTGCGCATTCAAATCACTTCTCTTTCGGGTTTGAAGATTTCTAGGTCCAGTTTTCTGTGTCCTTTTGTAATTTCCTGGTCCAGGCCCAAGTCCTGCAGTTTCTTTTGCATGTTCATTTTCACATCTGTTGGCTCTGTTTGTCTTGAGGCATTGTGTGTAGAGATGTCTTGAGTTTGAGAGCTCTGTAAAACACCCATCAAATAGCACCGCAGGAAATGCGCGTAATGTGGTTTTCCTATAGGCAATACTCACTATGTTGCCAGGGGGGCCAACAGGTCACACAGCATCTGGGTCCCGTAACAAATATATTTTCTATGACCATGACATCACTGACCTGATAGGGATTATGGACAAAATGACTATTTCCACAAGATTGACGCGATACCTCAAGCCTTCTGGAGTCTAGCAACACAGTTCCCTTGTCTGCTGCTGCAGAAGTACCTTCCTCCTGCCGTACACAACAGAACTTGTATTGACCTAGTGTTGACAGGACCTGCCAAGCCAATGCTTTTAATGAATAACACTCACTGGATCATCTTCTGATGGCTCCAGAAGAATGAATGTTGCCAGACACTGCAAAGCAAAGTCAGAAAGTCCACATGACACCATATAAATGGTTGGTTGAGTTCCATGTGCAGTACAGGAATAATATACAACCCCAATTCCAAAATAGTTGGGACAAAGTGTAAATTGTGAATAAAATCAAAACACAATGACTTTCAAATCACACCAGCCAGTATTTTAGTTACAATAGAACACAGATAATGTAGTAGATGTTGAAACTGAGAAATTATACAATTTTATCCACAAAATGAGCTCATTTCAAAATTGATGGCTGCTGCAGGTCTCAAAAAAGTTGAGACAGGGACCTGTTTACCATGGAGTAGCATCCCCTCCTCTTTTTAACACAGAGCAGAGGCATCTGGTCATTGAGGAGACAGGTTTCTTGAGTTTAGCCACTGGAATTTGATCTCACTGTTGTTCAATACAGGCTTCCAGCTGCTGGAGAGTTTTGGGTCTCCTTTGATGGACTTTTTCTTTATTTATGCGCCAAATGTTCTCAATCGGTGAGAGATCAGGACTGCAGGGAGGCCAGTTCAGCAGACGAACTCCTCTACTACAAAGCCATGCTGTTGTAATAGCTGCAGTATGCAGTTTTGCATTGTCCTGCTGAAACACGCGAGGCCTTCCCTGGAAAAGATGTCATCTGGAGGGGAGCATATATTGCTCAGAAACCTTTATATACCTTTCAGCATTCATGGTGCTTTTTAAAACATGCAAGTGTCCCACACCATATGCACTAATGCATCCCCATACCATCAGAGATGCTGGCTTTTGAACTGAATGCTGATAACAGGAGGGTGGTCTTTCTCCTCTTTAGCCCGGAGGACACGATGCCCATGATTTCCCACAAGAATGTCAAATTTGGACTCGTCTGACCACAGGACACCCTTGCCACTTTGCAACAGTCCATTTTAAATGAGCCTTAGACCACAGAACACAGCGGCGCTTCTGGATCACGCTCAACAATGGCTTCCTTTTTCCATGATACAGTTTTAGGTGGCATCTGTGGATGCATGGCGGACTGTGCTTACAGACAGTGGTTTCTTGAAGTGTTCCTGGGCCCAGTTAGTGATGTTATTGACAGAATCATGCCTCTGAGTGATGCAGTGGCGGTCCTACAGGAGGGGCGAAGACATGTCCCTTTTAGTCCTGGCTAGATCTCACTCAATTTCCTTTATTGATGTCTTTTCCAATTATTTTAAGTGGCAACTGAAGACACGGTTTCTCTCCACATGCGATCAAATCGCGGGTGAAATTCAGTACAGCGGCGGAACAGAGAATTGGGTTTCACAAAACAGCCGTTGAAAACAATTATAAATCCTGACCTGTTGTTAGTCATCTTCATGATTAACAAAAGGTTCATTCCGACAGCAGCTCCGCATTTAACAGGTGCTGCTTTTTCTCCCCAATTAGGTAAGAGGACAATCATTCATCTGGACGTGTATTTGCTGTATTTAAATCTACGTTATTCAAAATTGCATAGCCTACCTGTTGACTCTCGCTAATTGCTTGAGCCGCACTCTTTTTATAACCTAGTGCCGAGTGCCACTGCTGTTTTTTTTAAATCAACCCACAAAATATCGAGAGTGAGAGTCCGCATTTCATTGCAATACGGACCAGTTCAATCACGCGAAGCATTGGCCAATTAATAAGCAAATTATTTTCCTGCACTGAATTTAGCCAAAGATTTCATCGCTGTTAGATCGCATACGGTGAAAAACCATGTCTTCAGTTGCCAATTACGATAATTGGAAAAGACGTCAATAAAGGAAAATGATTGAGATCTAGCCAGGACTAAAAGGGACGTGTCTTTGCCCCTCCTGTAGGACCGCCACTGCAGGGCCCGAAGATTACAGGCATCCAGTAAAGGTCTTCAGCCTTGTCCCTTACGCACAGAGATCTTTTGATCATATTATGCACTGTCGATGATGAGACCTTTAAAGCCTTTGCAATGTGATATTGAGGAACATTGTTTTTCAATTATTCCATAATTTTCTTTCGCAAGCCTTCGCAGGTTGGAGAGCCTCTGGCCATCTTTACTTCTTATAGACTCAGCCTCTCATCCCTTTTATTGCCAATCATGTTACACTAATGATGCCAATTAACTTAATTACTTGCTTAATGTTCTTTCAGCTAATTCTGTGATATATTAATTGCTTTTTCAGCCATTTTTTGCCAGTGTCCGAACTTCTTTGAGACCTGTTGCAACCAGAAAATTTGAAAAAACCTCATTTTTCGGATAAAAATGTAACATGTCTCAGTTTCAACATTTGAAATGTTATCCATGTTCTATTGTAAATGTAGCATACCTACTCTTCAGCACTACAAGGCATCAAGCCAGAAGCCAGTAACATTCTAGGGGTGAATACTCACTTTAACGAAGGCCTGGGGTAAACAGGAAATGTTTACAGAGATGACTGCTGTGCTTTTGTTGTTGTGCTTGTGAGCCCCCACTCCGATCCGCATATCAGAGATTCATTTAAGCTTAACACACTCACACTCAGTGATGTGAGGGGGGGACATAATCGCGTCACAGTCACAGGCAGGCCTATGGTCTCTGTTGAAATGAGGTCTGACAACGCCACCACACATGAAGCATTTAGCCTATACATTAAGCATCTATGGGCACGCGCAGTGCCATACATTACGCTCAGATTAACCCATCGTGACTTTAGTCCACAACCACAACATGCAGGCACAGAACCTGGCAGAAAACAAAACAACGTGCGATACACAAAGCACATCAGGCAACAGCAGCAGACATCAGCCACACGCATTAAACAACCGCATTAAAATCATGGAAATCAATGCTCAACCCAGCAGCCACAGTGATTAAAAAAGTGTCCTACCTTCATGCCGTCAATAAACTGCGAAGGAGCCTGCTCTTCTCCGCCACCCGATCGATGACGTCATCGGTGTCCAGGTTCATAAGTAGTTCTTTCTCTGTCGCCATCAGCATTAGGGCCACGAGGTTCTCCTGAATCAGTCTGGTCCTTAGACGATTCTTGATGAGTTTCAGGGTGGAAAAACTCTGTTCGCAAGCCACTTGAGTCCAGGACAGAGTCAGTAGGAATTTGTATGCAGAACATACATTGCTGTAAGCATGGGTGAAGAGGTTTAACTGCTCGAGGATGAAATAGCAACATATGATACTGTTCTTGCAGGCAGAACATTTCTTGCTGGCCGGTGCTATTTCTACATACTCTTCCTCCATCTCTAACTCTGAGGCATCTGACACGTTGATTGTGTACTTGTTTGGAGGTGGCTTTTTCAGGCGGTCCCAGTGCGCTGCGAGGTGGTTCACTTCGGACTGCAGATTTTCGACAGTAGCGTCTTCATTAAACCTAAGCAGGCGTTCGGTGCATTCAGGGGCAGTTCTTTTTCTTTCAGAAGGGAGAAATTCCGAGGGTCAAGGCATGCTAGATCGGCATACAGATCTCCGTGCTGCAGGAATCGACGATGCATACAGGTGCTTGCAGTATCCAGAATGATGTTATGCACTTTGATTCTGTAGTCCACCAATGCGTCAGTGACCAGTGCTTCAGCAGACTCTCCGGGCACAGCCTTCTTTTTTTCAGTCTTCTTTCGGGCAATGCGTCCATCACCTCCACTTCAACATCCTCCTCACTCTCGAACCTTTAGTTTCCCCAGCTTACAAATTTGTCTGCGGCCTATTTCACCATGTCAAAATCTCGCCCAAAAGGCTGGAGCTGCGCGTGAGTTTCGTTGACCATTCGGTGGGCGCTCAAGAGATCCAGGCCGCTGGTTGGGAGGTATTTTGACAGGGGTCCAGTTAGCGCAAAAATGCGCAAAAACAGCTGTGCGGTCAACACCGTTTCGTACTTTAAAAGTGACTCCATGTATGTGCGAGCTTTTGCACGCGCTTGCGTTGTGAAGCGTTTGCGTTTGCAGACCAACGCGTCTCACCAATCAACAAAATCCGCCTCTGGTTGGGGTCCTGGCTGACACCTTCCCAGGTGTTCATCCGCTGATAGGAATCACGGAAAAAAATGGCGGTCATTCAATAAAGAAAACAATGATGCTGCTGCTATCACGACACTTGTAGTTTCGGCCATAACCAGACTAAGTACGTGAGCATCGCACCAAACATGAACCTGGCCTGGAGACTCCTTGGACAGCTAAGCAGAGTATGCCCCTGGCATATTGGCAGTGCCATCTGTTGAATTGCCAATGCAGTTCTTTATGTCTATGCCACAAGACTCCAACGTCTGTTTGAGCAGGCTCAGAAAGTCCTCTCCTGTCGCTGATTCACACTGAACAACTGCAAAAAGCCTCTCGTGGATAGTGTCAGTGAGGTAGGGAACAATGACACTGCACTGGTCAAGTCCTGAGTTGTGTCAATCTGGACCGAGAACAATTTTGCTTGGATGATGTCAGAACAGAGCTTCTCTTTAATAAGCTGTCGGATGGCTTCAATGACAGAATTCACGGTGGTTTTTGACATCAGTGTCACAAATGAACCCCTGCCCTGTCCTTCCGTGCTCTTTTCGATGCATTCATGGACGTGTTGCTGTAAACAGCGATCATATTTACTGAGCAGCAAAAGTATTTCCAGAAAGTTCCCGTGATCAATTGACATGTCGGATAACGTCTGTGCAGATTCATTCTTGTTCCATCGATAGCTCAGGGCCCACTTTCCGATCAGTTTTACGATGTCCACCACCCGCTCTAAAACTTGACGCCTCTTGCGCACTTGCTCTCGGAAGGCCGTCATTTGATTCGTATCAATCAGACTTCTGATGTCTGACTGATTCATCCATGACAGCTACGCCTTAACACAGTCAATATGGGTTGTGATTTTCTCGTGTTCATCAAGCCTCTGGTGCAAATGTCTGAAGTAACTGCATCCATTTATGAATGGATTAGCCTCGGTTTTTTTCGAGAACGCTAGACAGACAGCACAAAATAGAGAATATCTCTCCTCACAGTAGCTGACCCATTTACGTTGTGTTCCATCCTTACGGCTAAATGCCCTCCTAATAGTTGCACTATCGGTTCTCTGGCGTGGATGAAACTTGAAAAACAAGCTAAATGAACTGGAGTTTGGTCGACTGAAATAATTGAACGGATCATCTGAAGTAGTCGCACTTACATTTGCAATGCTCCCTCCTTCGGCATTGGTCTCCATCTCGGTTGCAAATACACAGTCAGACCCACCACGACGAGCTTGTTGTGTGTTGGTTGCCTCTTCCAGTTCCGAGTATTCACCATCCGTAAGTTCATCCTCCTTTTGCTCATTTTGTTCACCCACTATGAGCTCACCTTTTTCGTGCTCATCATATCTCTCCTCGTCAGTGTCCTCAGAATCAACGCTAACGCTGCTAGCTGCACTAGGTGAAAAAAACGCATCCAATTTCGCACTCTTTTCGCCCCCCAACAGAAGTGCTCTCTTCATTTTTTCTCTCTTTTTCTCCGCTCCCCCTTGTGCCGTTTAGTGCCTCTATTCATGTTTACTAAACTAAAGTAGTTCTATCTATCCCGTTTAACTCTCTTCTCTTCTACTCACTGCCACAACGCTTAAGTAGGCTACAGAATGCTGAATCTTCAACGTTCTATTTCTGTCAGTTTGGCGGTAGAATGAATGAAAATCCCACAATGCAGAGCTTTACTTCAGTTGTCGTAAACAAATAAAAAATACAGATATAATTGTTTTATTTTTAAGTGTGCACCTTTTTTACATCTTAGTAACAAACTTCCCTGTAAAACAAAATAGGCTAATGTGAAACCTGAAACATGTCATCGTGGTGCCACCGTCACTGTGACATGTGGTAAGTGGCAAGTGGTATAAATACACAACAGGCTGTTCATCACTTTTCAGTGACCAGAAATTTTTAAGACTACAAAGGCATGTCGTATGTTGGCAGTGACTGCATGTCTGCGAGTGGGCCGCGGCAATGTGGTTGCGGGGCCACGATGGGCATTGTTGGGGCCGCGGCCGCTCTGGCATATGCCGCAATGCCAGACCGCTCAGTCCATGCCTGCTCACACTACACATACTGTCAATTACTTGTACACACTGAATGAGATGACTAAGCTGAATTATATTAAAAGATCAGGAACATTTATTTCCGTACTCACACACGGGTCCAAAACCCATTCGTATACCACTCACACATTGTGGTGAATTACCCTGAACCACATAAATAAACCCACAAACAAACAAGAAAATAAAAGAATACCCGGGTATTAAAACAAGAGTTCGGTACCAGTTGACGCGCGTTGGAGCTCTTAATGTCGGTGGAATGACAGTTAGTTACTAGTTAGAATACAGGGGATAGAAACGATAGCAGGCCAAACAAACCAATACAAATCGATATGATGTATAAAAAGGAGAATATTGAACATAACTCTTGTTAAATCTTGTTTAAAAAAAACGTTAACAGTTACAATATATTTGCACAGATAAGCCCTTAGTAGTGTTAAAGTGGGTTACAATTACATTAGGAAATGTTAAATCTCAGATTAAAATACATATCCCCACAATATAACACATATTAGGCTCTTCCCAGTTTTCAGGTGTGTTACATAAATAAAATATTGGCTCATTTGATCTGAAAGTCATTGCATTTTGATTTTATTCACAATTTACACTGGGTCCCAACTATTTCGGAATTGGGATTGTACCTTATATGAAGGGGACAGGAGTGACAGTCAGTGGAAGTTTCCCCTCTGGATCCCTTTCATTACAGGCCTCCCTTGGTTAATGTCAAGGGCCAGCTCCTCTGCTGGAGTGAAGTCCTGGGTTGGTCGGCCACCCCCCCTGCCAGATAAATGAGCCTTTTTCTTAACAACTAATAATCATAACAGATAAAATATGTGAGCAGGCAGCTTGTAAGTCATTAATACCCCTCGTTTGTTTATCGTTATCAACAATCAAGGCCCTTACCAACCTGAAAAATGTTCTTGCACTTGAGCTTGACTTTTTGCCAAATCCTCCTCTAACCAGTTATATTTGTTCTGTGTGTGAATTTTACAAATGTATTTTAAATATTACTGACTACAAATGAAAATGCACCACTCACAAAATCTGGAATAGCTCCACGGATTGATATGTGAAGTATATACGTATGATGCATTTGAGATGATGAATGATTTAAGAAGACATGTAAACATCATTCAATTTCATTCACAATAATGTTAATGCGCGAGAGAGGTTTAACTGGTGTAGGGTTCAAACAGGAAAGTCAATAACGGGTGTGACCGCCATTTGCATTGACACATGCGGTGCATCGTCGTCGCATGGAGTTGCTCAGTCTCTGGATAGTGTTCTGAGGGATAGCATTCCACTCCACAACCTCAAGGGCAACCTCAAGTTCTCGGATGTTGTCCATCTGGCGTCGACGTGAAAGACGTTGCCCAATTTCATCCCATAAGTGCTCGATAGGGGAGAGGTCGGGTGACAGAGCTGGCCACTGAAGCACGGGGATGTTCTGCTGTGCAAGGTACTGCATGGACACACTTGCAGTGTGTGCCCTAGCGTTGTCCTGTTGGAACGTGTGGACATTGTGGTGTTGGTTGAAGAACGGCACAACATGGTTCTGCAGCACCTGGTCCCGGTAGTAGACGCCGTTCACCCTTCCTCTGCAGATATGGAGAGGGGTTCTGTGACGGTAGCTTATTCCACCCCACACCACAACGCTGCCACCACCCCAACGGTCCGTTTGAACGACACAATCGGCATTATAACGTTCACCAGGGCTCCGCCAAACACGTATACGGCCATCTGCGTTCCTTGAAATCGTGACTCGTCAGAAAAGATGACACCGTGCCATTGTCGTAGTCGCCAATTCTGGTGCCTGTTTGCCCACTGTAGACGCTGGTTTCGGTGACGATCCGTCAATATGGGGCCGAAATAAGGATGTCGTGCACGCAGGCCTGCAGCTCGCAGACGGTTCCGTACGGTGTTGGGGTGAATAAATCCACGCCGTTCTTGTCGCTGGTAGTGTTCGGTCTCGGACATGATCCCGTACGATCTGACGGTCCTGACGGGCCGTTGTCACACGTTGTTGACCCCGTCGAGGACGGTCCCGAGTGCTCCCCGTTGGCAGAAACCTTTGATGGAGTCTTGCGATCGTTGTGTGTGCGCAGTGTAGTCGTCAGGCAATTTCCCTGGTGCTGGCACCAATTTGACGCATGCCTATGGCACGTTCCCGTTCAGGGGCTGTAAGTCGCGGCATAGTGTCGATGTTTCACAAGTGTCAGTGAAGAAGTGAAATTTTATTCGGATTCACATGCTTTTAAAGGCAATGTGTGCTCAAATTCAGAGTGAAATTCATTTTTCCCGTGGTGTGCGTTGCGTTTTTGCAAAAAATTGCCAAGCGTTACAGTGAACTTCAAATTCTCGCATTTCTTGCACCTGGCATGTCGGGTGACGTCACTGTAGTGTTGTTGTTGCATAAAAATTATATTGAAGTTCATTTGAACTTAAATATTGACTTTTTTCAAGTGGTGCGTTTTCATTTGTACTCAGTATATATAAGAGTGGGAGATTGCGATTTGCTCATATAGTTGTACTTTTTTTTGCATTTTGGATGTTTGTAGTTAGTCTCTATGATAAATTTCCTGAGAAACATTAACTTCCACTGCTCACTTTATAGGCAAAGTGCCCAACTGTTTGTACAAATCACAAGTAACGGTCTGAATTATACGGTTTCAGTGGAACAGTGGTTACAAAGTGCATATTTTTGGATGACTTCGGCATTTAGCCGGTCCGCAATTGTCTGCAAGGTTTTCGCTCTTTGTATAATTACAGCAGCCAAACTTCCTTTTTTTTTCTTTTTTTTTTTTACATATTCTGCGTTTAACTCTCTCGTAGGTTTGCATTATAAGTTCATGCTCACTTGAGGAGAGGTACGCGGCCCCCCTTCTATCCCTTTCTGCATCAGTAAATCTGTGATCGACCACGCAATCAATTGAAGACAGCCGTGAATGTGCACTGACCTGAATTTGTTACACCTGGCTTGACATAACCGCTCCTCCTCAGCCAGGCCTGGCAAATGTGCAACGGCGTAAGCCAGGATGCACTGAGTAGAAAAGGTCAAGCCTCACTTTCTTAATCATTTTCTGAACGATTTCTGAATTCTGCTTTTGTGCAACAGCCCCCAGCAGCAGCATATGTTGTGTTTTGGTGCTGGTTTTTCCAGCAGGGGAGCCCTGAACTAATCACATATCAGGCAGTGATCAAGTCATTACTTACTGATTGTGGATTATCAGTAAACTTATACAAATGCACATATGCTGACTGCTATGCTAGGGAATAATTTTAGAACAAAAACTGAAAATATACTGAGTCAAAAAATAAACTTCACACTCATAAATTTGTAAATATTTTCTTGAAACCTTTAAAAAGGAGTTTTTATCACTAGGGGTAAATGCGTTGTCAAAGACATCATGACACACATCAACTCCGACGTGCACAGGTACGTAGCACGTGCTAGCGTACTTTAAGCTAAAACCGTGCTTTCTCATGTTCCTAGTCACGTGACCATATGAGAGATGTGCAACTGAGCTCACGTTAGCGCAATAGACTGACATCTCGGAAAAACAATTTTTTACAGTTAATTATTCGTTGATTTTCAATGCCATGGCAGTCAAACGTTCAGCGTGACCATGCCATTGGCATGCTGAATGTGGAAACGTCCGTCACTGACATTGGAAGGGTTATGGGATGCAGTCGACGGACTATCCATGATCTTCGGACACGTCTCCAACGCACTGGCATCACAGCTGACTCGTTCTGGTAGCCCACGTGTGACGTCAAAAGCAGAGGACCGACAAATTGTCTTACGTCATTTGGATAATCGATTTGTCTTGGCAACGTCCATTAGGAATGAATTGTTTAGATGTCATGTGACTGCCCAAACCGTACGTAATCGCCTGCGCACTGCTCTTATTCAAGTTTTAACTTACCATTTTTACTCTTGGACATTTCTGTAGCATTTCCGGTGGAACCGGTGACATTATGGACATTATTTTTATGATACACCATCTTTAATGAATTAAAGAATGAAATAAAATCATTATTTAAAACCTCATTTCTAGCATGTTCAACTTAGCGACCTCCAATCGAGTGTGAAGTTTTTATTTTGGCTGAGTATCGTTGATTAACATGGAACCGAGAGCCTTGGTTTGTAACTCCAAACAGCTGTCATTTTCAGCAACTAAACAAACCCCTGTTATGCTTGATTTCTGCTCCCTACAGTAAACTGCTGAATTGTGTGTGTTGCTTTAGATCAGGGTTGGAGATTTACCATCCTGTAAGTTCACAATCCAACCCCAATAGACCTGACTCTACTCATCAGCAGCTCTGTGAGATCTCTCACCTTTGATTGTGTTCTCCTCTCTAAGGATTGGCATGAAAAACCTTCAGGACAATAGATCTCCTGGAACAGATGCCCGGCTTTAGTGAAGTCTATGTCGCGAAAGCAGAGAAAAGTACTTGTAAACTGCAACTTCCTTATTGCTTAACACAGATATGAAAGTCAAACCATCATGATACACCGATTATTAATTGTGGAAATAGATTTAGTGTATTTTCAATGCTCAATTTCTTTTCTTTGTGAGGATGAAAGAGAATTGTTTGAGTCTGCTTTGATGAACCTTGTGGTTTCATGTGTAAGACCTTACACCAGGTTACAGTCTCACCTGTGCTCCAGTAGGCTGACTGCATTACATCACTTGTTTGTCTGGGATGCACTTCTTGGATTGCATCAGTGACAAATAATATATTGTTAGAACAGGGATAGGGGGCACTCATCTACCCCTCCTTTTAGCCCCTCCTCTGTTTAACTGCAGATCTGTTTGTCACATCACAAACTCACTCTGCAAACCAAACCCCCCTATATGTGAGTCCTCTTGCACACCCATCCATCCTTAAATATAATCCTGTGGTGACAGGGTATTGTACTGTCACTGCAAATGCTGTTGTTCCCTCAATGGATTTGTGACTGACTGTCATTGGCACTGCTTTAATACCACTTAGATTTATGTACTAACTGAACTAGAACGATATTGAATAAAAACATAACCCTCCTGGACACAAGTGATCAATTTACAGGGGTGTTCTGGGCTGTCTGACCTTGAGGAGTGTTATGTCGAGTTATTGCAGTTTCTCAGGTAAGTTATTCATTTTCTCAATCTGATAAAAACTCTTTAATTTCTTAAGCTGTGCTTGAGTGAGAGGCTGTTGCAGAAAATTAAAAAAAAAATAGACCCAAAGAGCAAACCTTGTCTTCTGGGAACACTGTCTCCAATCTCAGGGAGCTCCAGTGCAGTTTCAAAAAGTAAAGCTGGTGTATCAGAGGAGAGGTAGTTTTCCCTGGATGGAGGTCGTCTTCCCAGAAAATAAAAACTATCCTTCAGTGTAACAATGAAAAAAAAATGTGTGAGGCTCCCTTGACAAGAATAATTTCTCAAGAACAGAGCTTAACTTTGTGTAGATTAGGCCAGTAAATGTGTTATGATGAGGAATACTTTGGAGAAAAGAATAATGTAAAATGATGCTGGATACAGCTTAAGAATATAATTTAGCCTCTCAGTCAGTTTAAGTGGTGAGTTCAGTTAGGCTTGACCATGTAACTTACATTCACTCTCTTTTCTAAGGATCATCAACCCTCAAACCTGCGAGACTCAAAAAACCAAAATGAACAGCTCTGTCATCAATTCTAGCCTCCCCTTCAACCACTCCTCTTCAGGATCCAGTCCCCAACTCTCGAATATATTTAAACCGTGCTATTATACACGTCTTGGGTTTTCATTTCTGGTGATTGAAAGAAGCATCAACTTTGTAGTGGGCTACCCTGCCAACATCATGGTCATGTGGCTGGTGGCCAGAGAGAAGAGTGACTCTTCCACCTCCAATATCTTCATCTTCAACCTGGCCATCGCTGATGCATTGCTCTGTGTGATGAGCCCCATCTGCTGCTTGGGCTTACTTCTGCTGCAAATCTCATATTTCGAAGATATAATGTTCTTTATCACTGGGATCAAAAACGCCTCCCCACTCTTTCTCAGCTGCATTTGCCTGGACCGCTACGTGGCCGTGGTCCACCCCATTGTGTTCACCAGTATCAAGGATAAGAAGATGAGAGTGGCCATTTCCATGCTTGTTTGGGGGCTCATGATAGCCTTTGCTCTCTGCAGGATGTTGTGGTTTAAGCTCTCAACTCACATCATCATTTGGATGATCCTGGCCGCCTTCACCATCATGGTTTTCTGCAACGTTTCTATCATGTGGAGTCTGAGGAAGTCGGTCTTGGGCAAAGAGAAGATTCACCCCATGAAAAAGAAAGCCCTCAGGACCGTGCAAATCTATCTGGGCATCATAGTGTTTCATTACCTGCCTTTAATCGCCATCATTCCCTTGAAATTTAAACCAGATTTTCCAGAATACTGTGACATTGATTACATTATGTCCTCCATTATGTACCTCAGTACCATCACTGCACCCCTCCTCTACATCTCCCTGATTAAGCAGCTTCCATGGCTGAAAAACTTGCTCTGCATCTGCTGCCGAAGCCCTTCCCCTGAGTGACATAATGTGAGCACATGAGATGTATGCTTGTGATTGTCTGTTACGTTACATTTACTCTCTACATAAATTCATGAAAATGAGTTCATGAAACAAAGCAAGAATGTTATCTGAGTTTTAGGCAAATTTATTATCTTTGGTTTGACTGCAATGAAGAAAGACAATTAACACAACAATAACCATTATGCATTGATTAAAAAGCGAAAAAAAAACTATTTGCATCTCCCACATGCCACTATCACCATGATTTTATATGATGCAAATTAAACAGTTTTTGATTCAAAATGGAAATGTATGATCAATCAATCAAAGAGACACATTTTTTAATGTAATGTGTATTTCATATTTATCTCCAAACTTTCAGGTTTATTTATTATATCCATTTTATTTCATTATGCCAGCATGTGATCTAGTTTTTCCCAGAAAAACTGACTATAACTACAGATTTTTTGGGAGCACCACCATATACGCAAATAAAATGGATTGTTTTGGCTATGATAGAATAGTTATATTGGGCGACTTTAACCTGCACTTTGAGAGGGTAGATGATTCTCTAACATCCACATTCACTTACATTTTGGAGTCAGTCAGCTTCGCTCAGAGTGTTGTTGGTCCAACTCATTTTCATGGTCATACCTTAGACCTGATCTTAAGCTTTGGCATTAACATTGGGCAGGTCAGGATTCATTCACATAATCCCAGTTTGTCTGACCATTTTCTTATCACATTCTTACAATTGACCCACCCTGTATTGTTAGAAACTAGGATGTACACTGGTCGTACTTTTACTGCAACAACTTCTGCAAAATTTACTGAGGTTTTCCCATCTTATTTTGAGCATCCAGTCAGCACCCTCTGTATTGACGATACGGCAGAAAAGTTTGCCGATGCTCTCCGTTGTACCCTTAATGTAGTCGCACCACTGAAATATAAAAAGATTACTCAGAAGAAGAGGCCAGCCCCATGGTTCACTGACTAGACAAGGACACTAAAGCAAAAATCTCGTCAACTAGAACACAAATGGCGCTCCACTAAACTTCAGGTATTCCATGGTGCTTGGAAAGAGAGCCTTCCCAGATAGCATGCTCCTCCGCTCCGGATTTGCCCCGGCTGTGAGCTGGATCAGCTGGAGCCAGGGCAGATCCGGTGCGGAGGTGCTTGCTATCTGGGTTGTTGCATATAAGCTGCTCTCTCTTGTGCAAGGTCCTGTGACTTTTCAAATCTCATGCAGGAAAATAAAAATAATTCTCAATTTTTGTCCAAAACCGTGGCCAAGTTAACCAACAATCATGCTTTAAGTAACCCTCAAATTCCAGTCTCTTGCAGCAGTGATGATTTTTTAAATTTCTTTAATGGCAAAATTATTGGAATTAGAGAGAAGATCACTGCTTCATTACCAGTTTGCAATGGTGTTTCTCATGATATGGAGTCTTCCACTTCCACTTCCAATGTTTTTTTTTTTTTTTACAATAATACCAGTTTGAATCCCTTTCTCTGATATCTCTGAGTGAACTAGCCAAATTAGTTGTTTACTTCCAAGTCATCTGCTTGTAGCTTGGATCCCATTCCTACAAAGCTAATGAAAGAGTTCCTGCCCATTCTTGGCGGACCAATTGTTCACATAATTATTTTTTCTCTGATTTCACATATTGCTCCCACTTCATTTAAGATGGCAGAAATCAAGCTGCTGCTTAAAAAACCAGAGTTGGATCCCACAGTCCTAGTCAATTATAGGCTACTCTCAAACCTCACATTTTTCTCTAAGATCCTTGAGAAATGTGTCGCCCAACAGCTCTGTTCTTTCCTGCAAACTGATGAGGTATTTCACAGTTTTCAGTCTGCCTATAGAAAGCCTCACAGCACTGAAACAGCCCTCACTGTTGTAGTAAATGATCTACTTCTCTCTTTGGATAGAGAGAGCATCTTTGTTCTCGTCCTTCTCGATTTAAGTACCGCCTTTGATACTGAAGACCACCATATTCTTCTTCGTAGGTTGGAAAAATTAGTTGGTATTTCTGGACTTGCCCTTTCATGGTTTAAGTCTTCCCTGTCTGATAGATCTCTGTTCGTCCGGGTAAATAACAAGTGTTCAGAGTATTCCAAGGTTAACTTTGGAATACCTCAAGGATCTGTTCTGGGCCCTTTGCTTTTTTCACTAAATATGCTTCCCCTTAGAAATATCATAAGTAGACTTGATGTTAAATACCATTGTTATGCAGACGACACGCCTACCCTTTAAGCCGGGTGAAAATGATCCGGTCACTAGATTAGAGATGTATCTTAATGGAGAATTCCGGTGTGAAATTGACTTGGGGTGTATTGAAACATGATAACAAGTACTAACCTTTGTCGAACACCCCACCTTCATACGCGCGCAACATTTCGAAATAAATGGCTTTTTAGCCGAAACTAATAACAGGTTTACAATGTTAGTGAATGGGGCATAACTTTGCCATGCAAAGAAATTGCTATTTTTTTCATCATTAACAAGGCTCAAAGTAGCTCCACACCTGATCACTAGAATTCCGAGGGCCCTGACATTTAAAACAAGGCACTGAGAACTTTTTTAATAAACTACCTGTGCATTTTCAAAGACTTTATGCAAACCTAACCTTGAGGTACCTCCCAGTTGCCTCCATCTTGAAACTCACTATAAGTCAATTGACGAGCACGATCGAATAGATTGCAATCTATTCCCCTATCCTTCCTATTAGTTCGATGGTGACCTGGATTAAGCTTAAACGCCAGAGACTGAACTATTCTTCAAAAGAAAATAAAAATAGGCGTGCAATGCACGGAATACCCCTCAGCCCGATGTCGAAGTTTTTGGAGACGCCCGCCCGCCCGCACGAAAGATAGCAATACCCCGTCAGACATTAGGGCTGACTTATTAGGAGACATTTGTGACGGGACCCTTCAACTGTCACATCAAATGTGTCGGAGGCAAGGTTGGGAAACCAATAAGACCACCCTAGAGGTGGAGTTAAGCCTTACTTTAAATCACATACCAAATTGAATGCCCAGAAAATGCACAAATTCAATCACCAAGAAAGACTGACGAGATTCCAAACAAATCATGTTTTATTAAACTGACAGCCAGAAATCAAATGAAGGAGAATAACTGTTAACTAGACCTAAGGACCAGGACACTACTCTTAGACCAATATTTATCAAGTTATACAAGTTGGATTAGTATATAGCTTGGTCAGACTGGATCCGATTGTAAAGCCTTGTTAAAAACCCTTGCAGTTGAAACTTCCCAGGAAGGTGGAATCAACCCAAGGGCCAACATCCCTGCAAATAACAAATCACAGCAAGCCACACAAATTAGAGCCCGATGTTCATACAGGGGTCTATTCTCCCATGCGCGTAAGTCGAAAAAAGCACGTAGCTTCGCACTTTTCAGCCTACGCGTATTCTCCCCCTGGCTTACGCGCTTTTTCTTTTAAGCGCTTTTGAGGGCTGTATTAAGGTCAAGTGCCAACATAAGGCAAAATGAAATATTGCGTTTGATGTCGGTTATAGGCCGAATTTTAACATTAATTTTATTATATTTAACATGGTAGAGGTTGAGACATTTAATCTTCGATTGTTCTTCCTTGTTTCTAAACTACACTTCTCAAAGCCATAATAATTCATCAAACAAAATCATCACATGATATTACGCATCAGCCTCTTCTTCAATCAGTTCAATTACAAACGCAAAACAATTAATTAATACGAGTATACATAAGACCATCATTCTACCATGCCCTCAAAATCTAAAACCAAAATGCCAGTCCTGCATTTGCTTGCACTCTTGCGTGATTGGGAAAGAGTAAGAGGAGCGCGCCGAGCTCGAAGACGAACACGCATATATCGGCTTCGTTTGGACATCTGGGACTAACAAACATCGAGTGCATCCAGCGCTTTCGTCTGGACCGTGCATGAGGCAATCATCTATCTTTGCCGACTTCTGGATGAACAGCTATCCAGCCGCAGCAATTTTCCATAAAACGTATCCGTGGTCATCAACGTCAGAACTGCGCTGTCGCTCCTGGGTCGTTCCAGAGAGGGGCTGGTGATGTCATACACATATTACAGGCGTCTGTGTCAAGGTGTCTGACGCTGTTTGTTGACGCTCCAAGTTCTTCTCCATGCACTTCCACTGCAGAAAGAGTGGATGCCATCCCCTCCTCCAGTGCAGTGAAATGCACAGTGGATGATGGTTGCCCACCACCTGTTGCGTGTACACGTCTCCGGTGTGCAGAGAGCCTGGTTTTTACTGCGCCCTGCAGATCTCTCCATTTATGCTTTAAATCGGGGATAGGGCACCTACATCTCCCCTCCGAAGCCACATCCAGAACGATTCGCAGCTTAATTCCTCGGATCAGCCTTCAGTGCTCGCTTGCCATAAAACACCAAAATCTGTGAAATTTGGTTTTCGGCTTTGGCTCGAAACATAAAAGATGTTTCATTTTGCATGTAAGAATAGTGGACATACGAGTTTTCGTTTCTTCTCAGTTTGGAGATACGAGGTTTTATCAGCAGGCCGACGATATTCAAATTTAAAGTCTGGTTTGCGTTTTCCATGGACCACAAATGCATTTTCATGGTTAATCAGAAAATCCTTGTTCCATGTTTTCCTGATAGCCATAATCAATGAGCTTTGTACAGTGTCTGCCTCTCTTTTGGATCAGTCACACCTCTTTCATAAGGCCGCCTACATTCTGAAGTTAAGCGCTGTGGGCGTGATCAAAGCGAGTAGGGGAGGACTTACACGCTAATGGAAGAATAGACCCCACAGTGAAAAGGACCCCCAATGGCACTCAGTAGGCCTACAAAACCAAAACAATCCAAAGGGTATACCAGTGGGTTACAATAGTGAATGTGGTTACAATAGTGAATGTTCCCCAAGAGACTCAAATTTAAACATCCTAAAGAGAATCAATAAAACGACGAACCATTCAGAAATAGGCAAAACAATAGCTGCCGGGTGGCTCACACGGTTAAGGCACTGCGCTGCAGTGCAGATGTGATCACCACGTCGCAGGTTCGAGCCTCGGCGTACCCACCGGCAGGGGTCGGTAGCTTTTTCAAAGTAGCGCACAATTGGCTATCGCGCTACAGGGTTACAAATTGGGAAGGGACTGCCGGATCTGGGTATTCGATAACAGCTTTGTTCGTTGCTCCGGCGCCTCCTGTTGGCCAGACGGGTGCTCGTCAGGAAGACTCCGGCTTGGTTCATGTCCGGGTATCCTCCGCCCTCGCTCTGAACTTGCGAAGATTCAACCAGCGAGTGTATAAGAATCAGTGGCTGACAGGCACGTGCGTCGGAGGAGAGCCGTGAACTGTCTTCACTATCCTGAGTTGGCAGCAAGGGGTCGCATACGAGCAAGCTTTGTACATAGTTCCCCAATTGGGCATTCCAAATTCGGGTGGGATTGGAGATGCCAAATTTATTTAAAAAAAAAAAAAAATAGAAATAGGCAAAACAGCAGCTGGACACACAAACCACTGGTTCCTGAGCCCACAAGGCAGCCAGATACCTCAGCTGAAAACTTCCAGCCTACATATACCAGAGACGCTTCAGGACCATAAGGTAAGAAATCTAGGAAAGAAAGCTGCCCACAAGAGAACATGCATCAGTATACAGCCATACTAAAAAGAATACTATAAAACCAAAGTTACCTCCACAGCACAACAGAGGAGGGTGAACTCAGCCTGGAGAAGTATAAATCCTGGCTTCTTCTTCTTTTAAGTTTTATGGCAGTTGACAGACCTGGTGTATTACTGCCAGCTGCTGGATTTTACTCTCGCTTGGAGTAAGTGATATTCGATTAAAAAAAAAAAAAACCTGTAAACTCATAGCCCTATATCCACTCACCATAACTAACCCTACTTTACTACACGTCTCCGGTGTGCAGAGAGCCTGGTTTTTACTGCGCCCTGCAGATCTCTCCATTTATGCTTTAAATCGGGGATAGGGCGCCTACATCTCCCCTCCGAAGCCACATCCAGAACGATTCGCAGCTTAATTCCTCGGATCAGCCTTCAGTGCTCGCTTGCCATAAAACACCAACATCTGAGAAATTTGGTTTTCGGCTTTGGCTCGACGTCGCCATCATTGTCTTCACGTTCTATTAACAAATGCCACTGCCCTATATGTTCGTGATAATCTAAAAAGTTGTGATATTCTCACGAGTGAAGAGATTGATTTTCTAATTGAGGATATCTGTATTAACTAACTCGTGTCTTTGTAATTTTTTTTACCATTGATAATACTGTGTATTTTAATGAGTGAATTAAGATATTATTAAATAGGCTACTCTAGATTGAGCCCTACCCTGGCCAATACCAAAGCACTATCCATTTGTTAATCAATTTTAGCCTATAAAGAATAGCCGACATAGGAAGAATCATTATCAGTAAATGGGATAATTGATTATAATAAAGTATTAGGCACAAGTTCAAGTGAATGTGTCGCTCAAATCAAATAGGATATGATAGGCTACGGATATGGAATTCCATCATTGCTGAAGCGGTTTCGGGGCGGGGAGATGACCACGTGCAGGGTAAGAATCCTTGTTAAAGCGTTTCCATGTCCTTTAGTTGCAAACCTGACATCGGAGTAGTTTGATCTTTTTGTGTGACTAGAATGTTCCCTTTGTGGTCTTCCCTGTCTTCAACCGAACAAACAGGCTGGTGTAGGGGCACATTTTCAGTGATCTGATTGCGCTGGTTGAGAAGCACTAAATTCTTTTTTTATTATTTCATTATCGCAGCAATTCGTTGGTTTGCATAGCTTTAATGCCACGGTGGCTGGAGTAAGAAATAACAAGTGATTGTCACTAACATGGCCATATCCCCCGCCGCCTCAATTTTGTGTGTCTGTATGGACGGAGCCCAATGCTATATCCCCTGCTTCGCGCTAATCGCACGGCGGGGGATAAAAAAAGAGATGTCATGCATAGGCCTACTATTACAGCGGCATGTAAAACCTTGTATCTTCAAAATGACAAACTTCACAGGAAAATAAAAAATAAATCTAAATTTATTTGGGCGTGATCAAAGGGCTCAGGGGAGAATACGCTTAACTCAAAAGTGCTTAACTCGAATCGCGTAAAAAAGGACTTATGCGCTAATGGGAGAATAGACCCCACAATGAAATGCCCCCACCTCGTGACTTCCCCCACAATGAAAACAGACAGCCTGCTCATTCATCAACATACAATCAGCGGGGCTGTTGCTGCCACGCTGTTCTGCTGGGGGTGGCGCCTCTGCTCGTTTGTGTGGAGCGGCACGCTAACCACAGCTGGTGGCCTGTTTGTGTCTTTGTGTGTCTCGTCTGTTACGTGTCCCTCAGTGTGTAAGTGTTTAATGTCCTGTTCCTTTTCTTTTTTCTCCTCTCACCAGCAGTTTTTAACTGCAGCCCCCCCAACACACACACACGCATATACACACACACACGCGCGCGCGCGCACAAATGCACACACACACATGATAGTCCAGCCTCTATCACCCCTCAGTCACTGATGGCTAACAGTAATTTGTTTCTTTGTTTGCTGTTGTAAATTCACATTAAAAATAAAGTTGTCCTCCGAAGAGGAGGGGTGGTGGCGGGTGGGGGAAAAAAAAAAAAAACATACAATCTTCTTCATAACAACCCTCTTTCCCACACCTTCTACCCCTGTGAATGTCTTTTTGGCAAACCGTTGCCACGTGCCCATATTCCTGAAAACAATAACACGGCAGTGTAACCCTATCACATGACCTCACCCTATAACTAACATAATCTAAAAACACCCTCTGTGGAATCTCCACTTCAAACTCTAACACCAGTGAATTACTGAAACTCTCTTCTCCATTCCGATGGCTTTTGGGCCGCCTTGCACCACACACTTCCTCTACCGCCAAAAACTCTTCTGGTTCAATGTTCAGAGGGATGCCACTAATAACCCCCTTTAAAGGGATCCTATCCCAAAACAAAAAACAAATGACTTTTGTCCCTTCATAACCTTTTATTTTTAAAGCTTTGTCCCTCTGTTTCTTACAGTAACACTCAATAATAATAATAACTAACCCTGTCCTAGTTATTTTAACTCCCGTGATTTCACCCAGCTCACTTTTTACAAACTTCCCTACCCCATGTGCATCTGAGAACACACGGTTGGCCTGAGATCCCTTCACATCTACTTTCATTCCAACCACATATTTCTTTCTTCTTCCTCATTTTCAATCCCTTTTTTCCATTCTTATTCCCTCCCTCTGCCATCTAGCAATCCATCGAAATATCTGATCAAACGTGTGGTTTAATTTTCATGTCTAGATGTCAGCCCAACTTTGACTGCGTAAGCGAAGCTACAATACTGGTAGATGCACACCTTCCCATCTACAATCCTGGCTTCTTCTTCTTGTATTTATTTGGTGGTTAACAAACAGAGCTTAGTGCATTACCGCCACCTTCTGAAATGGAGTGTGAGTCTGGATATTTCTACCTCACAGCCTCTTGTTTAACCCATTTCTTCCAAAAAATAAAAATAAGAATTTAAAACATAATTCACCAGAATTTTTCGGCTGTATGTCTCTAGTCCTCAATGGAACTCCCTCTCCTTGAAGTTGCTGAATTAGTTGTTGCCTGATTATATTTACTACATGATTCTAACACGTTCTATAGTCTCGAATGTCTGAGATCTACACTCATTACAGTAGCCATTACTATGTTTTTTAATGAAAAATAATGTTTTATTTAAACCAGTGTGACCAAATCTCATTCTGGATATTATACCCTCCTCCTGCGCCGTCCTACAAGTACATCTAGCATTGCCCACATACCTTTGGATGTTATAATAGCCTCTCCCTGTACTTGCTCTATCCCACTCTGATTGCCATTTCTCCTTTAGCTTGCATTTAACTATGTTTTTTATTTCTGATTTACTATAAGTAATATTTAAACTAACCTCAGCCAAAAGGGCAGCTTCTTTAGCATTATTGTCTGCCAGCTCATTTCCAATTACAATTATGTGAGCTGGCACCCACACAAAGGCAACATTAACCCCAGAGCACTACGACCTGTGTACCAACTGCAAAATATCCGCTAGGATGTCTTGTCTGGACTTTGATGGCCCATTCTGGATACTTATCTGCGCAGAGGAGGAATCTAATGCAACTACTACCCTCTTTGGCCAATCACTCTCAACCCAAGAAAGTGCCGTGAGAATTGCTACTAACTCTCCTGTATATACAGCTAGATTGTTATTTAGCCTTTCCCTTCTGCTTATATTATACCTTGGGATTACAAATGCTGTACCCATTTTATTATTTTCTGTTTTTGATGCATCTGTATACACTACTCTCCGATCACCATAATTATCCTTGATATACAACTCAACAATAGACCTATTGATTTCCCCAGATTCTTTAATTTCTAAAAGGTTTAAATCAACTACAGGACTTCCCATCAACCACAATGGAACTTCTGGGAAGTTCACTGCAGGACTCACTTCTATTTCATGCAACTCCATTTCTTCTATACTGAACAGCAAAAGAAATGCAAGTTCGAACTTTTGTAAATATTTCGTTGAAATAAATTTCATTTAGCGAAACAAATGATACCATCATCAAACCACACACCCAAGATGTTGCCGGTTATTCTTGACAACAGTGCCGAAACGCGACGATTGTCACATTTTTCCTGTTTTTCGCATAAGATGTTCGCGCTGAACGAGAACATGCAGGCTTTTCACGCCTGATTAGCCCTTTATAAGGCAGGCAGGTCAAAAGCGCTGCACACAACCATCTTGAGTGGAAGATTGCTGAGAAAAGATGCCGCGGCTAAATCAACAGGAAAGAGGGATCGCCATTGGGATGTTGCATGCCGGATTAACAGCAACTGCGATAGCGAGACAATCCAGATGTCATGTCACCACAATCACAAGACTCCTGGCCAGACATCAGCAGACGGGAAATGTTCGAGACCGACTGCGATCAGGACGTCTGAGGGTGACAATGCTGGCACAAGATCGTCACATCCGGGTCACTCATCTGCGAAACTGGCAACAAAGAGCGACGAAGACCGCTGCAACCATCCAAGGGCCACGTCGTCACATCTCCACAGAGACAGTTCGTCGTCGACTGAGGGCAGAAGGGGTCAGATGTCGACGTACTTACGTCGAGCCGATTCTAACGCAACGTCATCGACAACAACGTTTGCAGTGGGCCAGACAACACCAGCGTTGGCGACGTCAACAGTGGCAACAAGTTTTGTTTTCTGACGAATCCACATTCAACGTGTCTCACGCAGACAGCCGAGTACGTGTCTGGAGACGACGTAATGAACATTACGCCGACTGGTGCGTTGTGGAGGCTGACCGCAGGGGAGGAGGAAATCTGATGGTCTGGGGCGGCTTCAGCTACCACCACTGAACACGGCTGCATGTGTTTCGTCAACGTGTCACTGCCGTCGTCTACAGAGATTAAGTTCTCCAACAACACGTTCTACCGCTATTCCACGCCCAACGGCAGCTTCAGGTTTTCCAGCAGGACAATGCTCGTCCCCACACAGCACAGGTCTCTATGGACTTCCTGAGAGCTAACAACATTGCTGTACTGCTGTGGCCCTCTCTGTCTCCGGATATGGCACCGATCGAGCACGTGTGGGACAAGATTGGAAGAAGAATTCACACAACTGGTCCACCCCAAAACCTGGAGGATCTGGAGGTGCGATTCCATAGGCTTGTTGACTCAATGAGACATCGTTGTACTGCCTGTATCAAGGCCAATGGGGGTCACACACACTACTGATTGAAAGACTCGTGTCATTTTTGCTGTTTGTGGGTTCAGTGCTTTCATGTGCTTTGTTTGTTAACATGAGTATTCGTTTTAACAGAGAACATGACACATTCCATCAACAATCAATTGTCTGTTGTTTTTTATGATGAGATTAGTTGTATGTTCTCAAAATTGAAATCTATGGTCATTTGAAACCTAACTTGCGTGTCGTTTGCTGTTCAGTATAATACTGTTGTACAAACCCAAAACCAGTGAAGTTGGCACGTTGTGTACATCGTAAATAAAAACAGAATGCAATGATTTGCAAATCCTTTTTAACCTATATTCAATTGAATACACTGCAAAGACAAGTTACTTAATGTTCGAACAGGTAAACTTAGTAATTTTTTGCAAATATTAGCTCATTTGGAATTTGATGCCTGCAACATGTTTCAAAAAAGCTGGCACAAGTGGCAAAAAAGACTGAGAGAGTTGAGGAATGCTCATCAAACACTTATTAGGAACATCCCACAGGTGAACGGGCTAATTGGGAACAGGTGGGTGCCATGATTGGGTATAAAAGCAGCTTCCCTGAAATGCTCAGTCATTCACAATTAAGGATAGGGCGAGGGTCACCACTCAGTGAGCAAATGCGTGAGCTGATTGTCGACAACATTCCTCAACGAGCTATTGCAAGAAATTTAGGGATTTCATCATCTACGGTCCGTAATATCGTCAAAAGGTTCAGAGAATCTGGAGAAATCACTGCACGTAAGCGACAAGGCCGAAAACCAACATTGAATGCCCGTGACCTTCGATCCCTCAGGCGGTACTGCATCAAAACCAACATCAGTGTGTAAAGGACATCACCACATTGGCTCAGGAACACTTCATAAAACCACAGTCAGTAACTACAGTTCGTCGCTACATCTGCAAGTGCAAGTTAAAACTCTACAATGCAAAGCGAAAGCCATTTATCAACAGCACCCAGAAACGCCGCCGCCTTTGCTGGGCCCAAGCTCATCTAAGATGGACTGATGCAAAGTGGAAAAGTGTGCTGTGGTCTGATGAGTCCACATTTCAAATTGTTTTTGGAAACTGTGGACGTCGTGTCCTCCGGACCAAAGAGGAAAAGAACCATCCGGACTGTTATAGGCGCAAAGTTCAAAAGCCAGCATCTGTGATGGTATGGGGGTGTATTAGTGCCCAAGGCATGGGCAACTTACACATATGTGAAGGCACCATTAATGCTGAAAAGTACTTCCAGGTTTTGGAGCAACATATGTTGCCATCCAAGCAATGCCTTTTTCATGGACGCCCCTGCTTATTTCAGCAAGACAATGCCAAGCCACATTCTGCACGTGCTACAACAGCATGGCTCCGTAGTAAAAGAGTGCGGGTACTAGACTGGCCTGCCTGTAGTCCAGACCTTTCTCCCATTGAAAATGTGTGGCGCATTATGAAGCGTAAAATACGACAACGGAGACCCCGGTCTGTTGAACAACTTAAGCTGCACATCAAGCAAGAATGGGAAAGAGTTCCACCCGAAAAGCTTCAAAAATTGTCTCTTCAGTTCCAAAACGTTTACTGAGTGTCATTAAAAGGAAAGGCGATGTAACCCAGTGGTAAAAAGGCCCCTGTGCCAACTTGCTGCCTTTAAATACTAAGTTAATGATTATTTGCAAAAAAAAATAAAGTTTCTCAGTTTGAATAATTAACATCTTGTCTTTGCAGTGTATTCAGTTGAATATAAGTTGAAAAATATTTGCAAATCATTGTATTCTGTTTTTATCTACGATTTACATAACGTGCCAACTTCACTGGTTTTGGGTTTTGTATTATTTGTGTTGAAATGGATGGTTACTTGGCTGACATTAAAGGAGGATGGACTTATCCCTTTTAATTAATAAGTAATCTTTTTTTAAATAATAATTTTACTTGATTACCAAGCTTTCCAAGTATTAGAATAATTTATCGGCTGTTAAATGCAGAGCTTCCTCCTCCATGTGATGCAGATGCAACCAAACGATGCATTCAATTCTCAAAAAATGTTTCACTGACTCTACAAAAATGATAAACTCCACTGGTAACTTCCATGTTTGCTTTAAGCACATCTTTGCTGCAGCCTATCTAACCAGCCTCATGATTGTATGAATTACAAATAAAACTAATATCGGCAACACGTATCCAAAACTGAATAACCTTAATCAAAATGCAATTTTGTATCAAAATAACTGATTTTATTTCTTGTCTTACCTTTACAAAGAGAACTGGCCACAACTGATGGTGTGTGTTATCCAAGTTCTTCTGTTCATGGAAATAAATGATTTAACTTTAAAGAAATGATCCCGTCTTCCTCAATTTTCATCCCATAGAGTCTGACTGCCACTGGTGTAGAAGTGTGTTCATAAAAATTGAACTAGATCGTTAACCGAATATAAATCACAGATTATCAGGGGCTATTTGCATGAATGTTAATCCCACTAAACTTGAAAGGACACACTCTTCTCTGAGGACAAAGTTGACTTGTTTACATTGATTATTTTGTAACATTTTACATGATGATATTTGCTGAGGGCGGTGCAGTGGGTCACTGCCACCTCACAACTAGAAGATCCTGGGTTTGAATCCTGCCGGGGGCCTTTCTGTGTGGAGTTTGCCTGGTTTCCTTGTGTCTCCGTGGGGTTCCTCCCAGTACTCCAGTTGCCTCCCACAGTCCAGAGCCATGTATGGTAGGATAATTGGGGACTCAGAATTGCTTGTGGGTGTAAGTGTGTGAATGGTGTGTGCACCTGGCGATGGGTTGGCGAGCTGTGCAGAATGTCTCCCAACCTTTCTCCCATAGTCACCTGGGATTGGCTCCAGCTCAGCCGTGACCCTAGTGAGGAGGCAGCATTATAGATTTTGGATGGGAGAATGGATAGACATTTGCCTCTGAAAAATTTTGGACCACTGTGCATTTTCCCCTCTCTAAAATGATGGATTTCTTCTTTTCTCTCTTCAGCAATATGTGAACATAGTATGTTTGCATATGCAGGGTTCCCACTCTTTTCTTGAAATTTTTTTCCAGGACTTTTCCAGGACTTTTTCAGCTGCCACGGTACGAGTCAAGTTATCCCAACATACACTAGTAAATTCCACCCCCAAGCTCTGGAGAAGTGTCATTTTCTTCATTTGTACCTTATATTTTGTACATTTAACCAGATTGCTTCAATGTTTATTCCTCTCTCGTACTTTCTCCACAAAACATTGTTTTGTTCAATAAATCACCTAAACACTAATAGCACCACAATATCACATTGAACCTGAAATATACTTATTGCTAACTCTCAGACATAAATATGGTTTGTTAGCTATCTTTTTAGCCTGGCTTTTATGTATTTTCTTACTATTATAAATTTATGGTTATCACTTTATACTTATTGTCAGGGCTCTCAAGTTTTGAACTGAGTTCAGAGTGAGATTTTGGGAGGGGTTTGGTTGGAGTGGGGACGGGCTTTTATCTGATAATGACACATAAATTCGTACAAATAAAAAATGTATTTAATTCAGCATTTCTAACTGCAGGTGTGTGTGTGCGTGTGTGTGTGTGTGTGTGTGTGTGTGTGTGTGTGTGTGTGTGTATTTGGAGGAACTCAGGAGAGGAGAAGCAGCAATGTGATAACAAATGACACCAAAACAAAATACTGATAAAATAACTGATAATGTCTGAGCTTATCAATTATTAAATATAATAATAATAATAAAAATACAAATAATTTTTTTTTATCTTTTATTAGTGCTGTCAATCAACTGACAGCACTAATAATTTACTTTGATTAATCACAGTTTTAGGCTGTGATTAATCATGATTAATTGCATTTTTAAAATACCCTTATTCATGCAAATTCTTTTTACTTGACTAAAAACTTAATTAGTTTATCAGTTACTGCATGTAAAAGTGTAATCACCTTTACATGCAGTAATTGATAGAATAATTATAGTATCTATTACTAGATAATATTAACTTGTACTTTACTTTAAACATTTGCTTTAATTTTATCATTAATGTGCACTTCACAGCTATATTATTGTTGCGTGTCTACATTTTCTTTTTCTTGAAATTGCATTTGAACACACCATGACTTTTTTGTTCTCCATCACCTAATTGGCATTTTTCTGAGCCGACCTTGAACACATCATAATGTAAACTTGGCACCTCGTTTAGTTCGCTAATTAGCTGTTATTCAGCAGATTTCATCATGGATTTCAAAGTCGGATTACCATTTTTAACTAACGGAATTTTCTACAATGTTTGGGGGCCTTAAGCAGACAAATCTTTTGTTCACCTCTACTTCACTGGGAACAATGAGTCTGTGTGTTTGATGCACAAAGACACCTGATGCAGGGACGCACTGCAGAGAGGAATAAACGTCAATCATCCTCCACTTGCAGCCTTGAGCAGCTTTAAGGAGAGGCTCTGACTGGGCCCGGGACACACACATGTAAGTGTTGTGGCGCCTGTTACGCTCGTGGTCGCGATGTTCTCAGGCTTCATAGTTCTGTTACCAACAACAAACGAGTTGTTTCTGCCGTTTTCGTTAGCATACCGGCTACATCCTGTGCAGCACTGACCTGCGCCTCGGCATCACGTCTCAGATACTGGGCACACCTCCGTCTCCAAACCTCCACTGACCTGCGCCTCGGCGTCACATCTCAGATACTGGGCACACCTCCGTCTCCAAACCTCCACTGACCTGCGCCTCGGCGTCACATCTCAGATACTGGGCACACCTCCGTCTCCAAACCTCCACTGACCTGCGCCTCGGCGTCACATCTCAGATACTGGGCACACCTCCGTCTCCAAACCTCCACTTCGCAAAGAAATTTCTCCTCCGATGTTTTTTCTCCTTCCCCTCTTTTCTCGCATTATTTACATTAACAGACCAGTGTGAAGTGCGGCCGCTTCTTCCTGCTCTGCCTCTGATTGGCGGGTGTTCATACGTCTTCACCTTCACAGACGTGTGTGTGTGTGTGACTGACAGACGTCCCTAAACGCTTACTACGCTAACAACATTGTTCAAATGAACATGCAAGTCTTCAGTTTTCACTGCCTTCGTTCCTCATTTAGGCCATAGGGTGTGCATCTCAAGATCTCACTTGGATGTTGACATCTAAATTACTTTCATTGCAAAGTAGCTAGCTAATAACTGCCTGAAAGTCGGAGCTCTGCTCTCTGTGCACAAACACAGTATTTTAATAGAATTCCTAATGGGACAATGGAGCAAGTATGAAATACTGAGTGAAACGTGGCCCAGTAAGACTACCTGTTACCCGTCACTTTCTCGAAGCTGTAGTCATGGTTGCTGTGGCTCTACTGAAACCATGTATTTCATCTCAGAGCGCACAGCCAAAAGTGACGGCACGCCCACTATAGCTCTCCACTGCTCCTCTGTCACTCAACAGAAGAGACAGAGAGAGGGAGAAACACCTCACACTCGATATACAGTGATGGCATCACTCATGAACTGAAAGTCGCTAGTTTTGGTGCTTCTTGGAGAAAATAAATCCTTACTTGGGTCTGAAAAGTTGGTAAATCTAGCAACAAAGTTAAACACTGGGCAGCAGAACTGCTAAGGGAATATGCGATTTGATTTGGGTCACGTGGGGCGCTGTGCCGGCTAGAAGCAGAAATGAAGCAGAGAAGCGCTACAGCTCAGCATTGCCCATTAAAGGCAGCTGAAAACAGACACACATGCGTAAAATGTTTAACCTGTTTGCATTCACCCCCAAGGAAGAGAGAAGCAGAGGGAGTAAAAATAATTTTCCAGGACAACTCAAGCTTTTCCAGGACGTTTTACTTTTTTTCTCATTTTCCATGTGTTTTCCATGACTGGAAAATTGGTCAATCATTTTCCAGGTTTTCCAGGTTTTCCAGGACGCGTGGGAACCCTGATATGTAAAATTAACTAATTTGATCTAAAATTACTGAATGAAGGTAACTGAGTAACTCTGACATTATCTTCGGTAAATTTAGCAGAAGACACTGGAAGTTATCATCCCTGAAGCTCGCTGATGTCCCAGATGAAGTTGAGGGGGAAGTCCTTCATTCTCTCCTGGAAGACTTTGTCGAAGCGTTCACTCTGAGCCACCGTAAGGGCATTCTTCCAGTCCCCAACTGTACCTGAATCACAAACACACACAGGCAGGAAACCATAACCTCCAGTGCAAATTTAATTACATTAAAAAGCAAAAGTAGAGGAAATATTACTGTTCTCACCACAGATTAATTAATGCTCATGAATTCTAATTTCCTTCTGATTATCAGAGGGTATTTTTTGTTCTCAATCTCTTACCCTTGCGCAAAAATGATCCTTTTGCTTTGTTTCTGTCGTTATCTGACATGAACTTGTAGTTTGCCAAGGGATCATTCTTCATCCTCTTAAAGGAGACTCGGTCTACGATTTCATCAACTGCAGCATCAGACACATTCTTCCCCACAAATTCACTGATCTTTACAATGACAGATCTCAGATCCTGATAGAAAAATCATTTAAGGCAGAAAAAAAGGGTCACAATATTTCACGCCAAAAATTCAAGCAAGCATCAATCAATAAACTTCAAATATAATATACTGGGTTTCAATCTGTATAAGCCTGGACAAAAATAAAGAAACATTCTTTGCAATCTTGGTAAACTTTCTTGGAAAAGCTAAGGGCACTATTCATGTAAAATAGTGCTATTTCTCACAAAATGAAGATGAAAATCTAAAGGGGAAAAAAAGCATTTTTCAATATTTATTGCCCCCTCTAATGGGTAAGAGGAGGGTATTTTAATTGACTTGGTTTGTTAGTTGATTTTTTAAATTTATTATTTTGTGAGCAAGATAATGGGAGAACCATCACCTCAATTTATACCGAATTTGCAGATAAAGAAAATGAAAAAAAAAAAAATCTGTTGGGAATTTTTGTAGAAATCCACTTTTTCATTGGCACCCAACTTGAAATTTTCAAACGGACGTTAAAGGGTTAAGAAACTTCTACGCTTCGGTGATTTATTTCTGAAAGTCTCCTCTGCAGGTTGTCGATCAAAAGAATGTGAAAAATAGTAATAGTAGTCCATCTCCTTTCTTTAACCCTCACGTGGCAAAAATGTTCTATCTAGCCAAATGTAATCTTAGACATGTGCACTATTGTACTCTTTGACGGCTTGCTTTAAGAGCGAACCAACTAGTCTGTTGTTGCTGTCCTTTTTCTGATGCCTCTCCCTGAATATTGAGAAGTGGACTTCTTCGAATTGCAGCGTGAACTGCTTCAAATCCTTGCTCAGAATATCGAGCCAATCCACAACCACGGCACTTACAGAACTCACGCAAATGGTCTTTGATGATGTGGAATTTGGGTGTGATCAAGATGCCAAGTTTCGCATCGGCCTCGCAGAAGTCGGCAACATGGTCTTCTTATCCACTGTTTAGGCTTTGTCCGAAGCAGGAAGTGACCATCTTTCCCTTTGCTGCAGATGCATTTGCGAAGGGTGTGGCTGGATGGCTCTTTTGAGGCTACCTTGTATCTGCTTGGCCTTGAATCCATTGGCTTTTGCCACTTGGCATTTCAAACAGTCACAAGACTGAACTCTGGGGCTGATCCAACGCTGGCCTTCAATGACCTTTTCCAGTTACAGACAAGTTGAATTTTTGGTCAAGATTACCTTGCCTTGTCTTATAAACCTTTGTTTTACAAGTGTCACAAAGTGATGTTGGTAAACGGCGGTCATGTACGTCATACTGAGATATTATGTTATACTGAATTGTTTTGATGAGGTGAACTTCACCCACAATGGAGAAACTCCCTTTACGAAAGCAAAGCAAACAAACTCTTGAGCGAGCTTCGCTGTGATCCATAATGGTAGGACGTCAGTCATGGAAAGGGCCATCTTCCACATGCTCTGGCTTTTATGAATGTAAGGTTATGGAACCTTTAAGCTGCATTAACTCCCAAGCAGGAATAATGATGAAAACGACATGGGCATTACTTCCACTCCAGCTGAGGTAATGAATGAAAAGGCCTATTTTACATGATGTAATCAGCTGCCAATTGTTCCTCCCACACAAAAGGAGAGTTTTGGACCATTGAACTAAAGCTGACCAACATTTTGAGCAACATGATGGGTTATATTCAGGGATTTAATATTTTCATATTTTTGACAATAAGTTTGGTTACCAAGGTAACCCCTTTCTTAGGGTTTTGCAATTCAAGATGACTGCCACATAAAAAATGGATTTTCTCCAAAAATTCCCAACGGATTTTTTTTTTATTTTTGCATTTTCTTTATCTGCTCACTAAGACCTACAAAATGATACAGGTCTTGTTTCAGTATTTTTTTTTTCTGACTTTCAAGCACTTTAAACCCCAGTGTGAGAAGTGCCATGACATATTTCGGAATCTCAAAAGTACCATGACATTGGACTTGAAAGGTCAAACCCTAGAGGACATGCACCAGAAAAGTGGATAAACTCACAGAACAGCTAAAATTGTGTGTGGTGGTGGGTTGGAACTGTTTGTTTTGACTGCTATTTGCAATACAATATCAGAGCTGATATCAGTGAAGGTGCTTATTTGCTATTTTTTCTAATTTTGTGCAAATTGATTGAAGTTATTCAACTTTTTATTTTTGTTTATGTAGAAACTCCAGTTGGGTAATATGAATTTTCCAATTTTGACCATTTCTGACCCCATCCATCCTGTTACCTTTATCATCTCCTCATAGCTAATGAAGAGGATGTTGTACTTGTCTCTATTGTTGTACCATCCTGTGATGTGGTCAAACCAGGAACCTCCAACCACTGGAAGATCAGCAAAAACAAGAAACCATTCAGGGCGAGGGGTTTAATCAGATAAAAATAAAAATCAATGTAAGGATGGACTATTAATTTCATCTATTGCAGAGAGAGAGATACAAAACATTTAACATTCACTGCTGCAGTAACACAGAAACACACTTACTCCACCCAGAGAGAAATTTATCCACAGTTTCATCCAAGTCTTTGTGGGTTTCCAGTATGACCATGAAATTAGTGAAATGAAAAAAAGAAAGTAGAATATCTTTGGGGTTCCTGAAGACATAGATGACCTGAATGAAATAAACACATCAGGTTTAGAGTCACAAATAAGAGTGAACTTGGGGATTACAGATTACCCTTTACCTGTTATATTTATTTAGACATTGACTTTGAGTAAAGTTATTAACATTAAATATGACTTTGTGTAAAGTTATATACATTAAACATGGTGTTAAGTAAAGTTATTAAAATTAAAACATTATTTTACATTATTTATTATTGTGAAAGTGGTGATCTTGAATCAAGCAAATCTGGGCTTCTAAATAATGGAGAGAGACACGAAATTCAGGGCACAGAGCGGAGAGGAACTGCAGAAAAGCCTGCACCACTGAACTCAGAAGTATGTGCTGCAGGCTCTATCAGTGGGCTGCTGGGGTGCAGCACCACACTGGAGCCTATCCCACAGAAGTATGTGCTGCAGGCTCTATCAGTGAGCTGCTGGGGTGCAGCACCACACTGGAGCCTATCCCACAGAAGTATGTGCTGCAGGCTCTATACACTGAGCTGCTGGGGTCCAGCACCACACTGAAGCCTATCCCACAGAAGTACGTGCTGCAGGCTCTATACACTGAGCTGCTGGGGTGCAGCACCACACTGGAGCCTATCCCACAGAAGTATGTGCTGCAGGCTCTATCAGTGGGCTGCTGGGGTGCAGCACCACACTGGAGCCTATCCCACAGAAGTATGTGCTGCAGGCTCTATACACTGAACTGCTGGGGTGCAGCACCACACTGGAGCCTATCCCACAGAAGTATGTGCTGCAGGCTCTATCAGTGAGCTGCTGGGGTGCAGCACCACACTGGAGCCTATCCCACAGAAGTATGTGCTGCAGGCTCTATCAGTGAGCTGCTGGGGTGCAGCACCACACTGGAGCCTATCCCACAGAAGTATGTGCTGCAGGCTCTATACACTGAACTGCTGGGGTGCAGCACCACACTGGAGCCTATCCCACAGAAGTATGTGCTGCAGGCTCTATACACTGAGCAGCTGGAGTGCAGCACCAAACTGGAGCCTATCCCACAGAAGTATGTGCTGCAGGCTCTATACACTGAGCTGCTGCTGTGCAGCCCCACACTTGAGCCCACGAACAGTTCAACTGCACACTGTAGCAATTCATTTCCACTGCCCTCTAAGCCTGAAATGCATGCCTTTTGCCTCACTGATCCCAAATGTTCTATAGCCTGTGTGAATGAATTGCTGCAATGCTATCTGCCCATAGCGTACTTCCTCCTGAGATCTTACTTTCCCCCTCTTCTGCTGCAGTCCCCTGGGAACCAGGTGCTCCGGGAGATGGGAGCAGAACAGCCTGGGTGACGGGCGTGTGCTGTAGTCATCTCCTTTCTTCAAGAAATCCAGCCATGGCATGCGCTCAAATGTGGTCATGCCCGATTCCTCTGGGAAATCCTTCTCGTATAACAAGGTAACAATGCGCTGGGTCCATACCGTACCTAAAAAGTACATGTATCCACTTTTCAAATCATGTAGAAAGTCTATTGCACCAAGTTTTGCTTGCAAAAAAGAGGGTCTTTTTTTTCTCACATTCCCATAATGTGGAGAACTCTGTATATCTGACAGTGCTGAGTGTCTTTAGAGTCAACGCTTAGGCAATAAAGGAAAATAAAGGAAAAATGATTGAAAACAATTCTATCTACCATAATAGGGAAAAGGAAGAAGATGAATATGATAATGATGATTATTATGTGCCAAACCAGCGAGTTCGGTACAACCAAAGACGGAACCATTTTTTTCTCCTTCTGTCTCACATAATATGGCACCCAACTGACAGGTTTTTAATTAGTCAATGATCTTCTCATTATTTAGATGCGACACTTGAAGTGATCATGATCAGCATTTTTTATAAAAATCACCTTTTTTGAGGTCCTTGCAGGTTGTTCTTCTGCCATTGCTCGGTAAAAACAGGTAAACAGTCACAACAACTCTCCTCCTGTCCCAAGTGAGTCATCATTAGCTTGCCAGCTAGCTGAACGAGAAAACTGTGATACTCGCCAAAAACGTTTCAGCATTTGTGTTTAGATTTTGTTTGCAGAATGGTTCACGGTCCTTTCTGTGTCCTGATAACAAATTGGCAGCTATTTAATTAGAAAGCTAAGCTCAGCAACTGAGTGTTATTTCTGCAAGCTAGATTGCTCATTCATTATCTCAATCTTCCTGCCACCTTTAACAAAAGACAATGGATTGAAAACATTGGGGACGGTGATAATGTTCGCTAAGCACCATGGCTGCACTGCGGTCACGCATTTTACCAGCTCATGTTGGCTAATTCTTCTTCTTCTTTTAATAATGGCGGCTTACAACGAGCTATTCTTGTATATCGCCACTGACTGTGTGGGAGTGTGCTACTCAGAGACCATTGGCAGCGTAGCACATAGGCCTATATATAAACATACCCTTATCTAAACATAGTACTCTAATATCCTGTTTTTAAGCCCTGATTCCTTCAAAAACAAAATAAAAAAATCTAGCAACTTCACTTTTCATGCCTTGTTCACCTAAAATTTCCTCAATGCTGTCAAATTTTCCATACTTAGTAACCATTTCTTGGAACACTTGCCTTTGTGATCTTTATTTCCGACATGATACTTCAAAACCCAAAACCAGTGAAGTTGGCACGTTGTGTAAATCGTAAATAAAAACAGAATACAATGATTTGCAAATCCTTTTCAACCTATATTCAATTGAATACACTGCAAAGACAAGTCACTTAATGTTCGAACAGGTAAACTTTGTAATTTTTTTCAAATATTAGCTCATTTGGAATTTGATGCCTGCAACATGTTTCAAAAAAGCTGACAAAAGTGGCAAAAAAGACTGAGAGAGTTGAGGAATGCTCATCAAACACTTATTTGGAACATCCCACAGGTGAACGGGCTAATTGGGAACAGGTGGGTGCCATGATTGGGTATAAAAGCAGCTTCCCTGAAATGCTCAGTCATTCATAAACAAGGATGGGGCGAGGGTCACCACTTAGTGAACAAATACGTGAGCTGATTGTCGAACAGTTTAAAAACAACATTCCTCAACTAGCTACTGCAAGAAATTTAGGGATTTCATCATCTACAGTCCGTAGTATCGTCAAAAGTTTCAGAGAATCTGGAGAAATCACTGCACGTAAGCGACAAGGCCGAAAACCAACATTGAATGCTCGTGACCTTCGATCCCTCAGGCGGTATTGCATCAAAAACCGACATCAGTGTGTGAAGGACATCACCACATGGGCTCAGGAACACTTCAGAAAACCACTGTGAGTAACTACAGTTCGTCGCTATATCTGCTAGTGCAAGTTAAAACTCAACAATGCAAAGTGAAAGCCATTTATCAACAGCACCCAGAAACGCCGCCGGCTTCGCTGGGCCCAAGCTCATCTAAGATGGACTGATGCAAAGTAGAAAAGTGTTCTGTGGTCTGACGAGTCCATATTTCAAATTGTTTTTGGAAACTGTGGACGTCGTGACCAAAGAGGAAAAGAACCATCTGGACTGTTATAGGCGCAAAGTTCAAAAGCCAGCATCTGTGATGGTATGGGGGTGTAATAGTGCCCAAGGCATGGGCAAGTTACACATATGTGAAGGCACCATTAATGCTGAAAGGTACATACAGATTTCGGAGCAACATATGTTGCCATCCAAGCAACGTCTTTTTCATGGACGCCCCTGCTTATTTCAGCAAGACAATACCAAGCCACATTCTGCACGTGTTACAACAGCATGGCTCCGTCGTAAAAGAGTGCGGGTTCTAGACTGGGCTGCCTGTAGTCCAGACCTGTCTCCTATTGAAAATGAGTGGCGCATTATGAAGCGTAAAATACGACAACAGAGACCCTGGACTGTTGAACAACTTAAGCTGTACATCAAGCAAGAATGGGAAAGAGTTCCACCTGAAAAGCTTCAAAAATTGGTCTCCTCAGTTCCCAAACGTTTACTGAGTGTCGTTAAAAGGAAAGGCGATGTAACCCAGTGGTAAAAAGGCCCCTGTGCCAACTTTTTTGCAATGTGTTGCTGCCTTTAAATTCTAAGTTAATGATTATTTGCAAAAAAAAAAGTTTCTCAGTTTGAACATTAAACATCTTGTCTTTGCAGTGTATTCAATTGAATTTAAGTTGAAAAGGATTTGCAAATCGTATTGTTTTTATCTACGATTCACATAGCGTGCCAACTTCACTGGTTTTGGGTTTTGTAAAACTTCCCTCCCACATTTCGCTGTATTTTGTGGTGATGTTTTGCTTTATTTTCTTCATCCCGTTCCTGCTGCCACCTACAGAGAATCTCGGTCCTAATTTTGGATTTTATTTCACCTTTTCCTATAGGTACAATGATTTTAATCTCTTCTCTTAATGCGCCTTTAACAATTTGATCTGCTTTTTCATTCCCCTGTACTCCAATATGTGCAGGAACCCAGCAAAAGTCCACAACGAGGCCTAACCTTTGGATATTGAGAAGAACAGTTCGCACCTCAATAACTAAAAACCCTCCCTTACTGACTGCCCACAAACCCATCACAAACTCTGTAATGAAGAGATCGAGTCAGAGCATATAACTGTTCTTAACGGTTTGTCTTCCTCAATCCATTGTAAAGCAGTTATTAAGCCAACCATTTCTGTGGTGTATACTGATACATTATTGCTAATTCTATATCCTAATTTTTTATTAAATGCAGGAATATACAGTATATCCCTATTCCACATTTTCCTGTTTGTAACTCCTTCGATCCATCTGTATGAATTTCATATCTCGAAAACCAGAGTTGATGGAGAAAAACTGATGGCATATTTAGAAATCAGTGACCAAAATTTACCTGACAGGTGTAATATCTCAGATACCAAGTTCCCCAGAGTTACTGCAAAGATCCTTCACAAAACAGTATTTGTCCCTTAAAGTGGAAAATATCAGCTTTAATCCAAAATAAAATTTAAGAAAAAATTTTGAATTTGATTCAACAATGAACATTCGCAGCTCACAGAATGGCTTACGTTTGACAGAAATCTCCACACACCCCATTTTTCCATTCCCCAAATTTTAACATTTGATTTGTGTACTGTGATGAGTCTCAACGCTATGTCAGAGGACCAATTCTTTAAAAGATATGAGGCAAGATAACATTTTCACACTTCTCCCCCCTTTATCATGCATTATGTTCAAAGTACAGGAAAAAACAAAGAAGCTTAGAAATCACTCCTGTTCTCACAAGCATTGTGAGAACAGTAAAAAATGGAGGTCATTTCCTGAATTTGGAAGCTTTTATATTTAAGTTCCAAGTCAATGTCTTTTGACTGTAAGCACCAAGATATACAAATTATTTGCAGCTTCAATGCATTTATTTTATATTTATTGTGAATGATTGTGAAACAGAAGGAGAGAGTAGGGGGAATGAACTCTTCCACAAAATAGCCTCATGTTTCATTTATGTATTAGTGATTTCTTCTCTTTGATACTGTCACATCTGATCATAAGTCGGTGAGCACTGTATATACTCTTGTTTTTTAGGGGTGCGAGGACTCAGTTTAGGTGGGGCTGGACGATATGGCCAAAATTTTAATCACAATATGAAGTGTTTGTATTTCATAGTCAAAGTTTGTTTTTTTGATAAAATGCAATAGACATCAACATAGAAAACGGTGATTTACTCAAAATGAGTAAAATGGATATATTGTTCTTTGGAAACAAACTCTTCATATATTTCCTAATGTTGCTCTGTACGAAATAATTCCGATATTGATATACACCATATTAAAGCTGCAAAAAACTTCCAAGAAGGCCCACCACAGGCATCTTTACCTAAAAACTTCTTAAAAATGAATTTGCCATGTTTATGAAACCTCCTCTGTGTAGGCTATTTTATGTATGACAGCCTTTTTGATACTGCAGTGATTTTAGAGACAGAAATGTTCCTTATTCCCAGGCTAATATGGCTATGAAGTTGCACCATACTTCATCAATGTGCCAAAACGCACTGCATCCTGTACAATCCAGTAGGACTGCACATTGGTTCTGTCAGTTAGCCCAAAGGATCCCAGACTCCGTCCAGGGGGTCCGCTGCGTGTGCTGGTTTTCATTCTAATTACAAATGCAACTCAAGAATTTTCTCTAAATAGTGGTCAAACATCCCTAGAACAAAGGGACTAAATCAGGGGCGGATACAGGAATTTTGGTAAGGGGGGGGGGGGGCAGCCCCCATACAAGCGCTGAAGGCGCAATGCCTGGAGGGGTCTGGGGACCCTCCCCGAGAAGATTTTGAAAATTAAAGCGCAAAATATGCGTTTTCCTGGCATCTGGGAACAAATTCAAGGTCTTATAGTTAGCTGAAAAAAAGCTTTTTTTCATTAACAATTATCTCTATTTAAGGTACAAGTTTCCACTTGACTCAGCAAAGACAATAAAAACAAAGGGACTTGGGACCTATTTTGATAGAAATGGACAAATTGTGAAACTGATCTATGCATCCATCAGGATACATCATGGATTATACATTTAAAACACAACACTAAAGTTGTTTTCTTTCGTTGAGAATGGTATTTAATTCACTTTGAAGTGAATTTCGTATTTGCACATTACGCATATTCAGTTGGCATGCAGAACTACAAAATCATCTTCTGGAAAATTTTAATTCTCACTGAATGGGTTGATGAAGAGCATTCTTCAGGGGTATCTGCAGGCGTACATATCCATCACTTTGTCATAATCAATTTTAAGATCCAGTTGCGCTGCCACAAATGTTACTCTCAGATATAGGGCTGTTATCACTACTTAAACGTTATAGCTCATCTTATAGTTAATCCATAATGGACTGCATGTAACAGACAGTGTACACTTGTCAGAGTTGAATAGTCACTAGCTATTTTACACATTCAGCTATAGAAATCATTAGTATTGAAGAGGCCTAGTTGCCCTCTGTTAAAATATAGAATTTAAACTGGAGTGCAAAAAAAATACTCAGAGGATTAACTTAACTAAAAGTGTCAATATCACAACGTAAATGCTTTAATAAAAGTAGAAGTTCTGCATTTAAATTAAGAGTGAACTCATCCATAAAACCGTGTTTCAGTATGGCTTGCTTGTGAAGACTCAACAACTGATCCTGGTGTGTCATCTAGTGATAGAATATTGTAACTGCGTGCATAAATTTAAAGCTTCATGTCCGCTGGCATCAACATCTGTACAAAAATACCTGCTGAGCACCGTTGTTCTTAAACGCGCCAAATCCAGATAATCCTTACGATGAATTACATTCATATTTTAATTTTTAACGAGTAACGAAGTGGCCAGTGTCAACGTAACGAAGCGAAAGTATACTTTTTATATCTTAAATTCAGAAAAGTAAAATTCAAAACTCAAGTAAAGTACAGATTCTCAAAAAAAAAAACTACTTGAGTAGGCTACTGTTCGTTACTATACACCTCTGACCATTGACCATCACAAAGTGCGTTACGACTCAACTCTTCTTTTTTTTTGGACTCCCCCCGATGATTTAATTTTTCCGGCATGGAAATTTTTCGAGCTTTAAATCCTGTGTGCAATGTGCGAACAAGGATCTCTGCGAAACTCAGTCTGCAGAAATAAGTCTATGTAAATTCACCTATGCTTGTGACCATAGACACCAGTGTTTACAGAAAGAAAAACGTAGCTTAATAGAAAAAGCTACACTTCCAAAAATATTGTGTTCAGCTATGTGTGGATAAGCCCAATTTAGGCCTACTACACTGAAGAGTTCGGTTTTCGTGCTAAGCAATGTCAGAAATGACGTAAATGCGCTGCTTAAATATGGTTTAATATTTATTTACTTGTCCTTAGTTAATACACAGGTTTAACATTAAAAAATGTGAGCTAAAGTAAACCGCATGTCCGAACGTTCACGAAGTACGGCGCCTTCATCAGTTTTCATGCTGAAGTCGTTTTTCTTGCGCCAAGCAGCCTTGCATATGACACATTAACGACTACACAAGCAAGACTTTACATTTCAAAGTTTTGCGTTTTTACTGGCTTTTACCTCATGTTCACGCTGTATATCTTAACAAACGCTAAACACCAAAACCTAAGCCAGAATCGGCGAGAATAACGCATCATTCACATAAGCACGAAATCTGTGCTGACGCGGAAACTGAACAGTTCAACTGCATCAGATTACTCTGTTCGGAGCTCCAGACAACGACTGCGGCGCGCAAAACCCCGATAAATCTCAAGAAAATGAGCAGTGACCGGACTACCAGATTTCCCCTCACATTCGGACACAGGATTTTAACTTGCAAGACAGCGAAATCCTGACACAAAGCCCCTGAAACATTTCATTTCGACATTAACGTTTGCTGGCCAGTTCAGCAGTTCTCTCGGGGCTTAATTAGTGCAAACTTATCAAACACGAAGACGGCTAACGTAACTAGCTAGGAAACGAGAAGTCATGGTAACATTAACGCACATTCACACTTTTCCCTCCAACTTCAAGGTTATACAGTTGGTTCTTCAGAGAAAAATGCCTCTAAAGGCGTTTTCCTTTTCTTAACCCATAAACTGTATAGTGTTAGCTGAGCAAATAAGCGCTTCCTGGCGTTTTTAGTTCGTGGTTCACTTCATCTCAACGACAACAGAACCGTAGCGCTAGTTCTGCTGTTGCGTTAGTGCAATGACTGCTCTGTCCTGCCGCAGTCCGGGTAGGAATATCCCACTTTGGTTGAAAAAGGGGTGGGCAATAATTCAAATGCGATTATTTAAATGCAAAAAAAAAAAGTATTTGTTTTATTTTTAATTAAATACGATTTATTTAAAATCAAATTTATTCAACTAAATATTATATAACAACGCTGTGACTTTAAAATAGCTGTAAAAAGTGGGGGGGCAAAATAGTAGTTTTGCCACCCCACTTTTCAAAGTGGGGGGGGGGGGCATTTGCCTGACTTGCCTATTGGTGTAGGCGCCTATGCTCACTAGAACAGCTGTGAACCACACAGCAAACCATGTTGAACCAACCAGGGTTTATACGATCGCTAAAAAATGTGAGGAAGAAGCCTCTCGATTGAGTCTAGTCAGGAATATCAGTGGGGATGTCAACAATATGGCCGCATCGAACGTTGACGTGCATCGAATACCATCAATAGCTACGGGATAAGGTTTTAGCTGTCCTAGCTCGTAAGCTAATTTGGTGGGAGTGTTTGTAATCATGCTAACTAGCTAATAGCCAACGCATGGATTTACTCAATTCTGATAAGACCATTTCAAAGGTTTACTGGCACCCTCAGCACGCGATGGCAAGCATAGCTGAGTTCAATGATAACTAGCATGCCAGATGATATTTCAAACTATTAACTTTAATGCAATCGATATTTATCCGCACAATACCCACAACAGTCCGATGCCAGCTAGCTAGAGAACAGAACAGACACGTTCACAATTTGCCCATCCACATTACGCGATATCGCAAATGAAATCCGTGAATTAGTGCTTAGCCACTCGTCGTCATTACTCAATACAACCAACTGGCCGCTCAAACGTTGAGTGCGATGAGTAAAACAACACCCCCAATAACTTTATCTTCGAATTGTGTCACGTAAAATAATATTTTGATTCTTATTCTCACATGCATTCGAGTTATATATGTGTTGAAAATACGGCACTAGACCCTTTAATTTCAAAGAAAATGACTCAGATTTTTCCATTACAGTCTATGGGAAATTGAGAAGTGCGGTCCACTTGACGCCATATTGGTTTCTTCAACTGCGCTCGTAGAAGAAAGCGGCAGCAGCCTCCCCAGTTCAATATACACTCATTGACTGTTTTATAACTTAGTAAGTATAAAGCACGCTGACTTATAATTCCGTAAAGTAAACTCACTCTACAACAGACTGGAACATGGATGCCAAGTTTCAGCATCATCTGTCTGGTGGTTTCGGTTGATATTTTTAGATTTTGAGGTCAAGGCTGTGGTGGCTATATTGGATTTTGGATCAGAATGATTTGAATTTTTTTTTTTCAACTTGTGTTAGAACACAACAGCTTAGTTTCATCTTAATCCGTCTGGTGGTTTTAGAGAAGATGACGGTTTTAGATTTTGATATTTCCATCGGAACGATTTTTTACCAATTTTAATTTACTCATGTATCGGAACACTCCTGCTAAGTTTGACCTTAATCCATCCAAAGGTTTCAGAAAAGAATACGTTTATAATTTTTAATGTCAAGGCTGTGGTGGCCATATTGGATTTTGAATCAGAATGTTTTGAATTAACTAAAAGCTACCCATGTACGACCACCCATGCCAAGTTGCAGCTTAATCCTTTCAGTGGTTTTACAGAAGACATTTACATATTTTCAAGGTCAAGGCTGGAGCGGCCATATTGGATTTCAGATCAGAGCAATTTGAACAAACTTTAATCTTCTCATGGCCAGGAATAATCATGCCAAGTTTCAGCTTAATCCAACCCATGATTTAGAGCAGTGTTCACCAACCCTCTCCTGGAGGCCCACCTGTCCTGCATGCTTTGGATCTCTCCCTGCTCCAGCACAGGTGAATCAATTGATCAGCTCGTTAATCACTCCCTAAAGCTGATTGATGACAGCCTGATCATTTGAATCACCTGTACGGGGAGAGATCTAAAACAAGCAGGACAGGTGGGCCTTCAGGAGAGGGTTGGGGAACACTGATTTAGAGAAAACAACATTTTTAGATTTTGAAGGTCAAGGCTGTGGCGGCCATCTTGGATTTTGGATCGGAACGATCTGATAAACTTTAATCAACTCACGTGAAGGAACCCTAATCCCTAATTTCAGCTAAGTCTCATATCATTAGAAAAGAAGAAGTTTTTAGATTTTCAAGGTAAAGGGTATGGCAGCCATATTGGATTTCTAGTCAGAATAACTCAAAGAATAATGATCGTCTCGTGCAAGAACATTTGTTCCAAGTTTCAGCTTAATCTGTCCAGTGGTTTCAGAGAAGAAGGTCAAGGTCATGGTGGCAATGTTGCATTTCTGATCGTTACAATTTTAACAAACTTATTTTAAAACCATATTTTTGAAAGTAACACCTCGCTTTCCTTCCCTCCATTAAATATACAACACCAATAAAATCAGATTTCCAACACATCCAGTTAAACCAGTCAATTAAGGAAAACTTTGATCTCACCAACATTGACCTCAAAGAATTACCACGATTGAATGATGTAAGCAAAATTGCAAAATTAAACAAACCTTTCGCTAAACTGTATAAACTCATATCCTCCCTTGGTTCTGACAACGCACTACGCATGCCAATACATAAATGGGAAGACAAGCTTGACATCAAGACTAACACTGACTTCTGGAATGAAATCTGCAGGAACATCTACAACATGTCACAAAATACTAATCTTGCACTAATCCAGTAGAAGGTAATCCACAGAACACATATTAAACAACAATGCACAAAATGGGATTTTCAGAAACTGATATATGCACACTCAACACCACAGATCACTCCTTCCATGCTGTTCGGCTCTGCCAACCCGTACAACACTTCTGGGAAGAGGTCATCGCCAAACTTTCCGCACTATTTCAATGCAGCATCCCATTAACCCCATCCATCTGCATATTAGGCTAAATTAACTCAATTCCAACACAAATCGCAACACCTCAACTACAAGTAGCCCAAACTATCACCAAGAAAACAATACTGCTACATTGGAAAAACAAAAACCAGCCAAAAATATCTCAGTGGTTAGATCTATTAGCAAAACAATTGTCAGGCGAACCCTACTTGGCCCTACAAAAAGACAAACAAAAAAACAAATGCAATTTCATAAAAAAGTTTCATATTATTTTTTCATATCATATTATTTCATATTCATACTTTCATATTATCACCCTACCAAAAAAAAAATCATATGGAAACCCTACCAAAAAAAAAAAAATCATATGGAAACAACAGCTCTCACTGGCCATCAAGAACTATAATCATCCTCCCCCACTTACTCTCTGCTTACGGAACCAATACTGCACAATTCCCCTCATTTTTTAAAAATAAATCCTGTTATCACATTTTTCCCCCTTTTCCCTCTCTGTCTTCCTTCCCCCCTTTGCTTTAATAATTATGTTGATTACTGTTAATTTTCTTAATAGTCATGGTAAAAATTCCTTGTCACTCTGTCTTGACCGCTGTCCTGTTGTTGTGTCTTTTCTTTGCACTAGATGTCTTTTTTCTCCTACTGTCTTTGTTTTTGTTTCTTTGTCGTTTGGTGTCTTGATGCAGTTTTTTCCCCCAAATCATCTAGCAGATAGTTTGTCACAAGGTTTTGATTGATCACATACTGTTTGATGTGGATTATCCACCTTCTGTTAAAACCTTTAACCTCAAACCCTTCCCTCTGGATTGTCCCTATGATGACTGTTGATATGTTGATAAAGAAAATTAAGCTGACCATCCTGGGGGGGGATATTCATGGGCAGGAACATGTACACCAAGTTTCAGCTGCATCTATCCAGTGGTTCTACAGAAGATGTTCACACATAACGTCGAGGACGGGCCAGTGTGCCGGGGGATAACCTCACTAGTCCATGGTCCAGGTGAACTAAAAATGCTCATGTTGAATTCATTTTGCAATTGATTGGAGCAGACTCACGGAAGATACCACGACAAAAGGCCATTTTAAATTTTCAACTTTTTGACAACCCTGACCCAATAAGATCCAATATTTAATCTCAAGATCCTTGGGCCACGTTTCCTGACAATTTTGTATTTTAATCAAACTGCTTTAGCGCTAGACTGTGTACACACTTGCAGACAAACAAATAAACAAACGCCACTGAAAGCAAAACCCCTTTGTAATATATAAATATTTGCCCTTATTTCTCTTGAATTTGGAATTGCTGAGATTAATTCAGTCGGGGTCAAATTACCAGATTTTGGGAACGTGACGACAAAAACATCACTGTCTCTGATCTCGAAGTGCTCCAAGCTGTCGAGGTATTCTGGAGTGAGCTCGTAGTCATTATCAATGGGGAGAACCATTCCCTTGTAGGAGAATAAGCAGTCACTCAGACGCTTGTACTCTTGCTGTGCCATCAGTCTGAAATGAGGCAATATTATCAATGAAAGAATCAAATAATGTGAAGCAGCAATTTACAAGGACATATATGGAAAAGAAGCAGCACTAATGAAAATAATAATATATATGCAGACATGCACACATGCATCAACACTTCACACACAAACAGACTCACAATCTCTCACTCTCACATGCACAAACATGCTCACATGAATCGTCACAAGCTTTTGCGCTTGCAACCAATTACAGACTAAAAACAATTAATCTAGTGCCCAATGTAAGCTGAACAGCTAAGTTCTCACCAGTTTTGTTGTAAAATGTTGATGAGGACTTCAGCAGATATCTCTGATCTGGAAGTGTTCCAAGTTGCTTACGTTTCTCCAGTAATATTCTGAAGTGTGGAAACAGAGATATTAGACCCAAGTGAGGGAAGAGTTTTGCTCAGCAACCTTTGGTCGTTGATAAAAACTGATCTACTATCATGCTGGACCCTCCTCCAGGACAAATGTCCACGTCCATTCCAGGTTTACTGCAGTGAATGAAATGGACCAACTGTTACATAATCAGGCTCACTGGAAGCTAGCAGGATTCATCTGTCCATGCTGCATTTTGCGGGAAGGAGATCTGCTCAGCATAGTGCACCTTGGATTTATTTGGTTGTCTGCCGCTGCCACAGGGGACGATCTACAGGGGTAAAAGGAGAGCAGCTGCTCCATCTCAGAATATAACCAAGTTAGACCCACAGAGTTTTTTGTTTGAACTCTGGTCTGTTGTTCCTGTAAAGCCTTATTCAGAAAGTATACAGAGGATATAATCTAACAATGAATATTTGAAAATATATTTGTGGATCTTTTGTTGAAGCCTTTTGCATATACTCATTAAATTTCATTTAACTATAGGGACTTCCACCGATTTACCATGCCACCCTGCCAAGACCACGGCCCTCCCTTTTAGCACTCCATGTATAAGTTTCTAGATTCGCCACTGCACTGTTTTGGAGAGTTAAACATATCAGAGTTTTTTTCCTCAAATAAAAAGCCCTTTGTTACAATATGAAATCTGGGAGAGAACTGCATGTTGCATTAATTTCGGCCATTTCAATTAGATTTTTGGACTTTCCAGGACTTAAACCACTGCAGCAGTCAAAATTAAATGCTCTGGTTGTCTTTTTGAGAATTGGAATTGTTTAAAGTATAATCAGTCATTCTAGAGATAAAAAACGGCATATGACCACAACAGCTCTCACTGGCCATCAAGAATTATAATCATCCTCCCCCACTTACTCTCTGCTTACGGAACCAATACTGCACAATTCCCCTCATTTTTTAAAAATAAATCCTGTTATCACATTTTTCCCCCTTTTTCCTCTCTGTCTTCCTTCTCCCCTTTGCTTTAATAATTATGTTGATTACTGTTAATTTTCTTAATAGTCATGGTAAAAATTCCTTGTCACTCTGTCTTGACCGCTGTCCTGTTGTTGTGTCTTTTCTTTGCACTAGATGTCTTTTTTCTCCTACTGTCTTTGTTTTTGTTTCTTTGTCCTTTGGTGTCTTGATGCAGTTTTTTCCCCCAAATCATCCAGCAGATAGTTTATCACAAGGTTTTGATTGATCAAATACTGTTTGATGTGGATTATCCACCTTCTGTTAAAACCTTTAACCTCAACCCCTTCCCTCTGGATTGTCCCTATGATGACTGTTGATATGTTGATAAAGAAAATTAAGCTGACCATCCTGGGGGGGAATATTCATGGGTAGGAACACGTACACCAAGTTTCAGCTGCATCTATCCAGTGGTTCCACAGAAGATGTTCACACATAACGTCGAGGACGGGCCAGTGGGCCGGGGGATAACCTCACTAGTCCATGGTCCAGGTGAACTAAAAATGCTCATGTTGAATTCATTTTGCAGTCGATTGGAGCAGACTCACAGAAGATACCACGAAAAAAGGCCATTTTAAATTTTCAACTTTTTGACAACCCTGACCCAATAAGATCCAATATTTAATCTCAAGATCCTTGGGCCACGTTTCCTGACAATTTTGTATTTTGATCAAACTGCTTTAGCGCTAGACTGTGTACACACATGCAGACAAACAAATAAACAAACGCCACTGAAAGCAAAACCCCTTTGTAATATATAAATATTTCCCCTTATTTCTCTTGAATTTGGAATTGCTGAGATTAATTCAGTAGTGGTCAAATTACCAGATTTTGGGAATGCGACGACAAAAACATCGCTGTCTCTGATCTCGAAGTGCTCCAAGCTGTCGAGGTATTCTGGAGTGAGCTCGTAGTCATTATCAATGGGGAGAACCATTCCCTTGTAGGAGAATAAGCAGTCACTCAGACGCTTGTACTCTTGCTGTGCCATCAGTATGAAATGAGGCAATATTATTAATGAAAGAATCAAATAATGTGAAGCAGCAATTTATAAGGACATATATGAAAAAGAAGCAGCACTAATGAAAATAATAATATATATGCAGACATGCATACATGCATCAACACTTCACACACAAACAGACTCACAACCTCTCACTCTCACATGCACAAACATGCTCACATGAATCGTCACAAGCTTTTGCGCTTGCAACCAATTACAGACTAAAAACAATTAATCTAGTGCCCAATGTAAGCTGAACAGCTAAGTTCTCACCAGTTTTGTTGTAAAATGTTGATGAGGACTTCAGCAGATATCTCTGATCTGGAAGTCTTCCAAGTTGCTTACGTTTCTCCAGTAATATTCTGAAGTGTGGAAACAGAGACATTAGACCCAAGTGGGGGAAGAGTTTTGCTCAGCAACCTTTGGACGTTGATAAAAACTAATCCACTATCATGCTGGACCCTCCTCCAGGACAAATGTCCACGTCCATTCCAGGTTTACTGCAGTGAATGAAATGGACCAACTGTTACATAATCAGGCTCACTGGAAGCTAGCAGGATTCATCTGTCCATGCTGCATTTTGCCGGGCAGGAGATCTGCTCAGCATAGTGCACCTTGGATTTATTTGGTTGTCTGCCGCTGCCACAGGGGACGATCTACAGGGGTAAAAGGAGAGCAGCTGCTCCATCTCAGAATATAACCAAGTTAGACCCACAGAGTTTTTTGTTTGAACTCTGGTCTGTTGTTCCTGTAAAGCCTTATTCAGAAAGTATACAGAGGATATAATCTAACAATGAATATTTGAAAATATATTCGTAGATCTTTTGTTGAAACCATTTGCATATACTCGTCAAATTTCATTTAACTATAGGGACTTCAACTGATTTACCATGCCACCCTGCCAAGACCCAGGGCCCTCCCTTTTAGCACTCCATGTATAAGTTTATAGATTCGCCACTGCACTGTTTTGGAGAGTTAACATAACAGAGGTTTTTTTTTTCCCCACAATGGATATAACACAATGGTGGGGGGTTGACTGTGATATACTGATTGTACAGTTCCTCATTATCTGTCTAAATGCTGATGGCAAGTCTCTTTATCAAAGCACAGAAACCTAATTTTATTTGGTAAAGGCCCGGTCCCACTGGCGTTTAGAAAGATTTGCGTATGAATTGCGCTCAAAATTGGTTTATATTCGCTAAACATCCGCAATATTCGTGGAACATGCTTGTATGAGTCGGCCGACATCCGCACACGTCCGCAATTATCCGCAGAGGCACGTTTTTCCGTTGCCAGGATGTTTGAGCTGCACAAAATTTTTGTTGCGGATGACATCCGCTTTACATACGCAATACACACGCAATACATACTCAATCTATGTGCTGTATATCCGCTGATATCCGCAACTGACGGGGTATTGCGACTTGGCAGCGGACTGGGACAGTGTGTAAAGCCGATATATAGCATGGCTATAACGTCCACATCACGAACTAAAATAATGTGTAGCGAATGCATACAGATAGGCAACAAATAATGCGTTTGTATTACGTCTGCTTTGCATCTGATTTGCGAACAATTCGCGAGTGCATCCGATCCGTTTTCTCAAAACTTGCGTTATACATCCGTAATTGTTCGTTATATATCCGCAATGTTCGCAATACATTCGTCAACATTTACCTGTTGTATCCCTCATGGGAGAGCATCCGCAATCGTATTCGCTTTTATTTGTTAAATATCCACTTTTATTCGTCATATACTGGACAAAAAAAATTAGGGATCATGGACATTTTGGTTTACTAAAGTTTCAAGGAATAAAGTGAAATGAAATACTTAATACACATGAATTGAAAACACATTGTGTGACCTGAAATCGGTTCACTGCATGCTTCTGTGCAATTCACACGTGCTCATGAGCAGCACAATTAAAATGTGGTTGACTCTGGGTTGTTGTGTGACGTTGACATTCAGTCAGCAGACATCTTTACTTTATTGATAAAGTGAGCAGCGATTGAGGTTGACTTTAGTAAAGGCATGCCACCACAAAGACGGAATTTACAGCCAAATGAGCGCAATCAAGCAGTCGGAATGCTTCAGGCTGGACAAACGCAGCGAGATGTTGCTTTTCAGTTTGGTGTGTCTCAAAGTGTTATCTCTAGACTCTGGACACGATTTCAGGGGACTGATACAGTCAATGAGGGGCCTAGGAGTGGCAGACCCCGTGCTACAACGCAACGCCAAGACCGCTACATTGTTACATTAGCCCGGAGACAGCGGTTTCAACCTGCTCCAAGACCGACAAGTCAGTTCAATGTTGCCACAGGCCTGCATATTACACCCCAGACTTTGAGGAACAGACTTCATGCTGCTAATCTCCGGGCTTACAGACCAGCAGTGCGCCCCAGACTCCTCCCAAGTCATCGACAAGGACGCTTGGAATTTGCACGTCAGCATGTGAATTGGGATAGACGACTTTGGGAGCCCATACTCTACACAGATGAGTCCAGATTTTGTCTGGACTTCAATTGATGGTCGTAGACGTGTGTGGAGAGAAGCCAGACAGCGGTATAGTCAGGCGTTGGTGTCTGAACACAATCGGTTTGGTGGTGGCTCTCTGATGATTTGGGGAGGGATTTGTCTGGGCGGTCGTACTGACATGGTAGCCTTCAGGAACAGCACTCTGACTGCTCTCCGGTACAGAGATGAGATTCTTCACCCAGTCGTCAGATTGTTTGCTGGTGCAATAGGTCCAAACTTCATCCTCATGGAAGATAACGCCCGTCCTCATCGAGCTCATGTGGTTCAGGAGTACCTGGAGAGGGAAACCATCGAGCGTATGGAGTGGCCTGCGGTCTCACCCGACCTTCACCCCATCGAGCATGTGTGGGATCAATTTCAGCACCAACTTTCACAGCGTCCAAACCAACCGCAGACTCTGGATGACCTTGAGAACGCCCTCAGAGAGGAGTGGAACATTCCACAGGAGAACATTGTGAATCTCATAATGAGCATGCAACGCCGATGTCAGGCTGTTCTGAGAGCAAACGGAGGTCACACCGAGTATTGATGAGACTTTGAGTCAGTTTGGGACATGTTCTGTCAATTTAAAGTTGGCAGATTTAATCACCTCATTCAGTGATTTGTTGATTTGTACACTATGACCAAAAACCAAAGAATGAAATTGAGATTTGTCATTAAAAATGGATGAAAAATGATGTCAGCGTTTGTGTTTCATATTTTCTGTGATGCCCGTACAAAATTTTGGTTTTAATCACTGAAATACGTAGTTCATGATCCCTAATTTATTTTGTCCAGTATATATTCGCTATACATTATTAATATATCCGTAATTCATGCTAAGAAATTTTTCTTTTTTTGGCCAATTTTGTTGCGGACGACAACGAACGCCCGAAATTTGTACACTCAATTCATGCGCAATTATTCCTCTCCCCAGTGGGACCGGGCCTGATTAAATAGTATTTCTTCACATGAATTTTAAGCCATGATCACTTTTTATCAGTGCAAGAATAAAACAGTCATAAAAGGCCACTACAATTAAACGAAGAATAAGAGTGTCATAAAAGTAAAATACAGGGACAGAAATATGGACAATGTACACATGATAAAAGACACTACACTTTAAGCACAAAACACTGTGTTGAGCCATATAAATAAGGAGATAAAGCCACACTGGTCAGGTTGGGTAGCGCAGGAAATTCCTAAGGGGAGAGGATGAGATGGAGGGGACAGTTAAAGGAACAGTCCACCGTATTTTCATAATGAAATATGTTTTTCTATGAAATGAGACGAGATGATACGTACCTCTCCGAGCTTTGAGCGATCTCCCAGTCAGCCAGACGGGCTGCCACTCCTGTTAGCATTTGTAGCTAGACTCATTGTGGTCAACGGTATTTTTCGGGGCTGTAGTTAGATGCGACCAAAGTCTTCCACGTTTTTCCTGTTTACATAGGTTTAGATGACCAGTGACATGAGTTCGGGTTCGGGGACGCAAATCCAAAAGTGGCTTTTTCTATGCTGTGGGAAGTGCGTACTATAATGACAGACGTAGTAACACCTTCTGCGCGCTTCGACAGCACATTGATACCTTCACTTCTGATTTCTTTTCTCTCCCACGACCCCCTCTACTTCCGTAAATACAACCAACGTGACTGCACTGCACTACTTGGTACACAGTCAGGAAGCCAGAGCTTGCAGAAAATTATAAGTAAGGGATAATTAACGAGAAGGTGTGCATTCCACGGTTTTAATGCACGACGCGGAGTTCGCGTCAGGTGGTTGCCTCCGCGAAGAGCATTAACAGTGGAATGCTCACCTTCGAGTTGATTATCCCGCTTATACCATGGTCATTTGCCAGCAATATCAAATCGCAGCATTAATCTGAAACGGAGATTATGCATAACCCAACATTATGCGCGATTATGCGGACTGTAACTTACTTGCTCATTGCAATGATTATCAAGTAGCCCTGCCGCTAACTAGCTGGCAACTGTAGATGTCAAAGAAAGATATGCACAAGCAATGTTACTGCTGAGCCAAAAACACAAACCAACATTGCTCACATAACTATCGGTGCAACTGAGCCTTTGTCAGCCTCTGACTTAATCGCTAATAATTTTATTAATGCACTAGCTAGCTGGTAAGCAGCCTGGTTAGCGTTTTGCACATAAGCTAAAGCAGCTAACGTTAACCCTTTTTAAATTTAAAATCTTTTTAGTTGGCCGGTTTGAATCGTTGAAAATTACAAAAACTTCACCATCCACTTCAACTGCAGTTAATCCACTTACTTTGGCTATAAACGCCATTTCAAACATTCACAATTCCTTGCAGGCTGGTACAGGGGCGGCGTTAGGCCTGAAAATTCGGGGGCTAATATCAATTCCATTATTGAGAACAATTAGTCCTGGCTAATTCTAGATGATTAAGAAACTGCAAACTGAAAATATGTCCACCAATCGATAGACATATTTATTTCAAAATGTAGCTAATTGAAGGGTAACAATCTGAATTACCTGCTAAACAAGAATTTACCAAGAAGGTAGGGACAATTTATATACACTGCTCAAAAAAATAAAGGGAAAACTAAAATAACACATCCTAGATCTGAATGAATGAAATATTCTTATTAAATACTTTGTTCTTTACATAGTTGAATGTGCTGACAAAAAAATAACACAAAAATGATCAATGGAAATCAAATTTATTGACCCATGGAGGTCTGGATTTGGAGTCACACTCAAAATTAAAGTGAAAAAACACACAACAAGCTGATCCAACTTTGATGTAATGTCCTTAAAACAAGTCAAAATGACGCTCAGTAGTGTGTGTGGCCTCCACGTGCCTGCATGACCTCCCTACAACGCCTGGGCATGCTCCTGATGAGGTGGCGGCTGGTCTCCTGAGGGATCTCCTCCCAGACCTGGACTAAAGCATCCTCCAACTCCTGGACAGTCTGTGGTGTAACGTGGCGTTGGTGGATGGAGCGAGACATGATGTCCCAGATGTGCTCAGTTGGATTCAGGTCTGGCGAACGGGGGGCAGTCCATATCATCAATGCCTTCATCTTGCAGGAACTGCTGACACACTCCAGCCACATGAGGTCTAGCATTATCTTGCATTAGGAGGAACCCAGGGCCAACCGCACCAGCATATGGTCTGGGCTGTGCAGCCCCCCAAAGAAATGCCTCCCCACACCTTTACTGACCCACTGCCAAACTGGAGGATGTTGCAGGCAGCAGAACATTCTCCATGGCGTCTCTAGACTCTGTCACGTCTGCTTTCATCTGTGAAGTGTACTGGGTGCCATTAGCGAATTTGCTATTCTTGGTGTTCTCTGGCAAATGCCAAACGTCCTGCACGGTGTTGGGCTGTAAGCACCAGAGTTGTAACCAAGTCATCATGTCCAAGTCAAATCAAGTCACTGGTCATTAGCTCAAACTCAAAGCTGACGAGGGAGAGCAATGAGGAGTGAAAGGGGGCGGGGGAACAAATTAGACAATGAGCAAATTAATTAACAAGCAGAGTGAGGAAAGCTGAGAGCCATGAGCTGCATTTCATGTTTGACATTGACCCCTTTCTAATCCTAAACGTATCTAAGCTTTTAACTCTCTCAGCTTTCCCCATTGTGCTTGTTAATTAGTGAGCTCATTGTATAATTTGTTCCCCCGCCCCCTTTCACTCCTCATTGCTCTCCCTCGTCTGCTTTGAGTTTGAGCTCATGACCACTGACTTGATTTGACTTGGACATGATGACTTGGTCACAACTCTGGTAAGCACAACCCCCACCAGTGGATGTCGGGCCATCATACCATCCTCATGGAGTCGGTTTCTGATCGTTTGAGCAGACACATGCACATTTGTGGCCTGCTGGAGGTCATTTTGCAGGGCTCTTGCAGTGCTCCTCCTGTTCCTCCTTGCATAAAGGCGGAGGTAGCGGGCCTGCTGCTGGGTTGTTGCCCTCCTACGGCCTCCTCCACGTCTCCTGATGTACTGGCCTGTCTCCTGGTTGCGCCTCCATGCTCTGGACGCTACGCTGACCGACACAGCAAACCTTCTTGCCACAGCTCGCATTGATGTGCCATCCTGGATGAGCTGCACTACCTGAGCCACTTGTGTGGGTTGTAGAGTCCGTCTCATGCTACCATCAGAGTGAAAGCACTGCCAGCAATCAAAAGTGACCAAAACATCAGCCAGAAAGAATAGGAACTGAGAAGTGGTCTTTGGTCACCTCCTGCAGAACCACTCCTTTATTGGGGGTGTCTTGCTAATTACCAATCATTTCCACTTGTTGTCTATTCCATTTGCACAACAGCATGTGAAATTGATTGTCATTGTTGCTTCCTAAGTGGACAGTTTGATTTCACAGAAGTGTTATTGACTTGGAGTTACATTGTGTTGTTTATGTGTTCCCTTTATTTTATGAGCAGTGTATTTTACGAGACTTTTTCAAGGGTTTAAGTTTGATGTACAAATTACGATCCTGGGCTGCCATCGCAAACAATGAGCAGCACAACCTGGGCAAGCACGTTCTATGGTTTATTGTGCTGATGTTTCATTGCTGGTGCTCTCCTGTTTATTGTGCAATTTATATGTTTTTGTTTGTTTTTACGAATCTTTCATGATGTGAGGTGACCTTGAGTGTCAAGGTCAAAACAAGATATTTTAAAGGGTCTTCTATTACTCAGGACACACATGGATATTTCTGTTAAAACACGTTTTAAGACAGTATGTGAGGTACAGTTCAGGAATCACTCGCGAGAGACAGAACTCCAAAAAACATATGCCTTTATTGGAGTCCGAGTCAAAGCCAAAAAAAAACACAGGAATTGCCAAGCCACAATACGACATTCAAAAATAGTGTCGACTAGACAGGCAGGGGTCAGAACCAGTAAGACAGATGAGCAGAGGTACAAAAACGATAAGCAAAAAGTCGTAGTCGATGAACAAAGCTAAGGGTCATACACAGGGCATCCAAACACAGAAATCGTGGTCATACAAAATGGGTCAAAATCCAGAAAGACAAAAATACAAATAGGGCAATGGCAAGAATCAGAGTCAGACAGTCCAGTAGAAGCGAAACAATATTCAATGGCATACGAGGCGCTATGCAAAAAGTAGTATTGATCAATATTCTGACAAGAGCTGTGAGTAAAAAGACTGCTAATACACACACAGGGAAGGTCACATGCTATACAAGAATCAGGTGTAAAGAATCAGACTAATTACATCGGGAGAATCACATGAGGGAAGCCCTAACCACGAAAATTGGCGAAAGACAAAACACGAACGGGAATCACACAAACAGCCTATGACATTTAAACAGCTCAGGTCCAGGAGTTCTACGTGCACAGATAACGAGCGCAGGAGAGTGATTAAGCACGTGCAAGAGATCTTGCTGAAGCTTAGGAGAGGACAGAAACAGGCTAAGAGGCGGAGTATAGAACAGGGCGATTGCGGAGAGGGAATTAGTCTAAATTAGTAGCGGTGCAACTTTACATATTAAACTTGAGTGCTCGTTAGTAAGTAAGTAATCTTATATACATGGATTAGTTGTGTTAGTAGACTATGATACAAAATACAAATGTTAGTCTTGTTAGTAAACAGAACAGAAAGGCAATGAAGAAGAAAACGAGACTCGGAGGAATATTTTAAACACCGGAATAAATTTAAATCACCCGAAATCAGAGGGCACGTAGACAGGGAAGACGGACTAAACCAACTAGATCATAAGACAGGGGAGACAAGTGCAATGGAACTGAGAAATGGAATGAACCAAAAACCTGAGTATTACAATAATCAAAAAGAATAAATAAAAGACAATAATCATGAACACAGAACCAGAACATAAACATGACCAAAAACCATAACCATAACACAGTATGATATGACGCTTGTTATGTTTCTGCCTGTGCCTGCTTCCTGTTTTTTGTATTTTTCATTTTTATTTATCATTCATCATTAGTTTACATCCCATTTTTTTTAGTTTATTTGTCTTGAACATCAACAACAACAACAACAAGAACAAATAATAAACTAAAGTACATTAAAAGATAAATAATTAATATAAATGACGCAGAATATAATACAATACATCACTTGGTTTTCATCAGAAGACTGAAAATTTGTCATGTGTTCGAGAAGGAGCAGGAAGAAGCGAGAATGCTTATAACAGTATACATAAAGATAGTTATTTTAGACTCGAAAGTAATACTGACCAAGATATCTTTAACATTGCAATTGTAACGTTCTCCACATCATTAAATCATGATTATTTTTTTAGCTCTGCCTCATCTCTGTATTTGCCCATGATTGATTTCTGATATTTGCTTTTAAACTGTGTAATATTATAGTTTGCTTAATGTCATCATAAAGGCTATTCCACAGGATCACCCCACAAACTGATATGCACATGCTTTTTTGTGTCGTGCGGACACAAGCTTGTTTCAGATTTAATTTCCCTCTTAGCTCATATCCGTCACTGAATAATTTTTGAATGTTTCTTGGCAGTACATTGTGTCTTACTTAAAATATGATTTGTAGAGTTTTAAATTTTATTAGATCCATGAATTTCAGAATGTTTGATTTTAAAAATAGTACATTTGTGAGTTCTCTGTATCCCACATGATTCATTAACCTTACTGCCCTTTTTTACAGTTTACATATTTTTTGTAAGTTGCTCCAGAAAGTATTACCCCCAAACTTCCACACAGTAGCTGAGATATGGTAGAATTAGTATGTTATACAGCTATACAGTGTTTTTTGGTTCAGCATATGTCTAGTTTTCCCACAATATCCCAACACTTTTACAGATCTTGGAGCACAGATAGTTAACATGAGATTTCCAACAGAGCTTACGGTCTAATACAACACCCAGAAACTTCTATTCATAAACCCTTTCTATCATTTCCTTATTAGTTTTGACTCATACCTCTGTATTTCTTTTATGCTTACCAAGCAACATGTGTTTTGTTTTGTTCAAGTTTAAGGATAATTTGTTTTTATCAAACCAACATTTAATTTGACCTATTTTTTTGTGACCACTTCTAATAACCATTAATCCATTCCAGAACAAAAAAATATTTGTGTCATCAGCAAAAACAACAAATTTTAGCAAATCTGATACTTTGCAAATGTCATTGATATATAAAATAAACAATTTGGGACCCAGTACTGAGCCCTGTGGGACCCCACAAGTAATATTGAGGCACTTTGATTTGTGTTGGCCCATCTGCACAAATTGTTGCCTATTTACAATATAACTTTTCAGCCAGTCAAGAGCTAAACCTCTGATACCATACCACTCCATTTTTTCAAGTAAAATTTCATGGTCTATTGTATCAAATGCTTTTTTAAGATCAATAAACATTCCCACAGCATATTTTTTATGTTCGATACAACTCATTGATTCCTCAACTAACACCATCAAAGCCATTGAGGTTGATCTGGCTGATCTGAACCCATACTGACTGTCCATTAATTAATTGTTTTGTTCAATAAAATTGTCCAATCTTGCAACAAAAAGTTTTTCAAGTACTTTTGAGAATAGGGAAAGGAGAGATATTGGCTGATAATTAGTATAAAGATGTTTATTATTTGCTTTATATACTGGGATAACCTTGGCAATTTTCATTTTATCTGGGAATGTACCGGTTTGGAATGATAAATTGCATATATGAGTCAGTGGATCTATAATTTCTTCAATAGTTTTCTTTATCAAACTCTTGTCAATGTCTTTCCAATCTGTGGACGTTTTATTCATACATCCATACACTATTTTCAAAATTTCATTTTTTTCTATTGTTCCCAACAGGATTGAGTTTGGATTTCTTTCTCCGTAATCCTCAATAATGTATTTCTCTCCAGTATTATTTTTTTCACTAGCCAGTTTTGGACCCACATTCACAAAAATGTTATTAAATCCTTCAACTGCCTTATTCATGTTGGTAATCGTTGCGTCATTATCAGTTAAAAGTTCTGGATAGTTTGGTTTTGTTTGTTTTTTCCGAATAATTCCAGTTAATGTATTCCATATTCCTTTAATGTTGTTTCTGTTATTGTTTAATATTTTGGTAAAATAATCCCTTTTACATATCCTTATTATACTAATTAGTTTGTTTTTATATTTCTTATATTTTAGCTCTGCCTCTTTCATTCTGTGTTCAATAAATTTCATGTTTAGAGAGTTCCTTTTTTACAAGCATTTTGCAGTCCTTTGGACATCCATGGGTTTTCTGGAAAGTAACTTTTGTTACTATTTTGTTTTGATGGGCAATTCCTGTCATATAAAGTTATGTGTGTATCTTAAAATAAATCATGTGCTTTGTTTATATTGGTTTCTTTAAATACATCACTCCAATTATAATTCAACAAATCATTTCTAAATGCAGATATCGATTCTTCAGTTCTCACTCTCCTGTACTGCATATGATTTCATTAGACTCTTTCTTTTGATAATTACAGTCATATAATATAAAGACAGGCTAATGTCCTTCATTAATAATCCACTCACAGTGTTGTTATCCAAATTGTTAGTGAATATATTGTCGATCAGAGTGGCACTGTGAGATGTTATTCTGGTAGGTTTTGCGATTGCAGGATATAGACTCATGATATCCACGGCTTCATTCTTTCAATACATATCTCAGTCGTAATGCATTCCATCACATCATCAATGATTACAGACATGTAGCTGACAACTTTGTAGTTGAGTCCTTTGTCCGCAAAGAGAGCCACACCACCTCCACTGTTGCTTCCTCTATTAATATAATTAAATTCATAACCTTGTAGATTGAAATCTGTTCCCTTGTCTGCATTTAGCCATAAACAGCAATAATATTAAAAGATTTTTTTAAATTTCCTAAAAATTCTTTTATACTCTGGAAGTTTGCATATAGACCTCTGCTATTAAAGTGAATGATTGATATTCCATGCTCATATTTGATATTTTTGTTAAATTACTGCACTGTGTAATAGCAGCAGTTAGTTTTTATGATATTGTAGAGCAGAGATACTCATTCTTTTCCAGAATGAGCCACAGTGGGTGCAGGCTTTCGCTCTATCCAACCTGTCCCACGCCTGATTCTACTAATGAACCCTTAAAGCTTTTGCCATAGACCCTTGACAAGTAGAATCAGGTGTGTAACTGCATGGTTAAAATGAAAGTCTGCACCCAGTGCGGCTCATTCTGGGAAAGAGTGAGTATCCCTGTTGTAGAGGTTATATTCTGGATCTATATCACGTTCCAATTCTATCATATAGTATGAATTTACAATATGCACATATGATATACAACATATTTCCCATACTATAGCAGTATACAGAGACCATGTTCAATGCAGTTTGCAGACTTGACCTGGTATATTGGGCTTTAAGATCTCTCAGAACTTATCTAGCTGTGCAAAGTTTCTGATACACAGGACTTTTGCTTGTTCTGGTGTGCCAGATTGGATCTTGCCCTGTTTCAGTAAGAATCGTGCTTTCCGTGCAATTTCTGCATTTTTCTTAGTGAGGTGTTCACTTATGTACACATTTGAGCCCTTCAGTTTCCTCCCCTGCCTGAGTAGGTCAACCTTGCATTTCCTATTTTTAAAGCTGACAATTACAGCAGGTTTATCCGTCTGGTTCGTCATTGGTAGTGTGTGGCAGGCCTCAATATTATTTTTGTCGATGGTTATGTTCTTTCTAGAGAGGAATGAAGCCACCTGATCTTCTGCCGAGTCCTCATGGTCAGCACTGTCTGTCTCCCTGTCAGGGTTGGGAGTACGTCCGTGGTTTCATGGCTAATCCAGTGATTATGACATCATTTATTCTCTTGTACTGTTCTAGGTCTGATACCCAGTTTTCCAAGTAGTCAATCTTCTTCTCCTGTTCCTCTTTCAGTTTTTTAGGTACCTTAATTTTCTGCACCAAGTTCATTATAGTACGTTGCTGGTTTGCTATGGTTGCCATTTCATCATGCATCATGTTCATTGCAGCCTTTAACTCCTCTATGTCTTTCTTGATTTCCTTTGTGCATATCTTGGTTCCAGAAAAAAAAAGGTTAATCTTGTTCCGGCTGTAGAAAATACTCCACTCCTGATTTTCCGAGCTGCCACTCTGACAATTTGCAAAATAGGAATCCGGTTCCCGGTACAGGGCGGAAATTAAAAAACTAATTCCATTCCGGATCATCTATGCAATCTGCATAAGAGCCCAACCACGACCAATCACAGCGTCAAGCGGTTAAAGCAACTCTGAGATGCGGAAGTTTAGAGCAATGGGCAACGCAAAAATAGCGAGTACTATAAATTACTTACACCAAAAATTTTATTAAGAACCACAAGAAGCTTTAACCTGTACAGTTGTCATGTCACTCACTCCCATGCAAGACACCAATGCATAATCATTACACACACACTAGGCCAAGAGTGGAACGCCGTACTTTCAGGCTAAGCCTGTCAGCAATGGGATGCCGGTTTGCGGAGACACAGCAAGCAGCCAACCACCACAGCTAAATCGACCGCACAGGAATAAGTGGAGACTTTCTCCGAGCGCAGCCAACCACCTGGTGAGGAGTCGCTGGAATGGATTGCACGAACAGCCCTCGGACTCAGTAGCCTAGCTGATAAGTGCAAATTTGCCAGCCACGGAGGACGACCGCCCAGTCAAGCCTGAGGCTTACGAAGAAAACCACACTGACCAGTTCTCAGAACTGACTAGGTTTTCACCGATAGAGAGGTAACAATGAACAATCAGCCACATTCCGGCTTGAGTAGTGTGAACGAGCGGAAATGTGGGTACACCCTCCCAGGAAGGCGTCCAGGGGCCATCTGAGATTGATGCCCGCGCCACCTCAGCTGGCTCCTCTCGACGTGGAGGAGCAACGGCTCTACTCTGAGCTACTCCCGGGTGACGGAGCACCCTGTGGAGGAAACCCATTTCAGCCACTTGCATCCGAGATCTCGTTCTTTTAGTCATGACCCAAAGTTCATTGCCATCGGTGAGGGTAGGAACGTAGATTGACTGGTAAATTGAGAGGTTTGCCTTTCGGCTCAGATCTTTCTTCACCACAACAGACCGGTATAATGACCGCATTACTGCTGCATTATCTGTCAATCTCACATTCCATCCTTCCTTCATTCGTGAACAAGACCCCAAGATACATAAACTCCTCCACTTGAGGCAGGAGCTCTCCTCCAACCCGGAGGGGTCTAGCCACCTTTTTCTGGTCGAGAACCATGGCCTCGGACTTGGAGGTGCCGATTCTCATTCCATCCGCTTCGCACTTAGCTGCAAACTGCCCAGTAAATGCTGAAGGTCTTAGTTCGAAGGAGGCAACAGGACAACATCATCCGCAAAAAGCAGAGATGAGATCCTGTGGTCCCCAAACCGGACACCCTTCGGCCCCTGGCTAGGCCTAGAAATTCTGTCCGTGAAAATAATGAACAGAACGGGTGACAAAGTGCAGCCCTGCCGGAGTCAAACATGCACTGGGAACAGGTTTGACTTACTGCCGGCAATGCGAGCCAAGCTCCTGCTCCAGTCATACAGAGACCGCACTGTCCTTGATAGAGGGCCCCGGACTCCATTCTCCCGAAGCACCTCTCACAGAATGCTACGAGGGACACAGTCGAATGCCTTCTCCAAGTCCACACATGTGAACTGGTTGGGCTAACTCTCATGAACCCTCAAGCACCATGCAGAGGGCATAGAGCTGGTTCAGTGTTCTATGACCAGGACGAAAACCGCATTGTTCTTCCTGAATCTGAGGTTCGACTATCAGCCAAATTCACCTGTCCAGCACCCTGGAATAGATTTTACCTGGGAGGCTGAGGAGTGTGATCCCCCTGTAGTTGGAGCACACCCTCCGGTCCCCCTTAAATAGAGGGACCACCATCCCAGTCTGCCAGTCCAGAGGTACTGTCCCCAACTGCCACGCGATGTTGCAGAGGCATGTCAACCAGAACAGCCTAACAACATCCAGGGACTTGAGGTACTCGAGGAACTCAGGGCGGATCTCATCCACCCCTGCTGCCTTGCCACCGAGGAGCTTTCGAACTACCTCAGTGACTTCAGCCCAAGTGATTGATGAATCAGCCTCTAGGTCCCCAGCCTCTGCTTCCTCTACGAAAGGCGTGTCAGTGGGATTGAGGAGATTCTTGAAGTATATCTTCCCCCGGCCGACAATATCCCTAGTCGAAGTCAATAGCTCCCCACCTCCACTGTAAACAGTGTTGGCAGGGCACTGCTTCCCCCTTCTGAGGCGCCAGGAGGTTTTCCAGAATCTCCTGAGGCCAACAGATAATCCTTCTCCATGGCCTCCCTGAACTTTTCCCATACCCAAGTTTTTGCTTGCCCCACCGCCCGGGCTGCAGCACGCTTAGCCTGCCGGTACCGGTCAGCTGCCTCAGGAGTCCCATGAGCCAACCAAGCTCGATAGGACTCCTCCTTCAGCTTGATGGCATCCCTTACTTCCGGTGGCCACCACTGGGTTCGGGGATTGCCGCCCTGAAAGGAGGCGGAAACCTTATGGCTACAGCTCCTAATGGCCGCGTCCACAATGGAGGTGGAGAACACGGTCCATTCAGACTCAATGTCTCCAGCCTCCCTTGGGATCTGGTTAAAGCTCTCCCGGAGTTGAGAGCTAAAAACCCCTCTGACAGAGGATTCCGCCAGATGTTCCCAACAGGCCCCCACAACACGTTTAGGCCTGCCAAGACTGTCCAACTTCCTCCTCCGCCAGCGGATCCAACTCAACACCAGATGGTGATCAGTGGACAGCTCAGCCCCTCTCTTCATTCGATTATCCAAGACATACAGCTGAAAGTCAGATGACATGGCCACAAAGTCAATCATTGACTTCCGGCCTCGGGCGTCCTCGTGCCACGTGCACTGATGGACGCCCTTATGTTTGAACATGGACAAACTCTGACTAGCAAAGAAGTCCAAAAGTAGAACACCACTCGGGTTCAGATCGGGGAGGCCGTTCCTCCCAATCACGCCCCTCCAGGTAACACTGTCGCTGCCCACGTGAGCGTTGAAGTACCCCAGCAAAACGTTCCAGTGCTCCTCCCAAGGAATCCAAGAAGGCCGGGTACTCTACACTGCCGTTCTGCCCATAACAGAACAGAGAGAGGTGATTATACAACCAGCAAATGTTCAACAATCCAGTTTAAATGTTCCACAACCCAGTTCAATCTCAATCATGATCATCCCTTCAAATACTTATCAGACAATAATTCCACAGACCAGCCTTCAATGTGTGGGAGATAAACACAATGAAATAAAATGATACGAATGGCATTAAAACAAATGTTAAATTTATTAAGAAACATAACTCATTATAAGGCTGAATCGGAAGGAGCCCTGAATTTGTTTCTCTCCTACGAGACAATCACACCTGGGGGTAAAGAGGTACACTAGCTATGGTTCCATCCACTTGTCAGTCGAACTATCTGAAGTTCGCCAAACATATTCAAGCGAAAAAAACAGGTGAAAATGCCTTTCCATTTAACAGCATTAAAGCGAATAGAAAGTTGTGCTTAATGGCGCCACATGCTGTTATGCGACCAAAGTGGTGTATCGAATAGATTTCTGACATTTTAAGCTGTTTCCATTCATTTTCGCACTGCAATGGAATTGAAAAAAGATGTTTCAAATGGTCTTATGCCTACTGTTACAACATGTCCGTATTTAGTAAGATTGTTGAATTAAAATACGGAGGTACCGGAAAAAAGTTCAGGGTTGCGGATTTTTTCAAAACCTGTGGATATTATATTGCTCTATGGTAATTATACTAGTTCGACAAAGCCATTCTGAGGCTCATAAAAAATTCCCTACGGCAATTGCCGAGCACGATCCGATTCTCTCTCCCGCCTCTCTGTCGGCCAATAAAATAACCTGTTTCTAAGTGTATACGGAGCAGCACCTGCTGGCTGCTTAGGAGACTACCAACCAAATCGAACGCGGAGCACAATGAGACTAAAAACAAGGTTTTAATAGACTTTTGATTGACAATTTCATTGTTTCATTATTTCATACGTTTGTAATAGCAGAATAAAATGTCCATCAGATTGCATTTCGATGTCATATTGTTTGTTACTGAAATGTGCCAGAAAGTACTGAAAAATGTGTTTGAAAGTACTGATTGTCAGATTTCCGGGAAAGCATCTCTGTCTAATTTCATGTAAACGCTCATGAAAAACGCATGTATTTTTCCCATCGCTGAGTAAACAGAAACACAAGAAATCATAATCGCTTTCCATGTTACTTACGGTGACCATCAACCTTTACGCAAGTGAAACTGATACTTCAATGGACAAGGATTTATCTCATTACTAAGCGTTCTGGAAGGTAGGGCCCTTAGTGCTAGAAAAGTGCACTTCCGGATAAAATTTTGGCTGTTAGCCCAGAAGTACCTTAGACTATGAGGATTGAAAAAATTGATGGAAGCAGTTCGACACACGCCTCTGGTGGCCATATTGGACAAATCCAAGATAGCTGCCACTCTGATAGAAAAAAAGCCATATCACAGCTTATTGTGGTCCGATTTTCTTGATCTTTGCATGTAAATATGGGTTGCTTAAGGTCCTGAGTTGATTGGTTGATTGGTGAGTGTTTGAAAGCAAGTCGGGGTCAAGGTCACATGATTATGGTCAAGGTCAATGTCATTTATCCTTAAAATGCACTCAAAATCATGTGTCTTGTGAACCAACTGCCAGAAACAGGTTTCAAGTGTCCTAACCTAGGTTCTTTAGGTCAAGGAATTCGACTTGGGTTTGTGTGTACAAAAAAAAAAAAAAACCAACACTTTAGTGTCAGTAATAGCAACTGTGCCATTTATAAGACCGTCTCTCACGGAGCTTTACTTACAGTTCTTCATCGTAAGTATGCAACCTAAAGATGCCAAACCTCAAGATGAACCATGAAATTAGAGTGTGTCATTGTTTACACAACCACCCTGGCATCGGCAGAGAAGTGTGCAGCGAAGACCTGCTTTACAACATTTACAATTGCCCTTGCATGCTTTCATGCAGCTACAATGAAACAGCAAAGCACAAGCTTTGCTTGCATCAGCCAAAACAGTCCAGAAAGGAGACCACACTTTCTTCTTTTCATCCTTGATCCAACCCCAATCTGAGGCATCGGGTATTTTCTGCTGTCGCACAAAAGCCTGCATCCAAATGATGGCCGCTTGATAAAGAGTGCGCAATATATGCTGGAGCAGTGCCTGTTGAGTGGGTGGTATAATGTCAAGCCTACGACTTCCTTGAGAGAAAATCTGTTGACGGGCCTCATTGACACGAGAAGCATTGGAATTCTTAGAGTACATCATGACAGTGAATTTCTCTAAGCGCTGCATATGGATGCTCTCCAATGTCATTTCTTCTGGACTTTTCAGCAGAGTGGTTAGTCTCTGTGAGGTCGGGGAATGCCTCCCATGTCGCCCATGTGGTCTTTTTGCCAATCCCACAGAAAGAAGATGTAGTATCACACCCTGTGTAGGAATGAAACAACAACAAGGCACGACACTTTTCTGGGCCAAGATTTTGAACGATCGTATGCACAGGGATGAATCGGTGAGCTTTCCCTGTACTAATATCTATTCACAGTTCCTGTAGTCCAAGGTATTCAAACATACTGATGCCAATGACAACGACGTCACTGTCAACAGTTCGAACCATCACTTTTGAGTAACCCTGAGATGAAGCATCAGCCAGGTGAAGAAGATGGCGGCATAACCGTTTTTTTCACATTTGTCTCCGTGCTTGTGTTCGCATCTGCGTTTTTAAGTCTAAAGGACTGGATATCTGTAAATGATCCTGGGAACTTTTAAACTGTTTTAATAACCTAGTTTAGAGTTGGCCTACAGAAATCGATAGATTTTTTTTTTTTCCCCTCATCAACCGGCAAATTGCAAACATAAGTCGTGGCCAGTCGGCGTGCTCTACCTGTTGGCTTTTGTGCCAAGTTCGCCTTCGGTGGATATACCAGGACGTGATGGCGAATCGGGCGCATATCCCTGGATTATTCTCCCAAGGCCTGGTACTATGCTGTTCTCTGATGCCGACTTCTTTACATCACTCTTCTGGGCAGCAGCAGGCTGCTCTAGCAGCGTTACTACGGCCTTGCACTCGCACGAAATGCTCCAGTGGACAGAGATACGATTGTATCAGACCACCGCACTCAATGGCAGGTGTGAACGGGGAACTTGAACTGTCCGCTCGTCAAAGACAGCATAGACTATTCTGCTCCTGTTTCTATCAGGTAACATTCAGCCCAATCCAGGCCCAGAATTGACTGAGTTAATAAACCCAGATGATCTTAAGAATACCGGCGGCTTGCGTTTTATTCATGTCAATGTGCGCAGCCTGATAAATAAAATAGACGATATTCGTCTGTGGGCTAAACTGACAGAATGCGAAGTCATGGTCCTGTCAGAGACGTGGCTAAAACCATCAATCACAAACAGTATGATTCATATCGAAGGATACAGTCTCTTCAGGGCTGATCGCATAAATAAAGGAGGGGGTGTGGCGATATATGTCAAATCATCATTGAACTGTTGCTGTGTCGAAGCAATAACAAAGCCAAAGTTCTTTGAACTGTGTGCAATCAAATTAAATCTCCCCAATAGTGCAGAGCTGACTGTGGTAGGATGCTACCGCCCACCGTCGGCCTCAGGTGGGGCAACTGTCCTGCTGTCAGAATTTCTGCTCAAACTGTCGAACGAGTTTAATTTCCTGGGAGATCTGAACTGGGACTGGCTGTCAACATCTAAGAGACTTATGTGACGCGTTACACCTAACGCAACTAACACGCTCACCCACACGGCTTAACTCTAAACAAACGGACAAGTCAATCTTGATTGATGTTGTTCTTACTAATGCTCCATATAAGTACTCGGCTGTTGGAACGTTTTGTAATGATATCAGCGATCATTGAATGGTTACCTGTGTTCGAAATTGCAAGCTTTCTAAAACTAAACCACGTTTTTTTTTTTTTAAGAAATTATAAATGTTTTAATGAGCAGGCTTTTCTTCATGATATTTACCATAGTGATTTGAACTGCGTCTCTGATATGGATGATGTTGAGTTGAATGATGCACTGAGTAGAAAAGGTCAAGCCTCACTTTCTCAATCATCCTCGATTTCTGAATTCTGCTTTTGTGCAACAGCCCCCAACACACCAGCATATGTTGTGTTTTAGTGCTGGTTTTTCCAGCAGGGGAGCCCTGAACTAATCACATATCAGGCAGTGATGAAGTCATTACTTACCGATTGTGAATTATCAGTAAACTCATACATATGCTGACCGCTATGCTGGGGAATAATTTTAGGAAAAAAACTGAAAATAGTTGATGGACATGGAACTGAGAGCCTTGGTTTGTAACTCCAAACTGCTGTCATTTTCAGCAACAGAACAAGCCCCTGTTGTGCTTGATTTCTGCTCCCTACAGTAAACTGCTGAATTGTGTGTGTTGCTCTAGATCAGGGTTGGAGATTTACCATCCTGTAAGTTCTCAATCCAACCCCAATACACCTGACTCTACTCATCAGCAGCTCTGTGAGATCTCTCACCTTTGATTGTGTTCTCCTCTCTATGGATTGGCATGAAAAAACTTCAGGACAATAGATCTCCTGGAACAGATGCCCAGCTTCAGTGAAGTCTATGTAGCGAAAGCAGAGAAAAGTACTTGTAAACTGCAACTTCCTTATTGCCGAACACAGATATGAAAGTCAAACCATCGTGAATGTACCAATTATTATCTGCGGAAATAGATTTAGTGTATCTCATTGTTCAATTTCTTTTCTTTGTGAGGATGAAAGAGAATTGCTTGAGTCTGCTTTGATGAACCCTGTGGTATCATTTGTAAGACCTTGCACCAGGTTACAGTCTCACCTGTGCTCCAGTAGGCTGACTGCATTGCGTCACTTGTTTGTCTGAGATACACTTCTTGGATTGCATCAGTGACAAATAATATATTGTTAGAACAGGGATAGGGGGGCACTCATGTACCCCTCCTTTTAGCCCCTCCTCTGTTTTACAGCAGATCTGTTTGTCACATCACAAACTCACTCTGCAAACCCAACCCCCCTATATGTGAGTCCTCTTGCACACACACCCATCCTTAAATATAATCCTGGGGTGACAGGGTATTGCACAGTCACTGCAAATGCTGCTGTTCCCTCAATGGATTTGTGACTGACAATCGTCTGCACTGCTTACAAACCACTAAAATTTATACAGTTACTGAACTGGAACTATATTGAATAAAAACATAACCCTCCTGGACACAGGTGATCAGGATACAGGGGCCTTCTGGGTTGTCTGACCTTGAGGAGTGTTATGTTGAGCTCTTGCAGTTTCTCAGGTAAGTTGACTGATTTTCTCAATCTGATAAAAAGTCTTTAATTTCTTAAAATTAAGCTGTGCTTGAGTGAGAGAATTTTGAAGACAGTAAAAAAATAGACTCAAAGGGCAAACCTTGTCTTCTGGGAACACTGTCTCCAATCTCGGGGAGCTCCAGTGCAGTTTTAAAGAGTAAAGCTGGTGTCTCAGAGGTAGTTTTCCCGGGATGGAGTTCGTTCTTCCAGAAAACAAAAACTATCCTTCAGCGTAACAGTGCAACTAAATTGTGTGAGGCTCCCTTGACAGAAAAAATTCTCAAAAACAGAGAGCTTAACTTTGTGCAGAATTGGCCAGTATAAGTGTTTTCATCTCTATTATGCAGTAAATGTGTTATGATGAGGAATACTTTGGAGAAAAGAAATATGTAAAATAATGCTGGAATTAGCTGAAGAATATAATTTAGCTTTGCAGTCAGTTTAAGTGGTGAGTTCAGTTAGGCTTCACCATGTAACTTACATTCACTCTCTTTTCTAAGGATCATCAACCCTCAAACCTGAGAAATAAAATAAAACCAAAATGAACAGCTCTGTCATCAATTCTAGCCGACCCTTCAACCACTCCTCTTCAGGATCCAGTCTCCAACTCTCGTACACATTGAAACCGTGTTATTATTCACTTCTTGGGTGGTCGTTTCTGGTGATCGAAAGAAGCATCAACCTATCAGTGGGCTACCCTGCCAACATCATGGTGATGTGGCTTGTGGCCAGTGAGAAGAGTGACTCTTCCACCTCCAATATCTTCATCTTCAACCTGGCCATCGCCGATACATTGCTCTGTGTGATGACCCCCATCTGCTCCTTGGGCTTACTTCTGCTGCGAATCTCATATTTCGATGATATATGGTACTTTATCAATGGGATCAAAAACAGCTCCCCACTCTTTCTCACCTGCATCTGCCTGGACCGCTACGTGGCCGTGGTCCACCCCATTGTGTTCACCAGCATCAAGGATAAGAGGATCAGAGTGACTATTTCCATGCTTGTTTGGGGGCTCATGATAGCCTTTGCCCTCAGCAGGTCATTGTGGTTGATCCTCTCAACTCACATCTACATTGGGCTGATCCTGGTCGCCTTCGCCATCATGGTTTTCTGCAATGTTTCTATCATGTGGAGTCTGAGGAAGTCGGTCTTGGGCAAAGAGAAGATGCACCCCATGAAAGAGAAAGCCCTCAGGATCGTGCAAATCTATCTGGGGATCATAGTGTTTCATTACCTGCCTGTAGTTCTTCTCATTCCCTTTGTGTATAGACCTTTCCCAGAATTCTGTGACATTGAATTGCTTTTCACCTCCATTATGTACCTCAGTACCATCACTACACCCCTCCTCTACATCTCCCTGATTAAGCAGCTGCCATTGCTGAAAAACTTCCTCTGCATCTGCTGCCGAAGCCCTTCCCCTGAGGGTCATAATGTAAGCACATGAGATGTATGCTTGTGATTGTCAGTTACACTGCATTTACTCTCTACATAAATTAATCAAAATGAGTTCAATAAACAAAGCAAGAATGTTATCTGAGTTTTAGGCAAATATAATATCTTTAGTTTGACTGTACTGAGTATAGAGATGATAATTAAAATAACTATAACCTTTATGCATTGATTAAAATGGAAAACTATTTGCATCGCCTACATGCCTCTGTCACCATGATTTCATGAGATGCAAATTAAACAGTTTTTGATTAAAAATGAGAATGTATGATCAATCAATCAAAGAGACAAATTTTTTATATAATGGGTATTTGATATTTATCTCCAAACTTCCAAGTTTGTTTTATTATATCCATTTCATTTCATTATGCCAGCATGTGATCTAGTTTTTTATTATAAAAGTCCGAGGCCATGGTTCTCGACCGGAAAAAGGTGATATGTTCCCTCTGGGTTGGAGGAGAGTTCTTGCCTCAAGTGGAGGAGTTCAAGTATCTTGGGGTCTTGTTCACGAGTGAGGGAAGGATGGAGCGTGAGATTGACAGACGGATCGGTGCAGCGGCAGCAGTAATGCGGTCGTTGTACCGATCTGTCGTGGTGAAGAAGGAGCTGAGCCGAAAGGCAAAGCTCTCGATTTACCAGTCAATCTACGTTCCTACCCTCACCTATGGCCATGAACTCTGGGTCATGACCGAAAGAACGAGATCTCGGGTACAAGCGGCTGAAATGGGTTTCCTCCGCACGGTGGCGGGCCGCTCCCTTAGAGATTGGGTGAGGAGCTCTGTCACCCGGGAGGAGCTCAGAGTAGAGCCGCTGCTCCTCCACGTCGAGAGGGGCCAGCTGAGGTGGCTCGGGCATCTTTATCGGATGCCCCCTGAACGCCTTCCTGGGAAGGTGTTCCGGGCATGCCCCACCGGGAGGAGGCCTCGGGGAAGACCCAGGACACGCTGGAGGGACTATGTCTCTCGGCTGGCCTGGGAACGCCTCGGGATACCCCCGGAAGAACTGGAGGAAGTGTCCGGGGAGAGGGAAGTCTGGGCATCCCTACTTAGACTGCTGCCCCCGCGACCCGGCCCCGGATAAGCGGTTGAAAATGGATGGATGGATGATCTAGTTTTTCCCAGGAAAAACTGACAATAACTACAGATTTTCTGGGATCACCACCATATACACAAATAAAATGGATTGTTTTGACTATTCCTGTGCTTCATGCAGACAGTTAGTGAGCGAGTATCACATTCAAAGTATTTTAGTCCACAAAATAATAAAACACATTTAACATGAAACAACCCGAAATATAACAGAAAAGACACAAAAAGAATTGAAATTAATTGTAAAGTACATCAGTAATTCCTCTCTAACATTTTCAAGGTCAACCAAGAAGAAAAGTGTCCATCACCTCTCATATACTGACCTCAGTCTCTAAATTCAGAAGGATGCTGCACTTTGGTTTGAGTTTAGCTGTTAGTTACAGCTCTGGGGAACAAAGGGAAGCTCTGGGGTTTGTCATCAGAAACAAGGCCAACTTTGTTTCGATAATGTAAAATCTTTCAGAAAATTATCCTTCTGTTAAACAGCCATAACAGAATTCAACTCATTATCAAATGCCCTTAGCAGCTTTAAATCAGATGTAAAATGTCATCGTTTCAGTTAACTGGTCAACCAGGAAGCACAGTCCTTCATGTATTACTAATTGTGAAAGTTTTTAGGTTTGGCCAATTTATTTATTTATTTTTAGTTGCTTTGGTATTATTTGTTTAACATTATTTTTATTATAACTTGCTTTATAATGAAATATAGTATTATATTCTTTCTATCTATAGCCATTATCCGTCTCTATTTGCACTAATTTAATTCAGTATTTACTTTGGTAATCTGATCAGCTCAAATTAAGTATACTTGTTCGTGTAGCAGCAACAAATCAAGGTTTTCAAATGTCAAATGTTTTAAATAAAAAAAAGTGCAAAAAGTGTAAACATTCACACTATCAGTAAAGGTTTTAACCCATTTATGCCTAGCGTCCTCACATGAGGACTGTTAAGAAAAAGTGTCCTGTTTGAATGACTATTAGAATGGTATTTTGAAGTATAATAACATAAAAAAGTTAAAAAAAAAATAAATCTGGGCTTAAATGGGTTAAGTGTCAAATATGAAATAAAGGGTAAACTTCTCTAACTCTACGCCCCTCTCAAAATAAAATACAAAGAGCTGCTTCATCTGATCAGCAGACATTAAGTACACTAGCTCATGTAGCAGCAACAAATCATGGTTTTCAAATGTCAAATATTTGAAATAAAATAATAGTGCAACAAGTGTCAACATTCACACTCAATAAAACAATGTGTTTCTGATCAGCATAAAATAAGTACATTCTTGTTCATGTAGCAGCAACAAATCATGGTTTTCAAATGTCAAATATTTGAAATAAAATAAAAGTGCAATAAGTGTAAACATCTTACACACACACTGTCAATCCAACTGTGTGCATCTGAACAGCCCAAATCAAGTAGGCCAACAGTAGGAGCTTGGCATTGAAGGTGACCTGGATTAAGCTTAACGCCAGAGTCTGTGCAGGGTTTCCTGCAGGAAAAAACTTTGGCCGGGAGGGAGGTGAGTGGGGGGGTTCAACCCTAACGGCTGCCGAGAACCGTTCTCGCAAAAAAAAAAAAAAAAAGATAAATTAATTGAATTGTTCCAGTATTATTTTTGCCCTCAAAATTAAAGAGAAGATGCTTAATCAATTATTATTTTTTTGCTTAACAACAAACCCACAAATGTTGGAAAATGATGTTGGAAAACACAAACTCTTTATTTTTGGGTGACCCAGCCGGTCGTAAAGAACTAGCAGATCTTGGGCTGCTTTGCCTTCTCTCCGCAACCGGCCATCACGACTCGAAATTAACATTAAAACATTACTCGCCTACTGAATGAGACTGGTTTAATTAATCATAAACAATTAAGCATTGTTGGCCTTTTAATTATTCTTGTTGTTACTAGTTGGTGTACGTTTATATAACACTAAAATGCCCGCCTTAGTTCTCGGAGCAGATCTCACCGAGTCTTTAGTCTGTATATCATAAATCATCCTAGACGTTATATCTTTTTGCGAGTATTTTAATATCTTTGCTCACCTCTTTGCGACGATGTCGCTGTTTAATTTCACTTCCAGCTGTAGGACCTCAGGCGCATTGTTTGACCTGAAAATTCCGGGGCTAATATCCCTCCCTTTAGGCCTATTGAAATTAATTACGGTTGTCAATTATTAACACATTTTCCAATTCAAGAGTAATCAAGTGGCAATGGAAGACACGGCTTCTCTCCCCCATGCGATCTAAAAGCATGCTAGTCATCAAAATTAGGCTACCCTCATTGGCTGAAGAGTTCTGAAATGCCGTCGCTGAGTGACGGTGCATGTACATAATAATAATCACATTATTTTTCTGTGCTGAATGTAGCTCATTATTTTGTCACTTTTAGATCGCATGGGGGAGAGAAGCCGTGTCTTCAATTGCCACTTGATTATTCTTGAATTGGAAAACGTGTTAATGAAGGAAACCCATCAAGACTTAGCCAGCACTGATTATTTTCAATAAAGGGAGGGATATTAGCCCTGGAATTTTCAGGTCAAACGACGCGCCTGCTGAACTAAATGTTGCCCATTTTTCGCTGTTAGATCGCATGGGGGAGAGAAGCCGTGTCTTTAATTGCCACTTGATTATTCTTAAATCGTAAAACGTGTTAATAAAGGAAAATCATTAAGAACAAGCCAGGACTAATTGTTGCCGATTTTCGTCTCGGCGAGCGCCGGTGTTCTGTCAAATTTTGCTCCCTTGCCAAAAAATACTTCCGTAATGCAAAGCGATCGTTAAGTCTTTGTTTTCGCCTTGGCATTGCAATATGAATCAGGATACAATAGTAACTTTGTTATTTGTCAGCTTATTATAACAAAAGCAGATGTTATAATGAGTGGGATTAGTTTGTTTGAAGATATTTGCCCATATACGGCATTATCATTTAATTTCTGCATTTTCAGGAAAACCCAGCGTGTACATGCAAATATATGTACGCTTACAGGTCGAAATGCGCACTGAAAATAAATCTATTTTTATGATTTTTGAGCATACTCAAGATATGATCGAGGAAACAGCCGAAGATTTCAGGCGTGCGCAAGCGCTGAACCACGAGGTAGGCCTAGCATATTTTGATGGGTAGCAAAATTAATCAGAACACCGGCCCTGAGGTGCGCTAGTAGATTAGTTCTCAAGCGCTGCAGTGTCGCTTGCATGAATCGCATCATTTTTTTTTTTCGCCTGACATTCTAGCCCGGGCGCGACAGATTTCAGGCCGGGCGGCGAATTTTTTTTTCCCAAACGGTTCGTCCATAGAGATTTTTTCTCGTCTCCTGATTGGTTGAGCTCTGTCACGTCATACATTTATCATTCAAGATGGCAGCGCCAATAAAATTGAGAACTATTTTTTCTTCCACCAAGCAAGACAGAGTGGACAGAACGGTTGGCCAGCAACACTGACGCTAAGATTGCTTTTACACCTAGCGCCATTATCGTGTCACATCAGGCTATTTGGGCTCGCTAATGTAGATATACTATGAAAGCAGGCTAGTTTGAATGTCTCCTTCGGTCACCCGTAGACCCAGTTAAATAATTTCATTAGTTTCGGTTTAAGAGATTCCTTATTCTCAATTTGCGCAGATCGGCCAAATCATTACAACCAGCAGCGAGAGTAGGGAACGATTGACTTTTGTCCTCCACACTTGCCGGTGTCCTGGAAAATATGTTGAATTGTGCATTAGTTTGCTAGCCAGCTTGTCAACTAGCTTGACCCTGTTAAATAATATTATGTTCGTTCCGGTTTTCGAGTTTCCCCTTGTTCACAACTTGCGCCGATCGGCCAAATCATTACAACCAGCAGGAGAGATTTACTTTTGTTCTCCACACTTGCCGGTGTCGAGGAAAATATGTTGAATCGTGCATTAATTTGCTAGCCAGCTTGTCAACTAGCCAGCGTTCACTACAATGGATGTGGTTACCCTACAAATAGCGCATAAAATATCAACAATTTATCGCTAACTACTAGTAGTACTAGTACTAGTACTCTAAACTACTAGTATTGTAACCTGGGGGCGACATACGACTGGTTTTGTGGTGCACGGTCACTAATGTGCTGGCGCACTATGAGCAACGCTTTATTTTGTCAACAATACCACATGGGCGACAGTCAACAGAAGCACGTGGTAAGATAATGAATTCATATATTTCAACCAATCAGGAGACGAGAAAAAATCTCTATGGACGAACCGTTTAGGAAAAAAAAATTCGCGGCCGGGCGGGGCGCCTGGCCAAAAAAGCGCTGCCGGAAACCCTGCTGTGTAACTTTTCTTCAAGAGAAAACAATAAAAAGTAAATGACGAAAAGTTAACACTGAGGGAGTGATCTAATGTTCAACAAATCTAACTTAAACATTGGCAAGTTCTTTTTGAGGGATATGAGCATTTCTGCTCTGCTGTCAGATGATTCCTCTTTTCATCCACGATATTGGATGCCGTGCTGAACAGTCTTTCGCTTTCCGCACTGGTTGAAGGGGCACTCAGGAACTTTACTGCAACAGCAGCAAGGAGAGGAAAGTGAGCCTGGCTGTTTGCCCAGTGCTGGAAAGGGCGTCTTTCTCACATATCGTTGGTTCTTTCAAATACATTAGCATGTAAATAACCACTGCCTGGGTACCTCCTGCAGGTTCATCATGCTCCTCCAGAATTCTGTCCTACAGACTGCTGAAGCTGCTCTTCCTTGTGCCTGGAGGACAACCAGTGCTTGGACCAGCTTCCATGCAGAGACCTTTTCTGCTGGCTGTGCCTCCGCTGCCCCTGTTTCATCAGCTGATGCCCTGAGCAGCACTCGCTCCATCTTCTCCAGCTCTTGTGTCATGAGAGCCTTCACCCTCCTGCCAGTTTCTCCACTAACAAAGAATGTGACACAAAGATGAAATAGGTTGAGTACAACTTATTTGTTGCTGCTGCAAGACAACGCACACACACACACACACACACACACACGCACACCACGTCCACCTCCCCGCTTATCCAATTCATTGTAGGCCGCATAAACAAATTTCCACTTGAAAGCTAGGAATCAATCAACATGTAGTTTTGGTTTAGCAGCATTTAATTTTCAGTTTAAAACTTAGCCAACATTAATAAATAGGGTATTAATAAAAATATTCCTCACCAGTCCTTGTATCGAGCGTCCACTAGTGTGGCAACAGCGTAGAGGGGTTCACTTCTGATGCTGCTGAATCGTCTGCTGACAGCTTGAAGGAGCGTGCTTTTCATTGTTTTGATGCCGCTGTCAGTACTGTTCTCGGTGAGAAGGTGTTTTAAAACGGTGACGGTTGGGATTACGTCCGCTGCAGAGGAGTTCGCTGAGCTGATGTTCCTGGTTAACTCCTCGAAGGGTTCCAGCACCGTCACTGTCTTCTCCAGAAAACCCCACTCGTTGGCTGACAGTGTTGCCGGCAAGTTGTGGTCGGCAGCATAAGCACTTCTCTTTCAGGAGGCTCTTGATTATACAGAAAGAGCTATTCCATCTTGTTTCAACATCTTGAACAGGACGAGTTGGGGTGGTCGTGGTTCCCGCACCTTGCATTTCATGCTGCAGGTCTTCCAAGCGAGACTGTGCGAGTTGAGAATACTTGAAGTGTGCTTCGATCTTCCTGCTGTTTGCTAATGTATCACTAACGCTGTGTTATGACATTACCCTCTCGAGCACAACGAGCTGCTGTGTGTGAGCAAAACAGCCCAGACTAGGAACTGCCATGTCTTCCATCACAGCCTTCATGTTACTTGCATTGTCCCGTAGAACGACATGCACTTTTTCCAGAGGGATCTCCCAGTGATTTAACATCTCTGTAAAGGATGCTGCGATTGTAGCTGGGTTGTGTGAGCCCCTGCACTTTTTTACCTGAAGCACCGCACTACAGAGGCTATGTGTATCTGAGTCAACCCAGTGCACAGTGAGGCTTATCAGTGACATTGGGCAGACATCTGAAGTCCAAATATCTGCAGTAAAGCTCAGGGCTGGAACTCCTTTTAACTTCTCAGCTAACTTGGTTGACACTCGGTTATATAAAGCAGGCAGCATATTCTCTGATAAATATCTCCTGGATGGTAAACTATATCTTGGCTGCAAGTGTTCAATCAGGCTGCAAAATCCTTCGTTTTCTATACCTGATAACGGTTGGTTATCGAGTACAATGAAGTTCAGCAACTCCTCAGTCATCCCTTTCGCTTTCATGTTGTCTGGTGGACGTTTACCTTATTTTCGGAATGACTCCAGAAGTGATTCCTGCCAGCTCCTTTTGTCTTTCTGCCCCCTGGCTAAAAAATCCTCATGCTCTTTAATGTGGTCCTTTTTTAAATGTTTGATTAAGTTTGTTGTATTGTAAATCGCGACGGAGCTTCTGCCTCTCAGTTCACGGCTTTGCGAACACTGCATGTCGCTGTCTTGCTTTGCGGTGTTTCTAGTGTAAAATATTTCCACACAGCGGACATGTTGTGATGAAAAGTGGGTTCGCCACAGTGCTGCTCAATGCTCGCCTGCTAGCTGGCTACTAACTGTGGAATGGATTTCCTGAACGGAAGCGTGTCTCTTTACCCAGCCTCTCATTAAGACATCCGTCCGTTCAGGAAGTCCTTTCCACATCTTGCAGCCAGCTAGCAGAGCAGCCGGCAGGGTGGAGTCATTTCAGCAGACACCATTAAAGCTCAGACATGACTCATGTCATTTATATTACCAGATTGTACAATACAAGAACCTTGTCCCACTGAGAGAACTGTGAAATGGGGGAAGAAATGAAAGACTGCCGTCTCACTTGAACTGCTACCCTGAAAGCCAACTGCAGAATGTTGTGGAGCCGAGTGATAAAGCCAAAAGTCTTTTATTATATTTATTATGCTGCTCAAATTGTTACAGTTACAAACAAAAGCCAACTGCTGAAGTCTGTGGCCCCCTTGTACTAGAAAAGAGCCCCAAAGAAGTGTTGCCAGATTGGTAGTATGGTTTCCAGCCCAAAATGCAGTCAAAAACCACCCAAAATAACACTTACCAAATCTTATGCTATTTATCAATTTATTGTTTCTTTACGAACATTATATTAACATTTAACAGTTAATTTCACGTGCAATAATTTCACATGTTTCTTCAGGGTAGCTAACATTAAACTTGATGCCCTTGAAAGGGCTGAGTTAACACGTTTAGCCTCACAAGATATCTGCTTTCACACAAGCACAAATTCACACGGGAGGGAGAGAGAGATGTTAGCCTGTCAAAAGCTAAATAATTAGCAAGCGCTGTTCAGAACCTTGACTGTATATAGCCCAACGATTCACTTCAGAATACCAGAAGTCATTGAGTTGATGACACACCCTTAAAGAAAAGAAACAGCGACCAAAAGCAAACTAGCCTGCAAACTCGCCTCGTATTTAACTAAATTAATAAAACAATTATTGTGTTTTTTAACTGGTACTTTAGACACATGCAACTTAACTACATATTTTTATGAACTAGTTAAGAACACAGGGACACACCAACATCCAATGTGTTCTCCTGAAATACAAACCTTAAACGGATTTGATTCTGTACACTTTCAATGCTCTGGTTTCAAAGCTTGTTGTATCAAATAAATCATCAGCATTTATCACTCATAAAATGCAACATAACTCATGTGGCTTCAACGTCTTTACTGTAAGTGAGCAAGATCCGAGATCTGCATTTTTACTTGTAGTATGACCCATGAAGTTTTTGTAAAGGTGCTCAACTAATATAGGTGCTCCTGATTTAGCAATGGGCCTTATACTCCTCTGCTTTGACAGACAGTAGCTTTCCCATTCATTTGGATCAGTGTCATTTTCCCAGTCTTTGCACTATCATTACATTTCTTTTATTGTCCCCTTGTACAATTGCACTAATCGAATGCACTAATAGCCGTTATGGCAGGGCTAGCTATCGTACAGGTGCGCCAGTCCTGGTTGACGATATGCACTAATCTTCAAATCAAATCAAAGGACAAGGTTCACTAACCATCAAAATAGGCCCTGTCTAAAAACTAATAATCATTGGTGTCATTTATTGACATAATAGCCAAAAAAAAAAAAAAGAATGTTATAAGCCTTACTGCCCCATGGTTGCCATGGCAACGGAACAGGAAATTGCACCATGAAAAATGTCATTATTTGGCATATTTTCAATCCCAAGAGCAAAAGAGTTCAATATATTGTCTTATGAACCATGTATATCAATTATTATATGAATAATTAACAATTCAACATTACCAGGATGTCTGGCCCTTGGTTGCCATGGCAACGGGAGATGAAATCGTTCCATTCAAAATGTCATTATTTGGCATATTTTCAATCCGAAGAGCAAAACAGTTCAATATATTGTCTTATAATTTATGTATATCAATTATTATATAAATAATTAACAATTTAACATTATCAACATGAGTGGTCCATTGTTGCCATGGCAACGGGAGATATAAATAATAAATATAAATAAATAAATTATACATAATAAACAGAAATGTTCAATGAAACAGTTAAGTAAGTCAGAAAAAAATACTGATATTAGGTCTAGAAAAAAATTCGATTCCCATTACGTCCCAAATAGAAATAGGGTGGGTGGGTAGGTAGGTAGGTAGGAACATTATTTTATTTTTTAAAAATATTTTAAGGCAGTACTTCTTAATAAAATTTTAAACCGCAATAAAGCCACTCTGTAGGCCCTATACTCAAATCTCTACAGTGATCTCAAAAATAATTTTTTTTGTTCAAAAAGTGTGCAACGACAGTAGGCAAGACACCTTCAGCAATCAAAAACGCCAATAAAATGTTTAGGTTAGGGCGAAAACGAGGACTGTCAGGTAATGGGAATCACGGGTATTTTTTTCTATGCATTATCACACTTATACTGGAGCAAAATTATATTTGTCTTTTATATTTCTGAATTAATTATGCTACCCATTAATTATATTAAAAACAAAATTAAGGTCAGATTCAATTCAGTTCACAACCTTCAAAGTTGCATAATATGATGCGTGCTCAAGGGCCGAGCTGATCAAGGGGCGAAATGTCGGGCATCGATCGGGCATCACATAGCCTATAGGCCTATCTTATTTTTCAAAGAGTTATTTATTGGTTCTACATCTCTGCCATAACTCAGGATATCCGTATATGAACAGATTTTTATAGATTTTGCATAGATAAAACTTACCTTTCCTCGTGTACCTGTAGTTAACCTGGAGCATTTCCTCATCGGATCATTGTCGAAAGACGAAACTGGGTCATCGCGCCGAAAAGCCTGACACCACTGATTATCTGGCTCTTACATTGAGTAATTAGGCCTAACACTCAACGACACTAAACTATTTACTCGATATTTACATATCAGACATATTAGAGAAGAACCATCATTCAAAATATTACGCGTCAACAAAGCAGGAAATTCAAACAGTTGTACATCAAAGAACGCCGCTTACGCAAGAGGTGCAATTGAAAAGTTGGATTTCAATATGAAATACGATTCGTGCCTGGTGTTGAATCCTTAGCGAAAAACACACAATCCACACATTTGTTTGATTACACATAAAAATACTTACAGTTGTATGAAATAACGTTACATTTTAAGTTATTATTTTTAAAAAATATCACGAAATTCAATTTTATTTCCGTTTGTGAATGCCAATCCCACATTTATATATTTTGCGTAACTAAGCGCGTCACTAATGTAAACTACTCATTTTCGAAATTAAACTCGGGCGGCAGGCCTCGCCCACAATACAACCTACACTAATAAGTAAAGAATTTATAATAGATTTGATTGATATATAAATGATTTTGGGCGAAGTATGCTGCCCACGCGAAAAACTGATTTGAACGTCGTCTTTTTCGCTCGAAATCTCTTGAAGTGAAGTCATTGCCTAGTTGAAGCATCCGTAAAATCAATTTCGGGTCTTGGTAACCAACGGCAAGTTTATTGTTAGACAGCATATATCTCTAACGATTGATTCGACAAATGAAAATTGTTCAAGGTTGTGTTTGGTAATTCACGAAAATACAGGTCCAGTTATGTGGGTTAGTGAACCTAGTTCTTTATTTCTAATGCACATGTAGAACAACCCATGTGGACCAAAGTGCTGTGCAGACCAGAGCAGGTGGCGAACACCATGAATACAAATGACACCAACATAAACAATACGTAACGCAGCATGTCGGCACAAACACATGACACATGGGGAAAGGCGCAAGTCAAGAAATTAGCCAGAACAAGAGGATTCAAGAGAATAAAAGTATGTTTTGAGCCCTGTGTTAAAAGAGTGGGGAGGGGATGGGCGAGTTCACTAATGTCGGCCAACGCAAGAAATAGGTGTAACAACATAACCTTGGCTACCTACTTTGAATGAGAGTGGCTGATATGTATGTCAATTAATGATTTAAACCTCGACAAATAATTATCACTTACTTTATTGTGTCCCTTGCTGCATGTAATATCTTTTGACAAAAAAATTTCTATCCAACACATGAAAATTTAAGTATCACTGTTCATGCAGTTATGTGGTGTTGAGGATCATATTTCAGGATTACTCATCATATTCACTAGTAAATCAATTATCATAAACAATAACCATATTCTGTGAGCATTAGTGACACACACACACACACAAACAGTTTACACTGTTATGGCCCCAATTTGTTATTAAATTTACAGCAACAGTAACAGCAAGGGATGACCGACACAATTCAAAACCCAAACACATTTAATCAAACAGACAATAACAACTAACTAATCTACTATCTACAACTACGACCAAGATTGATTTATATACAAACAAAACAGAAATATTTACAGTCCCTTTGGGGTGGCTTGGTGATGTCCTGGGTAAAGAAAAATGCTCAAACACAGGCAAAATCCACAAAAGAAACTTCACAGGTCTTAATCAGAAATGACAGGTCTGGTCACATGTATCCTTCTTCTTGCAATTTCTCCTACTACTTTACTGTCTCAATTCTTTTCCTTATATACTCTTTTGCAGACCCCACCCACATTTAGACCTCTTTTTTTTTACTTTTCGGGGACTTGCCCCAGACATGTCCAGGACATGTCTAAACATAGCTCCAGTCTGAGCTGAACAAAAAAAGGTAAATACTGCCATCTAGTGGCCTATATTCACATTACACCTCCATTCCAAAAGGGAAAAATTTTGACTCATAAAGGCAAAATTTTTCTTTTCAATACAAAATGGTTAAGTGAACACTTGTCAATATATACATATCATACAATATTCAAACACATGATATATATACACATTCAAACACGGGATAAGCAATCAGCAATTACATTGTCTGTACCCTTCACATGCTTAATTTCCAAGTCAAACTCCGGTATAATCAAACTCCAATTCAACAATCTCCAATTCTTGTTTTTCATCTTACTTAAAAACATTAACGGATTGTGGTCAGTGTACACAATCATTGGCTTTTGTCCTGTACAAACATAAACCTCAAAGTGTTGTAAAGAAAGAACCAGAGCCAACAGTTCCTTCTCTATTGTGGAATAGTTCCTTTGGCGGCGATTGAACTTCCTGGAGAAGTATGCCACGGGATGCTCAATGTCATCAGAGTCACTTCTCTGTAGGAGCACAGATCCACAAGCTTGGTCGCTAGCATCGACCGCGATGGAGAACGGTTTGTTGAAGTCAGAAGATTTGAGCACGGGGAAGTGACACAGCAGAGACTTCAGGCGATCGAAGGCTCTCTGGCATGCATCATCCCAAGTGAACTTTACGCCTTTCTTCAGTTGGTTAGTTAGACTGAGAGCAATCTCAGCAAAGTTCTTGCAGAACTTGCGGTAGTACCCGATCATTCCAAGGAAGCGGCGCAAAACTTTTTTGTTGTGAGGAACTGGAAAGTCCATGATGGCTTGGACTTTAGCATTTATGGGTGCCACCTTACCCTGGCCTATGACGTAGCCAAGATAGGTGACAGTAGCACAACCAAAGTCACTCTTGTTCAGGTTAACAGTCAGGTTAGCCTGGGTCAGGCGCTGGAACAACGTCTCTACATCTTTTAGATGTTCTTCCCAGGAGTCACTCCATGTGATCAGGTCATCGATGTACACACCCGTGTGTGGCAATCCGGCGATTGTAGACTGTATCATCCTTTGGAACGTGGCTGGGGCATTTTTCATGCCAAAGGGTAGGACTTCATACTGGTACAATCCAGATGGTGTGGCAAAAGCAGAGATGCTCTTGGCCCCCTCAGTTAAAGGCACACACCAATAACCCTTCAATAAATCAATCTTGGTCAGAAACTTTGCTTGCCCTACACTATCAATACAATCATCAATCCTAGGTATTGGAAACACATCAGTTCTAGTTACAGCATTGACTTTGCGATAATCTGTACAGAATCTAGTACTTCCATCAGGTTTTGGAACTAGCACACAGGGTGAACTCCAATCGGAGTTGGAGGGTCTGATAATATCATGTTTTAACATGTACTCAACCTCTTTCTCAGCAATCTTTCTCTTTTCAGGATTCATCCGGTATGGATGCTGTTTTATTGGTTTGGCATCACCAACATCTACATCATGAGAGGCTATAGTAACTCTCTTTGGAACATCAGGAAACAAATCCTCATATTTCTTGATCAACCTTTCAAACTGATCTCTCTGTGAGGGTTCTAAGTGCTGGAGTTTTACATCAAGATTTTGCAACACTTCAGTGTTTGACAATTTACATGAAAGAACTTCAGCTTTAATTCTTGGTTCATCATCTTGAAACTCCCCCTCATCTTCACACGTTTCGACCATTGGAGAATCTGAAGTGACAGCTGCAACCCTAGCATTTCTGTCATGATAAGGCTTTAGCATGTTAATATGACACAATTGTTTTGGTTTTCTCCTATCTGGAGTCTTCACAATGTAATTGAGATCATTGAGTTTTGTCAGAATTTCATAAGGACCATGAAATCTAGCCTGCAATGGATTGGACTGCAAGGGAAACAACACAAGGACCTTTTCTCCTGGTTTAAACTCACGGCTTCTAGCCTTATGATCATACCAAGTTTTCATTTTTCCCTGACTTGATTTCAAGTTCTCTTTGGCAAGGTCACAAGCTGCACGCAATCTTTCCTTGAACTTGCTAACATAGTCTAACAGACTGATATGCGGCTCTTTCTCTTGCCATTGTTCACTCAATAATAGCAAAGGTCCTCTCACTTCATGACCAAACACTAGCTCAAATGGACTGAATCCAGTAGACTCCTGCACTGCTTCTCAAGCTGCAAACAACAGCAAATGAACCCCTTCATCCCAGTCTTTCTCATGGTCATAACAATAAGTCCTCATCATTGTCTTGAGAGTGGAATGAAACCGCTCTAAGGCACCCTGACTTTCTGGATGATAGGCACTAGAAAGAATCTGCTTTGCACCTAGTTCATACACAACCTGCTGAAACAATCCTGAAGTGAAATTGCTACCCTGGTCTGACTGAATTTCCCTGGGAAGGCCAAACAACGTGAAGAACTTTATCAAAGCCTTCGAGATTGCAGTTGCCTTGATGTTACATAGAGGTATGGCTTCGGGGAATCTGGTAGATGCACACATAATTGTCAACAAGTACTGATTTCCAGATCTAGTCTTGGGTAATGGACCAACGCAATCAACAATGACCGTAGAGAATGGCTCCCCAAATGCTGGGATAGGCTGCAATGGAGCTACAGGTGGGTCTAACTGGTGTTTTCCAACTACCTGACAAGTGTGACAGGTTTTGCAAAAGTTGGAAACGTCTTTCCGAAGCCCAGGCCAAAAGAAGTGTTTCATGATCTTATCAACAGTCTTGTTAACACCAAGATGACCTCCTAAAGGTAAACTATGAGCCATTGTTAAGATCTCATTCCTATAGACCTTCGGAACAACAATTTGCCTGACCACTGCCTAATCTGCATTGGCAGGGATATCAGGAGGGCGCCACTTCCGCATCAACACACCATCCTTGAGATAATACCCAACTGGAACTGCGTCTATTTCTTTATCAGGAAGGGCTCTCCTCTTTAGTACACAAATTTCAGGATCATTAGTTTGCTCCTCAATCAACCGCTTTCTGGACAGAGACAAGTCTCCAGACACATCAGAATCACCAGACCCATCCGGCTGGCTGAATAGAGAACTGATAAAAGTATCTGATAAGTCCTCAAACGGAGAAACCATAGTAGGCCAATCAGAGTCATGAGGCGAACCACCTGAGTCCTGACTATTCAATGTACTGGACGGCACCACATCATCTTCTTCTTTAGCCTTCTTGGCCATAGCACGAGTCACTGTGCAAGAAGGATACAGAGATGGGTCCTCATCCCCATCTTCAGTGCTCGGCTGTGAAGTAAGATGTACAGGGGGAACTACTTTGCCCCCAGCCAGGTCATTGCCTAGCAACAGAGAAACACCCTTTATAGGTAGACTTGACATAAGTCCCACCTTTACCTGTCCTGTTACTAAATCTGACTTCAAGAACATAGAGCGCAGGGGTACAGATACAGTCCTCCCTTCAATACCTTGTACAAATATGAAATCCCCTGAAGCGGTCTCATCACGTAACTCCAAGGAGTCCATCAACAAAAGTGACTGAGAAGCTCCGGTATCCCTTAGGATATATATGGGGACAGGAGTTTTATGCTCATTCAGAGCCACAAATCCCTCTGACACAAATGGAAGAAATTCCTCCCTCACGAAGTCAGCTGTATCAGGCTTTTTAGCCCCACAAGAAGCAGGCAATTTAGCAGATTGGTTATCTACTACAGGGGTTTCTAACCTTGTTTTCACAAAGGCATTTGGTTTGGTATCCTTTTCTTTTTCTTTCTTAGCTTTAAGGAACCAACAGTTAGTTGTAACATGACCAGATTTCTTGCAATAACTGCAAACTAGACCACTTTTGTCACTGTCAGCTTTCACACTTTGATCAGACCTGTTACTGGATTTCTGAGCACCATCACCAGATTTGTCTTTGTCTTTGGGTGAGGAATCTTGGGTATCACCATAACCCTTTTTCTGAAATTGGGACCATCTATTATTACTGCTAGACTGAAATTTGGACTTATGTGTGGGAACATATTCATCTGCAAATTTGGCAGCTGATTGCACATTCAGTGCTTGCTTCTCATTAAGGTAGGTCTTAACATCATCTTTAACACAGTTCTTGAATTCTTCAACTAACACCATCTCTTTTAGTGAGTTGAAATCATCCTTGACCTCCATAGAAGTAAACCAGCGCTCAAAGCAAACCTTCTTCTCATTAGCAAATTCCACATAAGTCTGATTTTCAGATTTCTTCAAACCTCTGAATTTCTGTCGGTAAGCTTCTGGAACCAACTCATAAGCTCTCAAAATAACCTTTTTGACAACCTCATAATCAGAGGAATCATCTGCAGACAAAGCCGAATAGGCTTGTTGAGCTTTACCCTTGGGGACAGTTTGCAACATCAGAGGCCAGTGTTCCTTTGGCCACTGGCAACTCATTGCTACCTTTTCAAAACACTGGAAATAGTTGTCAACATCCTTTTCCGAAAATGGAGGCACCAATTTTACCTCCTGGCTAGCCCGAAATTTATTTTCAGTTTGAATTTTTATTTTTAGCTGCTCCATTTGGAGTCTTTCTTCTCTATCGAATTTCTCTACTTCAAAATCTCTCTGTCTTGCAAATTTTTCTAACTCAAATTCTCTTTGTTTTTCTTTTTCCTCCCTTTCTATTTTCTCTTCCTCAAACTGCCTTTGTTTTTCTTTTTCTTCCCTTTCTTTCTCTCTTTCTTCCCTCTCAAATTCTCTTTGCTTTTCTTTTTCTCTTTCCTCCCTTTCAATCTCTAGCATTTTTAATTTAAGTTCCATTTCTATATTTGGATTTTCCACTGGAAACTGTTCCAGATCTCCGGGTGCAAACACATTTTCATCAATGTAATATTCAACTATCTCTCGAGCCAGTCTTGCTTTTCGCATGGCTGGTTTCACCTCTGTCAGCTCTAAATGTCCGCAAATTTCTAGCAGTTCTGTCTTTTTAAAAGACTTCAAAACCCCTACGGTTGGTGATGCCAAGAAATCATCAATTGCTGTTGTCAATATATATGTATTCAATTAAAAAAATCAATTTTACAATTTGAAATGTTAGATTTTCAACAAATGACCCACACAATGTTCTAACCCGGACAAGCCCCCAATTTGTTATGGCCCCAATTTGTTATTAAATTTACAGCAACAGTAACAGCAAGGGATGACCGACACAATTCAAAACCCAAACACATTTAATCAAACAGACAATAACAACTAACTAATCTACTATCTACAACTACGACCAAGATTGATTTATATACAAACAAAACAGAAATATTTACAGTCCCTTTGGGGTGGCTTGGTGATGTCCTGGGTAAAGAAAAATGCTCAAACACAGGCAAAATCCACAAAAGAAACTTCACAGGTCTTAATCAGAAATGACAGGTCTGGTCACATGTATCCTTCTTCTTGCAATTTCTCCTACTACTTTACTGTCTCAATTCTTTTCCTTATATACTCTTTTGCAGACCCCACCCACATTTAGACCTCTTTTTTTTTACTTTTTGGGGACTTGCCCCAGACATGTCCAGGACATGTCTAAACATAGCTCCAGTCTGAGCTGAACAAAAAAAGGTAAATACTGCCATCTAGTGGCCTATATTCACATTACACCTCCATTCCAAAAGGGAAAAATTTTGACTCATAAAGGCAAAATTTTTCTTTTCAATACAAAATGGTTAAGTGAACACTTGTCAATATATACATATCATACAATATTCAAACACATGATATATATACACATTCAAACACGGGATAAGCAATCAGCAATTACATTGTCTGTACCCTTCACATGCTTAATTTCCAAGTCAAACTCCGGTATAATCAAACTCCAATTCAACAATCTCCAATTCTTGTTTTTCATCTTACTTAAAAACATTAACGGATTGTGGTCAGTGTACACAATCATTGGCTTTTGTCCTGTACAAACATAAACCTCAAAGTGTTGTAAAGAAAGAACCAGAGCCAACAGTTCCTTCTCTATTGTGGAATAGTTCCTTTGGCGGCGATTGAACTTCCTGGAGAAGTATGCCACGGGATGCTCAATGTCATCAGAGTCACTTCTCTGTAGGAGCACAGATCCACAAGCTTGGTCGCTAGCATCGACCGCGATGGAGAACGGTTTGTTGAAGTCAGAAGATTTGAGCACGGGGAAGTGACACAGCAGAGACTTCAGGCGATCGAAGGCTCTCTGGCATGCATCATCCCAAGTGAACTTTACGCCTTTCTTCAGTTGGTTAGTTAGACTGAGAGCAATCTCAGCAAAGTTCTTGCAGAACTTGCGGTAGTACCCGATCATTCCAAGGAAGCGGCGCAAAACTTTTTTGTTGTGAGGAACTGGAAAGTCCATGATGGCTTGGACTTTAGCATTTATGGGTGCCACCTTACCCTGGCCTATGACGTAGCCAAGATAGGTGACAGTAGCACAACCAAAGTCACTCTTGTTCAGGTTAACAGTCAGGTTAGCCTGGGTCAGGCGCTGGAACAACGTCTCTACATCTTTTAGATGTTCTTCCCAGGAGTCACTCCATGTGATCAGGTCATCGATGTACACACCCGTGTGTGGCAATCCGGCGATTGTAGACTGTATCATCCTTTGGAACGTGGCTGGGGCATTTTTCATGCCAAAGGGTAGGACTTCATACTGGTACAATCCAGATGGTGTGGCAAAAGCAGAGATGCTCTTGGCCCCCTCAGTTAAAGGCACACACCAATAACCCTTCAATAAATCAATCTTGGTCAGAAACTTTGCTTGCCCTACACTATCAATACAATCATCAATCCTAGGTATTGGAAACACATCAGTTCTAGTTACAGCATTGACTTTGCGATAATCTGTACAGAATCTAGTACTTCCATCAGGTTTTGGAACTAGCACACAGGGTGAACTCCAATCGGAGTTGGAGGGTCTGATAATATCATGTTTTAACATGTACTCAACCTCTTTCTCAGCAATCTTTCTCTTTTCAGGATTCATCCGGTATGGATGCTGTTTTATTGGTTTGGCATCACCAACATCTACATCATGAGAGGCTATAGTAACTCTCTTTGGAACATCAGGAAACAAATCCTCATATTTCTTGATCAACCTTTCAAACTGATCTCTCTGTGAGGGTTCTAAGTGCTGGAGTTTTACATCAAGATTTTGCAACACTTCAGTGTTTGACAATTTACATGAAAGAACTTCAGCTTTAATTCTTGGTTCATCATCTTGAAACTCCCCCTCATCTTCACACGTTTCGACCATTGGAGAATCTGAAGTGACAGCTGCAACCCTAGCATTTCTGTCATGATAAGGCTTTAGCATGTTAATATGACACAATTGTTTTGGTTTTCTCCTATCTGGAGTCTTCACAATGTAATTGAGATCATTGAGTTTTGTCAGAATTTCATAAGGACCATGAAATCTAGCCTGCAATGGATTGGACTGCAAGGGAAACAACACAAGGACCTTTTCTCCTGGTTTAAACTCACGGCTTCTAGCCTTATGATCATACCAAGTTTTCATTTTTCCCTGACTTGATTTCAAGTTCTCTTTGGCAAGGTCACAAGCTGCACGCAATCTTTCCTTGAACTTGCTAACATAGTCTAACAGACTGATATGCGGCTCTTTCTCTTGCCATTGTTCACTCAATAATAGCAAAGGTCCTCTCACTTCATGACCAAACACTAGCTCAAATGGACTGAATCCAGTAGACTCCTGCACTGCTTCTCAAGCTGCAAACAACAGCAAATGAACCCCTTCATCCCAGTCTTTCTCATGGTCATAACAATAAGTCCTCATCATTGTCTTGAGAGTGGAATGAAACCGCTCTAAGGCACCCTGACTTTCTGGATGATAGGCACTAGAAAGAATCTGCTTTGCACCTAGTTCATACACAACCTGCTGAAACAATCCTGAAGTGAAATTGCTACCCTGGTCTGACTGAATTTCCCTGGGAAGGCCAAACAACGTGAAGAACTTTATCAAAGCCTTCGAGATTGCAGTTGCCTTGATGTTACATAGAGGTATGGCTTCGGGGAATCTGGTAGATGCACACATAATTGTCAACAAGTACTGATTTCCAGATCTAGTCTTGGGTAATGGACCAACGCAATCAACAATGACCGTAGAGAATGGCTCCCCAAATGCTGGGATAGGCTGCAATGGAGCTACAGGTGGGTCTAACTGGTGTTTTCCAACTACCTGACAAGTGTGACAGGTTTTGCAAAAGTTGGAAACGTCTTTCCGAAGCCCAGGCCAAAAGAAGTGTTTCATGATCTTATCAACAGTCTTGTTAACACCAAGATGACCTCCTAAAGGTAAACTATGAGCCATTGTTAAGATCTCATTCCTATAGACCTTCGGAACAACAATTTGCCTGACCACTGCCTAATCTGCATTGGCAGGGATATCAGGAGGGCGCCACTTCCGCATCAACACACCATCCTTGAGATAATACCCAACTGGAACTGCGTCTATTTCTTTATCAGGAAGGGCTCTCCTCTTTAGTACACAAATTTCAGGATCATTAGTTTGCTCCTCAATCAACCGCTTTCTGGACAGAGACAAGTCTCCAGACACATCAGAATCACCAGACCCATCCGGCTGGCTGAATAGAGAACTGATAAAAGTATCTGATAAGTCCTCAAACGGAGAAACCATAGTAGGCCAATCAGAGTCATGAGGCGAACCACCTGAGTCCTGACTATTCAATGTACTGGACGGCACCACATCATCTTCTTCTTTAGCCTTCTTGGCCATAGCACGAGTCACTGTGCAAGAAGGATACAGAGATGGGTCCTCATCCCCATCTTCAGTGCTCGGCTGTGAAGTAAGATGTACAGGGGGAACTACTTTGCCCCCAGCCAGGTCATTGCCTAGCAACAGAGAAACACCCTTTATAGGTAGACTTGACATAAGTCCCACCTTTACCTGTCCTGTTACTAAATCTGACTTCAAGAACATAGAGCGCAGGGGTACAGATACAGTCCTCCCTTCAATACCTTGTACAAATATGAAATCCCCTGAAGCGGTCTCATCACGTAACTCCAAGGAGTCCATCAACAAAAGTGACTGAGAAGCTCCGGTATCCCTTAGGATATATATGGGGACAGGAGTTTTATGCTCATTCAGAGCCACAAATCCCTCTGACACAAATGGAAGAAATTCCTCCCTCACGAAGTCAGCTGTATCAGGCTTTTTAGCCCCACAAGAAGCAGGCAATTTAGCAGATTGGTTATCTACTACAGGGGTTTCTAACCTTGTTTTCACAAAGGCATTTGGTTTGGTATCCTTTTCTTTTTCTTTCTTAGCTTTAAGGAACCAACAGTTAGTTGTAACATGACCAGATTTCTTGCAATAACTGCAAACTAGACCACTTTTGTCACTGTCAGCTTTCACACTTTGATCAGACCTGTTACTGGATTTCTGAGCACCATCACCAGATTTGTCTTTGTCTTTGGGTGAGGAATCTTGGGTATCACCATAACCCTTTTTCTGAAATTGGGACCATCTATTATTACTGCTAGACTGAAATTTGGACTTATGTGTGGGAACATATTCATCTGCAAATTTGGCAGCTGATTGCACATTCAGTGCTTGCTTCTCATTAAGGTAGGTCTTAACATCATCTTTAACACAGTTCTTGAATTCTTCAACTAACACCATCTCTTTTAGTGAGTTGAAATCATCCTTGACCTCCATAGAAGTAAACCAGCGCTCAAAGCAAACCTTCTTCTCATTAGCAAATTCCACATAAGTCTGATTTTCAGATTTCTTCAAACCTCTGAATTTCTGTCGGTAAGCTTCTGGAACCAACTCATAAGCTCTCAAAATAACCTTTTTGACAACCTCATAATCAGAGGAATCATCTGCAGACAAAGCCGAATAGGCTTGTTGAGCTTTACCCTTGGGGACAGTTTGCAACATCAGAGGCCAGTGTTCCTTTGGCCACTGGCAACTCATTGCTACCTTTTCAAAACACTGGAAATAGTTGTCAACATCCTTTTCCGAAAATGGAGGCACCAATTTTACCTCCTGGCTAGCCCGAAATTTATTTTCAGTTTGAATTTTTATTTTTAGCTGCTCCATTTGGAGTCTTTCTTCTCTATCGAATTTCTCTACTTCAAAATCTCTCTGTCTTGCAAATTTTTCTAACTCAAATTCTCTTTGTTTTTGTTTTTCTTCCTTTTCTATTTTCTGTTCCTCAAACTGCCTTTGTTTTTCTTTTTCTTCACTTTCTTTCTCTCTTTCTTCCCTCTCAAATTCTCTTTGCTTTTCTTTTTCTCTTTCCTCCCTTTCAATCTCTAGCATTTTTAATTTAAGTTCCATTTCTATATTTGGATTTTCCACTGGAAACTGTTCCAGATCTCCGGGTGCAAACACATTTTCATCAATGTAATATTCAACTATCTCTCGAGCCAGTCTTGCTTTTCGCATGGCTGGTTTCACCTCTGTCAGCTCTAAATGTCCGCAAATTTCTAGCAGTTCTGTCTTTTTAAAAGACTTCAAAACCCCTACGGTTGGTGATGCCAAGAAATCATCAATTGCTGTTGTCAATATATATGTATTCAATTAAAAAAATCAATTTTACAATTTGAAATGTTAGATTTTCAACAAATGACCCACACAATGTTCTAACCCGGACAAGCCCCCAATTTGTTATGGCCCCAATTTGTTATTAAATTTACAGCAACAGTAACAGCAAGGGATGACCGACACAATTCAAAACCCAAACACATTTAATCAAACAGACAATAACAACTAACTAATCTACTATCTACAACTACGACCAAGATTGATTTATATACAAACAAAACAGAAATATTTACAGTCCCTTTGGGGTGGCTTGGTGATGTCCTGGGTAAAGAAAAATGCTCAAACACAGGCAAAATCCACAAAAGAAACTTCACAGGTCTTAATCAGAAATGACAGGTCTGGTCACATGTATCCTTCTTCTTGCAATTTCTCCTACTACTTTACTGTCTCAATTCTTTTCCTTATATACTCTTTTGCAGACCCCACCCACATTTAGACCTCTTTTTTTTTACTTTTCGGGGACTTGCCCCAGACATGTCCAGACGTTGATTTCTGCAGGTCTGATGAACATTGGTTTAGTTGATTCAATCAATATCTGTTCAGTCACCAGCATTATTCACCATCATTTATCAGAAATCATAGTTATGCAGGCTTGCTTCATTTTAGTAGCAGTGCTTCTAGATTCAAAACTATTTTTGTTATATGAATGAGAAATATGTATCAGCAATATTAGACTGTAAACCGGGAATAATTTGGTAGCAGTTTTCAAGGCAAGTAGGCAGTGTTTTGGTTTGCCTGTCTCTGGGACGACCTTTGACCCACTTAAAAGTCCTCTTAAGCAATGAAGTTGCCTTAAAGTAGTTATTTTGTAAAGGATGCCAGTCAATGAGAAAAGAGAAAAACAAGTAAGGTGCAGATATTACGTTATTGTACAATTGAAAAACAAGTGAGAAGCGGACATTACGTTATTGAACCACTGTAACATGAGAGGACGGAAAAACCATATTTGGAAGAAATTTCTTGTGAGATAGGGTGTGAAAAATAAAATGTCAGTTCTCCTTGTGCAACAAGAACTCAGTTTTTTACTAATCCATATGCCCGAATAAAGTCAATATTCGGAAGAGTCTGTCACTCACCAACTGTTTGAGGATGGGGGAACCTCAGAAATATTAAAATATTTCTCAATGGGAACCATGACAGTGATAGGAAAAGAATCAATTTTGCATTAACAAGGTTTACGAAGGCAAAATCTATGTAATTGTGTTGTGACCTTGAAAATGACCGCAAGATCACCAAAACCAACTGGTGTTGCAGGACCCCCAAAGTATATGTTGATGCTAAATATGAGCAAAATCGGCCCACTGCTTCTTGAGATATCGCGTAAGCAATGTTCACAAAGGCAAAATCTATGTAATTGTGTTGTGACCTTGAAAATAATCTCGAGGTCATCAAAATCGACTGGTGTTGCAGGACCCCTCAGGTACATTTTGGTGGTAAATATAAGTAGAATGGATCAACTGGTTCTTGAGATACTGCACTCACACCATCGGGACAGATGGATGAACGGAGCTGAATACCATGTCCCCTGCTTCGCACATCATGGCGGCAGGGAACAGCTACTCCAGCAACTTTTTGCAACTGTAACTGTATGAGACAATTAATTTAAACGATGACACTTAGATCTAACCCAATAAAGCTAGTATCAAGAATTTTCCTTCTAAAAAATTTTATGTACAGTGCAATAATTTAGAGAAAACAAAATCTACTAGACTGTCAAAGAGGGACGAACAGTCAGATGGACAAACGGACAGACACCTCAATTGACTGCTGTTGGTGTATCATTCAAAGATATCTGCATAACATGAAGGAAGAAAATCCGTGCAGGGGTTCTTGAAATATCTCACTGATAAGATCTGCTAGAATGTCACTGAGGGGTAAACAGGCAGATGGACGAACGGACAGACACCAAAATTGACAGGTGTCGACGTATCATTGAAAGATACCTGCATACCAAAAATGAAGAAAATCATTGCTGTGGCTCTCAAGATATCACCACTGACAACCATACAGACGGACAGACGGAGTTTTAACACTATGGCCCGTGCTTTCGTGAACTCGCGGCGGGGAACAATAAATGTTTTAATTAATGCACAGACAATGATATTTCTTTGTGGAGACAGTTTTGTGCCGCACAAATGGAAATTATGGATGTTAGATAAAACTGCCCAGTTCATCCCAACCAGCCCAAAATGTGTCCACCCTCCCAAGGTTGTTTTTGCCTGCGCAATCCAGGCGAAACCAGACCCATTGGGTGGGAAATCTGGTAATACCGCCCCCAAGACTGGATACTTTCCAATTTATACCAGAGTGAAGTAAGCTGTTCTTCACAGTAAAGTTCACATTGACTGGACACAGAAACAGAAATAGAAGGGAAAGTCAATGAAGGACCAACATGGGGTTTTGGAGGGACATTAAAATGAAAACAATGGTCGGGGGAAGTGGGGTTTGCCAGGTACAGAAACGGGGGGGGGGATGCTTCAACCAAAACAAAATGGAGTCTCTATGAATGAAATTCCCTTTAGATCTTACAAAAATGTTATGTTCTTTTTTAATTCTGCAGTCTTTCTAATTTATGTTTGAAGTGTCAGGCTTTTGTCTATAAGTATTTCAGAACAAGGCTGTTATTACTCTTCATGCTCTGTGAGAGACTTTTTCTGAAGCCTTTGTAGTTAATGATTGTGGTAAAATTGGGGGGGGGGTCTGCGGTGACTCAATAGATCTGTCCATCTAGATTGGCCATTGTGAGGAGCAAAAGATTTCTGTTTCTGTAGATCAGGCTGCAGAAACATACAGGAGACCTACAATCCTGTAAGTTCTCAATTCAGCCCTATTACTCATCAATGACTCAGCAAGGTCTCCCAACTTCACATGAAATGTTCACTTTGCGGAAAAGAGAAAAGAACTATTGATGAGATTTCTTAACAAAAGCAGAATAATTTATTTTGTGTCAGCTTAAACTTGAACCGGCAAAAAGTACAAGAAAACTCATACTATGATACTAACTGTTAGCCTGGAATCCATACACATCAAGTGCTGGTCGCTCCCAACGGTCACTGACTAAAATCAGTCAGGCCTCAGTCGTATAGCCAGCGTTTAGCCCTTACGTCACTAATAAAGTGAATATATGAATATTCATGTTTTCTGCTCTTGGCTGTTTGGATGACCTAATGGCGAGAACCACCAATCGAATATGAGTTAGCAGGCCAGCAACGACATTCGTGAATGTTATTTGACATGAGCTAAAAAATTAGATTGTGGCTTGCTTGCGTTTACTCTTCGAGTGGTTGTTAAGTTTTGAACAGGATAGTGTTTGGCCATATCTGCATTTTGTTTATTTCAGTGAGATTCCCCAGTATAATAAAGGCTAAATTAAATAATACTCAAATTACATAACGTATTTCACTATAATTAGCATTAGCTATAGCTCGAAGGGCATGATTGCATCAGCTAGACTAAAGTGATACTCCACCCAAAAACTATCATTTGTATATCAATTACTCACCATTAGATGTCTTGAACGGACAAAGTTGTTCTTCACCTGGCACAACTTTATGGCGACTGGAGAGTTTTGGAAAATTACCCAAATATCTTTTTTGCTGGAAGCAAATGGGGTCACCCAGTGGCAATGGGAAAACTCCACAGAACGTCCGGTGACAAACTTACAAACTATCGTTCAACGCATCGTCCAGTATAATCTAAGTCAGCTTTGTCCACTTATATCCTCAGAACTCTAGAAACGCGGTTATTTTTCGCTAAAAATAATAAAATACCACAGTTATGCTTCAAGTAAGCTCACACTTTCAACGGAAGTCCCACCTCCCGGCTCGTTCATTTCCCAGGGACTCTGCTGCCACTCAGATGAATACTCATATAAACACGAGCTGGGAGGTGGGACTTCCGTTGAATGCAGAACTTTGGTATTTTATTTATTTTTAAATCTGTCTAAAGGGGCGAGGCACCGTTGCGACTGTGAGCCAATCACAGATCTCGCATGGATTTTGTGTGAATATTTGAAAGTCAAACGCTGGGAGCGATTAAAGCTTGATATGGATGGATTCCAGGCTAGTGCAAATCTCATAAACCCATATTTTAGTCACAATGGAACATAGACAACATGTCAGATGTTTAAAAGTGAGACATTTTACCATTTCTTGACAAATACTACCTCAATTTGAATTTGATGGCAGCAACACATCTAAAAGGAGTTGTGACAGGGCTGTGTTTACCGTTGTGCAGCATCCCCTCTTCTTTTAACAACAGTCTGTAAACGGCTGGGAAGTGAGGACACCACTTTTTGGAGTTTTGGGAGAGGAATGTTGTCCCACTCTTGTCAGATGTAGGATTCTAGCTGCTCAACATTCCTGGGTCCTCTTTGCCGGATTTTCCATTTTATGATGCGCCAAATGTTTGCTATTGGTGAAAAGTCTGGACTGCAAGCATGCCATTCCAGCACCCAGACTCTTCTACTGTGAAGCCATGCTGTTGTGATGGATGCAGTATGTGTTTTAGCGTTGTCTTGCTGAAATATGCAAGACCTTCCCAAAAAGAGACAGAATCTGGATGGGACAAAATGTTGTTGTAAAACCTCTATGTACATTTCAGCATTGATAATGCCTATCCAGATCTGTAAGCCGCCCACGCTGGGCACTAATGCAACCCCAGACCATCAGAGATGCAGGCTTTTGAACTCTGCACTGATAACCAGCTGGATGGTCCCTCTCCTCTTTAGACCGCACAACACGGCGTCTGTGATCTCCAAAATAATGTCAAATTTTGATTCATCTGATCATCAAATTTTGATTTATCCATTCTGCCTCAGTCCATTTTAAATGAACTTTGGCCCAGAGAAGACGGCGGCATTTCTGGATTTTGTTCACATGTGGTTTTGTCTTTGCATGATACAGCTTTAGCTTGCATTTGTAGATTGCACGGCAAACTGTGTTCACAGACATTGATTTCAGGAAGTGTTCCTGAGCCAATGCAGTGTATTCTAGTGAAGAATCATGCCCGTTCTTAACGCAGTGCCGCCTGTGGGCCCGAATATCACAAGCATCCAATACTGACTTTCGGCTTTGTCCCTTGTGCAGAGATTTCTCCAGATTTTCTGATTCTTTTGATGATATTATGTACTGTAGATGGTGGGACATTAAAAGTCTTCGCAATTTTACATTGAGGAACATTTTTCTGAAATTGTTCTAAAATTCTCAGATGCAGTTTCACAGATTGGTGATCGTCTGCCCATCTTTACTTCTGAGAGACTCTACCTCTCTAAACTGCTTTTATACCCAGTCATGTTACTGACCTGTTGCCCCTGTCCCAACTTTTTTGAGACTTGTTGCCACCATCAAATTCAAAACTAGCTCATATTTTTCATTAAATGGAAAAATGTCTCACTTTTAACGTCTGATATGTTGTCTATGCTCTATTGTGGATAATATGTGGGTTTATAAGATTTGCAAATCCTTGTATTCTGTTTTTATTCATGTTCGACACAACATCCCAACTTTATTGGAATTGGGGTTTGTATTTAGGTTATCTTATCCAATAGCCTCTCAGATATTTGATCTGTTAGCATCAAGAGGCATAAGCTTCTTTGCAAGTGATTGTATTTTGTTTTTGCTTTTAAAATGTATCATTTCACTGACTTTGTTAAATCAGCAACTTCTTAATGCTGAACTACTGCTTTTGTAACAAAAACAAGATAAATTTTAATTTCTGTCTTTTGATACAAAGATGTATCAAGCAATTTTGTGTTTTTTCTTGCGAAGACATTATTGCACTTCAACAAATTCTGAGAATTCAGAAGAGGTGAAGGATATCCTGCTTTGTCATAGAACAGATAAGTCAGCAGGGGTCACTCTCCTCAAAGAAAATCAGACAGTTGGCAGCTGCTTGAGCTGAAAGATACACATGATCAGTTGACCAGCACACAGGTGACGAATTAAAGTAAAAACCTGAAGATATGAGCGGAGATAGTATCATTAAGCTATTAACATCCTATAGTTCTCAAAAGCATTGCATGAAAAATGCTGCCTAAATGAGCATGACCTTGTGGAAAAATTACAAGTTACTTTTAAACCATTGATATATGTGCCCAAATACTGAACCTACTTTCACTCAAAAAGGACAATTCAATTAGACATAATATAAATAGGAACTGTAGCATTTTCTATTTAGCTGAGCACATGTAAGCTCTACATGGGGAATGATACAAGGGTGAATAGTTGACCTCGACACGGCGGACGCCTTGCACTCTCGATATCCTGTGACAGTTATTCTTTAGGTCCACTTGGCCCCTCATGCCTGTCTCTCATAAAAAAAAACTTGGGATACAGAACACTAGATTGACCCTTTCAGACCACAGGAAGGTCCTGGAAAAGTCCTGGGTCTTTGCAGTTCACTCTAGACCCAGGACAGCAAGTTTAATTCTTGACATGGCACAGCTATTTTGTATCCAACTACTTTTGATTTGATTTTTGAATACAAGTCTACAACTGTTATGAATGTCATGAACATTTATTGTGAAGCTTAGACTTCAAGGTGACCTATAGAACAATTTAAATACTTTTCGCAATTTATAAGTCACTTGATCACATGATAGAATGCTGTATTGGTGAAGACTACAATCATTTTCCACTAATTTATTTGCTAGCTAGATAACTCGTAAGATAGCTAGTGAACTAGCTATGGCCTGATGCCAGCCACATGAATAATGCCTGTTCGAATCAGACTTGGAAATGCCTTACTCGGTTTCTGTGTAGCCCAAAATCCCACATAATTCCTACAAGACAACATTTTTAATACTATGAATTTTTTGGAAGAACTACCATTATTTGGCATTTTCTGACCAATCCCAATTCAATTCAAATTTTTCATTATTTATCGCATTCTTCCAGTCTCAGTCTTAAATCTCCAATTCTGAGCACACTTAACCGTGTAACAAAACTGGGTTCTGGCTAGGTACTCACATCCAGTTGCCAACTGCATTGCATAGGCAAAATAGTCGAGCTGGAAGCAATAAACCAGTGGCACCTAAAAAAGTCAGACGCCAGAGGACAGGAATAGGTCTCCGCACCCAGTTAATTAGCTAGCAAGCTAGGTAGCTCTATGGCTAGCCAAGGTAACACCTTCTGATTATCCTCAAGTGTTCTACTGCTGTAGGAAATCAATAAGGAATCTACTTCAGGCAGTATTACCCTTGAATCATCTTCTACTCTACTTTCTTATTTCCCCCATATTTGTGTTTGTTCTTTCATGACTGCATTTTACTGAGAAGTCACAGAGAAAGGCTAGCTAGGTAATCTAGCCTACTTGGAAATGTGATTGGTCATATTTCTTATAAATCTCCACAAAAGGAAAACAAGTGGGAGAATATTTTCCACAATATAAACGGAAAATATGCGACTTATCAACCATCAATTGCAATAAAAAAATTCAATTAACTAACATAGTCCCCTACATATTTCAATAATTTTAAGTAATGATTTTTGACAAGTTTGATCTTCCACTGATGTTGGGACTACAGTATTTCAATATATATCTGAAAACTGTATATGGGGTATAATTCAAGAGTAAGTTTACATTTATGAAATAAAGCACTTTCATGAGTTTAGGCTTTCTATCGTTAATTATGTGCATTTTAGAAAAAAATGTTTGAATATGCCTTTGATGCAATTAAATACTGCGTGTTCACAAAAATACCATATTTTCAAAAATTTTGAGAAAATAAAGCGGAACACCAGCACACATTTTGGATATGTTAATAACAGGTATTTAATTTTTCAAAAACAGTCAATTTGATGTTGGAGGATGGTGTAATTTTTTTGGTATAAAATGTTAAAAATGTTCATTTTAAAGCCTTAATATTTTCTAGATTATTCATAAGAAAGGGGCAGAATTAGCATACAAAATACACAACACATATGGGAAGCTGTATGTGCAATACCAAATCCCTGTCTCTGACATTGGGCTTTTTACAGTCCTTCAAATATGCAACCGCAGTGTGCAGAGTAAAATTTTCGAGCAACTTGAAGCACACAGAAATATAAAATGAACGAAAGGGACACATTCATAAGTCCATATTCCTCAAGTTAGAGTACCAGATTTTCACCCTTGAAAATTAAAAGGACCGAGCTGAAATACTTTTTTAGATATAGCCATGTGAAAGTAACTTGACATGGCAGACAGACTGTTCCATATATCCGCCACGGAAATATTTCACAAGTCCATCTGGGAAAGAGCTGCTCCCACCTGCTCCTCACTCACCGTCCGACCACATGTGCTCTTGACCCTATCCCCTCCCCCCTCCTCCAGGCTATCACACCCAACATCCTCCCTTTTGTCACCTCCCTTATTAACTCCTCTTTGTGCTCTGGATGCTTTCCCTCTCCCTTCAAACAGGCTACCATTTCCCCTCTCCTGAAAAAACCCTCCCTTGATCCCTCAGTTATTCAGAACTTCCGCCCAGTCTCCCTCCTCCCCTTCCTGTCAAAAACCCTTGAACGTGCTATTGCTAACCAACTCTCCTCTTTTCTTGCAGAAAACAACCTCCTGGACCCCCACCAGTCAGGATTCAGAGCTGCCCACTCCACGGAGACCGCACTTGTCTCCGTCAATGAGGCGCTTCACACTGCACGCGCCGCCTCCCTCTCGTCCATCCTGATCCTCCTCGACCTCTCTGCCGCATTCGACACTGTCGACCACTCCATCCTCCTCTCTTCCCTGTCTGCACTGGGGATCCGTGGTACAGCCCTCATCTGGTTGAAATCGTACCTCTCCGGTCGCTCCTACTAGGTTGCCTGGGCTGGTGAAGTATCAACACCCCGTTCACTTATCACAGGCGTCCCCCAAGGCTCAGTTCTTGGTCCACTCCTCTTTTCTCTTTATCTCCAGTCTCTCGGTCCTGTCATTTCTGCTCATGGTTTATCATATCACTTTTATGCTGATGACACTCAACTTTTCCTCTCTTTTCCCCCTGATGCCCAGGTCTCCGCCCGCATCTCCGCCTGCCTACAAGACATCCGGAGCTGGATGGACAACCATCACCTGAAGCTCAACCCACCCAAGACGGAGATGATCTACATCCCTGCTCCATCCTCCCCTCTCCTGGACCTGACCATCATGCCTGTTTGACGACAGGCTCTCCTCTGCTGTGGACATCGCTGCAGTGACCCGGACCTGCAGGTTCTTCCTCTACAACATCCACAGAGTCCGGCCCTTCCTCACCAGCTACTCAATGCAGCTCCTAGTCCAAGCACTGATCCTCTCCCGCCTGGACTACTGCAACGCCCTCCTTGCCGGCCTCCCAGCATCTGCCATCAGACCCCTGCAGCTCATCCAGAACACTGCAGCTCGTCTGGTCCACAACCTCCCAAGACACTCCCACGTCACCCCCCTGCTCACAAAGCTCCACTGGCTCCCTGTTGCTGCTCACATCAAATTCAAGACTTTGGTGCTAGCCTATCAGGGAGTCAACAAGACTGCTCCAGCCTACATCCAGAGACTGTTCAGACCCTACACCCCTGCCAGAGCACTCCGCTCTGCTACTTCTGGTCGCCTGGCTCCTCCCCCTCTCCGCTCCTCCCCTTCCCGCTCAAGGCTGCTGTCTGTCCTGGCACCTCGTTGGTGGAATGATCTACCTATTGAGGTCAGAACGGCAGAATCCTTGAGCATCTTCAAGCGCCGCCTGAAAACCCACCTCTTCAGGCTCCACCTGTCCCCTACTCCGCTGCCTTGATTCCTGTCCCTACATACTTTTGATTTGTTGCACTTAATTCTGTTTTCCCTACTTCCTGACCGTTACCGCTCAATTTGGTTTCCCTTTATTTTGTTGCACTCTATTTTGTCAGTTTACTTGATTTTCCTGCCCCTTTGTTGCACTTGACCTGTTGCCCTTTTATTGCACTTATTTTATTGCTCTTTGTTGCACTTGCCTCTGCACTTAACCTTGTTGCCATTTTGTTCACTTGCCCTTGACCTTGCCTTTTTGTTATTAGTCTAGATCTGTAACAATGGAACGTGTTCTGTCACTTACTGTTAGCACTTTTACTTGTCTCCTAGGAGGTCTGCACTTTTGTACTGTTCTTATGCACTTTTGTACGTCGCTCTGGATAAGAGCGTCTGCTTAGTACCTGTAATGTAATGTAATGTAATGAAAGAGCCGTTCAAAAAAGTTTTCAGAGGAGGAACCTTCAAAAAAATCTGCGGCTGCTGATTGGACGATGGTTCTTCTCATCACACAAATTACTGACCAATCCACATTAAGCCACAGTATGACGCAGTAGATGTGCACCGCTGCTGAGAAGCAATAGAAACAAACAGGAGCTTGAGAAACAGCTGTGATAATGGCGTTACACAAATTTTGTTGTTTTTGTTAAGTAAATCTGAGAATCAAAGGGACGCTGACAAGTACAAAGAAACTATTTGAATCAAACATGGCACTTAATGAGCAAACGGTTTCCGAATGATTGCAAGGATTGGGCTTAACTTTAAAAAATGACAACTCAAGATCCATCCGGACTTGTCGGGCATGAGCCATTCACAGACTCAACGGGTTTAAGTCTTTATCACCAAATGGAGTCAAATCAAAACGTTTGTTTAACAATACACGTGTTTAACAATAATGTTACGGTACGCAAGCGGATCTGCCTACCTGACATCGAGCTGCTTTCGGTATCAGACAGACCCTTATATCTGCTGCGCGAATTCCCCCAAATACTTTCTAGTCTATTCTAGTCTATTCTACTTACATAATTTTTTCCTCCTTCTGTGAAGTTTCATTTTCACCTTTGTTTAAGCTTACATTTTCAGTAACTCCAAAGTAAAAAACTGTACAAAACGGAGTCCTTTTTTCTCTTTGCATGAGCTTACATTTTCACTTTTGCTTAGGCTTACGTTTTAAGTAACTACAAAGTGAAATGCTGCACAAAACAAAGTCCTTTCTTCTCTTTGCATGAACTTACATTTTTACTTTTGTTTTCGGTTACAGCACTCCAGTCTGTGACCAAGATTTACGTTTTGCGACTTACATTCTCAGATTGGTTGCACACTGCGTGACCAACACTTCATGGACTGTGCGCCTATTCAGGGCAGCAATTGACTCCCTAATGATCAGCCCGCAGCCCGCTGGCAGCGCTGTGGCTTCACCAGAGGGCGAGCAGGAAGCCAGATACCAGCTGCACGCTGCTTCAGATGCACTGATCTATAAAAAATAACTGGATTGCTGACGTGATAGAGAACTGCGTTAGGAGGCCGAAGCAAGCGGAAGTGGTCGAGCGGCCATTTTACTATGCCCAGTAGTAAGCTACCGTTGTATAGTAATCTGTGGCAGAGAAGCATTGACGTGCTGCTTTCCAATGCAGAGTGACATTTTTCGGGAGATGTGGCGAGACATTGCTCTGGTTGTAGCAAAGACAACAATACACATAAATCATTTTCAGGGAATATATTGCTTATTATAACCCACTGGCGATCTACCTTAATGGAAGATAATGGGCTCCAATTTCTTGGCACAGCGCAGGGTGGTGCAGCCCGCGCAGTGGTAATTTTGTGCGGTGCAACACCGTGCGCAGCCAGTTTGGCATTCTGGTCGATGGACGTGCGCCGAGATGGGTGTGGCAGTGTAGTAAGGGGAGGTGTCACATATTCATCAAGACGCAATGACAATTTCAAAGCAAAAGTCTCTGCTGGAGTTGTGCAGAAAGCTCGCCAGCTCTAACCTGGTTTACTTTCTGTGCAGTGGTAATTTGGCTGACCGGCGCACAGTGCGCACACGTCACTGAAACCTCACAGGCAGGTTTCCAGAATGTCGGGCACATTTCATTGCAATAAATAATTACAACAACCGCTGTTTAATGTAACTATCTGAATCAGCACATAAATTATCGTATCTATATCAATTGTCCTGATGTCAGATCAAAGGTGGTTGGCACTCGTCATGGAGACTCGACTCGGCTAAATCGATGCATCTGAATCTGTGATGCAAATTAACGACTTCACATGTTTCTCAGCCAACCACAAATTGCCTCGGCATCAGGTGTGTATATATATTTATATAAATGCTTGCGTTCTATGCTCAGTAAAGCCGCTTGGACACTGGACGCGAAAAGAATTTTTCGCACGACTGATTAGAGTCAATGCAAAGACGGCATTGACTTGCAATGTACGCAGTGTCTATGTGTCTGAAAGTCGGACAGCGTTTTAATATATCTCCGTGTCCAAAAGTCATAAAAGTTCTCATTTTGAGTATTCCAGGAATTATTAGACATACAAACTTGGCCATGTTTGTGTCGACCTTTATAAAGTACAAATTAATACCTATCGACTTTTCTTGGTCTTTTTATTTATCTGTTTTCTTCCGTTGAAGATAGATGGATCGAACAGATTCATGCTTTATTTCCACACCAGAGATAAAATAGTGCTTGTAGTCATTGAGCAAATCAATTTCTTGACCATTGACATTGTGAACTAAAATGTCGCAGGCACGATCAAGACTGCCTGACGCGAAATGCAAAATACTCCATGTCTGGCACCCAGCAAAAAATAAAAGTATTGATATGAGAACAGATTTATAATGAAATCACCAACAAACAGAACATCCAAAAAAGATGGTCCGTAAATTAATAAATCGCAGCGTTCACTGGATGTTCTGTTTGTTGTTAAAATGTTTCTTTTTATTCTTTATTTCCTTATCAATCTGTTCTAATTGTCCTCTTTTTTTGGCTGTCAGACACAGAGTATTTTGCATTTAATGTCCGACGGGCATTGTACATTGTTCTGCGCCAGTGTCGACTCACTTTTTTGAGCAGAGCTTAAACAGAAACATTTAATGTCTGGGCTCTGGAACGCAACTCCTTGAGAGAGGCTGGACTCTCTTCTACTCTGGAGTTCCCCGCGGTGAGAGGCGGCGGGCTGGTGTGGGTTTGCTTATAGCCCCCCAGCTTCGCCGTCAGGTGTTGGAGTTTTCCCCGGTGAACGAGAGGGTCGCTGCCCTGCGCCTTCGGGTCGAGGACAGGTGCCTCACTGTCATTTCGGCTTATGGGCCGAATGGCAGTGCAGAGTACCGGACCTTCTTGGAGTCCGTAGGAAGGGTACTGGAAAGTGCTCCGACTGGGGACTCCATCGTTCTACTGGGGGACTTCAACGCCCACGTGGGTAGCGACAGTGTTACCTGGAGGGGCGTGATTGGGAGGAACGGCCTCCCCGATCTGAACCCGAGTGGTGCTCTGTTATTGGACTTCTGTGCTAGTCACGGTTTGTCCATAACGAACACCATGTTCAAGCATAAGGGTGTTCATCAGTGCACGTGGCACGAGGACACCCAAGGTCGGAGGTCAATGATAGACTTTGTAGTCGTGTCATCTGACCTCCGGCCGTATGTCTTGGACACTCGGGTGAAGAGAGGGGCTGAGCTGTCCACTGATCACCACCTGGTGGTGAGTTGGATCCGCTGGCGGAGGAGGAAGCTGGACAGACTTGGCAGGCCCAAACGTTTTGTGAGGGTTTGTTGGGAACGTCTAGCGGAACCCTCTGTCAGAGGGGTTTTCAACTCTCACCTCCGGGAGAGCTTTGACCAGATCCCAAGGGAGGCTGGAGACATTGAGTCTGAATGGACTATGTTCTCCACCTCCATTGTTGACGCGGCTGTTCGGAGCTGTGGCCGTAAGGTTTCCGGTGCCTGTCGTGGTGGCAATCCCCGAACCCGGTGGTGGACACCGGAAGTAAGGGATGCCATCAAGCTGAAGAAGGAGTCTTACCGAGCTTGGCTAGCTCGCGGGACGCTTGAGGCAGCTGACCGGTACCGGCAGGCTAAGCGTGCTGTGGCCCGGGCGGTGGCGGAAGCAAAAACTTAGGTATGGGAAAAGTTCGGGGAGGCCATAGAGGAGGACTATCGGTCGGCCCCGAAGAAATTCTGGCAAACTGTTCGGCGCCTCAGGAGGGGAAAGCAGTACCCTGCCAACACTGTTTACAGTGGAGGTGGGGAACTGTTGACTTCGACTGGGGATATTGTCGGCTGGTGGAAGGAATACTTCGAGGACCTCCTCAATCCCACTGATACGCCTTCCATAGAGGAAGCAGAGGCTGGGGACCCAGAGGCCGATTCATCCATCATTCGGGCTGAAGTCACTGAGGTAGTTCGGCAGCTCCTCGGTGGCAAGGCACTGGGGGTGGATGAGATCCGCCCTGAGTACCTCAAGTCTCTGGATGTAGTAGGGCTGTCTTGGTTGACACGCCTCTGCAGCATCGCGTGGCAGTCGGGGACAGTGGCTCTGGATTGGCAGACCGGGGTGGTGGTTCCTCTATTTAAAAAGGGGGACCGGAGGGTGTGCTCCAACTATAGGGGGATCACACTTCTCAGCCTCCCGGGTAAAGTCTATTCCAGGAAGCTGGAGAGGAGAATCCGGCCGATAGTCGAACCTCGGATTCAGGAGGAACAATGCGGTTTTCGTCCTGGTCGTGGAACACTGGACCAGCTCTATACCCTCCGCAGGGTGCTTGAGGGTGCATGGGAGTTTGCCCAACCTGTTCACGTGTGTTTTGTGGACTTGGAGAAGGCATTCGACCGTGTCCCTCGTGGCATTCTGTGGGAGGTGCTTCGGGAGTATGGAGTCCGGGGCCCTCTACTAAGGGCCGTGCAGTCTCTGTATGACCGGAGCAGGAGCTTGGTTCGCATTGCCGGCAGCAAGTCAGACCTGTTCCCGTTGCATGTTGGACTCCGGCAGGGCTGTCCTTTGTCACCGGTTCTGTTCATTATTTTTATGGACAGAATTTCTAGGCGCAGCCAGGGGGCGGAGGGAGTCCGGTTTGGGGACCACAGGATCTCATCTCTGCTTTTTGCGGATGATGTTGTCCTGTTGGCTCCTTCGAATCAGGACCTTCAGCATGCACTGGGGCGGTTTGCAGCCGAGTGTGAAGCGGCTGGGATGAGAATCAGCACCTCCAAGTCCGAGGCTATGGTTTTCGATCGGAAAAAGGTGATATGTTCCCTCTGGGTTGGAGGAGAGTACTTGCCTCAAGTGGAGGAGTTCAAGTATCTTGGGGTCTTGTTCACGAGTGAGGGAAGGATGGAGCGTGAGATTGACAGACGGATCGGTGCAGCGGCAGCAGTAATGCGGTCGTTGTACCGATCTGTCGTGGTGAAGAAGGAGCTGAGCCGAAAGGCAAAGCTCTCGATTTACCAGTCAATCTACGTTCCTACCCTCACCTATGGCCATGAACTCTGGGTCATGACAGAAAGAACGAGATCTCGGGTACAAGCGGCTGAAATGGGTTTCCTCCGCAGGGTGGCGGGCTGCTCCCTTAGAGATAGGGTGAGGAGCTCTGTCACCCGGGAGGAGCTCAGAGTAGAGCCGCTGCTCCTCCACGTCGAGAGGGGCCAGCTGAGGTGGCTGGGGCATCTTTATCGGATGCCCCCTGGACGCCTTCCTGGGAAGGTGTTCCGGGCATGCCCCACCGGGAGGAGGCCTCGGGGAAGACCCAGGACACGATGGAGGGACTATGTCTCTCGGCTGGCCTGGGAACGCCTCGGGATACCCCCGGAAGAACTGGAGGAAGTGTCCGGGGAGAGGGAAGTCTGGGCATCCCTACTTAGACTGCTGCCCCCGCGTCCCGGCCCCGGATAAGCGGTTGAAAATGGATGGATGGATGGACGGACACGAGCAACGCAATCTGTCGTGCGAAAAATTAGTTTCACGTCCAGCATGCAAGCGGCTTAATACTACGATTATTGTCATTTAAGTTTTATCGTTTTTATTGGGGGAAAGGAATACAGCCTGATTGCTATGATCTCGTACTGAGTTAAGATCACATATTGAAAATAAATGTGTAACGTATCTTGCATTGTTGTCCATGCATGTTAATCCCAAAACTGTAAGAAGCAAAAGGATGTTAAAATAAGAACACACTATCCATTGTTTTTCTTCCCAATAATGCAGGCAGAAGTAATGAATGAGCAGCCGTCGTATTTCATTCCAATTTCATAAGTTTGAATGATCTGATGTAGTTTCGTTTTGAAATTCCATTCAAGTTCACTATTGGTAATAATTCGTGAATGCCCTAGCTAGCCAGCTAACATATATTCGTAATGCTTAATATAGACGTAAGCGGTGCAGAAAACATGCCTCAAGCAGCAAAGTAAAATGCAACATGAACGCATCATGCAGATATAGGACAGAGGCTTCTATATTCCATCACATTAAAGGTGAGGAGAGGAGCTCATTTGATTGAAGATTTGACTTGGCTGAGTTATACCCAAACAAGCCTTCTCTCCTCTTTCTTTGCCACTTGCGCCGGCAGGAGGGAAAGTAGTCTTTGGATGGTTTCACACTAGGGACTCGTGCACGGATCTGAGTGCACTCAACCCGAAAGTCTGGTTCATTTGGTAAATGTGAACACAAGCATACCGTGCACGGGACCGGTATGCGAATCTGCTTGGAAGAGGTGGACTTGAGCACGGTTCATCCTTACTCGTACTGAATGTGACAGCAACCATACTCGAGCACAGAAAAGGAGTGTCGTGTGACATGTTGACTATTTGACTCTTGTTCTGACACATATAGCAGCAAGAGGATCTCTTTGGTTAAACTATGAAATTGGGCTGACGAAATTAAATGCTTTCTCGAAATTCGGGCAGACGAAAAAAAACATACAATCACAACTGGATACTACTAATCGTTGTTGTAGACAAAATTCGACTTGTTGACTAATTTATTCATCGATAATTTGTTGTGACGTCATTGCAAAGTATTTCACGCATTGGAACTGGACTAAACGTCGTTTCACAAGAATTGGAGATAAAGGCAGCTACAGAGCCATCTGACTTCCTCGCAACTCTCAGTCATGCCTGCGCAAATGCGACCGGGCAGGATAATGCAGACATGGAGCTGCAAATTAGACGAGATTACTTCATGGGAGGTTTAAAACTGGAATGTGCTGCACAAGAGAAAGATCTGGGAGTGATTGTTGACCGAATCCTCACAGGTTCTAGCCATTGTGCCGTAGCAGTTAAAAAAGCTAATCAGATGCTTGGATACATTGCCAAAAGTATTGAGTACAAATCTAAGGAGGTGATGGTTCTTCTGTACAACACGTTCGTTAGACCTCATCTGGAGTATTGTGTACAGTTTTGGGGACCATACTTTAAGAAAGATATAGAGGCTATAGAGAAAGGTCAGAGAAGAGCCACTAAGCTTATTCCAGGTATAAAAGATGAAAGCTACGAGAAGAAACTGAAGATCCTTAATCTCTTTAGTCCAGTAATAATGTAGTAGTACAGTAGTAATGACCATTGAGTCATTCAGTATCTGAAGGGATATATTCACAATAGTATAAAGAAACTGGCAAGCTTAGTTGGGCTGAAAGGCCTGCTCTTGCCATTCATGTTATGTTATGTTAAATTTATGCACGCAGTTACAATATTCTATCACTAGATGGCAAACCAGGATCATTTATTGAATATTCACAAGCAAGCCGAATACAGACTATTGTATACCTGAAAATTGATTAAAGAGCACAAGGAGAGAACAAAGAGTGTTTACATTTCTTCTTTCTATGCGTACTATGAAAAATACTTTGCACTTGTTCTTTCACTTTTGATACTTAAGTATATTTTTCACAAAATACTTTTGGTACTTAAGTACATTTAATGTCAGCTACTTTAAGACTTTCATTTGGGTGACTTCAACTTTAAGCAAAGTAACTTTCAGTAATGGTACTTTCTACTTTTACTTTTTTTTTTTTCCAGTTCTTTATGCACCTCTGGATATACCTGGTTTAACATCAAAGACTCTAGACCAAAGAATGTTGTTCACAAGATGCAGTTAATTAAAGGAGAAACTTTCTTTTGCTGCTGCTGCTACCTGTCCTTGGTGAATATAAAAAAATGTATTTAATTTTTTATATCCGCACTTTACCTGACATTCAAAAATATGAATTCTGACTTGAATTTTTGTTTATCCTTTGTCCAGAAGTAGCTTAATGAGCAGCAAAGTTTAATTAAACATTTTTGTAAGAAGTTTTAATCTTTATTGTCTTTATTGTTAGTTAGCACATGGCTAAAATGACCTCAAGCTAAATTGAAAAGCAAATTGCTAAATAACCGTAGTACTGTGCAAGTTAATCTGACTAATCAATTAATTTCAATAATCCTTTCAATTTTCATTGACAAATCGACAATCAAAATAATCGTTAGTTGCAGCACTAGATACTACACACAGAAACGTAGATATTTATGGAATAATATGTGAGTGTTTACATTTGCGTGGTTATAGCAGAAACATAGAACAGTGCTGTAACAAACGAAAGAAAGTCCGGCTGCAATATCTAAAAAGTGCAGAATGTGGCGCGCATGTCTAGCAGCTTTAGTGATGAAAAACATACATTTCCGTAGCTGCTTTTTCTTGTTTGTGTACATTTTTCTACTTATAAACCACCTAGGTGCATACTGCTACCTTCTGTATTAGAATTTTAAAAAAAAATCCATACTCGGGCATGGTGTGACATTGCTAAGTGTGAAAGCTGACCAGCAGGGGGGGGACAATCGTACTGTGGCACGATACGAAACAATCGTACCTAGTGTGAAAGTGCCCTTAGGTTCAGAACTTTGAAGTTTTCTGGGACAAAAATGTCCAGGCCCAAGTGTTGACAAAGTATGATGCTCTTTTCTCATTTAAAGGGTTCATTACCTGGACTACATTTTATACATTTTTATTCAGCCAGTCTGACAGTGCATAAAATGTGCACAACCACAGTGCGTATTCATGCATGAGACAGTCAGTCAGGACAGTCAGCTCTTTTCTGTCTTTCTAATGCAAAAGAACTAATGAAATGTGGATGTGGCTTTCAGTGATCATAATGCAGTTTTTTGCACGCAGTACCAAACAGTACTCTGCTGAGGCATTCAATCAAAGGCTATCTGAAAGTGATTGGTCTGATGTGCTCGAATGTAATGATGTTGATAAGGCTTAGGATTTGTTCAAACAGCGTTTCATTGCTGCTCTTGAAGTCGCACCCATGAGAGTAACAAGAATTAAGCATAGAAGTGCATGTTGGATGACATCTGAAATCGTTGATCTGATCAGACAAGGTAATAGATGTTTCACAAAGTTTAAAAAGTCTAAATTACCAGCTGACTATAGCTCTTATGCCCATCTTAGAAATCAAGTTAGTTATAAGGCAGAACAAGAGAAGTCTGAATTCTATACTGATTCCATTGCTGCAAATGCAAAACAGCCTAAAAAATTATGGAAAATTCTCAATGATTTGGGATCAACTGCAAAATCAAAATCAAAGACTGGTAAAGCGGGGCTTATTATTGATGTTGAAATGTGTTTTGATAAGTAGCGGGTTGCCTGCCATTTTAACCATTACTTTACATCTGTTGCTGCCAGTCTGGTTAATAAACTGCCAGGTGATTTTGATAAATATGGTAAAACATTTGTTCACCCCTTTTATAGAAGCAAAAATGTCTCTGCAGATTCATTTGTAATTAGTCCTATCTCAGAAGATAAGGTAAGGGCGAGCCTTTCCACCCTGTCAGTGAATAAGGCCACTGGCTTAGACCTTATCCCCTCTAGGTTTCTTAGTGATAGTGCTGGGGTTACATCGAGTATTCTTACCCATGTCATAAGTCTGTCAATAAGTCAAGGTGTTTTCCCTAATGATATGAAGAATGCTAGGGTGGTTCCTCTTTTCAAGAAAAATAGCAGAGCTGATGCAGGGAATTATAGGCCAGTATCAATTCTGTCAACTATATCAAAGATTTTTGAGCGTCTTGTGCATGAACAGGTGGAGGAGTATCTCATCAGGCATGATTTATTATATGAGCTACAGTCTGGTTTTAGAGCTGCGTATTCCACTGACACCTGTCTCATCCACCATTTTGATTTTGTGCATCAGAATCTTGATCAGGGGAATTATGTTGGTATGCTACTACTTGACCTGCAAAAAGCATTTGATTCTGTGAACCACAAAATTTTGATTTCTCAATTCCAGTGCTTGGGTTTTAGTAACTCAGCACTCAAATGTTTCACTTCTTACCTAACCGATAAGACACTCTGTGATGTTGAGGTGACCCTCTCTGATTCACAGAGCATAACATGCGGGGTGCCCCAAGGTTCGATCCTGGGGCCCCTGTTATTTTTAGTTTACGTCAATGATACGGCAGCTGCTGTACGGTGCAAATTGCTATTATACGCTGATGATTCTGCTTTGCTTGTCCCAGGGTGCAATGTTAAAGCCATTGAAAATACTCTTAGCACAGAGCTTGAGTCTGTCAACCAGTGGCTGGTTGATAATAAGCTCTCGATGCATCTGGGCAAGACTTAATCAATATTGTTTGGTACTAAAAGGAAGTTGGCAAAGTCAAATACTTTAAAGGTGATGTTTAATGGGTCTGAAATTTTGTCTAAATCAAGTGTTACATATTTGGGTCTAATATTGGATCAATCACTCCATTGCAGCCAATGTGTTAGCCAAATGTGCCTGTAAGTTAAAGTTTTTACATCGCAAGACAAAGTTTTTTGAGTTTTCTGTAAAGAAATTATTGGTATTAAGTCTGATTCAATGTCATGTGGATTTTGCGTGCTCTGCATGGTTTTCTGGGTTGTCTATGAAACTTAAAAACAAATTTCAAGTGTTGCAAAACAATTGTATTCGGTATCTGTTAAATGTACCCTCCTGTACTCATATTGGTAGGGAGGAGTTTATGAGAGCTAGTTTACTTCCTGTACATCTAAGAGTTGAACAACTTAGGCTAAACCATATGTTTAACATTGTAAATGGTCAAGCTCCCAAATACTTATGCTTTAATGGAACCATGGTCCATTCGCAGCACAGTTATACCACTAGGGCCAGCATCCGTTCCTGCATAGTTCCTAGAGCTAATAATGCAGTTAAAAATTCTTTCTTTTATACTGGTGTCATGGCATGGAATAGTTTGCCTATTGCGATAAAACTTCTATCACCTCGAGGGATTTTTAAAAGACAGGTTAAGACGCTTTTATGGAACAAGGTGAATATTTATTGATCTGCATTTCTGGTTTTTATTCTATTTATTTTGTTTTATGGAATGTCTTTTTTTCACTCCTAATACTTCATGTCCTTTTAGATTGAATTTGTCTGTTTCTTGTCTATTTGTGTCTTGCGTGTAACACCAACGACCATGCTGGAAATAAGTTTTGTACTTTAGAATGTCATCCTTTGGATTGTTGTCTATATTGTCTAAATCCAGAAATAAATAAATCAATCAATCAATCAAATACACAGACATGCCAGATGTTACTTTCACTAATATCTTTCTAATATCTAATTTCAAAGCATTTTCAATGAATTACCTACCTCTGCATTACCAACAGCCATTTGCATACCCTTGAAACAGTCACTTGTCTTCCCTATATGGAATTTTCCATTCAACTAATGCCCCCTGTGGTCTCAGAGGGGAGGATTTAAAGAGACACCTATTGTATTTCAGGCAGAACTAACAACTGAGAAGTAATTGTGTCATGCCCTCTGCTTCCAAGTCCTTCTCTTTCTGTGTGTGAGCTTACTGATTGGCTAATGAGGAGCTGCTGTGCTGGAGTTAGGTCCTCAGCTTCACAGCTGCCACTCATCAGATCATCAGCCCCTGCCTACTTAAGCTCCTGGTCCACAGCCAGTCAGCGCTGGATTATAGACTTAGCTACCCAGTTAGTTTCTGCTCCAGCTTTCTGTACATTTATTCTGCTTTCCTGTTTGTTGCTCTTTTGCCATTTTTGTCAGTTCCTGATCCTTTCATTTCCCCTGTCCAGGATTACCAGTTTCACTCACCGCCCTGACTCCAGCCAGCTTCCTCCTCTTCGGAACCACTCACCTGCCAGCCCTGCTCCTTCAAACCCCTTCAGTGTCTCTGTCCAGACTACTGCAATCAACTCTCTGGAATCAGTCATCTGCCTCTGCCTCAGTCCCTGCCTACTGAGTCCACATACCCAGGCGTAACAATTGCCTTGAGATTTGGCTTAAGCAGTTCTGTGAAGGACTGTACCAATGATCTGTCGTACTTTTTAGGCTAATTACGTGTAAGCTAATTAATGGAATTATGGGGAGACCGTAGTATTTTCGTACCTTTAGTCTGAAATTAGAGGATCTGTAATGAAAAGTTTCCAGCTCAAAAAATTTAAAAATGGCAAGAACTTTTTGCCTTCAATCTGTAGGACGGGACATGACCATAAACAACCTGTAATTTATCATATTTTTCTCCGTCAAGCACAGGGTCATGTGACCCTCACTTTGCAAGTGGACAGATTTTGCTCTAGATAGGTGACTCGTACAGACTGGGAACTTGAGTGATATCAATTAGTGGGGAATGAAGGAAATTAAAAATAGTGGAAAACTAAAAATTCATGAAATTTCATGTTTCCTTCAATTCCATCCCAAATCACCATATTGCATTCATGTTAGTGAGAAAACTACCTTGTTTGAATGACTTGGGTATAGAGGGTTACAAATCATATTAGACCAGTCAGTTAAAAACATTTCTCAAATTAAGCATTTTTTCAGTTTCTAGCATGGAATCGCCCTTTATCTGAAATGCGTAGCTTTTTCCTCCAAGAAGATATAGAAGAAAATTCACATCATATCCCAACACGTGACTCTGCTGAGTTGTACCTTGAGGTTTCACATTTAACAACTTGCAACAGGTTACACAGTCTCACCTGTGCTCTACACCCATATACACCTATGACCAGAGGGTTATCGCACAAAACCAAGGTAAGGGATTAAGCTGGGATTTTACAGTTATCCCGGCTTAATTTAGCCCTGATTCAGGTGCACAAAAGCAGGGGCACATTAGTTACTTTGGAGATTTATTCTGTGAAGTTAGCCTGCTCTAGAACAGGCTGACACCCAGGTTTTATTAATCCTGGTGCCTTATCTGTTCAGTCAGCAATCACTGTGAGTGGGAATAAATGTATTTTGCAGTTATTTCATGGTCCTCTGTATTTTGCCTCATTTTTATCAGCCTACATTAAAAAACAAAGATGCAATTACATTCAGTTAAGAATGTCTTCTGTTATATTAATTGTAATGATCATTCACGTGAGTCATTTTTAGTGTTTGGCAGCATACTGTGATGGAGACTGCTATTCATATTGCAGACAGGGGTCTGATGAATTCATAATGGAGCTGATGAGATGGTCAGAAATAGCTGATGAAGTTGCAAAGGTGGTTTAAATTTAGTCAGAAGTGAGGACATTGTTAATGGCGGACTGGACTGAGATCTATACATTGTTAATTATTTTAGTTGACTAACTATTTGATGTAGCCCATCCTTTAATAATAAAGCATAATATTTCTCATTCCTCCATATGTTTGTATATTTTATTTGCCATTGGTAGTGCACAGTTTGTGGTTGTTTAGTTTCATTGTTGCGTAATGTTGCAAAATTATTCTCACATTACTGGGTCCAGATACCATAGAGTTACTGAACATTCATGAAACAGGGAGGACACCAGTGGTTTTTGACCTTTTATTCTGTGGTCGTCACTTGTCAGCTTGGAGTTTGGAAGAGAGAAAAACAGTGATGAATATATTGTGTTACAGTCATGCTTACAGTGCGCATTTAAATCACTTCTCTTTCCAGTTTGAAGATTTCTAGGTCCAGTTTTCTGTGTCCCTTTGCAATTTCCTGGTCCAGGCCCAAGTCCTGCAGTTTCCTTAGCATGTTCATTTTCACATCTGTTGGCTCTATTTGTCTTAAGGCTTTGTGTGTAGAGATGTCTTGAGTTTGAGAACTCTGTAAAACACCCATCAGTTAGCACCGCAGGAAATGTGCGTAATGTGGTTTTCCTATAGGCAATACTCACTATGTTGCCAGGCTGGCCAACAGGTCGCACAGCATCTGGGTCCCGTAACAAATATATTTTCTATGACCATTACATCACTGACCTTATAGGGATTATGGACAAAATGAGTATTTACACAAGATTGAAACGATACCTCAAGCCTTCTGGAGTCCAACAACACAGTTCCCTTGTCTGCTGCTGCAGAAGTACCTTCCTCCTGCCGTACACAACAGAACTTGTATTGACCTAGTGTTCACAGGACCTGCCAAGCCTATGCTTTTAATGAATAATACTCACTGGATCATCTTCTGATGGCTCCAGAAGAATGAGTGTTGCCAGACACTGCAAAGCAAAGTCAGAAAGTCCACATGACACCATATGAATGGTTGGTTGAGTTCCATGTGCAGAACAGGAATGGTTGAGTTCCATGTGCAGTACAGGAATAATATACCCTGTATGAAGGGGACAGTTTCCGTAGGAGTGACAGTCAGTGGAAGTTCCCCCTCTGGATCCCTTCCATTACAGGCCTCCCTTGGTTAATGTCAAGGGCCAGCTCCTCTGCTGGAGTGAAGCCCTGGGTTGGTCTGCCACCCCCCTGCCAGATAAATGAGCCTTTTTCTTAACAGCTAATAATCATAACAGACAAAATATGTGAGCAGGCAGCTTGTGAGTAATTAATACCCCTCGTTTGTTCATCGTTATCAACAATCAAGGCCCTTACCAGCCTGAAAAATGTTCTTGCACTTGACCTTGACCTGTTGCCAATTCCTCTTCTGACCTGTCATGTTTGTTCTTTGTGTGTGTATTTTATATTAAATATATGAGTGAGAGATTGTGATTTGCTCATATAGTTGTACTTGTTTTTGCATTTTGGATGTTTGTAGTTAGTCTTCATGATAAATTTCCAGAGTAACATTAACTTCCACTGCTCACCTTATAGGCAAAGTGCCCAACTGTTTGTACAAATCACAAGTAACGGTCTGAATTATACGGTTTCAGTGGAACAGTGGTTAGAAAGTGCATATTTTTGGATGACTTAGGCATTCAGCCGGTCCGCAATTGTCTGCAAGGCTTTCGCTGTTTGTATAATTATGCCGGCCGTACCGCCTTTTGTAACTTATTATACGTTTAACTTTCTCGTAGCTTTGCATTATAAGTTCATGCTCACTTGAGGAGAGGTACGCGGCCCCCCTTCTATCCCTTTCTGCATCAGTAAATCTGTGATCGAATTCGCGGTCAATTGAAGAAAGCTGTGAATGTGCACTTACCTGAATTTGTTACATCTGGCTTGACATAACCGCTCCTCCTCAGCCAGGCTTGGCAAATGTGCAACGGCTTAAGCCAGGATGCACTGAGTAGAAAAGGTCAAGCCTCACTTTCTCAATCATCTGAATTCTGCTTTTGTGCAACAGCCCCCAGCAGCAGCATATGTTGTGTTTTGGTGCTGGTTTTTCCAGCAGGGGAGCCCTGAACTTATCACATATCAGGCAGTGATGAAGTCATTACTTACCGATTGTGGATTATCAGTAAACTCATACATATGCTGACCGCTATGCTGTTATTCGTTGTTCTTGTTTTTAACCCTGGTACTGTTGTAGCACTTTGAGATTTCTTTGAAATGTAAAGTGCATTATAAATAAAATCTATTATTATTATTATTATTTCTGCTCCCTACAGTAAACTGCTGAATTGTGTGTGTTAATTTAGATGAGGTTTGGAGATTTACCATCCTGTAAGTTCTCAATTCAACCCCAATACACCTGACTCTACTCATCAGCAGCTCTGTGAGATATCTCACCTTTGATTGTGTTCTCCTCTCTAAGGATTGGCATGAAAAACCTTCAGGACAATAGATCTCCTGGAACAGGTGTCCAGCTTTAGTGAAGTTTATGTAGCGAAAGCAGAGAAAAGTACTTGTAAACTGCAACTTCCTTATTGCCTAACACAGTCATGAATGTACTGATTATTATCTGTTGAAATAGATTTAGTGTATCTCATTGTTCAATTTCTTTTCTTTGTGAGGATGAAAGAGAATTGTTTGAGTGCTTTGATGAACCTTGTGGTTTCATGTGTAAGACCTTACACCAGGTTACAGTCTCACCTGTGCTCCAGTAGGCCAACTGCATTGCGTCACTTGTTTGTCTCGGACGCACTTCTAGGATTGCATCAGTGACAAATAATATATTGTTAAACAGGGATAGGGGGGCACTCATCTACCCCTCCTTTTAGCCCCTCCTCTGTTTTACTGCAGATCTGTTTGTCACATCACAAACTCACTCTGCAAACCCAACCCCCCTATATGTGAGTCCTCTTGCACACCCATCCATCCTTAAATATAATCCTGTGCTGACAGGGTATTGTACAGTCACTGCAAATGCTGCTGTTCCCTCAATGGATTTGTGACTGGCTATCGACTGCACTGCTTACATACCACTCAAATTTATACAATTACTGAACTGGAACTATATTGAATAAAAGCATAACCCTCCTGGACACAGGTGATCAGGATACAGGGGCCTTCTGGGCTGTCTGACCTTGAGGAGTGTTATGTCAAGCTATTGCAGTTTCTCAGGTAAGTTATTCATTTTCTCAATCTCATAAACCACTCATTCATTTCTTAAGCTGTGCTTGAGTGAGAGACTTTTGCAGGCAATTTAAAAAATAGACCCAAAGGGCAAACCTTGTCTTCTGGGAACACTGTCTCCAATCTCAGGAAGCTTCAGTGCAGTTTCAAAGAGTAAAGCTGGTGTCTCAGAGGGGAGGTAGTTTTCCCTGGATGGAGGTCGTCTTCCCAGAAAACAAAAACTATCCTTCAGTGTAACAGTGCAACTAAATTGTGTGATGCTCCCTTGACAAGAATAATTTCTCAAAAAGAGAGAGCTTAACTTTGTGCAGAATAGGCCAGTATAAGTGTTTCCGTTTCTATTGTGCAGTAAATCTGTTATGATGTGGAAAACGTTGGAGAAAAGAATAACGTAAAATAATGCTGGAATCAGCTTAAGAACATAATTTAGCCTCTCAGTCAGTTTAAGTGGTGAGTTCAGTTAGACTTGACCATATAAGTTGCATTCACTCTCTTTTCTAAGGATCATCAACCCTCAAACCTGCTAGATAAAATAAAACCAAAATGAACAGCTCTGTCATCAATTCTAGCCTCCCCTTCAACCACTCCTCTTCAGGATCCAGTCTCCAACTCTCGTACATATTTAAACCGTGCTATTATACACTTATTGGGTATTTGTTTCTGTTTATTGAAAGAAGCATCAACCTTGTAGTGGGCTACCCTGCTAACATCATGGTGATGTGGCTGGTGGCCAGAGAGAAGAGTGACTCTTCCACCTCCAATATCTTTGTCTTCAACCTGGCCATCGCTGATGCATTGCTCTGCGTGATGAGCCCCATCTGCTTCTATGGCTTCTCTTGGCTCGGAATCACATATTTTGATAATGTAATGTGGTTTATCACCGGGGTCAAAAACAGCTCCCCACTCTTTCTCACCTGCATTTGCCTGGACCGCTACGTGGCCGTGGTCCACCCCATTGTGTTCACCAGCATCAAGGATAAGAAGATCAGAGTGACTATTTCCATGCTTGTTTGGGGGCTCATGATAGCCTTTGCCCTCTGCAGGATGTTGTGGTCGATCCTCTCAGATCACATCTACACTGGGCTGATCCTGGCTGCCTTCGCCATCATGGTTTTCTGCAACGTTTCTATCATATGGAGTCTGAGGAAGTCAGTCTTGGGCAAAGAGAAGATGCACCCCATGAAAAAGAAAGCCCTCAGGACCGTCCAAATCTATCTGGGCATCATAGTGTTTCATTACCTGCCTTTAATCGCCATCAATCCCTTGAAATTTAACCCTGATTTCACAGAATTCTGTGACATTGATTTGATTATGATCTCCATTATGTACTTCAGTACCATCACTGCACCCCTCCTCTACATCTCCCAGATTAAGCAGCTGCCATGGCTGAAAAACTTGCTCTGCATCTGCTGCCGAAGCCCTTCCCCTGAGTGACATAATGTAAGCACATGAGATGTATGCTTGTGATTGTCAGTTACGCTGCATTTACTCTACACAAATTCATGAAAATGAGTTAATGAAACAAAGCAAGAATGTTATCTGAGTTTTAGGTAAATATATTATCTTTGGTTTGACTGTAATGAGGATAGAGATGATAAGTAACACAACTACATCCATTATGTATTGATTAAAATGGAAAACTATTTGCATCACCCACATGCCTCTTTCACCATGATTTCATATAAAGCAAATTAAACAGTTTTTCATTAAAAATGGGAATGTATGATCAATCAATCAAAGAGACCAATTTCTTAATCTAATGTGTATTTGATATTTATCTCCAAACCTCCAAGTTTGTTTTATTATATCCATTTAATTTCATTATGCCACCATGTGATCTAGTTTCTCCTTGGAAAAACTGGCAATAACTACAGATTTTCTGGGATCACACCATATACGCAAATAAAATGGATTGTTTTGACTATTCCTGTGCTTCATGCAGACAGTTAGTGAGCGAGTATCACATTCAAAGTATTTTAGTCCACAAAATGATAAAACGCATTTAACATGAATCAACACGAAATATAACAGGAAAAACCCAAAAAGAATTGAAATTAAATGTAAAGTACTTCAGTAATTCCTCTCGAACATTTTCAAGGTCAATCAAGAAGAAAAGTGTCCATGACCTCTCATATACTGACCTCAATCTCTGAATTCAGAAGAATGCTGCACTTTGGAGTGAGTTTAGCTGTCAGTTACAGCTCTGGGGAACAAAGGGAAGGTCTGGGGTTTTTCATCAGAAACAAGGCCAACTTTGTTATGATAATGTAAAATCTTTTGGAAAATTATCACTCTGTTGTACAGCCATAACAGAATTCAAGTTATTACCAAATGCTATTAAAACATGGGAAAGCCTAGCGAGCTATAAATCAGATGTAAAACATCATCTTTTTAGTCAACTGATCTACCAGGAAGCTTTATATTATTAATTTTATTACTTGCTTTATATGTAACCTGTACATTTGTGTTATATTCTTTTTATCTATCGCCATTATATGTCTATATTTGCACTTATTTAATTCAGTATTTACTTTAGTATTTATTTATTTATTTACATACTTACTGTTCTGTGCTTACCTCATTTTATTTATAATGTATTTGAATCTAGTTTGTTTAGACCTCTTTACACTTGTAGCCATGATTGTACGTTGACTGTGGGACCACATTGGAAATAAGCTTTGGCTTTCATGTGTTATCCTGGTTTTTAATGTCAATATTTGTCATATTTACATGTTTCATGTATGTATGTTTTACACTTAATTCAAAAATTGCACCGTAAAATGTCCCCAGACTTACCACATTGGTAGAGCATACATTGTTCTATGATACTATGGTGTCAATTTTTACAGACCTTTGTTAACTTTTCATAAATTGCCAATCAAATTTGACAACCAAAATAGCTATTAACGTGCCTTACATATTCACAAAGGGTTAATTCAAAAATTGCGCAGTGAAATGTCCCCAGACTTACCACATTGGTAGAGCATACATTGTTCTATGATACTATGGTGTCAATTTTTACAGACCTTTGTTAACTTGTCATAAATTGCCAATCAAATTTGACAACCAAAATGGCTATTAACATGCCTTACATATTCACAAAGGGTTAATTAAAAAATTACGCAGTAAAATGTCCCCAGACTTACCACATTGGTAGAGCATACATAGTTCTATGATACTATGGTGTCAATTTTTACAGACCTTTGGCAATTTATGAAAAAATAACAATCAAATTTGACAACCAAAATAGCAATTAACATGTTCTTACATTTTCACAAAGGGTTAATTCAAAAATTACACAGTAAAATTACCCCAGGCTTACCGATTTGGTAGATCATACCTTAATTTATGATTTTATGTTGTCAGTTTAGACAGACCTTTGTTAAATTTTCATACATTGCCAATCAAAGTTGACAGAAACAAAATAGCTATTTACATGCCTTACATTCACAAGGGGTTAATTAAATAATCATGCAGTAAAATGTCTCCAGACGTACCTATTTGGTAGATCTTGCCTTCATCTATGATCATATGGTGTCAGTTTAGACAGACCTTTGTTAATTTCTCATACATTGCCAATCAAAGTTGACTGAAACAAAATCGCTATTTACATACCTTACATTCACAAGGGGTTAATTCAAAAATGATGCAGTAAAATGTCTCCAGACTTACCTGTTTGGTCAATCTTACTTTCATCTATGATCATATGGTGTCAGTTTAGACAGACCTTTGTTAATTTTTCATACATTGCCAATCAAAGTTGACAAAAACAAAATAGCTATTTACATGCCTTACATTCACAAGGGGTTAATTCAAAAATTATGCAGTAAAATGTCTCCAGACTTACCCCTTTAGTGGAGCATACCTTTTTCTATGATACTATGGTGTTAGTTTTTACAGACCTTTGCCAATTTTTCATAAATTGTCAGTCAAAGTTGACAGAACCGAAATGGCCATTTCCATGCCTTACATATTCACAAGGGGTTATTTCAAAAACTATGCAGTAAAATGACACCAGACTCAGCCCTGAGATGGATTATACTTTGCTATATAATGTAATCATGTCAGTTTAGACAAACCTAGGCTAATTTTTCATAAAAATTCAATCAAAGTTGACAGAACTGAAATTGCCATTTACATGCCTTACATATTCACAAGGGGTTAATTCAAAAATTACGCAGTAACATGTCCCCAGACTTACCAATTTGGTAGAGCACACCTTGTTCTATTATACTATGGAGTCAGTTTTTACAGACATTTGTTCATTCTTCATAAATTGTCAATCAAAGTTGACAGAAACAAAATGCCTATTTACATGCCTTACATTCACAAGAGGTTAATTCAAAAATGATGCAGTAAAATGTCTCCAGACTTACCTGTTTGGTAGATCCTACCTTCATCTATGATCGTATGGTGTCAGTTTAGACAGACCTTTGTTAATTTTTCATACATTGCCAATCAAAGTTGACAAAAACAAAATAGCTATTTACATGCCTTACATTCACAAGGGGTTAATTCAAAAATTATGCAGTAAAATGTCCCCAGACTTACCACTTTAGTAGAGTACACCTTGTTCTATTATACTATGGTGTCAGTTTTTACAGACCTATGTTTATTTTTCATAAATTGTCAATTAAAGTTGACAGAACTGAAATGGCCATTTACATGCCTTACATATTCACAAGGGGTTATTTCAAAAATAATGCAGTAAAATGTCACCAGACTCAGCCCTGAGATGGATCATACTTTGGCCTATAATGTAATCATGTCAGTTTAGACAGATTTTTGCTAATTTAACATGAAAATTCAATCAAAGTTGACAGAACTGAAATAGCCATTTACATGCCTTACATATTCACAAGGGGTTAATTAAAAAATTACGCAGTAAAATGTCCCAAAACCAACCACTTTGGTAGAGCACACCTTGTTCTATGATCATATGGTATCAGTTTCTACAGATCTTTGCTAATTTTTCTTAAAAATTCAATCAAAGTTGACAGAACCGAAATAGCTATTTTCATGCCTTACATATTCACAAGGGGTTAATTAAAAATTGATGCTGTAAAATGTTTCCAGTCTCACCTGTTTGGTAGAGCATACCTTGTTTTTTGATACTTTGGTGTCAATTTTTTCAGACCTTTGCTAATTTTTCATAAATTGTCAGTCAAAGTTGAGAGAACCGAAATGGCCATTTACATGCCTTACATATTCTCAAGGGGTTATTTTAAAAACTATGCTGTAAAATGTCACCAGACTCAGCCCTGAGATGGATCATACTTTGGCCTATAATGTAATAATGTCAGTGTAGACAGACCTTTGCTAATTTTTCATAAAAATTCAATCAAAGTTGACAGAACCAAAATAGCCATTTACATACCTTACATATTCACAAGGGGTTAATTCAAAAATTATGCGGTAAAATGTCTCCAGACTCAGCCCTGAGATGGATCATAGTTTGCTCTATGATAATATTATGTCAGTTTAGACAGACCTTTGCTAACTTTTCATGAAAATTCAATCAAAGTTGGCAGAACTGAAATAGCCATTTACATGCCTTACATATTCACAAGGGGTTAATTCAAAAATTACGCAGTAAAATGTCCCAAAACCAACCACTTTGGTAGAGTACACCTTGTTCTATGATACTATGGTGTCAGTTTCTACAGATCTTTGCTAATTTTTCATAAAAATTCAATCAAAGTTGACAGAACCAAAATAGCCATTTACATACCTTACATATTCACAAGGGGTTAATTCAAAAATTATGCAGTAAAATGTCTCCAGACTCAGCCCTGCGATGGATCATAGTTTGCTCTATGATAATATTATGTCAGTTTAGACAGACCTTTGCTAACTTTTCATGAAAATTCAATCAAAGTTGGCAGAACTGAAATAGCAATTTACATGCCTTAATTATTCACAAGGGGTTAATTCAAAAATTACGCAGTAAAATGTCCCAAGACTTGCCACTTTGGTAGAGCATACCTTGTTCTGTTCTATGATGATATGGTGTCAGCTTTTACAAACCTTTGCTATTTTTTCATAAAAATTCACTCAAAGTTGACAGAACTGAAATAGCCATTTACATGCCTTACATATTCACAAGGGGTTAATTCAAAAGCTATGCAGTAAAATGTCACCAGACTCAGCCCTGAGATGGATCATACTTTGGCCTTTAATGTAATAATGTCACTTTAGACAGACCTTTGCTATTTTTTCATAAAAATTCACTCAAAGTTGACAGAACTGAAATAGCCATTCCATGCCTTACATATTCACAAGCGGTTAATTCAAAAATTACGCAGTAAATTGTCCCCAGATTTACCACTTTGGTAGAGCACACCTTAGTCTATTAGACTATGTTTCAGTTTTTACAGACATTTGTTCATTCTTACAGACCTTTGATTGATAATTCATGAAAAATTAACATAGTTGACGGAACCAAAATGCCTATTTAAACGCCTTACATGTTCACAAGGGTTCAAAAACTATGCAGTAAAATGTCTTCAGACTCAGCCCTGAGATATTATCAAAAACCGAGTTATGATCTTTGGTGTCAGTTTGGACAGACCTCTTATTATTTTTTATACACTGTCAATCAAATTTGACATCCCTAAAATGAGCATGTACATCCATTAAACACTCAGAAATGGTGAACTCAAAAACTGTGCAGTAAAATCACTCCAGACGTACACATTATGTGGATAATAACATGTCCTATAATAATATGCTGTCAGTTTGCACAGACCTTTGATAGGACAGTTTAATTCACAGAACATCTCCTAAGTGCGCTCAGTCTTTAAATTCCATTGAGTCGTGACGTCCCAGTTTCGTTTGCTACCGCAATTTTACGTATATACGCGCACGAAAATTTTTTGCCGCTGATGGCTTGACCAAGAATTGCCGAAGCGCGGATAGCTTGACTGCAGTGTGGGACACCATCATCCCCTGTACATTTCACTGCACCGGAGGAGGGGATGGCACCCACTCTTTGAAATATGAAAGGAATGAAATAACCATGATTTTGCTTTGGAGTGAGACGCCCAGTTGCGTTAGTACTGATAACCCGTGCGCATGCAGGCTGCAGTAACCAATTAATTCAGCATCACTGAAGTCAAAATGTAGGGTGATAATGTTTAATATCAGAATGTGCGAGAGTGAGGTAGGAAAATAGAGGTCCATCAGATTTGCTCGTAAGCTTACGTAATGCAATTTTATGGTTTGACTGGCCATATTACCGTTAATGGGAGCGGGCGAAGGTGCATCAAAGAGCTAAGGCGAGCACCCACTCGCACTCGGGGGACACTCATTGAGCCAACCGCGCAACATCCCAGGGGTGTACATCTACGTCTTGACGAAGTACGTAAAGGGATGCAGCAGTGTTCAGCTGTCGACCACTCACGCCGCTGAAGCCTAGGCTACAAGACTGCTTCATCCTCGCTCCACTAGCCTAGTGGGCTACACAAAATACAATACAGTATACTGACTATTAATGATTATTACTATACTATACTACAAGCTATCTGTCGTATCAAATATACGCGATATCTCAGTTGTTCCCAGATTGACGTCATTTACAAGTCATTTTTGGACGTCCAATGTTGGTCGACTGAAGGGGTTGTTTTGTAACGCCAGGCGACGTCATTTTTTCGACGTCCACCGAACGTCCTTCGAACGACCTCCGTGTATGGGCTATTTATGGTCCAAAGGTGGTCCTTAATGGACGTCTTTTCAAAGTCAAATTTTATTCTATATTATTCCTGTTAGGCAAGAGTACCAAACACAACCTCCACTTTTTTGGGGGTTTTTTTTTTGGCCAGAATAATTTTAAAAGGGGGCACAAATATTTTTGGGCGGTTTTTATGTGTGAGAAGGGGGTTTAGAATGATGGGGGAACAATTTTAAAAGGAAGGGGTAGACCCGGCGCGAGTAAAAAAAAAAAAAATCGCGCTAATGCCAATACACGCATGTGTATTGTTACCTCGTGCCGTTCACTCTATGTCCCATCTCTTGAACTACTTATGTTTTTTTTTTTTTTGGACTTTAGTCTTTTTTTTTCTGCTTTCCATCAACGATGCTGTGAACAAAGCTTTACATGTTAAGTCATACATTACATTAGTGTCAGCGGTGTGTAATGTGAATATAGGCCACTGGATGGCAGTATTTACCTTTTTTTTTATTTAGCTCAGAGTGGAGCTATGTTTAGACATGTCCTGGACACATCCGAAAATTAAAAAAAAAAGAGGTCGAAATGTGGGTGGGGTCTGCAAAAGAGTATATCAGGAAAAGAATTGAGACAGTAAAGTAGTAGGAGAAATTGCAAGAAGAAGGATACGTGTGACCAGACCTGTCATTCTGTTCAAGACCTGTGAAGTCTTCTTTTGTGGATTTTTGCCTGTGTTAGAGCATTTTTCCTTGCCCAGGACATCACCAAACCACCCCAACAAAGAGGGACTGTAAATATTTCTGTTTTTGTTGTGTTCAATCTTGGTCTTAAGTGTAGATAGTAGTTTAGTCTTGGTTTTTTCATTAAATGTGTTCAAGTTTTTAAAACTGTTTCTGTCATCCCTTGCTGTTGCTGTAGCTGTTGTGTTTTAAATTGTAATAACAAATTGGGGCCATAACAGGTGGCATTCGAACCAGGAACCCTGTGGAGAAAGCAATGTTAATCACACCATTCACTGTGGCCTTAACCACTGCAACAACTGAGTTTGTTTACAGCTCAACGCCATTAGTTTCCATTTATCGCTGAAGCTTGAAAGACAATCGAAAGATCATATATATATATATTTTTTTTTTTTCTCATATATTCATTTTCTCTTTTATTTATTGTTGTCAATGAGGAGACGAGTGAATATCCATTTTGATGTCTTTCATGCTGGTGGCCGATCCGGAGACACTAGGTAGAATAATTTGAGCAGAACTATTAGTGGCTGAGTTGGGTTAAGGTGAGGGTTAGGGATAGAGATGGTTTAGTTCGTTTGGTGATGAGTGTGCCGTGCGGCACGCGGCGAGTACGGCTGGAAGAGGAGGAGGGGGATTCGGCATGATATATATATATATATATATACACACATACACACACACACCACACTTTGTGCGCATTTGCCTGCTTATGACAGAACAATAGATCATGACAAATTAAAAACAATGTGCACGGTGCCAAAGTCTTGCAGCTCAAGTTATAAGGCAGACAGATTGATTTCTCGCAGTGTGAGGCTCGGATAACATAATCAGCGAAATTAAAGATAAGGTCCTTTTCCTTCTTAATGATCTATTATTGTCGTTAACGTCATATAAATGGGCAGCCTTAAATGCACTCGCGTGTTTCCTATTTCGAATGGAAATAAAGGGCACGATGAAATTGGACATACGTGCACAAAGTTTATTTCGAGACTATAAAGGGTCGTATAGTCCTCACCGACAAACAAGAACCACAATGAGTGATTGCACGGTGCAAGATGAGTGGAACTTGTGGCGGCTGTCTCGGCAGCTGCGGACTCCAGAGGCCACGATTGAATTCTGCTAAGAAAGGGGTCTGATTGCTCACTCTCCGCTTTGTCGGCGGTGTCGCACAGCCCTCTCGTGGTTTGCGAAGGCAGACTCTCGAGTGGGCTTTGTATGGCGCTGCCACAATCGGAGATGCAGCAGCACTCGGACCTCCGACCGCAGCATTTGTCGTGGCAGCTGGTTCGCTGGCAGCAGGATGTCATTGCAAAAAGCCCTGGTGCTCACCTACTGCTGGGTGGCGCAGATGTCAAACACAGCGGCAATAAAGGAATCCAGCCTCGATGGCGAGCTCACAAGCAAGGAGACCGTCGTCGATTGGTTCACTTATTGCCGCGAAGTTTGCCTCCACGTCGTCCAGCAGTGTAGTACCAGCGCTATAGGGGGCCCAGGACGTATCGTGGAAATCGGCGAGTCAAAATTTGACAGCCGCAGAAAATGCAACCGCAGTCGTTTGCGCGATGGCAAGTGGGTTTTGGGGGGGTATTTGCCGTGAGACTAAGGAGGTTTTTTTTCGTCGAGGTTGAGAACCGGAATTCGGAGACGTTACTACCCCTTATTTAGGAGTATGTTGCCGCCGGTTTGCAAATCGTAACCGACTGCTGGTGGACATACGATTGCCTCAGCGAGGAAAACTTCCAGCATCTCACGGTGAACCACTCCTTGAACTTTGTTAATCCTGCCTCCCCTGGCGCGCACACTCAAAATATTGAGTGCCAGTGGTGGCAGATCAAGAGGTCCTTGCCATCCACGCACACGAGCAGCAGCGACGGCTTAGGGTTCTATTTGGCAGAGTACATGTGTCGACGTAAACACAGCGGCGTCGACCACTTTGCTCAAATTTTAGCCGACATCCTGTTGCTGTACGCGCCACCAAAGAGCATGTAACATCTTGTCGCCACCACTCTCCAGACTTCTACTTTGGCAGAGGTGTTCTATAAGGTCCAAAGAAAGAACAATTACACTTTGCGCCTGGAACCGCATTATTTACAGTTCCGGGCACCACCACACAGCATCATTTGCACACCGAGACCGTGTCCATTGAATAATATCATAAAGTTAACTTCGCGTAAATTCCAAACTTACTGTCGTCAAGCGCAAAGCAAACTTAAGAACGCGAATCATTACTCAAACAGAGGTCACAGAACCAACATGTTTTAGCCGCAAAAGGCTTTCGTCAGGGTATAGAGGTCACATGCGCATTGTCTAGATAAGACAATTCCAATTTATGTCAGCTGTGTAATCAAAACAAAAAATCATAGGTAAACAGCTCATCAGCTGAAGGGTTACATCAATGAAATCGACTCGCGTTATCACCTGCAATCCACAATTACATACATAATTACATACATGGTTCAGACACATCCCAAGTTTTTTAATAACATACATAATATGTATCAGAGAGAGAAAGTGAATTTTTAAAACTTTAGGTCAATACACACGTATAACATTGATTAATTGGAATATTGGTTTAATCATTCAATTATAGAAATGCCACCATGTCCAATGAGTCATTTAGACCAGGGAAAGTGTGGGAAAATATTTATCCATGTAACCCTATAATCAACTCTTTTCTAAAATGCATGACCATTGAAATGTACTATCAGTGTATTAATATAAGCATTATCATATTCAGTTATTACCCAATTGGTGTATACATTATTAATCAAGTATTATCCAAATGTATAAATCATTAAGCTTATGCTGATATTAACTGAATCATTGTATTAATCTAAAACAAAGTGAACCTGAGTGTATGGTGCTTGAAGGGATTCTCAGTATTCAAAGAACATGGGGAACCTAAGGAGGGGGGTCCGCATTCTACTTCAGACTATCTGTACCTTTGAAAACACCAGCTGCGGAATTAATTTATTGGCCTGACTAAAAAAACTACAGTGGAAACCTCCTGCTGGGTCTTAATTCTTATAGGAGGACAGACGTCTGGGATCAGAATGAGTTGTGAAATGTCCTTTTGAGAGTTGGTACGAACAAGCGGTCATCGGGACATTGGTCAAGTAGAGTTCATGTACATCAATTAATTAGGTAAACACATCCGGGGAGGGAGAAGAAGGACTATAAAAAGAGGAACAAAGAAAGGCTTGGGGGCATTCATTTGCCATTCTTCGATTGCCCTCTGATGAGTCAGAATGTCGACGGACGCTGCGCAAGCCCTCGCTCTACTTAGATTCCTCGCAGAGGACCATTCGACTATATCAACTAATGGTCTGACTTTAATCGTCTCTGATACTTATTGTCTTCATTGATTACATGCATATGATTTTCTCTTAATTATGTAATCATTTATTCTCTGATTAAAGATGAAAATATAATTGCAAATATAAATGATGTTTTGGGTCCTTCATTTAAGGTGAATTTCAACCAGATCGAATTTCCCACAAAAGTCATTGCCTGCAACTTATAGATCCATCTGCTTTCTTTCTTATTTATAATCCTCTGCCTATCCCCTTTTCGATGGGTCAAAGGCACACAGTCTACGCCAATGGCTGTAAGTGCAGCAGAATTATCATGAATATCCTTAATATGTTTCGCCATCGCGTAATCGCTATTGCCAATTCTGATTGCATATTTGTGTTCTGCCAAACGATCCTGTAAACGGCGTTTTGTTCGACCCACATAAAAGTGTGCTGCCTTGAAGTAAAAAAAAAACGGGGCACTGTACAAGTATATGCTTGTTTACACTTGTAGCATAACTCTGGAAATTGGTTGCATTACGGGTCATCACAGAACAAGGATAAATGCCCTGTTCAACCATTCTAGCGCCTTTAAAACGTATTGAAATTGATCATTTCTGATGTTCTATTAGCGGCACCTGTCATAGACGTCCAGATGACGTCCAAGTCTGGTCATAGTTGGACGTCCTAATGTTGGGACCCAATTTCGACGTCGAATACATCTCCAGAATTGGTTATGGACCGACGGACTCAATATAGACGTCATCTGCACGTCGTCTCGACGTCCAATGTTTAGTGGGTTTTTTTCCCGCAGGTTGAAACTTGCCGCCGCGGCACCGCCCACACACCATGAAGTTTGACTGGTTAAGAAGCCTTAGCTGTCTAATCTGAAAATGAAGCTCTGTGGAACCAATCGTGCATAAGGTCAATTCAGTCACTGAAAAACTAAAACTCGGAAAGCTGTGGAGACGAAATCGGATTTTCATGACTTATAAATCTGCGTTTTAATTTTTTTTATTTTTGGACATAAAAAAGCGAAATTCCGCGAATTAGCGGAAAAATCACATCCCTGTGTTAAAGAATTGCAACAAATGGTAGCATCTTGGGGTCACAAAGTCTACAAAACAACCATCAGGCGCTATCTACATGCTGTAATGTGAATAGAGGCCACTAGATAGCATCATTTACCTTTTTTTTTTGTTAAGCTCAGACTGGAGCAATGCTTGGACATGTTTCAGACATGTCTGGGGCAAGTCCCCGAAAATTTTAAAAAAAGGTCTAAATGTGGGTGGGGTCTGCAAAAGAGTATATAAGGAGTAGAATTGAGACAGTAAAGTAGCAGGAGAAATTGCAAGAAGAAGGATAAATGTGACCAGACCTGTCATTCTGTTCAAGAACTGTGAAGCTTTTAGTGGATTTTTGCCTGTGTTACAGAATTTTCCTCACCCAGGACATCACCAAGGGACCCAACCAAAAAGGGACTGTAAATATTTATTTTAGTTGTTAGTTATTGTCTTTGTTAAAAAAAATTAAATGTGTTTAAGTTGTAAAACTGTGTCTGTCATCCCTTGCTGTTGCTGTTGTGTTATAAATGTAATAACAAATTGGGGCCATAACAAATTGGGGGCTCGTCCGGGATAGAACATTGTGAGAGTCATTTATTGAAAATCTAACATTTCAAATTGAAAAATAGTTTTTTTTTAATTTTCCTATATATATATATATATATTGACAGATCAACAGCAATGGATGATTTCCTGGCATCACCAACCGTTGAGGTTTTGAAGTCTTTTAAAAAGACAGAACTGCTAGAAATCTGCAGATATTTAGAGCTGACAGAGGTAAAACCAGCCATGCGAAAAGCAAGACTGGCTAGAGAGATATTTGAATATTACATGGATGAAAATGTGTTTGCACCAGGAGATCTGGAACAGTTTCCAGTGGAAAATCCAAATATAGAAATGGCACTTAAATTAAAAATGCTAGAGATTGAAAGGGAGGAAAAATAAAAACAAAGAGAATTTGAGTTAGAAAAATTTGCAAGACAGAGAGATTTTGAATTGGAGAAATTCGATAGAGAAGAAAGACTCCAAATGGAGCAACTAAAAATTAAAATTGAAAATGAAAATAAATTTCAGGCTAGCCAAGAGGTAAAACTGGTGCCTCCATTTTCGGAAAAGGACGTAGACAACTATTTCCAGTGTTTTGAAAAAGTAGCGAAAAGTTGTCAGTGGCCAAAAGAACACTTGCCTCTGCTGTTGCAAACTGTCCTCAAGGGTAAAGCTCAACAAGCCTATTAAGCTTTGTCTGCAGATGATTCCTCTGATTATGAGGTTGTCATACAGGTTATTTTGAGAGCTTATGAGTTGGTTCCAGAGGCTTACCGACAGAAATTCGGAGGTCTGAAGAAATCTGAAAATCAGACTTATGTGGAATTTGCTAATGAGAAGAAGGTTTGCTTTGAGCGCTGGTGTACTTCTATGGAGGTCAAGGATGATTTCAACTCACTAAAAGAGATGTTGTTAGTTGAAGAATTCAAGAACTGTGTTAAGGATGATGTTAAGACCTACCTTAATGAGAAGCAAGCACTGAATTTGCAATCAGCTGCCAAATTTGCCGATGAATATGTTCTCACACATAAGTCCAAATTTCAGTCTAGCAGTAATAATACATGGTCCCAATTTCAGAAAAAGGGTTACGGTGATACCCCAGATTCTGTACCCAAAGACAATGACAAATTTGGTGATGGTGCTCAGAAATCCAGTAACAGGTCTGATCAAAGTGTGAAAGCTGACAGTGATAAAAGTGGTCTAGTTTGCAGTTATTGCAAGAAATCTGGTCATGTTACAACTAACTGTTGGTTCCTTAAAGCTAAGAAAGAAAAAGAAATGGACACCAAACCCTATGCCTTTGTGAAAACAAGGTTAGAAACCCCTGCAGTAGATGACCGATCTGCTAAATTGCCTGCTTCTTGTGGGGCTAAAAAGCCTGATACTGCTGACTTTGTGAGGGAGGAATTTCTTCCATTTGTGTCAGAGGGATTTGTGGCTCTGAATGAGCATACTACTCCTGTCCCCATATATATCCTAAGGGATACCGGAGCTTCTCAGTCACTTTTGTTCATGGACTCCTTGGAGTAACGTGATGAGACCGCTTCAGGGGATTTCATACTTGTACAAGGTATTGAAGGGATTACTGTATCTGTACCCCTGCGCTCTATATTCTTGAAGTCAGATTTAGTTACAGGACAGGTAAAGGTGGGACTTATGTCAAGTCTACCTATAAAGGGTGTTTCTCTGTTGCTAGGCAATGACCTGGCTGGGGGCAAAGTAGTTCCCCCTGTACATCTTACTTCACAGCCGAGCACTGAAGATGGGGATGAGGACCCATCTCTGTATCCTTCTTGCGCAGTGACTCGTGCTGTGGCCAAGAAGGCTAAAGAAGAAGATGTTGTGGTGCCGTCCAGCACATTGAATAGTCAGGACTCAGGTGGTTCGCCTCATGACTCTGATTGGCCTACTATGGTTTCTCCGTTTGAGAACTTATCAGACACTTTTATCAGTTCATTGTTCAGCCAGCCAGATGGGTTTGGTGATTCTAATGTGTCTGGAGACTTGTCTCTGTCCAGAAAGCGGTTGATTGAGGAGCAAACTCATGATCCTGAAATTTGTGTACTAAAGAGGAGAGCCCTTCCTGATAAAGAAATAGACGCAGTTCCAGTTGGGTATTATCTCAAGAATGGTGTGTTGATGCGGAAGTGGCGCCCTCCTGATATCCCTGCCAATGCAGATTGGGCAGTGGTCAGGCAAATTGTTGTTCCGAAGGTCTACAGGAATGAGATCTTAACAATGGCTCATAGTTTACCTTTAGGAGGTCATCTTGGTGTTAACAAGACTGTTGATAAGATCATGAAACACTTCTTTTGGCCTGGGCTTCGGAAAGACGTTACCAGCTTTTGCTAAACCTGTCACACTTGTCAGGTAGTTGGAAAACACCAGTTAGACCCACCTGTAGCTCCATTGCAGCCTATCCCAGCATTTGGGGAGCCATTCTCTAAGGTCATTGTTGATTGTGTTGGTCCATTACCCAAGACTAGATCTGAAAATCAGTACTTGTTGACAATCATGTGTGCATCTACCAGATTCCCCGAAGCCATACCTCTATGTAACATCAAGGCAACTGCAATCTCGAAGGCTTTGATAAAGTTTTCACGTTGTTTGGCCTTCCCAGGGAAATTCAGTCAGATCAAGGTAGCAATTTCACTTCAGGATTGTTTCAGCAGGTTGTGTATGAACTAGGTGCAAAGCAGATTCTTTCTAGTGCCTATCATCCAGAAAGTCAGGGTGCCTTAGAGCGGTTTCATTCCACTCTCAAGACAATGATGAGGACTTATTGTTATGACTATGAGAAAGACTGGGATGAAGGTGTTCATTTGCTGTTGTTTGCAGCTAGAGAAGCAGTGCAGGAGTCTACTGGATTCAGTCCATTTGAACTCGTGTTTGGTCATGAAGTGAGAGGACCTTTGCTATTATTGAGTGAACAATGGCAAGAGAAAGAGCCGCACATCAGTCTGTTAGACTATGTTAGCAAGTTCAAGGAAAGATTGCATGCAGCTTGTGACCTAGCCAAAGAGAACTTGAAATCAAGTCAGGGAAAAATGAAAACTTGGTATGATCATAAGGCTAGAAGCCGTGAGTTTAAACCAGGAGACAAGGTCCTTGTGCTGTTTCCCTTGCAGTCCAATCCATTGCAGGCTAGATTTCATGGTCCTTATGAAATTCTGACAAAACTCAATGATCTCAATTACATTGTGAAGACTCCAGATAGGAGAAAACCAAAACAATTGTGTCACATTAACATGCAGAAGCCTTATCATGACACGAATGCTAGGGTTACAGCTGTCACTTCAGATTCTCCTATGGCCGAGATTTGTGAAGATGAGGGGGAGTTTCAAGATGATGAACCTAGAATTAAAGCTGAAGTTCTTTTATGTAAATTGTCAAATTCTGAAGTGTTGCAAAATCTTGATGTAAAACTCCAGCGCTTAGAACCCTCACAGAGAGATCAGTTTGAGAGGTTGATCAAGAAATATGAGGATCTGTTTCCTGATGTTCCAAAATGAGTTTCTATAGCCTCTCATGATGTAGATGTTGGTGATGCCAAACCAATAAAACAGCATCCGTACCGGATGAGTCCTGAAAAGAGAAAGATTGCTGAGAAAGAGGTTGAGTACATGTTAGAACATGATATTATCAGACCCTCCAACTCAGATTGGAGTTCACCCTGTGTGCTAGTTCCAAAACCTGATGGAAGTACTAGATTCTGTACAGATTATCGCAAAGTCAATGCTGTGACTAGAACTGATGTATTTCCAATACCTAGGATTGATGATTGTATTGATAGAGTAGGGCAAGCAAAGTTTCTGACCAAGATTGATTTATTGAAGGGTTATTGGTGTGTTCCTTTTACTGAGAGGACCAAGAGCATCTCTGCTTTTGCCACACCATCTGGGTTGTACCAGTATGGAGTCCTACCCTTTGGAATAAAAAAATGCCCCAGCCACGTTCCAAAGGATGATACAGTCTACAATCGCCGGATTGCCACACACGGGTGCGTACATCGATGACCTGATCACATGGAGTGACTCCTGGGAAGAACATCTAAAAGATGTAGAGACGTTGTTTCAGCGCCTGACCCAGGCTAACCTGACTGTTAACCTGAACAAGAGTGACTTTGGTTGTGCTACTGTCACCTATCTTGGCTACGTCATAGGCTAGGGTAAGGTGGCACTCATAAACACTAAAGTCCAAGCCATCATGGACTTTCCAGTTCCTGACAACAAAAAAGCTTTCCGACGCTTCCTTGGAATGATCGGGTACTACCACAAGTCCTGCTAGAACTTTGCTGAGATTGCTCTCAGTCTAACTAACCAACTGAAGAAAGGCGTAAAGTTCACTTGGGATGAATCGTGCCAAAGAGCTTTCGATCGCCTCAAGTCTCTGCTGTGTCACTTCCCCGTGCTCAAATCTCCTGACTTCAACAAACCGTTCTCCATTGCGGTCGATGCTAGCGACCAAGCTTGTGGATCTGTGCTCCTACAGAGAAGTGACTCTGATGACATTGAGTATCCCGTGGCATACTTCTCCAGGAAGTTCAATCGCCACCAAAGGAACTATTCCACAATAGAGAAGGAGCTGTTGGCTCTGGTTCTATCTTTACAACACTTTGATTTTGTGTACACAGACCGCAATCCGTTAATGTTTTTGAGTAAGATGAAAAACAAGAATCGGAGATTGTTGAATTGGAGTTTGATTTTACAGGAGTTTGACTTGGAAATTAAGCATGTAAAGGGTACGGACAATGTAATTGCTGATTGCTTATCCCGTGTTTGAATATGTATATATATATCACGTGTTTATTTGAATATTGTATGATATGTATATATAGACAAGTGTCCACTTAACCATTATGTATTGAAAAGAAATATTTTGCCTTTTTGAGTCAAAATTTTTCCCTTTTGGAATGGAAGTGTAATGTGAATAGAGGCCACTAAATAGCAGCATTTACCTTTTTTTTTTGTAAAGCTCAGACTGGAGCTATGTTTGGACATGTTTCAGACATGTCTGGGGCAAGTCCCCGAAAATTAAAAAAAAAAGGTCTAAACGTGGGTGGGGTCTGCAAAAGAGTATATAAGGACAGTAAGACAGTAAAGTAGCAGGAGAAATTGCAAGAAGAAGGATACATGTGACCAGACCTGTCATTCTGTTCAAGACCTGTGAAGCTTTTAGTGGATTTTTGCCTGTGTTAGAGAATTTTCCTCACCCAGGACATCACCAAGGGACCCAACCAAAAAGGGACTGTAAATATTTATTTTAGTTGTTAGTTATTGTCAGTTGTAAAACTGTGTCTGTCATCCCTTGCTGTTGCTGTTGCGTTATAAATGTAATAACAAATTGGGGCCATAACAATGCCAGCAAGCTGTTTGGCAGGCATGCGTGGAAAAAACCTTTTCTCACTCACAGTCATAAACGCATAAACGTCTGGAGTTCGCTTAGCGGAACTGGGACTTCAACTGGGACCGTGTGCTTTGGTCAGATGATAGAGCTTTTTGGCAACAAACACTCTAAGTGGGTTTGGCGGAACACAAAACATGAGTATGCAGAAAAGCAGCTCATGCCCACTGTGAAGTATGGGGGAGGATCGGTGATGCTGTGGGCCTGTTTCTCTTCCAGAGGCCCTGGGAGCCTTGTTAGGGTGCATGGCATCATGAACGCTTTGAAATACCAGGACATTTTAAATCAAAATCTGATGGCCTCTGCCCAAAAGCTGAAGATGGGCCGTCACTGGGTCTTTCAGCAAGATAATGACCCAAAACATGTCACCAGATCTACACAGAAATGGTTCACCAGACACAGAATCAAGTTCCTCTCATGGCCATCTCAGTCCCCAGACCTCATCCCCATTGAAAACCTGTGGAGTGAGCTGAAGAGGAGAGTGCAGAGGAGAGGACCCAAGTCACTGGATGATTTAGAGAGATTGTGCAAAGAGGAATGGTCGAAGATCCCTCTTTCTGTATTCTCCCATCTTGTGAAACATTATAGGAGAAGATTAGGTGTTGTTTTGTTGGCAAAGGGGGTTTAACAAAGTATTAACATCAGGGGTGCTAATAATTGTGGCACACATGATTTGATGTGAAAGAATTATTTCTTAATGTGAGATTTTTTTCCCACTGAATAAATGCACTTAAATTAAAGGTTGTATTTTCTTCCTTTTTTTCATTGTGGTCCCATATTATTTAGAAAAAAACTGAATTTATTAGAAGCTTAAGAACACACCTTAACTGTGCCAATAATTATGGAGGACGCAAAATATAAATTAAAACAGGACGATTAGAACATATTGATAACAAAATAATGAATTAAAAATTTTTTTACCACGAACAGAACATCCAACGAACACTGCAATTTATTTAGTTGGAGCCTATTGACCTAGATGCTGCCAGGTCAATAACAGGTAAAAGCTTGAGTAATATAGCCAGCGTCCGGTTAAATTGGCTGAAATGTCCAGTTATTGAGCCGGACGAAATGGGGGCGCTCGCCATAAATAAGAAGTTACGTCCAGGTCAATAACAGGAAAAGCTTGAATAATAGAGCTGGCGTCTGGGGCAACAGCCAACATGATTTATTTATTTGCGGGCCATCTTTTTTGGATTTTCTGTTTGTTTGTGATATATTTTTATTCTTCATTTCATTATAAATCTGTTCTCATATCAATACATTTACTTTCTGCTGGCTGCCGAACATGGAGTAGTTTGCATTTTGCGTCTGACAGTCTTGATCGTGCATGCAGTATTTAATTCACAATGGTCATGGAACTGATTTGCTCACTGACTAGGCTACAAGCACTATTTTATCTCTGGCGTGGAAATAAAGCATGAATCTGTTCGATCCACCTGACTAATTTTCAAAAGAGAGACAGAATAAAGACTGTTGTCAATCTTCAACGGAAAAAAACAGACAAATAAAAAGACCAAGAAAAGTCAATAGCTTTCAATTTGAATTTTATAAAGGTTGAACACAAACATTGCTACGTTTATAGGTCTAATAATTGCTTGGATACTCTATAAATTAGAACTTATAAGACTGTCGGAGTATTTTAGGATCTCTGTCTGACAGTCACTAAATTTGTCATGAATGCACTAAGTCCCGCTCCAATGTCGACTTATATTGAGCAGAACTTAAACAGAAACATCGGTTGAAATTCTAGGTACTCATCTTGACAAGCCGTCTTATCAAAATATTCCCGTTTAAAATCTAAACGATTCAGTAGATTTGAAGAAATTAAAAACAATAATCGACTGTCGGACACGGAGTTATATTAAAAACCTGTCCGACTTTCAGACATGTAGACTCTGCATTTAACATTTGTTAATGGCATTGCATGAGCTTTTTCTCAGCAAATATGAACAAACTTGCTGTCTTGTGAGCATTTTAAATTCGAAGCATTGAGCAATAATGTCGTGGATGAAACTGGCACGCCATTCTGCCATTTAGTCTTGTAGATTAGTTAATCAATCCTCAGATTGCTAATCAAGCAAAGTAATAGAGTTATCGTTTGTTTAAGGGTGAGGATTCTTCCTACCCTAACTGACCTCCGATGGCACGTCACTGGTTAAGTATTATTACTTTGTGTTATTTGTCCAACGTAACGTTGCTGGCATAGCCTACATTTGTAGCCAAGCCTACACTACACACTCACACATGCGCACACTGTTGAAATTATATTCTGGATGCTTTTTCCTCACCATGTGTTTTTTAGTTAAAGGGGACCTATTTTGCTTTATTTCCAAAGTTATATTTTGATCTTGGACTCCCCAAGAGTACTCCTGATCGTTCAAAGTCCTGAACAGGGTCTTTATTTAGCTCATACTGCCATCCTCAAAAAACCCCATTTGTAGTCCATTGTAGTCTCTGCCTGAAACGCCTCATTGGGGTGGCTCTTCCGCCATGGCCCCCACTCCCTGTGTGTCCTTTTTCTTCTGACTGGCCAGCTCTGTGGAGGGCAGATCTAGGCGGGATGAGGCAGCAGAATGCAGTTTTCTGGGTCCGTCTCCTCAGAGTGAAACAGACGCAACTCCTGAAGGAATCGACGGGCATATTCGGCAGTCAAACGCAGTATATGTGTATAGATCTAATGAAATTAACAAGTTCTAATAAATCCAACTGCGAAAGTGGAGGACGCAGTGCGAAAGACTGGCAGCTCAAGCTCGAATTTGCTGTCTACCTTTGGCTACTATGGTGAGTACACTGGCGTTTCTACTCGATCGCTAGGATTGAGGAAAAGCGAGAATCCACTCCATATAGACACATTTGTAGAACGGGTCGACAAACCCAATTGTAGACCGGAGACCATAGAAATCTGGTGTGTCTGAGTTTAGAGGGAAACATGGACAGTGAGGAGCAGCAATTCAGATATTACTGTGTTCGTGAGGTGTACTTGCTCCTTATAAGTGTTGAAATTGGTTCGTGAGCTTTGAAGAGGGGACTGGTAGCTTTCATTACAGGGTGAATGTTCTGACCGTTTAATTAGCAGTTTATTTAATGCGTGTTTGTGCTGGCTTTGAAGAAAAATGGCCAAAACTCTAAACTTTATTATGGAGAAAAGGCACGTTCGTATTTGGAGAGGTTACTGGTGACCACTGATATTCAATTGCACTGATATTGATAAATTCATATTAAATTTCATGCCTTAAAGCTTTAATTGTGTTAAATACATGATTTTTTAAATGATTTGACAGCAAATCATTTTGAGACTTTGGGGAGACACTTGGGTAGCTGTATAATTTGGCTAATAGCATGTAGGTAATCTAGAATGTAATGTTGAAGATGAATTCTACTTGTGCTCAAGGAGTTTATGATACCATAAATGTATAGTTTTAAGCCCCAGCAGTTTTTCAATCGTCAGAATTATTTTTTTTGCAATTTCAATGGTGAATTCTCATGAAGATTTTTTATGTTTGCTGCTCATTTTCTCTACCAAAATCATGAAAATAAACTGAAATACAATGTAATTCTAAATGCTGTAAGTTTCTTTCCTGAATTGAGCCACATTTTTCCTCTTTGTGAAGCTTAAATCTTGAATTATACAGCATTAAAGTGGGTAACCCATAAATAGCCAAATTTGGCTTCTGCACAAAGGGGTTAAAATCACAGCATTTATACAGACTAGCAACATTCTAGAAAGATCCACAGGATTCTAGGGAAATCCCGTCCCCTCCAAGCAGGAAAGTGCCAGAAGCTTCTAGAAATCACTAGTCTTTTCTTAATGATTTTACAGACACGCCACCAGAGGGTGCCAAATGTACAAAATAAATATAGCTGACCAGCAAGGCAGCAAAACAGCATGTAACAAATCTTAATTTACAAATGAAATATAATGCAGTACAAAAATACTCATACATTACAACGGTGTAAAACCCCAAGAAGTAATAACCAAAAGGCGGATATTGCCCGGGTTGAAGGCCTCACGTGTTCTTTGAGTCTAACTTAAATTTGAGCATTCTTCTGGCTGGTGTGAATCACAATATAATTAATATTTTTCACCGTCCGAGGACGGGGCATGAAAGCGCAATGGTTACGATTAATCTGACTCCATAGAACAAGTAGAATACAAAATTTAGCTACAACCTCGTTAAAGATCTGACTCCAAATTAGAATTAGAATTGATAATTTAGAAAACACCTGCGTGGATTTCGAGACAAATCTGCCATCAGATACGGCAGCGCAAACCATCATTGCTCAGTAAATGCGTCCCCAGGGTTAATTAAACGCAACTGTCCTAGAATCAATTCGACAATACTTCCTTTGGTTAAACGAGACTATCTTGATAGCAGCATCGAGGCTTTAATAAAGCACTGAGTGTGAACGTATCAAGAACCCAGATTATATATATATACTCAAGGGCTCCTTAGAAAGATCAACCAGACACCGGCATATAAATAAAATACACGCCCAAGCTAAACCTTAAGAGCCAGTATTCCATAAATCCTTAAGGGGTAGAACATAATCCCAATCTAACTTAGAAGTATCGTTACCAACATGTCTTGGTAGGAATTTCCCTTTAAGTCCCGGTTGCAACAAGGCTAGAATATACGAGTGTTACAAATCAAGGAAAATCACGCAAGCTGAAAAAGGAATAACAATAATTTAATTCACCAGGTAGGCACAACTTGAATCAAACAAATCAATGATAAGCCAATTACCGTTACATATAATTTAGAAAGATTTAGAATATTTTCATACCTGGAAAAGATGAATGACCACGCGGAGCTAAAGTCGCTCCACGTGGTCGTGGAGAAGTCAAATGTTCCCACGCTCCGCAGAGCAAGGAGCCATGTGACTTTTTCCCAGTTACCTACGCGTCAGACGTTGACAGAGAAGGACAGGACAGAAGCAGAGCGAAGAAAGAAGAGAAGCCCGACCCCTTAGGATCTCGTACCTTTAAAGACTCCAAACCACGCCTCCGAACAAGGTAGAGGAAGGGGTGGCCGAATCAGAGTTTCACTGGCCTAGGTGATACTAATTTGCATAGACAGACTAGGTAGTCGCCCGAATGAATCTTACAAACGATGAACCATAATTCCAAGGGAAATGAAACATGTTCCATTCAACTCCTTGGACTCCCCCGAGAATAAAGAGACTAAACATGATAGGAATGTGTGCTAAAATGATGCAGTTGTCATGGAAAAGCCTTAAAATGGAATATTATAGCCCAATAGTGTGATAAATATATGAGAGGTTCCTTTCTAGGATATTGAACGTAAACATATGAATTTTGACAGAGATTTAGATTGTTTTAAGCCAATTAAAGTAGCTGTGCTTTAACTTCAATGAACCCAATGAGTTTGAGTTCCAGAGATGCTGGGCCTGCTAGACTTGATGGCTCCCACCCCCCGCCGTGGGGAACAAAGGATGCCACTCTCACCGGCAGGCTGTAGGATTATAAAAGTTAACTGCTCGCTCTGTATTGTGTCAGATCACCCAAACATTCAGATTCTACCAGTGTAATGAGCATGTGTTCCAACACTATAATTTTTAACATATATTTTGAGCCAAATCAAATATTCAGGTTCTACAACGGCACAACCTGACATCAGGTTTTGCCCAGATCTCGCAAAGATCTTGGGAGGAGCTGTTCAGAGAGGAAATCATTTTTTCAAAATCATGCTCTTGGATGAGGGCAAAACTTTTGTATCTTTTGTTCAGAAACTTTTCAGAGGTTGAGATTTGACAACCAACATTATATAACACTATGAATATGTATTAAAAGAAGGATCAGCATAATAGGTCCCCTTTAATGATCGGGCTATAATAAGACCACATTGACAATGTAATCGCTGACAACAGGGGACATCTCATAGTGGTTGGTGGAAACTGGGACTCGGGACAAAAAACTCAAAACCAGGACGTCTGGTCACCTTAGACGGACAGTAAGTGGAAGTTCCCCCTCGGGATCCCAACCATTACAGGCCTCCCTTGGTTAATGTCAAGGGCCAGCTCCTCTGCTGGAGTAAAGTCCTGGGTTGGTCAGCCACCCCCCCTGCCAGATACATGAGCCTTTTTCTGAACAGCTAATAGTCATAACAGACAAAATATGTGAGCAAGCAGCTTGTGAGTAATTAATACCCCTCGTTTGTTCATCGTTATCAACAATCAAGGCCCTTACCAGCCTGAAAAATGTTCTTGCGCTTGACCTTGACCTGTTGCCAATTCCTCTTCTGACCAGTCATGTTTGTTCTGTGTGTGGATTTTGTATTACATATATGAGTGTGAGATTGTGATTTGCTCATATAGTTGTACTTTTTTTGCATTTTGTATGTTTGTAGTAATGCTTCATGATAAATTTCCAGAGTAACATTAACTTCCACTGCTCACTTTATAGGCAAAGTGCCCAACTGTTTGTACAAATCACAAGTAAAGGTCTGAATTATACGGTTTCAGTGGAACAGTGGTTAAAAAGTGCATATTTTTGGATGACTGGGGCATTCAGCAGGTCCGCAATTGTCTGCAAGGCTTTCACTCTTTGTATAATTATTGCGGCTGTACTGCCTTTTTTTCACATGTTACACATTTAACTTTCTCATAGGTTTACATTATAGGTTCATGCTCACTTGAGGAGAGGTACGCGGCCCCCCTTCTATCCCTTTCTGCATCAGTAAATCTGTGATCGACCACACGCTCAATTGAAGAAAGCTGTGAATGTGCACTTACCTGAATTTGTTGCACGTGGCTTGACAAATGTGCAACGGCTTAAGCCAGGATGCACTGAGTAGAAAAGGTCAAGCCTCGCTTTCTCAATCATCCTCGATTTCTGAATTCTGCTTTTGTGCAACAGCCCCCAGCAGCAGCATATGTTGTGTTTTGGTGCTGGTTTTTCCAGCAGGGGAGCCCTGAACTAATCACATATCAGGCAGTGATGAAGTCATTACTTACCGATTGTGAATTATCAGTAAACTTATACATATGCTGACTGCTATGCTGGGGAATAATTTTAGGACAGAAACTGAAAATAGTTGATTGACATGGAACCGAGAGCCTTGGTTTGTAACTACAAACTGCTGTCATTTTCAGCAACAGAACAAGCCCCTGTTATGCTTGATTTCTGCTCCCTACAGTAAACTGCTGAATTGTGTGTGTTGCTTTAGATCAGGTTTGGAGATTTACCATCCTGTAAGTTCTCAAGTCAACCCCAATACACCTGACTCTACTCATCAGCAGCTCTGTGAGATCTCTCACCTTTGATTGTGTTCTCCTCTCTAAGGATTAGCATGAAAAACCTTCAGGACAATAGATCTCCTGGAACAGATGTCCAGCTTTAGTGAAGTCTATGTAGCGAAATCAGAGAAAAGTACTTGAAAACTGCAACTTCTTTATTGCTTAACACAGATATGAAAGTCAAACCATCATGAAGGTACCGATTATTATCTGCGGAAATAGATTTAGTGTATCTCAATGCTCAATTTCTTTTCTTTGTGAGGATGAAAGAGAATTATTTGAGTCTGCTTTGATGAACCTTGTGGTTTCATGTGTAAGACCTTACACCAGGTTACAGTCTCACCTGTGCTCCAGTAGGCTGACTGCATTACATCACTTGTTTGTCTGGGATACACTTCTTGCATTGCATCACTGACAAATAATATATTGTTAGAACAGGGATAGGGGAGCACTCATCTACCCCTCCTTTTAGCCCCTCCTCTGGTTTACTGCAGATCTGTTTGTTACATCACAAACTCACTCTGCAAACCCAACCCCCGTACATGTGAGTCCTCTTGCACACACACCCATCCTTAAATATAATCCTGTGGTGACAGGGTATTGTACAGTCACTGCAAATGCTGTTCCCTCAGTGGATTTGTGACTGACAATCATCTCCACAGTTTACTTACCACTCAAATTTATACAATTACTGAACTGGAACTATATTGAATAAAAATATAACCCGTACAGGGACCTTCTGGGCTGTCTGACCTTGAGGAGTGTTATGTCGAGTTATTGCAGTTTCTCAGGTAAGTTATTCATTTTCTCAATGTGATAAAAACTCTTTAATTTCTTAAGCTGTGTTTGAGTGAGAAACTTTTGCATGCAATTTAAAGTAATAGACCCAAAGGGCAAACCTTGTCTTCTGGGAACACTGGGTCTCATTCATGAATCATGAGCAGAACGAATTTGTGTGTCAACTGTTCGCAGACGGAAATTTACGTGCATCTCCGCCAGTGGCGTCTCTGGAAGTAATAATTGGTGAGGCCCGGACCATGCCTTTGCGTCAATGATTGTTCCTGGCTTGTACTCAATTATTTTCCGTAATTAACGCGTTTTCCAATTTTGGCAATAATCCTCTGGCAATCGAAGTTACGGTTTCTCTCTCCATGAGATCTATTGACGACTAAATAATGAGATAAATTCAGATCAGAAAAATTATTTAGGCCGTTCAAAAATTGTTCAAAGCTTAATGAAAGACAAACTGCTCTCAAACGCGCTACCTTTTCCACGCCAAGTTATTTAACTGGCGCTTCATGATTTTTTTGTTTAAATTAAATAAAAGACCATTAGAAACGTCTGTGTGCAATTCTGAATGACGCTGATTTAAATGCACAAAATTACGCTTCCAGATTAATGATTTTCGCCTCACCGAAATGTACCGTACCGTACCGGCGTGTTCTCAGAGTGAATCTATTGCTCATTCCCTCAAGGAAGTGGTATGTCGCGATTGCAACTATTAAAGCAAATTCAACCAATCCACGCAAATTTCTCGCAGACAAAAAAAAGCAACTTTCATTGCCACTTTTTGAAAAAGCTACCGCAAAAAAAAAAAAAAAAAAACAATGAAAAAGCCTGGAAAATCCTGGAAGGATTGTTTGTCAGTTATGCAAATGATTGCTTGCAAGTCAGGGTTAGTAACTGTTTTAAAGGGGAGCTCTGAGCCCCACCAATCTTTAGTCTGAGAGACCCCTTATCTCCGCATTCATCAATATTTTAGTAGCTCCGATGTTTTTGTAGCTACTAACAAAATCTACACATGCTGCTGACCACGCGTAGTGCTTGTGTAAATTTAAAAATGCACATTAATAATGCTTGTCACTATTGGAAATTACAATTTTAATTCATATTGCGCTCCGTTATGTACACAATACGCAGATGCCTTTGAAACACTGAGTATAGCCTATACATAACAAACGATTAAAAATATAACACCTTTAGTTAAATTAGTATGCAATTGGCAGGTTTAAGATCCAGATTAGGTTCATGACTGTGAATTATCTATGTGAGTCGACTCAATAGATCACACGTTCTTTCTACATATTGAATGATGATAATTTTAAAAAAAATAATAAGAGGCTAGCCTACTCACCCTGCGGCGGTTCAGCGCGAAAGATCAGAGAGCGGGGTAGATTTTAAAATGAAATCTCTTACTATTGAGATTGAGAAAAAACTTAAAAATTTTGGGTCCTGGATGCTTATTTGCCTGTAATGTTGGAATTTTTTGGAAAAGCTATTGAGAAAAACTATACATTTTGGGTCCTGGCTACTAAAATAACACAAATTCCCTGGTGCTAGGATGAAAATTGGAAAAGCTATTGAGAAAAAACTGAAAATTTTGCATCCTGGCTGCTTATTTTCCTAAAATAAACATTGTGAAGGATGGGCAGATCATGGAAGATCAAAATAGCACAGTTTTCCTGGTGCTACAATAAGAATCGGAAAATTTATTGGGAAAAAACTGAAATATTTGGGCCCAGGCTGTTTATTTGCCAGTAATGTTGGAATTTTTCACCAAAAATAAAGATTGTGAAAGGTGGCTACATTGAAGCAGATGAAATGAAAGCAATTTTTTGGTGCTAGAACGAAAATGGGAAAAGCTATTGAGGAAAAACTGAAAAATTTGGGCCCAGGTTGCATAGTCACCTCCATTATAAAATTCTTCCAGAGAAAGAAATTCTCTGAAATGTTGACTGCAGTGGCACCGAACCTCAACTTGACTTGCCAGAGCTGTGCACTGAAAATTGGAAAAGCTTTTGAAAAATTAAAAAGATCTACAAAAGGAAGAAAATATTCTCAGTCTTGAAATGGGGTTTCCTCAAAATGAAAAATTGTTCAAGGTCATTACATACTTATGAATACAAATAAAATTCTTATCAGAGTTCCAGCTTTTGATTTTACATTGCCATTGAAGAAAAACATTTTCTGGGAAAAGACCACTTTTTCCCCATTCCCATAATAATTTGTAATCAAATGGCAGGTTTTTTAAACTTAGTTCCAGTTCACCCCCAGGACGTGCTTATTTATAGGGTACGGAAAAAATACGGAATACGGAAAAAAAGTTACCATAAGCTGTTAAAGCAAAATATTAGTACGTTTCCCCGTTTTTTAGGTGCGCACTTTTTCGACGGTCTCTATATCTCCCGTTCATCGAATATCTGAATGTTGAATATCAATCTAACTTCACCGCGCTACAAAACCTGGGGGATATACTACGAAGCAAGACAAGTGGAATAGTGAGGTATGTCGAGCCTAGGCTTTTCAGTGACAGGTAGGTGCCTCTCTTTTAACGTGGCGTGATTAATATGGTAACTTACACTGCAAACTTAACCTGGTCGGGAGCAGGCTATATGTGCCGAGTTTCGGCTTAAATCGGCTTTACATGAGCTGCCTTATGACTAAGCACCTCCTTTGAAGTTGGCGTCCCCTTTCTTGAGTAATCCTGTGCATTTTGGTGCCCGAAACGTACGCGTTTCTCTTCGGAGGGAGACTGGCATGACCAGTTAGCTTTTTCTGGCGATATTCTCGATGAACGCAACAGATTCTCAGCAGAGTATTTTTTACTTATCCGATCTACTGAAACCATTTGCAATGTAGCAAAGAGAAGCACTTACAGTTGCACGAACAGAGGGCAATGCATAACGTTGTGCTATTTTTTGCCACGTTAACCGACAACATTCAGGTGGTGAGGCAGAAAGTCTGTGCAAGAATATTGTGTGCCGATGCGCGCTATACATTTTACACAGCATGCCATTAAAATAATTTTAATAATTATGAAAGCAAAGCAGCATAGGGCGTACCGCTTTGAAAGATGTTCTCATGCTTTGTTTTAACTTGCTGCCAGGTCCTCTTCGAACTTTTCTTTGCCTCCAGCTTCATGTCAAACCATTTACGCTTCACCTCGGATAAGGTTCTTTGGACTACAGAGGCAACATTAACGGCATCTGTCACCTCCAACCTGGCCTTCACTTTGCCTGTCACAGTCACACCACTGCTAACAGATGAAAATAAAATGTTTTTTCTTAACTCCACCCAAAATTATTTCAATCTCCGCTTCAGAATAATTTTTTTTCTTTCCCTCTCTTTCTCTGTTTGCGCCATGAATTGGCAATTCATGGATGGGGATTTATGCTAATAGCTGATTACCGCTACCACGCTGTCAGTTTATGATGGATTGGCATTCATGATCATACACACAAGTTTACGATCAGATCTGAGTTTCTTGTGGCGTTCATGAATCCGGAGTAGGGTTTTAGTAGCGTAGGCTTCTATGTGCAAATCTACGCACAAATTTACTAACGTTTCATGAATGAGACCCACTGTCTCCAGTCTCAGGGAGCTCCAGTGCAGTTTCAAAGAGTAAAGCTGGTGTCTTAGAGGAGAGGTAGTGTTCCCTGGATGGAGGTCGTCTTCCCAGAAAACAAAAACTATCCTTCGGTGGAACAATGCATTAAAATTGTGTGAGGCTCCCTTGACAAGGTAATTTCTCAAAAGAGAGAGCTTAAATTTGCGCAGAAAACGCCAGTATAAATCTTTCTCTATCTCAAATACAATTCATGTGTTATGATGAGGAAAACTTTGGAGAAAAGAAAAATTAAAAATAATGCTAGAATCAGCTTGAGAATATGATTTAGCCTGGCAGTCAGTTTAAGTGCTGAGTTCAGTTAGGCTTGACCATGTAACTTACATTCACTCTCTTCTCTAAGGATCATCAACCCTCAAACCTGTGAGAAAAAATAAAACCAAAATGAACAGCTCTGTCATCAATTCTAGCCTCCCCTTCAACCACTCCTCTTCAGGATCCAGTCTCCAATTCTCAATCATATATGTACCGTGCCTTTATTCACTTTTTGGGTTATCTTTTCTGTTTATTGAAAGGAGCATCAACCTATTAGTGGGCTACCCTGCCAACATCATGGTGATGTGGCTGGTGGCCAGAGAGAAGAGTGACTCTTCCACCTCCAATATCTTTATCTTTCACCTAGCCATCACCGATGCATTGCTCTGCGTGATGACTCCCATCTGCTTCTATGGCTTCTCTTGGCTCGGAATCACATATTTCTCTGAAATACAGTGGTTTATCACTGGGATCAAGAACAGCTCCCCACTCTTTCTCACCTGCATTTGCCTGGACCGCTACGTGGCCGTGGTCCACCCCATTGTGTTCACCAGCATCAAGGATAAGAAGATCAGTGGCTATTTCCATGCTTGTTTGGGGGCTCATGATAGCCTTTGCCACCTGCAGGATGTTGTCGTCATTCCTCTCAGATGACATTATCGTTGGGCTGACCCTGGCCGCCTTCGCCATCATGGTTTTCTGCAACGTTTCAATCATGTGGAGTCTGAGGAAGTCAGTCTTTGGCAAAGAGAAGATGCACCCCATGAAAAAGAAAGCCCTCAGGACCGTGCAAATCTATCTGGGCATCATAGTGTTTCATTACCTGCCGGCAGTTTTTATCATGCCCTTTGTGTATTTGCCTGATTTCGAACAATTTTGTGACATTCAAATGATTATGTCCTCCATTATGTACCTCAGTACCATCACTGCACCCCTCCTCTACATCTCCCTGATAAAGCAGCTGCCGTGGCTGAAAAACTTGCTCTGCATCTGCTGCCGAAGCCCTTCCCCTGAGTGACATAATGTAAGCACATGAGATGTATGCTTGTGATTGTCTGTTACGCTGCATTTACTTTCTACATAAACTCATGAAAACGAGTTCATGAAAAAAGCAAGAATGATCTGTGAGTTTGAGGCAAATATATTATCTTTGGTTTGACTGTAATGAGGACAGAGATGATAATTAACACAACTATAACCATTATGCATTGATTAAAATGCAAAAACTATTTGCATCACCCACATGCCTCCATCACAATGATTTCATATGACGCAAATTAAACAGTTTTTGATTAAAAATGGGAATGGATGATCAATTAGTCAAAGAGACCAATTTTTTTATGTAATGTGTATTTGATATTTATCTCCAAACTTCCAAGTTTGTTTTTATTATATCCATTTAATTTCATTATGCCAGCATGTGATCTAGTTTCTCCTCGGAAAAACTGACAATAACTACATATTTTCATGAGAGCACACCATATACGCAAATAAAATGAATTTTTTTTTTACTATTCCTGCGCTTCATGCAGACAGTTAGTGAGCGAGTATCACATTCAAAGTATTTTCGTCCACAAAATGATAAAAACACATTGAACGTGAAACAACGCAAAATATAACAGAAAAGACACAAAAAGAATTGAAAGCAAATGTAAAGTACTTCAGTAATTGAAGCACTGATTACTAAAACCTCAAAAGTCAAGTCAAGTGTGACTTGTGGGGTTTTAGTAATAGGTGCTTCAATTCCTCTCTAACATTTTCAAGGTCAACCAAGAAGAAACGTGTCCATCACCTCTCATATACTGACCTCACTCTCTGAATTCAGAAGGATGCTGGACTTTGGTATGAGTTTAGCTCTTAGTTACAGCTCTGGGGAACAAAGGGAAGCTCTGGGGTTTGTCAGCAGATACAAGGCCAACTTTGTTTCGATGATGTAAAATCTTTTGGAAAATTATCCTTCTGTTAAACAGCCATAACAGAATTCAACTCAGTACCAAATGCCATTAAATCACGGGAAATCCTAGCGAGCTTTAAATCAGATGTAAAATATCATCTTTTTAGTCAACTGGTCCACCAGGAAGCACAGTCCTTCATGTATTACTAATTGTTATGGTTTTGTACACCTCCATTCCAAAAGGGAAAAATTTTGACTCATAAAGGCAAATTTTTTCTTTTCAAGACAAAAATGGTGAAGTAGACACTTGTGTGTGTATATACATATAATACATCCTGCTAATAAACACGTGATATATATACACAAACTCACACACGGGATAAGCAATCAGCAATTACATTGTCAGTTCTCTTTACTTGCTCAATTTCCAAGTCATACTCCTGTAAAATCAAACTCCAATTCAACAATCTCCGATTCTTGTTTTTCATCTTACTCAAAAACATTAACGGATTGTGGTCAGTGTACACAATCATTGGCTTTTGCCCTGTACAAACATAAACCTAAAAGTGTTGTAAGGATAGAACCAGAGCCAACAGCTCCTTCTCTATTGTGGAATAGTTCTTTTGGTGGCGATTGAACTTCCTGTAGAAGTATGCCACGGGATGCTCAATGTCATCAGAGTCACTTCTCTGTAGGAGCACAGATCCACAAGCTTGGTCGCTAGCATCGACCGCGATGGAGAACAGTTTGTTGAAGTCAGGAGATTTGAGCATGAGGAAGTGACACAGGAGAGACTTCAGGCGATCGAAGGCTCTTTGGCATGCTTCATCCCAAGTGAACTTTATGCCTTTCTTCAGTTGGTTGCTGAGACTGAGAGCAATCTCAGAAAAGTTCTGGCAGAACTTGCGGTAGTACCCGATCATTCCAAGGAAGCGGCGCAAAGCTTTTTTGTTGTCAGGAATTGGAAAGTTCATGATGGCTTGGACTTTAGCATTTATGGGTGCCACCTTACCCTGGCCTATGACGTAGCCAAGATACGTGACAGTAGCACAACCAGTCACTCTTGTTCAGGTAAACAGTCAGGTTGGTGTTGAAGATATTAATTCGGCATTATTGATTATATTTACTTATATTGATTATATATATTTTTTTATCATTATTGTAATGTGAATAGAGGCCACTGGATGGCAGTATTTACCTTTTTTTTGTTAAGCTCAGACTGGAGTTATGTTTAGACATGTCCTGGACATGTCTGGGGCAAGTCCCCGAAAATTAAAAAAAAAAAGAGGTCTAAATGTGGGTGGGGTCTGCAAAAGAGTATATAAAGGGGAGAATTGAGACAGTAAAGTAGTAGGAGAAATTGCAAGAAGGATACATGTGACCAGACCTGTCATTTCTGTTCAAGACCTGTGAAGTTTCTTTTGTGGATTTTTTTGCCTGTGTTTGAGCATTTTCCTCATCTCGGACATCACCAAGCCACCCCACAAAAAGGGACTCTAAATATTTCTGTTTTTTTTTGTATAATCAATCTTGGTCTTTAGGTTAGTTAGTTGTTATTTATTGTCTTTGTTAAAAATTAAATGTGTTTAAGTTTTAAATTTTGTCTGTCATCCCTTGCTGTTGCTGTTGTGTTTTAAATGTAATAACAAATTGGGGCCATAACATTATTCATTCATTGCTCATACTCATAATCAATAATCATATTATGTAGGCAGCAAAAAGACACACAGATAAAACACATACATACAAGTGGTTCACATACTGCAGTGCAGACACACACATAACATTACTCAAATATACATAAAAGTAGTTCATGCATAGAGAGACACACAAATACAAGCAATTCAGTTCACACTTGCATGAGCAGCTCACACACATAAGCAGCAGCTTCTGTAGCTTTTAGCAGGCTTCTGTTATCTTGATTCAAAAAACATAATCAGAGGATGTATTTGATTTCTGTAGCTTTGATCAATATTTGTTCAGCAAAATCATTATTTGCTACTGAAAACATACTCAATTGAATTACTTGTAATTTGATATGCATCGAATTCATCCACTGGTATCTTTTTCTTTTTCATCTGGGTGTGGCTGTCCACTGGAATGAGCATGCGTCTTTGCTATGCATTCCTGAAGGATGAAATAACGGAGAATCTCAGGTTGCCTGTCCAATTGTAAGTGGGAGAATGAAAGGGGGAAGGACCATATTTGCGGTATAAAACGGTGCGCACAAGAGGAAAACTGGCAGTTCTACAGGGGAGTTCGTCTTGCTGTTCATCGGGCAGTTCTGCGGTTCGTCTTGGGGGCAGTTCCTCTTGCGCAAGAGGAACTCGACTTTACATTTTTCAACGTGCCACAATAAAGCCTAATTTTTTCTTTTTCAAGAATCTCTCTCTCCAATTTCTTGAGGATGGGGGAATCTCAATATGTTGAAGAAAATCCACAACATTAGCCTGGGTCAACTGCTGGGTCAATGTCTCTACATCTTTCAGATGTTCTTCCCACGAGTCACTCCATGTGATCAGCTCGTCGATGTACGCCCCCGTGTGTGGCAGTCCGGCGATTGTAGACTGTATCATCCTTTGGAACGTGGCTGGGGCATTTTTCATGCCAAAGGGTAGGACTTCATACTGGTACAACCCAGATGGTGTGGCAAAAGCAGAGATCCTCTTGGCCCTCTCAGTTAAAGGCACACACTAATAACCCTTCAATCAATCAATCTTGGTCAGAAACTTTGCTTGCCCTACTCTGTCGATACAATCATCAATCCTAGGTATTGGAAACACATCAGTTCTAGTTACAGCATTGACTTTGTGATAATCTGTACAGAATCTAGTACTTCCATCAGGTTTTGGAACTAGCACACAGGGTGAACTCCAATCTGAGTTGGCGGGTCTGATAATATCATGTTCTAACATGTACTCAACCTCTTTCTCAGCAATCTTTCTCTTTTCAGGATTCATCCGGTATGGATGCTGTTTTATTGGTTTGGCATCGCCAACATCTACATAATGAGAGACTATAGAAACTCTCTTTGGAACATCAGAAAATATATCTTTATATTTCTTGATCAACCTGTCAAACTGATCTTTCTGTGAGGGTTCTAAGCGCTGGAGTTTTACATCAAGATTTTTAAACACTTCAGAATTTGACAATTTACATGAAAGAACTTCAGCTTTAATTCTAGGTTCATCATCTTGAAACTCCCCCTCATCTTCACACGTCTCGACCATAGGAGAATCTGAAGTGACACCTGCAACCCTAGCCTTTCTGTCACGATAAGGCTTCAGCATGTTAATGTGACACAACTGTTTTGGCTTTCTCCTATCTGGAGTCTTCACAATGTAACTGAGATCATTGAGTTTAGTCAGAATTTCATACGGACCGTGAAACCTAGCCTGCAATGGATTGGACTGCAAGGGAAACAACACAAGAACCTTGTCTCCTGGTTTAAACTCACGGCTTCTAGCCTTATGATCATACCAAGTATTCATTTTTCCCTGACTTGATTTCAAGTTCTCTTTGGCTAGGTCACAAGCTGCACGCAACCTTTCCTTGAACTTGCTAACATAGTCTAACAGACTGATATGTGGCTCTTTCTCTTGCCATTGTTCACTCAACAATAGCAAAGGTCCTCTCACTTCATGACCAAACACTAGCTCAAATGGACTGAATCCAGTAGACTCCTGCACTGCTTCTCTAGCTGCAAACAACAGCAAATGAACACCTTCATCCCAGTCTTTCTCATGGTCATAACAATAGTCCCTCATCATTGTCTTGAGAGTGGAATGAAACCGCTGTCAGGCACCCTGACTCTCTGGATGATAGGCACTAGACAGAACCTGCTTCGCACCTAGTTCATACACTACCTGCTGAAACAATTCGAAAGTGAAATTGCTACCTAGGTCTGACTGAATTTCCCTGGGAAGGCCAAACAATGTGAAGAACTTTATCAAAGCCTTCAAGATTGCAGTTGCCTTGATGTTACGTAGAGGTATGGCTTCAGGGAATCTGGGAGATGCACACACGATTGTCAACAGGTACTGATTTCCAGATCTAGTCTTGGGTAATGGACTAACACTATCAACAATGACCTTAGAGAAGGGCTCCCCAAATGCTGGGATAGGCTGCAATGGAGCTACAGGTCGGTCGAACTGGTGTTTTCCAACTACCTGACAAGTGTGACAGATTTTACAAAAGTTGGAAACATCTTTCCGAAGCCCAGGCCAGAAGAAGTGTTTCATGATTTTATCAACAGTCTTGTTAACACCAAGATGACCTCCTAAAGGTAAACTATGAGCCATTGTTAAGACCTCATTCCTGTAGACCTTCGGAACAACAATTTGCCTAACCACTGCAAAATCTACATTGGCAGGGATATCAGGAGGGCACCACTTCTGCATCAACACACCATTCTTTAGATAATACCCAACTAGAACTGCATCTATTTCTTTATCAGGAAGGGCTCTCCTCTTTAGTACACAAATTTCAGGATCATGAGTTTGCTCCTCAATCAACCGCTTTCTGGACAGAGACAAGTCTCCAGACATATATCAGAATCACCAGACCCATCTTGCTGGCTGAACAGAACGGAACTGATAAACATGTCTGATAAGTCTTCAAATGGACAAACTATAGTAGGTCGAACAGAGTCACGAGACAAACCACCTGAGTCCTGACTATTCAATGTGCTGGACGGCACCACATCATCGTCTTCTTGAGCCTTCTTGACCATAGCACGAGTCACTGCATTGGAAGGATACAGAGATGGGTCTTCATTGCCATCTTCAGTGCTCGGCTGAGAAGTAAGATGAACAGGGGGAACTACATTGCCCCCAGCCAGGTCATCGCCTAGCAACAGAGAAACACCCTTGATAGGTAGGCTTGACATAAGTCCCACTTTTACCTGTCCTGTAACTAAATCTGACTTCAAGAATACAGAGTGCAGGGGTACAGATACAGTCCTCCCTTCAATACCTTGTACAAGTATGAAATCCCCAGAAGCGGTCTCATCACGTAACTCCAAGGAGTCCATCAACAAAAGTGACTGAGAAGCTCCGGTATCCCTTAGGATATATATGGGAACAGGAGTAGAATGTTCATTCAGAGCCACAAATCCCTCTGACACAAATGGAAGAAATTCCTCCCTCACAAAATCAGCAGTATCAGGCTTCTTAGCCCCGCAAGGAGCAGGCAATTTAGCAGATCGGTTATCTACTACAGGGGTTTCTAACCTTGTTTTCACAAAGGCATTTGGTTTGGTATCCTTTTCTCTTTCTTTCTTAGCTTTAAGGAACCAACAGTTAATTGTAACATGACCAGATTTCTTGCAATAATTGCAAACTAGACCACTTTTGTCACTGTCAGCTTTCACACTTTCATCAGACTTGTGACTGGATTTCAGTGCACTATCACCAGATTTTTTTTTGTCTTTGGGTGAGGAATCTTGGGTATCACCGTCATCTCTCTTCTGGTCTTAATATCATCCTTAACACAGTACTTGAATTCTTCAACTAACACCATCTCTTTTAGTGAGTTGAAATCATCCTTGGCCTCCATAGAAGTACACTAGCGCTCAAAGCAAACTGTCTTCTCATTAGCAAATTCCACATAAGTCTGATTTTCAGATTTCTTCCGACCTCTGAATTTCTGTCGGTAAGCCTCTGGAACCAACTCATAAGCTCTCAAAATAACCTTTTTGACAATCTCATAATGAGAGGAATCATCTGCAGACAAAGCCGAATAGGCTTGTTCAGCTTTACCCTTGAGGACAGTTTGCAACATCAGAGGCCAGTGTTCCTTTCGCCACTGGCAACTCTTAGCTACCTTTTCAAAGCACTGAAAATAGTTATTAACGTCCTTCTCCAAGATTGGAGGCACCAGTTTTACCTCCTGGCTTGCACAAAATTTGTGTTTAGCTTCAATTTAAATTTTTTGTTGCTCCATTTGGAGTCTTTCTTCTCTATCTAACTTCTCTAATTCAAAATCTCTGTCTCTGTCTGTCTCTTTCTCCTCCTTCCTCTTTCTCTCTCTAATTCTCGTTGTTTTTCTTCTCTTGCTAATTTTCCTCAATAAAGTTCTTAGTTTTTCTTTTTCCTCCTTTTTCTCTTTCTTCCCTCTCAAATTCTCTTAGTTTTTCTTTTCCCTCCCTTTCTTTCTCTCTTTCTTCCCTCTCAAATTCTCTTTGTTTTTCTTTTTCCTCCCTTTCAATCTCTGATGGTTGGTGATGCCAAGAAATCATCCGTTGCTGATGATCTGTCTATATATATATATATATATATATATATATATATATAGAAAAATTCAAAAAACAATTTTACAATTTGAAATGTTAGATTTCCAATAAATGACTCACACAATGGTCTATCCCGGACGAGCCCCCAATTTGTTATTACATATATGACAGCAAGGGATGACAGACAAAATTTTTAAACTTAAACAGATTCAATTAAACAAACACCTTTAACTAATCTACTATCGACTCTACTGACCAAGATTAATATATACAAGAACAAAAATATTTTCAGTCCCTTTGGTGGGGTTGCTTGGTGATGTCCTGGGTAAGGAAAATACTCCAACACAGACAAAATCCACACAAAGCTTCACAGGTCATGAAAAAAATGACTGGTCTGGTCAAATGTATCCTTCTGCTTGCAATTTCTCTGACTACTTTACTGTCTCAATTGTCCTTCTTATATACTCTTTTGCAGACCCTTCCCACCTTTTAGACTTTTTAAAAAAAACTTGTCTCAGACATGCTCAAGACATGCCCAAACCTAGCTCCAGTCTGGGCTTAACAAAAAAAGGTCAATACTGCCATCTAATGGCTTCTTTTCACATTACAATGGTAAAAGCCCATTGTCCAAAGGCATTCCTGTTCTGGACAACGCTGGACCCTAGTTGCACTGCGTTATATTCCAGTCACAGTTGTGCTCAACAACAATGACCCTCGGCTGCGCAGCCGAGGGTCTGTCCTCTGAGCTGCAGGTATCCCACCACCTTTCTGACACTGCCTGCTGTGCTGAACGACACCTGTTGCGCTGAACATCGTCATCTGTGCTGACATCACCATCTGGGTTGAACATCATCTGTGTTGAACAACACCTGATGACCTCCAGTACATCACCTCCTTCAGAAGATCATCTGAACACCAACCGACATTCCCGCTGTGAAGTACCATCCCTGTCAAGATGATCTTCAACATAAAGATCCCTGTCTTAGGACTCAGAGGGATCTTGCCATGGACAATAATAAAATTTACGTGCGACTGGTACACATGACAGCCAAACATACCAACAAATCAGAGCTGCTATGTCTGTAGAGTTTAAAGCAGCAGTGCCTGTACTTGGTAATAGGCCATATATATGACGTATTTTTGGAATGTTTCTTTGACTTCTCTTGCCTGTTCTTTTCTCTTATGCACAGACAATCACTGACAGTGTGTCTGCATCTCAAACACAAACAGCCTTCCAGTGCCGGTCATTGACAGATGACATTGGACCTCGAGAGTCTGGGTCTGTCCAAGGTTTCTCCCACTTAACCAGGGAGTTTTTCCTTGCCACTGTCACCTCTATAGCTTGCTCTCTTGGTCTCTGGCCTGGTATCCGTATGAAGTTGTTGTTATAGATATTTTGTAATTAGAAATTAAATTGCCATTACTCTTGTAATTTTCTTTAAGTATTTCACTCTGAAGTTGACCTCATCATTCGTTGTCTGTTGGGTCAAACAGGAGGGACTGTTGGAAAACAGGATTTTTTGGGTATTTGCAATATGAGGTGAGCCAGACGGTTTGATCAATAGGTATTGCATGTGTATTAGGAGATAAAGAGAAGCCGGTGGGTCCGACAGGACATATCACCTATTTTTTACTTCCAGCTGGGATCTCCATTGTCTTCAGTTCTGACAGGACACGTTATGCACCAGCGCCTCTTAGTTGGAGGTTCCGTATGCCCACATATGGAGCTCACTTCCGAGGGTTGGGAGTCTACTGAACCAATAAAGTTGAGAGGCTCAGGAGAGGCCCAATTGTAGAATATTCATTTTTATCAATGTGTAAACTCTAGGACCAATCAGCAACAACTTCTGATGACATTAAAGAAATCATATACAATTATCTGTCCTTTTAACATGTATAAAGTTTCTGATGAAATTAAGGAATTTTTAACTCTGCATAACGCTGTTGTTCCCACGGCCGGCTGTGTAATAAACTTTTTCCTGCTTTTGCTACGAACATCCAAGTCTCTTTCTTCATCGGGACAATGTTCTTGGTTTTTATTCATTTACCAACACCTCTAACAGACAGAGCAAAGTTGATCTCTGCCTTTGTTCCACCAGATGGATTATACCAATACAAGGTCATGCCCTTCAGAATGAAAAATTCTCTGGCCACCTTCCAACTTCTGGACTACGAGGATGTGAGGCCTATATTGATGACATCATCATCACTAGCGACAGCTTCCAAGAGCACCTCACCTACATCAGAAACTTCTTTCAAAGAGTGAGTGATGCCAAGCTGACTATCAACCTTGTTTCAAGTGGCTTTTGCTACAGTTGTTTACTTAGGTCATATTGTAGAACAGGGTCAACCAAACCAATTGATGCAAAAGTAAGAGTTATCACTGAATTCACTGAGCCTCCAAATAAGACAAATAATGAGATTTCTAGGCATGGCTGGCTTCAACAAAAAATTCTGTAAAAAATTCTCTGTCATTTCTGAACCTTTTACAAATTTACAGAAGAAAAATGCTAAGTTTGTTTGCGGTGAAAAATTTCAAAATTCATTTGACCAACTGAAAGCTATCCTCAAAAATGCACCAGCTCTCTCATCTCCTAATTTCAAAAAAAGAGTTCAAGTTAGCTGTTGATGCCAGTGATATTTGTGCAGGTGCAGTTTTACTGCAAGAAGACACTGAAGGAGTAGATCACCCTGTTTGATACTTTTCCAAAAAGTTTGATAAACCTCAGGAAAACTATTCAACAATTGAAAAAGAATGTTTGGCACTTGTTTTGGCTTTACAACGTTTTGAAGTCTATTTGACTCGTTCAGCTACTTCCATCAAGGTCTTCAGTGATCACAATCCCCTCACATTCTTGCATAAGATCAAAAACAAGAATCAAAGATTACTGAGATGGAGTTTACTTTTGCAAGAGCATGATTTAGATATTTATCACATCAGGGGAAAAAAGGAAAAGTGCATCTGGAAGAACACTTTCTCGCATGTAATTTTACTTTTCTATTTGATTGTGAAAATTGCACTGGTTGTTATGTATATGATTGTTATAATGATCATTGATACTTTGTGTAAAGTTCAAAATTATCCTGATTATAAAACTGCATTCATTTTAACAAAAGAAAGCTTTTAGCAAACCTCTATTTTCTTAAAGTGGGGAGGTGTTATGTATGAGTATTTTTTTTGTCAAGCACTTATATCATTTCTAAATGGAGATTTGTCACATGCTGTTCTTGCTGCCTTGCTGGTCAGCTATTTATTTTGTTCATCAGCAACCTCTGGTGGTGTGTCTGTAGCAAAACATGATCTGATGCAATACCACTTCTTTGTGATGAAATAGACTAGTGCTTTCTAGGAGCTTCTGGCATCTTCCTGCCTGGAGGGGGCGGGATTACCCAGAATCCTGTCGATCTTTCCAGAATGTTGCTAGTCTATATAAATGCTGTGATTTTGGTCTGTGAAGTCAGAATTTTTGTTTTGGCAACAGAGTGGTATTAGAGTGTTATTATAGGATTGAACAGCGGATTACAAGTATACGTAAGTTTTTATTTTAATCTGTGAAGAATAAATTGGTTTAAGTTGCCATTGCTGGTTTTCTTTGTTGTGATTTTCAAGTCATAACAAAATACATGTTTCGAAAGGTTTTTACAAGTACTTTAACGTGGTATACTCAGTGGGTTGTTAGAATAATTTTTGAATGTGAAATTAGCAAAAATGTGCTTGGTTACGGTACTTCCAAAAGAGGACATCAGATTTGACAAGGTGTACACAAAGATGCATATCATGCTGTTCTCATTACAAATTGGAGTCAACCTGGTTTGAATTTTGCAATATAAATATCCTATTAAACTATGTTCACAGCAAAATTGTCGTAAAATTTCTTAGATTTAATAGGGAAAAGAATATGGTTTTGTCATTACAAGCTGTATTAATTACGTCACTACAGAACTAGATGTTCATGAGAAAAGGTAAGGTTAACTTCAAGAAAAAACTAAAATAGGTAACACAACATACTTTTATTATAAAATAAACATTATGTATCACAGATGTACGTTATTATTACTGAAGTAATAAGAGGTAAGAGGTTGCTGTTGCTCACCTGCTGTAGCGGTGTTCATTGGTGTTCATTCTGTTTGAGTTGAGGGGGAGAGAGGCGTGCAGGGCTGGTTGTAACAGACGATTTACTCTTGTTAAACAGGGTTAGTTTTCTGAAACTAATTCGTGTGTAAAAGTTCAAATATTAAAAGAGGTAAGATTTGCTCCTGAGGTATAACTTTTGTCGCATTCTGGGCAGGGAGAATCTTCCCCCCTTATTTTTTCCCCCTTTCTCCCCCTTGTATCAACTCTGTTAGCACATAGCCAAATTAAGTCGCTAATCTGGTCAAACAAAGTTTTAGTTTTTTCTTGGTGGGTTTCAGTCTCCTGGGAGCAAAGTAAAGTAAAATAAATTTAAACACTAAATAATTAACCAACTAACTGAATTGTATGATATAGAAAGTAAAACAGTTGTTTTCAAGGATTGAGCTACTGTCGCCTGGTTTTTCTGTAAAACTTCAGCAAGCTCTCAACGCTCAGAATATTATTGAATTAGCTGGATATCTAGCGAACTATTACCTGGGTTGGTTACATACTTGGTCGCTTGCCTTTCATAGAGTGTTCTTGCCAGTAAATATTGACGTTCACCAAGGTTTTTAGTCTCCTTCCGTCTTTCTCTTTCCCGCATAAACGCATTGCTAAGCTTGAATTAAATATTAACGCGAACCACGGTTTTTGTCTTTTTCACATCTCATTATTATCGTAGCGCCCTTCTGATTAAACACATTGCAGATTACGTATTTTTGTTTTTTACTGCGGTTTCGGTGCCTTGATCAGCTGATTAAGGTTTAGTCGCTAGTTTGAGTGCTTCGCAACAGTTAGTTGGAGGAGATACCGTGTTTAGTTCGCTCACATAATAAATGACTTTTTTTTCGGTCCGTTTGAATTAAAGGGAACCGGAGCTTTATTCTGTTTTGGTTACCTTCGGTTGTATTTGTGGCTAGTTAGCCAAATATTTACTGTTTGCATTTTTGACTTGGGATCTGAGATTAAGCATTTAGTCAGTAGGGCAGCAGTTACTTAAAGGAGACCTATGTTGCGATATTTCCAAGGTTATATTTTGACCTTGGACTTCCCTAGAGTACTCCTGATTGTGCAAAGTCCAATACGGGGTCCTTATTTAGCTCATACTGCCATCCTCAAAAAACCCCATTTGTAGTCCATTGTAGTCTCTGCCTGAAACGCCTGATCGGGGTGGCTCTCCCATTATGGACCCCACTCCCCATGTGCCCACTTTCTTCTGACTGGCCAGCTCTGTGGAGGGCGGAAATGGGTGGGACGAGGCTACATAACGCAATTTTCCGGGTCCGCCTCTCCAGAGTGAAACATGAGACACCTCTGCCATCTGATAAAGAATCGGCGGGTAAATTCCACAATCTAACGTAGTGCATGTATATAGATTTAATGAAATGAACTTGTTCTAATAAATTCAGCGGCAAAAGTGGAGGACGTAGTGCGAAAGTCAGGCAGCTCTAGCACGAATTTGCTATTTACCTACGGCAACAGTGGTGAGTACAGCAGTTTTTCTACTCTGCAGCTAGGATGGAGGGAAAGCAAGAATCCACCCCATATAGACACATTTGTAGAACGGGTCGACATGCCCAAGTGTAGACCAGAGACCGTAGAAATCCAGCGGGTCTGAGTTTAGAGGGAAACATGGACAGTGAGGATCAGCTAAAAGTGAACCAACAGTTTATGGACTGCTTCGGTGTGTGTTATAAGGATCTGCTGGTTCGTGTGCATAATTGTGGTGTGTCGTTAACGAGGAGTAATAAACAGCTACTGTGCTGGTGTATGACGGAGGGGCAAAAGCTCCAGGCTAAACCGACTTCTCAAAAATTGCCTGTGTTAATGGTTTACTTACTGCGTCGAAATGACCAGTGGTTTGCTTGTGGAAAATGGGCGAGTTATGGATAGTGCGCGAGAGCAAGATAGTTATGTCATGAACATAATACAGGTTTTACAGACCGTAAGTTCCGTTTGCATGAAACGTTGCTTATGTGGAGCTTGCGAATCGATCACCTCTACAGGAAAGAATATAATATTCAATCGATGGCAATGCAGAGAAATTCTATACTGGACTCGTTCTTGCCTGTGCATGAAGTAATACATAACATAACATAACATGAATGGCAAGAACAGGCCTTTCAGCCCAACTAAGCTTGCCAGTTTCTTTATACTATTGTGAATATATCCCTTCAGATACTAAATGACTCAATGGTATCTAGCTTTAGGTCAAGCCTGCTCTTGAAAACCCCCATGGTCTCTGCCTCAACAATGTGGTCAGGTAAGCTATTCCACATTGAAATTACTCTTTGGGTGAGGAAATATTTCCGAATATCAGTGCTAAATTTACCTTTGGTCAACTTCCATTTGTGACCCCGAGTTCTACTAACAACACTGGGCCGAAGGAATCCTACATGATTCACTTTATTAATCCCTTTAACATATTGAAAGACCTCAATCAAATCACCCCTGAGTCTCCTTTTCCTAAGACTAAAGAGATTAAGGATTTTCAGCCTCTTCTCGTAGCTTTCATCTTTTATACCTGGAATAAGCTTAGTGGCTCTTCTCTGAACTTTCTCTAGAGCCTCTATATCTCTCTTAAAGTATGGTCCCCAGAACTGTACACAATACTCCAGGTGTTGTCTAACGAACGTGTTGAACGTGTGGCTTGAACAGGTCACCCCTGTCCCAGAAAAAGTTCAAGTGCCTCATAAACCTTTACCACTCTTTCCTACACCAGGTTCGTAGCCACGTGTTAAACCTCCAGATAGAATTCTGCTTACCTCTGCTTGCACGTGGTACCGGTAGAATCCCTGAGAACACTACCGTTGAGGATCTGCTCCTAAGCTTCTCAGCTAATTCCACAAATTTTCCTTGCAGAACCTCAAACCTACCCTTACCTATGTCATTTGTCCCAACATGGACCATGACAACTGGATCCCTCCCCGCTCTGGCCAGGAGCTTGTCCGCACGCTCCAGGAGGTCTCCTACCTGGGCTTCAGGCAGGCAACACACCGTACGAGACTCCTTGTCGCGCGAACAGATGAGGGTATCTATTCCTCTAAGTATTGAGTCCCCCACTATCAATAACTCTCTTTTCTGAGGGGTAGAGGCCAACAGGGTGCCCTACTGCTCATCAGTCCCCTCACTCTCAGGGTCAAGGGCCAAGTCGAGTTCCTGCAAGGGCTGGAATCAGTTGGACACCTCAACCACTGGAGAAGCTGTCGCTGTATGGCGTGCACGCCCTTTCCTGCGCTGTCGACCTACAGTCACCCAACTTTCTCTCCCTGGCTGCTCTGGGATCCCAGTACCACCCTGCTTTGGCGTACACCATTTCTCTAAACGACATACTACTTAGTTCGCAATCAGTAGAGTTCCTAGAGGAACTATGTAGCGCCGCCAACTGGCCCTGAAGATCAAGGATCTTGCTCTCCAGATGCTCAATTAACTGGCACCGGTGGCAGACAAACCCACCCTGGAAATCCCTTTCCAAAAGTGCGATCATCCTGCAACCGTCACATAGTTTTGGCCACATTTTGAACCCCCTACCTAATGACTTTGCTCACCCTAGATAAAAGAAAATTACTAATGCCGAGATAGAAGCTGAGGAACCACAAATAATTGATTAAATAATTTATTTATTTATTAACCTAGGAAACCCTAAGCAGCAGTCACATTAGAAACCCCGGGGAAAATATGTAAATGGATTATAAGCCTCTTTTAACAGGGGCTTAGTTTCAGTTAACAGAAATGAAATACCAGATTGAGCCAAACTCTATATGTAATAATAAGCACTCCTAATAAGCCGGCTTGAGTTTATATAGTCCCAGTTCTATTAATATACCAAACTAAAAATCTCACAGGGCTTAGCTGAGACCCAGATAAAACAGACTGGCTCCAACGCCCAGGAGAAACTGGAGGAGGCGAGCACTCAGATAAAAAAAATTTACCTTTTAAATTCCAACCTAACCTAACGTACAAGTCAAGTGACTGCTGCACTACTAGCTAAATACTAAATCTCAGATCCCCAGCCAAGAATGCAAACAGTACTTATCTAGCTAGCTAGCCGCAAATACAACCAAGGGTAAGTGAGAAAAGAGTAAAGCCCCGGTTCCCTTTAATTAAAACGGACCGAATAAACAAGTCGTTTACTATGTGAGTGAATTAAACACGGTACCTCCCCCAACAAGTTGTCCTAAGCACTCGAACAAGCAGTTCAACTTTAATCAGCTGATCGAGGCACAGTAACTGGAGAAAAATGCAAAGATGGGGTATTTATGATGTGTTTAAACAGAAGCGCCCCTTCGTGATAATAAAAAGTGAGAAAGACAAAAACCCCGGTTTGCGTTGATATTCAGCTTAGCAATGCGTTTATGCGGTAATGCAGTCAGGATAGAGAACGAAGCGGACTAAAAACCCAGGTGAACGTCAATATTTTTCCGCGAGAAGACCGTATGAAAGGCAAGAACCAAGTATGAACCAGTCTGGGCTATAGTTAGATATCCAGGTAATTTGATTATATTCTTGGCGTTGAGAGCTTGCAAGGGTTCGTTTGCTAAATCAGCAACAGAAAAAAAAATTAAAAATACAAGCGTACCGATCATAATTACTGCATATTAGTTAACCAGGAGCATTTCTAATTAGCAGAGCATGCAAACTAACAAGCAGTAGCTGATAAGCGGTCATGACTTTGAAAGTAATCTGTCGCGCGAAAAATTCGTTTTGCGTCTGGTGTGAAAGCTAACGCGTGTATTCGCGTCTTTGCATTGACTTTGAATATAACCTGTTGCGTGAAAAATTAGTTTTGCGTCCGGTGTGAAAGCTGCTTAACGCGCCCATAACGCGTGTATTCACGTCTTTGCATTGACTTTGAATGTAGGCTGATCTGCCCTGCGAAAAATTTGTTTCACCTCTGGTGTGTAAGCGGCTTGACGTGCCCATAATGCGTGTATTTGCATCTTTGCATTGACTTTGAATGTAATCAGACGCGCGAAAAATTTGTTTTGCGTCTGGTGTGAATGCTTCTTAACGCACCCATAACGGGTGCATTCAAGTATTTGCATTGACTTTGAATGTAATCTGTCCCGCGGAAAATTCGTTTCGCGTCTGATGTGAAAGCAGCTTTATGGATAGTATGCGATAGCTAAATTGAGCTCGGATATGTTATGAACATATTATAAGTTGTTCTGTTAGCGTGGACAAGTTGCTTATGTGGAGCTAGCGAATCGATTGCTTCAACAGGAAAGAATTTTCTATTTAATCTCTGCCTTTTTCGGCTTTTTATAACCCACAACAAATTCTAAAGGGAGAGGAAATTTTGTCACGGTAGTGCAGAGAATTTCTTTGTTATACCAGACAGATGAGAGCTTCTGCGTTTCGCGATTGCTTTCACGGTAGAATCAGAGAGCTAGTCCAGATATTTATGATCGGGATCCGGCTGATCCCAGTCATGGATAAGTGAAACGATCACAAGCAGCCGCTTCAACTGCAGTGGCTATAATTGGGCAACATTGTAATGAAACTGCCGTATTGATGCAAACTGAAGTATCAAGCATACCGATCAGAATTACTGCATATCAGAGAATCAGGAGAATTTTTAATTAGCCCAGCGGCATGCAAACTAGCAGTAGCAGTAGCTGGTAACCGAGCAGCCACAACCACAGAGACAAACCTTGGCAATACAGGTTTTACAGACAGTAAGTTCCGTTACTGTGGACAGTTGTCCCAAGCATCCAAATTACAAACAAGTATTAAAAGTTAACTTCAAATGTTCGCACTCTTTCTGTAGAATTTCCCCAGATATTACTCTAGCATATTAAGGATTTGATGCGGTTGGGTTCCGCCTTCCAGAACTCAAGCCATGAGATCTTCCTATCCATGGCCTCTTCCCACCTGGTCCATGTGCCCTGTCGTCTCAGTCCCACCATCTGGCTTGCACACTGCTCCTCGACCCCAGCCCTCACTTTGCGTTGGATCAGGTCCCGCCTTTCCTTGCCCTCAAGTTTGTTGCAGTGGGTTGTTGAAATGAATCCCAGTCCTGCATAGTCAGTTGCCACAGATCCCACGAGCTGTCTGTGACAGAGCCTTGATTCTGCCAAGTCTACAGCCTCCGATGCCCTTCACTTTCTGTCAGTTCTCACCTCAATGCCAGCTTGAGACACTTTTGGGTTCTTGGATTCCCTGTACTGCAGCTCCTCCCTCGCTCTGGTAACCATGAACTCTTCAATTCTTGTTGCCATAGGAGGCGATGCTGCTTAGACTTCGAGGTAAGCCCAACCAACATTGCAGGTGGCTGCTAACCCTCTTCTCAAGTTCTTCCACAGCGGAGATTGGAAATTCTTATACCAGCAATGGCCACAGTATCCTAGACAGGGCACCATGCTGGTCTAACCAGCCTTGAATTTCCCCGGAAGACCTAACTTGTCGACTGTGGTCAGCCAACTCTCCAGTCAGTTAAGTCAGTTATGACAGCAATCTATGTGGTCATAATGCAACATCTTAAAGTCTTTTGCACTAGCTGTCTTTTTGGATCTTTCTTATTCTGTCACAACATTAAAGTAAGTTATTTTAAATTCTCCATACTTCTCCCATCCTGCTTTAAAGTCTGCTTTGGTGAGCTTGAGCAAGCATGTTCTGGTTGAAGAAGTTGGAGCAGGAGCCTCAACCTCAGCAAACACAAACTTACTGGACACTGGAGCAGTATCTCGGACAGGCTTAAAGCCATTCCCTTGCTGTGTTGTCTGTTGCACAAATGAGAAACACCGTACATGGGGACTACTGTCATCTTAACTGGGGGCTTCTATGGACCAGTAGTAGGTAGATTCTTGGTAAACAGCATACCATCTACCTGGAACTATACCTGCATTGCTTGTAGCAGGGATTAGGGGTGGACAGTATGCATCTCCCGTTGAGAGTAGCTGGATACTGAGATGCTGCCATTCTGGAGAGTATGAATACAGTGCATCCCATCAGTATTAGGCACTGTTACCACAGACTTCCACATAATGTCCAGGTCAGTCTTTCTGGCAGAAATGGCAGCACTGTCATTGTAGAGGATAATTATGGAATGAAGCTTGACTTTGGCACATTCAACATATTGAAGAGCATTGATGATGCAGGGGCTATGCAATCTAACAGCACTGAAGACTGTTCTCTTGATTGTGCCACCTACTCCATCGACTGCACCCTTGCCATGGGCAGTTGGGAAAAAGTGCCAGGTGACCCGGATACCTTTCCTATCTAGAAGACTGGTGGCCCACAGGAACATAAACTTCTGTTTGAAGTGTTGAGCTGTGCCATCTGAGAAAATGTCTACTTCTGTGAGTGGAGTGGTGATCTTGGACAGGACATTATCAATGATAGCTTTCATAAAAGTTGCTGCTGCGTACTTGTCTTGAGTCAGGAAATCAGAAGTCACCCCAGAAGAGTAAATACCCTCATTAGTCCAGGCAACACCATTAAATAGTGCCACCTGTCCATGGCTCCAATACATGCTCTGAATTTCATCTTGCTGAAGCAGGGTGGCGTTCTCACTGAAGTCAGACTGGAATGTTGCCTGCCCTGGGTGGGTAGATGTACAAGTCTGTTGGAAAGTAGTAGCCTGTTGCTGTTTGATGAATGCATGGACCTTGAAGTATGGAAGCCGTTCACTGAGTCGTGTGAGGGCGTCAGATACAGTGCCAGACTGCTGCACTTTTTCAAACTTGCCATCTTCTAAGCGCTTCCAGTGGGACCAGTTAATGGTGTCTCCCAGATGAGCTTGTGGAACAGTATCGCACAGACAGTCAACACTACAGCTATTCTGGCAGTTGGAGCACTTCCCAAACATACAGTCTTCACTCTCCATGTCACAGGATACATGCTGCAGTATCTCTCTATGGCTCCCAGGTATACCTTGTGGACTCAAAGCCTGCAACAGTAGATTGACGTTTTCATGGTACTGACAGGTGCAGACATTGTGTGGCATGTCGCTGTTGAACAGGACAGTATCAGGATGCATGGTCTTGAAGGAAGAAAGCTTTATGCGGTCTTCTGGATACTCTTGAATGTACATGGCATACAGCTCAGAGACTGTCATCAATAGGTAACGGTGCTGTTCTTGAACTTTCTTGCCATCTCTAATTACAGTGATGCAGTCTTTTCGACCAGGTGCAGTCCGTGAGTTGTCTGGGTGGAGGTAGAAGTCATGGACACGAGACCTCACTTCCTCTTGTGTTTTATTGGATGGAGGTCTCTCAGGTCTGTTAATGGGATCTTCTTTAGGGTACAGGCTATAATCAGCTCCTATGTCATGGACAACACATTTTCGCCTGGCTGGGTCTCTTGGAAGAGCTGACTCAGCTTGTCTCTTGGCACACTTCTGGCTAGGTGCTGTATGGAGGTACCACTGGTTCAGGATCAGCTGCTACTTTCAGTTCTGCTTGCCCCTTCTCTATATACAACCGCTCTCGCTCATGTACAGTTTCAAGGTTTCTCTTTCTTGCCAACTTCTTTCTCCTCGATTCTTGCTCTTTCCAGGCAGCTTCACCAATCTCTGCCTTCTTGAGCGCTCTAAAACGCCGCGGCTTCTCGGCATTGCTGAGGGCCATTGTTGAACGGGAGTACTGGCTCTTGAATACAGGAACTGAATGGTTACCTGGAACAAGTGCTAATGACTTAATGTCACACTTGAATCAGGTGGGAGTATTTATTGGTTCTCTCTGGTATGGAAGCCATTCCAGGAAGCCACACCCAGTCTCTTTGATGTTAGGCAGTGTTTCTCAAACCTCTCCTGCTGTGCCCTTTGTCCTGCATGCCTAAGATCTCTTCCTGCTCCAGCACAGGTGATTCAAATGATCAGGTCATAATTAACCCCAGAAACTGCTTGATAATAAGCAAATAATTTGAATCACATGTGCTGGAGCAGGGAGATATCTAAAGCATGCAGGACAAGGGATATGCCAGGAGAGGTTTGGGAAACACTGATGTCAGGAGTATGAACATCACTATAGGCACTGGGCTTAGTCTTTCTTCCATATGGAAGATTTGACAAGAGCCCAGTCTTAGAAAAGGAAGCCACCACAAAAGACAAAAGTGCCAAGAAGCATTTAGTGTTATGATTCCGGATTTTGATCATGTTTTTTGTGCTGGTTTTGTGTTCATGATTATTGTCTTTTATTTATTCTCTTTGGTTTTTGTAATATTCAGGTTTTTGGTTCATTCCATGTTTCAGTTCCATTGCACTTGTCTCCCCTGTCTTGTGATCTAGTTGGTTAAGTCCGTCTTCCCTGTCTGCGTGCTCACTGGCTTCGGGTGATTTAAATGAAGTAAGGTGTTTAAAAATATTCCTTTGTATCTCGTTTTCTTCCTTCAACCTTCTGTTCTAATGATTAACAAGACTAACATTTGTATTTTGTATTATAGTCTACTAACACAACTAACAATGTATATATTGGATTACTAAATTACTAATGAGCACTCTAGTTTAAGTTGTAAAGCTGCACCGCTACTAATAGACTAATTCCCTCTTCGCAGTCGCCCTGTTGTATTCTCCGCCCCTTTGCTTTCCACCGTCCTCTCCCTATGCTCAGCGAGAATCTCTCGCACGTGCTTAATTACTTTCCTGCTCTTGTTATCTGTGCACGTAGAACTCCTGGACCGGAGCTGTTTAAATGTCATAGGCTGTCTGTGTGATTCCCGTTCGTATTTCGTCTATCGCCAATTTTCGTGGTAAGGGTTTCCCTCATGTGCTTCTCCCGATGTAATTAGCCTCATTCCCCACAGCTGATCTCTGTATAGCATGTGACCATTCCTGTGTGTATATTAGGAGTCTTTTCACTCACAGCTCTTGTCAGAACGTTGATCAATATTTCATTGTGCCGAGCTCCTTGTACGCCTTTGATTATTGTTTCTCTTCTACTGGATAGTCCGACTCCGATTCTTGCCATAGCCCTTTTTGTACTGTCTTTGCCTTTCTGGATTTTGACCTATTTTTGTATGACCACGAGTTCTGTGTTTGGATGCCCTGTGTATGACCATTGGCTTTGCCCATGGACGACGACTTTTTGCCTATCGTTTTTGTACCTCTGCCCATCTGTCTTACTGGTTCTGACCCCAGCCTGTCTAGTCGATACTGTTTTTGGATTTCGTATTGTGGCTTAGCAATTCCTTTGTTTTCTGGCTTTGACTCGGACTCCAATAAAGGCATACGTTTTTTGGATTGCTGTCTCTCGCGAGTGGTTCCTGAACGATTACCTCACAGTACGTTCTGACAACCATGGAACCAGCGAGAGATGCCAGTCTGCAAGATACGGTGGCAAATCAGGCCGTCATGCTGGAGTCACAGCAGCAACTGCTATTAGCCGTCATGCAGCACCTCCAGACCTTGATGTACCAGATGACGGACCTGGCGTTTATGGTGAAAGCTAACCAGCCTGCTCTCACCACCAGCTCTGCAATGGCTCCTGCCCCTGCACAGGTCCCTGCCCCTACTCCTATCCATGAGCCACGCCTTCCACCTCCAGAGAAGTATGATGGGGAGCCCAGGACATGTCGTGCATTTCTTATCCAGTGCAGACTGATCTTCAGCCTCCAGCCGAACACCTTCCCCACTGAGCGCTCCAAGGTGGCATTTACTGTATCATCACGCAACTCACGCAACGGCAGCCTGGGAGGCGGGGCTTCCATGCGTTCAGTCTTCCACATCACTGGAGGAGGAGATGAGATGAGTGTTCAACAGAACCAGGAACGGTCATGAGGCAGGACGGGAGATTCTGCGCATCCGCCAAGGTAACAGATCTGTTTCGGATTTTGCCATTGAATTCCAGACTTTGGCTACCAATAGCGGATGGCAGAGAAGAGCGCTCTATGACACCTTCCTGAATAGCCTTTCTGAGTGCATCAAGGATGAGCTGCTAACCCGTGACCTGCCAGATCACCCATGTCACATGCCCCATCAAACTCAAGATTTCAGGCAATCACCATGAACTGATTAAGCTCTACCTCATCCGATCTCCCCATGCCCCAATCGTTCTGGGCCACCCGTGGATGGCTAAACATCTCCCAGATATTGACTGGAGAAGACATGAGATCAAGGGTTGGAGCCCTAGCTGTACACACTCGAGTCTACATAACGCTCAAGATCCGCAATCTACCCCTTCTCCAGAGGACATCCCAAGTTTGGATAAAGTCCCTCCTGAATTCCATGACCGCAAGGAGGTTTGTTCTAAGTCACGAGCCACCAGTCTACCTCCACATCGCCCCTACGACTGTGCTATTGACCTTAAGCCAGGTACTATGCCTCCCTAGGGTTGCTTGTACTCCTTGTCATGCCCTGAGACCCAAGCCATGGAGAAGTACCTCTCTGAGTCTTTAGCGGCTGGGATTATTCGCCCTTCATCCTCCCCTGCTGGCGCAGGGTTTTTCTTTGTGGCCAAGAAGGACGGGTCGTTGAGGCCCTACATTGACTATCGTGGGCTAAATGAGATCACAGTAAAGAATAGGTACCCTCTTCCCCTCATGAACACTGCATTTGACCTTTTACAAGGGGCTAAGGTGTTTACTAAATTAGACCTACGCAATGCTTACCATCTAGTGCGTATACGTGAGGGGGACGAGTGGAAAACAGCGTTTAATACTCCCACTGGGTACTGGGAGCATTTGGTTCTTCCTTTTGGCCTGACTAACTGCCAGCCGTTTTCCAAAATCTAGTTAATGACGTGTTGAGACATGATCAATAAGTTTGTTTTTGCCTACCTTGACGACATTCTGATTTTTTCAAGATCACAGGAGGAGCATGTCAAACACGTCCGACAGGTACTTCGCCGGCTCCTGGAGAACCGACTTTTTGTGAAGGCGGAGAAGTGTGAGTTTTTTGTCCAGTCCACGACCTTTTTAGGCTACATTATTGCCCCAGGCTCCATACGGATGGACCCAGTTAAAGTAAAAGCTGTCACCAACTGGCCCCGACCCGAAGACCGTAAGTCCTTACAACGCTTTCTGGGTTTTGCAAACTTTTACCAACGATTTATTCGGAATTATAGTTCTGTTGCCTCGCCCCTCACGGCTCTCACTTCCACTAAAGCTAAGTTTTGTTGGACTGAGGATGCTGAGAAAGCTTTTAATGAGCTCAAGTCACGTTTTTCTGCTGCACCCATCCTCACCACCCCTAACCCTGAACTCCAGTTCATTGTAGAGGTTGATGCTTCCAATGTGGGAGTCGGCGCCATCCTTTCCCAGAGGTCCACTGAGGATGGTAAGGTCCACCCATGCGCTTTCTTCTCTCGTCGCCTCAGACCCGCAGAGAGAAACTATGACATCGGCAATCGGGAGCTGTTGGCAGTTAAGCTGGCATTGGAGGAATGGAGACAGTGGCTGGAGGGGGCTGAGGTTCCTTTCATTGTTTGGACCGATCACAAGAATTTGGAATACTTGCAGACAGCCAAGAGACTGAACCCACGAAAGGCCAGGTGGGCCTTATTTTTCTCACGTTTTAACTTTCATCTCGCATATAGACTTGGAAGTAAGAATGTCAAACCTGATGCCTTGTCTCGATGTTTTGAAATCAGAGAAGAAGAACCTTGCCAAGACACCATCTTACCCAAGGAAGCCTTTGTTAACGCTATTAGTTTGGAAATCGTGAGGGAAGTCAGGGAGGCTCAGGTTGACTCAGCTACCCCCAGTGCATGCCCAACTAACTGCCTCTACGTTCCAGATAACCTGCGATCCCGAGTCCTAGAGTGGGGTCACTCCTCCAACCTTTCCTGTCATCCAGGAATCCGCCGTACCAAGGACTTCATTATACAAAGATTCTGGTGGCTGGAAATATCACAGGACATTCAAGATTTTGTGGCAGCTTGCTCGGTCTGTGCCCAAGCTAAAGCATCCCATCAACCCCCTCACGGTTTGCTACAGCCCCTACCCACACCACACCGCCCCTGGTCTCACATTGCCTTAGATTTCATCACTGGCCTTCCCCCTTCCAATCACCACACTACCATTCTTACCATTGTTGATAGATTTTCTAAAGCTGTTCACTTTGTCCCCCTCACCAAGCTCCCCTCTGCCCAAGAAACTGCCAACCTCATGGTCCAACACGTCATCAGACTACACGGCATTCCCACTGATATCACCACTGATCGCGACCTCAATTCACTGCCTTGTTTTGGAAATCATTTTGTAGATCACTTGGTACCTCTGTCAGTTTATCTTCAGGGTTTCATCCTCAGACTAATGGCCAGACCGAGCGGGCTAACCAATGTATCGAGACAGTTTTAAGATGTTTATGCTTAAAGAACCCCTCCTCCTGGAGTCATCAGCTGCCGTGGGCAGAATATGCTTTGAACAGTCACACCTCTGCTGCCTCTGGTATCTCTCCCTTCAAGGCCTGCCTAGGTTACCAGCCCCCTTTGTTCCCGTGTCAGGAGGAGGAGGTGGCCGTTCCATCAGCCCGAGAGTTTGTGCGCCGCTGCAGGCTCACATGGAGGACCACCCGTGAGGCATTGCTCAGGTCGGTCGCCAAGATGAAAGCTCAAGCGGACAAGAAGCGCACTGCCGCCCCTTCATACCGGCCTGGGCAGCGCGTCTGGCTATCCTCCAGAGACATTCCCCTTCGAGGTAACGGGGGTAAACTATTCCCTAAATTCCTGGGTCCCTTCACCGTTGAAAAAGTACTTAGCCCCACTGCTGTCCGCCTCCGTCTACCACTTTCCATGCGCCGTATTCACCCTACATTCCATGTGTCCCAAGTTAAGCCCACAGTTACCCACCCCCTGTCCTCTGGACCTGATCCCCCACCACCAGCCCGGATCATCGACAGAGGCGAGGCATTCACGGTCCGAGCCCTCCTGGACTGTCGTCGGCGAGGTAGAGGACTGCAGTACCTCGTCGACTGGGAGGGCTACGGGCCGGAACATCGCAGTTGGTTGCCTTCTGGCCACATCTTGGACAAAGATTTGATAAAGTACTTTCATGCTAATCACCCCAAACCTAGTTGAAACGCCAGGGGGCGTTTCGTAGGGAGGGGGGTACTGTTATGATTTTGGGTTTTGATCATGTTTTATGTGCCGGTTTTGTGTTCATGATTATTGTCTTTTATTTATTCTCTTTGGTTTTTGTAATATTCAGGTTTTTGGTTCATTCCATGTTTCAGTTCCATTGCACTTGTCTCCCCTGTCTTGTGATCTAGTTGGTTTAGTCCGTCTTCCCTGTCTGCGTGCTCACTGGCTTCCGGTGATTTAAATGAAGTCCGGTGTTTAAAAATATTCTTTTGTATCTCGTTTTCTTCCTTCAACCTTCTGTTCTCATGATTAACAAGACTAACATTTGTATTTTGTATTATAGTCTACTAACACAACTAACAATGTATATATTGGATTACTAAATTACTAATGAGCACTCTAGTTTAAGTTGTAAAGCTGCACCGCTACTAATAGACTAATTCCCTCTTCGCAGTCGCCCTGTTGTATTCTCCGCCCCTTTGCTTTCCACCGTCCTCTCCCTATGCTCAGCGAGAATCTCTCGCACGCGCTTAATTACTTTCTTGCTCTTGTTATCTGTGCACGTAGAACTCCTGGACCGGAGCTGTTTAAATGTCATAGGCTGTGTGATTCCCGTTCGTATTTCGTCTCTCGCCAATTTTCGTGGTTAGGGCTTCCCTCATGTGATTCTCCCAATGTAATTAGCCTCATTCCCCACAGCTGATCTCTGTATAGCATGTGACCATTCCTGTGTGTATATTAGGAGTCTTTTCGCTCACAGCTCTTGTCAGAACGTTGATCAATATGTCATTGTGCCGAGCTCCTTGTACGCCTTTGATTATTGTTTCTCTTCTACTGGATAGTCCGACTCCGATTCTTGCCATAGCCCTTTTTGTACTGTCTTTGCCTTTCTGGATTTTGACCTATTTTTGTATGACCACGAGTTCTGTGTTTGGATGCCCTGTGTATGACCATTGGCTTTGCCCATGGACGACGACTTTTTGCCTATCGTTTTTGTACCTCTGCCCATCTGTCTTACTGGTTCTGACCCCAGCCTGTCTAGTCGATACTGTTTTTGGATTTCGTATTGTGGCTTAGCAATTCCTTTGTTTTCTGGCTTTGACTCGGACTCCAATAAAGGCATACGTTTTTTGGATTGCTGTCTCTCGCGAGTGGTTCCTGAACGATACCTCACATTTAGAAGTCCACTCTGGTATGGAAGCCATTATTCCAAGAAGCCACTACTAAACACATGTCTTGAAATCCAGTTTTTTTGATGTAAAAAGTGTGAGCAGTAATGTAGGCCCCAACCCAAGCTTCTCTTCCTTATCGAAGCCACCATTTAGTAAAATATCCATTTCTGGGTATTACAGTTTTGTAACTAACTTTTGTTACTGGTTTCCCGGTTACTGGTTACGTCACTACAGAAATTGTAAGTGTAATAATTATATTTCAAATGATATATTTTCGAAGTTAGTTGAATGTGCAAAACATGTATCCATACCTCATTGCTTTTGCCAAGCATCACTAAAAAAGTAAGTGGAAGTAGTAAAAACGTCACTACAGGTCCCAAAACCTGAAATGTCAAATTTTAAGAGTTCAAAAAAAACTAATTTTTTAATTTGAATTTGGCGAAAATAGTCACAGATGCTGAAAAATATTAATAGTAAAAGGTATTAAATGTAGAAGCAAGTAAATTTTATGTAGTTTTAGGTTTTTTATTGAGATGAAAATTATGTGAAAATTAGATTTCTGAGTGTCTGTAGTTTTTAAACTTCATGCATTGTAAATGGCTGTTATTTATTTTTTTTTTTCACATCTTGTATTGAAAAAACAAAGTTAGTTCCATAAACTAGCCAGATTAAGCTACAAGATCAGCCCATTCACTATGTCCCTGCTGAAAATTCCAGCTTTAACCACCCGAAACTGGTCAAGCTGGTTTAAGCTGCATTTTGAATTGTTTTAGTTGGTCGATCAGCCCTTCTCCAGCTGACTCCAGCTGACGATACCAGCTTAACTAGCTTTGACCACCTTCATCTAGCTAAAAAGACCAGCTTTAAACATCTAGACCAGCAATAACCAGCTAATTGTGTTGAAAACACAGCTCAGACCAACTTAAATCAGCTTCGAACTCTAGCTGGTCTTAGCTGGAATTTTCAGTAGGGGTGTTACAAAGAAATATAATTTTCATCACACATGTTCACTTTTGCTTGGCCAGACCCTCTTGAGTAGCTACAATGCACACTCGTTATGTTGTAACGAGCAGTGCGCACATTTGCAAATACTTGCTGTAATAAGGGGAATCAAACCACCGATGACTGTTACTGTACCATACTCGCTACCGACTGTGCCACAAAGTTAGGTTGAGATCAACAAGTCATTTAGATGTATTTCCCATGACTACTTTCCATGCGTCATTTAACAAAGTCATCATGACTCGTATCGTATCCAGAAATATGAAAAATAATATCTCGTAATTATGGTATTATAGTGTCAGAAAAAATTAAAACAATAAATACATCATAGTCCTCTTTTTTTTTGTTTGTATGTTAGTTATAAACCTTGAAAACCTCACAAAACTCGATTGCTGTAATACCTTCGGCTGCACGGAATTACTGTTTTGTGCTTCTGACATGACTATCCTCTCTACCCAACCAGCTGTATTATATCAATATTATAGATCATTAAGGACAGCCACAGTTTAAAAATTGCTTCAGTTTATTTATCTTTCAGTTTTCTGCACAAAAAGTGCGGGGAACAGCTCAGCTGGTCAAGAAATGGGTGGATAATGTGGTGTATAATGGTCCTGCAGCTTTTCTGATCTTAAAACAAAACGTTTTCTGATTTGCATATCAGTATTTATTTGAACTATTTTGTTAACGGTTGCAGGTTTAAGCAGTTTAATGTTTTCTTCTGTAGCTATTGTTACCCAATATTAAAAAGGTAACCAACCCAACAAACATGAGACTGTCCGACCTGCAAATGACGTTTATAACGCAATATAGACATGGTCTGCACATCGGGCAGACGTCTCATGTTCTCTGGGAAGCTAATTCTCCTGGCTTTTTATTTTTGCTGGCGAGTCTAAGCTAATTCGCCACTATTTTAAAATGTTGCTTTCTGTGTAATACCATCAAATGCAAAGAAACTTTCCCTTGAAATACAAAGTTTCAAATAGAAAGGTGTTAATGAATGTGATATGCCACTGTTTGCAGTCTAGCTAAAATGAAAGTACTGTTCAGCAAAACTAGTGTTTGTCTAATGCAACAGTTATTAGCAAATGTTATGTCCTCATTAATTATAATACAGGCACGCAAAGTCAACAGCATCTGTTCGCCAACATTACCATAAAGACTTGCGAAACCTCCAAGGAATATTCGCGTAAATAATGTAAGAGCTATCACAGGAACAACAGAGATGCCAACTTTTGAAAAGTGGAATCAGGGAGGATTCATCGTGGCTAGACAAACTGTGGTCACAGCGAGAGCTGGTTTCACAGATGGGGTTCAAAAGCCTGCTTTTGGGCCCCTGGTAGGGGCCAGGTGCAACGCCCCTAATGAGGTCTAGGGGCCAGCGCCCCCAGAAGCTCCTGGAGTTTAACCTTTGAAAAGTCTCGAATCACATTCCCACATGAGCTATTTAATATTCCTGTTCCCTACAATTTAATCCATTATGAAAGATGTATGGAGTTTTCCCATCAACATTTGTTGTTTTTATTGTTTTTTACACTTTGAATCACACACACACACAAACACACGCACACACAAAAGATGGACATGAAGTTTGGTAATTAATATGAATTACTATAAAATGTAAAATGGTGCTGGAGACTTATGTCATTAAGAAGGTGCTATTCTACATATTTTTATAAGACCATTTTTTGAAATGTGTTGATTTGTAACACTCACTGATGATACCAAAATGTAAATTTCTGGGACCATTTTTGATCATTTTTACCAAAGACTGTCACGTTTGCACCTTTGCTGGAAGACTAAAATGGAGGAAATGATGAATAAATTTGAACTTTCAAAGCACCTGGAACAGTTCAAATTGTTTGGGAGGTGATAGGGTTGCGCTGAATCAGGTAGGGTAGTTACACTGTACAAAATGGGATATTGGCCAGATTATATGAAGGAGGAGAGATGGATTTGAAACTTGTATTTTCCAGTATTGATATTCAGTGGTAGTACAAAGGGGTGTACAGATTGATAGAGTATGAGAAGATAAAATTTAAAAAATTCAATAAGGATCTAATTTCTTCACAGTTAAATCCATCTAACTTAAGTATAGGAAGTAGCTAAATCAACATACAATTTTTTTTAAAATATAAATGTATTCTTATTATCATATGCGTGTTGACTAAGCTGATATCAAACACTGGAAAGGCACACAGCACTAATTCCCTTAGGTTAACAAAGCAGAATTTCATTGTCCCCGAATATACTTATTACATGGTCTGTGTCGCCATCTAGCGGTACTGCACAATGGCGTCAATACAGACTTTCTTCTATACGGGAATTCTAAATGCATTACGACAGTCGAAACAACAGACGCTAATTCTTAATGTAAACCTGATGTAAACACATGAAGTAGAGGTACACATGAAGCTCTTAGAAGAAACTTGACATTTTGTTGCACAACCCCAATTCCGAAATAGTTGGGATAAAGTGTAAATTGTGAATAAAATCAAAATGCAATGACTTTCAGATCACATGAGCCAATATGTTATTTACAGTAGAACACAGATGACATTTCAAATGCTGAAACTTGGACGTTTTACATTTTTATCCACAAAATGAGCTCATTACAAATTTTCTGGCTGCAACAGGTCTCAAAAAAGTTGGGACACGGGCAAAAAAAGGGCTGAACAAGCTGTTAATATTTAAGAGAATCAGCGAAAGAACAATTAGCAAGTAATCAAGTTAACTAGCATCAGGTGTGTAACATGATTGGCTATAAAAGGGATGTCTTAGAGAGGCTGAGTCTCTCAGAAGTAAAGACGGCCAGAGGCTCTCCAACCTGTGAAGGCTTGCGTAAAAAAAATTGTGGAAAACTTTAAAAACAATGGTCTTCAACGTCAAATTGCAAAGGTTTTGAAGGTCTCATCATCGACAGTGCATAACATCATCAAAAGATTCAGAGTAACTGGAAAAATTTTTTTGCGTAAGAGACAAGGCCAAAGACCTTTTCTGAATGCCCGTGATCTTCCGGCCCTCAGACGCCACTGCATCACTCACCGGCATTATTCTGTCATTAACATTACTAAATGGGCCCAGGAATACCTCAAGAAACCACTGTCTGTAACCACAGTCCGCCGTGCCATCCACAGATGTCACCTTATACTCTATCATGAAAAAAGGAAGCCATTGTTGAGCATGATCCAAAAGCACCGCATTGTTCTGTGGGCCAAGGCTCATTTATAATGGACTGTAGCAAAGTGGCTACCAAGTCTTGGGGTCAGACGAGTCCAATTTAACATTCTTGTTGGAAATCATGGGCGGCGTTTCCTCCGGGCTAAAGAGGAGAAAGACCACCACTCCTGTTATCAGCGTTCAGTTCAAAAGCCAGCATCTCTGATGGTATGGGGATGCATTAGTGCAAATGGTGTCAGACACTTGCATGTTTTAAAAAGCACTATGAATGCTGAAAGGTATATAAAGGTTTTAGAGCAACATATGCTCCCCTCCAGACGACATCTATTCCAGGGGAGGCCTTCTGTATTTCAGCAGGACAATGCAAAACCACATACTGCAGCTATGTTTGTAGCCTAGCCTACGCCACGCATGCACAGACACACACACACACATACACACACACCCACACACATAAACACACACACACACATTGTTGAAATCATATGCTGGATGCTTTATTCTTTCTATGTGTTTTTTAGTAAATGATTGGGCTATAATAAGACCACGTTGGTTATGTAATCGCTGACAACAGGGGACTTTTCATAGTGGTTGGTGGAAAGCGGTACATTTTAGCATCCCGACAGGCTTTTGTCAGGACTCGGGACACGCAACTCAAAACTGGGATGTCTGGTCACCTTAGAGTGACAGTAAGTGGAAGTTCCCTCTCTGGATCCCTTCCATTACAGGCCTCCTTTGGTTAATGTCAAGGGCCAGCTCCTCTGCTGGAGTGAAGTCCTGGGTTGGTCGGCCACCCCCCGTGTCAGATAAATGAGCCTTTCCTGAACAGCTAATAATCATAACAGACAAAATATGTGAGCAGGCAGCTTGTAAGTAATTAATACCCCTCGTTTCTTCATCGTTATCAACAATCAAGGCCCTTACCAGCCTGAAAAATGTTCTTGCGCTTGACCTTGACCTGTTGCCAGTTCCTCTTCTGACCAGTCATGTTTGTTCTGTGTGTGTATTTTATATTAAATATATAAGAGTGAGAGATTGCGATTTGCTCATATAGTTGTACTTTTTTTGCATTTTGGATGTTTGAAGTTAGTATCATAATAAATTTCCAGAGTAACATTAACTTCCACTGCTCACTTTATAGGCAAAGTGCCCAACTGTTTGTACAAATCACAAGTAACGGTCTGAATTATACGGTTTCAGTGGAACAGTGGTTAGAAAGTGCATATTTTTGGATGACTTAGGCATTCAGCTGGTGCGCAAATGTCTGCGAGGCTTTCGCTCTTTGTGTAATTACAGCGGCCGTACTGCCTTTTTTTTTTTTTTTTTTTTTTTTTTTTTACATATTATACGTTTAACTTTCTCGTACCTGTGCATTATAAGTTCATGCTCACTTGAGGAGAGGTAAGCAGCCCCCCCTTCTATCCCTTTCTGCATCAGTAAGTCTGTGATTGACCACGCAATCAATTGAAGAAAGCCGTGAATGCGCTTTTACGCAAATTTGTTACACTTTGCTTGACATAACCGCTCCTCCTCAGCCAGGCTTGGCAAATGTGCAACGGCTTAAGCCAGGATGCACTGAGTAGAAAAGGTCAAGCCTCACTTTCTCAATCATCCTCGATTTCTGAATTCTGCTTTTGTGCAACAGCCCCCAGCACCAGCATATGTTGTGTTTTGGTGCTGGTTTTTCCAACGGGGGAGCCCTGAACTAATCACATATCAGGCAGTGATGAAGTCATTACTTACCGATTGTGGATTATCAGTAAACTTATACGTATGCTGACTGCTATGCTCGGGAATAATTTCAGGACAGAGACAGAAAATAGTTGATGGACATGTAACCGAGAGGCTTGGTTTGTAACTCCAAACTGCTGTCATTTTCAGCAACAGAACAAGCCCCTGTTATGCTTGATTTCTGCTCCCTACAGTAAACTGCTGAATTGTGTGTGTTGCTTTAGATCAGGGTTGGAGATTTACCATCCTGTAAGTTCTCAATTCAACCCCAATACACCTGACTCTACTCATCAGCAGCTCTGTGAGATCTCTCACTTGATTATGTCCTCCATTATGTACCTCAGTACCATCACTGCACCCCTCCTCTACATCTCCCTGATTAAGCAGCTGCCATGGCTGAAAAACTTGCTCTGCATCTGCTGCCGAAGCCCTTCCCCTGAGTGACATAATGTAAGTACATGAGATGTATGCTTGTGATTGTCTGTTACGTTACATTTACTCTCTACATAAATTCATGAAAATGAGTTCATGAAACAAAGCAATTTTAGGCAAATATATTATCTTTGGTTTGTCTGGAATGAGGATAGAGATGATAACACAACTATAACCATTATGCATTGATTAAAATGCGAAAACTATTTGCATCACCCACATGCCTCCATCACCATGATTTTATATGACGCAAATTAAACAGTTTTTGATTAAAAATGGGAATTTATGATCAATCAAAAAGACTAATTTGTTTATGTAATGTGTTTTTGATATTTATCTCCAAACTTCCAAGTTTGTTTTATTACATCCATTTAATTTCATGATGCCAGCATGAGATCTAGTTTTTCCTTGGAAAAACTGACCATAACTACAGATTTTCTGGGATCACACCATATACGCAAATAAAATGGATTGTTTTGACTATTCCTGTGCTTCATGCAGACAGTTAGTGAGCGAGTATCACATTCAAAGTATTTTAGTCCACAAAATGATAAAACGTATTTTACATGAAACAACGCAAAATATAACAGAAAAGACACAAAAAGAATTGAAATTAAATGTAAAGTACTTCGGTAATTCCTCCCATTTTCATTTTCATTTTCGAGGTCAATCAAGAGGAAAAGTTTCCTTCACCCATCATATACTGACCTCAGTCTCTGAATTCAGAAGGATGCTGTACTTTGGTTTGAGTTTAGCTGTTAGTTACAGCTCTGGGGAACAAAGGGAAGCTCTGGGGTTTGTCATCAGAAACAAGGCCAGCTTTGTTTCGATAATGTAAAATCTTTCGGAAAATTATCCTTCCATTATACAGCCATAACAGAGGTCAACTCATTACCAAATGCTCTCAAATCATGGGAAAGCCTCGCCAGCTTTAAATCAGATGTAAAACATCATCTTTTCAGTCAACTGGTCTACCAGGAAACACAGTCCTTCATGTATTACTAACTGTTAAGGTTTTCAGGTTGGGCCAATACATTTATTTATTCACAGTTGTTTTGGTATTATTTGTTTCACATTATTATTATTATTATAATTATTATAATTACCTGCTGTATATGTAACCTGTATATTAGTATTATATTCTTTTTATCTATAGCCATTATTTGTCTATATTTGCACTTATTTAATTCAGTATTTAGTTTGGGCTCCAGCAGTTTAGTACCCCAATCATGCTTTTGAGACTTCTCTAGCAAAGTACTGCTGGTTTGTCCTCTGTTAAACACACCCTTCTAAATCCTTCTGACAATAAAACCCCGCTTTTAAAAGACAATTTAAAAAAGTGAAAAAATAAAAATATCTAAGTTTTACAAGTTTAAAAACTTTTAAAATTATTGTAAAAGCTTTCAAAATTTGTAGTAAAAGCACCTGAGTCATTCCACGTCAAATCATTCAGATTTTGAGAAATTTTCCAGGTCATCTCCTCAAAATAAAAAAAAAAAAATTTACGAGTAAATCTTCACAAAAAATTTAAAAAATACCAAATATAAGGCCAGTATCTTAAATAGATTTTAAGTTATAGCCCTTTGAAATTTGACTAATATTTTAAGTTTTTTGGCAACCCATTATCAGCCAAATTTGGCAACTTATTGCTCTAAATTGATTGCTTTTGCAAGGCTGAAATTGGGTATCCTAACCATTTACCTCCTCTAAAATCAGAAAATGGCCTTAGCTTTTGTGTATCTTGGTCCACTTTTGTATGGTCAAGCCTCAAATTTAGCCGAGAACACAAAACACCCAAAAACGAGACCACATTTTTTGACCTGTAACTCAGGAACTAAGAAAGATAAAATGCTAGAATTCATTTTTATTATTTTATGATGTATCTCTGAAAAAATGCAGTAATTCAAGTAATATAAGTTTTTTAGTGAAATAATTTCTCAGTAAATATTTCCGGTTTTGCCCCAAAATGCCCAAAATGCCCTTTCAAAAAAATGACCGTGTCACCAGTTATTTATCTCTCTGAAATTTTTACCAGCAATCCTGTAAATATGAACAGTGTCTCACAAAATAAATCAGAATGATGTTCAGCTTACTTTTTTTGTTTTGAATTTTTAAAATGTGTTCTGAAACTATTTTTACGTTGAATAAACGGGTATAGGCCTGCTACAAGTGCTGTTATCCATAAATATAAAACAAAACATTGATTAAAAATATTTTTACAATACATGACAGAGGTCTTGTCAGAATATAATAATCACTCATAATAATTGCAAGTAACAGAAGAAAGTGTATCTGACTTAAAGCACACTCATGTACATGCACTCTCTGTTTCATACACACATCGAACACACACACACATACACACACATGTGAAACACATGCACACAGACAAGTAGACACCTATGATATTCCACTGTATGCTAATCAAAGTATCCAGAGCAACAGTGGCTGTCTGGAAAACGCTAATGAACTCTAAAGAACTCTAGTTACATGGCTTTGCAAATGGAAATGTGACGATAACTTTATTTATCACAAAAGCCCATTTTAGTAGTTCCCTGGTCTACAATATGATGGTTTGTGTCACAATGGGTTGACTGGCGCATTGCAGAGGCGGAGGAGAATGAATACAATTGGTGCTGTGCAAGCTTTGCATCAAAGAACTTGATTGCCTTTTGGCGCACCGAGAGCACCTTTTAATGTTAACACTGTCGCTTTATAGTAGCTTCATGGGAATGAATCCCAGCCAGTGGAGCATTCATAGTATTTTTCCCCTTTCAAATTTTCACTTTCATTATGTACAATATGAATAATGCCAACAAAAGGTGGAGCGGTCTAATGGGAAGGGGAAGGTAGTTTTATTATTAATTAGTAATATTTTGGTGTTTGCTAGATTCCACAGATTTATTCCCCAATTTTATTGGTTTCATTGTTTTTGTTTTTGTTGGTAATGACCATGGCCATGACTTGACTGTTCACAGGCTTCTGAAGTCATCCTAAATGAGCCCAAACTTGTATTACTGAAGTGCAAAATAATAGTTCACTATAAGGCAGTCCCACCTGGGGATTATAAAATCATCATGAGCGCTGAAATGGAGGGGAGTAATTTACCTTGGTGCAGTATTGGAATCCATTTAGATGATGAATGTCATTCAGGGAAATTTACAAGAAAAACGGGACTATTGGCACTCGAGACTTTCACAAGTAAGGATACTGCCTTAATGCAGGGGCAGTCTGGTGTTTCGCTGATTGATTCTGTGTGTTGTCCTCATGAGAAAATGTTTTTAACTTTTAACTTTTAACTTGCTATGAGAAGAATCAAAGGTACTATGCAGATCCCAGAAACATTCACCACAAAAAAGCAGCAGGCCTAGACATTGCTTAGGAAATGAAAATTTGGGAACAATTTAAAACTTCATAATAAAAAAGTAAGCTGAAGATCATTCTGATTTTTTGTCAGACACTGTTCACACTAGGGATGTCATGACACCAAATATTCAGAAGTCGGTTCCAGGCCCGCCGACAGGGGGGGACAAATGGGTATCTTGTCCCGGGCCCAGAACTGGGCCGTCATGAAATTACGGAATAATTATTCTATTTTATTAAAAAATATGCCTATTTGTGGAAGAAATGTATCATATTTGCATTAAAGAAATGATTTCTAATCCTTTTTACCTTTATTGTCCTTGAAATGGGGACCAAGAACCCCCTGCCACTCCAAACACAAAATTGGTTTGGCCTGTGATCAACATTGCGACGTCATTTGATTTGTGCTTCAGTCTGCCAACATGTGTCAGTATAAGTCAGGGACACCAAAAAGAAAAGAAAAAAGGAAAAGAGAAGAAGAAACCAGGAGCCTCAGGGGCTCAGTAAATAAATATTTTTAAAAAGGTTCTTCTGATGATGCAGGTGCGAGTAAAGGCCGGGCAGAGCCAGGTAAGGCACAGAGCAGCCACCGTTTTCCAGCCCCGTTAAGTCACCCGGTCCAGCTTTTCTTGCCCCCGCCAGGCTAAGCTTCACGTGTTCATTTATTTTACTGTAAATCAGTGGTGTGCAGTCGGAGGTTAGTTTGGTGAGGCAGAATCCTCCCCCTTGCTTAACTAGCAATCAGATGATTAACTGGTTTAGTAAGACTATTCGGCAGAATGACGGGCCAGTTTAAGTTTCCGCGGCGTTATTACTCAGTAGGCTGCATCGAACTTGAAATGCTCACGAAACTTCAGATTTGCGAGTATTTGCTTACAGGAAGCCAGAGACGTGCGGTGAGGTGAGGCAGTGACCCAAACTTTTATCACAGGATTTTGTGAACCTGTTCCCACGAAACAGTTACTATTCCTGATTGACAATGAAAACAATTAAGACCAAGCCCATAGGAAGCCCGTTAACTGATAAAAAAGATTAATTCACGTATGCGCTACAATTTGTGACTGCAAGGATGGAAATCTGAGTCATAAATAAGGAAAAATTCTCGGCTCTCGGTAATTCTGTATATCGTTTAAACATTTTGTTAATTGGATTACGAAAGAAGACTGAAACTAAAAGCCCGCTTTTTGTTTGGGTGTAAAGGCGCGTATTTAAAGGAAATACATTGTATAGGCTATTGATTAAGCATTGAACTCTGCATAAGTCGAACTGTGTTAATATTTGTTGATGACATTGCTTCGGCTTCCTGAAAGCAAAAACACTCCAATCTGCTGTCCGATGAGCATTTAAGGTTCGATATACTGAGTAATACAGGGATGTGATTTTGGTGAAGTGAAATTATCTGAAAATTTAGCCGGGCTGGGTCCAGGGCAGCGCCCTGGTGGGGGGTGGGGGGGAGCTCCTGGGTTTTAGTGATTTTTAGAGCCCGAGGTGTACTGAGAATTCAATAAAATAATAAAATTAAAACAGAATTTTTTCAATGTATATTCAAGCCAACAAACACATGCAATCTTTGGTTTCTAAGTCAAGTCAAAATTAGTCACAAGCTTGCAAAGAATTTAATCTGCCACTATTGCACTAAGATTAAAGTCAAGTAACATTCATTGAATATAGTCAATCTATCAATAAAATCATTCTTCTTAAATAATAAATAATAAAATCATGACTTCTTAGTCAACTCCAAAATCATATCACAAAGTCACATGCTCATGGGATTTTATGAATATAGACTTCCCTGAATGTCAGAGGCGTTACCAGGATGCCAAGCTTGGGTGGGCATTTGTCCTCTTTGGGGGGGGGGCAAAAAAAAAAAAAACTTTTAAATCGCCGTAAAATTAAAAAAATATATAAAATAAAATCATTTATATATATATATATATATATAAAATTGATTTTATTTCATATTTATGCTTGTATCACTATTTGCACTTTTTCCCTGCCATTCTCAAGTTACCCGCTCCACTATTATTAAAGCCAATGCAGGTTGAACGAAAGCGCGAAACATCAAAGGGCATATGAAATGCTTCCAGAAAAAAACTTGACTGACGTCAATATTTTTCAGCTACGCGCTGCTTGGAGCCAAGCAAATGACTACAGAATTGTCTCCTATTAACCAATTAGGCAACTCTCAGAAAAGCAAACCTGTTCCCATTTACTTTGCTTGATTGGCAATCAAATGTTGGCTTCGTTTACTCTAGTTGAATTGAGTAGACCTGTTTATACAGCATGTTTGATTGATGCATTTCGAAATTTAAATGGCCACAGAACAGCAGATTTGCATTAACACGATTGTCTTTGCCACGCGACTGATCATTTATATCCCACATTCACGTTTCATCCACTTTTGGGGAAGAGGAAGATTTTTTAATAATTATTCAAACTGGCATTCTTTCAATCTAACACCGTAGCCCATGGTTTGTCTGCTTTTCACCATCACATCGTAATCGTTATAGGCCACAGAAATGGCTTGATTGTTATTCAGACCAAGTACACGGGAGGGCGGAGCACCTGCAATTAGCGAAATCTAACCTCGGGTTTCTTCCCGGCGGCATTTTAAATGATTTTAAGTTGCTTCAGGCGTGTGTTTAAAGAAATGACACGCGACTGCCTACACACCCCATGACGGCAAGTGGTCTCATCACACTTTAAAACAAGTGTTTGCCACTAACATGGCAATATCCCCCGCTGTTTCAATTTTATGTGTCCGGACGAACGGAGTCCAATGCTATATCCGCCGCTTCGCGCTAATCCCGCGGCGGGAGATAAAAATCCTCGTTCAACATCGCCACATCCCTACTCAGCATTTCATCTCTAGTTGTAGCATTTTTAGGAGATCTATAAAGATATAACAAATCTCTTTTTTTTTTTGTTATAAGACTGCCCTTGATTTTAACCGTACAGAAAATACAAAAGGTGGAAAACATACTGAAAAGCAACTTAGAGACTAAACAAATCCACCATTTCATTGCCAATCAAGCAAAGTAAAAGGGAACACGTTTACTTTTCCTAGACTTGCCTTCAGTAGTCCTTTACTTGACTCCGTCCAGCGTGTCGCCGAAAAAGCTTATGCCAGTCAAGTTTTTTCTGGAAGCTCCAGACTAGCAGCTGGCTATCTGCCTGGGCTCACTCGGTAGCCAACTCAGGTTATAACAACACGAGTCAACACAGATGACAAACTAGTACACAAATTACCTTAATGTCAAACAAGAAGCCTGACAAAATAAGCGGTGGCAGAAGTAGCAACAAAAGAGATATGGGCGAAATGTTAATCCCCTGAGTGAAGCGCAGGGCCGTAGACGTGACCTCAGACTGATGAGTATCTTCAGCAATCGATGAGAATGGAAGGGTCTCTAATAATTCGAAAATGCCTATTGGTTTCACAGCAGAATAGACTGGCGAAGGAATCCACCAATCACACATATTGATAGATAAATGAAGCATACGTAAAGCTCACTCTAAATGGCTGTCTATCTCTGGCTGTGAATCAGTTCGATATCGCGTGTTGCTGTCAAATAGTAGTAAATCAGTTTTTTTTTCTTGAGTTTTCATTGGGGGGGCAGAGCTTTTCTCAGGGTGGGCACTGCCCACCTCCTGCCCCCCCGTCGTAACACACCGGCTGAATGTACTGTGTAATAGCAAAAATGAAAAATGACAATCACTGAAGATAGACACCACTAATAAATCTTTTTTCTTTATCCAATCATCTGTAGAAACCATCTATGAGTTCTCTGAGTATTTTCAGCTTCCAATTATTGACTATAAACACAATCCTGATGAAACTCCGGGAAATATGCAATACATATTATGCGTTACATATTAACCGAGTGAATAAGCCAAACGACAACGGAAAACACTGTCACTAACTAGCCACATTCGGCTATATTCAGTGTCCAGTGACGCTCAATTTACATGAAAAAACAAGTGAAACTACAAGGAAGGGCTCCTCGTCGAGGTCCTGAAGCACCTTTAATTATACGACGTGATAGAAAAGTTACGTGTTGTAGTGGTATCATTCGCTAATATTGCTAAAGGTCATGGATTAGCTGGGCAGCTGATGAATAACCATGATTTAGCTTTGGAGCGAGTCGCCCAGCTGCGTTAGCACTGATAACCCGTGCGCATGCTGGCCACTAGTGACGCGGGGGTTGAGGTTTTTTAACACCCGCACCAACCCGACCCGACATGACAGCTAACCCGCTCCGCTCGCATTGATTTTCAACCCGAACCCAACCCGACCCGACACAAAAAGAAGGCAAGAGAAAAAGAATACAGTGGGTCTGAGTGACATGATTTGCAATGGAAAAAAAACGATTCCTCAGTTACGCTATGGATTTGAGTGGAGCACAACATACATTTGGCTTTTGGCTGGAATTCTTGATCCAAAGTTTAGGCTGGTCTCTACTTCAATAAGGGTACTGGTTTACATAAGTAGGTACACCATCTGTTTTTGTATAATCACGCAAGGGCTATACACGTATCCACATGCTACTTGATGTCTTTATATCTGCAATATCTATATCTACTTCACTATAGGTCTTCTGTCTTAACCACTCCTGTAAGTATCCAATTGTATCCCCTTCAATGGTTTGTAATTGTATTTGATTGACCCCTTTTTTTCTCTCTCTTCTTTTTATTTATTTTTCTTTTCTATGACATAATGTCCAATTTAGTTTCAATTTCACCATCTTCAGTTGGTGGTTGCGATGGAGTTGGGGGTCTGAGTTCCATGTTTGTTTGTTGATGTTTGTACATTTATTATGTGAAAAAACATAAAGTTTAATAATAAATAAATAAATAAAATGCTTGTTGATTTTAACCATGTTTGTGAATGCCTTTCATTTACAGGAGTTTGGGGTGGGGGGGGTCCCATTCAGAGAATTTTGTCCCGGGCCCGGCCAAGGCTGTCAGCGGCCTTGATGGCCACTGTTGTTTACTTCGCAAAGTTCATGATTTTGAGTCTTGGAAAATTGAGGTCACCCCTGAATTGCTGTTACTTATCATTCACTTTTGTTCACTCTTTGACATCGAACCCTTTATGAGCCAAATTACAAGCAGTGATTGAGTTAAAGCACAGCGCTTTCCTGAAGATTTCACGTCTGACACAAAAGTCCAAACGGCCACGTCAGGATGGAAGCTAGTCTAGCTAAGCTAGTGATGTATAAGAGTGCTCTCTATCCTTGTCCAGCTATGTTAAAATTGCATCTTTAAATGCGAGATTTTCAAAATGTTCCTGGGGGAGAAATCCCCCGGTTCTTAAAAAAATGGTTGGGTCATGGGGGCTGGAGCCCCCAATGTTTTCAAGTCCTAACAACGCCCCTGCTCAACAGCACTGCATAAAAAAGCTGTCGCTGCCTAGGTGACCATGATCTTGTTAAAAAGTTAGAAATAATTTTAAGCCCCTTCTATTTGTGCCCAACTACTGAACCGACTGTTAGTCAAAAGGGCGATAATTTACCAGAATATAAATGGGAACAGTTGCACATTTGATTCAGGTGAGCACATGTGCGCTTTACATGGGGAATAATACATGCGTGTATAACTGGCCTTGACACCGAGGGGGCCTGGCAGTTCTGATATCCTGTGAGGGGTATTTTTTGAAATAAAAGTCCAACTAAATTTCACTTACGGCGAAAATTCAGAAATTGAGTACACCCAAAATATTTACACCCTTTTCAGATCTATCAAACTGTGCGTACGCACAGCTCTCCGCAATTTCCATTGATAAATCACACCGGACCCAAGAAAAGTGCGGACGTGAGTGTGCCTCATATCCCGCCCTCTACACGCCCAGACACAACCATGGTAATAGAGCCTACCACCCGACGCATGCAGGCAGCGCCAACGGTCTTTTAGGAGCCCGATGGCGCGCTCCACGAGGCAGCGCACGAGCATGGACCTCATTATACTGGGTTTCATGGCCACCCTGTGGGGCCAGGATGAGAACTAGCAGCCTCTCCCTCAGGAAGTAGCCACTATCACCTGTAAGTCACAACGAGCCTTGAATTGATGATTATAAGCAGCAGCTTTCAATGGATGAGTAAACTGTGTAGCCTACATGCACTCACCGAGTAGCCAACCGTCACGCGCAGCGCCTGCCCCCATTCTCGCCCCCAATCTGACCTCTGATCATCCAAAATGGAATCAGTGGATATAAGGTCATGGCCATACAAATCAATTAAATCTCAGGATTTGAAAATAAAATATAAGTACGCACTTTATTATGAATTGTTGTTTTTAGTGTTCACGTTTATTATGCGTGTCTGTCAGAAATTTACTCAGGTGAAATCTTCAATTATTGGGTTTTGTTGATCATTTTCATCAGTGAAAGTCCATGGAGATCTTCAAATTAATAAATGACTTGCAGTGAAATTATTTATGCAGCTATAAGTCAAGACTGATATGTTAGAACAATGTGCTGAAGTTGACATCATCAGGAACTTAACAGGTTGGGCTGTGGCCTGTTTGGAGATTGTTGCTGGTTTATGAGTGTATTGGCTGCAATGGAGGAATCACGAGGACAGGACCATCTGTCACAGGTAATAACACGGTAATTTCAGTCAGGAATGTAAAACTGAAGTAATGTGGTGTATTTTAGAGTGCCAAAGTATTGGGTCATTCATTTAATAAACACTGTTTGAAAGGTTTCCCCCCAATTAGTTTAAGGATTGAGGAGCGTTCGCGAGCAAGTTACAATGAACAAAAATATAAACGCACCACCAGATGTTTTGTGAATTTTATTACATATGGGATAATGTGAACCTCAGCAAATTTTACGACATGATAAAGACATCTATACTGATCATATTGCTGTCCGTTACACCTTGATACACGCACAATCAAAAGTTTGGCAACAGTTTCAACAGGGCAGGGGTGGATACCATACATTTCACAGTTTAGTATCGCGTATGTCCGCCACGCGCATCTCTCAACGAGACACATCTCCTATGCATGGAGGGTACCAGAGTGTCTATGAAATGTTGTTCCACTCCTCCTGGAGCGCTATCCGGAGTTGGCGGATATTACCTGGGACTGGAACATGGTCCCGGATACGCCGATCCAGATCATCGCAAACGTGTTCTATGGGCGACATGTCGGGCGAATATGCGGGCCAATCCAGCACCTGAACGTTCTGAGCTGTGAGGAACTGGGTGCAGACCCTAGCGACATGAGGACGGGCGTTATCATGCTGGAACATGACATTATGCTGTTGGACAAATGCAAGGATCTCATCACGGTACCTTTGGGCGTTCAAGTTGCCATCGATGAAATGCAATGGAGTTCTCTGTCTGTGTGCAATCCCTGCCCACACCATGACACCGCCTCCGCCATGGGTGACTCTCTGGGCGACATTTGTGTCAGCAAACCATTCACCGACACGACGCCACACACGACATCTCCCATCCGCGTGATACAAGTTGAATTTTGATTCATCTGTGAACAGCACATTTCTCCATCGAGCCAAGGGCCACCGGAATTGTGCGTTAGCCCATGCAAGACGATTCCGGCGGCGTAAGTCTGTGAGGTCCAGCCCACGGTGAGGGCGTCGAGCATGCAATTCTGCTTCTCGGAGGCGGTTGCGAACTGTTTGAGCAGAGATTCGTCTATTGTTCAAACCAACTGTCTCATCGGCTGTGCGTGTCGCTGGTCTGAAACGTTCACGCAAGTGCACCAGCCAGATGTGACAATCCTGAGCAGGGGTGGTCACACGTGGACGATGCCGATGAGGCCTGTTCGCAGTGCCTCCAGTCTGTCGGAAACGCTGTCGTAGACGAACTATGGTTCTGTAGTGAACATTCAGCTGTGCAGCGACCCCTCTGATGGACATTCCAGCATTCAGCATGCCAATGGCACGCTCCTGCATAATTTGAGACATCTGAGGTATGGCTGCGTCTGACAAAATCCAACATTTTGGTGTGGCCCTTTATAGTCCCTGGCCCAAGGTTTGTCTGTGTACTGCTCATTCTGTCCGAGTAGTGTCTGGGTACACTGCACTCGTTTACTCATACCAATCATTACACTGGTGAAAAAAATACTCAATGTATGAGCCGAACTCAAATTTTAGACATCAATCAATGGAAACATTCCTTTTGCAAATGAAAACAAATATATTTGGTATTTCATAACGGCATACTTGAAATGGTGCCAATATATCAAGTGGTGCGTTTATATTTTTGTTCAGTGTATTTAGAGAGTAGTAATAATGTCAGGTGGTTAGCACAAACTTCAATTAACAAAGCTTTCAACAACCAGGCCCAGACCATTTAATAATAATAATAATAATAATAATAAATTCGATTTATATAGCGCTTTCTTGGACACTCAGAGACGCTTTACAAAATAAGGACTAAACAATGACAAAAGAAACAAAACAAAGACAACAATAGCAAAATATAGAATCAAAGAAAAGCCAGTTTGAACAGGTGGGTTTTGAGAAGGGATTTGAAGTTTTGCAGTGAGTCCGAGTTCCTGATGGGTTGTGGGAGTGAGTTCCAAAGGGTGGGGGCGGCGGCGGCGAAGGCTCGGTCTCCCAAGGTCCGGCACTTTGTGCGGGTGATGGGTGTGAGGAGGGTGGAGTCAGCAGAGCGGAGGGGGCGGGAGGGACAGTGACGTTGCAGGAGGTCAGAGAGGTAGGGAGGGGCCAGGTTATGGAGGGACTTAAAGGTGAGGAGGAGGAGTTTGAACTGGATGCGGCGTTGGATAGGGAGCCAGTGGAGCTGTTGGAGGATGGGGGTGATGTGTTCTCTGGAGCGGGTGAGAGTGAGGAGGCGGGCAGCAGAGTTCTGGACATATTGCAGTTTTTGGAGATGAGTGGAGGGAAGTCCAAAGAGGAGGCTATTGCAGTAGTTGAGTCTGGAGGTGATAAAGGCGTGAATGAGTGTCTCCGCTGTGGTCTGGGAGAGGGAGGAACGGAGGCGTGCAATGATGCGGAGGTGAAAAAAGGATGTTTTAGTGATGTGGTTGATATGCGATTGGTATGAGAGGGTGGAGTCCATTATGATACCAAGGTTGCGAACAGAGGGGGAGGGGGTGACATAGTGACCGTCGATGAGGAGGGAAAAGTTCTGTATAGAGGGAAGGAGAGATTTGGGTCCCGTGATGAGGAGTTCTGTTTTATTGCTGTTTAGTTTCAGAAAATTTTTGTCCATCCAGGTTCTGATGTCAGAGAGGCAGTTGGTTATGGTGGAGAGGATGACAGGGGTGATGGATTTGGTAGAAATGTACAGTTGTGTATCGTCGGCGTGGCAGTGAAAATGGAGACCATGGTGGCGAATAATTTGACCAAGGGGGAGCATGTAGATTGTGAACAGGAGGGGGCCGAGCACCGAACCTTGGGGAATTCCATAGCTGACTGGGGAAGTGTGGGATTTGGAATTTTTGACGGAGACAAAGTGGTCATCAGTGGTCGGAGAGGTAGGAGATGAACCAGAGAAGTGCTGTGCCAGAAATTCCTATAGACTGTAGACGGTGGAGGAGGATGGTGTGATTAATGGTGTCAAATGCGGCAGAGAGGTCGAGGAGGAGGAGGATGGAAATGGAACCAGAGTCAGCGGCGAGGAGGAGATCATTGGTGACTTTGAGGAGGGCTGTTTCTGTGCTGTGGTGTGAACGGAATCCAGACTGAGATGTTTAGTAAAGTTGGGTGGAGTGAAGATGGTGTTGGAGTTGAGTTATGACAGAGCGTTCCAGTATTTTTGAAAGTACCGGAAGATTGGAGACTGGTCTGAAGTTGTCCAGGTTTTCCGGGTTGAGGCCAGGTTTTTTCAGGAGGGGTGTGATGGTGGCTAGTTTGAGCGGGGATGGGACAGAACCAGAATCCATTTAAGGATTTTATTTTCACTGCAGTAAAATTGAGTCACAAACTCTCAAGCATTTTAACCTCGGTAGTTGTCATCAGAGGGATCATTTCCCAGCTCTCACCTTGCCTTGCACATCATTTCTCCAAACTCGTGCCCATTTACACTTCCTAATTAGCAACTAAGCGTTAACTTGTACTGTACATTTGAGAGGATAAATCTGTAGAATTAATTTTGATTTGGCAATGTTTATGCTTTAAACCATGCCATATTTCCAGTGGCAGTCCGTCGGCAGAAACACAGGGCCAGCGATAACCTCACCTTTCCCTCCTTAATGACCTGTACCTCTCGCAGTTTACCTCTCCCAATCAGCAACAGTTGCTGAGACTAATTGATAGAACCGACGAGTCTCTTAATTTATTTTTGAAAGCCTCATTATACACTGCACCACTTAGCTGTTTTCTTCCACACATCAATGACTACATGATATATTAATGTCTTTATAATTTCCGCGCTGGTGTAGCATGTGAAACAACACAGATTTGCGTAAAGAAGCTCTTCGAGCAATAAACCACTAGAATTCGTTCTATATTCTGAATGTAGTGACAGCTAAATGGCGTTGTTCATTATGATGCACAGGTGAGTGATGGTAAAAATTAATTTTGAATGTCATTTTTTTTAGTCCTATTAAATCAGTGGTCCTCAAAGTCGGCCTTGGTGCCCCCCTGCGGATGCTAGTTTTTGTTCCAACCACAATCGCAATCGTAAGATATTAAAATGCAGTCAATTTCTCCTGATAAGGTGCATTTGTTTTTTTTTCCTATTACCAATATTTTATTGAATTTGAGATAAACATAAACAATAACAACAACAAAAAACAAAGCAGTGAAAGAAACAAAAAAACACAAACATGGCAACGGAAAAAGAGCAGCCCATACATCATTATAGAGGAAAAAAAAGAAGGGGGGGAGAGCATAACTGTTATGTTGCTGTATCTGTCTTGGGATTGTATTTATTATTTTTCATGTTTATTTTTTATTCCATTATTGAATTGCACATTCTCTCCCCTGTAATGTCTGATGTGATTTGTGTTATCATGCCAGTGCACTCCCTTGTCTGCGTGCAGAGACGCTTCGGGTGATTTCGAATGTTTTCCGGTATTTCACGAACTTCCCTCAAGTCTCACTTTACCTTCCTTCCTGCTTTTCATAAATTACCATATTAATTAACTGCTAGGCTTCTTAGTTAGTATTGCTAATTTTACTGGAGATTAATCCCTTTCTCTGTTCATAAACTAACCAACTAACATTCATGTATTTTGATTAGGCGTGTTGATATCACTGTTTACAAATATAACTAACTCTGCCCTGCTCTGCTCTGTTCTGTAACTCCGCCCCTTTTGGTTTCCCTGTTCTCTGCTTTGATTACAGCTCACGCACCTCACCTGCGCTTCTCTCTGTCCTGGAATCTTAACTGGGCACTTAGAGCTCCTTGACTGGAGCTATTTATCTGTCACAGGCTGTCTGCGTGGATCCTGTCCGCGTTTTGGTTTTTGCCCATTGTTTGTGGGTTAGGACTTCCCCATGTGTGCTCACCTCTGTAATTAGTCTTATCCAATTCACCTGTTCCCTGCATAGCATGTGACTTCCCTCTTGTCTAGTTAAAGTCTTCACTGCAGCTCATTCCTTGTCAGAACATTGAAGAATTCTCATCTGTGCAGAGCTCCTCATATGCCTTTTGTTAATTGCTTCTTAATGAACGTTTTGTCCGACCTCGAGTTTCCCATTACCCCTCTGTTCCTGTTTTGCCTGTTTGGATTTTGGCCTTTTTCTGTCTGACCACGTCTACTGTTTTTAGATGCCCTGTGTATGACCCTCTGCTCTGGATTCCCACTACGATTTTGGCCTGCTGTCTCTGTACCATCGCACTTCTGATTTACTGGTTTTGACCCCGGCCTGTCTAGTCGAATTTGCTTGTTGGATTTCATTTTTTGGCTTGGCAATCCTTGTGTCTTCTGGTCCTAACAAATTTCGTAATAAAGGCTTATGATTTTTGGATTATCCCTGAGTTGCGATCGGTTCCTCTGAGCGTATCTTTACAATAACATACATACATAATACAGCTCATAACACAAAACATGGAGATTTCATGAAGCTTAGATGAGACATAAACCAGGGAATACAACACTGAGGCACAGCAGTGGGAAACTCCGAAGGGAGCGTTAGACAATTACAGGGGTACTGGAGGGATGCCAGGCTACAGAGCAGTGCCCTCTATGTATGAGGTCTACTGTACAATCTGGGAGATGGTTTAAAAAAGGCGCCCAAAGCTTATCAAAAGCCCTCTCATTCCCCTTCAAAACTGCATTTAACCCTTCCATTGGTAGAACATTAAAAATGTCTCCATACCACTGATTTATAGTTGGAGGTCTAGGCTTAATCCATTGAAATAAGATACATCTCCCAGCTAACAATAGAAGTTTATTTAATAATTTTTCCTGGACACTTATCATGGAGAATCTTTCCTCTGCGATACCCAATAAAAACAAACCAGGGGCCTCATTTATCATTGTGGAAACACATTTTTTTTACACCTTTTTTCCACGGTTTTGTGTGTATGCACTTTACTCCACCAAATCTGGGATCCATCAAACCCAAACCTGACGGGGAAAAGAACAGACATTCTGGTGGCTGAAGACGCCATGTAACAAATGCCACAAATTGATGTCACTGGAAATGCAACATTTGACAATGAATGTAAACAGAAAGTAGTATAAAAGCTCCTTTTGTGATAGTTATCTCAAAACTACTGTTTATTAATGCCATTAGTCTTTGAATAATGGGGTTAAGAAATTAGTGAAATAAATTTTTTTTTCCCTTCGTGGGCATTCATAATTTTGGTGGATTTGTAACACGTTGCCAAATTTTGACTCTCATTTGATCTCTCATCTGATTTTGTTCACCTCTCCAAGGATCTGCATGGAAAATTACAGGATAATAGATTTCCTGGAACAGATGCCAGGCTTTAGTGAAGTCTATGGTGCAAAAGCAAAGGAAAGTACTTGTAAACTGCAACTTTGTTTTTGCCAAACATTTTACTGAAATTAAACTGTCACAAATGTACCTAATATTATCTGCAGTCTTTTCTTTGTGAGGATGAAAGAGAATTGTTTGAGTCTGCTTTGATGAACCTTGTGGTTTCATGTGTAAGACCTTACACCAGGTTACAGTCTCACCTGTGCTCCAGTAGGCCGACTGCATTACATCACTTGTTTGTCTGGGATACACTTCTTGGATTGCATCAGTGACAAATAATATATTGTTAGAACAGGGATAGGGGGGCACTCATCTACCCCTCCTTTTAGCCCCTCCTCTGTTTTACTGCAGATCTGTTTGTTACATCACAAACTCACTCTGCAAACCCAACCCCCCTATATGTGAGTCCTCTTGCACACACACCCATCCTTAAATATAATCCTGTGGTGACAGGGTATTGTACAGTCACTGCAAGTGCGCTTGCTTCCTCCATGGATTTGTGACTGGCTGTCATCTGCCCTGCTTACATACCACTCAGATTGATTTATTTTCTGAAGTGGAACGATACTGAATAAAAACATAACCCTCCTGGACAGAAGTGATCAGGATACAGACCTTGAGGAGTGTGTGTTGAGCAATTGCAGTTTCTCAGGTAAGTTACTCATTCTTTCTTTCAGTCTGATGAACCAAGCTTTCATTTCTTAAAGGAACAGTCCACCGTACTTTCATAATGAAATATGTTCTTCTATGAAATGAGACGAGATGATACGTACCTCTCCGAGCTTTCAGCGACCTCCCAGTCAGCCAGACGCGCTGCCACTCCTGTTAGCATTTGTAGCTAGACTCAGTGTGGGCAACGGTATTTTTCGGGTATTTTTTAACGGTATTTTTTCTCTCCCACGACCCCCCCTACTTCCATAAATACAACCAACGTGACTGCACTGTACTACTTGGTACACAGTCAGGAAGAGAGAGAAAAGAAATCATAAGTGAAGGTATCAATGCGCTGTAGAAGCGCGCAGAAGGTGTTACTACGCCTGTCATTATAGTACGCACTTCCCACAACATAGAAAAAGCCACGTTTGGATTTGCGTACCCGAACCCAAACTCATGTCACTGGTCATATAAACCTATGTAAACAGGAAAAACGTGGAAGACTTTGGTCGCATCTAACTACAGCCCCGAAAAATACCGTTGCCCACACTGAGTCTAGCTACAAATGCTAACAGGAGTGGCAGCGCGTCTGGCTGACTGGGAGGTCGCTGAAAGCTCGGAGAGGTACGTATCATCTCGTCTCATTTCATAGAAGAACATATTTCATTATGAAAGTACGGTGGACTGTTCCTTTAAGCTGTACATGAGTCAGAGACTGTTGCAGACATTAATACAGTAAACCGAAAGGGCAAACCCTGTCTTCTGGGAACACTGTCTCCACCTCGGGAAGCTGTCTGAACTTCAGGAGTGTATGTCAAGCTATTGCAGTTTATCAGATCAGTTATTAATTTTTTCAATTTGATAAACCACTCAATCATTTCTTATGTTGTGCTTGAGTAAAAAGCTTTTGCAGACAATTAAAAAAAATAGACCCAAAGGGCAAACCCTTTGTCTTCTTTGTCTTCTGGGAACACTGTCTCCAATCTCAGGGAGCTCCAGTGCAGTTTCAAAGAGTAAAGCTGGTGTCTCAGAGGAGAGGTAGTTTTCCCTGGATGGAGGTCGTCTTCCCAGAAAACAAAAAACTATCCTTCAGTGTAACAATGCAACTCAATTGTGTGAGGCTCCCTAGGCATGAGTAATTTCTCTAAAGAGAGAGCTTAACTTTGTGCAGAATAGGCCAGTATAAGTGTTTCCATTGTTACGGACAGTTGTGTGTTCCAGATTATTCTGGAAGATTCCAATTTAGAAGAAGGATTGAATTTAAATGATTTATCAAATAACTGAGCGAATGAACGTAGCAATTACAATGGTACAGGAATGGGTGATGAAATTATTACATTAAAGATAGGAATACTGTCCTCTAACTGTCTGTCCTTGCAATGTTCTCACGACGATGGTGAAAATCCACTGGTATCTGACGTCTCTAGTGTGGTGATCCTAATCACCACAAAGTCCGTATCCAAAAGGTCCGTAATCCAAAGGCCAATTGCACTCAGCCGGTCTAGCTTTCAGGTGTAGCAGACCGGAGATGGTTATCTTCCCTTTCTCTCTTCCTGAGTGTGTCAGAGTCTGGTCCGTTGGCTGCAGGTTGCCTTTGTATAGGCCTTGTACTCTTGTATGATGTCATAATCAGGTGTTATAAACCCTTGTTACTTAACACCATCTCTAATGTGCAGTAAATGTGTTATAATGAGGAATACTTTGGAGAAAAAAAATAATGTAAAATAATGCTAGAATCAGCTTAAGAACATAATTTAGCCTTGCAGTCAGTTTAAGTGGTGAGTTCAGTTAGGCTTGACCATGTAACTTACATTCATTCTCTTTTCTAAGGATCATCAACCCTCAAACCTGCAAGAAAAAATAAAACCAAAATGAACAGCTCTGTCATCAATTCTAGCCTCCCCTTCAACCACTCCTCTTCAGGATCCAGTCCCCAACTCTCTGATGGAATAATACATTGCACAGAACACTTTACAGCGATTGTGTTTCTGTTTGTTGAAAGAAGCATCAACACTGTAGTGGGCTACCCTGCTAACATTATGGTCATGTGGCTGGTGGCCAGAGAGAAGAGTGACTCTTCCACCTCCAATCACTTTATCTTCTGCCTGGCCATCGCCGATGCATTTTTTTGCATAATGAGCTCCATCAGCTGCTATGGCTACATTATACTCAACGTCGGATTTTTCCACTATATATTAGACTTTACCACTGGGATCATAAACGGCTCCCCTCTCTTCCTTGCCTGCATTTGCCTGGACCGCTACGTGGCTGTGGTCCACCCCATTGTGTTCACCAGCATTAAGGATTACAAGATCAGAGTGGCAATTTCCATACTAATTTCGGGATTCGTGATAGTCTATGCCCTCAGCAGGTCAGTGCTCAGTAGTGATTCCTCTGTGCAACATTATATGTACATTGGGCTGATCCTGGCCTCCTTCACCATCATGGTTTTCTGCAGCGTTTCTATCATGTGGAATCTGAGGAAGTCAGTCTTGGGCAAAGAGAAGATGCACCCCATGAAAAAGAAAGCCCTCAGGACCGTGCAAATCTATCTGGGCATCATAGTGTTTCATTACCTGCCTATAGTTGTTATCAGTCTCTTGAATGAATATTTCCCAGAATTCTGCGCGATTGGTATGATTATAGCCAGCCTTAAGGACTACAGTGCCAGCACCCAACCCCTTCTCTACATCTCCCTGATTAAACAGCTGCCATGACTGAAAAACTTGTTCTGCATCTGCTGCCGAAGCCCTTCCCCTGAGTGACATAATGTAAGCACATGAGATGTATGCTTGTGATTGTCTGTTACGTTACATTTATTCTCTACATAAATTTGTGAAACTGAGTTCATGAAACAAAGCAAGAATGTTATCTGAGTTTTAGGCATATATATATATATATATATATATATAAATATATATATATATATATATATATATATATATATAAATATATATATATAAAAAAAAATATATATATATATATATATATATATATATATATATATATATATATATATATATATATATAATCAAATATAATTTGACTGTAATTAGGAAAGAGATGATAACACATCTATAACTATATGCGTTCATTAAAAAGTGAAAATTATTTGAATGAACCCCGTCTATATCACCATGATTTCATATTACACAAATTAAGCTTTTTTTTATGATTTAAAAATGAGGATGCATGATAAATCAATCAAAGAGACCTACTTTTTATGTCATGTGTAAATGATACTTATCTCCATACTTCCAAGACTGTTTTATTATGTCCAGCACAATTTCATTATGCCAGCATGGGGTCTAGTTTTGCCCAGGAAACACCTAAGGCGACTACAGATTGTCTGGGAGCTCACCGTCTACGCAAATGAAAATGAATGTTTTGGCTGGTCCTGCGCTAAATGCAGACAATCAGTGAGTACGGACAACAGTCAAACTATTTTAGTCCACAAAATGATAAAATGCATTTAACATGAAACAATGTGAATTGTAACTAAAAAGACACAAAAAGAATTTAAATTAAGTACACTGCCCGGCCAAAAAAAAAGTCGCACACTGAAATATCTAGTTGGAACCCCTGTAGCTTTGATTGCAGTGCATATTCGCCTTGTCATTGTTTTGACAACTGTATGTAATGCCAGAACATTTATTTTCAATCAGAAATGCCATCATTTTTGGCAGAGATCTTGTCTTCTCGACATAATGGTTGAACCACTCGGGGGTCTTTCTTGAGCACATCCCAGTAACTTTTAATGTGTTTAATGTCAGGACTTTGTGGTCGCAAATTTGCTGGTGAAAATGATTCCTCATACTTGTTTTTGTCATTCATGGTTTTCTTTGCTAAATACAGGCCAATAACCTGCCTGTTCTGAAATACTGAAACATCTTTTCCACCATCAGGGGATGTGTCTTCCAACATGATTTTTTAAGAAATGAGTTGCGACGCGCTTCATCAGTCAGGGTAAAAATGATTTTTGCCAGCTGAAACATATTAATAACCGCAATAATGATCCAATTATAAAATTTGTTCATTAATTTCCAAACGGTGACTTTTTTTTTGGCCGGGCAGTGTATAAAGAACTTGAGTGAAGCCTCTCTAAAATGTTCAAGGTCAAACGTGTCCATCACCCATCATATACTGACCTCAGTCTCTGAATTCAGAAGGATGCTGTACTTTGGTTTGAGTTTAGCTGTTAGTTACAGCTCTGGGGAACAAAGGGGTTTGTCATCAAAAACAAGGCCAACTTTGTTTTGATAATGGTGTACAGTTTTTGTTGAAACTGGTTCAGACGTGAATTGATTCAATGCTGTAGTGATTTCTGGAGCTGTAATTTACTGGACATTAGCAACTATCCAACAAAACTGTTTCTTGTGCTGCCATAATTGTGCCCTTCAGAAAAAGTGGGCTGTTCCACATCTCGGTCATCTTTGAGTTGGTAGCATTAAATGAGAGGTCAAAGCAACTTCCTATGATACCAGCTTTTTCAGGACTATGCTGTGCTGCCATCTATTAAAAGTCATAGAAACCATTTTTAACATGTTGTGACAACCAGTGAGCGGCAGAGTGGGCTATCCCACATCCCAAGATGGCAGCCCCCATGCTGACTGGAGCTGAGGCAGTTCTTGAGAAGATTTTTGAGTCTGAAAGTGACTCTAACCCTCAGTGAAAGGCTACAGGTGAATCTAGTGACAACTCTTATACAGGTAATAACTGTCTAGTTTCCAGGATTTAATTTCATGTCCATATAAAACAAGTTTTTTGTTTTTTTTAAGGCGTCTCAGTGTAAACGGAAGGCGGCTCAGAAGAGGAAGCGTAGCGTCTTTGGAGCGCACATAGCGTGTCAGGAGCTCTCCAGTGGGCTAACAGAAGCTGCCGTGTAACTAAACAACATTTTGGCATCGGTGGGGACAATTTGAACATTGCCTAATGCTACAATAAGCGGGCAACAGTCACACGTTGCCTCAAGTGCCGACACGGTGGAGAGTTGACTTACGACACCATTCTCATCTCGCAGCCGCAGCAGCCTGCCACAGCCCGCTGCCGGCCCGGTCCGGACCTCCATGCCGCATTATCAATCTCAACGGAGCTTCGGCACAAGGACATCAGGCACAAGGAGACAAAGGTGAGATTGATATTTTCCCTGTTTTGCCGTTCTAACTAGGGATGCATATTTTGACATTTTTCTGACCGATAACCGACGCTAGTTAACAGATTGTTTACCGTATATAAACCACTCCAGGGGCAAGTGGTCTGTTAAATGTCTGTGACCACGCTTGTGCCAATCGGCAACCTGATCTGCTATCAGCGACTGAGAGGACGATTGACAATGTTTTTTTTTTCTTGCCGATGTAAAAACACACGCACTCTGCAGCCGTGCAGCACCACACCCGCTGTGCTCTGGCTCAGCTGATTAGCGCTCAGATGGAGGTTATCTTCCAATGTTGAACTTTTTATACAGAGTGCAGCCAAACAGCAGGCTAAAGAGAGAGGAACAGCGGCGCACTCCTCTGACTGCCCATCTGTGGCGCTGCAGCGAGGCGGCTGGAGAGCGCGGCGCCGTCCTTTTTTTTTCTTCTCATCCTTACAGGTGAAGCACACGCAAATGTCAGTGTGGGATACATTTATCGCCTGAGCTTCCTTCACGGGGACTGCGGGACTTGTGTTTGCTCTAATGTCCCGTCATGATGCACAGACCTGAGAGAGCAAGAAAATTGTGGTTTTATAGAGGCTCGTTTGAAATCTCTGTGAACAAACATCAGAGGAAATGTATGACATAAGGTATGGGAAGGTTGGTTTCGAGTGAAAGAAGGGCTGATAAGTGGTGAGGGTAAGCCTTTTGATACTTGCTATAGTTAAAATATCTGATTCCTGATGGTTTATCCATTTGTCCATGCTGCTCTGCTGCCGCGGTCTCTGAATTTTATAAGCTTTGGCAGCTTGACTTGCACTGTCTGTTTATGCGCAGTCTGATGTTCTTTTATTACTTCAGGGCTCGTGCACAGCATGACCAGTTCAACAAAGATGTAATACTACTCCCCTATCCATCATGGTGAATTGTCTGCAAACAAGGCACAAACTTATGGCTGCACAAACATGAACACACCCTCAGTGCCTTTCAGTTCCGGAGGGTCTGGGACCACCAGACTGTAATACAACGCATCAGGGATGGATTTGGTGAGTGCATTCTGGAAGATGTCAGATAAACCCTTTCTTTCTTTGTGTCAGTTTTTTTAAAACAATCATACTTACAGTATAGTGCAAGTACAACCATGGTCGCTCTATCCATTGAATAGCATACCATCGTTTTGAATTTCATTTTTGGCCACACGTAGATGAGAAGTAATAAGTCAAGGGATGGACACACACACACGCACGCACGCACGCATACACACACACACACACACACACAATTATTTAGCTAGATTAAGACATTTTCTTTGTTTCTCAATCTTTTTGTGGCTTCCACAGTATGCAGTATGTCCACAAAAAGGGTTCCTCATGGCTTGTGGCAATATGCTTAATTGTGAGGTATCGTTCAGGAACCAGATGCGAGACCCAAAATATCCAGCAAACTTGTTCTTCATTGGTTCTAGGGTGGAAACCCCCTGCAGGGAAGTAGGCAATCCTAAATCAGAATCCAGTAGTCGTAATCCAATTTGTAAACAGGGCAGCAAACACAAAACTCGGGGTTGGCCAAAGCATGTTCGTTACATGGGCATAGGAATATCAAAGACAAAGCCAAAATCAAAATCCGGGACATTCCTGTCAGAAGTATAACATGAAGAGTACAAGGAATAAGCAATCACAGCACAAGGAAAACGTTTTGACAAGAGCAGGTAGTGAAATGACTGCTTAAATACAAAAGTGCACATACGGGAAGTCAGATGCTATAATAGGGAACAGGTGAGCTGGATCAGACTAATTAGCAAAGGGATGAACAAGAGGAAGTTACTAACCACATGAAATTGGCGAAAGCCAAAATGCAGACAGGGATTACACAGACAGCCTATGACAAACCAACGGCTCCGGTTAGGGAGTTCTAAAGTGCACAGAGTGAGAGGCAGAACAGTGTTTAACAAGGTGGGGAGAATCCGCTGAAGCACAGCAAAGTAAATTGAGTGAAGGCAAGGGGCGGAGACTAGAGTAGAGCGAGTGCTGAGAGCTCGTTAGTCAATTAGTAATGTGCAGCTATAAAATCACTAGTGCTTGTTAGTAAGTTAGTACTATAAACAATGTTAGTGTTAGTAATTTATCAAATATAATAAACTGTTAGTATTTGTTAGTAACGATAGAACAGCAAAGCCAAAGAAGCAAACGAGACTGTAAGGAATAATTGAAAACCCAGAAACCATGAAATCACCTGAAAGCGTGGCACACAATACTGGGGAACAAAACTGTCACATCACATATGACCAGACAAGGAAGACAATGTGCAATGCATGGCAATGGCAGGAACATGAACCGGAATGATAATATAAACTGAGACTAAGAAATATGGCAAAGAATGCAGGACAAAGTAAGACAGTCAAAATACAAAACATGGCATGGAAGCAAAGAGTCATAACAAGAACATGGTAAGGCAACAGGCAACTTTTTTCTGGGACAGGGGTGACCTGTTCAAGCCTGACGGGCTGCACCTGAACCAGAGGGGTACCTTTGCACTGGGCCAGTGTATGTTGAGGGTAGCACAGGATTATTGTGCCCCCCAAAGCGTAAGGGGCCACTATGTTTTTGGTGCCGGTCCGCGTCCGCCGCCGGAGACCTTGCTTGTTACCGCGATAACTTGAAAACTTTTAGCTCCATCAACACCAAATCTTACTAACATGTTTATGTCATGGTGTCGGCCTGCAGGCCCTCCCCCCGTTTCATTCTTTGTCTCCACCTTAAAGGGCAACAGGTGTGGCTCGTTAAGGTGGAGGTAAAGCTGTGTTATTTAAGGGCTGGCTGCACCACATTCTGGTGCAGCAGTATTCTCTTGTGCCGGAGCCCTGTCATGATTGTTTGCTGCTGCTCCCCTCGGTGAATTTTGTTTTAAGTTAAATGAAAGATTCTTGTGTTTTTAAATCCGCCTGTGCATTTGGGTCCCTGGTCCACTCTGTGGGTACATGGTCCCAGTCCCCGCCGGTTTCGCGTCTTCTGCCGGCAGGGGCAAATCCATGACAGAATACTGCTGCCGCCAGTTCGGGACCCAGCCAGGCTGAATGAGGGGAGCAGCAGCTGCTGTTTTTATTTTATCCAGGGCTCCAGCAGGGGTGCCCCAGAGTTTGGTCTGGGAGAGGGTGCCCCAGTAGGCTCCGGAGAGGTGCTCCTGTTTTGCTCCAGCTGCCCAGAGGTGTTGTCCTCCTCCTGATCCCCTGGTGAGGTCTCTGCCCCAGTTGCCCGGTGAGCTGTCTGCCCCAGTTGCCCGGTGGTGTGTTGCCCCAGGTGCCCGGAAGTGTGGTCCGGTGCGGGGCGAGGACACCTGTCTCCCCTGGCACGCCAGGAGGCGTGCCTTGGGGGGAGGGTCCGTCCGCTGGCGCCTTGCATTCAGGCTCCGGCTGGCACCATGCGCTCAGGCCCGGCGTTGTGTTCCCAGGTCTGGCTGGTGCCAGGCATCTCGGAGTCTGGTGGGCGCCAGCAGAGTGTGCTGGAGCTGGGTGCCTAGTTGGGCGCCAGGAGGAGGCCGCCAGAGAGGGGCGCCATGAGGAGTGCTTGCTGGAGGACCGCGCCAGAGGGGGGCGCCATGAGCAGTGCGTCCCATAGGAGGGCGCCAGTGAGGCTCCGGAGGCGGGTGCCAGGCAGCGGTCCGGACGAGAGAGCGCCCCAGTGTGGCCCGGAGGGGGGTGCGGTATCCGGACGAGAGAGCGCCCCAGTGTGGTCCGGAGGGGGGCCCTTGGCTAGGCAGGTGGCATGCCTTGGGGGGAGGGTCCTGTCATGGTGTCGGCCTGCAGGCCCTCCCCCCTGTTTCATTCTTTGCCTCCACCTTAAAGGGCAACAGGTGTGGCTCGTTAAGGTGGAGGTAAAGCTGTGTTATTTAAGGGCTGGCTGCACCACATTCTGGTGCAGCAGTATTCTCTTGTGCCGGAGCCCTGTCATGATTGTTTGCTGCTGCTCCCCTTGGTGAAGTTTGTTTTAATTTAAATGAAACATTCTTGTGTTTTTAACTCCGCCTGTGCATTTGGGTCCCTGGTCCATTTTGTGGGTACATGGTCCCAGTCCCCGCCGGTTTTGTGCCTTCTGCCGGCGGGGGCAAATCCATGACAGTTTAGTGACATCTTGACACAAACTGATTAGATTTTGGGTTCCATCGCTCGCCATTTGCCATTTCCAGGGCCCCCTCAATGGTAGCACCTGCGCGGGGGACACATACGCGGTCGCCCGCGACCGACTCTTTCTAGTTTAAACTAGGGACTTGGGGGGCAGGGATGTTAGTGAGTGTTACGCATAGGGAAATGCAGACTGCCCCGATGGAAGCTGACAGCGTTACATGCACCATCGATGATTTACTTTTAAAGCAACAAAGCGTAGAGGGGGGCTCGAGGCCGCGGCCAAATGGGGAATCAAGGGGGAAGAGCATTTAATAATAACCTGAAATGTTTTTATTTAAATGCAAGAAGCATAAAAAATAAATTTCCAGAACTTGAGGCTGTTATGATTAGTGAGGGCTGTGACATAGTTGGGATTACAGAGACATGGCTATGTGAAGAGGATGGGGATGAATATAACATACAAGGTTGTAAGCTCTTTAGGAAGGACAGAAGTAATAGGCGAGGAGGGGGCGTAGCACACAATGTGAACAAAAACATTAATGTACAGGAAATTCCCGAAATTGAACATTCCTTGTCCTATGAAGATATCTGGGTCAGGCTCATTGGCAAACATGAGACAGGTTTAAACATAGGAGTATGCTATCGACCACCAGCTTTGGACAGTACAATCAATGAAATGCTTTTTAGGAGGATTACGCAAGCTTGTAGAGGTGGTGGGACTATTATTATGGGAGACTTTAATTATCCTGGTATCAATTGGGATATGGTGAAAGGACAGAGTAGGGGGGAGGAAGAATTTCTAGATGTTATAAATGATAACTTCTTGGTGCAGTATGTTAATAAACCTACAAGAGAGAAGGCAATTTTAGACTTTGTGCTCTGTAATGACCCTGATTGAATTAGCAATGTTGAGGCACTGGAGTCACTTGGGACACTCACTCTGCTGTTAATTTTGATGTTTCATGGGAAGTTAAAAAGGTGTATTCTAAAACAAAAATTTTCAATTTTAGGCGAGCAAACTTTGACAGGATGCGCTCATATCTAGGTGAAATAAAATGGGAGACACTCCTGGACTGTGAGTCCGTAAATGAGATGTGGGAAAGATTTAAGGGGGTTTTACTTGAATCACAATGCAGATTCATTCCAAAGGTGTCCAAAAGTAAGCTGAAAAAGCAGAATCCTCAATGGATGACAAAAAGAATTTGTAGGATTTTGAGGGAAAGGAGGAATCTTTATAAGATGTACGTAAAGGATAACAATGAGAACACTTAGGCTGAATACTGTAAAATGCGGGCAGTGGTCAAAAAAGAGCTGAGGAATGCTAGAAGACTGTATGAAAGACAAATTTCAGAGGGAGCAAAAACTAAACCTAAGCGCTTCTTTCAGTACTTTAGCAGAAAAAGGAAAGTTGAAGGGCAGATTAACTGCATAAAGAATGAAAATGGATTGCTGCTATATGATAACAAGCATATTGCGGATGCCTTAAACAGTTACTTTGTTGAGAATTTTACCTCAGAGGGGGTCTTTATTTGGCCAGAGGGAATGTCAAATGCTCAAGATTATTTGCGGAAATTGAGGTTCGGGATAACAAAGTATTAGACAAATTGCATAAACTAAAGGCAGATAAGGCGGGTCCTGATGGCTTATGTCCTAGAGTGCTCAGGGAAGCTGGTGAGTTCATCTTTAAGCCCCTATCCGCCATCTTCAGACGGTCTTTATAAACTGAAGAAATACCAAATGATTGGAAACAGGGCAATATAATACCAATATATAAGAAAGGGGACCGAACTGAGTCTGGAAACTACAGGCCAGTGAGTTTAACTTGCATTTCGTGCAAAATATTGGAATCTATCATAAAAGATGAGCTGGACTTATTTCTTGAACGTAACAGTATCTTGAGGGATAGCCAACATGGTTTTCGGAAGGGAAGGTCATGCCTAACAAACCTTCTGGAATTTTTTGAAGAGGCCACCAGGACTTACAACCAGAGCAGGGCTTATGACATCATATACTTGGATTTTCAGAAAGCATTCAATACAGTACCGCATAAGAGACTAATTTTTAAAATGAGCTCCATTGGAGTTACAGGAGGTATTCTGAAGTGGATTCAAAATTGGTTACAGGACAGAACACAAAGAGTAGTGGTCAGTGATATCTCATCTGAGCTAGGTATGGTGGGGAGTGGCATCCCCCAGGGATCGGTGTTGGGACCCTTGCTGTTCCTCATTTACATTTATGACCTTGATAGGAATATTAAGAGCAGATTGGTTAAATTTGCAGATGATACTTAATTGGGGGGTTTGGCAAATAGTCTAGGGTCCACTAAAGTGATTCAGGACGATTTCGATAGAATCCAGAATTGGGCAGAAATGTGGCAAATGAAATTCAATCTAGCAAAATGTAAAGTTGTACGTGTAGGTTATAAAAACATTAGACGGGATTACTTCATGGGAGGTTTAAAACTGGAATGTGCTGCACAAGAGAAAGATCTGGGAATGATTGTTAACCAAACCCTCACAGGTTCGAGCCATTGTGCCGTAGCAGTTAAAAAAGCTAATCGGATGCTAGGATACATTGCCAAAAGTATTGAGTACAAATCTAAGGAGGTGATGCTTCTTTTGTACAACACGTTCGTTAGACCACACCTGGAGTATTGTGTACAGTTCTGGGGACCATACTCTAAGAAAGGTATAGAGGCTCTAGAGAAAGTTCAGAGAAGTGCCACCAAGCTTATTCCAGGTATAAGAGATGAAAGCTAAGAGATAAACCCTTAATCTCTATAGTCTTAGGAAAAGGAGACTCAGGGGTGATTTGATTGAGGTCTTTAAATATGTTAAAGGGATTAACAAAGTGAATCATGTAGGATTCCTTTGACCAAGTGTTGTGAGTAGAACTCGGGGTCACAAATGGAAGCTGACCAAAGGTAAATTTAGCACTGATATTCAGAAATATTTATTCACCCAAAGAGTAATTTCAATGTGGAATAGCTTACCTGACCATATTGTTGAGGCAGAGACCTTGGGGGTTTTCAAGAGCAGGCTTGACCTACAGCTCGATACTATTGAGTCATTTAGTATCTGAAGGGATATATTCACAATCGTATAAAGAAAATGGCTAGCTTAGTTGGGCTGAAAGGCCTGTGTTTGCCATTCATGTTATGTTATGTTTTAATTAATAAGTAATTTTGACCTTTTTGTAATAATAATTTTCCTTGATTACCAAGCTTTTCACGTGCAACCAAAAGATGCATTCAATTCTCAAAAAATGTATCGCTGACTCTACAAGACTGATAAAATCCTCTGGTAACTTCCATGTTTGCTTTAAGCACATCTTTGCTGCAGCCTATCTAACCAGCCTCATGGTTAGATAAATTACAAATAAAACTGATATTGGCAACAAGTATCCAAAACTGAATAACCTTAATCAAAATGCAATTTTGTATCAAAATAACTGATTTTATTTCTTGTCTTACCTTTACAAAGAGAACTGGCCACAACTGATGGTGTTGTGTGTTATCCAAGTTCATCTTCTGTTCATGGAAATAAACTATTTTAGTTTAAAGGCATGATCTCGTCCTCCCCAATTTTCGGCTCATATAGTCTGCCTGCCACTGGTGTAGAAGTGTGTCCAAAAAATTAAACTAGATCGTTTACAGAATATAAATCAGAGATTGTCAGAGACTATTTGCATGAATATTAATCCCACTAAACTTGAAGGGACACACTCCTCTCAGAGGACATAGTTTACTTGTTTACATTTTCATCATTTCATTCATTATAACATTTTACATGATGATATTTGCTGAGGGCGGTGCAGTGGGTCACTGCCACCTCACAACTAGAAGATCCTGGGTTTGAATCCTGCCAAGGGCCTTTCTGTGTGGAGTTTGCCTGGTTTCCTTGTGTCTCCGTGGGGTTCCTCCCAGTACTCCAGTTGCCTCCCACAGTCCAGAACCATGTATGGTAGGATACATTTGGGGACTCAGAATTGCCTGTGGGTGTAAGTGTGTGAATGGTGTGTGCACCTGGCGATGGGTTGGCGAGCTGTGCAGAATGTGTCCCAACCTTTCTCCCATAGTCACCTGGGATTGGCTCCATCTCAGCCGTGACCCTAGTGAGGAGGCAGCATTATAGATTTTGGATGGGAGAATGGATAGACATTTGCCTCTGAAAAATTTTGGACCACTGTGCATTTTCCCCTCTCTAAAATGATGGATTTCTTCTTTTCTCTCTTCAGCAATATGTGAACATAGTATGTTTGCATATGTAAAATTAACTAATTTGATCTAAAATTACTGAATGAAGGTAACTGAGTAACTCTGACATCATCTTCGTTAAATTTAGCAGAAGACACTTGAAGTTATCATCCCTGAAGCTCGCTGATGTCCCAGATGAAGTTGAGGGGGAAGTCCTTCATTCTCTCCTGGAATACTTTGTCGAAGCGTTCACTCTGAGCCACTGTAAGGGCGTTCTTCCAGTCCCCTACTGTACCTGAATCACAAACACACACAGGCAGGTGACCATAACCTCTAGTGCAAATTTAATTACATTCAAAAGCAAAAGTAGAGGAAATATTACTGTTCTCACCACAGATTAATTAATGCTCATGAATTCAATTTCCTTCTGATTATCTGAGGCCATTTTTTGTTCTCAATCTCTTACCCTTGCGCAAAAATGATCCTTTTGCTTTGTTTCTGTTGTTATCTGACATGAACTTGTAGTTTGCCAAAGGATCATCCTTCATCTTCTTAAAGGAGACTCGGTCTACGATTTCATCAACTGCAGCATCAGACACTTTCTTCCCCACAAATTCACTGATCTTTACAATGACAGATCGCAGATCCTGAGAGAAAAATCATTTAAGGCAGAAAAAAGGTTACAATATTTAACATCAAAAATTCAAGCAAGCATCAATCAGTAAACTTCAAATATAATATACTGGGTTTAGTCTGTATAAGCCTGTACAAAAGTAAAGTAACATTCTTTGCAATCTTGGTAAACGATTTTGGAAAAGCTGAGGCACTAGCTATTAAAGTAAAATAGTGCTATTTCTCACAAAATGAAGATGAAAATCTAAAGGGAAAAAAGCATTTTTCAATATTTATTGCCCCCTCAAATGGGTAAGAGGAGGGTATTTTAATTGACTTGGTTTGTTAGTTGATTTTTTAAATTTATTATTTTGTGAGCAAGATAATGGGAGAACCATTGCCTCAATTTATACCGATTTTGCCCAAAACTTGGGTGATGACCCTGAACAGATATAACTCTGCCAAAAGTGATTCGATTTAGATCAATCTAACATCAGTTTTCTTCCTCAATTTGTCAAATATGATCTTATTCATTACCAAAGTGAGAAGTGCACAGTTTCAATGTTCGGTTGATGGCAAAATTCAGGGGGGTCTAGGTCATTGATCTGAATCGCCTAATTTACACTCTAACCAGAAAACTACTGTAGATAGCCAGATGGCTACTGCTTAACACACATAGGAAATCATAAATGGTGATTGAAATATCACCATGACCTTCGACCTTAAAAGGCCAGAACAAAGGTGATAAGATTTCAGAAGGCCATATTTCAAATACTACTCGAGACAGACACTTGGTTACGATTAAGCATATAAAGTAACTCCTACATGGTGAGTAAAGTGAGACCAAGACCTTTCACTTTGAGCCATCTTGAAAGGTCAAACCCAAGGTGACGAGATAGCCACTTGGTTGCTATTTATCAACGACTCATATTTAGGAATCTCAGAGCACACTGGGTTTAAAGTGCTTGAAAGTCTGAAAACAAGACCCGTGTCATTTTGTAGGTCTTAGTGAGCAGATGAAGAAAATGCAAAAATAAAAAAAAAATCTGTTGGGAATTTTTGTAGAAAATCCACTTTTTCATTGGCACACAACTTGAAATTTTCAAACTGACGTTAAAGGGTGAAGAAACTTCTGCGCTTCGGTGATTTATTTCTGAAAGTCTCCTCTGCAGGGTTGTCAATCAAAAGAATGTGAAAAATAATATTAGTTGTCCATCTCCTTTCTTTAACCCTCACGTGGCAAAAATGTTCTATCTAGCCAAATGTAATCTTAGACATGTGCACTATTGTACTCTTTGACGGCTTGCTTTAAGAGCAAACCAACTAGTCTGTTGCTGCTGTCCTTTATCTGATGCCTCTCCCTGAATATTGAGAAGTGGACTTCTTCGAATTGCAGCGTGAACTGCTTCAAATCCTTGCTCAGAATATGTAGCCAATCCACAACCACGGCACTTACAGAACTCACGCAATTGGTCTTTGATGATGTGGAATTTGGGTGTGATCAAGATGCCAAGTTTCGCATAGGCCTCGCAGAAGTCGGTGACATGGTCTTTTTATCCACTTTTTAGGCTTTGTCCGAAGCAGGAAGTGACCATCTTTCCCTTTGCTGCAAATGCATTTGCGAAGGGTGTGGCTGGATGGCTCTTTTGAGGCTACCTTGTATCTGCTTGGCCTTGAATCCATTGGCTTTCGCCACTTGGCAAATCAAACAGTCACAAGACTGAACTCTGGGGCTGATCCAACGCTGGCCTTCAATGACCTTTTCCAGTTGGTACAGACAAGTTGAATTTTTGGTCAAGATTACCTTGCCTCATCTTATAAACCTTTGTTTTACAAGTGTCACAAGGTAATGTTGGTAAAGGGCGGTCATGTACGTCATACTGAGATATTATGTTATACTGAATTGTTATGATGAGGTGAACTTCACCCACAATGGAGAAACTCCCTTTACGAAAGCAAAGCAAACAAACTCTTGAGCGAGCTTCGCTGTGATCCATAATGGTAGGACGTCAGTCATGGAAAGGCCTATCTTCCACATGCTCTGGCTTTTATGAATGTAAGGTTATGCAACCTTTAAGCTGCATTAACTCCCAAGTAGGAATAATGATGAAAACGACATGGGCATTACTTCCACTCCATCTGAGGTAATGAATGAAAAGGCCTATTTTACATGATGTAATCAGCTGCCAATTGTTCCTCCCACACAAAAGGAGAGTTTTGGACCATTGAACTAAAGCTGACCAACATTTTGAGCAACATGATGGGTTATATTCAGGGATTTAATATTTTAATATTTTTGACAATAAGTTTGGTTACCAAGGTAACCCCATTCTTAGGTATTTGCAATTCAAGATGACTGCCACATAAAAAATGGATTTTCTCCAAAAATTCCCTACAGTTTTTTTTTTATTTTTGCATTTTCTTTATCTGCTCACTAAGACCTACAAAATGACACAGGTTTTGTTTCAGTATCTTTTTTTTCAGACTTTCAGGCACTTTAAACCCAGTGTGAGAGGTGGCATGACATATTTGGGAATCTCAAAGGTACCATGACATTCGACTTGAAAGGTCAAACCCTAGAGGACATGCACCAGAAAAGTGGATAAACTCACAGAACAGCTAAAATTGTGTGTGGTGGTGGGTTGCCGTTCCTGGAACTGTTTATTTTGTCTGCTATTGACAATATAACATCAGAGCTGATATCAATGAAGATGCTTATTTGTTATTTTTTCCAATTTTGTGCAGATTGATTGAAGTTATTTAAGTTTTAATTTTTTTTACGTAGAAACCCCAGTTGAGTAATATGAATTTTCCAATTTTGACCATTTCTGACCCCGCCCATCCTGTTACCTTTATCATCTCCTCGTAGCTAATGAAGAGGATGTTGTACTTGTCTCTATTGTTGTACCATCCTGTGATGTGGTCAAACCAGGAACCTCCAACCACTGGAAGATCAGCGAAAACAAGAAACCGTTCAGGGTGAGGGGTTCAATCAGCTAAAAATAAAAATCAATGTAAGGATGGACAATTAATTATATCTATTGCAGAGAAAGAGATGGAAAACATTTTAATATTCACTGCTGCAGTAACACAGAAACACACTTACTCCACCCGGAGAGAAATTTATCCACAGTTTCATCCAAGTCTTCGTGCGTTTCCAGTATGACCATGAAATTAGTGAAATGAAAAAAAGAAAGTAGAATATCTTTGGGGTTCCTGAAGACATAGATGACCGGAATGAAATAAACACATCAGGTTTATAGTCACAAATAAGAGTGAATTTGTGGATTACAGATTACCCTTTACCCGTTATATTTATTTAGACATTGACTTTGAGTAAAGTTATTAACATAAAACATGACATTAAGTAAAGTTATACACATTGAAACATTATTTAACATTATATATTATTGTTAAAGTGGTGATCTTAAATCAAGCAAATTTGGGCTTCTAAATAATGGAGAAGGACATGAAATTCAGGGCACAGAGAGGAGAGGAGCTGCAGAAAAACTGCACTCAGAAGTATGTGCTGTAGGCTGTAAACACTGATCTGTTGGGGTGCAGCACCACACTGGAGCCTGTCCCACAGAAGTATGTGCTGCAGACTCTATACACTGAGCTGCTGGGGTGCAGCACCACACTGGAGCCTGTCCCACAGAAGTATGTGCTGCAGACTCTATACACTGAGCTGCTGGGGTGCAGCACTGCAGTGGAGCCTATCCCACAGAAATATGTGCTGCAGACTCTTTATAATGAGCTGCTGGGGTGCAGCACCACACTGGAGCCTATCCCACAGAAATATGTGTTGCAGACTGTATACACTGAGCTGCTGGGGTGCAGCACCACACTGAAGCCTATCCCACAGAAGTATGTGCTGCAGACTGTATACACTGAGCTGCTGGGGTGCAGCACCACAGTGGAGACTATCCCACAGAAGTATGTGCTGCAGACTCTATACACTGGGCTGCTGGGGTGCAGCACCACACTGGAGCCTGTCCCACAGAAGTATGTGCTGCAGGCTATATACACTGAGCTGCTGGGGTGCAGCACCACACTGGAGCCTATCCCACAGAAGTATGTGCTGCAGACTCTATACACTGAGCTGCTGGGGTGCAGCACCACACTGGAGCCTATCCCACAGAAGTATGTGCTACAGGCTGTATACACTGAGCTGTGGGGTGCAGCACCACACTGGGGCCCACACACAGTTCAACTGCACACTGTAGCAATTAATTTACACTGCCCACTTAGCCTAAAATGCATGTCTTCTGCGTCACTGATCCCAAACATTCTAAAGTCTGTGTGAATGAATTGCTCCAATGCTATCTGCCCACAGAGGACTTCCTCCTGAGATCTTACTTTCCCCCTCTTCTGCTGCAGTCCCCTGGGAACCAGGTGCTCCTGGAGATGGGAGCAGAACAGCCTGGGTGACGGGCGTGTGCTGTAGTCATCTCCTTTCTTCAAGAAATCCAGCCATGGCATGCGCTTAAATGTGGTCATGCCCGATTCCTCTGGGAAATCCTTCTCGTATAACAAGGTAACAATGCGCTGCGTCCATACCGTACCTAAAAAGTACATGTATCCAATTTTTAAATAACGTAGAAAGTCTATTGCACCAAATTTCCCTGACAAGAAAAGAGGATTTTTTTTTTCTCACCTTCCCATAATGTGGAGAATGGGGTATATCTGACAGTGCTGAGTGTCTTTTGAGTCAAGGCTTTGGCAATAAAGGAAAATAAAGGTAATAAAGGAAAAATGATTGAAAACAAATCTATCAACCTAATAGGGAAAATGAAGAAGAATATGATGATGATGATGGTGATGGTGTTTATTTCCCAGCCAATCAGGATATTATGTGCCAAACCAACGAGTTCAGTACAACCAAAGACGGAACCATTTTTTTCTCCTTCCATCTCACATGATATGGAACCCAACTGACAGGTTTTTAATTTGTCAAAGATTTTCCCATTATTTTGATGCGACACTTGAAGTGATCATGATCAGCATTTTTTTTTTTTAAATCACATTTTTTGAGGTCTCTGCTGGTTTTCGTCCTACCGTTGCTTGGTAAAAACAGGTAAACAATCACAACCACTCTCCTCTTGTCCCAAGTGAGTCATCATTAGCTTTTCTGCCAGCTCAACGAGAAAACTGGATACTAGCCAAAAACATTTCAGCATTTGTGTGAAGATTTTGTTTGCAGAATGGTTCATGGACCTTTCTGTGTCCTGAAAACAAATTGGCAGTTATTTAATTTATAGGCTAGCCTAAGCTCAGCAACTGAGTGCTTTTTGCGCAAGCTAGATTGCTGTCATGGTTTTGGTTTTTGGTCATGTTTATGTTGTGGTTTTGTGTTCATGATTATTGTCTTTTATTTATTCTTTTTGGTTTTTGTAACATTCAGGTTTTTTGGTTCATTCTATGTTCAGTTCCACTGCACTTGTCTCCCCTGTCTTGTGATCTAGTTGGTTCAGTCCGTCTTCCCTGTCTGCGTGCTCACATACTTCGGGTGATTTAAATGTATTCCGGTGTTTAAAATATGAATCTCGTTTTCTTTCTTTGCCCTTCTGTTCTGATTACTAACAAGACTAACATTTGTATTTTGTATTTTAGTCTACTAACACTACTAATCCATGTATATATAAGATTACTATGAGCACTCTAGATTAATTTGTAAAGTTGCATCGCTACTAATAGACTAATTACCTCTCCGCAATCGCCCTGTTCTATTCTGCGCCCCTTGTCTATCGGTGTCCTCTCCCTGAGTTTCAGCAAGAATCTCTCGCATGCGCTTAATCACTCTCCTGCTCTTGATATCTGTGCACGTAGAACTCCTGGACTGGAGCTGTTTAAATGTCATAGGCTGTTTGTGTGATTCTCGTTTGTTTTTTGTCTCTCGCCAATTTTCGTGGTAAGGGCTTCCCTAATGTGATTCTCCCGATGTAATTCGCCTCATTCCCCACAGCTGATCCCTGTATAGCATGTGACCATTCCTGTGTGTATATTAGGAGTCTTTTCACTTACAGCTCTAGTCAGAACGTTGATCAATATTTCTTTGTGCAGAGCGCCTCATATGCCATTGATTATTGTTTCGCTTCTACTGGATAGGCCAACCTTGATTCTTGCCATAGCCCTTTTTGTACTGTTTTTGTCTTTCTGGATTTCCACCTATTTTTGTATGACCACGAGTTCTGTGTTTGGATGCCCTGTGTATGCCAATTGGCTTAGCCCATTGACTACGACTTTTTGCCTATCGTTTTTGTACCTCTGCCCATCTGTCTTACTGGTTCTGACCCCTGTCGATACTGTTTTTGGATTTCGTATTGTGGCTTGGCAATTCCTGTGTATTTTGGCTTTGACTGGAACCCCATTGAAGGCATACGTTTTTTGGATTCCTGTCTCTTGGGAGTGGTTCCTGAACTGTACCTCACAATTGCTCGATTGGCCGGGGATGAGAAAATCCTTGGCCCTACAAACACGAATGGCTGTGCCTCAGTACTGTATTTGAGTTGCAGAGTGACTGGGTTATCTCAATCCTAACACATAATCGTCCCAAGAGACTGGAACCTGACCACTAATAATGGTATTTATTTTGACTTTAGAAGGTCATCTGATGTCACTTTTGTTATCAAATGAAAGGTAACTTGCAAGTTATATGTCAATAATAGTAATATAGTTGCTAAATGCTTGGGTAATTGGGTTATTTGCATGAGAAATTGCAGGCTTGATTCCCTGGTACTCGACCCCCAAATCTAAGTAATCGAATCATATGACCCCATATGGCAACATACGGTTGGTGGAAGAATGGAAAAATAGCACCATTCGGCATTGTAGCTCACCAATACTGACTGACTGTGTTAATGCACAACTGCAAAATGAACGTGAGCCAAAAAAGTTGGTAAAAATGTGAAGTACACCATATTCGTATTATGTCTCAAATATTGGTACTTACTGCATTCATACCAAATTTTGGTTGAATGCATCCTGAAATTTCTCAGATATTGGCAAAATTGGAATTTGTAAAGAATTTGTAAGACTGCGGCGGCCATATTTGATTTCAGATCAGAAAACTCATGGACTGGAACTAATGAGTGTATTAAAAACTGGAGAGGCTGTCGGAGCGAAAAGTTGAAGAAACCAATATGGCGTCCAGTGCACAGCACCTCTCAATTTCCATTTGACTATAATGGAAAAATTCCTGTCATTATTTTGTTATTGAAAGAGCATACAATTGAATTTCCTTCTTAAGTAATACTGGAATAACGAGAACGAAATTATAAGGAGTTGTTTTTAATCAAGGATTAAGGAACTGCTTGGTAAATATATGCCTCACATCGGACTCTGAATGGTCAAACGCGTGGTACTGGTGAATTCACAAAGTCGGGCCCACTTCCGGTGCTGCCTGACTCAGTAAAAACAAAACCCACATGGCCCGTGAAGCCGAATTGAAAGTGATGCGATAAAAGTAATCCATCAAATCCATCATTTCATGTATTTCCAAAGGAAAATAAGTGGCGTGAAGCATGGATAAAAGCTGTCAAAAGACAGAACCCTGATGCATATATGGCAACTCTACCGCTTTTGGCAGTAGACTACCACTTTCGGGGTGTTTGATTCTGAAAAAAAAAACGCCCCAAAAGCGGTAGAGTTGGCAAGCTAGAGAACAGAACAGACAAGTTCACAATTCGCCCATCCACATTACGTGATGTTGCAAATGAAATCCGTGAATTTGTGCTGAGCCACTCGTCGTCATTACTCCATACAACCAACCGGCCACTCAAACGCTGAGTACGAGGAGTAAAACAACACCCCCAATAACTTTATCCTCGAATAGTGTCACGTAAAATAACCTATTTATTCTTATTCTTACATGCATTCAAGTAAGTTATATATGTGTTGAAAATACGGCACTAGACCTTATAATTTTAAAGAAAATGGCTCGGATTTCTCCATTACAGTCTATGGGAAATTAAGAAGTGCGGTGCACTTGACGCCATATTCGTTTATACAAATGCGCTCGTAGAAGAAAGCGGCGGCAACCTGTCCAGTTCTATATACACTCATTAACTGGAACATGGATGCCAAGTTTCAACATCATCCATCTGGTGGTTTTGGATGAAATGATATTTTTAGATTTTGAAGGTCAAGGATTTTGTATCAGAATAATTTGAATATTTTTTTTTCAACTTGCGTTAGAACACAACAGATTATTTCCATCTTAATCTGTCTGGTGGTTTTGGAGAAGACAACAGTTTTAGATTTTGAAGGTCAAGGCTCAGGCAGCCATATTTGATATTTCGATCGGAACAATGTTTTATCGATTTTAATTTACTCATATATTGGAACACTCCTGCTAAGTTTGACCTTAATCCGTCCAAAGGTTTCAGAGAAGAAAATGTTTATAATTTTCAATGTCAAGGCTGTGGCAGCCATAGTGGATTTTCAGTTCTCACTGACCATCAAGAATTATTATCATCCTGCCCCACTTACTCCCCTCTTACTTAACCTAATACTGCACAATTCCCCTCATTTTTTTAAAATAAATTCTATTTCCCCTTCCCCGCCACCCCCCCCCCCCCACCCCCTATATCCTCTCTGTCTTCCTTCGCCCCTTTGCTTTAATAATTATGTTGATTACTGTTAATTTTCTTAATAGTCATGGTAAAAATTCCTTGTCACTCTGTCTTGACCGCTGTCCTGTTGTTGTGTCTTTTCTTTGCACTAGATGTCTTTTTTCTCCTACTGTCTTTGTTTTTGTTTCTTTGTCGTTTGGTGTCTTGATGCAGTTTTTCCCCCCAAATCATCAAGCAGTTAATTTGTCACAAGGTTTTGATTGATCAAATACTGATTGATTTAGATCCTCCTCCTATCCTACTTCTGTTAAAACCTTTAACCTCAAACCCTTCCCTCTGGATTGTCTCTATGATGACTGTTGATAAAGAAAATAAAGGTGACCTCCGAAGGTGACTAATGCACATTTTGAATTCAGTTTGAAATTGATTGGAGCAGACTCACGGAAGATAACGTGAAAAAGGCCATTTTCAATTTTCAACTTTTTGACAACCCTGACCCAGTAAGATCCAATATTTAATCTCAAGATCCTTGGGCCACGTTTCCTGACAATTTTGTATTTTGATCAAACTGCTTTAGCACTAAACAGTGTACACACATGCAGACAAACAAATAAACAAACGCCACTGAAAGCAAAACCTCTTTGAAATAGATAAATATTTGCCCTTATTTCTCTTGAATTTGGAATTGCTGAGATTAATTCAGTAGTGGTCAAATTACCAGATTTTGGGAACGTGACGACAAAAACATCACTGTCTCTGATCTCGAAGTGCTCCAAGCTGTCGAGGTATTCTGGAGTGAGCTCGTAGTCATTATCAATGGGGAGAACCATTCCCTTGTATGAGAATAAGCAGTCACTCAGACGCTTGTACTCTTGCTGTGCCATCAGTCTGAAATGAGGAAATATTATCAATGAAAAAATCTAATAATGTGAAGCAGCAATTTACAAGGACATATACAGAAAAGAAACAGCCCTAATGAAAATAATAATATATATGTAGACATGCATACATGCATCAACACTTCACACACAAACAGACTCACAACCTCTCACTCTCACATGCACAAACATGCTCACATGAATCGTCACAAGCTTTTGCGCTTGCAACCAATTACAGACTAAATACAATTAATCTAGTGCCCAATGTAAGCTGAACAGTGAATTTCTCACCAGTTTTGTTGTAAAATGTTGATGAGGACTTCAACAGATATCTCTGATCTGGAAGTGTCCCAAGTTGCTTACGTTTCTCCAGTAATATTCTGAAGTGTGGAAACAGAGATATTAGACCCAAGTGAGGGAAGAGTTTTGCTCAGCAACCTTTGGACGTTGATAAAAACTGATCTACTATCATGCTGGACCCTCCTCCTGGACAGATGTCCACGTCCATTCCAGGTTTACTGCAGTGAATGAAATGGACCAACTGTTACATAATCAGGCTCACTGGAAGCTAGCAGGATTCATCTGTCCATGCTGCATTTTGCGGGCAGGAGATCTGCTCAGCATAGTGCACCTTGGATTTATTTGGTTGTCTGCCGCTGCCACAGGGGACGATCTACAGGGGTAAAAGGAGAGCAGCTGCTCCATCTCAGAATATAACCAAGTTAGACCCACAGAGTTTTTTGTTTGAACTCTGGTCTGTTGTTCCTGTAAAGCCTTATTCAGAAAGTATATAGAGGATATAATTTAACAATGAATATTTGAAAATATATTCGTGGATCTTTTGTTGAAACCATTTGCATATACTCGTCAAATTTCATTTAACTATAGGGACTTCAACTGATTTACCATGCCACCCTGCCAAGACCCAGGGCCCTCCCTTTTAGCACTCCATGTATAACTTTCTAGATTCGCCACTGCACTGTTTTGGAGTGTAAACATATCAGAGGTTTTTCCCCCCCCCCCAAATAAAATGGTCTTTGTTACAATATTAAATCTGAAAGAGAACTATGCATTACATTCATTTCTGCAATTTCAATTTGATTTTTGGACTTTCCAGGACTGAAACCACTGCAGCAGTCAAAATTATATGCTCAGGTTGTCTTTTTCACAACCTTGGAATTGGAATTGTTTAAAATATGATCAGTCATTCTAGAGATAAAAAACAGGATTAACGTGTTCTAGAAAAACTAGGAGACTTTACCAGTGCATGATAACATGATAACACAATGGATATAATACAATGCAGGGGCCACCTGAAAAGCTTTGCCCTTATGTTTTCTTATCCCCAGACTCACATCAGCAGAGGTAAATTACTATGGGGTCTATTCTCCCATTAGCGCGTAAGTCCTTTTTTCCGCGCTTCGAGTTCAGCGCTTTTGAGTTACGCGTATTCTCCCCTACTCGCTTCGATCACGCCCACAGCGCTTAACTTCAGAATGTAGGCGGCCTCATGAAAGAGGTGTGACTGATCCAAAACAGAGGCAGACTCTGTACAAAGCTCATTGATTATGGCTATCAGGAAAACATGGAACAAGGATTTTCTGATTAACAATGAAAACGCATTTGTGGTCCATGGAAAACGCAAACCAGACTTTAAATTTGAATATCGTCGGCCCGCTGATAAAACCTTGTATCTCCAAACTGATAAGAAACAAAAACTCGTATGTCCACTATTCTCACATGCAAAATTAAACATTTTTTATTTTAAACTATATTTATCAGTTTATATCATTTTACACTCAACAAAAATATAAACTCAACACTTTTGTTTTTGCTCCCATTTGCCATGAGATGGACTCAAAGATCTAAAATTCATTCCAGATACACAATATTACCATTTCTCTCAAACATTGTTCACAAATCTGTCCAAATGTGTGATAGTGAGCACTTTTGCTTTGCTGAGACAATCCATCCCACCTCACAGGTGTGCCACATCAAGATGCTCATCAGACACCATGATTAGTGCACAGGTGTACCTTAGACTGTCCACAATAAAAGGCCACTTTGAAATGTGCAGTTTTGTCTCACAGCAAAATGCCACAGATGGCGCAAGCATTGAGGGAGCGTGCAATTGGCATGCTGACAGCAGGAATGTCAACCAGATCTGTTGCTCGGGCATTGAATGTTCATTTCTCCGCCATAAGCCGTCTCCAAAGGCGTTTCAGAGAATATGGCAGTACATCCAACCGGCCTCACAACCGCAGACCACGTGTAACCACACCAGCCCAGGACCTCCACATCCAGCAGGTTCACCTCCAAGATCGTCTGAGACCAGCTACTCAGACAGCTGCTGAAACAATTGGTTTGCATAACCAAAGAATTTCTGCACAAACTGTCAGAAACCGTCTCAGGGAAGCTCAACTGCATGCTCGTCGTCCTCATCGGGGTCTTAACCTGACTCCAGATCGTCGCCGTAACAGACTTGAGTGGGCAAATGCTCACATTCGATGGCGTCTGGCACGTTGGAGAGGTGTTCTCTTCACGGATGAATCTCGGTTTACATTGTTCAGGGCAGATGGCAGACAGCGTGTGTGGCGTCGTGTGGGTGAGCGCTTTGCTGATGTCAATGTTGTGGATCGAGTGGCCCATGGTGGTGGTGGGGTTATGGTATGGGCACCCATAAATGACTTCACCTGCGCCTTGGTCGTGGGCCTCTCAGCCATTCTGATAGCTTCCACCTTCCCCACTTGTGGTCGGACGATCCCCTTCCCCAGCACGTAACCCAAATACTGGACCTCTTGCATGGCCAGGGAGCACTTGTCTGGACGGATTGTAAGGCCTGCCTGTTGGAGCTTATGTAGCACCGTCTTAAGATGATCCAGATGATTCTCCCATGAGTTGCTGAACACCACCACATCATCCAGATAAGCTGCTGCAAACAGCTCTGTGCCTGCCAGGACTCTGTCCATCAACCTTTGGAATGTGGCAGGAGCCCCATGCAAACCAAAGGGAAGGACAGTGAACTGAAAATGTCCAAATGGTGTCCTGAAAGCTGTAATTTCTCTGCTCTCTGGGGTGAGGGGAACCTGCCAGTAGCCCTTGCACAGGTCGAGTGTGCTCATGTAGCTTGCACTTCCAACTCTCTCCACCAGATCATCAATTCTTGGCATTGGATACAAGTCCAGCTTACTGACACTGTTGACCTTCCTGAAATCCAAACAGAACCTCAGGGTGCCATCTTTCTTTGGGACCAAGATAACTGGGCTGCTCCACTCACTCTGGGATGGCTCAATAACTCCCAGTTCCCTCATCACTTCCAACTCCTTCTTCAACACCGGCAACAGGCGCTCTGGAACCCTATAGATGGGCTGGCGAATGGGCTTGGACTCCATCAAGGTGATGTGGTGGTGGACGACATCTGTACGGCCAGGAGTCTCCAGGAACAAGTGCAGTGGCAAAATCTGAAGAAGCTGCTTCCTCTTCTCCTCCTCCAGATGGCTCAGATCCAGCTGTGGCTCCCCCCCTGGACCTGGTAGGTACTGCTCCACTGGTTCCTCTTCCTCCCTCACAGCCTTGATGAACAGGGTGTGTATTGCTGATGGTGATGGTGTGGGACGGGGATGCCATTTCTTCAGCATGTTGATATGAAAGGTTTGCAGTGGTTGCTTTCGGTCAGGCATGTGGATCTGGTATGTCACAGGACCCATCTTCTGTTTAACCTGGTAGGGACCCTGCCACTTTGTCAACAGCTTGTGCTCTGATGTTGGTAAAAGCAACAGGACCTCCTCACCAGGTTCAAAACTGCGCTCCCTTGCCGCCCGGTCGTACCATACCTTCTGCTTCGCCTGTGCTTTAAGGAGGTTCTCCCTGGCGATTGCTGTAGACGCCATGAGCTGCTCCCGCATTTTCAGGACATAGGAGACGACATTCATGTCCCGTGCTTCCTTAGGCCCCTCCCAGGCTTCCCGGAGCACATCCAAGGGACCTCTGACCTGGTGGGCATAAAGCAGCTCAAAAGGTGAAAATCCCGTCGAGGCCTGGGGGACCTCGCAGTACGCAAACAACAGGAATGGCAGCCACTTGTCCCAGTCCTTTCCAGTCTCTGACACAAACTTTCTGAGCATCCCTTTAAGAGTCTGATTAAACGCTCAACCAGGCCATCAGTCTGAGGGTGATAGGGGGTGGTCCTCACTCTCCTAATCCCAAACAGCTGGTAGGCTTGTGAAAGCGTGCGGCTCATGAAGTTAGGACCCTGATCCGTCAACACCTCCTTGGGAATCCCTACTTGAGAAAAAAATTTTAGCAAGGCTGTGGCTATCTGCTTAGCTGTTACCTCTCTCAAAGGAAAAGCCTCAGGATATCTGGTGGCATAATCACTAATGACTAGGATAAACTTGTTCCCTGACTGACTTCTCTCCACTGGACCTACTATGTCTACTCCAATGCGCTCAAATGGAGTACCGATGACAGGGAGTGGAACTAGAGGGACAGGGGCAGTACCTTTCCCTGCTGTTAACTGGCATTCTGGGCAAGTTTTACAAAAGTCCTTGATGTGACTGTACATCCCTGGCCAGAAAAACCTCTTTGAGATGCGCATGAAGGTTTTCATAAAGCCTAGGTGTCCTGCCCAGGGGATTGTGTGGCCTACCCTCAGCACCTCTTCTCTACAAGACTTCGGGAGGACTAGTTGGCTGCCATACTCACTCTGCCTATAAAGAAGGTCACTGTCAATGAGGAACTGTTCACCAAGGGATGTGGTTGAGGGGTTCCTTTCTGCCTCTTTAAAACACTGCACAAGGGTGGAGTCATTACGCTGCTGCTCTGCAAGGTCATGGGGCAATGAATCAACGCGCAGTTCCGGAGCTGAAAGTTCTTGTTCTGTCTGCTCTGTTAGCTGCGGTATGAGTTCCCCTACTTGCTGTCTGCGTCTCTCCAATCTGTCCTCTTGTGTAACTGTGGGCCCTGGTATTAAGTCATCCCCATAAAATGGCATTAGCTGCAGTGTATCTACCTGAGAGACTGGTGTACTGGATAGGGGTGCTGTTACTGGCCCTGTCTCAGATGTGTTGGGCTGCTCTGTCTGTCCTGGTGCTGAAACCACTGGTGTGGACGCTTCTGGGGCTGGAGCAATTGCAATCTGCTTTGCCTTTGAACGTGTAACTACACCACAAAACCCTGCCCTGCTATCCTGAATGAGATCATACAAGACTGGCAGATCTGTCCCTAACAGGATGGGGTAGGGCAATTCTGGGGCAACACCAACTTTCATAAGGTAGACCTGTCCCTTGACCTCAATGTACACATCAGCTGTGGGGGCCCGTTTCTCATGTCCATGGATACAGATGACTGGGACCGTCTCTCCCTCACTCCCTAACTCTCTGGGGACAAACTGAGACCGCACTTGTGACTGGCTGCAGCCGGTGTCTAACAGGGCTGTGAGAGGCCTACCATTTAATTGTACCGTAGCCAAAGGGAAGACTGACTGTGCTTCAGAAGGGACAACGTACTCTGGTCTAGGGGCATAACAGAGACTGGTAACTTTGTGCTTTTTAATGGGGCAAACTGGACGTATATGGCCCATCTCACCACAGTTATAACACACCACCTGTCCTTTGTCACCTGACTGAGCCCTGTTCCTGGTGAACTCCTGAGACACAGGTCTGCTTGATTTAGGCTGGTTAGGAGAGCTACTGCCTGGACCACCCCCCTTATCCATGCCCTCAGACTTACCCCTCGCCAGGCGCAGTCCAGCGTAGTGGTAGGTCCCTGGACCCTTGTGCGCTGCGACATAGACCTCAACAAGCTCTGCAGCCTCCGCCGCTGTACCAGGATTCCGTTCTTTCACCCAAGTCTTTACTTCTGGATAAAGTACCCTGAGGTACTGCTCAAGGACCACCTTCTCCAGGATATCATCTTTGCTGGCAGTACTGAAGCTCACCCACTTACAGAATAAGTCCTTAAGGCGGGTGTACAACTCACAAGGGGTTTCATTTGCTGGGGTCTCAAGGGCACGGAAACGCTGGCGGTAAGAGTCTCTGTTGACATCATATTTCTTCAAAACAGCCTCTTTCAGTCGGTCATAATCTTGCGTGTGGGCTGGGTCCATGGCTACAAAAGGACTTCTTGCTTTCCCAGTCAGCAAAGGAATTAGCTGAATGGCCCAGTCTCTGCGCGGCCAATTATAAACAACTGCCAGTCTTTCAAAGGTTGTGAGGAAATGTTCAATGTCATCGGCCTCTTCCAATTTCAACAACTTTGGTTCTGGGCCGTACACCTGACTTGACCCAGACCCTGGTGGCTGTGTCCTAGTTGCCTCCATATCTAGTTGGAGCTGGGTGATCTGGTGGTTGAGAACACTGAGCTTCTGTTCCTGTCGAGCATTTTCCTTCTCTTGCTTCTTGTCTCTCTCCATTTGAAACCGCATAAAGGTTTCAAACATCTTGGCCAAGCTGCCAAAACTTGCCTCTTGGGAAGTGGTTGTGTCCACCATGGGCTGGAATTCCTCTTCGAGAGCTCCCCCTGTGGCACCCTCCTCCTCTGGAAGCTCCGCTTGCTGCTGCTGCTGCTGGCGTGACTGCTTTGGTGGCATCCTGGATCCCTGCACGTTTATTCTGACACCACATGTAAGGTTGGCCTGGAGGCTGATACACAAAACCAAGAGGACTCCAAATATGCCATCCAAGTGCAGTTTTATTTTCCCAGTGAAAAGATTCCGACAGCCACGTGTAGCTAGTGATGTTACCGCTGATACCAAGGCTCCGAAGCATGCTTCAAACTCGATGGAATATTTTTCTGAAGCACTGTGCCGGAGCTTGCTTCATATCGGGGAAAACCACGTGACTGATGACGTTCGAACCACTTTACTGCTTCATTCAGACTGAATCAGCTGACTGGTTTGGTTCGATAGGCGGAGCTTTGAAACATTGCCGCAATTCAAGTGTATTTAAGATGGATGAAACAGCGCTCTGTTAGACTTTTTTATTCATAAAGAATGCCAAAGTCGCTCAAGCACACCCAGTATACACCAAGAACAATCAAAAAACAATACAATATATTTTTTGGACAGACTAAATATTAACAGGATTCAATGAGGCTGTGGATGTAATTATTGTTATTATAATATAATATGAATTATTAAGGTAAGGAAGAAAAAAACAGACACATGTAAGACGAAGTTCGATTTCAGCTTTATTTAAGTATTTTTCACAATACAACATACTCGAAGTGCACACGCAAGGTGCGTCAGCGTCACCTTTGCAAGGCTGTACAACAATTTCTCTGCCAGCAGATGTCACCCACGTGCTCAATGAATGGAGCTTCGAGAAGTGAACCAATTTTCAATACAAAGGTCCGAAAGGGTCCGAAGCTTCATAAAGCCTCGTTAGGCCATCACTACGTGTAGCATTTGTACAGTGCAGAAAATTGGCCAAAATACAAGAAAAATAAACAAAAACCAAAAAACAGACTCACAATGACAGAAACTTATTCTTAGGGTAAACACAAAAAAACAAAATCTGCAGCTGTAGGCTATGCCCACTTTAATCTGGGCCCCGACCAAACTGCAGACCAGCTCGCCTCTATATTTGCCACGCTCTCCCCAGGCCGGCGCTCTATCTCCAGCCTTTATAGGCTGTAACTCCGCCTGCTGAGACAAACCAAAACCCCATTAATAAATAAAAAGACACAGTAAACAATTTAACCCGGGCTAAAATATTGCATCTGTCATGCTCTTCATTTTACGATGTCGGAAAGTGGTCTAAATAACCTTCACATACTATTATGGGCACTAAAATAACTTAATTCCCAATTATCAATGAAACACCCCCGCATTCACTCGCACTTTGAACGTTCCCCGGGAAACCCCCACAGAAATGGACTTGGATTCTCCCAGTTCCGGTTTGGCAGTTCCGTCTACAACAGAGAAGCGGTGAGGTGCGGAAGATAAACAGGTAACAAACAATATGTACTGAATGTACGAAATACTTCAATAAATATTTGTAGAAAAATATATAATTTCTCTTTCCTTTGTTAAAACAGATAACCGATAAAATGAATATGCTTGCGTGCATTGTGAGCTTGTTAACGGTAAAGATGCATTATGAAATCGGTAAGCCTCCCGACTCATGCAACAAGCAACAACCCACGATGTCAGAGTGCGCATTACCATATACACGGGAGCAATAAGCAAACATTCTATGTATGCCGGCAAGATGTTACCTAGAAATGTCTACTCATGGCGATGTGTATATAGGTGCATGTATCTTACTTTAGAGGGCACGGTCTAGCTCCGTGACAAAACCCGTTTAGCCTCAAGATATCTGCTTTCACACAAGCACAAATTCACACGGGAGGGAGAGAGAGAACACCATGGTAACCAATGTTAGCCTGTCAAAAGCTAAATAATTAGCAAGCGCTGTTCAGAACCTTGACTGTATATAGCCCAACGATTCACTTCAGAATACCGGAAGTCATCGAGTTAAATGATGAAACACCCATAAAGAAAAGAAACAGCGACCAAAAGCAAACTAGCCTGCAAACTCGCCCCGTATTTAACTAAATTAATAAAACAATTATTGTGCTTTTTAAGTGGTACTTTAGACACATGCAACTTAACTACACATTTTTATGAACTAGTTAAGAACACAGGGACTCACCAACATCCAATGTATTCTCCTGAAATACAAACCTTAAATGGATTTGACTCTGTACACTTTCAGTGCTCTGGTTTCAAAGCTTGTTGTTTCAAAGAAATCATCAGTATTTATCACTCATAAAATGCAACATAACTCATGTGGCTTTTCAGAGTTCACGACATTGGTGCTAGCCTTCGGTCTCTTGTTTGGTGTCTGCAACAGTAACTTCAACATCTTTACAGTAAGTGAGCAAGATCCGAGATCTGCATTTTTACTTGTAGTATGACCCATGAAGTTTTTGGAAAGGGGCTCAACTAACATAGGTGCTCCTGATTTAGCAATGGGCTTTATACTCCTCCGCTTCGACAGACAGTAGCTTTCCCATTCATTTGGATCAGTGTCATTTTCCCAGTCTTTACACTAACATTACATTTCTTTTATTGTCCACTTGTACAATTACACTAATCGAATGCACTAATAGCCGTTATGGCAGGGCTAGCTATCGCACAGGTGCGCCAGTCCTGGTTGACGATATGCACTAATGTTCAAATCAAATCAAATTTATTTCTAATGCACATGTAGAACAATCCATGTGGACCAAATTGCTGTGCAGACCAGAGCAGGTAGCGAACACCATGAATACAAAGGACACCAACATAAACATCAAGTAACGCAACATGTTGGCGCAAACACATGACACATGGGGAAAGGCACAAGTCAAGAAATTAGCCAGAACAAGAGTATTCAAGTGAATAAAAGTATGTTTTGAGCCCTGTGTCAAAAGAGTGGGGAGGGGATGGGCCAGTTCACTTATGTCGGCCAACGCAAGAAATAGGTGTAACAACATAACCTTGGCGACCTACTTTGAATGAGAGTGGCTGATATGTATGTCTGCTCCCCAGCTCTGGAATTCTCTTCCTCCCGATCTCCGCAATATAGACACACTCCCACTCTTCAAATCCAGACTCAAAACTCACCTGTTCAAACTTGCATACTCACTATAACCACAACTGCACTGTCCTGTAAATATTTTAACTGTATTTAACTGTCTGTTTATATTGAATATGTTGATTTGTATTTTATTTGAATGTTTTCTACTGTTTTTATGATGTGAGGCGACCTTGAGTGCTAAGAAAGGCGCCATATAAATAAAATGTATTATTATTATTATTATTATTATTATTATTTAAACCTCTACAAATAATTGTCACTTACTTTATTGTGTCCCCAGCTGCATGTAATATCTTTTGACAAAAAAATTTCTATACAACACATGAAAATTTAAGTATCACTGTTCATGCAGTTATGTGGTGTTCAGGATCACATTTCAGGATTACTCATCACTTTCCCCTGTAAATCAATTATCATAAACAATAACCATATTCTGTGAGCATTAGTGACACACACACACACGCACACACACACACAAGCAGTTTACACGCACATAAGCCGTTGATTTCTGCAGGTCTGATGAACATCGGTTTAGTTGATTCGATCAATATCTGTTCAGTCACCAGCATTATTCACCCTCATTTATCAGAAATCATAGTTATGCAGACTTGCTTCATTTTAGTAGTTTTGAATCCAAAAGCACTGCTATATGTGTTATATGAATGAGAAATATGTATCACCAATATTAGACTGTAAAACAGGAATAATTTGGTGGCAGTTTTCAAGGCAAGTAGGCAGTGTTTTGGTTTGCCTGTGTTATGGCCCCAATTTGTTACTACATTTATAACACAAACAGCAACAGCAAGGGATGACAAAAACAGTTTTAACAACTAAACACATTTAATTTTTAAACAAAGACAAAGACTAATAACAACCTACAACTAAAGACCAAGATTGATAAATAAGAAAAAACAGAAATAATTACAGTCCCTTTTTGTGGGGTGGCTTGGTGATGTCCTGGATAATGAAAATGCTCAAACACAGGCAAAGAAATCCACAAAAGAAACATTACAGGTCTTGAACAGAATGGCAGGTCTGGTCATCTTCTTGCAATTTCTCCTACTACTCTACTGTCTCAATTCTTTTCCTTATATACTCTTTTGCAGACCCCACCCACATTTAGACCTCTTTTTTTTAATTTTCTGAGACTTGCCCCAGACATGTCCAGGACATGTCTAAACATGACTCCAGTCTGAGCTTAACAAAAAAAAGGTAAACACTGCCATCTAGTGGCCTATATTCACATTACACCTCCATTCCAAAAGGGAAAAATTTTGACTCATAAAGGCAAAATTTTTCTTTTCAACACAAAATGGTAAAGTGAACACTTGTCTATATATACATATCATACACATTCAAACACGGGATAAGCAATCAGCAATTACATTGTCTGTACCCTTCACATGCTTAATTTCCAAGTCAAACTCCTGTAAAATCAAACTCCAATTCAACAATCTCCGATTCTTGTTTTTCATCTTACTCAAAAACATTAACGGATTGTGGTCAGTGTACACAATCATTGGCTTTTGTCCTGTACAAACATAAACCTCAAAGTGTTGTAAAGAAAGGACCAGAGCCAACAGTTCCTTCTCTATTGTGGAATAGTTCCTTTGGTGGCGATTGAACTTCCTGGAGAAGTATGCCACGGGATGCTCAATGTCATCAGAGTCACTTCTCTGTAGGAGCACAGATCCACAAGCTTGGTCGCTAGCATCGACCGCCATGGAGAACGGTTTGTTGAAGTCAGGAGATTTGAGCACGGGGAAGTGACACAGCAGAGACTTCAGGCGATCGAAGGCTCTCTGGCATGCATCATCCCAGGTGAACTTTACGCCTTTCTTCAGTTGGTTAGTTAGACTGAGAGCAATCTCAGCAAAGTTCTTGCAGAACTTGCGGTAGTACCCGATCATTCCAAGGAAGCGGCGCAAAGCTTTTTTGTTGTCAGGAACTGGAAAGTCCATGATGGCTTGGACTTTAGCATTTATGGGTGCCACCTTACCCTGGCCTATGACGTAGCCAAGATAGGTGACAGTAGCACAACCAAAGTCACTCTTGTTCAGGTTAACAGTCAGGTTAGCCTGGGTCAGGCGCTGGAACAACGTCTCTACATCTTTTAGATGTTCTTCCCAGGAGTCACTCCATGTGATCAGGTCATCGATGTACGCACCCGTGTGTGGCAATCCGGCGATTGTAGACTGTATCATCCTTTGGAACGTGGCTGGGGCATTTTTCATGCCAAAGGGTAGGACTTCATACTGGTACAATCCAGATGGTGTGGCAAAAGCAGAGATGCTCTTGGCCCTCTCAGTTAAAGGCACACACCAATAACCCTTCAATAAATCAATCTTGGTCAGAAACTTTGCTTGCCCTACACTATCAATACAATCATCAATCCTAGGTATTGGAAACACATCAGTTCTAGTTACAGCATTGACTTTGCGATAATCTGTACAGAATCTAGTACTTCCATCAGGTTTTGGAACTAGCACACAGGGTGAACTCCAATCGGAGTTGGAGGGTCTGATAATATCATGTTTTAACATGAACTCAACCTCTTTCTCAGCAATCTTTCTCTTTTCAGGATTCATCCGGTATGGATGCTGTTTTATTGGTTTGGCATCACCAACATCTACATCATGAGAGGCTATAGTAACTCTCTTTGGAACATCAGGAAACAAATCCTCATATTTCTTGATCAACCTTTCAAACTGATCTCTCTGTGAGGGTTCTAAGTGCTGGAGTTTTACAGCAAGATTTTGCAACACTTCAGTGTTTGACAATTTACATGAAAGAACTTCAGCTTTAATTCTTGGTTCATCATCTTGAAACTCCCCCTCATTTTCACACGTTTCGACCATTGGAGAATCTGAAGTGACAGCTGCAACCCTAGCATTTCTGTCATGATAAGGCTTTAGCATGTTAATATGACACAATTGTTTTGGTTTTCTCCTATCTGGAGTCTTCACAATGTAATTGAGATCATTGAGTTTTGTCAGAATTTCATAAGGACCATGAAATCTTGCCTGCAATGGATTGGACTGCAAGGGAAACAATACAAGGACCTTGTCTCCTGGTTTAAACTCACGGCTTCTAGCCTTATGATCATACCAAGTTTTCATTTTTCCCTGACTTGATTTCAAGTTCTCTTTGGCAAGGTCACAAGCTGCACGCAATCTTTCCTTGAACTTGCTAACATAGTCTAACAGACTGATTTGCGGCTCTTCCTCTTGCCATTGTTCACTCAATAATAGCAAAGGTCCTCTCACTTCATGACCAAACACTAGCTCAAATGGACTGAATCCAGTAGACTCCTGCACTGCTTCTCTAGCTGCAAACAACAGCAAATGAACCCCTTCATCCCAGTCTTTCTCATGGTCATAACAATAAGTCCTCATCATTGTCTTGAGAGTGGAATGAAACCGCTCTAAGGCACCCTGACTTTCTGGATGATAGGCACTAGAAAGAATCTGTTTTTCACCTAGTTCATACACAACCTGCTGAAACAATCCTGAAGTGAAATTGCTACCTTGGTCTGACTGAATTTCCCTGGGAAGGCCAAACAACGTGAAGAACTTTATCAAAGCCTTCGAGATTGCAGTTGCCTTGATGTTACGTAGAGGTATGGCTTCGGGGAATCTGGTAGATGCACACATGATTGTCATCAAGTACTGATTTCCAGATCTAGTCTTGGGTAATGGACCAACGCAATCAACAATGACCCTAGAGAATGGCTCCCCAAATGCTGGGATAGGCTGCAATGGAGCTACAGGTGGGTCTAACTGGTGTTTTCCAACTACCTGACAAGTGTGACAGGTTTTGCAAAAGTTGGAAACGTCTTTCCGAAGCCCAGGCCAAAAGAAGTGTTTCATGATCTTATCAACAGTCTTGTTAACACCAAGATGACCTCCTAAAGGTAAACTATGAGCCATTGTTAAGATCTCATTCCTATAGACCTTCGGAACAACAATTTGCCTGACCACTGCCCAATCTGCATTGGCAGGGATATCAGGAGGGCGCCACTTCCGCATCAACACACCATCCTTGAGATAATACCCAACTGGAACTGCATCTATTTCTTTTTCAGGAAGGGCTCTCCTCTTTAGTACACCAATTTCAGGATCATTAGTTTGCTCCTCAATCAACTGCTTTCTGGACAGAGACAAGTCTCCAGACACATCAGAATCACCAGACCCATCCGGCTGGCTGAATAGAGAACTGATAAAAGTATCTGATAAGTCCTCAAACGGAGAAACCATAGTAGGCCAATCAGAGTCATGAGGCGAACCACCTGAGTCCTGACTATTCAATGTACTGGACGGCACCACAACATCATCTTCTTTAGCCTTCTTGGCCATAGCACGAGTCACTGCGCAAGAAGGATACAGAGATGGGTCCTCATCCCCATTTTCAGTGCTCGGCTGTGAAGTAAGATGTACAGGGGGAACTACTTTGCCCCCAGCCAGGTCATTGCCTAGCAACAGAGAAACACCCTTTATAGGTAGACTTGACATAAGTCCCACCTTTACCTGTCCTGTAACTAAATCTGACTTCAAGAATATAGAGCGCAGGGGTACAGATACAGTCCTCCCTTCAATACCTTGTACAAGTATGAAATCCCCTGAAGCGGTCTCATCACGTAACTCCAAGGAGTCCATCAACAAAAGTGACTGAGAAGCTCCGGTATCCCTTAGGATATATATGGGGACAGGAGTAGTATGCTCATTCAGAGCCACAAATCCCTCTGACACAAATGGAAGAAATTCCTCCCTCACAAAGTCAGCTGTATTAGGCTTTTTAGCCCTACAAGAAGCAGGCAATTTAGCAGATTGGTTATCTACTACAGGGGTTTCTAACCTTGTTTTCACAAAGGCATTTGGTTTGGTATCCTTTTCTTTTTCTTTCTTAGCTTTAAGGAACCAACAGTTAGTTGTAACATGACCAGATTTCTTGCAATAACTGCAAACTAGACCACTTTTGTCACTGTCAGCTTTCACACTTTGATCAGACCTGTTACTGGATTTCTGAGCACCATCACCAGATTTGTCTTTGTCTTTGGGTGAGGAATCTTGGGTATCACCGTAACCCTTTTTCTGAAATTGGGACCATTTATTGTTACTGCTAGACTGAAATTTGGACTTATGAGTGAGAACATATTCATCTGCAAATTTGGCAGCTGATTGCAAGTTCAGTGCTTGCTTCTCATTAAGGTAGGTCTTAACATCATCCTTAACACAGTTCTTGAATTCTTCAACTAACACCATCTCTTTTAGTGAGTTGAAATCATCCTTGACCTCCATAGAAGTACACCAGCGCTCAAAGCAAACCTGCTTCTCATTAGCAAATTCAACATAAGTCTGATTTTCAGATTTCTTCAGACCTCTGAATTTCTGTCGGTAAGCCTCTGGAACCAACTCATAAGCTCTCAAAATAACCTTTTTGACAACCTCATAATCAGAGGAATCATCTGCAGACAAAGCCGAATAGGCTTGTTGAGCTTTACCCTTGAGGACAGTTTGCAACATCAGAGGCCAGTGTTCCTTTGGCCACTGGCAACTCTTTGCTACCTTTTCAAAACATTGGAAATAGTTGTCAACATCCTTTTCCGAAAATGGAGGCACCAGTTTTACCTCCTGACTAGCACAAAATTTATTTTTCATTGCTATTTTAATTTTTAGTTGCTCCATTTGGAGTCTTTCTTCTCTATCGAATTTCTCTAATTCAAAATCTCTCTGTCTTGCAAATTTTTCTAACTCAAATTCTCTTTGTTTTTCTTCTCTTGCTAATTTTTCTAACTCAAACTGCCTTTGTTTTTCTTTTTCTTCCCTCTCAAATTCTCTTTGTTTCTCTTTTTCCTCCCTTCCTTTTTCTCTTTCTTCCCTTTCTTTCTCTTTTTCCTCCCTTTCTTTTTCTCTTTCCTCCCTTTCAATCTCTAGCATTTTTAATTTAAGTTCCATTTCTATATTTGGATTTTCCACTGGAAACTGTTCCAGATCTCCTGGTGCAAACACATTTTCATCAATGTAATATTCAACTATCTCTCTAGCCAGTCTTGCTTTTCGCATGGCTGGTTTTACCTCTGTCAGCTCCAACTGTCTGCAAATTTCTAGCAGTTCTGTCTTTTTAAAAGACTTCAAAACCCCTACGGTTGGTGATGCCAAGAAATCATCCATTGCTGTTGTCAATATATATCTAGGAAAATTCACAAAAACAATTTCACAATTTGGAATGTTAGATTTTCAATAAATTACTCACACAATGGTCTATCCCGGACGAGCCCCCAATTTGTTATGGCCCCAATTTGTTACTACATTTATAACACAAACAGCAACAGCAAGGGATGACAAAAACAGTTTTAACAACTAAACACATTTAATTTTTAAACAAAGACAAAGACTAATAACAACCTACAACTAAAGACCAAGATTGATAAATAAGAAAAAACAGAAATAATTACAGTCCCTTTTTGTGGGGTGGCTTGGTGATGTCCTGGATAATGAAAATGCTCAAACACAGGCAAAGAAATCCACAAAAGAAACATTACAGGTCTTGAACAGAATGGCAGGTCTGGTCATCTTCTTGCAATTTCTCCTACTACTCTACTGTCTCAATTCTTTTCCTTATATACTCTTTTGCAGACCCCACCCACATTTAGACCTCTTTTTTTTAATTTTCTGAGACTTGCCCCAGACATGTCCAGGACATGTCTAAACATGACTCCAGTCTGAGCTTAACAAAAAAAAGGTAAACACTGCCATCTAGTGGCCTATATTCACATTACACCTGTCTCTGGGACGACCTTTGACCCATTTAAAAGTTCTCTTAAGCAATGAAGTTGCCTTAAAGTAGTTATTTTGTAAAGGATGCCAGTCAATCAGAAAAGAGAAAAACAAGTATGGTGCAGACATTACGTTATTGTACAATTGAAAAACAAGTGAGAAGCGGACATTACGTTATTGAACCACTGTCACATGAGAGGACAGAAAAACCATATTTGGAAGAAATTTCCTGTGAGATTGGGCGTGACAAATAGAATGTCAGTTCTCCTTGTGCAACAAGAACTCAGTTTTTTACTAATCCATATGCCCGATTAAAGTCAATATTCGGAAGAGTCTGTCACTCACCAACTGTTTGAGGATGGGGGAACCTCAGAAATATGAAAATATTTCTCAATGGGAACCATGACAGTGATAGGAAAAGAATCAATTTTGCATTAACAAGGTTTACGAAGGCAAAATCTATGCAATTGTGTTGTGACCTTGAAAATGACCTCAAGATCACCAAAACCAACTGGTGTTGCAGGACCCCCAAAGTATATGTTGATGCTAAATATGAGCAAAATCGGCCCACTGCTTCTTGAGATATCGCGTAAATAATGTTCACAAAGGCAAAATCTATGTAATTGTGTTGTGACCTTGAAAATAATCTCAAGGTCACCAAAATCGACTGGTGTTGCAGGACCCCTCAGGTACATTTTGGTGGAAAATATAAGTAGAATGGATCAACTGGTTCTTGAGATACTGCACTCACACCATCGGGACAGATGGATGAACGGAGCTGAATACAATGTCCCCTGCTTCAAACATCATGGCGGCAGGGAACAGCTACTCCAGCAACTTTTTGCAACTGTAACTGCATGAGACAATTAATTTAAATGATGACACTTAGATCTAACCCAATAAAGCTATTATCAAGAATTTTCCTTCTAAAAAATGTTATGTACAGTGCAATAATTCAGAGAAAACAAAATCTACTAGACTGTCAAAGAGGGACGAACAGTCAGATGGACAAACGGACAGACACCTCATTTGACTGCTGTTGATGTATCATTCAAAGATATCTGCATAACATGAAGGAAGAAAATCCGTGCAGGGGTTCTTGAAATATCTCACTGATAAGATCTGCTAGAATGTCACTGAGGGGTAAACAGGCAGATGGACGAACGGACAGACACCAAAATTGACAGGTGTCGACGTATCATTGAAAGATACCTGCATACCAAAAATGAAGAAAATCATTGCTGTGGCTCTCAAGATATCACCACTGACAACCATACAGACGGACAGACGGAGTTCAGCACTATGGCCTGTGCTTTCGTGAACTCGCGGCGGGGAACAATAAATGTTTTAATTAATGCACAGACAATGATATTTCTTTGTGGAGACAGTTTTGTGCCGCACAAATGGAAATTATGGATGTTAGATAAAACTGCCCAGTTCATCCCAACCAGCCCAAAATGTGTCCACCCTCCCAAGGTTGTTTTTGCCCGCGCAATCCAGGCGAAACCAGACCCATTGGGTGGGAAATCTGGTAATACCGCCCCCAAGACTGGATACTTTCCAATTTATACCAGAGTGAAGTAAGCTGTTCTTCACAGTAAAGTTCACATTGACTGGACACAGAAACAGAAATAGAAGGGAAAGTCAATGAAGGACCAACATGGGGTTTTGGAGGGACATTAAAATGAAAACAATGGTCGGGGGAAGTGGGGTTTGCCAGGTACAGAAACGGGGGGGGGGGGGGGGGGGGAATGCTTCAACCGAAACAAAATGGAGTCTCTATGAATGAAATTCCCTTTAGATCTTACAAAAATGTAATGTTCTTTTTTAATTCTGCAGTCTTTCTAATTTATGTTTGAAGTGTCAGGCTTTTGTCTATAAGTATTTCAGAACAAGGCTGTTATTACTCTTCATGCTCTGTGAGAGACTTTTTCTGAAGCCTTTGTAGTTAATGATTGTGGTAAAATTGGGGGGGGTCTGCGGTGACTCAATAGATCTGTCCATCTAGATTGGCCATTGTGAGGAGCAAAAGATTTCTGTTTCTGTAGATCAGGCTGCAGAAACATACAGGAGACCTACAATCCTGTAAGTTCTCAATTCAGCCCTATTACTCATCAATGACTCAGCAAGGTCTCCCAACTTCACATGAAATGTTCACTTTGCGGATAAGAGAAAAGAACTATTGATGAGAGTTCTTAACAAAAGCAGAATAATTTATTTTGTGTCAGCTTAAACTTGAACCGGCAAAAAGTACAGGAAAACTCATACTATGATACTAACTGTTAGCCTGGAATCCATACACATCAAGTGCTGGTCGCTCCCAACGGTCACTGACTAAAATCAGTCTGGCCTCAGTCGTATAGCCAGCGTTTAGCCCTTACGTCACTAATAAAGTGAATATATGAATATTCATGTTTTCTGCTCTTGGCTGTTTGGATGACCTAATGGCGAGAACCACCAATCGAATATGAGTTAGCAGGCCAGCAACGACATTCGTGAATGTTATTTGACATGAGCTAAAAAATTAGATTGTGGCTTGCTTGCGTTTACTCTTGGAGTGGTTGTTAGGTTTTGAACAGGATAGTGTTTGGCCATATCTGCATTTTGTTTATTTCAGTGGGATTTTCCAGTATAATAAAGGCTAAATTAAATAATACTCAAATTACATAACGTATTTCACTATAATTAGCATTAGCTATAGCTCGAAGGGCATGATTGCATCAGCTAGACTAAAGTGATACTCCACCCAAAAACTATCATTTGTATATCAATTACTCACCATTAGATGTCTTGAACGGACAAAGTTGTTCTTCACCTGGCACAACTTTATGGCGACTGGAGAGTTTTGGAAAATTACCCAAATATCTTTTTTGCTGGAAGCAAATGGGGTCACCCAGTGGCAATGGGAAAACTCCACAGAACGTCCGGTGACAAACTTACAAACTATCGTTCAACGCATCGTCCAGTATAATCTAAGTCAGCTTTGTCCACTTATATCCTCAGAACTCTAGAAACGCGGTTATTTTTCGCTAAAAATAATAAAATACCACAGTTATGCTTCAAGTAAGCTCACACTTTCAACGGAAGTCCCACCTCCCGGCTCGTTCATTTCCCAGAGACTCTGCTGCCACTCAGATGAATACTCATATAAACACGAGCTGGGAGGTGGGACTTCCGTTGAATGCAGAACTTTGGTATTTTATTTATTTTTAAATCTGTCTAAAGGGGCGAGGCACCGTTGCGACTGTGAGCCAATCACAGATCTCGCATGGATTTTGTGTGAATATTTGAAAGTCAAACGCTGGGAGCGACTAAAGCTTGATATGGATGGATTCCAGGCTAGTGCAAATCTCATAAACCCATATTTTAGTCACAATGGAACATAGACAACATATCAGATGTTTAAAAGTGAGACATTTTACCATTTCATGACAAATACTACCTCAATTTGATGGCAGGGGCACATCTAAAAGAAGTTGGGACAGGGCTGTGTTTACCGTTGAGTAGCATCCCCTCTTCTTTTAACAACAGTCTGTAAACGTCTGGGAAGTGAGGACACCACTTGCTGGAGTTTTGGGAGAGGAATGTTGTCCCACTCTTGTCAAATGTAGGATTCTAGCTGCTCAACATTCCTGGGTCCTCTTTGCCGGATTTTCCATTTTATGATGCGCCAAATGTTTGCTATTGGTGAAAAGTCTGGACTGCAAGCATGCCATTCCAGCACCCAGACTCTTCTACTGTGAAGCCATGCTGTTGTGATGGATGCAGTATGTGTTTTAGCGTTGTCTTGCTGAAATATGCAAGACCTTCCCAAAAAGAGACAGAATCTGGATGGGACAAAATGTTGTTGTAAAACCTCTATGTACATTTCAGCATTGATAATGCCTATCCAGATCTGTAAGCCGCCCACGCTGGGCACTAATGCAACCCCAGACCATCAGAGATGCAGGCTTTTGAACTCTGCACTGATAACCAGCTGGATGGTCCCTCTCCTCTTTAGACCGCACAACACGGCGTCTGTGATCTCCAAAATAATGTCAAATTTTGATTCATCTGATCATCAAATTTTGATTTATCCATTCTGCCTCAGTCCATTTTAAATGAACTTTGGCCCAGAGAAGACGGCGGCATTTCTGGATTTTGTTCACATGTGGTTTTGTCTTTGCATGATACAGCTTTAGCTTGCATTTGTAGATTGCACGGCAAACTGTGTTCACAGACATTGATTTCAGGAAGTGTTCCTGAGCCAATGCAGTGTATTCTAGTGAAGAATCATGCCCGTTCTTAACGCAGTGCCGTCTGACGGCCCTCACGAGCATCCAAAATTGACTTTCGGCTTTGTCCCTTGTGGAGAGATTTCTCCAGATTTTCTGATTCTTTTGATGATATTATGTACTGTAGATGGTGGGACATTAAAAGTCTTCGCAATTTTACATTGAGGAACATTTTTCTGAAATTGTTCTAAAATTCTCAGATGCAGTTTCACAGATTGGTGATCGTCTGCCCATCTTTACTTCTGAGAGACTCTGCCTCTCTAAAATGCTTTTATACCCAGTCATGTTGCTGACCTGTTGCCCCTGTCCCAACTTTTGTTGAGACTTGTTGCCACTATCAAATTCAAAATTAGCTCATATTTTTCATTAAATGGTAAAATGTCTCACTTTTAACGTCTGATATGTTGTCTATGCTCTACTGTGGATAATATGTGGGTTTATGAGATTTGCAAATCCTTGTATTCTGTTTTTATTCATGTTCTACACAACATCCCGTCTTTATTGGAATTGGGGTTTGTATTTAGGTTCTCATCCAATAGCCTCTCAGATATTTGATTTGTTAGCATCAAGAGCCTCTTCGCAAGTGATTGTATTTTGTTTTTGCTCTTAAAATGTATCATTTCACTGACTTGGTTAAATCAGCAACTTCTTCATGCTGAACTACTGCTTTTGAAACACAAACAAGATACATTTTAATTTCTGTCTTTTGATACAAAGATGTATCAAACAATTTTGTGTTTTTTCTTGCGAAGACATTATTGCACTTCAACAAATACTGAGAATTCAGATGGGGTGAAGGATATCCTGCTTTGTTATAGAACAGAGAAGTCACCAGGGGTCACTCTCCTCAAAGAAAATCAGACAGGTGGCCGCTGCTTGAGCTGAAAGATACACATGATCAGTTGACCAGCACACAGGTGACGAATTAAAGTAAAAACCTGAAGATATGAGTGGAGATAGTACAATTAAGCTATACTCAGCAACAAAAGTTTCTGTGACACCATTTATGTGTATATTATAAATGACACGCAAAGATCTCAATGCAATCAATATGTTTATTTAACAGGAGAAACACTGACTTTTCAGTGCCAACGTCACTCAAAACGAAAAATGTCATTTTCATGCGTCACGAAGCACTTGTCTGACGTCTAACCAATTGTGACCTTCACACTTCAATACCGGGTGTGACTTCCTCGTGCCATGATGCAAGCAACGCATCTCCAGCGCATGGACCGAATCAGATGTGCCAGAAATTGCTGTGGGATGTCATTCCAAATCTGACGTAGACGTTGTCGCAATTCCTGGAGTGTAGCTGGCGGGTTATCCAACCGCCGCAAACGTCGATCCATCTCGTCCCAAATATGCTCGATTGGGGACATGTCTGGGGATCTGGCTGGCCATGGCAGGACATTGACATGTTGTTGCATCAGATACTGCTGTACAATCCTTGCAACGTGTGGTCTGGCGTTATCATGTTGCAGCGTTATTCCGGGACCATGTTGCATCAAAAACAGTACCACCAATGGCCGTAGCACTTCATCGCGATATCTTTGACCTGTCAGATTTCCATCAATAACAAGCAAATCTGTTCTGTTTCTAGCCGTGATCCCTCCCCAAATCATGACACTACCACCTCCAATACGATCAAATTCCTGAACACAGTTGTTGGCATAACGTTCTCCACGTCAACGGTATACACGTAAACGACCATCACATCGGTTAAGCATGAATCTTGATTCATCAGTGAAGAGTACAAGATCCCACTGACGTTGGATCCACCGTCGATGTTGTTGTGCCCACTGTAGACGCAGTCGTCGGTGTTGTACTGTGAGTATTGGACGTCTTGCTGGCCGACGTGGGACAATGCCAAAATGACGGAGACGGCGACGGATTGTCTGTGCAGACAGTCACCTCAAACCAGGTATCGTTCTTGCAGTTATGGTTGCAGGTTGGAATCGATTTCGGAGATGGGTTGTTCGAATCCAGTTGTCCTGTCTGGGAGTGGTTACTCGTGGACGGCCGCTGCGAGGACGGTCTCTGACATGTCTTGTCTGCTGATGACGCTGCCATAAGTTCCAAATGGTGTTTCGGTGGACATTCAGGCGATGAGCAACTTCTGCGAGGTTCCGGATTCAATCATCCCAATGGCCCTCCACCGATCATTTTCAGACAGTCTTGGCTTTTAGAGGGTAGAGTTCCTGATCCGAAATGGCTGTGTTTTCGATAAGTGATGCTTCCGTCGTTCATCAGGCACAATGTGAACGTTCCAAAAATTCTCCTCTTTCATTGCCATCCACAAGCATGATTTACGCACATTTTCACGTGCAAAGTCATTTTCTCGCATTTTCATGATTTCCATTTCAATGTTGTGTTTACGTGTACTGTTTCAGTCTGATATCACCATGTATGACAATTTCATAATTGCGTTATGAAAAATAATTAACAATATTGGTGTCACAGAAACTTTTGTTGCTGAGTATATTAACATCCTATAGTTCTCAATAGCATTGCATGAAATATGCTCCCTAAATGAGCATGACCTTGTGGAAAAATTACAAGTTACTTTTAAACCATTGATATATGTGCCCAAATACTGAACCTACTTTCACTCAAAAGGACAATTCAATTAGCCATAATATAAATAGGAACTGTAGCATTTTCTATTTAGCTGAGCACATGTAAGCTCTACATGGGGAATGATACAAGGGTGAATAGTTGACCTCGACACGGCGGACGCCTTGCACTCTCGATATCCTGTGACGGTTATTCTTTAGGTCCACTTGGCCCCTCATGCCCGTCTCTCATAAAAAAAAAACTTGGGATATTGAACACTAGATTGACCCTTTCAGACCACAGGAAGGTCCTGGAAAAGTCCTGGGTCTTTGCAGTTCACTCTAGACCCAGGACTGCAAGTTTAATTCTTGACATGGCACAGCTATTTTGTATCCAACTACTTTTGATTTGATTTTTGAATACAAGTCTACAACTGTTATTAATGTCATGAATATTTATTGTGAAGCTTAGACTTCAAGGTGACCTACAGAACAATTTAAATACTTTTCGCAATTTATAAGTCACTTGATCACATGATAGTATGTTGTATTGGTGAACACTGCAATAATTTTCCACTAATATTTGCTAGCTAGATAACTCGTAAGATAGCCAGTGAACTAGCTATGGTCTGATGCCAGCCACATGAATAATGCCTGTACGAATCAGACTTGGAAATACCGTAGTCGGTTTCTGTGTAGCCCAACATCCCCCATAGTTCCTACAAGATTTCATTTTTAATACTATGAATTTTTTGGAAGAACTACCATTATTTGGCATTTTCTGACCAATCCCAATTCAATTCAAATTTTTCATTATTTACCGCATTCTTCCAGTCTCAGTCTTAAATCTCCAATTCTGAGCACACTTAACCGTGCAACAAAACTAGGCGCTGGCTAGGTACTCACATCCAGTTGCCAACTGCATTGCATAGGAAAAATAGTCGAGCTGGAAGCAATAAACCAGTGGCAACTAAAAAAGTCAGACGCCTGAGGACAGGAATAGGTCTCCGCACCCAGTTAATTAGCTAGCAAGCTAGGTAGCTCTCTGGCTAGCCAAGGTAACACCTTCTGATCATCCTAAAGTGTTCTACTGCTGTAGGAGATCAATTAGGAATCTACTTCAGGCAGTATTACCTTCGAATCATCTTCTTCTCTACTTTCTTATTTCCCCCATATTTGTGTTTGTTCTTTCGTGACTGCATTTTACTGAGAAGTCACAGAGAAAGGCTAGCTAGGTAATCTAGCCTACTTGGAAATGTGATTGGTCATATTTCTTATAAATCTCCACAAAAGGAAAACAAGTGGGAGAATATTTTCCACAATATAAATAGAAAATATGCAACTTATCAACCATCAATTGCAATAAAAAAATTCAATTAACTAACATAGTCCCCTACATATTTCAATAATTTTAAGTAATGATTTTTGACAAGTTTGATCTTCCACTGATGTTGGGACTACAGTATTTCAATATATATCTGAAAACTGTATATGGGGTATAGTTCAAGAGTAAGTTCACATTTATGAAATGAAGCACTTTCATGAGTTTAGGCTTTCTATCTTTAATTATGTGCATTTTAGAGAAAAACGTTTAAATATGCCTTCGATGCAATTAAATACTGCGTGTCCACAAAAATACCATATTTTCTAAAATGCTGAGAAAATAAAGCAGAACACCAGCACACATTTTGGATATGTTAATAACAGGCACTTAATTTTTCAAAAACAGTCAATTTGATGTTGGAGGGTGGTGTAATTTTTTTGGTATAAAATGTTAAAATTTTTCATTTTAAAGCCTTAATATTTTCTAGATAATTCATAAGAAAGGGGCAGAATTAGCATACAAAATACACAACACACAACATATGGGAAGCTGTATATGCAATACCAAATTCCTGTCTCTGACATTGGGCTTTTTACAGTCCTTCAAATATGCAACCGCAGTGTGCAGAGTAAAATTTTCGAGCAACTTGAAGCACACAGAAATATAAAATGAACTAAAGGGACACATTCATAAGTCCATATTCCTCAAGTTAAAGTAGCAGATTTTCACCCTTGAAAATTTAAAGGACCGAACTGAAATACTTTTTTAGATATAGCCATGTGAAAGTAACCTGACACGCCAGACAGACTGTTCCATATATCCGCCATGGAAATATTTCACAAGTCCATCTGGGAAAGAGCAGTTCAAAAAAGTTTTCAGAGGAGGAACCTTCAAAAAAATCTGCGGCTGCTGATTGGACGATGGTTCTTCTCATCACACTAATCACTGACCAATCCACATTAAGCCACAGTATGACGCAGTAGATGTGCACCGCTGCTGAGAAGCAATAGAAACGAACAGGAGCTTCAGAAACAGCTGTGATAATGGCATTACACTAATTTTGTCATTTTTGTAAAGTAAATCAGCAACTTCAATCTCTGTCACCAGACGCACCAAGTTTCGAAGATTTTAACCATGTAACGTGCAAAAAGCCACTGAGTGGTTTTAAACAATATGTTACTTGTCCCACTCGTGGTAACAAGATATTGGACTTGTGCTACGGCTCAATTAAAGGAGCCTACACGTCTGTTGCCGGCCCATCCCTGGGCTCTTCTGACAACAATGAGGCGCATTTACTCTCCATTTATAAAACTGTGCTGCGCAGGAACAGAGTGCAAACACGCGATGTGCAGGTGTGGAATGAGGAGAGCACTCTAGCACTACATGGATGCTTTGACTGGACGGTATGGTCTGTCTTTCAGAAATCATCAAGCACTGTCAATGAACTAACAGATGTAGTGTGCAGCTATATCTCTTTTTGTGCTGAGAGTATTACTCCCAGAAAAAAGGTTGTTTCCTATCTAAACAATAAGCCGTGGATCACTAACGAGCCGAAAAGACTGTTGCGTGAGAAAAGGGCTGTCTTTAAGAGTGGAGATAAGACTGCTTATGCTGAAATGAAAAAAGTTGTTCGGGTTGAGATTGCCACGGCGAAAAGTGGCTATCAAGAAAAAATTGAATCCCAATTTAATGTCTCTGACCTTAAGTCTGTTTGGAATGGCATGAAATCGATGACAGGCTTACAAAACTCCTTAAATGGCTTTACTTGCAATAGGCAGCTTGCTGATGAGCTTAACAATTTTTATTTGAGATTCAGTTCAGATGTTTTTAATGAAAAAATGATCAACACGCGCAAACTTGTAAGAGACTCATCTGCCTTTGACACTGATCTCCCTACTGTCACTAGGGTTCTGAAACAAACCAAGGCTAAAAAGAGCCCGGGCCCAGATAATATTACTGGCCGAGTGGTCAAGTCTTGTGCCCCTCAACTGAGTGAAATTTTTAAAGTTATCTTCACGCAGTCTCTCCAGCTGCAAACCGTTCCCAGGGTTTGGAAACATGCTACTATCGTTCCTGTGGAAAAAAACAAAAAACCCTAAAGTCTTGAATGATTTCCGACCTGTAGCTCTAACCTCTCTGGTGATGAAAGCCTTTGAGAGGCTGGTGAAGCAGGAAATATTGAAACAGGTCGACGGCTTATTAGATCCTCTTCAGTTTGCCTACCAGGCAGGTAAGGGTGTGGAAGACGCGACCCTAGTTTTAATGAATCTTCTTGTTCAACACTCAGAAGCCCCTAAAACCCACGCCAGGCTTTTATTTGTCGATTTTTCGTCTGCATTGAACACAATCCAGCCGTATCTCCTTGCAGAGAAACTTATTTCACATTTTAATTTGAACCCTAATCCTGTTGGTTGGATTGTGGACTTTTTGACAGATCGTTCACAATGTTTGAGGGTTAATGGTGCTTCTGTCTCCTGCAAGTAATTCTCCTCCGCTGGCTCCCCTCAGGGTTGTGTTCTCTCCTCACTGTTCTTCATTCTCTACACAAACCTCTGTAGAAATGTCTATGAGAACAGGCACATCATTATGTGTGCTGATGATGTCGTTATAGTAAGTCTTTTAAACGATAATAAAACTGAGCATGGTCCTGTGGTAGATGACTTCATAACTTGGTGTAATGACTTCTTCCTGTCAATTAATGTGGCAAAGACCAGAGACATGATCATTGACTTCAGGAAATCTCAACCCAGCAGCCCTTCTTATACTGTTATTCAGGACAAGCAGGTTGAGATTGTCTCGGAATATAAATACCTGGGAAATATTATAGATAACAAACTGAGCTTTCAATCAAACACTGATGCCATCTGTAAAAAGGTCCAGCAGCACCTGTTGTTTTTAAGAAAGCTGAGCTCATTTAAAGTTTGTGATGTTTTAATGACTTTGGATTCAATAAAACACTTATAAAACATTCTCACGTATTGCTGTGTGGCTTGGTTTGATTTCCTCACATTGCCAAGTAAAAACGGGCTGGTAAAGCTCATCAAAGTGGCAGGTAAAGTGATTGGGGTGCAACAAGAGCAGCTCCTGGATATCTACCTTAAATGAGTAAGGAATAAGGCCAAATTTATCCTTGACTGTCCTGGCCGCCCACTCAATCAGGAGTTCAACCTCCTACCATCGGGCCGTGGCTTTAGGATGTCAAAGACAAGGACGCGGCGTGCCAGAGTCTCCTTTATTCCTGTCGCTATTGACAGGCTTAACCTCTTAGGCTAGGCTTTGTCTGCATACCCCATATCACCAGTATGTTTTTGAATTTTAATGCATTCCTTTTATTTTTTATCTCTACATTTCTTTGTATTTTAATGACATTGCACGTCATTGCCTTGTTTTTATGATGTCTTATTATGATGTTTTATGTCTTTGCACGTCTTAGCATTTTAATACACTGTAATTTTATGAATTTGCACTTTGATGCGTTGTTTTCTTTTATAATGTTTATTGCTCATTTGTTTATTCCTGGTGCTGTTGTTGCTGCTGTGTCTGGCGTGTGTGTGCTGATGCTTGTTTGATGGTGTCATATCCGTGGTGTGGTTGACGCCTGCTGCAAGCCTAATTTCCTACGGGATATCAAAAAACTGAACTGAACGTGGCGTACTTTTCGGCGTTAAAAAATACAGAATGTCGAGCAATACCATCCTTGATACATGGGCAGATGCGGGATGTTTTGACACAATTGGCACCAAACTGTACACAAAACAAGCAGTTAGGGCCCTGTTGTTAGCCGTTAGCTTGAACTAACTATCATCTTACATTAAATTATACTACACAGATGTATCACTTACCACTTAAATGTGACATGAACCTCGTCAACGGCAATTCCCACCACGTTCTCCTGGTAAACTTCTGAGGAGAGCAGATTTCTCCAGGTACCATTGAGTAACCATGACTCCAGGCTACCATAGACTAACTGGCATTGTCAATGGAGGATTTCTGTGTTCTCTCCCAGTTTCCCAGCAGTGACCCCCAGTTTCCCAGCTTCTCCGATTTGATCGTCCATGAGGGAAACCGGCAGAGACACGATTATCACAATGGGGTTTGGAGTCCTTCCCATCTTTTTCACGACCAGAGGAGCAGCTGGTAGATCAAACTCTGACCGAAACCGGTCGGGAGAAGAGCAAGAACATCGTTTCCCGTCAGATAAGCTTTTAGTGACATTCTTTGCTCCTCTTTTAATGAAGAAATTGAGACTATTTCTGATTGTAAACACCGTGCAACTGGGCCAAGGAGGGTCCTAGCTGAGGCGGAAGGTCTCAGCGTGTTTGCCTTAACAGCCAACTAAAAGATGTTCCTCGCAGTCTCCATTATAATAATGGGGTCTGGCTACAGCGTCAGCACTAGACCCCTGCCCCAGACCTCACGTGATGACGTCTTTCACGTTCTGCTTTTAAATGGCCTAAGACGTGCCGAGTGGATGCGCAGCCCTAATATCTTAGTGGTTACAATATATCTGACTCCATATCAAATTTAGGATACAAATTTGTAGTTGCAATCTTTTGCGGTTATCATGCGTTTGCATAAATATGATCGGATTTTAATTAGTCAATTTATTAATCAATTTGGAGCTCCGTTGTGCATCGGACTCATAACAGGTGTATACCCTACTCCGCCGGACCAAAACCATCTGAACAACCCAATCCGGCGAAAGAACTCAGAGGCTGGCGGCCTATTAAGCGCAGTAATTTGACATAGGAATACATCATGACTAGGGATCACCGGGGCCCACCGCGAGCAACTACAAGGCATAACGGAATTACATCCTTCAGAGGCCTTGCGTCTTTTAAGATTTCCGCCTAAAAATATAAACGGAATCTGCTCGAAGCCAATATTAATAGCACCATACACAGCATGGAAAATCCATCTTATAACGCAGATGCCAAGTGCGTTGATCAGGCACGCAATTACGGACTACATTACAGAATTGGAATCCAGGAGTCTGAACCGGTAGGTATATGTTGGTCCAAAGTCAGAAACACACCACAGATGCGAATATCAATTTATTTCGCCACGCAGGCACAAGCTTAAATCACAAGACCTAATTACATCGTTACAGAAAAGAGAAAAGAAGTCAATTCATACCTGGCGCAGCCCAAAACTACACATATACACAACGTATATGAGGGAAGGATGAATACAAGCTTCCCCGACTTCTCTGTTTCCCCCTCTTTTATGCCCAAACTCCAGACTGCGTCCTATGGCGGGGTCATAGGTCGTTTTGGGTCATTTGAGCCAAGAAGGCTCCCCCATTCCAGAGGGGCTTTGAGAGGAGACATGACCACAAGGAACACTGATGTATATTTTTCCCTTAAAGTTATTGAAGGAGGGTATAGCACAAGTCCAAGTCCTTCAAAATATTCCCTATGAGATTTCAGAAATTACTGAAATTATCTGCATTAAGGCTATTATTCCACTCTTAACCTTCAGTATAGCAAAATACACATTATTCTGTGACATTGTGTGCGGGTTTTACTCAGGATATTAAAAGTCTTAAGGAATATTTACCTAAACTGGAATGTATTGAAATTGTACGGGTGCAGTTATGTCAGAGTCTATTGGATGGCACTGTGGAGTTGTCCGGCATGAGTCTCGCTGGCCAAAGGTTTGCGGACAGCAGTTTTTTGGTAGATTCCTACCCAGGTAGCAAACACCTCCACTCCCCATCTGGCCCGGCTCAGTGCCGACTCCAGCTGATCCGGCCCAGAGCCGGGGCAGATCCGAAGCGGAGGTGCTTGCTATCTGGGATAGCCCTTTACCCAAACCCACTGTATTTCTGTTTTTTTTTTTAAATGGGACAGCATCTATTTAAAAGGTCACTGTGTCCACATACTTTGGCATATCATCAAATGCTTGACCTCCTTTGAAACCTGAGACCTTGTAGAATGTCTAGAAATTGTCAAAATAACTCTGTGATTTACTGTCAAAGGGGAACAGAGGGTAGAATTTTGTTTTTTCTTCCATGCAGATTTTTACATCTCTGGAAATGACCCCATTACAGCGCTCTAGGTCACTTATTTCCCCATGGAAACACAACTCTGGCCCACTCCCAGGTCTTTTGAAGCTAAGTGTCAAAGGAAATGACTAAACAATGAACTATGACCCTTAGAGAGCCATTTTTGTGTGGTAATACTCATGCGTTTTGCACAGTGTCCATTTGGAGACTCCAAAGGGCTTTTGGATACTCTAAATAAAGCTCTAAATAAAGCTTGATTGCTCATGAACCCCTTGGTCTAGAAACATGACCTTGGTCTCAAATGAAAGAACAATCTGTAGTTTCTTACTCATATCTGGATTAGTTAATAAAAGTTGTGTCATAGTATTACAGAGGCCTTATTTCACATTAAACTATTTTTTGCCACTGCACCCACGATTTTCTATAGAAAAAAGGACAGACAAAGTGATGAAGTGCAAATGTGTAGTTGTAAAAGTGGATCCCCTCCCCCTGCACTCTCACCTTTCTACTCTCCTTTACAAAAAACCACTCTTGGAATACCATTAAATTTACCACCAAAATCTATAGTATTACTGTTGTAATTGTATGGTTTTTTTGGACGGCACTATGGTGATTTTAGAATTATTATTGAAATATTGTAAGGCTACCATATCTAATAAAATAACACTACAGAAAAAAACTATTGTAATCCATAGCTGGTGAAATGTACTATAGAACACCATAACCACACTTTAGAACACTATACAATTCTTATAGTATACTATAGTAACTCTTCAGTTCATTTTCGTAAAATCCCCAAGCAACCCAATTCACGTTCTACACACACATACATCCTACACATCATTGGAAAATCCTTATTATGTATTGTAATTATGTTAAGATAAAATTAGCAAAGTATCGATTTGTTTATTTGTTTACACATAATGATTAGGCTACGCACCATTCAAGATTGGGGTTCTTCCCTTCCAGGAAATCAATGAAACACTCAGAGATTTAACTTATTTCGATTTCTATTATTTCTTCCTCAATATAACTTTCTCTCTTTTCCTCTTCCTATGCCCCTTCTTCCTTCGCGAGGTTTGTTTTTCCTTGTCGTTCAGGCATTTTTGACCAAAATACGAAAGTTTTGGAGAGGCGCAAGACGGCTATAACGCAGCTTTTTTACGCACGGGCTCCGAGCGAGAAATGCGCACTCAATCTCCCAGGTTTCCCGAGGCAGTGAGGGGAAGTACTATACGTCGTTGGAAAGGTCTCCTCATTGGCTACAAGGACATCTTGGGCTCATCTTCGTAGCTTGTGATATGACGGAGTAACCGTCAATCAAAGCAAGTTAGTGCGATTTCATTCGCGCGAGCCTCACTCGATTTCAAGACTTGTAACTCGACACCGATAGGTCCTACAGACATGCATATGGTGTCTACGTAATCGTGAGAGTCCAACAATCACAGCTAGCTGTATCATCCCGCTGAAAATTACGCAGAACTATTCAAAATGTCTCTTTTTTTTTACCGGAGAAAAGTTCGCGTTTGTTTTTTATTATAACGAAACTGTTTTGTTTGAGTTGGATAATGCATCTACCAATCGTAATATCAGCAAAACACGGTGGATATTCGAATTTGCTGGGTTATTGCCGATATTTCAAGACCAAGCATGCCAGGGTCGGATACAGGCTTCGGATGTAAACACCGGTTTCAAGGTAAGATGACGCGATTCAAAGGAAGTTTCGGGGGGTGTTTTGAAACGTGACGCAGTGACGCAATTTGACCGTTTTAGCGAACAAAACATGTTATTTCACTGTATCCTATGTTTATTAGGATTCCCAAGACTCTCAGCTTTCTAACGATATACGCTGTTACTATGTCATGTAATGATGGGTTGCGTTCCAATTCGTTTACCGTTCATTTCAATTATCGTGTGAGGCCCTTTGGGTCGGATCCGGGTCGTCTGCTGAGTAACAGGCTAGGCATCAGCATTAACCATTACCCCTGTGGCAAGATGAGATTGGCGCCAGAGAGTCTGGTTGAGTCCATTCCTATGACCCTGGGGTCATCTGCTAAATGTTGTGGCACTTATCCCAACAAGGGTCAAACTGTTGGAGTAATGATTATGGCGCTAGATAATCCAGCCAGATAATCCTCTCTGTCTTTTCCGCTTACATGATAAAACTGCTGATATTGACTCATCCACAGGAACCTCTTCACACACCGCCATTGTATTCAAACATAAAGTCGCTTCCTGGTGATGTCACGTCTGCAGCTCCCGCCTCTCTTTCTGCTGATTGGGCCGTAAAAAATTTAGCCGTGAAATTTTTGGACGATGGTAGTTGGCAAGACGGACCTGCATTGAAAAACATTGTTCGCTCCCAGTGTTCGCACAATCACAGACTAAGTCCATACAACATCTCATTCACCCCAATCTCCTATCCGTCGTCCCACCGAAAACTCTCCTCCACTTTGGGAGAGGTCAAAAATTCATTATATAATAAATAAAAAGCAACCATAAGAAAATATCAATAAAGCTTGTTTTGACTTGGAAAAAAATTACAACAAAGAAAACCAGCAATGAAAACTTAAACAAATTTATTATTCACAAAAAAAAGTTCTACAAAAAAAATCCACTGTTTAATCCTCTAATAATACTATAATGCCACTATTTAACTCTGTTGCCAAAACAATAACTCTGCTTCTGCTCTGCTCTGCTCTGACTAAAATCACAGCATTTATATAGACTAGCAACATTCTGGAAAGATCTACAGGACCCCTGGGCAATCCCACCCCCTCCAGGCAGGAAGATGCCAGAAGCTTCCAGAAAGCACTAGTCTATTTCACAGATATTACATCAGATCATCTTTTACAGACACACCACCAGAGGGTGCCAAATGAACAAAATAAATAGCTGACGAGCAAGGCAGCAAAAACAGCATGTAACAAATCTTCACCTACAAATAATATACAATGCTGTTCATAAAATACACATGCAAAATCAATAAAAGTAGGAATATTGCACATTGGGATGTGAACAAAGTCAATAATAACAAAGTCAATGATATTGCGCACAGTATTTTACCGGAGCATTTAGTGGTGTGTGTATTAATTGAGTCCATTCAGGGTGCGTATTGCTGTTGGAAAAAAGCTGTGTTTGAATCTGGTAGTTTGGGTTTTGAGTGATCTGTAGCACCTCCCGGAGGGCAGGGCTCAGATAGCGGCCACTGGGGAGCTCAACAAGGGAGGGGAGAGAACGGCTGATTATTTTTTTGGGCAGTCTTTATTACCCTCTGCAGAGCTTTCCTGTCCATCGCAGAGCAGCCAGCCTGCCAAAACGTGATGCAGTACACGAGTATGCTCTCAATGGCAGAGCGGTAGAAAACCACCTGTTGCTGTGTATTCAGACCGTCCCTTCTCAGAAGCCTCAAGAATTGCAGGCGTTGTTGAGCCCTTTTCACTGCAGCTATGGTGTTGACAGACCAGGTGAGGTTATTGGAGATGAGGATGCCAAAAAATCTGAATTTCTGAACCTTTCCACATATTCATCCCGTGGAAACATTTTTTATTGATTAATTTAATTATTATTAATTGCTTATTAATTGCTTGCTCATATTCTGTTTTAGTTCACAACTTCATAGGCCTAGAGTGTGTGTGTGCTTGCATATTTCTGATTTAGCAGGGGCCTGCATAACTCTACTAGTGAGTCATGACATGTAGCCTATCTAAAGTCATGACAACTTGAATGTCTGTGCCAAGGGCAAGATGTTTTTCTCTTTCTCTAAGTTTATGTGTTCATAGAAAGCTCCGGAACCCATAACAAGATAAGCTGGAGCCAGAGCTGAGAGAGAAGGCAGGTGCTCTCCTCCCTGGCAAGATGTGTGTGTATCCCTAGACAACTTGACGTGGTTACGTACCAACTTGACGCAGTTGCGTGCGACGGCAAAGGCTTGCGTGATGTGTAAATCAGCACGGGGGGAGGAGAACGCCATGGAGTATTCCTACAAATACCAGAGAACTTTAATTGTGTATCTTCCTCCATTTTGCTGACTTGACTTTGTATGGGGATCCTTTTTTGCAAAAAAGTAAACGGACTTTGGCTTAGATATTAACTTCTCTGTCTCCGACTGATTTTTTCTCTGGGTCGTCTGAGTTTCTTTTTGTGAAGGTAATACCAGGAATGTAAATTAAAATTCCTTTAACAATCCCCGATGAATAGTGGAAGATGCTCCCTGCTGCGCTTCAAGTCAAGTCAATTATTAGTTCTTTGGGTTTTTTTGTGTTTAGTGTCAAGTTATTGGCTGAGTGCCACCTCATCTCGATATGCAGACTCATCTCCTGAAATGAGCTCTACTACTGTCATGTCATCCGCAAATTTGATGATGGTATTTGAGGAAGGAGCTGGTGTGCAGTCGTGGGTGTGCAGTAAGTACAGAGTTGGGCTCAGCACACAGTGGTGAGCCGGTGTTCAGCGTGATGGTGGAGGTGAGATGGGGTCCAAGCTTGACAGTCTGTGTGCGGTTTGTTAGAAAGTCTTTCATGCAGGTGCAGGCGTGAGTGGGCAGGCCGAGGTCAGACAGTTTACTGATCAGAATATTAGGGATGACTGGTGTTGAATGCAGAGCTATAATTAACGAACAGCATTCTCACATATCTCCGACGGTGTTCCAGATGGTTGAGCGCTGAGTGGAGAGGTATGGCAATGGCATCTTCTGTTGATCTGCCCTTCCTGCAGGCAAACTGATGCTGGTCGAAGGCTGGGGGGAGGCTGGATAGGATAGGATAGGATTTTAAGTACCAATCTCTCAAAGCACTTCATCATAATAGGAGTTAGTGCAACTGGCCGATAATCATTTAAACTGTCACTGGTGGGTTTCTTTGGGACAGGGATGATGACTGCTGATTTTAGGCAGGGTGGGACAATGGCTTGTGCTTGGGAAAGGTTGAAGATGTTAGTGAAGAGCTGGTCAGCACAGACCTTGAGTACCTTCCCAGGTATCCCATCAGGGCCGGCAGCCTTCCTGGGTTTCACCGAACCAAGCGTACGTCTCACTTCATGTTCCTGTAAAGTGAGTGCACAGGAACCAGTGGTCAGTGGCGTTGGTGAGTCCGAGCTAGATGTTTGTGCCTTGAAACGGGCAAAAAAAAGTTCAGTTCTTCAGCCAGTGAGGCTTTTGTGTTGGTGGGTGTGGTGTTGCTGCCCTTATAGTTTGTGATTTGTTGAATGCCCTGCCACATCCTCCTTGGATTGTTATCCAAGAAGTGATCCTCCACTTCCTTCTTGTAGTCCCGCTTGGCGTTCTTGATGCCTTCCTTCAGGTCAGCCCGGGCAGTGCTGTACATGCTGGTGTCCCCTGACCTGAAGGCAGTGTCATGGGCCCAGAGGAGTGACTGTACTTCCTTTGTCATCCAGGGTTTTTGATTGGGAAAAACCCTGATGCATTTTTTCTACAGTCACATTGTCCGTGCAGTGAGTGATGTAACACAGTACAGTCTGTGCGTACAATTCTAGGTGATGCTCATAAATCCCATATAGTGTCTGAAAAACAGTCCTGCAGCTGAGAGAGAGCTCCCTCAGGCCAGGCTCTGATGATCTTGGTGGCAGGTTTTGCTGTTCTCCTGTGTGGGGTGTATGCTGGAGTTAGGAGCAGTGAAAGGTGATCCGACAGGCCCAAGTGTGGAAGGGGCACAGCTCAGTAAGCATGCTTCAAACTTGAATACACTTGGTCCAGTGTATTATTCCCTCTGGAAGCACATTTCACATATTGGGTGAAATTGGGAAGCACAGGTTTTAAGCACGCTTGGTGTCTCCAGCTATGATGTGAACCCCTTCAGGATGGGCCTGTTGCTGTTTGTTTATGGCATTGTGCAGATGAGCTAGCGCTATGCTAGTGTTAGCATCAGGAGGGATTAGCATTGTAAAGAAAGTTACAGAAAAAAAGCTGAATCATTTTTTGTCCAACCTTTACACTATGAATTACACTATGAATGACACCATAGAATAACGTATGTCTTAAACAGTGGCTGTGATCACATGTTCAAAAGGGCTTCAGTAACCTCACCCTTTCCCGCTCCATTGTCCTCAAGCGGTTCTCGTTCAAGTTCGCCTGATTAACAAAGAACTATTTGACTGAATGACCAGGACCAATCCATGATCCATGACAAGAAATGATAATGAAAAAGTTAATACCTATTGACATGTATATAATTGATACAAAATTGTTATGGTGGAAACAGATGCAAAAAACTGAAACTTTTGCTGACTTTGCAGCATTTATTTTTGCCATCACTCAGCTGTACATCGTATCTAACGACGCCCTTTAGCCGTGACAACATTCAGACTATAGAACGGAGTCTCGTTGGTTATGAGCCTCGCAAACTAATTTACGCAAATCTGTGCTGTTTTACGAGCTACATGAGTGCAGAAATTATAAAGACATTGATATTTTACGTTGTCATTTATGTGCGGAAGAAAATGTATTAAAATTTTGTGGTGCAATGTATAACAAGGCGTTCAAAAATAAATTAGACTATCGTCAATTCTACCAATTCGTCTGAGCCACTGATGCTAATTGGGGGAAGTAAACTGTGAGAGGTTTAGGTCATTAAGCAGTGAATGGTGAGGTTATTTCTGGCCGTTGTTTCTGCCGACAGATCGCTACTGGTCTAAAATCATGATGAACGATGGCATGATCAGTGATAACAGGAGGGAAGACGCACAAAAATTGTACTTCCATCTGTTGCACCACTGAACTCACTAGTCAGCATTAACAGCAAATTCCCAAGTCTACATCCGGGATCCACCAGCTTCAATAACAGCCTCATTCCTGGATCCACTGGCCACAATGTGCTCTGCTTCTCCCTCTGAGAGAGCTGATATGAGTGGGAAGAGATCAAAAGGACATGGCCATCCAATGTGCACTGAAAAAATTGAGATTTTGGATCAAAGTAAAAAAAATGCGTTAACTTGTTACAGCTAATTTTATTACTTTTTCTCAATAGAAAAAAATTACTTTTGTACAAAGCAAATCCCTACAATTAACTTAAATAAAAAATGTTCTCACGACCAATGACGATTTTTAAATATCCTGAAGTCATGAATTCTACTGACATCATTTTTTCCTCCTTCCGTGAAGTTTCATTTTCACCTTTGTTTAAGCTTACATTTTCAGTAACTCCAAAGTAAAAAGCTGTACAAAACAAAGTCCTTTTTTCTCTTTGCATGAGCTTACATTTTCACTTTTGTTTAGACTTAAGTTTTAAGTAACTACAAAGTGAAATGCTGCACAAAACAAAGCCATTCTTCTCTTTGCATGAACTTACATTTTTACTTTTGTTTAAGGTTACAGTACTCCAGTCTGTGACCAAGATTTACGTTTTGCGACTTACATTCTCAGATCGGTTGCACACTTCGTGACCAACACTTCATGGACTGTGCGCCTATTCAGGGCAGCGATTGACTCCCTAATGATCAGCCCGCAGCCCGCTGGCAGTGCTGCGGCTTCACCAGAGGGGGAGCAGGAAACCAGATACCAGCTATGCGCTGCTTCAGATGCACTGATCTATAAAAAATAACTGGATTGCTGACGTGATAGAGAACTGCGTTAGGAGGCCGAAGCAAGAGGAAGTGGTCTAGCGGCCATTTTACTATGCCCAGTAGTAAGCTACCGTTATATAGTAATCCGTGCCAGAGAAGCATTGACGTGCAGCTTTCCAATGCAGAGTGACATTTTTCGGGAGATGTGGCGAGACATTGCTCTGGCTGTAGCAAAGACAACGATACACATAAATCATTTTCAGGGAATATATTGCTTATTATAACCCACTGGCGATCTACCTTAACCGAAGATAATGGGCTCCAATTTCTTGGCACAGCGCAGGGTGGCGCAACCCACGCAGTGGTAATGTTGTGCGGCGCAACACCGTGTGCAGCCAGTTTGGCATTCTGGTCGATGGACGTGCGCCGAGATGGGTGTGGCGGTGTAGTAAGGGGAGGTGTCACATATTCATCAAGACGCAATGACAATTCCGTAGAAAAAGTCTCTGTTGGAGTTGTGCAGAAAGCTCGCCATCTCCAACCTGGTTTTACTTTCTGTGCAGTGGTAATTTGGCTGACCGGCGCACAGTGCGCACACGTCACTGAAACCTCACAGGCAGGTTTACAGAATGTCAGGCACATTTCATTGCAATAAGTAATTACAACAACCACTGTTTAATGTAACTATCTGAATCAGCACATAAATTATCGTTTCTATATCGATTGTCCTGATGTCAGATCAAAGGCGGTTGGCACTCCTCATGGAAACTCGACTCGGCTAAATCAATGCATCTGAATCTGTGATGCAAATTAACGACTTCACAGACTTCTCAGCCAACCACAAATTGCCTCGGCATCAGGTGTGTATATATATTTATATATATGCTTGCGTTCTATGCTCAGTAAAGCCGCTTGCACACTGGACGCGAAAAGAATTTTTCGCACGACTGATTAGAGTCAATGCAAAGATGGCATTGACTTGCAATGTACGCGGTGTCTATGTGTCTGAAAGTCGGACAGCGTTTTAATATATCTCCGTGTCCAAAAGTCATAAAAGTTCTCATTTTGAGTATTCCAGGAATTAATAGACATACAAACTTGGCCATGTTTGTGTCGACCTCCATAAAGTACAAATTGATACCTATCGACTTTTCTTGGTCTTTTTATTTATCTGTTTTCTTCCGTTGAAGATAGATGGATCGAACAGATTCACGCTTTATTTCCACACCAGAGTGCTTTTAGTCACTGAACAAATCAATTCCATGACCATTGACATTGTGAATTAAAATGTCGCATGCACGATCAAGACTGCCTGACGCGAAATGCAAAATACTCCATGTCCAGCACCCAGCAAAAAATAAAAGTATTGATATGAGAACAGATTTTTAACGAAATCACCAACAAACAGAACATCCAAAAAAGATCGTCCATAAATTAATAAATCTCAGCGTTCACTGGATGTTCTGTTTGTTGTTTAAATGTTTCTATTTATTCTTTATTCCGTTATCAATCTGTTCTCATTGTCCTCTTTTTTTTTTTTGGCTGTCAGACACAGAGTATTTTGCATTTAATGTCCGACGGGCATTGTACATTGTCCCGTGCCAATGTCGACTCACTTTTTTGAGCAGAGCTTAAACAGAAACATTGAATGAAATTCTCGGAACTCATCTTGAAGAACTGAGCCCTCTTATCAAAACTTTGACGCTTAATATCTAAAAGATGCAGTAGATTTGAAGAAATTAAAAACAATAATCAACTGTCGGACACGAGCAACGCAATCTGTCGTGCGAAAAATTAGTTTCACGTCCAGCGCGCAAGCGGCTTAATACTACTATTATTGTCATTTAAGTTTTATCGTTTTTATTGGGGGAAAGGAGTACAGCCTGATTGCTATGATCTCGTACTGAGTTAAGATCACATATTGAAAATAAATGTGTACCGTATCTTGCATTGTTGTCCATGCATGTTAATCCCAAAACTGTAAGAAGCAAAAGGGTGTTAAAATAAGAACATACTGTCCATTGTTTTTCTTCCCAATGATGCAGGCAGAAGTAATGAATGAGCAGCCGTCGTATTTCATTCCAATTTCATAAGTTTGAATGATCTGATGTAATTTTGTTTTGAAATTCCATTCAAGTTCACTAATGGTAATAATTCGTGAATGCCCTTGCTAGCCAGCTAACTCATATTCGTAATGCTTAATATAGTAAAATGCAACATGAACGCATCATGCAGATATAGGACAGAGGCTTCTATATTCCATCACATTAAAGGTGAGGAGAGGAGCTCATTTGATTGAAGATTTGATTCGGCTGAGTTATACCCAAACAAGCCTTCTCTCCTCTCTCTTTGCCACTTGCGCCGGCAGGAGGGACAGTAGTCTTTGGATGGTTTCACTCTAGGGACTCGTGCACGGATCTGAGTGCACTCAACCCGAAAGTCTGGTTCATTTGGTAAATGTAAACGCAAGCGTGCCGTGCACGGGAAGGGTATGCGAATCTGCTTGGAAGAGGTGGACTCGAGCACGGTTCATCCTTACTCGTACTGAATGTGACAGCAACCATACTCGAGCACAGAAAAGGAGTATCGCGTGACATTTTGACTATTTGACTCTTGTTCTGACACATATAGCAGCAAGAGGATCTCTTTGGTTAAACAAAGAAATTGGGCTGACTAAAATTAAATGCTTTCTCGAAATTCGGGCAGACGAAAAAAAACATACAATCACAACTGGATACTACTAGGGGTGCAACAATTAATCGATGTTGTAGACAAAATTCGACTTGTTGACTAATTTATTCATCGATAATTTATAGTTACGTCATTGCAAAGTATTTCATGCATTGGAACTGGACTAAACATCGTTTCACAAGAGTTGGAGATAAAGGCAGCTATAGAGCCATCTGACTTCCTCGCAACTCTCAGTCATGCCTGCGCAAATGCGACCGGGCAGGTTAATGCAGACATGGAGCTGCAAATTAGACGGGATTACTTCATGGGAGGTTTAAAACTGGAATGTGCAGCACACAAGAAAGATCTGGGTGAGTGATTGTTGACCGAACCCTCACAGGTTCTAGCCATTGTGCCGTAGCAGTTAAAAAAGCTCATCAGATGCTGGGATACATTGCCAAAAGTATAGAGTACAAATCTAAGGAGGTGTTGCTTCTTTTGTACAACACGTTCGTTAGACCTCATCTGGAGTATTGTTGCAGTTCTGGGGACCATACTTTAAGAAAGATATAGAGGCTCTAGAGAAAGGTCAGAGAAGAGCCACTAAGCTTATTCCAGGTATAAAAGATGAAAGCTCCGAGAAGAGGCTGAAGATCCTTAATCTCTTTAGTCTTAGAAAAAGGAGACTCAGGGGTGATTTGATTGAGGTCTTTAAATATGTAAAAGGGATTAACAAAGTGAATTATGTAGGATTCCTTCAACCAAGTGTTGTGAGTAGAACTCACCAATGGAAGTTGACCAAAGGTAAATTTAGCACTGATATTCGGAAATATTTCTTCACCCAAAGAGTAATTTCAATGTGGATTAGCTTGCCTGACCATTTTGTTGAGACAGAGACCTTGGGGGTTTTCAAGAGCAGGCTTGACTTAAAGCTAGATACCCTTGAGTCATTCAGTATCTGAAGGGATATATTCACAATAGTATAAAGAAACTGGCAAGCTTAGTTGGGCTGAAAGGCCTGTCTGTTCTTGCCATTCATGTTATGTTATTAACCTCCGCCGAGGAGGTTTATGTTTTTGGTGCCGTTTGTTTGTTGGTTTGTTTGCTTGTGTACAAGATAACTCAAAAACTAATGGTCGGATTTTGATGAAAATTTCAGGGTAGGTGAGTTAAAATTTGGCATATCTAGGCCAAAGTATTGCTGAGATATACTCCAAAGTTCAAGATTTCAAGTCTTTCCAATGGGCCGGAGTTCCAATCGCCGTGCTTTTGGCTTTGCTGCCCCCTGGCGGCGGAGGTTCTGCGCTCTCTGAGTACTCTTCTAGTTTTATGTTCTGTTATGTTATGTTAAATTTATGCACGCAGTTACAATATTCTATCACTAGATGGCAAACCAGGATCATTTATTGAATATTCACAAGCAAGCCGAATACAGACTATTGTATACCTGAAAATTGATTAAAGAGCACAAGGAGAGAACAAAGAGTGTTTACATTTCTTCTTTCTATGCGTACTATGAAAAATACTTTACACTTGATCTTGCACTTTTGATACTTAAGTATATTTTTCACAAAATACTTTTGGTACTTAAGTACATTTAATGTCAGCTACTTTAAGACTTTCGTTTGGGTGACTTCAACTTTAAGCAAAGTAACTTTCAGTAATGGTACTTTCTACTTTTACTTTTTTTTTTTTTCCAGTTCTTTATACACCTCTGGATATACCTGGTTTAACATCAAAAACTGTAGACCAAAGAATGTTGTTCACAAGATGCAGTTAATTAAAGGAGAAACTTTTGTTTGCTGCTGCTGCTACCTGTCCTTGGTGAATACAAAAAAATTTATTTAATTTTTTATATCCGCACTATAGCTGACATTCAAAAACCTGAATTCAAAAATATGAATTCTGACTTGAATTTTTGTTTATCCTTTGTCCAGAAGTAGCTTAATGAGCAGCAAAGTTTAATTAAACATTTTTGTAAGAAGTTTTAATCTTTATTGTCTTTATTGTTAGTGAGCACATGGCTAAAATGACCTCAAGCTAAATTGAAAAGCAAATTGCTAAATAACCGTAGTACTGTGCGAGTTAATCTGACTAATCAATTAATTTCAATAATCCTTTCGATATTCATTGACAAATCGACAATCAAAATAATCGTTAGTTGCAGCACTAGATACTACACACAGAAACGCAGAGATTTACGGAATAATATGTGAGTGTTTACATATGGGCCTGTCCACAGAAATGGGGTACATAAGTGTGACACACAAGACGAAAAATAAACCAATAAAGGAGAAGAAAAGATTCAACCTAACAAGTCACTAAAGGGACCTTGAATAACTTTCTGTAGTTGTAAAGATAATATCAGCAAAGATGACATTGGAACACACAGTTGAAATGGTCATGGCAACACCGATTTATGTATGTAACAAGACAGATATTTCAACCTAAAATCAACAAAAAAATGCTTATTAGAAGTAGGTGAAAACATTAATTTATTCTTAAAGTCATAAAAACAAAAACACTGATTTAAAAAAAGTAGTATTAAAGTCGAGTAGTATTAAAAATCAAATTTTCTTCCAGATTTGCAATTTGTGGATTTCCCGCTTGCAAATTCTGGCACATAGTGTTTTTCAACACTCAAAGCAAACACCTTGCAAAGTTAAAAATTGAGCTAAATGAACTCCATTGAACATCAGTAACATCAATCAATAAAAAAACCTTACATAAATCAACACCACAACTAACAATATTCGTTTTCCAAACTAGCTGAAAGGTATTACGTATGTCCTCGAAAATAATATAATTTACTCCCAGGTGCCATATTTAATGGTTTAAATATGCAAGAGACAGATTGCATTCAAATGTAATGCAAAGGCGCAAATACGCGTGTTTCACGCGGATTCGCGTCTTTGCATTGACTTTGAATGTGATCTGTCGTGCGAAAAATTCGTTCGCGTCCAGTGTGAAAGCGGCTTTATTGTTAACATTCACAACGATATTTTCGGGTAAAGAAATAATTAAACAATTCAGAACGACAAAAACAACGATTAAAAACATTATTTTGAGGACCATACATTCGGGTTCAACATTCATAACAACATAACCATATGGAATATCTTATTTATTATGAAATAATTAATCGGAACAATGACACGGAATTAGAAAAGAATTGGCCAGGGAGGCGCTGAACTTTTTTTCTGATGACCTTTTTATTTATTGGGGCGGCGGTGCATTTAGTCTAATCTTAATAGTCTGCGCAGCAGACCTCCGTTTTCCTGGTGCAATTCGGGTCTGAAGCAATTGCAGCAGGTGACGCGTCTTATTTTGTGAGTCAGCTCCTGCGGACCTGGCACTGCCTCCGTTTCGGTGCCAGCGTATCCTGCTGCTGCTGGCTCAAACTTTTTGCCAGTGCTGCCCAATAAAATAAAATAATTCTATACTACTCTACACCACCAACTCTGACAGGGGCATCGGTTAGTTGCTAGGCAAACAAAAGATAGGCCTACATTTTTCGAAAAAAATTACAGCCGCAAAACTGTACCGTCAGTGAGACCGCTAATGGCAGAAATAGGTAGATTTGGTGATATTTATGCTCCGTAGGTGTAATCTATATAAAAAGCAAAAAGAATTTGCTCCATGTTTGCAGTCCGATCTGAGACTTCAAAGTGCATTATTCGCCCAAACTATTGTGTTGATTATGTCAAATAAATGATGTGATCTTTGCTCATTTTCTATTACGTTCGTAACAGTACTTACGTAAGTAATATTCGTGACAGATTCAGAGAAAATTATTCCAGCATTGCAGACGATGCTTGCATGACCTTCAAGCAATGGCGTAAACGTCGAGGCGCACACGCATATTTAGTATTCAGCTGTGACTGAGTTCTCAGTCGTAGATTCGCATGAATTTTTCTTGTGTAGGTGGGGTTACGGAAAGAAAACCGAAATCAGTAATTATATCGTATATCAACAAATGGACTCTTACTTTTCGTACATGTATGGGTGGTTATTTCCGCAAATATATCCCAGTCTGACCAATTTTTATGTTCGTAACTGCAAGGACAGACGATGGTTACGAACGTAAGCTTTTCAAATAGGATGTCATTAAATTACCCGTCGTTATTTTTTTTAGAAAACGAAGAGAAACTAAATGAAACTAAGTTATTCATTCAAGCTGACAACTTTGCTCAAAATAAGGGTGCCCTTTGATGGGCTGAAACCGCCCTGAAATGAACAACATCTACAATGTCACAAACACTGTCAAAAACCAGTGTGGACATTTTCTTCTTTCTGCAAGTAAAAATAAAACTAGGCAAAGCATTACTTCAAAAATTTTCTTATTATATCTTTGTCATATGTATAACACAATAAACATACAATTCAGTGAATTGTCGAACACTGTAACGTGTTATTTAACCCTTAATGTACCATGCCCCTTAGGTACCCCATTTCTGTGGACAGGCCCAAATGCGTGGTTATAGCAGAAACGTAGAACAGTGCTGGGACAAACGAAAGAAAGTGCGGCTGCAATATCTAAAAAGTGCAAAATGTGGCGCGCATGTCTAGCAGCTTTAGTGATGAAAAACATACATTTCCGTAGCTGCTTTTTCTTGCTTGTGTACATTTTTCTACTTATAAACCACCTAGGTGCATACTGCTACCTTCTGTATTAGAATAAAATCCATACTCGGGCATGGAGTGACATTGCTTGTGTGAAAGCTGACCAGCAGGGGGGGACAATCGTACTGTTGCACGATACAAAACAATCGTACCTAGTGTGAAAGTGCCCTTGGGTTCAGAGCTTTGAAGTTTTCTGGGACAAAAATGTCCTGGCCTAAGTGTTGACAAAGTGTGATGCTCTTTTCTCATTTAAAGGGTTCATTACCTGGACTATATTTTATACATTTTTATTCAGCCAGTCTGACAGTGCATAAAATGTGCACAACCACAGTGCGTATTCATGCATGAGACAGTCAGTCAGGACAGTCAGCTCTTTTCTGTCTTTCTAATGCAAAAGAACTAATGAAATGTGGATGTGGCTTTCAGTGATCATAATGCAGTTTTTTGCCCGTGCAAGAGAATTAAATCTCAGCCAATAAATGAGCATTGTTCCATCAAATACAGATGTACCAAACAGTACTCTGCTGAGGCATTCAATCAAAGGCTATCTGAGAGTGATTGGTCTGATGTGCTCGAATGTAATGATGTTGATAAGGCTTAGGATTTGTTCAAACAGCGTTTCATTGCTGGTCTTGATGAAGTCGCACCCATGAGAGAAACAAGAATTAAGCATAGAAGTGCATGTTGGATGACATCTGAAATCATTGATCTGATCAGACAACTTAATAGATGTTTCACAAAGTTTAAAAAGTCTAAATTACCAGCTGACTATAGCTCTTATGCTCATCTTAGAAATCAAGTTAGTTATAAGGTAGAACAAGCGAAGTCTGAATTCTATACTGATTCCATTGCTGCAAATGCAAAACTGCCTAAAAATTATGGAAAATTCTCAATGATATGGGATCAACTGCAAAGTCAAAATCAAAGACTGGTAAAGCGGGGCTTATTATTGATGATGAAATGTGTTTTGATAAGTGGCTGGTTGCCTGCCATTTTAACCATTACTTTACATCTGTTGCTGCCAGTCTGGTTAATAAACTGCCAGGTGATTTTGATAAATATGGTAAAACATTTGTTAACTCCTTTTATAGAAGCAAAAATGTCTCTGCAGATTCATTTGTAATTAGTCCTATCTCAGAAGATAAGGTAAGGGCGAGCCTTTCCACCCTGTCAGTGAATAAGGCCACTGGCTTAGACCTTATCCCCTCTAGGTTTCTTAGTGATAGTGCTGGGGTTAGATCGAGTATTCTTACCCATGTCATAAGTCTGTCAATAAGTCAAGGTGTTTTCCCTAATGATATGAAGAATGCTAGGGTGGTTCCTCTTTTCAAGAAAAATAGCAGAGCTGAGGCAGGGAATTATAGGCCAGTATCAATTCTGTCAACTATATCAAAGATTTTTGAGCGTCTTGTGCATGAACAGGTGGAGGAGTATCTCATCAGGCATGATTTATTATATGAGCTCCAGTCTGGTTTTAGAGCTGCGTATTCTACTGACACCTGTCTCATCCACCTCTTTGATTTTGTGCGTCAGAATCTTGATCAAGGGAATTATGTTGGTGTGCAGCTACTTGACCTGCAAAAAGCATTTGATTCTGTGAACCACAAAATTTTGATTTCTAAATTGCAGTGCTTGGGTTTTAGTAACTCAGCACTGAAATGGTTCACTTCTTACCTAACAGATAGGGCACAAGTCTGTGACGTTGAGGGGACCCTCTCTGATCCACAGAGCATAACATGCGTGGTGCCCCAAGGTTCGATCCTGGGGCCCCTGTTATTTTTAGTTTACGTCAATGATACGGCAGCTGCTGTACGGTGCAAATTGCTATTATACACTGATGATTCTGCTTTGCTTGTCCCAGAATGCAATGTTAAAGCCAATGAAAATACTCTTAACACAGAGCTTGCGTCTGTCAACCAGTGGCTGGTTGATAATAAGCTCTCGATGCATCTGGGCAAGACTGAATCAATATTGTTTGGTACGAAAAGGAAGTTGGCAAAGTCAAATACTTTAAAGGTGATGTTTAATGGGTCTGAAATTTTGTCTAAATCAAGTGTTACATATTTGGGTCTAATATTGGATCAATCACTCCATTGCAGCCAATATGTTAGCCAAATGTGCCTGTAAGTTAAAGTTTTTATATCGCAAGACAAAGTTTTTTGAGTTTTCTGTAAATAAATTATTGGTATTAAGTCTGATACAATGTCATGTGGATTTTGCGTGCTCTGCATGGTTTTCTGGGTTGTCTATGAAACTTAAAAACGAATTTCAAGTGTTGCAAAACAATTGTATTCGGTATCAGTTAAATGTACCCCCCTGTACTCATATTGGTAGGGAGGAGTTTATGAAAGCTGGTTTACTTCCTGTACATCTAAGAGTTGAACAACTTAGGCTAAACCTTATGTTTAACATTGTAAATGGTCAAGCTCCCAAATACTGATGCTTTAATGTAACCATGGTCCATTCGCTGCACAGTTATAACACTAGGGCCAGCATCCGTTCCTGCATAGTTCCTAGAGCTAATAATGCAGTTAAAAATTCTTTCTTTTATACTGGTATCATGGCATGGAATAGCTTGCCTATTGCTATAAAACTTCTATCATCTTGAGGGATTTTTAAAAGACAGGATAAGACGCTTTTATGGAAAAAGGTGAACATTTATTGATCTGGGACAGTTTACTGCATTTCTGGTTTTCTATTCATTTTGTTTTATGGAATGTCTTTTTTCACTCCTAATACGTCATGTCCTTTTAGATTGAATTTGTCTGTTTCTTGTCTATTTGTGTCTTGCGTGTAACACCAACGACCATGCTGGAAATAAGTTTTTTACTTTAGCATGTTATCCTTTGGATTGTTGTCTATATTGTCTAAATCCAGAAACCAATCAATCAATCAAATACACAGACATGCCAGATGTTACTTTCACTAATATCTTTAATAATTCCTGAAATTTCAAAGCATTTTCAATGAATTACTTACCTCTGCATTACCTCTACCATTAAGAAACTCTGAACAGCCATTTGCATACCCTTGAAACAGTCACTTGCCTTCCCTATATGGAATTTTTTTATTCAACTAATGCCCCCTGTGGTCTCAGAGGGGAGGATTTAAAGAGACACCTATTGTATTTCAGGCAGATATAACAACTGAGAAGTAATTGCCTTGAGATTTGGCTTAAGCAGTTCTGTGAAGGACTGTACCAATGATCTGTCGTACTTTTTAGGCTAATTACGTGTAAGCTAATTAATGGAATTATGGGGAGACCGTAGTATTTTCGTACCTTTAGTCTGAAATTAGAGGATCTGTAATGAAAAGTTTCCAGCTCAAAAAATTAAAAAATGGCAAGAACTTTTTGCCTTCAATCTGTAGGACGGGACATGACAATAAACAGCCTGTAATTTATCATATTTTTCTCCGTCAAGCACAGGGTCATGTGACCCTCACTTTGGAAGTGGACAGACTTTGCTCTAGATAGGTGACTCGTACAGACTGGGAACTTGAGTGATATCAATTAGTGGGGAATGAAGGAAATTAAAAATAGTGGAAAACTGAAAATTTGATGAAATTTCATGTTTCCTTTAATTCCATCCCAAATCACCATATTGCATTCATGTTAGTGAGAAAACTACCTTGTTTGAATGACTTGGGTATAGAGGGTTACAAATCACATTAGACCAGTCAGTTAAAAACATTTCTCAAATTAAGCATTTTTTCAGTTTCTAGCATGGAATCGCCCTTTATCTGAAATGCGTAGCTTTTTCCTCCAAGAAGATATAGAAGAAAATTCACATCATATCCCAACACGTGACTCTGCTGAGTTGTACCTTGAGGTTTCACATTTAACAACTTGCAACAGGTTACACAGTCTCACCTGTGCTCTACACCCATATACACCTATGACCAGAGGGTTATCGCACAAAACCAAGGTAAGGGATTAAGCTGGGATTTTACAGTTATCCCGACTTAATTTAGCCCTGATTCAGGTGCACAAAAGCAGGGGCACATTAGTTACTTTGGAGATTTATTCTGTGCAGTTAGCCTGCTCTAGAACAGGCTGACACCCAGGTTTTATTAATCCTGGTGCCTTATCTGTTCAGTCAGCAATCACTGTGAGTGGGAATAAATGTATTTTGCAGTTATTTCATGGTCCTCTGTATTTTGCCTCATTTTTATCAGCCTACATTAAAAAACAAAGATGCAATTACATTCAGTTAAGAATTTCTTCTGTTATTTTAATTGTAATGATCATTCTCGTGAGTCATTTTTAGTGTTTGGCAGCATACTGTTATGGAGACTGCTATTCATATTGCTGACAGAGGTCTGATGAATTCATAATGGAGCTGATGAGATGAACAGAAATAGCTGATGAAGCTCCAAAGGTGGTTTAAATTTTGTCAGTAGTGAGGACATTGTTAATGGCAGACCTGACTGAGATCTATACATTGTTAATTATTTTAGTTGACTAACTATTTGATGTAGCCCATCCTTTAATAATAAAGCATAATATTTCTCATTCCTCCATATGTTTGTATATTTTATTTGCCATTGGTAGCACACAGTTTGTGGTTGTTTAGTTTCATTGTTGCGTAATGTTGCAAAATTATTCTCACTTTACTGGATCCAGATACCATAGAGTTACTGAACATTCATGAAACAGGGAGGACACCAGTGGTTTTTGACCTTTTATTCTGTGGTCGTCACTTGTCAGCTTGGAGTTTGGAAGAGAGAAAAACAGTGATGAATATATTGTGTTACAGTCATGCTTACAGTGTGCATTTAAATCACTTCTCTTTCGAGTTTGAAGATTTCTAGGTCCAGTTTTCTGTGTCCTTTTGTAATTTCCTGGTCCAGGCCCAAGTCCTGCAGTTTCTTTAGCATGTTCATTTTCACATCTGTTGGCTCTATTTGTCTTGAGGCTTTGTGTGTAGAGATGTCTTCAGTTTGAGAGCTCTGTAAAACACCTATCAATTAGCACCGCAGGAAATGTCCGTAATGTGGTTTTCCTATAGGCAATACTCACTATGTTGCCAGGGGGGCCAACAGGTCACACAGCATCTGGGTCCCGTAACAAATATATTTTCTATGACCATTACATCACTGACCTTATAGGGATTATGGACAAAATGAGTATTTCCACAAGATTGACGCGATACCTCAAGCCTTCTGGAGTCCAGCAACACAGTTCCCTTGTCTGCTGCTGCAGAAGTACCTTCCTCCTGCCGTACACAACAGAACTTGTATTGACCTAGTGTTGACAGGACCTGCCAAGCCTATGGTTTTAATGAATTACACTCACTGGATCATCTTCTGATGGCTCCAGAAGAATGAGTGTTGCCAGACACTGCAAAGCAAAGTCAGAAAGTTCACATGACACCATATGAATGGTTGGTTGAGTTCCATGTGCAGTACAGGAATAATATACCCTGTATGAAGGGGACAGTTTCTGTAGGAGTGACAGTCAGTGGAAGTTCCCCCTCTGGATCCCTTCCATTACAGGCCTCCCTTGGTTAATGTCAAGGGCCAGCTCCTCTGCTGGAGTGAAGCCCTGGGTTGGTAGGCCACCCCCCGTGTCAGATAAATGAGCCTTTTTCTTAACAGCTAATAATCATAACAGACAAAATATGTGAGCAGGCAGCTTGTGAGTAATTAATACCCCTCGTTTGTTCATCGTTATCAACAATCAAGGCCCTTACCAGCCTAAAAAATGTTCTTGCACTTGACCTTGACCTGTTGCCAATTCCTCTTCTGACCTGTCATGTTTGTTCTTTGTGTGTGTATTTTATATTAAATATATGAGTGAGAGATTGTGATTTGCTCATATAGTTGTACTTGTTTTTGCATTTTGGATGTTTGTAGTTAGTCTTCATGATAAATTTCCAGAGTAACATTAACTTTCACTGTTCACTTTATAGGCAAAGTGTCCAACTGTTTGTACAAATCACAAGTAACGGTCTGAATTATACGGTTTCAGTGGAACAGTGGTTAGAAAGTGCATATTTTTGGATGACTTAGGCAATCAGCTGGTCCGCAATTGTCTGCAAGGCTTTTACTCTTTGTATAATTATAGCAGCTGTACTGCATTTTTTTTTCAAATTACACATTTAACTTTCTCGTAGGTTTGCATTATAAGTTCATGCTCACTTGAGGAGAGGTACGCGGCCCCCCTTCTATCCCTTTCTGCATCAGTAAATCTGTGATCGACCACAAAATCAAATGAAGAAAGCTGTGAATGTGCACTTACCTGAATTTTTTACACCTGGCTTGACATAACCGCTCCTCCTCAGCCAGGCCTGGCAAATGTGCAACGGCGTAAGCCAGGATGCACTGAGTAGAAAAGGTCAAGCCTCACTTTCTCAATCATCCTCGATTTCTGAATTCTGCTTTTGTGCAACAGCCCCCAGCACCAGCATATGTTGTGTTTTGGTGCTGGTTTTTCCAGCAGGGGAGCCCTGAACTAATCACATATCAGGCAGTGATGAAGTCATTACTTACTGATTGTGGATTATCAGTAAACTTATACATATGCTGACCGCTATGCTGGGGAATAATTTTAGGACAAAAACTGAAAATAGTTGATGGACATGGAACCGAGAGGCTTGGTTTGTAACTCCAAACTGCTGTCATTTTCAGCAACAGAACAAGCCCCTGTTGTGCTTGATTTTAAAAAAGGCCTTAAGACCTTCTTATTCAAAAAGGCCTATTAGAAGTCTTTTAATGACATTGTATTGATTGCTGTATTGTATTTAAATTCTGTTATTCGTTGTTCTTGTTTTTAACCCTGGTACTGTTGTAGCACTTTGAGATTTCTTTGAAATGTAAAGTGCATTATAAATAAAATCTATTATTATTATTATTTCTGCTCCCTACAGTAAACTGCTGAATTGTGTGTGTTAATTTAGATCAGGTTTGGAGATTTACCATCCTGTAAGTTCTCAATCCAACCCCAATACACCTGACTCTTCTCATCAGCAGCTCTGTGAGATCTCTCACCTTTGATTGTGTTCTCCTCTCTAAGGATTCACATTAAAAACCTTCAGGACAATAGATCTCCTGGAACAGATGTCCAGCTTTAGTGAAGACTATGTAGTGAAAGCAGAGAAAAGTACTTGAAAACTGCAACTTCCTTATTGCTTAACACAGACATGAAAGTCAAATCATCATGATACACCGAATATTATCTGCGGAAATAGATTTAGTGAATCTCAGTCCTCAATTTCTTTTCTTTGTGAGGATGAAAGAGAATTGTTTGAGTGCTTTGATGAACGTTGTGGTCTCATGTGTAAGACCTTACACCAGGTTACACAGTCTCACCTGTGCTCCAGTAGGCCGACTGCATTACATCACTTGTTTGTCTGGGATGCACTTCTTGGATTGCATCAGTGACAAATAATATATTGTTAGAACAGGGATAGGGGGGTACTCATCTACCCCTCCTTTTAGCCCCTCCTCTGTTTTACTGCAGATCTGTTTGTGACATCACAAACTCACTCTGCAAACCCAACCCCCCTATATGTAAGTCCTCTTGCACACCCACCCATCCTTAAATATAATCCTGTGGTGACAGGGTATTGTACAGTCACTGCAAATGCTGCTGTTCCCTCAATGGATTTGTGACTGGCTATCGACTGCACTGCTTACAAACCACTCAAATTTATACACTTACTGAACTGGAACTATATTGAATAAAAACATAATCCTCCTGGACACAAGTGATCAGGATACAGGGGCCTTCTGGGCTGTCTGACCTTGAGGAGTGTTATGTTGAGCTATTGCAGTTTCTCAGGTAAGTTATTCATTTTCTCAATCTGATAAAAACTCTTTCATTTCTTAAGCTGTGCTTGAGTGAGAGACTTTTGCAGGCAATTTAAAAAATAGACCCAAAGGGCAAACCTTGTCTTCTGGGAACACTGTCTCCAATCTCAGGGAGCTCCAGTGCAGTTTCAAAGAGTAAAGCTGGTGTCTCAGAGGAGAGGTAGTTTTCCCTGGATGGAGGTCGTCTTCCCAGACAACAAAAACTATCCTTCATTGTAACAGTGCAACTAAATTGTGTGACGCTCCCTTGACAAGAATAATTTCTCAAAAACAGAGAGCTTAACTTTGTGCAGATTAGGCCAGTATAAGTGTTTCCGTTTCTATTGTGCAGTAAATCTGTTATGATGTGGAAAACGTTGGAGAAAAGAATAACGTAAAATAATGCTGGAATCAGCTTAAGAACATAATTTAGCCTCTCAGTCAGTTTAAGTGGTGAGTTCAGTTAGACTTGACCATATAAGTTGCATTCACTCTCTTTTCTAAGGATCATCAACCCTCAAACCTGCTAGATAAAATAAAACCAAAATGAACAGCTCTGTCATCAATTCTAGCCTCCCCTTCAACCACTCCTCTTCAGGATCCAGTCTCCAACTCTCGTACATATTTAAACCGTGCTATTATACACTTATTGGGTATTTGTTTCTGTTTATTGAAAGAAGCATCAACCTTGTAGTGGGCTACCCTGCCAACATCATGGTGATGTGGCTGGTGGCCAGAGAGAAGAGTGACTCTTCCACCTCCAATATCTTTGTCTTCAACCTGGCCATCGCTGATGCATTGCTCTGCGTGATGAGCCCCATCTGCTTCTATGGCTTCTCTTGGCTCGGAATCACATATTTTGATAATGTACTGTGGTTTATCACCGGGGTCAAAAACACCTCCCCACTCTTTCTCACCTGCATTTGCCTGGACCGATACGTGGCCGTGGTCCACCCCATAGTGTTCACCAATATCAAGGATAAGAAGATCAGAGTGACTATTTCCATGCTTGTTTGGGGGCTCATGATAGCCTTTGCCCTCTGCAGGATGTTGTGGTCGTTCCTCTCAGATCACATCTACACTGGGCTGATCCTGGCTGCCTTCGCCATCATGGTTTTCTGCAACGTTTCTATCATATGGAGTCTGAGGAAGTCAGTCTTGGGCAAAGAGAAGATGCACCCCATGAAAAAGAAAGCCCTCAGGACCGTCCAAATCTATCTGGGCATCATAGTGTTTCATTACCTGCCTTTAATTGCCATCAATCCCTTGAAATTTAACCCTGATTTCACAGAATTCTGTGACATTGATTTGATCGTGTCCTCCATTATGTACCTCAGTACCATCACTGCACCCCTCCTCTACATCTCCCAGATTAAGCAGCTGCCGTGGCTGAAAAACTTGCTCTGCATCTGCTGCCGAAGCCCTTCCCCTGAGTGACATAATGTGAGCACATGAGATGTATGCTTGTGATTGTCTGTTACGCTGTATTTACTCTACACAAATTCATGAAAATGAGTTAATGAAACAAAGCAAGAATGTTATCTGAGTTTTAGGTAAATATATTATCTTTGGTTTGACTGTAATGAGGATAGAGATGATAATTAACACAACTACATCCATTATGCATTGATTAAAATGGAAAACTATTTGCATCACCCACATGCCTCTTTCACCATGATTTCATATAAAGCAAATTAAACAGTTTTTGATTAAAAATGGGAATGTATGATCAATCAATCAAAGAGACCAATTTCTTAATCTAATGTGTATTTGATATTTATCTCCAAACTTCCAAGTTTGTTTAATTATATCCATTTAATTTCATTATGCCACCATGTGATCTAGTTTCTCCTTGGAAAAACTGGCAATAACTACAGATTTTCTGGGAGCACACCATTTACGCAAATAAAATGGATTGTTTTGACTATTCCTGTGCTTCATGCAGACAGTTAGTGAGCGAGTATCACATTCAAAGTATTTTAGTCCACAAAATGATAAAACGCATTTAACTTGAAACAACACAAAATATAACAGAAAAGACACAAAAAGAATTGAAATTAATTGTAAAGTACTTCAGTAATTCCTCTTGAACATTTCAAGGTCAATCAAGAAGAAAAGTGTCCATCGCCTCTCATATACTGACCTCACTCTCTGAATTCAGAAGGATGCTGCACTTTGGAGTGAGTTTAGCTGTCAGTTACAGCTCTGGGGAACAAAGGGAAGGTCTGGGGTTTTTCATCAGAAACAAGGCCAACTTTGTTATGATAATGTAAAATCTTTTGGAAAATTATCACTCTGTTGTACAGCCATAACAGAATTCAAGTTATTACCAAATGCTATTAAAACATGGGAAAGCCTAGCCAGCTTTAAATCAGATGTAAAACATCATCTTTTTCGTCAACTGATCTACCAGGAAGCTTTATATTATTAATTTTATTACTTGCTTTATATGTAACCTGTACATTAGTGTTAAATTCTTTTTATCTATCGCCATAATATGTCTATATTTGCACTTATTTAATTCAGTATTTACTTTAGTATTTATTTATTTATTTATTTACACAGTTACTGTTCTGTGCTTACCTCATTTTATTTATTATGTATCTGAATCTAGTTTGTTTAGACCTCTTCACACTATTCATGATTGTACCTAGACTGTTGGACCACATTGGAAATAAGCTTTGGCTTTCATGTGTTATCCTGGTTTTTAATGTCATTATTTGTCATATTTACATGTTTTATGTATGTATGTTTTACACCTAATTCAAAAATTGCACCGTAAAATGTCCCCAGACTTACCACATTGGTAGAGCATACATTGTTCTATGATACTGTGGTGAAAATTTTTACAGACCTTTGTTAACTTTTCATAAATTGCCAATCAAATTTGACAACCAAAATAGCTATTAACGTGCCTTACATATTCACAAAGGGTTAATTCAAAAATTGCGCTGTGAAATGTCCCCAGACTTACCACATTGGTAGAGCATACATTGTTCTATGATACTATGGTGTCAATTTTTACAGACCTTAACTTGTCATAAATTGCCAATCAAATTTGACAACCAAAATAGCTATTAACATGCCTTACATATTCACACAGGGTTAATTAAAAAATTACGCAGTAAAATGTCCCCAGACTTACCACATTGGTAGAGCATACATAGTTCTATGATACTATGGTGTCAATTTTTACAGACCTTTGGCAATTTATGAAAAAATAACAATCAAATTTGACAACCAAAATAGCAATTATCATGTTCTTACATTTTCACAAAGGGTTAATTCAAAAATTACACAGTAAAATTACCCCAGGCTTACCGATTTGGTAGATCATACCTTAATTTATGATTTTATGTTGTCAGTTTAGACAGACCTTTGTTAATTTTTCATACATTGCCAATCAAAGTTGACAGAAACAAAATAGCTATTTACATGCCTTACATTCACAAGGGGTTAATTAAATAATCATGCAGTAAAATGTCTCCAGACGTACCTATTTGGTAGATCTTGCCTTCATCTATGATCATATGGTGTCAGTTTAGACAGACCTTTGTTAATTTCTCATACATTGCCAATCAAAGTTGACTGAAACAAAATAGCTATTTACATACCTTACATTCACAAGGGGTTAATTCAAAAATGATGCAGTAAAATGTCTCCAGACTTACCTGTTTGGTCAATCTTACTTTCATCTATGATCATATGGTGTCAGTTTAGACAGACCTTTGTTAATTTTTCATACATTGCCAATCAAAGTTGACAAAAACAAAATAGCTATTTACATGCCTTACATTCACCAGGGGTTAATTCAAAAATTATGCAGTAAAATGTCTCCAGACTTACCCCTTTAGTGGAGCATACCTTTTTCTATGATACTATGGTGTTAGTTTTTACAGACCTTTGCCAATTTTTCATAAATTGTCAGTCAAAGTTGACAGAACCGAAATGGCCATTTACATGCCTTACATATTCACAAGGGGTTATTTCAAAAACTATGCAGTAAAATGACACCAGACTCAGCCCTGAGATGGATTATACTTTGCTATATAATGTAATCATGTCAGTTTAGACAGACCTAGGCTAATTTTTCATAAAAATTCAATCAAAGTTGACAGAACTGAAATAGCCATTTACATGCCTTACATATTCACAAGGGGTTAATTCAAAAATTACGCAGTAAAATGTCCCCAGACTTACCAATTTGGTAGAGCACACCTTGTTCTATTATACTATGGAGTCAGTTTTTACAGACATTTGTTCATTCTTCATAAATTGTCAATCAAAGTTGACAGAAACAAAATGCCTATTTACATGCCTTACATTCACAAGAGGTTAATTCAAAAATGATGCAGTAAAATGTCTCCAGACTTACCTGTTTGGTAGATCCTACCTTCATCTATGATCGTATGGTGTCAATTTAGACAGACCTTTGTTAATTTTTCATACATTGCCAATCAAAGTTGACTGAAACAAAATCGCTATTTACATACCTTACATTCACAAGGGGTTAATTCAAAAATGATGCAGTAAAATGTCTCCAGACTTACCACTTTGGTAGAGCACACCTTGTTCTATTATACTATGGTGTCAGTTTTTACAGACCTATGTTTATTTTTCATAAATTGTCAATTAAAGTTGACAGAACTGAAATGGCCATTTACATGCCTTACATATTCACAAGGGGTTATTTCAAAAATAATGCAGTAAAATGTCACCAGACTCAGCCCTGAGATGGATCATACTTTGGCCTATAATGTAATCATGTCAGTTTAGACAGATTTTTGCTAATTTTACATGAAAATTCAATCAAAGTTGACAGAACTGAAATAGCCATTTACATGCCTTACATATTCACAAGGGGTTAATTCAAAAATTACGCAGTAAAATGTCCCAAAACCAACCACTTTGGTAGAGCACACCTTGTTCTATGATCATATGGTATCAGTTTCTACAGACCTTTGCTAATTTTTCTTAAAAATTCAATCAAAGTTGACAGAACCGAAATAGCTATTTTCATGCCTTACATATTCACAAGGGGTTAATTAAAAATTGATGCTGTAAAATGTCTCCAGTCTCACCTGTTTGGTAGAGCATACCTTGTTTTTTGATACTTTGGTGTCAATTTTTTCAGACCTTTGCTAATTTTTCATAAATTGTCAGTCAAAGTTGAGAGAACCGAAATGTCCATTTACATGCCTTACATATTCACAAGGGGTTAATTCAAAAATTACGCAGTAAAATGTCTCCAGACTCAGCCCTGAGATGGATCATAGTTTGCTCTATGATAATATTATGTCAGTTTAGACAGACCTTTGCTAACTTTTCATGAAAATTCAATCAAAGTTGGCAGAACTGAAATAGCCATTTACATGCCTTACATATTCACAAGAGGTTAATTCAAAAATTACGCAGTAAAATGTCCCAAAACCAACCACTTTGGTAGAGTACACCTTGTTCTATGATACTATGGTGTCAGTTTCTACAGATCTTTGCTAATTTTTCTTAAAAATTCAATCAAAGTTGACAGAACTGAAATAGCAATTTACATGCCTTAATTATTCACAAGGGGTTAATTCAAAAATTACGCGGAAAAATGTCCCAAGACTTGCCACTTTGGTAGAGCATACCTTGTTCTGTTCTATGATGATATGGTGTCCGCTTTTACAAACCTTTGCTATTTTTTCATAAAAATTCACTCAAAGTTGACAGAACTGAAATGGCCATTCCATGCCTTACATATTCACAAGGGGTTAATTCAAAAGCTATGCAGTAAAATGTCACCAGACTCAGCCCTGAGATGGATCATACTTTGGCCTTTAATGTAATAATGTCACTTTAGACAGACCTTTGCTATTTTTTCATAAAAATTCACTCAAAGTTGACAGAACTGAAATAGCCATTCCATGCCTTACATATTCACAAGCGGTTAATTCAAAAATTACGCAGTAAATTGTCCCCAGATTTACCACTTTGGTAGAGCACACCTTAGTCTATTAGACTATGTTTCAGTTTTTACAGACATTTGTTCATTCTTACAGACCTTTGATTGATAATTAATGAAAAATTAACATAGTTGACGGAACCAAAATGCCTATTTAAACGCCTTACATGTTCACAAGGGGTTATTTCAAAAACTATGCAGTAAAATGTCTTCAGACTCAGCCCTGAGATATTATCATAAACCGAGTTACGATCTTTGGTGTCAGTTTGGACAGACCTCTTATTATTTTTTATACACTGTCAATCAAATTTGACATCCCTAAAATGAGCATGTACATCCATTAAACACTCAGAAATGGTGAACTCAAAAACTGTGCAGTAAAATCACTCCAGACGTACACATTATGTGGATAATAACATGTCCTTTGATAATATGCTGTCAGTTTGCACAGACCTTTGATAGGACAGTTTAATTCACAGAACTCCTAAGTGCGCTCAGTCTTTAAATTCGATTGAGTCGTGACGTCCCAGTTTCGTTTGCTACCGCAATTTTACGTATATACGCGCACGAAAATTTTTTGCCGCTGATGGCTTGACCAAGAATTGCCGAAGCGCGGATAGCTTGACCGCAGTGTGGGACACCATCATCCCCTGTAAATTTCACTGCACCGGAGGAGGGGATGGCACCCACTCTTTGAAATATGAAAGGAATGAAATAACCATGATTTTGCTTTGGAGTGAGACGCCCAGTTGCGTTAGCACTGATAACCCGTGCGCATGCAGGCTGCAGTAACCAATTAATTCAGCATCACTGAAGTCAAAATGTAGGGTGATAATGTTTAATATCAGAATGTGCGAGAGTGAGGTAGGAAAATAGAGGTCCGTCAGATTTGCTCGTAAGCTTACGTAATGTAATTTTATGGTTTGACTGGCCATATTACCGTTAATGGGAGCGGGCGAAGGTGCATCAAAGAGCTAAGACGAGCACCCACTCGCACTCGGGGGACACACATTGAGCCAACCGCGCAACATCCCAGCGGTGTACATCTACGTCTCGACGAAGTACGTAAAGGGATGCAGCAGTGTTCAGCTGTCGACCACTCACGCCGCTGAAGCCTAGGCTACAAGACTGATTCATCCTCGCTCCACTAGCCTAGTGGGCTACACAAAATACAATACAGTATACTGACTATTAATGATTATTACTATACTATACTACAAGCTATCTGTCGTATCAAATATACGCGATATCTCAGTCGTTCTCAGATTGACGTCATTTACAAGTCATTTTTGGACGTCCAATGTTGGTCGACTGAAGGGGTTGTTTTGTAACGCCAGGCGACGTCATTTTTTCGACGTCCACCGAACGTCCTTCGAACGACCTCCGTGTATGGGCTATTTATGGTCCAAAGGTGGTCCTTAATGGACGTCTTTTCAACGTCAAATTTTATTCTATATTATTCCTGTTAGGCAAGAGTACCAAACACAACCTCCACTTTTTTGGGGGTTTTTTTTTGGCCAGAATAATTTTAAAAGGGGGCACAAATATTTTTGGGCGGTTTTTATGAGTGAGAAGGGGGTTTAGAATGATGGGGGAACAATTTTAAAAGGAAGGGGTAGACCCGGCGCGAGTAAAAAAAAAAAAAAATCGCGCTAATGCCAATACACGCATGTGTATTGTTACCTCGTGCCGTTCACTCTATGTCCCATGTCTTGAACTACTCATGTTTTTTTTTTTTTGGACTTTAGTCTTTTTTTTCTGCTTTCCATCAACGATGCTGTGAACAAAGCTTTACATGTTAAGTCATACATTACATTAGTGTCAGCGGTGTGTAATGTGAATATAGGCCACTGGATGGCAGTATTTACCTTTTTTTTATTCAGCTCAGAGTGGAGCTATGTTTAGACATGTCCTGGACATGTCTGGGGCAAGTCCCCGAAAATTAAAAAAAAAAAGAGGTCGAAATGTGGGTGGGGTCTGCAAAAGAGTATATCAGGAAAAGAATTGAGACAGTAAAGTAGTAGGAGAAATTGCAAGAAGAAGGATACGTGTGACCAGACCTGTCATTCTGTTCAAGACCTGTGAAGTCTTCTTTTGTGGATTTTTGCCTGTGTTAGAGCATTTTTCCTTGCCCAGGACATCACCAAACCACCCCAACAAAGAGGGACTGTAAATATTTCTGTTTTTGTTGTGTTCAATCTTGGTCTTAAGTGTAGATAGTAGTTTAGTCTTGGTTTTTTCATTAAATGTGTTCAAGTTTTTAAAACTGTTTCTGTCATCCCTTGCTGTTGCTGTAGCTGTTGTGTTTTAAATTGTAATAACAGATTGGGGCCATAACAGGTGGGATTCGAACCAGGAACCCTGTGGAGAAAGCAATGTTAATCACACCATTCACTGTGGCCTTAACCACTGCAACAACTGAGTTTGTTTACAGCTCAACGCCATTAGTTTCCATTTATCGCTGAAGCTTGAAAGACAATCGAAAGATCATATATATATATATATATATTTTTTTTTTTCTCATATATTCATTTTCTCTTTTATTTATTGTTGTCAATGAGGAGACGAGTGAATATCCATTTTGATGTCTTTCATGCTGGTGGCCGATCCGGAGACACTAGGTAGAATAATTTGAGCAGAACTATTAGTGGCTGAGTTGGGTTAAGGTGAGGGTTAGGGATAGAGATGGTTTAGTTCGTTTGGTGATGAGTGTGCCGTGCGGCACGCGGCGAGTACGGTTGGAAGAGGAGGAGGGGGATTCGGCATGATTTATATATATATATATATATATATATACACATACACACACACACCACACTTTGTGTGCATTTGCCTGCTTATGACAGAACAATAGATCATGACAAATTATAAACAATGTGCACGGTGCCAAAGTCTTGCAGCTCAAGTTATAAGGCAGACAGATTGATTTCTCGCAGTGTGAGGCACGGATAACATAATCAGCGAAATTAAAGATAAGGTCCTTTTCCTTCTTAATGATCTATTATTGTCGTTAACGTCATATAAATGGGCAGCCTTAAATGCACTCGCGTGTTTCCTATTTCGAATGGAAATAAAGGGCACGATGAAATTGGACATACGTGCACGTATAGTCCTCACCGACAAACAAGAACCACAATGAGTGATTGCACGGTGCAAGATGAGTGGAACTTGTGGCGGCTGTCTCGGCAGCTGCGGACTCCAGAGGCCACGATTGAATTCTGCTAAGAAAGGGGTCTGATTGCTCACTCTCCGCTTTGTCGGCGGTGTCGCACAGCCCTCTCGTGGTTTGCGAAGGCAGACTCTCGAGTGGGCTTTGTATGGCGCTGCCACAATCGGAGATGCAGCAGCACTCGGACCTCCGACCGCAGCATTTGTCGTGGCAGCTGGTTCGCTGGCAGCAGGATGTCATTGCAAAAAGCCCTGGTGCTCACCTACTGCTGGGTGGCGCAGATGTCAAACACAGCGGCAATAAAGGAATCCAGCCTCGATGGCGAGCTCACAAGCAAGGAGACCGTCGTCGATTGGTTCACTTATTGCCGCGAAGTTTGCCTCCACGTCGTCCAGCAGTGTAGTACCAGCGCTATAGGGGGCCCAGGACGTATCGTGGAAATCGGCGAGTCAAAATTTGACAGCCGCAGAAAATGCAACCGCAGTCGTTTGCGCGATGGCAAGTGGGTTTTGGGGGGGTATTTGCCGTGAGACTAAGGAGGTTTTTTTTCGTCGAGGTTGAGAACCGGAATTCGGAGACGTTAATACCCCTTATTTAGGAGTTTGTTGCCGCCGGTTTGCAAATCGTAACCGACTGCTGGTGGACATACGATTGCCTCAGCGAGGAAAACTTCCAGCATCTCACGGTGAACCACTCCTTGAACTTTGTTGATCCTGCCTCCCCTGGCGCGCACACTCAAAATATTGAGTGCCAGTGGTGGCAGATCAAGAGGTCCTTGCCATCCACGCACACGAGCAGCAGCGACGGCTTAGGGTTCTATTTGGCAGAGTACATGTGTCGACGTAAACACAGCGGCGTCGACCACTTTGCTCAAATTTTAGCCGACATCCTGTTGCTGTACGCGCCACCAAAGAGCATGTAACATCTTGTCGCCACCACTCTCCAGACTTCTACTTTGGCAGAGGTGTTCGATAAGGTCCAAAGAAAGAACAATTACACTTTGCGCCTGGAACCGCATTATTTACAGTTCCGGGCACCACCACACAGCATCATTTGCACACCGAGACCGCGTCCATTGAATAATATCATAAAGCCAACTTCGCGTAAATTCCAAACTTACTGTCGTCAAGCGCAAAGCAAACTTAAGAACGCGAATCATTACTCAAACAGAGGTCACAGAACCAACATGTTTCAGCCGCAAAAGGCTTTCGTCAGGGTATAGAGGTCACATGCGCATTGTCTAGATAAGACAATTCCAATTTATGTCAGCTGTGTAATCAAAACAAAAAATCATAGGTAAACAGCTCATCAGCTGAAGGGTTACATCAATGAAATCGACTCGCGTTATCACCTGCAATCCACAATTACATACATAATTACATACATGTTTCAGACACATCCCAAGTTTTTTAATAACATACATAATATGTATCAGAGAGAGAAAGTGAATTTTTAAAACTTTAGGTCAATACACACGTATAACATTGATTAATTGGAATATTGGTTTAATCATTCAATTATAGAAATGCCACCATGTCCAATGAGTCATTTAGACCAGGGAAAGTGTGGGAAAATATTTATCCATGTAACCCTATAATCAACTCTTTTCTAAAATGCATGACCATTGAAATGTACTATCAGTGTATTAATATAAGCATTATCATATTCAGTTATTACCCAATTGGTGTATACATTATTAATCAAGTATTATCCAAATGTATAAATCATTAAGCTTATGCTGATATTAACTGAATCATTGTATTAATCTAAAACAAAGTGAACCTGAGTGTATGGTGCTTGAAGGGATTCTCAGTATTCAAAGAACATGGGGAACCTAAGGAGGGGGGTCCGCATTCTACTCCAGACTATCTGTACCTTTGAAAACACCAGCTGCGGAATTAATTTATTGGCCTGACTAAAAAAACTACAGTGGAAACCTCCTGCTGGGTCTTAATTCTTATAGGAGGACAGACGTCTGGGATCAGAATGAGTTGTGAAATGTCCTTTTGAGAGTTGGTACGAACAAGCGGTCATCTGGACATTGGTCAAGTAGAGTTCATGTACATCAATTAATTAGGTAAACACATCCGGGGAGGGAGAAGAAGGACTATAAAAAGAGGAACAAAGAAAGGCTTGGGGGCATTCATTTGCCATTCTTCGATTGCCCTCTGATGAGTCAGAATATCGACGGACGCTGCACAAGCCCTCGCTCTACTTAGATTCCTCGCAGAGGACCATTCGACTATATCAACTAATGGTCAGACTTTAATCGTCTCTGATACTTATTGTCTTCATTGATTACATGCATATGATTTTCTCTTAATTATGTAATCATTTATTCTCTGATTAAAGATGAAAATATAATTGCAAATATAAATGATGTTTTGGGTCCTTCATTTAAGGTGAATTTCAACCAGATCGAATTTCCCACAAAAGTCATTGCCTGCAACTTATAGATCCATCTGCTTTCTTTCTTATTTATAATCCTCTGCCTATCCCCTTTTCGATGGGTCAAAGGCACACAGTCTACGCCAATGGCTGTAAGTGCAGCAGAATTATCATGAATATCCTTAATATGTTTCGCTATCGCGTAATCGCTATTGCCAATTCTGATTGCATATTTGTGTTCTGCCAAACGATCCTGTAAACGGCGTTTTGTTCGACCCACATAAAAGTGTGATGCCTTGAAGTAAAAAAAAAACGGGGCACTGTACAAGTATATGCTTGTTTACACTTGTAGCATAACTCTGGAAATTGGTTGCATTACGGGTCATCACAGAACAAGGATAAATGCCCTGTTCAACCATTCTAGCGCCTTTAAAACGTATTGAAATTGATCATTTCTGATGTTCTTTTAGCGGCACCTGTCATAGACGTCCAGATGACGTCCAAGTCTGGTCATAGTTGGACGTCCAAATGTTGGGACCCAATTTCGACGTCGAATACATCTCCAGAATTGGTTATGGACCGACGGACTCAATATAGACGTCATCTGCACGTCGTCTCGACGTCCAATGTTTAGTGGGTTTTTTTCCCGCAGGTTGAAACTTGCCGCCGCGGCACCGCCCACACACCATGAAGTTTGACTGGTTAAGGAGCCTTAGCTGTCTAATCTGAAAATGAAGCTCTGTGGAACCAATCGTGCATAAGGTCAATTCAGTCACTGAAAAACTAAAACTCGGAAAGCTGTGGAGACGAAATCGGATTTTCATGACTGATAAATCTGCGTTTTAATTTTTTTTATTTTTGGACATAAAAAAGCGAAATTCCGCGAATTAGCGGAAAAATCACATCCCTGTGTTAAAGAATTGCAACAAATGGTAGCATCTTGGGGTCACAAAGTCTCCAAAACAACCATCAGGCGCTATCTACATGCTGTAATGTGAATAGAGGCCACTAGATAGCATCATTTACCTTTTTTTTTTGTTAAGCTCAGACTGGAGCAATGCTTGGACATGTTTCAGACATGTCTGGGGCAAGTCCCCGAAAATTTAAAAAAATAGGTCTAAATGTGGGTGGGGTCTGCAAAAGAGTATATAAGGAGTAGAATTGAGACAGTAAAGTAGCAGGAGAAATTGCAAGAAGAAGGATAAATGTGACCAGACCTGTCATTCTGTTCAAGAACTGTGAAGCTTTTAGTGGATTTTTGCCTGTGTTAGAGAATTTTCCTCACCCAGGACATCACCAAGGGACCCAACCAAAAAGGGACTGTAAATATTTATTTTAGTTGTTAGTTATTGTCTTTGTTAAAAAAAATTAAATGTGTTTAAGTTGTAAAACTGTGTCTGTCATCCCTTGCTGTTGCTGTTGTGTTATAAATGTAATAACAAATTGGGGCCATAACAAATTGGGGGCTCGTCCGGGATAGAACATTGTGAGAGTCATTTATTGAAAATCTAACATTTCAAATTGAAAAATAGTTTTTTTAAATTTTCCTATATATATATATATATATATATATATATTGACAGATCAACAGCAATGGATGATTTCTTGGCATCACCAACCGTTGAGGTTTTGAAGTCTTTTAAAAAGACAGAACTGCTAGAAATCTGCAGATATTTAGAGCTGACAGAGGTAAAACCAGCCATGCGAAAAGCAAGACTGGCTAGAGAGATATTTGAATATTACATGGATGAAAATGTGTTTGCACCAGGAGATCTGGAACAGTTTCCAGTGGAAAATCCAAATATAGAAATGGCACTTAAATTAAAAATGCTAGAGATTGAAAGGGAGGAAAAAGAAAAAACAAAGAGAATTTGAAAGGGAAGAAAAAGAAAAACAAAGGCAGTTTGAGTTAGAAAAATGAGCAAGAGAACAGAAAAAAGAAAGGGAGGAAAAATAAAAACAAAGAGAATTTGAGTTAGAAAAATTTGCAAGACAGAGAGATTTTGAATTGGAGAAATTCGATCGAGAAGAAAGACTCCAAATGGAGCAACTAAAAATTAAAATTGAAAATGAAAATAAATTTCAGGCTAGCCAAGAGGTAAAACTGGTGCCTCCATTTTCGGAAAAGGACGTAGACAACTATTTCCAGTGTTTTGAAAAAGTAGCGAAAAGTTGTCAGTGGCCAAAAGAACACTTGCCTCTGCTGTTGCAAACTGTCCTCAAGGGTAAAGCTCAACAAGCCTATTAAGCTTTGTCTGCAGATGATTCCTCTGATTATGAGGTTGTCATACAGGTTATTTTGAGAGCTTATGAGTTGGTTCCAGAGGCTTACCGACAGAAATTCGGAGGTCTGAAGAAATCTGAAAATCAGACTTATGTGGAATTTGCTAATGAGAAGAAGGTTTGCTTTGAGCGCTGGTGTACTTCTATGGAGGTCAAGGATGATTTCAACTCACTAAAAGAGATGGTGTTAGTTGAAGAATTCAAGAACTGTGTTAAGGATGATGTTAAGACCTACCTTAATGAGAAGCAAGCACTGAATTTGCAATCAGCTGCCAAATTTGCCGATGAATATGTTCTCACACATAAGTCCAAATTTCAGTCTAGCAGTAATAATACATGGTCCCAATTTCAGGAAAAGGGTTACGGTGATACCCCAGATTCTGCACCCAAAGACAATGACAAATCTGGTGATGGTGCTCAGAAATCCAGTAACAGGTCTGATCAAAGTGTGAAAGCTGACAGTGACAAAAGTGGTCTAGTTTGCAGTTATTGCAAGAAATCTGGTCATGTTACAACTAACTGTTGGTTCCTTAAAGCTAAGAAAGAAAAAGAAATGGACACCAAACCCTATGCCTTTGTGAAAACAAGGTTAGAAACCCCTGCAGTAGATGACCGATCTGCTAAATTGCCTGCTTCTTGTGGGGCTAAAAAGCCTGATACTGCTGACTTTGTGAGGGAGGAATTTCTTCCATTTGTGTCAGAGGGATTTGTGGCTCTGAATGAGCATACTACTCCTGTCCCCATATATATCCTAAGGGATACCGGAGCTTCTCAGTCACTTTTGTTGATGGACTCCTTGGAGTTACGTGATGAGACCGCTTCAGGGGATTTCATACTTGTACAAGGTATTGAAGGGATTACTGTATCTGTACCCCTGCGCTCTATATTCTTGAAGTCAGATTTAGTTACAGGACAGGTAAAGGTGGGACTTATGTCAAGTCTACCTATAAAGGGTGTTTCTCTGTTGCTAGGCAATGACCTGGCTGGGGGCAAAGTAGTTCCCCCTGTACATCTTACTTCACAGCCGAGCACTGAAGATGGGGATGAGGACCCATCTCTGTATCCTTCTTGCGCAGTGACTCGTGCAGTGGCCAAGAAGGCTAAAGAAGAAGATGTTGTGGTGCCGTCCAGCACATTGAATAGTCAGGACTCAGGTGGTTCGCCTCATGACTCTGATTGGCCTACTATGGTTTCTCTGTTTGAGAACTTATCAGATACTTTTATCTGTTCATTGTTCAGCCAGCCAGATGGGTTTGGTGATTCTAATGTGTCTGGAGACTTGTCTCTGTCCAGAAAGCGGTTGATTGAGGAGCAAACTCATGATCCTGAAATTTGTGTACTAAAGAGGAGAGCCCTTCCTGATAAAGAAATAGACGCAGTTCCAGTTGGGTATTATCTCAAGAATGGTGTGTTGATGCGGAAGTGGCGCCCTCCTGATATCCCTGCCAATGCAGATTGGGCAGTGGTCAGGCAAATTGTTGTTCCGAAGGTCTACAGGAATGAGATCTTAACAATGGCTCATAGTTTACCTTTAGGAGGTCATCTTGGTGTTAACAAGACTGTTGATAAGATCAAGAAACACTTCTTTTGGCCTGGGCTTCGGAAAGACGTTACCAGCTTTTGCTAAACCTGTCACACTTGTCAGGTAGTTGGAAAACACCAGTTAGACCCACCTGTAGCTCCATTGCAGCCTATCCCAGCATTTGGGGAGCCATTCTCTAAGGTCATTGTTGATTGTGTTGGTCCATTACCCAAGACTAGATCTGAAAATCAGTACTTGTTGACAATCATGTGTGCATCTACCAGATTCCCCGAAGCCATACCTCTACGTAACATCAAGGCAACTGCAATCTCGAAGGCTTTGATAAAGTTTTAACGTTGTTTGGCCTTCCCAGGGAAATTCAGTCAGATCAAGGTAGCAATTTCACTTCAGGATTGTTTCAGCAGGTTGTGTATGAACTAGGTGCAAAGCAGATTCTTTCTAGTGCCTATCATCCAGAAGGTCAGGGTGCCTTAGAGCGGTTTCATTCCACTCTCAAGACAATGATGAGGACTTATTGTTATGACTATGAGAAAGACTGGGATGAAGGTGTTCATTTGCTGTTGTTTGCAGCTAGAGAAGCAGTGCAGGAGTCTACTGGATTCAGTCCATTTGAACTCGTGTTTGGTCATGAAGTGAGAGGACCTTTGCTATTATTGAGTGAACAATGGCAAGAGAAAGAGCCGCACATCAGTCTGTTAGACTATGTTAGCAAGTTCAAGGAAAGATTGCATGCAGCTTGTGACCTAGCCAAAGAGAACTTGAAATCAAGTCAGGGAAAAATGAAAACTTGGTATGATCATAAGGCTAGAAGCCGTGAGTTTAAACCAGGAGACAAGGTCCTTGTGCTGTTTCCCTTGCAGTCCAATCCATTGCAGGCTAGATTTCATGGTCCTTATGAAATTCTGACAAAACTCAATGATCTCAATTACATTGTGAAGACTCCAGATAGGAGAAAACCCAAACAATTGTGTCACATTAACATGCAGAAGCCTTATCATGACAGAAATGCTAGGGTTACAGCTGTCACTTCAGATTCTCCTATGGCCGAGATTTGTGAAGATGAGGGGGAGTTTCAAGATGATGAACTAAGAATTAAAGCTGAAGTTCTTTTATGTAAATTGTCAAATTCTGAAGTGTTGCAAAATCTTGATGTAAAACTCCAGCGCTTAGAACCCTCACAGAGAGATCAGTTTGAGAGGTTGATCAAGAAATATGAGGATCTGTTTCCTGATGTTCCAAAATGAGTTTCTATAGCCTCTCATGATGTAGATGTTGGTGATGCCAAACCAATAAAACAGCATCCGTACCGGATGAGTCCTGAAAAGAGAAAGATTGCTGAGAAAGAGGTTGAGTACATGTTAGAACATGATATTATCAGACCCTCCAACTCAGATTGGAGTTCACTCTGTTTGCTAGTTCCAAAACCTGATGGAAGTACTAGATTCTGTACAGACTATCGCAAAGTCAATGCTGTAACTAGAACTGATGTGTTTCCAATACCTAGGATTGATGATTGTATTGATAGAGTAGGGCAAGCAAAGTTTCTGACCAAGATTGATTTATTGAAGGGTTATTGGTGTGTGCCTCTAACTGAGAGGGCCAAGAGCATCTCTGCTTTTGCCAAACCATCTGGATTGTACCAGTATGAAGTCCTACCCTTTGGCATGAAAAATGCCCCAGCCACGTTCCAAAGGATGATACAGTCTACAATCGCCGGATTGCCACACACGGGTGCGTACATCGATGACCTGATCACATGGAGTGACTCCTGGGAAGAACATCTAAAAGATGTAGAGACGTTGTTCCAGTGCCTGACCCAGGCTAACCTGACTGTTAACCTGAGTAAGAGTGACTTTGGTTGTGCTACTGTCACCTATCTTGGCTACGTCATAGGCTAGGGTAAGGTGGCACCCATAAATGCTAAAGTCCAAGCCATCATGGACTTTTCAGTTCCTGACAAAAAAAAGCTTTGCGCCGCTTCCTTGGAATGATTGGGTACTACCGCAAGTTCTGCAAGAACTTTGCTGAGATTGCTCTCAGTCTAACTAACCAACTGAAGAAAGGCGTAAAGTTCACTTGGGATGATGCATGCCAGAGAGCCTTCGATCGCCTGAAGTCTCTGCTGTGTCACTTCCCCGTGCTCAAATCTCCTGACTTCAACAAACCGTTCTCCATCGCGGTCGATGCTAGCGACCAAGCTTGTGGATCTGTGCTCCTACAGAGAAGTGACTGATGACATTGAGCATCCCGTGGCATACTTCTCCAGGAAGTTCAATCGCCACCAAAGGAACTATTCCACAATAGAGAAGGAACTGTTGGCTCTGGTTCTTTCTTTACAGCACTTTGAGGTTTATGTTTGTACAGGGCAAAAGCCAATGGTTGTGTACACAGACCACAATCCGTTAATGTTTTTGAGTAAGATGAAAAACAAGAATCGGAGATTGTTGAATTGGAGTTTGATTTTACAGGAGTTTGACTTGGAAATTAAGCATGTGAAGGGTACAGACAATGTACTTGCTGATAGCTTATCCCGTGTTTGAATATGTATATATATCACGTGTTTATTTGAATATTGTATGATATGTATATATAGACAAGTGTCCACTTAACCATTTTGTAGTGAAAAGAAATATTTTGCCTTTATGAGTCAAAATTTTTCCCTTTTGGAATGGAGGTGTAATGTGAAAATAGGCCACTGGATGGCAGTATTTACCTTTTTTTTATTGAGCTCAGACTGGAGCTAGGTTTAGACATGTCCTGGACATGTCTGGGGCAAGTCCCCGAAAATTAAAAAAAAAAAAGGTCTAAGTGTGGGTGGGGTCTGCAAAAGAGTATAAAAGGAAAAGAATTGAGACAGTAAAGTAGTAGGAGAAATTGCTTGAAGAAGGATACATGTGACCAGACCTGTCATTCTGTTCAAGACCTGAGAAGTTTCTTTTGTGGATTTTTACCTGTGTTTGAGCATTTTCCTCACCCAGGACATCACCAAGCCACCCCACCAAAACAAGGGACTGTAAATATTTCTGTTCTTTTTTAATATAATCAATCTTGGTCATTTAGTTGCAGAATATTAGTTTAATCGTTAATATCTTTGTTCGGGATTGGGTGTGTGCAGGTTTTGGAACTGTGTCTGTCATCCCTAGCTGTTGCTGTTGTGTGGTAAATTGTAATAACAAATTGGGGCCATAAGAAATGTCAATCACCGTAGCAATAGCATCTTTTTGCATAAATACTGCAAATCCAGTTCTTTGCACGCCCATGGGATCCTTCAGGTGATTTTAACAGATAACAAACTTTTTGTCCATGGGTTTCTTTAAGGTTAAAATCCCAGAACTGGTAATACATAGACCCTTCATTTAAGTAGATCGTGATTGTCTCTCCAACTTAATAAAACCAAATCCCATACCGGGCCGCTGGACAGTCAGTCCGCATATTTGTCGTAACGAGGCTGGAAAGAATGTAAAATTTATTAGAGTCAAGTTGACGCAACTTTTTCTCTCCCACCTAGCGATAGCCTCTGAAAGGCTGAGGAAATCAATGACAATTTGACCGACGTTATTATGGGCCGGAGGAATGACCGCGACTTCCTCCATGTCGTTCATTTTTGCACGAAGTCCAGAGTTCGGCGCTCTGCTCTTGTGCATACGGAAGGACGTAAGAATAGCCAAACGGAGTATCTTTATGGCTGCCGAAAGAATAGCCACTGCCTTAATAATTTTGCGTAGTAGAATAAAAAATGCAGTGATTATGACAAAACCCAATGCATTTCTAAATAGAAAGTCTTCGTTTTGGCGCTAGCGGGCTTTTGGAAATCCAAATGGCAACAAGTAGCCCAACTTCACAAAATGCACTCAAGTAGCTTCGCTGTCCATTATCAGAAAGTGTGATAAACGATTTGTGCAATTTATAACATTTCTTTAACATTTTATTTCTACATTATTTGTAATATTTTATTTTGTTTATATTCATTATTGTTATTATCGGATTTGACAAAAAAAATTGTTATTAGAACAAAACAGCAGTTCGAGCAGAAAGTTGTGATTTAGTTTTATTAACTTTTTGTGTGGGGCCACGGCAGGGGGGGGGGGGGGGGGGTCTCCTCCAAGGCGCCATTCAAGCTGGTACCGCCACTGCATGGTCCTGTATATTGCCTCATCTTTATTAGTCTGCATTAAAAAATAAAGATGCAATTTCATTCAGTTAAGAATGCCGACTGTTATTTTAATTGTAATGATCATTCACGCGAGTCATTTTTAGTGTTTGGCAGCATATTGTGATGGAGACTGCTATTCATATTGCTGACAGAAGTCTGATGTATTCATAATGGAGCCGATGAGATGGTCAGAAATAGCTGATGAAGTTGCAAAGGTGGTTTAAATTTAGTCAGTAGTGAGGACATTGTTAATGGCAGACTGGACTGAGATCTATACATTGTTAATTATTTTAGTTGACTTTCCATTTGATGTAGCCCATCCTTTTATAATAAAGCATAATATTTGTCACTCCTCCATATGTATATATTTTCTTTGCCATTGGTAGCACACAGTTTGCAGTTAAGTTTCATTGCTGCGTTTGGAAGAGAGAAAAACAGTGATGAATATATTGCGTTACAGTCATGCTTACAGTGCGCATTAATATCACTTCTCTTTCGAGTTTGAAGATTTCTAGGTCCAGTTTTCTGTGTCCTTTTGTAATTTCCTGGTCCAGGCCCAAGTCCTGCAGTTTCTTTAGCATGTTCATTTTCACATCTGTTGGCTCTATTTGTCTTGAGGCATTGCGTGTAGAGATGTCTTCAGTTTGAGAGCTCTGTAAAACACCCATCAATTAGCACCGCAGGAAATGTGCGTAATGTGGTTTTCCTATAGGCAATACTCACTATGTTGCCATGGAGGCCAACAGGTCGCACAGCATCTGGGTCCCGTAACAAATATATTTTCTATGACCATCACATCACTGACCTTATAGGGATTATGGACAAAATGAGTATTTCCACAAGATTGACGCGATACCTCAAGCCTTCTGGAGTCCAGCAACACAGTTTCCTTGTCTGCTGCTGCAGAAGTACCTTCCTCCTGCCGTACACAACAGAACTTGTATTGACCTAGTGTTGACAGGACCTGCCAAGCCAATGCTTTTAATGAATAATACTCACTGGATCATCTTCTGATGGCTCCAGAAGAATGAGTGTTGCCAGACACTGCAAAGCAAAGTCAGAAAGTCCACATGACACCATATAAATGGTTGGTTGAGTTCCATGTGCAGAACAGGAATGGTTGAGTTCCATGTGCAGTACAGGAATAATATACCCTGTATGAAGGGGACAGTTTCCGTAGGAGTGACAGTCAGTGGAAGTTTCCCCTCTGGATCCCTTCCATTACAGGCCTCCCTTGGTTAATGTCAAGGGCCAGCTCCTCTGCTGGAGTGAAGTCCTGGTTTGGTCGGCCACTCCCTGTGCCAGATAAATTAGCCTTTTTGTCCCCCGCCGCAGCGTTTTCCGCAGGGGGACATAGTATTCAGTTCCGTCCATACGTCCGTACGTCCCGAAACATTGTCTGCGAGATATCTCAAGAAGGGAGTGACAGATTCTTTTCAAATTTGGTGTTGTAAGCGGCAAGGAAGGGCAGAGAGGATTATCTGGCGCATAGTCAGGATTCCATGAGCCAGGCCCTTGCGGTGATAAGGGCACCGCCATTTGGCAGATAACCCCCAGGGTCATGGGATCAGACTCAACCAGACTCTCTGGCGCCAATTTCAGCTTGCCACAGCCACCTGGCCATTTGCCTCAGAAATGAGGGACAACCTCTGGGGTAATGGTTAACAGAGATGTCTAGCAAAAATCACCAAAAAACTGCTGACCACAAACTTTTGGCCTGCGATACCCGTGCTGGACAACGACACAATGCCATCCAATGGGCTCTGACATAACTGCACCCGTACAATTAAAATACAAATATTTCTAAAGACTTAATTTTCTGAGTAAAACATTAATCTCGCTCACTATGTCACAGAATAATGTGTATTTTGCTATACTGTATGATAAGAGTGGAATAATGGCATTAATGCAGGTTATTCTTGTAATTAGGTATTGTATCGGACGTTTCATGACCAACTCTAGCGCAAGTAGGTCGTGTTTGGTGTCATTTTAATCCTCTAAATTTCTGAAATCGCATAGGAAATATTTCGAAGGAATTAAAATGGTGCCATACCCTCATTTAATCACTTTAGGAAAAAATAAACTTCAGTGTTCCTTGTGGTCATGTCTCCTCCCAAAGCCTCTCCGGAATGGGGGAGCCTTCTTGGCTCGAATTACCCAAACGACCTATGACCCCGCCATAGGACGCAGTCTGGAGTTTGGGCATAAAAGAGGGGGAAACAGGGAAGTCGGGGAAGCTTGCATTCATCCTTCCCTCATATACGTTGTGTATATGTGTAGTTTTGGGCTGCGCCAGGTATGAATTGACTTCTTTTCTCTTTTCTGTAACGATGTAATTAGGTCTTGTGATTTAAGCTTGTGCCTGCCTGGCGAAATAAATTGATATTCGCATCTGTTGTGTGTTTCTGACTTTGGACTAACATATACCTACCGGTTCGGACTCCTGGATCCCAATTGAGTAACGTAGTCCGTAATTGCATGCCTGACCAACGCGCTTGGCATCTGCGTTATAAGGTGGATTTTCCATGCTGTGTATGGTGCTATTAATATTGGCTTCGAGCAAGACTCCGTTTATATCTTTAGGCGGAAATCTTAAAAGACGCAAGGCCTCTGAACGACGTAATTCCGTTATGCCTTGTAGTTGCTCGCGGTGGGCCCCGGTGATCCCTGGTCATAATGTATTCCTATGTCAAATTACTGCGCTTAATAGGCCGCCAGCCTCTGAGTTCTTTCGCCGGATTGGGTTGTTCAGATGGTTTTGGTCCGGTGGAGTAAGGTATAGACCTGTTTTGAGTCCGATGCACAACGGAGCTCCAAATTGAGTAATAAATTGACTAATTAAAATCCGATCATATTTATGCAAACACATAATAACCGCAAAAGATTGCAACTACAAATTTGTATCTTAAATTTGATATGGAGTCAGATATATTGTAACCACTAAGATATTAGGGCTGCAGCATCCACTCGGCACGTCTCAGGCCATTTAAAAGCAGAACGTGAAAGACGATATCACGTGAGGCCTGGGGCAGAGGTCTAGTGCTGACGCTGTAGCCGGACCCCATTATTATGATGGAGACTGCGTGGACCATCTTTTAGCTGGCTGTTAAGGCAAACACGCTGAGACCTTCCGCCTCAGCTAGGACCCTCCTTGGCCTAGTTGCACGGTGCTTACAGTGTCAACATATATAAGGGTAATGTCCCGGCAACAGTCGATTTTGGTGACCTTTGCAACATTTTCAAGGTCACAACGAGAGATTATACGGCGGGGGACAAAGCCATGTTAGTGGCAAACACTTGTTCTTAACAGTAAGTAATCATAACAGACAAAATATGTGAGCAGGCAGCTTGTAAGTAATTAATGCCCCTCGTTTGTTCATCGTTATCAACAATCAAGACCGTTACCAGCCTGAAAATGTTTTTGCACTTGACCTTGGCCTGTTGCCAATTCCTCTTCTGACCAGTCATGTTTGTTCTGTGTGTATTTTATATTAGTTATTTAAGAGTGAGAGATTGCGATTTGCTCATATAGTTGTACTTTTTTTTGCATTTTGGATGTTTGTAGTTAGTCTTCATGATAAATTTCCAGAGTAACATCAACTTTCACTGCTCACTTTACAGGCAAAGTGCCCAACTGTTTGTACAAATCACAAGTAACGGTCTGAATTATACGGTTTCAGTGGAACAGTGGTTAGAAAGTGCATATTTTTGGATGACTTAGGCATTCAGCCAGTCCGCAATTGTCTGCAAGGCTTTCGCTCTGTGTATAATTATGTATAATGATTTTTTTTAACGTCTTATACGTTTAATTTTCTCGTAGCTTTGCATTATAAGTTCATGCTCACTTGAGGAGAGGTACGCGGCCCCCCTTCTATCCCTTTCTGCATCAGTAAATCTGTGATCGAACTCGCGGTCAAATGAAGAAAGCTGTGAATGTGCACTTACCTGAATTTGTTACACGTGGCTTGACATAACCGCTCCTCCTCAGCCAGGCTTGGCAAATGTGCAACGGCTTAAGCCAGGATGCACTGAGTAGAAAAGGTCAAGCCCCACTTTCTCAATCATCCTCGATTTCTGAATTCTGCTTTTGTGCAACAGCCCCCAGCACCAGCATATGTTGTGTTTTGGTGCTGGTTTTTCCAGCAGGGGAGCCCTGAACTAATCACATATCAGGCAGTGATCAAGTGATTACTTATCAATTGCGAATTATCAGTAAACTTATACATATGCTGACCGCTATGCTGGGGAATAATTTCAGGACAAAAACTGAAAATAGTTGATGGTTATGGAACTGAGAGGCTTGATTTGTAACTACAAACTGCTGTCATTTTCAGCAACAGAACAAGCCCCTGTTATGCTTGATTTCTGCTCCCTACAGTAAACTGCTGAATTGTGTGTGTTGCTTTAGATCAGGGCTAGAGATTTGCCATCCTGTAAGTTCTCAATCCAACCCCAATACACCTGACTCTACTCATCAGCAGCTCTGTGAGATCTCTCACCTTTGATTGTGTTCTCCTCTCTAAGGATTCACATTAAAAACCTTCAAGACGATAGATCTCCTGGAACAGATGCCCAGCTTTAGTGAAGTCTATGTAGCGAAAGCAGAGAAAAGTACTTGTAAACTGCAACTTCCTTATGCCAAACACAGACATGAAAGTCAAACAATTATGATACACCGATTATTATCAGCGGAAATAGATTTAGTGTATCTCATTGTTCAGTTTCTTTTCTTTCTGAAGATGAAAGAGAATTGTTTAAGTCTGCTTTGATGAACCTTGTGGTTTCATGTGTAAGACCTTGCACCAGGTTACAGTCTCACCTGTGCTCCAGTAGGCTGACTGCATTGCGTCACTTGTTTGTCTGGGATGCACTTCTTGGATTGCATCAGTGACGAATAATATATTGTTAGAACAGGGATAGGGGGGCACTCATCTACCCCTCCTTTTAGCCCCTCCTCTGTTTTACCGCAGATCTGTTTGTCACATCACAAACTCACTCTGCAAACCCAACCCCCCTATATGTGAGTCCTCTTGCACACATATTCATCCTTAAATATAATCCTGTGGTGACAGGGAATTGTACAGTCACTGCAAATGCTGCTGTTCCCTCAATGAATTTGTGACTGACTATTGTCTACACGGCTTATGTACCACTAAAATTTATACAATTACTGAACTGGAACTATATTGAATGAAAACATGACCCTCCTGGACACAAATGATCAGGATACAGGGGCCTTCTGGGCTGTCTGACCTTGAGGAGTGTTTTGTCGAGCTATTGCAGTTTCTCAGGTAAGTTATTCATTTTTAGTCTACCGGTATGGAATACCGTGAGATATAGTCATCGCCCTGTCCGTCCATCTGTCCGTCCGTCCGTAATCATTCTCGTTTCCGGAGCAGAACTAAAAAACTATGCCACTTAGACACTTCTAATTCGGTATGGAACTTACCCTTATGGTGTAGTTGTGCCTTTTGGGGGTTTCAGTTCCATGCTGCCCAAAATCTTTGATTTCTATTCCAAAAACAGCCCAAAAATTGGACTTAATCCCTTCTCTACAGCAGAATTCAAAAACTCTGCTACAAATCACGAATTATGTGGAACCGGTGGGATATGTCATCTTCTGATGACTCTTGTCTCAATCTGATAAACTCTTTAATTTCTTAAGCTGTGCTTGAGTGAGAGACTTTCGCAGACAATTTAAAAAATAGACCCAAAGGGCAAACCTTGTCTTCTGGGAACACTGTCTCCAATCTCAGGGAGCTCCAGTGCAGTTTCAAAGAGTAAAGCTGGTGTATCAGAGTAGAGGTAGTTTTCCCTGGATGGAGGTCATCTTCCCAGAAAACAAAAACTATCCTTCAGTGTAACAGTGCAACTAAATTGTGTGAGGCTCCCTTGACAAGAATAATTTCTCAAAAGAGGGAGCTTAATTCTGTGCAGAATGGGCCAGTATAAGTGTTTCCATCTCTATTGTGCAGTAAATGTGTTATGATGAGGAATACTTTGGAAAAAAAGATAAAATTTAAATGTAAAATAATGGTGACATCAGCTTAAGAACATAATTGTTGTCCCCCCCCCCTGCCGCGGTAGCAACATTTTCAAGGTCACAACGAGAGATGCGGCGGGAGACAAAGCCACATAAGTGGCAAACAGTTGTTTAGCCTTGCAGTCAGTTTAAGTGGCGAGTTCAGTTAGACTTGACCATGTAACTTACATTCACTCTCTTTTCTAAGGATCATCAACCCTCAAACCTGCAAAATAAAATAAAACCAAAATGAACAGCTCTGTCATCAATTCTAGCCTCCCCTTCAACCACTCCTCTTTAGGATCCAGTCTCCCACTCTCAAACACATTACAATTGTGCTATTATACACTTCTTGGGTTTTCGTTTCTGTTTTTTGAAAGAAGCATCATCCTATTAGTGGGCTACCCTGCCAACATCATGGTGATGTGGCTGGTGGCCAGAGAGAAGAGTGACTCTTCCACCTCCAATATCTTCATCTTCAACCTGGCCATCGCTGATGCGTTTCTCTGTGTGATGAGTACCATCTGCTGCTTGGGCTTACTTCTGCTGCAAATCTCATACTTCGATGATATAATGTACTTTTTCGGTGGGATCAAAAACGGCTCCCCACTCTTTCTCACCTGCATTTGCCTGGACCGCTACGTGGCCGTGGTCCACCCCATTGTGTTCACCAGTATCAAGGATAAGAAGATCAGAGTGGCTATTTCCATGCTTGTTTGGGGGCTCATGATAACCTATGCTCTCTGCAGGATGTTGTGGTTAAATCTCTCAACTCACATCATGATTGGGCTGATCCTGTCCGCCTTCACCATCATGGTTTTCTGCAACGTTTCTATCATGTGGAGTCTGAGGAAGTCAGTCTTGGGCAAAGAGAAGATGCACCCCATGAAAAAGAAAGCCCTCAGGACCGTGCAAATCTATCTGGCCATTATAGTGTTTCATTACCTGCCAATAATCGCCGTCATTCCCTTGAAATTTAAACCTGATTTCACAGAATTCTGTGACATTGATTTGATTGTGTTCTCCATTATGTACCTCAGTACCATCACTGCACCCCTCCTCTACATCTTCAGGATTAAGCAGCTGCCGTGGCTGAAAAACTTGCTCTGCATCTGCTGCCGAAGCCCTTCCCCTGAGTGACATAATGTGAGCACATGAGATGTATACTTGTGATGGTCTGTTACATTGCATTTATTCTCTGCATAAATTTGTGAAAATGAGTTCATTAAACCAAGCATTTCAAAGAGTTTTAGGCAAATATATAATCTTTGGTTTGACTGTAATGAGGATAGAGATGATAATTAACACAACTATAACCATGCACTGATTAAACTGTGAAAATTATTTGCATCACCCACATGCCTCTTTCACCATGATTTCATTTCAAGCAAATGAAACAGTTTTTCATAAAAAATTGGAATGTATCATCAATCAATCAAAGAGACCAATTTTTTAATGTAATGTGTATTTGATATTTCTCTCCCAACTTCCAAGTTTGTTTTATTATATCCATTTAATTTCATTATGCCAGCATGTGATCTAGTTTCTCCTTGGAAAAACTGACAATAACTACAGATTTTCTGGGATCACACCATATACGCAAATAAAATGGATTGTTTTGACTATTCCTGTGCTTCATGCAGACAGTTAGTGAGTGAGTATCACATTCAAAGTATTTTAGTCCACAAATGATAAAACGCATTTAACATGAAACAACCCAAAATATAACAGAAAAGACACAAAAAGAATTGAAATTAAATGTAAAGTACTTCAGTTATTCCTCTCTAACATTTTCAAGGTCAACCAAGAGGAAAAGTGTCCATCGCCTCTCATATACTGACCTCAGTCTCTGAATTCAGAAGGATGCTGTACTTTGGATTGAGTTTAGCTGTTATTTACAGCTCTGGGGAACAAAGGGAAGCTCTGGGGTTTGTCATCAGAAACAAGGCCAACTTTGTTATGATAATGTAAAATCTTTTGGAAAATTATCACTCTGTTGTACAGCTATAACAGAATTTAACTCATTACCAAATGCTATTAAATCACAGGAAAGCCTCGCCAGCTTTAAATCAGATGTAAAACATCATCTTTTTAGTCAACTGGTCTATCAGGAAGCACAGTCCTTCATGTATTACTAATTGTTAAGGTTTTTAGGTTGGGTCAATTTATTTATATATAGTTGTTTTGGTATTATTTGTTTCACATTATTATTATTAATTATTTTTATTACTTGCTTCATATGTAACCTGTACATTATTATTATATTCATTTAATCTATCGCCATTATATGTCTATATTTGGACTTATTTACTTTAGTATTTATTTATTTATTTACATACTTACTGTTCTGTGCTTACCTCATTTTATTTATGATGTATTTGAATCTAGTTTGTTCACACCTCATAACACTTGAATTCATGATTGTACGTTGACTGTTGGACCACATTGGAAATAAGCTTCGGCTTTCATGTGTTATCCTGGTTTTTAATGTCAATCATATTTACATGTTTTATGTATGTATATTTTACATTTATTGACCAAATAAACAAATCACATTAAGTGGTGAACATTTTTTTTTAAAGATTATTTTTTTGGGGGATTTTTTCCCTTTATTGGACAGTGAGACAGTGGAGTCAGACAGGAAAGTTGGGGAGAGGAATGGGGAAGACATGCAGCAAATGACCCGAGCCGGAATCGAACCCGGGTCACAGCCCTTATGGTGCGCGTGCTTAGACCTGGTAAATGGTTTTTATTGAAACTGGATGCGACATGGATTGATTCAATACTTTTGGGATCTCTTTAGCTGTAATTTTCTGGTTATCAGCAACAATATCAGAAATGTGTTTTTTGCGTTTCCATAAATGTTGATGTAGTTCCCTTGCCAAATTAATTTCCTGTTTCTTGAGAATGAAGCTCAAGAAATTTGGGCTCCAGCAATTTTTACCCCTATTGGTTAGTGGCCCAATCACGCTTTTGAGACTTATTGAGCAAAGTACTGCTGGTTTGTCCTCTGTTAAACACACCCCTACTGCTTATGGTATTTTTATAAATAGGAATGACACTGGCTTGATCAGTAATTGGGCCGTTCTTAGTCGCGCTTGTGACCAAAAATGTAACAAATAGTAGAAAAAATCTCCTCCAATTACAAAAGCATCGGAGGTTCATGATTGTGGACCTTATATCGGAGGACTACTTATCCAAGTCTATCAGTTAAAAATTGTTTTGTTACATTAACTTTAACTACTTAAGGTCGGAGGTCAAATACAACTGCTCACATGTGTGACCATATAGAAACAGGTTCCTCATCACTCTATTTGACTTCGAAAATTCTTTGAAGTTGAAAACTTTAGAATGTTCATAGTTTTGGGGTATGGAAAATAGAAAGGAATAAATTTGATACCTTTCATTAATTCTCTAAGCATTTCTTTATTTGATGACGTCTGGTCATGTTTGTGACATTTTGGTTCACTTCTCAAAGAATGGCCCAATTTGGTTTTAAGTCTTAAAATGTAAAATCTTTTTTCAGGGGGACTTCAAAATTTTATCCACCACCAATATCTGTAATTAAAAGCTGTGAGGGGACTTCTTACAGGATTGTAATATACTGCATGTTTCACAGTCCAAATTCAACCTTATCACAGTTGGTGCTCTCTCTCTCTCTCTGTTGTCAGGCACGCAATGGCTGTTTAATTTTTGCAAATATCAGTCCACATCTGTGGGGCATAAATCATATGAAGTGGTTGGTTAAACCCAGGTGTTATCTTTTGATCAGAGCTGCGTGGCTATTTTACATTTTTGCTATTCAGGTCTCTGAGGGACTAAACATTGTATATCCTGGATAATCATAAGTGGCACAATCTTGAAAATTCAGACTGGTATGGATGCAATGCAATGATTTTAATTTTAAATAAATACAACTTCGCTCAATTAATAATAAATCCTTGTGACAATAAAACCCCACTTTTAAAAGACATTTTAAAAAAGTAAAAATATAAAAATATACAATTTTAAAAAGTTTTAAAAACTTTCAAAATTATTGTAAAAACTTTTAAAATTTGTAGTAAAAGCATGCAGTGTTTCAACGCAACTTGGCGTCATTCTCAAGTGACTGAAAAACTGAATGTTTGCAGAGCATAAATGGAGAGGAATAAAAGGAAAAGAAAGAAAGGAGGGGATGACTGTCATGTGCGTCACGTGAAGAGCTTCGCACGGACTGAGTCCGACGTTTAATTTTGGTTTGAGCTGGTGTTTTTCGTAAATGGAGATTTGTTACATGCCGTTTTTGCTGCCTTTGTGGTCAGCTATTTATTTTGTTCATTTGGCACCCTCTGGTGGTGTGTCTGGAGCGAAACATAATCTGATGAAATAGACTAGTGCTTTCTAGAAGCTTCTGACACCTTCCAGCCTGGAGGGGGCGGAATTACCCAGGAATCCTGTGGATCTTTCCTGAATGTTGCAAGTCTATGTAAATGCAGTGATTTTAAGCAGAGCAGAGCAGAAGCGTTTTTGTTTTGGCAACAGAGTTAATTAGTTGCATCAGAGTGTTATTAGAGGATTGAACAATGGATATTTTTTTTGTGAAGAATAAAATTGTTTAAGTTTTCATTGCTGGTTTTCTTTGTTGTGATTTTTTTCAAATCATAACAAATTGGAGGTCCCACCAAGATAAATCACTCATTGTATCAACGATTGGATTCAGCAAAGATTAAAGCTGAATTATTATTATCCCCCACCGCGCGATTAGCGTGAAGTGGGGGATATAGCATTGGGCTCCTTCCGTCCGTCCGTATGTACGGACACATTAAATTCAGGCGGCGGGGGATATTGACATGTTCGTGGCAAAGACTTGTTTTAAATCTTGTGACTTGTTGAAAAACCAGCAATCATGACTTTTGATGCGGAAAGTTTTTTGAAGACTCCAACCCAGGAATTAATTGTGCTGGCAAAGAAGAAGGACTTGCTGCAAATAGCCTCAATCCTTGGATTATCTGATGCGAAATCATCAATGAAGAAACAAGAAATATTCAACATTTTGGTGCAACATTTCATTTAGTTTCACATTTGTTTGACTAGATGATCCCCCATCTCATTGAAGACAACTCCTCAGAGTTGCCTAAGTCCACAACCTCACGTATAACAACACACATCTTAACACAACTACAGTTCTAAAGGAGAATGCAAAATCAATTTCATATTTGTTTCTTGATGTTTGTCTGTCTTTGTGTGTGGGTGTGTGTCAGTGTTTTCTGTTGTTCTCTAAGTCAAAATGCAAACTGTGTTCAATTGAAGTAGTCTCATTTATTGCCATTTTATTCATTATCATCCTGTCGTTGCATGGATGCAGTGCAGTACAGCCGCCGTTAAAACCAATGAGACGACGTTAGTTCACGCCCCGTTATCTCGAACATTTCGCCCTTCTTCCCCATTTCTAACCACGATCTAACCAATGAGCCGTATCACAGGACAATTTACCGCCAGTAATAACCACATGTGGCTCCGCGGAACTGAATGTAGTACCGCGTGTAAGTTATAGAATAGAGGGCATTTTGACTGTTAGAATTCCGTGTATTTGCCGTTATGTATTTTAACATCTTTTTATTTTCTCTTGCATCGAAAGTGCAAGTGAAAGCTTTTGCCACCTCTGGAAAGCGTGAGGCTGATCCTCTGTTTAAAAAGCCTAGCGTGAACAAGAGAAAAAAAATAGCCTATTATGAAAAATTTGACAGCGAAATATAAGAAACTGTGTTCTTGAAGGAAATTTTTTTGGTATTTTAAATATGTCTTTTTATTACAGAAAGTGTGATTCTGAGAGTTTGTGGGTAATCTTCAGCGAAGTTGGCCGCAATTGATTTATTGGTTTTGAAAAGCCAGCCACAATATGAATAAACAATTGGCAATATAGGCCTACAACTTAATAGCCTGTGAGCTTATGCTCACGTTATTCTCCGAAATTATGCGTTTTCGGACCTGCAGAGGTGTGAGGTTGTCTCTCGCCAAGGAGTCAATCTCCGTCCTAAACTCTGGGGAAATGCATCGTATGGTGACAGGTTCCATAGTTGTGAATGTGATGTCAGTTTATGCTTGGGCATTTTATAGATAATTTCTGCCACGCGCTGACCAGGTCACTAATTCTTTAATAGGCTACAATGAGCTTAAAGGTGACTATTAGGGTGACAATGAGTGATTAACAGAGATGACACAAACTGAGCTGTTTTGAATCAGTGCCAAGTGTATCCGCTTTTATTCCGTGAATTCAGTTTACGAAAGAGCCATTCAGTTTTAAGTGACATCGTCCTTTAGAGAAAAGATATTGAGCAGATCTTTTTTAAAATTCCGTTTCCTTATTGATAGATATAGAATAAGCTTACTAAACATCCGGTATAAGGTTCTGCAAATAGTTTATTTAGCATTTTTAGTGCATTCAAGAGTCGTTATGGTCGAACTAAATTCATATTGTACGCAATTATTTCATAGTTGCAAGCTTTCTGAACATTATGTTTGAACATCTGAATGGTTATGAGAAGTCATTATAACAAATACAGACGATGCAAAACGTTTTGAAAAATTGGTTAAAATTGCCAATTAGCATTTTAAAACGAAACGGGATATAAATCTAAAAACATTCAAGTTCTTTCCCTAAATGAATTTTACTGAGACGGGGTGCGAGTAATCTTCGATATACAGTGGGTTGACCGGTTCCGCAATTTGACCGATTCCGCAGTTTGCAGAAATCAAACTTTTTTTTGCGGGAAAACGACTACGCTGTCAGCCTTGAGTTTGACACCGCTAGAACGAAAAATTATTGTGGATTTAACTCTTAACTATGGTTTCGAGATATTCAGCTTCATAGAGAAATAAATGCCCAATAACTGTTGCTTGCCGTTGCAACAGTAGGCTACCAAATCAACGCTTGTGATAAGGCGCACTATGCAATGTACGGCCGTTAAACACATGTATTCCTGGGATTCATCACGTTATTAGTTTCATTTTGATCGGAAATTATCGTATAATTGACCTTATAAATCCCAATTTCGTACTATTGATACTTTTCCATCAACACCCATTGGAGTGACTGCTTGTCATTTGACTAGTTCCGCAAACGCCATTTTGTAGGTTTTCAAACTTTGTTTATTCTTGTTTATTTTTTCTGAAATAATTTTATGAAAGGTTATTGTAGTCAGTGTGAAATGAAACATTTTCCCTCCCACCATAACTGTTTTTCTGTGGCTCAACGGGCTGATCATGACTCATGTCCTGTGTTATTCTGAACTTGTCTCATCCTGATAATTTTAACGTATACCTGGCATTTACTAGGCCTACTTGAATTGTAAAGAGTAGAAAGAATCATCCGTAGTCGCTGATAGCAATTGAATATCGATGGATGCACAAATCATCGTTAACTGAGGCCAGCGGACGTGGAATCCAGCTGACACTGTCGACACACGGAACAGTTAGCCATAAATTTGACCAATTATTGTGATATCCCCTATAGAGTAATGCTGGCTAAAATTGGTGGAAAATACATGTGTCTGTTTTGTTGTGGCCAGGGGCACGCAATAATGCCAATAAACAAAGAATATCATAAGTTCGGGCTGACAAAGGGCGCTGTTTGCGAAACTGGAAATTATTTGAGGAACCAGTCAAAGGACGTGCCACTGAAAAATGACTGTGCGAGGCTTTATTCCTAATGACTGAAGAAATCTAACTGATCCACAAAAAGCGTGAGTAGGCCTAATTTCCGCAAATTCGTGAACAGATAACTTTCCGCCAGCGAATTCTGTATCGATACCAGACGCTTCAAACAAATTCCATTTGCGGAACCGGTCAACGTGCTGTAGGAATGGATAGGCTATACTAAATTTCAGGTTTGCAACAGAAAAAATAATATTTTTTGGCACTTGAGTGTAAAATAGGCCTAATAGTAGACTGCATAAAAGCATGTATTATCTCCGAACATAAAATATTGCAGAAATGATACCTGACAAATAAAATACTCACCAAAAATAGCATGATATTTAATAATCCAATTGCGTATTATACCGTACTAAAGTTTCAAATAGTAGCACAGGTTGAGCAAACTGTATCGTCGAATATAAAAAGGTTTGCAGAAATGATTACCGGCAACATCACCCCCGCCAAAGCAAATTTACATTTTATGTAGGCTTACGTTACTTTTGCAATCATATATGGAAATAAATCGCCAACACGCTGTGCCATTATCTACATGTACGGACTACTGTCAAACCGACCGTCCCAACAGCCCTCGTGGCTCAGTTATAATCGCCCAGCGACCCCGTGCACGGTAGGCGGCGGGAGGTCTTCTTTCGTCTTCATGCGCGTCAATACGCCGGTCCTACTGCACAGCTGACGACGAGATTTCCCAGTCCTACTGAGAGTTTAACGCCCCCGTACTGGTGGAGTAACGACCTTTTCTTTGGTTTTAACTGCGGCTGTACTGTAGGTGTTGCAAAGGAATGAATTAATGCCATGTAATTATTTTCGACCAACAATGGCTAACTGTGTGTACTGCTTCAAATGTCCGATTCCTTATTGTTTAGACTCAGTCGACTGACAGCAATTCTGTTCTATATGTTTGAATTAACTCTCCATCGTGAATGAATATACTCATGTCTACATTGCGTATGGCAAAATCTTTGCAATATTCATATTGGTATGTAGGAATGACTTCGTGTATTTTCCTTGCACCATGGTGTGATATGTTAATCATCCCTTAAGAAACATGTTTACGGTGCTGTCAGCCATTCTGCCTGTTTTATCAGACTTTCTTATTCATGAACACAACTGTAACTTGTGATAGCTAATATCAGTTTGGAGTATTCCTCATGTCAGAACACTCACTTCTGGTGTATCTCCCATTGTGTTGTGTTTGTATTTTCATCTGTGTTACTTGCACCTTGGTGTGAATAGTCTCTATTTCTGTTTTATCATTTAACATGTTTTTATTTTTATATAAACTTTGTCATAACTCAGTTCAACTTCAACTGCATGACTACTGGTACAGCTCAATGATTCAATTCCTGATAACATGGGCAGACTTGCCTCCAGCATAGTTGGCAACAGAGGGGCCCTGGTTTCCAACACCCCGCCAATAGCAACAAAATTAATATCAAAACGGTGTGGTCAGAAGCTCAAATGCTTCTCGCCATCAGCCATTCATTCTCCAATCATACCTGTACCATCGAGCGTGCCATAGCCTGCAGAACTTATGCACAACACAGAACCGTTCTCTAAATGAGTAACTACTGTGAGATTGTATACCAGTATGGAATATATAAGATGTATTGGCTTCTTTGTTTCCTTCCCTTTTAATTCACCCAGATCAGGTGTATCCAAATTCTACTACTATACGCTCTATTGGCGTCGTAGTGAAAAATCAAAATTCTTAAATTAGACCATCTAACAGGATACATTACCATGAGGGGCACTGAAACCGTTTTTACCAGCTGTACATGTTGTCATGAAACGTCCAGCTACATCATATGTACTTGAAACACTTTGCAACCATTCTCACAGAATGATGCTTAACTCATTAGCGTTCAATCTCTACATGGCCATGCTGTTCAGGTCCCCCACACGCAATGGTACGTCATCAGTGAAATGGACACCTTCACCTATGGAGGTCTGACCTGCCCCGCTAACCACACCTTTTGCCTGGAAGTCACAGAGGACTTCACGATGGGTCTGATCAACATCCTGGGAAGGGACCCGCTGGAGGTGGATGTGTCACCATGGTGGGAGGACACATTCTATGAACAGGGTACCCGGGCCTTGACTGCCTTAATGCGCCTTGTCCAACAGTTCGTCAAGGAAATTAAGTACCATATTGAACAGGCACAGGTGGAGGTGAACCTGGCCAAACAAACGGCAACCATCCTGGCCAGCTCATCCACGCGTTTTGCCCAGAACTCATACACCTGGTGGGACTGGGTGTTCCGAGGGTGCGTCATCGGCAGTGCCCTCATCTTCAGCTTCACCCTGGTCCAGTGCTGCTACTTCCGGCATCTGATCCGTTCCCTGCAGGCCTCGACACAGGCCACACTCATCCTAAGCCCACTGAAGTTACCCTCAATTCCCAGTGGGACAGGAACATTAGCAAAAAGCCAAACAGGGCAACTTCTGTGACCCCTTGGGAAGGTAAGAGTCTGTCCTAGCAGGGTCAAAGGGGGGACTTTGTAAGCGGAAAAGAAGGGCAGAGAGGATTATCTGGCGCATAGTCAGGATTCCAATAGCCAGGTCCTTTCGGTGATAAGGACCCCGCCATTTGGCAGATAACCCCCAGGGTCATGGGATCAGACTCAACCAGACTCTCTGGCGCAATTTCAGCTTGCCACAGCCACCTGGCCATTCGCCTCAGAAATGAGGGACAATCTCTGGGGTAATGGTTAACACAGATGTCTTGCAAAAATCACCAAAAAACTGCTGACCACAAACTTTTGGCCTGCGATACCCATGCCGGACAATTCCACAATGCCATCCAATGGACTCTGACATAACTGCACCCGTACAATTAAAATACATTACCGTCTGGGCAAATATTTCTAAAGACTCAATTTTCTGAGTAAAACACTAATCTCGCTCACGATGTCACAGAATAATGTGTATTTTGCTATACTGTATGATAAGAGTGGAATAATGGCATTAATGCAGGTTATTCTTGTAATTAGGTATTGTATCGGACGTTTCATGACCAACTCTAGCGCAAGTAGGTCGTGTTTGGTGTCATTTTAATCCTCTAAATTTCTGAAATCGCATAGGAAATATTTCGAAGGAATTAAAATGGTGCCATACCCTCATTTAATCACTTTAGGAAAAAATAAACTTCAGTGTTCCTTGTGGTCATGTCTCCTCCCAAAGCCTCTCCGGAATGGGGGAGCCTTCTTGGCTCGAATTACCCAAACGACCTATGACCCCGCCATAGGACGCAGTCTGGAGTTTGGGCATAAAAGAGGGGGAAACAGGGAAGTCGGGGAAGCTTGCATTCATCCTTCCCTCATATACGTTGTGTATATGTGTAGTTTTGGGCTGCGCCAGGTATGAATTGACTTCTTTTCTCTTTTCTGTAACGATGTAATTAGGTCTTGTGATTTAAGCTTGTGCCTGCCTGGTGAAATAAATTGATATTCGCATCTGTGGTGTGTTTCTTACTTTGGACCAACATATACCTACCGGTTCAGACTCCTGGATCCCAATTGAGTAACGTAGTCCGTAATTGCGTGCCTGATCAACGCGCTTGGCATCTGCGTTATAAGGTGGATTTTCCATGCTGTGTATGGTATATTGTAATCACTTAGATATTAGGGCTGCAGCATCCACTCGGCACGTCTCAGGCCATTTAAAAGCAGAACGTGAAAGACGTCATCACGTGAGGCCTGGGGCAGGGGTCTAGTGCTGACGCTGTAGCCAGACCCCATTATTATGATGGAGACTGCGTGGACCATCTTTTAGCTGGCTGTTAAGGCAAACACGCTGAGACCTTCCACCTCAGCTAGGACCCTCCTTGGCCTAGTCGCACGGTGCTTACAGTGTCAACATGTATTAGGGTAATGTCCTGGCAACAGTCGATTTTGGTGACCTTTGCAACATTTTCAAGGTCACATCGAGAGATTATGCGGCGGGGGACAAAGCCATGTTAGTGGCAAACACTTGTTCTTAACAGTTAGTTATCATAATAGACAAAATATGTGAGCAGGCAGCTTGTAAGTAATTAATACTCCTCGTTTGTTCATCGTTATCAACAATCAAGACCGTTACCAGCCTGAAAATGTTTTTGCACTTGACCTTGGCCTGTTGCCAATTCCTCTTCTGACCAGTCATGTTTGTTCTGTGTGTATTTTATATTAATTATTTTTGAGTGAGAGATTGCGATTTGCTCATGTAGTTGTACTTTTTTTTGCATTTTGGATGTTTGTAGTTAGTCTTCATGATAAATTTCCAGAGTAACATCAACTTTCACTGCTCACTTTACAGGCAAAGTGCCCAACTGTTTGTACAAATCACAAGTAACGGTCTAAATTATACGGTTTCAGTGGAACAGTGGTTAGAAAGTGCATATTTTTGGATGACTTAGGCATTCAGCCGGTCCGCAATTGTCTGCAAGGCTTTCGCTCTTTGTATAATTATGTATAATGATTTTTTTTTACGTCTTATACGTTTAATTTTCTCGTAGCTTTGCATTATAAGTTCATGCTCACTTGAGGAGAGGTACGCGGCCCCCCTTCTATCCCTTTCTGCATCAGTAAATCTGTGATCGAACTCGCGGTCAAATGAAGAAAGCTGTGAATGTGCACTTACCCAAATTTGTTACACCTGGCTTGACATAACTGCTCCTCCTCAGCCAGGGTTGGCAAATGTGCAACGGCTTAAGCCAGGATGTACTGAGTAGAAAAGGTCAAGCCTCACTTTCTCAATCATCCTCGATTTCTGAATTCTGCTTTTGTGCAACAGCCCCCAGCAGCAGCATATGTTGTGTTTTGGTGCTGGTTTTTCCAGCAGGGGAGCCCTGAACTAATCACATATCAGGCAGTGATCAAGTCATTACTTACCGATTGTGGATTATCAGTAAACTTATACATATGCTGACCGCTATGCTCGGGAATAATTTCAGGACAAAAACTGAAAATAGTTGATGGACATGGAACCGAGAGCCTTGGTTTGTAACAACAAACTGCTGTCATTTTCAGCAACAGAACAAGCCCCTGTTATGCTTGATTTCTGCTCCCTACAGTAAACTGCTGAATTGTGTGTGTTGCTTTAGATCAGGGTTGGAGATTTACCATCCTGTAAGTTCTCAATTCAACCCCAATGCACCTGACTCTACTCATCAGCAGCTCTGTGAGATCTCTCACCTTTGATTGTGTTCTCCTCTCTAAGGATTCACATTAAAAACCTTCAAGACGATAGATCTCCTGGAACAGATTCCCAGCTTAAGTGAAGTCTATGTAGCGAAAGCAGAGAAAAGTACTTGTAAACTGCAACTTCCTTATGCCAAACACAGATATGAAAGTCAAACCATCATGATACACCGATTATTATCAGCGGAAATTGATTTAGTGTATCTCATTGTTCAGTTTCTTTTCTTTGTGAGGATGAAAGAGAATTGTTTAAGTCTGCTTTGATGAACCTTGTGGTTTCATGTGTAAGACCTTACACCAGGTTACAGTCTCACCTGTGCTCCAGTAGGCTGACTGCATTACGTCACTTGTTTGTCTGGGATACACTTCTTGGATTGCATCAGTGACAAATAATATATTGTTAGAACAGGGATAGGGGGTCACTCATCTACGCCTCCTTTAAGCCCCTCCTCTATTTTACTGCAGATGTGTTTGTCACATCACAAACTCACTCTGCAAACCCAACCCCCCTATATGTGAGTCCTCTTGCACACACACCCATCCTTAAATATAATCCTGTGGTGACAGGGTATTGTACAGTCACTGCAAATGCTGTTGTTCCCTCAGTGGATTTGTGACTGACTATCATCTGCACAGCTTACACTTAGATTTATGTACTAACTGAACTGGAACTATATTGAATAAAAACATAACCCTCCTGGACACAAGTGATCAGGATACAGGGACCTTCTGGGCTGTCTGACCTTGAGGAGTGTTTTGTCGAGCTATTGCAGTTTCTCAGGTAAGTTATTCATTTTTATCCTACCGGTATGGAATACCGCGAGATATAGTCATCGCCCTGTCGGTCTGTCCGTCCATCTGTCTGTCTGTCCGTAATCATTCTCATTTCCGGAGCAGAACTCAAAAACTATGCCACTTAGACACTTCTAATTCGGAATGGAACTTACCCTTATGGTGTAGTTGTGCCTTTTGGGGGTTTTAGTTCCATGCTGCCCAAAATCTTTGATTTCTATACCAAAAACAGCCCAAAAATCTGACTTAATCCCTTCTCTACAGCAGAATTAAAAAACTGCTACAAATCACGAATTATGTGGAACCGGTGGGATATGTCATCTTCTGATGACTCTTGTCTCAATCTGAGAAACTCTTTAATTTCTTAAGCTGTGCTTGAGTGAGAGACTTTCGCAGACAATTAAAAAAATAGATCCAAAGGGCAAACCTTGTCTTCTGGGAACACTGTCTCCAATCTCAGGGAGCTCCAGTGCAGTTTCAAAGAGTAAAGCTGGTGTATCAGAGGAGAGGTAGTTTTCCCTGGATGGAGGTCGTCTTCCCAGAAAACAAAAAACTATCCTTCAGTGTAACAGTGCAATACAATTGTGTGAGGCTCCCTTGACAAGAATAATTTCTCAAAAGAGAGAGCTTAATTCTATGCAGAATGGGCCAGTATAAGTGTTTCCATCTCTATTGTGCAGTAAATGTGTAATGATGAGGAATACTTTGGAAAAAAAGATACAATGTAATTGTAAAATAATGGTGACATCAGCTTAAGAACATAATTGTTGTTGTCCCCCCCGCCGCGGTAGCGCGAAGCCGGGGACATACCATTCAGCTCCGTCCGTACGTCCCGAAATGTTGTCCGCGCGAAATCTCAAGAAGGGAGCGACAGATTCTTTTCAAATTTGGTGTTAACATCTTTTAGGGTAATGTCCCGGCACCAGTCGATTTTGGTGACCTTCGCAACATTTTCAAGGTCACAACGAGAGATGCGGCGGGAGACAAAGCCACATAAGTGGCAAACAGTTGTTTTGCCTTGCAGTCAGTTTAAGTGGTGAGTTCAGTTAGACTTGACCATGTAACTTACATTCACTCTCTTTTCTAAGGATCATCAACCCTCAAACCTGCACAATAAAATAAAACCAAAATGAACAGCTCTGTCATCAATTCTAGCCTCCCCTTCAACCACTCCTCTTCAGGATCCAGTCTCCCACTCTCAAACACATTACAATTGTGCTATTATACACTTCTTGGGTTTTCGTTTCTGTTTATTGAAAGAAGCATCATCCTATTAGTGGGCTACCCTGCCAACATCATGGTGATGTGGCTGGTGGCCAGAGAGAAGAGTGACTCTTCCACCTCCAATATCTTCATCTTCAACCTGGCCATCGCCGATGCATTTCTCTGTGTGATGAGCCCCATCTGCTGCTTTGGCTTGGACATGCTCGGAATCAGGTATTTCCGAAATATACTGTTCTTTACCTCTGGGATCAAAAACGGCTCCCCACTCTTTCTCACCTGCATTTGCCTGGACCGCTACGTGGCCGTGGTCCACCCCATTGTGTTCACCAGCATCAAGGATAAGAAGATCAGAGTGGCTATTTCCATGCTTGTTTGGGGGCTCATGATAGCCTATGCTCTCTGCAGGATGTTATGGTTAAAGCTCTCAACTCACATCATCATTGGGCTGATCCTGTCCGCCTTCACCATCATGGTTTTCTGCAACGTTTCTATCATGTGGAGTCTGAGGAAGTCGGTCTTGGGCAAAGAGAAGATGCACCCCATGAAAAAGAAAGCCCTCAGGACCGTGCAAATCTATCTGGCCATTATAGTGTTTCATTACCTGCCTATAATCGCCGTCATTCCCTTGAAATTTAAACCTGATTTTCCAGAATTCTGTGACATTGACATGATTGTGTTCTCCATTATGTACCTCAGTACCATCACTGCACCCCTCCTCTACATCTTTAGGATTAAGCAGCTGCCGTGGCTGAAAAACTTGCTCTGCATCTGCTGCCGAAGCCCTTCCCCTGAGTGACATAATGTGAGCACATGAGATGTATATTAGTGATGGTCTGTTACATTGCATTTATTCTCTGCATAAATTTGTGAAAATGAGTTCATTAAACAAAGCATTTCAAAGAGTTTTAGGCAAATATATTATCTTTGGTTTGACTGGAATGAGGATAGAGATGATAATTAACACAACTATAACCATTATGCACTGATTAAACAGTGAAAATTATTTGCATCACCCACATGCCTCTTTCACCATGATTTCATTTCAAGCAAATTAAACAGTTTTTCATTAAAAATGGGAATGTATGATCAATCAATCAAAGAGACCAATTTTTTAATGTCATGTGTATTTGATATTTATCTCCCAACTTCCAAGTTTGTTTTATTATATCCATTTAATTTCATTATGCCAGCATGTGATCTAGTTTCTCCTTGGAAAAACTGACAATAACTACAGATTTTCTGGGATCACACCATATACGCAAATAAAATGGATTGTTTTGACTATTCCTGTGCTTCATGCAGACAGTTAGTGAGCGAGTATCACATTCAAAGTATTTTAGCCCACAAAATGATAAAACGCATTTAACCTGAAGAAATGTGAAATGTAACAGAAAAGACACAAAAAGAATTGAAATTAAATGTAAAGTACTTCAGTAATTCCTCTCTAACATTTTCAAGGTCAACCAAGAGGAAAAGTGTCCATCACCTCTCATATACTGACCTCAGTCTCTGAATTCAGAAGGATGCTGCACTTTGGTAAGAGTTTAGCTGTTATTTACAGCTCTGGGGAACAAAGGGAAGCTCTGGGGGTTGTCATCAGAAACAAGGCCAACTTTGTTATGATAATGTAAAATCTTTTGGAAAATTATCACTCTGTTGTACAGCCATAACAGAATTTAACTCATTACCAAATGCTATTAAATCACAGGAAAGCCTCGCCAGCTTTAAATCAGATGTAAAACATCACCTTTTTGGTCAACTGGTCTATCAGGAAACACAGTCCTTCATGTATTACTAATTGTTAAGGTTTTTAGGTTGGGTCAATTTATTTATTTATAGTTGTTTTGGTATTATTTGTTTAACATTATTATTATTAATTATTTTTATTACTTGCTTCATATGTAACCTGTACATTAGTATTATATTCATTTAATCTCTCGACATTACATGTCTATATTTGGACTTATTTACTTTAGTATTTATTTATTTATTTACATACTTACTGTTCTGTGCTTACCTCATTTTATTTATGATGTATTTGAATCTAGTTTGTTTAGACCTCTTCACACTATTCATGATTGTACGTTGACTGTTGGACCACATTGGAAGTAAGCTTTGGCTTTCATGTGTTATCCTGGTTTTTAATGTCAATCATATTTACATGTTTTTTGTATGTATGTTTTACATTTATTGACCAAATAAACAAATCAAATCAAGTGGTGAACATTTTTTTTTAAAGATGATTTTTTGGGGGATTTTTTCCCTTTATTGGACAGTTAGACTGTGGATACAGACAGGAAAGTTGGGGAAGACATGCAGCAAATGACCCGAGCCGGAGTCAAACCCGGGTCACCGCGGGAAGGACACAGCCTTTATGGTGCGCGCGCTTAGACCGATGTGCCACCGGGGCAGCCTGGTTAATGGTTTTTATTGAAACTGGTTGAGACATGGATTGATTCAATACTTTTGTGATCTCTTCAGCTGTAATTTGCTGGTTATCAGCAACAATATCACAAATGTGTTTTTTGTGCTTCCAGAAATGTTGATGTACTTCCCTTGCCAAATTAATTTCCTGTTTCTTGAGAATGAAGCTCAAGAAATTTGGGCTCCAGCAATTTTTACCCCTATTGGTTAGTAGCCCAATCACGCTTTTGAGACTTATTGAGCAAAGTACTACTGGTTTGTCCTCTGTTAAACACACCCCTACTGCTTACAGTATTTATATTAATAGGAATGACACTGGCTTGATCAGTAATTGGGCCGTTCTTAGTCACGCTTGTGACCAAAAATGTAACAAATAGTAGAAAAAATCTCCTCCAATTACAAAAGCATCGGAGGTTCATGATTGTGGACCTTATATAGGAGGACTACTTATCCAAGTCTATCAGGTAAAAATTGTTTTGTTACATTAACTTTAACTACTTAAGGTCGGAGGTCAAATACAACTGCTCACACGTGTGACCACATAGAAACAGGTTTCTCATCACTCTATTTGACTTCTAAAATTCTTTGAAGTTGAAAGCTCTAGAATGTTCATAGTTTTGGGTATGGAAAATAGAAAGGAATAAATTTGATACCTTTCATTAATTCCCTAAGCATTTCTTTATTTGATGAAGTCTGGTCATGTTTGTGACATTTTGGTTCACTTCTCAAAGAATGGCCCAATTTGGTTTTAAGTCTTAAAATGTAAAATCTTTTTTCAGGGGGACTTCAGAATTTTATCCACCACCAATATCTGCAATTAAAAGCTGAGAGGAGACTTCTTACAGGATTGTAATATACTACATGTTTCACAGTCCAAATTCAACCTTATCACAGTTGGTGCTCTCTCTCTCTCTGTCGTCAGGCACGCGATGGCTGTTTAATTTTTGTAAATATCAGTCCACATCTGTGGGGCATAAATCATATGAAGTGGTTGGTTAAACCCAGGTGTGATATTTTTATCAGAGCTGTGTGGCTATTTTACTCTTTTGCTGTTCAGGTCTCTGAGTGACGAAACATTTTATATCCTGGATAATCATAAGTGGCACAATCTTGAAAATTCAGACTGGTATGGATGCAATGCAATGATTTTAATTTTAAATAAATACAACTTCGCTCAATTAATAATAAATCCTTGTGACAATAAAACCCCACTTTTAAAAGACATTTTAAAAAAGTGAAAATATAAAAATATACAATTTTAAAAAGTTTTAAAAACTTTAAAAACTTTCAAAATTATTGTAAAAGCTTTTAAAATTTGTAGTAAAAGCATGCAATGTTTCAACGCAACTTGGCGTCATTCTCAAGTGACTGAAAAACTGAATGTTTGCAGAGCATAAATGGAGAGGAATAAAAGGAAAAGAAAGAAAGGAGGGGATGACTGTCATGTGCGTCACGTAAAGAGCTTTGCACGGACAGAGTCCGACGTTTAATTTTGGTTAGAGCTGGTGTTTTTCGTAAATGGAGATTTGTTACATGCCGTTTTTGCTGCCTTTGTGGTCAGCTATTTATTTTGTTCATTTGGCACCCTCTGGTGGTGTGTCTGGAGCAAAACATAATCTGATGAAATAGACTAGTGCTTTCTAGAAGCTTCTGACACCTTCCTGCCTGGAGGGAGCGGGATTACCCAGGAATCCTGTGGAAGGAAAAGTTGCTCGCTGAAGATGATGTCCCAATGAACTTGCTTCAGTATGTCTCTGACTTCCGTAATCGTCTCTCTAAGGCTTATGACTTTGCTAAGTCTAATCTCAAAGAAGCTCAGGGCGAAATGAAAGCCAGATCTGACCTTCATTCAAAAGATAGAAGTTTTAAAACTGGTAACAAAGTTCTTGTACTTTCGCCAGTGCCTGGAAACCCTCTAAGAGCCCGATATTTTGGCCCTTACACTGTCCTCAAAAAGGTCAGTGATTTAAATTACATAATTTCAACTCCTGGAAGGAGGAAACAAAAACAAATGTGTCACATCAACATGCTGAAAGAATACATTGATAGAGACACTCAGCAAAGGCCAGTCAATGAGGTAAATACAGTTGAACTGGAAAATTCCAAAGATTGTGACTGCCCCTTAAAAAATGAACCTGGTCCAATCAAACTTGAAAATTCAGACATTCTTCAAAATATTGACGGCGGGTTATCCCACCTGGACCCTTTTCAGCAACAACAGCTAAAGCAGCTCATATTTGAATATAGTCACATATTCCCTGACGTTCCATCAAGGACTGATATGTTTTACCATGATGTCATCCTACAAGTTGATGCCAAGCCTGTAAAACAACATCCTAACAGAATGAATCCAGAGAAGCAGAAATACCTTCAACAAGAAGTCAAATATCTGCTTGAAAATGACTTTGTTGAACCAAGTTCCAGTGACTGGAGTTCTCCATGCATCCTAGTTCCCAAACCCAATGGAACATATAGAATGGTGACAGACTACAGGAAAGCGAACACTCAATCAAAAACAGAGTCATAATCTATTCCCAGGATTGATGGCTGCATTGACAAAGTTGGACAGTCAATGTATGTCACAAAATTTGATCTCCTCAAGGGCTTCTGGCAGATCCCTCTAACAGATAGAGCAAAGGAGATCTCTGCCTTCGTCACACCAGATGGATTATACCAATACAAGGTCATGCCATTTGCAATGAAAAATTCTCCGGCTACCTTCCAACGTCTGGTAAACAGAGTGATTGCTGGACTACCAGTATGTGAGGCCTATATCAATGACATTATCATCACCAGTGAAAGCTTCCAAGACCACGTCACCTACATCAGAAACTTCTTTCAGAGAGTGAGTGATGCCAAGCTGACTGTCAACCTTGTTAAAAGTGACTTTTGTAAAGCTACAGTTGTTTACTTAGGTCATGTTGTAGGACAGGGTCAAGTCAAACCAGTTGATGCAAAAGTCAAAGTTATCGCTGAATTTCCTGAGCCAACAACTAAAAGACAGCTCATGAGATTTCTAGGGATGGCTGGCTACTACAGAAAATTCTGTAAAAATTTCTCTATCATCTCTGAACCTTTGACAAATTTACTGAAGAAAAATGCAAAATTTGTTTGGGATGAAAAATGTCAAAATTCATTTGACCAGCTGAAAGCTATTCTCAAAAATGCACCAGTTCCCTTATCTCCCAATTTCAAAAAGGAGTTCAAGTTGCCAGTTGATGCCAGTGACATTGGTGCAGGTGCAGTTTTACTGCAAGAAGACACTGATGGGTTAGATCATCCTGTTTGTTACTTTTCCAAAAAGTTTGATAAACATCAGAAAAACTACTCAACAATTGAAAAAGAATGTTTGGCACTTGTTTTGGCTTTACAACATTTTGAAGTCTATTTGACTTGTTCAGCTACTTCCATCAAGGTCTTCAGTGATCACAATCCCCTCACATTCTTGCGTAAGATCACAAACAAGAATCAAAGATTACTGAGATGAAGTTTACTTTTGCAAGAGTATGATTTGGATATTTCTCACATCAGGGGAAAAGAAAATGTAATACCAGATACAGTTTCACGCATGTAATTTTATTTCTTTACTTGATTGCGAAAAATGTAATTTTACTTTTCTATTTGATTGTGAGACTTGCACTGGTTGTTATGTATATGATTGTTATCATGATCAATGATACGTTTGTGTAAAGTTCAATATTGTTCTGCTTTTAGCAAACCTTTTTGTTCTTAAAGAGGGGAGGTGTTATGTATGAGTATTTTTTGTACAGCATTATATTTCATTTGTAAATGAAGATTTGTTACATGCTGTTTTGCTGCCTTGCTGGTCAGCTATATTTATTTTGTTCATTTGGCACCCTCTGGTGGCGTGTCTGTAAAATCATTAAGAAAAGACTTGTGATTTCTAGAAGCTTCTGGCACTTTCCTGCTTGGAGGGGGCGGGATTTCCCTAGAATCCTGTGGATCTGTCTAGAAGGTTGCTAGTCGATGTAAATGCTGTGATTTTAAGCAGAAGAGGGCAGACAGGAGCAGTGAGCAGACAGCAGAAGAGAGCAGAGCAGAGTTTTGTTTTGGCAACAGTTAAATAGTGGCATCAGAGTGTTATTAGTGGATATATATTTTTTTGAACAACTTTTGAAGAATAAATTTGTTTTAGTTGTACTTTCTGGTATTCTTTGTTGTGATTTTTTTGAAGTCATAACAGTTCCAATCCGAAATAAGATACACCCTTGTGGAAACATTTTTTATTGATTAATTTAATTATTATTAATTGCTTATTTTTGCTTGCTCATATTCTGTTTTAGTTCACAACTTCATAGGCCTAGAGTGTGTGTGTGCTTGCATATTTCTGATTTAGCAGGGGCCTGCATAACTCTACTGGTGTGTCATGACATGTAGCCTATCTAAAGTCATGACAACTTGAATGTCTTTTCCAAGGGCAAGATGTTTTTCTCTTTCTCTAAGTTTATGTGTTCATAGAAAGCCCCAGAATCCATAACAAGATAAGCTGGAGCCAGAGCTGAGAGAGAAGGCAGGTGCTCTCCTCCCTGGCAAGATGTGTGAGTATCCCTAGACAACTTGACGTGGTTACGTACCAACTTGACTCAGTTGCGTGTGACGCAAGGCTCGCGTGATGTGTAAATCAGCGCGGGGGGAGGAGAACGCCATGGAGTATTCCTACAAATACCAGAGAACTTTCTAATTGTGTATCCTCCACTTTGACCTGAACTTCTGTATGTGGGGATCCTTTTTTGCAAAAAAGTAAACGGACTTTGGCTTGGACATTAACTTCTCTGCCTCTGACTGATTTTTTTTCCTGAGTCGTCTTGAGTTTTCTCTTGTGAAGGTAATACTTGGAATGTAAAATCAAAATTCCTTTAACATTGGGGGCTCGTCCAGGATTCCAATATCTCACCTGCACTCCCAGGAGAATCAGCGCCGACTAAAAACCGTGCGCACGGTCGTCCAGGGGACGTTGTGGTAAGACCTCAGCCCAGGCCGCTTGAGATGGCCTTTTGGGGTGTGTAGGAGGTCAGAAACGGGGGGTTCTCCAAACCATGAGTGGATGTGCGGGTGAGTGACGGAATTTTTACTGAATTCGGCTTAGTTGTTGTGTGGCAGAGAAAGTAATATTGCCAATTATGGGACTGATGAACAGTAAAGGGGTTGCTGTGGTTGTTGTAAGGACTGCTGTTCTGGGACTGATGATGACGAAGTGTGACTGAGACTGGGCAATTTGTTGAAAGTTGACATAATGGTTCAGAGAATCATTGTGGGTCTGAGACTGAGGAGTGTGTAGAATGCTGACATAATGATTCTGGGAATCATTGAGGAATTTGGGTTCAGTTGAAATATAGCATTGTTTGTGTATGTTATCGAAGCAACAATGGTGTCAGATCATCAGAAAATTTAAGCCTTGGATCTTTTCCAGTGTGAATGAATGTGAGAGAGGAAAGTGCACTAAGGTATGCGTGTGTCCTGAGCTCAGACTGCGTGTGCGTACGTGGAAATCAATGTGAATGAACCTAACTCAGTGTCTGTAAACAACTGCATTGCTGGCTTATTTGTTAGTTCTGTCTTTGTTAGAGTGAATCTATTCCATGAAGTGCATATAGATGTTTTCAATAAAATTGGCACTGATTTGAGAATAAGTTAAGGTGCCAGTTGATTAGCTAATATTTACAGTATTTTATGGACACCTTACTGTAATTACAGGATTGGTAAAAGTGAAAATTCTGAAAAAAAAGTTGTATATTAGCAGAGCAAATTTGTAGGAGTTAAGCCATTTTTAATGACTGTGTATTTGTAAAAGGACAAAGTTGCAGAAGTAAGCAGAATAAATTTTACTTATGAAACTGAGCAAAAGTCGCCATTTCTTGATAAAATACTCGAGTGAGCCCTCCGAATGACGTAGCAGGCGAGTAAGCCCTTCCCATGCGAGGGAGGGCAATAGAGGGGACTTCGGGGAAGGGTTGAGGGAAATCAGATTGGAACAACCCTCGTTGCATTTCTTCCGCACTTCGACATTTGTCAGCAACCCAACGGGCAGTTTGTGTTACCATGGAGCCGACTGAGTTAGTTGCCTGTGCTTCGTTTTACCTTTTACTGCTCACACGGAAGCGTATCGCATGTTTATGACAAGTAGAAGACGGAGTGTTTGTTTGATTGCTGCGTTTGATTGCTGCGGCACTTGTGACTGTTGTATTAGAAAATAAAGCTGCTTTCACCCCAGACGCGAAACAAATTTTTCGCACGACATATTGCATTCAAAGTCAATGCAAAGACGCGAATACACGTGCTTCGCCTGCATTCGCGTCTTTGCATTGAATTTGAATGTAATCTGTTGCGCGAAAAATTCGTTTTGCGTCCGGTGTGAAGGCGGCTTTTAGCTCCGCTGCAGCAAAAATGAACGTAAAGTCAAAGGCTTAAAAAATAATGTGAAATCGATGCCCCTCACCCCCAAACTTCGCTGTAATAAATTAAACACTACCCGCACACAATCCTTACATTTGTATGGTACTTTCCCTGCCACAATTCCCCCTTTTGCCAGCAGAAAAAAAATGGCGGACGTGAAATTTTGACCGAGGGAGAATGAGCAAAGCATTTTGGGCAATATCAAAGCTTGGAGGGATGTTCGTGCTTAGCTTTGTTTTAGAGAGGATAATCGAGGGCTTGAGTAAATGAAAATGCGCCCTTTCCTCCGCAAAACTGGATTGGAACGATCCTAAACGTGGCAGCGATCTTACATCCGGGATTTTTTGGGGATTCCCCCCTCGATTGGAGGGCGAGTGAACACGACGAAGCAAGCATTTTTTCGGATTGGAACGCAGCCCCTGACACACCCCCTCTACCAGAGCAACAAGCCAGCCGGTGTTGTCGAATTTTGCTCCCTTGTCAAAAAATGCTACTGTAATGCAAAGCGATCATTAAGTCTTTGTTTTCGCCTTGATATTGCAATATGAATCAGGTAACAATAGTAACTTTGTTATTTGTTTGCTTATTATAACAAAAGCAGATGTTATAATGTGTTGGATCAGTTTGTTTGAAGACATATGCCCATATATGCCATTATCATCTAATTTCTGCATTTTCAGGAAAACCCAGCATGTATGTGCAAATATATGTATGCTTACAGGTCGAAATGCGCACTGAAAATAAATCTATTTTATGATTTTTGAAGATACTTCAGATATGAGCGAGGAAACAGCCCGAGATTTCAGGTTTGCGCAAGCGCAGAACCGCGAGGTAGCATATTTTGATAGGTAGCAAAATTTGTCAGAACACCGGCAGTAAACAAACACAGAGCCAAGCCTTGAATGAAGATTTACCGTGTCGGATTCGCAGGTTAAGTAACATTTATAGTTATTAAATGCACGTTAAACCTAACGTAAATTACAATGTCAACAGCTATGGTTTCTTCCTCACAATATTACAATCGGCCAAACTTAATAACAAGCCGATGATATTTAGTGAAGCCTGTCATGATAGTCCGCTAATGATAAAACCACAACAGCTCCACAGTGCAATATTTATTCCACATAAATGAACAACAGCAAAAACACACCGCAAAAAAATCCCAGTGATTGAGAAAGGCAAATATTTTATATTTGACCAGATGTTCTTGTTGTTCAGAAACCCCCCCAGATAGCAAGCTCCTCCGCTCCGGATCTGCCCTGGCTCTGAGCCGGATCAGCTGAAGCCGGGACAGATCCGGAGCGAGGTTTCTGCATCAATAAGAGAGCGCGCCGTTCAAAAAAGCCATAATGAACACATTCACAATAATGTTCATCAATCTGAAATACATATGAACGAGTTCCTGAGTTCACTGAATGCATTCAGGCACAACATTGATGACAGCAATGCAAGTTTACAATGCTAAAAATAAACGGCTAACGTTCCACCGCCATCTGTCAACACAGAGAAAACCGGCAGCATTTACATAAGCCAGCACTGTCATAAACTTGTGAAAAGTTATTTATGTAACAACTCACACAATAAAAGTCAAAAATTACCTACCTGTTCAACAAAAGTCTGTATCAGCACCAGTTTTCAGGCCCAGGCTCTAGCGATGTTTACTCGGTTTTGAGTCGTGCGTTGCTCACATTTCCTCTTTGTCTCAGCCTTTTCCTCTGCAGACTTACGCTTTCTCCCAACTTTTGCCGGTGGGGCAAGTAGGGGCCGCTTGCTGCTGTCACGGTCTTTCTTTTCCATTCTTCTAGCCCTTGTTGCTAAGCTGCTACTCAGCTACTTCTTTTTCTTTTTTATTGTTTATTTGCTGTTTGAAAACACTTGCATTGTTTTACTGCCACCAGCTACTTGCTTGTTGCAGAAAGTTTATAACGCGGAAGGGGCGGGGACGAGGCGGAACACGGAGCACGGGGAGTCAGAGCAAGCTCTCGGGGAGTGTCAAATAGAGCGAGGGGATTGGATGAGAGTAGGAGAGAGACGCTGACCAGTGTAAGCCACCCGGTCGGATGGCTTACATTGGTCAACGTTTCTGCCGCCCTGCAGCCAGTAGAGTGAATGGATTAATTTCTTTTTTTTGCACTTCACATTGTGTAGATTGTACTGTAGGACCATAACCACCATCTAAATGAGGTTATTAATAATGATCAAACTCTCAAATCGTATACTACAGCTTTAAGTAGCTCTCACGTTACATCCTCACTGATAACCTGGCAAATAAAATTTGTCCGTCAACGATAATTGAGTGTCAGCGGAACATTAGCCTTTTTTTAGTGCTGGCATAAATTTTCCTTCATGATTAGACCAGTCAACACCTGGTTTTGTTGTCTAGTTAGTCTGGTCTAATATTATAGACAGCGTGACACAGCAGTTTTACTGGATTACCTAATTTATGCCACGTGAAATTAACTGATCTGGTTAACTTCAGTTTGGTAATCTAGGTAGCTTTAGGCTTACTTGATGGATCACATTAGTGAACATTAATTTGAATTGTTCCAATAATAACCGTGAGCTGGGCTAACATTGACACATTATCTGCCGTTAAGGTAGATCACCAGTGGCTAAAAATAAGCAATATAGTAGTTGAAATTATTTTATGGGTATCCGTCTTCAGTACAGCCAATGCATTGTCTCGACAAATTCTCCAAAAATGTCGCTCTGCATCGCAAGGCTGCACATTAGCGCTTCTCTACCATTTAATACTATATAACGGTTGCTTACTACCGGGCATAGTAGAATGGCTGCTTGACAATTTCCGCTTGCTTCAACCTCCCAACGCAGTTCTCTATCACGTCAGCAATCCAGTTATTCTTTATAGATCAGTGGTCAAATAATTGTTGTAAAGGGATGTGCCGTGCAAACGCATTTTGAAGTTCTGGCTATGCCTCTGCTGTGCTTTGAGTAGTCATAGTTACAGCTATCGAGATGGGTAGCTAACTATAAATATTAAATTTCGCTATGGTAAATATATGAGGCTGTAAATGAAGGGATGGATATTATGTAGCAGAGTAAACATGAATTTCAGTCTCGTTTTCTATGTAGGTTTGAATTGATTGGATACATTGAGATTGCCATGTTGAATTTGCTTTAGTAACCTCTGACTCTTATCTAAGTGCATCATCTACTCTGTTTATTTTATCAAATTACTTTTATTTTTTACATTATGTTGACTGTTGCACTTTTTCCAGCATATATTTTTTTGTGTGTGTGTGTGCGTGTGTGTGCATATATAACACACGTTATCATCAGAAAAATGTTTTTTTTTTTTTTCCGATAAATTGATTAATTTAAAAAATATTTTGCTGTCAATTATTTTTTTAATGAAAAAACTTAAACTTCGGTTGCACAAATGAAAAAATTCCATTGGTACCTAATGCTTGCAAGTTCAAGCCAAAATTACCCTAACTGGGCAAGTCAACTGCCATCTGATTGGGTCATCAGGGGGGAAAAAAAATTAATAATTGCTAAATGTGAAGTCAGGAACACAATTTTACCAATAAATAATTTTTTGAAAATGTATTTCGTAGTGTGCCTGTTAAGGGGTTAAAAAAATTAACTAAAAAGTTTCTTTTCACAGTAATGAATAACTTTTTGGTGTAAGTAGTCAACAAAGTGATTGAGTTACTTTTTGAATGAAGTAACTAGTTACTGTAACTAGTTCCTATTTTTCAGTAACTAGCACAACACTGGTCTCAAGACACTCCTTCAGAAGTCCGGCACAAGGTCGCTGATTGGCTGTACGCAAATGAGTTTCTGTTGGTGTCCGGAACTCCATTGGGAAAAAAAATTTCGCGGCCCGCCCCTTGTGTCATTTGGGCCACCCTGGACACGAATTTGTGGAACGCAGGATGTTAGGGGAAGGTGCCACCTTTCTTGCCTCTGATTGGCTAGAAAGGCTCTTCTCCGATTGGCTACTTGATCTAGAGCAGGCTGTCAGTTACCACTCAAGTAGTCGCAATGGATGCATCACTCATGGCCGAGCAGGCTGCTGCACTTCGCAAATTCAACTTACAAGAAACGTTAGTTAGCTAGCTTCTCAGATAGCAAACGTTTTTACTGTATTCTGGTACACACTTATTTTGGCTGATGAAAAACCATTTTAGCTTTAGGATGTCATGTTTAAGGGTACCCATAATAGATAAGAAAACGCCAGTAATCTATGTCTGATTTATAGCATTAGTATTCAACTTAAACAAGTAACATTAGCTAGCTTACTACTCAGATAGCTACTCATATACCAAACATTTTGACTGTATTCTGGTACACACTGTTAGCTAGCAAGCTGCTCAGATAGCTACTCATAGAGCAAACGTTTTGACTGTATTGTGGTATACACTTGGTATTTTTGGCTTTATTTTGGCAGATGGAAAACCATTTTGGCCTTAGGATGGCATGTTTAAGGTTGCCCATAATAGCTAAGAAAGCGCCAGTGATCTATTGGGCCAAGTGAGGGATTTTGTGTATGGGTATTTTTGCATGTTTATGGAAACCCAAATGACTGGGCAAAAAACGGGAATCTGAGAATACATTTCTGGATGAGATGTGGCTTATTTCTGGCTTGCCATTTTGTGCCATTTCCTCCAGGAGGACAGTCAGCACTGAGGTATTTTGCAGAGGTTTGTGTGAGAGAAATATGGTGTTGGTGGTGTACCTAGCTGACGTGAGTCAGCAAACACTATGAGGGTAAATTGATATCATAACTCTACTACAATAACAGGCTCACAGAAATGTTGTGGTTAAGGGCCACTGTGTCATGTGTAATCCTGATTCTTCCCATCGATTACTGCCGCTTTCTTATCTATTATGGTTACCCTAAAACATGCCATGCCTAAGGCCAAAAATCTGCTAAAATAAAACCAAAAATACCAAGTGTATACCAGAATACAGTCAAAACATTTGCTATATGAGTAGCTAGCTAGCTAACTGTGTGAACCAGAATACAGTCAAAATCTTTGTTATATGAGTACCTAGCTAGCTAACAATGTATACCAGAATACTCTCAAAATGTTTGCTATATGAGTAGCTATCTGAGTAGCTAGCTAGCTAATGATGAGTACCAGAATACAGTAAAAACGTTTGCTATATGAGTGGCTATCTGAGTAGCTGGCTAGCTAAAGGTGTGTATCAGAATACAGTCAAAAACATTTGCTGTATGATCAGCTATTTGAGTAGCTGGCTAGCCAATGTTATTTGTTCAACCTTATTTTGCCTGCCCTAGATCAAATAGCCAATCAGAGAAGAGCCTTCCAAGCCAATCAGAGGCACGAAAGGCGGTACCTACCCTTATCGTCCTCTGTTCCGCAAATTTATGCCCTGGACGGACGAGCAGAGAGATGAGACCTGTCTAATTTATTCGGATCTGTACATAAAAGCAAATCCAAGTGTGATACTCAAAAATCGCGTGGTAAGTTCATGATTCGTTCGCGTAATGAAAATCTATTCCTGTTTCAAGGAAAATTGCATGCACCTTCCTTAAAAACCTAATTTGCCATTGATATTCAGCTATCTTTCTTCCACTAATTGAGCAATCTGCCAATCAAATGATACTTTGAATAAAGCAAGTGAACAAAATAGTGCTATATTACTCTAATACTCAAGCATTTTCAATCTTAACAAGCTTTAGTACTAATAGGACTGTGCACGCGTGCGCGTTGGAAAGAATGGCATAGCTCATCTTAGCTGTCAAATGATAAAGCTAGGTTCGAATAACTCAAGACTGAGACACTCAGTCACTCATTAGACACTCATTTTTATATACAGCCCTTGTCACTCTCTGACCAAAAGCCCAATGGCAGGACTAACTTTCAGCCGACCTCGTCTGGCCCACGTGAATGTGACGGATGCTAGAAGATGCAATCCAATCCAACGTACAAATCAATCAGAAAATAAAGTTACATAGAGAGAACTGTTCAATATAACTTTCTGTCCTTTGAAATTTTACGAGACACACAGAGTACAAGCAATTTAAGCCTCAATGATCTCGTCAGTATGAACGCTTATAACCCTTTAAATCTTTGTAGTTGGCTGCAACGGCAGTAACGTGTCATTCAGGATATGTCTGTCATAAGCAGTGTGGACAACTGGTAAATCTTTTGAGTGTTCATTTTCACATCTGTTGGCTCTATTTGTCTTGATCCAACCCAGTCTCACGGCAGATTGTGAAGTAGATCAAATAAGAGCCAGGACTGTGAAGCAACTAGAATCCTATATCAGACAAAAATGGGACAACATTCCTCTCCCAAAACTCCAGCAACTGCCCTCCTCAGTTCCCAGATGTTTACGGACTGTTGTTAAAAGAGGGGATGCTACACCGTGGTAAACACGGCCCTGTCCCAACTTTTTGGAGATGTGTTGCTGCCATCAAATTGAAAATCATGTTTTTTTTTCTTAAAATGGTACAATTTCTCAGTTTAAATATTTGATATTTTTTCTATGTTCTAATCATTCTAATCATGGTGTCTGATGAGCATCTTGATGTGGCACACCTCTGAGGTGGGATGGATTGTCTCAGCAAAGCAAGAGTGCTCACTATCACACATTTAGACAGATTTGTGAACAATGTTTGAGAGAAATGGTAATATTGTGTATCTGGAATGAATTTTAGATCTTTGAGTCCATCTCATCACAAATGGGAGCAAAAACAAAAGTGTTGCGTTTATATTTTTGTTGAGTGTACATTGGCCATGTTTACATGGGTAGTTTTCTGCAATCTGATTGAAATCGTTCGGAATAAGTGAATCTGATTTGATCTGTATACATGAAGTTTAAGAGATCCACGGTCAATCCGCGTTGACATGGCCCCGGCTGAATCCGATTGCATTGTGTCTTTTTTTTACCTGCGTATTATGTCACTCTGCGTACGTCACTTCACTTACGTAGCCTTACGAGCCTCTTACGTACTAGGAGCGCATGCGCGGACCGAACAATCCTCTTTATCAACACAATCCGCTCCACTCAGTCGTTTACATGGAGCGGATTATCAATCGGCATGGACTACCTCTTACAATCCGATCCGAAATACAATTGGATCCGGGTGAATCAGATTGGCTAAGGTGTTTATATGAGACATTTTGAATCTGATTGTAAATAGGATTTTTGGATCCATGTAAATGGGGCCAATTGACAAATCTTGGTTTCTACATATACTTCTGTCACAACTTGCATGTCTGTTTAATTGGCTCTAGGAGTCTTGTGGGGAGTTCCTGGTAATTGATTGATTGGCTTATTATTCCCTTAGTGCAGGAGTATTGCTAATAGCACAGGATGTGCCAAGTTTGGTTTGCTCCACCCTGTTTAAACTGAAGACACCAGGTGAGATGAGATAAGGGTGTAATCATCTGCTTTTATTCATCAATTAAGTGCTGAGCAACGTCAAAATCCTGCAGTCACTGCGGCTCTCCAGGACCAGGGTTGACGATCCATGGGCTATACAAATACAATTTGATTGATTGATTGACTTTATTTTATCAAGTCCGAAGTCAACGTAGACCTACCTGGAGATAGTAGAGCTCTTCGTGCTTCTGTCTGCTCACAAGCTTTATGGAGATGCTGATTTCCTTTTCTGGCCAGACTTGGCACATGCGCAGTCTGCCAAAACTACGAGTAAGTGGTTTGCTGACTATGGTATTACTGTGCTTGATTTGCCAGCCACCTGGACTGACCTGAACCCCATAGATATCATCAATCTATCAAATCAACCAGGGCTTCCATAACACCTCAACAGTGCCATAGGCTGATCACCTCCATTGATGCAGTCATTTGTGCAAAAGGAGCCCTGACCAAAAGTTAATACTGAGTGCATATAAAACAGATTCTGTCGTTTTATCTCCAAAGGTGACTCATTTTATTCACTATACTACAAAATGGAAAAAAAAAGAAAAAAAATTTTCTATGTTGAACCTTCCAAGTGCTCTCTGAAACTTGGGTCTGGATGGCCTGTGTCCATGAAATGATAAAATAAAAAACTTTCACTTAGCGCTAAATCCAATAAATTATTGGAAAGGTCTTGACCTGGAGAGTAACATATGTCAGTATCAAGACTCTACATGGCTTCTACTGTGAAATAATGACCTTTTAACCTTGAATAAGTTATAAATTGAAAGGCTTATACTTCATCAACAAAATGGGCTATAGACATGACAGCAAGTGTTATACTAGAAAGCTGTTGGCCTCAATTATTCATGTCAATCAGGCCTCTCGTGGTGTAGTGCAGAAGAAAGGAAAGATGTCCGCTGAGACAGTCTTGAGGTTGATTACAAGAGAACTTTATTTGATATAACACACCCCAAAGATCATTAAATCAGTATTTGCAAGCCCTGCCTTAGTACCGAGACCTGCAGTTCCTTGAGGCAGCTGCTTTGATAACAACCATCCTGTCCTTGAGCCACCAAACATCCCTTTTTAACAGATATCATGAATATTTGGGAATATTAATTCTTCACTAGAAATTTTGAACATGCCTGCTGCTCTCTTCGTACAGTGTTCGGGATGCTTGCCTGGGTTCTGGTAATCAGTTGATATGGTCTTCCGGGTGCTTGCTAGCGCATTGCTAGGCTGATGCTATGGTGTTCTGGGTGCTTGCTAGAGGATTGCTAGGCAGATGCTATGATGTTCCAGGTGCTTGCTAGAGCATTGCTTGGCAGATGCTATGGTGTTCCGGGTGGTTGCTAGGGCATTGCTAGGCAGTTGCTATGGAGTTCCGGTGGTTGCTACGGCACTGCTAGGCGGTTGCTATGGTGTTCCGAGTGGTTGATGAGGCATTGCTAGGCGGTTGCTATGGTCTTCTGGGTGGTTGCTAGGGCGTTTTTAGGTGGTTGCTGTGGAGCTCCGGGTGGTTGGCAAGGTATTGCTAGGCACTTTACATGGTGTTCTTGGTTTTTGCTAGAGTGTTGCTAGTCTGTTGCTATGGTGCTCCTTGTGGTTGCTAGGGCGTTGCTATGGTATTCTTGATGGTTGCCAAGGCTTTGTTTGGCAGTTGCTTGGTGGTGTAGGTGATTGCTTGTGCGTAGCTAGGCCATTGCGATGGTGTTCTGCCTGGTTGCTAGAAAGGGACAAAAATCTTTGTTTTTTAGGAATTGTGGGAAATCCGTAAGTCCTGAAAAACATGGATCAGGAATACCATTACTAGACACATATTACATTATAGGTAAATAAGTATGCGGGATTATAATATGTGTCTGCATTGCAGCAGGCACATAATAAGGAAGTATGCAGGATTATAGTATGTGTCTGCAATGCAGCAGGCACAAAATAATAAATAAGTATGCCGGATTGTAATGTTACTAGTGAATTACCCGTGGCGAGAATAATTTCTTGTGACGACCTACGTCCACATACCAACTTTCATGAATACGGTGACCTTTGACCCTCGTGACCTTGACCTTTGACGGAACGGACCTCTCGCGGTCATTTCTTGTGACGACCTACGTCCACGTACCAACTTTCATGAAAATCTGTCCAGGGAGATGGGAGATGTGAAAAATTGACCTTTGACCCCAGTGACCTTGACCTTTCAAAAAACTAACCCCTTAAGGACAATTTTATGGACAACCAACATAGACCCACCAAGTTTGGTGAAGATCCGTCAGAGGACCTCGGAGTAGTAGGGGAACAAACAGACAGACAAACGGACAAACAGACAAACGTTCCTGAAATTATAGTATGATATGATACATACACACTAACAACATTGACCGTTTTAAGTCACTTAACTGACTTTAAAACTCTTGAAACTCTCCTTTGCTATAAAGACTTGGTCTTTGTTACAGTAGGGTTGCCTTCCCCCACTCCACATGATCAGCAAGGCTCCTCCACTCACACCTTAGATCTTCCCTTTGTTCTCTCTCACCCACACCCACCCACACACACACACACCTCCTTCATTGTGCATATAGTGTTAGTGTTTAGTGTAGTTAGGATTGTGTGTTTTATTTGTTTCATTTAAATAAATATTCTTTAAAGACATATGCTGTGGTTATTGATGTTGTACAAGAGTGAATGAAACTGCCAACCTCTTCTATGCAGAACTCTGAATCCCTAAATCTAACTATTGATTGGGTAAGTTGATTACAATTATTAATTTAATAATTGATCAATTTCGAAATTAATAGCTTAGTGGATATTGAGACTGAGGTTTTATTAATTGGCTATCGTTTTCCCTTCACTGAGGAAGGGTGGTGCCCCAAGGTATTTATATTAATATTTAATATAAAAATATTTTTTTATAGTCAAATTAATACTATTAATATCATTAGGCAAATTGCCTCAACACATAGTGTCCACTTGTGAGGTGTAACGCCAGCAGCCGGCGCCCTTGTGTGACGTGCCATCGCACTCGCCATTGCTTGGGCATTATCACCAGAAAGGTGCCGCCATTCGAGGCATATTCCCCAATATTGGTGTTCTGTTCGAGGCATTACCCCAACATCAGCAGCTCTCTGAGATCTCTCACCTTTGATTGTGTTCTCCTCTCTAAGGATGGGCATGAAAAACCTTCAGAACAATAGATCTCCTTGAACAGATGTCCAGCTTTAGTGAAGTCTATGTAGTGAAAGCAGAGAAAAGTACTTGAAAACTGCAACTTCCTTATTGCTTAACACAGACATGAAAGTCAAACCATCATCAATGTACCGATTATTATCTGCGGAAATAGATTTAGTGTATCTCATTGCTCAATTTCTTTTCTTTGTGATGATAAAAAATATTTGTTTGAGTCTGCTTTGATGAACCTTGTGGTTTCATGTGTAAGACCTTACACCAGGTTACAGTCTCACCTGTGCTCCAGTAGGCCGACTGCATTACATCATTTGTTTGTCTGGGATGCACTTCTTGGATTGCATCAGTTACAAATAATATATTGTTAGAACAGGGATAGGGGGGCACTCATCTACCCCTCCTTTTAGCCCCTCCTCTGTTTGCAGATCTGTTTGTCACATCATAAACTCACTCTGCAAACCTCACCCCCCTATATGTGAGTCCTCTTGCACACCCACCCATCCTTAAATATAATCCTGTGGTGAAAGGTATTGCGCAGTCACTCTAAATGCTGTTGTTCTATCAATGGATTTGTGACTGACTATCATCTACACCGCTGACATACCACTAAAATTAGTATATTTACATGAACTGGAACTATGAATAAAAACATAACCCTCTTGGACGCAGGTGATCAGGATACAGGGGCTTTCTGGGCCGTCTGACCTTGAGAAGTGTTATGTTGAGCTATTGCAGTTTCTCAGGTAAGTAATTAATTATTTCAATGTAATAAAAACTCTTTAATTTTTTAAGCTGTGCTTGAGTGAGAGACTTTTGCAGACAATTTAAAAAAATAGACCCAAAGGGCAAACCTTGTCTTCTGGGAACACTGTCTCAAATCTCAGGGAGCTCCAGTGCAGTTTCGAAGAGTAAAGCTGGTGTATCAGAGGAGAGGTCGTTTACCCTGGATGAGGGTCGTCTTCCCAGAAAACAAAAACTATCCTTCAATGTAACAGTGCAACTAAATTGTGTGAGGCTCCCTTGTCAAGAATATTTTCTCAAAAGAGAGAGCTTAACTTTGTGTAGAATGGGCCAGTATAAGTGTTTCCATCTCTATTGTGCAGTAAATGTGTTATGATGAGGAATACTTTGGAAAAAAGAAAGAATGTAAAATAATGCTGGAAATTGTTAAGAACATAATATAGCCTTGCAGTCAGTTTAAGTGGTGAGTTCAGTGAGGCTTGACCATGTAACTTACATTCACTCTCTTTTCTAAGGATCATCAACCCTCAAACCTGCAAGATAAAATAAAACCAAAATGAACAGCTCTGTCATCAATTCTAGCCTCCCCTTCAACCACTCCTCTTCAGGATCCAGTCTCCAACTCTCGTACACATTTCAACCATGCTATTATACACTTATTGGGTATTTGTTTCTGTTTATTGAAAGAAGCATCAACCTATTAGTGGGCTACCCTGCCAACATCATGGTAATGTGGCTGGTTGCCAGAGAGGAGAGTGAATCTTCCACCTCCAATATCTTTATCTTCAGCCTGGCCATCGCAGATGCATTGCTCTGCGTGATGACTCCCATCTGCTCCTTTGGAGAGGAAATTCTCAGATTGTCCTATTTCGATAATGTACTGTGGTTTATCACTGGGATCAAAAACAGCTCCCCACTCTTTCTCACCTGCATTTGCCTGGACCGCTACGTGGCCGTGGTCCACCCCATTGTGTTCACCAGCATCAAGGATAAGAAGATCAGAGAGTCTATTTCCATGCTTGTTTGGGGGCTCATGATAGCCTTTGCCCTCTGCAGGTTATTGTGGTCGATCCTCTCAGCTCACATCTACATTGGGCTGATCCTGGCCGCCTTCGCCATCATGGTTTTCTGCAACGTTTCTATCATGTGGAGCCTGAGGAACTCAGTCTTGGGCAGAGAGAAGATGCACCCCATGAAAAAGAAAGCCCTCAGGATCGTGCAAATCTATCTGGGCATCATAGTGTTTCATTACCTGCCTGTAGTTTTTATCATGCCCTTTATGTATATACCTAATTTCCCAAAATTCTGTGACATTCAATTGATTATGTCCTCCATTATGTACCTCAGTACCATCACTGCACCCCTCCTCTACATCTCCCTGATTAAGCAGCTGCCGTGGCTGAAAAACTTGCTCTGCATCTGCTGCCGAAGCTCTTCCCCTGAGTGACATAATGTAAGTACATGAGATGTATGCTTGTGATTGTTTGTTACGTTGCATTTACTCTCTACATAAATTCATGAAAATGACTTCATGAAACGAAGCAAGAATGTTACCTGAGTTTTAGGCAAATACATTATCTTTGATTTGACTGTAATTAGGATAGAGATATCATTAACACAACTATAACCATTATGCATTGATTAAAATGTGAAAACTATTTGCATCACCCACATGCCTCTGTCACCATGACTTCATATGATGCAAATTAAACAATTTTTGATTAATATGGGAATGTATGATCAATCAAGCAAAACGTCCATTTTTTTAATGTAATGTGTATTTGATATTTATCTCCAAACCTCCAAGTTAATTTCATTATGCCAGCATGTGATCTAGTTTTTCCCAGGAAAAACTGGCAATAACTACAGATTTTCGGGGAGCACCACCATATACGCAAATAAAATTGATTGTTTTGACTATTCCTGTGCTTCATGCGGACAGTTAGTGAGCGAGTGTCACATTCAAAGTATTTTAGTCCTCAAATGATAAAACACATTTAACATGAAACAACCCGAAATATAACAGAAAAGACACAAAAAGAATTGAAATGAAATGTAAAGTACTGCAGTAATTCCTCTCTAACATTTTTAAGGTCAACCAAGAAGCAAAAAGTGTCCATCGCCTCTCATATACTGACCTCAGTCTCTGAATGCAGAAGGATGCTGTACTTTGGTTTGAGTTTAGCTGTTAGTTACAGCTCTGGGGAACAAAGGGAAGTTCTAGGGTTTGTCATCAGAAACAAGGCCAACTTTATTTCGAAAATGTAAAATCTTTCGGAAAATTATCCCTCTGTTATACAGCCATAACAGAGTTCAACTCATTACCAAATGCTATTAAATCACAGGAAAGCCTTGCCAGCTTTAAATCAGATGTAAAACATAATCTTTTTAGTCAACTGGTCTAGCAGGAAGCACAGTCCTTGTGTTAATTGTTAAGGTTTTTAGGTTGGGCCAATTAATTTATTTATTCATAGTTGTTTTGGTATTATTTGTTTAACATTATTATTATTACTTGCTGTATATGTAACCTGCATATTAGTATTATATTCTTTTTATCTATAGCCATTATACGTCTATATTTGTAGTTACTTAATTCAGTATTTCGTTTGGTCTTTATTTTTTCATTTATTTACATACTTACCGTTCTGTGCTTACCTCATTTAATTTATTATGTATTTGAATCTACAAAACCCGAAACCAGTGAAGTTGGCACGTTATGTAAATCGTAGATAAAAACAGAATAAAATGACTTGCAAATCCTTTTCAACTTATATTCAATTGAATACACGGCAAAGACAAAATGTTTAATGTTCAAACTGACAAACTTTTTTTTTTTGCAAATAATCATTAGCTTAGAATTTAAAGGCAGCAAAACATTGCAAAAAAGTTGGCACAGGGGCCTCTTTACCACTGTATTACATCGCCTTTCCTTTTAACGACACTCAGTAAACGTTTGGGAACTGAGGAGACCAATTTTTGAAGCTTCTCAGGTGGAACTCTTTCCCATTCTTGCTTGATGTACAGCTTAAGTTGTTCAACAGTCCGGGGTCTCCATTGTCGTATTTTACGCTTCATTATACGCCACACATTTTCAATGGGTGAAAGTTCTGGACTACAGGCAGGCCAGTCTAGTACCCGCACTCTTTTACTACGGAGCCATGCTGTTGTAACACGTGCAGAATGTGGCTTGGCATTGTTTTGCTGAAATAAGCTGGGGCGTCCATGAAAAAGACGTTGCTTGGATGGCAACATATGTTGCTCCAAAACCTGTATGTACCTTTCAGCATTAATGGTGCCTTCACATATGTGTAAGTTGCCCATGCCTCGGGCACTAATACACCCTCATACCATCACAGATGCTGGCTTTTGAACTTTGCGCCTATAACAGTCCGGATGGTTCTTTTTTCTCTTTGGTCCGGAGGACACGACGTCCACAGTTTCAAAAAATAATTTGAAATGTGGCCTCGTCAGACCACAGAACACTTTTCTACTTTGCATCAGTCCATCTTAGATGAGCTTGGGCCCAGCGAAGCCAGCGGCGTTTCTGGGTGCTGTTGATAAATAGCTTTCGCTTTGCATTGTAGAGTTTTAACTTGCACTTGCAGATGTAGTGACAAACTGTAGTTACTGACAGTGGTTTTCTGAAGTGTTCCTGAGCCCATGTGGTGATATCCTTTACACACTGATGTCGGTTTTTGATGCAGTACCGCCTGAGAGATCGAAGGTCACAGGTATTCAATGTTGGTTTTCGGCCTTGTCGCTTACGTGCAAGTATTTCTCCAGATTCTCTGAACCTTTTGACGATATTACGGACCGTAGATGATAAAATCCCCAAATTTCTTGCAGTAGCTCGTTGAGGAATGTTGTTTTTAAACTGTTCGACAATCAGTTCACGCATTTGTTCACTAAGTGGTGACCCTCGCCCCATCCTTGTTTGTGAATGACTGAGCATTTCAGGGAAGCTGCTTTTATACCCAATCATGGCACCCACCTGTTCCCAATTAGCCCGTTCACCTGTGGGATGTTCCAAATAAGTGTTTGATGAGCATTCCTCAACTCTCTGTTTTTTTTTTGCCACTTGTGCCAGCTTTTTTGAAACTTGTTGCAGGCATCAAATTCCAAATGAGCTAATATTTGCAAAAAAATTACAAAGTCTACCTGTTCGAACATTAAATAACTTGTCTTTGCAGTGTATTCAATTGAATATAGGTTGAAAAGGATTTGCAAATCATTGTGTTCTGTTTTTATTTACGATTTACACAATGTGCTAACTTCACTGGTTTTGGGTTTTGTAGTTTGTTTACACCTCTTTACACTTGCAGCCATGATTGTATGTTGACTGTGGGACCACATTGGAAATAAGCTTCAGCTTTCATGTGTTATCCTGGTTTTTAATGTTAATTATATTTACATGTTTTATGTATGTTTTATATTTATTGATCAAATAAACAAATCAAATTAAGCGGTAAACTTTTTTTTTTTAAAGATGATTATTTTGGGGGATTTTTTCCCTTTATTGGACAATTAGACAGTTGAGACAGTCAGGAAAGTTGGGGAAGACATGCGGCAAATGACCCGAGGCAGAATCCAAGCTGGGTCACCGCGGGAAGGACACAGCCTTTCTGGTGCGCGCGCTTACACCAATGTGCCACCGGGGCACCCTGGTAAATGGTTTTTGTTGAAATTGGTTGAGAAATGAACTGATTAATACTTTAATTATTTCTTTATCAGTAATTTGCTGGTTATCAGCAACAATATCACAAATGTGTTTTTTGTGCTTCCATAAATGTTGACGTACAACCCCAATTCCGAAATAGTTGGGACAAAGTGCAAATTGTGAACAAAAGCAAAATGCAATAACTTTCAAATCACAGCAGCCAGTATTTTATTCACAATAGAACAGAGATAACATTGCAAATTTAGAAACTGAGAAATTTTACAATTTATCCACAAAATGAGCTCATTTCAAATTTGATGTCTGCTACAGGTCTCAAGAAAGTTGGGACAGGGGCCTGTTTACCATGGTGTAGCTTCCCATCTTCTTTTAAACACAGAGTGGAGGTGTCTGGGCATTGAGGAGACAAGTTTCTTGAGTTTAGCCTTTGGAATTTGATCTCACTCTTGTTCAATACAGGCTTCCAGCTGCTGGAGAGTATTGGATCTCCTTTGACGGACTTTTCGTTTAATTATGCAACAAATGTTCTCAATCGGTGAAAGATTAGGACTGCAGGCAGGCCAGTTCAGCACAGGGACTCTTGTACTATGAAGCCATGCTGTTGTGATAGCTGCAGTGTGTGGTTTTGCATTGTCCTGCTGAAATACACAAGGCCTTCCCTGGAATAGATGTCTCCTGTAGGGGAGTATATGTTGCTCTAAAACCTTTATATACTTGACTACATTCATGGTGCTTTTTAAAACATCCAAGTGCACCATATGCACTAATGCATCCCCATACCATCAGAGATGCTGACTTTTGAACTGAATGCTGATAACAGGAGGGGTGGTCTTTCTCCTCTTTAGCCCAGAGGACACGACACCCATGATTTCCAACAAGAATGTCAAATTGGGGCTCATCTGCCCACGGGACACTTTGCTACAGTCCATTTTAAATGAGCCTTGGCCCACAGAACACGGCGGCGCTTCTGGATCATGCTCAACAATGGCTTTCTTTTTGCATGATAGAGTTTTAGGTGGCATCTGTGGATGGCACGGCGGACTGTGTTTACAGACAGTGGTTTCTTGAAGTATTCCTGGGCCCGTTTAGTAATGTCAATGACAGAATCACGCCGGTCAGTGATGCAGTGGCGTCTGAGGGCCCGAAGATCACAGGCATCCAGTAAAGGTCTTCGGCCTTGTCCCTTATGTCCAGAGATTTTTCCAGTTTCTCTGAACTTTTTCATGATGTTATGCACTGTCGATGATGAGACCTTCAAAGCTTTTGCAATTTGACGTTGAGGAACAGTTTAAAAAGTATTCCACAATTTTTTCAGGCAAGCCCTCACGGGTTAAAGAGCCTCTGGCCGTCTTCACTTCTGAGAGACTCAGCCTCTCTAAGACATCCCTTTTATAGCCAATCATGTTGCACACCTGTTGCCAGTTAACTTAATTACTTGGTAAATATTCTTTCAGCTGATTCTTTTATATATTAATAGCTTTTTCAGCCCTTTATTGCCTGGGCCCCAACTTTTTTGAGACCTGTTGCAGCCATAAAATTTGAAAAAAGCTCATTTTGTGGATAGAAATGTAAAATATCTCAGTATCAACATTTGAAATGTTATCTATGTTCAGTTGTAAATAACATATTGGCTCATGTGATCTGAAAGTCATTGCATTTTGATTTTATTCGGACCCAAAATTAAAGAATGCCTTTAAGGAAAAGCCTATGTTGGTGTTCAAACCCCCCCCACTAATCTAAGGGATATTTTAGTGAAGTCTGATATAGGTGCTCAGGGTGAGTCAATATTCCCAGTGGTCCCAAATGGCAACTACAGATGTGGAAGCTGTGTTCAGAGCACATACACACGTAAATGTAAAAGCTTCAGTCACCTACACACTGGTCGGGATATATCCATACGTGGTGCGATTACTTGTAGCACCACACATGAGATATACCTGATTCGGTGTCCTTGTGGCTTAGCCTATGTGGGCAAGACCTCCCATGCGTTACGCACAAGAATTAGCGAGCACAGGTCTACCATCAGAACCAGCGATGAGCGCAACCCTGTAGCAGTTCATTTTAAGAATGTCGGACACAACTTGAACACACTACGCTATGTTGGTGTGGAAAAAGTGGAGAGACCTCGTAGGGGTGGTGATTTAGAAAGGAGGCTTCTCCAACGTGAAACCTTTTGGATATACTTCCTAAATACCATGTCCCCTAAAGGTTTAAATGAGGAATTTGATATTAAGCCTTTTTTGTAGGCTATTTTTCCCTTTTTACACTTTTCTATCAATAACAGTATTCCTATTATGAAATTATTTAATATTAACATTTCCTATGTTTTTATTCTCAGTATTATGGGCTGCTTACTGGGTTTTTCTCTGTTCTTTATAATTGAAATACCACTGTTGGGCCTATATTTAGGTAATTACTTGCCAACAATAATGAACAGAATGTTTTTTCTTTATGCACTTTATGACTGCATTGCAATTGAAGTATTGACTGAACTCATTGCTCTCTTTGTTTATGGTGCACTTAGTCACTGAGTCCCTTTAAAGGGCAGGCACTCATTGTGCCTGGTGCCAATGTATCTGTGTCCTATTGGTTGTCAGCTGATACCTTATTAGCCAATGACTAGGTAGATACCTGCCTATATATTTGTTTGTCTGTCTGTCTGTCTGTCAGTCATTTGCCTGATGAAGACCCTGTGAGTGGTCGAAACGTTGCTTCGCCTCAATAAAGGTTTGGGAGCTTTAATCCAGTGTGCAGATTTTTTTTACTTTCTTTGCTTTTTGATTTTATTCACAATTTACAAGTCGTCCCTACTATTTCGGAATTGGGTTTGTAGTTTTGCAACAAAGTTCTGGCCCTTTTTGAAAAGCCATTTCTGAGGAGCCACATTTCTATGGCTATATCTAAAAAAGTATTTCAGCGAGGTCCTTCAAATTTTCACGGGTGAGAATCTGCTACTCTAACTTGAGGAATATGGTCTTATGAATGTGTCCCTTTAGTTCATCATATATTTCTGGGTGCTTAAGAGGTGGTCTCCCTAAGAGCGGTCCGGTGAATTTTGCATCAGAAAAACTTTTTCCCTGAAAGTTTTTATATCAAAAGGGTTAGGAATACAACTAATAAAAACGGTTTTCTTTTTTGAAAATAATTTTTTTTGCCTTTGCTACAGGCTCGATCTACTCTGTGCTGAACAGGCTGCCTGGGAGGCCCTTTTCGAGGCGAAATTTGACGATATTTAGAAACGCGCAACATCAAAACTATAAAAGCAGATTTTTTTCTTTGCCGTTTATTTTCTTTATCTTTCATTGTCATAATGACTTGACATCATAAGAGTTGATTGCTTTTTCAATGGGCTATAAGTCTCAAAAGACAAGCCCCTCCACAACATGGGAAAGAGCACTAAAAAAATAGCTCTAATATAAGAGCCAAATTCTCGTTTGTTTGACCAAAACTGTAATAGAAAAATATATAAACATAAAGGTGATAAGTCTATTTCTTAGAATTTAAAGTCAAACCTCTGGGTATGATGCTGTGTGTGAAGCTATAACAGAGGTGGGCAGCGAGGGCCGTATCTGTCCCTGGTTTTCACACCAACGTCTGGTCTTTAATTAGTTGATTGTCTCAATTAGCCAAACCATTTATGAAATCTGACGTTTCATGCGCATTTCTTTAAATTATCATGAAACTACAAAGACTAGTCTTGTCTCCCTTCATAAAACATTTTCCTTTGATCGAATCTTTGCGAAAATCAATATTTGTGCATTCAATCAATTAACTCAATTAGTCAGGGTAATTGATAGGAATAAAAACCTGCATACACACCGGCCCTCCAGGACCGTGATTGCCCACCCCTGAGCTAAAAGAACGTCATGTGGGTCAAGTGGGCACTTTGTTTACTTATAGAGGGTACCGCCTTGGCAAAGAAATTGCCAGATGACAAGGGGATGGTAGGCCACAAAAGTTCAGCAGGTTATCTTCGAGGACTTTTTTTTTTTTTGGTGTTCGTCAACAAGTGATCCAATAGCGTTGCCTTGAATTTTCTAATGAGAATACAAATACTGATCTTACTGATCTTCTATCAGAGCAAGCAAACAAACTGAACACTCCCAAGGTTCTGCCGCATAGACACATAGGGCCGTAACTACGAAAGGCGTCTATCTATTACCCTTGTGTAGCGTTTAGACGTGTATAAATATGACTTAGATGCTTGTAGCTAAACGTGTATTTTAATCACACCCCACGAAACACTCTAAACAGCTGATTAGTTATCCGTGTCTACCAATGCCCGTCTAACCTTGATGTCCTCAGTTCAATCTGTTAAATGGGATTTGATTGGCTGCTGGATTGCGAACAGGAATATGCGTTCTGGTGTTCTGTCACATTTTGCTACCCATCAAATTATGCTGCCTTGCGGTTCTGCAAACCTAAAATCTCAGGCTGTTTCTTCGCTCATATCCTAAGTATCTTCAAAAATAAAAAAATAAAAAAAGATTTTTTTCAGTGCGCCTTTTGACCTAGAATCCAAATATATTTGCATGTACGTGCTGGGTTTTCCTGAAAATTCAGAAATGAGATGATAATGGCATATGTGGGCATATATCTTCAAGCAAACTTATCCAACTCATTATAACATCTGCTTATGTCATCATAAGCTAACAAATAAAGTTACCATTGTAAACTGAGTCATATTGCAATATTAAGGCGAAAAAAGACTTTACGGTCGCTTTGCATTGCGGTTGCATTCTTTGACAAGGGAGCAAATTGTCAGAACACCGGCTATAGCACCTGTTATTCTAGGGAAACCAGCTATATGCCAAAGCCCATCCATGACATGTCGCTTTACATCTAAAGTGTCTGGGAATGGCAGAAACTGTGGCTTGTTGGCACAGATTGCAGCAGCAACCCTAAGCACATAAGCTTGTTGAGAGATCCCAGATGTGTCTCCTGCAACGATCTGAAATGTTCCACCAGCGAAAAATCGCAATGCTCTGGCCAAGTGTAATGCAACTGGAAGAGGATTGCTTCATCTTGTTGGATGCTCCAGTTCCGGTATCAGCAACTGACGTAGTTCGTTGAAAGAGTTTTTGGGGAATCGGAATCGTTTTAAGAACGGTATCTCCGAACTCTTCCAATGGATTTCTCCTGTCCCTGAATATCCTTGTTGTACGCAATCTGTTAGCATTCTGACCTTCATCTGCCTCCTCTTGAGCAAGTTCAAGTATTTGCAGCGCATTCATAATGCTCGCTCTGCGATCGACAAGCAGGAAATGACAGTAAAACGCATGCAAAACTACCCCCCTCCCATGTTTAAGGGTTTCCATTGTTCATTTTAGACAGTCTTTGATAATTAATTTTAAAAAGTTACCCTGAATTTACAGCAGTTGGCGGTAATAAACACAAAGATTGTCAACAGCCATAAAACGAAAGAAGAAAGAAAGAAGAAGAAGTTGAGGTCAATCAGTTTATCAATCGTGGAACAGCAGCGGCGGGAAGTGAAGTTCACTCTCGAGGACAGTGAATCCATAACGTATTTTTTTTCTTAACCGTTAAGGACCTTCAACATTTCAGTCAGCTAATGTTAAAGGTAAGTTTCCTTCTTTATTAACCATTTTGTAGGATATAAATAGTTCAGCAGCTAAACTAACTAATAATTTAGACATCTCTAATTTTTTTCTTCGTTACCTGCTGTAAATATAAGTTAAATTTGGAGGAGAAAAAACTTGGATAGCTAATGTTAGCTTGTAGCTAACGCTGGCAAACGGTTGAAACTTCCATAAGTTAAGTTGTTGCCTAGGAAAAACGTGGTTAATTAACGTTAATATTATTCTAACCACTGATCGATTTTGAAAATTAAGTTTTACGGCAGTCAGAACAAATTAAGTAAAAAAGCTAGAGATAGCTATACTTGCTCAACCAATCGCGCATCTTAGTCGCACAAACAACAACACTGATTAGCACTGCGCTATAATATCAGTTTTTGTGAGGTGTAGCTAACGTTTGACTGTAGTCCTAATGGGGGTAACGTTACGGCGTTACAGTCACAGTTATGGCAAGTTCGCTGCGCCTTTTGTAATTAGAAATTTACGTAAACGATGCGAATTAGGCATTTTACGGATGCATCTGCGAAAGCCAATATAATTAGCTAGCTGAAATGAAGTGGAGACTCTAATTTTATTGTTGCGATATCTGTCCTATGCATTGCACAGACTGTCTTGAGATGCAAGCAAGGGCTGGCAGAGAAGGATATGAGGAGCCTGATCAGTGAAATGCTTCACAGTGATGTTTAGAAAGGTGACTGAGAACCTGGTACAGTATTTGCATTCTTTTTGTCCAACACTTATGGTGCTGTGATGATTATGTACACAGAAGTCCTTAATTTTATATGACAAAGATTACACAAATCTTTCTTGGGCCTAATAATTAATTGGGTCACATGAAACAGAACTAACAGGGCAGGGGCTTTGAGGTCAGGGTTGAATCTTTGTTTTAACTGGTAAAATGGGAGTATTCAATGGGAGCATGTCATTGTATACAGGCAGGCGAAGTGCTGTCCAGGCTCCTAGTTGGTAGATAATCCCAAGAGGGAGGTGTAGGGTTTAATGTTTAGAGGAGAAGTTTCGACATAGGTGTCACACGGTCACTGAAGGGGGCTCTGAAGTAGCCTTAAGCTGAACCCCAAACTGCAGACTCAGACAAAAAATTGAGGAAAAAGTAAAATAATTTCATGTACTGACCTCTTTTGCTGTGTTTGTGTTGTTCTTTGCAGAAGACGCAGTGCACAGCACACTCAGTGAAAGAAGAGGAGGACGACTTGAAAATGTGTAAAAAAAACTAAACTGAATGAAGAAATTGTGATTTTAGACTTTTTATAGGGATGCTCAAGCACCCCTAAATTTCATCTCAGCGCCCCAGGATAATGTTAATAATAATAATGAACTGTTATTATTTTCCAAACTCATGTTAAGCCCTCTTACATTACATTTTGAGAGCTTGTGAGAGATGACAAACAATTACAGGTTCTAAGCGATTTATTTGAATAGAAAAACAACAGCAATATGAAACCTGTTTTGAAGTTCAGTTGGTTTGTGGAGCCCCTGGCAAAAATTATGGAAACCCCTCACAGATGATGTACATTCAGCTATTTTACTCCATAGCAAATAAGGGCCAGACAGATTCTTCTCTGTTTTCATGTTCTGCTAGTGTTCTTGTCAGAACGGGTAGCATGAGGCGGCACCTGCAGCCCAGTCTGGTTGCACAGGTAGTCCAGCTTTTCCAGGACAGCACTTCCATACGTGCAGTTGCTAGAAGGTTTGCTGTGTCTCCCAGCACAGTCTCGAGCATGGAGGCGATGCCAGGACACCAACCGTTTCACGAGGAGAGCTGGACGGGACTGTTGAAGGGCATCAACCCAGCAGCAGGACTGTTTCTGCTCCTTTGTGCTAGAAGGAATGGAAGAGCCCAACTAAATGACCTCCAGCAGGCTACTTGTGCGCATGTTTCTGACCTCACTGTCAGAAACAGACTGTGAGGGCAGCGTGAGGGCCCGATGTTGTCAAGTGGGACCTGAACTCACAGCATCATGCAGCTTGATTGGTATTTGCTAGAGAACACTAGAATTGGTAGATTCAGCATTAGTGCCCTGTTATCTTCACAGATGGGAGCAGGTTCACACTGAGCACATGTGATGGGCGTGAAACAGTCTGCAGACATTGTGGTGAATGTTCTGCCTGCAACATCATCCGGCATGACTGATTTGGCAGTGTATCAGTAATAGTCCAGGGAGGCATATAATTAGGGGGTTGCACAGCCCCGTATGTGATTGCCAACGTTACCCTGACTGCTGTTAGACACTGGGGTGAAATCCTTTGAGCAATTGTGTGAACTTATGCTGGGGCAGTGGGTCATGGGTTCCTCCTGGTGCAGGACAGTGCCTGGCCACATGTGGTCACAGCATGTAGGCACTTCCTGGATGATAAAAGCATTGATACCATAGATTGGCCCTCTCGTTCCTTTGACCTAAACCCAATTGAGCTCCTGTGGGATGCAATGTATCAGTGCATCCAACGCTAATAAGTACCACAACAAACTGTGCAGGAGCTCACTGATGCCATGATCCAGGTCTGGGAGGAGGTCCCTCAGGACACCATCACTGACTCATCAGGATGATGCCCAGATGCAGTCAGGAGTATTTTTATTAGTGAAGTCCATGTCTCCCAAGAATTCAGGCCATAAGAAAAGCCCGGGGTGGAGCAACAAAGTATTAATTCTGGATTTTCTGGATTCCATAATTCTTTCCTCATATTATAGTGATGCCATATATTTCCTCTACTTGTTTATGAAAAAATATGCCATTTATTAAAATTAATTTCTTTGCTGTGTGTTTCATGAATGCTGAAGAAAACAGGCTGAATGAACATCCACTGCGGTGATTCCAGAACTGCAGCACACATGACCTTGCTAGCCATGGCTTTTCTGATCTTCATAGAGCCGGGCTCAGACTACAGGAGATTTAAAGTCCTCACTGATTTGAAATTGTGTTATAGCTCACAGAAAAGGCTGAACTTTTCTTATTTTTTCTCTCAATTTGCAAACAAGCTCAAACTGCACATTTAGAAATTTGCAATAAATCATACCTTACAACTTATGATTAAGGTCATCTTGCCTGAAAGAGCTACTGTATACTACAACTCAGGTGACCATGGGGAGGCAGAAGGCAGATGTTTAAAGACAAAGATTTTGAGGGAGCAGTTAGGGAAAGTGGGCAACACAGTTAATTTGTTCTCCAGCAGCTGGAGGTGAGAATTTAACTGTCAGTTTTAATTAGGTTTTATAACTTTTGATACTCAGCTAGCCTGTCAGTGGCTAAGGTTTTACCATCGCTTTTTGATACCGTCAGCTCTTAAACCCTGAACGGGATGTTAAAATTTATTTTCTGACAGAATATTCCCGTTCTAAATCCTGAATATCAAAAAATGTTTGACATGATCAGCGCTGCCCTGCTGAGTGTGCGAGCAGTTTGGGAGGAATAAGACTGGATCTGTAAACTCCTTACATTACCAGATAATCTTGGCTGAAGATCATTTCTGTCTAAGGTCCCAGTCCAGATTTCTGTGATTGTTGGGAGGGGAGAATTTGGGATACATCAGCCTAAAAACTCAAGAAGTCTGAGCCCACCATATATTAGTGGGGAATTGAACCTGAAATTAACGGTCAGTTTCAAAGTTACAGGTCATACTCTTTCTTACAGCATTTGGTTTCAACATCTACTGTCTGCTCTGGAGCCACTACAGCTTCACACTGAACTGCACCAGGGGCCTCATTTATAATCGGTGCGTAGGCGTAGGTTGATTTACAAAAACAAACTTGACATTATCAAAAGAGAAATTGTGCATTGTCTTAATAATGTCAATGAATTCCAAGTCCATCCCGATTAAATAAATGAAAATTCCATGCAGTTTATTTTACCCATAGGTTTATAAATTGGCTTATTGTCCACAAAATGTGATTTTTTTAGCCCTCAGCTCTCAAGGCTGACGGGGTATTGCTATCCTTCGTGCGGTTGGGCGGGCGGGCGTCAAAGTTTTTGGAGATGACATCGGGCTGAGGGGTATTCCGTGCATTGCACGCCTATTTTGTTTTTTTTGTGCGTACGCATTAATTAGGTATGAAATTCACACAAATTTTTATAAATAAGGCCCATGATCCTTTTCTTTTTTGGAGAGTAACGGTTTTTATGATTGAGTCTTTGCCTCAATTTTCATGAACTGACTGGGCATCCCCTCTGAAACTGAAGAATTCTACTGAAATCTGTGATTGCTCATTCTAAACCTTTTATTATTATACACTGTAATATACTACCCAACTAATCAGGTTCCCTCTGAATGTAGGATTGTATACCTAACTGAACTGGTGTTTGCCTTAGTGAAAAAGGAGAGTGTTGGATACTTCTGCAGACTCTATATTCCATTTGTAATGTTAATAAAATAGTTTGTGGTGCAAAATGCATGTTTCTGTCTAGTAATTAATTAAAGTACTATTATTGTAAATTAAAGTATTATATTCTGTTATATATTATATAATATTATATATATTATATAAGTACTTGTAAACTTCAACTTTCTTATTGCCTGACGCATAAATGAAAGTCGAACCATCATGAATGTACTGATTATTATCTGCGGAAATAGATTTAGTGTATCTCATTGTTCAATTTCTTTTCTTTGTGAGGATGAAAGAGAATTGTTTGAGTGCTTTGATGAACCTTGTGGATTCATGTGTAAGACCTTACACCAGGTTACAGTCTCACCTGTGCTCCAGTAGGCCGACTGCATTACATCACTTGTTTGTCTGAGATGCACTTCTTGGATTGCATCAGTGACAAATAATATATTGTTAGAACAGGGATAGGGGGGCACTCATCTTCCCCTCTTTTTAGCCCCTCCTCTGTTTTACTGCAGATCTATTTGTCACATCACAAACTCACTCTGCAAACCCAACCCCCTATATGTGAGTCCTCTTGCACACACACCCATCCTTAAATATAATCCTGTGGTGACAGGTTATTGTACAGTCACTGCAAATGCTGCTGTTTCATCAATGGATTTGTCACTGACAATTGTCTGCACTGTTAAATACCACTTAGACTTATAGTTCCTGTTCAGTTAGTATATATTTAATAAAAACATAACCCTCCTGGACACAGGCGATCAGGATACAGGGGCCTTCTGGGCTGTCTGACCTTGAGGAGTGTTATGTTGAGCTATTGCAGTTTCTCAGGTAAGTTATTCATTTTCTCAATCTGATAAAAACTCTTTAATTTTTTAAGCTGTGCTTGAGTGAGAGACTTTTGCAGACAATTTAAAAAAAAATAGACCCAAAAGGCAAACCTTGTCTTCTGGGAACACTGTCTCCAATATCAGGGAGCTCCAGTGCAGTTTCAAAGTGTAAAGCTGGTGTCTCAGAGGAGAGGTAGTTTTCCCTGGATGGAGGTCGTCTTCCCAGAAAACAAAAACTATCCTTCAGTGTAACAGTGCAACTAAATTGTGTGAGGCTCCCTTGACAAGAATAATTTCTTAAAGGACAGAGCTTAACTTTGTGCAGAATTGGCCAGTATAAGTGTTTCCATCTCTAATGTGCAGTAAATGTGTTATGATGAGGAATACTTTGGAGAAAAGACAAAATGTAAAATAATGCTGGAATCAGCTTAAGAACATAATTTAGCCTTGCAGTCAGTTTAAGTGGTGAGTTCAGTTAGTCTTGACCATGTAACTTACATTCACTCTCTTTTCTAAGGATCATCAACCCTCAAACCTGCTAGATAAAATAAAACCAAAATGAGCAGCTCTGTCATCAATTCTAGCCAACCCTTCAACCACTCCTCTTCAGGATCCAGTCTCCAACTCTCGTTCACATATGTAGAGTGCTATTTTTCACTTCTTGGGTTTTCGTTTCTGTTTATTGAAAGGAGCATCAACCTATTAGTGGGCTACCCTGCCAACATCATGGTGATGTGGCTGGTGGCCAGAGAGAAGAGTGACTCTTCCACCTCCAATATATTTATCTTCAACCTGGCCATCGCTGATGCTTTACTGTGCGTGATGAGCCCCATCCACTTCTATGGCTTCACTTGGCTCAGAATTACAGATTTTGATTATATAATGATATTTACTATTGGGATCAAAAACACCTCCCCACTCTTTCTCACCTGCATTTGCCTGGACCGCTACGTGGCCGTGGTCCACCCCATTGTGTTCACCAGCATCAAGGATAAGAAGATCAGAGTGGCTATTTCCATGCTTGTTTGGGGGCTCATGATAGCCTTTGCCCTCTGCAGGATATTGTGGTCGATCCTCTCAGATCACATCTACATTGGGCTGATCCTGGTCGCCTTCGCCATCATGGTTTTCTGCAACGTTTCTATCATGTGGAGCCTGAGGAAGTCAGTCTTGGGCAAAGAGAAGATGCACCCCATGAAAAAGAAAGCCCTCAGAACCGTGCAAATCTATCTGGGCATCATAGTGTTTCATTACTTGCCAGTAGTTTTTATCAAGCCCTTTATGTATATACCTGATTTCACAGAATACTGTGACATTCAATTGATTATGTTCTCCATTATGTACCTCAGTACCATCACTGCACCCCTTCTCTACATCTCCCTGATTAAACAGCCGCCATGGCTGAAAAACTTGCTCTGCATCTGCTGCCGAAGCCCTTCCCCGGAGTGACATAATGTAAGTACATGAGATGTATGCTTGTGATGGTCTGTTATGTTACATTTTCTCTCTACATAAATTCATGAAAATGAGTTAATGAAACAAAGCAAGAATGTCATCTGAGTTTTAGGCAAATATATTATCTTTGGTTTGACTGTAATGAGGATAGAGATGATAATTAACACAACAATAACCATTATGCGTTGATTAAAAAGTGATAACTATTTGCATCACCCACATGCCTCTATCACCATGATTTCATATGACGCAAATTAAACAGTTTTTGATTAAAAATGAGAATGTATGATCAGTCAATCAAAGAGACCAATTTTTTATGTAACATGTATTTGATATTTATCTCCAAACTCCAAAGTTTGTTTTATTGTATCCATTTCATTTCATTATGCCAGGATGTGATCTAATTTTTCCCAGGAAGAACAGACAATCACTACAGATTTTCTGGGATCACACCACATACGCAAAAAAAATGGATTGTTTTGACTATTCCTGTGCTTCATGCAGACAGTTAGTGAGTGAGTATCACATTCAAAGTATTTCAGTCCACAAAATGATAAAACACATTTAACATGAAACAACGCAAAATATCACAGAAAAGACACAAAAATTCAGAAGGATGCTGCACTTTGGTTTGAGTTTAGCTGTTAGCTACAGCTCTGGGGAACAAAGGGAAGCTCTGGGGTTTGTCATCAGAAACAAGGCCAACATTGTTTTGATAATGTAAAATCTTTCGAAACATTATCCTTCCGTTATTCAGCCATAACAGAATTCAACTCATTATCAAATGCTACTAAATCACGGGAAAGCCTAGCCAGCTTTAAATCAGATGTAAAATGTCATCTTTTTAGTCAACTGGTCTACAAGGAAGCACAGTCCTTCATTTATTACTAATTGTTTAGGTTTTTAGGTTATGCCAATTTATTTTATCATAGTTATTTTGGTATTATTTGTTTAACATCATCATTTTAATTATTATTATTATTACTTGCAGTATATGTAACCTGTATATTAGTATTATATTATTTTTATGTGTACCCATTATACGTTTTATTTGCACTTATATCATTCAGTTTATATAAAAGTTTAAAAACTTTTAAAATTTTCATAAAAGCTTTAAAAATTTGTAGTAAAAGCACACAGGCCACTCCACATCAAATCATCTAGATTCTGAGAAATTTTTCGGGTCTTCTGCTTAAAAATATTGAAAAAATGCAAGGGTAAATCTTCACACAAAATTTAAAAATGCCAAATATTAGGCCAGTATCTTAAATAGATTTCAAGTTATAGCCCTTTGAAATTTGACTAATATTTTAAGTTTTTTGGCAAACCCATTTTCAGCCAACTTTGGCAACTTATTGCTCCACTGTTATGATTCTGCCTCATGTGTGCTGTCTTCCCAGCTAGCAATTTTTTGTTCCCAAAATGTTCTGAGAATGTTACTTTGAATCTTCTCGTAATGTTTTCAGCGGGAAGTTTTTTTTAAGTTCCCAAAATGTTCTCGGATAACATTCTCTAAAAATATTTGAGAAATGTTGCGTGATAACCTCCTTAGAATGTTAAGTGACAACATTTCTATAACATTATGCCCTTATGTGTTTGAAACGTTTTCAGCAAGAAGTTTTTTTTAAGTTCCCAGAATGTTCTAGGATAACATTCTCAAACAATATTTGAAAAACGTTGAGTGATAACCTCCTTAGAATGTTAAGTGACAACATTGCTATAACATTATGCCCGAACGTGTTTGAAACGTTTTCAGCGGGAAGTTTTTTTTTAAGTTCCCAGAATGTTCTAGGAGAACATTCTCTAAAAACATTCAAAAAATGTTGTGATAACCTCCTGAAAATGTTTACAGAAAACCCTGCTAGAACATTTTCCTGGTACACATGTAAAGCAATATCCGCTCCAAATTGCTCATGATTGTTTTTGAAATGCACAGCCATTATCCCAAGGCTATGTTTTCATGAATTATGTCTTTAGCCTTTTTCAATGAAATTCCAATGACAAAAATCATGGGATATTCTTTCTGCATGTCAATATAAGCTGCTATAGGCGCATTTCGATGGTGTGTCCTAGTAGAACAGGCCCTGTGATGGACTTCTCCTTAGTTCAGGTAATGATTATTTATTTTTCAACCATATCTGGCATATGTGCGGTTTAACTGGTTACATCAATTATTGATTGAGGGAACCACAAGTACTTCCTGTTTACTCCATTGTTTCAGACTATTGAAAAGCCACTTTTTCAATCTGAAGTTTTATCCAGAATCAACCATGTATGTGAACACCCTTAAAGTGCCAGACCTGGCTAGGATGATTATACAAACATTCCCAATGTATAAAAAACAGGTATTTTTCTCGCAAAACAACTTCTTGTCTTGTTACAGGCCCATTTTATACCAGTGGATAGACTTGCATACAGACTGGGCTTGGGCTCTTATGTACCATTTTATTGTATTTGTACCCATTTTTAAGTGTTTCAGAACAAAATTTTACAAACGACCAACAATCTTGTATGCTCCATTCAACTCTTCATGTTCCACGGAAGTAGCATTTTAGCACCCCTTGTATTGACTTGCGCAGTCATGATCCCATTGTTCTCTTTGCAGTAACTACAAGTTTAAGGATGAAGGACATCTCAAACAAAAGTATTTCCTCGGGATTTTCACCGCGCATTTCAGCTGGACCAATCATGAGCAATTTTGAGTGGACACTTCTTAACGCATGTACCGATACATCTGTTAGTACAGAGCCGCCTATTGTGGACAGTAGTCCTTATTCCAAAATAATGGCTTTCATAAACAAAAAGGTTGACCTCTATACTTCATTATGCAACAAACCTTTGCCCTGTCAATCAACTGCGCACGCCTCCAGGTGGTGCTGAAATAGGCCAAATTTTAGCATTTTGCCATGTTCGGTGCCATCTGTTGGTGTGCGCATACACTATCCCAACTTTTTCCATCTCTAATGGATAGTCTCACTATATACCAGTGTGGTGCAGCTGTAAAAGTTCTGGGGCACTGATTGCGCACAGAGTATTAGGGGTACAAACTGGTGACACAAATGGATTGCGGCCATACTGGCACGCCCCCTGTATATTTCGCAAAGAAGATCCCAGGCCGAAAATCACTCTTTCCACTGACCAGCCCACCTATAATTAAATTTTCCAACTTTTACTTTGGGATAAAGTTTGCGCAGTGAATAAGAGCAACCCAAAAATCAAATTTGGGTGATTTGGTATTTTAGGCCCTATTTGGGCTTGCACTTGATTTACCCCAAAACCCAAACTAGTGCAGATAGTGTCAAAAAATGTGGGGAATTTTCTAGTTCGGATGGGGACCTAAAACCACCAAGGTTTCAGCAAAAGTGAAGAAAGTGACCATCACCCCCTGCCTAAACCTTACGGACAATGGCTCTTTAATCCTTGAAGAAAGTGACCATCACCCCCTGCCTGAACCTTACGGACAATGGCTCTTTAATCCTTGAAGAAAGTGACCATCACCCCCTGCCTAAACCTTACGGACAATGGCTCTTTAATCCTTGAAGAAAGTGACCATCACCCCCTGCCTGAACCTTACGGACAATGGCTCTTTAATCCTTGAAGAAAGTGACCATCACCCCCTGCCTAAACCTTACGGACAATGGCTCTTTAATCCTTGAAGAAAGTGACCATCACCCCCTGCCTAAACCTTACGGACAATGGCTCTTTAATTCTTGAAGAAAGTGACCATCACCCCCTGCCTAAACCTTACGGACAATGGCTCTTTAATTCTTGAAGAAAGTGACCATCACCCCCTGCCTAAACCTTACGGACAATGGCTCTTTAATTCTTGAAGAAAGTGACCATCACCCCCTGCCTAAACCTTACGGACAATGGCTCTTTAATCCTTGAAGAAAGTGACCATCACCCCCTGCCTGAACCTTACGGACAATGGCTCTTTAATCCTTGAAGAAAGTGACCATCACCCCCTGCCTAAACCTTACGGACAATGGCTCTTTAATCCTTGAAGAAAGTGACCATCACCCCCTGCCTAAACCTTACGGACAATGGCTCTTTAATTCTTGAAGAAAGTGACCATCACCCCCTGCCTAAACCTTACGGACAATGGCTCTTTAATTCTTGAAGAAAGTGACCATCACCCCCTGCCTAAACCTTACGGACAATGGCTCTTTAATTCTTGAAGAAAGTGACCATCACCCCCTGCCTAAACCTTACGGACAATGGCTCTTTAATTCTTGAAGAAAGTGACCATCACCCCCTGCCTAAACCTTACGGACAATGGCTCTTTAATCCTTGAAGAAAGTGACCATCACCCCCTGCCTAAACCTTACGGACAATGGCTCTTTAATTCTTGAAGAAAGTGACCATCACCCCCTGCCTAAACCTTACGGACAATGGCTCTTTAATTCTTGAAGAAAGTGTCCATCACCCCCTGCCTAAACCTTACGGACAATGGCTCTTTAATTCTTGAAGAAAGTGACCATCACCCCCTGCCTAAATCTTACGGACAATGGCTCTTTAATCCTTGAAGAAAGTGACCATCACCCCCTGCCTAAACCTTACGGACAATGGCTCTTTAATTCTTGAAGAAAGTGACCATCACCCCCTGCCTAAACCTTACGGACAATGGCTCTTTAATCCTTGTTCCCAACACACACAAATGAAATTATCCACAAAACTTATTTCAGTGGTGAAAAATGGCACAAAAATGGCCAGGTAATGTATCAGAAATGATAATAAACAACGTGCATCAAACATTTTTACATAAATTATTTAAATTTCAAGGAAAACACTATAATCACGGAGAAACGTTTGGAACACAACTTACCGCCCACAGTGCTTAACAGCACAGTGAGAGAAAGAAGGGAGGGGCTATCGAAGCTCAACAGAACTACGGGAGCTCAGGAGGTCCCAAAGAGGTTTTACAAAATAAAAGTAAATACAGTTAGGACCTTGGCCCTGGCGATGTGAGGACAATTTTCAGCATTGATCCTGTTATGGTAAGAAATCCAGTCAAGAAATACAAGCAGATTAAGATTTGTTTTGGTCTTAATGGTTAACTACAAATTTAAATGAATGTAAATACTAGCCTCAAAAAGATTTAAATGCAATCAATGCAAATACTGCTACAACAGCAACTAGTAATAATAATAATAATAATAATAATAATAATAATTAACTTCTAGGTTACTGTTACTACTACTATCTATTATCGTAGACTATAATGCAAAATACTACTACCACTACTACTACTACTACTACTATTAGTAGCCTACTGGTCTGGTAGTACTACTACTAATATTCACAAAATACTATTGCTTTCTATTATTATATTATTATCATCACTATTGTCGTTGTATGTACTGTCTACAGTCCTAAGAAAACATACTAATCCAGGATCAAACAGACTGAGTGAGTTTACAGCCTATCAACATATACGACCACCAACTGGTCATTTTACCTCAGGAGGTGGGGTAAATTTCACAGAGGTGAATGCATTGGGCGTTAACAGGACATTCAATAAATGTTAATAAGGGCGGCTGATTTTTTTTTTTTCTCCAGTCTAGACAGAGACTGGAGACAGAGATCCTATCTAATGAGTCGCAGCTTTGGTGTTTGTGCCACAAATTTTTATTTCAACAACATACCCACCTTCAAGTGACGCACGAGTTTCCTCTTGTTTTGCCCCTTTTCCCTCTTGCTCACCCCTGACCGTGGATTTATGCTCCTGACTCGTCTTTATGACCACATGTCGACATCTCTTCACCTGCTGCAGCTCTGCAAGTGCCTCCCAGCGCAGCCCTCTGATTAGTCAGATGTCGAGTGCTGTCAATCATTGCAGCGACGCATGCGCGGTCAGATCACAGGTCTCCTTTTCTCTCCTTCTTCGAGCTGATTGTGCTGTACGTGCGCCTCACGGCAGCACATATGTGCAATGGATGCGCTTGTGCGCACTATGTGCAAATGCGTCCCCTCGCGCAAAATGTGACCCTCCATTTTCCACCTTTCTTCCCTTTAACATCAAGGGTAAGGACAAAAATTCACACCTAAATTATCATATTTTGGGGCTAATCGTATGTATGTATGTATGCGTGTGTGTGTGTGTATGCGTGTGTGCATGCGTGCCAGTTTACCAGCCCCAGGATGGCTGGGAGTCTGGATGGATTAACAGATGTTATTGTGCTGTGTTTGGTCGTGTCTAGGTTGGCTATGGGGAGGTAACTTTCCTAGAGCTGGTGTGGGTTGGGTTGGCTGTGGGTTGTCCAAATGTTACTTTGTTCTTTCTTTGTTATCATGTAACATTGTGGGAATATTTTATAGAAGGCCACTCTATCATATATTACCTCAACAACATTCCCAAAACATTCTCAGAATGTTGCACCTCAAACATTCTTCCTTTGTTAACATATAACATTTTAGGTACATAATTTGACATTATAAACATTCTTGAAACATTCTTTGAACATTAGATAAAAATGTTTTCTTTAAAACATAATCAGAACATTTAGGGAATGTTAGCCATTGTTGTGCGCAATGGGCAGATAACTCGTAAGATAGCTAGTGACTTAGCTATGGTCTGATGCCAGCTTACTCTGTTTCTGTGTGGCCCAACACCCCACATAGTTCCTACAAGATAACATTTTTAATACTATGAATTTTTTGAAAGAACAACTATTATTTGGCATTTTCTGACCAATCCCAGTTCAAATTTGTCATTATTTAACGCATTTCTCCAGTCTAAGTCTTAAATCTCCAATTCTGAGCACACTTAACCGTGTAACAAAACTGGGTGCTGGCTTGGTACTCACATCCAGTTGCCAACTGCATTGCATAGGCGAAATAGTCGAGTTGGAGGCAATAAACCAGTGGTACCTAAAAAAGTCAGAGGCCAGAGGACAGGAGTAGGTCTCCGCACCCACTTAATTAGCTAGCTCTGCGGCTAGCCAAGGTAACATCTGATTATCCTCAGGTGTTCTACTGCTGTTGGAGATAAATTAGGACTCTACTTTAGGCAGTATGACCCTCGAATCATTTTCTCTACTTTCTTATTTCTCCCATATTTGTGTTTGTTCTTTCATTGCTGCATTTTACAGAGAAGTCACAGAGAAAGGCTAGCTAGGTTCTAGCCTACTTGGAAATGTGATTGGTCATATTCCCTATAAATCTCCACAAAAGGAAAACAAGTGGGAGAATATTTTCCGCAATATAAAAAGAAAATATGCAACCTATCCACCATCAATTGCAATAAAAAAAATTACCTAACATAGGCCCCTAGATATTTAAATAATATTTAATGATTTATGAAAAGTTTGATCTTCCACTGATGTTGGGACTACAGTATTTCAATATATATCTGAAAATATATTGTTTTATATTTTATATTATATATTATACATAATATTTATATTATATATTGTATATGGGTTATAATTCAAGAGTAAGTTAACTTTCTTGAAATAAAGCACTTTGTTGAGTTTAAGTTTTCTATCATTAACTATGTGCATTTTATAAAATTATGTTTGAATATGCCTTCGATGCCATTAAATGCTCTGTGTCCACAAAAATACCATAATTCAAAAGATGTATTTTGAGGAAATGAAGCAGAACACCATCACAAATTTTGGACATGTTAATAACAGGCATCTAATGTTTCAAAAATAGTCAATTTGATGTTGGTGGATGGTGTTAATTTTTTTGGTATAAAATGTTAAAAATAGCACAAATTTAATTTTTCTCATTTTAAAGCCTTAATATTTTCTAGATTATTCATAAGAGTGGCAGAATTAGCATACGAAATACACAACATAATGGGAAGCTGTATATGCAATACCAAATCCCTGTCTTTTGCAGTCCTTTAAATGTGCTACCGCAAAGTAAAATATTCGAGCAAATTTAAGCACCCAGAAATATATAATGAACTAAAGGGACACATTCATAAGTCCGTTTTCCTCAAGTTCGAGTAAGAAATTTTCACCCCTGAAAATTTGAAGGACCTTGCTGAAATACTTTTCTAGATGTGAAAGTGGCTCCTCAGAAATCGCTGTTCAAAAAGGGCCATAACTTAGTTGCAAACCTATTTTTTATGACAAAATATTAGGAGTCGAGAGCTAAAATTTTGGATGTCTCCTATTAGGAGTTGAATGCACTCGCTGGAATTTTTTCAGCCAAATTTGAGATGGTCAAGTGGGAACCATTTGGACATGTGACATGGAATGACCCTTTATATACCTCCTACGTTCCCACAATCCCCGCTCGTCTCGTTTCTACGTCCCTCCCAGCCTTCCCCTCTCCAAGAAGGAAGCAAGAAACAGTCACCACCTGGAACTCCGGGGGCCTTAAGAGCCACACAGACTCCGACGAGAGACGCGAGCCCCACCCTGAGTCTCGCCACCTGGGGCTCCCAATGTTCGTACAATCACAAACCAAGTCCAGACAACATCTCATTCACCCCGATCTCCAATTTGTCGTTCCACCAAATATTCACCTCTACTTTGGAAGTGGTACAAAGTTCATTAAATAATAAATAATAAGCAACCATTAGAAAATATAAATAAAGCTCAATCAATAAAAATAGGAATATTGCGCATAGGGATGTGGAGAAAGTCAATAATAACAAAATCAATGATATTGCACACAGTATTCACAGGAGCATTTAGTGATGTGATGTTAATTGAGTCCATTCAGGGTGCGTATTGTGTTATGTATGATAATTTTGTACAGCATTATATTCCATTTGTAAATGAAGTTTGTTACATGCTGTTTTGCTGCCTTGCTGGTCAGCTATATTTATTTTGTTCATTGGCACCCTCTGGTGGCGTGTATTTGTAAAATCATTAAGAAAAGTCTAGTAATTTCAAGAAGCTTCTGGCACTTTCCTGCTTGGAGGGGACGGGATTTCCCTAGAATCCTGTGGATCTTTCTGGAAGGTTGCTAGACTATAAAAAGGCTGTGATTTTAAGCACAAGAGACAGACAACAGAGAGAGAGAGCAGACAGCAGAAGAGAGCAGACCAGAGTTTTGTTTTGGCAACAGTTAAATAGTGGCATCAGAGTGTTATTAGAGAATTAAATAGTGGATATATTTTTTTGTACAACTTTTTTCTGTGAAGAATAAATTTGTTTTAGTTGTACTTTCTGGTTTTCTTTGTTGTGATTTTTTCAAGTCATAACAAATTGGAGGTTCTACCGAGATTGGATTCACCAAAGATTATTATTTTAAATCTAGTGACTAGTTTAAAAACCAGCAATCATGACTTTTGATGTGGAAAGTTTTTTGAAAACTCCAACCCAGGAATTAATTGTGCTGGCAAAGAAGAAGGACTTGCTGCAAATAGCCTCAACCCTTGGATTATCTGATGTGAAATCATCAATGAAGAAACAAGAAATATTCAACATTTTGGTGTAACATTTCATCGATGAAGATATCTTTGGGGAAGAAGCAGCAGAATTAATTAAAGCTGTGGAAGTGCCTGCAACGGAGCTGCAAAGACTTGAATTCCAGCTACGCCAAAAACAACTAGAGCTGGAAGAAAGAAGGTTGGAGAGAGAACTGGAAGAGAGAAGGTTGGAGAAGGAAAGAGAATTGGAAGAAAGAAGAATGCATTTGCAGTACGAATTGGAAATGAAGAAAATAGAAGCAGGTACTGTTCCAAAATCTTCTGGACTTTCTGATCATTTTGATGTGGTTAAACATATCAGACTTGTTCCGCCTTTCTTAGTAAATGATGTTGACCAATACTTTACCCATTTTGAAAAAATTGCTGAAAATTTGAAATGGCCAAAAGAGCATTGGACAATGATGTTACAAAGTGTTCTTACTGGAAAAGCTAGGAAAATCTATAACCAGTTATCTGTCAAACAGTGTGCTGATTATGATTTTGTCAAATCTGCCATTCTGAAGGGTTATGAATTGGTCCCCGCGGCTTACAGGCAAAAATTTAGGAATTCTCGCAAGGAAGCCAGTCAAACTCATGTTGAATTTGGCAGGTTAAAGGAACAGTTGTTTGATCAGTGGTGTAATTCCATGAAAGTTGAGAAAGATTTTGATAGAATGAGGCAACTTATTCTGGTTGAGGAATTCAAAAGGTGTGTCCAGCCTGATATTAAGATTTTATTGAGGAAAAACAAGCCAATACATTGCAAAATGTTTCTACCCTAGCTGATAGTTATGCATTGACTCACAAGTCTTCTATTGTCCAAAAATCCACTTTTACAAAATTTCAAAGCAAGTTTCAGTCCAAGACTTCTTCTAATAACGCTTCTAATGATTCTAAGGCCACTTCTGAGAGGAAACCTTCCAGTGAGAAGCAATCCTCTGATTCTTTACCCTCTGTGTCTTGCCAATACTGCAAAAAGCAAGGTCACCTTATTTCTGAGTGTTATGCTCTCAAAAAAAAAAACAACAACGAGGAGAAACCAAGCCAACTGCTTTCACTAAGAGAGAATCTCTTGTATCAATGGTCAGTTCGCCTGATCTTCTATCTTCTGTGTCTGATTCTGTTATGGAGGGTTTTGAGCCATTTATCACCGATGGTTCTGTCTCACTTTCACATGATTTTTCCTCATCTGCTCCTGTTCGAATTCTAAGGGATACTGGGTCTTCCCAATCTCTTATTCTTGCAGATATTCTGCCTTTCTCGGACAAATCGTCTACTCAGGCTAATGTCCTTATTTAAGGAGTAGAATGTGGTTTTACAAGTGTACCTCTCCATAATGTTCATCTCAAATCAGACTTGGTCTCTGGACCTGTTACTGTTGGTGTTAGGTCTTCTCTTCCTTTCAAAGGCATTCATTTGCTTCTTGGTAATGATCTTGCTGGGGATAAGGTTGTGCCCTACCCTATTGTAACTGACACTCCCTTGATTGATCAAGAATCTGACTCTGTAGAGGAGGAAATTCCAGACCTCTATCCTTCATGTGCAGTTACTCGTTCTATGGCCAAAAAGGCCATTCAAGATGATGCTGACCTGGACTTTAACCTGGCGGACACCTTCATTAGGCAGTCTTTTCATCAGGAACCTTCCAGTCCTGAGATGTCTGGGAAATCTTCAGACTTGTCCTTGTCAGGTCATTCTAATGACATTTTGTCTCGTAAACAACTTATTCATGAGCAACAACAAGCTCGTGATCTGGCGCATCTTCTACCACAGGCTGCAAGTGAACAAGAGGCTACTCAAGTTCCTGTCTGTTTTTACTACAAAAATGGTGTGCTTATGAGAAAGTGGCGTCCACCTGATGTTCCTGCAGATGAAGAGTGGATGATCACCCATCAAATTGTTCTTCCACAGTCGTATCGTCAAGAAACTCTGAGTCTGGCCCATGACAATCCTATGTCAGGTCATTTGGGTATTAAGAAGACCCTTCAACGTGTCAGAAACCACTTCTTCTGGCCTTCTATGAGGTCTGATATACAGGAGTACTGCAAATCCTGTCATACTTGTCAAATGGTTGGGAAGCCGAACCAGAATATTCCAAAGGCTCGACTTAAGCTCATTCCCGCTTTTGAAGAACCTTTCAGTCGGATCATCATTGACTGTGTTGGACCATTGCCGAAGACTAGGTCTGGTTGTGAGTACTTACTGACTATCATGTGTGCTTCCACCCGGTTTCCTGAGGCAATTCCACTTCGTAATATTAAGGCGAAGACTATCATCAAGGCTCTAACCAAGTTTTTCTGCTTAGTTGGTCTTCCTAAGTCTATTCAGTCTGATCAAGGATCAAATTTCATGTCTGGCATATTTCAACAAGTTATGCATGAGCTTGGTATTTAACAATACAGGTCATCAGCTTACCATCCTGAGAGTCAAGGTGCTTTGGATAGGTTCCATCAAACCCTGAAGAACATGATAAGGACCTACTGCCTTGACACAGAGAAAGATTGGGATGAAGGTTTCCATCTTCTTCTGTTTGCTGCCCGTGAAGCTGTTCAGGAATCTCTTGGGTTCAGTCCTTTTGAGCTCATTTTTGGGCATACAGTCCGTGGACCTTTGAAGCTTCTGAAGGAAAAGTTTCTGGCCGAAGATGATGTCCCAATGAACTTGCTTCAGTATGTCTCTGACTTCCGCAAACGTCTCTCTCAGGCTTGTGACTTTGCTAAGTCTAATCTCAAAGAAGCTCAGGGCAAAATGAAAGCCAGATATGACCTTCATTCAAAAGATAGAAGTTTTAAAACTGGTGACAAAGTTCTTGCACTTTTGCCAGTTCCTGGAAACCCTCTAAGCCCTCCGATATTTCGGCCCTTACACTGTCCTCAAAAAGGTCAGTGATCTAAATTACATAATTTTAACTCCTGGAAGGAGGAAACAAAAACAAATGTGTCACATCAACATGCTGAAAGAATACATTGATGGAGACACTCAGCAAAAGCCAGTCAATGTGCTAAATACAGTTGAACAGGAAAATTCCAAAGAAGATTGTGACTGCCCCTTAGAAAATGAACCTGGTCCAGTCAAACTTGAAAATTCAGACATTCTTCAAAATATTGACAGCAACTTGTCCCATCTGGACCCTTTTCAACAACAGCAGCTAAAGCAGCTCATATTTGAATATAGTCACATATTCCCTGACGTTCCATCAAGGACTGATTTAGTTTACCATGATGTCATCCTACAAGATGATGCCAAGCCTGTAAAACAGCATCCCTACAGAATGAATCCAGAGAAGCAGAAATACCTTAAACAGGAAGTCAAATATCTGCTTGAAAATGACTTTGTTGAACCAAGTTCCAGTGACTGGAGTTCTCCGTGCATCCTAGTTCCCAAACCCAATGGAACATATAGAATGGTGACGGACTACAGGAAAGCGAACGCTCTATCAAAAACGGACTCATATCCTATCCCCAGGATTGATGACTGCATTGACAAAGTTGGACAGTCAAAGTATGTCACAAAATTTGATCTCCTCAAGGGCTTCTGGCAGATCCCTTTAACAGATAGAGCAAAGGAGATCTCTGCCTTCGTCACACCAGATAGATTATACCAATACAAGGTCATGCCATTTGGAATGAAAAATTCTCCGGCCACCTTCCAACATCTGGTAAACAGAGTGATTGCTGGACTACCAGGATGTGAGGCCTATATCGACGACATAATCATCACCAACGACAGCTTCCAAGAGCACCTCACCTACATCAGAAACTTCTTTCAGAGAGTGAGTGATGCCAAGCTGACTATGAACCTTGTTAAAAGTGACTTTTGTAAAGCTACAATTGTTTACTTAGGTCATGTTGTAGGACAGGGTCAAGTCAAACCAGTTGATGCAAAAGTTAAAGTTATCACAACAACTAAAAGACAGCTCATGAGATTTCTAGGGATGGCTGGCTACTACAGAAAATTCTGTAAAAATTTCTCTATCATCTCTGAACCTTTGACAAATTTACTGAAGAAAAATGCAAAATTTTTTTGGGATGAAAAATGTCAAAATTCATTTGACCAGCTGAAAGCTATTCTCAAAAATGCACCAGTTCTCTTATCTCCCAATTTCAAAAAGGAGTTCAAGTTGGCAGTTGATGCCAGTGACATTGGTGCAGGTGCAGTTTTACTGCAAGAAGACACTGATGGAGTAGATCATCCTGTTTGTTACTTTTCCAAAAAGTTTGATAAACATCAGAAAAACTACTCAACAAATTGAAAAAGAATGTTTGGCACTTGTTTTGGCTTTACAACATTTTGAAGTCTATTTGACTTGTTCAGCTACTTCCATCAAGGTCTTCAGTGATCACAATCCCCTCACATTCTTGCACAAGATCAAAAACAAGAATCAAAGATTACTGAGATGGAGTTTACTTTTGCAAGAGTATGATTTGGATATTTCTCACATCAGGGGAAAAGATAATGTAATCCCAGATACACTTTCACGCATGTAATTTTATTTCTTTATTTGATTGTGAAAAATGTAATTTTACTTTTCTATTTGACTGTGAGACTTACACTGGTGGTTATGTATATGATTGTTATCATGATCAATGATACGTTTGTGTTAAGTTCAATATTGTTCTGATTATAAAACTGTGTTAGTTATAACAAAAGAAAGCTTTTAGCAAACCTTTCTTTTCTTAAAGAGGGGAGGTGTTTTGTTTGATAATTTTGTACAGCATTATATTCCATTTGTAAATTAAGTTTGTTACATGCTGTTTTGCTGCCTTGCTGGTCAGCTATATTTATTTTGTTCATTGGCAACCTCTGGTGGCGTGTATTTGTAAAATCATTAAGAAAAGTCTAGTAATTTCTAGAAGCTTCTGGCACTTTCCTGCTTGGAGGGGACGGGATTTCCCTAGAATCCTGTGGATCTTTCTGGAAGGTTGCTAGACTATAAAAAGGCTGTGATTTTAAGCACAAGAGACAGACAACAGAGAGAAAGAGCAGAGAGCAGAAGAGAGCAGACCAGAGTTTTGTTTTGGCAACAGTTAAATAGTGGCATCAGAGTGTTATTAGAGAATTAAATAGTGGATAATAGTTGTTTTTTGTACAACTTTTTTTTCGTGAAGAATAAATTTGTTTTAGTTGTACTTTCTGGTTTTCTTTGTTGTGATTTTTTCAAGTCATAACAATTGCTGTTGGAAATAAGCTGTGTTTGAATCTGGTAGACTGGATTTTGAGTGATCTGTAGCCCCTCCTGGAGGGTATGAAGATACATTTGTTTCTTTATTATTCAGTCAAAAAAAGTTGCTTCAACCAAAAAACATATTTTCAATGAAAAAAAAAAAAACATTTTCAATCAAAGAAGTGTTTGAATGCAAAAATAAAATTGAGACCCAAAAAATTGCATTTGAACACTGTGTTTCTTTGATTGAAAAGGTTATTTTTATTGAAGGGAGTTATTATTTCATTGAATTTTTTTTTTTGTTCCATGTTATGGGTAGGACATGTGTGTCTTGATTATTCAATCCCAAAAAATATCACTTCTATCAAAAAATGTTTTCAATCATTGAATTGATTGAAGTGATACTTTTTGGGATTGAATGATAAACCATACCCATAACATAACATGTCCTACCCATAACATGGAACAAAAAAAAAAAGTTGCTTCAACCAAAAATGCTTCCCCATTGGTCAGACATGTTTGACAAGTGTCTATACCAATGACGTTTGAAATAGGAATCTCTTTCTAGAACGAGGAAGTCTCCATTTGCAATGTTCACACTCAAAAATGATAGGTTGATTTTTTTAACTCAACCATAGGATTGCTTGAGTTGGGTAAATTTTATGGGTTCTTTTCTGAAATACTGGATAATTTGGTCTAACCCAACTTTTGGGTTGTCATAGTGAAGGTTATGTGCCTGTGTTCTTCACGCGCTTGGTGCTTCCCTCTCAGAGGTCTCCCGTAGAAGAAAAATTAACAATGGAAAGAGTTACTGGAAAAACATGCAAGTATTTTGTATTTCAATTGTGTTCTTTTCGTCAGTTTTTGCAAAAAGGGATGTAAGCCTTAACATCGGTGGCATTATGTATACATCAGGTTGATCTTTACACTAATTTACATCGACAAAACCGTAGTTCACCGTCATTTTTTCCTAACTTTGCATAGAGTCAGCTATTTAGCCAGCTAAACTAATGGTTAACGTTTACTGAAACTTCAAGTTAAGAACTGAAAAAAGAGTTCTATAAGGGTATGTTAGTTACTTAACTGCGAATTATTTAACGTGAGTTCCCAGATAGCAAGCACCTCCGCTCCGGATCTGCCCCTGCTCTGAGCCGGATCAGCTGGAGTTGTCAGAGAGCCAGGGCAGATCCGGAGCGGAGGTCCTTGCTATCTGGGTTTATTATTGCTGCGTATGTCATGGTTTGGAAGCGTTGAGAGCTTTCTTTGTTGCTCTCGTCTAGGACAATATCGTTTTGCTCCCTATCGGATTCCTGGGCCAGCTGGCATTAATTAGGGGCGTTACAAGGACCCTATTTAAGCTCTAGTTCCGCCTCGCTTCCGTTGCTAGAATGTCAGTGCTACATTTGTGCTTTAGCCGGTAAGGTCTCTCGAAAGAGAATTGTCCGGGACATTAGTTGTATATTTGAGGTTAAGTTGTAGAGAGCAAGGGAATCTTGGTTTTATTTTCCCTTTTCCTTTCGTCCCTTCGAGCTCGCTTTGCTTTCTAGCCCGGACTACTTTTACGTCCGTTGGTAGCGCGAGTCTCACATTATTATTCTGTTTGTCTCTCTCCTTTCTCTGCTGTTTTGCCTTTTAATTTTGGCCACTGTGTTTAGCGTCTGATATTCCACACCCATCACAGCGTAATGGAGTAGTGGAAATATAGGTTTTTAACAAGGTAGCTGGCCAGCTAGGTGCTTCAGTTTGTTCCCTCCCATTGATTAAGAGCATCGATGCTGTCACTGTTAGCTCACTCACGCGCTAGAGGAGGTAACGGTAACCATATCTTATCTTTGTTTTACTTCTGAGAAAGGTGATGAGTTTGAAAAGGAATGCTAAATGTGTCATCATATCCTGATGTTAGCATTAGTTCCACTAATATTAATAACGGTAATTTTTATATTCTGGCTAAATTTCGGCTCGCTGCCTTGACGTTACTGCTGCTTGTCTGAGGACGGATGGAAGCTAACGTCAAGTAACAGTAAGGAAAATAAAGCCAATGCAAACAGGATTAGTAATCCCCTGTCATGCCAACTGCATTCAGTGTATAAACTATAAATGCACAAACGGGCTTCACTCCCAGACTTTAAGAGTGCAGGACCAAAATCAGCAATAATTAAATTATAAAGAAGTGCGCACTTTGGAAAAACACATTTATTGTAACAAGCGTCTCTGCACAAACGCGTTTTGGCGTAGTGCCTTCTTCAGCGGGCTTACAGACATATTCATTCCACAGGTTATCTACCCAGGCCAATGCACTGACACACCCTCATCGATTAGGTGATAGTGCAGTTATGTAAATTGCATGAAAATGTCCAATATATGCAATCATACCAGCACGCATTATTAGGCGTCATAGTAGCATTGCGCATATAGCTAAGACAGATATGCAAAGTCATACTAAAAAGCAGGTATGGGACAGATCCTCATCCATCCCATTCGGTACAACCGTATTCAAGGAAAAAATATACCAGGCCTCCCTCTGCAGTAGGCGATTCTTACGATCTCCACCTCTAGGGGACTGCTTGAGTATTTCTAAGCCCATAAATTTAATAGAATTAGCATCATGGCCCGCTGAATTAAAATGTCTAGCGACGGAGGATTTTTCATCATTTCTCCTGATTGCATTTTTATGTTCACATATTCTGGTTTTAAGTTGGCGTTTAGTTTTCCAAACATAACATAACCCACATGGACACATTAACAAGTACATGACAAAAGTGGATAGACATGAAGTTCTGCCCCTTACCATAAAGTTTTTATTGGTGCTAAACTGTGTGAAAGATTTTTCCGTCATCATATTATTACAAACCACAAGATTGAAACATTTGAAATTACCCTCGGTTATTTTGAAGGGGAAAGAAGGTGGTTTAGCGGCTGGAATTTAAGAACGCATGAGGCGATTATGCAAATTAGAAGCTCTTTTGTAACAAAACCAGTGTGGGTCTTTAAAAGCATGGCCGACGTTAGGGTCCGTACTTAAGATATGCCAGTGGTGCCACACTATATTTTTTAATGGGCCAGATATTTGCCCAAAAGTGGAAACGAAAGTAACTGAAGTGTACTTACTAGGGCTTCGTGATCCGCGGCTCAGGAGATCAGAGCGTTGGATAGAGCATGCTCGATCTAGACAGCCCACCAATAATTTTTTTACTGAATCCCCTGTTTACAAATCTCTGAAGCATTTCCCCAGCTTGTCTTTCAAATGTTTCATCATTGGCACATATGCGGCGTACCCTTAAAAATTGGCTTAATGGTAAACTCCATTTAACAGGCTCTGGGTGAAAGCTACTATAATCTAAAAATGTGTTGCGATTATTCCGGTGCTGGTAAAATGTCTAATTCAATGTTTGCAGATTCATAACTCGTCAGACTGAATTGGGGAGACCGCTACTTCCGTTGCCAAGAGGTATATTCGCCTTGCAGCATTTTGGTGCGAAAGTCACGAGAGCAGGGCGGATTATAAATTGAAATCTCTTTAGTTGCCCAGCAGCAGAGCAAATTGCAGAAGTGCTTCTCCGACCTGCTTCGCTGCACTGCGGTGCAAATAGCAGAACTGCTTCTCTTGTCCCCCGCTGCGGGGCAGATAGCGGATCGCTTTGCCCAGTTCACCTCGCTAGAATAGCCTCTTTCTTTAACCCATTTATGCCTAGCGTCCTCACATGAGGACTGTTAAGAAAAAGTGTCCTGTTTGAATGACTATTAAGAGTGGTATTTTGAAGTATAATAACATAAAAAAGTAAAAAAGAAAATTTGGGCACAAATGGGTTAATAAAGCAAGGTATTCTATTGACATCAGTTACTTTTTAAGATATCCCGTTAACTAACGAACGAACGCCAGTGAAAACATCCTGGCAGAGGTTAAAAGAAGTCCCAGGAAAGTCCCTTAAATGTCCCCGGTATAACGTTATACAATGACCAAAATAGGACGTTCTGAAGATGTTTGTGAAAGACCTAACGAGGACGTTATACGGGAGACCAAACGGGGACTTTTATCGAACGTTCGATTTGTGTCTCATTCAAAACGTTGCTCCATGACCAAAATAAGACATTCTACGGACATCAATAAGGTCCCCGCAATGTCGGCCAGCGAACGTTGCGCTGGGGACCAGTTGGGAACGTCGTGAATGTCCGGTGAACGTCTGGGGGACGTCCCCTGTTTGCTGGGATAGCCTATCTTAGCTGTGAAAATGATATAGCAAGGTTAGTAAAACTCCGGTTTATGAGCCATGCATTTTCCCATATCACTCACTGAACAAAAGCCCAATGGCAGGACTAACTTCCAGCCAACCTCGTCTGGCCCCTGTGAATGTGACGGATGCTAGAAGATGCAATCCAATCCAACATACAAATGAATCAGAAAATAAAGTTACAGTGAGAGAACTGTTTAATATAACTTTCCATCCTTTGAAATTTTACAAGACACGCATAGTACAAGCAGTTCAAGCCTCAATGATCCCGTTAGTACGAATGCTTAAAACCCTTTAAATCTTTGTAGTTGGCTGCCACGGCCGTAACAACATGTCTGTCATAAGCAATGCGGACAACTGATAAATGCATTATTAAATAATTGGCAGTGGCTATTCTTACGGCAGTCGTAAGGATACTCCATCAGGCTATTCTTACGTCCTTCTGTTTGCTCATGCGCAGAGCACCGAATTCTGGACTTATATTTTGATCAAGATTTTCTACCGTAAGAATAACCCTGAAGGCGCCGCCCACATACAGCATTGACGTAATGTTATTCGGAGAGGCTATCCTTACAGTAGTCGGGAGTCATGTCTCAGTTGACCAGGGCCCTGTGAGATACCTTTTTAAAGGAATATTGGGAAGAATTGAGTTTGAATTTGTGATTTGAATTAGATTTTGCAAAGTCTTTACTTTTACTAAAGTATTGTCATACTTTTAGTATTGGCAAACCACACAGCAATACCAACGACAGAAATTGCCGAAGGGGAAGGCTCAGCGCGAACTTTTGGCTGGTGCGTGAACTTTTTGATTAGAGTAAATCATAATAAAAATCCATTTTCACTGTTCGTAGAACAGGGAACAAAAGCACAATGGTAACAATTTATCTCCATAAGAAAGTAGATGTGCTCCCATTCAAGATCTGACTCCAAATAGAATTAGATTTTAGAATTTCGTGCAAACATGCATGGATCTCGGGGCGATTGCACCTCGGACTCTTAAATGAATACCTCAGTGACTCAATATATGCCCCCGGGTATTACCATTATTGGCGAATCTAAGGTTCTTTGGTAATACCAGGGGATGGAAGTCAATCACAAAGCAATAGCTTCTTTCGGCATAAATACTGCAAACCCAGATCTATGCACGCCCATGGGATCCTTCAGGCGATTTTAACAAATAACCAACTTTTTGTCCATGGGTTTCTTGAAGGATAAAATCCCAGAACTGGCAATAAATTGACCCTTCATATAAGGAGATTGTGATTGTCTCTCCAACTTAATAAAACCAATTCCCATACCGGGCCGCTGGCCAGTCAGTCCGCGTATCCATTGTAACGAGGTTGGAAAGAATGTAAAAGTCATTAGAGTCAGATTGACGCAACTTTCCCTTTCCCACATAGCGATAGCCTTTGAAAGGCTGAGGAAATTTTGACTAACGGTAATATGGCCCGGAGGGCTGACCGCGACCTCCTCCATGCCATTCATTTTTCAAGTCCACTTTTTCAAGTTCAAGTCCAGAATTCAGCGCTCTGTGCTTGTACAAATGGAAGGACGTAAGAATAGCCGAACGGAGTATCTTTATGACTGCCGTAAGAATAGCCACTGCCTAAATAATTGAGCGTAGTAGGATGAAAAAATGCAGTGATTATGACAAAACCCAATGCATTTCTAAATAGAAAGTCTTCGTTTCGGCGCTAGTGGGCTTTGGAAAATCCAAATGACAACAAGTAGCCCAACTTCACAAAACGCACTCAAGTTGCTTTGCTGTCTGTTATCATAAAGTGTGATAGAGGATTTGTGCTACTTATAATACATGTATTTATTTTACATTTTATTTATTTCTTTATTTATATGTAATATTATAAAATATTACATTATTTGTAATATTTTAGTTTATTTATATTCATCATTGTTATTATTATGACATTTTCTATATCCCAGATTTTATGACAAATATTGTGATTATGGTTGTGGTCCTCTGTATTTTGCCTCATTTTTATCAGCCTGCATTAAAAAACAAAGATGCAATTTTATTCAGTTAAGAATGTGTACTGTTTAATTGTAATGATCATTCACGCAATTCATTTTTAGTGTTTGGCAGCATACTGTTATGGAGACTGCAATTCATATAGCTGACAGAGGTCTGATGAATTCATAATGGAGCTGATGAGATGATCAGAAATAGCTGATGAAGTTGCAAAGGTGGTTTAAATTTAGTCAGTAGTGAGGACATTGTTAATGGCAGACTGGACTGAGATCTATACATTGTTAATTATTTTAGTTGACTTTCCATTTGATGTGGCCCATTCTTCAATAATATAGTATAATATTTGTCACTCTTCCATATGTTTGTATATTTTATTTGCCATTGGTAGCACACAGTTTGCAGTTGTTAAGTTTCATTGTCACGTAATGTTACAAAATTATTCTCACTTTACTGGATCCAGATACCATAGAGTTACTGAACATTCATAAAACAGGGAGGACACCAGTGGTTTTTGACCTTTTATTCTGTGGTCATCACTTGTCAGCTTGGAGTTTGGAAGAGAGAAAAACAGTGATGAATATATTGTGTTACAGTCATGCTTACAGTGCGCATTAATATCACTTCTCTTTCGGGTTTGAAGATTTCTAGTCCAGTTTTCTGTGTCCTTTTGTAATTTCCTGGTCCAGGCCCAAGTCCTGCAGTTTCTTTAGCATGTTCATTTTCACATCTGTTGGCTCTATTTGTCTTGAGGCTTTGTGTGTAGAGATGTCTTGAGTTTGAGGACTCTGTAAAACACCCATCAATTAGCACTGCAGGATATGTGCGTAATGTGGTTTTCCTATAGGCAATACTCACTATGTTACCAGGCTGGCCAACAGGTCACACAGCATCTGGCTCCTGTAAAAAATATATTTTCTATGACCATCACATCACTGACCTTACAGCCATTATGGACAAAATGAGTATTTCCACAAGATTGACGCGATACCTCAAGCCTTCTGGAGTCCAGCAACACAGTTCCCTTGTCTGTGTTGAGGATTTTATTTCAGCATTGTTTGTTATATTCGATAATATTGATTATAGATATATTTGATCATTTGCTCATACTAATAATCAATAATTATATTATGCAGGCAGCAGAAAGACACACACACACACACACACACACATACAAGTAATTCATATACTGCAGTGCAAACACAGACAAATATACAAACAGGGCAATGCAGTTCACACTTGCATGAGCAGTACACACACATAAGCAGGCTTTTTGCTTAGTTGATTCAAAAACCATAATCATAAGATGTATTTGATTTCTGCAGCTTTGATCAATATTTGTTCAGCAAAATCATTATTTGCTACTGAAAACATACTCAATTGAATTATTTGTTTTTAATTTGATATGCATCAAATTCATCCACTGGTATCTTTTTCTTTTGGCTGTATTTTCTGTCTTTGTATCTCTGATCTCTGTATATTTTCCATCTGGGTGAGACAGTAAGTGTCCATTGTAATGCCCATGCATCTCCTGCGTGATTCATGCGTGACATCAAATTCAGAAGGATTACCTAATTGCAATCTCAAGTTACTTGACCAATTGTAATGAGGGGAGGGACCATATTTTCCTGTATAAAAACTGTATGCCATAGCTCAGTGGGGGAGTTTTTTACAGGGTTAAAGAAAATCGGGAGTGGTACGGACGGTTCGTGAGGGACCAGATCGGGAGAGCAGGAACCCAGCTTTGCATTTTTCATCATGACACAATAAAGCCTACGTTTTTCCTTTTTAAGAATCTGTCTCTCTCCAGTTGCTTGAGGATGGGGGAATTTCTCAATATGTTGAAGAAAATTCCACCACATATTTGGCGAGCCAGCGGCAGGAGTCGACAAAGGTTGGTTACACTCGTCCTGGTGCTCGGAGATTGGACAGAGAGCACAAACACACCCTCAGATGCCGGCAAACTAAAGATAAGGTGAGCAATTTTGATAGATAAGTGAGGGTGTTGTTTGTTTCGTCTGGTCCTTATCTGGAACACCGGAGATGAGAAACCTTTCGACTCAAAGAATCTAGACACTAAATTGGGAAAATTAAAAGGAGAGAGACAGAGTCTGCAGAATTGGTATGTAACTACTAACCACTAACGAATGAATTTGCAACAAGTTACTGTGAGTGTTTGAAATCAGAGCGCGTTCTGTAGTTTTTATGTCATATGAATGTTTTGTTATATGTGAGGCCTGTGCTGGAGACCCTAAAGCGAGGGAATTAACCTGCAGGCCTCCCCGCTTGAGGTTGGAATATGGCCCAAACCTGAGAAGAGGTGCTGGGAGCCGTTTTTATGGTTCTAGGATCGATCCGTTGTTGTAGTGGATCCATGTTAGAAGGATAGTGGATCTGGTTTTTATGCAATATTGTTTGTCTTGTCTTGAATGGGCTTAAATGTGGATAGGAACAGTGGTCTTGTTGTGTGTTTCATAAGTTGGGAGTGTTAATAGTGCACAAAATATATATAAATTAAATAACCCCTAGTTTACATGCAATAAGTTAAAATTTTTATTAATGGTCATCACTATTTGGCAGATTAAAAGTAGTAGTAAATTGCATGTATTAAAAGATATTTATTTTAGCATTATTTTGATTGGTGTAATATCATCGTTGAATAGGTGAGGAAAAAAAAATTTTATTGAAATTTGGATTAAAAGATTAACAATGACGAATACTGCAAAGCTGGCAGATAGAGGAAAAAAGTAAAAAAAAAAATGAAAAAAAGGCAAAAGCAATTTCTTATGTTTAAAGGAAAGAAAAAAACCATAAAAAAGAGAAATGGAACTAAGCAAGAAATACCATTGATTAGACAACTAAATGGTGATAAACTAAACATAACACTGGTTTAGGAATGCGTAACAAAATACGATCGGAGTGAAAAGGGAGAGGAGAAATCGCATAAGTGTGTTTTCATATTATAAACTATTTACTGTCCGTATTGAGCAGTGTAACTGTTAAAATAGACATATTGCAATTTAATATGTGGAGAAAGATAATTCGGCTAAGTAGTAGTAACATTTAAAAGTTAAATTCATTCATAGATAACAAGTGAACGCCTGTGGAGGAATAAAGAGAGCAATTTCTCACCTTTGAGAGTGATATAAAAAATAGTCCAATAACTGAGCAAAATATTTTCCTTTAGAACTAAAAACAGATTAACAGAGTAGCGAAAAAGAAGGGAAAATTTGATTCGCAATACGTGAAAAAAAATAGAAATAATGGGTATAATGACAAATTAGGCTTCGGTTGCAAAGAAAGGATTGGAAAAGAGTAAACTGAGCTGGCGGTGCTGGAATTGTTTGGAGAAAGAGCAATGTTTTTGGAACATCGAGATCAGGATGATGTTGAACAAAATGGCGCTGGCCCTCGCCCTCCGAAAAAATTCAGGGACATTCCATAATTCAGAGAGAGGGATGTAAAACAAAATGGCGGATCAGGAGAATGTAAAACAAAATGGTGCCGTGCCTCGTCCACACACTCTGTGAACCCCCCCAGTTTCAAGGACAGAGAGAGAGAGAGAGAGAGAGAGAGAGAGAGAGAGAGGGAGTTGAGCGGCTGCAGAAGGTAGTGATCTAGGAGATGCAGAGAGAGGGGGGGGGGGGGCGAGACAAAACCATAGCAAATCAGAAGAGAAAAAAAAAAGTGAATTAGCAAATGTTTATTGGTTTTGGGATATAGTAAACCAAATTAAAGAGCAAGTTTTGGAGTAACCTAAAGAAAGTACTGTACTGTATGTAGAGGCCAAAATACCCCCAGTGAGGAAACAATGATCAAGATTATTATTAAATGTCAATTAAAAGGGAAAATAAAGCGATTGAAAATTCCTATTGGCGAATCAGAGCTGAAACTTAGAGAACAAATTATAGGAAAAGAATAAAAATAAATAAACAATTAGACCGTGAACGCATAAATTTGAGAGTATGTAAGGGAGGAGGAGTTACATGATTGAAATACCGAAGTTAGAGAACAAAAAAATGAGAAAGGGGGTTTAAGCAATACGATTTCATGTGAAGTTTTTTAATTTGTTTAACAAGAATAAGTTTTGTCCAGAAAATGAGTCATGTAAAAGATCAAATTTTATAACAAGTGTGTGATTTAAAAAAGTGATTGAAAGTTTTCCTGACCAAAGAAATTTAACTAATAAATTCATGATTTATTCTGTTTTTTAAACAGAAGCAGACCAACAATACAAGAAGTGGAAATGACTAATAAACTTTCTTTGATTTTTAACTGTTACAGGAAAAGATCTAAGTGAAGCAAGAGGAAGAGCAGCAAAGCCATGCTGAGTTTAGTTCATTGCTGTATGCATCTAATACATTCTGTTGAGGCTTTTCCACAGAGAGCAGAGCGAACTCCAGAAGAGGGGGGAGTAGATGACCTTGAGTGAGAAGATAAAGCTGGCCAGCTGGGGATTCAACTGATGGGGTTGCAACTTATTAAATATAATATCTTATTAAATAAAATTTGGGGAAATAAATTGAAGACTAAATTCAAATGGTGCACCATATAATTGGAAAAGTCAACTAATAATGTGATCACATTCTAAATTTATTCTGATTAGGCTGACTAAATATTTTCCATGGGGAGGGGATTTACAAGTAGTGAGAAAGACGGGGACTTTCAAACAAAAAGTGACTGACAGACACGGAGTGGTGAGAAAGACGGGGACTTTCAAATAAAAGTGCCTGACAGGAACAGACTGAACTGACTAAATCTGAATGATTGTTTTCCTTTATGTGCTGGGATCCCAATGAAAAAACTATATTACAGTTGATTATTCAATATATGCCCGTTTTGTGAATTGTTATGAAAAAAAAAACAAAAAAACTGCAAATTGTAACACATGGTCTATGGTCTAAAGCAATTACACCCGGTTCTGCTGAGGATATGGGGAGTTGTCATGGCTGGGACTAATAAGTCCTGACTGTGCAGCTCTTTCATACTGTTAGAGGAACCCTAGACTGTGGTGGGTTTCTAAATCAAAATGAATCAGGGAAAAATACACTGTGCAAAGATATTATTGTTACTGCCCTATCTTTTGACCCAGAATACACTGAAACATAAAATTATGGGTACGCACATTATGGGAAAAAATATTGATTTAAAGTTGACAGGAGTTCAGTAATGAGGATGAGCAATGTGGGTAATTATGAATTTTTGAATAATATTAATTCATCAGGATGGCACATTGACAACTCATTGTATTCAAAATAATTAAAGTGACATTGAAGATTTTGTGAAGCACATTCAGACCGAAGGGAAAAATACACAAGACAAATTCTTGAATTGGGACTTATTTGATTTGGTTGGTTAGAATCTGACTGTCAGAACTATAATTGCAGCATCTGTTTCAAATTGTTTTTGATGAGTTTTTTACTTTAAATGTTTCATCTATTGTTCCAGTGGTTCTCAAATTCGGTCCTGGTGCCCCCCTGTGTATGCTGGTTTTTGTTCCAGCCTGCAACTGCAATTCTAAGATCTTAATAAGCTGTTACTTTGTCTTAATTAGCAGCATTCCATGTTTAGAGTAGTTATTTACCATCTTAAGTCACATTTGGATGGACACATCCATTCTGCCATGGAGAGTAAAAACCCTTGAACATCTTGTGCTTAATTTTCAATATTGCCTGGATTTTCAGGTGAAAACTTTTTTAAACAGATCAAATTAGACTGAGAAAATCAATAAGCTCCAAATTAGGTTTCTGAATGCAGGTGTTTTGAGTTTTTCCCAAATAAACTGCCTGAACCAAATAAAATCAACAGAAAACACAACAGGTGTGACTCTATTGTTTGCCAAGTAAATTGTCGAGTTTCACCAATGAGGAACCTGTGGATATTTGCATAAATGCACCTAATTAAAACAAATCAACAGCTTATTAAAATCCTAGAATTGCAGTTGCGGCTGGAACAAAAACCAGCATACACAGGGGGGCGCCAGGACCGAATTTGAGAACCACTGTATTATTCCAACAAAGTGGCTGCAATAGCCCCAGTGCAACTGGAATGATCTCATTACTGTCCCATTATGAGGGGTGAGGAAACCTGCCCCATCATGAGCACAGAGCTCAAAGCTGAGCAGCTGCGTGTGTGCGACTCACTCCAGAGACGGGTAAGATCTCATATCGAGGAGACAACCTAAGGCAGGGGTGAGTCTGCTCCCAAGTGATTGTTGAAATTAAAATCTTTTTGGAGATTATTATTATGGGCTATTGCATGAAGGCACTATGATATTCCAAATGTAGGCCCTTGAGGAGGCCTGGATGAAACTGTTGTTTTTTAAAAAAAATGTTCTGGCAAAAGTGTCTGCACAGTCTTTACTGCAAAAGTAAATTTTATAGAATTTGGTACATCTAAGACCTAAAGTGAAATTATGCAGGTGTAGATGACCCTCGTTCTGTATGTGCCGCATAGTGAATCTGAATGTGCATGTGCCTGCCTGCCTTTGTATTTTATTTTCTCACTCCAGTGACAGCAAGTGGCAGTTTAACATACCAGCCGGTCAAGGCCGCTCCTTCCTGGAGCCTCCTTAGAGTTTGAACAAATATGCTGGGACAGCGATTCCAGTCATGAAGGCCCGTTCACCAAAACAATCAGAGAGGAAATCGCAAATCAATGTTGAATATGGACATGGACAATGGACAAGTAACATTACTGGATTCAAGAGGGAGATTAAACTGGGGCTTTAATCACCACAGCAACGAAAGACCTTGAGGCCTGGAAGCAACTAATGACAACTGGAGTTCACAGGCTGCAAACATGAGACTGCTTTTATTCAAAGTGTTACAGTCGAAAAGGACCAACAAATGATTTTATGTTTGGGCTTGTAAGAAATTCACTTGTGTGCAGTATGGGGGCGGGGGTAAACAATGCTGTGCCATTTTTTCGACCGTGGTTAATGTGAGGCCATGATTGAATGGCCTCAAAGGGAGGAATGTTGAGGATTTTATTTCAGCATTGTTTGTTATATTCGATAATATTGATTATAGATATATTTGATCATTTGCTCATACTAATAATCAATAATTATATTATGCAGGCAGCAGAAAGACACACACACACACACACACACACACATACAAGTAATTCATATACTGCAGTGCAAACACAGACAAATATACAAACAGGGCAATGCAGTTCACACTTGCATGAGCAGTACACACACATAAGCAGGCTTTTTGCTTAGTTGATTCAAAAACCATAATCATAAGATGTATTTGATTTCTGCAGCTTTGATCAATATTTGTTCAGCAAAATCATTATTTGCTACTGAAAACATACTCAATTGAATTATTTGTTTTTAATTTGATATGCATCAAATTCATCCACTGGTATCTTTTTCTTTTGGCTGTATTTTCTGTCTTTGTATCTCTGATCTCTGTATATTTTTCATCTGGGTGAGACAGTAAGTGTCCATTGTAATGCGCATGCATCTCCTGCGTGATTCATGCGTGACATCAAATTCAGAAGGATCACCTCATTGCAATCTCAAGTTACTGGACCAATTGTAATGAGGGGAGGGACCATATTTTCCTGTATAAAAACTGTATGCCATAGCTCAGTGGGGGAGTTTTTTACAGGGTTAAAGAAAATCGGGAGTGCTACGGACGGTTCGTGAGGGACCAGATCGGGAGAGGAGGAACCCAGCTTTGCATTTTTCATCATGACACAATAAAGCCTAAGTTTTTCCTTTTTAAGAATCTGTCTCTCTCCAGTTGCTTGAGGATGGGGAAATTTCTCAATATGTTGAAGAAAATTCCACCACATCTGCTGCTGCAGAAGTACCTTCCTCCTGCCGTACACAACAGAACTTGTATTGGCTTCGTGTTGACAGGACCTGCCAAGCCTATGCTTTTAATTAATAATACTCACTGGATCATCTTCTGGTGGCTCCGGAGGAATGAGTGTTGTGTGATGTGAATATTGGCCACTAGATGGCAGTATTTACCTTTTTTTTGTTTAGTCCAGACTGGAGCTAGGTTTGAACATGTTCTGGGCATGTCTGGGGCAAGTCCCAGAAAATAAAAAAAAGAGGTCTAAATGTGGGTGGGGTCTGCAAAAGAGTATATAAGGAGAAGAATTGAGACAGTAAAGTAGTCAGAGAAATTGCAAGGAGAAGGATACATGTGACCAGACCTGTCATTCTGTTTAAGACCTGTGAAGCTTATAGTGGATTTTTGCCTGTGTTAGAGCATTTTCCTCACCCAGGACATCACCAAGGAACCCAACCAAAAGGAACCGTTAATATTTTTGTTCTTATATATAATCAATCTTGGTCTGTAGAGTAGAGTAGTTTGTTGTTAGTTGCCTTTGTTGAATTAAATGTGTTTTAGTTTTAAAATTTTTGTCTGTCATCCTTTGCTGTCGTTAATGCCAAAACAAATTGGGGCCAGAACAAATTGGGGGCTCAAGTGGGGGCTCAAGTCCATTGTGTGAGTCATTTATTGAAAATCTAACATTTCAAATTGTAAAATTGTTTTTGTGAATTTTCCTATAAATATATATATAAATATATATTTTGACAGATAGACAGCAATGGATGATTTCTTGGCATCACCAACCGTAGGGGTTTTGAAGTCTTTTAAAAAGACAGAACTGCTAGAAATATGCAGACATTTAGAGCTGACAGAGGTAAAACCAGCCATGCGAAAAGCAAGACTGGCTAGAGAGATAGTTGAATATTACATTGATGAAAATGTGTTTGCACCAGGAGATCTGGAACAGTTTCCAGTGGAAAATCCAAATATAGAAATGGAACTTAAATTAAAAATGCTAGAGATTGAAAGGGAGGAAAGAGAGAAACAAAGAGAATTTGAGAGAGAAAGAGGAAAGAGAGAGACAGAGACAGAGAGATTTTGAATTAGAGAAGCTGGATAGAGAAGAAAGACTCCAAATGGAGCAACTAAAAATTAAAATTGAAACTAAAAATAAATTTTGTGCTAGCCAGGAGGTAAAACTGGTGCCTCCATTATCAGAAAAGGATGTTGACAACTATTTCCAGTGTTTTGAAAAGGTAGCAAAGAGTTGCCTGTGGCCAAAGGAACACTGGCCTCTGATGTTGCAAACTGTCCTCAAGGGTAAAGCTCAACAAGCCTATTCGGCTTTGTCTGCAGATGATTCCTCTGATTATGAGGTTGTCAAAAAGGTTATTTTAAGAGCTTATGAGTTGGTTCCAGAGGCTTACCGACAGAAATTCAGAGGTCTGAAGAAATCTGACAATCAGAAATATGTGGAATTTGCTCACGAGAAGCAGGTTTGCTTTGAGCGCTGGTGTACTTCTATAGAGGTCAAGGATGATTTCAACTCACTAAAAGAAATGGTGTTAATTGAAGAATTTAAGAACTGTGTTAAGGATGATATTAAGACTTACCTTAATGAGAAGCAAGCACTGAATTTGCAATCAGCTGCCAAATTTGCAGATGAAAATGTTCTCACACATAAGTCTAAATTTCAGTCTAGCAGTAACAATAGATGGTCACAATTTCAGAAAAAAGGGAACGGTGATACCCAAGATTCCTCACCCAAAGACAAAGACAAATCTGGTGATGGTGCTCAGAAATCCAGTAACAGGTCTGATCAAAGTGTGAAAGCTGACAGTGACAAAAGTGGTCTAGTTTGCAGTTATTGCAAGAAATCTGGTCATGTTATAACTAACTGTTGGTTCCTTAAAGCTTAGAAAGAAAAAGAAAAGGATACCAAACCAAATGCCTTTGTGAAAACAAGGTTAGAAACCCCTGTAGTAGATGACCGATCTGCTAAATTGCCTGCTTCTTGTGAGGCTAAAAAGCCTGATACTGCTGACTTTGTGAGGGAGGAATTTCTTCCATTTGTGTCAGAGGGATTTGTGGCTCTGAATGAGCATACTACTCCTGTCCCCATATATATCCTAAGGGATACCGGAGCTTCTCAGTCACTTTTGTTGATGGACTCCTTGGAGTTACGTGATGAGACCGCTTCTGGGGATTTCATACTTGTACAAGGTATTGAAGGGAGGACTGTATCTGTACCCCTGCGCTCTATATTCTTGAAGTCAGATTTAGTTACAGGACAGGTAAAGGTGGGACTTATGTCAAGTCTACCTATCAAGGGTGTTTCTCTGTTGCGAGGCAATGACCTTGCTGGGGGCAATGTAGTTCCCCCTGTTCATCTTACTTCACAGCCGAGCACTGAAGATGGCGATGAAGATCCATCTCTGTATTCTTCCTGTACAGTGACTCGTGCTATGGCCAAGAAGGCTAAAGAAGAAGATGATGTGGTGCCGTCCAGCACATTGAATATTCATGACTCAGGTGGTTCGCCTTATGACTTTGTTCGGCCTACTATGGTTTCTCCCTTTGAGGACTTATCAGATACTTTTATCAGTTCTCTGTTCAGCCAGCCGGATGAGTCTGGTGATTCTGATGTGTCTAGAGACTTGTCTCTGTCCAGAAAGCGGTTGATTGAGGAGCAAACTAATGATCCTGAAATTTGTGTACTAAAGAGGAGAGCCCTTCCTGATAAAGAAATAGACGCAGTTCCAGTTGGGTATTATCTCAAGGATGGTGTGTTGATGCGGAAGTGGCGCCCTCCTGATATCCCTGCCAATGCAGATTGGGCAGTGGTTAGGCAAATTGTTGTTCAGAAAGTCTACAGGAATGAGATCTTAACAATGGCTCATAGTTTACCTTTAGGAGGTCATCTCGGTGTTAATAAGACTGTTGATAAGATCATCAAACACTTTTTCTGGCCTGGGCTTCGGAAAGATGTTTCCAACTTTTGCTTAACCTGTCACACATGTCAGGTAGTTGGAAAACACCAGTTAGACCCACCTGTAGCTCCATTGCAGCCTATACCAGCATTTGGGGAGCCCTTCTCTAAGGTCATTGTTGATTGTGTTAGTCCATTACCCAAGACTAGATCTGGAAATCAGTATTTGTTGACAATCATGTGTGCATCTACTAGATTCCCTGAAGCTTTACCTTTACATAACATCAGGGCAACTGCAATCTCGAAGGCTTTGATAAAGTTCTTCACGTTGTTTGGCCTTCCCAGGGAAATTCAGTCATACCAAGGTAGCAATTTCACTTCCGGATTGTTTCAGCAGGTTGAGTTTGAACTAGGTGCGAAGCAGATTCTTTCTTGTGCCTATCATCCAGAAAGTCAGGGTGCCTTAGAGCGGTTTCATTCCACTCTCAAGACAATGATGAGGACTTATTGTTATGACCATGAGAAAGACTGGGATGAAGGTGTTCATTTGCTGTTGTTTGCAGCTAGAGAAGCAGTGCAGGAGTCTACTGGATTCAGTCCATTTGAGCTAGTGTTTGGCCATGAACTGAGAGGACCTTTGCTATTGTTGAGTGAACAATGGCAAGAGAAAGAACTGCATATCAGTCTGTTAGACTATGTTAGCAAGTTCAAGGAAAGATTGCGTGCAGCTTGTGACCTAGCAAAAGTGAACTTGAAATCAAGTCAGGGAAAAATGAAAACTTGGTATGATCATAAGGCTAGAAGCCGTGAGTTTAAACCAGGAGATAAGGTTCTTGTGATTGTTTCCCTTGCAGTCCAATCCATTGCAGGCTAGATTTCATGGTCCTTATGAAATTCTGACAAAACTCAATGATCTCAATTACATTTTAAAGACTCCAGATAGGAGAAAACCAAAACAATTGTGTCACATTAACATGCTGAAGCCTTATCATGACAGAAATGCTAGGGTTGCAGCTGTCACTTCAGATTCTCCTATGGTCGAAACGTGTGAAGATGAGGGGGAGTTTCAAGATGATGAACCTAGAATTAAAGCTGAAGTTCTCTCATGTAAATTGTATAATTCTGAAGTGTTGCAAAATCTTGATGTAAAACTCCAGTACTTAGAACCCTCACAACGAGATCAGTTTGAGAGGTTGATCAAGAAATATGAGGATCTGTTTCCTGATGTTCCAAAGAGAGTTTCTATGGCCTCTCATGATGTAGATGTTGGTGATGCCAAACCAATAAAACAGCATCCATACCGGATGAATCCTGAAAAGAGAAAGATTGCTGAGACAGAGGTTGAATACATGTTAGAACATGATATTATCAGACCCTCCAACTCAAATTGGAGTTCACCCTGTGTGCTAGTTACAAAACCTGATGGAAGTACTAGATTCTGTACAGATTATTGCAAAGTCAATGCTGTAACTAGAACTGATGTGTTTCCAATACCTAGGATTGATGATTGTATTGATAGAGTAGGGCAAGCAAAGTTTCTGACCAAGATTGATTTACTGAAGGGTTATTGGTGTGTGCCTTTAACTGAGAGGGCCAAGAGCATCTCTGCTTTTGCCACACCATCTGGGTTGTACCAGTATGAAGTCCTACCCTTTGACATGAAAAATGCCCCAGCCACTCTCCAAAGGATGATACAGTCTACAATCGCCGAATTACCACACACGGGTGCGTACATCAACGACCTGATCACATGAAGTGACTCCTGGGAAGAACATCTAAAAGATGTAGAGACGTTGTTTCAGCGCCTGACCCAGGCTAACCTGACTATTAACCTGAGCAAGAGTGACTTTGGTTGTGCTACTGTCACCTATCTTGGCTACGTCATAGGCCAGGGTAAGGTGGCACCCATAAATGCTGAAGTCCAAGCCATCATGGACTTTCCAGTTCCTGACAACAAAAAAGCTTTGCGCCGCTTCCTTGGAATGATCGGGTACTACCGCAAGTTCTGCAAGAACTTTGCTGAGATTGCTCTCAGTCTAACTAACCAACTGAAGAAAGGCGTAAAGTTCACTTGGGATGATGCATGCCAGAGAGCCTTCGATCGCCTGAAGTCTCTGCTGTGTCACTTCCCCGTGCTCAAATCTCCTGACTTCAACAAACCGTTCTCCATCGCGGTCGATGCTAGCGACCAAGCTTGTGGATCTGTGCTCCTACAGAGAAGTGACTCTGATGACATTGAGCATCCCGTGGCATACTTCTCCAGGAAGTTCAATCGCCACCAAAGGAACTATTCCACAATAGAGAAGGAGCTGTTGGCTCTGGTTCTATCCTTACAACACTTTGAGGTTTATGTTTGTACAGGGCAAAAGCCAATGATTGTGTACACTGACCACAATCCGTTAATGTTTTTGAGTAAGATGAAAAACAAGAATTGGAGATTGTTGAATTGGAGTTTGATTTTACAGGAGTTTGACTTGGAAATTAAGCATGCTGACCGCTATGATAGGGAATAATTTCAGGACAAAAACTGAAAATAATTGATGGACATGGAACCGAGAGCCTTGGTTTGTAACTCCAAACTGCTGTCATTTTCAGCAACAGAACAAGCCCCTGTTATGCTTGATTTCTGCTCCCTACAGTAAACTGCTGAATTGTGTGTGTTGCTTTAGATCAGGGTTAGAGATTTACCATCCTGTAAGTTCTCAAGTCAACCCCAATACACCTGACTCTACTCATCAGCAGCTCTGTGAGATCTCTCACCTTTGATTGTGTTCTCCTCTCTAAGAATTCACATTAAAAACCTTCAGGACAATAGATCTACTGGAACAGATGCCCAGCTTCAGTGAAGTCTATGTAGCGAAAGCAGAGAAAAGTACTTGTAAACTGCAACTTCCTTATTGCCTAACACACATATGAAAGTCAAACTATCATGAATGTTCTGATTATTATCTGCGGAAATAGATTTAGTGTATCTCATTGTTCAGTTTCTTTTCTTTGTGAGGATGAAAGAGAATTGTTTGAGTCTGCTTTGATGAACCTTGTGGTTTCATGTGTAAGACCTTACACCAGGTTACAGTCTCACCTGTGCTCCAGTAGGCCGACTGCATTACATCACTTGTTTGTCTGGGATGCACTTCTTGGATTGCATCAGTGACAAATAATATATTGTTAGAACAGGGATAGGGGGGCACTCATCTACCCCTCCTTTTAGCCCCTCCTCTGTTTTACTGCAGATCTGTTTGTCACATCACAAACTCACTCTGCAAACCCAACCCCCCTATATGTGAGTCCTCTTGCACACACACCCATCCTTAAATATAATCCTGTGGTGACAGGGTATTGTACAGTCACTGCAAATGCTGTTGTTCCCTCAGTGGATTTGTGACTGACTATCATCTGCACTGCTTACACTTAGATTTATACACTTACTGAACTGGAACTATATTGAATAAAAACATAACCCTCCTGGACACAAGTGATCAGGATACAGGGACCTTCTGGGCTGTCTGACCTTGAGGAGTGTTATGACGAGTCATTGCAGTTTCTCAGGTAAGTTATTCATTTTCTCAATCTGATAAAAACTCTTTCATTTCTTAAGCTGTACTTGAGTAAGAGACTTTTGCAGGCAATTAAAAAAATGGACTCAAAGGGCAAACCTTGTCTTCAGGGAACACTGTCTCCAATCTCAGGGAGCTCCGGTGCAGTTTCAAAGAGTAAAGCTGGTGTCTCAGTGGAGAGGTAGTTTTCCCTGGATGGAGGTTGTCTTCCCAGAAAGCAAAAACTATCCTTCAGTGTAACAGTGCAACTAAATTGTGTGAGGCTCCCTTGACAAGAATAATTTCCCAAAATCAGAGAGCTTAACTTTGTGCAGAATTGGCCAGTATAAGTGTTTTCATCCCCATTGTGCAGTAAATGTGTTATGATGAGGAAAACTTTGGAGAAAAGAATCATATAAAATAATGCTAGAATCAGCTTAAGAACATAATTTAGCCTCGCAGTCAGTTTAAGTGGTGAGTTCAGTTAGGCTTGACCATGTAACTTACATTCACTCTCTTTTCTAAGGATCATCAACCCTCAAACCTGCGAGAAAAAATAAAACCAAAATGAAGAGCTCTGTCATCAATTCTAGCCGACCCTTCAACCACTCCTCTTCAGGATCCAGTCTCCAACTCTCAAGCATATATATAGAGTGCTATTATTCACTTCTTGGGTTGTCGTTTCTGTTTATTGAAAGAAGCATTAACCTCATAGTGGGCTACCCTGCCAACATCATGGTGATGTGGCTGGTGGCCAGAGAGAAGAGTGACTCTTCCACCTCCAATATCTTTATCATCAACCTGGCCATCGCCGATGCATTGCTGTGTGTGATGAGCCCCATCTGCTGCTTTGGCTTGGACATGCTCGGAATCAGATATTTCCGAAATATACTGTTCTTTAACTCTGGGATCAAAAACTCCTCCCCACTCTTTCTCACCTGCATTTGCCTGGACCGCTACGTGGCCGTGGTCCATCCGATAATTTTCACCAGCATCAAGGATAAGAAGATCAGAGTGGCTATTTCCATGCTTGTTTGGGGGCTCATGATAGCCTATGCTCTCTGCAGGATGTTGTCTTCATTCCACTCAGATTTCATCTACATTGGGCTAATCCTGGCTGCCTTCGTCATCATGGTTTTCTGCAACATTTCTATCATGTGGAGCCTGAGGAAGTCAGTCTTGGGCAAAGAGAAGATGCACCCCATGAAAAAGAAAGCCCTCAGGACCGTGCAGATCTATCTGGGGATCATAGTGTTTCATTACCTGCCTGTAGTCCTTATCAGGCCCGTTATATCTACAGATGGTTTCCAAGGAGTATGTGACACTGATTTGATTATGTCCTCCATTATGTACCTCAGTACCATCACTGCACCCCTCCTCTACATCTTCCAGATTAAGCAGCTGCCATGGCTGAAAAACTTGCTTTGCATCTGCTGCCGAAGCCCTTCCCCTGAGTGACATAATGTAAGTACATGAGATGTACGCTTGTGATTGTCTGTTACGTTGCATTTACCCTCTACATAAATGTGTGAAAATGAGTTCATGAAACAAAGCAAGAATGTTATCTGAGTTTTAGGCAAATATATTATCTTTGGTTTGACTGTAATGAGGACAGAGACGATAATTAACACAACTATAAGCATTATGCAGAGATTAAAATGCGAAAACTATTTGCATCACCCACATGCCTCTATGACCATGATTTCATATGATGCAAATTAAACAGTTTTTCATTAAAAATGGGGATGGATGATCAATCAATCAAAGAGACCAATTTTTTATTTCATCTGTATTTGATATTTATCTTCAAACTTCCAAGTTTGTTTTATTATAACCATTTCATTTCATTATGCAGCATGTGATCAAGGTTTTTCTTGGAAAAACTAATAACTACAGATTTTCTGGGAGCACCACCATATACGCAAATAAAATGGATTGTTTTGACTATTCCTGTGCTTCATACAGACAGTTAGACAGCGAGTATCACATTCAAAGTATTTTAGTCCACAAAATGATAAAACGTATTTAACATTCAACAACGTGAAATTTAACAGAAAAGTCACAAAAAAAATTGAAATTAAATGTAAAGTACTTCAGTAATTCCTCTAGAACATTTTCAAGGTAAAACAAGAGGAAAAGTGTCCATCACCTCTCATATACTGACCTCAGTCTCTGAATTCAGAAGAATGCTGCACTTTGGTAAGAGTTTAGCTGTAAGTTACAGCTCTGGGAAACAAAGGGAAGCTCTGGGGTTTGTCATCAGAAACAAGGCCAACTTTGTTATGATAATGTAAAATCTTTTGGAAAATTATCACTCTGTTGTACAGCCATAACAGAATTTAACTCATTACCAAATGCTATTAAATCACAGGAAAGCCTCGCCAGCTTTAAATCAGATGTACAATATCATCTTTTTAGTCAACTGGTCTAGCAGGTTAAAGTTTTTAGGTTGGGTCAATTTATTTATTTATTCATAGTTGTTTTGGTATTATTTGTTTCACATTATTATTATTATTTGCTGTAAATGTAACCTGGATATTAGTGTTTTAGTCTTTTTATCTATCGCCATTATATGTCTATATTTACACTTATTTAATTCAGCATTTACTTTAGTATTTATTTATTTATTTAGATACTTACTGTTCTGTGCTTACCTCATTTTATTTATTATGTACTTTTGTAATTGAATCTAGTTTGTTTACACCTCTTTACACTTGTATCCATGATTGTACGTTGACTGTGGGACCACATGGAAATAAGCTTTGGCTTTCAGTTATATCCTGGTTTTTATTGTCAATCATATTTACACGTTTTATATTTGTCTGTTTTACATTTATTTACCAAATAAACAAATAAAATGGTCAACGATTGTTTTTTTTTAAAGATTATTTTTTGGGGGATTTTTCCCCTTAGACAGTGGAGTCAGGCAGGAAGGTTGGGGAGACGAATGGGGAAGACATGCGGCAAATGACCTGAGCCAGAATCGAACCCGGGTCACCGTGGGAAGGACACAGCCTTTATGGTGCGCACGCTTAGACCGATGTGCCACCGGGGCAGCCTGGTGAACGGTTTTTGTTGAAACTGGTTGAGACATGAATTGATGCAATACTTTAGTTATTTCTTCAGCTGTAATTTGCTGGTTATCAGCAACAATATCTCAAATGTGTTTTTTGTGCTTCCATAAATGTTGATGTAGCTCTCTTGCCAAATTAATTTCTGAGAATGAAGCACAAGAAATTAGGGCTCCAGTAATTTTAACCCCTATTGGTTAGTACCCCAATCATGCTTTTGAGACTAATATACTGCTGGTTTGTCCTCTGTAAAACACACCCTACTGCTGACAGTATTGATGTAAACAGGAATGACACCGGCTTGATCAGTTATTGGGTCGTTCTTCACGCTTGTGACCAAAAATATAACAAATAGTAGAAAAAATCTCCTCCAATTACAAAAGCTTTGGAGGATCATCATTGTGGACCTTATATAGAAGGACTACTTATCCAAGTCTGCCAAGTAAAAATAGTTTTTGTTCCATTAACTTTCACTACTTAAGGTCAGAGGTCAAACACAACTGGTCACGTGTGTGACTTCACATAGAAACAGGTTTTTCGTAACTCTATTTGACTTCTAAAACTCTGTGAAGGTGAAAAATCTTGAATGTTCATCGTTTTGGGGTATGGAAAATAGCAAGGAATAAAGTTGATACCTTTCATTAATTTTCAAAGTATTTCTTTATTTGATGACATCTGGTCACGTGTCTGACATTTTGGTCCACTTCTCATAGAATGGCCCAATTTGGTTTTGAGTCTTAATATTAAAAACCCTTTTTCAGGGGGACCTCAAAATTGTATCCACCTCCAATATCTGCAATTAAAAGCTGAGAGGGGACGTCTTACAGGATTGCAGTACACTGATGTAAATGTAGCATGTTTCACAGCCGAACTTCAACCTCATCACTGTCGGTGCTCTCTCTCTCTCTCTCTCTGTCGTCAGGCACACGATGGCTGTTTAATGTATGTAAATATCAGTCCACATCTGTGGGGCATAAATCATATAAAGTGTCTGGTTAAACTCAGGTGTGATCTTTTGATCAGAGCTGTGTGGCTATTTTACCCTTTTTGCTGTTCAGGTCTCTGAGTGACTAAACATTGTATATCCTGGATAATCATAAGTGGCACAATCTTGAATATGCACACTGGTATTTTATTTTTATTTATTTTATTTAACCTTTATTTATACAGGGGAACCCATTGAGACCCAAGGCCGGATTATCCATATTATGACTGGTGTGCGTACACAGGGTCATCATGCTGGGAGGGGCATCACATGATTTATGAATCCTCAGTTTTTTATTTTTTTATTTTAATCGGAAGAGATGCGTATGTATATTATGAACAAATTCAAACTTAACTGTTGATATCAAAAGAGAATATTTTATAAAAAGAATATAAATAAAAAAACTGTGATTTGAAACTGCCCAGGCCAAACTGGTCCCAGATCAGTGTTGCAAGCTGAGCTAGAATCCCGCCATTTCGGAACTGAATGGGCACTGATCTCTAATCAGTTGATGATCACAACAATGTGCTTTCGTTCTGACATCACGCGCTACAACACACTGAGCGGTGGGGGAAGCAACCGAGGGGTTGTGCTCATCGGAAAATAGCAAAAGAAAAAAAGTACAAAAGATATCAACGCTACCGAATGTACCAGAAATATCTTGCTTTTTAAACATTACTCGCGGCAAAGGAGCTGTCCGTAGAGAGGCAACTGTTCCGCCTGTCAATTCCGTTCCTCCAGCGCTAGCAGCAAGTGCTTAAGTTACGAAAGTTAGCTATGTAAGGGGGCTAATGCTAATGAGGCAGATGCAGCAGGGCATAATATTAGCTGACGTTACCGGGAGCCCGTTGCAGGTGGGATGACGGCAACAGCTGAACTCGGAGACGGAGAACGTAGATCTCAGAAGCTGACAATAGTGAGTTCACTGCATGAAGCCTTTCCCTTTTTAAAACCCTCTGCCATAGAATTTCAGTTTTTAGTTTTTAATAAATGTAAACGTGGCCTTTGTTGCCATCAATCTCAATACCCAAGTTAAGTGCCATTTCAGTGACTGGATGGAAAGTCCTCATAATTAAGGGGTGATCTGGGATTAAATGAAAAATGAAACCAGGAAACAACTCAGAATTCATCTAAAGAGGTGTATATAATAACCACCAAAAAAGATACAAGTTGGCATTTTTCTGTTTATGCGGTTGCCTTGGCAACAGAGCAAGCTCATTAAATATGCAGAAAACCTCCGGCACCAATTCCTCTTAAACTGAATTCTATCATAGAGTTATTCTTCCATCATTTAAAAGCCATTGCTTACCCAAATGCAGTGACATAACCATTCTTTGCCCAGTTTATCAGTTTTGTGATTTTGGGGCATTTAACTCACATTTTGAAATTATTTTGTGCAGAATCTGACAAATATTCAAAGTATGTAACAGATAGGCACAATTTACCGATGTCATTGCATTTCTAATGAAGTAAAGTACCAGCAGCCCAAATTTTATTGATTTTCAATGATAAATAAAAAACATGGAAAAAGTAAAACCCGAGGAAATCAATGGAAAATGCATTAGACCACATTGAAAAGTTGAGTTCAGTTCTTAATCCATGTAGCAATTAGTGATTATTAACGTGGATTATTCTAGAATATTTTCATTCAAAAAAATTTTGCCCATTTAACCCCAGATCACCCAATAAGATTTTGGGCACTGTCCCTCAAGGCAGCAGGGTTGTCACACTGTCTTTGAAGGCACTGTTATTATCATCGCCATTGGCAATCTTCGTTTGAAGGCTTGTTCAGCTGGTGCTTTAGCGGTCATTATTGCTGTATGCCAGTTAAGTTGTTAATAAATGAAACGCTAGTATTATCAAAGCAGAGTGGTCCATTTCTGCGTTCTATAAGCCATGTTAAGTAACTTTTAAGGGGGGGTGGGGGGGGGGTGCATTTCATGATTGGTCACACTGGGGCATAGCACTGTGTTAATTCGGCCCTGTTGAGACCTCAGTCTCATTTGCGATGGTGCCCTGTTAACAACACAAAACAGAATTCATTATCATAAAAAAAGTGAACAATAAATGAAAAAATTATCATACAGGAGTGCATACAACACATGTGGCTGAGAAAATTGCTATAATATTATTCAAAACACGCACAGTCCCCAAGTTCTAAATCTTTTATCACTTTTTTAAATTTTCTAATGATATCAATTTACCTGGTTAAAATGTTTCTTGAAAATTGTTCCAAGTCCTAAGAGCACAGTTACTAAAAGCAGTTTTACCAAGTTCTGTTTTAACTCTGGGGACTTCTTGGACCAACCAGTCCTGAGATCTCGCCTGGTAAATGCGACCTTGAGATAAAAGTTGGAAGATAACATGGTAATCGGTATAAGATTGCTTTATAAATGAAGGTCAGCCAGTGCTTTGACGACCAACCTACAGCTTTATACAAAGAACAATGATGCGTTTTAAAAGGATTTCTCGTAATAACACGAAGTGCAGCGTGATAGACCGAATCAAGTTTTTTCATGGTCATTGGGGCAGCGTGCAATATCGATGACGTCACCATAATCTAACACTGACAAGAAGGTTGATTGAATTAAAAGCTTCCTATTATCTCCAGAGAAACAAGAGCCATTTCTGTGAAAAAGGAACCTAATTTTATGTCTTAAGATGAGCTAAACCTCCAAGGAATATTCGCATATATAATGTAGGAGCTATCACAGGAACAACAGAGATGCCAAGTTTTGAAAAGGGGAATCAGGGATGATTTATCGTGGCTAGACAAACTGAGGTCGCAGCGCGAGCTTGAGACACAGGTGGAGTCCAACAGCCTGCCTTTGGACCCCTTGTAGGGTCCAGGGGAGACGCCCCTGATGGGGGACTAGGTCTAGGAGACAGCGCCCCCAGAAGCTCCTGGAGCTTAAGCTTTGAGATGTCTCTATTCACACTCCCTGATGAGCATTTTAATGTTCCCGTTCCCTACAATTTAATCCATTATGAAAGTTGTCTGAAGTTTTCCCATCAACATTTGTTGTTTTTATTGTTTTTTACACTTTGAGTGACACATACACTCACACACACAAAAGATAGACATGTAATTTGATAATAAATATGAATTACAATAAAATGTAATATGGTGCTGGAGACTTATGTCATTAAGAATGTGCTATTTTAGTTATTTTTGTAAGAACATTTTTTGAAATGTGTTGATTTGTAAAACTCAACGATGGTACCAAAATGTAAATTTCTGGGACCATTTTGGGTAATTTTCCCCAAAGACTCCCACGTTTGCACCATTACTGGAAGACTAAGATGGGGGGAAAGGATGATTAAATTCAAACTTTCTCAGCACCTGGAACAGTTCAAAAGGGCGTATGCTCCAATTGTTAGGGAGGTGATAGGGTTGCGCTGGATCAGGTAGGGTAGTTACACCATACAAGATGGTATATCGGCCAGATTATATGAAGGAGGAGAGATGGATTTGAAACTTGTATTTTCCAGTATTGATATTCAGTCGTAGTACAAAGGAGTCCACAGATTGATTCCCAGAGTCTGAAAAGATCAAATAAATAAAAAAATACAAAAAGGATCTGATCTCTTAACAGTTAAATCCATCTAACTTAAGTATAGGAAGTAGCCAAATGTAGATAAAATTTTTTTAAATACATAAATGTATTCTTATTATCATATTCATGTTGACTAGGCTGATAGCAAACACGAGAAAGGTTCACAACACAAATTCGATTAACAAAGGAGAACTTCATTGTCCCCGAATAAACTTATTACATGGTGTGTGTCGCCATCTAGCGGTACTGCGCAATGACGTCAACGCGACAGATATACAGTCTTTCTTCCCTACGCGAATATGTTCATTAACCCCTTTCTGCAGATGTAGACGCTCTCGTCAATAGAGCTGCAAATTTAAGCACAAAGTTACAGTACTCGACCACGTGATGGCACCCCCGGACCAGTTATTGAATATTCACAAGCAGGCAGAGCTGAAACGTGATTTAGAGAATTGAGAAGTTCCCTCCAATCCCTGTTTTTCAGGAGTTGCATGAAATTAACTCTTCAGCTAAGCCTGATGTGCAAACTGGTCTATATCCTTGCCCATAGTATCGATCCTGTCGTTTCAAAAAATTATCACTTGCGACAGAAAAAAACTGCTACTCTGTAGCAACCATTTTAGCTACAGTGAGCCAACAGTATTCCAATTAGTGGTTTAAAAAATACGTTTTGTGAAGCAAAAAATCCAACATTGTATTGATTCTCTCACATTCTACTGTCAATTACAGTCATCACACACAAAATATGCGTTGTTCCCTCCCATGGATTAACGCGAATATTCCTCCATTGACAAATTCAGCGCTCCCTTCTATCCACCCAAGTACTGGTGTCGATAGCCAGTCACTCAATTATATACTCAGATTCATCTGCGTAACCCAACAGTTATAGTTCACGCCCTCGTGAAGCTTCCCCAGTAACGATGCATTGATAGACTCGTTTCTTATCCAATACCCGAGTGTTTAAACTTTCCTCAATAACTGAAATACATTGATCGAACAATAAGAATAGGATACAAAGCTAAGCGTAAAAGTAAGGTCGGTTGTATTCTTCGAATGTTGGCCACGGTTGCGCAGCTGAAAATGATGTGATATCAAAGAAACAAAGACACCCGAAACCGGCCGGAAGTGTTCAGTTCCATTTACGAGATACATGTTGTATGGACGCGGTCAATGGGAATTATTCCGAATGAAACAGTACTGGAGGGTTCCTTCTACCCGATACATCTTTCTCTGGAGTAGGGCATCAATGAAGAAAACAGGTTATACTTCTACTCTGTTTGCATTTTGCTGAATATGGCTTTTTGCTGTAGAATTTACACCGCGTTTAAAGACATTGAATGCTGAGGTTTTCGTTTCTCCAAATGCATGCAGCTCACGCACGTCGGTAGATCCCTCGGCACGTTCATTACACCATTCTGTTGTATATGGAAACATATGTCGTTTTATTTTTTCCTGAAAGTGAAATTTCTGTTCTGTTAAAATAAGGTTTATTTCAGAATTCAGATATTACTGAGTTAGTGAGTTTTTACCCTCGTAAGGTGTAAGGTTATGAGCTCGGATGTGAGAGCGGTTAGCTTTTTATTGCAGTGTGAATGTTATAGCTGTTTAATCAGCACTTTATTTAATGCCTGGGGGACTTCGAAGAAAAATGGACAATATTGTTAACTTTATTATGGAGAAAAGGCATGTTTTGTGTTTGGAGAGCATTGGTGACCAATGATGTTCAACTGCACTGATATTGATAAATTCATGCTAAACTCAACCAGAAAATCGTTAATTCATGCTGAATTTCATGCCCCAAAAGTTAATTTGTGTTAAATATATGATTAATGTATGATTTGACAGTGAACTATTTTGATGGATCTCAGACTTTGGGGAGACACCTGGGTAGCTGTCTAATTTGGCTCATAGCAAGTGGGTAATCTAGAATGTAATATTCAAGATGAATTGTACTTGTGGTTAAAAAGTTTACGATTCCAGAAACGTATAGTTTTAAGCCCCAGCAGTTTTTCAATTGTCCGTATTATTTTCTTTGCTAATTCAAAGTTGAATTTTCATGAAGATTTTTTGTGTTTGCAGTCCCTTTTCTCCACCAAAATCATAAAAATAAACTGAAATACAAAACCCAAAACCAGTGAAGTTGGCACGTTGTGTAAATCGTAAATAAAAACAGAATACCATGATTTGCTAATCCTTTTCAACCTATATTCAATTGAATACACTGCAAAGACAAGTTACTTAATGTTCGAACAGGTAAACTTTGTCATTTTTTGCAAATATTAGCTCATTTGGAATTTGATGCCTGCAACATGTTTCAAAAAAGCTGGCGCAAGTGGCAAAAAAGACTGAGAGAGTTGAGGAATGCTCATCAAACACTTATTTGGAACATCCCACAGGTGAACGGGCTAATCGGGAATAGGTGGGTGCCATGATTGGGTATAAAAGCAGCTTCCCTGAAATGCTCAGTCATTCACAAACAAGGATGGGGCGAGGGTCACCACTTAGTGAACAAATGCGTGAGCTGATTGTTGAACAGTTTAAAAACAACATTCCTCAATGAGCTATTGCAAGAAATTTTGGGATTTCATCATCTACGGTCCGTAATATCGTCAAAAGTTTCAGAGAATCTGGAGAAATCACTGCACGTAAGCGACAAGGCCGAAAACCAACATTGAATGCCCGTGACCTGCGATCCCTCAGGCGGTACTGCATCTAAAACCGACATCAGTGTGTAAAGGACATCACCACATGGGCTCAGGAACACTTCAGAAAACCACTGTCAGTGATTACAGTTCGTCGCTACATCTGCAAGTGCAAGTTAAAACTCTACAATGCAAAGCGAAAGCCATTTATCAACAGCACCCAGAAACGCCGCTGGCTTCGCTGGGCCCAAGCTCATCTTAGATGGACTGATGCAAAGTGGAAAAGTGTTCTGTGGTCTGACGAGTCCACATTTCAAATTGTTTTTGGAAACTGTGGACGTCGTGTCCTCCGGACCAAAGAGGAAAAGAACCATCCGGACTGTTATAGGCGCAAAGTTTAAAAGCCAGCATCTGTGATGGTATGGGGGTGTATTAGTGCCCAAGGCATGGGCAACTTACACATATGTGAAGGCACCATTAATGCTGAAAGGTACATACAGGTTTTGGAGCAACATATGTTGCCATCCAAGCAACGTCTTTTTCATGGACGCCCCTGCTTATTTCAGCAAGACAATGCCAAGCCACATTCTGCGCATGTTACAACAGCATGGCTCCGTAGTAAAAGAGTGCGGGTACTAGACTGGCCTGCCTGTAGTCCAGACCTGTCTCCCATTGAAAATGTGTGGCGCATTATGAAGCGTAAAATACGACAACGGAGACCCCGGACTGTTGAACAACTTAAGCTGTACATCAAGCAAGAATGGGAAAGAGTTCCACCTGAAAAGCTTCAAAAATTGGTCTCCTCAGTTCCCAAACGTTTACTGAGTGTCGTTAAAAGGAAAGGCGGTATAACACAGTAGTAAAAAGGCCCCTGTGCCAACTTGATTATCCAGGATATACAATCTTGAATATGGAGACTGGTATGGATGCAATGCATTAATTTTGATTTAAAATAAATACTCTTTGCTCAATTAAGAATAAATCCTTGTGACAATAAAACCCCATATTTAAAAGACAATTTGAAAAAAAAATAAAAGTTGAAAAACTTTTAAAGTTTTCGTAAAAGCTTTAAAAATTTGTTGTAAAAGCACACAGGCCACTCCACATCAAATCATCCAGATTTTTAGAGATTTTCTGGGTCTTCTCCTTTAAAATATTGATAAAATGTAAGGGTAAATCTTCACACAAAATTTAAAAATGCCAGATATTAGGCCAGTATCTGAAATAGATTTTAAGTTATAGCCCTTTGAAATTTGACTAATATTTTAAGTTTTTTGGCAAACCCATATTCAGCCAACTTTGGCAACTTATTGCTCCACTGTTATGATTCTGCCTCATGTGTGCTGTCTTCCCAGCTAGCAATTTTTTGTTCCCAAAATGTTCTGAGAATGTTACTTTGAATCTTCTCGTAATGTTTTCAGCGGAAAGTTTTTTTTAGGTTCCCAAAATGTTCTAGGATAACATTCTCTAAAATAATTTGAGAAATGTTGCGTGATAACCTCTTTAGAATGTTAAGTGACAACATTTCTATAACATTATGCCCTTATGTGTTTGAAACGTTTTCAGCGGGAAGTTTTTTTAAGTTCCCAGAATGTTCGAGGAGAACATTCTCAAAAATATTCAAAAAATGTTGTGTGATAACCTCCTGAAAATGTTTACAGAAAACCCTGCTAGAACATTTTCCTCTAACGTTCTTGAAACATTTTCAGCTGAAAGTTTTTAATGTTCACAGAATGATGCTATTTTATTTTGGATAACATGCTTTAAAGAAAAAATCTCTGAATGTTTTATAATAACATCACATCAAAATATTTAAACATTATGGCAACACTCCCATTCCATCTTAAGCCTAAAATTTCCTGACTGGTTACTCGGATCACTGGTAATTTTTTATTTAACTATTGGAATTGGACTATTGACACATGTGAAAGTGATATCAATATTCAACAGTCTTTCAGCCGAATTACTTCTTCATTTATTTAACGCTTTAAAACTTTTTTATTTTTAAACCAACTTAACAAACCAACATTCTGTTACAACAACAAAAATATACAAACAACAAAAACTGGCAAAGTGAGCAAGTGTTTCAGTTTTAATATATATAATTATTATTGTTTTTTTTCTCAAAGTAAAGTAAAAAAAAAAAAAGATTTAGACCCAGTCCTTAGACAACAATGTTGGGCTTCTATTTTCTTCCCTCTGGACACTTGACAGACTTGTGTCGTCAGTCAGAGAGGGTCCTGGCATAGAATACATATATGAAAACAGGGGGAAAAAATCTGTTGGGAAATTTTTGAGAAAAACATGTTTTTCAGAAATTGCAATTTTTGAACTTTGAGAAATTCAAAAAAGTGTTAAAATCCCGTAAAATGAGACATTGAAGGATCATTCGTGGGCGTAGTCTCTTCGCTATTGATTCCACAATGTTTATGTCACATTTCATGGGCCATAGGTCATTGCACAATTGCACAATAAGTCTTACTATGACTGGGTAACATTTATTGTATCATCATTGATTACATCAGACTTGCCTACATTCACAAAGCTAGGCCCTCCTTATATTGTGCATTGTCCCTGAATTCTGTTCTTTTCCCTGAGACATGCAAGGGGCTGACAGCTAATGTGGACCACTGCACAGCCCGCACGAACGTTTGTATTCTCTGTTTCTGAAAACGAAGCTATTCCATCGTAAACAAGGCCCACCTTATCTCTGCCATCCATGATTTGATATCTGAGTATGATGTTGATGACAGATGCCTCCCTACAGCTCTCTGCGGCCCCTGTACCACTGCCATCTATGCCATGCAACAAGGAAAGGAGGGGGTAAAATTCAGGTGCCTTAGCCAGCTTGAGAATGCTGTCTGAAATCAAAGATGGATCTGCTTGGGTTGCTAAATCAAATGGAAGCAAAGCCAAGCAGATCCAAGCTGCTATTAAACGCGGACGACCTAAATCTAGCTTGGGTTTGTTGCATAATGAAGTATGGAGATCACCGTTTTAGTTCATGAAAGCCATTTCTTGGGATAAGGACTACTGTCGATAATACAGTAGACGGCACTTCACTAACAAATGCACTGATACACGTGCAAAGCAATATCCGCTCCAAATTGCTCGATTGTTTTTGAAATGCACAGCCATTATCCCAAGGCTATGTTTTCATGAATTATGTCTTTAGCCTTTTTCAATGAATTTCCAATGACAAAAATCATGGGCTATTCTTTGTGCATGTCAATATAAGCGGCCATAGGTGCATTTCGATGGTGTGTCCTAGTAGAACAGGCCCTGTGATGGACCTTATTTCAGGTAATGATTATTTATTTTTCAACCATCTCTGGCATATGTGCGGTTTAACTGGTTACATCAATTATTGATTGAGGGAACCACAAGTACTTCCTGTTTACTCCATTGTTTCAGACTATTGAAAAGCCACTTTTTCAATCTGAAGTTTTATCCAGAATCAACCATGTATGTGAACACCCTTAAAGTGCCAGACCTGGCTAGGATGATTATACAAACATTCTCAATGTATAAAAAACAGGTATTTTTCTCACAAAACAACTTCTTGTATAGTTCCAAGCCCATTTTATACCAGTGGATATACTTGCACACAGACTGGGCTTGGGCTCTTATGTACCATTTTATTGTATTTGTACCCATTTTTAAGTGTTTCAGAACAAAATTTTACAAACGACCAACAATCTTGTATGCTCCATTCAACTCTTCATGTTCCACGGAAGTAGCATTTTAGCACCCCTTGTATTGACTTGCGCAGTCATGATCCCATTGTTCTCGTTGCAGTAACTACAAGTTTAAGGGTGAAGGACATCTCAAACAAAAGTATTTCCTTGGGATTTTCACCGCGCATTTCAGCTGGACCAATCATGAGCAATTTTGAGTGGACACTACTTAACGCATGTACCGATACATCTGTTAGTACAGAGCCACCTATTGTGGACAGTAGTCCTTATTCCAAAATAATGGCTTTCATAAACTAAAAGGTTGACCTCTATACTTCATTATGCAACAAACCTTTGCCCTGTCAATCAACTGCGCACGCCTCCAGGTGGTGCTGAAATAGGCCAAATTTTAGCATTTTGCCATGTTCGGTGCCACCTGTTGGTGTGCGCATACACTATCCCAACTTTTTCCATCTCTAATGGATAGTCTCACTATATACCAGTGTGGTGCAGCTGTAAAAGTTCTGGGGCACTGATTGCGCACAGAGTATTAGGGGTGCAAACTGGTGACACAAATGGATTGCGGCCATACTGGCACGCCCCCTGTATATTCCGCAAAGAAGATCCCAGGCCGAAAATCACTCTTTCCACCGATCAGCCCCCCTATAATTAAATTCTCCAACTTTTACTTTGGGATAAAGTTTGCGCAGTGAATAAGAGCAACCCAAAAATCAAATTTGGGTGATTTGGTATTTTAGGCCCTATTTGGGCTTGCACTTGATTTACCCCAAAACCCAAACTAGTGCAGGTAGTGTCAAAAAATGTGGGGAATTTTCTAGTTCGGATGGGGACATAAAACCACCAAGGTTTCAGCAAAAGTGAAGAAAGTGACCATCACCCCCTGCCTGAACCTTACGGACAATGGCTCTTTAATCCTTGTTCCCAACACACACAAATGAAATTATCCACAAAACTTATTTTAGTGGTGAAAAATGGCACAAAAATGGCCAGGTAATGTATCAGAAATGATAGTAAACAACGTGCATCAAACATTTTAACATAAATTATTTAAATTTCAAGGAAAACACTATAATCACGGAGAAACGTTTGGAACACAACTTACCCTCCGCAGTGCTTAACAGCACAGTGAGAGAAAGAAGGGAGGGGCTATCGAAGCTCAACAGAACTACAGGAGCTCAGGAGGTCCCAAAGAGGTTTTACAAAATAAAAGTAAATAAAGTTAGGACCTTGGCCCTGGCGATGTGAGGACAATTTTCAGCATTGATCCTGTTATGGTAAGAAATCCAGTCAAGAAATACAAGCAGATTAAGATTTGTTTTGGTCTTAATGGTTAACTACAAATTTAAATGAATGTAAATACTAGCCTCAAAAAGATTTAAATGCAATCAATGCAAATACTGCTACAACAGCAACTAGTAATAACAATAATAATAATAATAATAATAATTAACTTCTAGGTTACTTTTACTACTACTATCTATTATCGTAGACTATAATGCAAAATACTACTACCACTACTACTACCACTACTACTATTAGTAGCCTACTGGTCTGGTTGTACTACTACTAATATTCACAAAATACTATTGCTATCTATTATTATATTATTATCATCACTATTGTTGTTGTATGTACTGTCTACAGTCCTAAGAAAACATACTAATCCAGGATCAAACAGACTGAGTGAGTTTATAGCCTATCAATATATACGACCACCAACTGGTCATTTTACCTCAGGAGGTGGGTTATAATTCACAGAGGTGATTGCATTGGGCGTTAACAGGACATTCAATAAATGTTCATCAGGGCGGCTGATTTTTTTTTTTTCTCCAGTCTAGACAGAGACTGGAGACAGAGATCCTATCTAATGAGTCGCAGCTTTGGTGTTTGTGCCACAAAGTTTTATTTCAACAACATACCCACCCTCAAGTGACGCACGAGTTTCCTCTTGTTTTGCCCTTTTTCCCTCTTGCTCACCCCTGACCGTGGATTTATGCTCCTGACTCGTCTTTATGACGACATGTCGACATCTCTTCACCTGCTGCAGCTCTGCAAGTGCCTCCCAGCGCAGCCCTCTGATTAGTCAGATGTCGAGTGCTGTCAATCATTGCAGCGACGCATGCGCGGTCAGATCGCAGGTCTCCTTTTCTCTCCTTCTTCGAGCTGATTGTGCTGTACGTGCGCCTCACGGCAGCACATATGTGCAATGGATGCGCTTGTGCGCACTATGTGCAAATGCGTCCCCTCGCGCAAAATGTGACCCTCCATTTTCCACCTTTCTTTCCTTTAACATCAAGGGTAAGGACAAAAATTCACACCTAAATTATCATATTTTGGGGCTAATCGTATGTATGTATGCATGTGTGTGTGTGTGTGTGTGTGTGTGTGTGTGTGTGTATATGCGTGCGTGCATGCGTGCCAGTTTATCAGCCCCAGGATGGCTGGGAGTCTGGATGGATTAACAAATGTTATTGTGCTGTGTTTGGTCGTGTCTAGGTTGGCTTTGGGGAGGTAACTTTCCTAGAGCTGGTGTGGGTTGGGTTGGCTGTGGGTTGTCCAAATTTTACTTTGTTCTTTCTTTGTTATCATGTAACATTGTGGGAATATTTTATAGAAGGCCACTCTATCATATATTACCTCAACAACATTCCCAAAACATTCTCAGAATGTTGCACCTCAAACATTCTTCCTTTGTTAACATATAACATTTTAGGTACATAATTTGACATTATAAACATTCTTGAAACATTCTTTGAACATTAGATAAAAATGTTTTCTTTAAAACATAATCAGAACATTTAGGGAATGTTAGCCATTGTTGTGCGCAATGGGCAGATAACTCGTAAGATAGCTAGTGACTTAGCTATGGTCTGATGCCAGCTTACTCCGTTTCTGTGTGGCCCAACACCCCACATAGTTCCTACAAGATAACATTTTTAATACTATGAATTTTTTGGAAGAACAACCATTATTTGGCATTTTCTGACCAATCCCAGTTCAAATTTGTCATTATTTAACGCATTTCTCCAGTCTAAGTCTTAAATCTCCAATTCTGAGCACACTTAACCGTGTAACAAAACTGGGTGCTGGCTTGGTACTCACATCCAGTTGCCAACTGCATTGCATAGGCGAAATAGTCGAGTTGGAGGCAATAAACCAGTGGTACCTAAAAAAGTCAGAGGCCAGAGGACAGGAGTAGGTCTCCGCACCCACTTAATTAGCTAGCTCTGCGGCTAGCCAAGGTAACATCTGATTATCCTCAGGTGTTCTACTGCTGTTGGAGATAAATTAGGACTCTACTTTAGGCAGTATGACCCTCGAATCATTTTCTCTACTTTCTTATTTCTCCCATATTTGTGTTTGTTCTTTCATTGCTGCATTTTACAGAGAAGTCACAGAGAAAGGCTAGCTAGGTAATCTAGCCTACTTGGAAATGTGATTGGTCATATTTCCTATTAGTCTCCACAAAAGGAAAACAAGTGGGAGAATATTTTCCGCAATATAAAAAGAAAATATGCAACCTATCCACCATCAATTGCAATAAAAAAAATTACCTAACATAGGCCCCTAGATATTTAAATAATGATTTATGAAAAGTTTGATCTTCCACTGATGTTGGGACTACAGTATTTCAATATATATCTGAAAATATATTGTTTTATATTTTATATTATATATTATACATAATATTTATATTATATATTGTATATGGGTTATAATTCAAGTGTAAGTTAACTTTCTTGAAATAAAGCACTTTGTTGAGTTTAAGTTTTCTATCATTAACTATGTGCATTTTATAAAATTATGTTTGAATATGCCTTCGATGCCATTAAATGCTCTGTGTCCACAAAAATACCATAATTCCAAAGATGTATTTTGAGGAAATGAAGCAGAACACCATCACAAATTTTGGACATGTTAATAACAGGCATCTAATGTTTCAAAAATAGTCAATTTGATGTTGGTGGATGGTGTTAATTTTTTTGGTATAAAATGTTAAAAATAGCACAAATTTAATTTTTCTCATTTTAAAGCCTTAATATTTTCTAGATTATTCATGAGTGGCAGAATTAGCATACGAAATACACAACATAATGGGAAGCTGTATATGCAATACCAAATCCCTGTCTTTTGCAGTCCTTTAAATGTGCTACCGCAGAGTAAAATTTTCGAGCAAATTTAAGCACCCAGAAATATATAATGAACTAAAGGGACACATTCATAAGTCCGTTTTCCTCAAGTTCGAGTCAGAAATTTTCACCCCTGAAAATTTGAAGGACCTTGCTGAAATACTTTTCTAGATGTGAAAGTGGCTCCTCAGAAATCGCTGTTCAAAAAGGGCCATAACTTAGTTGCAAACCTATTTTTTATGACAAAAATATTAGGAGTCGAGAGCTAAAATTTTGGATGTCTCCTATTAGGAGGTGAATGCACTCGCTGGAATTTTTTCAGCCAAATTTGAGATGGTCAAGTGGGAACCATTTGGACATGTGACATGGAATGACCCTTTATATACCTCCTACGTTCCCACAATCCCCGCTCATTTCGTTTCTACGTCCCTCCCACCCTTCCCCTCTCCAAGAAGGAAGCAAGAAACAGTCACCACCTGGGATTCCAGGGGCCTTAAGAGCCACACAGACTCCGACGAGAGACGCGAGCCCCACCCTGAGTCTCGCCACCTGGGGCTCCCAATGTTCGCACAATCACAAACCAAGTCCAGACAACATCTCATTCACCCCGATCTCCTATTTGTCATTCCACCAAATATTCACCTCTACTTTGGAAGTGGTACAAAGTTCATTAAATAATAAATAATAAGCAACCATTAGAAAATATAAATAAAGCTCAATCAATAAAAATAGGAATATTGCGCATAGGGATGTGGAGAAAGTCAATAATAACAAAATCAATGATATTGCACACAGTATTCACAGGAGCATTTAGTGATGTGATGTTAATTGAGTCCATTCAGGGTGCGTATTGCTGTTGGAAATAAGCTGTGTTTGAATCTGGTAGACTGGGTTTTGAGTGATCAGTAGCCCCTCCTGGAGGGTATGAAGATACATTTGTGTCTTTATTATTATTTATTATGCTGGTACAGATATATTGATGACATATTGTTTATATGGAGTGGTATGGAAGAACGACTAAACCATTTTACGGATTATGTGAATTCCAGAGTGTCCTCTATAACTTTTAAATTTCAGCTGACAAGCTATTTCATTCTTGGATGTGTTGGTTTAAAAGTCTGGTATACAATTATACACAGAAATTTTTCGTAAGGATACTGATCGCAACGCATTTTTAGATTATAGTAGCTTTCACCCAGAGCCTCTTTAATGGAGTTTACCATATAGCCAATTTTTAAAGGTACGCCGCATATGTGCCAATGATGAAACATTTGAAAGACAAGCTGGAGAAATGCTTCAGAGATTTGTAAACAGGGGATACAGTAAAAAATTATTATTATATCTAGATGGAGTACGCTCTATCCAACGCTCTGATCTCCTGAGCCGCGGATCACGAAGCCCTAGTAAGAACACTTCAGTTACTTTCGTTTCCACTTTTGGGCAAATATCTGGCCCATTAAAAAATATAGTGTGGCACCACTGGCATATCTTAAGTACGGACCCTAACGTCGGCCATGCTTTTAAAGACCCACACTGGTTTTGTTACAAAAGAGCTTCTAATTTGCATGATCACCTTGTGCGTTCTTACAATCCAGCCGCTAAACCACCTTCTTTCCCCTTCGAAATACCCGAGGGTAATTTCAAATGTTTCAATTGTGAGGTTTGTAATAATATGATGACGGAAAAATCTTTCACACAGTTTAGCACCAATAAAAACTTTATGGTAAGGGGCAGAATTTCATGTCTATCCACTTTTGTCGTGTACTTGTTAATGTGCCCGTGTGGTCTATGTTATGTTGGGAAAACTAAACGCCAACTTAAAACCAGAATATGTGAACATAAATATGCAATCAGGAGAAATGACGAAAAATCCTCTGTCGCTAGACATTCTAATTCAGCGGGCCATGATGCAAATTCTATTAAATTTATGGGCTTAGAAATAGTCAAGCAGTCCCCTAGAGGCGGAGATCGTGAGAACCGCCTACTGCAGAGGGAGGCCTGGTATATTTTTTCCTTGAATAGGGACAATCACCTTTTCAACCGCGTTTCAAAGCAGAACGGTCATAGCTCAGGGTATTGACATTTAATCTGAACATGAGATGTCTCATGTTGACAGCTGCTGATGATTGACTACACATAAGCCCCTTGTGAAAAAGATGAACTAAATATTTAACACCATTAGCAATATTGCACATAAACATGGCAAACTGACACAGTAACTGATTTCCAATGCTCGGAGCTGACATAAGAGGCAAGCAAACTGCAGTGTGTATTATCAGGGACACTGCAAATACGCCGCAACACCTTATGCCATGAAACATAGAAACGCTGAATATGATTGCTATTGAAATTCCACAGCATCAAGCCATAAAAAGGGGTACAATATGTTTGGAATGACCTGGCCTTTGTACTCCAGGCACATGCATTAAATTTAGCCAACATAGTATTAGAGCTGGGGATGAGGTGATCGATCCCTTGATTAATGTTCCTGATGTTACAATTATGACCTGTAATATGACTGAGATGTACCGCAGAGTCATCTTGCTTGATGGGAACATTACAATTTTTGAATGAAGTACTAGGATTACAATTAAATGATACACTGGCACTCTTTGAGGGGTTAAAAATGACACAACATTCCTTGACAAATTCATGACAAATGTTTTACTATCCTTTCATACCACATCTAGATGGAGAAATCAAAGGCTGTGTCTCAAATCGCACACTGCCACACTTCGAATACCTATTTTGAAGTGCGTTCACACTGGCAAGTACAGCAAAAGGCAGTGCACTGGAAGTGCCCGGATGATGCACTCATTACGGACAAAAAGTTGAGTGCAGAACGTTGGACACTTCTCTCCTTCAATGGTCGCCATCTTGCCTACGTAGCAGAAGAGGAGGGACTTTCAGCTTTTGTGACAATGGCGGCGAGGAGGAAGCGGTGTTCGCTGAAATGCTCAGATGTAAGTTTTACATGTGTTCACTTCCCCGCCAAGTACTACTATATTATCAGATAGAAGCCTCAAGTGCGTAGCTACATTGCGTTAATATAGCTGTTCATGGATGATAACTTTGCACCACAAATGAAAACGCAAATGTTAGCTAACTGGCAGCAGTACAGTTTGAACGGGCGTTGATGTTAACAGGCACGCTCGCTAGCTGGTCAGATATCGGTAACAGTTACATGTTTGGTGGCATAAGCTTCTTGTGTATGAGTGTTAAAAGTATTGTGAATATTTAACCGGAAATATTTGTAAAATGCGGCTTCTATTGTTAGATCAGTAAACTCAACCGGTAGTTATCTGGTCAGCATCGTACCGCACACACGTATCAACAGTAACTTCTTCATGAATTGTTTTCTGCTCTTATTATTTTTTATCCCTGGTATTTTTAGGGGACAGACGACAATAAGAGGTCTCATTTCCTGACGCGCTGATAATGCTATCCTGTTCACAGGGAGGCAAAATGATGCCGTGAATTGAGTCAGTGAATACTTGCGTAAAATATGCTAACATTACGGTGTACTATCATGAAGCCTCCCTACATCGGTACATTACTGTATCAAGACATTGATGTAAGTGTATGGGGTGTCACTACTGTTGTGGATTTTCTTCAACATATTGAGAAATTCCCCCATCCTCAAGCAACTGGAGAGAGACAGATTCTTGAAAAAGGAAAAACTTAGGCTTTATTGTGTCATGATGAAAAATGCAAAGCTGGGTTCCTCCTCTCCCGATCTGGTCCCTCACGAACTGTCCGTAGCACTCCCGATTTTCTTTAACCCTGTAAAAAACTCCCCAACTGAGCTATGGCATACAGTTTTTATACAGGAAAATATGGTCCCTCCCCTCATTACAATTGGTCAAGTAACTTGAGATTGCAATTAGGTAATCCTTCTGAATTTGATGTCACGTATGAATCACGCAGGAGATGCATGCCCATTACAATGGACACTAACTGTCTCACCCAGATGAAAAATATACAGAGATCAGAGATACAAAGACAGAAAATACAGCCAAAAGAAAAAGATACCAGTGGATGAATTTGATGCATATCAAATTAAAAACAAATAATTCAATTGAGTATGTTTTCAGTAGCAAATAATGATTTTGCTGAACAAATATTGATCAAAGCTGCAGAAATCAAATTCAGCTTATGATTATGGTTTTTTGAATCAACTAAACAAAAGCCTGCTAAAAGCTACAGAAGCCTACTGCATATATGTGTGCACTGCTCATGCAAGTGTGAACTGAATTGCTTGTATATGCATGTCTGTGTGTAACTGCTTGTATGTATATTTGTATGTATGCGTGTGTGTGTGTGTGTGTGTGTCTTTCTGCTGCCTGCATAATATAATTATTGATTATTAGTATGGGCAGATGATAAAATTTATCTATAATCAATATTATCGAATATAACAAACAATGCTGAAATAAAATCCTCAACATTCCTCCCTTTGAGGCCATTCAATCATGGCCTCACATTAACCACGGTCGAAAAAATGGCACAGCATTGTTTACCCCCGCCCCCATACTGCACACAAGTGAATTTCTTACAAGCCCAAACATAAAATCATTTGTTGGTCCTTTTCGACTGTAACACTTTGAATAAAAGCAGTCTCATGTTTGCAGCCTGTGAACTCCTGTTGTTTTTAGTTGCTTCCAGGCCTCAAGGTCTTTCGTTGCTGTGGTGATTAAAGTCCCAGTTTAATCTCCCTCTTGAATCCAGTAATGTTACTTGTCCATTGTCCATGTCCATATTCAACATTGATTTGCGATTTCCTCTCTGATTGTTTTGGTGAACGGGCCTTCATGACTGGAATCGCTGTCCCAGCATATTTGTTCAAACTTTAAGGAGGCTCCAGGAAGGAGCAGCCTTGACCGGCTGGGCTGTTAAATTGCCACTTTTCGTCACTGGAGTGAGAAAATAAAATACAAAGGCAGGCAGGCACATGCACATTCAGATTCACTATGCAGCACATACAGAACGAGGGTCATCTACTCCTGCATAATTTCACTTTAAGTCTTAGATGTACCAAATTTTATAAAATTTACTTTTGCAGTAAAGACTGTGCGGACACTTTTGCCAGAAAATTTTTTTTTAAAACTGTTTCATCCAGGCCTTTTCAAGGACCTACATTTGGAATGTCATAGCGCCTTCATGCAATAGCCCATAATAATAATAATCTCCAAAAAGATTTTTATTTCAACAATCACTTGGGAGTCGACTCACCCCTGCCTTAGGTGGTCTCCTCGATAGGAGATCTTACCCGTCTCTGGAGTGAGTCGCACACATGCAGGAGCTCTGCACTGAGCTCTGTATTCATGCTGGGGCAGGTTTCCTCACCCCTCATAATGGGACAGTAATGAGATCATTCCAGTTGCACTGGGGCTATTGTAGCCACTTTGTTGGAATAATAGATGAAACATTTAAAGTAAAAAACTCATCAAAAACTATTTGAAACAGATGCTGCAATTATAGGCCTGACAGTCAGATTCTAACCAGCTAAATCAAATAAGTCCCAATTCAAGAATTTGTCTTGTGTATTTTTCCCCTCGGTCTGAATGTGCTTCACAAAATCTTCAATGTCACTTTAATTATTTTGAATACAATGAGTTGTCAATGTGCCATCCTGATAAATTAATATTATTCAAAAATTCATAATTACCCACATTGCTCATCCTCATTACTGAACTCCTGTCAACATTAAATCAATATTTTTTTCCCATAATGTGCGTACCCATAATTTTATGTTTCAGTGTATTCTGGGTCAAAAGATAGGTCAGTAACAATAATATCTTTGCACAGTGTATTTTTCCCTGATTCATTCTGATTTAGAAACCCACCACAGTCTAGGGTTCCTCTAACAGTATGGAAGAGCTGCACAGTCAGGACTTATTAGTCCCAGCCATGACAACTCCCCATATCCTCAGCAGAACCGGGTGTAATTGCTTTAGACCATAGACCATGCGTTACAATTTGCAGTTTTTTTGTTTTTTTTTTTCATAACAATTCACAAAACGGGCATATATTGAATATTCAACTGTAATATAGTTTTTTCATTGGGATCCCAGCACATAAAGGAAAACAATCATTCAGATTTAGTCAGTTCAGTCCGTTCCTGTGAGTCACTTTTATTTGAAAGTCCCTGTCTTTCTCACCACTCCGTTTCTGTCAGCCACTTTTTTGTTTGAAAGTCCCCGTCTTTCTCACCACTCCGTTTCTGTCAGTCACTTTTTTATTTGAAAGTCCCTGTCTTTCTCACCACTCCGTTTCTGTCAGCCACTTTTTTGTTTGAAAGTCCCCGTCTTTCTCACCACTCAGTTTCTGTCAGTCACTTTTTGTTTGAAAGTCCCCGTCTTTCTCACCACTCAGTTTCTGTCAGTCACTTTTTTATTTGAAAGTCCCTGTCTTTCTCACCACTCCGTTTCTGTCAGTCACTTTTTGTTTGAAAGTCCCCGTCTTTCTCACCACTCCGTTTCTGTCAGTCACTTTTTGTTTGAAAGTCCCCGTCTTTCTCACTACTTTTAAATCCCAACCCTATGGAAAATATTTTGTCAGCCTAATCAGAATAAATTTAGAATGTGATCACATTATTAGTTGACTTTTCCAATTATATGGTGCACCATTTGAATTTAGTCTTCACTTGAGTTAATACTCCAAATTTATTTCCCCAAATTTTATTTAATAAGATATTATATTGAATAAGTTGCAACCCCATCAGTTGAATCCCCAGCTGGCCAGCTTTATCTTCTCACTCAAGGTGGTCCTACTCCCCCCTCTTCTGGAGTAAATTCAGCTTATGATTATGGTTTTTTGAATCAACTAAATAAAAGCCTGCTAAAAGCTACAGAAGCCTACTGCATATATGTGTGCACTGCTCATGCAAGTGTGAACTGAATTGCTTGTATATGCATGTCTGTGTGTAACTGCTTGAATGTATATTTGTATGTATGCGTGTGTGTGATGTGTGTGTGTGTGTGTGTGTGTCTTTCTGCTGCCAGCATAATATAATTATTTATTATTAGTATGGGCAGATGATAAAATTTATCTATAATCAATATTATCGAATATAACAAACAATGCTGAAATAAAATCCTCAACACTACATTGGTGTAACACAATTATATTTATTTAGAATGTACACTGCTGTTCCAGACCTGGAGTGGAGGGTGATCCCAGCCTTCTGTACGAGTTGATAAGGTGACTTTACCATGCTGGGTGTAATACTGTATTTATGTCAAGCTTGCTGAATGAATGCATTCATGATGAAACTGACTGAAATGACTAAGCTACTTTTTTGACAGTGAAAATAGTTGGTAGCCATGAAATAATGTAATACTTTACCAGTGTTTCCTGTGTGTGGATTCCACAACAGTGGCAGGTCGCCAGCACTGAGATTGTCCTGCGGTTGAAAGTTTATGACTTATTATGCGTAATGTTTGGTCCACTCTCTGTTTAAAGTGCTCATGACACCAATCAACTGAAGATGACTTTATCACTGACATTTTGTCATACTTTGCCATTTCTGTTTAGCACAGAAGCTCATCTGATTAAAGAGGAGGAGAAGCATGAGTTTGGAAGGAAAAACATCTGAAATGTTTCATCTGAAAGCAGGATATTTTTCATTTTCTTAGCTGTCCTTCCCATGCTAGACCCTAAGTGCCCCAGGTCTGGGGGCACGGCCACTGCTGCAGAAGCCTGGCAGAGGGTATTTCTACTTGTAGTGGATGGTGATGTCCTTTCACAACTTTGCATCATGTGCCGACCCAGGGAACGCCAATGAACACATCACTGAACTCTTATGTGGTCACAGACAGCAATAAACTGAATCCAATAGTGTCACTGTTTGTCTTGCGGAATGCACAGTGGGTGGTGAGTCTGGTCACAACTCAATTTGCGGTACAACTGACCATCCAAAATGAGAAGACTGGGGTCTCAATGATGGGTCCTCAGCCATGTTTGGCTGAGGATGCCAAGCATCAAGTCAAACTCCGAACATTGCCTTGATGCTTTTAAACGCCCACTGAAAGCATCAGCCGCAAAAACATTGACAGCTGTCAACAAGACCGAGAAGCCATGGGTGTCACTCACAAAATGTTTATCAAGATAACGTTTAATTTTGAAAACACCTACCAATAAAGCTTATTTTAAGTGATGAAACAGTGCAACGTTCAGGTTACTGTGCACTATATATTATATATAGGCATAATTTTCCTCCTAAATTTAGCTGTCTAGTAAATTAAGATTATGATTCACTTTACTTCATCCAGCAGCAAATTAGCTAGCTAGCTAACTTAGCAGTGTTAAATTCTTACCAGTGTACCTTGAATTAGGTTTTTCTAACTGTAGATAGCTTGATAACTTAAATTTGCACAAAATAACTGATTTCCTCTCAAAACTGCGACTTGGTTGAAAAGCAGGTATATCAGTTTCGACAACTGCATGCGAGGTTTCCGTGTGTGCCACCAAACATGACAAGGCAAAATAGTTAAATAGCTAATCTAAAAGACAACTGCGTTTCTATTGCGTTGACGCTCAAGAAATTGAGCAGAGGTGAAAAGTAGAAATCTGACACGTGTCACACGCTGCCAGTGGGATTTGCTCCATTGAAATTAATGTATCCAATTTTTTTACGTGCGTCTCACGGTTACAGACATGAAATGAAATATGTGAGAATAATCGTAAACCGAAGCAGATTTCATGTTTGCATGACAACTACACAGTCAAACTCGCTAGCTAGCAAGCCAACAATACAAAGTAATTCTTAGCCTGCTATGCAGGTACAATTAGCTGTCAGAACATAGTTTTCTGTTTATTTACTTTTTTATTATAACCCATGCGTCATACACGGTGGTTTTATGCCCTTGTGTTTGAATAGGAAGGACCTCTGATTTCGAGACACAAAACTCCAAGTCTGTCGTGGTATTAAACATTCTGCTTATGTCCGCAGAGAACGCAGTCATAAGCATCCAGTGACTTGTATGCTCGTAGTTCCTCCCTAATGTACGCGGTAGGTTTCTCGATCAAATGGGTATATATATCAGGCCACAGAGTACTGGGCCACTGACTAACGTCATCTACCCACTCACTGATACCATACGGATCTGGAAATTGGTTGCCATTTGTCAAAGTAAATTTGTTTAGGTAGCATTCGCAATCTTTGATGGCTAATGCCCTCGTATAGCTTGACAAGCTGAATGGTTCACCATACTTCCGTTGCCAAGATGCGCGCGCAGCCTGTTTTGTTTGCAAACACATGTAAATTACATTTCAGCGAAGATCCGACATTCTTGATTTCGGAAATTCTTGTCTGGTTGAACCCCAGCAAACGTCTTTAGAAATCTTTAGTTCTTTAGTTCCTCCGGTTTTTTATGCTGATAAACTTGGCTCAACATACAGGGGAGAGATTAATTACGCACTCCATTTTCAACATGAGGAGGAGGACCGTTGGGAAAAGACAGTTACCTTTTTTAAGTCGGAGCGCGAGCATCACAAACCACGGTAGCCGTCAATGATGACGAGCTGGCCAGCTTGCAAGTTAATTCGGGTCAGCTAAACTTAAAATCATGCTTGAGAATTTGAAGTTTTAGCTATTTCCCTGTTTATGAAAAGTCTTTTATGTCTCGAATATTTTTGTAATTGACGCTTTAGTCTATTCCATCCTGTTGTGCCCTGCCAGTGTTGGAGGCTTGTGTGGCTTTATTAACTTTAGACTAACGTCACGGCAGTTAGCTAACTAGCTCAACACTCCTCATGTGGTGGGTTCTCCGTTTAATTTGTAATGTTAGTTTGCAAGCTGGTGTGAAAGAGTTAGTATAGCTGGTTAACTGTAATTAAAATTAGTCACTTTATGAATTCTGCCCCACTTTTCAGCCGTATCAAAAGTGCTAAAACTAACTTTAGCACAGTGAAAGTAGCTGGGATGGAATGGATAGCTAGCAAAGTTTTCTTGCTGATCAGACGCTACTGCCTACATGAAGCTAATATAGCCTGCTGGCTGAAGTGTAGGATTAACTTGTTAGTCTCTGGCTGATTTAGCTGCAGAAATTTTAGCTTTAAAAATCTGTGGTGTGAAAGGGAGATGTCTTTTTTTATATTTTTATATTGGTCCTTGTCTTGATCCCTGAATAGTGACATGGGTTGAATGGAAACTTAATATGAAATATTTACAATTTAGCTGAGGTTTGAAATTTTTACTAGATTTTTAATTGCAGTTGGGAAAAAACTGAACAACACATTTCAGCTGAATAATAGAGGATGTTTAAGATGATGCAGAGTAAGTGGATTTCTATTACTGTATAACTGGTCAATCTAAAACCATTTCAGAAAACAGGGTAATTAGTTGTGTTGCTTATTTTGATGATATTCTTATTTTTGCTTTTTATCGAATTGGCTGAGATGCCACACACAAGCTGCCCATATTCCTGCTGCGCCAACTATGTAACATGTATTCATGAAGTTGCTGCTGGACCTTGCAAAAGTTGACTGCTTGTGAGTATTAATTGCATGTTTGCACAAATATGGCAATGATTTTATTTTATTTATACAGTATATTTATTGTTACAATATGATTTACTTGTTTCAAACTCTGAAAATATAGCCTTGCACTCTGCCTAGCAGACAGTGCTGGGTCTCAGGGATGGGAGATTCCCACGAGCAGTGAGCATTTCATACATTATTCCTGTCACAAACACATTGTTATGAGTATCGCTGGCTTTTGACTTGCAAGCAGGTTCTGGAGCTAGGCACCCCTACGGATCAAGGCACAGTGATAGGTATCAACACAGCATCAGATTTTGGCACTTATATGGGCTTCCAGTGACCAGGGGTCTTATCTTGTGGAAAGTGTGCATTTTGAATCTTATTAAATAAAGCAAATACCTCAGGATGTAAGCGTAAAACTCCCCAGCAACAAAGCAGGAACTGATGACAGCTGTTGGGAAGGCCTGGCAGAGCATCATCAAGCGAGAATACCAGTATATGGTGATGTCTATGAGGCCCAGACTTCAGGCTTTATATTGCCGCTGAGTCTTGAAAATGGACGTTTACTTATTGATTGTGTCAGTTTGTCTTATTACTCTTGAGCCTCTAAAACGGCGCTGTTTGTGACCCAGCTATGGTGCAGTTATTATTTTAGAAAAAAAAAAACTCTTAAATTTAAGGTGAAATTCTGCACTTGAAGCACATGAAGTGGCTTTCAAAACTAGAACAATGAAAATTGACTCGGTTCAAATAGTATGATGATTAATAACAGTTTAAACGCATACAAAGTTTTAATCCTTATTGTATAACACTGTTTATCAGACCCGTCAGAGACTCCTTGATGAAACTGAGAGACTACTGAACTGAAAACGCAGTTAAATTGCACAGATGATGCGGTGTCAGAATGGATGTCTGATGTGAAGGAATGGGTAGCTGGTGGGAAGCATGACCAGATGACAAAAACAAAATATTTTACTTTTCAATATTATTTGAAATTTCTGGTTTGATACTACCAAATACCAAATATAACAGACTGATCTTCAATGGCAGGTAATGTGACCATCTATGGATTAAAATAGGTGGTGACATTACCTGCCACCAAACACCAGGCAAGTACATGTCATCATCAGATTTTATGCCACGTCGAGTATATGATATATTCCAGTTCCCCTGCTCTAGATGCACATACCAAGTTTGGTTCAAATGGGTTCTACTGTATATGCAAGTTAAAATATTTAAACTGTTCAGTGTTGTGTTAACAGTGAATTTCCTTTTACTATCACTTCTATAGAGACTCCAGATGCATCGTCCAATCCAGGCAGCACACACACCTCTCTACAGCACTCCACTGCCAATCCAGGCAGCACACACACCTCTCTACAGCACTCCACTGCCAATCCAGGGGCCACACACACCTCTCTACAGCACTCCACTGCCAATCCAGGGGCCACACACACCTCTCTACAGGACTGCACTGCCAATCCAGGCAGCACACACACCTCTCTACAGCACTCCACTGCCAATCCAGGCAGCACACACACCTCTCTACAGCACTCCACTGCCAATCCAGGCAGCACACTCACCTCTCTACAGCACTCCACTGCCAATCCAGGTGCCACACACACCTCTCTACAGCACTCCACTGCCAATCCAGGCAGCACACACACCTCTCTACAGCACTCCACTGCCAATCCAGGCGCCACACACACCTCTCTACAGCACTCCACTGCCAATCCAGGCAGCACACACACCTCTCTACAGCACTCCACTGCCAATCCAGGCAGCACACACACCTCTCTACAGGACTCCACTGCCAATCCAGGCAGCACACACACCTCTCTACAACCCTCCACTGCCAATCCACGCAGCACACACACACCTCTCTACAGCACTCCACTGCCAATCCAGGCAGCACACACACCTCTCTACCGCCCTCCCCTCCCAATCCAGGCAGCTCACCCACACCTCTCTACAGCACTCCACTGCCAATCCAGGCAGCACACACACACCTCTCTACAGGACTCCACTGCCAATCCAGGCGCCACACACACCTCTCTACAGCACTCCACTGCCAATCCAGGCACCACACACACCTCTCTACAATGCTCCACTGCCAATCCAGCCCGCACACACACCTCTCTACAGCACTCCACTGCCAATCCAGGCAGCACACACACACCTCTCTACAGCACTCCACTGCCAATCCAGGCAGCACACACACCTCTCTACAGCACTCCACTGCCAATCCAGGCAGCACACACACCTCTCTACAACGCTGCACTGCCATTCCAGGCAGCACACACACACCTCTCTACAGCACTCCACTGCCAATCCAGGCAGCACACACACCTTTCTACAGCACTCCACTGCCAATCCAGGCAGCACACACACCTCTCTACTGCACTCCACTTAAAGGCTTTACCTTGGTCTGAGGCAGCGGAAGAAAAACCTCTACCAGTAGAATGGTTTTACAATATTATAGGATGATTTCATTTTATTTGCACTCACACACCAACAAATATATGAATTAGTATGCAATGTATTGGCAATTATGGAAACTACAGCTCAAATCATTGAATGTTTGCAAATGACCTATGTATTAATATGAATTGTAAAATTTTACATCAATTGCTGCAGCTTTACTTTTATTTTTTGGGTGCAATAAATTTTTTCTTGAATAATTGAGTCACCGATCTCTTCATGGCCTTATAAACAGCAGCAAGCGTCGCCACCGCCTTCGAAGGAACCTGGCAGAAGACAAAAAGGTCCTCCTTCATGAAATTGAAAAATATAACAATGTTGCAGTAGACTCCCTGACCGGGACAATCATTGACGTAACTGTGGTGGAGCATTCCCTAATTGGACAAACCACTGTGTCCCAAATTTGGCCGTGGGAGGTTCATGGCAGCGGTATGTTACTTTTCAGACGCCTCATAAGAATTTACAGTTCTGCCTTATGGAGTATACTGAAATAAGTCATAAACATAACACATGAGTGTTTTGATATTCATTTGATTTATGGAAGTGTTTTCAGTTTATGTTTTAATTGGATATTAAGAACATGTTTGCATTTTCAAAAACTTGGAATGCTATAGTGCAAGTTTGTCTCATGAGTGCTTATAACTGCTGTTGATTTTTAGCAAACATGTCCATCAAGAAGCAGATGCAGGACCAGGTGATGTTGACAACGCGGCTGCAAGAAGAGCAAAGAGTTCTGGTATCGGAGATGCGCAACATTGCACATGGTTGCAGAACCTGGCAGCGGTTTTCAAGAAGATGGCTGAGGAGTGTAAGTTGAAGAAAAACCCTATCCATTTGAAGTATGTGTTTCAAATTACAAAAAGACCAAATCAGTCTCCGTCACAGAACATACGTGGAGTAGAGCAGTCATTGCTCTGACATGGTTATAGGACTTTACACAACCAAATGGCAATTGCTGCAAGTGATTTTACTTAGAAGCTAGCCTTGTGCCATACCAACAATACACATAAAAATGCAACCATCACGGTATGTAGATTTGAATGGGTGATATCTTTTTACTCCATGGAAGTTCTTTGGCCACATGAAGCAATCTTAATGGTATGCTGTATGTCTGTCATGAAATGTCTTCTGTATTTTGAGATGTAGACAAGGGAAACGAAGGCCTTTGCTGTGTCTTGAGAAGAAGATTGTCAGAGGTGTCAGAGAGGTTACAAGTGGTCCTCCAACATTACAAGACTGCTGTAGGTCCAGAGGTCTCTGTCCTTCTGAATGTTGAAGAGGAAGCAGTCCAGACACCAGTGAGGATGAAGAGGAAAACACAAGTTAGGTCATTTATTTGACTGTATGTTTGTTTGTTTGTTTATCCATTCCTATACTTAGTAGTTCTCAAACATATACTTGAAACATATACCTTACCTCTAAAAGATCCTTTATTAATGAATTCATGACAGTGTTACACACCTTGTTCATTCTAAAACGGCTGATCTTCAGCTTCTGACCTTCCCCCTTGTTTTTTTTTATATCTGTATTTCCTTAGAGAGAAGAGCCAGTGCCCTGGTCCCCATCATGCACAGCTTCTGCAGGGGTACAATCGAAAGCGTCCTAACTAGCTGCATCAGTGTGGTATGGTGTATGCACTGCGTCCTGCCGCAAGCCCCCCAAGCGCATTATGAGAGGAGCGGAGATCCCACCCCCAGGGCATTTACACCACCCGTCTCGCCAACAAAGCCCTCCGCATTGTCTGTGACCCTGCCCACCCATCCCACAGCCACTTCAACCTGCAGCTGTCAGGGAGGAGACTGCGCCGTCTCCGGGCCAGGCCCAGCAGGCCGAAGGGCAGCTTCGCCAGGCCCAGCAGGCCGAAGGGCAGCTTCGCCAGGCCCAGCAGGCCGAAGGGCAGCTTCGCCAGGCCCAGCAGGCCGAAGGGCAGCTCCATCCACCAGGCAGTCAGGAGGCTCAACTCCCTCCCTGCCCTGTGCGGTGCCTGCCCCACCCACCCACCCCCAAGCCTCTGAAGCACTCACTCACTCACTCACTCACAATAGCGCACACACACATCAACACCCACACACCAACAAAGACACCAACACACACACAGTAACACCAACACAGAACAACACACCAACACACACACCAACCCAACACAGACCAACACACACACCAACACCAACAAACACACCAATTCACACACACCAACACCAAAACACACACACACGCACACACACTCAGCAACACCAACACACACACCAACACAGACCAACACACACTCAGCAACACCAACACACACACCAATTCACACACTCCAACACCAAAACACACTCAACAACACACACACACATACTCACTTCCACACAATCCTCTCTTGACCTCTGACCTCAGGATATCTGAATGAAAATGGGTTCTATGCCCTGTAGCTTTGATTACAGTGCTAATTCATTTTGTCATTGTTTTGACAACTATATGCAATGCCAGAACATTTATTTTCGATCACACATGCCATAATTTTTGGCCGAGGTCTTGTCTTCTCGACATAATGGTTGAACCACTCGGTGGTCTTTCTTGAGCACATCCAAATAACTTTTACTGTGTCTAAGATCAGGACTTTGTGGTGGCAAATATGTTTGTGAAAATGATTTCTCATACTTGTTTCAGCATTCATGGTTTTCTTTGCTAAATACAGGCCAATAAGTTGCCTGTTCTGAAATACTGTAACATCTTTTCCACCAGCAAGGGATGTGTCTTCCGACATGATTTTTTGAGAAATGAGTAGCGATGCGCTTCATCAGTCAGGGGAAAAATGATTATTGCCAGCTGAAACATATTAGTAACCACAATAATGATCCAATTATAAAATTTGTTCATTAATTTCCAAACGGTGACATTTTGGCCGGGCAGTGTATTTTGGGGCAAAGGGCATGCAGTGTTTCTCCTGCAGTACCGATTCTATAATCTGTGTTTTTTTTTTTTGCGGACTTGGGTACATAAATAATGTTGACTGTCATGAACCTGACTGGAAGGCGGAGACTCTTGTGGATTCGATGAGTTCAATTGTATTCATGATGTTAGTCCCCATTGGAGACATTTCATTGTAGTGAGATTTAGTCTAAAATGAGCTGTTGTGACCTGTAGCTTACAGTTTTTGTCCGTTGCTTGAACACGTTTTGCAAAACTTTGCTCATAGTTTCAAAACTCTACACACAAAGAAATAAGACACAACACTGGGAAATAAACCATTCATATCTGTGTCAAATTTAAACTCTGCTATCAAAACTGGACAATCCTTTGCCAAAATGTCACTCTGATGACAAAATGATGCCCACTTGCATCATATGAATACACTTTCAAATCAGCAGCAACACTTTATATAAAACACTGCAGTCTTTAATTTTCACAGTTTTTATTCAGTTCCACATAAGGGAAGCTTTCACAACGACCAAAAAATGATATGATCAATACTGTACATTGCAGTACTGTACTTTACAGTATATTAAATTCAGTTAAAGCAATAAAACAAAAAATAAAACAAACAATAAAAAAACAACAAAACACAGAAGAACACAATTGTGCCTCAGCACTGTAGGCTTATGGATCCTGGTGTCTGGCGGGGTCTCGCCACAGGATCTCATCAACATCACAAGCTATGTCTTCTCTGGCGAAGCATCGGGGGAAATATCCCCTTGTGTGCCGAATCCATCCATGGATAGACCTCACAGGCCTGCTCCATCGCCTGCAGAAGAAGCATGCGGCCATGTGGTTGCCGGTCATATACACGCCATCTCCAAGCGGTAAAAAATTCCTCTATAGGATTTAAAAATGGCGAGTAAAGGGGCAAATACACAACTTCAAATTGATTGTGATCGGTGAACCAGTTCTGGACCAGAGCAGCCCGATGGAAACTCACATTATCCCAGACAACAACAAACCTGGGCTGCTCTGGTCTGTCCTGTCCTACTACATCATGAAGCGCATCTCAGAATGTTATAATGTGTTACGTATTATATGGCCCCAGTTTGGCATTATGATGTAGTCGGCCTCGAAAGCTGATGGCGGCACACAAGGTGATATTTCCCCCACGCTGCCCCGGCACGTGCACAGTTGCCCTTTGGCCAATTATATTACGTCCTCTTCGTCTATTTTTGGTCAGGTTGAATCCAGCCTCATCAATGAAAATTATTTCATGATGCTGTGCAGCTTCATCAGTGTTGTGTTAGTTCACAATTAATATGAACTAGTTCAAAATTCAGTTCACAGATTTTAAAATGAACTAGTTCAGTTCATAGTTCATATTTCTTTTAAAAAAATGAACTAAGTTCACAGTCCCAAAAAATGAACTAGTTCTTTTTTAAGTTCATTTTTAACACAGTCATCCAAGCATTTTTTCCTTCATTAGAGTCTCTTCTCATCTATTCATCCCCAGCTCCCAATCATTGCCACAATGTCCAAAAATGGAATCACAGCTTTTATTAAACAAGTTATAGTACTGAAAAATGTCATTAGATTCAAACTACATGCTGAAAGTAAGGTCCAGCAAAGTTTCTATATATGCAATTGTCCTGCATTACAACTGCATGAATCACATTCCAGTGCAGTTCAAAAACAGAAGCCAAGACCAACAATGTTACAGAAGGCAAGAAGACTGAGTAAAAGGCGTCTGGTGCACCGCACCTCTGAATTTCCAATTGACTATAATGGAAAAACTCCTGCTATTATTTTGTTATTTAAAAGGTATACAATCGTAAATCTTTCCTGCGTAGGACTGGATTACATAATAAAAAAGAATCGAGGCGCAATTTTGCTTGACACTTTTCGAGAATGAAGTCATAAAAGCTTGTTTTAGTCAACGGTTAATCCATTGGTAGATCAATATGACTCACAATTGACTCTGATTGGTCACTCGCATAGCATTAGTGAGCAGTCTGTGAGAGCATTGCTGTAGGTAGCAGTTTGAACTCCTATGGTTACTAAGCTATGTTTTAATTTCACGAAACCGACGGCCAAGCAGTATGCTGAAACGCTATCTTCGCTGGCAATCATGGAAAGCTAGCCAGTTTGGTCGACTGCCTAAGCTAGGATTGCGTTATCGTAATAATAAAAAACTAAACTCACGGCTTGCTCACTTAATAGTCCCTAGATAGGCAGATGCCTGAGAAGGACGCTGCAATTTGCACAATTCATCCGGTATGAACACGTTACACAAACGTTTCTGCCAGGTCATTCGCTATGGATAATTCTATGTATATATGCAACTTGGCTAACATTACATGGGCATGAGTGCTAGCTGGCCATCACCCTTCGTAAGCAACCTGCGTTTATTGTGCCAACTAAGTTTATCTAGCGAGCTAAATCACAGATAAAGTTCGCGATCACAGCCGTCTACATCGACCCGATTACCTAACACGCCAGCTAGTCAAGTGGCTAGTAAGTGTTGCGCTTCCCATGATTAACACGTGTTATATGCTCGACGTCTCGAACAGTGTCATGAGAAATTGCGCATTAATTTTTATTCTTATATGTTTTTCGATCACAACTATGTTGTAATTGTTTCGGTAGACCTCTTAGTTTGGCGGAAAATATCAGGAATTTCTCTATTAAAGTCTCCATGGGAATTTCAGAAGTGCAGCGCACTACACGCCATACTGGTTTCTTTACCTGCGCTTGTAGAAGGAAGCCGCAGCCTCTCCAGTTCTACACTCATTCATTGGCAGAGACAGAGCAGCGGCGGCGTCAGTTAATGGCGTCATCACAAGGCCACTGGGAGAAGTATTTATAGCAACAATATTGAACGCCCGTTATTCCATACCAAAAATGAACTCGTTCAGGTGACCGTTCGTTTCCGGCAGGTGCGTGCGTTCAGTTCATCGTTCGTCAAAATAATGAACGAGTTCATGAACGTCGTTCTTTTTTCCCGTTCATGCACAACACAGAGCTTCATCCATGTCCAAGATTCTCTGTTACAAAAAATATATTGCGGATGGCTTTACTCAAAGCACACAACTACAGTACAAGACATACAGAACCTATCCACCCCACCACACAGGTACCTGTGTAGCTTTCTCAATGTGGTACTGGTCCAGTGGTACATATTCAGCTTGTAGAACCTGAAAGTTTGATTTGGCCGGTTTTTACTCAAAACATGTGTCAATTCATATTGTTGGAACACAGGCACACTCCATGTGTAAAATTTGGTTGATTTGACAGCAAGCTTTTACGACCTGGATGCTCTGTTGCCTGCCTCGAATCTCCTTTGTTCTGCCCAGCAGGGGGTTTGGAGCCATTTGCTCTGGCCCTCTGAAACTCACAGACCACTTCTCAATTAAAGTCAGGATCAGTTACTTTTAAGCTGCTTAAAACGATCTAAACCTCTATCAAATTCATAATATATTTCTGTTCAATATCCTAGGAAGGAACCTCTTATATATTGATAACGCAATTGGGCTATAATATTCCATTTTAAGGCTTTCCATGACAACTGCATCATTTTAGCACATATATATATATCATGTTTGGTCTCTTTATTCTCTGAGAAATCTAAGGAATTGAATGGAACTTGTTTCATTTCCCTTGGAATTATGGTACATCTTGTTTACAAGATTCATTCGGGCAACTACCCTAGTCTCCTCTCTGCAAACTAGTCTTATCACCTAGGCCAGTAAAACTCTGATTCAGCCACTCTTTCCTCCACCTTGTTCGGAGGCGTGGTTTGGAGCCTTTAAAGGTACGAGATCCTAAGGGGGCGCTCTCCTCTTCTTTTCTTGTCTCTTCTTCCTGTCCTGTCCTTTCTTGGTCAACTTCTGACGTGCGAATAGGTAAGTGGGGAAAAGTCACATGTCACCTTGTTCCGGAGCGGGGGAACATTTGACCTCTCCCCGACCACGTGGAGCGACTTTAGCTCCGCGTGGTCATTCATCTTTTCCAGGTATGAAAATACTCTAAATCCTTCTAAATTATATGTAACGGTAATTGGCTTATCATTGATTTGTTTGATTCAAGTTGTGCCTACCTGGTGATCAAATTATTGTTATTCCTTTTCCAGCTTGCGTGTTCTCATTGTATATTCTTTCTGGCCTTGTTGCGATTGGGACTTAAGGGGAGACTCCTACCAAGACATGGGTAGGTAGCGATACTTCTAAGTTAGATTTGAGATTGGGTTCTACCTATTAAGGGGTTATGAAAAAATATCGGCTCTTAAGATTTAGCTATTGGTTAATCTTTCTAAGGAGCCCTGTGATATACATAAACCTAGGTTCGTGGTACGTTCATACTCAGAGCTATTTGCCTGATGTTGCTACCGTGACGGTCTCTTCTATCCTCTAGATTTATCGTTGAATTAGACCAGGCAGTGACGCCTATTTTAACCCTAGGGGGTCCTCGAACGGTGAAAAATATCCATTATATTGTGATTCACACCAGCCAGAAGAATGCTCTAATTAAAGTTGGACCAGGAGAACACGTGAGGCCTTCACCCCGGCAACATCTGCCTTTTGGTTGTTGCTCTTTTGGGGTTTTACAAGCTGTTACAGGAATGCAACTATTCTGTATTACATGTACTGTATACAATACACATACTGTATAAAGCACTGTAACAGTACATAGTCATGTCGGAGTTCTTTGATCCTGGCACTGTTCCTCTCAAATGGGACCTTGTATAGTTGTTTCATGGTCATGTTGTGCTTTACCAGGATGCGTCTGATGATAGTAATGCTAACTTGATTTATGTTGATGAACACTTGCCGATCTGCAAGTATTTGTTCCAGTAGCTGGCGGAGACGGATTGCATTGTTTGCCCTGACTAGGTTCACTATGGCAAGTTCCTGCTGTTGGGTGAACAAGCGTTGGCGTCACCACCAGCAGGTCTTCTGGCCATTCTGTGGAAAAATGCAACCACAAATTGTTACTGTATTGGTTTGCTTCTTTTTTATGGTACTGCAAATACTGTACTTTACTGTATATACCAAACACAGTACTGAAATATCTCAACAGGTTATTATGGCATGTTTCACACCACTTTTGTATGAAAAGAGGCATAAGCCACTCTACAATACAGTACATGTAATATGGTACGGTAATGTGATATGGTACAGTACTGTAGATACAGTCTGAGTAGAGTAGAGAGTTGAGGACACCTGTTTTCCAGTCTGAATGTCCTTATTATGGAGGAAACTGTGAAACGGCTTAGATTAGGGTGGACTCTTTGTCCAGCTTCCCTCATAGTCAGGCCATAGTTTATGACATGGTCCACCAAAGCTGCTCTTATGTCATCTGAAATAATGGTCCTTCTCTTTCTCTCGGTCTTCCTTTTCCTCTGCCTCTATCTCTGCCTCTAGCTCTCCCTGCCTCCATGCTTGCGAAGTTCTCAAAATGTCTTAACTGAGGCCTTTTAGTAGCTGGGTGACTGGTGTTCAATTTTGTAAGCAAGTATTTTCAGGTGTGTGTTTAAGTATTTTCAATTACCCAATGTGTTTTTTATTTTGAATAGATGTGTTTTCCCAATGGTAATGTAAGATTTCATTTTTGAACAAAGTGTTTTATGTAGAAAATAGTGTGTAGTGAGTAGGAGCAAGTGTGTTGCAGAAAGGAGTAAGTGTGTTGCAGAATTACAACTAAAGTGCAAAGCAGCGCTTTTTTTTAAGGTACGGTTACACTGTGTTTAAGGTATAGTAACAACAACTTCAAGTTATGTTACTTTGGTTTAAGCATGTGTCAGAAGTGTTCAAGCAATGGACAAAAACTGTAATCACAGCCACAATAAATTTTACTAGGACAAACTAGAAACCTTGGACATTCAACAAGCATCTTCACTCTTGATTTACAGATGAGCTCACAAAGCTTATGAAAGACTTGGTGAGTGGACCCGCAAGTGGCCAGTTGGAACGTTAAAGAGTTTAATGTTACTGTGAAATACCATATGTATGCACAATGTACATGCCACTGCTGCATAAGTCAGTGCCCCACGGGGACCTCCCCAGTCAAATATCTGGACACAACCCTAGGATTATGGTGAAGGAAATGGAATTGTCCTATATGCGGCCAGTGGGCGTTATACGGATGTGATCCACTCGGAATCCTGTAAAACTTGAGTCCACCAATAAAATATCAATTCTGACAGCCGTACATGCAACAACCAGACATTTCGGTGCTGGTAAAATGTCTAATTCAATGTTTGCAGATTCATAACTCGTCAGACTGAATTGGGGAGACCACTATTTCCGTTGCCAAGAGGTATATTGGCCTCGCAGCATTTTGGCGCGAAAGTCACGAGAGCAGGGCGGATTATAAATTGAAATCTCTTTAGTTGCCCAGCAGCAGAGCAAATTGCAGAAGTGCTTGTCCGACCTGTCCATCTCTGTATTCTTCCTGTACAGTGACTCGTGCTATGGCCAAGAAGGCTAAAAAAGAAGATGTTGTGGTGCTGTCCAGCACATTGAATAGTCATGACTCAGGTGGTTCGCCTTATGACTCTGTTCGGCCTACTATGGTTTCTCCGTTTGAGGACTTCTCAGATACTTTTATCAGTTCTCTATTCAGCCAGCCGGATGGGTCTGGTGATTCTGATGTGTCTGGAGACTTGTCTCTGTCCAGAAAGCAGTTGATTGAGGAGCAAACTAATGATCCTGAAATTTGTGTACTAAAGAGGAGAGCCCTTCCTGATAAAGAAATAGACACTGTTCCAGTTGGGTATTATCTCAAGGATGGTGTGTTGCTGCGGAAGTGGCGCCCTCCTGATATCCCTGCCAATGCAGATTGGGCAGTGGTCAGGCAAATTGTTGTTCCGAAGGTCTACAGGAATGAGATCTTAACAATGGCTCATAGTTTACCTTTAGGAGGTCATCTTGGTGTTAACAAGACTGTTGATAAGATCATGAAACACTTTTACTGGCCTGGGCTTCGGAAAGATGTTTCCAACTTTTGCAAAACCTGTCACACATGTCAGGTAGTTGGAAAACACCAGTTAGACCCACCTGTAGCTCCATTGCAACCAAGATTGATTTATTAAAAGATTATTAGTGTGTGCCTTTAACTGAGAGGGCTAAGAGCATCTCTGCTTTTGCCACACCATCTGGGTTGTACCAGTATGAAGTCCTATCCTTTGGCATGAAAAATGGCCCAGCCACGTTCCAAAGGATGATACAGTCTACAATCGCCGGATTGCTACACACGGGTGCGTACATCGACGACCTGATCACATGGAGTGACTCCTGGAAAGAACATCTAAAAGATGTAGAGACATTGTTCCAGCACCTGACTCAGGCTAACCTGACTGTTAACCTGAACAAGAGTGAATTTGGTTGTGCTACTGTCACCTATCTTGGCTACATCATAGGCTAGGGTAAGGTGGCACCCATAAATGCTAAAGTCCAAGCCATCATGGACTTCCCAGTTCCTGACAACAAAAAAGCTTTGTGCCGCTTCCTTGGAATGATCGGGTACTACAACAAGTTCTGCAAGAACTTTGCTGAGATTGCTCTCAGTCTAACTAACCAACTGAAGAAAGGCGTAAAGTTCACTTGGGATGATGCATGCCAGAGAGCCTTCGATCGCCTGAAGTCTCTGCTGTGTCACTTCCCCTTGCTCAAATCTCCTGACATCAACAAACCGTTCTCCATCGCGGTCGATGCTAGCGACCAAGCTTGTGGATCTGTGCTCCTACAGAGAAGTGACTCTAATGACATTGAGCATCCCATGGCATACTTCTCCAGGAAGTTCAATCGCCACCAAAGGAACTATTCCACAATAGAGAAGGAGCTGTTGGCTCTGGTTCTATCTTTACAACACTTTGATGTTTATGTTTGTACAGGGCAAAAGCCAATGATTGTGTACACTGACCACAATCCGTTAATGTTTTTGAGTAAGATGAAAAACAAGAATCGGAGATTGTTGAATTGGAGTTTGATTTTACAGGAGTTTGACTTGGAAATTAAGCATGGAAAGGGTACTGACAATGTAATTGCTGATTGCTTATCCCGTGGTTGAGTATGTATATATATATCACGCGTTTATTTGAATATTGTATGACATGTATATATAGACAAGTGTCCACTTAACCATTTTGTATTGAAAAGAAAAATTTTGCCTTTGAGTCAAAATTTTTTCCTTTTGGAATGGAGGTGTGATGTGAATATTGGCCACTAGATGGCAGTATTTACCTTTTTTTTGTTGAGTCCAGACTGGAGCTAGGTTTGAACATGTTCTGGGCATGTCTGGGGCAAGTCCCAGAAAATAAAAAAAGAGGTGTAAAGGTGGGAGGGGTCTGCAAAAGAGTATATAAGGAGAAGAATTGAGACAGTAAAGTAGTAGGAGAAATTGCAAGGAGAAGGATACATGTGACCAGACCTGTCATTCTGTTCAAGACCTGTGAGGCTTATAGTGGATTTTTGCCTGTGTTAGAGCATTTTCCTCACCCAGAACATCACCAAGGAACCCAACCAAAAGGGACTGTAAATATTTTTGTTCTTGTATATTTAATCAATCTTGGTCTGTAGAGTAGAGTAGTTTGTTGTTAGTTGCCTTTGTTGAATTAAATGTGTTTTAGTTTTAAAATTCTTGTCTGTCATCCTTTGCTGTCGTTAATGTCAAAACGAATTGGGGCCATAACAGTTGCCAGACACTGCAAAGCAAACCAAAGTCAGAAAGTGCACATAACACCATATAAATGGTTGTTTGAGTTCCATGTGCAGAACAGGAATAATATACCCTGTATGAAGGGGACAGTTTCTGTAGGAGTGACAGTCAGTGGAAGTTCCCCCTCTGGATCCTTTCCATTACAGGCCTCCCTTGGTTAATGTCAAGGGCCAGCTCCTCTGCTGGAGTGAAGTCCTGGGTTGGTCGGCCAACCCCCATGCCAGATAAATGAGCCTTTTTCTTAACAGCTAATAATCATAACAGACAAAATATGTGAGCAGGCAGCTTGTAAATAATTAATACCCCTCGTTTGTTCTTCGTTATCAACAATCAAGGCCCTTACCAGCCTGAAAAATGTTCTTGCACTTGACCTTGACCTGTTGCCAATTCCTGTTCTGACCATCCATGTTTGTTCTGTGTGTGTATTTTATATTAAATATAAGAGTGAGAGATTGCGATTTGCTCATATAGATGTACTTTTTTTTTTTTTTTTTGCATTTTGGATGTTTGTAGTTCTTCTTAATGTTACTCTGGAAATTTATCATGAACTTCCACTGCCCACTTCATAGGCAAAGTGCCCAACTGTTTGTACAAATCACAAGTAACGGTCTGAATTATACGGTTTCAGTGGAACAGTGGTTAGAAAGTGCATATTTTTGGATGACTTAGGCGTTCAGCCGGTCCGCAGTTGTCTGCAAGGCTTTCGCTCTTTGTATAATTAAAGTGGCCGTGCTGCCCTTTTTTTTTTTTACATATTATATGTTGAACTTTCTCATAACTTTGCAATATAAGTTCATGCTCACTTGAGGAGAGGGACGGGGGCCCCCTTTGATCCCTTTCTGCATCAGTAAATCTGTGATCGAACACACGTTCAATTGAAGAAAGCTGTGAATGTGCACTTACCTGAATTTGTTTCACCTGACTTGACAAAACCTCTCCTGCTCAGCCAGGCCTGGCAAATGTGCATCGGCTTAAGCCAGGATGCACTGAGTAGAAAAGGTCAAGCCTCACTTTCTCAATCCTCCTCGATTTCTGAATTCTGCTTTTGTGCAACAGCCCCCAGCAGCAGCATATGTTGTGTTTTGGTGCTGGTTTTTCCAGCAGGGGAGCCCTGAACTAATCACATACCAGGCAGTGATGAAGTCATTATGTACCGATTGGGGATTATCAGTAAACTTATACATATGCTGACCGCTATGCTCGGGAATAATTTCAGGACAAAAACTGAAAATAGTTGATTGACATGGAACCGAGAGCCTTGGTTTGTAACAACAAACTGCTGTCATTTTCAGCAACAGAACAAGCCCCTGTTATGCTTGATTTCTGCTCCCTACAGTAAACTGCTGAATTTTGTGTGTTGCTTTAGATCAGGGTTGGAGATTTACCATCCTGTAAGTTCTCAATTCAACCCCAATACACCTGACTCAACTCATCAGCAGCTCTGTGAGATCTCTCACCTTTGATTGTGTTCTCCTCTCTAAGGACTACTGTGAAAAACCTTCAGGACAACAGATCTCCTGGAACAGATGCCCAGCTTTAGTGAAGTCTATGTAGCGAAAGCAGAGGAAAGTACTAGAAAACTGCAACTTCCTTATTGCCAAACACAGATATGAAAATCAAACCATCATAAATGTTCTGATTATTATCTGCGGAAATAGATTTAGTGTATCTCATTGCTCAATTTCTTTTCTTTATGAGGATGAAAGAGAATTGTTTGAATCTGCTTTGATGAACCTTGTGGTTTCATGTGTAAGACCTTACACCGGGTTACAGTCTCACCTGTGCTCCAGTAGGCCGACTGCATTACATCACTTGTTTGTCTGGGATGCACTTCTTCGATTGCATCAGTGATAAATAATATATTGTTAGAACAGGGATAGGGGGCACTCATCTACCCCTCCTTTTAGCCCCTCCTCTGTTTTACTGCAGATCTGTTTGTTACATCACAAACTCACTCTGCAAACCCAACCCCCCTATATGTGAGTCCTCTTGCACACACACCCATCCTTAAATATAATCCTGTGGTGACAGGGTATTGTACAGTCACTGCAAATGCTGCTGTTCCCTCAATGGATTTGTGACTGGCTATTGACTGCACTGCTTACATACCACTCAAATTTATACACTTACTGAACTGGAACTATATTGAATAAAAACATAACCCTCCTGGACACAGGTGATCAGGATACAGGGACCTTCTGGGCTGTCTGACCTTGAGGAGTGTTATGACGAGTTATTGCAGTTTCTCAGGTAAGTTATTCTTTTTCTCAATCTGATAAAAACTCTTTCATTTCTTAAGCTGTGCTTGAGTGAGAGACTTTTGCAGGCAATTAAAAAAATGGACTCAAAGGGCAAACCTTGTCTTCTGGGAACACTGTCTCCAATCTCAGGAAGCTCCAGTGCAGTTTCAAAGAGTAAAGCTGGTGGCTCAGTGGAGAGGTAGTTTTCCCTGGATGGAGGTCGTCTTCCCAGAAAACAAAAACTATCCTTCAGTGTAACAGTGCAACTAAATTGTGTGAGGCTCCCTTGACAAGAATAATTTCCCAAAATCAGAGAGCTTAACCTTGTGCAGAATTGGCCAGTATAAGTGTTTCCATTCCCATTGTGCTGTAAATGTGTTATGATGAGGAATACTTTGGAGAAAAGAATTATGTAAAATAATGCTAGAATCAGCTTAAGAACATAATTTAGTCTTGCAGTCAGTTTAAGTGGTGAGTTCAGTTAGGCTTGACCATGTAACTTACATTCTCTCTCTTTTCTAAGGATCATCAACCCTCAAACCTGCGAGATAAACTAAAATCAAAATGAACAGCTCTGTCATCAATTCTAGCCGACCCTTCTACCACTCCTCTTCAGGATCCAGTCTCCAAATCTCAAGCATATATATACGGTGCTATTATTCACTTCCTGCGATGTGGTTTCTGTTTATTGAAAGAAGCATCAACCTCATAGTGGGCTACCCTGCCAACATCATGGTGATGTGGCTGGTGGCCAGAAAGAAGAGTGACTCTTCCACCTCTAATATCTTTATCTTCAACCTGGCCATCGCTGATGTATTTCTCTGTGTGATCAGCCCCATCTGCTGCTTTGGCTTGGACATGCTCGGAATCAGATATTTCCGAAATATACTGTTCTTTAACTCTGGGATCAAAAACTCCTCCCCACTCTTTCTCACCTGCATTTGCCTGGACCGCTACGTGGCCGTGGTCCACCCCATTTTGTTCACCAGCATCAAGGATAAGAAGATTAGAGTGGCTATTTCCATGCTTGTTTGGGGGCTCATGATAGCCTATGCTCTCTGCAGGTTGTTGTGGTTGTTCCACTCAGATTTCATCTACATTGGGCTGATCCTGGCTGCCTTCGTCATCATGGTTTTCTGCAACGTTTCTATCATGTGGAGCCTGAGGAAGTCAGTCTTCGGCAAAGAGAAGATGCACCCCATGAAAAAGAAAGCCCTCAAGACCGTGCAGATCTATCTGGGCATCATAGTGTTTCATTACCTGCCTGTAGTTCTTATCAGGCCCATTATATCTACAGATGGTTTCCAAGGAGTATGTGACACTGATTTGATTATGTCCTCCATTATGTACCTCAGTACCATCACTGCACCCCTCCTCTACATCTTCCAGATTAAACAGCTGCCATGGCTGAAAAACTTGCTCTGCATCTGCTGCCGAAGCCCTTCCCCTGAGGGACATAATGTGAGCACATGAGATGTATGCTTGTGATTGTCTGTTACGTTGCATTTACCCTCTACATAAATTTGTGAAAATTAGTTCATGAAACAAAGCAAGAATGTTATCTGAGTTTTGGCAAATATATTATCTTTGGTTTGACTGTAATGAGGATAGAGATGATAATTAACACAACTATAACCATTATGCAGAGATTAAAATGCAAAAACTATTTGCATCACCCACATGCCTCTTTGACCATGATTTCATTTGATGCAAATTAAAGTTTTTGATTAAAAATGGGGATGTATGATCAATCAATCAAAGAGACCATTTTTTAATTTCATCTGTATTTGATATTTATCTTCAAACTTCCAAGTTTGTTTTAGTATTATAACCATTTCATTTCATTATGCAGCATGTGATCTAGGTTTTTCTTGGAAAAACTGACAATAACTACAGATTTTCTGGGACCACCACCATATACGCAAATAAAATGGATTGTTTTGACTATTCCTGTGCTTCATGCGGACAGTTAGAGAGCGAGTATTACATTCAAAGTATTTTAGTCCACAAAATGATAAAACACATTTAACATGAAACAACCCGAAATATAACAGAAAAGTCACAAAAAAAATTGAAATTAAATGTAAAGTACTTCAGTAATTCCTCTAGAACATTTTCAAGGTAAAACAAGAGGAAAAGTGTCCATCACCTCTCATATACTGACCTCAGTCTCTGAATTCAGAAGGATGCTGTACTTTGGTTTGAGTTTAGCTGTTAGTTACAGCTCTGGGGAACAAAGGGAAGCTCTGGGGTTTGTCATCAGAAACAAGGCCAACTTTGTTTGAAAAATCTTTCGGAAAATTATCCTTCCGTTATACAGCCATAACAGAATTCAACTCATTACCAAATGCTATTAAATCATGGGAAAGCCTCGCCAGCTTTAAATCAGATGTAAAACATTATCTTTTTAGTCAACTGGTCTATCAGGAAACACAGTCCTTCATGTATTACTAATTGTTAAGGTTTTTAGGTTGGGTCAATTTATTTATTTATTCATAGTTGTTTTGGTATTATTTGTTTCACATTATTATTATTATTATTTGCTGTAAATGTAACCTGGATATTAGTGTTTTAGTCTTTTTATCTATCGCCATTATATGTCTATATTTACTCTTATTTAATTCAGCATTTACTTTGGTATTTATTTATTTATTTACATAGTTACTGTTCTGTGCTTATCTTATTTTATTTATTATGTATTTGAATCTAGTTTGTTTACACCTCTTTACACTTGTATCCATGATTGTCGTTGACTGTGGGACCACATGGAAATAAGCTTCGGCTTTCAGTTATATCCTGGTTTTTAATGTCAATCACATTTACACGTTTTATATTTGTATGTTTTACATTTATTTACCAAATAAACAAATTAAAAAAAAACAATCGTTTACCATTTTAAGATTATTTTTTGGGGGATTTTTCCCCTTAGACAGTGGAGTCAGACAGGAAGGTTGGGGAGAAGAATGGGGAAGACATGCGGCAAATGACCTGAGCCAGAATCGAACCCGGGTCACCGTGGGAAGGACACAGCCTTTATGGTGCGCACGCTTAGACCGATGTGCCACCGGGGCAGCCTGGTGAACAGTTTTTGTTGAAACTGGTTGAGACATGAATTGATGCAATACTTTAGTTATTTCTTCAGCTGTAAAGGTCTAGACCAAGTTTGATTTTCAGCCCAATCGGACCGATACTATGGCCAACAGAGCATGTTCTATTTTGGCCACGTTTAGCCAAGCTTGTGCGGTGGCTTTGCCACTATTTTTTATAACTCTATTTGACTTCTAAAACTCTGTGAGGGTGAAATATCTATAATGTTAATAGTTTTGTGGTATGGAAAATAGCAAGGAATACATTTGATTCTTTTCATTAATTTTCAAAGTATTTCTTAATTTGATGACATCTGGTCTCGTGCGTGACATTTTGGTTCACCTCTTGAAGAATGGCCCAATTTGGTTTTGAGTCTTCAAATTTAAAACCTTTTTTCAGGTGGACTTCAAAATTTTATCCACCACCAATATCTGCAGTTAAAAGCTGAGAGGAGACTTCTTACAGGATTGCAGTACACTGATGTAAATGTGGCATGTTTCACAGCCCAAATTCAACCTTATCAATGTTGGTGCTCTCTCTCTCTCTCTCTCTCTCTCTCTCTCTCTGGCTCTCTGTCTCTCTGTCGTCAGGTACACGATGGCTGTTTAATGTATGTAAATATCAGTCCGCATCTGTGGGGCATAAATCATATAAAATGGTTGGTTAAACTCAGGTGTGATCTTTTGATCAGAGCTGTGTGGCTATTTTACCCTTTTTGCTGTTAAGGTCTCGGAGTGACTAAACATTGTGTATCCTGGATAATCATAAGTGGCATAATCTAGAATATGCATACAGGTATTTTATTTTTATTTATTTTATTTTACCTTTATTTATACAGGGGAACCCACTGAGACCCAAGGCTGATTATCCATATAATGACTGGTGTGCGTACACAGGGGCATCATGCTGGGAGGGGCATCACATGATTTATGAATCCTCAGTTTTTTCAGTTTTTTATTTTAATCGGAAGAGATGCTTATGTATATTATGAACAAATTCAAACTTAACTGTTGATTTCAAAAGAGAATATTTTAAAAAAAGAATATAATTTAAAAAACTGTGATTTGGAACTGCCATGCCAAAGTCACAGAAAGGCCAAACTGGTCCCAGATCAGTGTTGCAAGCTGAGCTAGAATCCCGCCATTTCGAAACTGAATGGGCACTGATCTCTAATCAGTTGTTGATCACAACGATGTGCTTTTGTTCTGACATCACGCGCTACAACACACTGAGCGGTGGGGGAAGCAACCGAGGGGTTGTGCTAATCGGAAAATAGCTGAAGAAAAAAAGTACGAAAGATATCAACGCCACCGAATGTACCAGAAATATCTTGCTTTTTTAACATTACTCGCGGCAAAGGAGCTGTCCGTAGAGAGGCAACTGTTCCGCCCGTCAATTCCGTTCCTCCAGCGCTAGCAGCAAGAGCTTAAGTTACAAAAGTTAGCAAAGTACGTTAGAGGCTTAATGCTAATGAGGCAGATGCAGCAGCGCATAACATTAGCTGACGTTACCGGTGGGATGTCGACGGTGGGATGACGGCAACAGCTGAACTCGGAGACGGAGAACATAGATCTCAGACGCTGACAATAGTGAGTTCACTGCATGAAGTCTTTCCCTTTTTAAAACCCTCTGCCATAGAATTTCAGTTTTTAGTATTTAGTAAATGGAAACGTGTGGCCTTTGTTGCCATCAATTTCAATACCCAAGTTAAGTGCCATTTCAGTGACTGGATGGAAAGTCCTCATAATTAAGGGGAGGTCTGGGGAAACAACTCAGAATTCATCTAAAGAGGTATATGTAATAACCACCAAAAAAGATACAAGTTGGCATTTTTCTGTTTATGCGGTTGCCATGGCAACAGAGCAAGCTCATTAAATATGCAGAAAACTTCCGGCACCAATTCCTCTAAAACTGAATTCTATCATAGAGTTATTCTTCCATCATTTAAAAGCCATTGCTTACCCAAATGCAGTGACATAACCATTCTTTGCCCAGTTTATCAGTTTTGTGATTTTGGGGCATTTAACTCACATTTTGAAATTATTTTGCGCAGAATCTGACAAATATTCAAAGTATGTAACAGATAGGCACAATTTACCTCTGTCATTGCATTTCTAATGAAGTAAAGTATCTGCAGCCCAAATTTCATTCATTTTCAATGATAAATAAAAAACATGGAAAAAGTAAAACCTGAGGAAGTCAATGGAAAATGCATTAGACCACATTGAAAAGTTGAGTTCAGTTTTTAATCCATGTTGCAATTAGTGATTATTAACATGGATTATTCTAGAATATTTTCATTCAAAAAAATTTTTTGGATAAATAATCATATTTTGCCCATTTAACCCCAGATCACCCAATAAGATTTTGGGCACTGTCCCTAAAGGCAGCAGGGTTGTCACTGTCCTTGAAGGCACCGTTATTATCATCACCACTGGCAATCTTCTTTTGAAGGCTTGTTCAGCTGGTGCTTTAGCGGTCATTATTGCTGTATGCCAGTTAAGTTGTTAATAAATGAAACGCTAGTATTATCAAAGCAGAGTGGTCCATTTCTGCGTTCTATAAGCCATGTTAAGTAACTTTTTAGGGGGGGTGCATTTCATGATTGGTCACACTGGGGCATAGCACTGTGTTAATTCGGCCCTGTTGAGACCTCAGTCTCATTTGCGATGGTGCCCTGTTAACAACACAAAACACAAAACAGAATTCATTATCATAAAAAAGTGAACAATAAATGACAAAATTATCATACAGGAGTGCATACAGTACATGTGGCTGAGAAAATTGCCATAATATTATTCAAAACACGCACAGTCCCCAAGTTCTTTATCACTTTTTTGAAATTTTCTAATGATATCAATTTACCTGGTTAAAATGTTTCTTGAAAATTGTTCCACATCCTAGGAGCACAATTACTAAAAGCAGTTTTACCAAGTTCTGTTTTAACTCTGGGGACTTCTTGGACCAACCAGTCCTGAGATCTCGCCTGGTAAATGCGACCTTGAGATAAAAGTTGGAAGATAACATGGTAATCGTTATAAGATTGCTTTATAAATGATGGTAGCCAATGCTTTGACGACCAACCTACAGCTTTATACAAAGAACAATAATGCCTTTTAAAAGGATCTCTGGTAATAAAACAAAGTGCAGTGTGATAGACCGAATCAAGTTTTTTCATGGTCATTGGGGCAGCGTGCAATATCGATGACGTCACCATAATCTAACACTGACAAGAAGGTTGATTGAATTAAAAGCTTCCTATTATCTCCAGAGAAACAAGAGCCATTTCTGTGAAAAAGGAACCCAATTTTATGTCTTAAGATGAGCTAAACCTCCATAGAATATTCGCATATATAATGTAAGCGCTATCACAGGAACAACAGAGATGCCAACTTTTGAAAAGTGGAATCAAGGATGATTTATCGTGGCTAGACAAACTGAGGTCGCAGCGCGAGCTTGAGACACAGGTGGAGTCCAACAGCCTGCCTTTGGGCCCCTTGTAGGGTCCAGGGGAGACGCCCCTGATGGGGGACTAGGTCGAGAAGACAGCGCCCCCAGAAGCTCCTGGAGCTTAAGCTTTGAAATGTCTCTATTCACACTCCCTGATGAGCATTTTAATGTTCCCATTCCCTACAATTTAATCCATTATGAAACATTGATTGTTTCACATTACAGGTCCGTAAAAGAATTGTTACACAACTATTATTTCCTATTCTTGATTATGCAGACATCATCTATCAGAACACTGCAGAATCTAATCTTCGTCCTCTTACTGTGCTTTATAACAGCCTCTGTAGATTTGTTCTGAGGTCTCCCTATAGAACTCATCATTGTAATCTTTATGTATCTCTGAACTGGTTATCCCCAAAAGCCAGAAGAGTTCTTCATTGGTCATTATTTCTTTTTAAATGCATTCACTTTAATTTTCCCTCATACTTAAAACAATTTATGATTCCTTATAGTACTCAATACAGTCTTAGACACACAGATTTTCTCTTTTTCCGTACTCCAAGAATATCTAAAGAATCTGGTCGCCGTTCGTTTCAGTTTAAAGCTCCATCTGACTGGAACAGTCTCCCATGTCAGCTCAGATCTACTACTTCTCTATATAGTTTCAAAGCATTACTTCTAATTCATTTGCAAACTTCTTGTTCTTGTTTCTGGTGATGTTTATTTTTATTTTTTATTTACCTTTTCTCTCTCTTGTACAAACTGTAATATTAATTTTTATTTAATTTTTTTTATGTGATTCTCTCATTTGTCTATTTATTTATTTACTTATTTAGTTTTTATTATTACCATTATTATTAATCTATTTTTCACTTTATTTTCTCCCATTGTAAGCTTAAGATATCACAAGTCGACTTTCACTCTGATATCTAGCCATTTGTGGATTAGCTGGGGTTAGGAGAGCCTTGTCTGTGTTAGCCTATGTATGTGCGTGTATGTGTTTGTATGTAAGTCCCGTAAAGTGTTTCAATGTACTTGTATTTACTTTACCTGATATTGAATAATTGTATGTTTTGCGGAAGGACCCCCTCGAAAATGAGATGATTCATCTCAAGGGGCTATCCTGAATAAATAAATAAATAAACATGTCTGAAGTTTTCCCATCAACATTCTGCTGTTTTTATTGTTTTCTACACTTTGAGTGACACATACACATGCAAACACACACACACACAAGCACATACACACACACACACACACACGCGCGCACGCACACACACACACACAAAAGTTGGACATGTAGTTTGATAATAAATATGAATTATTATAAAATGTAATATGGTGCTGGAGAGTCATTAAGAATGTGCTATTTTAGTTGTTTTTGTAAGACCATTTTTTGAAATGTGTTGATGTGTACTCAATGATGGTATCAAAATTTTAATTTCTGGGACCATTTTTGGTCATTTTCACCAAAAACTGCCACGTTTGCACCATTACTGGAAGACTAAGATGGGGGAAATAATGATTGAATTCGAACTTTCAAAGCAGCTGGAACAGCTCAAAAGGGCATTTGCTCCTATTGTTGGGGAGGTGATAGGGTTGCGCTGGATTGGGTAGGGTAGTTACACTGTACAAGATGGGATATCTGCCAGATTATGTGGAGGAGGAGAGATGGGTTTGAAACTTGTATTTTCCAGTATTGATATTCAGTGGTAGTACAAAGGGGTTGTAAAGCCCCACAAAACAATACCAACGACGGACATTGCAGTGAGGTGAAGGATTCACCTGTTCTTTTTGACTAACCTTAATTCAAGCATTTTCCTGGCTGGTGTGAGGTTACAACCAATCTGACTCCATAAAACATTTAGAATACCAAATTTAGTTATATCCTCGTTAAATATCTGACTCCAAATTAGAATTGGAATTGATAGTTTTGGAACAACATGCGTGAATCTCAGGGCAGTGAAAACCAGTTACTCAGACTCTATGGAAAAACATGAAGTGATTATACCTTGAATTCCTAACATACAACCACCGCCGCCACATTAATGTACTCGGGAGGGTTTTAACACCATGTCCGGATCCTAGGTTCGTTGGTTAGATTAGAGGTTGGAAGTCAACCATCACTGCAATAGCCTCTGCTGGCATATACAGTATATACAGCGAACCCAGATTATTTGCACGCCAATGGGTTCCTTAAGGGAATTTTAACGGATAACCGACTTTTCGTCCATGGGTTTCCCACAGGCTAAAACCCCAGAACCAGCTATACATCAATCCTTTTTATAGGTAGGTCATGGTCGCCTAAACCAACTTAACCAACCAATGCCCACACCGGGCCGCTGGCCAGTCGCTCCTCAGTGGAGATAATACCCCCAGGTATCCGCCGAGACGGGGCTGGGAAGAATAAAAAGATTAAAAGACACGGAGACCACACAAGCTGGAAAAGGAATAACAATAATTTAATCACCAGGTAGGCACAAACTTGGATCAAACAAATCAACGCTAAGCCAATTATCAGTTACACACAATTTAGAAAGAGAAAATAAATTCATACCTGGAAAAGATGGAGGCCACGCGGAACAAAGCCGCACCACGTGGCCGGGGAGAACTCACTTGCCACGCCGATCCGCCCACCTACGCACAGGCCCAGGTGGGCGGAACGAGGCGGAACACGACTCTCTCGAACTCACCCTTCGCGTGTCAGATCTTGGAAAAGAATAGAAAAGAGAAGACGAGCCCCTCCGGTTAGAATCTCTTGCCCTTAAGCACTCCAAACCACGCCTCCGAACGAGGTGCGCTTTCCCCCATCGAGGTGTTAGCATAGAGAGGAGGCTAGGGCAATTGCCCGCGTAAACTCTAACCAGTTTTTCAGGAGCTTCCCAAAAAGTGAGTGAAACATTATTCCAAGGGAAATTAAACATGCTCCACTCAACTCCTTGGATTCCCCCGAGAATAAAAAGACCAAACATGATAGGAATATGTGCTCATATGATGCAGTTGTCATGGAAAAGCCTGTAAATGAAGTATTATAGTCTACTGTGTTATATATTTATAAGTGATTTCTTTACAGGATATTGAACATAAACATATTATGAATTTCACAGAGATTTAGATTGTTTTTAAGCAGATTAATGTTACTGGTATTTAACTTCAATGAGGACAGTGGAGCAAGTTTCAGAGGAGAAGCTAAGCAGGCTCCGGCCTCCTGCTGAGAACAAGGGATGCCACCCCCACAGGCAAACTGCAAGAACATCCTAGGTTATTGTGCCGTCTGCGAAGCATAGCGGCACATAGGGATCGCTTTGTCCGGCGTCTGTCTGTCCGTCTGTCCGGTAGTCACACTTTCAGTTGGTAGTCACACGCAGGCGACACATGTGTTCACCTGAACACTCTAGTAAAAGTTTACTGCTGGCTCTGAATGGAGCTAGATCAACCAAACATTCAGATTTTACACGCGTAATGAGCATGTGTCCCAACAATATTATTTTTGACATTTGACATATCTGTAGTGAGCTAAATCAACCTAACATTCAGGTTCTACAGGGTGCACAGATTAACTGAGTCTGAAAAGATAAAATAAAAAAATACAATATTTTCTTTACAGTTAAGTCCATCTAACTTAAGTATAGGAAGTAGCTAAATCTACATACAATTTTTTTTTTTTATAAATGTATTCTTCTTATCATATGCATTTTGACTAAGCTGATATCAAACACAGGAAAGGCACACAACACTAATTCCCGGAGGTTAACAAAGGAGAACTTCATTGTGCTCGAATACACTTATTGCATAGTCTGTGTCGCCATCTAGCGGTACTGCGCAATGGCATCAACGCGACAGATATTCAGTCTTTCTTCCATACGGGAATTCTAAGTGCATTACGGCAAACAACAGATGGTAATTCTTAATGTAAAACTTTGTAAACACATGAAGTAGAGGAACATATGAAGCTCTTAGAAGAAACTTACACTTTGTTACCACAACCCCAATTCCAAAATATTTGGGACAAAATGTAAATTGTGAATAAAATCAAAATGCAATGACTTTCAGATCACATGAGCCAGTATATAATTTACAATAGAACATGGATAACATTTCAAATGCTGAAACTGAGACATTTTACATTTTGATCCACAAAATGAGCTGATTTCAAATTTTCTGGCAGCAACAGGTCTCTAAAAAGTTGGGACTCAGGCAAAAAAGGGCTGAAAAGCAATGAATATCAAAGAGAGTCAGCTAAAAGTACATTTAGCAAGTAATTAAGTTAACTGGCATCAGGTGTGTAACTTAATTGGCTATAAAAGGGATGTCTTACAGAGGCTGAGTCTCTCAGAAGTAAAGATGGCCAGAGGCTCTCCAACCTGTGAATGCTTGCATAAAAAAAATTGTGGAATACTTTGAAAACAATGTTCCTAAACGTCAAATTGCAAAGGCTTTGAAGGTCTCATCATCGACAGTGCTTGATATCATCATAAGATTCAGAGAAACTGGAAAAATCTCTGTGCGTAAGGGACAAGGCCGAAGACCTTTACTGGATGCTCGTGATCTTCCGGCCCTCAGCTGCCACTGCATCACTCAACGGCATTATTCTGTCATTAAAGGGATAGTTCACTTTTTTTGAAGTGGGGTTGTATGAGCTACAAATCGCCAATACTTACATTAGATGCAGTAGAATGCTCTCTGATCTCCTCCAGGTAGCCGCACCAGGGCATAGTGCTAGGCGGAAATTTCTGCGATGCACTGTTGTGAACGGAAAAACAGAGACTGCGTATTTTCGCGGCCTAAAAGAGGTCCTACCTGAAAATAATACACCATTTCAATTGTGCACTATATTTAAAAAAATTACAGCACTTCAGCCGCTCGGAAAAAAAGCACAGTTGCTCTTGAACTAACCAACTGACGTATTCCTGCGCGAGACGCATGGTAATTCACTGCGTGCAGTAGCAATCAGCCGTTTGAGTGGGAGTGAGTGAGTGTGTGTGAAGTGGTGGGGGGTGGGGTCTTGAGGAAGGAAAAAGTCAAAAGCAAGTTATACATTTGAATACATTTGAATAGACAAAGAGCTAGAGTTAGGGTAGCAGTTATTGATTTTGTGAATGTGAATTTGAGAGAGATTGCAGCAACAGGTGTAGATAGCAGATAAAGTATGTATATATGTTCCTGAATCGTAATGAAACAATGAAGTTATTGTGACAGTTGTGCTAACCGGGAACGTGACGTCACTTTTGTGAACAAATGGCAGTTCCTATCAGATATAAGAAAACTAGAGTGGACGATGTGTGGGCTGGACCAAAGCGGAAATGGCAGAATAGCTACGCCATTTTGTGTATGTATAAATGTCCAATGAGTTATATGTAAACAGTAGGCTAAACATGGGTGTCGACAACTTAGAGACTTGTTTTCCGTGTTCTTTTTATCTTTTCTAATCTAAAATGGACACAAATAAGAATTTATAATCAAACAACAAAATTTATTTAAAAAATATAGTTTTTTTAAAATCCGGTGTATTTGATGTTTATTTAATCGGAAGACATTACAGAGATATCGGAACTTCAGCTGTTGTCCCGTATGAGCGAGTTTTTGTAATTTTCGAGCACGGTTTAGGCCAGTTATACTGCATTTTCCATTGAACGTCTGTCCCGATATACATACTCAAGATGGCGGCGGCGTGCTGCCACAGAAACCACGTGATTGTTCTCTCTAGTTTTCTTCTATCTCGCGATCGGTCATTTTATGAACGGATAAGGGTCAATTGCCGCATGAAACGCTCTTTCGTTACGAGCGCGTGCTGTGTTGAAAGCACCAAACCGACATTAACAAATACAGATTACGACCACCATTGTAGTACCAATTATCTCTGCAAGCTTAGGGTTTGTTGAGCCTTCTTGTTATAGCCTGTCTTTGTGTGTCTATCATTAACTGCTGGCAGCGCCTCCTAGTGCCGCGGGGGGAAATAACCTGCAGTGTTACTGATTCTGAATCAGGGATTATGACCCCAGGGAACAAACAACACGCCATTGGTAATTTTGTGAACGAATATAGGCTAACGTCAATGAATGCATGTAACGCTTTTTAGTTGAGAGCGCGCACACTGATGAAACCACGAAAAGGAGATTAACAAAGAAATTTTACAGCCACTGTTGTGGTACCAATTACCTCTTATTGCGAGTTCAGGGTTTGTTGAGCCAGCTCACTCAAATATTGCCTGTCGATGTTGAACTTGCTTCGTTGTGTAGTATACCCCCCAGGAGATACGAGTGACAAATGCCCGGTCAGCCAACCAGCAAATCGTCGGGAAGGTCCAACCAATCGTTGAAGTTCTTGCCCGCCGGCTGACCAATCGCTGAAGTCAGTTGTCGGACAACCAATCGTTGAAGTTCTTTCCCGCCGGCCGACCAATCACTGAACTTCTTCCCCGCCAGCCAGCCAATCGTTGAACTTGATCACTCAGTCACTCACTCACTCAGATACTCAGCGACATTCGCGTTTAGAGGGGGCCTGGCCACTATTCGCGGCCCAGCCCAAAAAGAAGAGGGGATGGTACACTATGGTAAACAGGCCCCTGTCCCAACTTTTTTGAGACCTGTAGCAGCCATCAAATTTGAAATGAGCTCACTTTGTGGATTATTCTACTGTGAATAAAATACTAGCTGGTGTAATTTGAAAGTCATTGCATTTTGATTTTATTCACAATTTTACGCATGTATTTCCGAATTGAGGTTGTAAAAAAAATACAGTGATTATGACAAAACCCAATGCATTTGTAAATAGAAATTCTTCGTTTTGGCACTAGCTGGCGTTGGGAAATCCAAATGACGGCAAGTAGCCCAACTTCACAAAACACACTCAAGTTGCTTCGCTTTCTGTTATCAGAAAGTGTGATAAAGGATTTGTGCTATTTATAACATTTCTTCTACATTTTATTTCTACATTATTTGTAATATTTTATTTTATTTATATTCATTAATTGTTATTATGACATTTTCTATATATTGGATTTTACACCAGAGTGGGTCTGGCCAAGGGCGCAGTTCAAGCTAGAACTGCCACTGCATGGTCCTCTGTATTTTGCCTCATTTTTATCAGCCTGCATTAAAAAACAAAGATGCAATTTTATTCAGTTAAGAATGTGTACTGTTATTTTAATTGTAATGATCATTCACACGATTTATTTTTGGTGTTTGGCACCATACTGTTATGGAGACTGCTATTCATATTGCTGACAGAGGTCTGATGAATTCATAATGGAGCTGATGAGATGATCAGAAATAGCTGATGAAGTTGCAAACGTGGTTTAAATTTAGTCAGTAGTGAGGACATTGTTAATGGCAGACTGGACTGAGATCTATACATTGTGAATTATTTTAGTTGACTAACTATTTGATGTGGCCCATCCTTTAATAATAAAGCATAATATTTCTCATTCCTCCATATGTTCGTATATTTTATTTGCTATTGGTAGCACACAGTTTGTGGTTGTTCTCACTTTACTGGATCCAGATACCATAGAGTTACTGAACATTCATGAAACAGGGAGGACACCAGTGGTTTTGACCTTTTATTCTGTGGTCGTCACTTGTCAGCTTGGAGTTTGGAAGAGAGAAAAACAGTGATGAATATATTGTGTTACAGTCATGCTTACAGTGCGCATTTAAATCACTTCTCTTTCCAGTTTGAAGATTTATAGGTCCAGTTTTCTGTGTCCTTTTGCAATTTCCTGGTCCAGGCCCAAGTCCTACAGTTTCTTTAGCATGTTAATTTTCACATCTGTTGGCTCTATTTGTCTTGAGGCTTTGTGTGTAGAGATGTCTTGAGTTTGAGGACTCTGTAAAACACCCATCAATTAGCACCGCAGGAAATGTGCGTAATGTGGTTTTCCTATAGGCAAAACTCACTATGTTGCCAGGGGGGGCCAACAGGTCACACAGCATCTGGGTCCCGTAACAAATATATTTTCTATGACCATCACATCACTGACCTTATAGGGATTATGGACAAAATGAGTATTTCCACAAGATTGACGCGATACCTCAAGCCTTCTGGAGTCCAGCAACACAGTTTCCTTGTCTGCTGCTGCAGAAGTACCTTCCTCCTGCCGTACACACCAGAACTTGTATTGACCTAGTGTTCACAGGACCTGCCAAGCCTATGCTTTTAATGAATAATACTCACTGGATCATCTTCTGATGGCTCCAGAAGAATGAGTGTTGCCAGACACTGCAAAGCAAAGTCAGAAAGTCCACATGACACCATATAAATGGTTGGTTTCTTCCCATAGCTTGTCTTGGTTAAGTCTCGTTTCTGCACTTTTTCTCGTTTCGATTGTTGAAAGCTCGTTTCTTGTGATTCTCCCATAAGTCTCGTATTTGATTGTTTGTATTACGTTGTGTGATTGTGGATTGATTGATTAGTACTTTGTTCTCCCTTATTCCCATTTTGTACCCATCTGTTTAGTTTCTCCTTTGTTCTCCCTTATCCCATCCAACTCCCTTTTCCTTCCCCTTCCATTCCCTTAGCTCAGCCCCTTTGTTACTGCCTTTGTGCTGTTTTGGCCCCAATTTGTTATTACATTTATAACACAACAGCAACAGCAAGGGATGACAAACACAGTTTTAACAACTAAAACACATTTAATTTTTAACAAAGACAAAGACTAATAACAACCTACAACTAAAGACCAAGATTGATAAATAAGAAAAAACAGAAATAATTACAGTCCCTTTTTGGTGGGGTGGCTTGGTGATGTCCTGGATGAAGAAAATGCTCAAACACAGGCAAAGAAATCCACAAAAGAAACGTCACAGGTCTTGAACAGAATGGCAGGTCTGGTCATCTTCTTGCAATTTCTCCTACTACTTTACTGTCTCAATTCTTTTCCTTATATACTCTTTTGCAGACCCCACCCACATTTAGACCTCTTTTTTTAATTTTCTGAGACTTGCCCCAGACATGTCCAGGACATGTCTAAACATGACTCCAGTCTGAGCTTAACAAAAAAAGGTAAATACTGCCATCTAGTGGCCTATATTCACATTACACCTCCATTCCAAAAGGGAAAAATTTTGACTCATAAAGGCAAAATTTTTCTTTTCAATACAAAATGGTTAAGTGAACACTTGTCTATATATACATATCATACAATATTCAAATAAACACATGATATATATATATATATATACATATTCAAACACGGGATAAGCAATCAGCAATTACATTGTCTGTACCCTTCACATGCTTAATTTCCAAGTCAAACTCCTGTAAAATCAAACTCCAATTCAACAATCTCCGATTCTTGTTTTTCATCTTACTCAAAAACATTAACGGATTGTGGTCAGTGTACACGATCATTGGCTTTTGTCCTGTACAAACATAAACCTCAAAGTGTTGTAAAGAAAGGACCAGAGCCAACAGTTCCTTCTCTATTGTGGAATAGTTCCTTTGGTGGCGATTGAACTTCCTGGAGAAGTGTGCCACGGGATGCTCAATGTCATCAGAGTCACTTCTCTGTAGGAGCACAGATCCACAAGCTTGGTCGCTAGCATCGACCGCGATGGAGAACGGTTTGTTGAAGTCAGGAGATTTGAGCACGGGGAAGTGACACAGCAGAGACTTCAGGCGATCGAAGGCTCTCTGGCATGCATCATCCCAGGTGAACTTTACGCCTTTCTTCAGTTGGTTAGTTAGACTGAGAGCAATCTCAGCAAAGTTCTTGCAGAACTTGCGGTAGTACCCGATCATTCCAAGGAAGCGGCGCAAAGCTTTTTTTGTTGTCAGGAACTGGAAAGTCCATGATGGCTTGGACTTCAGCATTTATGGGTGCCACCTTACCCTGGCCTATGACGTAGCCAAGATAGGTGACAGTAGCACAACCAAAGTCACTCTTGCTCAGGTTAACAGTCAGGTTAGCCTGGGTCAGGCGCTGGAACAACGTCTCTACATCTTTTAGATGTTCTTCCCAGGAGTCACTCCATGTGATCAGGTCATCGATGTACGCACCCGTGTGTGGCAATCCGGCGATTGTAGACTGTATCATCCTTTGGAACGTGGCTGGGGCATTTTTCATGCCAAAGGGTAGGACTTCATACTGGTACAATCCAGATGGTGTGGCAAAAGCAGAGATGCTCTTGGCCCTCTCAGTGAAAGGCACACACCAATAACCCTTCAATAAATCAATCTTGGTCAGAAACTTTGCTTGCCCTATACCACCAATACAATCATCAATCCTAGGTATTGGAAACACATCAGTTCTAGTTACAGCATTGACTTTGCGATAATCTGTACAGAATCTAGTACTTCCATCAGGTTTTGGAACTAGCACACAGGGTGAACTCCAATCTGAGTTGGAGGGTCTGACAATATCATGTTTTAACATGCACTCAACCTCTTTCTCAGCAATCTTTCTCTTTTCAGGATTCATCCGGTATGGATGCTGTTTTATTGGTTTGGCATCACCAACATCTACATCATGAGAGGCTATAGTAACTCTCTTTGGAACATCAGGAAACAAATCCTCATATTTCTTGATCAACCTTTCAAACTGATCTCTCTGTGAGGGTTCTAAGTGCTGGAGTTTTACATCAAGATTTCGCAACACTTCAGTGTTTGACAATTTACATGAAAGAACTTCAGCTTTAATTCTTGGTTCATCATCTTGAAACTCCCCCTCATCTTCACACGTTTCGACCATTGGAGAATCTGAAGTGACAGCTGCAACCCTAGCATTTCTGTCATGATAAGGCTTTAGCATGTTAATATGACACAATTGTTTTGGTTTTCTCCTATCTGGAGTCTTCACAATGTAATTGAGATCATTGAGTTTTGTCAGAATTTCATAAGGACCATGAAATCTAGCCTGCAATGGATTGGACTGCAAGGGAAACACAAGGACCTTTTCTCCTGGTTTAAACTCACGGCTTCCTGCCTTATGATCATACCAAGTTTTCATTTTTCCCTGACTTGATTTCAAGTTCTCTTTGGCAAGGTCACAAGCTGCACGCAATCTTTCCTTGAACTTGCTAACAAAGTCTAACAGACTGATATGCGGCTCTTTCTCTTGCCATTGTTCACTCAATAATAGCAAAGGTCCTCTCACTTCATGACCAAACACTAGCTCAAATGGACTGAATCCAGTAGACTCCTGCACTGCTTCTCTAGCTGCAAACAACAGCAAATGAACCCCTTCATCCCAGTCTTTCTCATGGTCATAACAATAAGTCCTCATCATTGTCTTGAGAATGGAATGAAACCGCTCTAAGGCACCCTGACTTTCTGGATGATAGGCACTAGAAAGAATCTGTTTTGCACCTAGTTCATACACAACCTGCTGAAACAATCCTGAAGTGAAATTGCTACCTTGGTCTGACTGAATTTCCCTGGGAAGACCAAACAACGTGAAGAACTTTATCAAAGCCTTCGAGATTGCAGTTGCCTTGATGTTACGTAGAGGTATGGCTTCGGGGAATCTGGTAGATGCACACATGATTGTCAACAAGTACTGATTTCCAGATCTAGTCTTGGGTAATGGACCAACGCAATCAACAATGACCCTAGAGAATGGCTCCCCAAATGCTGGGATAGGCTGCAATGGAGCTACAGGTGGGTCTAACTGGTGTTTTCCAACTACCTGACAAGTGTGACAGGTTTTGCAAAAGTTGGAAACGTCTTTCCGAAGCCCAGGCCAAAAGAAGTGTTTCATGATCTTATCAACAGTCTTGTTAACACCATGATGACCTCCTAAAGGTAAACTATGAGCCATTGTTAAGATCTCATTCCTATAGACCTTCGGAACAACAATTTGCCTGACCACTGCCCAATCTGCATTGGCAGGGATATCAGGAGGGCGCCACTTCCGCATCAACACACCATCCTTGAGATAATACCCAACTGGAACTGCATCTATTTCTTTTTCAGGAAGGGCTCTCCTCTTTAGTACACCAATTTCAGGATCATTAGTTTGCTCCTCAATCAACCGCTTTCTGGACAGAGACAAGTCTCCAGACACATCAGAATCACCAGACCCATCCGGCTGGCTGAATAGAGAACTGATAAAAGTATCTGATAAGTCCTCAAACAGAGAAACCATAGTAGGCCAATCAGAGTCATGAGGCGAACCACCTGAGTCCTGACTATTCAATGTACTGGACGGCACCACAACATCATCTTCTTTAGCCTTCTTAGCCATAGCACGAGTCACTGCGCAAGAAGGATACAGAGATGGGTCCTCATCCCCATTTTCAGTGCTCGGCTGTGAAGTAAGATGTACAGGGGGAACTACTTTGCCCCCAGCCAGGTCATTGCCTAGCAACAGAGAAACACCCTTTATAGGTAGACTTGACATAAGTCCCACCTTTACCTGTCCTGTAACTAAATCTGACTTCAAGAATATAGAGCGCAGGGGTACAGATACAGTCCTCCCTTCAATACCTTGTACAAGTATGAAATCCCCTGAAGCGGTCTCATCACGTAACTCCAAGGAGTCCATCAACAAAAGTGACTGAGAAGCTCCGGTATCCCTTAGGATATATATGGGGACAGGAGTAGTATGCTCATTCAGAGCCACAAATCCCTCTGACACAAATGGAAGAAATTCCTCCCTCACAAAGTCAGCTGTATTAGGCTTTTTAGCCCCACAAGAAGCAGGCAATTTAGCAGATTGGTTATCTACTACAGGGGTTTCTAACCTTGTTTTCACAAAGGCATTTGGTTTGGTATCCTTTTCTTTTTCTTTCTTAGCTTTAAGGAACCAACAGTTAGTTGTAACATGACCAGATTTCTTGCAATAACTGCAAACTAGACCACTTTTGTCACTGTCAGCTTTCACACTTTGATCAGACCTGTTACTGGATTTCTGAGCACCATCACCAGATTTATCTTTGTCTTTGGGTGAGGAATCTTGGGTATCACCGTAACCCTTTTTCTGAAATTGGGACCATTTATTGTTACTGCTAGACTGAAATTTGGACTTATGAGTGAGAACATATTCATCTGCAAATTTAGCAGCTGATTGCAAGTTCAGTGCTTGCTTCTCATTAAGGTAGGTCTTAACATCATCCTTAACACAGTTCTTGAATTCTTCAACTAACACCATCTCTTTTAGTGAGTTGAAATCATCCTTGACCTCCATAGAAGTACACCAGCGCTCAAAGCAAACCTGCTTCTCATTAGCAAATTCAACATAAGTCTGATTTTCAGATTTCTTCAGACCTCTGAATTTCTGTCGGTAAGCCTCTGGAACCAACTCATAAGCTCTCAAAATAACCTTTTTGACAACCTCATAATCAGAGGAATCATCTGCAGACAAAGCCGAATAGGCTTGTTGAGCTTTACCCTTGAGGAAAGTTTGCAACATCAGAGGCCAGTGTTCCTTTGGCCACTGGCAACTCTTTGCTACCTTTTCAAAACACTGGAAATAGTTGTCAACATCCTTTTCTGAAAATGGAGGCACCAGTTTTACCTCCTGACTGGCACAAAATTTATTTTTAGTTTCAATTTTAATTTTTAGTTGCTCCATTTGGAGTCTTTCTTCTCTATCGAATTTCTCTAATTCAAAATCTCTCTGTCTCTGTCTCTCTCTTTCTGCTCTTTCCTCTTTCTCTCTCTCAAATTCTCTTTGTTTTTCTTCTCTTGCTAATTTTTCTAACTCAAACTGCCTTTGTTTTTCTTTTTCTTCCCTCTCAAATTCTCTTTGTTTTTCTTTTTCCTCCCTTTCTTTTTCTCTTTCCTCCCTTTCAATCTCTAGCATTTTTAATTTAAGTTCCATTTCTATATTTGGATTTTCCACTGGAAACTGTTCCAGATCTCCTGGTGCAAACACATTTTCATCAATGTAATATTCAACTATCTCTCTAGCCAGTCTTGCTTTTCGCATGGCTGGTTTTACCTCTGTCAGCTCCAACTGTCTGCAAATTTCTAGCAGTTCTGTCTTTTTAAAAGACTTCAAAACCCCTACGGTTGGTGATGCCAAGAAATCATCCATTGCTGTTGTCAATATATATCTAGGAAAATTCACAAAAACAATTTCACAATTTGGAATGTTAGATTTTCAATAAATTACTCACACAATGGTCTATCCCGGACCTTGAGCCCCCAATTTGTTATGGCCCCAATTTGTTATTACATTTATAACACAACAGCAACAGCAAGGGATGACAAACACAGTTTTAACTACTAAACACATTTCATTTTTAACAAAGACAAAGACTAATAACAACCTACAACTAAAGACCAAGATTGATAAATAAGAAAAAACAGAAATAATTACAGTCCCTTTTTGGTGGGGTGGCTTGGTGATGTCCTGGATGAAGAAAATGCTCAAACACAGGCAAAGAAATCCACAAAAGAAACGTCACAGGTCTTGAACAGAATGGCAGGTCTGGTCATCTTCTTGCAATTTCTCCTACTACTTTACTGTCTCAATTCTTTTCCTTATATACTCTTTTGCAGACCCCACCCACATTTAGACCTCTTTTTTTTAATTTTCTGAGACTTGCCCCAGACATGTCCAGGACATGTCTAAACATGACTCCAGTCTGAGCTTAACAAAAAAAAGGTAAATACTGCCATCTAGTGGCCTATATTCACATTACAGTGCAGACGGAAACTTTGGCTACTGGATTATCTTGCTTGTCCCCTGACTTTGATTCTGCCTATTCTGCATTACTCTGTCTGCCTGGCTATTGATCTATTTCTGTCTTTGACCATGAGCTCTATCAATCCCAATAAACGCCCTGCCAATGCTGAACTGCACTTGGAGTCTAAGCCCGTTCCTTTCACTTGATCTGTTGCCAATACCTTTTCTGACCAGTCATGTCTGTTCCGTGCGTGTATTTTATATTAAATATATAAGAGTGAGGGATTGCGATTTGAGGTACGCGGCCCCCCTTCTATCCCTTTCTGCATCAGTAAATCTGTGATCGAACTCGCGGTCAAATGAAGAAAGCCTTGAATGCGCACTTACGCGAATTTGTTACACCTGGCTTGACATAACCGCTCCTCCTCAGCCAGGCCTGGCAAATGTGCAACGGCTTAAGCCAGGATGCACTGAGTAGAAAAGGTCAAGCCACACTTTCTCAATCCTCCTCGATTTCTGAATTCAACTTTTGTGCAACAGCCCCCAGCAGCAGCATATGTTGTGTTTTGGTGCTGGTTTTTCCAGCAGGGGAGCCCTGAACTAATCACATATCAGGCAGTGATGAAGTCATTACTTACCGATTGTGGATTATCAGTAAACTTATACATATGCTGACTGCTATGCTAGGGAATAATTTTAGGACAAAAAACTGAAAATAGTTGATTGACGTGGAACCGAGAGGCTTGGTTTGTAACAACAAACTGCTGTCATTTTCAGCAACAGAACAAGCCCCTGTTATGCTTGATTTCTGCTCCCTACAGTAAACTGCTGAATTGTGTGTGTTGCTTTAGATCAGGGTTGGAGATTTACCATCCTGTAAGTTCTCAATTCAACCCCAATACACCTGACTCTACTCATCAGCAGCTCTGTGAGATATCTCACCTTTGATTGTGTTCTCCTCTTTAAGGATTCACATTAAAAACCTTCAGGACAATAGATCTCCTGGAACAGATGTCCAGCTTTAGTGAAGTCTATGTAGTGAAAGCAGAGAAAAGTACTTGTAAACTTCAACTTTCTTATTGCCTAACAGATATGAAAGTCAAACCATCATGAATGTGCTGATTGTTATCTGCGGAAATAGATTTAATGTATCTCATTGCTCAATTTCTTTTCTTTGTGCGGATGAAAGAGAATTGTGTGAGTCTGCTTTGATGAACCTTGTGGTTTCATATGTAAGACCTTACACCAGGTTACAGTCTCACCTGTGCTCCAGTAGGCCGACTGCATTACATCACTTGTTTGTCTGGGATGCACTTCTTGGATTGCATCACTGACAAATAATATATTGTTAGAACAGGGATAGGGGGGCACTCATCTACCCCTCCTATTAGCCCCTCCTCTGTTTTACTGCAGATCTGTTTGTCACATCACAAACTCACTCTGCAAACCCAACCCCCCTATATGTGAGTCCTCTTGCACACCCATCCATCCTTAAATATAATCCTGTGGTGACAGGGTATTGTACAGTCACTGCAAATGCTGCTGTTCCCTCAATAGATTTGTGACTGACTATCATCTGCACAGCTTACTTACCACTCAAATTTATACAGTTACTGAACTGAAACTATATTGAATGAAAACATAACCCTCCTGAATAAAAGTGATCAGGATACAGGGGCCTTCTGGGCTGTCTGACCTTGAGGAGTGTTATGTCGAGCTATTGCAGTTTCTCAGGTAAGTTATTCATTCTTTCAATCTGATAAAAACTCTTTAATTTCTTTAGCTGTGGTTGACTTTTGCAGGCAATTAAAAAAAATAGACCCAAAGGGCAAACCTTGTGTTCTGGGAACACTGTCTCCAATCTCAGGGAGCTCCAGTGCAGTTTCAAAGAGTAAAGCTGGTGTATCAGAGCAGAGGTAGTTTTCCCTGGATGGAGGTCGTCTTCCCAGAAAACAAAACATATCTTTCGGTGGAACAATGCAATAAAATTGTCTGAAGCTCCTTTGACAAGAATAATTTCTCAAAGGAGAGAGCTTAACTTTGTGTAAAATAGGCCAGTATAAGTGTTTCCATCTCTAATATGCAGTAAATGTGTTATGATGAGGAATACTTTGAAGAAAAGAATCACGTAAAATAATGGTGAAATCAGCTTAAGAACATAATTTAGCCTTGCAGTCAGTTTAAGTGCTGAGTTCCGTTTGTCTTCTGCCCTCAGCTATGTGACTTTGCATAGCCTTGGCAGCGAGCTAAACAAAGTGGCTAGTAACTTCTCAGGACACTGGAGATTCTTTTAAGATGTTTACTTCAACCACATTTTGTTAAACAGTAATACAAAAATAAAGATGTTTCAACTAACAAACGAAAGAGTTCTTGTTTGCATACAGATAAAAACATTAAACATATCAGCGAAGATATTCATTACTTTCGACATTTTAACATTAGCTACCTCTTCTGAGAAGTTAACAAAGCCATTCATTCCTGCATTTACACAACAGGAATCAATGCTAATCATCTCTTAACATTGCTAACCAGTTAGCTTCAACTTAGCCAGTTAGCCTTGATAAACTGCTATAGCTTCACAAACACAACAAATGCATCAAACTGTTGTTCAGAGACGAATTCCGGTTAAATTAACTGACTTGAAACTTACAGATTGTCCTGTGTCTAGGGCATGACATGAACAGCAAGGAGGACACTCATTTTTCATGGACGTCTGCTCGGGTAGCTTGAGAACTAAAAAAGCTTCCCATAATTATGTGGGCTTAACGTCGATACCTAATTGCACCACTAGATGGCAGAATTGACTATAGAACCACTAGTAAAGCAAGGGATAGAATAGTTAGGCTTGACTATGTAACTTACATTCACTCTCTTTTCTCAGGATCATCAACCCTCAAACCTGCGAGAAAAAATAAAACCAAAATGAACAGCTCTGTCATCAATTCTAGCCTCCCCTTCAACCACTCCTCTTCAGGATCCAGTCCCCAACTCTCGTACATATTTAAACTGTGTTATTATTCACTTCTTGGGAATTCGTTTCTGTTTCTTGAAAGAAGCATCAACCTCATAGTGGGCTACCCTGCCAACATCATGGTGATGTGGTTGGTGGCCAGAGAGAAGAGTGACTCTTCCACCTCCAATATCTTCATCTTTAACCTGGCCATCGCCGATGCATTGCTCTGCGTGATGAGCCCCATCTGCTTCTTTGGCTTCTCTTGGCTCAGAATCACATATTTTGATAATTTACTGTGGTTTATCAGTGGGATAAAAAGCACCTCCCCACTCTTTCTCACCTGCATTTGCCTGGACCGCTACGTGGCCGTGGTCCACCCCGTTATGTTCACCAGCATGAAGGATAAGAAGATCAGAGTGGCTATTTCCATGCTTGTTTGGGGGCTCATGATAGCCTTTGCCCTCTGCAGGTTATTGTGGTTGGAGCTCTCAAGTAACATCTATATTGGGCTGATCCTGGCTGCCTTTGTCATCATGGTTTTCTGCAACGTTTCTATCATGTGGAGTCTGAGGAAGTCGGTCTTGGGCAAAGAGAAGATGCACCCCATGAAAAAGAAAGCCCTCAGGATCGTGCAGATCTATCTGGGCATCATAGTGTTTCATTACCTGCCTATAGTTCTTATCAGGCCCATTATGTATATACCTGATTTCAAAGAATACTGTGACATTGATTTGATTATGGGCTCCATTATGTACTTCAGTACCATCACTGCACCCTTCCTCTACATCTTCCAGAATAAGCAGCTGCCGTGGCTGAAAAACTTGCTCTGCATCTGCTGCCGAAGCCCTTCCCCTGAGTGACATAATGTAAGCACATGAGATGTATGCTTGTGACTGTCTGTTTCGCTGAATTTACTCTTAAAATGAGTTCATGAAACAAAGCCAGAATGTTATCTGAGTTTTAAGCAAATAAACTATCTTTGGTCTGACTGTAATTAGGATAGAGATGATAATTAACACAATATAACCATTATGCATTGATTAAAATGCGAAAACTATTTGCATCACCCACATGCCTCTGTCACCATGATTTCATATGACGCAAATTAAACAGTTTTTGATGAAAAATGGGAATGTATGATCAATCAATCAATGAAACCATTCTTTTTATGTCGTGTGTATTTGATATTTATCTCCATACATATTTTATTATATCCATTTCATTTCATTATGCCAGCATGTGATCTAGTTTTTTTTGCAGGAAAAACTAACAATAACTACAGATTTTCTGGGAGCACCACCATATACGCAAATAAAATTGATTGTTTTGACTATTCCTGTGCTTCATGCAGACAGGTAGTGAGCGAGTATCACATTCAAAGTATTTTAGTCCACAAAATGATAAAATGCATTTAACATGAAACAGCGTAAAATATAACAGAAAAGACACAAAAAGAATTGAAATGAAATGTAAGGTACTTCCGTAATTCCTCTCTAAAATTTTCAAGGTCATCCAAGAAGAAAAGTGTCCATCAAATGCGAAAACTATTTGCAGCACCCACATGCCTCTATCACCATGATTTCATATGACGCAAATTAAACAGTTTTTGATGAAAAATGGGAATGTATGATCAATCAATCAATGAAACCATTCTTTTTATGTCATGTGTATTTGATATTTATCTCCATACATATTTTATTATATCCATTTCATTTCATTATGCCAGCATGTGATCTAGATTTTTTTGCAGGAAAAACTGACAATGACTACAGATTTTCTGGGAGCACCACCATATACGCAAATAAAATGGATTGTTTTGACTATTCCTGTGCTTCATGCGGACAGTTAGTGAGCGAGTATCACATTCAAAGTATTTTAGTCCACAAATGATAAAACACATTCAACATGAAACAACGTAAAATATAACAGAAAAGACACAAAAAGAATTGAAATTAAATGTAAAGTACTTCAGTAATTCCTCTCTAACGTTTTCAAGGTCAACCAAGAAGAAAAGTGTCCATCACCTCTCATATACTGACCTCAGTCTCTGAATTCAGAAGGATGCTGGACTTTGGTAAGAGTTTAGCTGTTAGTTACAGCTCTGGGGAACAAAGGGAAGCTCTGGGGTTTGTCATCAGAAACAAGGCCAAATTTGTTATGATAATGTAAAATCTTTTGGAAAATTATCACTCTGTTGTACAGCCATAACAGAATTCAAGTCATTACCAAATGCTATTAAATCATGGGAAAGCCTAGCGAGCTATAAATCAGATGTAAAACATCATCTTTTTAGTCAACTGGTCTACCAGGAAGCACAGTCCAGATCACATGAGCCAGTATATTATTTTCAATAGAACATGGATAACATTTTAAATGCTGAAACTGAGACATTTTACATTTTGATCCACAAAATGAGCTGATTTCAAATTTTCTGGCAGCAACAGGTCTCGAAAAAGTTGGGACACGGGCAAAAAAGGGCTGAAAAGCAATGCATATCAAAGAGAGCCAGCTGAAAGTACATTTAACAAGTAATTAAGTTAACTGGCATCAGGTGTGTAACATGATTGGCTATAAAAGGGATGTCTTAGAGAGGCTGTCTCTCAGCCGTCTCTCAACGGCATTATTCTGTCATTAAAGGGATAGCTCACTTTTTTTGAAGTGGGGTTTTATGAGCTACAAATTGCCACTACTTACATTAGATGCAGAATGTGAATTTGAGAGAGATTGTAACAACAGGTGTAGATAGCAGATAAAGTATGTATGAATGTATGTTCCTGAATCGTAATGAAACAATGAAGTTATTGTTACAGTTGTGCTAACCGGGAACGTGACGTCACTTTTGTGAACAAATGGCAGTTCCTATCACAGAGATATAAGAAAACTAGAGTGGACGATGTGTGGGCTGGACCAAAGCGGAAAAGGCAGAATAGCTACGCCATCTTGTGTATGTATAAATGTCCAATGAGTTATCAATCAACAAGTTCATTCACACACACAAATCAGGCAGGAAGGTACAAATTGAGGATCATACCAATAAACGTGTGAAAAGGGATCACCCCAAGAAAGCTAATTAAGCTTATAGTAGGGGGCCCAGTCCTAGACAAACAAAAATTATATGACAATACAAACATAACATAAATCCCAGAAAACGGTCTCTGCAGCAGTCATTCAGATCAGAGATTTCACTAAAACAAAAGGAAATTCTGGCCACAATAGGAACCCTTGTATGGTTGTTGGTTGTTGGGCTCCCTTGGTAAAAAGTCACGTCTTAAGTTATTTCTTCAAGATACCAAGGATTATCCCAATAGGACTTAACAAAAGCTGATTCTGGAATTTAATAACAAAAAATAGAAGATAGCCAAACTATTTAATAATGGCCTGGTAAGTTGAAACAGAATCTTAAAAAGGTATCAGTGCTTCACTTGGGCGACACCAACAACCAGCCAAGAGGTTCCCAGAAGTGGCAGCAAAACACAAAAGGAATTATAGTGAAAAACAAAAGATAGGTAGCCAACTAAATGCAATACAAAGCACTTAGCAGTAGGCAGAATAAATTACCCAACTTCATTGTAGAACAAGAGGAGATATTGTTTTAACCTCTTCTAAATAAGGAAAATGAATGTGACATTTTCATATCGTCGTCAAGCCCATTCCAAATCTGTGGACCCCAGCTCACGACACTCAGACTAGTTCTTATTAACCGGCGATTCTTACCAAAAATAAAATGCTTATTCCTGGTGCCATATGTGTGCAGTGGGGAACATATTGGAACAAGGTCACATAGTCGGCCATTTAATCCATTAATAACCAAATACATTGTACAAGTATTATGAAAAATATTGTATTCAGTAAGTCGCAATAAACCAAAAGCAAAAAAAAGTGGTTTCGTGGGTGCATGGTAAGGTGACTATGTTAATGCACGCAGGACTTTCTTTTGGTGAACAAGTAATTTCTGTAGGTGACCAGGAAAGGTGGTGCTCCATATGATATTGCAATAATTTATATGAGGTTCAAATAAAGTTTTGTACAAGGTAAGTAGTGCAGAAACAGGAAGAAAATGCCTCAGTTTAAAAAACAAGCCCACATATTTAGACAGATCCCTGATCAAACGATTAATATGCTCTTTGAAATTCAGGAACTCATCGATATGGACCCCCCGGAATTTAGTGGAGTAAACCCTTTCAATATCTTGCCTATTAATGCTAAGAGTAATTGGCAAATCATCAAAGTGATTTCTACTGGAGCGGAAGAAAATGTAGTTTGTCTTCTTAATATTTAGGGATAATTTATTACACTTAAGCCATGCATCCACTTTTACCAACTCATTGTTAAGGATGTCTTGTAATTTGTATGGACTCTTGTGGGACAGGAACAGAGTGGTATCATCAGCAAACAATACTTTTTGAAGAACAGAAGAAGAATGGACAAAATCATTGACATACAGAAGAAACAGGAGTGGTCCCAATATGGAACCTTGTGGGACCCCATATTTAATGAATTTACACAACGATTTATGACCATTAATGCAAACATATTGTTGTCTCCCGTACATGTAGCTTTTGAACCAGCTGAGAGTGACACCTCTGACACCATAATACTGCAATTTGTATAATAAAATCTCAAAATCAATTGTGTCAAAGGCCTTAGATAAATCCAAGAACACACTTATGCCACATTCACCTTTATCAATGGCATCATTTATCCTTTCAGTGAGATCCAATACTGCCATACATGTCTTTCTCTATTTCCTGAAGTCATACTGCGATGGAGCCAAAATGTTTAATTTATCGAGGTAACCATTCAGTCGATTATATACGACTCTCTCCAGGGCCTTAGAGAGTGTGGGCAGAACTGATATAGGTCGGTAGTTGCTTAGGTCATTTTTGTCTCCAGACTTAAATACTGGCACAACCCTAGTGATCTTTGCCATTTTTGGTTCAGTTCTGGATGATAGAGAGAGATTTACACAATAGACGAGAGGGTCAACGGTTTGATTTGCAATGGCCTTCAAGATTTTGCTGGAAATGTCATCCACCCCAGCTGAGGTTGTGCTTTTCATATTAAAAATAATTTTTAGGACTTCATTTTTATCTGTAGGCTTCATAAAAAAATGAATTTAAGTAATTTCCATTCAGGTAATGTTTAAACGAAACACCACAAGGGTGATTAATTTTAATTGATAGATTTCTAGAGGCAGAAAGAAAATAATCCTTGAAGCCATTTGCAAGATCATCGATATTTGGAAACACAGCATTTTTTTGGTCTCTGTGAAGTACTTTATTTAGCACTTGCCAAGATTGTTTTGTGTCACCCTGAGATGCCTTTAAAAGTTCAGTATAATAATATACTGTTATATGTAATATAAAATATACTGTTATATGTAAACAGTAGGCTAAACATGGGTGTCGACAACTTTGAGACGTGCTTTCCGTGTTCTTTTTATCTTTTCTAACTTATAATGAACTCAAATAAGGAATTATAATCAAACAACAAAATTTATCAAAAAAATATAGTTTTTTTAAAATCCGGTGGATTAGATGTTTATTTAATCGGAAGACATTACAGAGATATCGGAACTTCAGCTGTTGTCCCGTATGAGCGAGTTTTCGTTATTTTCGAGCACGGTTTAGGCCAGTTATACTGCATCTTCCATTGAACATCTGTGCCGATATACATACTCAAGATGGCGGTGGCCTGCTGCCACGGAAACCACGTGATTGTTCTCTCTAGTTTTCTTATATCTCTGTGGTTCCTATATAGTGAGGATGTAAGAACATAAAGACACAAAGAACGCGATCGGTCATTTTATGAACGGGAAAGGGTCAATTGCCGCATGACACGCTCTTTCGTTAAGAGCGCGTGCTGTGTTGAAAGCACCAAACCGACATTAGCAAATACAGATTACGACGACCATTGTAGTACCAATTATCTCTGCAAGCACAGGGTTTTTTGAGCCTTCTTGTTATAGCCTGTCTTTGTGTGTCTATCATTAACTGCTGGCAGCGCCTCCTAGTGCCGCGGGGGGAAATAACCTGCAGTGTGACTGATTCTGATTCAGGGATAATGTCCACAGGGAACAAACAACACGCCATTGGTAATTTTGTGAACGAATATAGGCTTACGTCCATGAATGCATGAAACGCTTTTTAGTTGAGAGCGCGCACACTGATGAAACCACGAAAAGGAGATTAACAAAGAAATTTTACAGCCACTGTTGTGGTACCAATTACCTCTTATTGCGAGTTCAGGGTTTGTTGAGCCAGCTCACTCAAATATTGCCTGTCGATATTGAACTTGCTTCGTAGTGTAGTATACCCCCCAGGAGATACGAGTGACAAATGCCCGGTACACTATGGTAAACAGGCCCCTGTCCCAACTTTTTTGAGACCTGTGGCAGCCATCAGATTTCAAATGAGCTCACTTTGTGGATTATTCTATTGTGAATAAAATACTAGCTGGTGTAATTTGAAAGTCATTGCATTTTGATTTTATTCACAATTTACGCATGTATTTCCGAATTGAGGTTGTAAAAAAATACAGTGATTATGACAAAACCCAAAGCATTTGTAAATAGAAAGTCTTCGTTTTGGCACTAGCTGGCTTTGGGAAATCCAGATGATGGCAAGTAGCCCAACTTCACGAAACACACTCAAGTTGCTTCGCTTTCCGTTATCAGAAAGTGTGATAAAGGATTTGTGCTATTTATAACATTTCTTTTACATTTTATTTCTACATTATTTTATTTTATTTATATTCATTATTGTTATTATTACATTTTCTATATATTGGATTTTACACCAGAAGGGGTCTGGCCAAGGGCACAGTTCAAGCTAGAACTGCCACTGAATGGTCCTCTGTATTTTGCCTCATTTTTATCAGCCTGCATTAAAAAACAAAGATGCAATCTCATTCAGTTAAGAATGTCTTCTATTTTAATTGTAACGAGAAAATTCCAGCAGAAATTTTGAATGTACCTGCTGCTCTACGAGTACAGTGTTGGAGTTGGTTGCCAGCGTTCTGCTACGCAGTAACCATGTTGCTATGGTGTTCTGGGGGGTTGCAAGGGCATTGCTAGGTGGTTGCTACAGTCTTCTGGGTGGTTGCTAGGGGGTTGCTATGGTATTCTGAGTGGTTGCGAAGGTGTTGCTAGGCAGTTGCTATGGTGTTCTGGGTGTTTGAAAGGGCATTGCTAGGCAGTTGCTATGGTGTTTTGAGTGGTTGCAAGGTCCAGTTTTCTGTGTCCTTTTGCAATTTCCTGGACCAGGACCAAGTCCTGCAGTTTCCTTAGCATGTTCATTTTCACATCTGTTGGCTCTGTTTGTCTTGAGGCTTTGTGTGTAGAAATGTCTTGAGTTTGTGAACTCTGTAAAACACCCATCAATTAGCACTGCAGGAAATGTGCGTAATGTGGTTTTCCTATAGGCAATACTCACTATGTTGCCAGGGGGGCCAACAGGTCGCACAGCATCTGGGTCCCTTAACAAATATATTTTCTGTGACCATCACATCACTGACCTTATAGGGATTATGGACAAAATGAGTATTTCCACAAGATTGAAACGATACCTCAAGCCTTCTGGAGTCCAGCAACACAGTTCCCTTGTCTGCTGCTGCAGAAGTACCTTCCTCCTGCTGTACACAACAGAACTTGTATTGGCCTAGTGTTGACAGGACCTGCCAAGCCTATGCTTTTAATGAATAACACTCACTGGATCATCTTCTGATGGCGCCAGAAGAATGAGTGTTGCCAGACACTGCAAACCAAAGTCAGAAAGTGCACATAACACCATATAAATGGTTGGTTGAGTTCCATGTGCAGAACAGGAATGGTTGAGTTCCATGTGCAGAACTGGAATAATATACCCTGTATGAAGGGGACAGTTTCTGTAGGAGTGACAGTCAGTGGAAGTTCCCCCTCTGGATCCCTTCCATTACAGGCCTCCCTTGGTTAATGTCAAGGGCCAGCTCCTCTGCTGGAGTGAAGCCCTGGGTTGGTCGGCCACCCCCCGTGTCAGATAAATGAGCCTTTCTTCTTAACAGCTAATAATCATAACAGGCAAAATATGTGAACAGGCAGCTTGTAAGTAATTAATAACCCTCGTTTCTTCATCGTTATCAACAATCAAGGCCCTTACCAGCCTGAAAAATGTTCTTGCACTTGACCTTGACCTGTTGCCAACTCCTCTTCTGACCAGTATTGTTGGTTCTGTGTGTGTATTTTATATTATATTTAAGAGTGAGAGATTGCAATTTGCTCACATAGTTGTGCTTTTTTTTTTGCATTTTGGATGTTTGTAGTTCGTCTTCATGATAAATTTCCAGAGTAACATTAACGTCCACTGCTCACTTTATAGGCAAAGTGCCCAACCGTTTGTACAAATCACAAGTAACGGTCTGAATTATACGGTTTCAGTGGAACAGTGGTTAGAAAGTGCATATTTTTGGATGACTTAGGCATTCAGCCGGTCCGCAATTGTCTGCAAGGCTTTCGCTCTTTGTATAATTATGTATAATGATTTTTTTAAACGTCTTATACGTTTAACTTTCTCGTAGGTTTGCATTATAAGTTCATGCTCACTTGAGGAGAGGTACGCGGCCCCCCTTCTATCCCTTTCTGCATCAGTAAATCTGTGATCGAACTCGCGGTCAATTGAAGAAAGCTGTGAATGTGCACTTACCTGAATTTGTTACACCTGGCTTGACATAACCGCTCCTCCACAGCCAGGCTTGGCAAATGTGCAACGGCGTAAGCCAGGATGCACTGAGTAGAAAAGGTCAAGCCTCAGTTTCTCAATCATCCTCGATTTCTGAATTCTGCTTTTGTGCAACAGCCCCCAGCAGCAGCATATGTTGTGTTTTGGTGCTGGTTTTTCCAACAGGGGAGCCCTGAACTAGTCACATATCAGGCAGTGATCAAGTGATTACTTATCAATTGCGAATTATCAGTAAACTTATACATATGCTGACCGCTATGCTGGGGAATAATTTCAGGACAAAAACTGAAAATAGTTGATTGACATGGAACCGAGAGCCTTGGTTTGTAACTCCAAACTGCTGTCATTTTCAGCAACAGAACAAGCCCCTGTTGTGCTTGATTTCAGCTCCCTACAGTAAACTGCTTTCTTTTGTGTGTTGCTTTAGATCAGGGTTGGAGATTTACCATCCTGCAAGTTCTCAATTCAACCCCAATACACCGGACTCTACTAATCAGCAGCTCTGTGAGATCTCTCACCTGTGATTGTGTTCTCCTCTCTAAGGATTGGCATGAAAAACCCTAAGGACAATAGATCTCCTGGAACAGATGTCCAGCTTTAGTGAAGTCTATGTAGTGAAAGCAGAGAAAAACTGCAACTTCCTTATTGCCTAACACACATATGAAAGTCAAACTATCATGAATGTACTGATTATTCTTTGCGGAAATAGATTTACTGTTTCTCATTGCTCAATTTCTTTTCTTTATGAGGATGAAAGAGAATTGTGTGAGTCTGCTTTGATGAACCTTGTGGTTTCATGTGTAAGGCCTTACACCAGGTTACAGTCTCACCTGTGCTCCAGTAGGCCGACTGCATTACATCACTTGTTTGTCTGGGATGCACTTTCTTGGATTGCATCAGTGACAAATAATATATTGTTTGAACAGGGATAGGGGGGCACTCATCTACCCCTCCTTTTAGCCCCTCCTCTGTTTTACTGCAGATCTGTTTGTCACATCACAAACTCACTCTGCAAACCCAACCCCCCTATATGTGAGTCCTCTTGCACACACACCCATCCTTAAATATAATCCTGTGGTGACAGGGTATTGTACAGTCACTGCAAATGCTGTTCCCTCAGTGGATTTGTGACTGACCATCATCTGCACAGCTCACTTACCCCACAAATTTATACAGTTACTGAACTGAAACTATATTGAATGAAAACATAACCCTCCTGAATAAAAGTGATCAGGATACAGGAGCCTTCTGGGCTGTCTGACCTTGAGGAGTGTTATGTCGAGCTATTGCAGTTTCTCAGGTAAGTTATTCATTCTTTCAATCTGATAAAAACTCTTTCATTTCTTAAGCTGTACTTGAGTGAGAGACTTTTGCAGGCAATTAAAAAAATAGACCCAAAGGGCAAACCTTGTCTTCTGGGAACACTGTCTCCAATCTCAGGGAGCTCCAGTGCAGTTTCAAAGAGTAAAGCTGGTGTCTCAGAGGAGAGGTAGTTTTCCTTGGATGGAGGTCGTCTTCCCAGAAAACAAAAACTATCCTTCAGTGTAACAGTGCAACTCAATTGTGTGAGGCTCCCTTGACAAGAATAATTTCTCAAAAACAGAGAGCTTAACCTTGTGCAGAATTGGCCAGTATAAGTGTTTCCGTTTCTATTGTGCAGTAAATGTGTTATGATGAGGAAAACTTTGGAGAAAAGAATCATCTAAAATAATGCTAGAATCAGCTTAAAAACATAATTTAGCCTTGCAGTCAGTTTAAGTGCTGAGTTCAGTTAGGCTTGACCATGTAACTTACATTCACTCTCTTTTCTAAGGATCATCAACCCTCAAACCTGCGAGATAAAATAAAACCAAAATGAACAGCTCTGTCATCAATTCTAGCCTCCCCTTCAACCACTCCTCTTCAGGATCCAGTCTCCAACTCTCGAAAATATTTAACCTATGCTATTATTCACTTCTTGGGTTGTCGTTTCTGTTTATTGAAAGAAGCATCAACCTCATAGTGGGCTACCCTGCCAACATCATGGTGATGTGGCTGGTGGCCAGAGAGAAGAGTGACTCTTCCACCTCCAATATCTTCATCTTCAACCTGGCCATCGCTGATGCATTGCTCTGTGTGATGAGTATCATCTGCTGCTTGGGCTTACTTCTGCTGCAAATCTCATATTTCGAAGATATAATGTACTTTTTCAGTGGGATCAAAAACTCCTCCCCACTCTTTCTCACCTGCATTTGCCTGGATCGCTACGTGGCCGTGGTCCACCCCATTGTGTTTACCAGCATCAAGGATAATAAGATCAGAGTGGCTATTTCCATGCTTGTTTGGGGGCTCATGATAGCCTATGCTCTTTGCAGGATGTTGTCGTTATTTCACTCAGATTTCATCTACATTGGGCTAATCCTGGCTGCCTTCGCCATCATGGTTTTCTGCAATGTTTCTATCATGTGGAGTCTGAGGAAGTCAGTCTTGGGCAAAGAGAAGATGCACCCCATGAAAAAGAAAGCCCTCAGGACCGTGCAGATCTATCTGGGGATCATAGTGTTTCATTACCTGCCTGTAGTTCTTATCAGGCCCGTTATATCTACAGCTGGTTTCCAAGGAGTATGTGACACTGATTTGATTTTGTCCTCCATTATGTACCTCAGTACCATCACTGCACCCTTCCTCTACATCTCCCTGATTAAGCAGCTGCCATGGCTGAAAAACTTGCTCTGCATCTGCTGCCGAAGCCCTTCCCCTGAGTGACATAATGTGAGCACATGAGATGTATGCTTGTGATTGTCTGTTACGTTGCATTTACCCTCTACATAAATTTGTGAAAATGAGTTCATGAAACAAAGCAAGAATGTTATCTGAGTTTTAGGCAAATATATTATCTTTGGTTTGACTGTAATGAGGACAGAGATGATAATTAACACAATTATAAGCATTATGCATTGATTCAAATGCAAAAACTATTTGCATCACCCACATGCCTCTTTCACCATGATTTCATATGACGCAAATTAAACAGTTTTTCATTAAAAATGTGGATGTATGATCAATCAATCAAAGAGACCAATTTTTAATTTCATCTGTATTTGATATCTATCTTCAAACAAAGTTTGTTTTATTATTATAACCATTTTATTTCATTATGCCAGCATGTGATCTAGTTTTTTCTTGGAAAAACTGACAATAACTACAGATTTTCTGGGAGCACCACCATATACACAAATAAAATGGATTTTTTTTTACTATTCCTGTGCTTCATGCAGACAGTTAGTGAGTGAGTATCACATTCAAAGTATTTTAGTCCACAAAATGATAAAACGTATTTAACCTGAAGAAATGTGAAATGTAACAGAAAAGTCACAAAAAGAATTTAAATTAAATGTAAAGTTCTTCAGTAATTCCTCTAGAACATGTTCAAGGTAAAACAAGAGGAAAAGTGTCCATCGCCTCTCATATACTGCCCTCAGTCTCTGAATTCAGAAGGATGCTGTACTTTGGTAAGAGTTTAGCTGTTAGTTACAGCTCTGGGGAACAAAGGGAAGCTCTGGGGTTTGTCATCAGAAACAAGGCCAACTTTGTTATGATAATGTAAAATCTTTTGGAAAATTATCACTCTGTTGTACAGACATAACAGAATTTAACTCATTACCAAATGCTATTAAATCATGGGAAAGCCTAGCGAGCTTTAAATCAGATGTACAATATCATCTTTTTAGTCAACTGGTCTATCAGGAAACACAGTCCTTCATGTATTACCAATTGTTAAAGTTTTTAGGTTAGGTCAATTTATTTATTTATTCATAGTTGTTTTGGTATTATTTGTTTCACATTATTATTATTATTTGCTGTAAATGTAACCTGGATATTAGTGTTTTAGTCTTTTTATCTATCGCCATTATATGTCTATATTTACACTTATTTAATTCAGCATTTACTTTGGTATTTATTTATTTATTTAGATACTTACTGTTCTGTGCTTACCTCTTTTTATTTTTTATGTACTTTTGTAATTGAATCTAGTTTGTTTACACCTCTTTACACTTGTATCCATGATTGTCGTTGACTGTGGGACCACATGGAAATAAGCTTCGGCTTTCAGTTATATCCTGGTTTTTAATGTCAATCATATTTACACGTTCTACATTTGTATGTTTTACATTTATTTACCAAATAAACAAATAAAATGGTCAACGATTGTTTTTTTTTAAAGATTATTTTTTGGGGGATTTTTCCCCTTAGACAGTGGAGTCAGACAGGAAGGTTGGGGAGAAGAATTGGGAAGACATGCGGCAAATGACCTGAGCCAGAATCGAACCCGGGTCACCGTGGGAAGGACACAGCCTTTATGGTGCGCACGCTTAGACCGATGTGCCACCGGGGCAGCCTGGTGAATGGGTTTTTGTTGAAACTGGTTGAGACATGAATTGATGCAATACTTTAGTTATTTCTTCAGCTGTAATTTGCTGGTTATCAGCAACAATATCACAAATGTGTTTTTTGTGCTTCCATAAATGTTGATGTAGCTCTCTTGCCAAATTAATTTCTGAGAATTAAGCACAAGAAATTAGGGCTCCAGTAATTTTAACCCCTATTGGTTAGTACCCCAATCATGCTTTTGAGACTAATATACTGCTGGTTTGTCCTCTGTTAAACACACCCTACTGCTGACAGTATTGATGTAAACAGGAATGACACTGGCTTGATCAGTTATTGGGTCGTTCTTTGCGCTTGTGACCAAAAATATCACAAATAGTTGAAAAAATCTCCTCCAATTACAAAAGCTTTGGAGGATCATGATTGTGGACCTTATACAGGAGGTCTACTTATCCAAGTCTGTCAAGTAAAAACAGTTTTTGTCACATTAACTTTCATTACTTAAGGTCAGAGGTCAAATACAACTGGTCACGTGTGTGACTTCACATAGAAACAGGTTTTTCGGAACTATTTTTGACTTCTAAAACTCTGTGAAGGTGGAAAATAGGAAGGAATAAAGTTGATACCTTTCATTAATTTTCAAAGTATTTCTTTATTTGACATCGGGTCACGTGTCTGACATTTTGGTTCACCTCTAAAAGAATGGCCCAATTTGGTTTTCAGTCTTAATATTAAAAACCCTTTTTCAGGGGGACCTCAAAATTTTATCCACCTCCAATATCTGCAATTAAAAGCTGAGAGGGGACTTCTTACAGGATTGCAGTACACTGATGTAAATGTAGCATGTTTCACAGCCCAAATTCAACCTTATCACTGTTGGTGCTATTCTCTCTCTCTCTCTCTGTCGTCAGGCACACGATGGCTGTTTAATGTATGTAAATATCAGTCCACATCGGTGGGGCATAAATCATATGAAGTGGTTGTTTAAACTCAGGTGTGATCTTTTGATCAGAGCTGTGTGGCTATTTTACACTTTTTGCTGTTCAGGTCTCTGAGTGACTAAACATTTTATATGCTGGATAATCATAAGTGGCACAATCTTGAATATGCATACAGGTATTTTATTTTTATTTATTTCATTTTACCTTTATTTATACAGGGGAACCCATTGAGACTCAAGGCCGATTATCCATATTATGACTGGTGTGCGAACACAGGGGCATCATGCTGGGAGGGGCATCACATGATTTACGAATCCTCAGTTTTTTATTTTTTATTTTAATCGGAAGAGATGCGTATGTATATTATGAACAAATTCAAACTTAACTGTTGATATCAAAAGAGAATATTTTATGAAAAGAATCTAAATAAAAAAACTGCGATTTGGAACTGCCCTGCCAAAGTCACAGAAAGGCCAAACTGGTCCCAGATCAGTGTTGCAAGCTGAGCTAGAATCCCGCCATTTCGAAACTGAATGGGCACTGATCTCTAATCAGTTGATGATCACAACGATGTGCTTTCGTTCTAACATCACACGCTACAACACACTGAGCGGTGGGGGAAGCAACCGAGGGGTTGTGCTAATCGGAAAATAGCAAAAGAAAAAAGTATGAAAGATACCCACGCTACCGAATGCACCAGAAATATCTTGCTTTTTTAACATTTTTCGCGGCAAAGGAGCTGTCCGTAGAGAGGCAACTGTTACGCCCGTCATTTCCATTCCTCCAGCGCTAGCAGCAAGTGCTTAAGTTACGAAAGTTAGCTATGTAAGGGGGCTAATGCTAATGAGGCAGATGCAGCAGGGCATAATATTAGCTGACGTTACTGGGAGCCCGTCGCAGGCACTGATCTATATACAAGAACTGGATAGCTTATGATGTCATAATTTTGAAGTAACTGTGCCGCCATATTGGTATGCCCAACTAAAATCTCTCAGAACATTACTCACATTGAACATGTTGCGGCCAAAGATATAATTATTTGAGAAGACATCTTTTCACTGACACGAAAGAGGCAGTGTTTTATGTTTCGTCCTCAGATCGACCTGACTGTACGAAAAATGCTTCTAGGACCGCAGATTTAACTATAGTAGGCAGCAGTTGTACGACTTTTAACATTTTCAATAGACAATATCAGCATTTGACAGTACGACCATGAGTGCGTTCCATAGGAAATCTATACGGGGTTTTCTACATCTTGCCTGAGTGGGGCAGTGGAACAACGAAATTGAGGTCCGAAGTCATTGAGACTGAAGAAGACAAGACGTCAATCCTGCACGTATTGTTATTATTCTGTGTGAGGGAATTTGAAAACTTCATGAAAAAATAAAGTAGCCATAAGATCGCACTTTGTCAACCGTTGTTTTTATTTTCGAAACACTGGGTGTGAGATTCAATCGTGCACAACGCATGCATAAATCCCAACGGATGTCTTGTATTGAGTTTTCTCCTGCGCTGTCTTCACTCAGTAGCCGCCATGAAGCTCGGCTAATTTTCCGACGAAGCGAAAGAGGGTTTGCTGAAGAGAACACAATGTAAACTTATGAAGGTCGCTAAATCAGCGCTCATACGAGAAGTGAAGTGAGTTGTGCGTCGTGGAGATGTATGTAAAACTGGCTGCCAGTCATTGTCGAGTGTGAATCACATTATCTATTTAAGTAGCTCTAACGTTACATCCTCATTGATAACCTGGCAGAATTTTATTTGTCCGTCAACGGTAATTGAGCGTCAGCGGAACATTAGCCTTTTTTAGTGCTGGAATAAATTTGCCATAATGATTAGACCAGTCAACACCTGGTTTTGTTGTCTAGTTAGTCTGGTCTAATATTATACACAGCTTTACACAGCAGTTTTACTGGATTATGTCATTTATGCCGTGTGACATAGATTGATCCGGTTATCTTCAGTTCGGTAATCTAGGTAGCTTTAGGCTAACCTGATGGATCACGTTAGCAAACATTAATTTGAATAGTTCCAATAATAACCGTTAGCTGGGCTAACATTGACACATTATCTGCCGTTAAGGTAGATGGCCAGTGGCCAATTATAAGCAATATATTAGTTGAAATTCATTTATGTATATCCGTCTTCACTACAGCAAGTGCATTGTCTCGCCCAAAAAATGTTGCTCCGCATTGCAAGGCTGCACATCTGCGCTTCTCAGCCATAGAATACTATATAACGATTGCTTACTACCGGGCATAGTAAAATGGCCGCCCGACCACTTCCGCTTGCTTCATCCTCCCAACGCAGTTCTGCATCACGTCAGCAATCCAGTTATTCTATATAGATCAGTGGTCGCAGGTGGGATGACGGCAACAGCTGAACTCGGAGACGGAGAACATAGATCTCAGACGCTGACAATAGTGAGTTCACTGCATGAAGCCTTTCCCTTTTTAAAACCCTCTGCCATAGAATTTCAGTTCTTGGTATTTAGTAAATGTAAATGTGTGGCCTTTGTAGCCATCAATTTCAATACCCAAGTTAAGTGCCATTTTGGTGACTGGATGGAAAGTCCTCATAATTAAGAGGTGATCTGGGGTTAAATGAAAAATGACACCAGGAAACAACTCAGAAAGTCCTCAGAATATAATAACCACCAAAAAATATATAAGCTGGCATTTTTCTGTTTATGCGGTTGCCATGGTAACAGAGCAAGCTCATTAAATATGCAGAAAACTTCCGGCACCAATTCCTCTTAAACTGAATTCTATCATAGAGTTATTCTTCCATCATTTAAAAGCCATTGCTTATCCAAATGCAATGACATAACCATTCTTTGCCCAATTTATCAGTTTTGTGATTTTGGGGCATTTAACTCACATTTTGAAATTATTTTGTGCAGAATCTGACAAATATTCAAAGTATGTAACAGATAGGCACAATTTACCTATGTCATTGCATTTCTAATGAAGTATAGTATCTGCAGCCCAAATTTTATTGATTTTCAATGATAAATAAAAAAGTGATGGCTGCCACAAACATGAGAAACGTGGAAAAAGTAAAATCAGAGGAAATCAATGGAAAATGCATTTGACCGCATTGAAAAGTTGAGTTCAGTTTTTAATCCATGTAGCAATTAGTGATTATTAACGTGGATTATTCTAGAATATTTTATTCAAAAAAATTTTTTTGGAAAAATTGTCAAATTTTGCCCATTTTACCCCAGATCACCCCTAAAGATTTTGGGCACTGTCCCTGAAGGCAGCAGGGTTGTCACTGTCCTTGAAGGCACCGTTATTATCATCACCACTGGCAATCTTCTTTTGAAGGCTTGTTCAGCTGGGGCTTTAGCTGTCATTATTGCTTTATGCCAGTTAAGTTGTTCATAAATGAAACACTAGTATTATCAAAGCAGAGTGGTCCATTTCTGCGTTCTATAAGCCATGTTAAGTAACTTTTTAGTGGGGGGGTGCATTTCATGATTGGTCACACTGGGGCATAGCACTGTGTTAATCCGGCCCTGTTGAGACCTCAGTCTCATTTGCGATGGTGCCCTGTTAACAACACAAAACACAAAACAGAATTAATTATCATAAAAAAAGTGAACAATAAATGATAAAATTATCATACAGGAGTGCATACAATACATGTGGCTGAGAAAATTGCCATAATATTATTCAAAACACGCACAGTCCCCAAGTTCTAAATCCTTTATCACTTTTTTGAAATTTTCTAATGATATCAATTTACCTGGTTAAAATGTTTCTTGAAAATTGTTCCACATCCTAGGAGCACAGTTACTAAAAGCAGTTTTACCAAGTTCTGTTTTAACTCTGGGGACTTCTTGGACCAACCAGTCCTGAGATCTCGCCTGGTAAATGCGACCTTGAGATAAAAGTTGGAAAATAACATGGTAATCGTTATAAGATTGCTTTATAAATGATGGTAGCCAATGACGACCAACCTACAGCTTTATACAAAGAACAATGATGCGTTTTAAAAGGATCTCTGGTAATAAAACAAAGTGCAGTGTAATCGACCGAATCAAGTTTTTTCATGGTCGTTGGGGCAGCGTGCAATATCGATGATGTCACCATAATCTAACACTGACAAGAAGGTTGATTGAATTAAAAGCTTCCTATTATCTCGAGAGAAACAAGAGCCATTTCTGTGAAAAAGGAACCCAATTTTATGTCTTAAGATTAGATAAACCTCCAAGGAATATTCGCATATATAATGTAAGTGCTATCACAGGAACAACAGAGGTGCCAAGTTTTGAAAAGTAGAATCACGGATGATTTATCATGGCTAGACAAACTGAGGTCGCAGCCCGAGCTTGAGACACAGGTGGGGTCCAACAGCCTGCCTTTGGGACCCTTGTAGGGTCCAGGGGAGACGCCCCTGATGGGGTCTAGGAGACAGCGCCCCCAGAAGCTCCTGGAGCTTAAGCTTTGAAATGTCTCTATTCACACTCCCTGATGAGCATTTTAATGTTCCCGTTCCCTACAATTTAATCCATTATGAAAGTGATCGGAAGTTTTCCCATCAACATTTGTTGTTTTTATTGTTTTTTACACTTTGAGTGACACATACGCTCGCACACACAAAAGATAGACATGTAGTTTGATAATAAATATGAATTACTATAAAATGTGATATGGTGCTGGAGACTTATGTCATTAAGAATGTGTGTGTTATTTTTGTAAGAACATTTTTTGAAATGTGTTCATTTGTGAAACTCAATGATGGCACCAAAATGTTAATTTCTGGGACCATTTTTGGTCATTTTCACCAAAGACTCCTGTGTTTGCACCATTACTGGAAGACTAAGATGGGGAAATGATGAATAAATTCAAACTTTCTCAGCACCTGGAACAGCTCAAAAGGGCATATGCTCCTATTGTTGGGGAGGTGATAGGGTTGCGCTGGATCGGGTTGGGTATTTACACTATACAAGATGGGATATCTGCCAGATTATGTGAAGGAGGAGAGATGGGTTTGAAACTTGTATTTTCCAGTATTGATATTCAGTGGAAGTACAAAGGGGTTGTAAAGCCCCACAAAACAATACCAACGACGGACATTGCTGTGAGGTGAAGGATTCACCTGTTCTTTTTGACTAACCTTAATTCAAGCATTTTCCTGGCTGGTGAGAATCTCAATGTAATGGATATTTCTCTCCGTCCAAAGATGGGGCATAGAAACGCAACGGTTACAATCAATCTGACTCCATAAAACATTTAGAATACCAAATTTAGTTATATCCTTGTTAAATATCTGACTCCAAATTAGAATTAGAATTGATAGTTTTGGAACAACATGCGTGAATCTCGGGGCAGTGAAAACCAGTTACTCAGACTCTATGGAAAAACATGAAGTGATTATACCTTGAATTCCTAACAGACAACCACCGCCGCCACATTAATGTACTCGGGAGGGTTTTAACACCATGTCCGGATCCTAGGTTCGTTGGTTAGATTAGAGGTTGGAAGTCAACCATCACTGCAATAGCCTCTGCTGGCATATATATACAGCGAACCCAGATTATTTGCACGCCAATGGGTTCCTTAAGGGAATTTTAACGGATAACCGACTTTTCGTCCATGGGTTTCCCACAGGCTAAAACCCCAGAACCAGCTATACATCAATCCTTTTTATAGGTAGGTCATGGTCGCCTAAACCAACTTAACCAACCAATTCCCACACCGGGCCGCTGGCCAGTCGCTCCTCAGTGGAGATAATACCCCCAGGTATCCGCCGAGACGGGGCTGGGAAGAATAAAAAGATTAAAAGACACGGAGACCACACAAGCCGGAAAAGGAATAACAATAATTTAATTACCAGGTAGGCACAAACTTGGATCAAACAAATCAACGCTAAGCCAATTATCAGTTACACACAATTTAGAAAGAGAAAATAAATTCATACCTGGAAATGATGGAGGCCAAGCGGAACGAAGCCGCACCACGTGGCCGGGGAGAACTCACATGCGACGCCGATCCGCCCACCTACGCACAGGTCCAGGTGGGCGGAACGAGGCGGAACGCGACTCTCCCGAACTCACCCTTCGCGTGTCAGATCTTGGAAAAGATGAGAAAAGAAAAGACGAGCCCCTCCGGTTAGAATCTCTTGCCCTTAAGCACTCCAAACCACGCCTCCGAACGAGGTGCGCTTTCCCCCATCGAGGTGTTAGCATAGAGAGGAGGCTAGGGCAATTGCCCGCGTAAACTCTAACCAGTTTTTCAGGAGCTTCCCAAAAAGAGAGTGAAACATTATTTCAAGGGAAATGAAACATGCTCCACTCAACTCCTTGGATTCCCCCGAGAATAAAAAGACCAAACATGATAGGAATATGTGCTCATATGATGCAGTTGTCATGGAAAAGCCTGTAAATGAAGTATTATAGTCTACTGTGTTATATATTTACGAGTGATTTCTTTACAGGATATTTAACATAAACGTATTATGAATTTCACAGTGATTTAGATTGTGTTAAGCAGATTAATGTAACTGGTATTTAACTTCAATGAGGACAGTGGAGCAAGTTTTAGAGGAGAAGCTAAGCAGGCTCCAGCCTCCTGCTGAGAACACGGGATGCCACCCCCACAGGCAAACTGCAAGAACATCCTAGGTTATTGTGCCGTCTGCGAAGCATAGCGGCACATAGGGATCACTTTGTCCGGCGTCTGTCTGTCCGTCTGTCTGTCTGTCCGGTAGTCACACTTTCAGTTGGTAGTCACACGCAGGCGACACATGGGTTCACCTGAACACTCTAGTAAAGGTTTACTGCTGGCTCTGAATGGAGCTAGATCAACCAAACATTCAGATTTTACACGCGTAATGGGCATGTGTCCTAACAATATTATTTTTGACTTTTGACATATCTGTAGTGAGCTAAATCAACCTAAAATTCAGGTTCTACGGGGTGCACAGATTAATTGAGTCTGAAAAGATAAAATAAAAAAATACAATATTTTCTTTACAGTTAAATCCATCTAACTTAAGTATCGGAAGTAGCTCAATCTACATAAAATTTTTTTTTTTTTATAAATGTATTCTTCTTATCATATGCATTTTGACTAAGCTGATATCAAACACAGGAAAGGCACACAACACTAATTCCCGGAGGTTAACAAAGGAGAACTTCATTGTCCCCCGAATACAGTTATTGCATAGTCTGTGTCGCCATCTAGCGGTACTGCACAATGGCGTCAACGCGACAGATATACAGTCTTTCTTCCATACGGGAATTCTAAGTGCATTACGGCAAACAACAGATGGTAATTCTTAATGTAAAACTTTGTAAACACATGAAGTAGAGGAACACTTAAAGCTCTTAGAAGAAACTTACACTTTGTTACTACAACCCCAATTCCAAAATATTTGGGACAAAATGTAAATTGTGAATAAAATCAAAATGCAATGACTTTCGGATCACATGAGCCAGTATATTATTTACAATAGAACGTGGATAACATTTCAAATGCTGAAACTGAGACATTTTACATTTTGATCCACAAAATGAGCTGATTTCAAATTTTCTGGCAGCAACAGGTCTCGAAAAAGTTGGGACACGGGCAAAAAAGGGCTGAAAAGCAATGCATATCAAAGAGAGTCAGCTGAAAGTACATTTAGCAAGTAATTGAGTTAACTGGCATCAGGTGTGTAACATGATTGGCTATAAAAGGGATGTCTTTGAGAGGCTGTCTCTCAGAAGTAAAGATGGCCAGAGGCTCTCCAACCTGTGAATGCTTGCATAAAAAAAAATTGTGGAATACTTAGAAAACAATGTTCCTCAACGTCAAATTGTGAAGGCTTTGAAGGTCTCATCATCGACAGTGCTTGACATCATCAAAAGATTCTGAGAAACTGGAAAAATCTCTGTGCGTAAGGGACAAGGCTGAAGACCGTTACTGGATGCCCGTGATCTTCCGGCCCTCAGCCACCACTGCATCACTCAACTGCATTATTCTGTCATGAAAGGGATAGTTCACTTTTTAGCTCGCCGTGACGAATGTCCGGAGAGCTATTGTCGTACCCCCGGTGTCCGCGTCCGTCCGCGTCTATGTCCGCGTCCGCGTCCACGTCCGTCCGCGTGCAGAAAAACTTTAACCTTGCCTATAACTTTTAAACCGTGAGAGATAAGGCTTTCATACTTTGCATGTGTACTCCTTGATGCCAGACCTACCTACCGATGCAAAAATTTCTGACCTCGTGACCTTGACCTTGACCTTTTGACCGACTTTTAGAAAACTTTAACCTTGCCCATAACTTTTCAACCGTGAGAGATAGGGCTTTCATACTTTGCATGTGTACTCCTTGATGCCAGACCTACCTACCGATGCCAAAATTTCTGACCTCGTGACCTTGACCTTTCACCGTCCTTTAGAAAACTTTAACCTTGCCCATAACTTTTGAACTGTGAGAGATAGGGCTCTCAAACTTTGCATGTGTACTCCTTGATGCCAGACCTACCTACCGATGTCGAAATTTCTGACCTCGTGACCTTGACCTTTGACCGACCTTTAGAAAACTTTAACCTTGCCCATAACGTTTGAACCGTGAGAGACAGTGCTGTCATACTTTGCATGTGTAATCCTTGGTGCAAGACCTACCTACTGATGCAGAGGTTTGACCTGATGACCTTGACCTTAACCTTTACCCGACCTTTAAAAAACTTTAACCTTGCCCATAACAAAAACTTTAATCTTGTCTATAACTTTTAAACCGTGAGAGATAGGGCTTTCATACTTTGCATGTATACTCCTTGGTGCAAGACCTACGTACTGATGCCAAAATTTTGACCTGGTGACCTTGACCATGACCTTTACCTGACCTTTTTTACAGTTGAATAAGCAAAGATACTGCATTTCTCAGCAGATTCTGCATGAAAAGAGTGTTAACGAACAAAATACATGTTGTTTTCCAGACACTGTATACAGCAATAATTATGGGTGAAATTTGTCTTTTCACCTAACAGTTCTTTTGCCTTGTTTTTTTCACCTAACATTTTTTTTGCCTTGGCTCAACAATGACTTGTCTGATAGTTTGAAAATAAATTTGAATTACAATCTCAGTAATCAAAACTGAGTCTGGAATACATCTATGTCATAACTAAAAAAGAAATCAACTTTACAATATTCCATACGAAGTAGTATCCTTTTTGAAGCACAGGTAGTAAATAATGATGGTTGCCCCCCGGCAAGCTTTGTTGTCTTTCTGACAACTCTTGTTTTGAAGTGGGGTTGTATGAGCCACAAATTGCCACTACTTACATTAGATGCAGTAGAATGCTCTCTGATCTCCTCCAGGTAGCCGCACCAGGGCATAGTGCTAGGCGGAAATTTCTGTGATGCACTGTTGTGAACAGAAACACAGAGACTGCGTATTTTCGCGGCCTAAAAGAGGTCCTACCAGAAAATAATACACCATTTCAATTGTTCACTATATTTAAAAAAATTACAGGACTTTAGCCGCTCGGAAAAAAAGCACAGTTGCTCTTGAACTAACCAACTGACGTATTCCTGCGCGAGACGCATGGTAATTTACTGCGTGCAGTAGCAATCAGCTGTTTGAGTGGGAGTGAGTGAGTGTGTGTGAAGTGGTGGGGGGTGGGGTCTTGAGGAAGGAAAAAGTCAAAAGCAAGTTATACATTTGAATACATTTGAATAGACAAAGTTAGGGTAGCAGTTATTGATTTTGTGAATGTGAATTTGAGAGAGATTGCAGCAACAGGTGTAGATAGCAGATAAAGTATGTATGTTCCTGAATCGTAATGAAACAATGAAGTTATTGTTACAGTTGTGCTAACCGGGAACGTGACGTCACTTTTGTGAACAAATGGCAGTTCCTATCACAGAGATATAAGAAAACTAGAGTGGACGATGTGTGGGCTGGACCAAAGCGGAAATGGCAGAATAGCTACGCCATCTTGTGTATGTATAAATGTCCATTGAGTTATCAATCAACAAGTTTATTCACACACACACAAATCAGGCAGGATGGTACAAATTGAGGATCAAACCAATAAACGTGTGAAAAGGGATCACCCCAAGAAAGCTAATTAAGCTTATAGTAGGGGGCCCAGTCCTAGACAAACAATAATCATATGACAATACAAACATAACATAAATCCCAGAAAACCGTCTCTGCAGCTGTCATTCAGATCAGAGATTTCACTAAAACAAAAGGAAATTCTGGCCACAATAAGAACCCCTGTGTGGTTGTTGGACTCCATTGGTCAAAAATCACGTCTTAAGTTATTTCTTCAAGATACCAAGGATTATCCCAATAGGACTAAACAAAAGCTAATTCTGGAATTAAATAACAAAAAATAGAAGATAGCCAAACTATTTAATAATGGCCTGGTAAGTTGAAACAGAATCTTAAAAAGGTATCAGTGCTTCACTTGGGCTACACCAACAACCAGCCAAGAGGTTCCCAGAAGTGGCAGCAAAACACAAAAGGAATTATAGTAAAAAACAAAAGATAGGAAGCCAACTATATGCAATACAGAGCACTTAGCAGTAGGTAGAATAAATTACCCAACTTCATTGTAGAACAAGAGGAGATATTGATTTAACCTTTTCTTAAATAAGGAAAATGAATGTGACATTTTAATATCGTCGTCAAGCTCATTCCAAATCTGTGGACCCCTGCACACGACACTTAGACTAGTTCTTATTTACCGGCGATTCTTACCACAAATAAAATGCTTATTCCTGGTGCCATATGTGTGCAGTGGGGAACATATTGGAACAAGGTCACATAGTCGGCCATTTAATCCATCAATAACCAAATACATTGTACAAGCATTATGAAAAATATTGTATTCAGTAAGTCGCAATAAACCAAAAGCAAAAAAAAGTGGTTCCGTGGGTGCATGGTAAGGTGACTATGTTAATGCACGCAAGACTTTCTTTTGGTTAACAAGTAATTTCTGTAGGTGACCAGGAAAGGTGTTGCTCCATATGATATTGCAATAATTTATATGAGGTTCAAATAAAGTTTTGTACAAGGTAAGTAGTGCAGAAACAGGAAGAAAATGCCTCAGTTTAAAAAACAAGCCCACATATTTAGACAGATCCCTGATCAAACGATTCATATGCTCTTTGAAATTCAGGAACTCATCGATATGGACCCCCAGGAATTTAGTGGAGTAAACCCTTTCAATATCTTGCCCATTAATGCTAAGAGTAATTGGCAAATGTGATGTGATTTCTACTGGAGCGGAAGAAAATGTAGTTTGTCTTCTTAATATTTAGGGATAATTTATTACACTTAAGCCATGCATCCACTTTTACCAACTCATTGTTAAGGATGTCTTGTAATTTGTATGGACTCTTGTGGGACAGGAACAGAGTGGTATCATCAGCAAACAATACTTTTTGAAGAACAGAAGAAGAATGGACAAAATCATTGACATACAGAAGAAACAGGAGTGGTCCCAATATAGAACCTTGTGGGACCCCATATTTAATGAATTTACACAACGATGTATGACCATTAATGCAAACATATTGTTGTCTCCCGTACATGTAGCTTTTGAACCAGCTGAGAGCGACACCTCTGACACCATAATACTGCAATTTGTATAATAAAATCTCAAAATCAATTGTGTCAAAGGCCTTAGATAAATCCAAGAACACACTTATGCCACATTCACCTTTATCAATGGCATCTTTTATCCTTTCAGTGAGATCCAATACTGCCATACATGTCTTTCTCTATTTCCTGAAGTCATACTGCGATGGAGCCAAAATGTTTAATTTATCGAGGTAACCATTCAGTCGATTATATACGACTCTCTCCAGGGCCTTAGAGAGTGTGGGCAGAACTGATATAGGTCGGTAGTTGCTTAGGTCATTTTTGTCTCCAGACTTAAATACTGGCACGACCCTAGCGATCTTTGCCATTTTTGGTACAGTTCTGGATGATAGAGAGAGATTTACACAATAGACGAGAGGGTCAACGGTTTGATTTGCAATGGCCTTCAAGATTTTGCTGGAAATGTCATCCACCCCAGCTGAGGTAGTGCTTTTCATATTAAAAATAATTTTTAGGACTTCATTTTTATCTGTAGGCTTCATAAAAAAATGAATTTAAGTAATTTCCATTCAGGTAATGTTTAAACAAAACACCACAAGGGTGATTAATTTTAATTGATAGATTTCTAGCGGCAGAAAGAAAATAATCGTTGAAGCCATTTGCAAGATCATCGATATTTGGAAACACAGCATTTTTTTGGTCTCTGTGAAGTACTTTATTTAGCACTTGCCAAGATTGTTTTGTGTCACCCTGAGATGCCTTTAAAAGTTCAGTATAATAATATACTGTTATATGTAATATAACATATACTGTTATATGTAAACAGTAGGCTAAACATGGGTGTCGACAACTTTGAGACGTGCTTTCCGTGTTCTTTTTATCTTTTCTAACTTATAATGAACTCAAATAAGGAATTATAATCAAACAACAAAATTTATCAAAAACATATAGTTTTTTTAAAAACTAGTGGATTTGATGTTTATTTAATCGGAAGACATTACAGAGATATCGGAACTTCAGCTGTTGTCCCGTATGAGCGAGTTTTCGTTATTTTCGAGCACGGTTTAGGCCAGTTATACTGCATTTTCCATTGAACTTCTGTGCCGATATACATACTCAAGATGGCGGCGGCGTGCTGCCACGGAAACCACGTGATTGTTCTCTCTAGTTTTCTTATATCTTTGTGGTTCCTATATAGTGAGAATGTAAGAACATAAAGACACAAAGAACGCGATCGGTCATTTTATGAATGGGAAAGGGTCAATTGCCGCATGAAACGCTCTTTCGTTAAGAGCGCATGCTGTGTTGAAAGCACCAAACCGACATTAACAAATACAGATTACGACCACCATTGTAGTACCAATTATCTCTGCAAGCACAGGGTTTTTTGAGCCTTCTTGTTATAGCCTGTCTTAGTGTGTCTATCATTAACTGCTGGCAGCGCCTCCTAGTGCCGCGGGGGGAAATAACCTGCAGTGTGACTGATTCTGAATCAGGGATAATGTCCACAGGGAACAAACAACACGCCATTGGAAATTTTGTGAACGAATATAGGCTTACGTCCATGAATGCATGAAACGCTTTTTAGTTGAGAGCGCGCACACTGATGAAACCACGAAAAAGAGATTAACAAAGAAATTTTACAGCCACTGTTGTGGTACCAATTACCTCTTATTGCGTGTTCAGGGTTTGTTGAGCCAGCTCACTCAAATATTGCCTGTCGATGTTGAACTTGCTTCGTAGTGTAGTATACCCCCCAGGAGATACGAGTGACAAATGCCCGGTACACTATGGTAAACAGGCCCCTGTCCCAACTTTTTTGAGACCTGTAGCAGCTATCAAATTTCAAATGAGCTCACTTTGTGGATTATTCTATTGTGAATAAAATACTAGCTGGTGTAATTTGAAAGTCATTGCATTTTGATTTTATTCACAATTTACGCATGTATTTCCGAATTGAGGTTGTAAAAAAATACAGTGATTATGACAAAACCCAAAGCATTTGTAAATAGAAAGTCTTCGTTTTGGCACTAGCTGGCTATGGGAAATCCAGATGATGGCAAGTAGCCCAACTTCACAAAACACACTCAAGTTGCTTCGCTTTCCGTTATCAGAAAGTGTGATAAAGGATTTGTGCTATTTATAACATTTCTTTTACATTTTATTTCTACATTATTTTATTTTATTTATATTCATTATTGTTATTATGACATTTTCTATATATTGGATTTTACACCAGAAGGGGTCTAGCCAAGGGCACAGTTCAAGCTAGAACTGCCACTGCATGGTCCTCTGTATTTTGCCTCATTTTTATCAGCCTGCATTAAAAAACAAAGATGCAATTTCATTCAGTTAAGAGTGTCTTCTATTTTAATTGTAACGAGAAAATTCCAGCAGAAATTTTGAATGTACCTGCTGCTCTACGAGTACAGTGTTGGAGTTGGTTGCCAGCGTTCTGCTACGCAGTAACCATGTTGCCATGGTGTTCTGGGGGGTTGCAAGGGCATTGCTAGGTGGTTGCTACAGTCTTCTGGGTGGTTGCTAGGGGGTTGCTATGGTATTCTGAGTGGTTGCGAAGGCATTGCTAGGCAGTTGCTATGGTGTTCTGGGTGGTTGATAGGGCGTTGCTAGGCAGTTGCTATGGTATTCTTGGTGGTTGCTAGGGCATTGCTATGGTGTTCTGAGTGGTTGCAAGGGCGTTGCTAGGCAGTTGCTATGGTGTTCTGGGTGGTTGCTAGGGAGTTGCTAGGCAGTTGCTATGGTGTTCTGGGTGCTTGCTAGGGCTTTGCTAGGCAGTTGCTATGGTGTTGTGGGTGGTTGCTAGTACGTTACTAGGCAGTTGCTATGGTGTTCTGGGTGGTTGCTAGGGCGTTGCTAGGCAGTTGCTAAGGTCGTTTGGGTGGTTAGTAGGGTGTTGCTAAGCGGTTTCTATGGTGTTCTGGGTGGATGCCAGGGCGTTGCTAGGCAGTTGTTATAGTTTTCTGGGTGGTTGCTAGGCGGTTGCTATGGTGTCCTGGGTGGTTGCTAGGGTGTTGCTAGGTGGTTGCTATGGTGTTCTGGGTGGTTGCTAGGGCGTTGCAAGGCAGTTCTTATGGTGTTCTGGGTGGTTGCTAGGAGGTTGCTATGGTGTTCTGGGTGGTTGCTAGGGCGTTGCTAAGGTGTTCTGGGTGGTTGTGAGGGCGTTGCTAGGCTGTTGCTATGGTGTTCTGGGTGGTTGCTAGGGCGTTGCTAGGCAGTTGCTATGGTGTTCTGGGTGGTTGCTAGGCGGTTGCTATGGTGTTCTGGGTGGTTGCTAGGGCGTTGCTAGGTGGTTGCTATGGTGTTCTGGGTGGTTGCTAGGGCATTGCCAGGCGGTTGCTATGGTGTTCTGGGTGGTTGCTAGGGCGTTGCTAGGCGGTTGCTATGTTGTTTTGGGCGGTTGCTAAGCGGTTGCTAAGTTGGGAAGAGTAGTGGGCCTGCACTCAGCTCAGGCCCACTAATAATAGTAATAATAATAAAAATATAGTCACAGAATAATAGTAGTGCCTTGGACTTCGCCCAGGCTCACTACATTCCCTATTGGGGAGAGTAGTTGGCCTGCCCTCAGCTCAGGCCCACTAATAATCATAAAAATATAGACACAGAATAATACAAGTAGCCTGGGCTTTGCCCAGGCCCACTACACTCCCTATTGGGGAGAGTAGTGGGCCTGCACTCCGCTCAGGCCCACTAATAATAAAGACGTATGCAGGATTTTAATATGTGTCTGCATTGTTGCAGGCACATAATGATCATTCACACGATTTATTTTTGGTGTTTGGCAGCATACTGTTATGAAGACTGCTTTCATTTTACTGACAGGGGTCTGATGAATTCATAATGGAGCTGATGAGATGATCAGAAATAGCTGATGAAGTTGCAAAGGTGGTTTAAATTTTGTCAGTAGTGAGGACATTGTTTATGGCAGACTGGACTGAGCTATACATTGTTAATTATTTTAATTGACTTTCCATTTGATGTAGCCCATCCTTTAATCATAAAGCATAATATTTCTCATTCCTCCATATGTTCGTATATTTTATTTGCTATTGGTAGCACACAGTTTGCGGTTGTTCTCACTTTACTGGATCCGGATACCATAGAGTTACTGAACATTCATGAAACAGGGAGGACACCAGTGGTTTTGACCTTTTATTCTGTGGTCGTCACTTGTCAGCTTGGAGTTTGGAAGAGAGAAAAACAGTGATGAATATATTGTGTTACAGTCATGCTTACAGTGCACATTTAAATCACTTCTCTTCCCAGTTTGAATATTTCTAGGTCCAGTTTTCTGTGTCCTTTTGCAATTTCCTGGTCCAGGACCAAGTCCTGCAGTTTCCTTAGCATGTTCATTTTCACATCTGTTGGCTCTGTTTGTCTTGAGGCTTTGTGTGTAGAGATGTCTTGAGTTTGAGAACTCTGTAAAACACCCATCAATTAGCACCACAGGAAATGTGCGTAATGTGGTTTTCCTATAGGCAATACTCTCTATGTTGCCAGGGGGGCCAACAGGTCGCACAGCATCTGGGTCCCGTAACAAATATATTTTCTATGACCATCACATCACTGACCTTAAAGGGATTATGGACAAAATGAGTATTTCCACAAGATTGACGCGATACCTCAAGCCTTCTGGAGTCCAGCAACACAGTTCCCTTGTCTGCTGCTGCAGAAGTACCTTCCTCCTGCCGTACACAACAGAACTTGTATTGACCTAGTGTTCACAGGACCTGCCAAGCCTATGCTTTTAATGAATAACACTCACTGGATCATCTTCTGATGGCTCCAGAAGAATGAGTGTTGCCAGACACTGCAAAGCAAAGTCAGAAAGTTCACATGCCACCATATAAATGGTTGGTTGAGTTCCATGTGCAGAACAGGAATGGTTGATTCCATGTGCAGTACAGGAATAATATACCCTGTACGAAGGGGACAGTTTCTGTAGGAGTGACAGTCAGTGGAAGTTCCCCCTCTGGATCCCTTCCATTACAGGCCTCCCTTGGTTAATGTCAAGGGCCAGCTCCTCTGCTGGAGTGAAGTCCTGGGTTGGTCTGCCACCCCCCGTGTCAGATAAATGAGCCTTTTTTTTAACAGCTAATTATCATAATGGACAAAATATGTGAGCAGGCAGCTTGTAAGTCATTAATACCCCTCGTTTGTTCGTATCGTATCAATGATCAAGGCCCTTACCAGCCTGAAAAATGTTCTTGCACTTGACCTTGATGTTAGAAATCGGTGATTTATATGTTTGTTTTTAGTATGTTTTTAGTAGTTTTTAGTTTGCTATTTATTTATTTATCATATTATTTGTTTAGAGTATTTATGTTTCTGAAAGATTGTGCTGTTTCTGGTCTTCAGTGTCTTCCTCTCGTTTCCGTCTTGTCTTTTTCATCACACTCTCTTCCCTGTATTTCGGTTAGGTATTTCCACTTCCTTCTCTATCGCTGTTCTCATTGACTATCCGCACCTGAGAATAGTTTAGCGAGGCACGTGTGATTAGTTAGATTAGAGTTAGAACCACCCTTTTCCTCTCTCTCTCCTATCACTGTCCTTGCTTTTCTAGCTCCACCTCTCTCTACAGCTGTCCTGTGTTTAGCTGGGATTCCACTTCATTTGTTTGTGTGTTTAAAAGGCCCACTTTTTCCTCAGCTTCTTGTCGACTCGTTTCTTCCCATAGCTCGTCTTGGTCAAGTCTCGTTTCTGCGCCTTTTCTAATTTCGATTGTTGAAAGCTCGTTTCTTGTGATTCTCCCATAAGTCTCGTATTTGATTGTTTGTATTACGTTGTGTGATTGTGGATTGATTGATTAGTACTTTGTTCTCCCTTATCCCATCCAACTCCCTTTTCCTTCCCCTTCCATTAGCTCAGCCCCCTTTGTTACTGTCTTTGTGCGGACGGATTCTTTGGCTTCTGGATTATTTTGCTTCGATTCGATTCTGCCTATTCTGCATTACTCTGTCTGCCTGGCTATTGATCTATTTCTGTCTTTGACCATGAGCTCTATCAATCCCAATAAACGCCCTGCCGATGCTGAACTGCACTTGGAGTCTAAGCCCGTTCCTTTCACTTGATCTGTTGCCAATACCTTTTCTGACCAGTCATGTCTGTTCCGTGCGTGTATTTTATATTAAATATATAAGAGTGAGGGATTGCGATTTGAGGTACGCGGCCCCCCTTCTATCCCTTTCTGCATCAGTAAATCTGTGATCGAACTCGCGGTCAAATGAAGAAAGCTGTGAATGTGCACTTACCCGAATTTGTTACACGTGGCTTGACATCACCGCTACTCCTCAGCCAGGCCTGGCAAATGGGCAACGGCTTAAGCCAGGATGCACTGAGTAGAAAAGGTCAAGCCTCACTTTCTCAATCATCCTCGATTTCTGAATTCTGCTTTTGTGCAACAGCCCCCAGCAGCAGCATATGTTGTGTTTTGGAGCTGGTTTTTCCAGCAGGGGAGCCCTGAACTAATCACATATCAGGCAGTGATGAATGCTTACTAATTGTGGATTATCAGCAAACTTATACATATGCTGACCGCTATGCTAGGGAATAATTTTAGGACCAAATAGTTGATGGACATGGAACCGAGAGCCTTGGTTTGTAACTACAAACCGCTGTCATTTTCAGCAACAGAACAAGCCCCTGTTATGCTTGATTTCTGCTCCCTACAGTAAACTGCTGAATTGTGTGTGTTGCTTTAGATCAGGGTTGGAGATTTACCATCCTGTAAGTTCTCAATTCAACCCCAATGCACCTGACTCTACTCATCAGCAGCTCTGTGAGATCTCTCACCTTTGATTGTGTTCTCCTCTCTAAGGATTGACATGAAAAACCTTCAGGACAATAGATCTCCTGGAACAGATGTCCAGCTTTAGTGACGTCTATGTAGCGAAAACAGAGAAAAGTACTTGTAAACTGCAACTTCCTTATTGCCTAACAGATATAAAAGTCAAACCATCCTGAATGTACTGATTGTTATTTGCGGAAATAGATTTAGTGTATCTCATTGCTCAATTTCTTTTCTTTGTGAGGATGAAAGAGAATTGTTTGAGTCTGCTTTGATGAACCTTGTGGTTTCATGTGTAAGACCTTACACCAGGTTACAGTCTCACCTGTGCTCCAGTAGGCCGACTGCATTACATCACTTGTTTGTCTGGTATACACTTCTTGGATTGCATCACTGACAAATAATATATTGTTAGAACAGGGATGGGGGGCACTCATCTTCCCCTCTTTTTAGCCCCTCCTCTGTTTTACTGCAGATCTGTTTGTCACATCACAAACTCACTCTGCAAACCCCACCCCCCTATATGTGAGTCCTCTTGCACACACACCCATCCTTAAATATAATCCTGTGGTGACAGGGTATTGTACAGTCACTGCAAATGCTGCTGTTCCCTCAATAGATTTTTGACTGACTATCATCTGCACAGCTCACTTACCACTCAAATTTATACAGTTACTGAACTGAAACTATATTGAATGAAAACATAACCCTCCTGAATAAAAGTGATCAGGATACAGGGGCCTTCTGGGCTGTCTGACCTTGAAGAGTGTTATGTCGAGCTATTGCAGTTTCTCAGGTAAGTTATTCATTCTTTCAATCTGATAAAAACTCTTAATTTCTTTAGCTGTGGTTGACTTTTGCAGGCAATTAAAAAAAATAGACCCAAAGAGCAAACCTTGTCTTCTGGGAACACTGTCTCCAATCTCAGGGAGCTCCAGCACAGTTTCAAAGAGTAAAGCTGGTGTATCAGAGGAGAGGTAGTTTTCCCTGGATGGAGGTCGTCTTCCCAGAAAACAAAAACTATCTTTCGGTGGAACAATGCAATGAAATTGTCTGAAGCTCCTTTGACAAGAATAATTTCTCAAAGGAGAGAGCTTAACTTTGTGTAAAATAGGCCAGTAAATGTGTTTCCATCTCTATTATGCAGTAAATGTGTTATGATGAGGAATACTTTGAAGAAAAGAATCACGTAAAATAATGGTGAAATCAGCTTAAGAACATAATTTAGCCTTGCAGTCAGTTTAAGTGCTGAGTTCCGTTTGTCTTCTGCCCTCAGCTATGTGACTTTGCAAAGCCTTGGCAGCGAGCTAAACAAAGTGGCTAGTAACTTCTCAGGACACTGGAGATTCTTTTCAGATGTTTACTTCAACCACATTTTGTGAAACTGTAATACAAAAATATGATGTAATAAGATGTTTCAACTAACAAACGAAAGAGTTCTTGTTTGCATACAGATAAAAAAATTAAACATATCAGCGAAGATATTCATTACTTTCGACATTTTAACATTAGCTACCTCTTCTGAGAAGTTAACAAAGCCATTCATTCCTGCATTTACACAACAGGAATCAATGCTAATCATCTCTTAACATTGCTAACCAGTTAGCTTCAACTTAGCCAGTTAGCCTTGATATACTGCTATAACTTCACAAACACAACAAATGCATCAAACTGTTGTTCAGAGACGAATTCCGGTTATGTTAACTGACTTGAAACTTACAGATTGTCCTGTGTCTGGGGCATGACATGAACAGCGAGGAGGACACTCATTTTTCATGGACGTCTGCTCGGGTAGCTTGACAACTAAAAAAGCTTCCCATAATTATGTGGGCTTAACATCGATACCTAAGTGCACCACTAGATGGCAAAATTGACTACAGAACCACTAGTAAAGCAAGGGACAGAATAGTTAGGCTTGACCATGTAACTTACTTTCACTCTCTTTTCTCAGGATCATCAACCGTCAAACCTGCGAGAAATAATAAAACCAAAATGAACAGCTCTGTCATCAATTCTAGCCTCCCCTTCAACCACTCCTCTTCAGGATCCGGTCTCCAACTCTCGTACACATTTATACCGTGTTATTATTCACTTCTTGGGAATTCGTTTCTGTTTCTTGAAAGAAGCGTCAACCTCATAGTGGGCTACCCTGCCAACATCATGGTGATGTGGTTGGTGGCCAGAGAGAAGAGTGACTCTTCCACCTCCAATATCTTTGTCTTTAACCTGGCCATCGCGGATGCATTGTTCTGTGTGATGAGCGCCATCTGCTTCTATGGCTTCTCTTGGCTCAGAATCACATATTTCAATAATTTACTGTGGTTTATCAGTGGGATAAAAAGCACCTCCCCAATCTTTCTCACCTGCATTTGCCTGGACCGCTACGTGGCCGTGATCCACCCCATTATGTTCACCAGCATCAAGGATAACCAGATCAGAGTGGCTATTTCCATGCTTGTTTGGGGGCTCATGATAGCCTTTGCCCTCAGCAGGTTATTGTGGTTGGAGCTCTCAAGTAACATCTATATTGGGCTGATCCTGGCTGCCTTTGTCATCATGGTTTTCTGCAACATTTCTATCATGTGGAGTCTGAGGAAGTCAGTCTTGGGCAAAGAGAAGATGCACCCCATGAAAAAGAAAGCCCTCAGGATCGTGCAGATCTATCTGGGCATCATTGTGTTTCATTACCTGCCAGTAGTCCTTTTCAGGCCCATTATGTATATACCTAATTTCAAAGAATACTGTGACATTGATTTGATTATGGGCTCCATTATGTGCTTCAGTACCATCACTGCACCCCTTCTCTACATCTCCCTGATTAAGCAGCTGCCATGGCTAAAAGACTTAGCCTGCATCTGCTGCCGAAGCCCTTCCCCTGAGTGACATAATGTAAGTACATGAGATGTATGCTTGTGATTGTCTGTTACGCTGCATTTACCCTTAAAATGAGTTCAAGAAACAAAGCCAGAATGTTATCTGAGTTTTAGGCAAATAAACTATCTTTGGTCTGACTGTAATTAAAATAGAGATAATAATTAACACAATATAACCATTATGCATTGATTAAAATGCAAAAATTACTATTTGCATCACCCACATGCCTCTATCACCATGATTTCATATGACGCAAATTTAAGTTTTTGATGAAAAATGGGAATGTATGATCAATCAATCAATGAAACCATTCTTTTTATGTCGTGTGTATTTGATTTGTTATGGCCCCAATTTGTTATTACATTCATAACACAACAGCAACAGCAAGGGACGACAAACACAGTTTCAACAACTAAAACACATTTAATTTTTAACAAAGACAAAGACTAATAACAACCTACAACTAAAGACCAAGATTGATAAATAAAAAAAAAACAGAAATAATTACAGTCCCTTCTTGGTGGGGTGGCTTGGTGATGTCCTGGATGAAGAAAATGCTCAAACACAGGCAAAGAAATCCACAAAAGAAACTACACAGGTCTTGAACAGAAATGACAGGTCTGGTCACACGTATCCTTCTTCTTGCAATTTCTCCTACTACATTACTGTCTCAATTCTTTTCCTTATATACTCTTTTGCAGACCCCACCCACATTTAGACCTCTTTTTTTTAATTTTCGGGGACTTGCCCCAGACATGTCTGGAAACATGTCCAAACATGACTCCAGTCTGAGCTTAACAAAAAAAAGGTAAATACTGCCATCTAGTGGCCTATATTCACATTACACCTCCATTCCAAAAGGGAAAAATTTTGACTCATAAAGGCAAAATTTTTCTTTTCAATACAAAATGGTTAAGTGAACACTTGTCTATATATACATATCATACAATATTCAAACACATGATATATATATACACATTCAAACACGGGATAAGCAATCAGCAATTACATTGTCTGTACCCTTCACATGCTTAATTTCCAAGTCAAACTCCTGTAAAATCAAACTCCAATTCAACAATCTCCGATTCTTGTTTTTCATCTTACTCAAAAACGTTAACGGATTGTGGTCAGTGTACACAATCATTGGCTTTTGTCCTGTACAAACATAAACCTCAAAGTGTTGTAAAGAAAGGACCAGAGCCAACAGTTCCTTCTCTATTGTGGAATAGTTCCTTTGGTGGCAATTGAACTTCCTGGAGAAGTATGCCACGGGATGCTCAATGTCATCAGAGTCACTTCTCTGTAGGAGCACAGATCCACAAGCTTGGTCGCTAGCATCGACCGCGATGGAGAACGGTTTGTTGAAGTCAGGAGATTTGAGCACGGGGAAGTGACACAGCAGAGACTTCAGGCGATCGAAGGCTCTCTGGGATGCATCATCCCAGGTGAACTTTACGCCTTTCTTCAGTTGGTTAGTTAGACTGAGAGCAATCTCAGCAAAGTTCTTGCAGAACTTGCGGTAGTACCCGATCATTCCAAGGAAGCGGCGCAAAGCTTTTTTGTTGTCAGGAACTGGAAAGTCCGTGATGGCTTGGACTTTAGCATTTATGGGTGCCACCTTACCCTGGCCTATGACGTAGCCAAGATAGGTGACAGTAGCACAACCAAAGTCACTCTTGTTCAGGTTAACAGTCAGGTTAGCCTGGGTCAGGCGCTGGAACAACGTCTCTACATCTTTTAGATGTTCTTCCCAGGAGTCACTCCATGTGATCAGGTCATCGATGTATGCACCCGTGTGTGGCAATCCGGCGATTGTAGACTGTATCATCCTTTGGAACGTGGCTGGGGCATTTTTCATGCCAAAGGGTAGGACTTCATACTGGTACAATCCAGATGGTGTGGCAAAAGCAGAGATGCTCTTGGCCCTCTCAGTTAAAGGCACACACCAATAACCCTTCAATAAATCAATCTTGGTCAGAAACTTTGCTTGCCCTACACTATCAATACAATCATCAATCCTAGGTATTGGAAACACATCAGTTCTAGTTACAGCATTGACTTTGCGATAATCTGTACAGAATCTAGTACTTCCATCAGGTTTTGGAACTAGCACACAGGGTGAACTCCAATCTGAGTTGGAGGGCCTGATAATATCATGTTCTAACATGTACTCAACCTCTTTCTCAGCAATCTTTCTCTTTTCAGGATTCATCCGGTACGGATGCTGTTTTATTGGTTTGGCATCACCAACATCTACATCATGAGAGGCTATAGTAACTCTCTTTGAAACATCAGGAAACAAATCCTCATATTTCTTGATCAACCTTTCAAACTGATCTCTCTGTGAGGGTTCTAAGTGCTGGAGTTTTACATCAAGATTTTGCAACACTTCAGTGTTTGATAATTTACATGAAAGAACTTCAGCTTTAATTCTTGGTTCATCATCTTGAAACTCCCCCTCATCTTCACACGTTTCGACCATTGGAGAATCTGAAGTGACAGCTGCAACCCTAGCATTTCTGTCATGATAAGGCTTTAGCATGTTAATATGACACAATTGTTTTGGTTTTCTCCTATCTGGAGTCTTCACAATGTAATTGAGATCATTGAGTTTTGTCAGAATTTCATAAGGACCATGAAATCTAGCCTGCAATGGATTGGACTGCAAGGGAAACAACACAAGGACCTTTTCTCCTGGTTTAAACTCACGGCTTCTAGCCTTATGATCATACCAAGTTTTCATTTTTCCCTGACTTGATTTCAAGTTCTCTTTGGCAATGTCACAAGCTGCACGCAATCTTTCCTTGAACTTGCCAACATAGTCTAACAGACTGATATGCGGCTCTTTCTCTTGCCATTGTTCACTCAATAATAGCAAAGGTCCTCTCACTTCATGACCAAACACTAGCTCAAATGGACTGAATCCAGTAGACTCCTGCACTGCTTCTCTAGCTGCAAACAACAGCAAATGAACCCCTTCATCCCAGTCTTTCTCATGGTCATAACAATAAATCCTCATCATTGTCTTGAGAGTGGAATGAAACCGCTTTAAGGCAACCTGACTTTCTGGATGATAGGCACTAGAAAGAATCTGCTTTGCACCTAGTTCATACACAACCTGCTGAAACAATCCTGAAGTGAAATTGGTACCCTGGTCTGACTGAATTTCCCTGGGAAGGCCAAACAACGTGAAGAACTTTATCAAAGCCTTCGAGATTGCAGTTGCCTTGATGTTACGTAGAGGTATGGCTTCGAGGAATCTGGTAGATGCACACATGATTGTCAACAAGTACTGATTTCCAGATCTAGTCTTGGGTAATGGACCAACGCAATCAACAATGACCCTAGAGAATGGCTCCCCAAATGCTGGGATAGGCTGCAATGGAGCTACAGGTGGGTCTAACTGGTGTTTTCCAACTACCTGACAAGTGTGACAGGTTTTGCAAAAGTTGGAAACGTCTTTCCGAAGCCCAGGCCAAAAGAAGTGTTTCATGATCTTATCAACAGTCTTGTTAACACCAAGATGACCTCCTAAAGGTAAACTATGAGCCATTGTTAAGATCTCATTCCTATAGACCTTCGGAACAACAATTTGCCTGACCACTGCCCAATCTGCATTGGCAGGGATATCAGGAGGGCGCCACTTCCGCATCAACACACCATCCTTGAGATAATACCCAACTGGAACTGCATCTATTTCTTTATCAGGAAGGGCTCTCCTCTTTAGTGCACAAATTTCAGGATCATTAGTTTGCTCCTCAATCAACCGCTTTCTGGACAGAGACAAGTCTCCAGACACATCAAAATCACCAGACCCATCCGGCTGGCTGAATAGAGAACTGATAAAAGTATCTGATAATTCCTCAAACGGAGAAACCATAGTAGGCCAATCTGAGTCATGAGGCGAACCACCTGAGTCCTGACTATTCAATGTGCTGGACGGCACCACAACATCTTCTTCTTTAGCCTTCTTGGCCATAGCACGAGTCACTGCGCAAGAAGGATACAGAGATGGGTCCTCATCCCCATCTTCAGTGCTCGGCTGTGAAGTTAGATGTACAGGGGGAACTACTTTGCCCCCAGCCAGGTCATTGCCTAGCAACAGAGAAACACCCTTTATAGGTAGACTTGACATAAGTCCCACCTTTACCTGTCCTGTAACTAAATCTGACTTCAAGAATATAGAGCGCAGGGGTACAGATACAGTCCTCCCTTCAATACCTTGTACAAGTATGAAATCCCCTGAAGCGGTCTCATCACGTAACTCCAAGGAGTCCATCAACAAAAGTGATTGAGAAGCTCCGGTATCCCTTAGGATATATATGGGGACAGGAGTAGTATGCTCATTCAGAGCCACAAATCCCTCTGACACAAATGGAAGAAATTCCTCCCTCACAAAGTCAGCTGTATTAGGCTTTTTAGCCCCACAAGAAGCAGGCAATTTAGCAGATTGGTTATCCACTACAGGGGTTTCTAACCTTGTTTTCACAAAGGCATTTGGTTTGGTATCCTTTTCTTTTTCTTTCTTAGCTTTAAGGAACCAACAGTTAGTTGTAACATGACCAGATTTCTTGCAATAACTGCAAACTAGACCACTTTTGTCACTGTCAGCTTTCACACTTTGATCAGACCTGTTACTGGATTTCTGAGCACCATCACCAGATTTGTCTTTGTCTTTGGGTGAGGAATCTTGGGTATCACCATAACCCTTTTTCTGAAATTGGGACCATCTATTATTACTGCTAGACTGAAATTTGGACTTATGTGTGAGAACATATTCATCTGCAAATTTGGCAGCTGATTGCAAATTCAGTGCTTGCTTCTCATTAAGGTAGGTCTTAACATCATCTTTAACACAGTTCTTGAATTCGTCAACAAACACCATCTCTTTTATTGAGTTGAAATCATCCTTGACCTCCATAGAAGTACACCAGCGCTCAAAGCAAACCTTCTTCTCATTAGCAAATTCCACATAAGTCTGATTTTCAGATTTCTTCAAACCTCTGAATTTCTGTCGGTAAGCCTCTGGAACCAACTCATAAGCTCTCAAAATAACCTTTTTGACAATCTCATAATCAGAGGAATCATCGGCAGACAAAGCCGAATAGGCTTGTTGAGCTTTACCCTTGAGGACAGTTTGCAACATCAGAGGCCAGTGTTCCTTTGGCCACTGGCAACTCTTTGCTACCTTTTCAAATCACTGGAAATAGTTGTCTACGTCCTTTTCAGAAAATGGAGGCACCAGTTTTACCTCCTGACTGGCACAAAATTTATTTTTAGTTTCAATTTTAATTTTTATTTTCTCCATTTGGAGTCTTTCTTCTCTATCCAACTTCTCTAATTCAAAATCTCTCTGTCTTGCAAATTTTTCTAACTCAAATTCTCTTTGTTTTTCTTTTTCCTCCCTTTCTATTTTCTCTTCTCTTGTTAATTTTTCTAACTCAAACTGCCTTTGTTTTTATTTTTTTTCCTTTTCAATCTCTAGCATTTTTAATTTAAGTTCCATTTCTATATTTGGATTTTCCACTGGAAACTGTTCCAGATCTCCGGGTGCAAACACATTTTCATCAATGTAATATTCAACTATCTCTCTAGCCAGTCTTGCTTTTCGCATGGCTGGTTTTACCTCTGTCAACTCCAACTGTCTGCAAATTTCTAGCAGTTCTGTCTTTTTAAAAGACTTCAAAACCCCTACGGTTGGTGATGCCAAGAAATCATCCATTGCTGTTGTCAATATATATCTAGGAAAATTCACAAAAACAATTTCACAATTTGGAATGTTAGATTTTCAATAAATTACTCACACAATGGTCTATCCCGGACCTTGAGCCCCCAATTTGTTATGGCCCCAATTTGTTATTACATTCATAACACAACAGCAACAGCAAGGGACGACAAACACAGTTTCAACAACTAAAACACATTTAATTTTTAACAAAGACAAAGACTAATAACAACCTACAACTAAAGACCAAGATTGATAAATTAAAAAAAAAACAGAAATAATTACAGTCCCTTCTTGGTGGGGTGGCTTGGTGATGTCCTGGATGAAGAAAATGCTCAAACACAGGCAAAGAAATCCACAAAAGAAACTACACAGGTCTTGAACAGAAATGACAGGTCTGGTCACACGTATCCTTCTTCTTGCAATTTCTCCTACTACATTACTGTCTCAATTCTTTTCCTTATATACTCTTTTGCAGACCCCACCCACATTTAGACCTCTTTTTTTTAATTTTCGGGGACTTGCCCCAGACATGTCTGGAAACATGTCCAAACATGACTCCAGTCTGAGCTTAACAAAAAAAAGGTAAATACTGCCATCTAGTGGCCTATATTCACATTACAGATATTTATCTCCATACATATTTTATTATATCCATTTCATTTCATTATGCCAGCATGTGATCTAGTTTTTTTTGCAGGAAAAACTGACAATGACTACAGATTTTCGGGGAGCACCACCATATACGCAAATAAAATGGATTGTTTTGACTATTCCTGTGCTTCATGCAGACAGCTAGTGAGCGAGTATCACATTCAAAGTATTTTAGTCCACAAAATGATAAAACACATTCGACATGAAACAACGTAAAATATAACAGAAAAGACACAAAAAGAATTGAAATTAAATGTAAGGTACTTCTGTAATTCCTCTCTAAAATTTTCAAGGTCAACCAAGAAGAAAAGGGTCCATCACCTCTCATTTTCTGACCTCACTCTCTGAATTCAGAAGGATGCTGCACTTTGGTCTGAGTTTAGCTGTTAGTTACAGCTCTGGGGAACAAAAGGAAGCTCTGGGGTTTGTCATCAGAAACAAGGCCAACTTTGTTATGATAATGTAAAATCTTTTGGAAAATTATCACTCTGTTGTACAGCCATAACAGAATTCAACTCATTAACAAATGCTATTAAATCACAGGAAAGCCTAGAAAGCTTTAAATCAGATGTAAAACATCATCTTTTTAGTCAACTGGTCTACCAGGAAGCACAGTCTTTCATGTACTACTAATTGTTGAGGTTTTTAGATTAGGCCAATTTATTTATTTATTTATAGTTGTTTTGGTATTATTTGTTTAAGATTATTATTATTATTATTACTTGCTGTATATGAAACCTGTATATTAGTATTAAATTATTTTTATCTATAGCCATTATATGTCTATATTTACACTTATTTAATTCAGTATTTAGTTTGGTATTTATTTATTTATTTATTTATTTATTTATTGATTTATTTATTTATTCATTACATACTTACCGTTCTGTGCTTATCACATTTTATTTATTATGTATTTGAATCTAGTTTGTTTACACCTCTTTACACTTGTATTCATGATTGTACGTTGACTGTGGGATCACACTGGAAATAAGCTTCGGCTTTCATGTATTTTCCTGGTTTTTAACGTCAATCATACACTCAACAAAAATATAAACGCAACACTTTGGTTTTTGCTCCCATTTGTCATGAGATGGACTCAAAGATCTAAAATTCATTCCAGATACACAATATTCCCATTTCTCTCAAACATTGTTCACAAATCTGTCTAACTGTGTGATAGCGAGCACTTTTGCTTTGCTGAGACAATCCATCCCACCTCACAGGTGTGCCACATCAAGATGCTCATCAGACACCATGATTAGTGCACAGGTGTACCTTATACTGTCCACAATAAAAGGCCACCCTGAAATGTGCAGTTTTGTCTCACAGCATAATGCCACAGATGGCGCAAGCATTGAGGGAGCGTGCAATTGGCATGCTGACAGCAGGAATGTCAACCAGATCTGTTGCTCGGGCATTGAATGTTCATTTCTCCACCATAATCCGTCTCCAAAGGCGTTTCAGAGAATATGGCAGTACATCCAAACGGCCTCACAACCGCAAACCATGTGTAACCACACCAGCCCAGGACCTCCACATGCAGCAGGTTCACCTCCAAGATCGTCTGAGACCAGCTACTCAGACAGCTGCTGAAACAATTGGTTTGCATAACCAAAGAATTTCTGCACAAACTGTCAGAAACCGTCTCAGGGAAGCTCAACTGCATGCTCGTCGTCCTCATCGGGGTCTTAACCTGACTCCAGATCGTCGCCGTAACAGACTTGAGTGGGCAAATGCTCACATTCGATGGCGTCTGGCACGTTGGAGAGGTGTTCTCTTCACGGATGAATCTCGGTTTACATTGTTCAGGGCAGATGGCAGACAGCGTGTGTGGCGTCGTGTGGGTGAGCGCTTTGCTGATGTCAATGTAGCGGATCGAGTGGCCCATGGTGGTGGTGGGGTTATGGTATGGGCAGGCATCTGTTATGGACGAAGAACACAGGTGCATTTTATTGATGGCGTTTTGAATGCACAGAGATACTGTGATGAGATCCTGAGGCCCATTGTTGTGCCATACATCCATGAACATCACCTCATGTTTCAGCAAGATAATGCACGGCCCCATGTTGCAAGGATCTGTACACAATTCTTGGAAGCTGGAAATGTCCCAGTTCTTGCATGGCCAGCATACTCACCGGACATGTCACCCATTGAGCATGTTTGGGATGCGCTTGACCGGCGTATACGACAGCGCGTACCAGTTGCCACTAATATCCAGCAACTTCGCACAGCCATTGTAGAGGAGTGGACCAACATTCCACTGGTCACAATTGACAATCTGATAAACTCTATGCGAAGAAGATGAGTTGCACTGCATGAGGCAAATGGTGGTCACACCAGATACTGACTGGTTCTGAGTCCCCAGACCCCCAATAAAGCAAAAACTGCACATTTCAGGGTGGCCTTTTATTGTGGACAGTCTAAGGTACACCTGTGCACTAATCATGGTGTCTGACGAGCATCTTGATGTGGCACACCTGTGAGGTGGGATGGATTGTCTCAGCAAAGCAAAAGTGCTCACTATCACACATTTAGACAGATTTGTGAACAATGTTTGAGAGAAATGGTAATGTTGTGTATCGAATGAATTTTAGATCTTTGAGTCCATCTCATGACAAATGGGAGCAAAAACAAAAGTGTTGCGTTTATATTTTTGTTGAGTGTATTTACATGTTTTATGTATGTTTTACATTTATTTGCCAAATAAACAAATCAAATCAAATGGTAAACGGTTGTTTTTTTCAAGATAATTTTTTCCCTTTATTGGACAGTGAGACAGTGGAGTCAGACAGGAAAGTTGGGGAGAGGAATGGGGAAGACATGCAGCAAATGACCCGAGCCGGAGTCAAACTCAGGTCCCCGCGGGAAGGGCACAGCCTTTATGGTGCGCGTGCTTTGCCTGATGTGCCACCGGGGCAGCCTGAAAACTGGTTGAGAAATGAATTGATTCAATACTTCAGCTGTAATTTTGCTAGTTATCAGCAACAATATTACAAATGTGTTTTTTGTGCTTCCATAAATGTTGATTTAAGGGAAATGTAGTTCCCTTGCCAAATTAATTTCCTGTTTCTGAGGATTAAGTACAAGAAATTTGGGCTCCAGCAATTTTAACCCCTATTGATTAGTACCCCAATCATGCTTTTGATACTTATCTAGGGAAGTACTGCTGGTTTGTCCTCTGTTAAACACACCCCTACTGCTTAAAGATTTTATATAAACAGGAATGACACAGGCTTGATCAGTGATTGGGCCGTTCTTACTTACACTTGTTACCAAACATGAAACAAATAGAAGAAAAAATCTCCTCCAATTACAAAAGCATTGGAGGTTCATAATTTGTGGACCTTACATAGGAGCACTACTTATCTAAGTCAATCAGGTAAAAATAGTTTTTGTTACATTAACTTTAACTACTTAAAGTCAGAGGTGAAATACAACTGATCACATGTGTGACATCACATAGAAACAGGTTTTTAGCCCACTTGACCAACAGGCCCAAGGGGCTTATGCTGTGCTTTGGGTCATTAGTGGTGGTCTGTTGTGCGTGCGTTAGTGCATCTACAATTGTCGTTTCAGCGCGATACAGCTTTCAGTTTTCCACGGATCCTTTTCATATTTTATATGCATGTATATGTGCCCAAGATCGAGCACAAGCTCAATTTTGGGCATGCTGCCATTCATGGTTTGGCCAATAGGCGGCTTTTTCTGCAAAAATTCAAACAGCTCTAACTCCCTTATTCTACAAGTTAAGATACTCAAATTTTTACTGTAGGGTGTTCTGCCAAGGGTTCATCACATATTTAATGGGTTTTTGATTTGACTTAATTTTAAAGATAATAAAGGTCAAAGGTCATAAAATGTCCCGGTTTTGTTTCAGTGCCATAGTGCCATCCGTTCTCAACAGATCTTTTTCCTATTTTATATGCATGTATATGGGCCCAAGATCTAGCCTGAGTTCGATTTTGGTTTTGCTACGATTCTTGGTTTGGCCACCAGGCAGCTTTTCCTGCAAAACTTCAAACAGCTCTAGCTCCCTTATTCTACGAGCTAAGATGCTCAAATGTTTTGCCTGCTTGGGGCGGTCTGTGGTGCTTGCATGCCTGCGTGCGTAAACTTTTGGCTTGTCTGTGCTCTAGCGTCTTCAGTTTTTCACCCATCCTTTCCATATTTCATATGTGTATAAAGCGTCTTAAGGTCTAGACCGAGTTTGATTTTCAGCCCAATCGGACCGATACTATGGCCAACAGGGGATGTTCTATTTTGGCCACGTTTAGCCAAGCGGGTGCGGTGGCTTTGCCACTATTTTTCATAACTCTATTTGACTTCTAAAACTCTGTGAGGGTGAAATATCTAGAATGTTAATAGTTTTGGGGTATGGAAAATGGCAAGGAATAAATTTGATGCTTTTCATTAATTTTCAAAGTATTTCTTAATTTGATGACATCTGGTCACGTGCGTGACATTTTGGTTCACCTCTTAAGGAATGGCCCAATTTGGTTTTGAGTCTTCAAATTTAAAACCTTTTTTCAGGAGGAACTTCAAAATTTTATCCACCCCCAATATCTGCAGTTAAAAGCTGAGAGGGGACTTCTTACAGGGTTGCAGTACACTGATGTAAATGTAGCATGTTTCACAATCCAAATTCAACCTCATCACTGCTGCTCTCTCTCTCAGTCGTCAGGCACACGATGGCTGTTTAATTTATATAAATATCAGTCCAAATCTGTGGGGCATAAATCATATGAAGTGGTTGAGACTCAAGGCCGATTATCCATATTATGACTGGTGTGCGAACACAGGGGCATCATGCTGGGAGGGGCATCACATGATTTATGAATCCTCAGTTTTTTATTTTTTTTTATTTTAATCGGAAGAGATGCGTATGTATATTACACAGTAAAAATCATAGTGTCAATTTTACTCTTTAAGAGTTGAATTTAACTCTCTGTCAGATAACATTTGGTCCCACTCAAAATCAGTGTAAATTTTACTCTACAGCCAGTGTAAGATTTTTATAGTTAATTTTACTCTATTTTGTGTCAAAATTAACAATGAGGTGTGTAAAAATATTTGACACTATAGGGAATCATCACCCTGCAGAGTAGATTTCGACCTTGTGTGGGAGTGGGAATTGACTCTCACTTTTGACACTTCCATTTAGACGATTTCACTCTGCATAGTGCTATAAGTACTCTATCCAGAGGAAAATGGGTTTACTCTGGAATATTGACACTCCATTTTTTACTGTGTATGAACAAATTCAAACTTAACTGTTGATCTCAAAAGAGAATATTTTATAAAAAGAATCTAAATAAAAAAACTGTGATTTGGAACTGCCCTGCCAAAGTCACAGAAAGGCCAAACTGGTCCCAGATCAGTGTTGCAGGCTGAGCTATAATACCGCCATTTCAAAACTGAATGGGCACTGATCTCTAATCAGTTGTTGATCACAACAATGTGCTTTCGTTCTGACATCACGCGCTACAACACACTGAGCGGTGGGGGAAGCAACCGAGGGGCTGTGCTAATCGGAAAATAGCAGAAGAAAAAAGTACGAAAGATACCCACGCTACCGAATGCACCAGAAATATCTTGCTTTTTTAACAATATTCGCGGCAACATCAAGAAGCAGGGGAGTTGCTATTTTGTTCAAGAAAAACATATCATTTAAAATCTTACAATGCATAAAGGATAAAGGAGGACGTTACTTAATAATTAAGGGAGAGCTATATGGAGAAATAATTGCCATTATGAACGTGTATTACCCCCCTGGTCTTCCTAGTGAGTTTCTTGCCACTGCATTCTCTGAGCTGTCCGATCTCAATGTTAGAAATACATTCGTAGGGGGAGACTTTAATTGCCATTTAAATCCATGCATTGACAAGTTCCCCATAGGTAGGGTATCCATGTCTCACCAGTCGAAGTTTATTAATGCCCTTTGTGAAGATTTGGACTATATAGATGTGTGGAGGACCCTGCACCCTGCAGAAAAAGAATATACATTTTTCTCTAAAGTTCATAATTGTCACACACGAATTGACTACTTCCTTCTTCCCAAGGTTTTGCTACAGTCAATTGCCAGCTGTGCTATAGGTAACATGGTTATATCTGATCATGCCCCTGTCTTTCTCCAATATAACATTGAAAATCCAGTCCCTCAAACTAGATTCTGGAGGGTTGATCCTCTTATTATTAAAGATCATAAATTTACTTCCTACTTCACAGAGGAATTTCAGTCGTTCTACTCCATTAATTCAGCCTCTACTGAAGATTCATCATTACTCTGGGAAACAATCAAGGCCTTTTCCAGAGGTTTGATCATATCCTATACGTCCAGCAAGAAACGTAGACAAAGTGAACAAAGGGGGATATTAGAATCTAAACTTAAAATGGCTGAAAACCAATATATTAATAAGCCCTCTTCAAGTCAGCTTAGAGAAATTTCTGCTCTGCGTTCAGCTTTAGACTCTCTTTTAACAGAACAGGCAGAAAAGAACATTAGATTTGCTAAGCAAAAATTATATGAACACGGTGATAAGACAGGGAAATATTTGGCTTATTTAACAAAGAAAAAATCTGATTCCAGGATTATTTCCTCAATCATAGATGATAATGGCGAACAATCATTTGATAATATAGTCATTAACAACACATTTAAAAGTTTTTATGAAAAACTATATGATTCAGACTCATCACAGGATACCTCGGACTTAATGGACAACTTCTTCTCTTCACTTGAATTCCCCTCTTTAACAGAGGAACAAAAATTTATTCTTAATGCCCCTATATCTAAACGAGAAGTACTGAATGCTATCAGTGGATTGCAATCTGGAAAAGCACCTGGCCCTGATGGGCTCAGTTGCGAGTTCTATAAAGAGTTTCGAGATCTCTTAATTGACCCTCTGCTAAATATGCTAAATGACTCCTTTGAAAGGGGAGTTTTGCCTAGGTCACTGAGAGAGGCTAATATTTCATTGATCCTGAAAAAGGGAAAACATCCAGAGGAGTGCGCCTCCTACAGGCCTATCTCCTTACTCAATGTTGACCTGAAGATCCTCTCAAAGTTACTGGCAACACGATTGGAGGGCATACTTCCGGGGCTTATTAATGCAGACCAAAAAGGTTTTATTAAAGGGCACAACTCAAGTAATAATATGCGTAGATTATTAAATGCAATACAAATGTTTCACCAACAATCCACAGATGGTCTGGTCCTTTCCTTAGATGCCGAAAAGGCATTTGACCGTGTCGAATGGCCTTACCTTTTTTATACGCTAAAAAAAATTTGGGTTAGGGGAGAAATTTATCACATGGGTCAAATTACTTTATAGTAACCCTCTTTCTGCTGTGCTCACAAATGGGCTCCGATCACCTAATTTTTGTGTGAAGAGAGGCACAAGACAGGGCTGCCCACTCTCGCCATTGCTGTTTGCTTTGGCAATAGAACCACTAGCTGAATCCATCAGGAGAAATCCAAACGTATATGGCTTAGAGACAAAGTATAGACACCATAAGATAACACTGTACGCGGATGATATCTTAATTTTTGTAACCAAACCTGAGATTTCTATTGCTAATCTTATCGACACTATCGGCCTTTTCAGTGCCTTCTCAGGTTATAAAATTAATTTTAATAAGTCTGAGGCCATGCCCTTGGGTAGTTTAAAGATCCAGCCGAAAACCTCCAGTCATTTTCCTTTCAGGTGGTCTCCAGCAGGCTTTGTATATCTGGGAATACATGAAACACCAGAGTTTCATAAAATGTATAAAATTAATTTTGGTCCATTACTTGAGCGCATTAGACTGGATTTGGAGAGATGGAATGTACTTCCTATCTCTTGGTTGGGTCGCGTGGCTCTACTGAAAATGAACATTCTGCCCAGGCTACTTTATCCAATCCAGATGATCCCAGTTACCTTACCCCATAAAACTATAAAAAGTCTGAATAGTTGGTTCAGTTCCTTTATATGGGCTAAAAAGAAGCCCAGAATTAAGTTAGGAACACTATGCCTCTCGTCATCTGAGGGGGGACTTGACCTTCCCGATATCCGTAAATGCCAACTAAGCTCGCATCTTCATTTCATTGCCGACTGGATTGAGAGAGATCCTACATCATTATGGATGGACATTGAAGGCTCAATGTCCAAGCTACCCCTTGAGAATCTGTTGTTCATTAGAAAGCCAAAATCTCTCATAAACATGTGTCAGAACCCTATTACAGTTAGCACTGTTAAGGCTTGGCATATTGTAAGAAGATTAGAGGGTAAAAGTCAATTCACGTCTATGTTTACTCCCATATGTGACAATTCTGATTTTGTGCCAGGGACAATAGACCATGGTTTTCAGGCCTGGGCTAGTAAAGGACTGTCCAGGCTATGTGATTTGATGGATGGGTCTACTTTAATGTCCTTCAGGCAGCTATCAGAGAGATATCATATTCAGAAACAGGATTTTTTCCGCTATTTGCAAATAAGAGATTTTATAAAGAAAGATACCACAATTCTTTCTAACCAAACCACTTCATGCATAGAACGTCATCTTTTTTCGCTTAATGCGGGCTATTCCATACGTTGTTTCTACAAATTGCTCAAAGAGAACAGAACCTCAGGTACTTTACATTTAAAGGGGGTATGGGAGAAAGAGCTGAATGTAGTGATTAAAGACGATGAATGGGATGAGGTATGGGAGAATGCGAGAAAGCTGAGTATCTGTAATAGAATCAAAGCCATTCAATTAAAAATTCTGCATAGAGTTCACATATCCCCCTCTCAACGAAATAAATTTAATGCCAACCTCTCCCCTTATTGCCCCAAATGTAAAAAAGAGATCGGTAGTCTTACTCATTGCTTGTGGTCCTGTTGGAAAGTACAAAAGTTTTGGCACATGGTGGGAGAAGAGATTAATAGGATTTTATTTAAGAATTTGCCGTGTGAACCAAGATGTATGTTGCTTGGGATCTCCAATGGCTTTATTCCTAATGAATATGAAGAGAAACTGTATAAAATTTTAACATTTTGTGCAAGAAAATGTATTCTCTTAAATTGGACAATGGAGAAGCCTCCTTCCAAAACACAGTGGTACAATGTCATAATACAATATGTATCTCTTGATTATTTGACATGTATGTCACATGATAAAGTCAACATTTTCTTTAGAATATGGGAGCCTTTCATGGCAAAAATTGGCCTGAACATTGCAACCATACTCAGTAGAGGATTTACATAAGATTGGAATGTGTAATGTCATTTATGTCTATATAATTTTTGAGTCACCTGTCTATATGTTTTAGTCTGTAAGCCGACTTGTAGTTGTAGTAGTGTTGTCATTATGTGTGTGTTGTTAAAAAAATCAATAAATACAATTAAAAAAAAAAAAATATTCGCGGCAAAGGAGCTGTCCGTTGAGAGGCAACTGTTACGCCCGTCATTTCCATTCCTCCAGCGCTAGCAGCAAGTGCTTAAGTTACGAAAGTTAGCTATGTAAGGGGGCTAATGCTAATGAGGCAGATGCAGCAGGGCATAATATTAGCTGACGTTACCGGGAGCCCGTCGCAGGTGGGATGACGGCAACAGCTGAACTCGGAGACGGAGATCGTAGATCTCAGATGCCGACAATAGTGAGTTCACTGCATGAAGCCTTTCCCTTTTTAAAACCCTCTGCCATAGAATTTCAGTTCTTGGTATTTAGTAAATGTAAATGAGTGGCCTTTGTTGCCATAAATTTCAATACCCAAGTTAAGAGCCATTTTTGTGACTAGATGGAAAGTCCTCATAATTAAGGGGTCATCTGGGGTTAAATGAAAAATGACACCAGGAAACAACTCAGAATTCATCTAAAGAAGTATATATAATAACCACCAAAAAATATACAAGCTGGCATTTTTCTGTTTATGCGGTTGCCATGATAACAGAGCAAGCTCATTAAATATGCAGAAAACTTCTGGCACCAATTCCTCTTAAACTGAATTTTATCATAGAGTTATTCTTCCATCATTTAAAAGCCATTCCTTATCCAAATGCAAAGACATAACCATTCTTTGCCCAATTTATCAGTTTTGTGATTTTGGGGCATTTAACTCACATTTTTAAATTGTGCAGAATCTGACAAATATTCAAAGTATGTAACAGATAGGCACAATTTACCTCTGTCATTGCATTTCTAATGAAGGAAAGTACCTGCAGCTCAAATTTTATTGATTTTCAATGATAAATAAAAAAGTGATGGCTGCCACAAACATGAGAAACGTGGAAAAAGTAAAATCAGAGGAAATCAATGGAAAATGCATTAGACCGCAATGAAAAGTTGAGTTCAGTTTTTAATCCATGTAGCAATTAGTGATTATTAAAGGTGGATTATTATAGAATATTTTGATTCAAAAAAATTAAAAAAATTTTTTTTGGAAAAATAATAAAATTTTGCCCATTTAACCCCAGATCACTTCTAAAGATTTTGGGCACTGTCCCTGAAGGCAGCAGGGTTGTCACTGTCCTTGAAGGCACCGTTATTATCATCACCACTGGCAATCTTCTTTTGAAGGCTTGTTCAGCTGGGGCTTTAGCGGTCATTATTGCTGTATGCCAGTTAAGTTGTTAATAATTAAAACGCTAGTTTCAAATAAGATTGGTCCATTTCTGCGTTCTATAAGCCTTGTTAAGTAACTTTTTAGTGGGGGGGCATTTCGTGATTGGTCACACTGGGGCATAGCACTGTGTTAATCCGGCCCTGTTGAGACCTCAGTCTCATTTGCGATGGTGCCCTGTTAACAACACAAAACAGAATTCATTATCATAAAAAAGTGAACAATAAATGACAAAATTATCATACAGGAGTGCATACAATACATGTGTCTGAGAAAATTGCCATAATATTATTCAAAACACGCACAGTCCCCTACTTCTAAATCCTTTATCACTTTTTTGAAAGTTTCTCATGATATCAAACCTGGTTTAAATGTTTCTTTAAAATTGTTCCACTTCCTTGGAGCACAGTAACTAAAAGCAGTTTTACCAAGTTCTGTTTTAACTCTGGGGACTTCTAGGCAGGGCAGTTGCTAGGAATTCTGGGCCCCCTGAAAGAATATCAGAGTGGGCCCCTGACATTTTTTTACCACAATGGCTGTTATTCATTTTTCTGTCTCTCTGTGTTCTTGACAGTGCTAGATGCAATACACCCAATTTTTCCTTTTTTTTTTTTGAACGATTAACCACTCAACACAGAGTCAAGAGTATTATTATGCAAATTCTGAATTATTAGATGTGGCACATATTCACAAAAGAGGCTACCTGAAACCACATTATTACACCTAGTCTGATCAGAAATAAATGTTCAATAAACCACTCAGCAAATGGGTACTGGGTATTCTGTTGTAAAACATCGAGCACTGATTTGCAACAGACAATAACTCAAAGTACACTGGCTAAAGAGACAACACAGGGTGGAGCTGTTATAGTGAAATCACAAAGGTAGCTATGCAACTCAACTATTTGAATTTCTTGAAAGTAATATTGACAACACAATGAAATACTTTCTTGTAAAATAATTATCAAAAACTAAAATATTAAGTCTTCCCTTATCTCAACTTGAGCTTAAGTTATTCTGTTTGTTCACAGCTTAAGGTCTTTGAAGTCCAACTATCTGATTAACTGACTTTCAACTGGAAGTATGGCAAGGCTATTAAACCTCTCTTGGGTTGTTGTAGCTGTAGGCTACAGCTATGATCTGGTTCACTATTCCCTTCACTATCTGAAGTAGCCTTGCTTTAGGGAGATGGGCCTGGCTCTGTCAACAGGATGGATAGTGGCTTAAGTAGACTTATAAATAAATCCAGCCTATTTTACCATTTAATTATATAATTCAAATGGCTGAGATTGACCAATATGTATGTAATTGCCATTGGTACAGCAGTTCACAAATAAATCTAAACAGCCAACCAGTTTCTGCCACACTCACTCACTCACCTTCAAAAACATCTTCAGACAGTTGGTGGTGAGGGTCTTCTGCTGGGTCAGGTTCAGATGAAGTGACGACAGCTGATTCTGGAGTGCATAAAGTTTTAATTATTCTATTTCATATTGCTTTTGTAAACATTTAAAATTATATTTTTTGGACCAACTAATGAAGAACTAACATACCTCGTCTTGGAATAAACCAAATTTACATGGGTTTCTCTCTCAGTGCCATAGCTCAAAGCACACAGCTTCACTTTGATATTGTATGAGGAGGGCAAGCTCTGTAAAATTACCCCCCGCGTTAAGAAGACTTATGGCAACAGAATAAAGTAGCTGGTTAGTTTTAGTGATTCACTTTTGTAGGATGGTAAAATGTCAGCCTTGTCAAGCGATTGTTTCAGTTACACCTAAGGTCACCACACTGACTGCATGTAGTTCGCTATCCAAACCTAGCCTGGACAGTCACGAGGGCCAAGTATGCAGTAACCACTCATAATAAGGATGGAGGCATGTGTCCCGCTGCTACTGGATTTTTTGACAGTATATTATAATGGCTGGCGAATGATAAGCTTACAGATCTTTTCTTTAGATGATATTGTCAATAACGGAGTAATGTCATTCCTGTCAGGTGATTATTTACTCAGATGACCGCATGTTACATTAACAAACGTTAGTAGCTCAAAAGCCAGCCTCAATAGCTAACATAGCAAGCTAGTTAAATACTCTCACCTTTCTTTGAAAAGAATTTTGTAATTTTCTCGGGGCCCTGCTCTGCTGGCCTCTCTCTCTCTCTCTCTCTCTCTCTCTCTATCCTTTTCTGGTGTCCAGATTTGTGTGTGTGGGCTGCGCGTACTATTGACTGCCGTACTTCACGAACCATGCAAGCAAAAACTCACAATTTTCCAAAAGGAGCACGAAGCATGGACCGAACCATTTTTTAAGAAGGGGGTTGTAGAAATTTATGTAATCAATATTGCATGCCTTTGTGGCTTTGTGATTAACTCTGGTGCATTAGTATGAATAGCAGTTATGTCTGTGCATAATAATTTAGTCATGGCAGTTATTGTGGGTTTTGTGGGCCCCAATGGGCCGTGGGCCCTAATAATTGTCATCACCTTTCCCCCCTATACGACGGCCCTGCTTCTAGGACCAACCAGTCCTGAGATCTCGCCTGGTAAATGCTCCTGCGCCTTGAGATAAAAGTTGTAAGATAACATGGTAATCTGTGTAAGATTGTTTTATAAAGGTCAGCCAGTGCCGCCTTCTCCTGGGAGCCAATGACGACCAACCTACAGCTTTATACAGAACACAATGATGCGTTTTAAAAGGATTTCTAGTAATAAAATGAAGTGCAGCGTGATAGACCGAATCAAGTTTTTTCAAGGTCGTTGGGGCAGCGTGCAATATCGATGATGTCACCATAATCTAACAATGACAAGAAGGTTGATTGAATTAAAGGCTTCCTATTATCTCCAGAGAAACAAGAGCCATTTCTCTGAAAAAGGAACCCAATTTTATGTCTTAAGATTAGCTAAACCTCCAAGGAATATTCGCGTAGATAATGTAAGAGCTATCACAGGAAAAACAGAGATGCCAACTTTTGAAAAGTAGAATCAGGGATGATTTATCGTGGCTAGACAAACTGAGGTCACAGAGTGAGCTTGTTTCACAGGTGGGGTCCAACAGCCTGCCTTTGGGCCCCTTGTAGGGTCCAGGGGAAACACCCCTAGAAGGTCCTGGAGTTTAAGCTTTTGACATGTTTCTATTCACACTCCCTGATGAGCATTTTAATGTTCCCGTTCCCTACAATTTAATCCATTATGAAAGTCTGAAGTTTTCCCATCAACATTTGTTGTTTTTATTGTGTTTTTACACTTTGAGTGACACATACACACAAACACACGCACGCACAAAAGATAGACATGAGGTTTGATAATAAATATGAATTACAATAAAATGTAATATGGTGCTGGAGACTTATGCCATTAAGAATGTGCTATTGTAGTTATTTTTGTAAGAACATTTTTTGAAATGTGTTCATTTGTAAAACTCAATGATGGTACCAAAATGTACATTTCTGGGACCATTTTTGGTCATTTTCACCAAAGACTCCTGTGTTTGCACCATTACTGGAAGACTAAGATGGGGAAAGGATGATTAAATTCAAACTTTCTCAGCACCTGGAACAGTTCAAAAGGGCGTATGCTCCAATTGTTAGGGAGGTGATAGGGTTGCGCTGGATCGGGTTGGGTAGTTACACTATACAAGATCGGATATCTGCCAGATTATATGAAGGAGGAGAGATGGGTTTGAAACTTGTATTTTCCAGTATTGATATTCAGTGGTAATACAAAGGGGTGCACAGATTGAGTCTGAAAAGATGAAATAAAAAAAAATACAATAAGGATCTTTGTTCTTTACAGTTAAATCCATCTAACTTAAGTATAGGAAGTAGCCAAATCTACATACATTTTTTTAAAATATATAAATGTATTTTTATTATCATATGCATGTTGACTAAGCTGATATCAAACACGGGAAAGGTACACAACACAAATTCAATTAGATTAACAAAATAGAACTTCATTGTTCCCGAATACACTTATTACATAGTCTGTGTTGCCACTTGCCATCTGGCGGTACTGCGCAATGGCGTCAATGCGAAGATATACAGTCTTTTTTCCCTACGGGAATTCTAAGTGCATTAAGGCAGTCGAAACAACAGACGGTAATTCTTAATGTAAACCTTATGTGAACACATGAAGTAGAGGAACATATGAAGCTCTTAGAAGAAACTTACACTTTGTTACTACAACCCCACTTCTGAAATAGTTGGGACAAAGTGTAAATTATGAATAAAATCAAAATGCAATGACTTTCAGATCACATGAGCCAATATGTTATTTACAATAGAACATAGATAACATTTCTAGCATTTCAAATGCTGAAACTGAGACATTTCACATTTTGATCCACAAAATGTGCTGATTCCAAATTTTCTGGCTGCAACAGGTCTCGAAAAAGTTGGGACACAGGCAGAAAGAGCTGAAAAAGCAATTAAAACAAGTATTTGACACTAACATGTCGTTGTCCCCCGCCACAAAATGTGAAATCGGGTCAAAATGAACAATTTCTCGGTGTGACCTTGAGAATGGCGCGAAGGTCACCGAAATGGACTGGTGCGGGGGTATCACCCTAATACATGTTGACATAAGATTTGAAGTAAATCCGTCGATTTGTTCTTGAGATATCTCGCTGAAAACGCTATCAGTGTGAAAATCCACAATCTCTCGGTGTGACCTTGAGAATGGCGCAAAGGTCACCAAAATCGACTGGCGCTGGGGTATCACCCTAATACAAGTTGACATAAGATTTGAAGTAAATCCGTTGATTCGTTCTTGAGATATCTCGCTGACAAGGCTATCAGTGTGAAAATCCACAATCTCTCGGTCTGACCTTGAGAATGGCGCGAAGGTCACCGAAATCGACTGGCTCTGGGGTATCACAGTAATTCACGTTGACATAAAATTTGAAGTAAATCTGTCGATTCATTCTTGAGATATCTCGCTGATAAGGCTATGAGTGTGAAAATACACAGTCTCTCTGTGTGACCTTGAGCTTGGCGCGAAGGTCACCGAAATCTACTGGCGCCGGGGTATCACACTAATACATGTTGACATAAGATTTGAAGTAAATCCGTTGATTCGTTCTTGAGATATGAGGCTGACAAGGCTATCATTGTGAAAATCTACAGTCTCTCGGTGTGACCTTGAGAATGGCGCAAAGGTCACCGAAATCGACTGGCGCTGGGGTATCACTCCAATACATGTTGACTTGAAATTTGAAGTAAATCCGTCGATGCGTTCTTGAGATATCTCGCTGACAAGGATTCGGGACGTACGGACGGACGTATGGACGGTCGTGAATACTATGTCCCGCCGCTTTGCGCGTTCCGCGCGGTGGGGGACAATGTAAACGAATCAGCTGAAAGTATATTTAGTAAGTAATTAAGTTAATAGGCATCAGGTGTGTAACATGATTGGCTATAAAAGGGATTCCTTAGAGAGGCTGAGTCTCTCAGAAGGAAAGATGGCCAGAGGCTCTACAACCTGTGAAGTCTTGCGTAAATAAATTGTGGAATACTTAAAAAACAATGTTTCTCAACGTCAAATTGCAAAGGCTTTGAAGTTCTCATCAGAGATTCAGAGAAACTGGAAAAATCTCTGTGCGTGAGGGACAAGGCCGAAGACCTTTACTGGATGCCTGTGATCTTCAGGCCCTCAGACGCCACTGCATCACTCACCGGCATGATTCTGTCATTAACATTACAAAATGGGCCCAGGAATGCAATATCGGAATTGAAAGAATTGATGGAGTGAACTGCAGGGTGAACTACGCTGTATAAATGCAAACGAACAAAATATTTTATTTTATTTATTTTTTGTTATTAAATGTCTATGTAAAGCAAAGTGTACTGACAAACTATTCTGGGGAGGGTGGGATCTTGTCGCCATTGAGATGGGTGGTAAGATTACATGGATACTAATGTGTGTGTGGGGGGAAGAAAAATATTCGGGATCACCTGTTATTTTGTTGATAAATGTAATGTCATGTTCTGACTTGTGTATTATCCCTAAATAAACAGTTGATAAAAACAAAAACATTCATTGAATATAGCCAATATATCAATAAAATCATTGACTTCTTAGTCAACTCCAAAATCATATCAAAGTCACATGCTCATGGGAGTCTATGAATTTAGACTTCCCTGAATGTACTGTGTAATAGCAAAAATGAAAAATAAGAACATAATCACTGTAGATACACACCCCTAATAAATCTTTTTTCTTTATCCAATCATCTGTAGAAACCATCTATGAGTTCTGTGAGTATTTTCAGCTTCCAATTATTGACTAAAAACACAATCCAGATGGAACTCCTGAAAATATGCATGAAAAATTATGCATTACATATTAACCAAGTGAATAAGCCAAACGACAACGGAAAACAGTGTCACTAACTAGCCACATTCGGCTACATTTGGTGTCCAGTGATGTTCCACTTACATGAAAAAACAAAAGTGAAACTACGAGGAAAGGCTCCTCATCGAAGTCCTGAAGCACGTTTGATTACACAACGCGATAGGAAAGTGGCGTGTCGTAGTAGTATCGTTCGCTAATATTACTAAAGGCCATGGATTAGCTGGGCAGCTGATGAAATAACCATGATTTAGCTTTGGAGCTTGACGCCCAGCTGCATTAGCACTGATAACCCGTGCGTATGCTGGCCACAGTAACCAATTAATTCAGCATCACCGAAGTCAAAATGTCGGGTGATAATGCTTCATATTAAAGTGTGCGAAAGTGAGGCAGGAAAATAAAGGTCCATCAGGTTTGTTGGTAAGCTTATGTAATGCAATGTTATGGTTTGACTGGCCATACTACCATTAATGGGAGCTGGCGAAGGTGCGTCAAAGAGCTAAGACGAGCACCCACTCGCACTCCGGGGGGATACTGATACACACCGAACCAACCACACAACCTACCAGCGATGTACAGCATTTGTCTCGACGAGTTACATAAAGGGATGCAGCAGTGTTCAACCGTCAACCACTCACGCCGCTGAAACTTAGGCTACTAGACTGCTTCATCCTCGCTCCAATACCTGAATGGGCTACACAAAATACAGGTATATGGACTATTAATTATTATTACGATACAACAACCTATCTGTTGTCGCGAATATCCGCAATATCTAAGTCGTTTCTTTTCTGCAGAGTTGAAACTTGTCGCCGCGACCCCTGCCCACACAGCGTGACATTTGAGTGGGTAATTTGAAAACGGAAGTTCTGTAGAATGCATCATGCATAAGATCAATTCAGTTACGGAAATGGTAAAAGTAGGGATGCTGTAGTTATGTAATTGGATTTTATTTAAATTGGTTTTATTTATTTTTTTATTTTGAAGATAAATAAGTGGAATTCCACGAATTAGCGGAAAAATCACATCCCTGACAACAGTACACGCGAAACACTCTGGAAATGAGCAATCAGGAATTACATTGTCAGTACCCTTTACATCCTTAATTTCCAAGTCAAACTCCAGTAAAATCAAACTCCAATTCAACAATCTCCGATTCTTGTTTTTCATCTTACTCAAAAATATTAACGGATTGTGGTCAGTGTACACAATCATTGGCTTTTGCCCTGTACAGACATAAATCTCAAAGTGTTGTAAGGATAGAACCAGAGACAACAGCTCCTTCTCAATTGTGGAATATTTCTTTTGGTGGCGATTGAACTTCCTGGAAAAGTATGCTACGGGCTGCTCAATGTCATCAGAGTCACTTCTCTGGAGGAGCACAGATCCACAAGCTTGGTCGCTAGCGTCGACTGCAATGGAGAACGGTTTGTTGAAGTCAGGAGATTTGAGCATGGGGAAGTGACACAGCAGAGACTTCAGGCGATCGAAGGCTCTTTGGCATGCTTCATCCCAAGTGAACTTTACACCTTTCTTCAGTTGGTTGGTGAGACTGAGAGCAATCTCAGCAAAGTTCTGGCAGAACTTGCGGTAGTACCCGATCATTCCAAGGAATGATCCAGCTTTAATTCGAGGGTCATCATCTTGAAACTCCGCCTCATCTTCACAAGTCTTGGCCACAGGAGGATCTGAAGTGACAGCTGCAACCCTAGCATTTCTGTCATGATAAGGCTTCAGCATGTTAATGTGACACAACTGTTTTGGCTTTCTCCTATCTGGAGTCTTCACAATGTAATTGAGATCATTGAGTTTTGTTAGAATTTCATAAGGACCATGAAATCTAGCCTGCAATGGATTGGACTGCAAGGGAAACAACACAAGGACCTTGTCTCCTGGTTTAAACTCACGGCTTCTAGCCTTATGATCATACCAAGTGTTCATTTTTCCCTGACTTGATTTCAAGTTCTCTCTGGCTAGGTCACAAACTGCTCGCAGTCTTTCCTTGAACTTGTGAACATAGCCCAACAGACTGATATGCGGCTCTTTCTCTTGCCATTGTTCACTCAACAATAGCAAAGGTCCTCTCACTTCATGGCCAAACACGAGCTCAAATGGACTGAATCCAGCCGACTCCTGCACTGCTTCTCTAGCTGCAAACAACAGCAAATGAACACCTTCATCCAAGTCTTTCTCGTGATCATAACAAAAGTCCTCATCATTGTCTTGAGAGTGGAATGAAACCGCTCTAAGGCACCCTGACTCTCTGGATGATAGGCACTAGAAAGAATCTGCTTCGCACCTAGTTCATACACAACCTGCTGAAACAAACCGGAAGTGAAACTGCTACCTTGGTTTGACTGAATTTCCCTGGGAAGGCCAAACAACATGAAGAACTTTATCAAAGCCTTCGAGATTGCAGTTCCCTTGATGTTGCGTAGAGGTAAATCAAGGAATCTGGTAGATGCACACATGATTGTCAACAATTACTGATTTCCAGATGTAGTCTTGGGTAATGGACCAACACAATCAACAATGACCTTAGAGAATGGCTCCCCAAATGGTGGGATAGGCTGCAATGGAGCTACAGGTGGGTCTAACTGGTGTTTTCCAACTACCTGACAAGTGTGACAGGTTTTGCAAAAGTTGGAAACATCTTTCCGAAGCCCAGGCCAGTGTTTCATGATCTTATCAACAGTCTTGTTAACACCAAGATGACCTCCTAAAGGTAGACTGTGAGCTATTGTTAAGATCTCATTCCTGTAGACCTTCGGAACAACAATTTGCTTGACCACTGCCCAATCTGCATTGGCAGGGATATCAGGAGGGCGCCACTTCCGCATCAACACTCCATCCTTGAGATAATACCCAACTGGAACTGCGTCTATTTCTTTATCAGGAAGGGCTCTCCTCTTTAGTACACAAATTTCAGGATCATTAGTTTGCTCCTAAATCAACCACTTTCTGGACAGAGACAAGTCTCAAGACATATCAGAATGACCAGACCCATCTGGCTGGCTGAACAAAGAACTGATAAATGTATCTGATGAGTCCTCAAATGGAGAAACCATAGTAGGTCGAACAGAGTCATGAGGCGAACCACCTGAGTCATGGCTATTCAATGTGCTGGACGGCACCACATGATTTTCTTCCAGAGTCTTCTTGACTATAGCACAGGTCACTGCACAGAAAGGATGCAGAGATGGGTCTTCTTCGTCATCTTCAGTGCTCGCATGTGAAGTAAGATGAAAAGGGTAACTACATTGCCCCCAGCCAGGTGATTGCCTAGCAACAGAGAAACACCCTTGATAGGTAGACAAGACGTACTTTCTGCTTTATAGCACACACAAGCTTTTGGATAAGGAGCATGAGGAGAAGGCAGCTAGGCTAGCCCGGTTTCGTGTCTTGAAAGATGGCTGAGGCCAAGAAGAGAAAAAGGACGGTGTCGGTGGAAGCCAGGATAAAAATAAGGCAGAGTGACCATGCATGGCACAAAACCAGAGTTAATATTGGACCGGCATTTTCACAGTGGAGAGAGCTCATGGCAAAAGAGGGCTGCAAGTCGGACGCTGAGCTGGCAGTGTTGCTGATTGAGAGGTGAGTTTTATGCTCATGTTCATGAATTGTATTTATCACACATTGTTTTTGTTGACTGTGTTATCATGTGTAGTCACAGTCACAATTTGGGTTATCAAAACGTAACTGATTGTAAGTCCATTCAAATAATGTAACCAAGGTTAGCCGAGGTAGCATTAGCATTTCACCGGCAGAGTTAGCCCCTTTTCGGAGTGTTTTTTATAGCGAACTTTATGCTTCACGGTGAGAAAAGTTGTTGACTTACAAGCAACTATTGTTTGAAAGCAAAGACAGACCATATCAGCTTTGTAGGCTGGCATTGTACCGTCATTATATTGATATTGTCCCGTTTTTCGGTTACAATAGCTACTACTTCTGCTAACATCATTCTTAGGAGCAGTGCTTTCACATACTTTGTTGTAGAGTGATAGTTTTAATCCAACGCTGTTGAAGACTTCTATGTAAACACTATCCTAACTAATAACTTAACTGATTCCAGCTCCACAAGTCTCAGAGTGTAAAAAAATGTACGCTCTCACTGGGGACGTCAGCTGGCAACAGCGCTCTGTGTGTTTTACGACAGCGGTGTTTTTTTATTTATCTAACCAGGGAAGTCCCATTGAGATTGAAATCTCTTTTTCAAGGGAGGGAGGGGAGGGACAGAGGAATTGCACAGCCAATTAGATCAGGGGATGATTAGGCGGCAGATCGAAAGAGCCAGGTTGGGACTTTAGCTATGATACCTGGGTACCCCCTACTCTTATCGAAGAGTGTCATACGATCTTTAATGACCACTGTGAGTTAGGACGTTGGTTTAACGTCTCATCCAAAAGACGGGGTCTCTTTCGGTACAGTGTCCCCGCCACTGCACTGGGGCATTGGGGATTATCCCGCCAGGGGGAAGATCGCCACCTACTGGCCCACCAACACTTCTTCCAGCAGCAACCTGGTTTTCCTCAGTAGTCTCCCATCCAAGTACTGGCCACACCCACACCTGCTTAGCTTCAGCCACGCAGCAGAAGCAGATCGAATTGTGGTATGGCTGCTGGTGTTGCATTTCTACTTTTGGCCGCTAGAGCGCACAAAACTGGGATTCCTACCTAGTTGGGCTTTAACGGACCAAAAATAGTTACAAAGCATATAGAAACTATAGATAATATTCAGACAATCACACAATAAAATCATAGACTTTGAGCAAAGATTTATTGAGGAACTATTTATTTATTAATTTTTTTGGAGCATGATTTTTTTTAAAGTAATTCGCTGCCCCTCCTGCCCGTGTGGTTGGCACGCACCTGTGTAATTGTGTTACCTTGAAAATGACCGCAAGATCACCAAAACCAACTAGTGTTACAGTACCCCCAAAGTATATGTTGATGCTAAATATAACCAAAATTGGTTCTCTGTTCCTTGAGATATCACGTAAACAAAGTTTACAAAGGCAAAATTAATGTAATTGTGCTGCTACCTTGAAAATGATCTCAAGGTCACCAAAATCGACAGGTGTTGTGGGACCCCTCAGGTACATTTTGGTAGTAAATATAAGCAGAATGGGTCCACTGGTTTTTGAGATACTGCACTAATACCATTGGGACAGATGCACGGACAGACAGACGGAGTTGAATACAATGTGCCCTGGTTCGCACATTATGGTGGCAGGGAACAGATACTCCAAAAACTTTTTGCAACTGTAACTGTATGAGACAATTAATTTAAATGAGGACACTTAGATTTAACCCAATAAAGCTAATGTCAAGAATTTCCCTTCTAAAAAATTTGATGTATAGTACAATAATTTAGGGAAAAGAAGATCTACTAGACTGTCAAAGAAGGAGGAACAGACAGGTGGACAAATGGACAGACACCTCAATTGACTGCTGCTGGCTTATCATTGAAAGATAACTGCAAACCGAAAAGAAAGGAAATCCATGTAAGGGTTCTTGACATATCTCGCTGATAAAATCTACTAGAATGTTACTGAGGGACAAACAGGCAGATAAAGGAACGGACAGACACCAAAATTGACAGGTGTCGGTGTATCATTGAAAGATACCTGCATACCAAAAATGACAAAAATCATTGAAGTGGCTCTCAAGATATCACCACTGACAACCATACGGATTGGCAGATGGAGTTGAGCACTATGGCTTTTGCTTTCGCGAACATGCGGCGGGGAACAATAAATGTTTTAATGAAAACACAGACAATTGTATTTCTTTGTGGAGACAGTTTTCTGCTGCACAAAAGTAAATAATGAATGTTAGATAAAACCTCCCAGTTCATCCCAACCAGCCCAAAATGTGTCCACCCGCAATCCGGGCGAAAACAGCCCCATTGAGCGGGAAATCTGCCAATACCGCCCCCAAGACTGGATACTCTCCAATTTATACCAGAGTGAAGTACGCTGCTCTTCACAGTAAAGTTCACATTGATTGGACCCAGAAACAGAAATAGAAGGGAAAGCTAATGAATGACCTACATGGGGTTTTGGAGGGACAATAAAATGAAAACAATGGTCGGGGGAAGTGGGGATTGGCAGGTTCAGATACGGGGGTGGGGAGTGGGAAGATGCTTCAACAAAAACAAAATGGAGTCTTCGTGTATGAAGGTCCCTTTAGATCTTACTAAAAGTTATAATTCTTAATTTATTCTGCAGTTTTTCTCATTTATTTTTTAAGCGTGAGGCCTGTATCTATACGTATCGCAGAACAAGTGTGTTATTACTCTACATGATCTGTGACAGACTTTTTCTGCAACCTTTGAAGAAAAATGGGGGGGGGGGGTCTGCGGTGACTCAATAGATCTGCCCATCTAGATGTGGCCATTGTGAGGAGCAACAGATTTCTGTTCCTGTAGATTAGGCTGCAGAAACATACTGGAGGCCTACAATCCTTAGAGTTCTCAATTCAATCCTATTACTCATCATACTCAGCGAGGTCTCCCGACTTCACATGAAATGAGGATAAGAGAAAATAACCATTGACGAGTGTTCTTAACAAAGCATAATAATTTATTTTGTGTAGGCTTAAACTTGAACCTGCCAAAAGTACAAGGAACCTCATACCATTAAATGAAATGTACCAAACAACTGCTTTGGAAATATGTTAATGGTAAATGAGTACCTTTTCCCCTCAGAACAGGTGGAACAGAATACTTAACCTATGCAAGATCTAAGTCTGCAGTATCGTACCTTGAGGTTTCACATGTAACGCCTTACACCAGGTTACACAGTCTCACCTGTGCTCCAGTACGGTGACAGCATTACATCACTTGTTTGTCTGGGATGTACTTCTTGGATTGCATCACTTAGAAAAAACACACTGAAAGACCAGAGACAGTAGGGGTGCTGATCTGTCCCCTCCTTTTAGCACCTCCTCCATTTTACTGCAGGTAATTTGTTTATTTAAAAAATGAGCATACTCCTCCAGTCCTATAAATTGATCCCCTTCCATATCCACCCATCCAGAAGTATAAACTATGTATCGTACGGTTACAGCAAGTGCACTGTGGAGGGCTTCTATGTATTGACCCCTTGACATACTCCACATCAGCTGCTGCCAAAATTATGTAATTCATACATTTATGAATCTACATTCACTGGAAATCTTCTGATAAAAAATAGGCCCCCAGAGACGTGCCAGCAGGATACAGTTTACAGGATACAGTTTACAGGATACAGTTTACAGGATACAGTTGCTCACTGGGCTGACTGAACTTAAGGAGTCTGTGCTGTTCCACAGGTGAGTGCCTTATTCTTTCTCCAAACTTTATGAAACAAGCTTTCAGTACTTATGTTTTGTGGAATATGGAGGTATCATAATGCACCAGAAGTGAAAATTACTCATTGGAGAGGTACAAAATATGCCAGACAGAGAAGGAAAACCTTGCCTTTTTGGTGAAGTGCCTGCAATCCCAGAAAAACCCAGGACAGAGAGAGATGTGGTTTTGAAGGGCAGGGACAGGTTTCTGGGGCAGAAAGTTTTTTACGGTAGACTTCCAGGAGCTGAGGTCGTTTTTCCGATAATTCAAAGGGCCACCCTGAAGTAATGTACCAGCTCAAAAGAAATGAATCTTGACTTTAACCTTGTATTTGGCATATGAAACTGGTTATCAATTTCTGTCAGGAAGAAAATGGGAAATACACTCAACAAAAATATAAACGCAACACTTTTGTTTTTGCTCCCATTTGTCATGAGATGGACTCAAAGATCTAAAATTCATTCGATACACAATATTACCATTTCTCTCAAACATTGTTCACAAATCTGTCTAAATGTGTGATAGTGAGCACTTTTGCTTTGCTGAGACAATCCATCCCACCTCACAGGTGTGCCACATCAAGATGCTCATCAGACACCATGATTAGTGCACAGGTGTACCTTAGACTGTCCACAATAAAAGGCCACCCTGAAATGTGCAGTTTTTGCTTTATTGGGGGTCTGGGGACTCAGAACCAGTCAGTATCTGGTGTGACCACCATTTGCCTCATGCAGTGCAACTCATCTTCTTCGCATAGAGTTTATCAGATTGTCAATTGTGACCAGTGGAATGTTGGTCCACTCCTCGACAATGGCTGTGCGAAGTTGCTGGATATTAGTGGGAACTGGTACGCGCTGTCATATACGCCGGTCAAGCACATCCCAAACATGCTCAATGGGTGACATGTCCGGTGAGTATGCTGGCCATGCAAGAACTGGGACATTTTCAGCTTCCAAGAATTGTGTACAGATCCTTGCAACATGGGGCCGTGCATTATCTTGCTGAAACATGAGGTGATGTTCATGGATGTATGGCACAACAATGGGTCTCAGGATCTCATCACGGTATCTCTGTGCATTCAAAATGCCATCAATAAAATGCACCTGTGTTCTTCGTCCATAACAGATGCCTGCCCATACCATAACCCTACCACCACCATGGGCCACTCGATCCACAACATTGACATCAGCAAAGCGCTCACCCACACGACGCCACACACGCTGTCTGCCATCTGCCCTGAACAATGTAAACCGAGATTCATCCGTGAAGAGAACACCTCTCCAACGTGCCAGACACCATCGAATGTGAGCATTTGCCCACTCAAGTCTGTTACGACGACGATCTGGAGTCAGGTTAAGACCCCGATGAGGACGACGAGCATGCAGTTGAGCTTCCCTGAGACGGTTTCTGACAGTTTGTGCAGAAATTCTTTGGTTATGCAAACCAATTGTTTCAGCAGCTGTCTGAGTAGCTGGTCTCAGACGAACTTGGAGGTGAACATAATGGATGTGGAGGTCCTGGGCTGGTGTGGTTACACGTGGTCTGCGGTTGTGAGGCCGTTTGGATGTACTGCCATATTCTCTGAAACGCCTTTGGAGACGGATTATGGTGGAGAAATGAACATTCAATGCCCGAGCAACAGATCTGGTTGACATTCCTGCTGTCAGCATGCCAATTGCACGCTCCCTCAATGCTTGCGCCATCTGTGGCATTTTGCTGTGAGACAAAACAGCACATTTCAGAGTGGCCTTTTATTGTGGGCAGGATAAGGTACACCTGTGCACTAATCATGGTGTCTGATGAGCATCTTGATGTGGCACACCTGTGAGGTGGGATGGGTTGTCTCAGCAAAGCAAAAGTGCTCACTATCACACATTTAGACAGGTTTGTGAACAATGTTTGAGAGAAATGGTAATATTGTGTATCTGGAATGAATTTTAGATCTTTGAGTCCATCTCATGACAAATGGGAGAAAAAACAAAAGTGTTGCGTTTATATTTTTGTTGAGTGTACTTAGAAAAGCATAAGTGGTGAGGAAGATTGTACTACAGCATTAAGTGTAACCATATGTCTGATTTTTACCTCTCGTTCCTCAGGACCTAGAAAAAGAGAAACATTAACATCTCAATTCTTCTGGGTAAGTTAAAACCAAGAACGTGATGGGAAGCTTTATGTTCAACTCCAGCCTACTGGTCAACCACTCATCTCCAGGATCCAGACCCCTGCTCTGGTATGAGTTTGAAGTCTGTAAGGAGTCACCACACGGGTTTGTGTTCTACTACCTTGTGAAGGTCTTTAACCTGGTGGTGGGCTTTCCCACAAATATTATGGTGCTACTGCAGTTGGCCAGAAGGAAGAGTGACTCCTCCACCTCAGATATCTTCATCTTAAACCTGGCCATTGTTGATGCCTCCTTCTGTCTGATGACCCCCATTGACATGACTAATCGCCTCCTGTTGAATAACAGGCACATATGGTACTTCCAGAACTTTGCCTATGGGATGAAGGACACCACCCCACTCTTCCTCACCTGCATTTGCCTGGACCGCTACATGGCCGTGGTCCACCCCATTGTGTTCTCTGGCATCAGGGACAATAAGATCAGAGTGGCCGTGTCCATACTGGTTTGGGGGCTCATGTTAGCCAATGCACTCAATAAGTCCATTTTGGGGGTGGATAATGCAGTGAAAATCTATAGTGGGCTGATCCTGAGTGTCTTCACCATCATGGTATTCTGTAACATCTCCATCATCTGGACTCTGAGGAAGTCGGTCGTTGGCAAAGAGAAGATGCACCCTGTGAAGAAGAAAGCCCTCAGAATGGTGGTCTTTACCCTGGCCATCATAGTCTTCACCTACCTCCCTCCAGTGGCTCTTTTCCCCTTTGCAAAATACTACAACATGTTGCACTACAAATGTTACATCACTGTGGTTGTTTTCTCCCTCATGGACCTCAGCTGCAGCATTGAGCCCCTGCTGTACGTCTCCAAGATGGATCACTGCACTGTTAGACTTCCCTGCAGCTGCTGCAAGAGTCATTCCAAGGAGTCAAATGATGTACACAAATGAGCTGTGTCCTTAGGTCTCGTATTATGTATAATTGTATGTAACCAGCATAATTCACTATTGACCTTGTGCCTCCCAATTATTAAGAGCTGTAATTTAGAAAAAAAATCCACTGGCTGGGCAAATGGTGTGATGCATTTCTAAGAAAATATGTTTAACAGATTACAGTTTTAACTGCACAGGGTACCTGGCAGGGATGAGATTACGTGGGTGAGCAGATCACTGATGTCAGTGTTGTGCAGAAGTGGCCGGTGGTGCTGCTGGAGTGGAGTCAGATATCAGCAGGTGCTGTTTCCAGGCAGGAAACTGGTTTTTAAAATAGATTTGTTTGGCTTTTGAATATTTTGCGCGGTTTCTCGGTTTTTATTTGGATTACGGATGAGTGGTTTAGAAAAAATGGATTGTGAGTCGGCGGTGGGAATGAAAAAGAAAAGGAAAAAAGGAAGTTATAATGAAAATGAGGACAAAACATTTGTTGTAGGCATAAAGACAGTTATAAGGGGTGATGAAGCAAACTGTTTATTTAGCAATTGCTCATGACATTGGGAAATTTGTGAAAAAGGAAATTGGAGATGTAAAAGCAGTTAGGATAACACGGGGAGGGTTAGTGATTGTGGAGTGTCGCAATGTTAAACAACGAGACAAAGCATTAAAAGTTAAACAATATGATCTGATAAAAGTAACTAGCTTTCCTTTAAATAAACAACCGTGTGTTAAAGGTGTGATCAGTGGTGTGCCATTGGACATGGATTTAAATGATTTTTTGAAGGTGGAGGGGCTGTGTGGAGCAAAGCGACTGAGAAGCTACCGGGAGGGAAAGGTGCAGGGAAGCCTGTCAGTGCTGTTAGAGTTCAACAGTGAGGTACCGGAGAGAATATTTGTTGACTATGCGAGTTACAGGGTGAGACTATACGAAAGGGCTCCACTGCGCTGTTACTGGTGTCAGGAGTATGGGCATGTGGCGGTTGTATGTAAAAAAGAAATGGACAGGTGTAGAAGGTGTGGACAGGAGGGATGCATTGAGGATAATTGTAATGTGGCAAAAGCATGTTTCCACTGTGGGGGAAGTCATGAGATGGGCTCAGTGCAGTGTGAAAGAAGGAAAATGGAAAGAGAGGTAGAAAGGACAAGAGTAGAGGGGAAAATATCGTATGCTGAAGCAACTAAAAGGGTTGTGAGTAAAAAAGAAACTGTGGGGAAAGAGCAGGCCAGAGTGCAGACAGCGGAAAAGAAGCAAAAGGAGTTTGAGGAGGATGAAATTAGGATGAACAGAAGAAGTTTTTTAGCGTTCATTTCAATGGTTTTAAATTGTGCCTGCGAGATCGAAAGCAAAACGGAGAGAATTAAGATGGTGGTAGATGCGGCAAGAGAGACTTTGGGTGTAGTTGATGTAAGGAGTGAAGATATTCAGAGAATTTTGGAAAGAGGGTTCGGAAGCAGTCAGACTGTAGAAAAGTAAGGAGAGACAGAAAGCCTGGGAAATAAGTGAAGCCGAGAAGGATACGTGAGAGGATTGTTTTTTTTTTTTTTACGACTAAAGTGAGGTACACAGTCAAAATACAGCACGAAATTCAGTACTGTTGGTGGCGGCATGTACTAAAGACAAAGTGCCGCCGCCATTAAACCAAAAGAAGAAGAAGAAGGCAGGAAACTGAAAACTGATTCCTTCTGAATGGGATCACATATGAAAATTATGTCCCGATTGATCTAGCTGTTAAACCCAAAATTGTGCTTTAAATAACCAAGCTGCATCAAGATGGCCTCACAGCAAGAAGGTCATGGGTTCGAAGCCAGCCTGGGGTCTTTCTGTGTGGAGTTTGCATGTTCTCCCCGTGTTCGCGTGGGTTTCCTCTGGGTACTCCGGTTTCCTCCCACAGTACAAAGACATGCATATCAGGCTAATTACACTAAAAACACTAAATAGCCCAAAGGTATGAGTGTGAGAGTGAATGGTCTGTGAATAGTGTGTGCGCCCTACGATGGATTGGCGAGCTGTTCAGGGTGGGTCCCTGCCTTTGCCTGTAGTCAGCTGGGATAGGCTCCAGCTCGCCCCGCGACCCTGGTGAGGAATAAGCGGGTATAGATAATGAATGACTGAATGAATCAATCAATCAAGATAAAGAAAACCAAAACACAGGGTGGGAAGTTTGTCAGGCTGAGTCAGGTTTGTAGAATTTGTAGAAATTTGTCAAAAATGTGTTTCAAACTAAAAATGTATAAATAAAACTTAAATAAAACTAGAAATTGTTATTTCTTCAGCAAATAACAGACTGAAACAAATAAATAGTCCTTATTCCCACAAAAAAAAAAATAAATTAATATTTTGTTTGACCTCCTTTGGCCATGATAACAGCTTGCATTCTCACATTCAACAACTACTAATTTTTATGTTCAGGATTGCAAGAAAATAACTTTTATCTGGCATCTTAATCAAAAAATAATAATTTGCTTCACTATTTCTTTCTGCTTTTTCATAAAATGGAAAATTCATAGATGGCGACAATAATTATAATTTAGCATTAAAAATATCATTTCAATTGATGAACTGGCACATACTGGTGGATTAACAATAACAGAAACATAAAAATCATTTTGATAATTACCAATACTGTTAATTTAGGGCAGCTGTGGCACAAACCTTACATTGGTTAAATGTAAGGTCCACCCTAAATTATTTTATTGCTAGAGTCTTTATTAAATTAAAGGTTGAGACTAAGACTTCATGTTGTTGGATTTTTAAAAAAAATTTCATTTAATTGACCACATCGGTAACATTCAAAGGGCACAAAATTTTTTATTATATATATTACGTATATTATATTATATATACGTATATACATATTACGGACCGGGCCAGTGGGGCCGGCACCCAGGGGCCCAAGGGTCCAGGGGCCCGGTGGGAGGGGCCCAAGGCGATGCAGATGCCGATGCTGATGCCAATTGCGATGTCAGAGGGCCTCTATTCTCTCGGATCTTATGACTACTCACACTGGGGAGGACAAGGACGGCAATCACAGGGCCCCAGGGCTATGGGGTACGGCAATCAGAGGGCCCCTGGGCCACGGGGGATGGCAGTCAGAGGGCCCCTGGGCCACGAGGGACGGCAATCAGAGGGCCCCTGGGCTATAGGGGACGGCAATCAAAGGGCCCCCCGGCTATGGGCCCCTGGGCTATGGGGGACGGCAGTCAGAGGGCCCCTGGGCTATGGGGGGAGCAGTCAGAGGGCCCCTGGGTTACGGGGTACGGCAATCAGAGGGCCCCTAGCCACGTGGGACGGCAATCAGAGGGCCCCTGGGCCATGGGGGATGGCACTCAGAGGGCCCCTGGGCTACGGGGGATGGTAGTCAGAGGGCCCCTGGGCTATGGGGGACAGCAGTCAGAGGGCCCCTGGGCTGGTCCTGCAGTAGTGCCTCTCGTGAATACTTCTAAGGGAGCCCTAATGTTTACCAACTAGGGGTTCAAGGAAGTAGGGGGGATTGGTTTCAGAGGGCCCTACGATTATGAAAGCCCCTGCTAAGGGTCGCGACTTCTGGCTATGTGGGGGCCCTAGGGAGAGCCCTAATGGGAGAGCATACTGTTAAGAGAGCCCTCTGATTCCAAATGTTCTTACAAAGGGATTTACCAAGGGTTTTGAATGAAAGTCCTTTCAGCGAGCCCTAAGGCCCAGGATATGCTAGCTGTGTGACTTAATTTACGTGCGCAACCGCACATACTTGCAGCAGAACGATCAGAGCACTATGCACGATACTGGTAGTCTTGCCAAAAACAAATCACCTAAAGTCACTATTAGCTATCTGAAAAGTCGCTAGATTACGTAATGACGTCACTATGATGTCATAACGTCACGCACGACTCACTGATCTCAAGAAAATGTGTCTACATGGCTATGTTGACAATCCCAAGGGGTACAGCTTTGAGATCGGGGCTAATGTGCAGTGCTGCTTAACCATGAAATAATCTTCTGGTGGTGGTGCAGAGCTGAAGTTACATTGAAAAACAATGATTTTGACACTCGAGAGATGTGTTTTTTCAAAGTCGCCAGATTTACCTAAAAAGCCTCTAAGTCGCTAGATGAGGTTTTAGTTGCCAGAGAAAGCCAAAAGTCGCTAAATCTAGCGACAAAGTCGCTAAATTGGCAACATTGGATACTGGCGGTGTCATGTGGGGAGCAGATAGCCAACCGGGCTCTCATTAATATTTTCCACCATTGTTCGACTCTACCACGAGCTCAACATGGAAGTTCGGAAGACCGCCCCTCGCGGTTGTGTCAATATTGCAACATGCGCACATGTCAGCGTACCTTGTGTTCAGGTGTGCTACCACGCGTAACCTCGACATAAAATACGCATGGCAACGCATTCGGGCATAAAATGTGCACATGGCAAGCATATCCTGGGCCTAACGCTGGCCCCAGTAAACAGCTAGTAGAGGCTGGACCTATTTTCTATGAGAAGTGATTTCGCTCCCGCACAGTATTGTGTGTACGCAATACGACATGGTCCTTGGAGTGCATCGAAACTGTCATTGCGACACGTCCAAAAGTTCAGAAATCTCTAACTCCATGCAAATTTATCGCGCGTTGCGACCATATCGTGAAGCTATTGAAGTGTCCAATAGCCAAGCTAGACTCAGGGGCGGGCTGTACTGTGGTCCAGTCACAATACATAGCAGATTCACGTGTCATTATAACCTATAGTTATCTTCGAGGAGAGTAGTAGACTGGTAGATATTTAACTTCAGAACACGGAGTTTCGCCCCGCTTCACTTTGCAGATTTCACTTCCATATGTCCCCACTGTAAAGGGGTGTACTGTACACACCAATGCTAAAAAAGTGAAGTCCAAGTGAAAATCCAATATCGATACAACTCCCACATTACACTTGGCATTGCTTTTATCGAAACTCCTCACATGGCAGAAATTTTGGAAGTTTAAGTGAAAATCCAATATTGTTAAATCCATTTATCAAAACTCCTAACAACATTTTTACATTAAAACCTTTCCTAGACTATCAGATTTAGCATCCAACACCCTATTAAAAAGCTCATTGACATTTACATTATATTATATTGTATTGTATTGTAATAATAGTGTACCTTAAGACTTAAAGCCATTGTAAGGGCTTCTGTATTTTCAGTGAACAAATTTGGAAGTCTAAGTGGAATTCCAATATCGATTTTCAAATGGACTGAATGAATGGGCGGAGACTTGGGCTCTCTCTATATATTGCCCCCTGCTTCACTACTCCTCACAACCTGACCTTTCAGCTTGACAACTTGCTTTGTATTCAACCTGTGCAACCTGACTTGTTCAGCAGTTTAACATTCAACAGCCTTTTTAAAGGCTTATATCCATTTATATTATATTATATTATTAGAAACAACACTGCACCTTCAAAGGCTCAAAGCCTTTGTAAAAGGCTTTAGCATTTCCAACGCCCTTTTTTAAGGCTTGCTGCCTTGTATTGTATTGTGGGTACTCGTTTATACTGCATTATATTATTGTTATATTATTAAACTGTGAAGAGGAATGGTCATTCTCCAGACTGGCTCGAATTAAAAATGAGCTCAGGATGAAAATGTGGCAAAATCGGTTGAATTCACTCTCCCTTCTAGCAATAGAATCAGAGCTTGTTTGACAGCTCAACTTTGATGAGTTAGTGGACGACTTTGCAAGAAGGAAGAGCAGAAAGAAACCTTTGTAGAATCCTTAGGTACGGTAGGTTGGCGCGGGGGTGGCGGGGGGGGCCCTTTGCAAACTCCTGGCCCCGGGGCCCAGACCCCCATAATCCGGCCCTGGGGACAAAGTGTTCATTGTGAATAAAATCAATATGAAATGACTTTCAGATCACATGAGCCAATATGTAATTTACAATAGAAAATAGAGAACATTTCAAATGTTTAAATTGAGACATTTTACATTTTTATCCACAAAATGAGCTTATCTCAAATTTTCTAGCTGCAACAGGTCTCAAAAAAGTTGTGGCACAGGCAAAAAAGGGCTGAAAAGCAATTAATATATAAGAGAATCAGTTGAAAGAACATTTAGCACGTAATTAAGTTAACTGGCATCAGGAGTGTAACATGATTGGCTATAAAAGACATTTCTTACGAGAGGCTGAGTCTCAGAAGTATAGATGGCCAGAGGCTCTCTAACCTGTGAATGTTTGCATAAAGAAATTGTGGAATACTTTAAAGACAATGTTCCTCAATGTCAAATTGCTAAGGCTTTGAAGATCTCATCATCAACAATGCATGACATCATCAAAATATTCAGAGAAACTGGAAAAATCTCTGAGCGTAAGGGACAAGGCCTAAGACCTTTACTGGATGCCTTTGATCTTTGGCTCCACAGACGCCACTGCCTCACTCACCGGCATGATTCTGTCATTGACATTACTAAATGGGCCCAGGAATACCTCAAGACACCACTGTCTGTAACCACAGTCCACCGTGCTGTGCACAGATGCCACCTAAAACTCCATCATGCAAAAAGGAAGCCATTGTTGAGCATGATCCAGAAGTGCTGCTGTGTTCTGTGGGCCAAGGCACATTTAAAATGGACTGTAGCAAAGTGGTAAAATGTCCTGTGGTCAGATGAGTCCAAATTTGACATTCTTGTTGGAAATCATGGGCGCCATGTCCTCCAGGCTAAATAGAAAGACCACCCCTTCTGTTATCAGCGTTCAATTCAAAAGCCAGCATCTCTGATGGTATGGGGATGCATTAGTGCATCTGGTGTGGGACACTTGCACGTTTTAACAAGAGTTGTCAGAAAGACAACAAAGCTTGCCGGGGGGCAAGGTTAAAGTTTTTCTGCACGCGGACGGACGCGGACGCCGGGGGTACGACAATAGCTCTCAGGACATTCGTCCCGGCGAGCTAAAAAGCACCATGAATGCTTAAAGGTATGTAAGGGTTTTAAAGCAACATATGCTCCCCCTCAGAAGACATCTATTCCAGGGAAGGCCTTGTGTATTTCAGCAAGACAATGCAAAACCACATACTACAGCTATTACAACAGCATGGCTTTGTAGTAGAAGAGTCCGCGTGCTGAACTGGCCTGCCTGCAGCCCTGATCTTTCACCGATTGAGAACATTTGGCGCATAATTAAAAGAAAAGTCTGTCAAAGGAGACCCAAAACTCTCCGGCAAGGGGAAGCCTGTATTAAACAAGAGCGAGATCAAATTTCAATGGCTAAACTCAAGAAACTTGTCTCCTCAATGTCCGGACGCCTCCACTCTGCGTTAAAAAGAAGAGGGAATGGTCACACCATGGTCAACAGGCCTCTGTCCCAACTTTTTTGAGACCTGTAGCAACCAGGAAATTTGAAATGAGCTCATTTTGTGAATAAAATTGTAACATATCTCAGTTTCAACATTTTCTATGTAATCTCAGTTATTGCGTTTCGATTTTATTCACAGTTTACACTTTGTCCCAACTATTTTCGAATTGAGGATGTACTGTTTATACACTACCATCTAATAGTGGAAACTGTACACCAGACAGTTATTAAATGGAATGAAACAGTAAGCTATTTTGGCCTGATTTTATTCATTTTTCATAGTTTGCATGGACATGCTATCTACTAGCCAGAAATTCATCCGTATCCAGCTTTGGTCGCTCCCAACGGTCACTTCTTGCCGATATTTCTGACCCCAGTCCGTAGGCCAGCGTTTAGCCCTTACGTCACTAATGAACAGGATATATAAATATTAGGGCTGTCAGAATAATTAATCGCGATTAAATTTAAGCGCAATAAAAGTAACTGCAACTATGAGGCAGACAGACGTGATTGCTTATTACCTTTTCTATGACACATACTTAATGCGGTCATTTGAAATGCTTCCGGTAAGAAAACTTTGGTTTGAAGTCCACAAATTAGTTGGACAGCCTCCATCGTCTTGGCATAATTAGCTCACCTTAATTCAATTCCCGTGTACTTTGCCTGACTTGCAATCAAGCCATTTATTCAGCCCACTGACTAATCAAAACCAAATGTAGCCAATAATGATTAAGAAGAGAGAATGAGAACCAGACAGACCTAACCAGGCTGCCGTGTTATATTAAAAGATTTTCAAATTCATTAACAATTTACATGTCACGTTCTATACGCTTAAACAAAATGTTCTCCACCTTCACTGTTGGTTATTTCGATGCTCAAAAGTAAATAAAATCAAGTGCTATGAGTTACATTATTTTAAATTACTCTCGTTCAAATATCCAATAAAAAATGCCTCAAATTTGCGGCAAAGATTCGCCTGAACATTCATTGCCAAATCTTCGGTGCATTTGACTATTGCCTGCAATGCAAACGTGTTCTCCCTCACATTCATGTTTGGTATGCTTCACGAAATGTTTTCCACTTCACGTAGACTATATTTTTAAGCTCTTAAAACCAGGGCCATCTTTGAATAACTTCATTTTTTTTTAGAAATATCTTTAATAATGCATACAAAATTCCTTGATGAAAGTTGGAATTCAGAGGTCTGCTATTTATTCAGATTATTGAAATTTTTCAATCTAACACGGCAACCTGGTTAGGTCCGTCTGCTTCTCATTATCACTTCTTAATCATTCTACGCCACATTTTGATTTTGATTTGTCAGTTGGCTAAATAAATGGCTTGATTGCAAGTCAGGCAAAGTCCGCGGGAAATGATTTAAGGTGAGCTAATTATGCCAAGGCGATGGAGGCTGTCCTACCTGGCTGGTAATTAGTGGACTTCAAATCACAGTATTCTTCCCGGAAGCATTTCAAATGACCACATTAGGTATATGTCATAGAAAAGGTAATAAGCAATCACGTCTGTCTGCCTCATAGTGGCAGTTACTTTCATTGCGCTTAAATTAATCGCGATTAGCCTTATTCGAATAAAGCTATGTAATCTTACCACCATGTTTTCAATTGCGAAATATACTGTATATCCCAGGACAAAGCGTAGATCTGGTGACCGGATGGCCTTCGTCTTCTACATACTGGCCGTATCATCTTCAGGCAATGCCAAAGCATCGAACGACTTTCGAAGGCTCCCAAGATAGCAAGCTCCTCCGCACTGGATCTGCCCCGGCTCTGAGCCGGATTAGCTGGAGCCGGGGCAGATCGGGAGTGCTTGCTAGCTGGGTCCGCGCAACGCACAATGCCTAGCCCCTTTCTGCAGATGTAGACGCCGGCGTCCGTAAATTCCAAAATTTAATTCCTAAACAATTCTGTAATTGAATTTCCAAATGTCTAGCTTCACTTGAATAATTTTCAAAAATCTCTGTGTCACAAGTCCTGAGTTCTAAAGCTTAAATAGGCTCATGCACAACAGGAAAAATTGGCAAAATTTTGTATTCCGCGCAAAGGGGCTAGCTTACTTATAAAGGAAGCCGAGAATGTTAAACTGTGGTGAGTTTGCAGTTATCGGTATCGCACTTTAATTGAATTACAAAATTAGATACATGACAATGTGTAGTAGTAGTAGCAGAGGTAGTTGTAGTGGTATATTTCGAACTGTACATGTACGTAATAATAGATACATGAGAAATACATCACACTTTCGTGCAGTCAGAGGACACAGTTTTAACTTTTAAAATGCCAATGGCTGTAATCTACACTCTCTTAAATCACCCTATTGTCTTAAGCCATTCTAATTAAAAGCAGTTCGATAATAAATACAAGTCCTACAAAGGACCTACTTCGTCACATACCAGTAAAGCGAGCATGGTCACACCAACACTTAAGCAAAAGACTGCTCCGATATACATATCCAAGATGGCGGCGGTTTACTGCCTCGGAAGTGACAGGATTGTCCACTGTAGTTTTCTTATATCTCTGTGCCTACACCGGCCGCAAAATTTTTATTTCCACCGAGTTCCGGACACCAACAGGAACTTATTTGCGTACAGCCAATCAGCAACCTGGTGCCGGACCGCTGAAGGAGTGTCTCGAGACACTTCACTGGCCTTGCACTGATAATGTAAAAATAAGCGAGATCGCGTCAGCTTATTCTAGAAAATATGAATGTTCTGACCTGTTGATTTTTATCAATCCTAGCTGGAAAAATAAAAAATGATTGTCAGGATTTATTCAAAACCTCTTTCTAAGAATAAAATCATTAGGCTGTATCACACCCCTCTGCCTGAGCATAGCTATGACCGTCTTCTTAAGATTTTGTTTTGATGATACAGAAAGAAAGCACCTTAATCGCTAAAACCTACAAAACCCAAAACCAGTGAAGTTGGCTTGTTATGTAACTCGTAGATAAAAACAGAATACAATGATTCGCAGATCCTTTTCAACTTATATTCAATTGAAGACAAGATGTTCAAACTGTTCAAACTGAGAAACTTTTTTTTTTTTTCCAAATAATCATTAACTTAGAATTTAAAGGCAGCAACCTATTGCAAAAAAGTTGGCACAGGGGCCTTTTTACCACTGTGTTACATCGCCTTTCCTTTTATTGACGCTCAGTAAACATTTGGTAACTGAGGAGACCAGTTTTTGAAGCTTTTCAGGTGGAACTCTTTCCCATTCTTGCTTGATGTACAGCTTAAGTTGTTCAACAGTCCGGGGTCTCCGTTGTCGTATTTTACACTTCATAATGCGCCACACATTTTCAATGGGAGACAGGTCTGGACTACAGGCAGGCCAGTCTAGTACCCGCACTCTTTTACTATGGAGCCATGCTGTTGTAACACGTGCAGAATGTGGCTTGGCATTGTCTTGCTGAAATAAGCAGGGGCGTCCATGAAAAAGACGTTGCTTGGATGGCAACATATGTTGCTCCAAAACCTGTATGTACCTTTCAGCATTAATGGTGCCTTCACATGTGTGTAAGTTGCCCATGCCTTGGGCAATAATACACTCTTTTCCTCTTTGGTCCGGAGGACACGACGTCCACAGTTTCCAAAAACAATTTGAAATGTGGACTCGTCAGACCACAGAACACTTTTCTACTTTGCATCAGTCCATCTTAGATGAGCTTGGGCCCAGCGAAGCTGGCAGCTTTTCTGGGTGCTGTTGATAAATGGCTTTCGCTTTGCATTGTAGAGTTTTAACTTGCACTTGCAGATGTAGCGACAAACTGTAGTTACTGACAGTGGTTTTCTGAAGTGTTCCTGAGCCCATGTGGTGATGTCCTTTACGCACTGATGTCGGTTTTTGATGCAGTACCGCCTGAGGGATCGAAGGTCACGGGCATTCAATGTTGGTTTTCAGCCTTGTCGCTTACGTTCTCCAGATTCTCTGAACCTTTTGACGATATTACGGACGGTAGATGATGAAATCCATAAATTTCTTGCTGCTCTATGAGCACAGTGTTGGAGGTGCTTGCCAATATTGTGGTACGCAGTTGAAATCGTGTTCTGGGTGGTTGCTAGGGCATTGCTAGGCAGTTGCAATGGTGTTCTGGGTGGTTGCTAGGGCATTGCTAGGCAGTTGCTATGGTGTTCTGGGTGGTTGCTAGGGCGTTGCTAGGCGGTTGCTATGGTGTTCTCGGTGGTTGCTCGGGCATTGCTAGATGCTTGCTAGGGTGTTCTGGGAGCTTGCCAAAACGTTGCTAGGTAGTTGCTATGGTGTTCTAAGTGGTTGCTAGGGAATGGCTAGGTGGTTGCTATGGTCTTTTGGGTGGTTGCTAAGGCGTTACTAGGCAGTTGTTATGGTGTTCTGGGTGGTTGCTAGAGCGTTGCTAGGCAGTTGCTATGGTGTTCTGAGTGGTTGCTAGGGCGTTGCTAGGCAGATGCTTTGGTGTTCTGGGTGGTTGCTAGGGCATTGCTAGGTAGTTGCTATGGTGTTCTGGGTGGTTGCTAGAGCGTTGCCAGGCGGTAACTCTGGTATTCCTGATGGTTGCTTAGGCATTGTTTGGCAGTTGCAATGGTGGTGTGGGTGATTGCTTGTACGTAAATAGGGGGTTGCTATGGAGTTCTGCCTGGTTGCTAGGGCATTGCTAGGCAGTTGCTATGGTGTTCTGGGTGGTTGCTAGGGCGTTGCTAGGCGGTTGCTATGGTGTTCTCGGTCGTTGCTAGGGCATTGCTAGATGCTTGCTAGGGTGTTCTGGGAGCTTGCCAAAACGTTGCTAGGTAGTTGCTATGGTGTTCTGGGTGGTAGCTAGGGCATTGCTAGGCAGTTGCTATGGTGTTCTGGGTGGTTGCTAGAGCGTTGCTAGGCAGTTGCTATGGTGTTCTGAGTGGTTGCTAGGGCGTTGCTAGGCAGTTGCTGTGGTGTTCTGGGTGGTTGCTAGGGCGTTACTAGGCAGTTGCTATGGTGTTCTTGGTGGTTGCTAGGGCATTGCTAGGCAGTTGCTATGGTGTTCTGAGTGGTTGCTAGGGCGTTGCTAGGCGGTTACTATGGTGTTTTGGGTGGTTGCTAGGGCATTGCTAGGTGGTTGCTATGGTGTTCTGGGTAGTTACTAAGGTGTTGCTGGGCAGTTGCTATGTTGTTCCTGGTGGTTGGCAAGGTATTGCAAAACATTCCATGGTGTTCTGAGCTTTTGCTAGAGCGTTGCTTGGCTGTTGCTATGGTGCTCCTCGTGGTTGCTGGGACATTGCCAGGCGGTAGCTATGGTATTCCTGATGGTTGCTAAGGCATTGTTTGGCAGTTGCAATGGTGGTGTGGGTGATTGCTTCTACGTAAATAGGGGGTTGCTATGGAGTTCTGCCTGGTTGCTAGGGAGGGATGAAAATCCATGTTTCTCAGGAATTGTGGGAAATCCAGAAGTTGGATTGCTTTGAAAAGACATAACACACCATTCCTGATCAAGCCACACGATTTAATATATATATTTTATGGGTTTTCTCAAATCTGTAAGACTAGTTGAAAACCGAATGTTTTACGGAAGAATAAATAATAATAACGAGAAAATTCCAGCAGAAATTTTGAATATGCCTGCTGCCCTATGAGTACAGTGTTGGAGTTGGTTGAAAGCGTTCTGGTATGCAGTAGATATCATGTTCTGGGTGGTTGCTAGGGCGTTGCTAGACTGTTGCTATGGTGTTCTGGGGGGTTGCTAGGGCATTAATAAGTGGTTGCCACGGTCTTCTGGGTGGTTGATTGGGTGTTGCTATGGTATTCTGAGGGGTTAGAAAGTCGTTGCTAGGCAGTTGCTATGGTGTTCTGAGTGGTTCCAAGGGCATTGCTAGGCAGTTCCTATGGTGTTCTGGGCAGTAGCGAGGCGGTTGCTATGGTGTTCTGGGTGGTTGCTAGGCAGTTGCTCTGGTGTTTTGGGTGGTTGCTAGGGCATTGCAAGGCAGTTGCTATGGTGTTCTGGGTGGTTGCTAGGGCGTTGCAAGGCAGTTGCTATGGTGTTCTAAGTGGTTGCTAGGCAGTTGCTATGGTGTTCTGGGTGGTTGCTGGGGCGTTGCTAGGCGGTTGCTATGATGTTCTGGGTGGTTGCTAGGGCGTTGCCAGGCAGTTGCTATGGTGTTCTGGATGGTTGATAGGCGGTTGCTATGCTGTTCTGGGTGGTTGCTAGGCCGTTGCTAGGCAGTTGCTATGGTGTTCTGGGTGCTAGGGCGTTGCTAGGCGGTTGGTATGGTGTTCTGGGTGCTAGGGCGTTGCTAGGCAGTTGCTATGGTGTTCTATGTGGTTGCTAGGGCTTTGCTAGGTGGTTGCTATGGTGTTCTGGGTGGTTGCTGAGGTGTTGTTAGGCGGTTGCTATAGTGTTATGGATGGTTGCTAGGGCATTGCTGGGTGGTTGCTATGGTGTTCTGGGTGGTTGCTAGAGCATTGCTAGGCAGTTGCTATGGTGTTCTGGGTGGTTGCTAGGCCGTTGCTAGGCAGTTACTATGGTGTTCTGGGTGCTAGGGCGTTGGTAGGCGGTTGCTCTGGTGTTCTGGGTGGTTGCTAAGGCGTTGCTAGGCGGTTGCTATGGTGTTCTGGGTGGTTGCTAGGCAGTTGCTATGGTGTTCTGGGTGGTTGGTAGGGCGTTTTTAGGCAGTTGCTATGGTGTTCTGGGTGGTTGCTAGGGCATTGCTAGGCAGTTGCTATGGTGTTCTAAGTGGTTGCTAGGCGGTTGCCATGGTGTTCTGGGTGATTGCTGGGGCATCGTTAGGCGGTTGCTATGGTGTTCTGGGTGGTTGCTAGGGCGTTGCTAGGCAGTTGCTATGGTGTTCTGGGTGGTTGATAGGCGGTTGCTATGGTGTTCTGGGTGGTTACTAGGGTGTTGATAGGTGGTTGCTATGGTGTTCTGGGTGGTTGTTAGGGCGTTGTTAGGCAGTTGCTATGGTGTTCTGGGTGGTTGCTAGGCGGTTGCTATGGTGTTCTGGGTGGTTGCTGGGGCGTTGCTAGGCGGTTGCGATGGTATTATGGGTGGTTGCTAGGGCATTGCTGGGCGGTTGCTATGGTGTTCTGTGTGGTTGCTAGGGCATTGCTGGCCGTTTGCTATGGTGTTCTGGGTGGTTGCTAGGCTGTTGCTAGGCAGTTGCTATGGTGTACTGGGTGGTTGCTAGGGCGTTGCTAGACAGTAGCTATTGTGTTCTGGGTGGTTGCTAGGGTGCGGCGGTTGGTATGGTGTTCTGCGTGGTTGCTAGGGCGTTGCTAAGCAGTCGCTATGGTGTTCTGCGTCGTTGCTAGGGCGTTGCTAAGCGGTTGCTATGGTGTTCTGGGTGGTTGCTAGGGCGTTGCTAGGCAGTTGCTATGGTGTTCTGGGTGGTTTCTAGGCAGTTGCTATGGTGTTCTGGGTGGTTGCTCGGGCTTTGCTAGGTGGTTGCTATGCTGTTCTGGGTGGTTGCTAGGGCATTGCTAGGCAGTTGCTATGGTGTTCTGGGTGGTTGCTAGGGCGTTGCTATGCAGTTTGTTATGGCGTTCTGGGTGGTTGCCAGTGCGTTGCTAGGCAGTTGCTATGGTGTTCTATGTGGTTGCTAGGGCGTTGCTAGGTGGTTGCTATGGTGTTCTGGGTGGTTGCTAGGGCGTTGTTTGGTGGTTGCTATGGCGTTCTGGGTGGTTGCTAGGGCGTTGCTAGGCGGTTGGTATGGTGTTCTGGGTGGTTGCTAGGGCGTTGCTAGGCAGTTGCTATGGTGTTCTGGGTGGTTGCTAGGCAGTTGCTAAGGTGTTTTGGGTGGTTGCTAGGGCATTGCTAAGCAGTTGCTATGGTGTTCTGGATGGTTGCCAGGGCGTTTCCAGGCAGTTGCTATGGTGTTCTGGGTGGTTGCTTGGGCATTGTTAGGCGGTTGCTAAGGTGTTCTGGGTGGTTGCTGCGGCGTTGCTAGGCAGTTGCTATGGTGTTCTTGGTGGTTACCAGGGCGTTGCTAGGCAGTTGCTATGGTGTTCTGAGTGGTTGCTAGGGCGTTGCTAGGCAGTTGCTATGGTGTTCTGGGTGGTTGGTAGGGCGTTGCTAGGCAGTTACTATGGTGTTCTGGGTGGTGGCTAGGGCATTGCTAAGCAGTCGCTATGGTGTTCTGCGTCGTTGCTAGGGCGTTGCTGAGCGGTTGCTATGGTGTTCTGAGTGGTTGCTAGGGCGTTGCTAGGCAGTTGCTATGGTGTTCTGGGTGGTTTCTAGGGCGTTGCTAGGTAGTTGCTATGGTGTTCTGGGTGGTTGCTATAGTGTTGCCAGGCGGTAACTCTGGTATTCCTGATGGTTGCTTTGGCATTGTTTGGCAGTTGCAATGGTGGTGTGGGTGATTGCTTGTACGTAAATAGGGGGTTGCTATGGAGTTCTGGGTGGTTGCTAGGGCATTGTTAGGCGGTTGCTAAGGTGTGCTGGGTGGTTGCTACGGTGTTGCTAGGCAGTTGCTATGGTGTTCTTGGTGGTTACCAGGGCGTTGCTAGGCAGTTGCTATGGTGTTCTGAGTGGTTGCTAGGGCGTTGCTAGGCAGTTGCTATGGTGTTCTGGGTGGTTGCTAGGGCGTTGCTAGGCAGTTACTATGGTGTTCTGGGTGGTTGCTAGGGCGTTGCTAGGCAGTTGCTATGGTGTTCTGAGTGGTTGCTAGGGCGTTGCTAGGCAGTTGCTATGGTGTTCTGGGTGGTTGCTAGGGCGTTGCTAGGCAGTTACTATGGTGTTCTGGGTGGTTGCTAGGGCATTGCTAGGTGGTTGCTATGGTGTTCTGGGTGGTTACTTAGGTGTTGCTGGGCAGTTGCTATGTTGTTCCTTGTGGTTGGCAAGGTATTGCAAGACATTCCATGGTGTGCTGGGCTTTTGCTAGAGCGTTGCTAGGCTGTTGCTATGGTGCTCCTCGTGGTTGCTGGGACATTGCCAGGCAGTAGCTATGGCATTCCTGACGGTTGCTAAGGCATTGCTTGGCAGTTGCAATGGTGGTGTGGGTGATTGCTTGTGCGCAAATAGGTGGTTGCTATGGAGTTCTGCCTGGTTGCTAGGGAGGCATGAAAATCCATGTTTTTCGGGAATTGTGGGAAATCCAGAAGTTGGATCGCTTCGAAAAGACATAACACACCATTCCTGATGAAGCCACCCGATTTAATATATATATTGTATGGGTTTTTTTTAAATCTGTAAGACTAGTTGCGAGCCGAAATTTTTATGGAAGAATAAATAATAATAATAATAATAGAAATATAGGCACAGAATAATATAAGTGGCCTTGGCTTCGCCCAGGCCCACTACACTCCCAATTGGAGAGAGTAGTGGGCCTGCACTCAGCTCAGGCCCACTAATAATAATAATAATAATAATAAAGAAGTATGCAGGATTTTAATATGTGTCTGCATTGCTGCAGGCACATAATAATGAAGAAGTATGCAGGATTTTAATAAGTGTCTGCATTGCTGCAGGCACATAATAATAATAATAAAGAAGTATGCAGGAATTTAATATGTGTCTGCATTGCTGCAGGCACATAATAAAGAAGAATGCAGGATTTTAATATGTGTCTGCTTTGCTGCAGGCAATAACTGTATAATAACAATATAACAATAACTGTAACTCTATAACTGTAGAGTTACGCAGATGAATCTGAGTGTATAATTGAGTGACTGGCTATCGACACCAGTACTAGGGTGAATAGAAGGAAGCCCTGAATTTGTCAATGGAGGAATATACGCGTTAATCCATGGGAGGGAACTACGCATATTTTGTGTGTGAAGACTGATATTGACTGTAGAATGTGAGAGAATCAATGCTATGTCGGATTTTTTGCTTCACAAAACGTATTTTTTTAACCACTAATTGGAATACTGTTGGCTCACTGTTGATAAAATGGTTGCTACAGAGTACTTCGTTTTTTCTGTCACATGTGATAATTTTTTAATAAGGATATTGCAAGGATATTGACCAGTTTGCACATCGCGTTTCAGCTCTGCCTGCTTGTGAATATTCAGTAGCTGATCCGGGGGTGCCATCTCCTGGTCCAGTACTGTAACTAAGTGCTTAAATTTGCATATCTATAAACGCGAGCGTCTACATCTGCAGAAAGGGGTTAAGTGATGATTGAGAATCATAAAAATATTTGTTCTCGTTTTTCCGACCCTCATTAAGCGGGAAAAGCCGTTATTTAGATAGTAGGGTTTTCTACAAGAATTCCCTCTAAAAAAGACAGCATTACATCAGTTCGGGTTGGTGTTTTTATGTTTTCTTGACTATTTCTGAAGTAATTTAAATAGAATTAGGCAAATCTTTGCATTCTCATCACTTTTCTCAATGCCCACATGAAAACTGATCAGAAATTTAGCATTTTAAAATAATGTGCAGTTGTTGCACGTACCAATTTTCATTGAGAGTCGCTTATAAAGTGACCAGGATAAGCAAATTACCTCAAACACAAATATTTATGTCACCTAACTTCTTGGATTTGACATAAAACCTTACAATTGAAATCAATAAAAACTTAAAAAAATAAAAGTACAGAAAATTTGCAGCATTGTAGATCCCCTCTTTACATTGGCAAGCTTTTCCAATATTGCATGTCATCCATGAGATAGCACAAGTAAATGTCAAATTAGTTACAAGTACAAGTAAATGTCAAATTAGTTATGACAAGTTATGACAGATAATAATGAGTGTAGAGCAGGTCAACTTTTCCAATACAGTACATCATCCGTGGCATTGGCATTACTAGTTGCGAAGTAAACAATAGTCATGAAAAAAAAAAAAAAAAACTCCCGGATTTTGCTTTCTTCATTATCAGGGGGTAAATTTGCTCTTGGTCCTGATTGTTTCAAGCTCCGATGATCAAAAAGCTAATTTTTAAAATTTATTTCCAACTTCTTTAGTTATGAAAAAGCTGGGTATATAAATAACAATAATAATGATAATAAAAACAAAGCAACTCTCGGCACTGACTGGCTTTCCATCTAATGACATTATTGTAATCCAATTAATAAAGTTGAACAGACATGAAATAACTGTGTGCATTGCATCATTCCGTGTTGCTCATAATTCACACGAGTGATGAGTGTGTGCGTGATCTAAATTGCTCGTCCATGGGTGTTCTTCCATGTTTGTTCAATAAAAAAATCTGATTATAGTTTAAGATAAAACAGCACTCATGAAGGGAAACTCAAATAATGCATCATTCTCTTTTGGCGCTGTCATTCATAAAATCAAGGTTCTCATTTGTTTTGCCCCATTGGCAACTGACATCATTTTTGATACAATGTGATGAAATTGACCCATAGACATTTAGTATGATGAAGCAGATTATAGCCAAAGAGTCAAGTCAACCTCACATAAGTTACCCGTCATTTGATTTTGTACAAAGAAGAAAATATGCAGGACTGATTTTTAACTGAGTTTAAACAGAAATTGAAGTCAACTTTGGCTATTTGAACAGCTTAAAAGCAATAGCGAAAATGTTAAGCCATGTTAATCAAAAAAAAAAAAAAATCTGCTTGGGAAATTCTCGTTCCCCTGTCTCTTTCAGAATTGATTAAAGGCAGTTTTTCATACACATACATGCATCCTCCATGCATTCAAGTGAAATTGATGTACATGTACGTATGCGTCAAAACAGAATAAGCAAAACGAAAATGAATATGAGAAAACTGGGAAGTGGGTAGGCCCTAGGCTTTATTCCGTACACGGTACATATACCCGGCAAAAAACGGAACATTGTCAAATCGGGTGTTTTAGAAAAGTAATTCTGCGTGTCTGTGTTTTCTTGTTGTGGTAAAAATTGCTCGTCCATGTCATGCTTTAAACTGAATCAGCAGTCAATTTATGCAAGCTCCATCCACCAAAGGATTAAAAGGACTTGATATTCAGGAAAGACTGAAAGAGCCTAATAATTATTGACTAAAAATAAATAAAAAAATAAATGTCTAACAAGCATCATTTATACTTTGGAGCTTCCCATTATTTTTCTCCTAAACATGGCTTAGATCTCATTATGATAAACATTATAAAGAAATAAAATATAGAATATTAGACGAGAAGTATATCCTATAGGAGGCTCCGACATATTTCATACACAGTACACACGTGTCAATGGATATAGATTTTTCCAACATCAATTTTCATACAAATTAAAGTACCTTTGGTGGTCTAAATAGCTTCTACACATGGAGGAAACATTGTAGATACTATAGAAGAGTCAAAACGTGCTATTGTCAAAAAGATGAAAATATTTGAGGAAAAATCACCAACGTCGAAGGGTAGTGGGGACACTTCGGGGCCGAACTTTAATTCAACATGGATGAAAGTTGGCCCTGTTTGACGGGGCTAATAGAATTTTATATTTGGAAATGTTACTATAATATTTTATTTATCACGATTTACTGAATGTAAAATGGATCGTGATCAAGTTCATTTTAATTATTTGGGCTTGCTTCATGAGTTGAGACTGGGACTGCATCTGCGTGGGTTGTCATTAGGTTCGATATCAATCAACTTCTTCCTTTGTTGAGGAGTTGACAGGGGTTTGTTGAATGTTGGGCCACAATTTTAATAGAAATACTTGACTTACCATGATCATCCTTGGCAAGATCTGGTATTATCTTCCTTTTCTTGTTGTCGGTTCGTCTCTCAGCCTCAGCTATTTGAGTTCTGTCTGTGAATTTCTGATAGCATCTGCGATTAAATTTTGCATCGGAAGGCTTGGTGTACTGTGTAGTTCTACAAGATGGATCGGTAGATGAACTGATACGATCATAGAATTTACGGGCGATTTCGGCCCTTTCACCGTCATGACCCAGATTTCAGAATACTTCAATGCTGTAGCCCATGATGTCTCGCTAAATGAGCTCAATTCTTCGGCATCGATGGAGGAAAAGTGTATAAAACACGGACTTTTATCGCTACTTTCAGCGCACGACGACTCAACATCGTCTGCCATTGCGATTGTCAGTGGTGCAATGAACGATAAAATCATTGTTTATGCATTACATCATCGAAAACCTGGATCGTGATTAGTTCATTTAGTGATCTCAAGGCTAATTTTATTCATCGACCCAGAAATAACCGTGAATATTCATTTATGAAATTTTGGTCAGATTTCATTAAATTATAAAATATTATGGAATATTTATCACGAGAACAAAAGATATTTGACATTTTAGTAATTTTTAAATAATTTCTGAACTACTTTGGTCGTATGCCAACTACGAGACTACGAAATAACGAATGTTAAAAGTTCACCCCACTGTCTATATTGTAATAAGACCAATCCGAATAATCTAATTAAGTGCTGCCACCACCTTTTTTTATGCCGGAAAGGTCCGGCAGTCATCCCCAACTTCCACACAAACCCAGAACACAAAATTACAATACGACTTTATTTTTCGACCAATTCGTTAAAATACCAGCACAAACCACTCAGCTATACTCATTTCAAGCAGTATGCTGCAATTCATTACACCCCCCCACCCAACACACCCGGCTCTATCACACAATACTCACCCTCAACTCCCCCCTTCCCCCAGACACACACACACACCCCCACACCTAATTCATGAACAAAAAACACGAACTCCCACTTTCATCCAGCGGCCATTTAGACCCCCCTCCCCGAAACGTGCACGCTGGCAAAAGTAGAATGAAACTCATTTAATTGCAAACATACCCGACAACTTTAGAAATATGAGGAGCCCCTCCCCCCACAGAAAAGGTGGAATAGAATCCTGACCCCATCCACCCCTAACCAACATGAGTCTGCTGTGCAGCAACTTGAGGTTTCACTTGTAAGACCTTACACCAGGTTACAGTCTCACCTGTGCTTCAGTATGGTGACTGCATTACATCACTTGTTTGTCTGGGATGCACTTCTTTGGTTGCATCACGTACAGAATGTATTGTTTGAACAGAGACAGGGGGGTACTCATCTGCACCCTCATTTTTGCACCTCCCCCAGGTATAATTAAAAAAAAAAAAAAACACATCCCTCTGGCCCGATACCCAATAAATTGATCCCCTTCCATACCCACCCATGCAGAAGTACTATCCTGGTATCGTATGGTTACTGCAAGTGCAACTGAGGGTTTCACTTCATTACTCCCTCAATGTACTCATCATCAGCTGGGGCCACAAGTCTGTGATTCACACACAGACATATTTATATGCACTGGAAATATACTGAAAAACAGAGCTTCTCCAGATACGTGCCAGCAGGATACGGTTGCTTACTGGACTGACTGAACTCAAGGAGTCTGAAGAACCATTGCAGTTCCTCAGGTGAGTGCCTTATTCATTCTACAAACTTCATGAAAGTGTTTCAATTCTTATGCTTTTTTACCTATGGATAAATCGTAATGCATCATGAGAGAAAATTTCACTTCGAAGAAACAAAATGTGGCTGACAGAAAAGGCAAATGTTGTCTTCTGGAAGAAGTGCCTGCAATCTCAGAAAACCCCAGGACAGAGGAAGTTGTGGTTTTGAAGGGCAGGGACAGGTTTCCCAAAGTGGACACACATTTTCCTGAGTGGAGGTAGAAATCCCAGAACACAAAGGGCCACCCTAAAGTAATATTGCACCAGCATAAAATAAATAAATCTTGACTTCAACATTATCTTGGGCAGATGAAACTGGTTATCAATTTAAATTCGGAAGAAAATACAAAATACTTAGTAATTAGTGGCAATATAATAATAAAGATCCAATAAGTGCAAGCAGATTAAATTCATATTCATAATTCAGGCAGTATAAGTGGTAAGGATCATTGTACTACAGCATAAGCTGTGACCCTATCTCTGGTTTTATCTGTCTCTCCACAGGACCCAGGAAGTGAGGAACATTACCCCAACTCTTTTGGGTGAGTTAAACCCAAAAACACAATGAGCAGCTCTGCGTTCAACTCCGGCGTGCTTGTGAATCACTCGTCTCAAGGATCCAGACCCCTGCTCTGGTATAAGCATGAAATGTGTGGAGAGTCACCATATGCATACGTGTTCTCCTACCTGGTAAAGGCTTTTAACATGGGGGTGGGTATTCCCATGAACTTCATGGTGGTGTGGCAGTTGGCCAGAAGGAAGAGTGACTCCTCCACCTCCGATATCTTCATCTTAAACCTGGCCATTATAGATGCTTACTTCTGTCTAATGATCCCTAGTGACATAGCGAATCGTCTACTGTTGAACAGCAAAAATATATTGCGCTTCCAGCGCTTTGCCTACGGGATGAAGGACACCACCCCACTCTTCCTCACCTGCATTTGCCTGGACCGCTACATGGCCGTGGTCCACCCTATAGTGTTCTCCAGCATCAGGGACAATAAGATCAGGGTGGCTGTTTCGATGGTGGTTTGGGCGCTCATGATATCCTATGCACTTACTAAGACCTTAGTCGCGGTGGATTTCTCAGTGAAAATCTATAGTGGGTTGATCCTGAGTGTCTTCACCATCATGGTCTTCTGTAACATCTCCATCATCTGGAATCTGAGGAAGTCAGTCGTTGGCAAAGAGAAGATGCACCCTGTGAAGAAGAAAGCCCTCAGAATGGTGGTCTTTACCCTGGCCATCATAGTCTTCACCTACCTCCCTCCAGTGGCTCTTTTCCCCTTTGCAGAATATTACAGCTTCTTCGACTACAAGTGCCGCATCAGGGTGATTGTCTTCGCCTTCATGGACCTCAGCAGCAGCATTGAACCCTTGCTGTACGTCTCCAAGATGGATCACTGCACTGTGAAACTGCCCTGCAGCTGCTGCAAAAGTCCTCCGCAGGCGTCAGAAAATGAGAGCAGTTGAGCTGTGTCCTTGGCTCTGGTCCTGTACAGTTTCCTCCTGAAATTGTGCCACCCAATTATTGGAAGAGGCTTAATTACCAAAAAAAAAAAAAAAATCCAGCTGCTGAGGAAATGGTGCGATACCTTTGTGAAAAAAAACGTTCTACAGATCATAGTTCAACTGCACTGAGCACATGGCAGGTATGAGATTGCGGGGGTGAGTAGATTATTGATGTCAGTGTTGTGAGCGAGTGGCCCGTGGTGCTGGTTGGGTGTAGTCAGATATGGGGAAACACTTTTTCCAGGCAGGAAACGGAAAAATGATTCCTTCTGAAAGGGAGCAACTACAAAAATTATGCACTGATCAAATGAGCTGTAAAATCCAAAATTATACTTTAAGTAACCATGCTGAACCAAAACAAAGAAAACCGAAACACAGGATGGGAATCCCTCAGTGTCAGGTGTGTAAACATTTGCCACTCATTGAAGGTCATCTATCTCAAATGAAATATTTTCAGCAATATTAGAAAGGGTTTTGATAAGACTGAGATGATAATTATATCATATTGTATGGTGCACCCTAAATAATTGCTTGAAGGACTAGTCTGTGTAAAATTAAAGAATGAAATACAAGTAGACATTACATCATATTGAATATTGTTCTTATATTTGCATCACCATTACATTCACCATATTGTTGTAATATAAATGTAACATTTACTGTAAATATGCTACCGTTGAATAATGGAAACTGGACACCAAACTGTTATTAAAACGCTGTTCTGGTCTGAATGTTTCCCACTGTTCATCGTTTGTATGGACACGCTATGCACTACATTGCGAAGTCAATTTAGGTTTCTCATCCTATAAGCTCTTTATTTTTTTATTTGAGTTGACATTAAGAGGAATAAGCATCTTCACAAATGATAGTATTTTGTTTTCCACCTATAATTGTTTGTTTTACGACCTTTGTTTAATCCACAACTTCTTCGGACTGAAATATTGCTTTCGTAACATAAGCAAAATAAAATTGAAGTTCATTTCTAAATACAAAAAGGAGCCATTTTGTATTATGCTCCTAGAAACACATTACTGTACTTTAAAAATAACAGAATTCAATACGGTTGAAGGACTCTAAGGTTTTTCATAGCGCCAGGAAGTCAGCAGGGGTCACTAAATGCAGAGGAAATTTGAAAAGAGCCGTCATTCACAGGGTCAAATGAGGACAGTTAGCAGCCACTTGAGCTGAATGATACACAAATCAGTTAACCAGCAGAGAGGTGACGCATTCAAGTAAAAACCTGAACAAATGAGTGAAGATGATACTATCAAGAAATTAACATCTAATCTTTCACTTTAACATTGTACAAACCTGCTGTGGCTGCCTTGATGACTATGATCTTGTGGCAAAGTCAACATTTACTACTTTCAGTCAAAAGGACAATTCAGTCAGCCAGTATATAAATAGGAACAGTAGCATTTTCTATTTAAGTGAGGGCATGTGTGGTGTACATGGGAAATAATACAAATGTGAATATTTGACCTCGGCACTGAGAGGGATTACCTCTTCCAATGCCTGGTGAGGGACTGTTTTTAGGATCACTTGGCCCCTGATGCCCATCTCTCAAAGAAAACTTGTGATTTTCAACACAGGATTGGCCCATTCAGACCGCAAGAAGATCCTGGAAAAGTCTTGGCTGTCTGCAGCTCACACTAAACCCAGGTCCGAAAGTTCAATTCCTGTCATAGCACAGCTAAACAGGATTTTGTGTTGTCTGCATTGAAAAATAATTTAATCAACAGTTATGTAGGAAAGTCCATACCTCCGCTGGCATTTTAGATGACTGAGTCACACATGAGTGACAAAATGAACTAAAAAGATCAGAATAAACATAAGGTGTTGAGGCTCTGCAAACAGTTAGATCAGCCTCACAGATATTAGCATTGAGTATACAGGTGTGAAAACTTACTGGAGGGATGGAGTACTTTTCCTTTAGGAGATATTCCCATAATTTAATTTATTGAGGGGAAAAGCTATCAAAACCTACCTGGCCCGATGTGACAAAGTAATTGCCCCCTAAACCTAATAACTGGTTGTGCCACTCTCGACGACAACAACTGCAATGAAGCATTTGCAATAACTGGCAATGAGTCTTTCACATTGCTGGGGAGGAATTTTGGAACACTCTTTGCAGAATTGTTTTAATTTAGCCACTTTGGAGGGTTTTCGAGCATGAACGGCCTGCTTAAGGTCATTCCACAGCATCTCAATCAGATCTAAGTCCGGACTTTGACTAGGCCACTCCAAAACCTTCATTTTGTTTTTTTAATCCATTCAGAGGTGGACTTGCTGGTGTGTTTCGGATCTTTGTCCTGCTGCACAACCCCAGTGTGCTTGAGCCTGAGGTTGGGCTTCAGCTAACTGATGGTTGGGCTTTCTCCTTCTGGATTTTCTGGGTAGAAAGCAGAATTTATGGTTCCATCAATTACGACAAGTTGTCCAGTTCCTGAAGCAGCAAAACACACTACCGCCACCATGTTTGACTGTTGGTAGGATGTTTTATTCATGAAATGCTGTGTTCGTTTTACGCTCGATGTAACGGGATGTACACCTTCAACTTTTATCTTGTCAGTCCACAGAATATTTTCCCAAATGTCTTGAGGATCATCAAGATGTTTTTGGGCAAATGCGAGACGAGCCTTTTTGTTCTCTTTGGTCGGCAGTGGTTTTTATAAATTACAACTGATATTTATGGTATGAGCATTTATTGTGAAGCTTAACCATAGATCCATCGAAAAATTTAAATACTTTTTGCAATTTGTAAGTGACTTAATTACAAGATAGCATGTTGTATTATTATCAAACATTACAATTATTATACAGTGATTTATCAGCTAGCTTGATAACTTACATGTTAGCTAATGATCTAGCTGCAGTGAGATGCCAATCACACAATTAATGGCTGTATAAATCAGAATTGGAAATGCATCGCTTGTTTTCTGTGTAGCTTAACATCCCACATAGTTCCCACAAAAGCTACATAACATTTTTAACACTTAAAAGTTTCGTAAAGAACCATTATTTGGCATTTTCTGACCCATCCAAATTCCAAAGCAAAGCAAGACTCAAATTTTTTATTATTGTTATGGCCCCAATTTCTAATGACATTTACGACAGCAAGGGATGACAGAGAAAATTTTAAAACTCAAACAGATTTAACTAAACAAAGACCAACACTAGCCAACAATTTATATTACTGACCAAGATTGATAATATACACGAAAAAAATATTTACAGTCCCTTGAGATGGGGTTGCTTGATGATGTTCCGGGTAAGGAAAATGCTCCAACAAAGGCAAAAATCCACAAAAAGCCTCACAGGTCTTGAAAAGAGTGACAGGTCTGGCCAAATGTATCCTTCTCCTTGCAATTTCTCCTCCTACTTGTCTGATGTTAGCGGTGAAATCAAGGTCAAAATGCATTGAACAGTAAAACCCGGAATATGTGTAGGGAGTCATGCAGCTGTACCTACTGTACATATTAAATTTCAGACAAACTGCAGTGGAAATTATTGACTAATGGGTAAAAATGGCATTGTCCAGTTGGTAGCCTTGGCTGCTATATTTGAAAAGGGATTATAAAAATTTACGCAAACTTTGGCATCGTCATTAGTTGGAAGATGCCCATAGTTTCAGCTTCACTGGCCCAATATTTTCCAAGGACGTGTGCACAGATGCTGCTGCAAATAGGCCAAGACATAAGTCTAGATGAGCTAAAAAAATGTGTCAAATTCCAATTAATTGTGGTTCTCACTGCACATCTGTGTCTCCTCAAAAATATTACTAATCAAAGTGACAAAATAATGAGAGTTGCAGAAAACTGACTCCATAGGAAGTTGTGTAGAAAGTTACAGAAAAGAGAGCTGAATCTTTTTTTGTCCAACCACAGCACTGTGAATTACACAATGAATGACACCACAGAATAATGTATGTCTTAAACAGTAGCTGTGATCACATGTTCAAAAGGGCTTCAGTAACCTCACCCTTTTCCGCTTCATTGTCCTCAAGCGGTTCTCGTTCAAGTTCGCCTGATTAACAATCAAACTATTTGACTGAATGATCAAAACCAATCCATGATCCATGACAAGAAATGATAATGAAAAAATGAATGCCTATTGCCAACATTTACATAACTGATACAAAATTGTTAGGGTGGAAACATACATGCAAAAAAACCTCAACTTTTGCTGACTTTTAACAACAATTGCAACAATTATTTTCGCCATCACTCAGCTGCACATTGTATCTAACAACGCCCTTTAGCCGTGACAACATTCAGACTACAGAGCGGATTCTCAAGAGTAATGAGCCTCACAAGCTAATTTACGCGAAGTTCTGCTGTCTCACGAGCTACACGCGTGCAGAAACTACAAAGACGGTGATATTTTGCGTAGTCAATTATGTGCAGAAGAAAAAGCCATATAATTTTGTGGGGCAATGTATAACAAGGCGTTCAAAAATAAATTAGACTATCGTCAATTCTACCAATTCGTCTGAGCCACTGTTGCTAATTGGGAGAAGTAAACTGCGAGAGGTTTAGGTCATTAAGCAGTGAATGGTGAGGTTATTTCTGGCCGTTGTTTCTGCCGACAGATCGCTACTGGTCTAAAAGCATTATGAACGATGGCATGATCAGTGATAACAGGAGGGAAGATGAACAAAAATAGTACTTCCATCTGTTGCACTACTGAACTCACTAGTCAGCATTAACAGCAAATTCCCAAGTCTACATCCGGGATCCACCAGCTTCAATAACAGCCACATTCCTGGATCCATTAGCCACTCGTACTCTGCTTCTCCCGCTGAGAGCGCTTATATGAGTGGGAAGAGATCAATAGGACATGGCCATCCTGTGTGCCCTGCTACCAAGAAAACAAATGGAGGAACCAGAACAAAATTAAGTTTTTATTAAAATAAATCCCCTTCAATTTTACAAATATTTGATGGTTAATTTTTAATCTGCTGTTTTTCTAATCCCGGTTTTTAAAGTTCAGGGCCTGTGGCTACAAGTATCGCAATGCGAGCCTGTCAGTACTTTACGGCTGAGGGGAGACAGATTGTTTGACCTTTGTTATAAATGATAATTGCAGATGAATGAAATGGGTTGAGGGGGTTATTATTATAAGGATCCACTGATATTTCCCATCCAGATCTGGCCCTTGTGAGGAGCAAAAGATTTCTGTTCCTGTAGATCAGGCTGCGGAAACATACAGGAGACCTACAATCCTGTAAGTTCTCAATTCAGCCCTATTACTCATCAATGACTTGGCGAGATCTCTTGATTTCAAATGAAGTGCACTCTGTGAGGATTAGAGAGAAAAAACTACAAACTGGAGTATACTCAGCAAAAGCATAGTCATTTATTTTGGGTTAACTGAAACTCGCACACTGGCACAGGTTCAATGAAATTAATATCACTATCATTATTTCAGACGTCTTTGGAATTATGATTTGTCTGAAATGCATAGCTTTTTCCTCCCAGAACACATGGAAGAAAATTCATATTATATCCCAATACGTAAGTCTGCTGAGTTGTACCTTGAGGTTTCACATGTAAGACCTTACACCAGGTTACACAGTCTCACCTGTGCTCCAGCAGTCTGACGGCATTGCGTCACTTGTTTGTCAAGCAAAGCACTTCTTCGATTGCATCACTTAAAAAAGGTTTTGTTATTACAGGGCTGGCAGGTACTCATCTGTTCCCTTTTTTAGCACCTCCTCCATTTTAATGCAGGTATAGTTTTTTTAATTAATAAAACAAACTCATCCCTCCAGCCCCATGCCCTTTATATTGATCCTGTTTCATATCCATCCCTCCAGAACTATCAACTTGGTATCGTTTTGCTGCAGCGAGTGCACTGGGGGGCTTCAACTCATTGCCCTCTCAATGTGCTCAGCATTGGCTAAAGGCAACATTATGCGATTTGTACATTCATGAATTTATATGCACTGAAAACATTCTGGAAAAAAAAACATAACCCTCCTGGATACTGGACACATCCCAACAGGATACAGGTGCTCACTGGGCTGCCTTGCAGTTGAGTTGCAGGTGAGTGTCTTATTCGTTCCAAAAACTTAATGAAACAGCCCTTTAATTCTAATTTTTTTTAGATATGGATACACCATAATGCATCCTGAGTTAAAATTTCTCTTTGGAGAAACACAAAATATGGCAGACACAATAGGGTCATTCTATGCCAAGTAGAAACGCTTAAGGTACGTTTTGGGCCATCATGGCCTCAGATTTTTTTCTCCCTTTGTATATTTGTTCATTTGAACTCAAATGATGGGTGTCTCCAATTTTTCCACAAACGGCTCCCCGATATGGATTTTCTGGGCCTCTGAAAAATGACCTGCTTTTCAACACATGCTGTAGAAAAAGTGTTATATCTTTGATTCTACGACAGTTACAGATCTGGAAGGTGGTTTGATCTTTGACAGGAACCTTGCTCTGGGCTGACAATCTTAAAAGTTGCATGTATCAATAGTGAATGCCGTGGAAATTAAGGTCAAAGAGCCCAAGCTTAGGGGCCTAGCTCACCCCCAGGGGAAGTTGCACTGATACCACTATGTAAAAATCATTGTTTTTCTTTGCATTGAAATGAACATGGCAATGTACTATTATGTGCCGGAAATAAAGAACCCTGCTTGAACATCACGTGGGTTACTTTATTTGAGCTGAAAACCTGATATTGATATTCTTTGCCATTGTAGTGACCTTAATATTAGGGTCATTCCATGCCAAGTGGAAACACACTTCGGCCATCATGGTCTTGGATTTTACTTTAAGTTTGTTCATTTTGGCCCAAATAAAGGATATCTCAGATTTTTTTTTGCGAACTGCCCTCTGGTATTGGTTTTATGGACGTCTGAAGAAATGGTCTATAGAGGCGCTTTTCAAAACATGCAGTGGAAAAGCCCTTATATCTCTGGCTCTATTACTGATACAGGTCTGGGATTTGGATGGATTTGTAAAAAGAGGCTTCCCCTAGCACCGTCATCATTTACAAAAGTACAATGGTTGTATCTGTTCTTTTTTCCATGCAAACTGTGATAGGGCAAATTTGAGATTTTTCAGTTTTTGTGTGTTTTTGTGGTGAAAAAAGCCTATATACTGGACTGATGGTGTTTTCCAGTATAATTCAGGTCACCTGACATGCTTCAGGAGCAAATTCATCCCCAGGGATGGACAGACCCCTTGAATTTGTGACTTTTTCTGTTGCAAGCAACTTTGAAAGGGTTAATCTGATAAACTATTATGATCTGATTTGATCCTTTAAGAAATGTGTCAACGATCTATCTGAAATAAAAAGTTTCTTTTGTGGCTTCTTCAGTATCACCAGTAATTGGTAAGTAATGGGTCAAAAAAGTGGAAAAAATCTCAAATTTGCCCAATTTCACACAGTTTCCATGGAAACAAGAACAGGTAAAACATTGTAAATGATGGTGGAAGTCTCATTTTACATATACATCCAAACCCCATATTTGTATCAGTAATAGGGCCAGAGATATAAGGGTTTTTCTACATCATGTTTTGAGAAGCGCCCCCTACAGGGCATTTTGTCAAAGGTCCATAAAACCAACCAGAGGGTAGTTTGCAAAAAAAATCTGAGATATCCATTATTTAGGCCAAATTGAACAAATCGACAAAATTAAAGTAAAACCTAAGACCATGATATCCTAGGTGCATTTCCACTTAACATGGAATGACCCAATTGTCAAATTTGTCTTTTGGGCTAAGTGCCTACAATTTCAAAAAACCCCGGGGCAGAGGAAGATGTGGTTTTAAAGGGCAGGGACAGGTTTCTCAGGCAGAAAATTGTATAAAGGTAGACTTCCAAGAGCTGAGGTACTTTTGTAGTTTTCCCAAAATACAAAGGGCCACCCTGAATTAAGTACCAGCTCAAAAAAAATGAATCTTGATTTTAACCTTAGTTTGGGCACATAAAACTGGTTATCAACTGAATTAGGAGAATGTGAGATATTTAGTAAAGTTAAAGTGGTGAGGTTCATTGTACTATAGCATTAGGTGTGACCATATGTCTGATTTTTACCTCTCCTTCCCCAGGATCCAGAAAGGGAGAAACTTTACCCCTAATTTCTTCTGAGCAAGTAAAACCCAATTACGCAATGAGCAGCTCTGGGTTCAACTCCAGCATGCTTGCTAACCACTTGTCTCCAGGGTCCAGACCCCTGCTCTGGTATGAGCATGAAATGTGTGAAGAGTCACCTTACGCATTTGTGTTCTTTTACATGGTGAAGGTGTTTAACCTGATGGTGGGCTTTCCCACAAATATTATGGTGCTGTGGCAGTTGGCCAAAAGGAAGAGTGACTCCTCCACCTCAGATATCTTCATCTTAAACCTGGCCATTGTCGATGCCTACTTCTGTCTAATGACCCCCATAGACATGGCGAATCGCCTATTGCTGTCTAGCGGCGATGTATGGTACTTCCAACGTTTCGCCTACGGCATGAAGGACACCACGCCCCTCTTTCTCACCTGCATTTGCCTGGACCGCTACATGGCTGTGGTCCACCCTATTGTGTTCTCCAGCATCAGGGACAATAAGATCAGGGTGGCAGTTTCCCTACTGGTTTGGGGGCTCATGATATCTTCTGCACTCACTAAGGCCTTAGTTGGGGTGGATTTCACAGTAAAAATCTTCTCCGGGCTTATCCTGAGTGTCTTCACCATCATGGTCTTCTGTAACATCTCCATCATCTGGACTCTGAGGAAGTCGGTCGTTGGCAAAGAGAAGATGCACCCTGTGAAGAAGAAAGCCCTCAGAATGGTGGTCTTTACCCTGGCCATCATAGTCTTCACCTACCTCCCTCCAGTGGCTCTTTTCCCCTTTGCAGAATACTACAGCCTCTTTGACTACAAGTGCCACATCATGGTGGTTGTCTTCGCCTTCATGGACCTCAGCTGCAGCATTGAGCCCCTGCTGTACGTCTCCAAGATGGATCACTGCACTGTTAGACTTCCCTGCAGCTGCTGCAAGAGTCATTCCAGGGAGTCAAATTAAGTACATGAATGAGCTCTGTCCATGGGTGTGGTCTAGTGTTATTTGCTCCTAAAATTGAGCCACCCAATTACTGACAGAAACTTATTTTCCAAAAAAAAAAAAAGAAATGGTGTGATACCTTTGTAAGAAAGTATGTTTTACTGATCAGGGTTTCAACAACACAGGGCACATGGCAGGTATGACATTACATAAGTGAGCAGTTTGCTGATGTCAGTGTTGGGAACGAGTGGCCCATGGTGGTCGCGGGGTGTTTTCAGACATGGCCAGGATTACAACATCCACTGGGCTGCAAACTGAAAATTCTTTTTGAAAGGGAGTAAATATTTTAATTATGCACTGATTGATCAAGATGTAAAATCCAAAATTCTGCTTTCAGTAACTTGGCTGAATCGGGACAAAGAAGCCAAAACATGGGAGTTCTGCAGCATCAGGTTCGGAAATATACTCTTCCAAAAAAGAAACTATACAAATATTGAATTATTGATTACACTTTCTTTTCAATATGTTTCCCACATATGTCAAAACATTTCATGTATAATAAATTGATGCTAAAAACAATGTATAGTTTCTTCTTTGGAAGAGTATATTTTCCATTCATTGAAGACAATCCATTTTAAAATAATTAAATATTTTCAGCAATGTTAGAAATGGTTTTGACAAAGCTGAGAGGTTAACCATTTTATAAAGGGAATCATACATTGTATGGTAAAGCAAAAAAAAAAAGCTAGAGGTACTAGTCTGCATAAAACTGAAGACAGAAACTGACCTTTCTCCATTTTGGATTTTTCTAACCTTGACATCACCGTTAACATTCAAAGATACCATAAATGTAACATTTACTGCAAATACACTTCTGTCTAAGTGGAAACTGTACACCATTACTATAAAGAAAGAACAGCTGTGCTGGTCTGAAGTTCTCATTCAGAGTTTACATGGGGTCTTATGTGGTTCTCTTCCCTGATAAACTAAGTCTGCACACTCAACCCGGCCTTTGAGTTCTGTGACATAATGGCATTGTTCGAAATAAGCAAATCAGAATGCTTGATAAACGACAGTCCTTTTGGGTGTCGGTGTCAAATTTTAAAAGCCAAAAATGGCGGGTACCAAAAGTCCTAAGAACTTGTTGATAATGACATTTGAAAACATAGAAGTTATTTTAAGCCCCTTCTATTTGTACTAAACTACTCAACCTACTTTTCGTCAAAAGGATGATCACCTACCAGAATATAAATGGGAACACTACCACACTTGATTCCAACGCCCCTCTAGATGGGGAAAGATACGAGCATGTACAAAACCCAAAACTAGTGAAGTTGGCGCGTTATGTAAATCGTAGATAAAAACAGAATACAATGATTTGCAAATCCTTTTCAACTTATATTCAATTGTATACACTGCAAAGACACGATGTTTAATGTTCAAACTGAGAAACTTTTTTTTTTTTTGCAAATAATCATTAACTTAGAATTTAAAGGCAGCAACACATTGCAAAAAAGTAGGCACAGGGGCCTTTTTACCACTGTGTTACATTGCCTTTCCTTTTAACGACATTCAGTAAACGTTTGGGAACTAAGGAGACCAATTTTTGAAGCTTTTCAGGAGGAACTCTTTCCCATTCTTGCTTGATGTACAGCTTAAGTTGTTCAACAGTCCGGGGTCTCCGTTGCCGTATTTTACGCTTCATAATGCGCCACGCATTTTCAATGGGAGACAGGTCTGGACTACAGGCAGGCCAGTCTAGTACCGGCACTCTTTTACTACGGAGCCATGCTGTTGTAACCCGTGCAGAATGTGGCTTCCCAATTAACCCGTTCACCTGTGGGATGTTCCAAATAAGTGTTTGATGAGCATTCCTCAACTCTCTCAGTCTTTTTTGCCACTTGTGCCAGCTTTTTTGAAACATGTTGCAGGCATCAAATTCCAAATGAGCAAATATTTGCAAAAAATTACAAAGTTTACCTGTTCGAATGTTAAGTAACTTTTCTTTGCAGTGTATTCACTTGAATATAGGTTGAAAAGGATTTGCAAATCATTGTATTCTGTTTTTATTTACGATTTACACAACGTGCCAACTTCACTGGTTTTGGGTTTTGTATATGAAGATTTTCTATGTGCAGTGACAGCCCGGCGGCTGGCATGATTTCTCTTGACGCCAATACAAGGGATATATATTATATAGTCGAGTCAAGTTAAGTCAACTTTATTTCTATAGCACATTTAAACACAACAAAGTTGATCCAAAGTGCTGCACAGTTCAACATACACAAAAAATACAAATAAGAGAAATAAAAGAGGCTGAACAAGCACAGTATTGAAAATGGATACAATAGTACAGCAATTAAAATCAAGCAGTCTGAAAAGTTAAGGCATAAAAATGAGATTTTAAACAACATTTAAAAATATCTATAGTGTGAGATGATCTGATTGCGAAAGGGAGGCTGTTCCGAAGCCTGGGTGCAGCGACAGAAAAGGCCCGATCACCTTTAAGCTTTAGCTGTGATTGCGGAACTGAAAATAAAAGCTGGTTTGATGACCTGACGGACCTTGGGGCAGAATATGGGATAAGAAGATCACTAATGTATTGTGGTGCAAGACCATGAAGTGCCTTAAAAGCGAAAAGTAAAACCTTAAAATCAATGTGGTATTTGACCAGCAGCCAGTGGAGTGTGGCCAGGACAGGAGTGATGTAATCCCTCCTCTTTGTACCATTTAAAAACCTTGCAGCGGCATTCTGCACAGCTTAAAGCCAAGACAAGGAGCGTTTTGATACCCTCCTATAAAGCGCATTGCAGTAATCCAAGCGAGATGTAATAAAGGCATGGATCACGGTCTCCAAGTCCCTGGGAGTTAAAAGTGATTTAAGCTTGGCTATCATGCAAAGCTGAAAGAAACTGCCTTCAACGACAGCCTGTCAAATTTCAACAATGGTTTAAAAACTATGCCAAGATTTTTTACATGGTCCCCCAAGTTGCCAGAAAGAGGGCGAAACTGGCGACTAACTATAGGAACAGAGAGAAGTGGTCCAAAAATGATGACTTCAGTCTTTTCTTCGTTAAGTTGAAGGAAGTTGTTTGCTAACCAACACTTAATGTAATTGATGCAATCGAAAAATGACCTTAATGAACCACCACTATCGGGTTTCACTGGTAGATAAAGCTGCATATCATCAGTGTAATATTGAAAAGAAATGTTGTGCTTGTGGTAAATGGAGCCAAGAGGGAGCATGTACAACAAAAATAACAGGGGACCTAAAACAGAACCTTGGGGAACACCGCAAGAGATCGGAGCCAGCGATGAGGAGACTATACCTAATTTGATGGAGAAGGTTCTGTCCTCAAAGTAAGAGGTGAACCACTTTAGGGCATTACCCTGGATACCAACTTCACTGCTTAGGTGGTTTAATAGAATGTAATGGTTAACAGCATGAAATGCGGCACTTAGGTCAAGCAAAACCAGGACTGTACAAGATCCAGTGTCAACCGCTAACAGGAGGTCGTTCATAAATTTTACGAGAACAGATTCTGTTCAGTGGTGTGCTCTAAAACCTGACTGGAATTTCTCCAAGATATTATAGTGGTTCACATAGGAAGTGAGTTGAGAGTAAATAACCTTTTCCCGGATATTGGACAAAAATGGAAGTTTAGAAATGGGCCAATAATTTTGTGGACAGTTAGGTCAAGGTTTGACTTTTTCAACACTGGTTGCATCATGGCATGTTTAAAAGTGGAAGGTACACTACCATTTTCAAGACTGCTATTAATTAAGGTCAAGACCATAGGGCTAAAATGTCCTTGAAAAAATGTGAAGGGACAGATAGGAGGCTTCATATGCGAGACAATTTCAGATAGCTGGGGAAGAGAAACCGGATGAAATCAGTTAAAACAGCTGGGGGGTCAGTTTGATACGGAAGGCTCATGTGAGGGAGATGGGATTTGAGACCTTATATTCTGAATTTTTCCGATAAAAAATTTCGCATGAACAGGCAACAGTTTAAATTTAAAACATTTACCAAAAACTGTGAGTAAGCCATCACCACGACTAGTACACATGGGAGAGTTAAAAAAGCTGAATATACCCTGTATGAAGTATATTATGTGTAGAGATAGCACGATGGCTACCTCAATTTCTCTTGAGCCATTTCAGGAGAAATATTTATTTATTTCCATTGAAGGTGAGAGTGGTGATGACTGAGATGGCGTAGAATAGTGTTGTGACGCTGATACCCTGACTGTGTGAATGCGAGACGACAAGTGAGCAGGAGTGTGTGTAAGAGTGAGATTAGGGTGTTGTGTTTGGACATGCAAACATCGTAACAATTAAATTGTCATACAGACAAATCTTACATCATTTTGCTGGCCAACTGAAAGGAAGAAAAGTTAAGAAGCAGTAGATGCATAGTGGCAGCCTGGTGGCTGACACAATTTCTCTTGAAGCTAAAACAAGAGAAATACACTTTATCAGTGTGCTATGTGTTGTGACAGCCCAGTGGATGCCACGATTTCTCTTGATGCCAATACAAGAGAAATGTACTATATGAGAGTACACTGTGTCGTGACAGCCCAGTGGCTGGCACAATTTCTCTTGCTGCTGATACAAGAGAAATATTTTATACAAATGTACTAAGAGTGACAGCCCGGCAGCTGGCACTCATTTCTCTTGATGCCGATACAAGAGAAATATTCTAGAACACCAATTTCTAAATAGTTGGGATGAAGTGAAAATTGTGAATAAAATCAAAATGCAATGACTTTCAGATCACATGAGCCAATATGTTTTTTTACGATAGACCATAGATAACATTTCAAATGTTGAAACTAAGACATTTTACCTTTTTATCCACAAAATTAGTTTCTTTCAAATTTCTGGCTACAATAGGTCTCAAAAAAGGTGGTACACGGGCAAAAATAGGGCTGAAAAAGCAATTAATATATCAGAGAATCAGCTGATAGAATATTTAGCAAGTAATTTAAGCTAACTGGCAACAGGGGTGTAACATGATTGGCTTTAAAAGGGATGTGTTAGAGAGGCTGAGTCTCTTAGAAGTGAAGTTGGCTAGAGGCTCTCCAACCTGTGAAGGCTTGTGCAAAAAAATTGCGCAATACTTTAAAAACAATGTTCCTCAACGTCAAATCGCAAAGGCTTTGAAGGTCTCATCGTCGACAGTGCATAATATCATCAAAAGATTCAGAGAAACTGGAAAAATCTCTGTGCGTAACGGACAAGGCCGAATACCTTTACTAGATGCCCACAATCTTCGGGCCCTCAGACGCCACTGCATCACTCACTAGTATGATTCTGTCATTGGCATTACTAAATGGGCCCAGGAATACTTCAAGAAACCACTGCCTGTAATCACAGTCCGCCATGCCATCCACAGATGCCACCTAAAACTCCATCATGCAAAAAAGAAGCCATTGTTGAGAATGACCCAGAAACGCTGCCGTGTTCTGTAGGCCAAGGTTCATTTAAAATGGACTCTAACATAGTGGCAAAGTGCCCTGTAGTCAGACGAGTCCAAATTTGACATTCTTGTTGGAAATCATGGGCGTGTGTCCTCCGGGCTAAAGAGGAGAGAGACCACCCCTCCTGTTATCAGCATTCAGTTCAAAAGCCAGCATCTCTGATGTTATGGGGATGGTATGCATTAGGGCATATGGTGTGAGACACTTGCATGTTTTGAAAAGCACCACGAAACCTGTAGCAGCCATCAAATTTGAAATGAGCTCATTTTGTGAATAAAATTGTAAAATTTCTCACTTTCAACATTTGCTATATTTTCTCTGTTCAACTGTGAATAAAATTACTGGCTGGAGTGATTTGAAAGTCATTGCGTTTTGATATTATGAGAATTTACACTTTGTCCCGACTATTTCGGAATTGGGGTTGTATATGCTGTGTATTATGTGTCGTGACAGCCCGGCAGCTGGCACGATTTCTCTTTATGCCAACTCAAGAGAAATGTACTATATGAAGTATACAATGTGTAGAGATAACCCGACGGCCACCTCAATTTCTCGAGACCATTTCAAGAGAAATATGCTACAAAATGATATTGCTTGTCAGCAAGCTAGTACAAGTATGATGAAATGAGATAAGCTTTTTTCATATATATATATATATATATATATATATACAGCTAAAATGAGCTATTTCTCTGATATTATTGCTAGCATAGGCCAAAAGTGCTGTTTACTACAATAAATTAACTCACCAATCCCTCTTCACCCATTTTTGTGGATGCAACTTCCAACACTTGCAATGTCTTTTTAAAGTTTTTCACAGACAAGATCCATCAAATACGTTCTCAGATCTCTCCCTCTGGTGATGACCCATCTACACTAACTGCCCCATCCTGCTCTTTCAGCCAGTTCCAGCCCATCTCTCTTTCTCAGCTCAGTCACATTGTTTCAAATAGTCATCCCATGAACTGCACTCTGGATATCTTGCCTTCTCGTCTCCTCAAAGACCTACTGCCTATCATTGGGCCAAGCATAATGGCTATAATAAACACTAGTCTGCAGCATGGTTCAGTTCCACTCCGTTTCAAACAAGCTGTGACCCAGCCGCTCTTGAAAAAACCTCATCTCAACACTACAGTTCTAAATAATTTTAGACCTATATCTAAGTTGCCATTCCTGTCAAAAAAGAAGGCTGTCTTTTACCAGCTTTCTTCATATCTTAATCAACATGAAATCACTGACAAGTTTCAGTCTGGTTTTAGGTCTTTTCACAGTACTGAGTCAGCACTTTTGAAAGTGACTTATGATCTGTTACTATCTCTCGATTCAGGGTCCTGTGTTGTGCTAGTATTACTGGACCTCTCCGCGGCCTTTGATACCATTGACCATAGCATTTTGTTGGACCACCTTAAATTTAGTGTTGTTATTCAGGGCAATGCCCATGATTGGTTTGCATAATATTTAAAGGACTGGTCATTTTCTGTACAGATAGGAAATCTGTCCTCGTCCTCAGCTGCAATCACCTGTGGTGTTCCTCAAGGGTCCATTTCAGGCCCGCTCGTTTTCACTTTATATGCTCCCACTGGGCTCTGTTTTCCAGAAGCACTACGTTTCGTACCATTCTTACGCTGATGATACTCAGGTGTACCTTTTCCTGAGACCTGATCAAACCTCATGCCTGCAGCCCTTAATCAATAGTTTAAGTGATGTCAAAACGTGGATGAACAACAATTTTCTACATTTAAATGAGGGAAAAGCAGAAGTGATTATTTTGGGGCCCCCTGGCTCGTCTGAAACTACTAAAGGAAAACTTGGTCCCCCCTCTGTCAACATGCACTCCGTGATAAAAAAACTTGGTGCCTTCTTTGATTCTTCCATCAATTTTGAGAGCCAAATTAGTGCCGTAGTTAAGAGTAGCTTTTTTCAACTCCGACGTACTTCTAAATTAAAACCTCTGCTCTCCCAAGCAGACCTGGAGACTGTTATCCATGCTTTTATTACGTCGGTTGGATTATTGTAATTCTCTATACTTGGGTACCTCAATCCTGCCTCTCCTGACTTCAGTTGGTTCAGATTGCTGCAGCTTGGCTCTTAACTGGGTCACGAAAGAGGGACCACATCTCCCCTGTGTTGGCAGCCCTGCACTGGCTAGCAGTTAAATTTCAAGTTGATTTTAGAGCTTTATTATTTGTTTTTAAAGCTCCTTATGGTTTGGCTCCAGGGCATATATCAGATCTTGTCTTGCCCTTCTCCACTGCACGGTCCCTAAGATCATCCAATAAACTGCTCTAATCAGTCCCTCGGTCAAACCTGAAAACCAAAGGTGACCTCCTCAACTGTGGAATAAACTACCTCTAGAAATTAGGTCCTGAACTTCTCTTGCCATTTCTAAATCACGTCTGAAAACCTATTTCTGTTCTCTTTCTTTTTAATCCGCATGTTCACCTGTCTTTGTCATGTCAAGTTTTTTACTGCGCCATTTTCCTGTTGCGCTTTTATGCTTGTCTTTTGACTCTCCCTATTAATTGTGTGCACTTTGTTATCTTTATTTATAAATTTATCTGCTTCTGTTTGCTTTATACATATATTTTTTTATGTTGATGATTTCATTTAACAGTTTTATTGATTTTTATAGATGTTTCCGTTTTCCCATTTTATTTTTTGCCAATTATCACTGCACAGCACTATGGTTCAACTTCTGTTGTTTTATATGTGCTTCATAAATAAAGTTGACTTGACTTAAAGCATCCTGGACAGTCTGTGGTGCAACGTGGCGTTAGTGGATGGAGCGAGACATGATTTCCCAAATGTGCTCAAATGGATTCAGGTCTGGGGAACGGGTGGGCCAGTCCATAGCATCAATGCCTTCGTCTTGCAGGGACTGCTGACACACTCCATCTGTTCCATGAGGAACAGATGTAGTTCGCTGGATAGACTCCATGGACCTGACTGTTCCGATGGTGGAGACTGAGCAGCACTTAGGCAGAGGGTCAGATGGCAATGATGGCGCAGACCAGCAGCAGCATGCTCAGGGCAGGACCCCATCGCAGACATGGAGGGAACACAAAACCAGGCGATTAGTGGAGGGCAGGAGGTGGAAGCAGTACTGGGGATATACCATGAAATAATGTTGTGTACTCAAAGTTGATATAAAAATAAAATACCATGACTGCAAAATATGCAGATCATTAATGAATCTGAAAGCTGCTAAAATCCCCCCCCAAAAAAAACAACAATGATGCATGCATAAACCAAATACCAGAAGCTAATAACGGCATGCCTTTACGGCCAGAGACCATGTAGTCTTTATGGCTTTTGGTTGAATAACTAGCACACTTAAAAGCGAAGTACATTCTGAGCAGGCGGAAACAAAGCTATTTTAAATGATATGATGGGCAGATCACCAAAGTGCAAGCTAGTTGGCTGACATAGGGAAAATATCGGCGAAATATCAGCAACATATCATCACACCATGGCATTGCTGAGCGTACTCAAGATCAGCCACATCTGAGGATGTGAGCTTGATATTGTCAAGTAACCCAAGGCTTACTTCCCAAGAATGAGGTAACTTGCACAGCAGTCATGATTCTACCCACTAGAGCAGTGTTCCCCATCCCTCTCCTGGGGGCCCACCCGTCCTGCATGCTTTAGATCTCTCCCTGCTTTAGCACAGGTGATTCAAATGATCAGCTCGTTAATCATTGATGACAGCCTTATCATTTGAATCACCTGTGCTGGAGCAGGGAGAGATCTAACACATGCAGGACAGGTGGGCCTCCAGGAGAGGGTTGGGGAACACTGCACTAGGGTACTAGTGTGTGTACAATGATGCAAAAACATTACTGCCAAATTATAGGAAAACACAGAGCTTTGGCAATAGGAAAGGTAATGTAAATATGATACAATTCATCAACAAACAAGGTTGAGTATGATCTGCTTGATCACAGAAATTCCAGTGCCAACTGGAATGACTACTCTGAGTCCTGATCATTCCACAGCATTAGGTAGAATTTTAGGTTGGAACCATATCCACTTTTTTTATACTACTGCTGAGCGCTTTAGTTGCTAGCATTTGTTGTAGGTTTGCCACGAGGTGTATGTGATGCAATTTGCAAACTGTTGCCTTAACACAGTGTTTCCCAAACCTCTCCTGCTGTACCCCTGCATGCTTTAGATCTCTTCCTGCTCCGGCACAGGTGATTCAAATGATCAGGTCCTAATTAACTCTAGAAGCTGCTTGATAATAAGCGAATCATTTGAATCCCCTGTGCTGGAGCAGGGAGAGATCTAAAGCAGGGATGGGCAACGAGGGCCGTATCTGTCCCTGGTTTTCACACCAACTTCTGGGCTTTAATTAGTTGATTATCTAAATTAGCCAAACTATTCATGAAATCTGACATTTATGGATCTTTTCTTTAAATTATCATGAATAACCACCAAAGACTGTTCTTCTCTCCCTACATAAAACATTTTTGTTAGATCAAACCTTTGCACAAATCTATATTTGTGTATGCAACCAATTAACTCAATTAGTCAGGGTAATTGATCGAAATAAAAACCAGCTTACACACCGGCCCTCCAGATCCCTGATCTAAAGCATGCAGGATAAGGGGTACTCCAGGAGACGTTTGAGAAACACTGCCTTAACTGAACTCTGCCACTAATGGCAGCACCTGCTAGGGATAGCAAACATGCCAATTCTACGGCTTTTGGGGCAACCTCGTATCTTCAAAATGATAAACTTCACAGGAAAAGAAATGTTATGACCGAGGCACATACTGTATTCATACTCATTTTGTTTCATGCTTGAGATTGCTGTTTTCTTTTTTGCGTTGCTCTGTGTGTCTGCTGTGATATAGGTTGCCTGCAGCTGATTGGACGACAGATAATTGTACGTAGTTTTAAAACGACGCCGCACCAGAAGACGGGACCCCGCCTCCTTCCTTCCTCCCAACGTGGCCGTCGCCTGTGTGTTGGCTCTTTGTAAACGCTTGTAAGAATTGTAACCTTGGCGATATAGCTTGTTCTGTGTCCTAGTCTTTGTAAGCTCTTGTCAATTTTGCACTTAGTCATGTAGTTCGTCTGCCTGAAGTGGTGTTTTGATATTGAAACTTGAAATGTCGCACATGTAAAGAGTAACTCCTGGACTCGGGGTAGGGGGAAGCTGTTTTGTTTTTCCCTTTACTGTATATTTTTTTTCTCCTGTGTCGGCTGCTCATAGGAAGGTTAACGTATTGTTGTTCTTTTCTTTTTTTATGCTAGGTAAGAGTTATTCGAAGGGTTGTTTTGTTTGTTATTTTTTTTGCTATGCCTTCCCTGATGTCGCATCACTCTTAAAGAATAAAACGAAAGTTTTTGATTGCATACATGGTTGTTTGGTTTTCCTTGGAAGTAAGAAAGGAGCAGGTCACTTTTATGCTGCACTCTGGTTTTCCCCTAGGCCGTGCGTAACATAAATTGGGGGCTCGTCCGGGAGTGTTATGACCGAGGCACATACTGTATTCATACTCATTTTGTTTCATGCTTGAGATTGCTGCTGTTTTCTTTTTCGCGTTGCTCTGTGTGTCTGCTGTGATATAGGTTACCTGCTGCTGATTGGACGACAGATAATTGTACGTAGTTTTAAAACAACGCCGCACCAGAAGACGGAACCCCGCCTCCTTCCTTCCTCCCAACCTTCCTTCCTCCCAAATAAATATAATATAAAATAAAGAATATATACAAATTGATAAATATAATTTAAAATATAAATAAAACATGTTTAATTCTGCATGTAAGAATATTGGACATATGAGTTTGTTTCTTATCTGTTTGGAGATACGAGGTTTTATCAGCAGGCCCACGATATTCAAATTTAAAGTCTGGTTTGCGTTTTCCATGGGCCACAACTGCATATTCATGGTTAATCAGAAAATCCTTGTTCCATGTTTTCCTGATAGCCATAATCAATGAGCTTTGAACAGAGTCTGCCTCTCTTTTGGATCAGTCACACCTCTTTCATAAGGCCGCCTACATTCTGAAGTTAAGCGCTGTGGTTGTGATCGAAGCGAGTAGGGGAGAATACGCGTAACTCAAAAGCGCTTAACTTGAAGCGCGTAAAAAAGGACTTGCACGCTAATGGGAGAATTGACCCCAAAGTGATTATTCATTATCATTATACTACATAAGGGTTACAGGTAAAATGCAGGACCACACTAACACACCTATGCATTACATACAGTCAGTACAGGCAGGGTAGCAGTGATGAGGACACTGGTCAACGGAAGACTTGACATCTGTGTCGTGCCTCCTGTCCGAGCCCGCGGGGCAGTCTGCACACCTCACTAATGGACCACTGCATGGGTGAAAATCTCCCAACGTCAGTGTTCTAGGGTTAAGGACCCGCCGAAAATGCCCATCTAGATCTAGCAGTCGCGAGAGGCAAAAGTGTTTCTCTTCCGCTAGATCAGAGAACACAAAGCATATTGGAAGCCAACAATCCTGTAAGTTTTCAATTCAACTCAAACACACAATAACAGCTCAGTGTGATCTCTCAGCTTCAAATGAGATGCTCTCTGTGAGAACTGAAGAGAAAATAATGACTGTCTGGACTCTCCTTGGCAAATGCAAAGAAATATCTTTTGTGTAAATTAAAACTTGCTCACTGGCAAAGACTACAATTAAGATAACATAATTGGAAATATGATTTATTTGACATGCGGACTTTTTTCCCGCCCCCACAAAAGAGGTGGCAGAGAATCATTACTGTATCCATGAACCTGGCATGATGGGACCTTGAGGTTTCACATGTAACAACTTACAGCACGTTACACAGTCTCACCTGTGCTCCAGTAGGCTGACTGCATTGCGTCACTTGTTTGTCTGGGATGTACTTCTTGGATTGCATCAGTTACAAATGATACATTCTTACAACAGGGATTTTGGGGGAGGGGGGGTTGTTTCAGCCACTCCTTCATTTTACTGTAGATTAAAATTTTATATCAAACAAACACACCCCTCATACATCGTCTCTTATATATTGATCCCTTCCACACATTGGTGGGCTTCACTTCTTTATCCCGTCAATGGAGTCCTGATTGGCCACTGCCTATTTATCATTGTATTTTGCACAAAAACATATTAATATGCACAAGACGTATGCTGACAAAAAGCACAAACACCTGACTACATGGCAGCAAGATACAGTTGCTTACTGTACTGTCTGAACTTAAGGAGTCTGTGAAGAGCCACTGCAGTTCCTCAGGTGAGTGTTTTATCCGTTCTGCAACCATTATGGAAGTCAATAGATTTTTTTACATTTTGTTAGATATGGACATATCAGAATTAATTATAAGCGAGTTTCTCTTCTGACCATCATATGGCAGACAAAAGGCATACCTTGTCTTCTGGGCAGAGTGGCTTTTTTCTGGGAAAACCCCAGTGTAGAGAAAGATGTCCTGACAGTTTCCTTAATGTGGAGGTAGTTTCCCTAAAGTGGACATGGACTTCTCCGGGTGGGGACAAACTTCCCAGAACCAAAGGGCCAGCTTAATACTGTACCAGCCCACGGCGGATCTAGAAAATTTTACCAAAGGTGGCAAAGGGGTGCCAAGAGGTTTGGGAGGGGTGGCATGGGACATCCTCAGTGCGGTATTGGGAAATCCCCAATTCCAATGAAGTTGGGACATTGTGTAAAACGTGCATAAAAACTGAATACAGTGATTTGCAAATCTCAATAACCCATATTTTATTTACAATAGAGCATAGAGAACATATCAGATGTTGTTAGTAAAGATAGGCAGAGGTTCACCAATCTGCAAAAAAAACTGTGACTAAAAATTGGGGAATAATTTCAGAAAAATATTCTTCAATTTATTTATTGTACAGTGTGTCCCAAAAAAATGAAACCAAGAATAAATGGTTAATTCCCTGACAATTACTTAATATTCAACATAGAGAATGGTCGCACATCCAAATAAAAGAATCAAGACGGAATATAGATATACCTTTATTGTCGGAAAACACTAAAAAAGCGCTAACGCATTTCGGCTGAATCATGCCTTTGTCAGAGCATAAGAATGAATGAACAATGGCTAGAATATAGAATTTCCACAGTGCACAAATTGCAGTTGCAGGCAATTATACAAATCCAAATTGTTCAATCATTCCATTGTTCAATCAGACCATATATAGCAAAGTCACTCAGGCATTAGATACACATGAATGCACTTAGAAAAACATTATTATAATAACACAGAATATAAAGTAATGCATACAATTACAATTGTTGTTTTTTGTAATTGTATGCATTACTTTATATTCTGTGTTATTACATGCCAGACTAAGTTCGTTTTCTTTGTATGATGTGAAAAAGTACACAGTTGTATAATTAATAGTCCTAATTAAGCAATATTACATGAGAGGGAGTGCTGTTGTGCTGAATATTTGCACTGGTGTGATTCGGTCGTATTCAGCCACAAATAATCACACCAGTGCTGATGTTCAGCACAACAGCACGACCTCGAGTGTGATTTTGCCTTTATACAAAAGTTCTTCAAGTGCATTTTATTACTTAACAGTAATAAGTGATTACGATTTGTTTGTTTATTTCATCATTTCTTTGGCTCCGCCAACACAAATAACTGATGTAGCATTAAATAACGGTTATTATAACTCCTGTAGAGCGGAGTGATAGTGTCTGTAAAAAGTCCCAGGGCTGTTGTACTCTATATCAGCATCTCTTGTCCAATCAAATTACTTGGTCGGAACTAATTGCTGTATAATTAGTTTTATAGATACTAAGTTTCAACAGAATGCTTCTTATTTTATGCCCAGTTTCTTTTTTTTCTGGACACATTGTATTATTAGGCCTTCCAAGATGTAGTAGAGTGAAAATTTAGAGCTAATGAAATAAAAGCACCTAAAATTAAACAGCAAAAGTACTTAAGGCACAGTCCAGGACTGATATCGGTCATCTCTTTTAAGACAGCTTCAGACAACGATTGTTGTGCTGTGCAGCAAAACGTCTCACAAACATATCCAAGCCTAGCTCTTTTGCATGTTCTTTCTCAATACTGAGAACAGCTGGATTTCTAAGACGATCGTCAGGGCCCGGTTTTTCAAAAGTAATCCACACGGATTTTGGATAATGGATTGGATCACATCTTGAAAATGGGCTTTTCAAAAGAAAAAATGGATTACGTAATCAGATTAGATCACGTAATCCAATCTAGGTTTTGATCTGGATCCTTTAGTTTGGGTTTTTCAGAACTTTTTAGTAGGATTGAGATCACTTTGATCCAAAAAATCTGGATTAAACTGATCCCATCAGAAGGGTGGATTCAGCGTGGATTTCAGGCCCAAAATGTAATGAAACTTTAAAATTGTATCAAATAATACTATATTTGGATCATGCAGTATAGCTTACAAGATATCCTATTCATTTATAAGGTTTTAATTTGATTTGTTCATCCGTCAGGCTATAGTGATTAGGTAGGCTATAACATATTCAGCCTTTCAGTATAGGCCTGCAGCAAAGTAGAAAGAGTTTGGCCTCATAAAATAATCCCCCAAACAGCTGTCAAGATTGACCACAAATAATATATTTAATTCTGTCACTAATTAATGTATATTCATCACAATCAAAAATATTTTTGTTTTTAGATTATTTTTTAGTGATGAATGCAATGATAAAACAGAATCACAAAGCAATGGCATCACTGGTTTTTTGAGATCCAAAACAAATCCAAATCAGAAATGGTGTCTAATTATTGTGTCCCTTGTTGCATGTCCTGTTTGCTCATTCTGGCAGAATGCAGGAGGTTGGTCAGGGTCTCCAAGGTGCTCAGGTGCATCACTGTCAGCACAAAGAGGGACATTGCGCTTGGTAGCGATGTTGTGCAGAATAATACAGGCAAGGGTTATGTTGCATGCTTTCAGTGGTTCCGCTCTCAGGTAGTTAAGGCATACAAAGCGCCTCTTAAGAACTCCATTTAAACGCTCAATTGCACATCTTGCTCTGCAATGAGCAGTGTTGAAGCGTGCCTGCGCTGGTGTATTTGCTGTCAGTAAAGGGGTCATCAGCCAGGAGGTAGGAGTGGGTAGGCACTGTCTCCTAATAATCAGTTGGTTTGGAGGTCTCTATATAGAGTGCTCTCCCTTAGGATGCGCGCATCATGGACAGACCCAGGCCACTTAACACAGTTGGTGATGATCAGGTCACCATCTCGCACAAGTTGGACATTGATGCTGTGCCTCTCCTTTCTGTTTACAAACTCCCATTCATTCTCATGAGGTGCTTGTATATGCACGTGTGCAGTCGATTGCTCCAATAGTATTGGGCATATTCCCCCCCCCAAAAAAAAAAAATCTGCGCTTGGGCTGGACAATCTGGTTGTCCTTTGGAAAAGAAAGAAATTCATTGACCAGGCTGGCCAGTGCGATTGACACATCTTTCACCACATCACACACAGCTGATTTCGCCACTCCCATATAGTCACCAACAACTTGGTAGAAAGTTCCATACGCGTAAAATCGGACAGCAATGAAGATTTGGTCTTCCACAGACAGACCGCGACTCCTTCGAGTTCTGTGTTGTAGTTTTGGCCGGAGAAGGTTCATGAGGTACTTGATAGCAGCCTTCCCAAAGCGAAACCGGGCATACAGCTCCTCAGTGGTGTATTGCTCCAGTGGTTTGGTACGCTCAACATACACCCTTTGACCGTATACTCTCCTGGCAAAGTGGTGGTAGCGGTGGAAAACGCCTGCCATTTCACTGTCTCTCTGTGAATCCTCTGAGAAAGACTGATTTAAATGGCTGTGTAATTAGTCTTTTCAAACACACTCTTTATAACTGATTAGTTTTGGCTTGTGTTCAATTGAGGCAATCGGACCTAAGGCCTATAAATGATGAAAAATGTTCACTATAGTAAAACAATGGAACCATGGACTCAAGAAGCTGTAATTTCATTGCTACCAGAACCAACACACTACGAGGGGGTGTCAGGTGCCATTATGACACAATAGTAGGGAGTTATAATTCTGCTAAGGGTGGAGATACCAACAAAGCAAAAATGATGTTTGGATCAGAGGTCGCGTTACACTTTCTGATTGTCCGTCTTTGTGATGGACAGGGACATAAAAATTCCGTCATAATCAATTTAATCCGTCATTGTAATTTTATTTTTTTTAAATGATACTCATTTATTTTTTAAATAAAATCAACAGAATAATTTCTAGATTAGGCTGCAGCTGATGCCAACAGTAATTCATGTCATGGATGCCAAATCTCATGCATTCGGCGTAGGTCTCACGCATTTTTTAGGCTTTTTCAATGTAGTCCGCAATTATTCAATGAACGATCACTGATGAGATTCTCACACAGAATTAAAATCCTTGCGCACTGAAGTTTCAGTTTCACTTGATTAAAGGTGGACCTCACCGCAAGTAACATGGAAAGCGATTATGACTCCGGAATTCTCGTGCTTCAGTTTACTCATTGGAAAAAAATGCATGTGTTTCATGATCGTTTAAATTGTTTTAATGAAATAAGACCATCTGAAAAGTCTTTATGCAATTCCATTGCTTTCAATCCCTCAGTAAAGACAAGCCTGAGATTTCCCGAGTCATAATCGATTTCTGTGTCATTAGTGGTGAAATCCACCGTAATGCGCGTGAAACTGATTAACTTGATGCACAATGACTTAAATTCCGCGAGTGAATTTCTTCTGGGCGCGTTGATTGTAAAATTGCTGACTTCATTAAGCCTAACGACCACAGTCTCACTCATCGGTCCTACAAAGCTGCTTATCAACTCGTTATGTCAACCGGGGTTTTCCCGACCAAGATGTGTTCACATAACAGAGACGGCGTTGGCACCAAATGACCAATCGTTTACCAGCAGCAGAGCAGCATATTTTACAAATGAAGAGCAAATGATCATATTACAAAAATATGAGGAATACAGGATCATACAGATCAAAGACAATATGACACCCACCACCAATTGGACGAGGGTGTGAATTACATTCTGTCAAAATGATGGACAGCCTTCAAAATATTCTGTCATTGTTAAAAAAAAAAATTCGTCAATGACGGAAAATATTCGGTTAATGCGACCTCTGGTTTGGATTTTAATCACTGAAAATGTGAGTGCCAAAGGGTCTGGTCAGAAGAGGACCACGGACCAAATTAAATTTTGATGGAAGAATCTTAAGGCCAGGGCAACAAAGGACCATGCTGACGCTAAAGACCCACAAACAGGCAACAAGCCCTTAAAGAGGGGAGATTACACTGATGTGGTCCTCGACATCACTGGAGCCGAGGAGTCGCAAGGGCTGCATGGTATTCAAGGAGCTGTAGGGGAGGGTGAGTCTGGGATTGGGGAGGAGAGTCAGACAGGTCCTCCTGAGGCTGATCCAGAGAGCACATGTATTTCGAATCTCAGCTCAGTTCCAGAGGAAGAAGCTGGATCCTCACTGGTAGAGCCTGCAGTAGTTGCCACAGGATCTCAGAGGAAAGGCTTCAAGCGAACAAAGATGATGATTACAAGGAACTTCTGCAGAAAGAGACTGAAAGGGCAGAAGTACAGATTCATCTGGCAGAGGAACAACTGACTCTCACCAAACTACAGCCAACCCAGGCCAGACTTGAGATCCGCCTCCTAAAGGCCAAGCTCAGACAAACTGGTCTCTCCACATCAGATGAAGAACTCTGAAATTAATGTTGAGCATTTGACATTAAGCCTTTATATTGAATTCAATACATCTGTATTTGAAACTTGTTCTAAATATCCTCAATGTACAGTGTTTGTGAGTAATGTTTTTATCTATGTACAAATGAAAACGCACCACTCACGAAATCTGGAATAGCTCCACGGATTGATATGTGAAGTAAATACGTATGATGCATTTGAGATAATGAATGATTTAAGAAGACATGTAAACATCATTCAGTTTCATTCACGATAATGTTAATGCGCGAGAGAGGTTTAACTGGTGTAGGGGTCAAACAGGAAAGTCAATAACGGGTGTGACCGCCATTTGCATTGACACATGCGGTGCATCGTCGTCGCATGGAGTTGATCAGTCCCTGGATAGTGTTCTGAGGGAAAGCATTCCACTCTTGAACAAGGGCAACCTCAAGTTCTCGGATGTTGTCCATCTGGCGTTGACGTGAAAGACGTCGTCCAATTTCATCCCATAAGTGCTCGATAGGGGAGAGGTCGGGTGACAGAGCTGGCCACTGAAGCACGGGGATGTTCTGCCATGCAAGGTACTGCATGGACACCCTTGCAGTGTGTGCCCTAGCATTGTCCTGTTGGAACGTGCGGACATCGTGGTGTTGGTTGAAGAACGGCACAACATGGTTCTGCAGCACCTGGTCTCGGTAGTAGACGCCGTTCACCCTTCCTCTGCAGATATGGTGAGGGGTTCTGTGACGGTAGCTTATTCCACCCCACACCATAACGCTGCTACCACCCCAACGGTCCGTTTGAACGACACAATCGGCATTATAACGTTCACCATGTCTCCGCCAAACACGTTTACGGCCATCTGCGTTCCTTAAGTGAAATCGTGACTCGTCAGAAAAGATGACACCGTGCCATTGTCGTAGTCGCCAATTCCGGTGCCTGTTTGCCCACTGTAGACACTGGTTTCGGTGACGATCCGTCAATATGGGGCTGAAATAAGGATGTCGTGCATGCAGGCCTGCAGCTCGCAGACGGTTCCGTACGGTGTTGGGGTGAATGAATCCACGTCGTCCTTGGACTTGAACAGCCGTTCTTGTCACTGGTAGTGTTCGGTCTCAGACATGATCTCATACGATCTGACGGTCCTGACGTGCCGTTGTCACACGTTGTTGACCTGTTCGAGGACGGTCCCGAGTGCTCCCCGTTTGTAGAAATCTTTGATGGAGTCCTGCGATCGTTGTGTGCGCGCAGTGTAGTCGTCTGGCAATTTCCCTGGTGCTGGCGCCAATTTGAAGCATGCCTATAGCACGTTCCCGTTCAGGGGCTGTAAGTCGCGGCATAGTGTCGACGTTTCACAAATTTTATTCAGATTCACATGCTTTTAAAGGCAATGTGTGCACAAATTCAGAGTGAAATTCACTTTTCCCGTGGTGTGCGTGCAAGATGTTGCGTTTTTGCAAAAAATTGCCTAGCGTTACAGTTAACTTGAAATTCTCGCATTTCTTGCACCTGGCATGTCGGGTGACGTCACTGTAGTGTTGTTGTTGAATAAAAATTATATTGAAGTTCATTTGAACTTAAATATTGCCTTTTTTCAAGTGGTGCGTTTTCATTTGTACTCAGTATATTTGTTGTAGGTCTCAGGTGAGCGGACTGCCGGAAGTGGGTGTTTTTGTGTGTGTGTGTTTTCGTTTCGAATAAAAATAAACTTGTTTTGAGCCCCACACTGGCTATTCTACTCGTTGCTCTTTACATATCTATAGTTTTACATTGCGATTTCCTATCCTATTTGAGCACTGGTTATCCAGATTTGGTGATCCTGAAAAGTTTCTATCTGGATCAGATTGATCCAATCCGATGATGTTTTGAAAAACCGGCTCAAAAGTAAGATGGATTACGTGATCATGGATAGCAAAAAAGAAAAGGATTACTAAATCCGGATCAATTTTATCTGGATTAAACCTTTCGAAAAACCGGGCCCTGATGATTGTCAGGCTACATACACCTCTAGTCGTGTGTTGGAATTTTCTCCAAGTGTCCATGAAAACTGACACACGCCAGCGCAGAGCAGGAGGCTCGTCACGCAGACTCAGCGAGTTTGATGCAGGACCGTAGCTACGTATTTGAGGGGCCAATATTATATTTACATTTACAATTTTTTTTTGGTGAATTCATCTTTTATTTCGAGGCTTTGAGGGGCTTTTAGACATAGTGGTAATTTGTTTTACAAGTATAGTTTTCAGAACATTAAAGTTAGGGGGGCAAGGATCAACAGTCGGGGGCAGTTGCCCCCCTCTACCCCCTATAGATCCGCCCCTGGTGCCAGCTCCAAAGCAGTGAAGTCTTTTTAACTGTATTCTGGGCAAGTGAAACTATTATTAAATTTCAATTAGGAAATCAATTAAGATATATTGTAATTAATGCAAATATAATAATGTATAATAAGGATCCAATTATTGAGAAGGGCAAAATAATGCATTTACGTTATTCAGGCACTATTGTTGATGACTCTTCTACTACAGCATTACACATGATCATATATCTGATTTTTGCCTCTCCTTCCTCAGGATCAATAAAAGGAGAAACGTTATCACTCAGTTCTGCCAGATAAATAACAGTGCAATGAGCAGCAGAGCGATAAACTCCAGCGTGATTTTCAACCACTCGTCTTCAGGATCCAGTCCCCTGCTCTGGTATGAGTTTGAAGTGTGTGAAGAATCGCCTTATGGGTTTGTGTTCTTCTACATAGTGTGGGTCTTTAACCTGGTGGTGGGCTTTCCCATTAACATGATGGTGATGTGTCAGGTGACCAGAAAGAAGAGTGACTCCTCCACTTCTGATATTTTCATCTTGAACCTGGCCATCTCGGATGCCTACTTCTGCCTGATGTCCCCCATTGACATGGTGAACCGGCTACTGCTCAATAACAGCAATATATGGTACTTACAGCGCTTTGCCTACGGTATCAAGGACACCACCCCCCTCATCCTCACCTGCATTTGCCTGGACCGCTACATGGCCGTGGTCCACCCTATAGTGTTCTCCGGCATCAGGGACAATAAGATCAGGGTGGCCATTTCCATAGTGGTTTGGGGGTTCATGTTAGCTGGAGCATTCATCATGGCCTTTATGGGGGAGGAGAGCACAATAAACATCTTTACTGGACAAATCCTGGGTGCCTTCACAATCATGGTCTTCTGTAACATCTCCATCATCTGGACTCTGAGGAAGTCGGCCATCGGCAAAGAGAAGATGCACCCTGTGAAGAAGAAAGCCCTCAGAATGGTGGTCATTGCTCTGCCCATCATAGTCTTTACCTACCTCCCCCCAGTAGCTCTTTTTCCTTTCGCAGAATACTACAGCATTGTGGCCTTCAAGTGCTACATCACAGTGGTTGTCTATGCCATTATAGCCCTCAGCTGCAGCATTGAGCCCCTGCTGTACATCTCCAAGATGGATCAATGTCTTGCTAACATGCACTGCAGCTGCGGCCAAAGGCCTTCTACTGAGCCACATAATGTGAGCTCATGAGCTGTATCCTTAACCTTTTCTGCATCAGGTTACATCTGCATATCTGTGAAGAGTGAGTTCAATAAGCTTAAAGAAAACATCTACACAATGGACAAATAGTTTGGATACATTTAGAAAAATGCTAGTGCCGTAGTTTTGCCTAAAGAGAACAGTAACTTTCCCTCAACGAGATATTCCCACATTTGGTATTATTATGATAGTGTGGGCTAGTGCTCATGATTGTTTCAAAATCTCCTGTATACGAGAAGTTGGTTTGAGATGTCGTGACTGTTAAATCCGTTGCCTATGCTCAGGATCATTTTGATACTCAATAAAACTACTTAATGACCCCTTGTACCATACAGGGCTTGGGCCAGTGCCATCCTGGAAGACACCAGTCCAATCATGGTTGGAATGCTCCATTATTGGACATATAGGCTGGATTTACACTGCAGGTCTTGTTGCCCAGATCGAATATGGATCGGATTTCGAGGCCCATATCCGATTGGTTCAACTGTGTGTTTACATCTTGTTTTGAGCGTGAATAATATCGGTTTAGATTGCATTTGTTTACACCACTCACTACCTGGCCATTATCTTGGGCGATCCACATGCGCACAGTTGAGAAGGCTACCGAAAATAAAAGTAAATGTGCGTGCAGGGCAACAAAAGCATGCAGGCCTAACAGTCATAGAAAATTTCAAAAAATCAAGCAAGCTCGCAGCAATTCACTGGGTAACCTACTACATCTGATTCTCCTGTTAACGCCTTTTAAGCCGCTTTCACACTGGACGCGAAACAAATTAATTTGGTTACTGATTTACTGAGAAGTATTGAAATATAATTTTGAAAGTCAATGAAAAGCCACGAATACTCGCAAAACGCGTATATTTGCGTCTTTGCATTGACTTTGAAATCAATCTGTCACGCGAAAAATTTGTTTCATGTCTGATGTAAAAGCAGCTTTACACACCTATCACCTTCATCATCGCAAATGCGTAGGCAAGACTCCTCCTTAGTCTTGGCCTTTTTTTAAACAAAATATCCAATCTGCATGTTGAAGTGCATTTAATCTACACAACGGGCACATATCTGATACACATCAGATACATAATTGAACAAAAACCATATTTGAATGAGGCCTGGATCCGACCTGACGGATCCGATCAAAGGCGGAATCAATGTGTTTTTTTTTCCTGTTTACACAGCCATGTGACAGATCGGATATTGGTCGCATTTGAGCTAAAGATCCATTTCGTGTCACATTCGTGTCACATTTAACCCGCAGTGTAAATCCAGCCATAGTGATCACGTAGAACTCTTCTCTGAATTGCAGTGAATCCTCTGTCTTTCAGGAGAGAAGCAGAGTCAAATTATGCCAAGAAAATGAATAACACATTTGCATTTTTTATGTAAGGGCACGCATATTTAAGTCAGTTTTTCGCCTTTAATTCTTCATTGATTAGTATACTCTCCTTTCAGGAAATAAAAGAGCCAGACTTTTCCAGCATTTGTACCATCTCTTTTTCACAGACTTCCAGCTGCATTTTTATAGAATTTACGTAATTATGCAAATTAGGTCACATGATCCAATATGGCCGACACCCGATATGTAGAAATACATAATTCCATTTTCCTCAAAAATCATTCCATGTTTTGATTTAAATTTTCTGTAAACACTTTATGGACATTACATTGAAGGTTTTGAGCCAAAGGCTTGGGAGATTTGACAACAAATAATAATTTTAGGGGGTCTAGAAGTGCACCTCATTATGCGGTCAGGCCTGAGGGTGTCTAAGACAGACCAACATGGATATTACGGTTTTCTTTGGCTCAAAATGTAGATTAGAGTGACATCTACTCACTCACAAAATTTTGTGCAGATATCTTCTCTCTTTCTCGAGATATCTGGATTTATGCGGTGGAAATTCCCTTACAGAGAAAATCCGACTCAAAGTTAGATGGATGTTTTTTTTTTTTGACTAAGTACCATCAATGTACCCATAGGATATTGTCAGTTTTCAGTTATTGTGCCTTCAAAAGCCACCAGATTGTATTCTGAGAAGTGATATTGAGAATAAAATGAACATTGGCACACTATTCCTCCGACTCTTGTGAGGACTAACCCTCAATTCTTTATAGTATACAGTACAGTCGGAGGATTGCGTATTCAGCATACAATTTAATTTTTACAGCTGCTTTTGTCTGGCCGGCCAGAAGTGGGAGCTACAGAGAGATGAGCTAACATTTTTAAACCAGATTATCACTGATTATTTTGCCCCATTGTCACGGAATTAAATACTGGACATAGGCCTATTTTACACAGGCCACATATCTTCCAAACATTCTGGTGCTGCAATGGCATTTTTAAGACCAACAGATCAGGAGAAAATGAACTTTGTTTGAGATCTGTCTCTCTCTCAGCAGCGGTCACATAACATCTGGCAATACAGAAATACAGTAAGGACTGCGGCAAACTACGGATTTCAAACTAAAATAATGCTTGTGTATAAATGTTCAGTGATACGGTTATTGTCATCGACTTTTAATCATTTTTAAAGGGAAAAGGAATATATTTGATCGCTATGATTTCGTGCTGGATTGGTATCCGATATTAAATAAGCGGGGACAAGCAACAAAATAATTGTCAGACAATCCACGATAAAAATGCCGAAACGTTGTGCAGCAATAGGTTGCAATAATAGGAACAAGCTAACCATCTTCTCTTTTACGAAAAACGTAGACAGACAAGGAATAAACTCGCAACTGTCGTATTACATACCAGCTTCATAGGCTTAACCTAGCTGATGCAATTATGCCCTTCAAGCTATAGGTAATGCCAATCACAGTGAAATGCGTTACGAAATTTGAGTTTTATTTAACTTAGCCTTTACTATACCAGGGAATCCCACTGAAATAAACAAAATGCAAATATGGCCAAACATTAACCTGTTCAAAACCAACCAACAACTCCAAGAGTAGACGCAAGCAAGCCACAATCTAATTGTTAAACTCATGTCAAATAACATTCACAAATGTCGTAGCTGGCCAGCTAACTCATATTCGTAATGTGTCTACAGCTGTTAGTTGTGTTGTGAAATGCCTGATGCAGCAAAGTAAGAGGAAATATACAAGCAACATGCAGATATAAGATAGATACTAGTATATCGCAACGTTTAATTGCTTGCCTACTTGGCTACCACTTCTGACAAGATGCGACGGATACCGCGGTCAGCATTGATTCTTCCAATGGCTCCGCGCGAACGGTGGTTCTCGCCAAAAGGTCACCCAATCAGCCAACAGCAGAAAATATGAATATTAATACATCCGGTTCATTAGTGACGTAAGGGCTAAACGCTGGCCTATCGACTGAGGCCAGACTGAGCGACCGTTGAGAGCGACCAGCACTTGATATGGATGGATTCCAGGCTATGATACAACTGAAAGACAAATCTTATTCTGCGTCAAACTCAGTGAAAGAATTTTCGGTATCGTAGTTGGTGCAGTCGCTCAAACCAGCTGTAAGAGAGCACATTGACAGCAGCAAAGACTGTTTTTTTTTTGCAAGGCACGTCCAGGAGAACCCGTTACAGTAAAAATTTCAAAGCAGAAAAAATAGCTTGAGCTCCTATTCCAGTATATACTGTTATGGCCCCAATTTGTTATTACATTTATAACACAACAGCAACAGCAAGGGATGACAAACACAGTTTTAACAACTAAAACACATTTAATTTTTAACAAAGACAAAGACTAATAACAACCTACAACTAAAGACCAAGATTGATAAATAAGAAAAAAAAACAGAAATAATTACAGTCCCTTTTTAGTGGGGTGGCTTGGTGATGTCCTGGATGAAGAAAATGCTCAAACACAGGCAAAGAAATCCACAAAAGAAACGTCACAGGTCTTGAACAGAATGGCAGGTCTGGTCATCTTCTTGCAATTTCTCCTACTACTTTACTGTCTCAATTCTTTTCCTTATATACTCTCTTTCAGACCCCACCCACATTTAGACCTCTTTTTTTTAACTTTCTGAGACTTGCCCCAGACATGTTCAGGACATGTCTAAACATGACTCCAGTCTGAGCTTAACAAAAAAAAGGTAAATACTGCCATCTAGTGGCCTATATTCACATTACAATACCAACAACTGTTCGCGATAGCTAAATATATTTACGATCGTCTCAAAAACTACAGAAATATTGGAATCAAAACAGAGCTAATTAAGTGCAAATTGAAAATGATGTCGCTATACATTACTTTTTCCTGAGTTTGAAAATAACCAGGTTGAAGGCCGGAGTAAGCAGTGGCCCCAAGTCGTTTGGCTTTCTATAATGGATCAATGCCGCCATCTAACGTCACAATTAGGCTACTTATTCATTACATTATCGCTTGACTCTTGAAACACATGAGATCGATCATTTTACAGAAATTCTTATTGATAAATAATGACACCCCAATTTACAGTGCTGCTCGTCGTTGTTCTGATCATCTGACCTAGCTACACTGATTATAAACTGGCACCTTTTTTGCCAGTTATTTCAACGGTAATTTTACAATCAGTTTATAACTGATGTTCCGTGTATGCGAACTGTAAACCTTGGTTAAGTGCGCGCAGGACTCCTCATCCAGTTAAAATAACAAGGGGACGATGCGTGAATTTAACTGTTAAATTCAGTTAATTTGTGACAGTGTAAGCTCACGTTACCTAAAATAAATTGATTTAATCATTTATATGCTTGTTATTGACATTGCTCAAAACATTTATTGGGCTTGATGATTCTGTCGCTATTAACCGTTCTTCAATTTAAAATGTGCTTTTGATTTTAAAAGAGGTTTCTGGCTTTTTGTTGGTTGAAAAATTACAGAACTAACTGGATAAATCGGAAAACATATAGCCTAGCCGTAGTGTTTTTTTTAATGTCACGCTTGAAAGTTTTTCATAATCTTAAGCTATAAGTGTAGATATATAGATGCAATTTTGCGAAAAATAAATATTGTGTAAGAACAAAGTTGTTTTCTTAATTACACCGCATATTTTTAAGTGAACATTTCAGTAGGAAACGGCATTAATTTATCTCAAAGAAATATGAAATTGGTATGATGTGCGGATGGGCTACTTCTTCGCTCTCTCCAGTTCTATTATATCACCTCCATGGCATGGACTTTTGCAAGAATCCGTCTGCGAAACTAGACGTTTAGCCAATGAAATGCTTTGTTTCTATTCACATTACAGCATTCAAACCACTGAAAACCACTGCAACTGCAAAGTCACATAAACTAGATACAAACTCAATACGTAGCATAGTACGGTGACAAACAAAGGAGAGTGTCTCATCTCCAGCATCCTGTCTTCTATGATTAGAGGCGGGATGATTACTTGAACAACTAGAAAAGCACTCGGAGAGCGCAGACCTCCACAGGTGGCAGCAAAACCCAAAAGCACGGCTATTGGAACTCCGGCCCATTGGAAAGACTTGAAATCTTGAGCTTTGGCATATATCTGAGCTGTACTTTGGCCTAGGTATGTCAAAATCTAAATCACCTGTTCCTTGTCCTAATACTCACTGTAGCGTCTTTCGCTGAATCAATGGCCACTCTCGAACTGATAGCTCATGGATTCTTTATTTGCCGCCATTCCATTTAACCTTGTTTCCATATCAGCGAAATGCTTACATGTGGCTTGAAACAAAGGGAGCAGAGCTATAAAAAAAAAAACAAACCACAGGGAAAAGTTCGGTAATTAACGCCAACCGGTGTGTAGCCTCTAGCATCTGGTAAAAATATGGAGTCATGGGTAACCCCAACCTTCAAAACAAAAGCCCATGACCCCACCAGAAGAAGAAAACACAAATTCATAAACCCTCAAAACAAACATTACACATTTAATTCACTTAATTTGAAACCTTCCCCTGTCCGGGTCATTTGCACTCCCACCAAATTATGAGTGTTTCCTGAATAACATACTTAAAACATGAATAATTTTACAATTATATCACCATCATTAAATAGAACAGTAACCATCGATCATATCACAGCACAGACCTTTGCAACATTTCATTATGCACAGCGACATAACACACATAGCGAGTTCAAGAAGCTTCTAGCAAAACCACTAGTTTCTGAACAGGGCGCTCAACCACTGACTGCTTGTTGAGACGATCTCCTTTCTTGCCTAGCTTCTTTTCACCTATGCATATTTTGACCTTTCTCACCAGTCCATCTTTATCAATACTTGTCTCTGTCACTCTACTCAAGCGCCACTCATTCCTTGGTAGTCCATCATCTTTCTCCATCACTATGTCTCCAACTTGTAAATTTCTCCTTGGAGCATGCCAGCGCTGGTGGTCAGATATTCCTTCTGCCAGCTGTTCTGAAACTGCTCTGCAAGATATTGAACTTGGCGCCACCTTTTCCGAGTATACACATCCTCTTTAACAAACTTTCCAGGTGGTGGTAAAGCTGTGACAGGTTTCATGGTAAGTAGATGATTGGCAGTGAGTGGCTCAAGGCTCTTGGGATCATTTAGATTGTCGACAGTGAGAGGGCGACTGCTCATCATTGCCATAGCTTCAGAGAAGAAAGTCTTTAACGAAGCATCATCAAGCCTCCCAAAAGAGAGTGACAGTGTGGAGCGGAGGATGTTTCTGACTGTCCTTATCTGTTGTTCCCACACACCACCTGCATGACTTGAGTAGGGCGGATTCATGACGAAGTCACACTGTTTCTCAGCGAGAAAGACAGCAAACCGGTCCCCCACAAAGTTGCTTCCTTAGTCACATCTAACCTGACGAACTGTACCACTTATAGCAATGAAGCACCGAAAACCATAAATGAAGGCATCTGTTGACAGATCATCAAGCGTTTCTATGTGTACAGCACAAGTGCAAATGCAAGTGAGGAGGAAACCATATCTCTTTTTCACCTTTCATCCTTGTTTAGTGAAAAATGGCCCAAAACAATCCATTCCACAGTATAAGAATGGCAGTGATAGATTCACACGCTCTGGAGGGAGATCAGCCATTCTCTGTTCCTCTGTGGGCCTTCTGCAGTTCAAACACTGATGAATATAAGATGCTACTGCTCAGTTGAGCCCAGGGATCCAGTAGCCATTTGCTCTTATTTCATTCATTGTGAAGCCCTATCCTTGATGTTTAACCTTGTTATAGTTTAAGAGATGATCATTTTGGTGATGTGGTGATCCTTCGGACTGATCTTAGGGGGCTCACTGTGTTAGGAAGAGAGGATCCCCAAAGTCTCCCTCCCACCTAGAGTACACCATCTTTATCCAGGAAGGCATCCAGATGGTACAGCTTACTACGGGGTAGTAGTTGGACCCTTCCTTTGAGTAACTTAAGCTCTTCCTGATACACCTGCTGCTGCAGATCGTTAATGATGGCACACTCAGCCTTCTCCCGTTCCATCACTGTGGTAAGTCCACTGGATTTATCCTTGCTGACTCACCTGAGAATATGAGCCACAGCTCTGACAGCCTGAGACCATGATGAAAGATGTGACAGACGATCTACAAGGCTGGCCTGCTCTGTGGCTCTTGTGTTCAGAACTTGGGCCCTTTTAACTTCTGGGTCTCCAAGGGATAGCTCTGAGAACACTTCCGCCGGAGGTAATTCCTCTCTCTCCCATCGGAACTTAGGCCCCATAAACCATTTGGATGACAGTAATTCATTGACAGTCAGGCCTCTTAAGGCATGGTCTGCAGGATTCTTATCAGATGAGATATAACTTCACTGTTGAGGATTCGTACAGAGATGTATTTTTTGCACCCTGTTCGACATAAATGTGTTAAAATGTCGTGCTTCATTGTTAATATACCCCAAAATCACTTTGGAGTCCGTCCAGAAGAATTCTACAGCATTGGAAAATCCAAGCTCTTCCCTTAGCATGTTGCTGACGTTCACTGAAAAAACTGCTGCCGTCAGTTCCAATCTGGGGATAGTTGTGATTTTCAAAGGAGCAACACACGATTTTCCAACCACTAGGGAGCCATGAACATTTCCATTTTTACTTCTGAGCCTCTGGTATGAACACTGGCCATAACCAGATGTGCCAGCATCAGAAAAGTGATGCAACTCCGTTTTGACAATTTCACCAAAATCGACAGGTGTGTAGCTTCGAGGTATGGCCACCATTTCCAGTTGATGAGATAATTTTTCCAGTTCTCCCACCATGGCTGGAGCTCATCTGATTAGGGGTTGTCCCAACCTGTACCATGTCTACACATTTCTTGTAGCACCCTCTTCCCTTTCAGTAAATATACGAAGCCTAAAGGATCATACAGAGAGGCCACAGAGGGCAATATGCCCCTGCATGTTGCAGACTGGTCTGTCAGGTTTGGGCGTTGAACTTAAAGCAATCATGCTCTATGAGCCATTGAAGCCCTAGTGCTCTCTCAACAGGTACATCGCTGAAGGTGAGGTCAAGATTCCTGATGTTAGCTGCACATTCAGAGGTTGGTAAGTTTTCCAGAACAGCTCTGTCATTAGAAATGAACTTGTGAAGTCGTAAACCACCCATAGCACGCAGTTCTCGGGCCTAACATATGACCTGGATAGCCTCTTCTCTGGTTTTCCTGTTTGTGACCCCATCATCTACATAGAAGTCTCTGAGGATGAATTGTGACCCAAGAGGGTACCATTGACAATTTTCTTGAGCAAGATGCCTGAAACCGTAGTTTGCAAATCCAGGAGATGATACGGCACCAAAAAGATGCACCTTCATCCGAAACTCCCGAGATGGAGCGCTGAAGTCTCCTTTCTTCCACCAAAGAAAACGTAGGTAATTTCTGTCAGCTTCGGGCACATAAAACTGATGGAACAACATCTCTATATCGCACATCAGTGCGATGAGGTGCTGCCGAAACCGCATAAGGACACCTGTCAGACTGTTCATTAAGTCAGGACCTGAAAGATGATGGTCATTCAGGCTTGTGCCCTAATATTTGGCAGAACAATCAAACACCACACGCAGTTTCTCTTGTTTCCTGGGGTGGTACACGCCATGATGTGGAATGTACCATTTTTCTCCTGGTTTTTCATCATCCTCACACTCCTCCGCATCCCCCTTTTCTATGATTTCCTCCATGAATTTAACATAATATTCTTTATACTTCACATCCATTAACAACTTCCTTTTTAGGTGGTTAAGCCTAACGATGGCCAGATGTTTGTTGTTGGGTAGAAGGGGTCTTTTCTTAAACACCAAGGGCATTTCATAGTGGCCGATGTCGTTTTCCCTTATTCCCTCCTTCAGCGTGTTCAGGAAGAGGATGTCATCCTGAGACACCATTTTATCAGCTGCTTTGACGTCCCTAAAGTCAAGTTCCAGAGCACGAATTGCATCTGCTTGGGTCATTAGGGGGAGCTCCTTAACTGTGTCTCTATGACACAGACCGGCAGGGCTTGGTGACTCAAGGCATGGTGACGAGCATCTGAGTATACTCCATCCTAAGTCGGTCCTCATGCCATAAGGTTCCTCTTCCCTTCCTGTTATGACTTGCCTTAGTGCTTAGGCCCTTGAATAGTTATAACTAATCAAAAGTCTGATTTCACAATTTAGGAGAGGAGGACTCTCATCAGCGATCACTGAGAGATGGTTCCATTGCTTTGCTGTTTCAAATGTAGGGATGTGGTCCCAATTTACTGGAATACAGTCCTTAGTATAAACAGGGGGTAAATCAAAATGAACTGAGGAGGTTTAACCTCTTACACACAGCCCGGACACTTTTTCACTGCTAAGAGTTGCATCCTGCTTGACTATGGTAGTTAGCCTCAGTTTCACTGGACAGCTGTCTACTTGCAAAGAGTCACTCACTCTCACAAATGTTCTCAATTGGTGGAAGATCAGTACTGCAGGCAGGCCAGTTCAGCACACGGACTCTTCTACTACGAAGCCATGCTGTTGTAATAGCTGCAGTATGTGGTTTTGCGTTGTCCGGCTGATATACACAAGGCCTTCCCTGGAACAGATGTAATCTGGAGGGAAGCATATGTTGCTCTAAAACCTTTATATACCCCTCAGCATTCATGGTGCTTTTTACAACATGCAAGTTTCCTACACCATATGCACAAATGCATCCCCATACCAACAGAGATGCTGGCTTTTGAACTGAACGCTGATAAAAGGAGGGGTGGTCTTTTTCCTCTTTAGCCCAGAGGACACAACATCCATGATTTCCAACAAGAATGTCAAATTTGGACCACAGGACCCTTTGCTCCAGTCCATTTTAAATGAGCCTAGGCCCACAGAACATGGCAGCACTTCTGGATCATGCTCAACAAAGGCTTCCTTTTTTGAGGGCCGAAGATCATAGGCATCCAGTGAAGGTCTTTGGCCTTGTCCCTTACGCACAGAGATTTTTCCAGTTTCTCTAAATATTTTGATGATATTATGCACTGTTGATGATGAGGCCTTTAAAGCCTTTGCAATTTAACATTGAGGAACATTATTATTAAAATATTCCACTATTATTTTATGCAAGCCTTCACAGGTTGGAGAGCCTCTGGCCATCTTAACTTCTGAGAGACTCAGCCTCTCTAAGACCTCCCTTTTATAGCCAATCATGTTACACACCTGATGCCAGTTAACTGAATTACTTGCTAAATGTTCTTTCAGCTGATTCTCTTACAGCTTTATATCTTTTTCAGCCCTTTTTTGCCTGTGTCCCAACTTTTTAGAGCCCCGTTGCACCCAGAAAATTTGAAATAAGCAGATTTTGTGGATAAAATGTAAAATCTCTAAGTTTCAACATATGAAATGTTATCTATGTTCTTTGTTAATAACACATTGGCTCACGTGATCTGAAAGTCATTGCATTTTGATTTTATTCACAATTTACACTTTATCCCAACTATTTCAGAACTGAGGTTGTAAACGTACCAAACAACATATTTGTAGATATTATTTACCTGACATGCACGGATCCCCCCCACAAGAGTGGAAGAGAATCAGTACCATATCCATGAATCTGGCATGATAGTACCTTGAGGTTTCACATGTAACAACTTACAGCAGGTTACAAAACCTCACTGCTCCATTAGGCCAAGTGCATTGCGTCACTTGTTTGTCTAGGATGCAGTTCTTGGATTGCATCACTAACAAAAAATACATTCTTACAACAGGGGAGGGGGGAGGGGTCATCTCCTTCCAGCCACTCCTTCATTTTACTGTAGATGAAAATTTTATATCAAACAAACACACCTCTCAAACATCATCCCTGATATGTTGATCCCCTTCCGTACCCACCCATCAGGCTGAACCAACCAATAGTGACCTCTTATTGCATAGCAAAAGCAAACACAATTGAAGGCTTCACTTCTTTGGCCACTCAATGTAGTCCTGACTGGCTAATGCCTAATTATCAATGCATTTTGCACAATTACATATTTACATGCACAAGAAGTGCGGCAAAAAAAGCATAACTACCTGACTACATGGCAGCAAGATACAGTTGCTTACTGTGCTGTCTGAACTCAAGGAGTCTGTGAAGAGCTACTGCAGTTCCTCGGGTGAGTGTTTTATCCGTTCGGCAACCAATATGGAAGTCAATTGTTTTTTTACATTTTGTTAAATATGGATATATCAGAATTAATTATAAACAAGTTTCTCTTCTGACCATCATGTGGCAGACAAAAGGCATACCTTGTCTTCTGGGCAGAGTTGCTCCATTCTTGAAAAACCCCAGAGTGGACAAAGACCTCCTGACAGTTTCTTGAATGTGGAGGTTGTTTCCCTAAAGTGGATATGGACTTCCCAGAGTGGAGAGAAACTTCCCAGAACCAGAGGGCCAAACTAATACTGTGCCAGCTCCAAAGCAATGAAGTCTCTTTAACTGTTTTTGGGCACATGAAACTATAAATCAACTTCAATCAGGAAATCAATAAAAATATTTAGCAATTAATGTAAATATGATCATGTAAAATAAGGATCCAATTTGTGAAAAAAAAACAGAATAATGCTTATTCGTCATTTAGGCAGTTTATAGATAACTTTTGTACCACAGCATTACGCTTCAGCGCATCTCTGATTTTCACCTCTCCTTCCTCAGGATCAATAAAAGGAGAAACGTTATCACTCTGTTCTGCCAGATAAATAACAGTGCAATGAGCAGCAGAGTGATCAACTCCAGAGTGATTTTCAACCACTCTTCTTCAGGATCCAGTCCCCTGCTCTGGTATGAGTTTGAAGTGTGTGAAGAATCGCCTTATGGGTTTGTGTTCCTCTACATGGTACTGGTCTTTAACCTGGTGGTGGGCTTTCCCATTAACATGATGGTGATGTGTCAGGTGGCCAGAAATAAGAGTGACTCCTCCACATCCGATATCTTCATCTTCAACCTGGCCATCTCTGATGCTTACTTTTGCTTGATGAGCCCCATTGACATGGTGAACCGGCTACTGCTCAATAACACCAATATATGGTACTTACAGCGCTTTGCCTACGGTATCAAGGACACCACCCCCCTCATCCTCACCTGCATTTGCCTGGACCGCTACATGGCCGTGGTCCACCCTATTGTGTTCTCCGGCATCAGGGACAATAAGATCAGGGTGGCTGTTTCCATGACGGTTTGGGGGCTCATGTTAGCCAGTGCACTCACAAAGACCATTTTGGGGGAGGAGAGCACAATAAACATCTTCACTGGTCTAATCCTGGGTGCCTTCACAATCATGGTCTTCTGCAACCTCTCAATTATCTGGACTCTGAGGAAGTCAGTCGTTGGCAAAGAGAAGATGCACCCTGTGAAGAAGAAAGCCCTCAGAATGGTGGTCATTGCTCTGGCCATCATAATCTTTACCTACCTCCCCCCAGTAGCTCTTTTTCCCTTCGCAGAATACTACAGCATTGCAGACTTCAAGTGCCACATCACAGTGGTTGTCTATGCGCTTATGGACCTCAGCTGCAGCATTGAGCCCCTGCTGTACATCTCCAAGATGGATCAATGTCTTGCTAACATGCACTGCAGCTGCGGTCAAAGGCCTTCCACTGAGCCACATAATGTGAGCTCATGACCTGTATCCTTAACTTTGTCTGCATCAGGTTCCATTTGCTTTTTAAATGTGAAGAGAGAGTTCAATAAGCTTAAAGAAAAAATCTACACAATGGACAAATAGTTTGGATACATTTAGAAAAATGCTGGTGTCATAGTTTTGCTTCAAGAGAACAGTGACTTTTTTGGGATGTTTGCCAGTCACTACAATATGAAAATAAATAGTTACGTTTTGAAATTTCCGGGATTCATTGGAATTTAACGCAAACAAATTTAGTTTAAAACCGACGACGTTAGTAGGAGGTTTTAAACGTTTAAATTTGCGGGCGTTGAATTCCAATGAATCCCAGGAAATTTCACAAACGTGACTATTTATCGATATTATAAACCATAAATTTCACAAACGTAACTATTTATCGATATTGTAAACCATAAGCGAGAAAGAAATGTTTTTTTTGCACGGACTCTTTCGTATGGCGACGTGATCTGTCACAATTAGGTCATCAAGTCACGCGCTAGAATTCCGCAACCAGTCAAGTTGAACTGATGGGCTGAATGAGCGAAAGTAGGTCCGTTTTCATGCTAACAGAGGTGTATAATCCAGGTTCAGAAAGTAAAAGTCCATCCCAGGATATTGGTCCAGGCACAAAAGACCTGGCAGCTGACACTATTCTTCAGCTGGGTGGTAAAACTAACAAGTCAAATCTGCTGACAGGAGTTCATGGTTGGAATGAAAACATGGTAGGATTTTTACTTTCTGACCCCTGGATTATACACCTCTGCATGCTAATGTATTCATGAGCAGGTGAAAAGGTCCTGTCATTTCAGGGATGTCGAATACTATTCGACAAGGGTAATTAACCAATCAGATTGCGGAAAACACCAACTATTGGTTTACAATTGGCATCCAACAGTAGTTTACCCTGGTGCATAATGTTACAAATTCCTCAGCATATAGCGCATACAAATTATCTTTTAAGGAACAATTTTAACTCAGAACCAAACCCAGTGACAGCCAAATGAACGTCCTTAAATGCTACATTATGAAACACTTTTCAATTAGAATTTGTTTTCACGATGTACAGAAATGAATTACAAAAGCTGCATGAAAATCCACTAAGTCTATTTAGCTTTAGATTGCCACCAACCATTCTTTTGCATTGATTCGGAGAATAAAATATCGTTCACTTTCTCACACATAGCCGTCATGGATTATTAGCATGGTATTTGATTACTACTGAGCTTTTTCCGGCGGATCTGATCAGCATTCCGTTGTGACTGGTTCAGAGAAGTTTTAAAGGCGTTAACTATTCCCAACCGCCTAGATTTGAATCACAAGCCCCAAGGAGAAAAATAAAAGAATGGTTTGACAACGAAATTATTCGCAATATTATGGCTTTTTAACACAATTTCTTTTTTATCTGTACTCAAGTTATCTGTCGAACGAATGGTAATTATCTGGAGGCATTCTTCGTCCCGCTCGTTCCTTACCAACAGCTTGGCTGTCAGACCGAAAAGCGGCAGGTTTGTTTCCTAGCTAACATTAGTTTGAGTCGGTCAGTTCAGGATTTATCATTCGATTCGTCAGGTCCTTCACGATTAAAAATCATTTCATATATGAGTGATAGGTGTAATATTCAGCAGGCTAGCCAATTTTAGTGTAATCGGAATGAGCAATGGGGTTTACTTTTTTCACGACTAACCTGATCACTCACCTCATCACCCGTCCTGTCTACAAGATAACTTGCCCGACCTCGTTCTCGCCGACGTTCCTCGGCCGGTGGAGACCTGATTGCCATGGAAACACATCGGAAGAATTGTGGGACTTGTGTGTTTTTCAGTAATAGCAAGGTGTTGACCTTACAGAAATACGGCACGTTGACGCAGTGGTTTGCACTGTCGCCTCACAGCAAACGCCACTCGCCGATAGGCGTTGAAGAAAAATAAGATTATTATGGTCTTATTAACATAATAATAACCATAATATTTACCATCAAATGTTAGATAATAATACTATACTAATACTAGTATAAGTAGAGAGTAGAGCGCTGCCCACTGCACCTAACCATAGGATGGGTTTAATGCAGAGGACAAATTAGCCCACGGGGTTCAATAAACTGTATCTTATCTCTTATACCATAGAATGCAATTAAAAACTATCCGCTAATATCCACAATTCCAAGAAATTGCCCTTGCACCGATACTAGGGGACGCAACAAAGCCCACCTACATTGCTCAGTTATTATCATTTTTTCCTATGGAGGAAATTCAGCATTAAATCTTCGGCACGCATACTGCTGAAGCCCAGAAACCCCTTTACGCCTTTTTAAAAAAAATCATTCTGGGGTGCGTTTCCCGAAAGCGCAGATGTTAATTTGCATAGTTGGAACACTGACTGAATGAATGAACTATGTAAGTTGCTAGTACGTTTTCTCGGGTTCTCGGCAAATTGGCTTACATTGTGCTGGCCTGCCTTACTTATTTTAAAAAAGGCCAGAAAAATTGAGAAGAGAGGTTAGGGCTCTGAGACCTTCACACCTTACCTTGGAGACAGACAGTGTACATGCATGTATTACATTTTCAGAATGTAATCATACCTGAAACAGGTTTCACCTCTGAAAATAACTAACGGTTTTCTCATTTCTGAAAGACAGTTGTTAGAATTTTTTTTCTTGACACCAAGATCAAAACTCAACTTGTTTAGGGTTCAGAGCCAGAATGGTTTATCTCCAAATTTGCTTATAGAGATAAAAACCTTTTTTCCTGACAAGCTAGACATGATTTGTAACTTGTAGCTGCACTTCACCCAAAATGCCCAAATTTTGGAGATAAACCATTCTGGCTCTGAACCCTCGATGCGTTTCAGTACAATGCAATAATGGCTGTGAAAATGGGTCTTTAAGTAACAATATATAACAATAAATAACAATAAGTATTTCAAACAGTAAAAGTTCTATCATAAATGTCTTGGCTGTATTTAAGACCAATTTAATGCCACATTGACAGATACATTTCTGAAAAAAAAAAGCACAAATTATCTGTGAAAATTCTCAGTGGTAGCCTAGTGTTAATGCGTCGCCTAAGCCCCCCCCCCCCAAAAAAAATAAACAGCAGCACTAGCAGCACAATCGCTGCCCGCCTGTGAAGACCTTTCCAGACCACCTTTCAGTTCTTAAACTTGACCCTGGGAGAACCATACAGTTGCATTCTTAAAGGCATGATGATCTACACTATTTCCTGTTTTATGACGGATGGTTTACCTGCCATATGCCACATCCAGTCAGGAGAGACATTTATATCCTAAAGAATTACTGCTCCTCTTTGATTAAAGGAATTTTACTTACCCTAATCAGTTCTTAGACAAGTAATGGTTTCATTTCTGTTAAAGCTGGACAATGTGTTTTCTCCTGAATGGGAGCACATACTATTTATTCACTGTAATTATGCATGCATGGAAGGATCAGTCCATTAATATTTGGACAGATTCTCATTTAGTTTTGTACCCCACCACCATGGAATTGAAACCATCCAGATGTGCTTAAAGTACAGACGTTTAGCTTCAATTTAAGGGTCATGTCAAAAATATTGTCTGAACCATCCCTGAATAACACCCAGTTATGCAAAGCACCCTCATTTTTAGGTTCTCAAAGGCAACTGGACAAACTGACAATGAATAAATTGTTGTTTTTAATACTTGGAGGCAAACCCTTTGAAGTCAATGACTGACTGAATTCAGGATCCCAGACACACCACTAAATACTGGGTTTCTTCCCTGGCGAAGCTCTGCCCAGCCTTCATACGACTGTCTTAAGTTCCAGCTTTGCTGTCGGGGTGTTTTGCCTTCAGCAACTGAAGTTGGACTGAGGTCATATGATTGACTTGTCTCCAGTAGAACATTCAACTTCAGCGCATGAAGAAAATCTTGGGTTGTTTTTGCAGCATGCTCGGATGTGACAGTCCATCTGCTCTGTAAAGCATTTTCCAACTAGTTCTGATGTGTTTTCAGCCGCTAAGCATGTAATATAGCCCTGTATAATTCTGTATTCATCATCCAGCTTTTGTGAAGTCTCATCACCAGAAGACACTGTACACGGGAACCAGCCCAATTAGCAGTCATACATGCCCACTCTTCACAGATGCAGTGGTGTGCTGATCATGAGCAGCTATTTCCCTTCTCTGTATCCTCTCTCTCTGGTATCAGTTGATCTTAGGCAAGCCTAAGTAAGCCTAAGTACATAAATCCTAAGTATTTAGTTACACACACTGCAGTCACATACTTTTGGCAAGCTAGTGTGGCCAGAAATTTGATTGCAATTTCCCTGAATCAGCCATTTTTGTCCATAAACTAAGATTGATGAGCAGATAATCAAAACTTTGACTGGGCACCTTGTTATTTGCACTCGTGTGGTTAAGACTTGAATTAACCAAATTTACTCTGCATCCCAATATACACACTACATTCTAATCTTAACACGTGGTGTCAATTTTAATTGTATAACATCAGTGCTTACAAATGAAAATGCCCTCCCAGCCACACAAAATAAGGAAGTGCAGTGCAAAATTTTTAAGCTTTGAAATGACAGACTAAAGAAACCGAAGCACTTTTCAATTGTAAAAAGGCATCAAAATACTGTCTGGACCTAGTATTCTCCAACAGATGATAAAAAGTAACAGATGTTTGCACAAACAATCGCCTTCCTCAACAAACAGGAAATGCTCACTGCAACATTTTAATCTTCACTTGGCCACAAACTGAAAAAAGAGGCAATACTGCTATTGCTTACCCATGGAATGACCCAATCAACGAATAGACTCTGGTGTACATACCATATATGTAAATCAGGAACTTTCAATCCACATTGCTCGCTTTTTTTTTTTTTGGTTAAGTAAAAGCATGGGTTTCGTAACTTATTCATGTACAGCTAGCGAGTGTAGGTTTTTGGTTTGGTTCAGCACAGACACCTGGTACTACACAAGAACCTTGACTGAAGCCCAGTATTAGCCAAATTCGTTTCAGCAGGTGCTTGCACAGCTGTTTCAAAGCTAAAATGCATCTACAATAATCCTTCGGAGAGCAAGCCCTTACATAAATTTGCAAAAACCTTCTACAGATTTAATTCTATGATATACACCCTATTGCAAAAAAGTTTCCAATAGTGACTTTCACACTGATTTGACAGAAGAAATTGCATGCACTACAGAAAGAAAATAACCCATCCGTGCATCCAAAGTCTGCAGAGACTTTCTGGAGAGGCAATTACGAAATATGGATCGGCCCGTGCGATCATCTGATTAGTGAAAGCCATAGACGTTGTGGGATCAATTGGATCACAATGTTGGTCAAGTGAACCAATCTTCAACGAGAGACCTATGGGAAATATTGCAATCTGCGAGCAATTCCATGGAGAGGGATGAGTAAGTAAGCTAATTATCTCAACTGCCAAAAACTTAACAGCAGCGTTAAAAAACATACAGTAACTATAATGCTAACAATTTAATTGAGTAAAACAGCAAGACTATAATAAATAGCAAAATAACTACTAAAGTGAATCTAAAGCCCTTTTCACACCAGGCTATGTAGGGACGTGGAGCAGCGCGGATGGTCATACGCAACGAAAATGACAGATCAGAAGGAAACTGAGCGCGAATGACCCTTTCCAGAATGGAAGCGCGAGTGGATCACGCGCGGAACACAAATGGGGGCGTTCGTACTACGTTCAGATCACATGTGCAATACGCACAGGTTCATTCTGACTGCGTTCGTAATGCGTTTCAGCCTCCGCAGCAGTCCGTGCAAAAAATAGACGTTTAATTTCTGCGTTTGATGTCTACGCACCACTGTGTACCCCTACGCATCCCCTTGGCTGTCTTTGTGTTCTCCATGCGCATTAGGTGTGAAAGGGGCTTAAGCATTTGAACGGTTCTGTGCAAGAAGAAGGAAATGTACGCCAACCAGCAACAAATAAGGGCTGTTTAATTACGAGTAGGACCAAGGCTCCGGTAGTCCAAAGATAGAGGATTCAGAGTAACTTCAAAAATTTTGGCCACAAAGTGCCATTGTCAAGGTCAAAGGTCATAGTTCTAAGTACAATGTCAATACTTTTAACACTAAATGGTGAAATAATACTAATATGTGTAAACGTTTCCAAATGATAAATTACAGAGACTTTAAAAGGCCATGCGAACATTTTCCAATTTAAAGAGATGTATGAAATTGTAATTATGAATATGATGAAGATAACAACAGCAGAAATAAAAAGAAAAAAAATTGTTGGACAAACTTGGCAGAGCTCCAATTTTACCTTCAAAGTTACTCAAGGTCAAGGGTCACAATACCAAATAAATGCCCTTATATGACCACCTATGTGTTGTTAATACTATTTTTATCAGTATCTCCAACAGTTTCCATGTTATAGCCTATTAAAAAATATGCCCAATATTGAGAATATAGGAGAATTAAAAATGTCAAAAATTCATTAAAAATTCAAAAATCAATCATTTTACATTCTTGGAACAAACATCTAGTGGACCTTATCTCAAGGATAGTCCATAACAAATATCAAGTCATTCTGGCTGACAGTATTAGAGAAGATGATTCTTGAAAAATTGCTGACGACAATGAGAATGGACAGATGCAGGATGGACGCCACATCATGCCAATAGCCCATCAGCCCCTTCGTTCGGTCCCTTGGACTAAAAACTATAGCATGGTGTCAGTGGTGCTTGACAATGGATTCCAGTTGGTTACTCTAACCCATGGAGCAAACTGTAGAACAGTGTAAGCACTTGGGATCTTTAACAAGACCCCTAACCTTACATTACTGCACAGGGACTGGCCCCTGCCAAGTCTAACCAAACGCTATTTACGCAAGAAAAAAAAAGCACTGTCTAAATAGCCAGCATTCAGCGATGATGATTAGCATCAGGAGAGCTTGTTAGTAGCAGTTGTTCCAGGTCTAAGATCGGGTAATTCTTGAATGCATTTCTGCAAGGGCCTCCACGCTGGCCGTGGGCCCATCAGCAGAAGAGACGTATCCGGGATACACCATGCAGAATTCGGGAGGGTGGTCAGGCCTGGGTGGCTGGCCATCGGGTGGGAGGAGCAAGGGAATTAGTTTGGCATGGGCGTAGTTGATCTCAAAACCTTCGAAAATGAGAGCCACAGCCCAGGCGCCCAGGCTTTTCTGCAGAAGCCGAGCCACCCGGCGGCTAGCCAGGGCCAAGGCCTTGTAATCCCCCTCTGCCAAGCTGAAGATGTCGCTGGAGAGTGGGCGGCGCGGCACCACCACTGTATATCCAGGCGAGTTGGGGAAGGGCGTGAGGAAGGCCACGTGACCGGCGTCGTCCCACAGCCGCCACTGCCTCTCTTCCCCACGCACGATGCGCGCGAACAGGTCATCATGAGCAGGGTCCCCCATGAAGGTGTAGTTCGGTGCTGCTCCAGGGTCAGGGAGCTGGGCCCGAACAGTGTCCCTGATCTGCTCCAGCTCCTCGTCCCGCCAGCGCGGTCCGCTCTTCGAGCAGCAGTAGCCGGGGTCGTGAGGCTGGAAGTCCTCCTCCTGGGCCAGATGGGGCCTCCAGCCGGAGCCCAGCCCATGCAGGGGAAGCAGGCGAATCTGAGCCGGCTGATCAGGGTGCGGCCTGTGTACCAGGGCACAGCGGCGCACGCCCAAGTGCTCGCACAATAGCCCCGCCACCGCCCGCGCCCCCAGGAGCAGGCCCACAAACTCCCGCTCCTCCAGCTGAAAGAGGCTCACAGTCTTGCAAGAGGCTTTCGGTGTCACAATGGTGGCTCCAGGAGTCCAGGGGGAAGGGTGCAGGTAGGCCACGAGCTCTTCAGTCTCCCAGATCACATGTTTCCAGTCAGCAGCGCCACTTAGAGAAACCATCCTATAAAAGAAGCTGGTGCAGTGGTTTTTGGACAAACAATAATAATATTTCCTGTCAACAGCACTGGTAACCAGCCCTATTCTTGGAGATCCATCCTATAGGTTTTCATAATTAGCATAATCTAACACACCTGACTCTCCTGATTAGTGGCAAAATGGGATCTCAAACTTATGAGGGGGGCGTGCTGTTCCAGGGTTGGAGTATCTGAGCTGTATGTCGCATGCGAGAAGTACAGCTTTGAGGTCGGCTATGGGCTCAGTTGAGCAGTAATTATTAATCCAAGTGGCATCATGGACTAAGGAAGCTCAAAGATGGGAAACAACTTAGATTTGATATGACTGTTGAGAGACTAACTTAGGACATCTGATGTAAAATCTATATGACAGAATTCCTTTACATAGAATTAAAATAAAAAATCTGCACATTCATGTAGAAAACTACCATTTTCTGATCTTGAATTTTGCTTAGGAAATGAGATGTTTTGTTCACAATGCATGCGAACATAATGCAGTATTTCTACATGAGGAAGATAATGTGCAAATAAGATATAAACGTAAAATATGGTAAATTCATATAGATGTACAACCAGGGGAAAAGACCCCTGATCCTGGAGAACCATACGATGTTTTAGGTGTCCCTCTACTCTAGCACATGATTTAAATAATTGCAGTTTATTAGAAAAAAAAAAACCTGATTATGCGGCAATCCGTAGAATCAGGTGCGTTAGAGCAGAGAGACATCTAAAACACGCAAAGCAATTGCTCTTAGGAAGCAGGGCTCCTTACCCTCGATGGAGTGCATGCATCTCAAAGAGTAGGCTGCATTTTTAGGGGTTGTCACATACTTCTGTCATACTAACATTTCGGATTAGGGATAAGAAAAATTTAGGGTTAGGGTTAGGTTTGGGGTTTGAGATTAGAGTTAGGATTGGTGTTCGGGAAACCAGGAACCACTCGCTTTAAAACAAAGCTATTTAACGAAGATGAAATAATGTCATGATAGTCTGGAGCATGGAATTACATGACGATCTCGAAAAATGCAGCCTTCGAAAGATGCACCCCACGTCAGTAATTTCTTCCGAGGCGAACATTTCAGACCTCAAAATCGCCATATTTATGGTTTTTTTTTTTTAAGAAAAATTCAAATTGTCCACTGCTTTTCCGACCTCCAGAGAACTACAAACATGACGGCATACGTTCAGACGTGACTAAATAGTGAAAGTACGTGTGTTGGAAACCTAAAGTTAAGAGGGTTTTTTTTCCTCCTGACCTTGCAAACAGGCTACATGTTGAAGTCTCTGGAGAAATGATCGCAATATTCTCACGATTACTCCCTGAGAAAATGAGATGTTATTCACGCTTTCGATTACGTACATTTAAACTCCGAATTATCCTAAATGTAGGCGAAGACTGAGCCATCAGTGTTTTCATTTTAGGGAGAAAATTAATACATTGCAAATTCTCTTGCATTTACTCACCTTCGAGCAATTATGGAAAACAACATGCACCTACTCAGTAAACCGCATCTCCCAAACAATTTTGTGAGTTCTAGGCCTCAGAAACCGAAAGTTCTTGAGCACAAAAGTAGCTTTCTACTCGCTTACACGACGACTTGATCGCATAGCTGCTTGCACAATAGGAGCAAATTCTCGACAGTCAGTCCCCCTTCCTATGTCGCAACAACCCTGAATATTTGCAATACATATTGGTGCAATTCAGTGGATTCAGCTCCGTTGCACTGCGAAGTAAATTTCAAATGTATTTCCTCCGCTAAAAGATAGCATTTTTATTGTGCTATGAAATTTGGCACAGAAATAATAACACGGAAATCAGGCTAGTAGCCTACGTCGGACGGGAACGCACCAGTAATGCCATTAGGCCTATTAGACAACAGGCGAGGTTGGAATTCATTCGGAACTCATCACACCCTGGTTTGAATGCTTTACGTAGTTTTGTGAAGGGCAAATAAAAGCTTATCTTTTATCCCATGGGTCATGCTGCGAAAGGAGGGGGAGGGAAACCGATACAATTTCATTGAACCAATTTTTAAAAATTGAATAGCCTCTCAGGGCTCTCCATATCCGGCCCTCGAATCCAAATACAGTCCTGGTTTTTCTTCCTTCTAATCAATTAAGTGAACAATAATGCTGCTGATTGGCCAAATTGTTATCTCACCGGACTCCCAGGTAAGGGGAGCGAGGAAAACCAGCAGTTAGGATCGTGATTTTAGGAGCCCTGGACATGATTATTTTCTGGATATGAGTATACCTTGTCTTTTGCCAATTGTTTTAATGTAGTTAATTATTTATTTATTTATCTTTTTGTTTTTTTGTTTTGTTTTACGCTGTTTGGCCCATTTGCATTTATGAACGAGTGTTTACAATACATTTCAGTGAACATGCAGCGTAACGTATTGTTTTTCAATAGTTTGACAAACCCCTTCACTGACAAAGTAGTGACCTAAATTAGTAATTTTGTGAATAAAAATACTATGCATTATTTTCATCTGTTTATAAATATTTTCCTCTGGATTTTATTTTTTGGCGTCTGCAAACCTGTGGTCCAATTCCAGTATCATTTTTCCTTGGTGATTTCTCATTATTTTTTGCTGCAAGTTATTGCTTGTAGATGTTTTTTTCTAATTTTAATAACGATATAAATAACGATTCCATTTGAGCTCCAAAGAATCCTAAATATAGGCTATGGCTACATTTGAAATGAATGTGAGTGTTCAGTTTCCAGTAGGCCAAACTGTTTCTCTTTTTCACGTTAACCAAACAATTGATTTTATGATCCATGGGCATCATTGCAATTGGAAGCATTAAAAAAAAGAAAGAAAAAAAACATGCCGGTGTTTGTTTTACAGTTGCGGATCAAAACAGTGCACAGATGCAGAATAAAAAAATAGGTATTTCCTCAGATAATATTAACCCATGAAATCATACAATTGTGTTTGAATTTGAAATTAACAATGGTTTTATACGATAAAAGAATAGTATCAGCATGAGGTAGTGATTATGAACTTTCTCTGTAAAATGCTTTCCCAAAGCAGAATTATGAGCTCTCTACCGACAGTATATTAAAGAGTGCACTTACTCCAGAGATGAAAAGGGGTGCGTCATTGGAATGTAACAGAACAAGACACTTCGCAGTCAACTTGCCCTAAGGCATACAAGCATATATAAGTACCTCAATCCGGCCAGAACTAGTCAGCTTCCTCACTCCGAACAGCAATAAAAAAATGGCGTACAGAGGAGCCCAAACCTGAATACATATATCCTCACACGGTGGGTGAGACTAGATAGCGGAGTCCAACTGAAAACTCACGCGCAGAATGAAAATATTATAAGCCCAGAGGAATGAAATTAAATGTGGAGATGTTTATTAAGTTCATTTCTGATTTTTGCCACGTGATCGCCTGACTTCAGCAAATTTACCACTAGTTGACAGATCACTCTGATTGTCAGGGTGAGCCAGTACAGTCTGCAGGTGATAAATATCGGGAACAAACCTGAATAAATGTGCACAAAACCCAAATGCAGGTGCTTCTTCTTGATATTTTGAGCACGGTTTGTGTCCCTTCATCCACTTTAAGGAGGAAAGGTCACTGCATATCAGTCAGTGTGTGTGATCACCTTTATATCCTGTGATGAATCTCATTCACCATGATGAGCGGTTTCTTCCTATCTGACAATACTCTCGCTGAATGGATTTATGAGTATGAAAATTATCTTTCGCATATGCCACCACCTTCACAACCACCAGATCTGAAATCAGCTGAACCCAGGAGATTCTCGACTGCTCTTTGTGTCGCCCTTATCTGAACGCCAAATGAGGTAATGTGTCTCGGCAGAAAGGTGCACCATCCCGCCAGTTAGGTTGTGCATTTTTAGAGATTTTAGATTGGCGAACAAATGCTCAGGTTACTAAAAACTGTGCAAGATTTCTTTTAAGACTGGACCTTATACAATGTTTAATATAGAGCTCATGTTAAAAGCATTTTTGACCCTCACAGCTGCCGTCGCCAGTCTTTTCAGTCACTTGCGTCCTTGCTGTAACCTCCAGCAAGGTTAACTACATTTGATAATGTTCTCCAGACCACGACAGCAACGTGATGTGATTAGCCACTGAAAAGGCAAATAGGTAAAGTGAAGCTGACATTTTAAGGAGATGTAAAAAGGTCATTTTATAGGCCTCACGCGAAAGCTCCTAACTTCTAACGCCCGGTCAGTGTAGAAATCGTGATACATCAAGGACATGAAGCAAAGAGAAGAATCCCCAACTGAATTTCTGAACAAACCAGTTTCACTTCCCTCTCTCTCATTCTATTGAATTTCAGGAGTTTCCAAGGAAGTGAAGGCTGCAGCTAATGAACTGCACTAAAGCCGCTTTCACTTAACGCGAAAAATTTTTTGCACGACAGATTACATTCAAAGTCAATGCAAAGACACGCGAAACGCGTGTATTTGCGTCTTTACATTGACTGTGAATGTAATCTGTCGTGCGAAAAATTCGTTTCGCATCCGGTGCAAAAACAGCTTGAGGGTGTGGCAAACACTGATACTCGGTGAAGGACCCCCCCCCCACCAAATGGTTCTGCATCTCCCCCCCCCCCCCCCCCCCCACAAACTTCACTCCCGTAACATCGGAGTGCACGCATTAGTCACCCCAAGGGGTGCACGATACACTAATTAGTGCAGTGTTCCCATTGATGCCAAAGTCCAACTTTAACTAAAACCAAAATCTTAGCGCGCATCATCAGAGCAGCAAAGGACTAAGACAACCCAAAATTCTCTCAGGCTATCTTTGTCAGTAGATGTACACATCGCAAGAACCCTTAAAAGCAATCATTGATGGTGCAGATCTTCACTAGATAAATGGCAAACCCTGTTGTGTTGAACTACATTTTCTCAATACCTCTCTGACGACTAAATTAGCAGAAATACATAAAAAAAAAGCCTTAATGGTAAAATTACATGAGTATGTGGCCATTCAAATTGCCTTGCAGTTCAAGGGGCAAGCAAACTGGCAATTATGCAACATGCACAGTCCTGCTGTCAATCTTAGCAGTCTTGGGATATGTTTCAGGAAATGCAGACAATATCCACACATACCAAAACAAAGAGGCCAACTACTGATGAGTTCCACTGGCGCTTTATTTGAAAACATAGAAAGCAATTTTTTAAAAGCAAATTCATTTTAAATGCTGCACCAGACAGATAATGCACAATGCGGTTTTCGTGATAAATAAAAACCCAATGAGCACAAGCGAGGCTGTTTTACAAAAACCACAGAAGCTACAGGGGTAGAGACAGTTGGATAAATTCATGAGACCCCTTAACTGGACTGAAGATGAAGGGCATTTATTTTTCAATTTTTTAATAATGCAGAGAATTGGAAATATGAGAATTTTGGATGAGAAAAGTGATTGTCACGGAGGGGTGGGAGGGGGTTAGATGGGATAGGAGGGGGTTAGATGGGATGGGAGGGCGGTGGGTTTGGCGAGCTCCAATTCTGTAAGACATGAGCTCACTGAAACACTATTGGGGGGCCAAAAATAAATGGAACAGGATGTGAGTGCGACCTCTAGGGGAGAAACCTGGTCAGTACAGCGAGTCTTGGCGGCCTTTCCTCCTGCTCTGGGCGCTGCGCACCTCCTCAATGAGGCCCTGTAGGTACTGGATCTCCCGGCTGATGGAGTCGGCCCTCTCGCTGAGCTCCCGGTTACGCTCCTCCAGCCGGCTGCACTCCTGACTCAGGGTCTCCTGCTCCACCCTCTTCTTCTGCCGGTAGCGCGTGGCGGCCGTCTTGTTCTGCTCCATCTTCTTCAGCTTCTTCTCCACCATCACGGGGGCGGTGCGGATCACTGACTTCACCTTCCCCGGCTTGGCCGGTGCAGAGTCCGATCTGCTGGTGGCAGAGTACGGCTTGGGCCGGGTGTCGGCTCTCGGAGGTGGAGTCGGAGAGGAGGATGGGGTGGATGGTGGTGGGGTGGGGCAGGACCCGCCGTGAGGAGGGGAGCCGGAGTCGGACCCGATGCCGATGCCGGAGTCATACTGGTCACTGAGGGAGGCCATGGCCGGCTCCTCTTTAGGGGTGAGAAGGACCAGGATGTGAGCACCGGGGAGGGAGAGGACGATGCTGGGCGTGGCTTGATCACCCTCCGCCACATCCACCTCACTCCCTAGCTCCAGGGTGTAGGAAGGGAGGAGGGACGGCACAGGGGACGGGACGCGGGGTGGAGACGGCGGCTCAGACTTGATCTCCAGGACCTGCCAGGGCTCCTGGGAGAGTGGCGAGGGAGGAAGGACAGCGGGCTCTTCAGGCAGGGAGGACACAGGCGAATCGGGAGCGGTGCACTGCAGGGAACTCTGGTCCAGTCCCGTGCCCCACTGCGTCTCCAGAGATGCAATGAGCTCCTCCGGGGAGCTAGGAGGCTCGTCCGACTCATAGGAGCCAATGAAGGAGTCCAGGTCAAAATCGGCCAGGTCCAAGTCCTCAGCCGTCCAGTCCATGCCAGCTTCTACAGGACAGGAAAAGATGAGGCGATGAGTGCAACTAACGGGACAAAATGAGGCGATGAGTGCAACCTACAGGGGACAACATGAGGCGATGAGTGCAGCTAACAGGGGACAACATGAGGGAATGAGTGCAACTAACAGGGGACCACATGAGGGAATGAGTGCAACTAACAGGGGACAACATGAGGGAATGAGTGCAACTAACAGGGGACCACATGAGGGAATGAGTGCAACTAACAGGGGACAACATGAGGGAATGAGTGCAACTAACAGGGGACAACATGAAGCGATGAGTGCAACTAACAGGGGACAACATGAGGGAATGAGTGCAACTAACAGGGGACAACATGAGGGAATGAGTGCAACTAACAGGGGACAACATGAGGGAATGAGTGCAACTAACAGGGGACAACATGAGGCGATGAGTGCAACTAACAGGGGACAACATGAGGGAATGAGTGCAACTAACAGGGGACAACATGAGGGAATGAGTGCAACTAACAGGGGACAACATGAGGCGATGAGTGCAACTAACAGGGGACAACATGAGGCGATGAGTGCAACTAACAGGGGACAACATGAGGGAATGAGTGCAACTAACAGGGAAAACATGAGGCGATGAGTGCAACTAACAGGGAAAACATGAGGCGATGAGTGCAACTAACAGGGGACAACATGAGGCGATGAGTGCAACTAACAGGGGAAAACATGAGGCCATGAGTGCAACTAACAGGGGACAACATGGGGCGATGAGTGCAACTAACAGGGAAAACATGAGGCGATGAGTGCAACTAACAGGGAAAACATGAGGCGATGAGTGCAACTAACAGGGGACAACATGAGGCGATGAGTGCAACTAACAGGGAAAACATGAGGTGATGAGTGCAACTAACAGGGGACAACATGGGGCGATGAGTGCAACTAACAGGGGAAAACATGAGGCCATGAGTGCAACTAACAGGGGACAACATGAGGCGATGAGTGCAACTAACAGGGGACAACATGAGGCGATGAGTGCAACTAACAGGAGACAACATGAGGCGATGAGTGCAACTAACAGGGGACAACATGGGGCGATGAGTGCAACTAACAGGGAAAACATGAGGCGATGAGTGCAACTAACAGGGAAAACATGAGGCGATGAGTGCAACTAACAGGGGACAACATGAGGCGATGAGTGCAACTAACAGGGAAAACATGAGGTGATGAGTGCAACTAACAGGGGACAACATGGGGCGATGAGTGCAACTAACAGGGGAAAACATGAGGCCATGAGTGCAACTAACAGGGGACAACATGAGGCGATGAGTGCAACTAACAGGGAAAACATGAGGTGATGAGTGCAACTAACAGGGGACAACATGAGGCGATGAGTGCAACTAACAGGGAAAACATGAGGCGATGAGTGCAACTAACAGGGGACAACATGGGGCGATGAGTGCAACTAACAGGGGACAACATGAGGCGATGAGTGCAACTAACAGGGGACAACATGAGGCGATGAGTGCAACTAACAGGGGACAACATGAGGCGATGAGTGCAACTAACAGGGAAAACATGAGGCGATGAGTGCAACTAACAGGGGACAACATGAGGCGATGAGTGCAACTAACAGGGGACAACATGAGGCGATGAGTGCAACTAACAGGGGACAACATGAGGCGATGAGTGCAACTAACAGGGAAAACATGAGGCGATGAGTGCAACTAACAGGGGACAACATGAGGCGATGAGTGCAACTAACAGGGAAAACATGAGGTGATGAGTGCAACTAACAGGGGACAACATGGGGCGATGAGTGCAACTAACAGGGGACAACATGGGGCGATGAGTGCAACTAACAGGGGGGTCAGTTCATGTCAAATCACCCAATACAGAAAAAGCTGGTTGCTGCACCATTTTCAAATTTAACAAGCTTCCACTAACTTAAAGATAATGCCAAAAGAACATACCATGCAAAATTTCAGATCTCTAATTCAAATAGTTTTAGCAAAATAGTTTTTAAATTTCGGCAATTTAGGCCTGAACCAGCCCCCGCTAATCCTCGAGTGTATTTTTTAGAAAATGAAGTGCTTATCTCAGCTTCTAGGGAACATAGCATCACCAAATTTGACATGCAAGGTCTCTATAAGTAGCTTGTTAAATAAAGCCATTCCTAGCCTTCTAGCTAGTGTGTAGTAGCTACTGGAACTTGTCAAAAATGCCCAAATTTACTAAAAATAAGCTCGCGAATGAGTTTTCAAAACCCTAAAAAACAATATTGCTCATACATGCTCCAATACCCTCCAGTTCCATTCTTAACATTATGTAGTATTTTAACAAATTAGCTTCATTTAACAAATTTAGCTTCATTATCTGCAGAGATATAATCAGCTGAATTTCTAATCAGAGTGAAAATTATCGAAAATTGCCAAAATTCGACAGGCCAAAAGCCAGTGTTGCACAGGTGGCAGGGATATGAAACTTTGAGCAGGAAAGCATCTATCATTTGGCTGTTTCCACATAATAATTGAGAGTTTTCCCCATCACAGTATCATTGAATTTTTTTCACATTTTGTAAGCCATCATCAGTAATTGATGATTCTTACCATAATCACTATATATTACTTAGAGTGGTACATCAGTGTAACTGAATAGTCTGGATTTCATGTGATAACCTCAGGAAATGTACAACTGTACTAAAGCACTATTATATACAGAAATAACAGGGGAGCACATCAGTTAGTATAAGGCCAACTGACTATTTCCAAAAACCAGGCCAACATTATTTCAGAAATATTTAGATAAGAGGTTCAGCTGTTGCTATCTCAGCAGATCAGCAGGAATACACAAAAGCGGCATTACAAACATTGATGATTGAACATGCATCCAATGTTTGTTATGGACGAAAGATTTAACTGCTTTATTGCATATTAAACAAAGGTGTATTCCATGGTGTAACTAAGGTTAGAGGTTGCTCTCACTCATTGAACTTGTCACGTGACTACATGAGCATGGTTCTGATAATCACAAGTACAACAACAATAGTTAGCAAACACCATGGTCAGCAGGTTAACAGGCACGATTACCATTATTACATGTGGTTATCTTTAAACTCTTCAAAGGCCTTGGCAACATTTCCTTTCATTTTTGAGTTGAGTCTGTAGACACGGGCTCTCCGGTTTGTGTTCGGCGCTGGTATTATACACAGTACATGCTGCACAGGAACCCAAAATCTGTCTTCCCTGTCTGGCCATTTGAAAGAGACTGCTGGTCCACTTGGATGCATAAACACCAGTACATCTCCATGCTCCTCCGCTGTTTGTTCAGTGATGCCTAACCACCACTTGGCATCATAGACACAAGCAGTATATTGGCCTACTTTCAGGTCTTGTACTGTAAGCACAGACTTGCTCCCTCGCTTTGCAATAAAGAACTGATCATCTCCAGAGACTCTGCTCACTCTCAACTCCTGAGTTGACAAGGGAGTAAAACAGTGGCTATCCCGAGTACCTGCAATTGTTTTTGCCAAGCTGAACCTCTGTTGCAGCATGTGATCGGCTTGATCAACATCTGCTTGTGTCACAAAGAAGAACTTGATGTTGTCGATGTGTTGGTTGCACCAGTTGAACAGTTGCTGAGCAGTAAGTATTTGCCCATTCACTGGTGCCTGCCAACTAGCCCTCGCTGCTAGCCTTTTCACTGTGCCACCTACACCGTCACAGGCATTCTTCCCATGGCTGGTGGCAAAGAATTTCCAGCTGGCTATCAATCCAAAATCAGCATGGTGATGGCAGAGATTGCAGAAATGTTTGTAGTTTTTGTACTGGGCTGCTGATCCATCACTAAATGGATCTATATGGTCTGCTTTGAGTTTGAGCTGATGACTAGTGACTTGATTTGACTTGGACATGATGACTTGGTCACAACTCTGGAATCATCAATTACCGATAATGGCTTACAAAATCTGAAAAAAATTCAATGATGCTGTGATGGGGAAAACTTGCAATTACGTGGAAACAGCCAAATGATAGATGCTTTCCTGCACAAAGTTTCATATCCCTGCCACCTGTGCTACACTGGCTTCTGGCCTGTCGAACTGTGGCAATTTTCGATAATTTTCACTCTGATTAGAAATTCAGCTGATTATATCTGCAGATAATGAAGCTAAAGGGCTCTAATTTGTTAAAATACTGCATAATGTTGTTAAGAATGGAACTGGAGGGTATTATAGCAGGTATGAGCACCATTTCTTGTTTTTTAGGGTTTCTAAAACTCATTCGTGAGCTTATTTTTCGTAAATTAGGGCATTTTTGACAAGCTCCAGTACCTACTACACAATAGCTAGAAGGATAGGGAGGGTTTTATTAAACAAGCTACTTATAGAGAACTTGCATGTCAAATTTGGTGATGCTATGTTCCCTAGAAGCTGAGATACAAGCACTTCATTTTCTAAAAAATACACTCGGGGATTAGGGGGGGCTGGTTCAGGGCTAAATTGCTGAAACTTAAACTATTTTGCTTGAAAACTATTTGAATAAGAGATCTAAAATTTTGCATGGTATGCTCTTTTGGCATTATCTATCAGTTAGTGGAAGCTTGTTAAATTTGAAAATGGTGCCGCAACCACCCCTGGGTGATTTGACATGGACTGACCCTGGGAAAACATGAGGCGATGAGTGCGACTAACAGGGAAAACTTGAGGCGATGAGTGCAACTAACTGAATATTCCACAGAAGATGGGAGCCGAGCTCTAACAAATGGTTATGGCTAACATGCAATAATTGTCAACCGCAGTCCTAAAGGAAGAAATGATAATAAATTTGTATTGAAAGAAACTGAAATGTGGTGTCCAGGGAATCTGTAGGCCCTCGCTACAGTCAGGTACACTTCTTAATTTAAGTTTGCCAAACTGAATGGAGTAAGAGGTGCACACCATTAGGGTCCCTATAACACATGCCCAGATCAGTGAAATTTGTTCATTGGTTTTTGAGAAGTAAATTCACAACATCCTCCCTCAGGTGGGATGGACATGCAGCCGAGCACAGAGGGTAACCCCTCGTGCCACCAGCCCCATGTACAGCAGGGGAATAAAATACGTTTTTTGGTAACACTTCATAGGGCAGGGCTGACTGCGTGGTAATGAGATTCTACAGGCCTCACCCTCGTCATTGGCTGGACCGATGGGGCCGTCACAGAGCCACGGCAGGGCCAGCTGGTTTTCCCTCAGCTTACATGCGTGAGGGGAAAAGGGAGAAGGGAAGGAGAGGAGGGAACCAGAGGAGTCAGCAGAGGAGACAGAGAGGGGAGAAGAAGCCCCCGCTAAAAAGTCTTCATCTTCGTCCAGGAGGGGCCCCGGGAGGTCAGCCGTCAGAAACGATGGGCCCAAGAGCAGGGCCCCCACGTCGCCCAGGGCCGGGTGCAAGCTCAGAGACATGGTCGCCAGTCAGGTGGGTGCGGGGAACAGATGCTCGTGCGAAGGGGAGGAGAGACGAGTCTGCTGATAAGGAGGAGTCGAGCTGTGCTATGGTGCTGTCGACTGCAGCAGGGCTGAGAGTTACCTTGGGAGACCTGTGGGGGCGATTAATGACAGGACTGAGTTTCTACATCGTGCACCAATGACATTGCAGCACTGTTCAATAAACCAGCAGTACATGAACATGCAGATAAGTTGGAACTAAGAGGCAGCCGCCCTGAGCGAGACTGAACTATCTTGATAGTCATACCACATCACTATACTCCAATAGCCTAAGGGCTTTGCTCTTCCTGGTGTGAATTCCTTTCTGATTAAGTGTTTTCTTTCAAGTCATTTCAGCACAAAGAATGGTTTCAGGATCAGCATTTATCAAAAGGGCGAATGCCTTTTCCCAGGTGAAATTTCTTCCTGAGGATGTGTCAGTGAATATCTTTCAGCAACAGAAATCAGTTAAGTCACTACACAAACAGATCAACAGAAGCTGAAGTAAACTGGGATCATCCGTAAACTCGTGGTGACCAGCACAGGCATGAAATCACAATCCTGAAATAAGTTCGACACAAGCCTGGATTTCATCTAGAATTTCGTCTTGAAATACCTGGCCCTTCGCCAGCATTAACAGCCTCATATGGTTACGGTCAAACACAAACTCCACCCCAGTCTTGACTGGGCCCCATTTAGGCTGTCTCCACAACACCAGCCATGACGTTCCGCGACGCAGGCGGATGTACCCAGATCCCCAGAAATAGCCAAAAGTCTCCATTAATGACAGTGGGAGGTACAGACTCTCTGGATGTGGGTGGAGCTGACGGCCGCCATTTCACCACATTAAAGCCGCTTTCACACTGGACGCCCAATGAATTTTTCGCACGATAGATTACATTCGAAGTCAATGCAAAGACGAGAATGCGCGTGTTAAGCCTGTACTCGCGTCTGCGCATTGACTTACAATGTCATCCGCCAGGCGAAATATTCGTTTCGCGTCCGGTGTGAAAGCAGCTCGAGTCTTACCCACAGAAAAGGCGGACGAACGCCATTTTACAAACGCCACGTTGTCGTATGAAAAATGTGACAGCTGGTTAGGTACATTAGTTTGTACTGAAAACTCAGAATATTTATAAGCAAATATCGAAAGCGACTGTCGCGGACAAGCGAGCTCGCCAAACAAACCACCAACCCGGTCGTTAACGTTACAACCTTTCGCTCACAAGACGCGCTTGCCGCTTCAATGCTAACGATAGCTAACGTGGCTTTCGCTTGCGAGTTCGCGGAAAAACGAGCATAACAGCATGGCGTAATGTCACACAAAATCCAGAATTTAATTTAATGAGCCTACAGCAGTTCGGTGACATAAACATGACTGCTGCCGCATTAAAGGTGAGCCAGCGATCGCTAACATTAGCAGTCATGACAACAGCGCGTGGCAGCCGGCGAAGCCAAGCAATTATTTGCGCATACTTACGCCATTTTTACAGAATATAAAGCCAGTGCGCTTCGCTGAGGCACTGCTTGGTTGGCTGCCGCTTTAGTGGCCGCTGCGGCTGTTATACCGCCATGGTGGTGGAGAGCGAATCCGCTCGGAATGTTCACTGATGTAATCACTCTTCTGTAGTCACCGTCGAAAAGCCGGCTAACACGGTCACATGGGTATATATATTAGCACATCACTGCCAGGTGTAACCATCCGCGGTATCCTTCCGCAAAGACGTCAGACCAGTTCTTGTTTCAAAACATGATGTAGCCTAGCCAATCAGCGTCAAAGACGCGGAATAATATTGTGGTCAATTACAGATATGTAGGTCAACTAGGACCCCGCTTGGGCGAGGGTACGAGAGTACATTATTCGTTTTAAGAATGGGCTTTTCATCCGATACGATTTATACATTTTTGGTATGGCCACAAGTAGTCAGGTTAGCTATTGATTTCATCCTGAATTTCAGTGTTCATGGAGGAGAATTTTGCGGAATTGCTATCAATAAATACAGTAGTAAAATTTAAGACTGAACGTGACAATCCATCAAGCTGGAATTAACTACAACATTTCAAGGTATGATGGTCATGTAAAACGTTTTTTATTACTACCATCCTATACTTTTAATTAATCACTATCTGAGTTCATTTATTTATTTTTATCTTAGAGTTCATGTATAGATATAGGCCCACAGTGGGATCCAGAATTGTTGCTACCCCTTACCCGAGGTGCACAAAAAAAATACAATTTAAAAAAATAACTGAATCAAGACACACTCAAAATTCAGATGAGTGATCTACTCTACAGCAATAATGTTCCTTTGCAACAAACAACAATTATTTATTCATGAAATAAAAAATTAATTTCCTGTAAATCAAGGTTTCCCAATTAATGCCCCCCTTGGATAAGTGCTCCCCTGACAAGCATGACAACATTGAGTCATTTCCTGTGCTGTTTGTTAAGGTTATGGCACTGGGTGCTTGGATCACATGAGATCAAAATTGAGTGTTGTCGCCTCATACAGCATGTCTTCATTACAGTTCAGGGGTAATATCTTAATTACAGGTCAGGGGTAATATCTTCATTACAGGTCAGGGGTAGCATCATCATTACAGGTCAGGGGTAGTATAACCATTACAGGTCAGGGGTAAAATCTTCATTGCAGGTCAGGGGTGATATCTTCATTACACATCAGGGGTAGTATCGCCATTACAGGTCAGGGGTAGTATAACCATTAGAGGTCAGGGGTAATATCTTCATTACTGGTCAGGGGTAATACCTCCATTACAGGTCAGAGGTAATATCTTCAGTACAGGTCAGGGGTAACATCTTCAGTACAGGTCAGGGGTGATATCTTCATTACACGTCAGGGGTAGTATCGCCATTACAGGTCAGGGGTAGTATAACCATTAGAGGTCAGGGGTAATATCTTCATTACTGGTCAGGGGTAATATCTTTGTTACAGGTCAGGGGTAATACCTCCATTACAGGTCAGAGGTAATATCTTCAGTACAGGTCAGGGGTAATATATTCAGTACAGGTCAGGGGTAATATCTTCAGTACAGGTCAGGGGTAATATGTTCATTACTGGTCAGGGGTAATATACTCAGCAACAAAAGTTTCTGTGACACCATTTATGTGTATGTTATAAATGACACGCAAAGATCTCAATGCAATCAATATGTTTATTTAACAGGAGAAACACTGACTTTTCAGTGCCAACGTCACTCAAAACTAAAAATGTCATTTTCATGCGTCATGAAGCACTTGTCAGACGTCTAACCAATTGTGACCTTCACACTTCAATACCGGGTGTGACTTCCTCGTGCCATGATGCAAGCAACGCATCTCCGCGCATGGACCGAATCAGATGTGCCAGAAATTGCTGTGGGATGTCATTCCAAATCTGACGTAGACGTTGTCGCAATTCCTGGAGTGTAGCTGGCGGGTTATCCAACCGCCGCAAACGTCGATCCATCTCGTCCCAAAGATGCTCGATTGGGGACATGTCTGGGGATCTGGCTGGCCATGGCAGGACATTGACATGTTGTTGCATCAGATACTGCTGTACAATCCTTGCAACGTGTGGTCTGGCGTTATCATGTTGCAGCGTTATTCCGGGACCATGTTGCATCAAAAACGGTACCACCAATGGCCGTAGCACTTCATCGCGATATCTTTGACCTGTCAGATTTCCATCAATAACAAGCAAATCTGTTCTGTTTCTAGCCGTGATCCCTCCCCAAATCATGACACTACCACCTCCAAAACGATCAAATTCCTGAACACAGTTGTTGGCATAACGTTCTCCACGTCGACGGTATACACGTAAACGACCATCACATCGGTTAAGCATGAATCTTGAATCATCAGTAAAGAGTACGAGATCCCACTGACGTTGGATCCACCGTCGATGTTGTTGTGCCCACTGTAGACGCAGTCGTCGGTGTTGTACTGTGAGTATTGGACGTCTTGCTGGCCGACGTGGGACAATGCCAAAATGACGGAGACGGCGACGGATTGTCTGTGCAGACAGTCGCCTCAAACCAGGTATCGTTCTTGCAGTTATGGTTGCAGGTTGGAATCGATTTCGGAGATGGGTTGTTCGAATCCAGTTGTCCTGTCTGGGAGTGGTTACTAGTGGACGGCCGCTGCGAGGACGGTCTCTGACATGTCTTGTCTGCTGATGACGCTGCCATAAGTTCCAAATGGTGTTTCGGTGGACATTCAGGCGATGAGCAACTTCCCTCTGCGAGGTTCCGGATTCAATCATCCCAATGGCCCTCCACCGATCATTTTCAGACAGTCTTGGCATTTAGAGGGTAGAGTTCCTGATCCGAAATGGCTGTGTTTTCGATAAGTGATGCTTCCGTTGTTCATCAGGCACAATGTGAACATTCCAAAAATTCTCCTCTTTTATTGCCATCCACAAGCATGATTTACGCACATTTTCACGTGCAAAGTCATTTTCTCGCATTTTCATGATTTCCATTTCAATGTTGTGTTTATGTGTACTGTTTCAGTCTGATATCACCATGTATGACAATTTCATAATTGCGTTATGAAAAATAATTAACAATATTGGTGTCACAGAAACTTTTGTTGCTGAGTATATCTTCATTACAGGTCGGGCTAATATCTCCATTACAGGTCAGGGGTAGTATCTTAATTATAGGTCAGGGGTATTATCTTCAGTATAGGTCAGGGGTAATACCACCATTACAGGTCAGGGGTAATATCTGCAGTACAGTTCAGGGGTAATAGCTTCATTACAGGTCAGGGGTAATATCTCCATTGCAGTTCAGGGGTAATAACTTAATTACAGGTCAGGGGTACCAATAACTCTTCAGCCTACAGTATATTCATCTAGTGTTTCACAGCTGTAGGCGTGCCGAAAAGCCTCACTATGACATATGTACTAAGACTGATGAATCATTCAAAGATGATTAATGCAATTAACCGCATTTGCACAATTGAAATTATTGCTGTAAAGGCTGCTTGTAACAATAGATAATTTGAAGTAGGCAATAACTGGTGTGCTCAGTACCCTCGGCTTCACTATTTCAGCAGTTGAAAGCTGGGAATTTTCCCAGAATCCCATTTCCTAGATGCGCATATTTTCTGAGTGAGTCAATGTTACAAGCATTTCAGCAGTTGTCATGGGACGCCTAATTAAAGGAAAGGAATTAGGCACATTTCTGGCCATTCTTCATTGGTCTTGAGGTGGAGATGGGTTGAAGCCTGGATATGGACAGGCGTGATTTTGCATTGGCCAATGATATGCTCTCCATCTGACTTGAATTAACCCTGCATTGGATTGTAGCACTCCTCTTGATGTCAAGCCTACGTTATGGGCGGGGCAAAGTAACGCTCATATTTTGAAGGCTGTATCGTGGAGAACGGCCAAAACTGTCCTTAACCTTTAAAGAGAACAGCAGCATTTATTTTGAGGAATTCTAGCATCTGACAGCTGACGCGTTGCTGTCTTTGTAGCGAATCCATACTATGAAAGCACATGCCTAAAACTAGTAGCTGTAAACACTGACACTGTTGGGTCATTCAGTGCATGTTCATACATGGGTTGTGTATAACAACCTACCCATTTTAAAAAATTTTACACATGCACACCCATACACATAAAACTGAAACTTCTTCCAATTTGTGAACGTTTCCAAACACAGCAGAATTGTCTGTCTCCACATCAGTGCATTGAAACCATCAGTGTGCAACTTCCTAGGATGTGACGATGTAACCTCCAGTTCGGCTCATGGATGGCCATGAAAGCACTGTGTGTTGTAGTCGTGGAACTTCATTTGTACCAAGTAAATTGTTGTGAATCCTGTGTGACTGATTAAAGCACATGATCTCAAAGTTAAATGCAAGTGATAAGTTCATTATATCCCCAACATAAATATGCATAATATAAATTAAGTCATTTGAGCTGAATATGCTTGTAAATATAAAATAATTTGCATTGCATTTTACTTCTTTTTTTTTTTTAATCTGCAAAATATCAGTTTTGGGATCAATGTGGAACAGGAATCATTCCCGCCAATCAAAAAGGATACCCAAAATACCAAAAACTTTACAAATAAACCTCCATGAGGATGAAACAAAGGATCTTCTTGCTCTGAGGCAACGGTATTCCCTGCATGCCAGACAGAGCCTCGATGACCGGTCTCTCCAGAGGAATGGCATCCCTGTCCATAACAACAGTCAATGAAATTTCAACACTGTGCTCATTGAATAAAAATAAACAGTAGCTTAGATGAAATGGCCGACCCGCGGACAGCCACCCATGATAAAAAAAATCTGATCTTTTTTGGCAGTTGACAGGGAGTTGGGTGGGGCCAACAGCGCAACCAGTTTGAAAAATTTCAGCAGTAGAAAGTGTAGCAACTGTAATTTTCTGTGTTGTCTGCGGCATATGCAATAATAATAATGAACTTTAAGGGCTCAGTGGAGCTATAATGTACAGATCTAGCATCCGCACTTTGTAATGAAAAAATGCCCACTAAACCAGTCACAAATTCACCAATGGGAAACCAAGGAAGACTTAATTTCATTACACAAGCAAAGTCCTCCCACCACTAAAAGAGCCCATAGCAATATTAACACAAAAAGCTGCCCGTGAGGTATTCTTTATTTCAGCAATGACAGGCCTTGGTGCGTATGGCAGCACATTCATCATAAATAATACTTGAATAGTTTTTTCAGCCATACGGTACAAAAATATTTGCTATTCAAATGCAAAAGAAACACATGCGCGTAAAAACCACAGCTAGCTCAAAACTGATCTTCCACTCTGCAGAACCATACACCCAACCAAGAATAACTCATTTACGCAGATTGAATTACATTACACCCTTTTCGTAAAACTTTAGATGTTTGTTTACAGGGAAAAAGGCGGCATACCTAACCATGACACGTCAGAGGGGCGATGCCCAGTTACACCTCATTCTGCAATTAAAACTGACAACACCTTTTAGGTAACAGGTAGAGAAATTGTTCTGTTACACAATTGAAAGGGAGACACAGCAACCAGAGTGAAACTTTAAAATCATGAGACGTATCTCAGTGATGGAAGACCAGCTTATACAGTACGACAGATGAGACATGGAGGCCATTCCTTTGCCACCGTTTGCTCACCAGTTTGTGTCTGAGTTAATGAGAATGGGACTGGAGTCATGAGGTCCATCCTACCACTGACTGCCCATGGAAAAGGGCTCTTCAAAGCACTATGGAACAAGGCTGCACACTGCCCTGAGAGAGACTGAACAAGAGCCTATTGACCACCACACAGTGACATACAGGCAACAGGGCAATGTACATATGCGTGCTCACCTACATGACTACCATGGCTGCTCGCATTTTGGAATAGACAGTTATATTTAGGATCCAACACTGCCTCAGAGTTCTTCATTGTTCATTAAAGAGAATCATGGGAAAAGCATCTACACTTGATTAGACATTATAGTTTTATGGCAACATTCATTCCTGCTTTTAAACAGCATTATCTGGTTTCATCAGGATCTACCAGTAACGCGCAATCCCTGTGTTCAAACTGAACTAAAGGTAATTTTACATGATCATTGCAAGTTCACATATTATACTCCCGTAGAATTCTTTAAACAGGTTTATAAGCACTTCTGACAGTCATTTAAGTCACCTAGACATGAACACAAACTCCATCCTTTCATTTTTACAAAGGACTAAGTACCAATGCATTATAACAGCATGTATTTCCTAATAAAATGGTTTCAGAGGATGAGGTAGCACACCAGCCACAGATGTTGATGAGTAAGCTCCTCACACACACACACACACACACACACACACACACACACACGAACACACACACACACACACACACTCACGAAGGGGGGTGGGGTGAAGGAAGATATCCTATTTTTCCTGAGTCATGCACCTCAGCTGATTGCGGAATCACATGATAAGTAAAGGCCAATACCCTTAAGGTTCTTACTGTGCAGAATTTAAATGCTCTAGGGGCTAATGAAACTTGGATACCGCTGATTTTTGTACGGGACATAGCAAGAAAGTCGTGTGCGAATATTCTTTTTTCTCTTAATAGAAGACTTCAGGGGTTTTGGTTAATAAACGCAGACAGACGCATTGAACAGAACCCAATGACAAAGATACATCATGAGAAAAGACAGTCATAACAGAGGTCGGAGGGGTCAGCCTATCAGAAGTTCTAGTCTCACAACATTGGGAGGGGTCACTCTATCAACACCATTTATCATTGGTCCCTGAGCACACGGAGGGAAGGAGCCAGATCAGGCCATCTTCAGGAGGTCCTCAGGATTGGAAAGAGCGCAGTAGAGGGTGTAGCCCAGCTCGTCCACCTCCTCGGGGGTCAGTTCGCAGAACAGGTCAATTTTCGGGTAGAGGGCGCATGGAAGCCTGCCAGCCTCTAGGTGTCCCACAAGGGTGCGAATTAGGTCCAGGCTGCGGTCGGCCAGCAGCTCCTGGGCCCAATCCGATTGGCTCTCGCTGAGAAGCAGCAGGGCACTGGCGATTTGGCAGGACGACAGGCGGGAGAGGGCTGGGTCCAGCCGGCACATGGCCTTCAGCACCTTCAGGCAGAGGCAGCGACAGCCGCTATCGCCCTGATCCAGCGCCCGCAGCCTCGCCGTCTCCTCCGCATGTACGTCCTGCCTCCACAGGCCCTCGCCATCCGCCCACCGGTGCGGCCTGGCGATCAGCGTCCGCCCGTCCCCCGTGGCGAGCAGCGGGAGGATGCTCAGGTGCAGCCGGCGGTCGGCCTCAAACTGCACCTCCAGCGCCAGCACCTCCGACGGCACCGCGGGCCGGATCACGTAGTCCAGCACGCTGCCGATGGCCGGCCAGTTCATGCAGCCTGTCACCTGCTTCTGAAGGAGCTCCAGCACGGCGCTGGCCGAGAGGTACCCCCCCACCAGGCAGCGGTCCCAGTAGCTGCTCCCCCTGGGGAAGTACTCCAGGTTCTCCCGCCGCACCAGCCAGAACCCTGGAGCCTTCATGATGGTGTCCTCTCCAGGAACCGTTGACCACAGGTTCCTCTCCAGAACCAACGGTACCATTAGCTGGGCACGGTCAGCCCTTAACACCTGACACAGTGAGAGCAGGGGTAGGAACAGTGATGGTGTGAGAGAGAGAGAGAGGTATTTAGTAGAGAGTGCATGGTCTATAGCCTATAGCAGTGGTTACCAACCCACTCCTCAAGGACCCCCTGCTCTGAAGGGTTTTCCTCCAGCTCAACTCTTTCACCCCTGATCTATTTAAGGAACCACTGGCCTATAGGGAAGCGCATTTCACTGGCACACAGAAGTTCGGTGGTTCAATGACCAGTGTAGACACAATAACATCAGTGCAGCTGTTGGGCCCTTAATTTGGCCCCTAACCATTGCTCAAAGGGGAATTGGCCGCGTACGTGGACTAATTGATCGTCCGTCATGTAATGAAGAAATAATCAGCTAATAACTGCATGGTACAAAGCAATAAAACACCCCCTCACCTGCCATTAAAGTAATGTAATATGATGCCCACTCATTCACCAATTGTAATTTTGATGTAACATAATATCCACTCGCCTGCTGCAACTGATGTAATAACACCCACTCACCTGTCTTAACTGCAATGTAATGTAACATCCACACACTTAGATGCAGCATCATGCAGCAACACCCACTCAAAGGCTGTGACTGATGTAACACCCACCAACTCACTGCTGTAATAGTGATGTCAGTAGCACTCATCAACTCACCCGCAATAACTGATGTAATACATCACTCACTACTCTGCTGTAACTGTGATGTAATGTCCCACCCACTCGCCTGATGTAACTGTGATGTAATGGAACACCCCTCAACTTACCCGCAGTGGGGCGTAACAAAACATCCACTCACCTGCCAGAACTTATGTAATTACACCCACTCACTTGCTATAACTGTCATGTAACATAACATCCACGCACTTACCTGCAGTATCTGCAAAGTAGTGTAGCACCCTCTCCAATGCTGTCACTGTGATGTAACACCCACCCACTCACTGCTGTAGTAGTGATGTCATGTAGCACCCGCCAACGCACCTGCAAGAACTGTGATGTAATGCATCACTCAATAAACTGCTGTAAAAGTAATGCCACACCCTCTCACCTGCAGGTCGTCATAGAGACTGCCGCTGAGGTACATCTCTTTCAGGGGCATGTCAGGCAGCTTGGCATGCAGAAAGGCCCGGAGCTCAGCGCAGATGTCCAGGGCAGCGCGCTGGGCGTTCTCCTGCTCCTGATCCGGGACGCTCACGCGCTGGCGGTAAAACGCCCACAGCTGATCCTGCAAGCAGAGCCTTTTCTGTGTGCGACTCTGCTCTTCCTCCATCCCCCGACCCCTCCCCTTCCCTCGCTGCGTGCAGTCTGGAGAAAAGGGGCAGAGCATGTACCAGGAATGTAATACTCCATCCATACTGCTGCTCTACTCCCATCATACAGTAATACTCCATCCATACTGCTGCTCTACTCCCATCATACAGTAATACTCCATCTATACTGCTGCTCAACTGCCATCATACAGTAATACTACATCCATACTGCTGCTCAACTGCCATCATACAGTAATACTCCATCCATACTGCTGCTCAACTGCCATCATACAGTAATACTACATCCGTACTGCTGCTCTACAGCCATCACACAGTAATACTCCATCCGTACTGCTGCACTACTGCCATCATACAGTAATACAGCATCCATACTGCTGCACTACTACCATCATACAGCAATACTCCATCCATACTGCAGCACTACTACCATCATATAGTAATACACCATCCATACTGCTGCACTACTACCATCATACAGCAATATTCCATCCATACTGCAGCACTACTACCATCACACAGTAATACAGCATCCATACTGCTGCACTACTACCATCATACAGCAATACTCCATCCATACTGCAGCACTACTACCATCATACAGTAATATTCCATCCATACTGCTGCACTACTGCCATTATACAGTACTTCATCCATATTGCTGCTCTACTGCCATCATACAGCAATATTCCATCCATACTGCAGCACTACTACCATCATATAGTAATACGACATCCATACTGCTGCACTACTACCATCATACAGCAATACTCCATCCATACTGCAGCACTACTACCATCATACAGTAATACTCCATCCATACTGCTGCACTACTGCCATTATACAGTACTTCATCCATATTGCTGCTCTACTGCCATCATACAGCAATACTCCACCCATACTGCTGCTCTACTGCTATCACACATCAATAGTCCATCCATACTGCTGATCTACTGCCATCATACAGTAATACACCATCCATACTGCTGCTCTACTCCCATCATACAGTAATACACCATCCATACTGCTGCTCTACTCCCATCATACAGTAATACACCATCCATACTGCTGCTCTACTCCCATCATACAGTAATACACCTTCCATTCTGCTGCTCTACTCCCATCATACAGTAATACACCATCCATACTGCTGCTCTACTCCCATCATACAGTAATACACCATCCATACTGCTGCTCTACTCCCATCATACAGTAATACTCCATCCGTACTGCTGCTCTACTCCCATCATACAGTAATACTCCATCCATACTGCTGCACTACTGCCATTATACAGTACTTCATCCATACTGCTGATCTACTGCCATCATACAGTAATACACCTTCCATTCTGCTGCTCTACTCCCATCATACAGTAATACACCATCCATACTGCTGCTCTACTCCCATCATACAGTAATACTCCATCCGTACTGCTGCTCTACTCCCATCATACAGTAATACTCCATCCATACTGCTGCACTACTGCCATTATACAGTACTTCATCCATACTGCTGATCTACTGCCATCATACAGTAATACACCTTCCATTCTGCTGCTCTACTCCCATCATACAGTAATACTCCATCCGTACTGCTGCTCTACTCCCATCATACAGTAATACTCCATCCATACTGCTGCTCTACTCCCATCATACAGTAATACTCCATCCGTACTGCTGCTCTACTCCCATCATACAGTCATACTCCATCCATACTGCTGCTCTACTCCCATCATACAGTAATACTCCATCCATACTGCTGCACTACTGCCATTATACAGTACTTCATCCATATTGCTGCTCTACTGCCATCATACAGCAATACTCCACCCATACTGCTGCTCTACTGCTATCATACATCAATAGTCCATCCATACTGCTGATCTACTGCCATCATGCAGTAATACACCATCCATACTGCTGCTCTACTCCCATCATACAGTAATACACCATCCATACTGCTGCTCTACCCCCATCATACAGTAATACACCATCCATACTGCTGCTCTAGTCCCATCATACAGTAATACACCATCCATACTGCTGCTCTACTCCCATCATACAGTAATACACCATCCATACTGCTGCTCTACTCCCATCATACAGTAATACTCCATCCATACTGCTGCTCTACTCCCATCATACAGTAATACACCATCCATACTGCTGCTCTACTCCCATCATACAGTAATACACCATCCATACTGCTGCTCCACTCCCATCATACAGTAATACACCATCCATACTGCTGCTCTACTCCCATCATACAGTCATACTCCATCCATCCCGGTGCTCTCTTCCTCAGTTTTGAGTTATGTTGGGAAAAACAAAGTAATTAAGCAGTAGGTGCACCAATATCACTACTTATATTTCTTTTTTTGCCCTGCTGCTTGCAAATTAATAGCATTACAATAAAAATTTCCTGAGATATCTCAAACAAACAATTTAAGGGTTCCACTTCACTCAGGAGCCCTATCTGCATCACTATAAGAGACCAAATATTACAGCAATATGAAAGAATAATGGAGTCACAAGATGCCATAAAACTGCTGCCAGTACAGGTTATGGTTTACGAAATTCACACATTTACATTTATTTATTAATTTATATATTTTTTACCAAATTTCTAGCAGTAAATGCTAGTTGGCCACAGTTAGTAGGCAGATTGTCTTCACTGAGCCAGAACAGCAGGGGTTAAACGCATCTGCCTCACCCTGTAGCAACAGTACTTCTTCCCTGAAACTGAACTGGCACCTAAACTCGCTCGCTTGTTTTGACAGAAATAAACCACAGAGGCAATGGCTCGGGTAAAGCACAAAAGGGAAGCTGGTCAAACTTGTTAAAATGGGAAGCTGCCAACCAATCATAATCTACCTTTGTTTTCAAGGCTTATTTCCTGGTCTGGTTGACTTAAGTCGCCTCCACAGACACCACTCTCCATTCAAGCCAGTGGTAAATTTTGCATAGAAATACAGACTCAATCCATTTTTTCGCCAGAAGAAAATGTAAACTCAGTCTTCGTCTCTTCTCTCATCCCCCCTATTTAAGTGCCTTTTCCAGAGAGGGCCGTAGGATAGGTCACCTGGCTCGTCGGGCCCCAGCCCAGAGGGCAGGACCTGCGGAGAGCAGCTCACAGTCTTCTTCAAATCAGAGCCAAGCAGGCGGGGGGTGGAGCCAACCCACTCAGGCTCCTCCCAGCTCTTCTGCCCAGGCCTCTCCTCTTTGGCCGAGCTGCTGGGCGCGGTCACTGCGCGATCGTACATCTGAAACAGGGGACATGGATCCGCCAAGGGCACGCCCTTCATCAGCCATGCAACCACAGCACCAAATCAAATAAATCCTCATTTAAATGACACATCTTGCAAAATGAAGTGCTTTACAGAGAAACCGAGGATTAAACTTCCTACATGAAGCAAGGCAACAGCAGAACAGGAAAAAAAAAAATCACTGATTGTCTCCAGCCCAACACCGCCAGAAATCTTGAAGCACAACTGCTGAAACATCTCCAAGCACAGATGTTGTACATCTCAGGGATGCCCAACCCTTTTCCTGGAGATCTACCATCTTGTAGGTTTTTCGCTCCAACCGTAACAAAGCGAGCAGGGCTGCCCAAATGTGTACCCAGAGATCCATCTTCCTGTCGGGTTCCACTCTAGCCCAAAAGCCCCCTCACTGTGCACCTAAAATACCTCATTCATCACTGAGATCCATCCAACAGTAAATCTCCACAAAAACACAGAGGCAGCCTTGATACACATAGTATATTCACATACATGAAACAAGATGTGTTCGTGAAACACTGATGCCCCCGGCGGCAGGTTAAAGTATTGCAGGTTAAAGTTTTTCCCCTCCTGCTGACAGAGACAGACGGACAGACGGACGGACGGACAGGTGAAAAAGCTATGTGTCCCCCGGGGGCAAGAAAACCATCCAAGAACAGCTATGGCATATTACGCATGACATGGTTCCATGCAGGCGCATGAAATAACGACAACAGCGGCTCCTGTACTTTGCAGCAGTCCCTACTCACCCTTTTGACAACCAGTGTGGCAATACCAAGCACCGCTGCCCCACCCACTCCCAACACCACCTTAGCGTTAGAGAGCACGAAGTCGATGGCTGTTCCAATCCCGCCGTCATCCCCTTCCCCTTTCCTGCTGCCACTACCACCAACACCTGCCATCTTTTTTCTTTTCAATCCTGCAAAGATTAGAGCCAAAATGGAGATGTAGTAATCGACAGCCACACATCAGGATCAGAGTAATGACTGCTTAAGTACCAATATGAGCGGAAAACACTTCAGGGTGCAACTGAGGTCAGTTTGTATCTCATGTGAACGAATCAAAGATGGTGGAATTAGGAGGCAGAAATAACATTAAGCCCCAAGTTCGCAGTTTCAGATCTTGAGAACATAAGCTGTCTGTCACACACTGCACACCTTGCAAAATCTGCAACCTGGGAAGCCCATTTCTCCAAAAGTGACCAATAAACGAGGAAGAAATTTGTAAAAAGACGAAGAACACAGAAAATAATAATAATACTGAGGTTACCAAAAAATGGATGTAGAAGGTTCCAGGGGATAAGTTATGGCAAAGCACACACAGTCACAGATGAGATCTGCCCTGTGAGGTCTGAAAAAGATTCTGGAATGTTCTTCCCTGAGGATGGTCATAGCTCAGCCCTCCAGTGGGGGTTGTGGAGGCACTGGCCCCGCTTCAGTGTGTCCTCTCTGGCCTCATTGCCCAGCACCTGGTAATGGCAGAACTCCTCAGCCATCATGTGCTAGTACTAGTAGCGGTCAGTGTAATGCAGGTGGCGCCTTGCCCCCAGCAGGGCTCAGTACTGCATCAGTACTGCACCCTGAGACCAGCCGTCCATGAGAGTGACCTGGGGGGAGGGGTCAGAGAGGGCAGCCACCCGTCAGACATACAGATTCATACGGACATAAATCTGTTCAATGAATAAAAATCCTTTTGGAGATAAGCCTGTGCAATACATACTGATGCACATGGACATAAATCAACACAATACAGGCCCACATAACCAATGAGGAAACCGGCTTAATATGTGCCAGAGTAATACACAGATTCATCAGAATATAAGCCTGTGTAATGGATACAGTAGATCTATTCTACACTACCTGACAAAAGTATTAGGACGTCACTAATTATGAGTGATTCTCTTACAGTGCAGTAGAAAATACTGAATGTATCATGTTTGGAAATAGTTGTTTATTCAAATAAAAATACAGACCCCATTTTGGATACGCCCTACTGAATTATTGAATGTCGCGACCCTCCTTTTATGAATAATCAATCACCCCATGAGCCACACCTGATCATAATGATTGGACCAATAGTAGCCATTGATCTTCCATTATGACAAGGACATAATTCCAAACGTGTAAATTTGAAATTTACCATCTTGCAAGCACAATTATGATAATATCTCTTACTTCTGGCACACCAAAACTGAGTTTTTTGTGAAGAGAAAAAATATGCCAATATGTATATCTGTAGCTTTCCAAAATGTTCAATTATGTTCTGTGATGTTCACGTGTACATTAAGACTCCATTAAATTCCTACAACACTCGCATAAATAACACAAACATCAAAAGTTGAGTGAGAATGAGCAATTTCCCAATACTTCTGTCAGGTAATGTATATGGAGATAAGCCTGCTTGATGCATAGATCCATACGAACATAAAGTATACAAACACAGGTCTATGGTCAAACCCGTGTAACAGACGCAGACCCAAACAACATAACAGACTCTGCAGGACAAAAAAACACTGCGTCAAACCTTAAACTGGGTAAATCTCAACTGATGTCAAATGTGTTAATTTGTGAAATCACGAATTCTCAAACTACTGCCCTGAGAAACTCGACGACCTGGGAAATCAGAGCAATGGCAGCAACAGGGTTTAAAACTTACTGCCACAAGAGGGCCTGATTCCAATGCTTAACACTCTCTTCACCATTAATTAATTATCCAGGATTAAGGCAAACGAACAGGTCGAGAAGAAAACAGCCAACTCAGCTTCAAAACCAAATTTACATCAGTTCATTTCCCCGATGTAATCAACTACAGAAACGATGCAATACATTAAGCAGTTTATTCTAAAAACTACGAATTGATAGTCTTTTCTTTTACATAATTAGGAACATCGAATGTCTTTGCAAGTTTCACGATTTAATCGATCTCACCTACAGAAGTAATATATCTTATGTAGAATTCGCCGTGAAATGAAAGGTGAAAGCCGTTTCGCGACATATCATTATTAAAGGCATTAAATACCGAAGTCTAAAATGAACACACCCAGTAATTCCAATCATAATTTAAGATTTGTTTTTCCTTAATGTGAGCAGAGAAGCTCTTGTCATACACCATCACTTGCGCAATTTTTGATACCATGTCATGAACGCGTGTATTAGCCTGTTTGCATAGACTTTGAATGTAATCTGTCGTGCGAAAAATTCATTTCATGTCCAGTACGAAAGCGGGTTAAAGCCCCATGCCAGTCAGCTGCTGCAATAATTTTAACTTTAGCAAACGATAAATAAATGTTAGCATGTTTAACTCATACTGCAATATTTCGCGAAAATGGGTATGAATAGTTAGGCTACATAGAAACTAGACAGGAGCAAGCAACACGTAGTGCAACTAAACCTCATGTCCACCCCAACCACTCAAAGCTACTCGTCTTGCTAGCCAGTAAAGTCAAAATCAAAGTAGTCAAGTTAACGAGCAAGAAAACAGTTCAGTTTACCTGCAACTTCCCTCGCTAGCTAGAGGAAATAAGTCGGTTCAACCGAGTAGGACTCTAGTATGACCCATTGAAGTTCTGCGAATCTAACGTCAATAACCAACAACTGACGTTAAGCTGCTTTCACACCGGACGCGATTCAAAGTCAATGCAAAGACGCGTCTTTGCATTGACTTTGAATGTAATCTGTCGTGCGAAAAATTCGTTTCGCCTCTGGTGTGAAAGCGGTTTTAGACTGAGGAAGACTTTGTTAGCACAACAGACCTCACTAACGTTTAGTCAACACGTCTGCTAAAATACAGAAAGGATCTTACCACTCGTAAAACAAGAAAGCGGCAAAACCTAGGAACTGAAACGTGAATAAAAGTAATAGGACAAATGCAGAAGTTCCGGCAACTTCAAAATAAAACCGCTCGCTTACGTCAGAGCGCGACTTCTTTCGTCAAGCTGCAACAACCCGGAAAGCAATGGCACCCAAAACTTATTTATGGAATACTACATCCGGTTACTACCTTTCAAGCGCTCACTACGTTTCCAATTGGCACAGGCGTAGGATGAAATTAGAATGAAAAGAAAATATTTATTTATTCATCCATTGACATTACTAAGAAATTTTAACTTTCTAGCCACTAAAATAAAAATGTAAAAAAGTAAGGGATACCAGGCAGGAAATCAACATCATAAACAGTGAATGTGGCAATAACTTCACCATGGTTGACGCCAATTCCATTTTAATCTCAGTCCATTCATAAAATTAATATTAAAATCTCCATAAAGAATTTTACAATTATTGAATTGAACTTCAATAGCCTACTAGATTTAATTGATAAATCATTCTATAAATCCAATGGCACATTCTTGAATGCAACATAAGAGTTAAAAAAAAAAAAAAAGACCAGGGTACGTAGATCTACGGGGTCAATAGCACTTTGCACAGAAATGTTGTAAATGTTATGCAAGATCATTCTTCAAGATACTGAACTTTGCAGAAATGTTACGCAAAATCATTCTTCAAGATATTAAATTTAGCCTTTTGTTAAATCAAAACGGCAATCATCATAACTCTACATTAGAACTGAACATAGTTACTGTGTATGTGCCATACCCTCATTACAAAACATAATGAGCCAGATCTTAGGAAGTCCCCTCATTTCTACTCTTATTTACTGCCCCTGTTCCAACCTCAGGCTTCAGAAATGTAGTGCGAAAACCAATACGCTGTGCAGAGAATTCTCATTTTCTTCTTTGATAACAAATTATACTGTACTGGCAAAGATCTTAAACAGACTTCTTTTGAGCTCATCATAACCAAATCTTTAATTTTCAGTCCTCTATTAACTCCTTTTTAACAAAAATATGGTAGGGCATCGCTTCATTCCAATGCCACAGAGGTGGAGTTTAGTCCCAAAGAGTCCCTCCACACAACAGTTCTCCGAGTCCATGAGCTTCATTTACTTCCATCTTCTACAGATCCACCGAAATACTCCCTCTGGAACTGCTGAAACTCCTCCTCTGTGAACACCGATCTCTCTTCCTGCTTCCTCACCGGGCGGTCTGGGCGATTCCGAGACTGCCGGCCTTTATTATGAAGCAGAATCTAGGATGAGATGGCAAAGCACATCAGTGCACGATCCTTCAGATCCCAAAAAAGTAAATTTATCGATTACATGTCAAACAAAACCTCAGCATTTCCGAAAGGCCGTATCTTGTCACACGTTGCATTTTTTCCTGAGCAAGCAGAGAGGTCACAAAACATTAACTCACACAGTCATAGCAGAGAGCGATTTCATAAACTGTTCACTCAGCCGAGCATAAAAGTCTTTACATGAGGAAACTAAAGTACCTGGAGAAACCCACATGAGCAAGGGAAAATGTGCCGACTCCAAACATAAAACCCAGGCTGGATTCAAACCACCAACCTACAATCTGCGAGGCAACAGCACTACAGCAGCGTTTCCCAACCCTGCTCTGCAAAATCTATACGTTTCCTGGATCTGGCACACCCAGTTTATCTCATCAACTGCTCAACTAATGAGCTGATTAGTTGATTCAGATGCATGAAATCGGGGATACATCTAAAATATGCAGGGCAGCGGCACTCCAGGGGCAGGGTTGAGAAATACTGCACAACTCCAAAAACACATCAACACTTGTCATGCAAACATGTGGAAATACACAACTGCACAGAGAAATCTTAGGAAAATTTTAGAAATCCCAAGGAACTGTTGGACACACACAACCCAAAAATAAGCCAAAGCAACGTACAGAATAAAATCAGATGCAGAATTCATGCATTAACTTCGGATGACTAACCTTGTGAGTGTCAGATTGTTCTGCTTTGAATCCCTGTCCCGTGAAGTAGCTCAGGTTTTGACTCATTTGGCTCGACTTCTGTTTTTTTCTAAACTCATCTGAAATAGAACAACGTGAAGCTACTTTTCAGACTCCATGTCAGAAAGGTTGCATTTTGGTAGAGGCACATGAAAATAAAATCAAAAGTTTGAGCCACAGAACTCTCAGCCCCTTGGCACGTTTGCGAAAACACTGCGGCTCCAAGTGATGGCAACAAGCATTGCACCATGCATACGCTTTCTGTAAGTTTGCTACAGACACTCCCGCACAGACAGACGAACGGACACACCTGATGGCGACAATACCCCAAAGGTAAAATTGTTTTCCGAAGCCATAAAAAATTAAGTGACCATCCACATAAAAATTCAGTAATTGACACAAGACTATTCCACTGATTCAGTTTCTGTACAAGACAGAGGTTCAAGCCTGGCAAAGCCGAGACATACTGGACAAACATTTACAGGAAACATTAGTGTTATCATGACACTAAAAGGCTCCAAAAAATGACATACCCACTGCATACTTGATGCGCTTGTCTTTGACAGTAGCCTTGTTCTTGCTGGATCCTCGTTGTCCCTGCAGCCTGCGAATCTGCTTGGTGACACCCTGTCTGTTGGAGCTGATCTGATCCATTACACCTGGCTTGCCCACTGCATGGTTTTTCTTAGTCTTCAGTTGTTTGTTCTCAGGTACACCTAAAACACAGGGCAAGGCTCCCCTTTAGGATTTCAGTGCATTGGTACCTGCTGGTGCAGTTTTTCAAGAATGTTGATTAGGATAGTAAGCAGGTGTCCACTGAATTCCTGCAGTGTAATGCAAGAGGCCTGGCCATGAGTTGCTGCAGGCGGAGAGGTGGCAAAAACCTTGTTGCACGTGCAATGGAATGGGTAGAGGGGAATATTTTACAGTCAACAAGCAAAGTTGAGTATCTGCACCCCTGTGTACTGATACTGATACTGTATTAGACCTTTGAACAAGATTAAAAAGCAAAGTCCTGCCCAAGGAGTCAATGTGAAAGATGAATCAATGAAGACTACTATCAGTGCAGAAAACAAGATGTCCCCCCAGGCCCTGATTATTTGCAGAACTCATGTCAATCCTACACCTTCAAAGAAATTCAAAGAAGAATGTTGAGGTGATTTTCCTCTGGAATGATCTGGAAGTATGAACTGGCAACATCTAGCAAAGACTATGAACCACATGTTGACTAAGGCAATAATAAAACAAGAGTCATTAATGAACAGTGTTTTAGTTCTCCTTCAGAAACAAACCCATCCCTGCGACTGTGTCCAAATCCATCTCACTTCCATGGAAAGGGAAAAAAAAATTACTTCAGAAATTTGAAAATATGAAAAGGCACCACTTCAGTGCTTGGGTAATGCACGTACAAAGTTTCAGAAAGATATAATGAACGGTTTTTGACTTCTGCTCCGGAAATGAACCTCTCTTTCTACAGAGTCCAAATCCAACTTGTTTCCATGGAAAAGAAAAAAAAATTTCATCAAAAGGAACCTCTTCAGTATGTGGGTAATACAAATGCAAAGTTTCAGTGGGATGTATTTAACAGTTTTTGAGTTGTGCTCAAAAAACAAACATCTCTAATTAATGTTATCTCCGTTCTATTGTGAATAAAATACTGGTTGGGGTGATTTGAAAGTCATTGCATTTTGATTTTATTCACAATTTACATTTTGTCCCAACTAGGGATGCACCGAAATGAAAATTTTTGGCCGAAACCGAAAATGAGAAATACTTGGCCGAAAACCGAAACACCGAAAGAAATTACGCCAATTTTTAGCACCATTGCATTTATGGCTATGACTGTGTACTTACCAAACTAAAAAGTCAAGGCATTGCAATGGCATAAATTAACATTAACGCTTCAAAAAATAAATCTATTACAAAATTATGAAAATATTTATTTAGTACTGACATTCCAACAAAGCACAATATAAAATAAAATAAAATTATAAATAAAATGTTTAACTTGGCCCCACTCATGAATAACCTACAGGCCTATAACTGACTGGCCTATTACTGGCTGCTGAAAAATTGTAAAATATGTTACTTGACGACAACAGCAGCCCACTGATTAGTCAGAGGGGATTGGCTGCGATAGACAACTCGCTTCCGCATTATCGCTAGGAAACAGGCTTCACTTTCCATCACTTGAACAGGTCTTCAGATTGTGGTTTTGAAACGTGTGTTGTTTAAGGCAGCTTGATAAATATACCGTGCCTTGCCTTACCTGTCAAACAAGGTTGCGTTAGTTCACCGAAGCTGCTACATTTATGAATTGAGTTTCTTTGTCCGTGATCCTGTTCGTAGCGAAATTAGAAGCAACGGCGTTGTGTCCAATTCTGTTTCCCCAATTCCCCTTGAGAAAGCTATTATGCTGCCCCTACTCGATGAAAATTGCGCGGAGAATAACGTTACGGGTGCTGATGAAGCATTTTGTTCTCAGGAAAGGGAAAGGCATCACAGATGAGATGACGCATCGTAAAGCGATAAATTCTAATACTCTGCCATCTCCCGCGATTTGCGCGTTTGCTACGTGTTTTGCCTTCATTTTCAAAGTGAAATGCTAAATGACGCCTGCATGTCAAGCTAATAAACTATAATTGTTTTATCATATGTGTAATTTGCTTCGTTGTTATGAAGGAAAAAAGGTAAATTAACATCAGTGTGTGGCGATTCCATATTTTTCCAGGGGTTGGAGTTACATTATGGAATACTGATGGTGTAAATGCCTTGAAAATATATTGCCATTGTCCATGAATACTCTATGCCCTTTACGGATATCATTGCTTTGCGTTTTTATGTGGTACGTATTTAATGTGCAACCGAATCGGACACAACACCAGCTGCTATCCTATGCATCAGTACAGCGTCAAACAGAAATTGCAATTCAGCACTCTTTAGTGCCATAACGTGGTGCCGGAGATGCCCGTCCCCCGATTTAAACCATACAGACAGGGCGTGCTGTCCGCAGTTTTTGCTTGCGTCATCACAACATTCTGTTTCGGGCGTATTGTTTCGGTGTTGAAAGACTTTCGGCCAAAAACCAAAAATGCATTTTTTTTGCCTTTTTCGGCCTAATTTTTGGTAGCCAAAAATTCGGTGCATCTCTAGTCTCAACAGAATTGGGGTTGTATTTCTTCCAATTACACTAACTAATTGAACAAACTGGTTTTACACAGAAACATGGATTTGCTCATACAGTGGATCAAAGAAAAATGTTTCATTTATGGAGACAAGCACAGTGTTTGTTGGTCAATCGTGAGATTTTTAAAGAGATTCAGCAGAAACATCAGATTTCATTAATCTTATAGCTAATTAACGTAATAATCTAATTAAAGGCTAGAAATGGGTATGAAAACCAGGGACAAATATGGCCCTTGTTCCACACCTCTGAACAAGACGATCAAACAGCTCATGCTGCTGCTAAAATTCTGACTAAGACTAGGACCTTTGATCATATTTCACCAATTCTCCAGTCCTTGGACTGACTCTTAATTAACTGCAGAAAGGATACTAAAATTCTGCTTGTTCATGTATCTGCCCAATGGGGTAAGAGTACCATACACAACCTCCAGCAAAATCGAAAAAAATCATAACTTTTTCGGCCTACCTTAATGTTTACATACCAAGTGAAGTATTCGGGTGTGGAAAAACATCGACCATACATCCAGTAGAGATAATTTAAACTTTAATTTCTACAGCGGCTATAGGTGCTACTAGCTTATAAAGGTGGCAGCCATGACAATGTTGACAGTACTGGGACATGCGCAGCGCATAGTTCGTGATAACGCATAACGCGCGTGCTGCGAGGATGAGCGCTCAGTTTCTGTGCGCTAGTGTGTTCGACACCCAGCAGTTTGTGTCATTGTGGGGCTTTATTTATTCACATCTGGACCTCTGTTTGAGTAATAATTTGCGTGCTTAAGTTTGCCTTGAGCCTAATAACATTAAGTTTGGTACTTACACAAAGCTGGCTTATGATATAATTCTATTGATGTCATCTCAGTGTTACATACTACTCTTAGGTGGCGCGTACAGAAGCAGGATGTCTGCGAAAATTTGAGTAAAGTGGTCGACATCGTCTGTGTTTTACGTCGCTAAATATACAGGTGCTGGTCAACGAATTAGAATAATTTGAAATAGTGCAATCTTTACATTTTTTTAATGCATTTTTTGTGCGGAAAGCAAATCAGGTGTTCACCGCGCCTGTCCTACTTGTTAGAGTAATCACAGAACTCGCTACCAGTAAAAAATTTGCTCAGCTGAGCTTTCCAAAAGGCCCATTTAGGCCATTTAACTGTGACACTGTTGTTTCATTGAATTAGAATAATTCATAAATCATTTCATTGAATTAGAATAAGTGCTTGAATTTTTGTTTTCTGTGAAGAGTGTTCACTGTGCAGTATAAAATCAGGGTTGAGTAGAATTTCGAAGTTGTAAAATCAATCAGGGGTCAGCAGCGCGACCTCTCAACCGGAATAGTGGCTCAAATTCAACCCTTCGCCAACAAGGCTTGACCCAAACTAAAATTGCTGAGCAGCTCGGCATCAGCCTGTCTTCCATCTGCAAAGCTCTGAAGAAAGACTGGAGCAAGCACACCAACTGTTCCGGCGTCCGAAAAACTTCTGCTTGCGACAACAAGCAGCTGAGAAAGATCGCAGTCAGCAACCGGTTCAAGTCCACTTCCGAGCTCAGCGACTTGTGGAACGAGCAGACCACCACTAAAGTCTCGAGATCAACCACTTACCATCGTCTGCGCGAACTCTGCTTAAAATCTCGCATTCCAGCAATAAAACCAATGCTGAACAAGAAACAAATGGAGAAACGGCTGAAGTGGGCCAAAGAACACGGCAAGTGGACTGCTGAAGACTGGCAGAAAGTGGTCTACAGTGACGAATCACGCTTTTGCATCTCCTTCGGTGACCAAGGTCCTCGTGTCTGGCGTCCTGGTGGCGAAACCTACAACCACGAGGCCGTGAAAAGATCCGTCAAGTTTCCCCAGAGCGTTATGGTCTGGGAATGCATGTCTACTCGGGGTGTAAGGAAACTCTGCTTCCTCAAGAAGACTCAATGCTGCCGTATAAAAACATGTTCTGGAAACGTTCCTGATTCCGATTGTTGAGGAACAGTTCGGCGAAGAAGACCTCATATTTCAACAGGATCTTGCACCGGCTCATGCGCCAAAGTCGACCAAAGATTGGTTCGCCGAAAAACAGCTTGAAATTTTGGCATGGCCGGCTAACTAGCTTGACCTCAATGTCATTGAAAACCTTTGGGCCATCGTCAAGCGGAAAATTCGCGCCAGAAGGCCGACTACGCTGGACCAACTGAAGCGGCACATCGCCACAGCCTGGGAAGCAGTGAGTGCAGAAACTTGCGACAAGCTGGTCAAATCGATGCCGCGGAGACTTCAGGCAGTCAAACAAGCCAAGGGGGCAGCCACAAAATACTGAGAAAGTGATGATTCTAATTATAATAAAAATTATTCTAATTCAGTGAAACGGTTTCTCCATTATTCTAATTCAATAAAACAACAGTGTCACAGTTAAATGGCCTAAATGGGCCTTTTGGAGAGCTCAGCTGAGCAAATTTTTCACAGGTAGCGAGTTCTGTGAATGCTCTAACAAGTAGGACAGGCGCGGTGAACACCTTATTTGCTTTCCGTACAAAAAATGCATCAAAAAATTTTACGATTGCACTATTTCAAATTATTCTAATTTGTTGACCAGCACCTGTATACTCGGCCAGATAAAAACCTAAGCCTTCGCAGCTGCTGCTGCTCTGAAAAGGACCTCTTGATCTGCCACCGCTGGCACTCAATCAATAAATTCCACACTGTGCAATCGCTCATTTTTCTTCCTGTTTGTCGCTGATTACTATATGACCCTTTATAGTCTCGAAACAAATTCTGTGCAACGTATGACCTCATGGCATCATTTTATTTTCGATTCGAAATAGAAAACACACGCAAGGGCATTTAAGGCTGCCCACATTAACAACAATAAATAGTCATTAAGAAGGAAAAGAACCTTATATATAATTTCGCCCTTGTGTAGCTATTTGGCTGATTATGTTATCCGTGCCTCACAGCACGAAAAGTGTCTCCCTGCCTCATAACTTGAGCTGCAAGACTTTGGCACCGCGGTGTGTCACCGCGCACATTTTCTTTCATTTGTCACAACACAGATCTATTGTTCTGTCATAAGCAGGAGAGTTTAGTGTGTAATATACAAAACCCAAAACCAGTGAAGTTGGCACGTTGTGTAAATCGTAGATAAAAACAGAATACAATGATTTGCGCATCCTTTTCAACTTATATTCAATTGAATACACTGCAAAGACAAGATGTTTAATGTTCAAACTGAGAAACTTTATTTTTTTTTTGCAAACAATGATTAATTTAGAATTTAAAGGCAGCAAAATATTGCAAAAAAAGTTGGCACAGGGGCCTTTTTACCACTGTGCTACATCGCCTTTCCTTTTAACGATACTCAGTGAACATTTGGGAACTGAGGAGACCAATTTAAGCTTTTCAGGTGGAATTCTTTCCCATTCTTGCTTGATGTACAGCTTAAGTTGTTCAACAGTCAGGGGTCTCCGTTGTCGTATTTTACGCTCCATAATGCGCCACACATTTTCAATGGGAAGACAGGTCTGGACTACAGGCAGGCCAGTCTAGCGCTCGCACTCTTTTACTACGGAGCCATGCTGTTGTAACACGTGCAGAATGTGGCTTGGCATAGTCTTGCTGAAATAAGCAGGGGCGTCCATGAAAAAGACGTTGCTTGGATGGCAACATATGTTGCTCCAAAACCTGTATGTACCTTTCAGCATTAAAGGTGCCTTCACATATGTGTAAGTTGCCCATGCCTTGGTACGGGGGTGTATTAGTGCACATCACAGATGCTGGCTTTTGAACTTTGCGCCTATAACAGTCCGAATTGTTCTTTTCCTCTTTGGTCCGGAGGACACAACATCCACAGTATCCAAAAACAATTCGAAATGTGGACTCGTCAGACCACAGAACACTTTCCCACTTTGCATCAGTCCATCATAGATGAGCCTGGGCCCAGCGAAGCCGGCTGCCTTCCTGGGTGCTGTTGATAAATGGCTTTCGCTTTGCATTGTAGAGTTTTAACTTGCACTTGCAGATGTAGCGACGAACTGTAGTTACTGACAGTGGTTTTCTGAAGTGTTCCTGAGCCCATTTGGTGATGTCCTTTACACACTGATATCGATTTTTGATGCAGTGCCGCCTGAGGGATCGAAGGTCACGGGCATTCAATGTTTGTTTTCGGCCTTGTTGCTAACATGCAGTGATTTCTCCAGATTCTCTGAAACTTTTGACGATATTACGGACCGTTGAAATTGAAATCCCTAAATTTCTTGCAATAGCTCGTTGAGGAATGTTGTTTTTAAACTGTTCGACAATCAGCTCACGCATTTGTTCACTAAGTGGTGACCCTCGCCCCATCCTTGTTTGTGAATGACTGAGCATTTCAGGGAAGCTGCTTTTATACCCAATCATGGCACCCACCTGTTCCCAATTAGCCCGTTCACCTGTGGGATGTTCCAAATAAGTGTTTGATGAGCATTCCTCAACTCTCTCAGTCTTTTTTGCCACTTGTGCCAGCTTTTTTGAAACATGTTGCAGGCATCAAATTCCCAAATGAGCTAATATTTGCAAAAAATTACAAAGTTTACCTGTAACTTGTCTTTGCAGTGTATTCAATTGAATATAGGTTGATAAGGATTTGTAAATCATTGTATTCTGTTTTTATTTACGATTTACACAACGTGCCAACTTCACCGGTTTTGGGTTTTGTGTATATATATATATATATATATATATATATACACTCCTGATCAAAATCTTAAGACCAGTTAAAAATTGCAAGAATTTACGTTTTGCACTGTTGTATCATAAGAAGGTTCTAAGTAGAGTTTCAAAATGCAAAGAGAAGAAATGTGAGCAAGAGACTAAATGTTTTGAGCAGGCAATTTATTGAAAAGAACAATTTAACTAAAATAGGCTGTTCATCAGCTGATCAAAAGTTTAAGACCATAGCTCAAAAAAACCCCTAAAACAGAAATTAAAGTCTCAAAAACAGACTCAGTAATGAGTAGCTCCACCATTATTGTTGATCACTTCAAAAATTCGTGTTGGCATGCTTGATGCGAGTGTTTCCAAAAGGCTTGTAGGAATGTTGCTCCAAGTGGTGAAGATGGCTTCACGAAGGGCATCCACTGTCTGGAACTGATGTCCATTTTTGTAAACTTCCCTTGCCTTCCATCCCCAAATGTTCTCAATTGGATTTAGATCAGGGGAACATGCAGGATGATCCAAAAGAGTGATGTTATTCTCCTGAAAAAAATCCTTTGTCAGACGGGCATTGTGAATTGCAGCATTGTCCTGCTGAAAGACCCAGTCATCACCACACAGACGAGGGCCCTCAGTCATGAGGGATGCCCGCTGCAACATGTCCACGTAGCCAGCTGCTGTTTGACGCCCCTGCACAACCTGGAGCTCCATTGTTCCATTGAAGGAAAAAGCACCCCAGATCATGATGGCGCCCCCTCCGCTGTGCCGTGTTGAAAAAATCTCAGGTGGCATCTCCTTGTCATGCCAGTAGCGTTGGAAGCCATCAGGACCATCAAGGTTAAATTTTTTCTCATCAGAGAATAAAACTTTCTTCCAACTTTGAACGTCCCATGTTTGGTGCTCCCTTGCAAAGGCCAAACGGGCAATTTTGTGGCGTTGAAGGAGACGTGGCCTTTGAAGAGGTTTTTTGTTTTTGAAGCCGTTCCTTTGCAGATGCTGTCTGATGGTTATTGGGTTGCAGTCAGCACCAGTAATGGCCTTAATTTGGGATGAGGATCGTCCCGTGTCTTGACGGACAGCCATTCGGATCCTCCGGCTCAGAGCCGGTGAGATTTTTTGGGGTCTACCACTTGATTTTTTTGTTCCATAAACCTCAGGATCTTTTAAGAAATGCAAAATGACTGTCTTACTGCGTCCAACCTCAGCAGCGATGGCACGCTGTGAGAGGCCTTGTCTATGCAGCTCAACAATCCTGCCACGTTCGAAGGCAGTGAGTTTTTTTGCTTTTCCCATCAAGAGGTCTTGACAGTGTGATTACTTGACAGAAAATGACATGGAATCCAAATTTTTTCCACAGATTTGGGCTTTTAAAGGATGTGGTCTTAAACTTTTGATCAGCCGATGAACAGCCTATTTCAGTTAAATTGTTCTTTTCAATAAATTGCCTGCTCAAAACATTTGGTCTCTTGTTCCCATTTCCTCTTTTTGCATTTTGAAACTCTACTTAGAACCTTCTTAAGATACAACAGTGCAAAATACAAATTCTTGCAATTTTTTAACTGGTCTTAAGATTTTGATCAGGAGTGTATATATATATATTCGGTTGTCTTTCACCCTTCAGCGATGAATGGAAACTAATGGCGCTGAGCTGGCAACAAACTCAGTTGACATAGAGTAAATGACACGAGGGAACAATACAGATGTTGAAAGCGAAATTACCGCAAATTTTTTTTTTTACTCGCGCCGAAAACCCCTTTCTCACTCATAAACCCCCCCCCCAAAAAAAATTGTGCCTCCTTTTATAATCATTCTGGTCACAAAAAAAAATAAAAATAAAAATAAAAAAAGTGGAGGTTGTGTATGGTACTCTTGCCAAGGTCTCCACTTAAGTACTCACGTACTCGTCGCCTGGTGTTACATTTCACTTATATCTCAATACTTTTTCATTTAAATGTTTACTTACATTTATACATGTACTGTTGAAAAAAACTTTTCATATTTACCGGCTAGGCATCTAATACGATAGCATGCACCATGCACTAATGTAACTAATCGCAAGATACGGCCAACGCGTTTCTGCAGTTACCTTTTATGTCATCATTCAGAAGCTCAAGTCCTCTCCTGATAAGTGAAGCCGACATTACTTATTTAAAGACTCAGCAAACAGCAATGCAATGAAACTAAACCAAAAACAGAATAATAACACACAGAAACACCATGTACTAGCAACCCATATGGCATATGGGTAGCACTTCTTCTTCTTCTTTTCTTATAGTGGTATTTTACAGCTTAATGGTTAATTACCGCCACCTTCTGGTCCGGAGTGTGGATCAGACGGGAGTTTCGCAGTCTAAATCCCTTCAAAAAATAAATTAATAAATATTTTTAAAAAAACCGAGGGTCCTCAGAGCGCGTACTCGGGCCGGGTCTAGGCCTGGACCAATCTTTATATATATATATATATATATATATATATATAGCACTAGATTGGTGATCATGTCATATTTACATTATCCAAAGTGAAGCACCCGGCCGCCATATTAATACGCCCAACTTCTTCATAAAAATGAACGTTTTCATCTGAGGCCAATTTCAAATAAGTCACTATAAGCATTAAAATTGCCGAGATGCGTGGCTGCCTTTTGCAGCAATAGTCATTTGAAGGGCTGTAATACAACGTTGCATGCTTACGTTTACGTAGAAGTGCAAATTTGTCACTTTAATAGAAAAAATTGCGTTTGCTAGCTAGCTTGGTAATTGGCCATCCCATTGACTAAAATAGACCGCTGACTAAAGCAAACGCTAGCGATCGATAGCGGTCTCCAGCGAGCTACCTTGGTACCCTTACCGTCGCGGGGACTGCATTGACTAATAACTGCATTGACAATAAAATGAACAAGGTTGCTTATTAGGACAATATTTCTTACCTGCATAATATTTAAAACAATGAACAAGTCGCTTTGTCTGTTTATACAGAGTGCCAAAAGACAGAGAGGGGAGAAAGCCTTGGATGTTAGAAGTCAGGAGAAAAAAAACCTTTCTCTATCCCCTTGATCCGTGCTGTGCAGTGATTATTTTTTGAGAGCAGTGTTGTAACCCAGATAGCAAAATTCTTCCGGTCCATATCCGGCCCACACCTGATACGTTCATCTGGTCCACTTACCGCATGGAATGATGGCGCTTGGGCGCTCTGCTCCCATTGCCAGAACTTGACTAAGACCAAGCCATCACAATGCCGGATGTCAGCCATGAGCACATATGATGCAGGAAATGTGGGCCAGTTTTGGTTCACTTACAGACTGACTGTTGTCACTCTGCCAAATATTTGCCAATTGTGGGCCATTTTTGTTTTGTGATATGCGGCCCAAATTCAGCATTTACCACATGGGCCACTTCAGGCTCACATCTATTTTGTCCCGGCCAAAAGAATGCCAGAAGTGCAGGATCGTTGCGTGATGTGGCCCACATCCATATGCTATATGGGAATAGGACGGCGGCGAAGATGACGCTTAGTAAAGGAGTAGCCAGAGTTAACTAGCGCTTCCTTTTAACAATGTTGTCATTAGCCATATGATTCCGAATGAACAATTCGGTTAACGGCAAATATGCTGAACCAGGGTACAATGAAGGGAGGAAAGCAGACAATAATTTGATAACGTATACGGACAATCATCAATGTTTCTGAAACGGTGAGGACTTTCAAGCAACAGTGTTATCTGAAGGTAGTTAAAAGCCTCTTCACGGTAACTTTTCAGGCCGCACTTTAAGGTTGACACCGAGTCACATTTCGATATGCCCATTAGTAAATGTGCCGCTTTCCACCCTCCAAAAAAGCACATATTTAGGGAGAGAAAATGTTGCTGTGCACAGTAATACCAAAATCACCCCAACTCGCACACAAGTGTTTTTGAAAATATAATTTTACAGCAGGCAAAACTGAATGGGAGAGTACTGTTATGTTTGAGTATTTTTTGTAAAGCCCAGTATATTATTTGTAAATGGAGATTTGTTTCATGTTGTTTACATAGACAGTAAAAGAAGTGGACGGCAGGATGGCGCTATTTTCAACAGGACAGTGTGACGCACGAGTTTTCAGTTGGCACCACGCTTACTGCGCAGGCTCGAAGTCAGCTCGCTGACGTAAACCAATGTCCTGAGAAGCGATAACTCGTCTGGTAGATGTATCCTACACATGATTCCCAGTGGGAAAGCGATTGCGTCTGTCAGTATAGTCTGATTTCGTTCGATGTTATGATGTTTTGCGAATTATTACTTCATAGGTACTGTTATGGCCCCAATTTGCTACGACATATAAGACAGCAAGGGATGACAGACAAAATCTTAAAACTCAAACAGATTTAATTAAACAAAGACCAACACTAACCTACAAATTATACTACTGACCAAGATTGAAAATATACAAGAAAAAAATAATATTTACAGTCCCTTGAGATGGGGTTGCTTGTTGATGTCCTGGGACAGGGAAATGCTCCAACACAGGCAAAAATCCACAAAAAATCCTAACAGATCTTGAAAAGAGTGACAGGTCTGGTCAAATGTATCCTTCTCCTTGCAATTTCTCCAACTACTTTACTCTCTCAATTTCTCTCCTTATATACTCTTTTGCAGCCCCCTCCCACATTTTGACTTTTTTTTTACTCTGGGACCTTCCCCTCTCAGACATGCCCAGGTCATGCCCAAAACCGAGCTCCAGACTGGGCTTAACAAAAAAAAAAGTCAATACTGCCATCTAGTGGCTTCTTTCCACATTACAGTATTTCACTTCGTTAGCGATGTGGCTCAATCGTCATCTGTTTATGATTCGCTATGGGCTTCTGGTCTAAATAGTACAGTTATTTATGTCCTGTGCGACAGAAAGTCGCCGGCATTTCACACGTTTAACCTAGCCTGGTGCCATCGGTTAAAAATGCTTACTATTAGACCATAATGTTACATACAAAATAAAGACGTCTGCTACAAAATGTTGTTTCTCTGTAGAAAATATTATCGCTGACATGAAGGCTCATAATGTTTTTAGTGTAAAGTTATTTGATGTCTAAAGTCAGGCAAAATGAATGGGGGTGAATGGAGAAGCTACCGCAAGTTGATCATCTGCTATTTACTTTGAGCATTCAATTGAACTTAAACTTCCAGGTATATTCTTACCCCCTTGGTTGTTTTGCTGCCTTGCTAGTCAGCTATTTATTTTGTTTTTCAGCACCCTCTGGTGGTGTATCTGTAGCAAAATATGATCTGATGTAATCTCACTTCTTGGTAATGGACTGGTGCTTTCTAGAAGCTCTCGGCACCTTCCTGCCTGGAGGGGGCGGGATTACCCAGGAATCCTGTAGATCTTTCTAGAATGTTGCTAGTCTATTTATAGTGCAGCGGCAAGAGGGCTAAAAAAATCACCTGACCCCTCCAACCGGTGGAACAAAACAAAACCTGTTTTAAATGAAGGGTATGGATGTCAGTCAACATATTATGGGGTTTGTACTAATGTAAAGTGCATACAAGGGTATGCATTAACCCCTTGTTTGCCAAAACGTCTGAGATTTCTACAATTCATTCTGCATGCCCCAAAGTCAGTTCTGAGTTAGAAATTAATAGACATTCTTCATATTGTACTGGTTTTTATTCATGACACATCTGATGGAATACACAAATGTGAAAAAAATGCAAGATTAACCCTTCAGGTCCTCATTTTAACCCCTTATTGCTCAAACTTCAGTGTTTTTAAGCATCTATTGACTTCTTTTCCTATTTTCTACTGATTGAATGGGTGGGCCTTCATGAAAACTGCTCCTAAGAAGGATGTGGATGTGCTTTCCAGGAATATTGGGTGTTTGGGGAGCTAGGATTAGGAAAACACACATATTAACCCTTAATGCTACCGCTGCCACACAAGGCCTTAATCCATGTTTTCGTTACTTTGGGATAGAATGTAATAAATTTCAATGTTTCCCAATGTCTTTTATTTAGGAATGTTACATTTGTACCTTCATAGAGATTTTTATGACTGTAATCTTACAAAGCCTTCAGACCAGGCAGCTATTAACCCTTTATGGGCGATTTTTCACTATAACTTGCTGATCCAAGCCATCTGCCACAAAATCCCATAGATTCAGTTCAAAAGCCAGCATCTCCAATGGTATGGGGATGCATTAGTGCACATGGTGTGGGACACTTGCATGTTTGAAAGGTATATTAAGTATTTAGAGCGACATATGCTCCCCTCCAGAAGACATCTATTCCAGGGAAGGCCTTGTGTATTTCAGCAGGACAATGCAAAACCACATACTGCAGCTATTACAACAGCATGGCTTCATTGTAGAAGAGTCCCTGTGCGGAACTGGCCTGCCTGCAGTCTTGATCTTTCACCGATTGAGAACATTTGGTGCATAATTAAACAAAAAGTCCGCCAAAGGAGAACCAAAACTCTCCAGCAGCTGGAGGCCTGTATTAAACACATGGGATCAAATTCCAATGGCTAAACTCAAGAAACTTGTCTCCTCAATGCCCAGACACCTCCACTCTGTGTAAAAAAGAAGAGGGGATGCTAAACCATTGTAAACAGGCCCCTGCCCCAACTTTTGAGACCTGTGGCAGTGATCAAATTTTAAATGAGCTCATTTTGTGGATGAAATTGTAAAATTTCTCAGTTTCAACATTTGCTATGTTATCTCTGTTCTTTTGTGAATACAATACTGGATGGCATGATTTGAAAGTCATTGCGTTTTGATTTTATGCACAATTTACAATTTGTCCCGACTTTTTCGGAATTTGGGTTGTAAAACTAAAACTTCTGTTTTAGTAGTTAGCCTTTGTGTAATGCGCAGCCATTGGTCCATCTGTCAGTTTTGGCCGTGCAGTGTTTAATATCAGTACTCCTACTTACAGATTATTTATTTTCTGTTTATTCTCTCTCTGTCAGTTTGATTGATCAGGCTTTAATGACATTACCCATTTCCATGAAATTGTGAATGAAGGTTATTAAAAAAAATGTACCTTTTAATGATAATGTGCAGTTCAGTCTGAATATATTCTTCCTTCCACTGGGAGTAATGCACGCAAATTCAGTTGAGAGGTAACTGCCCTGGACTGTATGAAAGTGGATGGATTACTGATACGCTTGGGATAACTGTTGCTCAGGTCTTTTCATTTGCATGAACTGTTCACACTTGAAAAGTAGAACGTCCCCAAGGTTGATTTTTACAATTATCTTCATCGGTAGAGATAGCTTTAAAACTTCAGAGGCCTACAACATTTTGAGGACAGTGAATCTACCTGTCACTGCGAAACACAAACACTTTGAGTTCTCACATGTCACATGCTCTGTTGACTCATCTGCAGCTCAGGATCTCCCTCCAGGTGGCAGCACATTTGTGAAAGTCAAAAGCCACATCCGAGGTTAAGCTCAAGTAAATAAGTAGTAAATTTTATTTGTATAGCACCTTTCACAGAACAATATCACAAAGTACTTAACAGCAGTTGAAATGAAAAATAGTAATTCAACAAATAAACAAATACAACAAATAAACAACAGCAAAGCATTAAAATATTGAGAAATCCAAATCAATGTATTAAATGTTCAAAAGCAAATCTGAAAAGATCTGTCTTAAGCTCCTTCTTGAAAGCCTCTGCCGAAGCAGATGAGCGCTACTGGAGTGGAAGAGAGTTCCAGAGAGTAGGTGCCATAAATTCAAAAGCAAGATAACCTTCAGTTTTTAGAGGAACAACAAGTAAGCCCTGGTCAGAAGACCTGAGTGAACGACTAGGGATGTGTGGCTGGAACAAGTCTAGAATGTAATCGTGTGCCTGCCCATGAAGGGCTTTATGTACGTTGACAAGGATCTTAAAATGAATCTGGAAATTAATTGGGAGCCAGTGTAAGGAAAATAAAATTGGAGTGATGCGAGCTGTTCTAGTGGACCTAGTCAGTAATCTGGCTGCATCATTTTGAACCATCTGTAACCGAATAAGGGAAGATTTATTCAAACAGGTGAAAAGAGAATTACAATAGTGGAGTCGGGAAGATATAAAAGCATGAATCAGCATTCCTAACTCAACTTGAGACACAACAGATTTCAATTTCGAGATGTTTCTTAAGTGAAAGAAACAAGAACGGGTCAGGAACTTAACATGTTCATCAAAAAGCATTAAATTATCAAGTGTTACACTGAGATTTTTAAATTTTACTAAAATTGAATTTTAAGCAAAGGGCATCTTACCCTGGGGATCATCTTACCCCGCTCTACCCTAATCAATATTATTCAAATCATAAAACACAACACACAATGACAAAATAGAATCCATTTTGTCACATAAAACGAAAGATAAAGCGCAGCAAAACGTTTGGAGTAAAATCAACTCTTAAAGAGTCTATTTGGTCCCACTTTGACAAGACTGTACTCAACTAGACTCTGTAAGAGTAAATTCCACTCCATAAGAGTCAAACTAACTCTGATCATTTCGCTGTGAAAACGTGCTGAGGTTTGAATCCAGCAGGTGTCCCTCTCCTGGGGGGTGAACTAGATGAACAATCTTTCCAGTGATGAAATGTGTCAAGATTTTATATGATTAAGAATAAAAAAAAATCCCTCCGACAATCCCCCAAACATGCACCTCAACGGTATCAACGGTAAAAAAGAAAAAAAGAAAAAAAGAAAAGGGACACTTCTGGAGTGGACATGTGGATGACTTGATTTAAATGTGAGGATAAATTTTATTTGCTTGTCGGGAGGCTGAAGACAGACGCCGTTGAAAAAAAACAAAGCTGAGCGACAGGAAGTCACAGTGAAGCCTTAAAAACGCATGAACAAATGACTGATGAAGTCAAGGGGTCTTTGACTTCGTGTAGCCTATTTTTTGAGTGTGAGGGACATGCAGCCGCCCTATCGCTTCGGTGCACTTTAATTTTAATATGAGACTCAATAAATGTCTCAAGGAAAACGACAAATTTTATTATAGTCTTCATATTTTATTTTATTTTATTATTATTTGTTCTATTATTTATTTATTTCAATTGTACTTGTTAATTATAACGTAGGTCCATATGTGATTTTGCGCATTGTACTAGCCATGATATTTTGCCTACAATGCAGATTATGCAAGAGTAAAGTTGCCAACGTGTGTGTCAGCAAATCTTATTTGATTATTTATTTATTGGTTTGTGCATTTATAGATCATGCAGCGGGGCGCAATCAAGCTGTTCAAGCAATGCAAGCAACTTCGCTCCCGAGTAAACTCGCAGGCTGCAGCCTGTGCGAGAGGCGTGAGGCTGAGGTTCATTGTGAGACTGCCGATTATCTGTCATTCCTCCAGCGGGCCGAGGTGCTGCACTTCTGCGATGGCGCTTCACGCGCGGGCTCTCGTTGCAACGAAGTGGCTGGCCGATGCTGTTAAATGCAATCGTGTAGGATCCAGTCTTCGTGTCCTGGATAGCTCTTGGTACCTTCCCAAATTGAAGCGCAGTGCCAAAAAAGAATTCAAGCAGAGACACATTCCTGGTGCGGTATATTTCGATATTGACTAGTGTTGCGATAAAACTTCTCCTTTCGATCATATGCTCCCGACTGAACAGGCCTTTGCGGATTATGTCAGCAATTTAGGGATCAGCAACGACACGCACGTCGTAGTGTACGACGCTAGTGATTTCGGATTATTCTCATCTCCTCGGGTATGGTGGATGTTCAGGGTGTTCGGACACAGTTCCGTGTCTGTGCTGAATGGCGGTCTGAAAAACTGGGTTAGTGAAGGCCACGAAGTCTCTGACAAATATTCCAAACCCGAACCGGCAGATTTTCGAGCAACCCTGAATTGTTCATGGGTGAAGACATACGACGATATGCTGGACAATCTTGAGTCCAAACTGTTCCAGGTGGTAGATGCCAGACCTGCCGGGAGATTCCAGGGGACGCAACCAGAGCCAAGAGACAGTAGGTGTTTCAACACTGTATTCATAAGCCTACACATTGTGATTATTTTACTGAGAGCCATAATGACAAATTTCTTTTGATTTATGTGATCGCTGCTTTGTTGATACTGAAAGTGTGAACGGCTTGCCTCGAAACCTCCAAGCACAGAAGTCTATGCGCTCCATTTGATGGGGAGGCATAAATCGCGGAGTGTGAAATGCGTGCTACGGCGAGTAAGGAATTTCACGTAAAACTAGATACATCGCCGTAAGTCCACATAGTAGATCCAACTAATACGCCCCTTTGCAGTAGCATTTTTTCCCCTAATGCAAGTAGTTAATATCTTGTCTTGCAAAGTAAACACTACAGCACACATTAGTTACAGGCACTGAGAGACCTGAGAACTTTTATTGATGTGAACTTTGCCTTATCGTCCTAAATAGCTGGAAACAATGAAGCATTGTTAATTTAACGGGTTAAAGGATTTTGCATCATTTTACAGGCAATTTAACTGACTTCAAAGGATAAAATACCAGGCCTTTTGCCTTCACATTTTTTAAAGGCAGCAATATTGAAATGACACTTACTGTATTTACATATTAGATTGTCTTGTTCTAAGATGCAGTTTACTGCTCCAGCCTATGGTTGTGTTTGGAATAGCAAACTTGATCATGACTTGCTGGATACCATTATATCCTGGGTACTACATGCTACTGTCCATAGTTGTCATGTGTGGCCAGTCAGCCATGAAAACCATGTCATGCACAGCTCAGTCTCATGACCACCAGGCTTTTAAGAGTAACTGGATCTCAGCTCTTTGGCACATTTCGTGTTGGTCAGAGACTGTATGCTGCTTCCTGTGTCTGGCCGCGATCACAACTCAAATAGGAAGTAGTACTTTATTCTGAATGCGGCCTCAGTTTTGTTCGTGCTGATTGTGACATCACTTCCTGTTTGTTTGGCCTCCTCTCTCTGGCAGACACGGAGCCGGGACATATCCCGGCCTCCATCAGCATGCCCTTCAGCTCTCTCCAGTCCCCCTCCGGCCTGATGCTGCCCCGGGAGGAGTTGGAGGGGCTGTTTCAGAGGACGGGCGTGGATCTGGGTCGCCCGATATGCGTGTCCTGTGGCTCGGGGGTGACCGCCTGTCACATTGCCCTGGCTGCTCACCTGTGCGGTCACCCCGGGGTGTTTGTGTACGATGGAGGCTGGTCAGAGTGGTACACCAGGTCCGTCCCTGAAAACGTCATCTCAGACGGGAGAGGGAAGCACGTGTAACTGAGCTCTGTTGGTCACTGATTAACCTGCTGGCTAATGAGCTGTATCGATTAATTTGGAGAGATACCAGGGTCTGTGCTGATGTGCAGGATTTTGTGGGAATGTTTGGAGCCTGTGATATCTGTGAGGTGTGATAGGGAGAAGGAGGCTCATTGGATAAACTTATCTGACAGAAAAAAGTTTCAAGTAAATTATTCTAAAAAGGTCATGGATTATGATATTTTATGAAATTTGGAGGGCAAGAGTCTGCAGAAAGAATTCTAGACTAATGGAGATTTATATGGGTGTTCATTTGGGCTAAACTTGAGTTGGTAAAGGAATCATTGGAATCTAACACAGATTTCCTGCACGCGCTGATTTTGTTTTTGTTAGACTTCAGTGTTGGTGTTTCAATATTCTTTGGTGCTCGAGGTTCCGAGGCCCTTGCCAAGTTCATGATTGTTTTGGAATTCTGGTTAAATTTGACTTCATTACACCAAGTGTTTAGAAAACGGTTCTTTTTCGAGCAACTTACAATATAGTCCGAGAGCACATGAAGATGCAATATCACAAGTGCTTTAATTTAGGACTCAGGTGCCACAGTGATAGGATGGTTCAAGGCAGCTCACAGCCTTGTAGTTAGATTGTTTGACTCCGAGTCTGAAGGTTTATGGTTCTAGTCCTAGTGCAGATGTTAGACCTCTGAGCAAAGTCCTCAACTCTGCATTGCTTTGTGCGAGCAGTTTGGCCTTGTGTAGTCGAATCAAGTATATGTCACATTAAATAAAAGTGATAACCAAAGAATGGTGATCAAAAGTGCAGATGGAGCACTTGAGAACCCAAAGCAAGTGCTGACATGATGCATGTATTATTAAAAGTGTGTGTGCGAATTCCAATAATATTTGCCATAGATATTAGAAAGTATATGAATTAGCTGCTAGTTCTTCCTTGTGCTGTAAGAGCCTTGGCTTGCGCTGGCATGTGAAGGGGCGATCATTATATATGAGTGAGGTGCCGTGGTTTGAGAGAGTAATATGGATTCCCACTTCCCAAAGGCATATGCACTCAAATATATTGCATTCATTGGAATGTTCTAATCCATAATGGCTGAAAGAGTCATATGTTTGGGAGCATGTGTGTATGACTGTTAATGTACATCAGTGAATGCTTTATCCAGGCTATATACACTAAATGCATTTCTGTAACTTTTAAAAAATATTTCTTGTTCATAAATGCTATTCACTCCAAACTGTACGGTTTTACTGTTTTGTTCTTGTTGATTTTTAATGTATTGCTTGTATTGCTAAAAAGTCTTTTGGATTTATTGGAAATATCTCAGGACTTTAATGGTTTGGGAACTTTATAGAAATCCAATGAAGTTACATTGTTCCAGTGTATTCAGTTTGTTTGCAGGGATGTTTGTAATTATTTAGGTAATGACACACATTTAAATTGCTGTAATCCATACAGGTTCCAGAATGCTCTCAGCTTTTACAGAGCCCTTACGATAGCTGAATTTGAGCCCTTTAAAATGGTCAGTGGTCATGTACTTATGGATTTTGTTTACAGTATGTTTTTGATTTCCTGAAATGAAATGTGTTTTCCCGGAATCAATGTCATGCAACAAAATTGATCAATTCCCATATGATAGTGTCTATAAATATGTGATTAACTCTATCATGTTTAAACGCATTTGCAAGGCATAACTGCCAAATAAAACAATATAAAACATGCACAGTCCCTTTCAGAATTATTGGAGCTCCCCATCTGTGCAAAAATGCCGGATTTAGATTGCTGTCAGAAATTATTAATTTGTTTACCACTGTCCAGAAAATGAATTTTATTGTACTAAAATTTCTTTGGGGCCGGAATGTATCACAAAATCATTTTCATTCTGAGTTTGCCTCCAGTTGTAACTGTGGAACCTTGGTTGCCATTGAGTACAACTAACTTCTGCACTGACTCACCATCAAAAACCCCAGAGAATCTGTATCCTGTGAATCCCTCGAGTTTGGCCTGCATTGGGCCAGGTCTCCATGTACATAATGTGTCACAACAGCTCCTGCTGGCTGTAGTGTATTGATTATTACCCTTAAGGTCGAGATGAGCATTTGTTGGATAAGTAGCTCATTTTTAATGTTACAGTCCATAGACTGTGTAAAAAGATGGACACAGCGCCCGGGTCTGAAAAGTGAGGCCAACGGGGAAATCTTGTTGTTGAAGAAGGTAGGTCTGCACACTGCCAAATGAGTTCCAAAAAATAAACTTTATTTAATTAAAACAAGCAACGTTTCGATCACACTGGATCTTCGTCTAGCAGTGTGCAGACCTACCTTCTTCAACTGTTTGACACTATTGTCTGGCACCTGCAAAAAGTGACTTTGGATGTGCGCACCCTACCCAAAACGACAATGGGGAAATCTCCCAATTTTATTTAATGGTCAGCTGATGGCGACGTTGGTGATTGCAGAATGAAGTTCAATGCCATAGAACAGGGGTCACCAACTCCGTTCCTGGAGGGCCACTATCCTGTAGGTTTCGGCTCTACCTGCTGTTCAGCACACCTGATTCAACTAATTAGCCACTCAATTGCCCAGCTCATGATCTTGTTAAGTAGCTAATTATTTGAATCAGGTCTGCTGAACAGCAGGTAGAGCAGAAACCTACAGGATAGTGGCCCTCCAGGAACGGAGTTGGTGACCCCTGCCATAGAAGTTTATGAGAAAATGACCCTACTTTCCCAACTGATTTATTATTTCAATGATTTTTCTCATTATTTTATGGTATCTATCGGAAGTTTCTAGTCTCCTTCGATATACCATGATGTTCATTTTTGTAAATTATGGCCCCAAATAGAATAGAATAAAGGATAAAGCCAGATATGCTTTAGGGGCATGGCCATCCTCTGGTCCTCTCAGACATGGTCAGATCCACACATAGATCCGCCCCTCGCTCCTCCCAGGATCTTCAATTCACACCCTCATCCGATAGGAACCACATCTGAGCTGCGTTCCAAAAACAGTTTGAGCCCTCGCTCACTTGCCCTCAGCACTTGCTATGACGTCACACGGAGGCCACTTGGAGGGCGGAGGGAAAGTGGGCGGAGGAGGAGTGACAGAGGTAAACGGAACACACCTGACCTCATTCGCTAAGAGGCCAGACAATCATGGATCAACCACATGTTGTTGGAGTGGCGCTATACTGCATATTCCAAATTACACAAACTATACAGAGGCTCATTTCATTAAGACGAAGATGTATTCTGCGCTTGATGGCAATACGTCGGTACCTGGTAATTATCAGAATTATTAGTTTTGTATCAAATTTCATTTGGGCAATTCATTATTTATTTATTTATTTATTTATTTGTCTTTACCTTATAATTTGTGGACAGTTTTGTTGTTTAAATACATTTAACCTACTTTAAGTTTAGTTGACATTAGTTTTAGTTTGTTTTTTCCTGATTATTAGGTCTGTTACCACCACCACCACCATCCTCCTCCTCATTGTCTTTATGGCCTTAATTGTTTAAGATTGCGGTTCAGACAACAATACAAACACAACACTTAAAGTCATGTAGGATAGACGTTACAAGGAACAGTGTTTAAAGCAAAGAACAGATCATTACCAGAACATTTACAAAACGTATTTAAACTGGAGCCAGGGGGCAACGGCCTGAAGCTGATTTTAAACATTCATTTGCAAGGCTGAGCTTAAAACAAATGTGTATTTCTGTTGCAGGTGTAAAACTATGGCATCACAACGCAAGGAATTGAAAAGTTGTACAAGTATGTCTCAGTTTAAGAAAATGTTTAAAAAAGACAAGATAAGCATCTACAAAAAAAGGAGAAAGAGAAAAAGAAAAAGAAGGAGAAAAAAAGAAAAGATAGACGAGTGGTGTCTACTGCTAATCTGTTTGTTTTCTTGTCACTACTATGTTTCATCATTCTTTTTTTTTTTTAAATTTGGCATCTCCAATCCCACCCGAAGCTGGAATGCCCAATTGGGGAACTATGTACAAAGCTTGCTCGTATGTGACCCCTTGCTGCCAACTCAGGAGAGTGAAGACAGTTCACGGCTCTCCTCCGAAGCACCACTGATTCTTATACACTCATTGGTTGAATCCTCGTAAGTTCAGAACGAGGGCGGAGGATTCCCGGACATGAACAAACCCAGAGTCTTCCTGACGAGCGCGCGTCTGGCCAACAGGAGGCGCTCAAAGCTGTTATTATATCCCCAAATCCGGCAGTGCCTTCCCAATTTGGAACCAATTGTGCGCTACTCTGAAAAAGCTGCCGACTCCTGCCGGTGGGTACGCCGGGGCTCGAAGTCACCTCTGCACTGCAGCGCAGTGCCTTAACCGAGTGAGCTATTCGGCAGCCCACTTCATCGTTCTTAATATTTTGAAACTGAGTACAATATTGGTGTTGATAGTAAGCCAATGTAATTATAACAACAGAGAGGGGCAGGTACTATAAGTGTCCTTCATCATGCTCCTTTTTATTTATGGTGACAATGTGTACATTATGTAAATATGTGCAACCAAGTGAGAATGTATACCATGAATTGAATAAATCAGAATTAAATGAAACAATTGTCTGTAATATAATAAATGAGAAGAGAGCATACTTTTTTGTGCATTTTTTCGTGATACAGTTTTGACTTCATTTTTTCCAGACACCCTCTGTTCGTTATGCCGTCATCAACGCAGCACTACCATTGATGGCAGTATATTTGGATCCCCAGGAGGATCCAAAGAGGGATTTCCGTCTGTCACGTGATGCCATCAACATGTTGATGGAATTGCTTGACATCAACAAAAGTCATGGCTGGGAACCTGACTTCGAAGTCCTTTTATTTTTGTACTGTCTGGCTCATGGGACCTCCTACGGTGTTGTTTCCCGGGCATTTGGATCCCCGAATACAAGTGTCTTTCGTGCAGTGCATAAGGTGGCAGGCGAAACAGTGTAGAAGAGGAGCCACTGCATCACCCTCCCCAAACCAAATGAGCTGGAGGCGACAGGAGAGGGGTTAGCTGCCCTTGCACAGCATGAGGCATTCAAAGCATGTGTGGGCGCCATTGATGGCTGCCACATAGGAATAAAGGCACCTGCAGGTCCTGCCTCCACTGACTACACTAATCGCAAGCTATTCCATTCTATCCTGCTCCAAGCTGTGTGTGACAGTGGAGGCAGGTTTTTGGATGCATTTACAGGTTACGCTGGGTCTGTCCATGACACACGTGTGCTAAAGAACAGTCCTATTTACAAAGGTCAACTCTACCCCCCAGCAGGCTATTTCATTGTAGGTGATGGTGGATACCCCTGCATTGAGCAGCCAATTTGCCTCATGACACCATACAGAGAGCCATTGCAGTCCAGGAGCGCTACAACGGTTGTCACTCCAGGGCCCGTTAAGTTATTGAAAGGTCCTTTGGAATGATGAAGACTCGATGGCGCAGCATCGCCCTGGAAGTCGATACAACATTTGTGCCATCTGTCATCACCTGTTGTGCTGTACTGCATAACATATGCCTGGGTGTGGGGGATATTGAGGAGCCAGTCCAGGAAGCTTGGGCGGACAATATCCCTCTTGCCCCCCTTGCTGTTGAGGTCGGTGGAGCAGCACTTATAGAAAGGCTGGCAGGCCGCATCTCCGCACCTGTCCAGCAGCTACTGGACCATGATTACCTGTAGGGAATGTAAATAGTGTGAAGGCAAATGAGACACCACACAATTATGCTATTGAGATTTATTTTTCCACAAAGTTTTGAGTTTAAAAAAAAAATTGAAACAGAATGAAATTTATGTTACTGTCAAAATAAAAGAAAACAAATGAGGGTGTTCTGATTTAATTACTGAACTTAAACTCAAGGCATAAATCAGGGCCTAAATAATAAGTTACAAAATTAAATGAAGCTACATTTTGTCCACCATCTTCTCAAAAATGCTCAGAAGCCTGTCTGTCTGTGCCTCCAAACGCTGAAAGCGGTCCTCATCCCTCTCTCCTTCCCTCAGGATAAGGTCAACAAGGCGCTCCCTCCGGAGATGACTGTGGTTGTTGTTGTGGTGGCGGTTGTGATGCTGATGATGCTGCTGATGATGCTGCTGCTGCTGCTGATGATGATGATGGTGGTGATGCTGATGATGCTGCTGCTGATGATGATGATGGTGGTGGTGATGCTGATGATGCTGCTGCTGATGATGATGATGATGGTGGTGGTGGTGTGGGTCTCTCTGGAGGTCCTGGCAGACTGCTGGCTGTGGCAGTGCTGCTCGTTGTTGGTGTTTCCCCTGTGCATGAGGCAATAAGGGCAGGTGGTGATACTGATGGCCTCATGCATCAGGGGAAACCACTGCCAGCTCTCTGCCTTATCCTACCCCTGATCTGCTCCTGCTCCAGTAGGGGGGGCTTTCAGGTCCTAGGGGAGAAAACAGAGGTAACACAGTCTCTCTTTTTTATGAGTGAATTTGTTTTACCAACTGTACAGCTGTATACTAATGACCTTGTATTTATCTTTTAGGTTCTCCCACTTTTTAGCCGCCTGTGCTGCTGTCAGCCTCCCCCGCAGACCCATCTTCTGTACAATTGTCCTATTTTCACAATAAAACAATTATGTTATGCTCACCAAACATTAAAACCTTTAAAATTAGCACCACAACAAAGAAGCAAGTAACAGAAATTCATTCATATGCAATGCCACAGTAAGTTACAAACAAACTCACTCCCAGGCCGGCTTTGAGGCATTTCTTTTGCCAGTAAAGAGAGCTTCATTTCTCATTCTCAGCTTTATGAGGAGCTCCGTATCCTCATCAGACCCTGTAACAACACGGAAACAATCCCTTAATCACATAGAATGCACAGCAAACAACATGACATCAGAAAAATAAAATGCTATTTAGATACTAGTATTTTGCTTTCTTTTTCTTTTGTCTGTGACAAATAGCGTATATAGCCTACTTACACTTGTAACTTGTAAACGGAGGGTTCTGCCATAACGTCCGTTGCAGAGTTTGTATTTAATTGCACACAATTTAATACAGACCCGTGCGGGCTCCTTAATTAATTTTCTTCTTCTTTGGTGGTAAATAGACAGCAGAAAACGGTGTTTGAGGGTCATTATCGCCACCGCATGGACATATTTTTCGTGCACCACTGCAATGCATTGTGGGTGATATACAGCTCTGGAGTGACCATCGCTGTTGACTTGATAACTCAGCCCTCAAGGGTCAATCTCACCAAGTTCACTTCAGCTGTTTAGAGAAATGGAACAGCCCTTGTGATAGCGGCGGGAATTCCCCCGAGGGCAAGTGCTAAGGGCAAGTGAGCGAGGGCAATTCAAACTGTTTTTAGAACGCAGCCCTGATTTCAAAATTACAAAATGGGGCTGTTCAATTTCCCACAATCGTAGCTTTCTGAATGGTAGGGGAGTCTGGGGAGAGTAGGGCCACACTTAATTTCATGGAACTTGGAAATTGTATTGAGCAGGTGGTGCCATCTAATGGAAGTACTAGGCATTATCTTTTCATTGACATAAGGGTCTGCAGAAGTTTTGGCTGTCTGTCCATGTTTTTGGAGAGAAGTGCGTTTTTGACACAAAAGAGTAAAAACTGGAATTCACGGTAAGCATTTTTATATCTCCCCTAAACTATACAGTATACTGTACTTAGTTATTCTACAAGATAGCTGTGACATTCGTCCTCCATCAAGGTATTGGCCAAATCTGTGATTTGTTTCTTTGCTAAAATTGTCACTGAAATAAATATGGTGGACATTGGGAAAGTTGGGCCATATGTTTTGCTGATAAAGGTTAACTTTCTTGGAGGGGTCGCGTCAGAAGTTATTTTGATCGGCCCTCCCCAGGTAGCAAGCACCTCCAGTCCCTATCTGGCCCGGCTCAGTGCCGACTCCAGCTGATCCGGCCCAGAGCCGGGGCAGATCCGAAGCGGAGGTGCTTGCTATCTGGGTCATTACCTTGTGTTACAAAAGTTTGTTATCAAGTTGTTCATAATTTGCATTGACATGAGAATGTGCAGCGGTCCAGTCTGCGACCAAGATTTACATTTTGCGACTTACATTCTCAAATCACGAACAACTCTTCATGCACTGTGCACCTATTCTGGGGTGCGTTTCCCGAACAACGACGGAAGTTAGTCTTGAACTAACACGGTACGATGCATCGTTAAACTAACGAACATCAGAAGAACGATGGTTTCCCAAAACCTTCGTACATTGTTCGTACCACAGTAGTCTGAACCATGTTAGTTTGAACCATGATGGTAGCTGTTAGCTGTGCTGTAAAATGCTTGATGTTGCAAAGTAAAAGGAAATATACACGCAACATACAGATATAAGATAGATAGTTGTATATCGCGACGTTTAATTGCTCGCCTACTAGAGTTAACACTTCTGGCAACAAGTTGCGATGGATAACCCGGTCAGCATTCATTCAGCCAGCCTGGTGCCACCGGTGCCCCGTTGCGCTTGCGCTCAGAGTGAGGGCCTGGTAACACATGGGTGCCTCTCAAAGCGTCGGCTGCGGCCTTCAAAAGCTGCATTTTTAGGGGGCGTCGCTCAATTCCATCCGCCAGATCGATGTAATGTCATTTAACCTCCGTTAAGCAGCTTTGTTTTAAGCGCCACTGATTTCCCTAACCTTGGGTCTTATTTATAAAAAAAATTGAGTGGATTTCATACCTAAATAATACGTACGCGCAAAAAAATAAAAATGACATTTCGTGGAAAATATCCTAATTTATAAACCTATGGGTAAAATAAACTGCATGGAATTTTCATCTATTAATCAGGATGGACTTGGAAATTATTGACATAATGCATAATCTTAATTTCCCTTTTTTAATGTCAAGTTTGTTTTTATAAATCAGAAATCTGCAAAGAAAGTGACGTAGCCTACGTAACTTTTTTGTGCCTATGCACCGTATATAAATGAGGCCCCTTAACAGGAACCCCTAACTCTAAACCTACCCTTAAACCCAACCCAACATTTAACTTCGGGTGTTACTAAATGGGTCGGTTGCAGTCTTTGAAGGGTGCATTCGAGGGCTGCGAAATCAGTGAAGACTATACCTCTGTCAAGGCGCCTCCGTATGCGGCAGAAAAATATAGGCCAGGTACTCGCCGGCTGAGTTTCGAGAGGCTGCACTGCGAAACGTAGGCAGGAGCCTTGATAGGCATCACTTCTAGGCCGTTACACCGTCACCGTATGTTCCGAGGTGAAAGCATTGCTTAATGCGCCCGAGGAACTTTAAAGGATATGAAAAAGATCGTTATAAGTCATATTTTAGTCGAAACTGCAATAAGAACATTTTGTAGGACTTACTAGGCATTGCCTCATCATTCAGCCTACAGTAAGATACATAAAAGTTAATCTCTGAATCTCTGTTTTGCTATGGCAAAACCTAACGAGTCATCGGTATTTAAATGTTTGTTAAGCAAAAACTCGCGAGAGGATCCTCCATTAAATGATCGATTTTATTTAATGACATAATTCCGACCAAGTTGAATTAGCAATTACGAAACAGCACACCTGTTACAAAATCTGTCTAGTCAGTCCCCTTGCAGACCATTTGATGTGCAGGACATAGGCGCTACGTGGTCAGAATTCAGGTTATTCACATGCAGATAACAACTGAAAAATAGCCTCAAGAGGGAAGCATGTAGTATGCGCTGAAAAAACTGTCACACGCCGTGGCATCGACGTAATTGCAAGGTTTCGTCAAGCAATTTTCATAATTGATAATTAACACTTTTGGATCATTCAGGCATGGACCTTGACAAAATAAATAAACAAATATAAATAAAAAATTATCCCCTTTATATTTCTAATTATGCAGCTAATGATCAAATACAGGCCAAGTCAGTTTCATTGTCGGACACATAGATATACATAAACACTAGATGGCTCAAGCACGCTGTGAGCCAATGTGAAGTAACGTTGTCACAGGGCGGCCATCTTGGGACAGGGCTGCTCGATCACTCATAACATTACAGCCAATGGAGCACGGACTTTGAAGTAAATCATCCACCTTATCTCCGACTACAGCACAGCGCACCAGAGCAGTCCCCTGTCCTAAGCTGGCCGACCAGTGACGACGCTGCTGACTCTGCCTTGAGCCATCTAGTGTTTATATATATCTATGGTCGGACAAAAGCGTAACCCCAGAGGAATGGATTCTGTTTTTTAACTGAAAATCTGCCCCTTGTGGCTTACTAGGTTTTCATATAACCTAACGCTCTAGAAATGCAGCCTTCATCGGCTGGACGTCAAAGGACGGTTCAGGTTCAGGTGTATCCTTTGCGGCCGTATGTATACCAAATCCCTGTGCGGGCGCAGGATCCAGGTGCCTAATTAAAAGACTGAAAACAAATGGCAGAGACCGCAGATGCGACCGTTTCGGTGGAGTTTGTAATGAAACGGTTGGGGGGTGGGGTGGGGGGAGAGAATCATAATTGTCCAACATTAACAAAAATGACGTCATATTAAAGGATATGTCAATACGAATCCAATGGTACCAAGATCTTTCTATGTAAAATATTAAGGAAGTTATGAGCTCAACTTCCACAAGTTTGGCAAATTGCGCGCTGCGAAGCCCTGAATGACCAGTATTTCCACATAGCAAAAATAACGTTAGCTACCACAGATGAAACACATGGATCATAAGAAGTGACGCCTTAATTAAATGCAAATTTTGTTATGGGTTTAAGGAGCTAACAGAAAAAGTCAACCATCTCAGTGCCGCATGCGTCCACCAGTTACCCGGAGCGAGAAACTTGACGGCCTGCGGATGGAGAATAATGGCAGTACAGTTCCCAGTCATTGTGTATTACTGTATAATTCGTGTTCCCAATCAGCATGCACACCTTTATTATTTTATTACACATGTACTGTACAAGTTCACTTGAGAAATTTCCAAGGAGAGTTTCTGACAGGTGCAGAGCAGAGAATGAGGAACACAAAGTTGATGTTCACTTTTTAATTCATCAGGGCACAAACCAAACAGTCGGCCAAGAAAAGAATGAATAGTAACAGGGCAACTGCAACAGTAACAGTCAATTATAAAAAAAATAAAACATTTGTGAGGTCCATCAATTCTGTGTTACATCACCTCTTGCGGCTGTCAGTGCTCCATATTTGCTGCATAAAGATGGTCTGCTACCTAATGTACGAGGTTAGAGTATTTCTGCAGGGAAACCTGCTCCTGGAGTGGTGGTCCTGCACATTTTCAGCTGTAACACACTCGATTCAAACCACTGAATGGTCAAGGGCCTTGACAAGCTGTAATCATTGGAATCATGCGTGTTACAGCAAAGACATGTAAAACTGCAGGGTTATGGCTCCGCAGGAGCAGGGCTCCATACCCTTGCCTTAGTCAGTAAGGCAGAAAATTACACCAGATGCAAGTAGCAGTTCCAACAGATGATGCCCATTTCTTAGTGTTCTTGCAATGCAGATCATTCAGGTCACCAAGCTTGTATTAATCAGAATTTCCTTATAATTGGTTTTCTGTGTCTATTCTCCACTTCCCATTTTTTCGTTAGAACGATCTTGCAGAAGATGGGCCTGGTGAAGAAGGTGTCCCCTCTCCAAGCAAAAAAAAATGGGACAATTTATGACAAAGTATTACATTATTTATGATAATATTACAATTATAATATAATAATATATAATAAAATAAACATTGTGTTTATTAAAGTATGTTTATTACTGAAATAGTACAGAAATGTTTTCATTGCATATGTACCATACACTGACACATTCATAACTGTAATGTATGTACATGAGTGTGTGTTATTGAGATAACTAAGAATTGCTCTTTACATTTTAAGGATGGCACGTGCCCAGGGTCAGGCCAAGGGCTGGAGGATGGCGAGCCCACTGCAGCAACTTGGCCTTGGTTTGTCATCCTGGATGAGGTTTTAGGCCGGAGTCACACTGTGTCCCCTCCGGTACTAATCGCCTCAATCCAGGATTACAGACCAGGGCCAAGTGCTGCTGCCAGTGTGCCAGAGCCGGGCGAGGAAGGGCCAGAGAGAACCTTCGCCTGAGAGGGAGAGAGTGAGGCGCAGCACCGGAGAGGAGCTGCTCAGTCTTCTGAAGGAAGACATGGCCCACCAACGGCGGGCAGAGGAGAGGAGAGAGGCAGAGGTTCTTCACGCTCATGGAAAAATTAATTGAATAATAAAAGCGCGTGTTTACATTTTTGCTCACTTCCATTTTGTACATTCACACGATGACATTACAAAAGTATAATATTTAAGGCTCCTGCTTAAAACAGAACACATATAAAACAGAATCTAAATCTTGAACTCCCAAAGAAACAGTTTCTCACAAAATAAAATGTACAGGAAATGAAATATACAGGGCAGACATAGGTATTGACAGGGTGTTCAACTGTGCAAAATTGTTATATCTATTTGTATATCTATTTACAAGGACTTTGCATTGAGGAGTCTCAAAGTGCGTTTTAGTTCTCCTGCAAAATGTAGACGTTAGATTAAAAATAACAATATTCAAGTATTTTGCTTTTGGAAGATATTTCTGTGCATATTACTTACTTGGTGGAAATAATCGTGGTCATGAGGCGCCTGCTGAAGGGCGGACACCTCCGCAATCAGCCGCTGCCGCCATGCTGCCCCACATGCCACCTCCGACTCCACTTCCTCACCCTCCTGACCGTCCTGGGACTCCTCCTCTGGGGCAACAAGATCCCCGACCCCGACACAGATGTTGTGCAGCACGGCACACGCTGCCACAACCTGAAGCCTGACACACTATTGGTAACTGAAAGTCTACTTCTATTAAAGACATTACCACTTTCCTGCAGTAGTACCCAACATATTACAGGTATTAAGAGGTTTGCATTTGGTAAACTATGCTTTCCAGAATGCTTATTAATGAATGCAAGTAATATCTTTATAGGTAAAAATGACAGATCACCTTTGGAACAAAACTATGATGCACTTCAATTGTTTGGAGGAAGATGCACCGGAAGCGAGTCTTCATCATTCCAAAGACACGCTCTATAACGGAGCGGCCTCTTGCATTATGAGAGTTGTGCCTCTGCTCTGCAATGCCTCTCACTGGCCTCTTATATGGTGTCATAAGGGCCACAGGTTTTTCTAGGCATGGGTACCCCCATCGGCTAATAGGAAGTAGCCTTCTGGGGGGTGTATGGAGCGGGTGTACAAAGGGCTGCTCTTAAAAATGTGTGCATCATGTACGCTGCCTGGGTAGCCCACAAATATATTAATGAATCGGCCCTGATGGTCACACACTGCCTGCAGTACAACAGAGGCAAACACCTTTCTGTTGTTGTAGCAGTGACCATCAGGACCGGCTGGAGGCTTGATATGTACAAGACAGCCATCCATCGCTCCGGCTGCATGAGTTAAGCATGGTGTTGTGTCAACCCAGCAAAACCACATCCCACAGCCACGATCTCCGTCTCCGTGGACGGGAAGTGGCTGACTGAGGGCAGGCACGTCATCATTTTCTCCACCACACGATGGACTACCCTGTGTACTATGGCAAGGGGTATGTTGAACGCCCTTGACACCACTCTCTATGAGGTCCCACAAGCCAGCCAAAACAGTAGCACAAGGACTTCCAGCGTTAGACCCCAACCATGCTGCCTGTCCATGTGCAACAACTGGAGGAGGGCTGCAATAGCTGGTCTTCCAAGCCTGAAGTCAGGCTTTGTGTCGCACCCCTCAAAATATCTGGCCAGGATTGGGACAGACATCCAACCGGCAGTAATGGAGAATCTACAGAATGTAGGGAGAACAGATATTATTAGCACAATTTTTACCATTGAAAACTACACTATATATCTTGGATATGGTTATAATGAAAGAAAATGAATTGGGACATTTAATAAACGTGCTGTGATATTACAGCCAATAAAATGTACTGTTAGGGGCTCAGTATCTGAGAGTCTTCTTTGCAGAATGCCACAATGTCTGTTTATGCGTTCAGCACTCCAATTAGATAAATTATAACAGGACTGAGCACAAAGGTGTGCTGCACTTCCTAACCAAATACCCATGGGTAGAATACATGTCAAATCAACGTAATCATCCGACAGCTGGTAACCACTTCACTGTGTTAGAATGACTGCTGTATGCGGGGGAAGAATAATCATTTGAAACACGGCTTCTCTCCTAATATTTTCAGACCGAGTGTGTTACTGTACCTCTGATGCTCCTCTCTCATTTTGAATTTTTCCAATCGGTTGTCAGCAACGCATTAATGTAATTTATAATTCGGAGACGAGGTCCAGAGTTTGCTCCCACTGGTTTTGCGGAGGGGGATAAATGAAAGTCTTCCAATCCGACGTTTGGATGTGTGAACAATTTTGACAAAAGTTTTATTTGTATCTATATTTGACTGCTTTTGGTTGCCTACGCCTGCATTATCCTTTAATTCATAATAGCCGACAATAGAGTAATTTTTTTTAAGTACCAACCCATGCAGGACTACGAACCTGTCTTCGATCACCAAGGTTGTAGCCCGAACATGTAGTCCTATTATGAACCCAAAGCAAACGATTCAGTATGCTGATACATTACGACCAGTGATCAGTTTGCCTCATGATACCGAGGAACCCAAATATATGCAATTATGTAAATAAAATGCCTAATTAATTTTCTCCCAGTCCGGCACAAATAGCTACACCACAAACACCGACGTCTGCGTCGGTTTCGTCGCCGGGACTCTTCCTCCAACTCCTGTTCCATCTCCTGGAACTTATCAAACAAGAACCTGTTGCATTGATTGCGGAAACCATTTGTGTTAGGAGCATTGCACAGATAGTGTTTTGTGTGATCAGTGCCTCGGAACTGTCGAGAGTGTGAGATAGAACTCTAAAGTAATTTCTGAGATTAAGTTTAAGTGCTGGGACACTTTGGCAGAAGCTGTTGTAACGTAGAACTTGCGAGCTCCAATGGACCCCATAGATATTATAGCATATTTGCTGCGGAGAAATGAAGACATTATGGAAGGAAGTACTAGACTGAAATTTATTAGCATGCAATGCAGAAGTTCTTATTAGCTGAGCAGCAAATTTTCAAAGATATTCTATTTTCCATATATATATATATATATATATATATATATATATATATATATATATATATATATATATATATATATTCTATATTTCTGGCTATAATGTATATTTTGTAGAATTTTTCGTTGGCCGAGATATGTGGCATTAGAAATCTGATAGCAGATTTTAGCTAATGTACAGTTAAACTCTGTATTTCATGCAGTACTAAACTCTCCTCTGACAATAAACAGGTCCTTAAAGCTGTATGAAGTGTTTATTTTAAGCTAAAATAATGAAAGTTACCCTTGGGTCTATTGGAACCCAAAAGCAGATTCTCTTTGTTAGGCTAACAATTTTCGAAGTTCTGAGCAGGCGCAGTAGTCGTGTCACAGCTGCTGTCAAGGTCCGGTATTTTTAAAAAATCAGTGTTTCCTTGCCTTTGCGCATATTTCAGCGCCCATCTAATACACATGAACAACCACACCCAATTTATGAAAAGCTGGAGATATATTTTTATTCGCGGAATGATTCTCATTCTCCTGACATTGTTGTTACATCAGCGCAATACAAAACAGATGTACAGGATTCATGGCATTCATTATTCAGGAGGGCGCAGTGCGTATCATTTCAGCTCAGCTGTTCATGCGCGGGAACTGAGAGCAGAAGCGGCGGCCCGTCGTCGCCATCTTTCCTCTTCTTGATGCCCTTTACTTCACCAAGATGCTGTTGATCTCGCAGTCTCCACGCATCCAAAAGAATTTGTAGTGGGAGTCGCCCAGGCGGTTGGGGAACTCAATCATTTTTCCTTGGTGTAGATTTATGTAAAATTTGTCTTCAGTGAAGGAGATGGTTACCTAGAAGGCGGAAGTAGGGATCACGGAGAAATTTTAACGGGAAATTCAGACGCAAAGTCGTGCAGATAACTTATCAGATGAGCACTATAATACCATTCGCCAGGCACATAATGCATACAACTGCACTGAAAGACCAACCCAGCCCACTAAAGAGAATAGAATTAAGTGACATTAATATTAATGCTACAAGTATTGATCAAAATGTTCCGTTAAAAAACTACTTTTTATTTATTTGTTATCAGTGGTTTTTTTTCTTGCATGGAAGCATTTCACCACTAGAGGGCCTGAGTGATTGCACCGGACAGAAAACTGTCGTCCTTCATCTGAGAGTGTGTCTCCTACATGCTGAATCTCAATGGGCAGTTTTATACAGAATGGCCGCCAAAAATTCCTGGTGAAATTTCTCATCTGAACTTTAGTACATTCTGAATTATTGGCTAATGTCAGCTGGCCCGTTTCACACACACACACACACACACACACACACACGCACATGTGCACACAACCACAAACACACACGCATGCACACACACAGACACACGCACGCGCACACACACACACACACACACACACACACAGCTCCCGGTACTCGGGGCCTGACCTCAAACTCCTTCCCGCCCCTGAAGGGGAGGTTCTCCCGCTGTTCCTCTCTCCAGTCACCTTTGTGCCTGGAGTTCAGGACGATTGTGTTCTGCTCCCCGCCGTAGTTGAAGCGGAAGTCAAAGTGCAGTGCCACCGTATTCTCCGAGTGGCCTATATCAATAGTGAAGCTAAGGGAGGAACAGCGGGTGGGTGGCAACCAATCAGAATACGGGAATTCACTGCACATTGTGACCTGCATTTATCTCATAAAATGATGAACGGGATGAGTTTAACCCTTTAATCTCTGGCCATAAACGGGCCCTATGGAGGTAGAGGTGTACGGACTCACCGAACCGGGTTGCTGTGAGGGACTCCTTTCAGCCTCATTTCCATTCCAGATTGGAGGGCCATGTTTTCAACTTGAACTCCTGGAGAAAAGCCCAGCAAAGCCTTAGTCAAAGCAAACATGGACCTCACACAGACAAACCCCTTTCATTTTGAGAGGCACATTTCCTCTCTGAGATCCGATGATGAGAAAACTCATCTCCATTCCACACATTGGTCCGTGTGAATAGTAACCTATTTTTTCAGCACGGACACAGAATTGGGCCCCATTAAGGAAAGACTGCGCCCCCTGTGGTAACCCTTGCAGAGCTGAAGACAGCCTTGCAGTAAGACACAGCAGATTGTTCCTCCCTCTCTTGTGAACTATTATTCAAAGCTGCTTTTACACCGGACGCGAAACAAATTTTTTGCACGACAGATTACATTCAAAGTCAATGTAAAGATGCGAATACACGTGAAACACACCAAACAAAATGGCTCCTTGACCAGATTTTCTGGTGGGTTAATGCTGCAGCTCGACCAAGGAACTTTATATCGTAGTCTTTAATGCTGCCTTTCGCTAGTGCAGCCGAAGAGCTTTGACAGGATCGGCTCGTTGGCGTAGTGAGTAGCCCCATTGCCCCCGAGCAAGGTTGTGGGTTTAACTGCCAGAATTTAAAACGGTCAGGCAGATTTCTATTAGGGGTTGATATATGTGTGACAGTAAATTTCTTTTGGTGTAAGATCTATTAGTACATAGGAAAATTCCAGCTTTTCAGGTTCCAGAAGTCAACGGTTTGGTTATTATGGTCTCGAAGTGTCACCCTCCAGAGGGCCAAAAATGAACTTTAAAGAAAAGTAGGTATTTGAGTTGAAATCTCTCAGTGCGCCCTCAATATCTCAGCAGTTTTGGAAAATTATAAAATTTTGGTGGGCTGTTGAGGGCGTCACCTATAGGGGGTTCCATTTTGGACCAAAGTAGCAGTCACGTTTGAGGCATTGCTTGCTTGCGCCCTCAAGCCCAATTGATTCAATAACAGTGCCTTGTACTATTCCACTTGAAATTGTAGTGGGATGGTGAGGGCGCGGAACTATATGGTGCTCAATTCAGCGAAAATACAAAAACGGGTATTCTGCGGCTGTAGCTCTCCATGCGCCCCCATCAGATTTGAATGAAATCTATTCTATTTGATAGCCCTTTGTGTACCAAAAAGATTGATGTGGGGTTCAACTGCTTTATGCCTTTTTGACCATCATTCTGAAAGGTATGACATGACCATTCCATATGCTTGTCTATGTAGTGCTGTTACGATACATAAGTCAGAATAGGTGTCAGCTTCAATTCAGTGCCAATGGATGATTTTTAGAGGAGCAATCAGCAATTTAAAGCTCTCTTCTGCACCAATGGACAGGGTCCGGCCTTCTGCGGTCTTCCTTTGGAGTGTTTAGAAGATTGGAGGCGGGGCCAGACGGATTGCACGCTTCACCGCTCATGAATAAGTAATAAAAAGTAAATTGTTTACTTCTTTTGTCATGCTAATTTCAGGAAAATAAATCACTCATTATCTCCATCATCCCAACTTTGTTAGAGAAAACTCAGGTGAAAATATGATGTCAAACTCTTGGTTTTCCCCCCTAGTCTGTCATTTTTTGGAGATAATGACGGAAAACATGAAATGAGCCAAGAGTTAGAAAGTAAAAATTGAGCACATTGTCAGGTGAAGCTGAAAGTACACAGTGCAACAGCTTGATGCATACAGATGTGAATGATAAAATGTGGGGACTCCTTTTTGATGATCTTTTCCACCTTCTGCTCAGCAGAGGGCGCTATCTGACCCCCGTCCTGGGCCCACCCACGTGTGCAGTTACACGTATTGCTTTTCCTGTCCCAGTCTCACTGCTGCTCAGTTGGATGAATAGATTTTTATTTCAGGCCCTCCAGCTAATGAAATAACCCTTGGTCAAGGGCCAGACATGTGCACCTTCAGTTGGTCACCTTTCCATCAGGCCTTGTTGCCTTCATCCCTTTATTCAATCCATAGACCATATATTTTACCAAAACGCGTTTGAAACCTTGCCTTACTGGGATGGTCAAAAAGGAGTTAATGCAGTTGAACCCTACTTCAATCTTTTTGGCTCATATTGTAGGTTTGTAGGGGTATCAAATAAAACAGATGTAATTCAAATATGATGGGAGCGCATGGAGATCTACAGCCGCAGAATACCCCTATTTTTGCATTTTCACCGAATTGAGTGCCACCTATAGTTCCGCGCCCCCAACATCTCACCACAATTTCAAGTGCAATAGCACAAGGCACTGTGATAAAATCATATCATGCATAAACAAGCTTGGGCTAGTGCAATAGCACAAGGCACTGTTATATAATCATATCATGCATAAACAAGCTTGGGCTAGTGAGGGCGCAGGCAAGGAATGCCTCAAACGTAAGGGCTACTTGGGCTCAAAGTGGTGTTTTCAAGCGCCCTGTACAGGTGGCGCCCTCAACAGCCCACAGGATTTTCCTGTCTGCCACCTTCCACTGGAAAAATAAATCAGTCAGATGTCTAACAGACGTATATCACCCACCACCTGAACTGTATAAATTCTGGCAGTTAAATCCAGCCCGGGGCCTTTCTATAAGTAGTTTGCACGTTCTCCCCGGGTTAATGTAGGCTTCTTCCAGGTACTCTGGTTTCCTCCAATGGTTCAAAGGTATGTTTGCTGGCTGATATACAGTCTGACTGCAAACTGCCCAGAGGTATGAATGTGTGATGAAATGGCATATGCCTGCCATTGTTCGACTGACTACCACGGAGTGTTCCAACCTTTCACCCATTGCATGCAGGGATAGGGTCTCACCCTCCCATGTGACCCTGAACAGAGACATGCATGGTTGACAACGGGTGGATAAGGACACTATATCAGTGGCAGATAGTATTTCAGTTGAAAGTGGTATCTCGGTTAACGGTAGTATCTCCAGGTTGAGACGAATCAGCTAAGCTAACAACAGCTCAGAGAGTTGAGAAACTTTTCAGCAAATCAATTGAATTTTCAAATGGCAGGGATAACTTCCACTGAAATTATTGAACATTTTAAAATCATTAATAATGCAATTATCAATTTCTGAGATTTCTGATCAAAGTATTTTCCATTTGATTTAATCACTGCTTTCAAATTTTTGGCATCAAGGATAATTATTTTCCAACTTATCACCATCAATGGATTTCCATGTTGGTTTCAATCCAGGTTATGCTCTACAGGGTTTAAATTGGGTGATTAGTGTTTTTAGTTCCTTTCTAGAGAGCAAGTGAAGTTTGAAAATATGTTGTTGCTCTTTGCCTTGCTGTAACACAGTTGTTTTTTCTTTTCATATTTTATCCACAAGTAGGTAAAACTCACTATTGATTCCAAATTTTTGAGTGGCAGTGCATCATTCTACAATACTTTCATACATGTTGGTGTCCCACTAAGATTTTTCACTCAGTATTCTATATTGTTTCTCATTATTTTGAGTCTCTGCCATTCGGAGTGAATGAGAAACTAATTATACACTCTGTCAATTGAGCAGCAACATGAAGGCATGGTTTTGCAATAAAAACAGGCGATTTCACCATCAAATTACTCGCCCATTCTTGTAAGGCAGAGGTAAAATTCTTTTTGCCTTGAGATGTATGAGTGAGTGAAGAAGCAGTCACAACACAGCAACAAAACTCTGTATTTGAATCTCCTCTTGTTAATGAACGTATTCACTGATGAAATAGTATTTTGTGCACAGTTGCATAAAAAATTAATTAAACATGCCATGGTGGTAATCAGCTTACCACAGATCGCAGTATGACCCATAGGAAGCCAGCATGCTACTACTCTTGTGTTCTAGTAGTTATGCTAATTGGTTATGTTGTCATATTGTGCTAATTGGCCAAGAACTCCACAATTTACTTTCAGTCTAACTGGCTTTGTGGATCCTGTTATCGGCGTAGCACCACTAATTTTAAACGGCAAAGTTATAGTTTGCTATGTAATTGACAGAAAGGAGCTAGGTGGATAGATAGCTAGTTGCCTTGAGGAGGGCGACAATCGAAGTCAGCTCTCCAACATCTCTGCACCAGATTTTCCTTGAGTTTATCCTCTCCAGCTCCATCGCAGACTATTTTTTTTTGTCATCACGGTCTCTAATCATTTTCCTGCCTTACTTACTGAGGAGAAAAACTGAGGAGGCAGCTGGGGTGGCAAGGTGTATTTTAGGGGTGACCGCTACCACGCTATGCCACTCTGGTCGATCCGCCCCTGTGGAAATGCACAAAAATAACTTTTTTTGTTCCCTTTGGAATGTGGAAAATTCAATGAGAAATGCCATGCACCACCAATTGTTTCTTGTGTATTTCATGTCAGGTGTTTCTGTCAACCCAATGTTCGTTTCTGTCGATGATGTATGTGACGCCATTAATGCGCTGTCCAATGGTAAAGCATGTGATGTTGATTGTATTACAGCGGAGCACCTCAAACATGCAGGTCCCCAGCTGCCTGCGTTGTTGTCACGGTTGTTTTTTGCTGTACTCCGGCATGGGTATATTCCACCTGGGCTTCTTAATATTGTTCTTATTCCCATCATTAAGAAAAAAAATGGCAACGTTACTGACAGAGACAACTACCGCTCAATAGCGGTCTCCTGTCCGATCTGCAAAGTACTTGAAGGATTGCTTTTACCGCGCTGAGAGGAATTCCTACATACACCGGATAACCAGTTTGGTTTTAAGAAACAGCCTGGCACAGACCTGTGTGTATTTGCGCTGAAGGAGGTCATTTCTTACTGTAAGAAACGGGACTCCCCTGTACTTGTAGCCTTCCTTGACGCCTCTAAAGCGTTCGATCGTGTTGATCACGGGTTACTTTTCAAAAAATCAAAGATCGACAGGAACATACCGCTGTACTTAACACGTTTACTCGTAGCCTGGTACAATCTCTTGACGTTTAGAGTTCGTTGGGCCAATGCCCTTTCCGACATCTTTACTGCCAGTAACGGAGTGCCACGGGGAAGCCTGTTATCTCCATATTTGTTCAATGTCAAGTCTCTGACCTGAGCGTTGAGTTGAGCTGCTCTAGTGTTGGTTGCTACATCGGCAATACTATTGTGAACCATTTCCTGTACGCAGATGACCCATGTATTATTTGTCCATCTGTCAAAGGTCTGCAAAATCTTCTGTCGATATTTGAACGTTTTGGTGCTGAAAACCATAGTCTGTTCAGTGAAAAGAAAAGCCAATGTGTGTATTTTCCATGTGGTAGACTCCGACTGAACAGACCGCCTCCTTCAGTAAGGCTGTATGGAACGAAATTACAGTATGTGTCATCTGTTAACTACCTGGGTAACCAGATTACCTCGGACCTCTCTGACGATAAATCGATTTGCTCACACATCAGAGGCTTCTATACAAGAACCAATTCCCTGGTACGAAAATTCCAGTTTGCCTCTCCTGAAGTTAAGCGTAGGCTATTCTGTTCAATGCATACTATTCCCCGATGTGCCGTGCCCAACTGTGATCTCAATATACCTTGGGCGCTATTTGAAAACTAATTGTAGCCTATAACAACGCTTTCAGAATTCCGTTCCCTTATAAAATGAGCGCAAGTGCTAGCCACGTTCGTATCATCTGTGGTTGACGCATTTGAAGCTAAAAGAAGAGAGTTAACCCACTCACTTGTACAACGCATCTCCACTTCTGAAAAAAACATCATCACCCGGTTAACCCATTCAGATGCCTTCACACACAGTACATTCTGGAGGCATTATATAACCTTGTCTTCAAGCACCCAGGCTATTTCTACTCATACTGTGAAAATTAACATTTTATTGTATATGTATCTGTATTTACGTTTTGTATGTTTTATTTTTATTGCTATTTTTGATATGGGCCAAGTGCCTGAAATAAAGGTGAAATAAATAAATAAATACGTTAACCCGTTGAGCTCTGAAATTTAAAAAATAAAGAAATAAATAATTTAAAAAAAATAATAAATAAATATATATATATATGTATATATATATATATATATATATATATATATATATATATATATATATATGTATATATATATATATTTGATTATCTTGTGCTGTTGAAAACAGATCATGCTCCCCTGCGGGAGCTGTTTTAAACAAGTAGCCACATGATTGGTTTTCAACAGGTTTGATTTTGATTCCGTTAGTTTACATCACTGAGCAACAGTAGCTGCATTTAGCGCTCTAAGGGTTAATGAGAGTTTCAAAACTTTATCTAATATTAATATCATAGAAAAATAAACCATAAGTAAACAAGACACTATCAATGCCCTTGAGAGCATTTATTTTCAAAGCTCTAATTATCTAGTAAATCTCGTAATGAAAAAACTACTTCCATGCACATAATTTACAGAAAAAATGTCTTTATCTATTTTTGTTGTTCAACAAAATCAAACAGATCACGCTCCCCTGCGGGAGCTCTTTTAAACAAGTAGCCACACGCTTGGTTTTCAACAGGTTTGATTTTGATTCCGTTAGTTTACATCACTGAGCAACAGTAGCTGCATTTAGCGCTCTAAGGGTTAATGAGAGTTTCAAAACTTTATCTAATAGTAATATCATAGAGAAATAAACCTGAAGTAAACAAGACACTATCAATGCCCTTGAGAGCATTTATTTTCAAAGCATCTAATTATCCTGTAAATCTTATAATAAAAAAACAACTTCTGTGCACATAATTTGCAGAATAAATTTCTTCATCTTTTTTTGTTGTTCGACAAAATCAAAAATCAGCGCTGTGACACTCACCGGATGACTTCTGCAGCAGAATCCTGACCCTAGTTGGGCTGTTTGTTGTGCTCACGATGTCAGTAGGATGGTATCCATGATTCATGTATTTATGTGGAAGTCAGACAGACCATGGTTGATCTGACCAATCAAACTGAAGGTAAAGCATCTGGCAATTATCCATGCAGCCAACGACCAATGATGGAAGCAAAGTGTTATTAAATATTCATCACTTAAAACTCTGTAGAGGGTGTATTTCTAAGTTTGATTCACCGAAGGGCATATTACAATTTATAGCACGCTGAGAAATGCCCAGTGGTAATTTCACATTTCAAATTGTTCCGCTCACTTAAACCAGATTCAGCCCGTAAAATATCCTTCAGGCCTGAGCCTGTTTCACTATTAAATGAGGAAGGGTTGAAATTTTGTCGAAAATTAGATTCAGAGAGACATTATAATGAAGTACAGTGACAGTGTTGACTGAACTATAAGAAAACTGCCAGTTTGTTTTGATCGATTTATTATAAATAAATCTTGATCATGCATATTGTTTGCATTTGCATTTTTTGCTGTGAAATTTTCACAAATTACATTTCTATGAATAATATTAATATAGTGGTTAAAAGTTTGACAAAAATCTGCTGAAAAATCTGTGAACATCGCTTTGTATCAGATCAAGGCAAATCTTACGAATCTCCCACTGTAATCCAATAAATACCATGCAGGTCACTGATTTGCTGTGCTTTCTGCAGTCACTGTGAGCCATTACTCCTTAAAGGAAAAAATGTATACCCTTTAAAATTTCAGTTCAGAGTTGCAGATTACCGGAGAAACATTAATATAACATCTGAAATGCTCTGAGGTACAGAAGACGAGAGTCGTTTGGCAGAAGGGTTAGGCTGGAGCAGCGTGATTATTCTACAGGAGAAGCCGTCATAAAATTTAAACATGAAAATATGAGCCTCTGCGCATTGGTATTGTTTTTTACCACATAAAGTCGGAGTCTTTCAAGACAAATAAAAACATTTTCGGGGTTAAAAAACTCTGGTGGCTAAAAACATTACAGAAATAGTTTAGAAAGACAGTTAAAACATTTGAGAAGAGTTCATAGACATTGGGCAAAATAATATGTTGATAAAATCTGAGTATGAACTAATTTTGTTGACACACTGTTTTATAATAGCCTCAAAGTGAGAAAATATTTGTTTTTTAAAAAGTTATTTTTGATGGCCACATTTCATTTAACACATTTCTTACATGAACAGTACATATTTACAGTAAAATATTAACACCATATTCCATAATTGAAGCACTGATTACTTAAAACCCCACAAGTCAAGTCAAGTGTGACTTATGGGGTTTTAGTAATAGGTGCTTCAATTAGTAAGCCCACAATGCATTGACACTGTAATGGATAAGAAACTTTACATTGCCACAATCATACCATTAATAGTATTATTACTAGCTTTGATGGTGCAATGTCGTATTGTTCAAATGTTTTTAAGAAAAAAGTTGTCAGTACAAATGTCAGAAGGATATGCACAGGCAAGCTTGTGGCTGGGCTAATGAAGAACTTGGATGGAAAAAAAGACTTAACAAAAGAGAATCTTTGATGCCTCCAATTTTTGACTTAAGTGGATTTTTTAGATGAAAACATTATTCTCAGGGATGGCAAGCATACTGGAGATGACCTCAGTACAATAATTAAACTGAGGTTAATTGTGTGCAATTAGCCATTCATGCAGACAATTAGTTTGATTTTATTTATTTGGAATTTATATGTTGCTCACAATTTTTTTTTTCAGGTATTCATTATTTCATTCTTAATTTTATACATCAACCACATCTCCACTCTGTGTTGCCACAAAACAACCCCCTTCATTCAAAGGTAGCGCGGACCATGGGAAAGTAGATTTCTTCAGTGCTTGGGGAGATGGGGTTAAGGTTTCCGCTCCAGTGTCTGAAATGTTATACCATGGCTTTGTTAGAGGTGTAAAAAGTAACCCTAAAGGTGGGGCATTATTCAAAGGAAGCAAGTTGAATCATATCTGGAACTGAATATTGCTTCATAATTGACCTTTTTTAATTCCCTGGGGCTGAGAATTAAGAGATTTAGTGTATTAAATGAAAATGTTAGCATGCCAACCAGTCAGAGAGATTTATGACAGGACATGAATGAAAGCATGTACAAAAGAAGTTGTTTCATCGCTTTCTATCTTTCCAGATAAAAAAACCACTGAAGGATGTCCTTGGTCATGGCCCGCATTAAATGTAAACAAGAGGCTCCTCAGAGCCTGTACTCGGGCCGGGTCTAGCCCTGGGCCAATCCAGAGATATATATAATTAGAACACTAGATTGCTAATGATGCCAGGATTCATTATTTAAAGTGAAGCACCCGGCCGCCTTATTGATACACCTTATTGATACACATTGACTTAAATAGATTGCTGACTAAAGCGAACGCTAGCAATCGATAATGGTCTCCAGCGAGCTACCTTGGTACCTTTACCGTCGCGGGGACTGCATTGACTAAGCTGTCAATAAAATGAACAAGGTGGCTAACTAGCTAACTACTTCCCTGATAGCAAAGAGTCATTGAAACAATGTTAAATCAACATTGTTTTGTCAACGTAAAGACAGTGAAACAACGTTGAACGTGCACCCTCAATTAACATCGAATCAATGTTAATTTTCTAATTGAAGATCAATTGTATTTCAATATTATTTAATTAAAAAGAATATTAAAACAATGTCGAGATTTCAACCTAACCATAGATCAGTGTGCTTTCAATGACTTTTCAACATCAGTATCATCACCCTGTCAACCAGGAATTGATGCTCAATCAATTATAATCATAACTTTAAATCAATATTGTTTCAATGTCGCTGTATCAACGTCGGGTTTCATCGCTATTGTAACAGTGATTCAACATTGATTTAGCTTTGATATTTCAATGTCAACCATTCTAATGATTCAGTTGGAAAATCAACATGAATGTCTCTATGTATTCATGGTATCTGGGTTGTAATTGACATTCAATGACAATATTTCTTACCTACCTAATATTTAAAACAATGAACAAGGATGCTTACTAAAGGAGTAGCCAAAGTTAACTAGCGCTTCCTTTTAACAACGTTGGCATTAGCCGCATGATTCAGTATAAACAATTTGGTGAACGGCAGATATGCTCAATCAGGGTACAATGAAGTGAGGAAACCAGAGAGTAATTTGATAACATATACGGACATTCATCGATGTTGCTTATAATGGCAAAAACTTTGAAGCAATGATCTTATCAGACGGTCATTAAAAGTCTCAGTCACCTGACTGAAGTTTTCTGCTCTCACTTGAACATTGATGTCAAGCAATATTTTGATCTTCCCTTTAATAAGGGTGCCGCTTTCCACCCTCCAAAAAAGCACATATTTAGGGAGAAAAAAATGTTGATGTGCACAGCAATAGCAAAATCACCCCAACTCGCACACAAGTGTTTTTGAAAACATAGGCAAAAAAGAATGGAAGTGTACGCTCTTTGGTCAGATGATTCACTTGAGCATACCCTGACAGCAATGTAGTGTTCTATTATGATTTTGTCTCTTGATCTCTGCCTTGCCTGACCATGCCTTGTATTGTGTATTGTGATTTGGTTGCCTGGTTATGTTTATGTTTTGTCTTAGTTTAGTTTTGCCATGTTTTTGTTTATTGCCACGTCTTGTATCCTTGCCATTGTCCACTTTTCTGTTTTCATTCCAGTCCATATTTTTGCCTTTGTCTTGCATTGCACTTCGTCTCCCCCTGTCTGGTCTCATATCTTGTGATTGCTCACAGCCCCAGTACTGCGTGTCACATGTTTAGGTGATTTCATGGTTTCTGGGTTTCCAAACATTCCTTCCGATCTCGTTTACTTCCTTCGCCTTGCTTTTCTATATTACTAACCAGTACTAACAGTTTGCTATCTTTGCTAAAGTTACTAACCTAAACTAACTTTGTATATAACACTAACTTACTAACGAGCACTCGGGATTGTATAGCTGCACCTTACTAATTGATTAACAAGCTCTCAGCACTCGCCCTGTTCTAGCCTTCGCCTCTTGCCTTTACCTAATCTTCTTTGCTGCATTTCAGTGGATCCTCCACACCTGCTCAACTCTGTCCTTTCTCTCATTATCTATGCACGTTAGAACTCCCTAACCGGAGCTGTGTGTTCTGTCTATAGGATTGTCTCATGATCCCTGTCCGCGTTTTGGCTTTTGCCTATTTCATGTAATTAGGTTCTCCCGCATGTTTGCTGCTTTATAATTAGTCTGAGTTCCTACACGTTTTCTGTTTAGCATGTGACCTCCCGTATGTGTATATTAGCAGTCTTCTCACAGCAGATCCCTGTCAGAACGTTTCCCTAAGTTTACCTGTGCTGCTCTTGTTTTTGCCTTGTACTCATAGTGTTGCTCTTCTGACTGGACCGTCCTTGACTTTTGATTTTTGGCTCTGATTTGGTGCCTTTATCTGCATCTGTTTACGAACCCTTTTTCAGCCCAACTGCGAACACTGCTTTAGCTGCCCTGATTTTTGACTCGGATTCTGCCCTTTGGATTGTGGACTTTGTACTGTTGCCTTCTGCCCTGCGGGGATTTACCCCCTCGCTCAATAAAATCACTTTCACTGCATTGCTGGATTCTCGTGACTGGTTCCTGAATGCTACCTTACTGTGTTCTATATATACATTTATGGGCCAATTGCGAAACCACGTCCGCGCATGAGCAGGGCAATCGTGACAACCCCCCCCTAAAAGAAGATCCGGAGCCAAAACTGAGGGTGTCTTCACGCAGAGGGTGTCTAACTGTCTAGCCCGGCCTAAATGGTGCGGGGCACCAAATCAGTGGTGTGAACGCAGAGCAAACCCTGGGTCGGCCAGAGCCGAGAATTTCCTCTCCACCGCCATCGGGTTATAATGTAAAATATCATCTAGCTGAAATGGGATACAAGCTATGTGTAATTGAGCCCATAAGGTTACACGGTATGCCTAATATAAAGTTAGTATTATCACGTGTTTGCTAGCAAATGTAACTGCATTTAACATCAATTGATGTCTAAAGTTACAACTTACCTACCTGTTTGTTGATATCTGCAGATGATGAGGGGAGCCTGGTTTAACAAAATCAATCTGCGCCTTGTTCTGGTTTGTCTGGCAATTCGCATTAGCTGTCTTCAGTGCACGAAAACATTGTCCTCCATACGCAGCTGTGCCTCGTTTTCAAACTCAAATGTTATAACTTCCCGACCCTGAACGAGACAAACTATATAGATTGCCAAAAGCAGTAACGTTAGGCATATTGGACGGCGTTTCTGTTGAGTCTCCATCATTCACGTGTGTTCTGTTTACATCTCGAGGCTTTATTTCAACCTTCTTTTCCAGATGAAATGGTGCTACACCTGTCATTTTCATCTGGTTGCCATGCATGACGCTCCATTCTGTAGAATGGTGGACTAGGTATGGCGATAAAAAGCATATCTGAAACCGAGCTGCTCCAGTTAAATTGATACATTGTATATTGGGTCGACCCAAATATGTGACTGGGTCAACCCAAATATGCGTGAAAACACCCTAAGACTCGTGGCCTACTGGCCCAAGTAAAAACGCGATAAACTGCTCTGGTTGGTAGTGGTGTAACCACTGTATTTAAGGCAAATGTATTGTGAAACTTGTAAGAGATGGATGGAGCACTGTAATGCCCCTGCCCCGCGGCATCCCAGGTGATTGGCTACCTGCCTTCAGGTAATTATTGAATTATCCCCTCTTTTCACTGTTAATAATTACATCTGATTCTCCCCAGTCAATTATCATTCCTTTTCCTATTTAATCCTCAGTTTTCCCCCTCGCTGGCAGGTAGCCTTAGATTGTGACACTCTCTGGTTGAGAGCACTCCTCTTTTTGTTATCCTCCTGAAGTTTTGTATCTGGGTTGTATATTTACTTTCTTTATTTTGTAAATGAATTATTAATTAAAATTAATGCACTTGGATCCTTCAGGATTCCACCATTCTCCTGGTGCCCTTTTAACACCCTTGGGCACCAGGTCGTCACAAGCACTTTGGCCTCTGTATCTATGCCCTGAGCTGTAACTGCCCCATGGACACTACAACCGAGGGAATTCTACATGCAGGGCTGCCGCCATGAATTAGTGGCACATAGAAATTACATTGCACTGACAGAGTCCATGATTTTCAAAATACAAGGGCCCAACCCAGCTGAGTTCCAATCATGGGTCCTCCGAATCTTCACAACCTTCCATCTGTTACGTCCCCATTGGTCCAGGGGTGAAGGAAGTAACAAATAACCTTATGGTGATAGGTTGAAATGAAGTTATTGTTTTATGCAGGAGTTTCGTGAGAAAATTGAATAGCAAATAAGCGGCTGGTGTACGGGGGAATGGGAAAACAAAGGACAAAAATGGTGCTACTCAAATAAAATAAAGATCCAAAAACGGGCTTAACCAACTGTACAGAAAAGAAGGAGAAAATGGACATCAGTGAGTAGCACCACTAAACTAAAGTCTAACAAATAGCTCAGTCAAGTGCTCTTATCTGGTCCTGTCTCCAGATTAAAACATATAACTAACAGAGTTAAACTCCAGAATTACAGATTCAAGTCCTTATACTTCACATGATTGTCTAACAATCGGTACTTCATACAACTGACAAAGACAACGAGTAACCACCGGAGTGTAAGTTGCAGATTCAAGTCATTATACTTCATATGACTGTTAAAACAATCAATACTTCATACAACTGACAAAACCACTAGTAACCACCAGAGTGAAAGTTACAGGCTCAACTCATTACACTGCATATAATTTCCAACAATTGATGCACGCAAAACGAATGTGTCATCATTGAGTTTAACAGAACGAGATGGACTGCTCACATTAAATCACTGCCATCTCGAATATGCGTTTGAAAGATCGCTTTATTGAAGAAACGCGTTGTGTTGATTCGGGATTGGAGGAGGACAGTAACACCGGACCAATCAGGCACGTCATCAAGCGGGCAGTGGAGAAGACAGGAGGCTGGTGATGGGCTGGGCTGGGTTGAGCACCAATGAAAAACAAGAGCTCGCTCAGAGTAATTTGCATGAATGACAGACATTTGGAGACAGAGAGAGATTAAATCACGTGAGAATGGAGACAGACCTGCTGGGGTCGTAATTCCATCACAAAAGAAATGGCCCTGGTTCGATCACACCCTGTATTTTTTAACTTTATTTAACCAAGGAAAGTTCCATTGAGAACAAGTTTCTCTTTTTTAATGACACTCTGGGAGAAATGCCAGATTGAGCGGTTTGGATGAACAGAGTTATAAAGAGAAACAGCACTTTTGGGGCTAAGGGCCTCGCTCCGGGGCCCAACACAGTTGCAGAATTTTCCCAAACTTTATCTCTCCAAATCAAAATAGAATCTCATACTCCAATGGGGGCTTGAACAAGGGGCGCTACAGTTGTCAGGCAAGCGGCCTACCTATAGGCCATGTTACCCTGATAAACTTTGACGAGGGCAAGCAACCTGCCAGTTGAACTTCTTCAAAACATTTGATTTTCAGCTTGAGGGTCTTTTTAGTGTAATTTGTCATCCATGCTTTCACAACATGCAGAACTTGGCAGGTAACACCTGCGTAACTTGCATAATTAATTTGAAATTCTCACCAGATTGTGCTGGTTTTGCAGTTTTTTTAGAGGCTTGTCAAACATAATTGTCACTCACATTTTAAAGGCTTTGATCTGTTTTCCTGGATTATATCTGCTCCAGCCACTGACATTTTGTGACACATATTTGGCAGATAAACCAACCCTCAAGGTAAGACTGCACTCAAAGTCTAGCACAAGTTGGATCGCATCTGGAAGTGCTTGCATGTTGGTGCACTTTATTGGCTGAGGCCAGGAAATTCTATATTAACTGTAATCATAGCTCTCACTGTATGTGATGTATGTGTGATTGAATCCAAACATTAAAATTTGAAAAAAAACAAGACATCCCAGTCAGCCGAACCGCATGGGTGTAGCTTCGGGAAGCCTGCTTCTGCCCTTTTCTGCATATTATTCAGCCCATACTGTCACCATGGCAAACAAAATCAATACGTGTCATAACTTCAGTATAACACATGTCCATACCAAGTATGAAAGTAATTGGTCAAGAATTACAGCCAGCACAGCGTCCACAAAGAAGTATTTATGGACACCGCTACAGTGGCGGAAACGACAAGCGTAAAATCCATAGTAGCCGCCCGGCTTCATCCGTGGGCTACGATTATACGTCAGACCCAGACAGCAAGTCACTCCAAACCAGATCCATGCTAGCTTCTACTGATCTGTGTGAGAACCAGTGTGTATCTAGTATCAGTGTTCCACTTCAGGAGTTCTCGCGCAAGACCCGGGAGTGAGGCATTTTAGGAAGCTGCCCTGCTGGAGAATTCAAATGTCAAAGACTCTGCCTCCCAAGAGAAACAACCAGATGTTGCACCAAAATGTTCCAGTACTTCATCCTTCATCATTCCAATGATGTTCTTTTTTAACTGGTGCCTCTGCCCCTCTGGGGAAATACAAGCCAAAAAACCCTTCCTTAGCTCCATATTCACCAATGAGGAATAGCTCTGAAGTTCTCCTCTTCAGACTGAGTTCAAGTCAAGTTTATTTATAAAGCACATTTAAAACACAAGTTGAGCCAAAGTGCTGTACAGTGAAAATTGGCAAAAAAAATTATAAAATGGGAAAACTAAAACAATTATAAAAATCAATTAAACTGTTAAAGGAAATCATCAACATAAAAGAATTTACATATAACACAGACAGAAGCAGATAAATGAATAAATAAGGAAAAAAGTGCACACAATTAATAGGGACAGTCAAAAGACAAGCATAAATCTACAACAGGAAAATGGCATAATAAAAAACTTGACATGACAAAGACAGATGAACAAGCGGATTAAAAAGAAAGGGAATGGAAATAAGTTTTCAGACGTGATTTAGAAATGGCAAGAGAAGTTGAGGCCCTGATTTCTAGAGGTAGTTTATTCCACAGTTGAAAGGCTGCGACTGAAAAAGCGCGGTCACCTTTGGTTTTCAGGTTTGACCGAGGAATCGACAAGAGCAGTTTATTAGATGATCTTAGGGACCGTGCAGTGGAGTAGGGCAAGACAAGATCTGATATATACCCTGGAGCCAAACCATGGAGAGCTTTAAAAACAAATAATAAAGCTTTAAAATCAACGCGCAATTTAACTGGTAGCCAATGCAGGACTGCCAAGACAGGGGAGATGTGGTCCCTCTTTCTTGACCCAGTTGACAGCCGTGCTGCAGCGTTTTGAACGAACTGAAGTCGGGAGAGGCAGGACTGTGAGATACCCAAGTATAGAGAATTACAATAATCCGACCGACATGTAATAAAAGCATGGATGACAGTCTCCGGGTCTGCTTGGGAGAGCAGAGGTTTTAATTTAGAAATACGTTGGAGTTAAAAAAAGCTGCTCTTAACCACTGCAGTAATTTGGCTCTCAAAATTGAGTGAATAGTCAAAGAAGACACCGAGATTTTTTATTACAGTGTGTGTTGACAGAAAGGGGACCAAGTTTTCCTTTAGTGATTTCAGACAAGCCAGGGGGCCCAAAAGTAATAACTTCTGTTTTTCCCTCATTTACTTGAAGAAAATTGTTGTTCATTCAAGTTTTGACATCATTTAAACAATTGACTAAGGGCTGCAAGCAGGAGGGTTGATCAGGTCTTAGGGAAAGGTACAGCTGAGTATCATCAGCGTAACAATGGTACGAAACCTAGTTCTTCTGGAAAACAGAGCCCAGTGGGAGCATATAAAGGGAAAACAGGAGGGGGCCTAAAATGGACCCTTGAGGAACACCACAGGTGATTTCAGCTGAGGACGAGGACAGATTTCCCATTTGTACAGAAAATGACCGGTCCTTTAAATATGATCCAAACCAATCATGGGCATTGCCCTGAATACCAACACTAAATTTAAGGCGGTCCAACAAAATGGCACGGTCGATGGTATCAAAGGCCGCAGAGAGGTCCAGTAATACTGGCACAACACAGGACCCTGAATCGAGAGATAGTAACAGATCATTAGTCACTTTCATAAGTGCTGACTCAGTACTGTGACAAGACCTGAAGCCAGACTGAAACTTGTCGGTGATTTCATGTTGATTGAGATATGAAGAAAGCTGGTGAAAGACGACCTTCTCCAAAATTTTAGACAGGAATGGCAACTTAGATACAGGTCTGTACAGAACTGTAGTGTGGAGATTAGGTTCTCTCAAGAGCGGCAGGACCACAGCTTGTTTGAAACTGAGTGGAACTGAATCATGCTGCAGACTAGTGTTTATTATAGCCATAATGCTTGGCGCAGTAGCTCTTTGAGAAGACGAGATATCCAGAGTGCAGTTTGTGGGATGCATATTTGAAATGATGTCACTGAGCTGAGAGAGAGAGATGGGCTGGAACTGGCTGAAAGAGCAGGATGGGGCAGTTAGTGCAGACGGGTCATCACCAGAGGGAGAGATCTGAACGTATTTGATGGATCTTGTCTGTGAAAAACTTTAAAAAGACATTGCAAGTGTTGGAAGTTGCATTCGCAAAAATAGGTGAAGAGGGATTGGTGAGTTTAGTGTACTAAACAGCACTTTTGGCCGATGTGAGTTCTTAGAAATAATATCAGAGAAATAGCCAATTTTAGCTGATTTAACAGCATACTGGTATGATTTTAAACTGTTAATTAAAATTTGGTAGGAAACTTGAAGCTTGTCTTTTTTCAATTTGCATTCTACTTTTGTGCACTCCTGCCTGAGTGCGCGAGTAGTGCTGTTTAGCCAAGGCTGAGTTTGAGGTTTAGGTTTCCTTGGTTACAGAGGAGCAGCCTGTCAGAATATTAGCACATAGTGTTAAACTGGCCAGCAAGCTCATCGGAGGTAGTACAGGGAGAAGTAGTAATTTTATAATCATGTATATCAAGGTACATATCGGAAAAGAGCTTGGCCGTAGAAGAATTGGAGCGAGTGAAATAAACAGTTGGAAACGTGCAGAACAGGGCAAGATAAGATGGAATCAAACAGAACAGGTTTGTGATCAGAAACAGCAGCATCAACAACCATAACATTGTCAACAGGAAAACCTAATGAGACCCCAGATCAAGAGTATGACCATGTTCATGCGTAGGGACCAATACAGTGTTAAATTAAAAGTCAACAAGATTCAAAAAGTCTTTCACCAGAGGCTTTGATTTACAGCAAATGTGAATGTTAAAATCCCCAATGATTAAAACCTTATCATAACGAGGCACAATGAAAGAAAAGGAAATCAGAGAATTCTTGAATAAAATACTTATTGTATTTGGGTGGTCTATAAACTAAAGCAACCTGTAAAGGGCTAGTTAGATCAACAGCCATTAATTGCGCCTCAAAACTAGAGAACTGATCGACTGACAGCTGCCTGCATTTGTACTGCCTATTGAAAACTGTGGCCAGGCCACCACCTTTCCCGCTGGCCCTTGGGGAATTAAAAAAGCCACAATTAGGAGAGAGTTTACACAGAGGGCTGGAGTCACCGACGGTCAGCTAGGTTTCGATTACAAATAAAAATTCTAAACTCTGAAATAAAAAAGTCGTTCAAGATAAATGACTTTTGACACCGATCGCGCATCAATTCCATTTTTGCGGAGACCGTAGGTGAGGGAGTTGCGGATGGATTCGCCGGTATTCCAACTCGCTAGGATTTCAGTGATCACCGCCGTCGTTTATCGTTTGTGACACGTCGTCTTGTGGTGCATCGTGAGCTCCAGAGGAGACGGAAGACTGGAATGAACAGGGAGTGAAGCCACTGCACGTCTATGGCTTTCTGAAAGCTAACGCTTGCAAATCAGCAGTTTCGTGAGCATTTCAAGATCCAAGCAGCCTCCTGAGTAATAACGCCACGGAAACTTTCACTGGCCCGTCATCCAGCCGAAGAGTTATACTAAACTAGTTAATCGTCTGATTGCTAATCTAGCAAAGGAGAGGTTTCTGCCTCACCAAACTTGCCTCCAAATGCATGTCACTGCTAATAGTGTCTATAAATGTGATGAACTCAAACATGTTTAAACACATTTGCGGGGCATAACTGCCAAATAAAATAAACATGCAGTCCCTTCCAGAATTGAAGCACCTATTACTAAAACCCCATAAGTCACACTTGACTTGACATGTGGGGTTTTAGTAATCAGTGCTTCAATTATTGGAGATCCCAATCTGTGCAAAAATGCCGGATTTAGATTGCTGTCGAAGATCATTCATTTGCTCACCCCTGTCCAGAAAATACATTGTATTGAAATACTGTTGTATTGCGATCAGGAACCAGATGCGAGAACCAGGAAATGCAGTAGAGCTAGTTTTATTGGTAAGGGGGGGGGGGGGGCTTTACCCCCGCAGGGCGAAAAACAGTACAAAGTCCCCAATCCAAAAGTCGAAATCCAGTTGGCCAAAAATAGTATCAAAAACCAGGGCAGCAATCACAGTAATCGTAGTCGGACAGAAATGGGTCTGGTACACAGGAATAGTACCATCAGAGAGACAAGCCAGAACCCACAGGACGTAATCCGAATCGTTAACCAGGGCAGCAAACAGATCTCGTAGTCGGGCAGAAAAATGGTCAAAACACACAGATGTAACAGTAATCCAAAAACACAGAGGCAAAAATCAAAAGTCAGGCAATCCAGTCAGAAAGATAAACACTGAGAAATCGAGGCGAGAAACGTAGCACAAGAAAACTAGGGAGAACGATGTGAACCAAACAGACATCTTATATACACATCCGGGGTGAACACATGACCAGGGAGAACAGGTGCAATCAATGGTGACAATGATCAGGGAGAGACACATGAGGAATAAACTAATTACATGAATTTGGCTGTAGCCAAAACGCAGACAGGGATCACAAGACAAACCTAAGTACAAACAACAGCTCTGGTTAAGGAGTACTAAAAGTGCATAGTCTAAAGAAAAGGAAAGCATGAGATATAAGTGGAAAACTGCAGCAGAGATAATTAGGGATAGGCAAGGAGGCGGAGATTAGAATTGAGCGACTGCTGAGAGATCATTAGTCAATTAGTATGTGCAGCTATACAATCCAGAGTGCATGTTAGTAAGTTAGTAAAAAAGTACAATGTTAATGAGGGTTAGTAATTATCGAAAACAACAAACTGTTAGTATGGTTAGTAGATAGTAAAAGAGAGAGGAAGGAAGCACACGAGATAATGAAGGAAGATTGAAAACCCAGAAACCAATAAATAACCCGAATGAGTGGCCGCAAGACTAGGGACCGTAGGCAAAAACCTACACAAGACAAGACAGGGTAGACGAAGTGCAATGCATGGAAATGAAAACATGGCATGAAAAACTAAATGATCTGAACATGAAATAATAAAACAAGAAATCTAAATTACCAAAACACAAAACACAATCCTAAGAATAATCAGACAGGCAGAGGTCACTTAAACACAAGAATCCTAAACATGGCTGAGCCAGGCACAGAACTTAAACATGACAGCAGAATCACAGATCACAGCAAATACAATTTCTTTGGGGGTGGAATCTATCACAAAATCATTTTCATTCTGAGTTTGCCTCGAGTAGTAATTGTGGAACCTTGGTTGCCATTGAGTAAAACTAACTTCTGTACTGACTCACCATCAAAAACTTCAAAGAATCTGTATCCTGTGAATCCCTCGAGTTTGGCCTGCATTGGGCCAGGTCTCCATGTATAATGTTTCACAACAGCTCCTGCTGGCTGTAGTGTATTGATTATTGTCCTTGTGGTAGAGATGAGCATTTGTTGGATATGTAGCTCATTTTTACATTACAGTCCATAGGCTATAAAAAGATGGGCACAGCACCAGGGTCTGAAAACTGAGGCCAATGGGAAAATCTCCAAAATTTATTTAATGGCCAGCAGATGGCGACGTTGGTGGTTGAAGAAAGAAGTTCAATGCCATTAACGTCTATGAGAAAATGACCCTACTTTCCCACCTGATTTATTATTTCATTAATTATTTTTCTCATTATTTTATGGTATCTATCGGAAGTTTCAAGTCTCCTTCGATATACCATGATGTTAATTTTTGTAAATTATGGCCCCAAATAAAATAGAATAAAGGATCAAGCCAGATATGCTTTAGGGGCATGGCCATCCTCTGGTCCTCGTCAGATATGGTCAAATCCACCCATAGATCCGCCCCTCGCTCCTCCCTGCGTCTTCAATTCACACTCTCGTCTGATAGTTCAGTCAGGCAACTCTGAATTGAATTAAATATTTTTATTGGGCATAAATACTTTGCATATTGTAAGCAAGTTTGGCGACAGGCTCTGTCTCAATTTATTAATTCCCTGAAAATGATATGCAAAATTCATTTCAGGGAATGATAGCAAGACTCCTGCAGGGGATCATAGAAACGGAGCCCACAGGTGGATGCTGAGGAGGTGGTGGGATTGCAAAACTTCATGGGCAGCAGCACAGAGCAGCAGCAGTAATGGAGCAGAACGAGCAGCAGCAGCAGAAGCAGAACGAGCAGCAGCAGCACAAGCAGAATGAGCAGCAGCAGCACAAGCAGAATGAGCAGCAGCAGCAGAAGCAGAACGAGCAGCAGCAGCACAAGCAGAACGAGCAGCAGCAGCAGAAGCAGAACGAGCAGCAGCAGCACAAGCAGAACGAGCAGCAGCAGCAGAAGCAGAACGAGCAGCAGCAGCACAGGCAGAATGAGCAGCAGCAGCACAAGCAGAACGAGCAGCAGCAGCACAAGCAGAACGAGCAGCAGCAGCACAAGCAGAATGAGCAGCAGCAGCACAGGCAGAATGAGCAGCAGCAGCACAAGCAGAACGAGCAGCAGCAGCACAAGCAGAACGAGCAGCAGCAGCACAAGCAGAATGAGCAGCAGCAGCACAGGCAGAATGAGCAGCAGCAGCACAGGCAGAATGAGCAGCAGCAGCACAAGTAGAACGAGCAGCAGCAGCAGAAGCAGAACGAGCAGCAGCAGCACAAGCAGAATGAGCAGCAGCAGCACAAGCAAAATGAGCAGCAGCAGCACAGGCAGAATGAGCAGCAGCAGCACAAGCAGAACGAGCAGCAGCAGCACAAGCAGAATGAGCAGCAGCAGCACAAGCAGAATGAGCAGCAGCAGCACAGGCAGAATGAGCAGCATCAGCACAAGCAGAATGAGCAGCAGCAGCACAGGCAGAATGAGCAGCATCAGCACAAGCAGAATGAGCAGCAGCAGCACAAGCAGAATGAGCAGCAGCAGCACAAGCAGAACGAGCAGCAGCAGCACAAGCAGAATGAGCAGCAGCAGCACAGGCAGAATGAGCAGCATCAGCACAAGCAGAATGAGCAGCAGCAGCACAGGCAGAATGAGCAGCAGCAGCACAAGCAGAACGAGCAGCAGCAGCACAAGCAGAATGAGCAGCAGCAGCACAGGCAGAATGAGCAGCATCAGCACAAGCAGAATGAGCAGCAGCAGCACAAGCAGAATGAGCAGCATCAGCACAAGCAGAATGAGCAGCAGCAGCACAAGCAGAATGAGCAGCAGCAGCACAAGCAGAACGAGCAGCAGCAGCACAAGCAGAATGAGCAGCAGCAGCACAAGCAGAACGAGCAGCAGCAGCACAAGCAGAACGAGCAGCAGCAGCACAAGCAGAACCAGCAGCAGCACTGAGCATCAGTAGCAGCAGTGCAGCACGGAGCAGAATGGGCAGCAGGGAATGATCAGGTGGGCATGGAGGTTTTAAATAACCCGCCCTATTCAGATGAAAACAGCATGTGACTAATCTGGGCTTGGCGCCGCATTGAGTTGTCACATCTGCTTTCAAAATGACAAAATGGCACTGTTCAGTTTCCCAAAATGGAGGTTTCCTTAATTGTAGGGGAGGCTGGGGAGAATGGGGCCACCCTTAATTTCATGGAACTTGGAAACTGTATTTGGCAGGTGGTGCCATCTAATGGAAGTACTAGGCATTATCTTTATATCAACAACGGGGTCTGCAGAAGTTCTAGCTGTCTCTCCATGTTTTTGCAGAGAGGTGCATTTTTGACTCAAAAGAGTAAAAAATGAAATTCACAGTGAGCATTTTTATATCTCTTCTACACTTTACAGTATACTGTCCTATTACAAGATAGCTGTGACATTCCTCCTCCATCAAGGTATTGACCAAATCTGTGTGATTTGTTTCTTAGCTAAAATTGTCACTGAAATAAATATGGTGGACATTGGGAGAGTTGGGCCATATATTTTGCTGATAAAGGTTAACTTTCCTGGAGGTGTTGTGTCAGAATTTATTTTGATAGGCCTACATAACCTTCGGCTACAAAAGTTTGTTATCAAGTTGTTCATAATTTGCATTCACATGTGAATGTGACAATTGGAAAATGTTCAACCCCTATTCCGAAATAGTTGGGACAAAGTGTAAATTGTGAATAAAATCAAAACGCAATGACTTTCAAATCACACCAGCCAGTATTTTATTCACAGTAGAACAGAGATAAAATAGCAAATGTTGAAACTGAGAAATTTTACAATTTTATCCGCAAAATGAGCTCATTTCAAATTTGATGGCTGCTACAGGTCTCAAAAAAGTTGGAACAGGGGGCTGTTTACCATGGTGTAGCAACCCCTCTTCTTTTTAACACAGAGTGGAGGTGTCTGGGCATTGAGGAGACAAGTTTCTTGAGTTTAGCCATTGGAATTTGATCCCACTCTTGTTTAATACAGGCTTCCAGCTGCTGGAGAGTTTTGGGTCTCCTTTGACGGACTTTTCGTTTAATTATGCGCCAAATGTTCTCAATCGGTGAAAGATCAGCACTGCAGGCAGGCCAGTTCAGCACACGGACTCTTCTAATATGAAGCCATGCTGTTGTAATAGCTGCAGTATGTGGTTCTGCATTGTCCTGCTGAAATACTCAAGGCCTTCCCTGGAATAGATGTCATCTGGAGGGGAACATATGTTGCTCTAAAACCTTTATATAACTTTCAGCATTCATGGTGCGTTTTAAAACATGCAAGTGTCCAACACCATATGAACTAACGCATCCCCATACCATCAGAGATCCTTACTTTTGAACTGAACCCTGATAACAGGAGGGGTTGTCTTTCTCCTCTTTAGCCCAGAGGACACGACGCCCATGATTTCCAACAAGACTGTAAGATTTGGACTTGTCTGACCACAGGACACTTTGCCACTTTTCCAACTCTCCTCAGCAGAAGCCCAAGTCTCCCCTGGCCCTGTTCCAACTCTCCTCACTAGGAGGGAGAGTTGGGCCAAAAAATATCACTTTAAAACTTGTCACCCCCTCCGAGACATATCCCTGTGATCTGGAAAAACCTTATGAATTTATCAGTGGCAAGTATTCTCGCAACTGAACAAAAACCTTTGGATTCTGGACTTTTCCCAACCGAAAAAATTATAAAAACTTGATTTTGACAGTTCAAATAACTCTTAAGTTACTGAATAGTGTTTCAAGATTCTCAACACTCTTAATTAGTGCAAATGAGGTTGAAATTCAGTTTCTCCCAAAAGTGAAATATGTACTCGGTTTTTTAGATCAAAAGAGATTTGCTTGCATTCAGAAACAGTTGATTCAGGAAGTGTACCTCTGGATGTGTGTGTCGTAAGTGCAATTAATGGCTATATGCTGTGAATAAAATTAGCTCGATATGCTAAAATATAAAAAGTAGCCCAATTCTCCCAAGCCTCCCCTATGCAGAAACCAATGAGTGACGTCACGGTTACTTTGTCCATATTTAACCCCTTAAGCCCTGAGCCTCTTTTTAGAAAATGGCAAGCCCAAAATGAAATGAGTATATCTCTGCGACTGCTTGGTCCATTTGAATAATCTTGGTATCGTAATAAAGGTAAAACCATTAGGGATTGCATACCTGCTGTAAAAATCACTATATATGTCACTGAGTCAGAGTAAATGGAGATAGATCACAGTGTAAATGAAAGATCTCATTTTGCACCTAACAAATTTTTGCTTTGATCCCTTGTAAATTTGTTGAGTTGCAGCCTGAAACCTCTAAAAATTACAGCACAGAATGTCATTATTACCTGTGCCAAAGTTTATTCTGATCAGGTCAATCGGAACAAAATTAGAGAGGAATGTCTAGGTGGCCTCTCTATTTTGGCAATTTATGTACCTTGTGTTCCATTTCAGATTTCTTACATACCAAGCTGTAAAACCCATACAATTTCACTTATATATCACTACAGGCATCCATTCCATTCAAATACAACATTTTTTCATTTTTAGAATAAAAATAATTTATTATTATTTCTGCCAGTTTTGTTGCCTATACAATTTCCCATTCAAAGATAATACATACAATGAAAATTAAGTTTGACTCCACTGGAGCACATTTATTAAAAAACAAAACAAATAAGTAAAATGATAAATACAAAGGCAATGTGAAAATATGTTAAAGAAAAGTAAGAAGAACAAAAACCCCAGCGATTATTTGTAGAAGGCAACTGCGATTATTTCCAAAAAAAAAAAAAAAATTAATAAAAAATAAATAAAGGTACCCCGATCAGGAATCGTACCTTCACAATTTATTTTCAGCAGCGCAGCATTTTATCCAATAGGCTGCGCCAATCGACAACAGTCTATGGTGAAATTTCCCATTCCAGGAATGGGTAAGGAAAATACGTAGGCTACTGTACCGTTGTAGGCTCAGTATTTGTGCGGAATAGTGCAAAGATTCTGTCAGAAAATGACTTTGAAAATGAATGTTGAATATTTAGCGGATAATTATTCGGACAATACCTCAAACAAACTAGTTATGCGTTTATATTGTCGCGCTATTCAAGAACATTCATTATGTCCCATGGACTCAGTTTGACGCACTCGGAACGCAAGACTGTAGCTCAGGCGAGGTTTCTGCCATAAAGGTGGTTTAGAGTTCGTTAGAATCATCAGGACTCATACAATCAAATTCCTACCGGCATAGTCTTCCTGACAGCATCACAAGCCGATCTCAGAAAGAATAATACATTGCAAGGAAGCTGAATGCTACGGAGCTGAGATATTTGAAGCAATGCCCTGGGAAAGAACATGCTAGGATCCCGGGCAGATCTAGTTTCGTTATAACGCGAACACATTGGGCTAACAATAGCAAGCGCAGATTTACCCTCAAGCAGTTTTTTATTGCAAAATATCAAAGGTATTAATTTTTTTCTGCTCATCTCTGTAGGCCGTAAAGTGTAAGCCTGCTGTTCTTTCAATGTGGTGTCGGTTTAAAATGACAGGGCTCATATCATTGCATTTTGTGGACTTTCCTCTTTTATTTGAGGTAATGTTTTTATGCATAAGACGAATTCAGCAGAAATCCTGGCGATGCAGCACTGATATGATTTTATCCTATGTTCTGCTGCATGCTTATTTACTTGCTTGGTGCTTGAATTGTGTTCGGTTGAGGTAAAAATGGTTTACATGGTTTGGCCGAGTTTCTTCGCGAAAGGTGGATATGCCGCTTGACAATGTCGCGATTTGAAAAAATGCTGTATTTATAATGCGTAATAACCGTCCCCGGTACGGGGTTCTTAAGTATCTCAGTTCTTAAGGGGTTAAAGACCGTCTATGATACAGTTTTCCAGTTAGTTTTGCATTTGATCTGACCCAGGCTGAGGCCAGTTCCTCCTTGATTAATGTAGGGTTAAAGGGGCTATGTCAATAGCTGCGCATGCACAGTTTGGTCGCGAAACTTATCTTTTCTGTGGGCCATAGGAAAGTTTGGAGTTCGCCATTACAAAGGGGGAGCGCGGAAATCTGAATGAATCCAGCTTTGTTTCATGTCAATTCTGAGGAAATTAGAGGATTCAAAGTGCTACTTCATTTTTAGCCAAAGGTTATAAAGCTTTTATTGGTTTTCCACCAATAATCACAGAAGAAGAAGGTATTCTTTTCCTTCTCTGACGTTTAGTGGCAGTTGACACAACCGGCTGACACAGCTTCATATCCTTTGGCGAAAGAGCAAAAATAACATTTTGAGTCCTCTAATTTCCATCAGAAATTACTTAACCCTATTCAGGACTTTAAGGGTCCAATGGAATCCGAGCACTTTCATTCATCATTATCTTTTTCATTTTCAATGACACCTGTTCGAGATTTCATGTAATCCTCCATGGTTTAGTCACACAAAATACAGAAAATAATGGCATTGCTAGGGCATGCATTTTTTGAGTAAATTGACAATAACACTCTGGTGTCCACTGGACCCCAGAGTGACACAAAAGATATCACATTCTTCTAAGCAAAGCAGAAGGCACTGTGTCATTTTTATCCACTTCAACAGTTCTGGATGCTTCCTGGCTAGAATATTATTGCAGCAGCAGGGTCATTTCTTGAGACTGGGAGGACTTTATCCTAAGTAAGTTGCATAATTATCACAGACATAAAAATTATTTATTTCTTGTCCACAGCCATGTTTAACCATGCAGCCCATGTTTTAACAGTATAGAGCCCCCTTTTGATAGCTTACAATTTCTAATTACATGTGTTATATTCAAAGTTATATGGTCAGAGCGGTGCTGCATTAGAACAGTTAGCGCAGGGACCACTGTCCCTTCGCAAGTATACCAGGGCTGCTTTGATCACTCTTGGATAGTTTGATCTAAGGGAAAGAGCACAAAACATCCAAGATACGTTCTGTGCCCACGTGAACAAGACCGGAAGACAAGAACCTGTTGCATTGATTGCTGAAACCATTTGTGTTAGGAGCATTGCACAGATAGTGTTTTGTGTGATCAGTGCCTCGGAACTGTCGAGAGTGTGAGAGAAAACTCTAAAGTAATTTCTGAGATGAAGTTTAAGTGCTGGGACACTTTGGCAGAAGCTGTTGTAACGTAGAACTTGCGAGGTCCAATGGACCCCATAGATATTATAGCATATTTGCTGCTGAGAAATAAAGACATTATGGAAGGCAGTACTAGACTGACATTTATTGGCATGCTATGCAGTAGTTATCAGTAGTTGAGCTGCAAATTTTCAAAGAAATTGTACTTTCTGGCTATAATACCATTTTGTTGAATTTTTCGTTGGCCGTGATATGTGCCATGAGAAATCTGACAGTAGATTTTTTTATATAATATACAGTTAAATTCTGTATTTTATGCAGTAATAAACTCTCCTCTGAAAATAAACAGGTACTTTAAGCTGTATGAGGAGTTTATTTTAAGCTAAAATAATGAAGGTTGCCTTGGGGTCCATTGGACCCCAAAAGACCGTAAATGTAGCTTTTTTCGAAGGACCTGAATAGGGTTAGTATAAAACAAAATACCCGAGTAACTAAAAGATGTAAATACAAAGCAAAACGAAGATGGATTGGCGAGGATGGACTCTGATTTTGATTTGCAGCCGAGCAGTGTCACGGTTTCTTTGTTTCTCTGCTCCTGAGGTGCAGGTTGGTGCCTTGCCCGGCAGCCTGTGCCATCAGGGTGAATGAGAGGCATTAATGTAAAGTGCTTTGGGGTCATGTCATGTGACTAGAAAGCGCTATATAAATGTACTCCATTTACCATTTACACTTAATTGCACCGATTGGTTTGATTCACGGCACCTCTCTCTGTTTCTATATAACCCGGAGGTCTGTCACTCCTCCTTTGCTAGAGTGTCTGTTTTAGGTCACACTTCAGCCAGAAGAGAATTCTAGTTTTTTGTAATAAATTGTTGTTTGCATTTCGGGAGACGCGAGAGTTAAGTTGCTGCCTGTCGTATATTACTCCTTTTGTTATTAAAGGTGCTTGTCATAACTGGTTTGTGCTCGCCAATCCGCTGCTTTTGGCCTCCCAATGTCCTCTGCCATTACAAGCAGACTCACTTTGTTCGGCTAACAATTTTCGAAGTTCTGAGCAGGCGCAGTAATCATGTCACAGCTGCTGTAAGGTCCGGTATTTTGAATATATAAGTGTTTCCTTGCCTTTGCGCATATTTCCCCGCCCACCCAATACGCATGAACAACCACACCCAATTCATGAAAAGCTGGAGATATATTTTTATTCGTGGAATGATTCTCATTCTCGTGACACCGTTGTTACACCAGAGCAATACAAAACAGAAGAACAAAATTCATGGCATTCTTTATTCAGGAGGGCGCAGTGCGTATCATTTTAGCCCAGCTGTTCATGCTCGGGAACTGAGAGCAGAAGCGGCGGCCCATCGTCGCCATCTTTCCTCCTCTGATTGCCCTTTACTTCATTGAGATGCTGTTGATCTCGCAGTCTCCATGCATCCGAAAGAATTCGTAGTGGGAGTCACCCAGGCGGTTGGGGAACTCAATCTTTTTTCCTTGGTGTAGATTTATGTAAAATTTGTCATGGAGGGCGATGGTTACCTAGGAGATGGAAGGAGGGATCACAGAGGAATTTTAACGGGAAATTCACACAAAGTCGTGTAGATAATTTATCAGATGAGAAATATAATACCATTCGTCAGACATATAATGCACTACAACTACACTGAAAGACCAACCCAGCCCAAAAACTACAATATAATTAAGTGACATTAATATTGATGCTATAAGTATTGATGAAAATGTTCCGTTAAAACTACTTCCTAATTATTTGTTATCAGTTGTTTTTTTTTCTTGCATGGAAGCATTTCACCACTAGATAACACTAATAACACTAAAATGCCACTATGTAACTCTGTGGCCAAAAATGAGTGTAACTAGTTCAGGCAGGAAACTCGAGAAGAGCTACGTCAGCTGACAGCAGCCTGGTAAGCTACCAGCACGTCAGCACCAGCAGGCGAACAATTGGAGGATGCACATCACGAGGTCATGCAGCGGTCTATTTGAAAGACGTCAAGCTCACTTCCTTCCGCTGCTGTTCGCAATGACGCTTCATGCTATGCAACATGCTGTTTGGTTTTTGCTTGATGTTTATACTGGCGCTTGCAGCAGTCCCTCGCTACGCAGATTGCTTTTGCTGTCTTTTTTGGTTATTATGCAGCTATTCTGTTTCTGCTAAATTTACAATATGTTGTTGCCTGTGCTTCTTCTTGGCTTTTGGCGTGTATTGTCTGTGTTCCAGGATTAATGGGCGCCTGATGAAATTGAATTATCCTACTGCTGCAATCATATTTTATCTTGTTAGAGTTGCGACTGGTAAAGTGCGCGTGAACGCCCCTCAAACGCTATTTTCAAATCGAAAACCCAATATAATTCTGATTCAAGTGAGGTTCCTCCTACAAGTCAAAATGACGGTCTATGGACTGATTCAGTTGGAGACCTGGTTCCTGTCTAGACGCGGAACGCCAATTTCTCCAAACCGACGGGGTCCGTTTACCACATCGGCAGCTTCTGTGCAACCCTGGAATCCGAATATGCAGGTAATTTTAAATTTTGCGATTAATTCTGCTTTATGTGCTACATTGTTGACTGAAGGCCGCTTAATTGTGGATATAAATCTGTTCCTTTTAGTTGCTAAGCATGTCCCTGTCTCTCATAAATTAAATAAATTAATAAAATACAAACACTGGACTTTAATAGCACGAGGGCAGTGCCTGGATACTTATGCGATCTTTTCCTTCAAGATTCATGAATTGTGTGCTGACCTAGTGTTTGTTTTGCCTCACAGAGAAGATGGTACTTTTTATTCATAGTCCTAGTTTTTCTGTGAAGCGTTTTGTACTAGGATTTAATTCTTAATTTGCGAACTTGAATGGTATGGCAGTCGCGCTCGGGCTGTAGTTTGCGGACCACGTCAGGGACCTGAAAATCGTTAAATTCCATGCTTTCATGTCTGTTGAATTGGTGTGGTTATATCGTGATGTTCGGATGATCATCAGTGATCATAATGTCAGAAAGTGGTTTGCGTCGTGGTGATTCATTGTTGCAGATGGATGTTTGACAGCAAACATTAACAGGGTATATGGGCAACAATATTGACTACTGCCCGGATTGCTGTTATTGTTAACAAGTAACGGGTGGAAACCTTATGAATACTCACTCATACGACTACGCGGCGCGAAGAATTCCTGTTACCTTAATTCTACAATCTTTCTGGCCAACTGATTTATTAAAAAAAAAAAAAAAAAAACACCAAGTCACCAACACACACGCATTTATTTTTTAACAGTCGAATGCATACATGATTTATCGAGTTGAGTAATGTTTTGTCCATTGTAAATGCGCCTAAGACCCAACTGAGCATGAATGGTCGTTTCCGTCTATGGTTGTTCAGTACCAGAGCACTAAGCTGTTTCCATTAATACGGCTGAAGTCCGGCTGCTACAGACACGGGACATCGCATGCGCCCCATGGTGCGTCCTCAGTGTTCCTTCTAAACTGCTCAACTCCGCTATTCCTCTGTTTTCGTCCTCATGGCAGGACCCGACGCAGCACTACTTAAACAGCACCTCATGGAGGACGAAGAGCTCATATCATAATAATTAAAATCAACCCTTCAATACAGAAGAAGAAACTAACTCAAAGAAAGCACCGTTAAAGATGATAAATCCAGCCATCTTTTTCATCTTATGTTCTGTTGAATGTTGGTCTGATTCTGAAGCTTCGGCTTCATCTTCTGAATTTTAAGAATTAGATGACATGTTAGTATGTCATATTAAAACCACCAGGCCTACTCTGTTATCTCCTAACAAATTTAAGCGCGTGACACGCATGAACTCAAAGCTGTGAACATGCAGGGTCTGTAAAATGATGCTGCTGGTAGCTTTGACTTTTCATCATGCCTCAGACCAGACCTAATATCAAGGTTCCTTTGGATGTAGAAATCCCTGAAAATGCCAAGGTGCTGTTAATGTGCTAGGTTTGGTTTACTGCTTGAAATTGCACCAAATTAATGTGCATGCATAATCATAGTACATCACATTCCGCTCGGATTGACTATCTTAAAGAGAGAATACTCGTATTTTAGAGTTTGGGGAATGAGGGCCATATCTGTCCCAGTTTTTGCTCCCTTTCTGGCCTTTAATTAGTTAATTGCCTTATTGGCAAAAGCACTTTTTAAAATCTGAAGTTTCTGCGGCATCTCTAATTTCACAAGATCGACCTTCCCCCCCCCCCCCCCCCCCCCCAAAAAAAAAGAGAAAAGAATGAATAAATAAAAACTTGGCGCCCTATGTGAAACATTCTCTCTACTGCATGAGCAAATTTGTTTTTGTATATAACCCCTTTTATTCAATTAGTCATTGAAATTGGAAGAAATACAACCTTCATTACCCACCGGCCTTTCAGGACCAGAATTGTCCTCATGAATCTTCGTGGTTTTGGGGGTTTTGAAGTATGATGAATCATTACTTGCTCTTAAACCTAGGATTAAAGGTACTTGATGGTTTCTTTCTAGTAGAATTATAATGCAACAAGCGGATGGAGGGGTGTTGACTGTTTATTACAAATTGTTCCTAAATTTTTACTTAGCACTTGAGACAGGACAGTATTTCTATTTTATGCAGTAAGTTTTATCCAGTGCCTCACCCCCCTTTTTTCCTCTGTGTCTCTTTCTGAGGATCTTTTCCTCCACTACGGAGTCCTGGACCATCTGAGCTGAAGGTGCTGCTGTCCTGCTGTCCTAATCTGGTCCGGACCCAGTTCAGCTCCTTCCTCAACATCCCACTTCCTGGAGCTAGACACCACTGTTTTGATGCCATTTTATTCTATTATTGCTTTAATTAGCTAGCCCGCGGAGGATGGGCTCCCCCACTATAGCCAGGTTCCTCCTGAGATTTCTTCCCACTGGGGAGTTTTTTCTCACCACTGTTTGAGGATTTTTCTCCCTATTGGGAGTTTTTTGCCTCATTTTGCTCTAGTGGGGATTAGGTTGGGCACTGCCCTTTCATTTATTTAATCGCTCAACATAAAGCGTCTTTGTGATAGACTGTGAAAAGCGCTATACAAATAATTTAATAGAAAAATTTGAATTGAATTAAAAATAATAAATTGCTTGCGCAGGTGGTTAGCTGGCCATACTTAATGGTAGAATGTCCATACTTGATCCAGGCAATCTGCATTGGTGGTAGCAGACGTGTGCTAAAGGCTGGGCAGCCTTTAGCAGCCAATGTTTGACCCCGGATATCTCTATGGACTTCCTGGTTGTCCAGGAGGCAGTGGGTGCTCCGGCTGTACAGTTTTTCTCACTAGGTAGAATGTTCTTCAGGACCAAGATGATGTTCATCTTGCCTCCCGCATCTGTAAGGGTTGCAGACGTGCACTACAGGGAGCGGCGTGCGCCTATTCTCTAGAGGATCTGGCCAAGCATCCAGACTAACAGTGAGGCCCTGCCCGCAAGTACAGATGTGAGGGCACCAAGCGGCGTGTTCCTTGGAGAACGTGCCTAACGGGTCCCCGCAGTGGAACCAGGCAACACATGGGAGGTCATGTACATTAATGGTAGAATGTCCATTTTGATCCAGGTAATCTGCATTGGTGGCAGCAGACGTGCGCTAAAGGCTGGGCAGCCTTTAGCAGCCAATGTTTGACCCTGGATATCTCTATGGACTTCCTGGTTATCCAGGAGGCAGTGGGTGCTCCGGCTGTACACATAGTTTTTCTCACTAGGTAGAGTGTTTTCTCAGGACCAAGATGATGCTTCATCTTGCCTCCCGCATCTGTAGGGGTTGCAGACGTGCACTAGAGGGAGCGGCATGCGCCTATTCTCTAGAGGATCTGGCCAAGCATCCAGACTAACAGTGAGGCCCTGCCCGCAAGTACAGATGTGAGGGCACCAAGCGGTGTGTTCTCGAGGAAACGAGCCTAACGGGTCCCCGCAGTGGAACCAGGCTACACATGGTGAGGTAATGTACATTAATGATCATATGTCCATTCTTGATCCAGGTTATCTGCATTGATGATAGTAAAACTACACTAAATACTTGGCAGCCTTTAGTAGTCAATGTTTTGACCCTGGATATCTCTATGGATTTCATGGTCATTCAGGAGGCAGTGGGTGCTCCACTGTATACATGGTTTAGCCACTTGGCGGTGGTTGCTGTTTTGGGGGATTTTGATTTCTGTTCCTGACTATGTTTGTATGTTTGCTGTGCCTAAGTAGATTATTCCTCCAGAGCAGAACTGCCGCCAAAATACAATGTAATGCTCATATCCATGAATAAATTGTTCTATTTCATTGAAACGTGAGTTGTCCTGACTGAACAAAAATTCTGCCCCTGCTCTGCTCTTTCCTGACTAAAATCACAGCATTTATATAGACTAGCAACATTCTGGAAAGATCTACAGGATTCCTGGGTAATCCCGCCCCCTCCAGGTGCCAGAAGCTTCTCGAAAGCACTAGTCAATTTCAAAGAACTGATATTAGATCAGATGTTTTGCTCCAGATACACCATCAGAGGGTGCTGAAGAACAAAATAAATAGCTGACCAGCAAGGCAGCAAAAAGAGCATGTAACAAATCTACATTTACAAACGATATACAGTGCTTTACATAAAATACTCATACACAGACACACACGCACTCGCACACAGCTCCCGGTACTCGGGGCCTGACCTTAAACTCCTTCCCGCCCCTGAAGGGGAGGTTCTCCCGCTGTTCCTCTTCCCAGTTACCGTTGCGCCTGGAGTTCAGGACGATTATGTTCTGCTCCCCGCTGTAGTTGAAGCGGAAGTCGAAGTGCAGTGCCAGCGTATTCTCCGAGTGGCCTATATTAATCGTGAAGCTAAGGGATGAACAGCGGGGGCAGGGGGGTGGCAACCAATCAGAATACGGGAATTCACTGCACATTGTGACCTGCATTTATCTCTTAAAATGATGAACAGAATGAGTTTAACCCTTTAATCTCTGGCTAAACGGGCCCTATGGAGGTAGAGGTGTACGGACTCACCGAACCGGGTTGCTGTTAGGGATTCCTGTCAGTGTCACGTCCATTCCAGATTCGAGGGACAGGTTTAACTGTTGATTTCCTGGAGAAAAGCCCAGCAAAGCCTTAGTCAAAGCAAACATGGACCTCACACAGACAAACCCCTTTCATTTTGAGAAGCTCATTTCCTCTGTGAGATCCGATGATGAGAGAACTCATCTCCATTCCACACATTGGTCCATGTGAATAGTAATCTATTTTTTCAGCACGGACACAGAATTGGGCGTCATTAAGAAAAGACTGCACCCCCTGTGGTAACCCTTGCAGAGCTGAAGACAGCCTTGCAGTAAGACACAGTGCCTCCCTCTCTTGTGAACTATTATTTAAAGCCGCTTTCACACTGGACTTGAAACAAATTTTTCGCACAACAGATTTCATTCAAAGTCAATACAAGGATGCGAATACACGTGAAACACACCAAACAAAATGGCTCCTTGACCAGATTCTCTGGAGGGTTAATGCTGCAGCTCAACCAAGGAACTTGACCAAACCCTCACAGGTTCAAGCCATTGTTCCGTAGCAGTTAAGAAAGCTAATCGGATGCTGGGATACATTGCCAAAAGTATTGAGTACAAATCTAAGGAGGTGATGCTTCTTTTGTAAAACACGCTCGTTAGACCACATCTGGAGTATTGTGTACAGTTCGGGGGACCATACTTTCAGAAAGATATAGAGGCTCTAGAGAAAGTTCAGAGAAGAGCCACTAAGCTTATTCCAAGTAAAAAAAAAAAAAGAAAGCTGAGAGAAGAGGCTGAAGATCCTTAATCTCTTTAGTCTTAGGAAAAGGAGACTCAGGGGTGATTTGATTGAGGTCTTTAAATATGTTAAAGGGATTAACAAAGTGAATTATGAAGGATTCCTTCGATCAAGTGTTGTGAGTAGAACTCGGGGTCACAAATGGAAGTTGACCAAAGGTAAATTTAGCATTTATATTCGGAAATATTTCTTCACCCAAAGAGTAATTAGGGCCCGTGCGGACTGAAAGTCGCCCAAGGACCCTATTGAAATCGTACTGCTTATTATTAGGGCCCGAGCACGACTGCAAGTCGTTCGCGGAGGACCCTATTGAAATTGCACTGTTTATTAGGGCCCGAGCCGACTGCAAGTCGTCTGCCGAGGGCCCTATTGAAATCGTGCTGTTTATTATTATTATTTATTTATTTATTCATTTTTTATTCTTCCGACTTTTCAAAGGCCAATTTCGCCCCTTTCCCAATTGTGAAAAGGCGTCTAACTTTCCCCATTCGTCCTGCCGGATCTGAAATTTTAGATATTATATTTATCTAAAATATTTTTGGGCGGTCGCACAGATTCGACCCCAAATGTCAAAATAGCGCCCCCTAAACTCGTTTCAAAATTCCCACAGGGAAATTCGGTTACTTTGTCATAGGCAAACGAAATTTGGTTGTTATATGCATCGTCCCAGGGCATACAAAAAACTTCATTGGAGCCACACCCTATACCCAACAGGAAGTCGGCCATTTTGATTAGAATTTTTAAATTTTAAAATGAACTCCTCCTGGGGATTTCGCCAAATCGACTTCAAATTTGGTACTCATCATTGAGAGACCAAGCTGATCAAAAATTGTGCTCTGCATATCTGTAGGTCAAAGGGCGTGGCTGCTAGGGCGTGACAAATTTTAGTGACTTGATGAAAAAATTTCACAATGCTCTCACACCCAAATACTTGACTGTAGTAGCTTCAAACTTGCTGGTCATGATGATTGCTCCGCCCTGAATGTCCAAATGGATTAACTTCCCATTTTGCTACTACCGCCCCCCTGTGGTAACAGGAAGTGACCAGTTATTACTTTCACTTGTACTGGCGACACATAGTTGAACACATCAACCTCATTCCATTTCTATTACATGCAGAACAAATTGATGAAGCTACCTTACGAATGCTGTGAAGCTACGCATAATGGCGTCCGTGTAGTGATGTGGCGACTATCCATCCCTCGCCATGAAAATACGTTTGGGTTTTTGATGTCTTTAATAAACTTGTATCATCATAAAAATTGATAGACAGGTCAAGGGTGGCAAGCTCTCACATCTGATTGGGGCTTTGCCCATGAGGGCAGCAAAATGTCTCGATAGCGCCCCCTTGAAATTTTCAAAAACCCCTCCCCATAGGGGTTTTTTTGGAGTAGGAAGATGAAAATTGGTAAATATGTGTATTTGGCCAAGACGCACAAAAGAGCCTCTGGCATCATTTGTCTACTTCAAACAAAAAGTCAGCCATTTTGATTTATACATGTCATTTTTGCCTGATTTCCACACACTGTATTTTAACGCACTCCTCCTAGATATTTCATCCAATCAAAACCAGATTTATTAGAAAACATCAAGAGACCATGCTGATCAAAAGTTGAGCTCTGCAGGTCTGTAAGTCAGTGAGCGTGGCCGCTAACAGGAAGTTACCAGTTTTTACTTTCACTTGTACTGATGACATATAGTTGAACCCATCAACTATTTTCTCCCTCTACAACATGTAGAACAAAATGTTGAAGCTACCCTATGAATGCTGTGAAGCTTTGAGTCATGGCGTCCGTGTGGCAACGCGGTGACTATGGATCCCTCGCCATGAAAATATGTTTGGGCTTTTGATGTTCCTAATGAATTCGTATCATCATGGAAATTGATATGCCGGTCAAGGGTGGTGAGCTCTAACATCTGATCGGGGCTTTGCCCATGAGGGCAGCAAAATGTCTCGATAGCGCCCCCTTGAAATTTTCAAAAACCCCTCCCCATAGGGGTTTTTTTGGAATAGGATAATAAAAATTGGTGCTATGTGTATTTTGCCAATACGAACAAAAAAGTCTCTGGCACCATTGGTCAACTCCAAAATGGAAGTCAGCCATTTTGATTTTAACATGTCATTTTGGCCCGATTTCCACACATTGTATTTTAACAAACTCCTCCTAGCGATTCCATCCAATCCACCAAATATTTATATCAGATCATCAAGAGACCATGCTGATCAAAAGTTGTGCTCTGCATATCTGTCGCAAAATGGGCCTTGCCGCCATGGTGTCCCAATTTCAGATGCTTCGCCAAACACATTCAAGCAGCTCTCTCCCCCTCATACTTCATCCAAATGGATTCAAAATACCTGTTCATGCCAAAAGCCCCATCCTGAACACCTCGATGTGCTGCTAAGCAATCTAGCTTATGGCGCCACCTTGTGGAAACAGGAAATGCCACACTTTACCTTGACATTGGCCGACTTGCTCAAAATTTCATATTTGAGCTTAGGGTCTGCCTCTGAATGCGCCTGCCCACATTTGGTTACGCTCTGAGTGCCCCCTGGTGGATGAAGTATCAAGTTGTCATAACTCCTTCAGCTTAGTCTGATTTGCTCGACACTTTCTGTCAGGTTGGGGCCTGCACTTGATCTGTCCAATGGTCGTGAGTGCACAGCTGCACCCTTCAGGATCTCACCAAAACCCAGACGTGCGCAAGGGGGCGAAGGCACGTTCAACGCTCCTTGGAGCTTTAATTTTAATGTGGAATAGCTTGCCTAACCATATTGTTGAGGCAGAGACCTTAGGGATTTTCAAGAGCAGGCTTGACTTAAAGCTAAATACCATTGAGTCATTTAGAATCTGAAGGGTTATATTCACAATAGTATAAAGAAACTGGCGAGCTTAGTTGGGCTGAATAGCCTGTTCTTGCCATTCATGTTATGTTATGTAACTTTATATCGTTATATTTAATGCTGCCTTTTGCTGGTGCAAGTGAAGGTCTTTGACAGGATCAGCTCGTTTGCGTTGTGAGTAACCCCACTGCCCCCGCACAAGAAAGTTGTGGGTTTAAATCCAGCCTGGGGCCTTTCTATACGTAGTTTGCACGTTCTCCCCGGGTTAATGTAGGCTTCTTCCAGGTACTCTGGTTTCCTCCAATAGTACAAAGGTATGCTTGCTAGGCTGATATACAGTATGACTGCTAACTGCCCAGAGGTATGAATGTGTGATGAAATGGCATATGCCTGCCATTGTTCGACTGACTACCACGGTGTGTTCCTGCCTTTCACCCATTGCATGCAGGGATAGGGTCTCACCCTCCCATGTGACCCTGAACAGAGACATGCATGGTTGACAATGGGTGGATAAGGACCCTATATCAGTGGCAGATAGTATTTCAGTTGAAAATAGTATCTTGGTTAACGGTAGTATCTCCAGGTTAAAAGGAATCAGCTAAGCTAACAACAGCTCAGAGAGTTGAGAAACTTTTCAGCAAATCTTTGGAATTTTCAAATGGCAGGGATAACTTCCACTGAAATTATTGAATATTTTAAAATCATTAATAACGCTATTATCAATTTCTGATCAAAGTATTTTCCATTAGATTGAATCACGGCTTTCAAATTCTTGGCATCAAGGATAATTATTTACCAACTTATCACTATCAATGTATTTCCATGTTGGTTTCAATCCAGGTTATGCGCTACAGGGTTTAAATTGGGTGATTAGTGTTTTTATTTCCTTTCTAGAGAGCAAGTGAAGTTGGAAAATATGTTGTTGCTCTTTGCCTTGCTGTAACACAGTTCTTTTTTCTTTTCCTATTTTATCCACAAGTACGCGAAAATCACTATTGATTCCAACTTTTTGAGTGGCAGTGCATCATTCTACAATACTTTCGTACACGTCGGTGTCCCACTAAGATTTTTCACTCAATATTCTGTATGGTTTCTCATTATTTTGAGACTCTGCCATTTGGATTGAATGAGAAACTATACACTCTGTCAACTGAGTAGCCTGCGAGCAGGCTCTCTTGTTTGCGATGGGAGGCTCGAGTTGTGAGAGGATTGGGGAGAGAGAGCAAAGAGTGCCTGTACATAAGCCAGGGGTTTCTTGAATTCCTCCCCCTAACAAGCTGTCAGCGTGGTTAGACTAATTAGGTTTATGCATTGGCACTCAGCAACCGTAATTTTTATTTTCCTCAGCCAGAGCAGCATTTCAGAACTCCAGCGAATGAAGGTAATTTCGGCAACAAGTATGCACACCTGTTTTTGCCGCACGGTCACGCAACTTGCAGAAAAAATAGCTGTCTGATTGGAAAATATAAATGTACAAAACCAAATAATAGCCTCCAAAATTACCTTCATTCGCTGAAGAGTTCTTAAATGCCGTCGCCGAGTGCCAGCGCATGGACTTAATTATCATTAAATTATTTTTCTTTTCTGAATGAAGCCCATTGTTTTGTTGCTTTTAGATCGCTTGGGGGAGAGAAGCCATGTCTTCAATTGCCTCTTGATTATTACGTGTTAATAAAGGAAAACCATAGAGAATTAGCCAGGACTAATTTTTGTCAATAATTTCCCCCAAATTTCCAGGTCTCGCGCCAGCCCCGTGAGTGTTCAATTGTCGAATTTGAATTTGGGAGCTGTCAAATTTGACCAATCGGAGTGATGCGTTCGTGGACGAACTTAGGGCCCTCCCAAAACCCTGGCTTCCGTGTTCCGTACACATAGGGCGTTTTCGACTGGTACTTTTTTATTAAGTACAATTAGGCTCCGCCCACCGGCGCAAAGAGCAAAAATATTCCTTCGATACAAGCCCAGTCGAATGATACACGTTAACGACGGGGAGAGGCATGGCGTCTTCTGCTGTATTACCGGTAGTTGAACTACTATGATGGTATTGAGGACAGCAGTAGTGATGACGATGATGATCTCGAGCTTATCGTTGCCTGTACATCAATGACAGAGTTGATAAGGTTAGTTCTTGTTCTTCTGCGTGCCAGACACGGACGTGAGTAGTATGTAGCGGGGATGTTAAACGCATGTTCATAGGAAGACTAGCGGATGAAAGCAGATGGAAGTGTATGACAGCTCCGAAGGTGTTACCGGGGATAACTGCGAACCGGACGCATAGCGGCAAGAGCGGATGAAGCGCTTTGGCCGTTTCGAATACTTTATATACGAGATGCATACGCTTACATCCTTTCTATTTGCCTGCTACTAACGATGTATAGACGTTCCATGTACCTTATCTTTCCTCCCTCTTTCCGTTTTCAGCTGCTGCGGATGTGAGTTGCGAGGATGCCCAGAGGATGCAGAGAGGATACAACAGACGTTTAATGGATGATAACGGACATCGAACATTTGTTGCTCGTATATGTCGCGTATTTACATCGTACACGGCGGAAAGTTCATCCGTTCTAAAAGTTTTGTGCCGCTCAAATTTTTTGCGTGGATGAAATCACAGTGGACGGATGCTCGATGGATAGAGCGTATGAAACACGTATGCAATGAGTACACAACAAATGCATAGCGTTTTCCAACGGATGGCAAGATTTTTTTTTACGTTTTACATCCTCTTTGCATCCGTAAGTGCAGTGGGACCGGGCCATTACCAAAGCCAAACATTACACGCATAGTCTCCTGAAAAACAAGTGTAGATTTGATGGATAATTGCCCCGCCATGACACTGCATGACACCAACTAGCTGCAAAATACCAGTCGAACGCAAATTGTGTTCAGCGAAAGTGATTTAACGGAGGATTTCCTTCGTTAACTTCGTTGAGTTTATTTTCCTGCCATATGACGTCACCATGACCAGTCGAATGTAAAACGTTGTTAACGGAAGCTGCGTTGTGTACGAAAAGTACCGGTCAAAAACGCCCATCGTACAGGCTCACTTTTCCCTCCCTCTCCCCAGTGCTGTCGCCCACGTGGTTCGTGGGGAAGCGATATAGTTCCAAGCAAACGCCGCGCTGTCATTATTTCCTATGGGACAGACAGCAGCGGTTGCGTTACTGAACGTTAAATATTAAATTAAACATTACACAACTGCCGCACACGTATTTATCTCAATGAATTACAGTATTTATACACATGTTTATAGAGGTCATGCTTTTACTACGAAGATCATGTCATAGCTTTTGGAGGGAAAGATTCTTGTTAGCATCAGTGAGCTAGTACTTAAACATACCATTGATCCGCTATAATTTCCCTGCTGAAAATTCTGGCTTTGACCAGCCTAGGATGGTCAGGCTGGTTTAACCTGTGTTTTGGACAATTTTAGCTGGTCAACCAGCCCTTCACCAGCTGACTCCAGCTGAAAATACCAGCTTAACCAGCTTTGACTACCTTCGTCAAGCTATAGTGACCAGCTACAAAAGCTATGACCAGCTAAGAACACAGCTCAGACCATCTTAAACCAGCTTAGAATTTTAGCAGCCAGAATTCTAAGCTGGTTTAAGATGGTCTGAGTTGTGTTATTAGCTGGTCAAAGCTGGTCTAGCTGGTCTCTATAGCTTGATGAAGGTGGTCAAAGCTGGTATTTTCAGCTGGAGTTAGCTGGTGAAAGGCTGGTTGACCAGCTAAAACTGTCCAAAACACAGCTTAAACCAGCCTGACCATCCTAGGCTGGTCAAAGCTGGAATTTTCAGCAGGGTTCTAAGTAAATTTAACCCTATATTTACACTGTCATGGGGATGGATAAGTTTACATATTTTACCTTTATTAAGATACATTTTTGGATTACCAGGGTCTGCATTTATCTTCTGGATTTGCCCGGAACTTACCATGTTAAAGTTCTACTGACCTGTACTATCATTCAATGTTCTCCCTTAAAGTGAAGGCGCACCACCATGCTCATTTCAGAGCCCCTGATATTCTCAACTCTAATGTTTAGATAAAATGAACGAAATACGTGTAACCTGCAGCTGGTGAGACCAAGAGACTGAATGAGATTAAATGCAATGACTGATGCAAGGAAAGGTTTTCAACAATAAGATTTTTATTAAACAGTGGACAACAGGGTGGCACAGAAATTGAAGTTGATAAACAAATTAAACAAGGAGGGGTGCAAGTGCAAGTGAGTGAACCATAAGTGAACCTTGATCAACAAATAACAAAAGAAATACAACATTGTACATAGTAATGTGGCAGGGTGGTGGTGGGTTCTAATGTGGGAGAGAGGATGATCAGTGTCAAATTAATAAACCCTCTTGATGTGCGCAACTTCTAAGCATGTGTGTGTGCGCGCATGTGCGTTTTCAGAACAGGGCAGGTTTCTGAATAGAACTTGTAATGTGAATATAGGCCACTAGATGGCAGTATTTACCTTTTTTTGTTAAGCTCAGACTGGAGTCATGTTTGGACATGTTTCCAGACATGTCTGGGGCAAGTCCCCGAAAATTAAAAAAAAGAGGTCTAAATGTGGGTGGGGTCTGCAAAAGAGTATATAAGGAAAAGAATTGAGACAGTAATGGAGGAGGAGAAATTGCAAGAAGAAGGATACGTGTGACCAGACCTGTCATTTCTGTTCAAGACCTGTGTAGTTTCTTTTGTGGATTTCTTTGCTTGTGTTTGAGCATTTTCTTCATCCAGGACATCACCAAGCCACCCCACCAAGAAGGGACTGTAATTATTTCTGTTTTTTTCTTATTTATCAATCTTGGTCTTTAGTTGTAGGTTGTTATTAGTCTTGGTCTTTGTTAAAAATTAAATGTGTTTTAGTTGTTGAAACTGTGTTTGTCGTCCCTTGCTGTTGCTGTTGTGTTATAAATGTAATAACAAATTGGGGCCATAACAAATTGGGGGCTCAAGGTCCGGGATAGACCATTGTGTGAGTAATTTATTGAAAATCTAACATTCCAAATTGTAAAATTGTTTTTGTGAATTTTCCTAGATATATATTGACAACAGCAATGGATGATTTCTTGGCATCACCAACCGTAGGGGTTTTGAAGTCTTTTAAAAAGACAGAACTGCTAGAAATTTGCAGACATTTAGAGCTGACAGAGGTAAAACCAGCCATGCGAAAAGCAAGACTGGCTAGAGAGATAGTTGAATATTACATTGATGAAAATGTGTTTGCACCAGGAGATCTGGAACAGTTTCCAGTGGAAAATCCAAATATAGAAATGGAACTTAAATTAAAAATGCTGGAGATTGAAAGGGAGGAAAAAGAAAAACAAAGAGAATTTGAGAGGGAAGAAAAAGAAAAACAAAGGCAGTTTGAGTTAGAAAAATTAGCAAGAGAAGAAAAACAAAGAGAATTTGAGTTAGAAAAATTTGCAAGACAGAGAGATTTTGAATTAGAGAAACTCGATAGAGAAGAAAGACTCCAAATGGAGCAACTAAAAATAAAAATTCAAACTGAAAATAAATTTCGGGCTAGCCAGGAGGTAAAACTGGTGCCTCCATTTTCGGAAAAAGATGTTGACAACTATTTCCAGTGTTTTGAAAAGGTAGCAAAGAGTTGCCAGTGGCCAAAGGAACACTGGCCTCTGATGTTGCAAACTGTCCTCAAGGGTAAAGCTCAACAAGCCTATTCGGCTTTGTCTGCAGATGATTCCTCTGATTATGAGGTTGTCAAAAAGGTTATTATGAGAGCTTATGAGTTGGTTCCAGAGGCTTACCGACAGAAATTCAGAGGTCTGAAGAAATCTGAAAATCAGACTTATGTTGAATTTGCTAATGAAAAGCAGGTTTGCTTTGAGCGCTGGTGTACTTCTATGGAGGTCAAGGATGATTTCAACTCACTAAAAGAGATGGTGTTAGTTGAAGAATTCAAGAACTGTGTTAAAGATGATGTTAAGACCTACCTTAATGAGAAGCAAGCACTGAACTTGCAATCAGCTGCCAAATTTGCAGATGAATATGTTCTCACTCATAAGTCCAAATTTCAGTCTAGCAGTAACAATAAATGGTCCCAATTTCAGAAAAAGGGTTACGGTGATACCCAAGATTCCTCACCCAAAGACAAAGACAAATCTGGTGATGGTGCTCAGAAATCCAGTAACAGGTCTGATCAAAGTGTGAAAGCTGACAGTGACAGAAGTGGTCTAGTTTGCAGTTATTGCAAGAAATCTGGTCATGTTACAACTAACTGTTGGTTCCTTAAAGCTAAGAAAGAAAAAGAAAAGGATACCAAACCAAATGCCTTTGTGAAAACAAGGTTAGAAACCCCTGTAGTGGATAACCAATCTGCTAAATTGCCTGCTTCTTGTGGGGCTAAAAAGCCTAATACAGCTGACTTTGTGAGGGAGGAATTTCTTCCATTTGTGTCAGAGGGATTTGTGGCTCTGAATGAGCATACTACTCCTGTCCCCATATATATCCTAAGGGATACCGGAGCTTCTCAGTCACTTTTGTTGATGGACTCCTTGGAGTTACGTGATGAGACCGCTTCAGGGGATTTCATACTTGTACAAGGTATTGAAGGGAGGACTGTATCTGTACCCCTGCGCTCTATATTCTTGAAGTCAGATTTAGTTACAGGACAGGTAAAGGTGGGACTTATGTCAAGTCTACCTATAAAGGGTGTTTCTCTGTTGCTAGGCAATGACCTGGCTGGGGGCAAAGTAGTTCCCCCTGTACATCTTACTTCACAGCCGAGCACTGAAAATGGGGATGAGGACCCATCTCTGTATCCTTCTTGCGCAGTGACTCGTGCTATGGCCAAGAAGGCTAAAGAAGATGATGTTGTGGTGCCGTCCAGTACATTGAATAGTCAGGACTCAGGTGGTTCGCCTCATGACTCTGATTGGCCTACTATGGTTTCTCCGTTTGAGGACTTATCAGATACTTTTATCAGTTCTCTATTCAGCCAGCCGGATGGGTCTGGTGATTCTGATGTGTCTGGAGACTTGTCTCTGTCCAGAAAGCGGTTGATTGAGGAGCAAACTAATGATCCTGAAATTGGTGTACTAAAGAGGAGAGCCCTTCCTGAAAAAGAAATAGATGCAGTTCCAGTTGGGTATTATCTCAAGGATGGTGTGTTGATGCGGAAGTGGCGCCCTCCTGATATCCCTGCCAATGCAGATTGGGCAGTGGTCAGGCAAATTGTTGTTCCGAAGGTCTATAGGAATGAGATCTTAACAATGGCTCATAGTTTACCTTTAGGAGGTCATCTTGGTGTTAACAAGACTGTTGATAAGACCATGAAACACTTCTTTTGGCCTGGGCTTCGGAAAGACGCTTCCAACTTTTGCAAAACCTGTCACACTTGTCAGGTAGTTGGAAAACACCAGTTAGACCCACCTGTAGCTCCATTGCAGCCTATCCCAGCATTTGGGGAGCCATTCTCTAGGGTCATTGTTGATTGCGTTGGTCCATTACCCAAGACTAGATCTGGAAATCAGTACTTGTTGACAATCATGTGTGCATCTACCAGATTCCCCGAAGCCATACCTCTACGTAACATCAAGGCAACTGCAATCTCGAAGGCTTTGATAAAGTTCTTCACGTTGTTTGGCCTTCCCAGGGAAATTCAGTCAGACCGGGGAAGCAATTTCACTTCAGGATTGTTTCAGCAGGTTGTGTATGAACTAGGTGCAAAGCAGATTCTTTCTAGTGCCTATCATCCAGAAACTCAGGGTGCCTTAGAGCGGTTTCATTCCACTCTCAAGACAATGATGAGGACTTATTGTTATGACCATGAGAAAGACTGGGATGAAGGGGTTCATTTGCTGTTGTTTGCAGCTAGAGAAGCAGTGCAGGAGTCTACTGGATTCAGTCCATTTGAGCTAGTGTTTGGTCATGAAGTGAGAGGACCTTTGCTATTATTGAGTGAACAATGGCAAGAGAAAGAGCCGCATATCAGTCTGTTAGACTATGTTGGCAAGTTCAAGGAAAGATTGCGTGCAGCTTGTGACCTTGCCAAAGAGAACTTGAAATCAAGTCAGGGAAAAATGAAAACTTGGTATGATCATAAGGCTAGAAGCCGTGAGTTTAAACCAGGAGAAAAGGTCCTTGTGTTGTTTCCCTTGCAGTCCAATCCATTGCAGGCTAGATTTCATGGTCCTTATGAAATTCTGACAAAACTCAATGATCTCAATTACATTGTGAAGACTCCAGATAGGAGAAAACCAAAACAATTGTGTCATATTAACATGCTAAAGCCTTATCATGACAGAAATGCTAGGGTTGCAGCTGTCACTTCAGATTCTCCAATGGTCGAAACGTGTGAAGATGAGGGGGAGTTTCAAGATGATGAACCAAGAATTAAAGCTGAAGTTCTTTCATGTAAATTGTCAAACACTGAAGTGTTGCAAAATCTTGATGTAAAACTCCAGCACTTAGAACCCTCACAGAGAGATCAGTTTGAAAGGTTGATCAAGAAATATGAGGATCTGTTTCCTGATGTTCCAAAGAGAGTTTCTATTGCCTCTCATGATGTAGATGTTGGTGATGCCAAACCAATTAAACAGCATCCGTACCGGATGAATCCTGAAAAGAGAAAGATTGCTGAGAAAGAGGTTGAGTACATGTTAGAACATGATATTATCAGACCTTCCAACTCCGATTGGAGTTCACCCTGTGTGCTAGTTCCAAAACTTGATGGAAGTACTAGATTCTGTACAGATTATCGCAAAGTCAATGCTGTAACTAGAACTGATGTGTTTCCAATACCTAGGATTGATGATTGTATTGATAGTGTAGGGCAAGCAAAGTTTCTGACCAAGATTGATTTATTGAAGGGTTATTGGTGTGTGCCTTTAACTGAGAGGGCCAAGAGCATCTCTGCTTTTGTCACACCATCTGGATTGTACCAGTATGAAGTCCTACCCTTTGGCATGAAAAATGCCCCAGCCACGTTCCAAAGGATGATACAGTCTACAATCGCCGGATTGCCACACACCGGTGCGTACATCGATGACCTGATCACATGGAGTGACTCCTGGGAAGAACATCTAAAAGATGTAGAGACGTTGTTCCAGCGCCTGACCCAGGCTAACCTGACTGTTAACCTGAACAAGAGTGACTTTGGTTGTGCTACTGTCACCTATCTTGGCTACGTCATAGGCCAGGGTAAGGTGGCACCCATAAATGCTAAAGTCCAAGCCATCATGGACTTTCCAGTTCCTCACAACAAAAAAGCTTTGCGCCGCTTCCTTGGAATGATCGGGTACTACCGCAAGTTCTGCAAGAACTTTGCTGAGATTGCTCTCAGTCTAACTAACCAACTTAAGAAAGGCGTAAAGTTCACCTGGGATGATGCATGCCAGAGAGCCTTCGATCACCTGAAGTCTCTGCTGTGTCACTTCCCCGTGCTCAAATCTCCTGACTTCAACAAACCGTTCTCCATCGCGGTCGATGCTAGCGACCAAGCTTGTGGATCTGTGCTCCTACAGAGAAGTGACTCTGATGACATTGAGCATCTCGTGGCATACTTCTCCAGGAAGTTCAATCGCCACCAAACAAACTATTCCACAATAGAGAAGGAACTGTTGGCTCTCGTCCTTTCTTTACAACACTTTGAGGTTTATGTTTGTACAGGGGAAAAGCCGATGATTGTGTACACTGACCACAATCCGTTAATGTTTTTGAGTAAGATGAAAAACAAGAATCGGAGATTGTTGAATTGGAGTTTGATTTTACAGGAGTTTGACTTGGAAATTAAGCATGTGAAGGGTACAGACAATGTAATTGCTGATTGCTTATCCCGTGTTTGAATGTGTATATATATATCATGTGTTTGAATATTGTATGATATGTATATATAGACAAGTGTTCACTTAACCATTTTGTATTGAAAAGAAAAATTTTGCCTTTGTGAGTCAAAATTTTTCCCTTTTGGAATGGAGGTGTAATGTGAATATAGGCCACTAGATGGCAGTATTTACCTTTTTTTGTTAAGCTCAGACTGGAGTCATGTTTGGACATGTTTCCAGACATGTCTGGGGCAAGTCCCCGAAAATTAAAAAAAAGAGGTCTAAATGTGGGTGGGGTCTGCAAAAGAGTATATAAGGAAAAGAATTGAGACAGTAATGGAGGAGGAGAAATTGCAAGAAGAAGGATACGTGTGACCAGACCTGTCATTTCTGTTCAAGACCTGTGTAGTTTCTTTTGTGGATTTCTTTGCTTGTGTTTGAGCATTTTCTTCATCCAGGACATCACCAAGCCACCCCACCAAGAAGGGACTGTAATTATTTCTGTTTTTTTCTTATTTATCAATCTTGGTCTTTAGTTGTAGGTTGTTATTAGTCTTGGTCTTTGTTAAAAATTAAATGTGTTTTAGTTGTTGAAACTGTGTTTGTCGTCCCTTGCTGTTGCTGTTGTGTTATAAATGTAATAACAAATTGGGGCCATAACAAACTATAACAACTAAATGGATTTAACAGGAATGTGCTGAATAGAAGAGACAAGTAAACTCTTGGAACAAGAACGATACTGTGAAGCATGAACATTTGTGGAATTACGAACAATTAAATAAAGGGGCAGGGGACATTATAAATACAAGGGCCAGGAATGTTGGAAGAGGTTTGCAAATTTTATACATCTCAGAACTTCCCACGAATCCTGTTGCCTCCATTGCCAACAGCAGCCTCTGCCTCTATAACTTTGTGTTATAGTTAATTTGTATACTATAATGTTGTTAAAGTTTTAAAATGTCGCAGGCTGCCATCAAGTAAAATGTTAACGCATGTGTGGTTCAAATCGGGCAAGAATTCTATGCACTTGCGCAGTACTGGTATTGCACATGCACAGAACCGATCGGGCAGGAGGTACGGATAGGGCACTGACAGAGCCTGCACGCAGGCTATCAATTCACCAGTTCGGTTTAAGGCCGGAAATCCGCACGCGCATGCCCAATATAACTTATGTGGGGCAAAAGGAAATATAGTGTTTATTTGTTGCATAGAGAGGTGCTTAAACCAGTATCATAAAGACAGGGACAGAAGGTTTTTTCGTGTTCCCTGTGCCAAGAGACAATGACAGGCGTGGATTCAAGCTATAAATTAGTCCAATTTAATCGGAAGAATGTTGTCCCAAATGAACGCAATAGAGTCTGCAGTACTCATTTTACCAGGACTGGCCTGATTTTGTTGACCCAAATAATGTTGGCTTTGCTCTGTGTTTCCCTACAAACAAAAGGATCTCACACCAACGCAAGCTAAAAAGAGAGAGCGATCTTATCGTAGAAATATCATTAAGGTACTGGTTGACATTATAAGTTATTTCAGTTGGCCCACTAATCGTCAAATAATTGTTTAATCTTTTGTTGTTTCAAGGTTTTGCAGTGTCCAGTTTTTGTATCCACATTTTGAAAAGAGACTGGCTTTGTTCAATCCTATAGGCTATATACGACTTTAAGTAGATGTTCAACTCTACGCAGAAAAATATCAAGCCAAAGGGGGAATGTTTGTGACATACGACATTCTCAGTTTAGGTCAGCTCTGAGGGGCTCACATTACAGAACTTAGCTGCTCAGAGCTAAGTGTAGGTGCGGTTTTCATTTTGCTGCTTGCAATAATAATTTGGTTTTCTTGTGATTTCCAAATCATAATTACTTGCATTATAGCCAACAAAGTGGAATTTGCTTGCCAGTTAGTTTTGCGGGCGTGAAATAATGATATTAGCACCTCTATATGTCAGGGTTTGTCCTTACAGTCCCTCCCCCTGCTGCATTCTTCACCTCCACCTTAACAGGCCACAGGTGTGGCTTGTTAGGGTGGAGGTGAAGGTTTGTTATTTAAGGGTTGGCTGTGCCTTAGATCAGTTAGGAGATAACTAATCGAGCTTACTCAAGCTATATCATCAGGGGGAAAAGAATTTTGGATTCAGCCTCAAATTTTTTTTGGCTTTTTATTTGCCAGAACGATTTTAAATGGGGGGCGCCAATATGTTTCAGTGAGAAAGGGGGTTTAGAATTTAACATTAATATTTAATATCGCGAATGCATATGCTGTGCCTGCCCTTGCAACCCAGTGTGTCAGTGTGCTTGATGTAGTGTTTATCTGGGTACCCAAACGGTTCCCAAACATCAATCGATATTTGAGGTCAGTTGAATACAGAATTCTTAATCTCGCCATCCAGACACAAAATGTATGCTGCACACCCTAGAATGTTCCCGAACGAAAAATATTCCTGTTTATAGTCTGTATCCACGCTGTAAACTGCCTTTTACCATGGGGAAAGCAAAATAACTTATAATTCCCCACCTTTTAAATAGGATTTGTGCATCTTCTGCCCCACATAGTCTGCAAAGGGCACGCACAATCCAAATCTTGCTTTTTCACGTCCTTAAACCAAAATGGTCTATTGAGCAGCAACATGAAGGCGTGGTTTGTAATAAACAGGTGATTTCACAAGGGAACTAGGCTTATGCCGTCGGAGGCAACGGCTTGGGGCTTATCCCCGAACGCCCCCAATCCTCCAATTCCCCAATCCTTGAATAGACCCAATACAATATAAAGCCCCTCAGGTCATGACCTTTCATTTGAACTTAATTTCAGGTCAATTGGACAAATGGTTCTGAAGATATGGCCAAAATGGTAATTTTCCATCACAAAGCAGCACCTGGTGGCAATATATTGAACCATACAGGTATGATGTCATCATGTGACATGTTGTGAGGTCATGACCTTGCAGTTTCACATAGTTTCATGTCAATTGGAAAAATAGTTCCAAAGATATGGCAAATATGGTGAATTTTATGTGACAAAGCTCCACTTGTTAACCAAACAGGTATAATATCATCGTGGGACACATCCTTGGGTCATGACCTTTCATTTGCACTTGATTTGAGGTCAATCAGGCAAATATTTCCAGAGATATGATCAAAACAGTGATTTTTTTCAGTTTTTGGCCCCTGGTGGCCAATCTAGAAATTGCAAATTGTCCAAAAATCGAATCAGTTCTTCCTCTTTATGATACTTACTTATATGCAAAACTTGGAATTTCTAATTGAAATATTGCTGAAGTTACCGCGTTAACACGTAAATCAGTTTTTGGCCCCTGGTGGCCAATCTAGAAATTGTAAATTGTCCAAAATCTAATCAGTTCTTCCTCTTTATGATACTAACTTATATGCAAAACTTCAAATTTCTAATGGAAATATTACTGAAGTTATCGCGTTAACACGTAGGGCGGCGTGGCGGCGGCGGTCGGACGTAAAACATAATATCCCGGAACGCCATTCGGCGTTTGGGGATATAATTATTCGTAAAATTCTTTTTGCTATGAGAAGTATGAATCAGTGACGACGCAGTCACAAAACAGCAACAAAACACTGTATTTGAATCTCCTCTTGTTAATGATCTCATCCATTGATTAAATAGTATTTTTTGCATGAAACATTTGTGCACAGTTGCATATAAAATTAATTAAACATGCCATGGCGGTAATCAGCTTGCCACAGATCGCAGTATGACCCATAGGAAGCCAGCATGCTACTACTCTTGCGTTCTAGCTGTAATGTTAATTGTTTATGTTGTCAAATTGTGTTAATTGGTCATGAACTCCACAATATACTTTCAGTCTAACTGGCTTTGAGGATCCTGTTATAGGCATAGCACCACTTATTTTAAATGGCAAGGTTAAAGTTAGCTATGTGATTAACAGAGAGGAGCTAGCTGGATAGATAGCTAGTTACCTGGAGGAGGAAAGTTAGGGGTCCAACAGCACTGCACCAGCTCATCTTCGAGTCTGTTTTGTGCCATCGCGGTCTCTAACAATTTTCCCGTCTCAGTTACTGAGGAGCAAAACTGAGGTAGCAGCTGGGGTGGCAAGGTGTATTTTAGGGGTGACAGCTACCACCCTACGCCACTCTGGTAGATCCGCTCCTGTGGCAATGCACAAAAATAACTTTTTGTGTTCCCTTTGGAATGTGGAAAATTCAATGTGAAATGGCATGCACCACTAACTGTTTCTTGTGTATTTAATTTTTAACCCGTAGAGCGCTGAAAAAATTTTTTAAAAATTATAAATTTGATTATCTTGTGCTGTTGAAAACCAATCATGCTCCCCTGCGGGAGCTGTTTTAAACAAGTCACCACATGATAGGTTTTCAACAGGTTAGATTTTGATAGTTTACATCACTGAGCAACAGTAGCTGCATTTAGCACTCTAAGGGATAATGAGAGTTTCAAAACTTTATCTAATAGTAATATCATAGAGAAATAAACCTGAAGTAAACAAGACACTTTTGATGCCCTTGAGTGCAAGTTCTAATTATCCTGTAAATCTTATAATAAAAAAACCACTTCCATGCACATAATTTGCAGAATAAATTTCTTCATCTTTTTTTGTTGTTCGACAAAATCAACAATCATCGCTGTGACACTCACCGGATGACTTCTGCAGCAGAATCCTGACCCTAGTTGGGCTGTTTGTTGTGCTCACGATGTCAGTAGGATGGTATCCATGATTCATGTATTTATGTGGAAGTCAGACAGACCATGGTTGATCTGACCAATCAAACTGACGGTAAAGCATCTGGCAATTATCCATGCAGCCAACGACCAATGAGAGAAGCAAGGCTTTATTCAATATTCATCACTTAAAATTCTGTAGAGGGTGTGTTTCTGAGTTTGATTCACTGTAGGGCATATTACAATTTATAGCACGCTGAGAAATTCCCGGTGGTTATTTCACATTTCAAATTGTTCTGCCAACTGAAACAAGTTTCAGCCCGTAAAATATCCTTCAAGTTTTAGCTTGTTTCAGTGTTAAGTGAGGAAAGGTTGAAATTTTATCGAAGATTAGATTCAGAGAGACATAATAATGAAGTGCAGTGACAGTGTTGACTGAACTATAAGAAAAATGCCAGTTTTTTGCATTCAATTTATTATGGTAAATAAATCTTGATCACCATGCATATTGTTTCCATTGACATTCTTTACCGTAAAATTTGCACAAATTACATTTCTATAAATAAAATGAATATAATAGTTAAATGCTTGACAAAAATCTGCAGTGAACATCTCTTTGTATTAGATCAAGGCAAATCTTACGAATCTCCCATCACTCTCAGAAATAGGGGTACAGCAGGAGTCCATTTCTGTTCCCCAAGGTATTATGTACCCTTTAGGGCTAATTATAGGACCTTGAGGTACCTGTGTGAACCTTTTAGGGTCTAAAAGGTACTTTTATGTTCCAAAACAAAATGAAAACCCACTTCTAAGGTACAACAGCAGTACCTTTCAGGGTACTGCCCCAGTGACAAGCCTTAGTTGACAAAAAAGTTGTCAGTACAAATATCAGAAGGATATGCACAGGTAAGCTTGTGGTGGGTTAATGAAAAACTTGGATGAAAAAAAGTACTTGACAAAAGAGAATCTTAGATGCCTCCAATTTTTTACTTAAGTGGATTTTTTATATTAAAACATATATGTTTTTCTCAAGAGTGGCAAGCATACTGGAGATGACCCCAGTACAATAATTAAACTGAGGTTAATTTTGTGAAATTACCCATTCATGCAGACAATACATTTGTACAGTTTTTATTCAGAATTTACATGTTGAAGATTCAAAGAGGTTTTCATTATTTCAATCTTGATTTTACACGTCAACCACATCTCCACTCTGTGTTGCCACAAAACAACCCCCTTCATTCAAAGGTAGCGCGGACCATGGGAAAGTAGATTTCTTCAGTGCTTGGGGAGATGGGGTTAAGGTTTCCACTCCAGTGTCTGAAATGTTATACCACGGCTTTGTTATAGGTGTAAAAAGTAACCCTAAAGGTGGGGCATTATTCAAAGGAAGCAAGTTGAATCATATCTGGAACTGAATATTGCTTCATAATTGACCTTTTTCAATTGCCTGGGGCTGAGAAATTACAGATTTCGTGTAGTAAATGAAAATGTTAGCATGCCAGCCAGTTAGAGTGATTTATGACAGGACATGAATGAAAGCATGTACAAAAGAAGTTGTTTCATCGCTTTCTATCTTTCCAGATAAAAAGCCACTGAAGGATGTCCTTGGTCATGGCCTGCATTAAATGTAAAAATGGTAATAAACTGTTCTGGTTGGCAGTGGTGTAACCACATATGTATCTAAGGCAAATGTATTGTGAAACTTGTAAGAGATGGATGGAGCACTGTAATGCCCCTGCCCCACGGCATCCCGGGTGATTGGCTACCTGTCTTCACGTAATTATTGAATTATCCCCTCTTTTCACTGTTAATAATTACATCTGATTCCCAAAAGTTAATTATCATTCCTTTTCCCATTTAATCCCAAACTTTAACCCTCGCTGGCAGGTAGCCTTAGATTGTGACACTCTCTGGTTGAGAGCACTCCTCTTTTCGTAATCCTACTGAAGTTTTGTTTCTGGGTTGTATATTTACTTTCTTTATTTTGTAAATGAATTATTAATTAAAATTAATGCACTTGGATCCTTCAGGATTCCACCATTCTCCTGGTGCCCTTTTAACACCCTTGGGCACCAGGTCGTCACAAGCACTTTGGCCTCTGTATCTATGCCCTGAGCTGTAACTGCCCCATGGACACTACAACCGAGGGAATTCTACATGCAGGGCTGCCGCCATGAATTATGGCACATAGAAATTATATAGCACTGACAGAGTCCATGATTTTCAAAATACAAGGGCCCAACCCAGCTGAGTTCCAATCATGGGTCCTCCGAATCTTCACAACCTTCCATTAAAAAAGAAATGGCCCTGGTTTGATCAAACCCCATTTTAAACCTCTATTTAATCAGGGAAAATTCCATTGAGAACAAGTTTCTCTTTTTTAATGACACTCTGGGAGAAATGCCAGATTTAGCAGTCACAAGGACAGAGTGATAAAGAGAAACAAGGTAAAGACCCTGAAGCACTTTTGGGGCTAAAGGTCTCACTCTGGGGCCCAACACAATAGCAGAGTTTTTTTACCCAAACTTTATCTCTCCAAATCAAGTCAGAATCTCATAGTCCAATGGGGGCTTGAACAAGGAACACTACAGTTGTCAGGCAAGCGGCCTGCCTATAGGCCAGGTTACCCTGACAAACTTTGATGAGGGCAAGCAACCTGCCAGTTGAACTTCTTCAAAACATTTGATTTGCTGCTTGATGGTCTTTTTAGTGTAATTTGTCATCCATGCTTTCACAACACGCATAACTTGGCAGGTAACACAAATGCAGGGACTATGCCCCTGCGCAACTAGCATAATTACTTTTGAAATTCTTACCAGGTTGTGCTGGTTTTGCAGTTTTTTTTAGATGCTTGCCAAACATAATTGTCACTCAAATTTTGAAGGCTTTGATCTGTTTTCCTGGATAATATCTGCTCCAGCCACTAACATTTTGTGACACATATTTGGCAGATCACAAGGAGATAAACCAAACCTCAAGGTAAGACTTCAATCAAAGTCCAACACAAGTTGGATCACATCTGGAAGTGCTTGCATGTTGGTGCACTTCATTAGCAGAAGCCAGGAAATTCTATATTAACTGTAATCATACCACTTACTGTATGTGGTGACGCCTCAGTCAGCATCAGTGATTGAATCCAAAGATCACAACATTAAAAAACGAGACATTCCAGTCAGCCGCAAGCGCATGGGTGTAGCCCTGAGAAGCCTGCTTCTCCCCTTTTTTGTGCAATATTCAGCCCATACTGTCGCCATGGCAAGCACATGTCCATACCAAGTATAAAAGTAATTGGTCAAACATTACAGTCTGTACAGTGTCCACAAGGAAGTGTCTACGGACATCGTGGTGGTGGCAGAGACGACAAGCATGAATCCATAGTAGCTGCCTGACTTCGTCCAGGGGCTACAATAATAATTTTTTACATGTCAGACCCCAGAGAGCAAGTCACTCCAGACCAGATCCATGCTAGCTTCTCCTGATTTGTGCAAGAGTCAGTGTGTATGCAGCCTCAGTGTTCCACTTCAGGAGTCTCGCGCAAGACACGGGAGCATTTTAGGAGGGCGCCCTGCTGGAAAATTCAAATGTCAAAGGCTCAACCTCCTAAGAGAAACAACCAGATGTTCCACCAAACTGTCCCAGTACTTAGTTTGATTCATCATTCCAATTATGTTTTTTTTAAACTGGTGCTGCTGCCCCTTCGGGGAAATACAACGCAAAAAATCCCTTCGATATTCATCAATGAGGAATCGGTCCCTAACTCCATACTCACCAGTGAGGAGTTCTTCAGACTGATCTTGTCAAAAATGAAATTTTTCAGTGTGGGCTTCATTGGGCAATAGCACACACTTCCAGGCATAGATCCGATGATGTCTGGCATGCAAGCAGGACATTGTTAGGCCTGAGCCGAGCCGAAGCCGGTGAGGGATTATTAAAAACGCATGGTACCCAGGGCCGGATTATGGGGGGTCTGAGCCCCGAGGCCAGGAGTTTGCAAAGGCCCCCCCCAACACTTTCGAACCCCCACCCACCCCCGCGCCAACCTACCGTACCTAAATATTCTACAAAGGTTTCTTTCTGCTCTTCCTTCTTGCAAAGTCGTCCACTAACTCATCAAAGTTGGGCTGTGAAACAAACTCTGATTCTATTGCTAGAAGGGACAGTGAATTCAACCGATTTTGGCACATTTTCATCCTGAGCTCATTTTTAATTCGAGCCAGTCTGGAGAATGACCGTTCCCCTTCACAGTTTGTTATTGGCAGGGTCAGAAACAGTCTGAGTGCTATGTAAACATTTGGGGAAGTGGACTGTAAATCCAAATTTACCATGGTCTTTAGCATTGTATTTGGGCATTTTTGTTTTTCTGAAATGAATGATTTGTACTGAACAAGTTCATCTGCCAAGCTCATGGTCAGATCAGTGGGATATGCTGCAGCAAGAAATTCGGCCCTTAAAGTGAGCTCACTGTTGGACATATTATCAGGCATGAAAAGAACATGAAAAAGATTGGTTAAGTGTGTGTATGCAGTTAACCGATATTTAAGACAGGACACAAGTTTGTCACTTAGAACATTGAACGTTTCAATCCGAAACTTTTCTTTTCCACTAAATTCAACACCTGGGTCTGCACTTTCATCAGCCATACATTTGTGCTTCTTTGTGCGCTGGAGGTCATGTCTGTAGTCTTGGGAGACTGAATCGGTAACATTTAAAGCTGACCCTTCAAAAAGGGAAAAATTGTCTCTCTGTGCTGCCACAAAGTCACGAAGTGAAAGGAGAAGCTGTGTAGCTGTGTGTATGTCAATGTCATGCTTCTGCAACTGCTGGGTCGTGGCTTGGAACCGCTGCAGTATTGTATCCCAAAAGTGTGCCATGAAAGCTACCTGTAGGGTGTCCAGCTTGCCACAGAGTGCAGAGGCCTCGCTTCTAGTTTCACATTTCTCCTGTGAATCTTTGGAAATATTGTTCAATGCCTCTCTCAATTGTGCACAATATTTCCAAAGAGCCTTTGTTGACTCAGCTCTTGAACTCCAGCGAGTACCTGACAAAGATTTCAGTGTGAGTTTCACATCTGTATCACGGAACACCTTTCCCCACCTGTGTGTTGACGAGGCACAAAATGTGTACATTGATTGCAGAAAGTCTAAGAAACGGCCAGCTTCTGGGCTACTGTCAACAGCATTTACACCGACTAAATTCAATGAATGTGCTGCACAGGGGACATAACAAATCAATGGGTTTATTTGTTTCAGATGAGCTTGGACTCCATTGTACTTTCCTGACATATTACTTGCATTGTCATAAGACTGGCCTCGACAATTAGTTAAGTCTAGGCCCAGGTTCTCCACCATTGCAACAGCACACTCAGCCAAACTGTTCCCACTATGATTTTCAATAGGCTCAAAAGCCAGAAAACGCTCAACTACTTCTCCACCATTATTTACAAAACTTAAAATAAAAGTGAGTTGGTCCATATGAGCAAGGTCTGGACTGGAGTCAACGATAACAGAGAAGAATTTGGCCTCTTTAATCTCGCTGATAATTGCTTCCTTTGATCTTTCTCCCATTAAGTGGATAAATTCCTCACAGATTGTGGATGAGAGGTAGGACACAGAGTCTTTGCCCTTGCCTCCAAACGTTTGGAGATGGTCAGCTAGAAAAGGGTAAAATTTGGCCAACAGTTCGACAATGCCCAAGAAATTACCATTGTGAGGTGATCCCAACCGTTCATCATCTCCCCTGAAAGCAAGGCCCCTCTCCCCCAAAAACTGAATTACAGCAACAACTCTTTTCAAAACTTCCCACCAGTATTGCCTCTCTGCATCAATTTGTTTGACAAGATCAGAATCAACTCTTCCTGTGTTTTTGGAGCGACTGTGTAATGCTAACATGTAAGCCCTATGCTCCTCACTCCTCTCATGCTCACCGATACGCTCAGAATGTTTCCGATCAGAAAACCCGTGGACAAACTCATTGTGCTTACGTGAAAACAGTTTGCAAGCAAAACAAAAGATGCAACTAGATGAAGGGGAATAAAGTAGCCACTGCCCAGTCACAGACTGGCCATTAGGTAGAGAGCATTTGATTAAGGAATTTGTGAAACTCCTAGTGATGCCTCCCATGGACCTATCCCTACTTGAGGCAGGGTACTTTTCATTTCGATTTTCACTTCCTTGAACCCCTAGTTGGTAAACATTAGGGCTCCCTTAGGAGTATTCACGAGAGGCACTACAGCAGGCCAGCCCAGGGGCCCTCTGAGTGCCGTCCCCCATGGCCCATGGGCCCTCTGATTGCCATACCCCATAGACCAGGGGCCCTCTGACTGCCGTCCCCCATATCCCAGGGGACCTCTGACTGCCGTCCCCTATAGCCCAGGGGCCCTCTGATTGCCGTACCCCATAGTCCAGGGGCCCTCTGATTGCCGTCCCTGTCCCCCCCGCCCAATTCATATCACCCTTCTCTCTCGGTTCTCTGCAGATATGCCCTATAACAGTGTGAGTAGTCATAACATCCTAGAGAGTAGAGGCCCTCTGACATCGGGCATCGGCATCTGCATCGCTTTTCCCCCCCGGCCCTTGGACCCTTGGGCCCCTGGGCGCCGGCCCCACTGGCCCGGTCTGTAATATGTCCCTGATGGTTCCGTTATTATTATCCTTTACCCTCTTTGAATGCAAATTTGATCCTTTGAACAAATAAAAGTCACTTTCATTCGACCAAAATTCAAGCCCAACGAAAACATTTTTTATTTGAAGTCCCCAAGAAAAAATATTGAAAAATGACTTGGCCCCGTTCATTCAAAAATCAAAATGCATTTTGCAGATGGCATCCCTTCTCAAACTTTTCCCCCACAGAAAAATGAAACTTGGCAGAGACATAGCCCATGTCGGGACAAGTAAATAAACTAAATGTAAGATGTAGGGCTTGGCTGTGACGAGGTCACATTGAAGTGGCCATTGTCAGAAGTATAAAAGTGTGTCTATCTCACGCATAGAGCGTTGGATTGAATTGGACCCAATGTAACACCTGCGCAGAATGACAATCTGAACACAATGATATGTAACTCATATAGCTGTATGGCAAAATGGCTCTTTGACGCCCCCAACATTTTTTGAATTGGAGTAAAAAAAAAGTAATCATAGTTAAAAGAAATTTGGTACGTGCATCTCTCATATCAAATTGAACCAAAAAGCAAAAGAGGACACACCCCTATTTTTAGTCATGTTCCCATGGCAACAACAAAAATGTGCAATTGAAATGAATGGGTTTTTGGCAGAATGATGTCATCGATGAAAAATGTTTTTTGTTCCACTAATAGTACACAGACCTAAAATAACACTTTGTAAAAAAAATTCTCCAAGAAGAATAATTTTCACTGTACTGAAAAATGACGTGGACGTGGCTGTGATGAGCTTACAAAGAAACGGCCATTTTCAGAAGTATAAAAGTATGTATATCTCACGTATACAGCGTCGGATTTAGTTGTAACAAAAGTAATATTTGTGCAGAATTAGAACCCAAACTCATATATCAGGATAGGTAAAATGGTTCTCCAGCGCCTCCCATATTTTTGGAATGCGAGGAAAAAAATTATTTTGACATACAGTGGCTCCAATAAGTATTTGTACACTACTTGAAAATTCAACTACATAACAGCTTTTGTATATTCGGCTAAATGCTTGCTATTGTGTGTAAAAGTGATTAAAATATTTGATAATCAATATGTTTTAAACAAATACTTAATGACAAAATGGCATATTTGGTCAGAAAGGCGATTATCTGACCCAATAAGTATCTGTACAGTTCCATTAGTGAGTCACAAAACTTATAATACTCACCTAAAATTGACTCAAGATGTTTACAGGACATGGTTGACTCACTTGGTCTGATTTGGTCAAGCATGACCATACTGGACACTTCCTCTGTACACAGACTGGCCTATGTAAATGGCCTGACCAAGCCCATAATCTATTCCTGTGATATATGGCTAAGACAGGCGAGATACCCCGTCGAATGCGGGAGCAAATCATTCAGCTACATAAAGAAGGCCAAAGCACCAGAAAAATTGGAACTCGGCTATCGCTACGCCACACGACCGTGCAGTACATCATCAAGAAGTACAAACAGTTTGGACGCATAGCCAATGCAGCCAGGAAAGGACGTCTCAGGAAGACCAGTCAGCGCACTGACCGGTACATCTCCCTGCTGGTACAGAGGGAGAGACAGTCCTCGGCCTCCAGTCTTGCCACCAAAGTGGAGGAAGCAACTGGAAGCCATGTTTGTGCCCAGGCCATCCGTAACCGGCTCCATGAAAAGTAGTGTACAAATACTTATTGGAGCCATTGTAAATCCTTATTTTTTGAAGATTGGTATGAGAGGAATATATGGTCTATAGTTGACTTGATGGACACGAATGGCAATTTCTTAACTTATGAACAATTCTGTACGAAATATACAGTGGCTCCAATAAGTATATGTACACACTGTACTTCATGGAGCCATAATATTCATGATAAGTCATGAATATATGACTTGACTCCTACATCGTCAAAATCGGCCAAGAAATTTAAATGTGTGTACGGAGATCGTATCACCACCTCATCATCATTGACTGCTTGGGTTAAGAATTGTAGTTCTCAATTCCGCCACCGGAGCATTGCCTTGCGAATAGCAAATTGAATCTTAGCCACAAGGCTGCCTAGCGAATATACGCGGCCTTTTTTGTTTACTTAAGAGAATTAAAACGACGTCAGTAATCAGATGATTACTTGCAGAAACTGGATTCAAGACTCGTCTCAATGCATGGTAGCATTTTCCGGTGACAGTTCATTTTCGTCAGAGGTTGTTATATTTAACTTTATATCGTCTCTGTTTTAGGTCCCTTGGTCCTGTAAAGGGATTGGCTAAAACTTGTCCGCGCGGTTGCGTCAGTGCTGAGTAATATAAGGATGGATCGACTGTGTGCTGTGGAAAATGAACTGAGGTGCAGCCTATCGGCCATAGAGCGTGTATATGTTGTTTGTGTAGTCTTTGACGTAACACGTACGTCGATTATTGTATTTAAACTGTACCGGCTGGCGGGATTCATTCAACTTCAAACTCGAGTTAGGTGACTGTAGTGCGAACATTAGTTCTGCAATAACGGAAGCGCGGGGAAATCACAATGGACTACTTGAACGTTTCGCATATTTTACCAAATTCTCCGAGAAAAACGAGAGGTCAAATACAGGTGAAGTCGATGTTTAAATATGATGTAGTTTGCTGGCTGGTCGTGCCTGGTTTTATTAGACTGACGTTTACACGAGACCATGATTTGGCAGCAAGCTGGACAATGAATTAATATCGCCTCTAACCTTGTTTTTGTTTTCATTTTTTTCCCTATATGCAGGTGATTTTTGGACCCATGTTTTCGGGAAAGAGGTGAGAATCATTTTCCGGATGGTAAACGCTAGAATTCAATTGTTCAGATTGTTGCACTATGTATGTGTCAAAATTGCGCCAAATTTATGTTTTCTTTGCTTCATCGCTGATATCCGCCGATAAAAAAGTCAGTGCAACCCTCTGACCATATTACCAAGTCAGAAAAGACATGTCAGAAAACTGTCTTCTGCTATTAACCATTCTGTTTTATATTTGTGTTATATGTTTTCATAGCACGGAGCTGATACGAAGAGTGCGCCGCTTCCAAATTGCCCAATACCAGTGCCTTGTGATCAAATATGCCAAAGACACACGTTACTCTGACAGTGCTATGGCCACCCATGACAAGTAAGATTAAAAATGCATTTGCTCAGATGAACTTTTTATTGTTTTCAAAGATTAGGCCTATTTTGAAGACTCCCATCCTCGAAAAGTTGCGAAAAACGGCAATGCATGAAAAAAATTAATGAAAATAAACCGTGTGCAAATACGGAAGCCGAGAGCGGCCACTTATTTACTTTTTAGTAAACTTAATTTTTCTATTGTCGTCACTTTGCGTCTGGCGGCGTCCTCCGTTTAAACCCGGGTAAACGGCCGTATCTCAAAAACGGTCCGATTAGTTTTTTTTTTTTTTTTTAATTTGGAGATGTTATCAGATCAGTCATCAAGTTTATGCCCGAGCAAAAATTTTTTTGATTGAATCGTTTGTTTAGACTTGGCGGCCATTTTATGGTGAAAATGGGGTGCAATTTTATCAAAAACTATCTGTTTTTTTTAATCGCAGCAATTGAATCAGTAACACGACCTGCTTCAATGGTGCAAAGTGTAAATGGCATTTTGATTGAATCGCTTCTTTATAGCGCCACCTAGGCAATGTGTCTAGACTTCATTATTTTTAGGGGTGTTTTGTGCTAACTCCCTTAATATAGCATTTAGAGCTTAGGTGTGTATCAGAGGCTGACATTTGTTCGGGAATCCCACGGGTCACGGGATTCCCGCAGGATTCCCGCGGGATGGGAGTCAACTTTACTATTAATCACGTGATTGGGACGGTACGGGAGTAAAAAGTTAACGGGAGCAGACGGGAGCGGGAAGCGAAATTTTTATTACCACTTGAGTTCCAGACCCCAACAGAAACTCATTTGCGTACAGCGATCTTGTACTGAACCACTGAGGGAGTATCTTGAGACATTTTTTGTCTTTACGAGCCTTGCACCGACGCACGGTCTTGGAACCACTGACTGCGCAGTCCATACTCAGAATACTGCACTTACATCGAAGTTGCCTGCCTTGCTCTCAGCAAAACTGTTGGGAAAATCATGCGTCGAGCCTGCCATTTAGATAAATGCGCTCTGAATGTATTTTTTCAAATATCTGAGGCTGGTAAAATGAGCTGGTTACAATGATTGTGGTCTAGCACTCGCCGCTTTTTAATCCTGCACTGATCATATAAATAATAAACTAGTTAGTGACACCGAACAAAATCCAATGAATATAAAGTAGAAATAATCGAGATTGCGTTATTTTATTCAAGTAAATATGAATGCTCTGTAGGCCTACAGATTATTTTAATCTAGCCTCGCTACTGAACATTATAAACATACCGGCAGGTTTTGCAAGTGCTGTTAATAAAATCGTTTTCGCACTTTGCTGTCGGGTGTTAATATAGGTTTTCGCGATTAAGGTGCTTCCTTTCTGCATCATCGTAAGTAGGGGGCCATAGCTAAACTCAGGCTGAGGGGTGTGATACAGCCTAATGATTTTATACATTTTATATGATCCGACATACACACAACATACACACTTACAATAACATGGACTTATTTTGCAATAATGAATTAGTTAGCCCTGATTGCTTTCTGGGCAGTGTTTTCTTGCAAATAGGCAAATAATAAATAAAATCCAGAGTGGCAAACCAGACTGAAATGGCAGTTGTATTTTTATTTAATATTTGAATCTTGTGCATTTTTTTTTCTTTTTCCAAATAAAACTTTCCTATATTACCACAGATGAACTGTTCTTGCTGGCATTTTTTAAAAATACTTTGTAGTCTGCAGTTTTAATCTTAAAATAATCGGGAGAAGATCAAGTCAAATATCGTGTATGCATGAGGCTAGAAGGAAAAAAAATGGGAGCGGTACCGGAGTGGGAGTCATTTTGAATGGGAGCGGGATGGGAGTGGGAGTCACTTTACTGGAAGTGGGACGGGACAGGAATTTTTTTCCCCCTCTGGCCCGGGATTGGGACAGGACACAAATTCTCTCTGTGGGAGTGGGACAGGACAGGAATGAAAATCCACTCCCGTGTCACCCTCTAGTGTGTATGTGGCACTTATCATTGACAGTAAAAGAAGTGGACGGCGGGATGGCGCTATTTTCAACGGGAGAGTGTGAAGCACAATTGAACGAGTTTTCAGTAGAGCACCATGCCTACTACGTAGGCTCGAAGTCAGCTCGCTGACGTAAACCAACGTCCTGAGAAGCGGAAACTCATCTGGTAGATGTATCCTACACATAATTCCCTGCGAGCAAGCGATTCCGTCTGTCAGTATAGTCTGATTCCATTCAATGTTATCATGTTTTGCGAATTATTACTTCATAGGTACTTCACTACGTTAGTGATGTGCTCAATCGTCTTCTGTCTATGATTCGTTATGGGCCTCTGGTCTAAACAGTATGGTTATTTACATCCTGTGCGACTGAAATTCGCCAGCATTTCACATCACTTTTGGCCTGGCCTGGTGCAATCGGCTAAAAATGCTTACTCTTAGACCATAACACTACATATGAAGTAAAGATGTCTGCTGCAAAATGTAGTTTCTTTGTAGAAAATAGGATAGCTTTCCTGAAGGCTCATAATGTTTTTAGTGTAAAGTTATTTGATGTCAAAAGTCAGGCAAAATGAATGGGGGTGAATGGAGAAACTACCACTAGTTGATCATCTGCCATCTTCGAGAACATTCAATTGAGCTTCAACTTCTGGGTGTATTCCTACCCCCTTGGTAATTATAGGGAATCAGGTATGCCAAACATTGTGAGTCAGTCACATTTTACCTTGGGCCTCCGGGTCCAGGTCAAATGGCAAAAATGTACTATAACTCTCTAATATAGTATTTAAAGTTTAGGTATGTATGAGGCACCTATAGGGAATCAGGTATGCCGAACATTGTGAGCCAGTCCCATTTGACCTTGGGCCTCTAGGTCAAGGCCAGATGGCAAAATGTGCTATAACTTGCTTAGTATAATGTTCAGACCTTGATATGTATGAGGCACCTAAAGGGAATCATGCATGCCAAACATTCTTGGTTGTTCAAATTTCACCGTGAGCCTCAAGGTGAAGGTCAAATGGAAAAAAATGTGATATAAAAGTTTATTGTGGCTTTTATAGCTTAGGAATGTGTGAGGCACCGATATGGAATCATGTAAGCCAAACATTCTCGGCAAGTTGAAATGACATTGGGCGTCAAGATCAAATGGTAAAATTGCTATAACTTGCAATGGCAGTTAGAGCTCAGGTATGTTTGGGGCATCTATAGGAAACCATATGCTGAACATTCTTAGGCAATCAGACAAATTTGATGTTTGGCCTCAAGGTCAAGGTTATATGACAAAAATGGCCCATATTTGTTTAATATTGTTTGTAGAGCTTAGGTATGTATTGGGCACTAATGGCAAATCATGTATGCTGGTTGTTTTTGAAATATTGGATTTGACCTTGGGCAACAAGGTCCAGGTAATGACAAAGCAGCCTAAAAGTCCTTTAATGTTGGCTTTAGATCTTCGGTATGTATTGGATACTAATGACAAATCATGTGCTAATCACACACTCAATATTGGATTTGACTTTGGCCTTCAAGGTCAAGGTCATGTGACAAAATCAATCTATTTATTTCCTTGTTTAATAATGTCTTTAGGAATTAGTATGTCTTGGGTTCTAACCTATATTTAATTAAAATTTTTACGGGCATTGTAACCGCATGGGCGACCTTTTTTCACGATCAATTGCAGCAATAAAAACTGGCCAAATGTTTATTCCTATTAGCATCATGGAATAGAGAGAATAATACTAATTAGACCCACTCGGTGGCAGTGTTGCGTAAAAAAAATCATTGTCTGAAAGCAGAGCAAGAATCGTGAATTGAGAAGATGACGCACTTCACAAATTGACAGCTGATGACAGTGAAAGTTCAGGTTAGAAAAAAATCCAATCGGATTTCATGATATAGGCTTCTTAAAGATTATATTTTTGCTAAATGGCAGAAATGTTGCTGTCTGTCACTCATGGAAAAAGTGTGACTGCTCAGTCGAGTTGCCCGATAATGGTGACTAAAACCCCTTTCTCGCTGAGCTGCGTTGGCCCGCGAAGGTGTGCGGATGAAACAGTTCTCTTCTTTCGCAGAAAAGAATTGATTTGAAGAACCGTGAATTGATTCGCAGTGGTACGGGACCATTCGCCATCACCGCGGAAATTCACAAAAAAATTCGACAAAAAACAAAGTCAGTTTTTGCGTGAGAACACATTGATTTATTTCATTTTCTCAATATAACATATTGTATCTCAGATGCTTGCGTGCTGGTTGCATCCTGACTTCAGCCTTCAACAGATGCCAGTGGCTGTAGCTGTAGCCTTCCAGTAAGTTACACTAAACCTTATGTCTGTGTGCTAAACATTTGTTTTTTATGACTGGGCTGGGTTTGTTTTGGGTAGACTGGTTTTTGTCCATTTAATGACGTCAGTATGATGTGTGAGCACACTCATCAGAATATTGGTAAAACATCCCCGAAATACGAGTTTCGGGGATATCATGGTTTCGCCACTGCTGCGTCCACAGATTTTAGCCGTTAGCGCGATAACTCACAAAATATAACTCACATTGGCTTCTCATTTTTCGCATATGGGTGGATATGGTAGAAAGGATGAACTGATTAGATTTTGGGCAAGTATGCACTCCTATGTTTGCCACCAGGTGGCGCTATATATTGAAAAAAATCAGGTTTTTTTTTTTAGCTACGTCTCTGGAACAATTACTTGCACAGACCTCAAATTTGGCTCATATTGTAGGGGGAATCTAATAAAGGGGGCTTCAAGGATTGGGGAATTTTGGGGATATTCCCCTTGCTGTTGGCCGCCGACAGCGTAGGCTTTGAGTCAAGTCTTGTAAGTGGTTGAAAGTGGTCGTGTTCTTCTTGAAAAATCATTTACAACCTTATGGCTTTCCATTTTGTTTCTAGTTTTGGAATGGTGTTTAAAATAAATTTTTTATTTGGTCGTTGGAGACACTGACATACGTTACGGTCTCTTGACTCTATATGAAGGAAGGAAAAAAAAACTATTATGGATGCTTCATAATCCCTTTTGACCGACAATAAGCGGCATGTATACAACTCTAAAAACAAAAATCAGGTGTATTTTAGCGCCCGAATTGTAGTAATATAGGTGATATATTTATGAAATCTACATTTAACTCTTGAATGAATGAATGAAGGAGCACCAGATGTGCGATTGGAGGTGCGCAGTGAGTGGTGTAAACCAGCGTCCGTAAGCCCTCGGACTCATCTGGTGAAGTGAAATGACAACTAAGAATTTATCTGACGGGTTGTCTTGTTGTGCTAGATATTTTGATATGGTGCGCGTTCTCTAATGAACATGAACGACTTCCGTATAACATTAAGTAATCATTCATAGAAGTGTTTATCAAAGTGTTTTACAAATCCGCATTATTTCGGTCTTTGGCTCCAGTGTCTCATTTTGAAAATTGTATGTTGCTCTGACAGTGGCCGATTAGCTTCCTCAAGTGCAACATCACAACGTATTCTTGCTTGCGATATAGTCCCAGCAAACATGAGACGTCTGCCCGATGCGCAGATTAGGTATATAACGCGATATAGACATGATCTGTACGTCGGGCAGACGTCTCATGTTTGCTGCGGTGTTGCTGGTTTTAATGGAAAACGAGCCCCCGTGTAGCTGTAAGATTGCTGGGTAGAGAGTTTAAATGCTGGCATTCATCGTCCCGCACCCACTCGAAGTCCGCAGACACGGCCCGGTCACCCCCTCTGTCTATGTAGCCGCCAGTACAAAACTGGGGGATTTTAGGAAAGTTGTGTTAATCATCCCTCTCTTGAATAGTCAAGGAAATGCGCACATCCCTTACGGGTCATTCCATGTCAAATCAACTGATGGCCTGCACACTTACATTTTTAAAAAATCTGAAAAAAATCCAGTCGTACCCACGTTAGTCAGGGTATGAGTCTGCGCAGTTTTTTGGACGTAATATCAGTACTTCTCAAGATACAGCCAATATTGTGAGGGGTGGGTGAGTTGATTCTTTCTGGCCTCATTTTTTCATCAAGGTTCACAAGAGCATCGCTCAAGATCTAAACCACCGAAAAGGCTCAGACTTTGCATGCTGGTACATTAACTAGTGTAGTTTGTGACTAAATGAAAACATTTGCTATAGATGACCTTATGCGGTCATGAGAGCTGCACAAATTTGATCAAAATGTAATTCGTGGGCTTTTTGTCTGCTGTGTTTAGACGTCAGGATAATGTATCTGTAACCAACACAGGCATCCCATAGTTTTTTCCTTACTCAAATAGGTATATAGGCTTTCAGAAAAAACAGCAAGTAGAAATGTAACACTATCTGGGTTTGAACAATAGACCTCTTAAATCACACAAAAAAAATGTTTTTCATTTTCAGTGTATTTAAATGGCATGCGGGAATGTCGAAAGAATTAAAAAAAAATTTTCCCTTTTATTCTACGCGGTTTTGTCTTTCTTAACATTCAATCTTGCTTTTCCTTATGGGAGTATTTCTTTCTTTATTTTCCAGCCTGAATGTTGGCTGGATGCATCATATGTCAAAAATGGTAATCATGGATTTCCAATCATCAGTCAGTTTTGTAAAGCTTTTATGGAAAGAATAATTCACTAATGCCACATTATGTTTAAACAGTGCAAATATTAGTCTCTCTGTATATATTTTGAAGATATTTAACCAATTTAAGTATACACCTACCAGCTGATTTCTTTGTTACTGCCACCTGCGTCTCTCAGAAAAGATCAGCTGTTGGCAGGGGTGGGACTAATCCTCTAAATTTCAATGATGATGGCACCTGGTGCCAACTACTTGCTGCTGTGGCTGTACTGAACAGTTTGTGGTCTAAAGCTGTCTCGATATGGCCACAAATTTCCAAACGGCAAAAAACTGATCGGTAACGGAGTTACAAATTTGTAACCTCGTTACCGACCAGTTTTTTGCTGTTTACACCCAAATTAAATCAAGTAAACAAAATTACTTATTTTGTTTTTTGAAGTACTAGGGAAGACGTACACAAAGCCACTTAAATTGTAACTCTATCTTAGTTTTTAGCTCTGGTACAAAATACACCAATTTTGTAACTCCATTACTGCATGACCTGGCCCATTAGCAAACGCAAAGCTGCATTTTTGACCAGCATGAAAGATGACCTGAGATCAGATGAAGCCATAGTCATCCTCAATTTTGCTGAAAACTACAGTTTTGAAGTACAAGACGCTGTCCAGGCATATCACTGGGAGAATTCACTAGCTACACTTCATCCTTTTGTTATACAGAACCCAAAACTAGTGAAGTTGGCACGTTATGTAAATTGTAAATAAAAACAGAATACAATGATTTGCAAATCCTTTTCAACTTATATTCAATGAAACATCTTGTCTTTGCAGTGTATTCAATGTTCAAACTGAGAAACACTCAGTAAACGTTTGGGAACTGAGGAGACCAATTTTTGAAGCTTTTCAGGTGGAACTCTTTCCCATTCTTGCTTGATGTACAGCTTAAGTTGTTCAACAGTCCGGGGTCTCCGTTGTCGTATTTTACACTTCATAATGCGCCATACATTTTCAATGGGAGACAGGTCTGGACTACAGGCAGGCCAGTCTTGTACCCGCACTCTTTTACTACGGAGCCATGCTGTTGTAACACGTGCAGAATGTGGCTTGGCATTGTTTTGCTGAAATAAGCAGGGGCGTCCATGAAAAAGACGTTGCTTTGATGGCAACATATGTTGCTCCAAAACCTGTATGTACCTTTCAGCATTAATAATGCCTTCACATATGTGTAAGTTGCCCATGCCTTGGGCACTAAAACACCCCCATACCATCACAGATGCTGGCTTTTGAACATTGCGCCTATAACAGTCCGGATGGTTCTTTTCCTCTTTGGTCCGGAGGACACGACGTCCACAGTTTCCAAAAACAATTTGAAATGTGGACTCGTCAGACCACAGAACACTTTTCCACTTTGCATCAGTTTATCTTAGATGAGCATGGGCCCAGCAAAGCTGGCGGCGTTTCTGGGTCCTGTTGATAAACGGCTTTCGCTTTGCATTGTAGAGTTTTAACTTGCACTTGCAGATGTAGCGACGAACTGTAGTTACTGACAGTGGTTTTCTGAAGTGTTCCTGAGTCCATGTGGTGATGTCCTTTACACACTGATGTCGGTTTTGGTGCAGTACCGCCAGAGGGATCGAAGGTCAAGGGCATTCAATGTTGGTTTTCGGCCTTGTCGCTTACGTGCAGTGATTTCTCCTGATTCTCTGAACCTTTTGATGATATTACGGACCGTAGATGATGAAATCCCTAAATTTCTTGCAATGGCTCGTTGAGGAATGTTGTTATTAAACTGTTCAACAATCAGCTCACGCATTTGTTCACTAAGTGGTGACCCTCGCCCCATCCTTGTTTGTGAATGACTGAGCTTTTCAGGGAAGCTGCTTTTATACCCAATCATGGCACCCACCTGTTCCCAATTAGCCCGTCACCTGTGGGATGTTCCAAATAAGTGTTTGATGAGCATTCCTCAACTCTCTGTCTTTTTTGCCACTTGTGCCAGCTTCTTTGAAACATGTTGCAGGCATCAAATTCCAAATGAGCTAATATTTGCAAAAAATTACAAAGTTTACCTGTTCGAACATTAAGTTACTTGTCTTTGCAGTGTATTTAATTGTATATAGGTTGAAAAGGATTTGCAAATCATTGTATTCTGTTTTTATTTATGATTTACACAACATGCCAACTTCACTGGTTTTGGGTTTTGTACATCACAAGGGACTTGAAGGTTTGCAACATTTGAACATGTGTGTAGTCAGTGAATGTTTGCAGCGTGACACAATAACAGTACACAGATTCCAAATGGAGGTCCTAAACTATCTAAAACAAACAGTATCACATCTAAGAAAAATCTTTTACTTCTCCGATGGAGCTCCCTCACAAAACAAGAATTTCAAAAACTTTGCTAATCATGTATGTCACCAAAGGGATTTCGAACTTAAGGCAGAGAGGCATTTCTTTGCCACAGCCCATGGCAAAAGTGCACGTGATGGTGGGTAAGGAACCATTTAAAGGGAAGCAGCGAAAGCCAGTCTCCAAGCTCTAACAACGGGGCATATTCTGACACCAGAAGATTTATATGAGTGGTGTGTAGGACATGTGAAAAATGTAAGTGATTTTTCATATCAAATGATGATGTGCTTTCTCATGTTCTGGAACAGAAGATGTGGTTCTCCATGGCCAAAAGAATGCCCGGTACCCAAGAAAATCACTGTTACCTCCCAAAAGATGGAAAACTCAAAGTCATCCGGGTATCTGGGGACAGTAATCAGTTAACTGTCCAAATATTCCCTGGGCCAGCAGCTGAGATCCAGCCCCCTAAACATCATGCTCCCGCTGGATCAGTCCAGGCCCTCACATCGGACCAATGATTAATTGGAGGCTATGTTTGGTGCCGTTATGATGAAAAATGTTGGATTGCAGAGTGATGCAGAGTCAGATGTTCGGATAGGTTTCATGCACCCAAACTTTCCTGCAAAGTCTTTCCATTGGCCCCCTAGAGAAGATATTTGTTGGATGCCTTTACAGTGTATCACTGCATTACTTGGAGCACCTACAACGGTGACTGGAAGGCAGTGCCATCTTGAACCAAAGGATAAGGATGCCCTAAACTCAGCACTACAGAGGCCACAAAAATGAAATGGGTCAGCACCAAGATGTTTGCAGTAAATTTAATGGATGTTATATGCCCTCGTAAATCATTTATCTGCCATTTTTATGTCGTGTTTTTTGTGCCTCGGCCTGTTTTTTTTGTTTTTGTTTTTGTTTTCGTTTTTCAACTAATCCTGTACCAAACTTGATGGGAGCTTGATCATAATAATTTCTGATGAAAGTGAATTTGGACCATGTTTGGGTTGCTCAATAAAAATACTAGCTTCTTTAAAGAAAATATAGGCTGTTTTTTCCTAAAGAATAGACCTTGTAGGATACAGAGACAATGTAAAAAAATGCATTATGCTGGTCTGAAAATGGAAGTCAAAATCATTTTTCCACTTTTGAGGAGTGCGGTGCTCAAACCCTGATGGAGTATCCAGTTTGTTTATAACCATTTTGAAAGCCCAGTGTAGGTTTCTAATCCTGGGAAAACATTTTGAAAGGCGAAGTGAGTTGAAAATATGCTTTCTTGAAGTCTAAATATGGCAAAACAAGCTCAATCTATTTTGTCAAATTTTGGCGGTCAGCTCTTACCCAGTGGTCTTATTTTGATCAAGGATTTCAATTTCACGGCATACTATACCTACTTAAGTACCTCTTCACAAAATTTGGACTTGCTGGCTAGTTTAGGTCTGGAGACATGATCTAGTGACAGTGCAGAAAAATTCAGGCAGTTTTTTTCAGGCCAAAATTCAGCCGTGCCTCCCCTCGCATAAATGGCCGTATCTCAGAAAATATTCATCTTAGAACAAAAACGTTTCACAGGGTGTCTACTAGGTACCAAGGGATCATTTGGTATTTTTTTCAGAATTTTTTAAAATCGAAGGGCGTGGGATGTCTGGAAAATAGTTTGATTTGACATGGAGTGACCCTGATACGGCTGCTGGGTTCAGTGAAAGACAATTGAAAAGAAAATGAAACTCGCCCAATCAAATGCTCCAAATATTTGATGGAAGACCACGATTCGAGCCGATGCTCTTCGTCAGGTCATCCAGTTATCCAGTCATCGCTCTCTCCCCCTCATGTGTCCCCACAAGCCTGTCCTTTCGGTTCTGGGGCGATTTAAACGAAACGCAATGTGGGAAAGATGCGAGTGCTAGAACACGGCATTAGATGAATGACTTTAATATTAAATAGGCCTGAATTCACTTTGCTGTGGGCCCTTTTAGACAACAAGAACACGCAAAAGCAACAAAAAATGTCAATAAAAGTTTCGCTTCTCTCACACAAACATTATATTCTAACCATGTTCCGAGAAAGTGATTTTGTGAGTGACCGTTCAATGGAATGGCCATCCGACGTGATTCCTGTAGTGCCGGCTGCAAGAATGCATGCCTTTATTCCCCTGTTTGATGGTTGGGAGTCAAGTCATTGCTTATGCCTGCACCAACCAAACTAGACTGCCGTGGATCAAAATCCCGCTATTCGGCTATGTGACAGTCACGCCTAAAATATTGTGAAATTGGCCATAGGTTTTCAGCAACAAATGAATTTAGTGGCCACACTGGTACCGCGAATAAAACGTTTAGATCGGAAATAAATTACCGTGGGGCATGAAATTTTCAGCCAGCCCGCCGGGTGAGCGCCTCTATTTCTGCTTGTTCTGACAAAATTTTTACTTGTCCCGGGCCCTCAGAACAGCGATTTTGCGAGCCCTGGAGTGTATGTGTGTATTCCTGAAATCTAACTGCGATATATTCCTGCTCTCTGTAGGTACACCATGCCCGCGGTATCAGCAAACTGCTTGAACGACGTGTTGCAGATGGCGCTGGACGCTGCGGTGATCGGAATTGACGAGGGACAGTTTGTAAGTGTTGAAAAAAATCGCTCCGTTTTGAAGGGCCCGTCTAAATGCTAGTTTTTACAGTAAAAACTAAAGGGTTTAGGCTACATTTCATGCTTTAATGTTTTAATATTTGTTTTGTTTGTTTTTGTCAACACCATATATTCACACACTGTGGCCGTAAGCGTAAGGGATCCTATAGGTGCTGGAAATCCTTGAAAATCCATTTAATGTGGTGTTTTTAAAGATTAACAAGTGCTTTGATTTTTTTCAAGAAGTTCTTAACTGCTTGAAATTGTGACATGAATTGCATTTCTTTCAAATTAAATCTCTATCTGACTGAATAATTGAAAATGACCAGCGCTCGAATTTTACTTGGGGAAACGCTGTTGGAGTGCTGGGTGCTGTTTTGGCAGGTGAGGGATTTCGGAAGCTAGTTAACGCTTTATTCCCCTGCAAGTTCCCAGACACGGTGGAGTTCTGCGAGGACATGGCGAATCGCGGGAAGATCATCATCGTAGCTGCGCTGGACGGAACCTTTCAGAGAAAGGTATGCAAGGGTCCATCAGACATTTGCCTATACGTGAAGACACTATTCAGCAAGGCTTACTATAGAATATGGGATATATGCAGTAGTGTGTGCAGAAGTCTTGGGCCCATTTAAAGCAATTTCCAAGGGCAAATATGCTTGCAAAAATGATGAAATAAAAAGGTTTTAATAACTGAGCAAAGTACAAAACAGCGCTGTAAACTGTTATAAACTATCAAACCAATATTTGGTGTAACTACCTTTTGCCAAAAAATCTGGGAAACTGTCCTATTGTGCTAAAGTTTTCAAGACGATTGGCTTTTTTTCGATTTACAAATACTTAGTAGTGATTATCGGATAGTATTTTTTACAGAAATGCACATCCCTTTGCTGGACACCATCTGAGCCAAGCAAGTTGGTCTTATCAGACCACCGAACATGGTTCCTGTAGTTCATATTCTTGGACTGGTTGTCTTCAGCAAACTGTTTTCAGGCTTTCTTGTGGGCTAGCTTCAGAAGAGGCTTCCGTCTTGACCGACGGCCATGCAGACCTTTGGTGCATTGCACGGGGTATGGTCTGAGCACTGACAGACTGTTCTCCCACTGCTGCAACCTCATTAGCGATGCTGCCAGCACTCCTGCATCTGTTTTCTGAAGCCAACTTGTGCACCTGATGCAGATCGCGAGGACACAACCTCTTCAGTCGACTCTGACGAAGCCTGTTCCGAGTAGAACCCATCTTGGAAAACCGCTGAATAACAATGCACCGCAATCTATCCAATGTATAATGCTTATTTTCAGAACAGTCTGAGTTACCATTTGATATAAAGATTTTTATAGCTTTGATTGATAGAAGAATTTATTTGATGAAGACAACGCGACAAAAAAGCAAAAGCCTATAACGAGAAGGTGTCAACTTTTGAATGTAACAAGTTCAAAACAAAAATAGACATGGGCAACTGTAGTGAGCAGCACAAAAGTAAAAATTGCAAATAGAAACTGTTGCAAGTAAAATAAGTAACATTTTAAAATAAATTTGACTTGCTAAAAAGGGAGAAGGCCAACTAGTTAAACTAAAAACAAGGCATACACTAACATTCAAGACACACCGCATACATGTTAGTATTGCAAATAATATCTGCTCCAATTTAAAAATAAAAAAAAATAAAAAAAAAAAACTTTAAACACGGAAATTACTTGCCAAAATTGGAGAAATGGGCTGACCAACCGAAGGCATTTCTTGAGTTACTATCAATGTCATGAGCTTGGCGATACTGTCTCGGAGTCGGACTGGAGCTTGTAGCGCATCTTGTGCAAATGAACTCAGTCTACTGCAAATATGTATTCGCTGCCCATGTTGTTTCTTCATGCTTTAATGGCACGTAATGATGCATTCTCCTTAGCATGCCATGGTAGCTTAACTTGGCATGGAATATTTTGCATGCCACCGGTTTCCTTCTATTTTTACATAGTACTTCCATACTTCACGGCACTTTGTTTTAGTAGCCATTGTGAAGCAGTGCGTCAATCTTTAAGTTGTCAGGTGGGTCTGTGCTTAAAATTGGCGTGCAACCACATAGCTAATCGAAAGCCAATTTTTACATTCCATTGAGATCGCTTGCACCACAGTATTTTTTTTTTAACTTCAATTTCTTCATTTTCCATTTTCATTTCCTTTTAAGGGGCCTTCCCAGATTCAAAATGAATATCCTTTTTTTGGTTTTTCACAATTTTTCTCTTTTTTCCCTTTAAGTTTCACTTCGATGTGTACTTTAAGAAAATAAAAATATTTTGTCATTAAAGCCACATGCTCATCTTCGATAGGATAACGATCGCCTAAATCACAAAATAACTTCTAAAATAGTTTACCTTAGAGATTAATCTCTCCGCAATGCAGTGATGCCTTTGAAAAAAATTAACTACATCGGGAAATGTTTGTATTTGACCGCCAAAGTGTGTAACCCAATTTCTTCTCGCTCGACAAGTAAACACACACATTTCCGTGACGTAGTACACATGATCTTGGGGATTCCCTAAACTCCGCACACTTCACCAAACATGGCGGCCAGACAGGCAGACGATGGATATCATTTGGGGCGACTGCAAGTTCTGAGCGATTCAGAACGGAAAAGGAGAAAAGCCGCGCTTGACAAGAAGAGATGGACTTCTAGTATTAATATTGGCGATGCTTGTCAGCGATGGAAGAATCTATGCGAGCGTATGGGCCATAATAACCAAGCGCTTGCCGTCCTGCTCATGGATTTTGTTGTGTACTTTCCCAGCAGGCTCAGCGCGACGCTTATTTTTCCTTCCGGGTCTATTTTTAGCAACTTGCCGCCAAGGGAAACCTCCTCAATAGGTTTATTTATATCGCTGGACCTGGGGGTTCTAAAATCGTGCGATTTTTCGTATTAGTTATATCTAGCCACTACGAACATAGGAAAATTCTCAAAAAAATTCTAAAAATTAAGTCCTAATTAGTGAATCCGTGAGCATGTGGCTTTAATGTCATCAGTTTTGTTAAAAAATGACGTTTTGAAGCTCTCCCACAAATATAATTATATAAATCCACTAATTAAATGGGAAATCTGGTGACTTTCAACATTTATGGTGCAAACTTTTTTTTTTTTAATTTTTCAACCAAAATGCCTAATTTTGACTGTAGACTTGTTGGTTATTTCTGCATGCAATCACATTGATACCTTTTTCCCCTCTCAGAAAAAGCCAATTTCATGGGAAAGGGAATGAAAACCACTACAAAAAATAAAAACACAATATATAGAAAAGTCCTCATGTGATTGCATAGATATGACCTATATGTAACAGGGAAAAAAAGAATGAAGTGATTTGGTAGGGTGGTTTGGGAGTAAGACTTGCCACAATAAAGACCATGATTTTGCTTAGTTACGTCAATTCCATGGGAACAATAGAATGGAGCATTTTTGTGTTGAACTAATAAACTGTAGCGTTATTATACCCTTATCTGTGCTGGAACAAGGTAAATCAACTGAACCTGGGAAGGCCCCTCAATGAAGCCAAAAAAATGTTATACATCAGAACGGAAATATTTTTAAATATTGGCTAGAAACGTATAGATGTAAAAAAGAAATCGAGTTCCCCACAATGACGAGTAATCAAGGAATCGGTTACTCACGCCCATCCCTGCTAGCGATCCAGCTTGATTGCGTCCACCTCACTCATGTTTCTTGCTTCATCGTTCCCAGGAATCAGGTTCCCAACTTTCGGCAGACAGAAAGCATACTGCTGTCTCGTGACAGATAGCTAGCTAGCTAGCTGGTTGGTACTCTCATGGAACTAGCCCTAACTCAGTTGGAATCTTGCTGCATCTCTATGGAGCAAGAATCCCGACTTTGGACAGAAGAGGGTTGACGATGGTGTTTGTTGTTGGTCATTGCACAATGACTTAAATTCCGTGAGTGAATAATTGCTGATTACGGCACAGGTGAATGCTACTTACTAGTGATGGTCAAATGAAGCCTCATGAAACACTGAGGCTTCCCAGCCCATTGCTTCACCAAAAGGTTCAGTAATCGAGGCCTCAATGAAACATTGAATGCTGCCATCTGCTGGGCAAAACAACATATGACAGTCAGTGAACAGAACCATGACCTGAGCGGAAATGTATGAAAAACTTTTGTGTGCAGGAACAATAAACAATGGATATATTTCTATAGCTTGTGCATGTGTAAGTATATGGACATAATTGTGTCAGTATATTTGTTCATAATTAAAATGGCACTGAAACAATCACGATACTTTGCTTTTTTAAATCATTTTAATTCAAAAACACAAATACAGGAGTGACATTATTTAAAAAACGAAATAACTGACACTCTCACATCAATGTCCAACAATGGGAAAATAATAATATGAAATTCACTACAATTGTCCAACGTACTACTCCTCTCTCCATCTTATACAAACGCCGACAACACCCACAGTTTGGCGCGAGATTCGAAGCGTATTTATGAGGAAGCGATACAGAATGCCGGGTGGCTCACACGGTTAAGGCACTGCTCTGCAGTGCAGAGGTGATCACCGCGGCGCGAGTTTGAGCCCCGGTGTACCCACCGGCAGGGGTCGGCAGCTAGCGCACAATTGGCTATCGCGCTACAGGGTCCCAAATTGGGAAGGAACTGCCGGATTTGGGTATATATAACAGCTTTGTTCGTTGCTCCAGCGCCTCCTGTTGGCCAGAGGGGCGCTCGTCAGGAAGACTCCGGGTTGGTTCATGTCCTAGTTCTGAACTTGCGAAGATTCCACCAATGAGTGTATAAGAATCAGTGGCAGACGGACACGTGCTTCGGAAAAGAGCTGTGAACTGTCTCACTATCCTGAGTTGGCAGCAAGGGGTCGCATACGAGCAAGCTTTGTACATATACTCAGCAACAAAAGTTTCTGTGACACCATTTATGTGTATGTTATAAATGACACGCAAAGATCTCAATGCAATCAATATGTTTATTTAACAGGAGAAACACTGACTTTTCAGTGCCAACGTCACTCAAAACGAAAAATGTCATTTTCATGCGTCATGCAGCACTTGTCTGACGTCTAACCAATTGTGACCTTCACACTTCAATACCGGGTGTGACTTCCTCGTGCCATGATGCAAGCAACGCATCTCCGGCGCATGGACCGAATCAGATGTGCCAGAAATTGCTGTGGGATGTCATTCCAAATCTGACGTAGACGTTGTCGCAATTCCTGGAGTGTAGCTGGCGGGTTATCCAACCGCCGCAAACGTCGATCCATCTCGTCCCAAAGATGCTCGATTGGGGACATGTCTGGGGATCTGGCTGGCCATGGCAGGACATTGACATGTTGTTGCATCAGATACTGCTGTACAATCCTTGCAACGTGTGGTCTGGCGTTATCATGTTGCAGCGTTATTCCGGGACCATGTTGCATCAAAAACTGTACCACCAATGGCCGTAGCACTTCATCGCGATATCTTTGACCTGTCAGATTTCCATCAATAACAAGCAAATCTGTTCTGTTTCTAGCCGTGATCCCTCCCCAAATCATGACACTACCACCTCCAAAACGATCAAATTCCTGAACACAGTTGTTGGCATAACGTTCTCCACGTCAACGGTATACACGTAAACGACCATCACATCGGTTAAGCATGAATCTTGATTCGTCAGTGAAGAGTACAAGATCCCACTGACGTTGGATCCACCGTCGATGTTGTTGTGCCCACTGTAGACGCAGTCGTCGGTGTTGTACTGTGAGTATTGGACGTCTTGCTGGCCGACGTGGGACAATGCCAAAATGACGGAGACGGCGACGGATTGTCTGTGCAGACATTCGCCTCAAACCAGGTATCGTTCTTGCAGTTATGGTTGCAGGTTGGAATCGATTTCGGAGATGGGTTGTTCGAATCCAGTTGTCCTGTCTGGGAGTGGTTACTCGTGGACGGCCGCTGCGAGGACGGTCTCTGACATGTCTTGTCTGCTGATGACGCTGCCATAAGTTCCAAATGGTGTTTCGGTGGACATTCAGGCGATGAGCAACTTCCCTCTGCGAGGTTCCGGATTCAATCATCCCAATGGCCCTCCACCGATCATTTTCAGACAGTCTTGGCATTTAGAGGGTAGAGTTCCTGATCCAAAATGGCTGTGTTTTCGATAAGTGATGCTTCCGTCGTTCATCAGGCACAATGTGAACATTTCAAAAATTCTCCTCTTTTATTGCCATCCACAAGCATGATTTACGCACATTTTCACGTGCAAAGTCATTTTCTCGCATTTTCATGATTTCCATTTCAATGTTGTGTTTACGTGTACTGTTTCAGTCTGATATCACCATGTATGACAATTTCATAATTGCGTTATGAAAAATAATTAACAATATTGGTGTCACAGAAACTTTTGTTGCTGAGTATAGTTCCCCAATTGGGCATTCCAGATTCGGGTGGAATTGGAGATGCCAAATTCAAAAAAAAAAAAAAAATGAGCTCCTCTCAGTCCCAAATAAAGACATTTATAACAATGGCATCTCTGCCTGGTCAGCTTATCCCAATCTCCAGGACTGTATAACTTTCTGGTAGTGAAATATATTATATTTAATAATACAAACTTTTAAGATTTTATAATTTAATCAGAGGGGACAAGTGGACAAAGGATATTTTACTATTTAATGTATTAGGAAGAGGATAAGCCTTATTATCATTAATTGTGTCTGATTTTAATGGACATCATATAGACTACTTGCTTGATAAACTTTGTCAATGTATAAATTGAATTAAACATAGAAACCATGGGGTGGGTGTGCTGCAGATACCACTGACCCAAAGTATCAGGAGAAGTCGAAGGTCTAATAAAGATTAGCTACACCAGCAATTCAGCTTTAATACAGAGAATCTGTGTTGCCTGTAAATTATCCATGCTTTTTATGAAAGAAAAAGTGTAAATTGTAATACATTTACCATTCTGCAATGTATGTCCTTGACTTTTCCCCATCAGTCTACCAGCTGCAGCAGAATATGGATGAATTATATGATGTTTACCATTCTACAGTCTATGCCCTTGGCTTACTCAACCCTTTGAACATGGTTAGTTTATTTCATTTTTTAAAAATAACAGCAAACGTAGGTCTCTTTAAACAAAAACATAAATGACATAAACAAGAAATCAGAACAGTAAAAGCAGCCTTCTTTAAACAAATATTATGTGAGATACACGTCAGTGCGATAAAAGTGCATATATTTATATCAGGGTGATGTATAAAATCTGTGATCCATAAAATCTAGTGTATTTCCATATATACTGAGTACAAATGAAAACACACCACTCACGAAATCTGGAATAGCTCCACGGATTAATATGTGAAGTATATACGTATGATGCATTTGAGATAATGAATGATTTAAGAAGACATGTAAACATCATTCAATTTCATTCACGATAATGTTAATGCGCGAGAGAGGTTTAACTGGTGTAGGGGTCAAACAGGAAAGTCAATAACGGGTGTGACCGCCATTTGCATTGACACATGCGGTGCATCGTCGTCGCATGGAGTTGCTCAGCCTGTGGATAGTGTTCTGAGGGATAGCATTCCACTCCTGAACAAGGGCAACCTCAAGTTCTCGGATGTTGTCCATCTGGCGTCGATGTGAAAGACGTCGTCCAATTTCATCCCATAAGTGCTCGATAGGGGAGAGGTCGGGTGACAGAGCTGGCCACTGAAGCACGGGGATGTTCTGCCGTGCAAGGTATTGCATGGACACCCTTGCAGTGTGTGCCCTAGCGTAGTCCTGTTGGAACGTGTGGACATCGTGGTGTTGGTTGAAGAACGGCACAACATGGTTCTGCAGCACCTGGTCCCAGTAGTAGACGCCGTTCACCCTTCCTCTGCAGATATGGAGAGGGGTTCTGTGACGGTAGCTCGTTCCACCCCACACCATAACGCTGCTACCACCCCAACGGTCCGTTTGAACGACACAATCGGCGTTTTAACGTTCACCACATCTCCGCCAAACACGTATACGGCCATCTGCGTTCCTTAAGTGAAATCATGACTCGTCAGAAAAGATGACACCGTGCCATTGTCGTAGTCGCCAATTTTGGTGCCTGTTTGCCCACTGTAGACGCTGGTTTTGGTGACGATCCGTCAATATGGGGCCGAAATAAGGACGTCGTGCACGCAGGCCTGCAGCTTGCAGACGGTTCCGTACGGTGTTGGGGTGAATGAATCCACGTCGTCCTTGGACTTGAGCAGCCGTTCTTGTCGCTGGTAGTGTTTGGTCTCGGACATGATCCCGTACGATCTGACGGTCCTGTTGTGTCGTTGTCACACGTTGTTGACCCGGTCGAGGACGGTCCCGAGTGCTCCCCGTTTGCAGAAACCTTTGATGGAGTCTTGTGATCGTTGTGTGCGCGCAGTGTAGTCGTCTGACAATTTCCCTTGTGCTGGCGCCAATTTGAAGCATGCCTATGGCACGTTCCCGTTCAGGGGCTGTAAGTCGCGGCATAGTGTTGATGTTTCCCAAGTGTCCGTGAAGAAGTGAAATTTTATTCGGATTCACTTGCTTTTAAAGGCAATGTGTGCACAAATTCAGAGTGAAATTCATTTTTCCTGTGGGGCGCGTGCAAGATGCTGCGTTTTTGCAAAAAATTGCCTAGCGTTACAGTTAACTTGAAATTCTCGCATTTCTTGCACCTGGCATGTCGGGTGAAGTCACTGTAGTGTTGTTGTTGTATGTTTATATTATAGAATGTGAATTTTCCATATAAACTCTCCTATTGTAGCACATTTCCACAATCATCATTTATTAGCTTAGCTCATATGTTTCGGCGTCATGGTTTGAAATAATATTCAGGGTTTTATCGTAATGAAGGCCTTTGATGATGCCTGGTACAGCAAAATGATATTTTCAATATGAAAGAACCAGAGGATAAGGAATAAAAATGGCTAAATACTTTCTGTGGTTTGGTCGATGTCACAAGAATACAACCCATATTCTATACTGGAACATGCTGAACATCAGTAGTGGGTATAGCAATAATTTTGGTGGTGATACTCATGGTGGTAACTGCAGTAACAGCAGTTTATGCGATGATGGTTGTAGCTTTAGCACTAGTGGCTGGACTTGGTCATAGCAGCGCTGTAATTATTTATAGCAGTTATTGTAATTGTTTTGTATGTTGTATTTGTAGTATTGGTGGTCCTACTAGCTTTTGAGAAGGTAGTTGTATTGGTGCAGCCTGCACTTTGAATCATGATGGCAGTTACAGCAGAATTATCAGCATTTCCAGTGCTAATGTTGATTGATATGTGTGGTAGTGATGGTTTTTGAGATGGCTATTGTAATTTTACCTGCCCTTGGCCTGCAATTGTACCAGTCTTCTTAGTGATTAACAGGTGTGGTACATAGTGGGATGTCCTGATTGGCTCTTGCAGCAGGTGTGGAACATAGCACCAGCTGGACCCAATCAGGACAGCCCACTGAGACTGACCAGGAGACTGACTGTCTTCCTCTCCATCTCTCCCTCTTTACCTTCCTCTCCAGCCGTTTGGGAACATCCTGTGTCTGGTGCCTCTTGCGGAGAGTGTGGTGAAGCTGAATGCCGTTTGCATGCAGTGCTACAGAGAGGCAGCGTATACCAAGAGACTGGGAGCAGAGACTGAGGTAAGGCCCTACACGCGCACACACACACACACACACACACACCCACACACACATATACAAAACCCAAAACCAGTGAAGTTGGCAGGTTATGTAAATCATAGATAAAAACAGAATACAATGATTTGCAACGTGCCAGCTTCACTGGTTTTGGGTTTTGTAGAATTTAAAGGCAGCAACACATTGCAAAAAAGTTGGCACAGGGGCCTTTTTACCACTGTGTTACATCGCCTTTCCTTTTAACGACACTCATTAAACGTTTGGGAACTGAGGAGACCAATTTTTGAAGCTTTTCAGGTGGAACTCTTTCCCATTCTTGCTTGATGTACAGCTTAAGTTGTTCAACAGTCCGGGGTCTCCATTGTCGTATTTTACGCGTCATAATGCGCCACACATTTTCAATGGGAGGCAGGTCTGGACTACAGGCAGGCCAGTCTAGTACCTGCACTCTTTTACCATGAAGCCATGCTGTTGTAACACATGCAGAATGTGGCTTGGCATTGTCTTGCTGAAATGAGCAGGGGCGTCCATGAAAAAGACGTTGCTTGGATGGCAACATATGTTGCTCCAAAACCTGTATGTACCTTTCAGCATTAATGGTGCCTTCACATATGTGTAAGTTGCCCATGCCTTGGGCACTAATACACCCCCATAACATCACAGATGCTGGCTTTTGAACATTGCGCCTATAACAGTCCGGATGGTTCTTTTCCTCTTTGGTCAGGAGGACACGACGTCCGCAGTTTCCAAAAACAATTTGAAATGTGGACTCGTCAGACCACAGAACACTTTTCCACTTTGCATCAGTCCATCTTAGATGAGCTTGGGCCCATTGAAGCCGGCGGCGTTTCTGGGTGCTGTTGATAAATGGCTTTCGCTTTGCATTGTAGAGTTTTAACTTGCACTTGCAGATGTTGCAACGAACTGTAGTTACTGACAGTGGTTTTCTGAAGTGTTCCTGAGCCCATGTGGTGATGTCCTTTACAAACTGATGTCGGTTTTTGATGCAGTACCGCCTTAGGGATCGAAGGTCACGGGCATTCAATGTTGGTTTTCGGGCCTTGTCGCTTTCGTGCAGTGATTTCTCCAGATTCTCTGAACCTATTGACGATATTACGGACTGTAGATGATGAAATCCCAAAATTTCTTGCAATAGCTCGTTGAGGAATGTTGTTTTTAAACTGTTCAACAATCAGCTCACGCATTGGTTCACTAAGTGGTGACCCTCGCCCCATCCTTGTTTGTGAATGACTGAGCATTTCAGGGAAGCTGCTTTTATACCCAATCATGGCACCCACCTGTTCCCAATTAGCCCGTTCACCTGTGGGATGTTCCAAATAAGTGTTTGATGAGCATTCCTCAACTCTCTCTGTCTTTTTTGCCACTTGTGCCAGCTTCTTTGAAACATGTTGCAGGCATCAAATTCCAAATGAGCTAATATTTGCAAAAAATTACAAAGTTTACCTGTTCGAACATTAAGTAACTTGTCTTTTAAGTGTATTCAATTGAATATAGGTTGAAAAGGATTTGCAAATCATTGTATTCTGTTTTTATTTACGATTTACACAATGTGCCAACTTCACTGGTTTTGGGTTTTGTATATACACAGGGCAGAGACGAAAATGAGCCCTAACACACATGTACGCACACACATGCACTCATGCACACTGGTACACAAACACATGCACACATCATACAGCCATTTTGTGTAATTCATTGTTAAAACTGAGCGCTTTGCCGGTTTTCGTCTGTCGCTCAGGTGGAGGTGATCGGAGGGGCGGATAAATATCATGCGGTCTGCCGCATCTGTTATGGTGGCCTTACTGCTGACAAGGAGAACTGCGCCCCCCAGAGGGAGGAAACGCCACCACATGCGTCAGCGGGGAAAACTCTGGACTCCAGCGCCCCCCGAAGGCTGTTTGCCAACCTGCATCTCTGAGCACACTGGTCTCACAGACCTGCTGGAAGCAGCCAGCAGACATGAGCTTTGAGTAACAAATTTAACTGAACCAGATTGATGGAAACAAGGCTTTGGGTGTGTAGGGTTGCAGACCTGGTCCATGCCTAAATCTGCACTTGCGTGCTACGGAGTATGGGATTAGCATACTCTGTAGTAGGCGAGTATGCTCATTTCGACATGACCCTGGGCTGTCTTTTCGATTTTTCTGGAGCAGAAGGGGGTCAGTTTTGAGCCTTGGTGTTATATTTCAATGGCAGGTGATGTTTGATTTTAACATTTTAACAGTTTTTAGCAAAAAGAATGGTAAGATGTCAGTGCCAGGACGGAGAGCGAGGTGGGGAGGACGAACATGGCTGTGGCAGTGAGCAGGACACACACGGCTGTTAAGTATGAACTACTCAGAGCAAGTCTGTTTGACAGTGATGACAACAGGCATTTCAGGAAGTGTCTCAGATACAGAGGTGTGAACGGTGGGGTTCCCAAGGCCATCGCCAGAGGTCCTGTCGACAGTCTCTGTGCTTTTTTTCACAGTGGGATCAACTGTACTGGTGCCCCAAACTGGGGAAAGAGGTTTTCCTTAATGATGGGCTCACTTCAGTTTTACTATAGAAGAGAAGGACTGCCCTGTGTGCTGAACCTCAAGTACTTCTCTAATGGACTGCTGTAGCGCAGTGAAGGATTTTTGTTGTATGCTGTTTTTAAATAAATATTTTTCTTTTCAATCTGTTGAAATGATTGACTTGTTTTACACTTTAGAGAAAGGAGGTGACTCCTTATCAGCGCCAGGGGATGGTGGAACACCAGATGTGATCAGCTAAGGCAATAACACTAAGAGCAAAGGGCTGCAAGGGCTGCTTTTAACTGCCTGACCCGGAAAATAATTATGGCCGCCATGATTATCCCTTAGAGCGCTAAATGCTGCTATTGTTGCTCAATGATGCAAGATATCTAAGTCAAAGCAGTTTTAAACCTATCACGTGGCAACTTGTCCGTAAGAGCTCCCAAGTTGCCCCATGATAGGTTTTCACCAGCACAAGATGATTGAATCAATATCATCAAACACTGTATTTCAGCTCTCTCAGGGTTATGCACCCTAATTCCCCCGGGGCACTGCACCGTCCTCCTGAGCAGACGTGAGCAGAGAATGGTGCGGCCAACCGCCATGATGATGAGCGTCCAAACCTTGGATATTTCATGAAGGAAAGGAAGCAACTGGCTTTCTCTTTACTTACCTCCACCGAGGAAACTTGGGACAAACCTTGGAAGAAAAGAATGGTTATGATCTAAAATCCTCTGCCGCCGAGTAAATGGATACGGCATTCATTGTACTTCTCAGATGTCCAGCACAAGACTGAGATGTGTTTCTTCATTTCATTTTTTACAACCCCAATTCAAAAATAGTTGGGACAAAGTGTAAATTGCGAACAAAATCAAAACGCAATGACTTTCAGATCACACCAGCCAGTATTTTATTCACAATAGAACAGAGATAACATGACAAATGTTGAAACTGAGAAATTTTACAATTTCATCCAACAAATGAGCTCATTTCAAATTTGATGGCTGCTACAGGTTTCGAAAATGTTGGGACAGGGCTGTTTATCCTGGTGTAGCATCCCTTCTTCTTTTTAACACAGAGTGGAGGCGTCTGGCCATTGAATAGACAGGTTTCTTGAGTTTAGCCATTGGAATTTGATCCCAATCTTGTTTAATACAGGCCTCCAGCTGCTGGAGAGTTTTGAGTCTCCTTTGACAGACTTTTTGTTTAATTATGTGCCAAATGTTCTCAATCGGTGAAATATCAGGACTGCAGGCAGGCCAGTTCAGCACAGGGACTCTTCAACTACGAAGCCATGCTGTTGTAATAGCTGCAGTATGTGGTTTTGTATTGTCCTGCTGAATTACACAAGGCCTTCCCTGGAATAGTTGTCATCTGGAGGGGAACATATGTTGCTCTAAAACCTTTATATACCTTTCAGCATTCATGGTGCTTTTTAAAACATGCTAGTGTCCCACGCCATATGCACTAATGCATCCCCATACCATCAGAGATGCTGGCTTTTGAACTGAACGCTGATAATAGGAGGGGTGGTCTTTCTCCTCTTTAGTCTGGAGGACACAATGCCCATGTTTCCCAACAAGAATGTCTAAATTTAGACTCGTCTGACCACAGGACACTTTGCCACTTTGCTACAGTCCATTTTAAATGAGCCTTGGTCCACAGAACACAGCAGCACTTCTGGATCATGCTCAACAACGGCTTCCTTTTTGCATGATAGAGATTTAGGTGGTATCTGTGGATGGCACGGCGGACTGTGTTTACAGACAGTGGTTTCTTGAAGTATTCCTGGGCCCATTTAGTAATGCCAATGATAGAATCATGCCGGTGAGTGATGCAGTGGGATCTGAGGGACCAAAGATCACGGGCATCCAGTGAAGGTCTTCGACCTTGTCCCTTATGTCCAGAGATTTTTCCAGTTTCTCTGAATCATTTTATGATGTTATGCACTGTCGATGATGAGACCTTCAAAGCCTTTACAATTTGACGTTGAGGAACATTGTTCCACAATTTTTATTTTTACGCAAGCCTTCACAGGTTGGAGAGCCTCTGGCCATCATTACTTCTGTCAGACTCAGCCTCTCTAAGATATCCCTTTTATAGCCAATCATGTTCCACACCTGATGCCAGTTAACTTTATTACTCGCTAAAAGTTCTTTTAGCTGATTCTCTTATATTAATTGCTTTTTTCAGCCCTTTTTTTTGTCTGTGTCCCAACTTTTATGAGACATATAGCAGCCAGAAAATTTGAAATGAGCTCATTTTGCAGGTAAAAATGTAAAATGTCTAAGTTTCAACATTTGAAATGTGATCTATGTTCTATTTTGAATAACATTGGCTAATGTGGCCTGAAAGTCATTGCATTTTGATTTTATTCACAATTACTATTTCAGAATTGGGGTTGTATTTCCCCACTCAAACATGTCCCAAAGTAACTACAAAATCTTCCCGTAACTTTCCCTTGACCTGTGCGGTGTTTTCTTGCGAAATCTAGGAAGAGTGGAAAGGAAAGGAAGCCAGATTAAGGGAACTCAGATGGGCTCTGGTCCTTTAAACGCTCCGAGAATCCAGGTGTAAAGGGCTCCCCACTGTGTTAAGTGAAGACACCTCGGCTGTCGTGTGCAGAGCATTTTCAGAGCGCACAACACGAGCAGAAGGGTGCATCTAAATCTGTTGCATTGCATCCATGTTAATTACAGAATTTTCCCAGAGTCTTGGGGTGAATTCACACTTGGCTGGTTTGGTGCATTTGTTCTGACACAGGGAGTGTTTTCCCCCAGAGATCAGCTCATTTGGGCTGGTGTGAACACAGCAAACGCACCCTGATGCGGAACAAAACGAGCAGGTCGAGATTGCCAAAAAAGGGCGGTCTAGACTCGCCTCCATTCGAACCCTGGAGCGGTATTTGCTGTGAGAACACAATTGTCTCCGCAACCGGCACAACTGACTCTTAGCTGTTGTTCACAGAGACACTCGCATTCACACAGAAGAGGAAACACCCCTTCCTCTCCGGGTAAGATTTCTGACCAATGACCGAACAGTTTGTTTGCTCATGGCATTTGTTTATTAATTTGGACCAGTAGAGACTGTTGCCTTGTGAACACAAATGAGCCAAAGGACAAATGCAACAATCGTATCATTTCTGCCCCTGAATCGGAACAAAGCAAGTGAGCCACAGGTGTGATACACCCTTAGTCCCTCCCACAGGGGATGCAGGGAGAGATGCAAGGAAACCATACAAGGAGAGAAGAAATGAGGAAATGTGCTTTTACAGAAATAAGAGGTTTCCTCTTGAGCATTACGAGGCGATGTCTGTTTATAATGGCGGTCCACAGCTGGAGCGGCCATCAGCATCCGTTGTTACCGAATGACATGGTTTTCAGCTGAAAGTGTCCCGGGAAGGCTGCTCTCGTAATCCTGCTCTTGGCTCCTCAGCGCAGAACTAAGAGCCTCAAGACAGCCCTGCAAGATGGCTGATCCAGAACAACTTCCAGTTCATGCGAGGAGTGAGGAAATGTCAAATGTGAATTGAGACCTGTGGATCCTTGAAGGATCAAGAACGTTCCATTGACCTCATTCACATTTCCTTCATTAATTTCCTTGTCTTCCTTCTCTCACTTGTGGTAGCCTCTCCTGATGGGTGAAGCTGGATCAGGGAAAGAAAGAGGGTGGAATTTAGCTACAGGACGACTCTGAACACGTGAAAAGGAAGTTTTGACTTGGAAAAACCAAGCAAACCATTGAACTGAGAATTGCAGGTCAGAAATGTCTCAATAGAAACACATACCTCTGGAAATATTCAATATGTTCAGTTGCTGGTAAAAGTATTGCAATTTCCCTCTTTGAATAGTGCTTCAGGTTTATCTTGAATGCAATTAAATGACTGGAATGAGCTGAAAGTTTTTATGTGTTTATGAAGTTCCATTAAGTACGCTCAGCTGTGCTTGATTCCTGTACCACAGAAAAGCAATAAATGGAGATAGATTTCCAAACCTGAGGTCAGATGGTCTAGTTTTATCGTAGTTCTATTGTCCACGACAATGTAGTGGATTACCATTCCTGGGGGGCACCAGAAACTGCTGGGTTTTTTTCTATGGATTTATCCCAGCGTAATTATCCAAGAGGAAAAACACCAACACTAGACCAGGGGTGCATTAGATCACCCAAAGATAAGTAGTACAGCGAAACTACAAAAGACACTTTCAACAGACAAATTCAGGATTAAAAAACTACCATGTCATACTCCACTACAACTCCACCCCTCAAGTTATTTCATGATTTATAAATTGTGTATGTACAACAATAGTTGAAATTAATGTTGTTTAAACTGTTCATTTGTTTTTGTCAGGAAAACACAATCGTACTTTCATAGATTTTATTCAAAATTACATTTTAAAATTCGGCAGTTCATAAGTTTGATTTATTAAATGAGAAAGTTCTAAACAGATGGAAGCAAATTATGTTTTCAATCTTAAGTGCACCAGAATGATTTGAACATGACAGAGCTGTATTCATTATTCTAAAGGCAAACATCTTGACATACACTAGACTAAAACCCACAGAATATACACACGCACATTGACAAAAATGATAAATGCTAATCCCTGTCTGTTCAAAACATAAAATCAGAATTGATTCAAAAAGAAAAACAGGTAAACTACAAACTAAGTGCAACCAACCATCAAATCTCATGTAGAGTCCCAAAGACTCCTAATGTCAAACAGGACTTCAACATTTGTGATCAAGTGTACAAAGACATGATTAACAATGAACTTAAACAATACCCTAACAAACAAAAAAAATCAAAATGAACGTAAAAATAAATCCCTTTTAAAAAACGGCCGTTTTCAATGGCAATTTTTTCACCTGCAGCTTGGCAGAACAGCACCACCTGTCTGCCTATAAAGGCAGTGAAGGTCCCAGCGGCGGCCCAAGACTGACGTAACTCCGCGAGTGTATAAAAATATCAGCTCGGTTTCAACTATCACTATTTAATTTTGAAACTGCGGTCTCTTAGCACGGAGCCGGCGGAGTCTAGCCTACTATATTTAAAATTGTGCCAAATGTTTAAAAACCAAACTAAACTTGGCTACGATTCTTATCTTTCCATGAATACCACAAATTATGACCAATTAAAATAATATCCCTTCATATCCGGAACTGAAAGCGAACATGGTGTATACTCTGCAACATACCACAAGACAGCAACTTGTCATCGTTACCACGCAAATACCGGTTTACACAAGTGATTTAGAAAAATGATAACCAATTTATTATTGGGGGTATTGTAGCTTGTGTCCACCTTCCAGCTGCAGTAGGAGTTTGTGCAAAATTTTCAGTGCTGACCTCCTCTCTGACAATTAGGCCCCCCGGCTAGTTTTTGAGAGTGTTTTAATATGGGAGGGGACGTTTTTTTTGTTTTTTTTTTGGCAAGTTTTCAGCTTTTAGCATAAAAGCACCAGGGACATAAAAAATTGACGATTTTTTTTTTTTTGATAAATTGCACTTCACGCATCCAATCAAACACATTTCCTGCGCAGATATTATGACGAAACTTTTCGATGTTGCAGCACACTGGGTTCAGTAGCTCTTTCAGGAGGGCAGCCCAGCAAAAAAGAAATGTCTGGCTGTGCGTGGTCTCCATTTCGTTGTGAAACAGCGCTCCCCTTTGGCAAACCGGGGTGCTTGCAGCATACCAAAGGGAGATTTCTGCCTATATTTCTCGTGAAAGAGTGTCCGATCTCATCTGGTCCGAAGGGAGCTTATAATACTATTCCAGATCTTACTGATTGGATAGCATGATTCATCACTTCGTTGCAATTCAGATAAGACTGGACACCCTTACTCTAGCACAGGGATACTCATTCTTTTCCAGAATGAGCCACAGTGGGTGCAGGCTTTCACTCTTTCCAACCTGTCCCACACCTGATTCTACTAATCAACCCTTAAAGCTTTTGCTATGGACCCTTGATATGTAGAATCAGGTTTTTAACTGCATGGTTAGACTGAAAGCCTGCTCCCACTGCGGCTCATTCCGGAAAAGAGTGAGTATCCCTGCTCTAGCAGCTGTGCTGTCTGACTGGGACCTGAAAAGTTAAAGGGTCCAGTCTCAGTGTAGCTATAAAAACATCAATGCAACTGTTGAGCTCTTGAGCAAGGCCCATAACCTCATACTGCATCAGCAAGAACTTTCCCCAACTCAATCTACTCAAATGCACAACATTCTGGTAAAACAATTGCAGCCAAATAACTGCAAAGGCACTGGATTTTCAGGAGAGAAAGAGAGATTTGAGACAAGAGGCCAATGACCGGTTGATAAATTCAACTCACTGCTCAAAATCTGAGTTGGATTTGGGAACGAGAGTGTCTGAAAAATGCCCTGGCATCCTTGTTCAAAGATTTCATTTCAGAAAACAACAACAAAAAAAAATTATATATAAATATGTCCATGCTGAAGGTGCATTCCAGGCCTGACCAGCCAACCAAAAAGTATAACTTCCCTCTCACAACCACAATCTGACCAATATCAAAGCCATAAAGTCAAATGATTCTGATATCAGCACCATACAGTCAAATTAACCATAATCAACACCATTTGGGCAAAAGAACAATGATAATACACTCAAAGGAACCAAATAACACCACCAAACAGTCATAGGAACCCAATTTCAACACCATCCAGTCAAAGAAACATGATATCAACATGATATATCGAAAGGAACCCAATATCAATACCAGAAATTCAAAGGAGCCCAATGTCAACACCATATAGTCAAGCAAAACCAATAATACAATACAGTCAAAGGATCATATCAACATCATATCGACAAAGGAACCCAGAAATACAAAAAGTTCACTTTTTGGTCCAAAAAACCCATAAACGCCCTAAGTGCTGTAACAGATTTAACAGTGTTTTTCAGAGGCATTTTCTTCAGTGAGTGTGCCATTTGCCTACAGATCAGCATTCAAGCAAAAACTTTCTTTTCAGCTCCCTGAAGGGCATCTTTTTTGTTGATGTTTTTCAAAGTGGTTCTAAATTCAACGTCAATATTCTAGAACACCATTGCTATCAATTATCGGTCATGATTTTAACATGAGCATTTAGAATGCCGAGAAGAGAATACTTCATTATGCACAAGTGGTCTCACTCCTTCAAAAGTTTAAAGGGGCATTATTCTAGTGCAGCAAGTCACACTCAATAGCTGCATCAATACACAAAATCAAAAATGTGTAGGAAATTTTTCATGTGGGGTCACCCTTTTGAATTGTTTAGATGTTTTTTATAAGTTTATGGAATGTGCCATGGCACTTCTAGCACACGGTATTTTTGAGGAAATCCCACTAGGGGCGCTGTGAATAGTGACATCACCCCGGCCCTGTGCCTTTGGTTTGGCTGTCGTTGTAATTCGTATTGCATTCATGCATTATGCATGTGATGAAAATACTTGAATATTACGCGTCCTTTGTGTGATATCCGGCTATCAATACAAATTCTCTGCCTTGAAAGAAAGCAGGTAAGTTAGATTTCCTGGACCTAGACCTTGACTATGCCTGCATGACTGACATACAAACATACAAGACAATGACAAACCCGCTGTGTGGTATGGTAGCCTACCCCGGGGATATAAATGATATACAGGATCTTACGAGTAAGCGTTTCATATGAAAGTTACTAAACAAGTTGAGTAAATTTTGCGTTTGTTGCTTCATGTTTGTACTGAGCTTCATCACTGATACACCATAATGAGTCACAGCCATTCAGGGTTGAACTTACAATGGTTTTTTAATTCAGTCAACACCGACTAGCCCGCTAGCTAACAAAGTAATGTCACATTATGATTAACTAGCTAGCTCATTTCACAAAAACTGCGATGGAAAGTGAAGATTGTACTGCGTGTATGCTGAATGTGGCGTATATGCAGAGCAGCCGCGATAACGACATAGCAAAGGGCCGAAAAGGAGACTGCTGTAATAAAATGGCGGGCTCCATTCAAGGGAAAATAGCCGGTTTGCTCGCACACTTTGTTTGATATTTAAATCTCATGGGTGTCGAATCACCCAAAAAAGGTTAGATGTTGAATGTATTGTTATCTGGGAATGATTTAAGCGGCAAATTGTATTGGAAGATAAAGTCCTTTATAGTTTAACAGAGGTAACCCTGGCTGGAACAGCACCGGGTGAAACCCTGAGTTGATCATAGAACTCGATTGCGGAAGATCCAGGCAGGCGATACACTTCAAGTACAGCTTAATTTAAAAAAAAAAATTTAAACATTAAAGAAATACAACAAAACATACAGTGTGTGGACTAACAATGTCTGCAGAGTTCCTCATTGGCTGCTTTTTAAAATAACCACCCATTCCGACATGTGATGAGGCCCCTCAGTCAATCCCAATTTGGGACATCATGTGATCTCTCAGCCCCTCCCCCACAACCAAATCACATGACCTCTCAGCCCCATCCACTGCATCAGGCGATCTCTCAGAAGACCGGAGCTGGGGGCACGTACCCAGACTCCTCTTTGGTGTCGGGGTTGGGGGTGAAGGGGGGTTGCTGAAAGGTCTCCGGTGTGGTGCCGGTGAACAGAGGCGGAGGTTCGCTGGGCGCGGGGTCTGAGAACTCATGTCCGAGGTTTGACACACCCTGCCGAAACCTAAGCACGGCGAGGAATGCCAGAATGCTCTGTTTCGGAGAGAAGATGACACAATGCACATGAGGGGGCAGCAGAAGGTTTTTCCAAAACCAGCATTACTAAAGTAGCCAGTCATTGCGTCGTTTGAGACCTTAGTGATTTTTTTTTCTTTCCGTCCATATTCCAGGTTTGGGAGCAAACGGATTTTCTCTGCACAGTTAACCAGTGCTTTTCACAGTTATCCAGCTAACACAGTAATCCTGCTTTGTGGAACCAGCACCAGAGCTCACAGTCAGAAGATCAGACAAGTCCAGTCAAATGAAATATTTTCAGCAGCCAATTTAATATTTTCATAAAAGTGGGTGTTTGGAATCTTTAGCCAATTAATAATTTAAAATAGTTGATTGAAAAAAAAAATTTATTACGAGTCTCTGTTCAAGAAGTCCAGCTCTCAGCCATAAATATAGATTATTGAATCCACAGAAGACTGCTAATTTAAGAATGGAATCACACATTTATAACCCTACGCTTAACAGTTAGAGTAATTTCTTTTAAGTGCTACTACGAGTGTCAAAAAGTAGGGTGTGTCACTATTGGGGTGAACGTGGTCGTCCTAGATCAGAAAGATGTTCCACCCAAGTTCTGCTGACATACTATTCTTCTGTTTGGCGAAAATCCAAAAAAATTTTTTTTTTTTGCAGTTCATTAGAATTGCAAATTGAAGTTGAGATAATAAATTTAACCTGACTGAAATGATGAAGAGAGAGAAATTAGAATTGCCCATCCCCTACTTCCCTGTGGTCTATTATCGGTCTGTCCCAGTACTGAGTGGAAATGTCCGCGCTTTCTAGGGTGGCCATCTTGTGTGATATCACTCACCCAGGAGAAGATTGAAAAGAAGGAGAAGGCTATGGCCGCCCGGGCGGCGGCTTCCGGCAAGAGCTCAGCGTGCTCTGTTAGTGACCACTGATTGGCCAGGATACAGAAGCACACAAACCACAGCACTGCCCAGATTCCTGAGGGAAAGAAGTGGGGTGGAGGGTGAGGGGAAAAAAAGAGGCTTCCATAAGGGTCAAATATACACTTCCCGGGCAAAAAAAAAGTCGCACACTCAAATATTTAGTTGGAACCCCTGTAGCTTTGATTACAGTGCATATTCGTCTTGTCACTGTTTTGACAACTATATGCAATGCAAAAGCATTTATTTTTGATCAGAAATGCCATCATTTTTTGCCGAGATCTAGTCTCCTCAACATAATGGTTGAACCACTTGGTAGTCTTTCTTGAGCACATCCCTATAACTTTTAATGTGCTTAAGGTCCGGACTTTGTGGTGGCAAATTTGTTTGTGAAAATGATTCCTCATATTTGTTTTTATCATCCATGGTTTTCTTTGCTAAATACGGGCCAATAACTTGCCCGTTCTAAAATACAGTAAATGTTTTTTACCCTTTACCTGAGAAGGCGAGGTCGGTGATGACTATCTGCTTCCTCTCTGTGGCACTGCTGACGTGGGGGAAGTAGGCGTCGAGCACGAGGAAGGCCACACAGGCCAGGAAGCCCAGCACGCCCACTGCCATGGCGTAGTGGCATGCCTCGTTGTTCTGGTGGAATACGCACACGGGATAAGAGGAGTGGATCTGGTTGATGAAGCCCTCACCAGTGATGCTGCCGAACACTACAATGGCAAACAGCTGAAACCAGAAAACACAGGAGATAAACTTTCAGCCCCATGCAGCCACACCACAATTCACTTTAACTGGTTAAAAGTGAAGATAGTAAGTAACCAATCGCTCCAAACATAGGACATAAATCAGCGGAGCGGGTCATTTGGACCCTGTACCGGTTGAACCCATAGATATTGGACCCCAGACAAGTTGGACCCGAGATCAGTTAGACCCCAGACCAATTGGGTTAGGGCTATACTTATGGCCTGGGGTCAAAACAGCCTTGGGTCCAACTGAGTAGGGTCTGGGGTCCAAATTGGTTTGGGTCTGAAAGGTCTGGGGTCCAACCAGTACTGGTTTCAACCCATATGGGGTCCAAACAACCTATACCCATAAATCAGAGACCGTGTTTTTTAGTTTAAAAAGGACTAGGGCATCCAGTTGAAAACTTATATTCAACTAGAACTGACTTATCCAGCATTTTCAGTGGTACATTGGATATTCACCCTTTGCATGTGACGTCACGTTGCACTGGTGGGCATTATGAACGCCATGACGGACGTCAAAAGCCCTGGGCGGACGGCAGGCGAATAGATAGTAAAGAAAAGTCGCGGTTATCGATATTTTTTTATTTTTAAGATCGTGATTTCTTGCTGTGCCGTTGGCTGTGCGAACAGGCAAGGCTGTAAGCCAGATTTGGCCTTTTATCGTATCCCTTTTGATGAAGAGAGAAGACGGCGATGGATATCTGCCATCAATAGGAGGGACTGGCAGCCCTCAAAGTACTCCAGGATTTGCAGCGAGCATTTTTTACAAGGTAAGTTTAATGTATTTCCCAGTAAACCTAATACATTCATGGTTAACTTATGGCCTATGGCTAATTTATGCCATATGGGCTTTCGCTAACTTGTGGCATATGGCTACCTACCGTAGCTAACTTATGCGTAGCACCGCGTACCCGTAACCCAACCACCTACAAAGAATCGGTAAGCATCCAGACTTTTGTATGCTTGTAGATCAGCACCTGTGTATGGGGACACTCCGTTTACAACATAGTGGTACAGATCGTGTGGACTAAAGTCGGGCAGACTGGACGATTTTGTTAGATCCGTGCAGTGACGTGCGGTGGAGGTTGGTTTGGTGAGGCACAAACCTCCCCTTTGCTTGATTAGCAATCAGACGATTAACTAATTTAGTGAAACTATTCGGCAGAATGACGGGCCAGTTTAAGTTTCCCCGGTGTTATTACTCAGTACATCGAACCCGACATGCTCAACAGCAGATTTGCACGTACTTGCTTCCAGGAAGCCGAAGCAATGTCATCAAAAAATATTAACGCGGTTCGACTTATGCAGAGTTCAATGCTTAATCAATAGCCTATAATGTATTCTACTTTAAATACGCGCTGTTACACCCAAACAAAAAGCGGGCGTTTATTTTCAGTCTTCTTTCGTAATCCGATTCACAAAATGTTTAAATGATATACAGAATTACCGAGAGCCGAGAATTTTTCCTAATTGATTATTCAGATTTCCATCCTTGCAGTCTCGAATTGCAACGTATATTTGAATGAAGTTATTATGTCCTCCATCAGTCTCAGGCTTCCTATAGGCTTGGTCTTAATTGTTTTCATTGTCAATCAGGAATAGTAACTGTTTCGTGGGAACAGGTTCACAAAATCCTGTGATAAAAGTTTGGGTCACTGCCTCACCTCACCTCACGTCTCCGGCTTCCTGTAAGCAAATACTCGCAAATCTGCAGTTTCGTGAACATTTCAAGTTCGATGCAGCCTACTGAGCAATAACGCCGCGGAAACTGAAACTGGCCCGTCATCCAGCCGAATAGTCTTACGAGGATTGCTAATCAAGCAAAGGGGAGGTTTCTGCCTCACCAAACTAACCTCCGACGGCACGTCACTGGATCCGTGAATGGGTGAGGAGGAAGAAGGAATGGATCGGTAGCTAGCCCTGCTATCGTTAACTTTTCCCAAATACCGCTCTTTGTGCTTTCCTACAAGGTGACCCACCTCAGCCGACAACTGCACAACATTAGTTTTACCTGCCATCGCAAATGAAGAGCATAGATGTCCATATTAATGTCCGTTTCTGTCTGTTTACTGCTTACTGCCGTCCACTATGGCGCCTTCACCGCCGTCACGTGATTATGGTCACGTGTGTGCAAAGGGTGACTAAAAATTCAGCACACCGTAACTGAGTAGTTTTTGTCAGAAATGCCACCTACATGAATCTTGCCCAGGGAGACTCTTTTCTAGAATAAGCTGGTGTGAGTGCAGGCTTTCATTCTAACCAACTAGTCACACACCTAATCAACCCTTAAAGCTTTAGCCATAGACCCTTGATCAGTACATTCAGGAGTGAAAACTGCATGGTGTGAATGAAAGCCTGCACACACATCGGCTAATTCTGGAAAAGAGTGAGTATACCTGATCTACCTAATGCTCTAAATCAGGTTCTCAACGTCAGTCCAGGGGACTGTCTGTATCCAGGTTTTTGTTACAACCATATCGGCAATCACCATTTTAAATCGCAGTTAATTTTTCTTAAACTATAGTGCTGTGAAAAAGTATTTGCCCCCTTCCTGATTGGTTGGTTGTGTGGTGGTTTTTTTTTTTTTTTACACATTTGTCACACTTCAATGTTTCAGATCAAAGAAATTTTAATATTAGACAAAAATAAATACAAGTAAATCAGTTTTTAAATGATAATTTCATTTATTGAGGGGGGGGAAAAGCAATCCAAACCCACCTGGCCCTATGTGGAAAAAGTAATTGCCCCCTAAACCTAATAACTGCTTGCGCAAACCTCAGCAAAAACAACTGCAGTCAAGCATTTGTGATAACTGCCAATGAGTCTTCAACATCAGAGTGGAGTTTTGGCCCACTCTTTGCAGAATTGTTTTAAATCAGCCACACTGGACGGTTTTCGAGCACGAACGGCCTGTTTAAGGTCATGCCACAGCATCTCAATCAGATTTAAGACCACACTTCGATGACGCCACTCCAAAATTTTTTTTTTTTTTTTTTTTCTAAGCCATTCAGAGTGGATTTGCTGGTGTGTTTCAGAACATTGTCCTGCTGCATAACCCAAGTGCGTGCCGTGGGAAAAATATCCCAAAATGTCCTAAATTCAAAGTATTACCATAAATCATAGTTCAGCAGAGAGAACCCGGCCAGCTTCTTATGACCCTTTAAAACTCCTGATTGAGTGTGGAGCTGAGAAGAAACAAAACCTCAAATCTGCTAAGAAAACAAAGCCCATTAGCAGGCCGACCAAGGCCGGCTAGATGAGCTAATCTTCCAGAATGACCATATTGGTCATCAACAAATAAGCAGCTTCATTATATGAGCCGGCTCACTCCAGTGTATTCTGGAAATATCCAGGAATCCAGCCAACTTGGGCATCCACACTGACCTTCAAGTGAACCTTAGGTTTGGGAGGATCAGATAAGGTCTTCGAGCATTCCTGGAGGCCAAAAATTAATTTACACTATGATGTAATGGCTAGCTTGTAACTAAGGGTGGAGGGTTGCTATATGACCGTGAACCAATCAGAAAGTAACAATGTTTGATAAGGTAGAAAGAGTCATATTTAATCCCACCTAAAAGGATGTCCCAAAAGGCTAATAAATACGAGGGTTTGGAATATCAGGGGTAAGTCTGTGTCAGGTGATTAAAGAAGAATGTATGCTTCCTGATTTGCACAGACCAGCCTGGGTTTTGTATTTCACTTTGAGCGGCTTACAATAAACCCAATTGCATCAGACTCTGGAGAAGGTGTCCATTTCTTGAGGATACATTTACAAGGGTGAGGGGAACACTTGGTCCACAAGTGTTTTCCTGCTGCATGGGCTTGAGCTTGAGGTCAACTTGATGGTCGAACATTCTCCTTCAGGATTTTCTGGTAGAGAGCAGCATTCATGGTTCCATCAATTACGGCAAGTTGGCCAGGTCCTGAAGCAGCAAAGCAGCCCCAGACCATCACACAACCACCGCCATGTTTGACTGCTGGCATGATGTTCTTTTTTTGAAACGCTGTGTTAGTTTTCGCCAGATGAAACAGTATGCACACCTTCCAAAAACTTCAACTTTTGTCTCGTCAGTCCAAAGAACATTTTCTCAAAAGTCTTGGGATCATCAAGATGTTTTTTGGCAAATGTGAGATGAGCCTGTGTGTTCTTTTTGGTCAGCAGTGGTTTTTGCCTTGGAGCTCTCCCATGGATGCCATTTTCCCCAGTCTATTTCTTATTGTCCAATCATGAACACTGACTTGAATTGAGGCAATAGAGGCCTGAAGTTCTTTAGATGTTGTTCTGGGTTCTTTCCTGACCTCCTGGATGAGTCGATGCGTTCTTGGAGTAATTTTGTTAGGCCGGCCACTCCTGACAAGGTTCACCACTGCAAGGTTAATATAGTTTTGAAATTTTCATTAGTTTTTGCTTTTATTTAGTTTTACGGTTTGCTTTTTTATTTCAGTTTTGTTTTAGTTAGCTGATCAAGTGATTAAGCAGTTTTAGTTTAGTTTTTATTTTGAGGAATTCACTAGTTTTAGTTTAGTTTTTATTTAGTTTTAGTTTTTCAGCTATTAAGAGGAAGGCCTTAATTTGTAGAAGCTGACAAGGATAAAAGAATGTATGACAGCAAATATGTTTTTACCGAGTCCTTTATTAATCCTGTATTCTTTAACCATCATATTTTTAACATGTGACACTGATGATACTAATATAACTGGGGGAAAAAAATCCAATCCATCTAACCCCATAGTCATCATGCTCAGTTATTTCCACAGCTTTTGCCATGTTTGAGAGCTAACCATCTTCACTGAATGTGCGCAGGGCAGTTGCTTGGAATTCTGGGGCCCCTAACAGATTATCGGTGTGGGCCCCCGCCCCGACTTTTCATTGCCACTCTTTAACAACAATATATCATGTTATTCATTATTTTTCTGTTTCTCAGTGTTCTTGACAGTGCCTAATGCAATACACCCAATTTTTCCTTTTTTAAAATTAACCACTCAACAAAGAGAGTATCATCATGTGAATTATGAATTATTAGTTGTCTTATTCACTAATTTACTCACCATCAAAAACATTTTCAGACTGCTGGTGGTGAGGATCTATTGCTAGGTCAGGTTCAGATGAAGTGACTACAGCTGATTCTGAAGTAGCAGTGCATAAAGGTTTAATTGTTCCATTTCATATTACTTTCGTAAACATTTATGGTTATGTTCCATGGAACAACAGATGAAGAACTAACCTACCGAGTCTTGGAATAAACAGAATCTAAATGGGCTTCCCAGTACCATAGCTCTAAGCTCCCAGCTTCATTTTGCTATTGTTAGGAGGAGGGCAAGCTCTGTAAAATTACCCCCGCGTGAGCAAGACTTATGTCAACAGGCTTAAGTAGCAGTTTAGTTTTAGTAAACAATAAAGGTAAAAGTAATGTCAGCCTTGACAAGCGATTATTGAAGTTTCACCTATAGTTACCGCACTGACTACATGTCGTTCGCTAGCCAAACCGAGCGTGTACAGTCAATTACAGCTAGAGAGAGCTGAGTATGCAATAACCACTCATAAGAACAAAGGAACGTGTCCTAGGCTGCTGCTACCAAATTTTTTGACGGCATATTATGATGGCTGGCGAATGATAACCTTACTGATCTTTTCTGTAGATGATACCGTTAATAACTGAGTAATGTCATTCTTGTCAGGCGATTATTTACTCAGCTGACTGCATGTTACATTAACGTAACGTTAGCAGCTGAATAGCCAGCGTGAACAGCTAACATAGCAAGCTAGTTTAATACTCTCACCTCTCTTTGAAAAGAATTTTGTAATGTTCTGGACCCCTGCTTTGCTCTTCCTGTCCTCTCTTTAGTCTTTTCTGGCGTCCAGATTTGTGTGCGTTTGTTTGTTTGCTCTTGGACATCATATTCGCAAGGACGGCGATCCCTGTTTGCTGCCTTAGTTCGCGACCTCGCCAGCAAAAACGCACAAACAATTTTCCAATACGAGCATGAAGCATGGATTGAACCATTGGATTGTGAAAATGATTCCTCATACTTGTTTTTGCATTCATGAGTTTCTTTGCTAAATACAGGCCAATAAGTTGCCTGTTCTGAAATACTGTAACATCTTTTCCACCAGCAAGGGATGTGTCTTCCGACATGATTTTTTGAGAAATGAGTAGCACTGCGCTTCATCAGTCAGGGGAAAAATGATTATTCCCAGCTGAAACATATTAGTAACCGCAATAATGATCCAATTCTAGAATTTGTTCATTAATTTCCAAACGGTGACTTTTTTTTGGCCGGGCAGTGTAATATGAAAAAACATAATTAAAAAATGCTATTTTTTTTATACATTAGTGATGCATACCTAAAATATTGCCTCTTATAACCACTGTTCCATAGAACATCAACAGCTGAAATTCTCACCTTAGAATGTGCTGGCATATCAATTTAATTAGTGGAGGTTTTATTACATCATAGATACATTCATTATTACATCATAAATGCATAACCACGGGCACACTCCAAATTAATCCTCTAATTTAATGTGTCAATTTTTTTTGCATAAATCACAGTGGCCCTCGTGTATCAAACTTGCGTACACCAAAAAAAGGGTGTACGCTAAATCTCCCGCAATAATCGGCATTTATCAATCTGAACGTAAGCGAACGGTCCGCAAAAATCTCACGCCAGCTCTGACAAGGTGTACGCAAATCTGAAAACAGCGAACAACCATCAGGAACGAGTGCAGCTGTCAAAATGAGTAAAATATATGCAGCGATGCGGACGTCATGCTGTTCTTCTTATTCTTCTTATTAGTGAAATTAATCAATAAGCTAAATAGGCTAAATTAATAAATTAATAAATGAATGAAGAAGACACCTGTGTGGAAATTAATTAAACTGATATTTTGAGACATCCTGCTTGTCAGGCCAGACGGCTGACAATAACAGTGAATTTGATTAAGCGCAATGCGTGGCTTGGCAGATATGCAGTGTGGCATGTCAGATGCTCATCCAGTCAATATATTGCCTACGCTGAACAACAAAAGAAACGCAAGTTAATTAAAGGCAGACTGGAAAATAAGTTTGCGCGGAATTATTATAGAAAATCAAATGTAATACAACCGCGTGCATATTTACACTCATTTCATCAAACGAGAGCGGAACTTTCAGCACAGAGAAGATCTGTGGCTGCTCGTTTTGTGTGGCACCCAATAAAATGTCATAGAGAAATAGTCTACTTATAAAAGTACGATGAAGAGTGATCTCTGCAGACAGTATTTTAACAGTTACGCTCACGCAGCTCCGATCGAGGCGGTGAGGACTCATCCGTCTCCCCACCGCCTCGTAATGGAGGGGGAGCCCCGCTCCTCGAAAGGTGACAGATGGAGGTTCGAGTCTGGTTGGCCGCCACTGGTGCGTGCCCTGCTGCGTCTGAGCGCCGCAACCACTGATCTATATTGAATTCTATATAGATCAGTGACCGCAACCCGTTCTTAAGTGGCAATCTTAAAATCGGACCACTTTAACCTATTTGTAAAGCGTTTAGATTGTCAATTATGTAGGCTATATAACATGAAATATCATGGATCTATAAATTCAATTTATTAAGGCCGATATGTTATTCGTACTTATACATGTAGCCAATGCTGATTTTTTTTCTTAGTCACACTTATAAGTGCGTCTAATGCGAATTTCGATCAATTTTTGTGCTTGAACGCACTTAAATAAGTGCGAATAGTCACTTCGATTTATTAATGAAATAAATCAAACTTCTGCTGCCCTCCGGTTTTCCACCTCAACGGTGTTCACCGCAGCAGCAATAGTTTTCCAAACTGTAGCCTTCTGGGCTCCCTTTATGCCACTCTTAAGGCTTCCAAATAAAATAATTTAGTTTTTCGCCACCTCGGACGTGATAATTTATATTTCCTCCTTAGTGAAGTTCTTTCTTCTTTTCCGTCTTTCGAGAGTCCATGTCGTAAAGTGGGCAGGACTATGCCTCCCGGAGCATGAATTTATTGAGGCGTGACATGTAAATTACGATGGTTTCAGCCGCCAGATGTATCAACGCCACGCCAGTTCTACACCGAAATCAGCGGAGTCATGTCAGCGGATGTCATACATGTGACATCACACTGTGATAGTAATATGACATCCTCGTGATGTCATCATTGTGTCACAACTGTGACATCGGATTTCTGTATTGCCACGATAACTATGTGATGTCATCATTGTGTCTCAACTACGATATCACACTGTCATATTACTATGATAACTATGTGATGTCACCATTGTGACTCAACTGTGACATCACACTGTGATATTAATATGACAACTGTGAGGTCATCACTATGCCTCAACTAAGATATCACACTGTCATATTACTATGATAACTATGTGATGTCACCATTGTGACTCAACTGTGACATCACACTGTGATATTAATATGATAACTATGTGATGTCATCATCGTGTCTCAACTATGATATCACACTGTCATATTACTGATAACTATGTGATGTCACCATTGTGACTCAACTGTGACATCACACTGTGATATTAATATGACAACTGTGAGGTCATCACTATGCCTCAACTAAGATATCACACTGTCATATTACTATGATAACTATGTGATGTCACCATTGTGACTCAACTGTGACATCACACTGTGATATTAATATGATACCTATGTGATGTCATCATTGTGTCTCAACTGCAACATCACGCTGTTAACATCACACTGTCATATTACAATGATAACTACGTGATGTCACCATTGTGACTCAACTGTGACATCACGCTGTGATATTAATATGATAACTATGTCATCATTGTGTCTCAACTACAATGTCACCCTGTGATATCAAAATGATAACTGAGATGTCATCATTGTGTCTCCACTGTGACATCACACTGTGATATTAATATGATAACTCTGTGATGTCATCACTATGCCTCAACTACGATATCACACTGTGATATTGCTTTGATAACAATGTGATGTCATCATTGTGACTCAACTGTGACCTCACATTGTGATATTAATGTGATGACTATGTGACGCCATCATTGTGACTCAACTGTGACATCACACTGAGATATTAACATGATGACCTCAAGAAGTTATCACTACGCCTTAACTATGATATCACACTATGATATTAATATGATAACTGTGATGTCATCATTAAGACTCAACTGTGAAGCCATATGCCCAAATAGTGTCACTTATGCATCGGCCGCCATGTTGATATGCAAACCTAAAGTGGTATGTTGTGCGAACAGTAACCTTGAAACATCTTTGAGTTTCTCGAAATATCTTGATTCTCTGGAGTCCTCTGCCACAGCGAGATAAACAACGTTGAAATTGTCAAAGTCGCGGTGTCGTCACTTCCGGCTGGCCCAATTAGGCATTCGGCAAAAACAATTAACCTTGTGTGTTCGTCTTCGTGTTATCTGATCAACAAATGTCAATTTTGAATCCACCTTATTAGTACTTGTATCTGTGATTTTTCTTTTCTGCGAGTAAATACAGCATGTAGGAGTTATTATAAGGCACTCCAGATGTCATTTCACTATTTTGATCATTATTGTGTCACAGACAATAAATATTGCAGCGGGTACTTAGAGTTGTAAATTAAAAGCATGAGAGCAAATGGTAAAAATAATTCCCAGTTAATTTCCAGCTAATGAAATATTTAGCCATTTACTATTTCACCTGCCATAAAATGCTTCCCACACAACACTGCATGAGCTGACGGTTCCCACTTGCTGCCACATACATGCCAACTCTACCACTTTTGGGCATTTGTTTTTTTTTTTTTTTTGCGTGAGGTTGATAGTGTCAGCCAAATAAGTCTGTTTAAAAATGTACATTTGAAGTTTAAAGTAGATGATGACATTCTAACACACTTTTGACCATAACTGAAGTGTATATGACCTTGTATTTATTTTCGCATTGAGAATTAATAATAATAATAATAATGCATCAATTTTATATAGCGCTTTTTTGGACACTCAAAGACGCTTTACAATGGAGGCATTATTCATTCACTCACACATTCATGCTCTGATGGTGGTAAACTACGTTTTTGTAGCCACAGCTGCCCTGGGGCAGACTGAATAGAATTGCTATTACTAGAGTCTAGGACTGTACAGTTTGAATTACACAGTGTATAATCTTTACTCTAAAACGTAAACCTACAATTTTTATTGAAACAAATACTCTGGTGATTTGTGAACGTAGACATTTTTGTTTGAAATCATATCTAATTAATCATTTCATAAATATACGTTTATAATATTTTAACCTTGGAATTCCATTTTTATGAAATGTTCGCTTCTAAATGCAGAGATTTGTGTACTCTGATCATAACAATATTGAAAACAAATGTCACTAGAGCAGCGCCACATGTGAAGTCTCAAGAAATGGCATTTTAAAGCCTTAAATGTTGTCATACTGCTCAGATTTGATACATCTGTTGTAATCATATGAAAATGTGAGATTGTGCTGTTTTCACAGTACTACAGTTCTGATAATAGCATGATAAAAACTTCATTTTTATCAAGTAGAAAGGTGTAAGAAACATAGATCGGAGTTGAAGAAAAATGTTGGATATTTTTTATGCATTGTTGCTGTTTTTCCTTGAAGCTAATGCCATTTCCTTTCTTTTCTACCTTTTATAGTGAATTACCTGTATTTACCTCATATTACACAGGTGTGAATAGGCACAACACAGTTCAGTGAAATCAAGTCTTTCTGTCAACTCAGGAGAGAAGTATTTCTCATGTTATAGTCAGTAAAATGTCACGCGAGTCTCCTATAGAAGTCACACAGTGATCTCGCGCTGTGACATTACTTTTAGACCTTCCACTGATGTCATCTAATGAAATAAAGTATGATTGATATTTTAACAAAGAGTTTATATGTCAAGTTTTCCATGATTTCATGAACATATCACACAGATGTCTCACTTTGATGTCACTTTGTGACATCAATGTGAGACATCTGTGATATATTGATGTATCGCACAGCTGTCTCGCTTTGATATCAGATTGTGACATTCCTATGAGACATCTATGTGAAATGTTGGTGATGTATCACATAGCGGTCTCAGTGATGTCACAATGTGACATCACAGCGAGACCTACAGATGTGAAATCACACAGATGTCTCATTTCAATGTCACATTGTGACATCACTGAGTCAGCTATGTGATGCGCGAGTGATGCATCGTTTAGATATCTCGGTGAAATCAATGTGACATCACAGTGAGGCCTTTAACTGTGATATCACACTGATGACTTGCTTTGATATCAGATTATGACATTCCTATGAGACATCTATGTGAAATGTTGGTGATGTAGTGCACAGATGTCTACAGCTGTGATATCACACAGTTGTCTAACTTTGATATCACATTGTGACATCACTATGAGAACTTTGTGAGGCTTTAAGGCGAGGTCACTGTGAAATCACAAAAAAAAAAAAAAAAACTCACACTGTGTTATCACCTGTGACATCATTGTGACATCAAATTGTTGACTGGGTACTCTTAGGTGGCTAAATACATTCTAAATACAAAACACAACACGCGAGTGCATTTAAAGCTGCCCATTTACATGACGTAAAATTTATCTGCCTCATAACTTTGAGCTGCAAGACTTTGGCACCGCATCGCACACTTTGATATAACCATCGGAGCGACATTTTCTTTAATTTTGTCATGACACTGATCTATTGTTCTGTCATGAGCCCGCGAATATAAACCTCGCACAAATTATTCCGAAAACCACCTAGTTTTTTTGTGCGTAGTAGCTACCCAGTGGTGGATTATGTTTTCATGCACCTACATTTCGAACAAGTATTGAATTTCTTCGCTTGAATGGAGAGATCCTTTCGCCGCTGTATTTGTCAGAACAAGACAACTGTGACACATGACGGTAATCTGCCGCGCTGAAGTACGGTTGCTTTCACATTTGATAACTAGAACGGATGGATCGTGCCCTAATCCACCCCTTCCAACAGTACACGCATACCGTGCCCGCGCACGGCGCGCTCATGCTCACGCTTAACAAACGATCTAAACTATCCCTATCCCTATCCCTAACCTTAACCCAACTCATAGGGAATGCTATCCCTATCCCTATCCCTAACCTTAACCCAACTCATAGGGAATGCCATCCCTATCCCTAACCTTAACCTAACTCATAGGGAATGCTATCCCTATCCCTGTGCCTAACTTTAACCCAACTCAGCCACAAACAACGGTTTGTTCTGCTCATTATTCTACCAAGTGTCAACTCACCAGCATGAAAGACGTCAAAATGGATCACATGAAGTCTCCTCATTACCTCATCGAAAACAATAAATAAAAGAGAAATAAATGAATATATTATTTCTTATATAAACCTTCAGTTGTCTTTCAACTAACTCAGTTGGTGTAGTGGTTAAGGCCACAGTGTGTGGTGTGTCTAACATTGCTTTCTCCACAGGTTTCCCTGTTCGAAACCCGCTGCGATCACTAATGTAATGTCTGACCTACCATGTAAACCTTTGTTCACCGACTCATCAAAGGAGGAAAAAAGAATACATTAGAAGAAGTTAGAGAGATGATACACACAGTGAAAGTCATGATGCAAGAGCACACTGATGAAAACTGGAACTTTTACTCGCGCCGCATCTACCCCTACATCACTTTGTGATGTCTCACTTTGATATGACAATGTGACATCACAGTGAGATCTATAGCTGTGATATCAGGCAGTTGTCTAACTTTGGTATCACATTGTGATATCACTGTGAGAACTTTGTGAGGCTTCAAATTCAGGTCACAGTGAAATCACAAAAAAACGCATGCTGTGGTATCACCCGTGACATCACTGTGACATCATTGTGACATCAAATTGTTGACTGGGTTATCAGAAGTGTAATCATTTCTTGGTAGGAATGGTCATGAGGTACTCAGATGTAACTTGGAGTTGTTTTCAAGTGATTATAAACCCATCAACCAAGTAGATATTTAAAAACTAAGGCAAAAAAAGAAAAATCAATAACAAAGGAATTAATATATGCATAAAATAGTCAACTATTTTTTGCTTCATTTAGAAAATCACAGTTCAAAATCAGGTAATGTTAAAATGCCCCTCCATAATGTGAAATGGTACAAACGGGCTTTCTCGTCGTCGCTGTCTCGCCTTCTAAACAGCTGTAAAGTTCATCAGTTTCAGTGCAGCTGATCACTGTATGTGTATGTTATTAGACAGCATAATATTGAACATTGTTGTATTCATACCATTTGATAGCACATACTATAACACAGACCAGGGGATATTTACGACCCGATATCGATTCACATCAATGGAAATGAGCGAAGGAAACGTTTCGGAGAAACATCACAGAGTATTTTTACATGAGAGAATTGGAACAGCGTAGAACAGCTTGCCTAGTCAGGCAGGGAGACCAGACACTAAAGGGAGTTTCCGCGACCGGGAATATTACAGCTCCAGACAAGTCCAGTAGGCCAGTTCATGAGAGTGGGTGAGAAGCAAAAGTGTTAGCCCTCAACCAACTCTTTTAGGCCATTACAGAAAGGAAAATGAAGAATTGTTAGTTTCTATCAAACGACAGGCATTTTCGATACAACCACTCCGGACACGAAAATGATCGCGGGCGCAGACTCAGTGCAGTTATTGGCCAGGTCTCAACTCACTTATCTCTGCTTGTGCGCAAATAATGTTTCAGTAACCGCTAAACAAACACCTGGGGGAATTCACACAGAATCACTGCATCCTCTTTTGGTTTCTCGTGAAAGACAGAAAGGGGAATCACTAAATGAAACGAATTGGCTTACTTTAACCCTCTCCAGCCCAATTTATTATTTTGAGATGAAAAATATTTCATTCATGGAGAAAAGTTCTTATACACTAGTGGTTGCAGGGGGAACTAACGTTGTATTTTTGCAATACTGAGCTGGAAGGGTAACTTTATCAAACCATTTCCCATGTGGTCTTTATATTTTATAGTCAGTCGTCAATTGATTTATTGTTGCAAATTTGCAACATGACCCTGGAGAGGGTTAAGGGGTATGAAATTTTTATTGTTATTTTTTTTTTAAATCTCAAGCAATTATCTAGTTATTTCACGCGGCCAGCAACTATTGCAACCCACATTGCTGGGCAGATACATGTACAGACAGCCCAAATTTGCGGCATTCTTACCACAAGTTTGTAATAACAGACGGAATTCTAACACCCGAGCGCATCTATTTGGAAAACCTGTATGGTAACCAATGACGTGCGCACTGGTTCCGCACACGGCCATAGGCTGATTGTTATGATGCTCAGTTGAATAATTCCACACGATTCATGCATTTAACCGTAGTCATTAAAATTCTGCGTACCGGATTATACAATTAGAACAATTAAAATTTGCAACATAGGAATTGCGTGTAATTTAAATTACCAAACATATACGAAGTTAATAATTGACCTCTCCGAAACATTTTGACCACAAAAGCTTTCCCCAAACAGCACTGTTTACTTTCTTGCTGACAGGACTACGTTGCGCGGTAGTGAAGCCAGGCAGCGTAAGTAAGTTCACTAGTCAACGGCACAATTCGCACGAAAATGCTTGACCACTCGACAGCATATCACAGCACACAAGGTTGTAGCAGCAGAAGTTAACATTACCCGTATTAGCTTGACAATAAAGCAGCCAGTTTTCTTAATTCGAAATAAAAATGAGAGCATGTTCAAAAAGTCATTGACAAGTCCTGTGGGACATCAGAAGCCGAGGACGCGGCCGTCACTTACCCAGCACATAATTCGCACGATAGTGTGAGGCTGTTTTACGAAAGTCCAAAAGTCGAAGTGAGCTCCGGCCAGCGAGGCTCCGTACGCTCTTGCCGTGCCGCCCGTCTCCATATTTTTTTTTGCCGTGTTCCAATCTTACAACACCCCCAACTTGGCACTCGCAGCAGGCAGTCTGGTCTGTGTTGCTAGATGTCAGGCGAGCTGTATCGGCAGGACGAGTCTACGAAGTCAGCGAACATGAGGACCATCGCTTCCTGCATTTACCCGATCCCTCCCATCGCGACGCGTAGAAAGCTGCTCATTTCGTGGCAGCTCCGCTCCAGCACCACTCCCCAGGGCAGCCCCTTATGTCAAACTTCGGCGCACCTGCTCAACTTTTTCCCCCGACCTAATGTGAAAAAGAGCCAACAAGCTAACGCTGCGTGTTTTCTGGAAGGAATGTGCAAATGTGCTCGTTCCAGGTGATAATGTAGGCCAAAATTAGTTTCCAGACCAAATCCTATTTTATTTTTGTAGTTTTTTCCCCCTACAGCCTGCCTCGTATTTTTTACTCCCTCTTCAAAGTAGGCCTTCAAGCCACGGAGTCATTAACCGCACTGAAATGGACAAATGTGGACCTTCTTCTCATGACGGAAAAATATTTCAATGCAGAAATCAGATGACGTGAATATGTTCCAAAACAAATAATGATAATCCAAAAAAAGGTGAAAATTAGGGAAAGCATTTTTGTTTCCCTATTTTCTCCAATACTTCCCCACCTCGCAATGCTCCCGTCCCCCTTACCGCTCTGATGTAGCTCTTCCCCGGCTCAGTGAGTCATCTTCATAACGGTCGGGGACAAAATCGCCGGAAGTTGGTCTTATTTCGGAATGGATGTTTTGCTATATTTAATATGCATACAATGAATGCAAAAATGTTGATGGCATTTCTGTATTTCTTTTCCGTCGACCACATGTCAGTTTTTGCCCCTTGGGGCATCCAATTATAATACACGAAGGTGAAACAAAACCTCCTGTTGGAACTCTGAAGAGGCACAAACAGGGCCACGGGTGGGGAACTAAAGAAATTAAAACTTTAACCCTGACTCTCCTCTGGGCTCAACATAGCCTACTGTATAACCACAAACACGGACACATACGCACTCATTCGTGCACCCACTCGCCCTGATCAGCGTCCTCTGTTGCTGCAGTTTTGTGCTGGCGATCTGTGTTTGCTCTGCGATTACACACACAGTAACACTGAAGGTCATGTTTCTTCCTGAGCTGGCAAAACTAATGGAGTGGTTTTCTACAAGGAGCCGAGGTGCAATTAAACTGCAATCAAACAGTACTGATTACAAAGTTTTGTTTTTTTTTTAATTATTATGAACATATCTTTACATAGATGCATAAAAATATAACTGTTTACTTCATTACAAATTAAACTTTTTGACTAGCGAAGGCTTACTCATCCTTTGAAATTATTACGTTTTATGCTCATGCTACTTCCAAAGCGTAACTCAGCGCTTACTGCAATTCAGGGATCACTCATCTGTATAGACTGCACCACAACTGCCACCACCCCACCTCTCTCTTTCTCTCCCTCTCTTCCACCCCCCCTCCCCCCCTCCTTCTCTCCCATCTCCCCATCTCTCTCATTGAAGAGTAGGGTTATTCATCAATGCAGCTGATTTGAAGACCTCTTTCAATCTCAAACCACTCATCCACGGACTCCTCTTCACTCTGTGAAACAGACAGAAAATGGTGAGAAACCAGGTGGACTTGACGTGTAGGTGCTGTGTGGAAACACACAAGGCAACACATCCCACTCCACCACAAACCTTAGGCAGCACATCCCACTCCAACACAAACCTTAGGCAGCACATCCCACTCCAACACAAACCTTAGGCAGCACATCCCACTCCAACACAAACCTTAGGCAGCACATCTCACTCCACCACAAACCTTAGGCAGCACATCCCACTCCAACACAAACCTTAGGCAGCACCTCCCACTCCAACACAAACCTTAGGCAGCACATCCCACTCCAACACAAACCTTAGGCAGCACATCCGACTCAAACACAAACCTTAGGCAGCACCTCCCACTCCAACACAAACTTGAGGCAGCACATCCCACTCCAACACAAACCTTAGGCAACACCTCCCACTCCAACACAAACCTTAGGCAGCACCTCCCACTCCAACACAAACCTTAGGCAGCACATTCCACTCCAACACCAACCTTAGGCAGCACATCCCACTCCAACACAAACCTGAGGCAGCACATCCCACTCCAACACAAACCTTAGGCAGCACCTCCCACTCCAACACAAACCTTAGGCAGCACATCCGACTCCATCATAAACCTTACGTAGCACATCTCACTCCAAAACAAACATTAGGTAGCACATCCCACTCCAACACAAACCTTAGGCAGCACATCCCACTCCAACACAAACCTGAGGCAGCACATCCCACTCCAACACAAACCTTATGCAGCACATCCCACTCCAACACAAACCTTAGTCAGTACATTCCACTCCACCACAAACCTTAGGCAGCACATCCCACTCCAACACAAACCTGAGGCAGCACATCCCACTCCAACACAAACCTTATGCAGCACATCCCACTTCAACACAAACCTTAGTCAGTACATTCCACTCCACCACAAACCTTAGGCAGCACATCCCACTCCAACACAAACCTTAGGCAGCACATCCCATTCCAACTCAAACCTTATGCAGCACATCCCACTCCAACACAAACCTTAGGCAGCACATCCCACTCCAACACAAACCTGAGGCAGCACATCCCACTCCAACACAAACCTTAGGCAGCACATCCCATTCCAACACAAACCTTATGCAGCACATCCCACTCCAACACAAACCTTAGGCAGCACATCCCACTCCAACACAAACCTTATGCAGCACATCCCACTCCAACACAAACCTTAGTCAGTACATTCCACTCCACCACAAACCTTAGGCAGCACATCCCACTCCAACACCAACCTTAGGCAGCACATCCTACTCCAACACAAACCTTAGGCAGCACATCCCACTCCAACACCAACCTTAGCCAGCTCAATGTTCAACTCAGAGAAAACCTCACGTGGAGTGCAAAACCCAACATCAGTGCAACGCCTGAAAGCGTGCCTAACCTCACATTCAGCACTAAACCTCACCATACTTAAACTCTACAGTAAAATCATAATGCAGACCACCATACTGAACATCACATGTTGATACTTTACAGTAACATAATGGAGAACTCTGTTATGAACATCAACATGCTTTTATTTAACAGTGACATCAGATCACAGAATTCTGTAATGAACATCGATATAGTGATACATAACAGTGACTTCATAATTCAGCACTCTCTAATCAGGGGCGCAGATAGAACTAGGACCTGGGGGGGACACAGACATGTGCTTTATGACAACAATTAGTCCTGGCTAGTTCTCAATCATCTTCCTTTATTGACGCGATTTCCAATTATTGTAACTGGCAACTGAAGACACGGTTTCTCCTCATATGCGATCAAACAGCAATGAAATCATGGGGTAAATTCAGTACTGAAATGGGCTACTTGCGTGAGGGTCAACAGTTTTGCAATTTTGAATAACGTTGATTTAAATACAGCAAATACGTGTCCAGATTAATGATTGCCGTCTTACTTAATCGGAGAGAACAAGTAGCACCTGTTAAGTGTGGAGCGCTTAAAGTGTAGCAGAGAATTTCACACGGGAATTCTCCTTTAACGTGGCGGAGGCTTTTACCTCTGATAAAATAATTGCTTGGAAGTTATCGCCGTTATAAGAAACGTGGATGAATGTCCGTATACGTTATCAAATTACACCCTGGTTTCCTCACTTCATTGTACCCCAGCCTGGTGCCCGTGCCTCGATGCGCTTGCGCTCCAAGTGAGACCCTGTTGCTAATCGGGGAGAACAAGCCGCACCTGTTAACTGTGGAGTGCTCTCGGAGTGAACCTTCTCTTAATTATGAAAATGACTGAGAACAGGTCAGGACTAATAATTGTTTTAAACGGTAGTTTTGTGCAACCCAATTCTCTGTTCGTGTTCCACAACTGGACTGAATTTAGCCCATGATTTAATCGCTGTTAGATCGCATACGGAGAGAAACCGTGTCTTCGGTTGTCAATTACGATAATTGGAAAACGTGTCAATAAATAAAAATTATTTAGAACTACTAATTGCAGTCAAAAAGGGACATGTCTCAGCACCCCACTGGCTACACCACTGTCAGCAAGTACACATGCCAAAATAAAATGATCCCTTTGTTCTAAAAATTTATAGAGATTGGTAATCAACATGATATATCGAAATGTATTTATGACCACAATGACGTTTCATGACACCCCCTAGAAATATCAAAACAAAGACATTTCAGTGATAAACCTACCTGGTCCGCCATCTTGGATTTACTTCACTGGAGGTAGCCATTGAGTCATTGTTACCAGGGCCTCACTTGGAGTGCAAGCGCAACGAGGCAGAGGCACCAGGCTGCATTGTACTCTGGTTGACTATTTAACATCAACCAAATTGTTTATATTGAATCATATGGCTAATGCCAACTTTGATAAAAGGAAGTGCTAGTGAAGCCTTTCTCCCCTCCCTGTCCTTTGGAGCTCTGTATAAAACAGACAAAGCGACTTGTCCACTGTTTTAAACATTATGCGGGTAAGAAGAATTGTCATTGAATGTCAATTACAAGTAGCTAGCTAGCTTGTTAGCCACCTTGTTAATTTTATTTACTACTAATGCAGTTCCTGCAATGGTAGGGGAGCCAAGGTATCTTGCTGGTGACCGTTATCAATCGCTAGCGTGCGCTTTCAGTCAGCGGTCTGTTCAAGTCAATGGAGCGGCTAATTAGCTAGCGAGCACGAAACGCGATTTTTTTCTATGAAAGTGTCAACTTTGTGTTTAGACGTTAACTTATGCATGAAACGTTTTATTACAGCTCTTCAAATAAATATTGCTGCAAAAGGCAGCCGCACATCTCGGCATTTTCTCGCATGTATCAAGTTATTTGAAATTGGCCTCATAAGAAACCAATCATTTTTAAGTTGTATCAATATGGCGGCCGGGTGCTTCACTTTGGATAATGTAAATATTACGACATCAGCAATCTACTGTTCTCAATATACTGTATATATCTATGGCTTCAACAGTGAAATCATGATTCAGAGCCAAACTTGGGTTCTACTTCTTGCAACAATTGTTGCTTCATATCTGCCACCTGGAAGTTTCTGCTCGCCACTGTTATATGGGGCTTATTCCTGAGACGGTTCAGGGGGGGCCACTAATGTATTTCTTGTGACCAGGGTTAGGTTCAATTGTGTTTTTCGTTTACAGTTACTTTCAGGACAGAATGTTCCATTACAATAACAATTACTTTTCGATTTAAAAAAAGCAATTGGAATTAAATTACAATTACGAAAGTAATTGATTACAATTACCGTAATTGTAATTGAAAAAAGTAATTGAACCCAACCCTGCTTGTGACAGTGTTGTGAAATGTGCTATACAGATGCTTTCTGAATTGATTTGATGCTGAACGTCACCGCATTTATACCACCTTATCTGTGTAGTCCATGTGGGTGGCTTCAATCAGGTCAGTATCCTCCATGTACTCGTCCTCTGCCTGAGCAGGAGAAATAAATGCGACAATTACTCAGAAATCTGTCGATTTTGGTTGATAAATCTTCAAGAAAGGGTGCACTTCAAAGGGGCACATTGGCCTCTTTTTTTCACTGCATGTAGTCACATAGCTGTCAGTAGGTTTGCATAGCAGTGTTGTAGTTTTGTGGATTTGCGCATCTGTGTGCGCTAATGTGTAATGGTAGAAATTCGGAGGCCAAACGCAGCGGAGTGAGCAAAAGGCCAGCAATAATGAGCACTTAAAATCACCAAAAAGAGGAATAGATGACAGGCAGCAAATTAACTCTCACGCTTCCCAAAATACAAACTTAACAATCAGAACCCGGAAGCAGAGCGGGAGGGGTAACAAAGAACAGAACCCGCATGCAGCGGTGCAGTAAAAGCAACAAAATAGGGTCTCGAGAAAAGAGAATTCAAAAGCACCTTAATTGGTGAAGACCTGACGAGAACGAGGGAAGAAATCAAAAGGAAATCTCCCTTCTAATAATTTCCTCAAAAATCACCGCAAAGATGGCAAACAATCCCTAACTAGAAATATCTTCTGGCTAAAATCAGACACTCTAGCAAAGGAGGCATGGCGGACCTCCGCCTTATATAGAGTCCTGAGAAAGCGCTGCCCAAGTCCAATCAGCCAGCTGAGTAATGAATCTGATTGTAAAGTAATTCGATGTCGTCCTGGGAGGAGAACAACAGAGAAAGTCCTTAACACACACACAACCTAAACCATGACACTTATGTGCTTTTGTGGTGTTGTACAGTATAGATGTGTCTAATGCAGCAGCACAATGTTTAGGTTGAATGGATCACTGTTAATTTGCAGTCATGCATCTCCGAAAACAGACAGAAATGAGGAAATAAAATTATCCACACCGGTTCCTCCTTTTCACTGTCTAGCTCGTCAGTTTCAGTGCTGATAGAGGGTGGTCTAGAGAAAAGGAAAAATAAACTCAACAGTGTAACAAAATGATGACATATTCAGCGCATGGCATTCTCTATCAATGAGGAGACCTGTTCTGCAAGGTAAGAGGATGCTGTCGTTTCTGTGTCATCCAATGGAAGAAAGCCCATTTGATCCAGAACTACAACTGCATTCAAATTAATTGAAGCCAGATCACAGGCCCGCAGAGAGAAAAATCTTCTCCCAGCCAATCAGTAGCTCCAAATTTAGAGAGCCCAACCAATTGTCACAAACCTGAATATTCACCAGCCGATCAGCCTGTACTGCACTTCCCCATTTATACACAGTACTTACTGAAATATTTCTGAGTCTCAAAGGTTAGTGAGCAGGTCATTTACCTGGGTTTCAGTGGAGACAGTTTTCGCCCTGTAATGGTGGATACATGTATAATCACAAACTCTGCAAGACTGATACTGTACCCTCACACTGCCACCACACCGGCCAGTCAGCTCAAGGGGCGCACATGTGCATTTATACTGTATAAAGTACTGCAGCTCAGTGAGTTACATTTGATATGGTGCATGGAGAATGTTTGTTACCTCCGCCAAGGAGGTTATGATTTTGGTGGCGTTTGTTTGTTGGTTTGTTTGTGTACAACATAACTAAAAAACTTATGGACAGATTTTCATGAGATTTTCAGAGAAGGTGGGTATTAAGTCAAGGAACAGGTGATTAAATTTTGGCATATCTAGGCCAAAGTACTGCTAAGATATACGCCAAAATTCAAGATTTCAAGTCTTTCCAATGGGCCAGAGTTCCAATCGCCGTGCTTCTGGATTTTGCTGCCCCCTGGCGGAGGTCTGCGCTCTCTGAGTGCTTTTCTAGTTATTATAATGTAGTGTGAAAAGTGGACAGGTATGAGGGGGTAAGGTGAGGTGCTCACTGTATATGCATCCATACAGGCAGCAGCCTATGATCAGACACAGGAGCAGGAGGAAGCAGCCGAGTACCACGCCCAACACAACCGCTGAGACCTGCTGTAAGGCTGAAGAGGAAGATCATCATCATTATCATCATTAACCCTCAACCGCCGAGACCTGCTATGGGCTGAGGAGGAATATCATCATCAACATCGCTGCTGCAAGTCATTGTGGTGGTGACGAGTCATCTAATTTGCATTTAATTGTAACTCTTGTATGGTAGTTTTCCCCGGTGAACAGACAGAAGGGAGAGTCAGTATGGAATGAGAGTCTCATATTTTTTCTTCCTTATCAACTGCACTGGCGACTGCCTGCAACACTGACTGCATGCAGTCTTAATCAATGTCTTCTGCACAGTGTACACAAGCACAGAATGATGGACTGAAAATATCAAGTTTATTTTGTAGTTCTTGATGGCTATCATGGCAGATAAATGTCATCGACTGAAACATTTTTCGGTGCAATCTACTGGAAAAAACTGGCCAGCCACAAATCACGCGCATTTCCCTGCTAGCGCAAAATCAAGTGGAGGGAATTTCCCCTCACGAGAGGAAGCTCAGCTGAGACAGACACCACAGGGCTGCTGAAGAATGATAAGACGCAACGGAAGAACTGCTGAAAGTAACTGCTCATTTCAATGTAGCTCAGTGAATGGTAATAATACAGTCCAAAAACCAATTGTTTTCCCACATGAGAAAGTAGTCTCAAAAGGTTTCTTTCCTAATAACATGATTTGTGCGCTGGTATCTTCTCACATGTCTGCAGTTAAAGCAACGTGCCACTTTCCGACTTACAAGGGTTCCTTGGAGCTAAAAATAGTACGTAATAATAATAATAATACCCTTACCTTTCTTGTCGATAAATAACTTCTCACTGCTAAGAGTGTTATTTTCTTCAAAGCTGTCTGTCGCCACACAGTGGTAGAAACCGGAACTGCGGGCAGTGACAGATTTAAGCAGCAAGGTCTGGCCGTTTTCTCCGATGCTGTGGAATTCCCCTCTTGCATCCAAATAGGTGTCGTTCAAGAGCCAATGGAATCTGGGGAACGTCCCTCGCTCCACTTTGCAGTGGAGCGCGAGCCCCACCACTTTAAGAAGACTCCTCACATGCTGCGTCGTCAGCGTTACAGCCCCACCTACAGGCACTAAAAACCGTAACACTGAATATTAATCACAGAGAAGGGGTGCTCTACACAAACCAATTAGTTTCAGTGTTCTGACATCTTGTGCCCTTTATTATTTGTTTTGCTGAATCAATTCATGATCTGACGTTCTGGGTAAGCACCAGCGACAGTCCTGGATTGAAAGTGCATTCAAAAGGTTGTAATGTGTTTAACTGCAGGTGTGAACAAGCATAGTGAAAGAGCTGTCAGAAATCCAGCTCACTGGTCAGCATGCTTGTACTAGATTGCATATTCTTCAACAAACAGGTAGAGAATTTGACTCTGACCAGAGAGGAAGTATTCAACACCATCACCAAACCATGAAGTCAGGAATCTCAGTGCGTTTGTGTATGAACATGTGTTGTTCACCTATTTGAAAAGCCATTCATCCAATCACTTTGAGACTGTCTGGGTGTATTGCTGGGGACCCAAGAAAGTGCTCTATTAAGTTTGAAGTTGTTTGGTAGCACAGCACGCCAGAAATCAGGAAAACAGCAAGCATCAATACCACACAAGCAGCACCTGAACAGACACTGCACTCGTAACAGTAAATCAGAGTTTGTTCGGTCCATCTGAAGAGGTTGAAGACAGAGAGCTTTCCTGACGAACATAGGTTGACAGAGCTGTGTTTGACACCGGATCCAGCTTTTCATCAGTCGTCCACCAGATTACTATCCAGGCTTTACCATCTTATTTCAGCTGTAAACACCAGCTTTGACCAGCCACTGAAGTGCTGTCACCAGCAAGAAGCACAAACAGCACAGCTTAACCCTTTGAGTCCCGACTAAATTTTCAAGGAATTAAAAATGTAGTTATCCTAAGCTGTTGAAAACCTATCATGTGCCAACTTGTTTAAACAAGAGTTGTCAGAAAGACAACAAAGCTCGCCAGGGCAAGGTTAAAGTTTTTCTGCACGCGGACGGACGCGGACACGGATGGACGCGGACGCCGGGGGTACGATAATAGCTCTCCGGACGTTACTCGTCCCGGCGAGCTAAAAAGTTGCCACACGATAGGTTTTCAACAGCATCTGACTTTGACATCTCACATCATTTGGCAACTTTAGATGCCCATGGCGCTGAAAGGGTTAAACCCCTGTTCTTAACATCAAGGTCCCAACAGGCAGAGAACTGCTGGGTTCCCACCCTCCTACACCTGACAGTCAGGTATGATGACAGTCCAGCCAATCCACAGCTATAATTATTCATATCATTGCATGGAAGCAAAGAAAACCATGGCTGGATCTGAATTCCGGGGCCAGATTCCAAGATTAACAGCTGAAACCAGCTGTTACATCACACAATATGTGTTGCTTCCACTCATTTCACTTATGCTAACTTCCTGGCCATGGCGTAACGCCAATCACAAACTCCAGGTGAACAGCACAACACTAATCACAAACTCTGGATGAAGAGCACAACACCAATCAAAAACTCCAGGTGAAGAGCATAACACTAATCACAAACTCCAGGTGAAGAGGATAACGCTAATCACAAACTCCAGGTGAAGAGCATAACGCTAATCACAAACTCCAGGTGAACAGCATATCACTAATCACAAATTTCAGGTGAACAGCATAACGCTAACCACAAACTCCAGGTGAAGAGCATAACCTTAATCACAAACACTAGGTGAAGAGGATAACGCTAATCACAAACTCCAGGTGAAGAGCATAACGCTAATCACAAACTCCAGTTGAACAGCATATCACTAATCACTAATTCCAGGTGAACAGCATAACGCTAACCACAAACTCCAGGTGAAGTGCATAACGCTAATCACAAACTCCAGGTGAAGAGAATAACATTAATCACAAATTCCAGTTGAACAGCATAACGCTAATCACAAACTCCAGGTGAAGAGAATAACATTAATCACAAATTCCAGTTGAACAGCATAACGCTAATCACAAACTCCAGGTGAAGAGCATAACGCTAATCACAAACTCCAGGTAAAGAGCATAACGCTAATCACAAACTCCAGGTAAAGAGCATAACGCTAATCACAAACTCCAGGTGAACAGCATAATGCTAATCACAAACTCCAGGTGAACAGCATAACACTAATTACAAACTCCAGGTGAAGAGCATAACGCTAATCACTAACCCCAGGTGAAGTGATATGAACTTGAATTTACACCTCTGATCTGCATGGAGACAGAAGTAAAATTATTTTATAAAAAGCCTACGTACCCACTCGCAGAGTCAAGACGTTGCTCTTCACTGGGAGATCACCGTTATCGACCTGACATTGCACGTCCCCCTCATTTCGGTTCAGGGCGAAGCGGACTGGGAAGGAAGCATTGAGAGAGTCCTTCCTTACAGCGAACTGCTCCTCCTCACTGCCGCTGCGGCGAGTGAAGGTGAAGTTCACGGGCGGGGTGCCCTTTTCCGACCAGCAGGTGACATTGGCCAGGTACACGTCCTGCTCCTTGAACACCGTAAAGGAGATTTGAGGCTCTGACACTGGGACTGTCAGAATGAAGTCAGGGATGGAGCCAGAGGTGGAAAAGGAAAGAACAGGCAATTTATTATTTTGAGATATGAAAAATACTTCATTCATGAAGAAAAGTTCTTATACACTAGTGGCTGCAGGGGGAACTAACGTTGTATTTTTGCAATACTGAGCTGGAAGGGTAACTTTATCAAACCATTTCCCATGTGGTCTTTATATTTTATAGTCAGTCATCAATTGATTTATTGTTGCAAATTTGCAACATGAGCCTGGAGAGGGTTAAACTCTTTAAAACTGAATAAAAGATTGCCTGCACTTCTAGAGTACTCAGCATCAGGATATACAGTATCAGAGCTGGAGACAGCTTTGCCATGTGGCACCAGAGGCTTAATATACAGGTATTGCATTAATGTACTGCATGAGTATACTGCAGTAATATATGCAACTAGATGGCAGTATTGACCTTTTTTTTTTGTTAAGCCCAGTCAGGAGCTAGGTTTGGGCATGTCCTGGGCAAGTCTGAAAGGGGAAGTCCCAGAGAATTGAAAAAAGTCTGGAAGGTGGAAGGGGTCTGCAAAAGAGTATATAAATAAAGAGAGTAAAGTAGAAGGAGAAATTGCAAGGAGAAGGATACATTTGACCAGACCTGTCACTCTTTTCAAGACCTGTGAAGTTTTTTTGTGGATTTTTGCCTGTGTTGGAGCATTTCCCTGTCCCAGGACATCACCAAGCAAGCCCATCTCAAGGGACTGTAAATATTATTTTTCTTCAATATGTCAATCTTGGTCAGTAGTATAAATTGTAGGTTAGTTGTCAGTCTTTGTTTCATTAAATCTGTTTAAGTTTTAAAATTTTATCTGTCATCCCATGCTGATGTCATAAAAAATTGGGGCCATGACAAATTGGGGGCTCAAGTCCGAGATAGACCATTGTGTGAGTCATGTATTGAAGATCTAACAATTCAGTTTGTGAAATTGTTTTTTTTTTTAAATATATATATATATATATATATATATATATATATATATATATATATATATATATATATATATTGACAGATCGACAGCAACGGATGATTTATTGGCGTCACCAACCGTAGAGGTTTTGAAGTCTTTTAAAAAGACAGAACTGCTAGAAATATGCTGACAGTTAGAGCTGACAGAGGTAAAATCAGCCAGGCAAAAAGCAAGACTGGCTAGAGGGATTGCAGAATATTACATTGATGAAAATGTGTTCACACCAGGCGATCTGGAACAGTTTCCAGTGGAAAATCCAAATTTAGAAATGGAACTTGAATAAAAAATGAAAATGAAAGGGAGGAAAGAGAAAAACAAAGGCAGTTCGAAAAATTAGCAAGAGGAGAGAAAAAATAAAGGAAGGAAAAAAAAAAACAAAGAGAATTTGAGAGGGCAGAAAGAGAGAAAGAAAGGCAGTTTGAGTTAGAAAAAATTGCAAGAGAGACAGAAAAAGGAAAGAGCAGAAAGAGAGAGACAGAGATAGAGAGATTTTGATTTACAGAAGTTAGGGAAGAAATGCTCCAAATTGAGCAACTAAAAATTAAAATGGAAGTGGAAAATTAAAATGATGTTGTTTGGCCTTCCCTGGGAAATTCAGTCAGACCAAGGTAGCAATTTCACTTCTGGATTGTTTCAGCAGGTTGTGTATGAACTAGGTGCGAAGCAGATTCTTTCTAGTGCCTATCATCCAGAAAGTCAGGGTGCCTTAGAGCAGTTTCATTCTACTCTCAAGACAATGATGAGGACTGACTGGGATGAAGGTGTTCATTTGCTGCTGTTTGCAGCTAGAGAAGCAGTGCAGGAGTCTACTGGATTCAATCCGTTTGAGCTAGTGTTTGGCCATGAAGTGAGAGGACCTTTGCTATTGTTGAGTGAACAATGGCAAGAGGAAGAGCCGTACATCAGTCTGTTAGACTATGTTAGCAAGTTCAAGGAAAGATTGTGTGCAGCTTGTGACCTAGCCAAAGAGAACTTGAAATCAAGTCAGGGGAAAATGAAAACTTGGTATGATCATAAAGCTAGAAGCCGTGAGTTTAAACCAGGAGACAAGGTCCTTGTGTTGTTTCCCTTGCAGTCCAATCCATTGCAGGCTAGATTTCATGGTCCTTATGAAATTCTAACAAAAGTCAATGATCCCATTTACATTGTGAAGACTCCAGATAGGAGAAAGCCAAAACAGTTGTGTCACATTTACATGCTGAATCCTTATCATGACAGAAATGCTAGGGTTGCAGCTGTCACTTCAGATTCTCCAATGGTCGAAACGTGTGAAGATGAGGGGGAGTTTCAAGATGATGAACCTAGAATTAAAGCTGAAGTTCTTTCATGTAAATTGTCAAATTCTGAAGTGTTGCAAAATCCTGATGTAAAACTCCAGCACTTAGAACCCACATAGAAAGATCAGATTGAGAAGTTAATCAAGAAATATAAAGATCTATTTCCTGATGTTCCAAAGACAGATTCTATAGCCTCTCATGATGTAGATGTTGATGATTCCAAACCAATAAAACAGCATCCGTACTGGATGAATCCTGAAAAGAGAGAGATTGCTGAGAAAGAGGTTGAGTACATGTTAGAACGTGATATTATCAGACCCTCAAACTCAGACTGGAGTTCACCCTGTGTGCTAGTGCCAAAACCTGATGGAAGTACTAGATTCTGCACAGATTATCGCAAAGTCAATGCTGTAACTAGAACTGATGTGTTTCCAATACCTAGGATTGATGATTGTATTGATAGTGTAGGGCAAGCAAAGTTTCTGACCAAGATTGATTTATTGAAGGGTTATTGGTGTGTGCCTTTAACTGAGAGGGCCAAGAGCATCTCTGCTTTTGCCACACCATCTGGGTTGTACCAGTATGAAGTCCTACCCTTTGGCATGAAAAATGCCCCAGCCACGTTCCAAAGGATGATACAGTCTACAATTGCCGGATTGCCACACACGGGTGCGTACATCGACGACCTGATCACATGGAGTGACTCCTGGGAAAAACATCTGAAAGATGTAGGGACGTTGTTCCAGCGCCTGACCCAGGCCAACCTGACTCTTGCCCTGAGCGGGAGTGACTTTGGTTGTGCTGCTGTCGCGTATCTTGGCTATGTCATAGGCCAGAGTAAGGTGGCAGCCATAAATGCTGAAGTCCAAGCCATCATGGACTTTCCAGTTCCTGACAACAAGGGAGCTTTGCGCAGCTTCCTTGGAATAATCGGGTACTACCGCAAGTTCTGCAAGAACTTTGCTGAGTTTGCTCTCAGTCTCACCAACTAACTGAAGAAAGGTGTAAAGTTTACTTGGGATGAAGCATGCCAAAGAGCCTTCGATCGCCTGGTCTCTGCTGTGTCACTTTCCTGTGCTCAAATCTCCTGACTTGAACAAACCGTTCTCCATTGCGGTCGATGCAAGCTTGTGGATCTGTGCTCCTACAGAGAAGTGACTCTGATGACATTGAGCATCCCGTGGCATAATTCTCCAGGAAGTTCAATCGCCACCAAAGGAACTATTCCACGATAGAGAAGGAGCTGTTGGCTCTGGTTCTATCCTTGCAACACTTTGAGGTTTATGTTTGTACAGGGCAAAAGCCAATGATTGTGTACACTAACCACAATCCGATAATGTTTTTGAGTATGATGAAAAACAAGAATTGGAGATTGTTGAATTGGAGTTTGATTTGACCGGAGTTTGACTTGGAAATTAAGCATATAAAGGGTATTGACAATGTAATTGATGATTGCTTATCCCGTGTTTGAGTATGTATATATATCACGTTTTTATTAGCATCTTGCATTATATGTATAGAAATACAAGTGTCTACTTAACCATTTTTGTATTGAAAAGAAAAATTTTGCCTTTATGAGTCAAAATTTTTCCCTTTTGGAATGGAGGTGTAATGTGAAAAAGTGCCACTAGATGGCAGTATTGACCTTTTTTTTTTTGTTCAGCCCAGTCTGGAGCTAGGTTTGGGATTGTCCTGGGCATGTCTGAGACGGGAAGGCCCAGAGAATTGAAAAAAGTCTGGAAGGTGGGAGGGGGCTGCAAAAGAGTATATAAGGAGAAAGATTGAGAGAGTAAAGTAGTTGGAGAAATTGCAAGGAAAAGGATACATTTGACCAGACCTGTCACTCTTTTCAAGACCTGTGAAGTTTTTTTGTGGATTTTTGCCTGTGTTGGAGCATATCCCTGTCCCAGGACATCACCAAGCAACCCCATCTCAAGGGACTGTAAATATTCTTTTTCTTGTATATGTCAATCTTGGTCAGTAGTAGAAATTGTAGGTTAGTTGTCAGTCTTTGTTTCATTAAATCTGTTTAAGTTTTAAAATTTTGTCTGTCATCCCTCGCTATCTTTTATGTCATAACAAATTGGGGCCATAACAGCTGCATTAATGTATTGCATTAGTATACTGAATTAATATACTGAATGAGTATACTGCATTAATGTACTGCATTAGTATACTGCATTAATTTACTGCACTACCAGCTTCAGGGGGAGTGTCAATCCGCGGCCCTCTGGTGCGAAGTTCAGAGATGTACCAGTACTTTTGTACACATGCATAACGGCGCATAATCACGTGATCTATTGTATCCAATCAGAGGTCAATACATTGCATGGCTTCAGGTTCAAGCAAAAGTTGTCACACTGGCCCCCCTGGACGGCTTAGCTGGGTATTAGTCAGCATTTCAGGACTGCTCACCGATCACTTTGACCAAGCGCATGTTGCTCACTGTGGCAGGCACCGTCGAGTCGTTCTGTACACTCGCTCTGCAGAAGAAATTCCCTTCATGTTCTTTTTGGGCCTTAAGTAGGAAGATGCCTGCGTTCCCAGCATAGGCTGTGGACTCACCCAGCACCTTCGGATTGTTTTCCTGATAGAGCTCATACAAAATGGCACCCGTCTTTGGGGCATCAGGTACGACACAGGAAAACTCCTCAAGTTTGCCCACCAGGAAATTGTCAGAGACTTCCAGTTTTGGTGTCCCCAAAATGTAGCCACCCCCTTCAACAAAAACAAGAAGAAGAAGAACAACAATAATAATAAAAATAATAATAGAAATGTAAAATGGCATGTACACTATGTTGCAAAGATATCAATAATTGATAATGAAACCAAAGCATTAACCCTAGTTCTGCCTTGATGTTAATGCTTATCTAGGACTGGCATAGAGGGAAATAGCTACCGTGGAATGATATATCGACGACCAGCACGCTGGGAATCGAGTGTGGGCCTTCTATATACTGGGGACTGGCAAGACTAGGGTTAATATAATGGATGTAAATAATTATGATGGAAGTATAACAATGAATGTGGATGATAATGGAGGCGGTTAAAGGATAATAATGGGGTTGTGGGTCATGAATAGGAGAACAGTGATGGGCAGGGATGATAATGATAGCAGTACAGTGTTAGATAGAGACCGTAAAGAAGGTTTTCATGTGATTAACCCTCTGAGCGCTAAATGCAACTACTGTTACTCAATGATGTAAGATATCAAATTCAAAGCTGTTGAAAACCTATCATTTGGCGACTTTTTTAACAGAGCTCTTTTTAACAACTCGAAACTTGATCGAATTTCAACAGCACAAGATAATGAAATTATTTTTTTTTTTTTTAATTTCAGCAGTCTGAGGGTTAAAAGGGTTGGTTATGAAGGTTAGCATTGCAGTACTTACATGTCCCTGTCAGCAGACTGCATAGACCTGTAAACAAGGAGCTTTTACTTCTTAAATGCAGTGGTGTTGTGCTACAGTACATCATCGATTCTGGCTCTGTTGGCCTTAACAGTGTAGAGATACACTTCATGATACAGATAGCTTAATACCCATAAATAATGCATCCAGTGTACTGCTCACTGCTTCCAGAATAAAGCTTGCTAAACACAACCCAAAAAAAAGTACCACCTGAACCCAACACTTGTGTTTATTGCCCTCTTTTATCACAAGAAATACGCTGCACATCCAAGAAAAAAGTCAAATACTCTAATATTTTATTAGACCACCTTTAGTTTTGATTTTGATGCGCATTTGTTGTGGTATGGTTTGACAATCTTATACAATAGTACAGCACTTACATCCAACCAGATTTGCGATAATTTTTGGCTGAGATTTTGTATTACCGATGGAAGAGTGAAACCACTCCGTTAAGCCTTCTCCAGCACGTCCCACAGTCTTTCAAATGGATCCAGACTCTGAGGTGGCTACTTAATACCTGAAAATGATTCCTCAAGCTTGCTGAACCACTCTTTCACAATTTGAGCCCGATGAATCTTGCAATTGCCATCTTGGAATTTGCCCCTGCCATCGGGGATTAAAAAGTCCATTGATGGTTTACTCGCCATTCCGGATATTTAGGTAGTCTGCTGAATTCATTTTACAGCTGTAGAACAGTGCTGAGCCTATAGACCTGACCAACTGAAGCAGCCCCAGATCATAACACTGCCTCCACAGGCTTGGACAGTGGGCTCCTTGCATGACGGGTGCATCACTTCATGGGCTTCCTTTCTTACCCTGATGGGCCCATCACTCTGGAATAAGGTAAATCTGGACTCATTAGACCACATGACATTTTACCACTGCTCCTCAGTCCATTCTTCAAGCGCTCTTGCAATTTTTTCCCACTGAGCCTCACTAACCAGTGGCTTTCTTGTGGCCAGGCAACACAGTCATTTAGTCCCAATACTCCGAGTTCTTGTTGTACTGTGTGTGCAACTGCTTTGACCATCATAATTAAACACATCCATGAGTTCTACTGTTAATTTTTTTTTATGGTAATTAGACTTCACTGAGCATTTTAGTGATCCCTGATCGGGATCAGTCATGATTTTTCTCCTTCTCACGGGTTCCAGGAAGTTGAAGCACTGTCCTTCCAGGTTTTAATGAATTGTTGGACAGTTCATGATCCAATCACAGAAATTTTGGCAATCTGTAGCTTTTTTCTTTGCTTGTCACTGGCCAATAATTTTCCCCTCTGGAGGCACAGTAATTTTTCACCGACCGTGAGACGCGTCTTCCGACATGGTTGTTTAAGAAATGAGAAGTTACAACTGAATCTGTCAGAATTAGTAGAATTACGGCCTGCTGAAGCACATTCATTACTGCAATAATGATTCAATCATAGGCTTGAGTATTTGCTTATTTAAATATTTAAATTCCTTTTTTTTTTTTGGATGGGCAGTGTATTTTGATGAAAGTAAAGTGACTGTTCTTCCTTAAATTTGTGAATCATCTCCAATAAGAGCCCTTCACCCACCCATTGCAGTATTCTTATTCACAGTAAATACCAAAATAAGAAAAAACTTTTATTAAAAGTTGCCATTCTAGATCTCTGCAAGTTCCACAGAAACAGAGAAGCTTTAGCTCTGAGTTTATAGCAGAACTTTGGTCATTTTAGCGAGATTCATCTGTTTTACCCTCCTTGTGTAACAGAAAGACTCTTTCTCACCCAGTATCAGCGTGGCGTACTCCAGAGCTCCCATCTCCGAACCCAGCGCAGGAGTGGATCCGGGTCAGTACAGCAGCACTGCGGTCCTCCTCTGGGGAATGGTTAAACCACTCTGTTCCTTCAGCTTTTAGAAAACGCTGAGGCTGAGATGTGTTTGTGTGTGTGTGTGTGTGTGTGTGGGCTGATAGGACGCCCCCGGTCCCTCCACACGCGATGTGTCAGGCACAGATAGTGCTCTCCCTCCCCTGGCAAAGCCACACCCCTGCCGCTCTCCAGCCACAGACACTCTCACAACTTAATTTGTCCTACTTTTTTAAAAACTCTGGCCTCCACACTTTTTCCCATGCCGAATAACAATTATCCTCGAGATGTGTAAATTTGGCCACAGACCTTGCTAACATTGGACAGCAACTCCACCCACAGTCAATGAGAAAACTACACCCATGGTATTGCTGTGAGGTCACAAACGGGATTAATTCAATTCAATTCAATTTATTTTGTATAGCGCTTTTCACAGAGACTGTCGCAAAGACGCTTTACAGTGAGAGTTTAAAGAAATAAAAGGCAGTGCCCAGCCTATTCCCCACTACAGCAAATGAGGCAAAAAACTCCCAGTAGGGAGAAAAATCCTCAAACAGCGGTGAGAAAAAACTCCCCAGTGGGAAGAAATCACAGGAGGAACCTGGCTATAGTGGGGAAGCTCATCATCCGCGAGCTAGCTAATTAAGAACAAAAAAGTAAAAGGGTTAGAATGTTGGTAGCTGAGTATTCTAATGCTGATGCAATTATCATTTCTGGTCACCTGATCCAGATCAACACCCTGAAGCCCGTCCACACCCCTGACCCTTAAATCTGGTTCCTGCCTAGGTTTTTTCCTGAAGAAGTTTACTTTTTCTTGCCACTGTTGCCTGAGACTCGCTTTTGTGAGGGGTTAGACCAGGGTAATCTGTGACACCCACGGTGACAACTCATCCCGAAATATGTTATTAAATGGTGCATAAAATTTAATTTAACTTGATGGGAACTGACAGTGATGAAATTTCTGTACAGGTACACACTTTAGAGAAAATTTTGTTCATTTGAAGCCAAAATCCTCATGGAGACTTGTACTCACAATTTATCGCTCAGAGGAAAAAGACATTTGTTTTGTTTTTCGTTACCAATGATGGAGCTTGCTCAAGGAGACGCATCCTTCCCAACTGAGCATGTGATAGTGGCAAAAGTTTTGTTCTTCCTGGGTGAATATCAATGTTTGTCTGGGGACATAAATGACCCATGCCTTTAATTTGAGCCCATTTCGGGGCCACTTTAATGGAACCGGCAAAGCACAGGGAACAGAGAGAATGACACAGCTGGAGTCTTCGGTGATAAACTTCACTGATGTTTAATGGTCAGCACTGCTGAGACATCAGATAGAAGCCAATGGCATTCCAGTGATCTGATCCTTACAGCGCAGTCCATGTGCTTTCACTGTGAGGACTGCTTAAAAGGGCCACAATTCCCGTATCGCTCACAACAATGGACATGTATTTACAGCAGACAGGCTTCGCATTTATCTCTCTCATTCATCTTTTTCAATTCCATCTCTTTGGGGTGAAGAGCCACATGTGTCACAGTCCAAATAACGTATGTGACGAAACAGCTTTGTCTATTACCCCTTCTCTCCCATCTTGGTGTCCATTTATCCAGGTGTTGTTCAGTTCCTGTTGGTTTAAGACCAGAGTGATGGACAAACATTATTTACAGACAAATAATCAATTAGACAGACGAAAAAATTTGTTTTGCCATCAGCAGTGGTTTCAGGTGTGTATGTTTCTGTCTGAAGTTGAAACTCTAGGTTCAGAAAGTGTAACTCCTCTCCAAAACTTTGATGTAGACATCCAAATCTGCTAATTAGAACACTTTATCAGGCAGATGAGCAGGCCAAAATAGGCTAGGTGCATCATGGGTCATACTGTAGATATGGCTGGGCGTTCACAAACTGACTACTGAACTTCACAGCTCTGCTTTCAGTACAGAGCTACTGTATTTCATGCAAACATGCAGTAAAAATGCACTTTTACCATATTCAGTATCTCACTGTTCAAGCCACACCTCGGTCATTAATCACAGCAGCAGGAATAACACTGGACCTGCAGACAAGGAGAGGTCACCAAAATTAACAAAAATGTGAAAAACATTTGCCTAAAGCAGATGATAGGTACATTCAAGAATTAAGTTATTAAGTAGGAAGAAACACACCAACACTGGGCGTACACACGCCATTCAATCACAGATGTATACCCATGGCAGTACCAATTAGCCTAACATACGTGAGTTTGGACCGTAGGAGGTAATAAGAGTTTCTCTGGAGTTTACCCACACTAATGGGGAGAAAATGCACACTCAGCACAGAGAGGCCCTGGGCCAGATTTGAACCCACAGCCCTCTTGCTAACAGCACTAGAAACACTGATACCCACTGTGCGACTGCCTATGTACCCTCAAGTCCCACAGCTGTTAAACAGGCAGCACCGCTGAAGAATTTGTGTGAGTTAGCAATGCTAACCAAAAACCGAAAAGAATTTGTGAACACAGTCAGATTTTGTGCAACAGATCATGTGAAGTGCAAAAGTGGCAGAGAGAGAGAGAGAGAGTAACAGAGACAGAGAGAGAGAGAGATTACAAAGTGTATACCAGCAGTTCTGGAGCTCTGTCCAGGGGGCGTGTGTGTGTGTGTGTGTGTGTATGTGTGCACGTGTGTGTGTGTGTGCATGTGTGTGTGTGTGGGTGTGTATGTGTGCACGTGTGTGTGTGTGTGCACGTGTGTGTGTGTGTGCATGTGTGTGTGTGTGTGTGTGTGTGTGTGTGTAGTTTTTCATTCCCACATAAATTCCAACAGTGAAATACTGTAGTGCCATGAATCGTTCATATTGTGCTTATTGTGCTTTACGACCATCGATTACAGACACAAAGGTAACAAATAAAACACTGAGGTTTACTGGCTCCTGATTTGGCTGTTGAATGTGTAATGTTGGCCTTTAAATTCAACATAATGCCTCATCACCTTTTGCCAAAGCCTCTGAATTTTTATCATCTTTTACACACTTAGGTTTGGTGGCTTGGTGTCCACATCCCAACAAGTAGGAGTCAATTGATTCATCTAACTTTGGTTGGAACAAAAACTAGATCATGCAGGGATCCCCTAGAATTGAGGTTCTTGCGGTTTAAATCTTGTGAAAGTCAGATTTTTAAAAATGTAAAAAGTCATCCATACCTGCGGCGCAGCCTGTTTTCTGCTTCTTCTGTGGGAGAGATGGATGGGGTTATAGAGACCAACACTGCGATTGGCTGAAGGGTGTGATTACTCCTCACAGATTGGCCAGGACAGGCAGGGGGTGGAACACTGTTGAATTACTCTTGGGCATTTGGAAATGTCCTGGATTGTTATAACACTCAAGCAACACACAGACAACAAACACCATTGCAGCACCAAAGTGGCAATGCTGACCCAGCAGCACCAGCGGCGAGCTAACCCAGCAGCAGCAGTGGTGAGCTGACCCAGCAGCACCAGCGGCAAGCTGACCAAGCAGCACCAGCAGCGAGCTGACCCAGCAGCTCCAGCGGCAAGCTGACCAAGCAGCACCAGCAGCGAGCTAACCCAGCAGCAGCAGTGGTGAGCTGACCCAGCAGCACCAGCGGCAAGCTGACCAAGCAGCACCAGCAGCGAGCTGACCCAGCAGCTCCAGCGGCAAGCTGACCAAGCAGCACCAGCGGCGAGCTGACCCAGCAGCTCCAGCGGCAAGCTGACCAAGCAGCACCAGTGGCGAGCTGACCCAGCAGCACCAGCGGCAAGCTGACTCAGCAGCACCAGCGGCGAGCTGACCCAGCAGCACCAGCGGCAAGCTGACTCAGCAGCACCAGCGGCAAGCTGACGCAGCAGCACCAGCAGCAACCTGACCCAGCAGCACCAGCGGCGAGCTGACCCAGCAGCACCAGCGGCGAGCTGACCAAGCAGCACCAGCGGTGAGCTGACCCAGCAGCACAAACGGTGAGCTGACCCAGCAGCACCAGCGGCAAGCTAACCCAGCAGCATCAGCAGTGAGCTGACCCAGCAGCACCAGCGGCCAGCTGACCAAGCAGCACCAGCGGCGAGCTGACCCAGCAGCACCAGCGGCGAGCTGACGCAGCAGCACCAGCGGCGAGCTGACGCAGCAGCACCAGCGGCAACCTGACCCAGCAGCACCAGCGGCGAGCTGACCCAGCAGCCTCAGCGGCGAGCTGATCCAGCAGCACCAGCGGCCAGCTGACCAAGCAGCACCAGCGGCGAGCTGACCCAGCAGCACCAGCGGCAAGCTGACCCAGCAGCATCAGCGGTGAGCTGACCCAGCAGCACCAGCGGCCAGCTGACCAAGCAGCACCAGTGGCAAGCTGACCCAGCAGAAAATTCCATCTCAAAGAAAGCTAAGCTGGTCTGTTATCTTTAGCTGGTTAATCAGCTGTGCACCTGTTGACCTGCTGACATTGATAGCAAGTCCATCATTTTGACTATTGGCTTTACCAGGTTTGTCTGGCCAGCAAGCATGAAACATGTTGCAGCTTCAACTATCTTAAACCAGCCTACAATTCCCTGAATTTGCAGCAGGGGTGAAGGTGCATCAGCAGGAACGTTCTGGAGCTGATGGTGGGACAGTTCATCTAAAAATACTTACTCTTACTCAGAGTGAAAATCCAGTACACACTTCCCATCAACACCAGCAGCAGGAAACAGCAGAAGGTGACAGCAATGATCTCACTGGAGACCAGGCGCTGGTCTGCAAGGGTGAGATAGAGTTTGCACATTAGCACAAATCAGTGGCTTTTACTATATGCAGCAGGGACCTCATCCTTCTGTCCTACAGGGCCACCAAATGTGGTCCTGAGGCCTGCATAAAAAACCAGGATCACTGAGTTAGCTGGATTTTTGCACTGATGAAGAACCCTGAGGAACTTCTTTAACTTCAGTTCACATTCTGGATTTGGATCAGTCTTATGTTTTACTTGGTGCAGTAACCCAGCTAACTCCATAACCCTCAGTGCTACAGCGATGTTCACAGTTTACAAACAATGACGTCAAAGTTGTACCTGCGCAGTTTGGCGGTTGGGAGAAAGCGCGAACAAGGACATAAATAACATGGCAAGTAGCCTCTTCAGTTGTTCACTTAAAATCCTCAAAGACATGATTCCTGAACCCTTAGCGAACTTGTAGGTGCAACCTATAACACAACAACTGACTGGCATTGCTATTTAAGATGTTATATGAAGTACATATAGGCCTAGAGACGGAGATCTACAACTGTAAGATGAGCCTTTTTGCCAGCCATGTATCAAAACATTGATGTCATTGTAAACATCACTATACAAAATAGTGGCCAAATGTGCTTTCAAGGTCAGAGGTATTTCTGCAAGCAGAGACAGCAGTAAATAGTTATTCTAGTTTAGAGCCAGTCAAGAGAACAATGAAATCCTGCTTTGGGAAATTCATCACCATTCCTTTAGCTGATGCTTTTATCCAAAGTGACTTACAGTTGATTCGATGAAGAGGTTGCCAACCCCTGGGGTAATGGGGGGTGCGGGGCCTTTCTCCAGGGCCGAAAATGTGATTAAGCTTACTGTGTGTATGCTAGGTCTTGAACATCAACTTAACTGGTCCAAGCTAAGCATCTGAGCAGCTAGGGTAGTTTTATGGTTTCGAGCTGCACGTGACCTTCCAGCAGTGACATTCTTTAGCCTTGTGGTGGAGAACAGATTGAGGCAGTGCGTCTAATTGAAAGATGTGTTGAACACAGGTGACCAGATTTTTTGGCATAGCATAAGTCAACCGACTGTTGGAGATTGAGTTGAGTTTAACTCATTTTGAAATGAGATAAAGTCAATGAAATACATTGACTCAAAGTGTACTCCACCAAAAGCTTCAGGCATTAAAGAGTTAAAAAAAAAAGGATTCCAGCAAGCAAGCATCTATGGTACTCAATCAGTTACATACAGTATAGTGTGAAGTGATGATTATGCACCATTGCAGATACATCAGAAACCAAATTCAAGTATTTATTTCATGTAATATTGGATCATATATAAGACAATAAGTAAACAGATGACAATATATAGTAAAAACAAAAATAATTATGTCTTTTTGACAGGAAAAGTCAATATCAAGTGTGACCACCCTTTGCTTTAATTACAGCATTTATTCCAGATTCTGTCGATTCACCGGCTCGTTTTGAGCAGACTGAACCCCAATCCATACTAACGTCACCTCCATGTTTTACTAAAGGGGTTAAACAGTCATTTTTAAAACATTCTTCAGATCTACAGCGCATAAAAGTTCTGTGTTTGGATGAAAAAATTTGAATTTGCTTCATCAGTCCAAAGGTCTATCAGTCCACTGGTGTCCAATTCGTGAATATCTTGTCAAACTCAAGTCTTTTTTTGATGTTGCAGCTCATGGCAGCAACACGATCAGACCATTTTCACACTGGCGTCTGGAAATAGTAGATCTTGATACTTTCATCTCTTCACTTCTGACACTATTAATATCATCACAGAGTCATCGTGCTGTTAACTGCCTATTTTTTTACTCATCCCACACAGATAAGGAACATCAGCATCAGCATTTACCTTCCCTTTTGAACTACTATTGTTGCTAGTTTTCAGTTAACTGGTCCCTTTGAAACACTAGATGGTGTTCCTCACAGCGCCACGGCAGTATTTATCATCTTTAGCATCATGTAAGGCCACAATTCAGCTTGGGACAATCTCAGGGAACTCCGCCCACCTTTGTTTATTACCCATATTTTTACTATGCTACACTTGTGGGAATAATTTTGTTATTCTCAGCGCCCACACTGATAGGCGCGGGAAGATATTCTCGGCAGGGGGTTGGGGGGGGGGGGGGGGGGGTGGGGGTCTGTGGTCCATGGTCCATGTAGAGTTTATAGAATTCTAAAGACACAGGCTGTTACACAGGCTCTGTATTCTGCAGACCCATCTATCTCTGTCTCCTTTTAAAAACTCACCCGCCCCTTCCCCGCATGAAGTACAGCTGAGCTGACGGCTCGCACAAACTATATCGCAGCGTGCTGCACAGCAAACTCCCAAAATCAGCGATGAAAAAGTAGGCCTACCTAAATAGCTGTGCAAATGCGTGCATACAAAGTAGAATGTTATTTATATAGTGCAACCAATGTAAATTATGTACTATTAGCAATACATGCATAAATGTGTCTGTTAAAACAAGGATTTCGACGCACCAGGATCAGCTTTCTAGATGACAATGTTTATTTTAAAACAACCACAAGTAGCCTAGGGCTATCTGTGATAAAATAAGCAAAATCAGGTTAAATCACAGAATGACCTGAATGCAACGTAAACCAGCGTGTAGGCCTAACAGTCAACAGCAATAAGTGCGTTACAAAACCATGAAAATGCAACGTAATAAAAACTTTCGATATAGCCAATTAAAGTCACTAACCATATTTAATAGGCTACCTGCAAGGCGGCAGGGGTAACATCAATCATCATGTAGGCTTAACATAGGGTAGAGCAATTAGTGCGTCAAAGAAAGTTATAAAAATGCAAAGCAATACCCTAATTACTTTCAACATATAAAAAAATCACAAACACATTAAATAAGACGAGCTATAGAAAAACTTAAATCAGTCATAGGCCTACGTTTGATAAACAGTGGCGGGTGGTTGACAGAAAACCGAGGGGCGGAAAACATCTCTTGAAACGGATAAGATTAGTGACCCGATTTCAATCATTGTTCTTGGTCAACATGTTAGTTTCCCTTATAATGAAATGTTTAGGTGAGTGAATAATAAATTCTATAAAATGGCTAATTCGCTTGCCTTAATAGGCATCTCTTCTTGAAAAAACCACTGTGGATTTTCCGCGCTAAATTTACTCACATCCTAAGCAAGTCGTCAACCCACTGCGTAATGACCTGTGCGTAATAACTGTTTATTTGAAAAATATTGACATTCGCTCTTTTTTGCATTCAAATGGTGCGTGTGATTACTTAATGAAGACAATAGCTACACCTGGGAGGGGAGAGTTCAAGTGTCTTTTACCAGGGAAGTTGACTGAAAACAGATCAAGACTAATGAGCAGTTTAAAGACGTGTTTACTGCCTTCCCTGTTCCCTGTCCACTGCCGCCACTGTAAATAAAATCTCACTCTTATTAAGTGTTCATAAACCACATAACAATCCGGTCAAACGGCTACAAAGTAGACTAGACGACAGTGTAGATTTATCTATACTAATAAAGAAACAAATAGTCTGTAACTACTGTCAGAAAAGAACGATTTTGCCAAAATGTCTGTGGACGTGAATCACTGCCATGTGTGAAAGTCTACTCTGACTGATAGTGCTTGTGTGGCGGTGAGTGTGCGCGTGCATGCCATGCTGTATCGCAATCGCGTCAACTTAGACAAATCTGATTGGCCAACACACACTGAAGATAAAGTAAATAATTTTTAAATTACAAAAATAATCCGTTTCTTCATCCCACACCCCAAACATGACGGACAAATTGTCATGTAACAGAAACAACAACCAGATATTTTAAAGCTATCATCATTATTTTATCATTGCAGTTTTAGAGCTTCGCCATCAGAGAGTGCTGCAGCACCTCCAGCACCCCCCACTTCCCGCGCCTATGCCCACACTAGTATTTTTCAATACATTTTCATCATGAAATTTTACAGAATATATTAAGACCACTTTTAGACGAAAGTGGTGGTGAATAACTATGTAATGCACACTAATGTAATATCAAATATTTTCCATAAATTTTGGGCTATCAAATTGCTAAAACTGTACACTACTGTAATATCTAAATACTAAAACATGATTGTAGAAGTTTAATTTCTTTCCCAAAGAGCACCAGGATGTGGCTCCTCGCCAGCTTTTTTGAGAGAAGATCACCTGACTTGTGCACGGACGAGGCTGGACTCCGGATCCAGGTGCTGTTACTGTCGAAGCTGTCCCGGGCCTGGCAGTGGTAGTACCCGGAATTCCTTGCGGTGATGATGGGAAGGATGAGGGTGTGGCCTTCGCGGGTGATGATGTAAGAGTCCCCGCCCTCCGGCGGAAGCGGGGTGTGGTTCTTGAACCAGGCAAACTCAGGAAAGGTTCCGCGGCTAACGGTGCAGTGCAGGGACACGCCCACAGCCTCAGAGTCAGCACTGTACAGGTACTCCTCCTGCATCTGAACAGCGCCCCCCACAGGGACTGCAGGCACAGTGCAGACATTAACATAACCCACATTCCTGCACACACACACAGGCCCTCTTACGCCACATCTGCACCACACATCACATGGCAGCACACACCTTATAAATGGCTGCACACACCGGCTATTGCTGTAGAAACATAAACACGTCACAATCCTGAATGAAACATGAATGAAACACACACACTCTGACACAGCACACAGAGGACGATCACATCACCACATCCCTTACCCACTTCCAGTTTGAGAGGACGGCTAATTAATTCCTGGTTGCCGTAGTTACCCGCTATACACTTCGCCAGCCCCTGGCTCTGCCCAATTCTAATGGGCAGCGAGAACACCGCACTCAGCGACTCTGCCGTCTGATTGGCCCACGTGCGGCGACCAATCACGAGTCGGAACCAAATAGGTGGAGAACCTCTGACTGACCAGCACCTCACGTCGGCACGGTAGCCGCACTCCTCCTTGGTCACTGAGAAGGAGATCTGAGGCTCGGAGACGAACACTGCAAACACCCAAACACATTTTTTATTAAATAAAATTGTATAAACTGTATTCATTGTGGCTAATTATTGATTTTGCAGGTGCAACACCCCATACATTATTCTTCATGTAATCACATGAATGGAGTCTTTCACTCTGGAAATGCCACTTTAGTAATTCAGTGAGGGGTATAATTACAAGACTGCCCCACATTTAACCATTCGCCATCCTTCCCCTGACCATTAACCCTCCATGTGCTGCTAGCGTTAGCCTAACCTCGCGGAGAAATGAATGAGAGAGAAAAAAGTTTCATAAAAGTTTCATCGGGTGCTCATATGAGCTATAATGTTCAATTTGATGAACCGAAGTATGCAAGTTTTAATTTGAGATCAGTCAGTCTCCAGCATTAGCTCAACACCCCTAGAAACAAATTCCAGCTGAGACCAGCTCTCACCTCCCTATTCAACAGCATAATGCACTTCGAAGACATTTCACCATTGAAAACCTGACATCATATGTCATCATGCCATATCAGCAATCGTGAACGATGAGCAGTGGCGCAGATCTCATATAATGCAACGCTAGTGCTACTGAAGCGCTGTCAGTCACAGTTTCCTCTCCTGCCGACGTATCTGGAACCTGCAGCATCTCAGGCATGGCATTGTGGGAGTTCACCTTTGACCCTGACCTCCAGCTCTAAGCTGCTGGAGTAGCTGGAATCCTCCAAGGCGTTTCCCACGATGCAGTAGTAGCGGCCCGCGTGTTGCTCGGAGACAGGGTTGATGACCAGAGTTTGCCCCTCCGGTGGGATAGCAGGGTGGGGCAGCTCAGTTCGGTTGAAGTACCAGCGGTAGGACAGGTATGTCCCGACCCTCACCTGACAGCGCAGGGCTAGTCTCCGCCCCTCCCACACCACAGCGGAGGCAGGGTCAGGAACCAGGAAAGCGCCTCGAACCGGGGCTGCAGGACAGAGCAGAGTTATGAGTACAGAGTGTGCTGTGTCAGTGTGAGGTCCCGTATGGCTGTGTGCGAATGTTTGGCGGTGGTTGGAGGGGCCGTAGGCGCATACTGGCAGCCAGAGTCCTGCACGGGTTCGGGTGCCCGCGGGTGAACCGCAAATTTTCCTGAAACGGGTGGAAAATGCTGTGCTGTGTCGGGTACAGGTTCGGGTAGAGTGCAGGTAGATTTGCGGTTTACAAAACATCAAGTGCCAACAAGAAATAATTGATATTAATTTTGGTGAAATTCAAAAACCCATGATAATTTTATTTTTAAATGATAAAATGTAAAACCACAAATATTTGTCTGCACGCGCGAATTCCCAGAAATCTCTGCTTCCAAACCACGCAATGTCCAGCAGTGCAGTTCAAAATGTCTACGGAAGAGTTGAGAAAGAAGTTAGTAAGTGGGCAGTACAAAGTTGTGGCTAATTCCTCCACCAAGCTCAAATCTGATGTGTGGAAATATTTTGGATTTGTGGCAGACAATGAGAACAACGTTGTTGTAGGTTTCACTGCCTGTAAGACATGCCTGAAAGTTTTTGTGTACGACAGCCGAAAATGTGGAACTTCATCGCTGAAAAAGCATGCGGAGAACTGTGCCAGCTCTGGCAAGCCAGGCAAATCTACAATTGAAAGTTTCATTAAGAAGACAGAACTGGAGGCGCCTCGCAAAGAGGACAAGGACGCCATAAACAGACTGTGCGTGAATTTTGTGTGCAACGATATTCGACCCGTTGAAGCAGTAGACGGAGAGGGTTTTTTTGCATTAGCACAGGGGCTGATAGATGTTGGCGCACGAGCTGGCCGTGCTAAGCAACTGCTGCCAGACCCTACCACAGTTTCTCGCGGAGTGAGTAGATATGAGGAGGAGATTCGTCAACAAACAATCCCAGAACTCAAAATGCAGTTGGCAGAACACAATGGTGCAGTTACTTTGGACATGTGGACGGATGACTACAGAAAAACTGGCTACCTCTGTGTCACTCTGCACTACATTGACAACAGGTGGCAGCTAATAGAGCGAGTGCTCTGTACTTCAGAGTGGGACAGTTCACTGCGTAAAATGGAAGAAAATATTAAACCAGCCATCGTCAGAGCATTATGTAAGTTTGGCATTGAGGAATTCTACTCCAAATTGATCTACGTGACAGACAGGGGCGCAAATATAGTGGCAGCCCTGCGTGCTGTGACAAGGCTGAGCTGTGCTGCACACATTCTCAACACGGTCCTGTCCACAACCTTCAGCAGACTGGCTCAGGAGGAGGATAGCTATGGGCAAGAGGTAACCACTCTGATAGACTCGGCCAAGTCACTAGTGACATATTTCAAGCAGTCCAATCTCCAGGCTCGTCTGAAAAAGACTCTCAAAGCCTCGGTGGAGACACGCTGGAATTCCCTACATACAATGTTGGAGTCGATCAGCTGTCACTATGAAGACATCCGCACTCTTCTGGAAGAGAGAGGAGAACACGGCCGCCTGAACAACTTGGATGAGGAGTCCTTCAATGACAGCGTGGCTTTCCTGGGCAGGTTTAGGGAGGCTACCAAAGCTTTAGAGGCTTCGAAAACCCCGACCCTCAACTTAACCATTGTTTGGTTGAAGCGCATCAGACGCCACTTGCAACGCTCCTCTACTGACAGCATGACCATTTCCTCACTGAAGGAGAAATGCCTCAGTATTCTGCAGGAGACGTTCGACATCCATCCTTTACACAGACTTGCAATGTTCCTCCATCCCCAACAGAAAAGCATGAAGTTACCTGCCGACAGCAGCGAAGTGGCTAATGTCCATAATGAGACTCGGCGCCTTGCGAAAGGTTAGTGCGAAGCAGACACATCCCATCCCTTAACCCAAATAAATAAAATAAATAAAAATAAAATAAATAATAAAACAAATAAAATATATGAATAAATATGATAACAAAATAATTTAATAATAAAATAAACATAATAACATTTTATTTCATTTTTCATTTATTACAGATCTTAAGGATAAGCGTGGAAGTCCTGAGCAGTGCCCGCGCCCCCCTCCTGAGAAGCGACCTCGAGTGACAGCTGACACATTGTCGGACGTTGAAGGCTCCAGTGATGAGGCCCCGCAGTGCCAGGATGAAGTGGCTGCATACATCGATTTCAAAACACCTAAAGATGACTCTTTTGATGTCTTGACTCGGTGGAGAGAGCATGAGCCTTTGTTAACCAATATTGCTCACATAGCGAGATCTGTTCTCGCTATCCCAGCATCCAGTGCCGCAAGCAAGCGAGATTTCTCTTGCGCTGGATATGTCATCCAGGAGCGACGAAGACAGTTGAGGCCATCAACTGTGGATGATATTCTTTTTTTATGCAGTAACATTAAGCACCACACCAAGTAGGCCTGCACTTCCACGTATGGATTACTGTGTCGATTAATCCGATTCTGATGGACAGTATAAAATGGTCAGTACAGGTAGGCAGACTCTTCTCCGCTAGGCTATTTCCGCAGGGTAGCCTAATATTATTTGTTTAATTATTACATTATTGTTACTCCATTATTGTTGGGCTGTTCAAAACACGCTGTTTCAGCTGGTAATGCTGCCAAAGTACTGACTTGTCACTAGTTTACTGTCGTGGCAATAAACTTTTGAATTTCATTTTGGCTCTCTTATTTATTTTTATTCGGGCATGGGTCGGGTGTCGGATTTAGTTGTTATGGTTCGGGTCGGGTGCGGAACTTCAATTTCAATTCTGCCGGGAAACGAGTCGGGTGCGGGTTAAAGTATGATGGGTGCGGGCGGGTGCGGTTTGTGAAAATCAGACCCCTGCAGGACCGTGCTGGCAGCCACGCTTCCGTCAGTCTCCCCCAGGGCAGCTGTGGCTACAAAAACGTAGTTTACCACCATCACAGCGTGAATTTGTGAGTGAATGAATCCAATGTATCCATTGTGAAGCGTTTTTGAGTGCCCAGAAAGCAGAAAAGCGTTATATAAAATTGATGCATTATTATTATTATTATTAACACCAGGAGCACATATACATGTTCACATACTCATACACACACACACACACACACACACACACACTCGCCTCATTCACACAAACATATCTCCAGACATTCACACAAACACAAATACGCGCGTACATACACCCACATGCGCATGATCTCACTCATACACACACACATACATCCATATGCTGACACACGCACACACACACAAACACGCACTCACACATAGACACACACATACACAAAAGTGCACTTACATCCAAAGAAACACACACACACACACACGTACACATACATTCTGCAAACACATATTCACACACCCACTCAAAAGCACTCATATGAATACACACCTACATATACACACATGCAGACACACATTTCCACGCACACACACATGCACAGGTTCACACACACTTTACTCACTCACTACTTGAAAAGAATGACCGTTGCTCAAGGGTGAGAAGGAGTTGGAATCCACCCCTTTTCTGACTCTGCAGTGGTATATTCCACCTGAGTTGGGCCGAACCATCAGACTGAAGTTTGCCAGGTGTTGTCCCTCCACAGTCTGCACAGTCACAAGCTGCTCCCCTGAATTTTTCACCAGTTGGTACGTGCCCAGACGGGGTGCCTCTCGTACCTCACAGCGAAACACAATGTGCCTTCTCAGGAACGCCAGGGCCGGTCCACTTAGGACAGGCGTGGGGGGGTCTGACTCCCCTGTGCAAGAGCATGTTTCAGCTCCTGTGTGAGAAATAGCAGGGATTGACACGCTCTAGTGGTTACTGGCAGTATTGCAGCTCAGCAAAGCCACTCAATTGCACTTAAATTATTCAGGAAAAATTTTTATTTGCGAAAACATGCAGATATATTGATCATCCTGTTTTTCTCTCCATCTGTTGTTCTCACTCCTGCGTCCACAATTGTTGAGGTATCAACTTGAAATTTAGACAACAAAAAGCCATATGACCAAGGATGAAGTGATTCAATTTTGGATTGTCAAGGTCAAAGGTCAAGATCAAGGTTGTGAAAAGGTCAAAAACATTCTGATCATTATCTTGCTTCAGAAAATTGATAGAGACATGAAATCTATGGGAAAATGTTCAGTTTTGTTTTGTGTTTTTGAGTTTCAGCGCATTTCACTCCATTTATTTAATTCACTTTAGGACAGTTTTGGACAGCAATTTAATTCACTTTTGCACAGTGCTTTACAATTCTAACATGTCTTTTGTCTGATCAAATTGCCCTGCAAGGACCAATTATCTAGTAAAGATTGATGATATGAAGCAAAAAAACACCAAGTCGTCAAACACCAAGGCTTCCATGATTTTGTGTCACGAGCCATGAAGCAGCTCTTATCGTGATCAACAAAAGCAGGAACCAGCTACTGTACTCCGTTCTTAGATGAGTCTACATTAATCGAGCTTCAAACTCAGGTGTGCGACAGCTGTGAGCAGGGTGGAGTCTAAAGTACGTACCGCGTTGCTTCGACAGCCCGACGACAAAAACTGTAAATGAGACCGAGACACAAACACAGACAGCGATGAGAGAAGACTTGCACACCGGACATAGCTGCATTATTGCGCTTTGCTGAGGTTCCCTACACTGTTTTTGGAGAGTAAGTGGATCTGCTCATTTAAAGATGCAGCTAATAAATTAGCAGTGTTCGGCTAGCCTTACTCATGACAGTAAACTCACCTCGCCAGGGCCCAGTTTCACAAAGCAGGATTACTGAGTTAGCTGAGCTCTGTTTCACAAAGCAGGATTACTGAGTTAGCTGGGCCTTATTTCACAAAGACGATTACTGAGTTAGCTCGGCCCTGTTCCACAGCATGGGACTACTGAGTTACCAGGGCCTTGTTTCACAAAACAGGGTTACTGAGTTAGCTCAGCCCTGTGTCACAAGGCAGGATTACGGAGTTAGCTGAGCTCTGTTTCACAAAGCAGGTTTACTGAGTTAGCTGGGCCCTGTTTCCCAAAACAGGATTACTGAGTTACCTGGGCCTTGTTTCACAAAACAGGATTACTGAGTTAGCTCGGCCCTGCTTTACAAGGCAGGATTACGGAGTTATCTGAGCTCTGTTTCACAAAGCAGGTTTACTGAGTTAGCTGGGGCCTTTTTCCCAAAACAGGATTACTGAGTTAGCTGGGCCCTGTTTCACAAAGCAGGATTACTGAGTTAGCTGGGCCCTGTTTAACAACATGGGACTACTGATTTAGCCGGGCCCTGTTCCACAAAGCAGGATTACTGAGTTGGCTGGGCCCTGTTTCACAAAGCAGGATTACGGAGTTAGCTGGGCCCTGTATCACAAAGCAGGATTACTGAGTTAGCTAGGCCCAGATTAACAGCATGGGACTACTGAGTTAGCCAGGCCCTGTTTCACAAAACAGGATTACTGAGTTAGCTGGGCCCTGTTTAACAGCATGGGACTACTGAGTTAGCCAGGCCCTGTTCCACAAAGCAAGATTACTGAGTTAGCTGGGCCCTGTTTCACAAAGCAGGATTATTGATTTAGCTGGGCCCGGTTTCACAAAGCAGGATTACTGAGTTAGCTAGGCCCTGTTTAACAGCATGGGACTACTGAGTTAGCCAGGCCCTGTTTCACAAAGCAGGATTACTGAGTTTGCTGAGCTCTATTTCGCAAAGCAGGATTACTGAGTTAGCTGGGCCCTGTTTAACAGCATGGGACTACTGAGTTAGCCAGGCCCTGTTTCACAAAGCAGGATTACTGAGTTAACTGGGCCTTGTTTCACAAAGCACGATTACTGAGCTAGCTGGGCCCTGTTTCACATAGCAGGATTACTGAGTTAGCTGGGCCTGGTTTCACAAAGCAGGATTACTGAGTTGGCTGGGCCCTGTTTCACAAAGGAGGATTACTGAGTTAGCTGGGCCCTGTTTAACAGCATGGGACTACTGAGTTAGATGGGCCCTGTTTCACAAAGCAGGATTACTGACTTAGCTGGGCCCTGTTTCACAAAGCTGGATTACTGAGCTAGCTGGGCCCTGTTTCACAAAGCAGGATTACTGAGTTAGCTCGGCCCTGTTTCACAAAGCAGGCTTACAGAGTTAGCTGAGTCCTGTCTCACAGAACAGGATTACTGAGTCAACTAGATCCTGTTCCACAAAGCAGGATTACTGAGTTAGCCAGGCCCTGTTTCACAAAGCAGTATTACTGAGTTTGCTAGACTGTTTCGCAAAATAGGATTTATGGGTTAGCTGAGACCTTTTATAAAGAAGGATTAGTAAAATAGCTGCTTCCTGTTTCACAAAGGCAGATTACTGAGTTAGTTAGGCCCAGTTTCAGAAAGGAGGATCACTGAGTTAGTAGGAGGCTTTTTCACAAAGCAGGCTTACAGAGTTAGCTGAGTCCTGTCTCACAGAACAGGATTACTGAGTAAACTAGATCCTGTTCCACAAAGCAGGATTACTGAGTTTGCTAAATCCCAATTCACAAAGCAGAATTAATGAGTTGTCCGGATAATGGCACTGAATTAAGCCTGGAACACAGACTGAAGTAAGAAAAGCTCAAACAGGGCTAACCCAATCAAGAGTTCTTACCCAGCTGACTCAGGGCTAACCTTACTCATAACAGATAACCCGAATGAGCCAAGGCTAACACTACTCAAGAATGCGTATACCGCGAACCTAAGACTAGCCTAGCTCATGAAAGACAACTTGAATAACAGAGGGCTAACCCTACTCAAGAGAGTTGACTTAGCTAACCCAATGCCAGCCCTGCTCATGAGCAATAACTTGAATGACCCAGGGCTAACCCTACTCAAAAGTGTTTACCCAGCTAGCCCATGGCTAGTCCAACTCATGACGGATAACTCCACTCACCCAGTACAGAGATCGGCCAGAACTGCCGTCTGTAATCCATCTTCTCTTCGAGCAGCTATCTCATGGTCGCAGAGTTACTGGGTGTGTGTGTGTGTGCGCGTGTGTGAGTGTGTGTGTGTGTGCATACACGTAAAGCAGAGTGGGTGTGAGCATGCATGGGTGTGTCCTTCATGTTACAGTTGGAGTAGGAGAGCGTGTGTCTGTGTGCAGCTGTCTGTGCATGCAAATGTAGGTGCATGCATGCATGCGTATGTCTCTGTTTAGGAGTCAGGAACACTGGAAAGAAACATAAAAAGAGAGGGAGAGAGAGAGAGAGGGAGAGAGGGAGAGAGAGAGAGGGCACGAATAGCTCAGCCCAGCCGGGCTTGTCGGCAACAGATAACTGAGACAGAACCTCCGCAGAGCCCCCGACTCCGGGCTCAGGAGCGCTGACAGAGAGTGAGCCCATGACCCTCCCGTACAGCTCACACCCCCTGAGAACCTCATACACACAGTAATGGAGATATATTGCTTTTCAGCATTCATCACTCATTAATCATTATTCAGTGATTAACACTGACAATTTGGCAGGATAGTAATCAGACTGGTCTTTAATATACTGGTAAATCACCAGCCTTGGGTCTTCCCAACCAACTGCTTTCCTGTTGTGACTCAGTCATGTTCATCATTGAGCTTAAAGTATCACCCCACAACACAGAAATATGTCATTCCCTTCAGTCTTTGTCCTTTGACCAGTTGCACCGACAAGGACACAATTTAAGCCTTGCACGAGTGAAAATGACTATTATTGTTGTTGTTGTTGTTGTTAAAATTCCCCTCTCATTACCCAGTATGATGATCTGGGGTGCACGTAGTAAAACCAGAAATCTCTTTGAATCTAGAACATGGTCTGATGTAAAAAATGCTTTTCCAGGTTTTTCTTAAGCTTAAAGTCAGGCTTAATCACAAAGCCAGCTTCATAATATACCCCCCTGCTTCTATTAAACTGGCCATTTATTTTAAAATCTTGCTCACCGACTGAACTGTATGGAATGTTTAGGTCGCCCCCTTGTGGTCTAGTTTGAAAAGCACTGAGTGGTGAACACCAATGCCAACACACCAACACACTCCTGTGTCTACAGCATGTCTTTGTGTGCTTGTGTGTAAGTGTGTGCATGTATATGTGTATACATCAACGTATGTTTGCAGATGATGGAGTGTATGAGTGCCTTTACTTCTTTTATTTAAGAAAATACACAATGATACATGTGTTTTCATATTTTTAACAATTTGAATCACATAAATCAAAAATTGATTGTATAAAAGTTGTGAAAAAAAACCAGGCACTGACATCAACCTCAAGAAAATTGGAGGCAATGTGAGATTGATGAGATAAAATTACAGAGAACAGCAACATTTAGAAATAATAAAAAATATATCAGTGATATCCAACCTTATTTCTGTAGATTTACAATCCCGTAAGTCTTAACCCCTTGAGCGCTGAATAAATTTTCAAGGAATTAAAAATATAGTTATCCTGAACCATTGAAATCTATCATGTGGCAACTTGTTCAAAAGAGCTCCCCTGCCGGAGCTCTTTTGAACAAGTTGCCACATGATAGGTCTTCAACTGCATCTGATTTTGATTGAACAACTATAGTTGCCAATGGCGCTGAAAGTCCACCCAAAAAAAAAAAACCATCCCTGGTCCAATAAATACACTTAATCATTCTCTGGGCTCAAAAGCACATCCATGCCCAGTACATGGTGCTAAAGGGCTGTGCCATAGTTAAAACAGCTTCCTTTGCTTGAGTCTGTGCATTGATTGTTGAGGCCTCTGCTTACACTCTTGTTAAGCCTGCATCAGTGTGGACATACCATAAACTTTTGTAGACACGAGCATAATTTGGGCGTGGAAAGTTTTTTTGGGGGGAAATATTACAACCTCTTAGAAGCCAGTACAAATGCATGAAGATCCCAATGAATTTTAAACTTTAAATATCGTGCATAAAAATTTACCCAACTACCCTGTAAGCCAGACCTCAAAGCCTGCTGCCCACTTCTCAAGGGTCAAAGTTCATTCTGAGGTCAGCCACCCCCATCAATAAGGCTCCTCCCGGTAGAGGCAGCCACATCCCAGATTGGAAGGCTCCGCCCCCTCACGGAGCACTAACACTCCTCATAAAAATGGGCTGGAAACCTGAGGGGTCAATCGCGTCCAAGCGACGGGTGTTTTCAGTATTGCCAGAGGAAACACTGGGCTTCAGGGTCCTGAGCCAGGCAGTGTGCTTTCTTACCAGGAAACGCTTATCTGCACTACACTGTGAGTGGGAGAGAAAGAGAGGAAAAGAGGGAGAGTGGGAGAGAGGGAGAGTGGGAGATAGAGAGACAGAGAGAGAGATATCACTGTTATAACTATTATCATTCAATTACAATAGTTGGGCTGCTACTCAGACTAGTGGCATTCGCCATCCCTATTCTGTTCAATTTACTCCTAAATTCATAGGCAGTTTCCATTTTTGTGTATATGGTATTGAAATTTTTATAAATGCATTTGACGATAAACCAGTCTGAATTTAAGAGGAATAAAGGACAGGAAGAGGGAGGGGGTGGGATCACTATTTTAGAAGTATTTTTTGAAATTTCAGACAAATGAGACAAAGGCTTCTCACACATGCACACACACACAAACATATACACACTCAAACACACACGCACACACACACACACACACACACACACACACGTACCATGACCAGAATGTCCTTCAACCCTTCGATGGCCCTGCGATTTGCTCGGCCCTGAGACACAAAGGACGTAAGGATGATACTGTAGGAGAGAGAGCGTAAAAACACACCTGTTAGCACACACATGCAACTGTACATATACGGGCATAAACACACTTGTAAGAGTACACAAACACCTGCACATACACAAGCACAAACGCACCTGTAATACCAGACACACACCTGTGTATATACAAGTTGATCACAGTATTCTGATACAACATCTCATTCAAGTAGGTTTTCTGATAATGCCGTTCGTTCTTTGTCAATTGTCTTTCTGATTGGACTTAAGTTACCCAATTTGATGGATTGTGCATTATATGTTAGCAGTAGCTAAGGGAGTTCCACAGGGTTCAATTTTGGGTCCACTTTTATTTACTTTGTACATCAACTGCTTAAGTCAGAGCATTCCAAATACAGTCATTCATTTCCTTCCAGATGAAACTATCATTTATTTCAGTTCACCTACTCAGGCCTACCAAAGAAAATGGATACAAAAGTTTGTCAGATGTCTATCTTTTTCAAATAACCAGCAACACAAAATCAAAAACATGCCACATTCCACAACACTTGAAAGTCGATACATTTTCACCATTTCACCATTTTCACCTCTTATAAATCACTTGGCCTGTAAAAAACCCAAAATAAACCAAATGCGGTCATCCCTTTCTACTTGTTGACTCAACCATTAGTTTGTTTTTATCCATAAGGCTATTTTAAGTAGAATCCCTTGTTAAATATCGTGTTACATGTCCCAGAAAAGTGGCTCCTATGGATTTTGGTCTCAGAGCATTGTGTATATGAGCACAATACATCACTATATGACACTTTGGGATGAGACTGTGCTTGAAAAAGATTTTAATCTCAATGGGACCAACCTGGTTCAATAAAGAGCAAATAAATAAGCCGAAAGACATGCACAGAGATATTCACACAAACCTGCACACACACATACAAACACACCGCTGCACAGCCGCATACACACGTAATACTGAACAAATTTGCGTACACACTTATGCTGATGCACATACATCTAGAAGGTTACACAAACACACACTTACAAACACAGACAAGAATAATTGTATACTCACATACAACTAACTGCACACACACACACACACACATACAGTACATGAACACATCTGTATTGCAATACACACACAATGATGCCCACACGCTTGTAAGGCTACACACTCGGATGCATGGTTTCAAATCTTCAGGCGAAATACAACATCAAACAGCATTAATCGGTTGCTGAATATTTCTGGTGGCCGGATTCACTCACATTTCCAGTAGCACGACGGGCATGACGAAAACTTCTGAACTCAAGTAGCGGATGATTTTCTGGGCGGGAACAGGCAGCGTCTCCACACAGGCCTCAGTTACATTAAAAATGGTGAGACTCTCCGAAAAGATCCCGCAGTCACTGGAGGGCCGGTACCTGGGGGGTGCAAAGCTAAGGCTTCAAATCCTTTCTTGATCGAGAAGACCTGTTTTTTTTGCATTATTCATTATTTAATAGTGTAGTCCACTAGTAATAGTCATTTAAATGAAACTTGCTACAAAAATTTTCATAAGGCATTATAAACATTCACATTATCGTCTAATAAATGCATTACAGACCATATAACTTTTTCTAGCCACATTTGGTTAAACAAAGATTTATTTCCAGAGACCATGTATCTGCAGTTCCACAGTGGGGTGACATGGGGACTAAAGTTATGGCTATAAATAATTTTCCAGTAAAATAATATCCGCTGATAGAATGCAGAGAGTTTGATGGGGAGCTTTCTGGGGTTATAATCACATCGTAAAAGGAGATTGATACCTCCTAGTTTTTCAAAAATTTGTTTAGGGATGTGAAACCAAAAACTGTTTTCATTTTTTAAAAAGGAATGCAGCCAATTAATCTTAATTGTTCCATCAATGCATTCAATGTCAATGGCCTTGAGCCCACCTTCTGCATACTCCTTCACCATTACACCTTTTTTAATATAGAGTGACTTTCTTTTCCAAATAAAATTAAAGTTAGCCTGGTTTATAGCATGTATTGCCTTCACAGGAAGCGACATTGAATAAGCCGGGTAATTGAATCGTGAGATGCTCTTCATTTTTGTAAGAAAGACTCGACCGATAATAGAGACGTCTCTTTGAGACCACACATTCAAAAGTGATTTACATTTATCTAGGTTATTCCAGATGTTAAGAGTAGCTAGAGTATTACTGTCCTTAGTAATGTGTATACCCAAGTATTTCACAGACGATCTGACTGGGATGCTATAAATTGTAGACAAAGGGTAGTCGTGGATTGGCAACAATTCACATTTTTTAAGGTTTAGTATTAAGCCAGAAGCTTTTGAGAAGAAATCAACTGTTTGCAGGATTTTGGGTAGCTGACTGCCATCCTTCATAAAAATGGTTGTGTCGTCCGCAAGTTGGCTTATCACCAGTTGCTTACCTAAAATGTTAGTTTCTCAAAGGCGGACATATACACATAGACTACACGTCCAAAAACTCCTCCAGGATGTCTGGGTATTTTGTGTAACACGAGTCCCAGTCGACATTTTCTTGCGCCCTCTTGTTTTTATATTGCAATGTTATATGAAGCAATAACTCCACTTTGTCGTCAGTCTACACAAAAGAATCGATTTTCTTCGCCACACCATCTCTGGCCATTTCTTAACTGCTGCCGTTTCACTGCGCATGCTCATAACGTTATTCTTCTATGGTGTTTCACATTTCGCTAATCACCACCTATCGGCCGGGCATGGCATTGCAGGCTTCAGAGGCGATCGTTTTCAGTTTTGCCTCTTCATGTGGACAGAGATATTTCTGTGGTGTGGATAGAGTCTTTTTTTAAAACGAGAAAGAAAATATCCGTTTACAAAAATATCCAGATACGTGTAGTCCAGGCCTTAATTAATAAGATGGGATGAAATGACGTGTAAGGTAAAACGCCTTTATATATTTAATTTTATGTTTTATTTATATTCTCAAACATAAATCGCCTTGCCAAATGTCACTGGAGCTGAACGCTTCAGTAACATTGCTGTGTTTGTTCAGTGGATGCTGCCATTTTCGTGTGACATGAGATGAACCAATCTCGGTGAAGTTGGGTAGATTTTTTTCTCCCGAGTTTCCAAGTCGGAGCTCCGACTTCAGTGGCCGTTCCAGTGCACCTTTTCAAGTCGGAAGTCGGAATAATCCGGTCTCCGAGTTGTTTGGAACGCAGCTCAAAATTAGCGAAGTTCAAAATTAGCTGCTCGTGTACAAGTAAAACTAGGGTCAAGATCATTTTAGAACGTTATGTATGCTGCCCGCCTGATGCTAATGCTGCGTTCCAGACAACTCGGAGGTCGAATCTTTCCGAGTTGAAAATTCCGACTCCTGACCAGAGCCTTCCAGACAAACCATGTGGGACGCTAGCAAAAATATGGCGGTCAATAACAAGCGAATGTTCTTGTGGCTAGCGGCAAGAAAATTCAACGCGGATAACTTCAGCCTTCTGGCATACTTAAATAAGGAAGATGATGAGAAACGACGTGTAAGGTAAAACGCCTTTATATATTTAATTTTACGTTATATTTGTTCACGTGTGGCTATTCAGTGGATGCTGCCATTTTTGTGTGACGTAACATGAACCAATCTCGGTTAAGTTGCGGTAGATTTTTTTCTCCGAGTTTCCAGGTCGGAGCTTCGACTTCAGAGGCCATTCCACTGCACTTTTTCAAGTTGGAAGTCGGAAAGATTCGACCTCCGAGTTGTTTGGAACGCTGCGTAATTCAACAGTATGCAACCAGTTTGCCTGATATGCAGTTTTCATTTACAAGATCTGTTCTAGCAATCAAGTATCATTAGTCACAGACTCACAACTAAACATTCTGTCATGTTTCATTACATTTTGCAACATTTTCCGTTACGTTCCGTGCGTTCATTAAGGGTTCATTATCAGCGAAACCATTTCAATCTTCTTAGCTAATGTACCTTCCACACGATAGAAATCAGGTTCAAGTTCGCCCTGAAGCCGTGCGATTTATTCGTGCACTGCAGTTTGGCTGGCTGTTATGTTGCCCGCATACCACCACCCATGACGGAAACTGGTAATCTTTTCCATGATGTCATTGCCGTTATTTCTTCTCATTCTTTTGCTGTGTCAAGCTCATTTTTTCGGATATTTTGACCTCAGTTCTTACACAGGCCACCTTTAAATCAGCATCTCTTCATGTATGGCATCCAGTCCATTCCAGTGTTTGTTGGATTCCTACTCAACCCTCATGCTACTTAAGGAAACACTGACTGGGAGATGACCTGAAGCAAACGTTTTTTGTTTGTTTTTTTTGTATTAGTCGAGGTCTGAAAACACTGCATCTTTTTTGATATTTTGACCAGTTGTCCAATTCATGCTCTAAATGGCAATAATTTAATTTCAAATTTGAGAGAAATTTTGTCAGCAGTTTATTGAATAAAACAAAAATGTTCATTTTACTTAAAAACATTCCTATAAATAGTAAAACCAGAGAAGCTGATCATTTTGCAGTTGTCTCTTAATTTTTTCCAGAGCTGTACAGCAGCTGACCTCTGTTTGGTTTAGTGACAAGTAACGTAAGAAATATGCAACTGCAGATGTGTGTGACGAAGTGACAGGTATCATAAGCTGAATGCTGCGCTAGGCGACGTACTTATCGGCGTTGAAGCCCAGCGCCAGCACTGCCAGCAGCAGGCCGAGCAGCAGGGTGAAGTGGAACAGCACTGAGGAACGAGAGCCTCGGATCAGCCTCCGCGTGGGCTCACAGCACCGGAACAACACAAACTACAGCGGGAGGGAGGGATGGAGACAGAGAGAGCGGTTGAATGAGGGAGGAGAGGGACAGAGGGGAGAGAGAGAGGGAGGGAGGAGTGAGAGAGAAACGGGATAGAAATTCGAGATGAAAAAGATAAAGGGGGAAAAAAATCAGACTTCAGACCTCACTTCTGAAAACCCCCAAATTCATTTGAGAATATATTAACACGGAAATAAGAGGGGTATTACTAAGAGCTATGAAAGAAAGGGGATATATCACCACCATTTTGTACAAAAATTACATAAGCTCAACGCCTGAATACATAAACGCTTGAATGTCCCAAGACTCCAGCAACCCAACCTCCCAATACTTCAATGCAGAAACACTGAAACACAACAGTGCCCAGTGCCTAATACCCAACCCAATAATCCCCCAAAACCAAACACAATAATCTGCCAACACCCAAACACAATAACCTCTCAACAACAACTCAACAAACCTAAAACAACAAGCACTAAAGGCCCTGAAAAACCAACCCTCATATCAATGCCCCAACGACATAACACCCTCCACCCAACTCTTTACCCCTCACAACCCCCCAACGAGGCGCACCTTCTTGATGTAGAAGATGAGCAGCAGCTTGAGTAGGCTGATATGGGCCAGCAGGGGGCAATAGAAGAGCCCCACCCAGGTGACAGTCTGGCTGTACACCAAGTCCAGCACATTAAATGGGATGGAGAACCGCTGCTCCCCCAGGGCCCGCCACAGAGAGCATGTTGGGTACCTCTCCACCAGTGCCCTGCCGTACGGAAATCGCGTGAGCAACTGCTCTCTCCTTTAAGCTCACAATCTCATTGGCAGCCTGATTCAGTCCCTCCAGGAATTTGCGGGAAGTGAGCTTGCGTCTTCACGACGACGCACGCCAGTGAGAGGGATTAAGGTGACCGGCCAAATTTGCGGAAAAGTCGAGGTGATTGGACAAAATTGCAAGGGAAAGCAAAATTTGAGTAGATCGGTTGAATTTGCGTTTACGGTTGCGATCGCCTCACCGCTACTTCCTTGAGAGACTGATGATTGGCTTGCACGAGAGGTAGCTAAGATAGGCTATGTCAACATGGCACCTCTCACAGAGACAAATGGCTCAAATCAAAATTGCATGAAAAACACAATGAAGTTGAGTGCACATAAACTGCACTGAATAGATTAGATAAAATTACAGAGAATTCCAGTAACTCAACAAACCAGTCAATAGCACTGGTGCTCTCCACTACCATCCTTTCACTCCTACCTCATGCCTCTTTCAAAAGGTAAGACCGGTGCACTCGTTTACTGAAGTGTGATTTGTTAGATTATGAGGCAAAACCTGCAGGATAATCAATCAACAGAAACAGGGTTGGGCAGCCCTGCTCTAGCTGTAGAATGAGCTGTGCTTTTTTAGGGTTGGAGTGAGAAGCAACAGGATGGTAGATCATCAGGAACAGGGTTGGGCAGCCCTGCTCTAGCTGTAGAATGAGCTGCGCTTTTTTAGGGTTGGAGTGAGAAGCGACAGGATGGTAGATCCCCAGGAACAGGGTTGGGCAGCCCTGCTCTAGCTGTAGAATGAGCTGCGCTTTTTTAGGGTTGGAGTGAGAAGCGACAGGATGGTAGATCCCCAGGAACAGGGTTGGGCAGCCCTGCTCTAGCTGTAGAATGAGCTGTGCTTTTTTAGGGTTGGAGTGAGAAGCGACAGGATGGTAGATCATCAGGAACAGGGTTGGGCAGCCCTGCTCTAGCTGTAGAATGAGCTGTGCTTTTTTAGGGTTGGAGTGAGAAGCGACAGGATGGTAGATCATCAGGAACAGGGTTGGGCAGCCCTGCTCTAGCTGTAGAATGAGCTGCGCTTTTTTAGGGTTGGAGTGAGAAGCGACAGGATGGTAGATCCCCAGGAACAGGGTTGGGCAGCCCTGCTCTAGCTGTAGAATGAGCTGTGCTTTTTTAGGGTTGGAGTGAGAAGCGACAGGATGGTAGATCATCAGGAACAGGGTTGGGCAGCCCTGCTCTAGCTGTAGAATGAGCTGTGCTTTTTTAGGGTTGGAGTGAGAAGCGACAGGATGGTAGATCCCCAGGAACAGGGTTGGGGTGCCCTGCTCTAGCTGTAGAATGAGGTGAGCTTTGTTAGAGTTGGAAAGAAAAGCGACAGGATGGTAGATCATCAGGAACAGGGTTGGGCAGCCCTGCTCCAGCTGTAGAATGAGGTGAGCTTTGTTAGGGTTGGAGTGAAAAGCAACAGGATGGTAGATCATCAGGAACAGGGTTGGGCAGCCCTGCTCCAGCTGTAGAATGAGGTGAGCTTTGTTCGACTTGGAGATGAAGCGCAGTGAATGGTTGACCTCCGGGAACAGGGTTGGGCAGCCCTGGGCTCATTCAAATGTTGGGGGTACAAACACACAGTAAGCTCACTCATTAAGCTTTGCCTGAACTCTTAAAGTTAAACACTTTTATACTGGTTTTTTTTTTTTTTTCAATCAGGAACCTAAAGTCAACTGGCTTGCCTTTTTCGCCATGGTGCCCTGGATATTTGAAGCAGCTGATTGGCTGGATAGGAGCGAGTACTTACTTCCTTGGCCACTGCACGAGGACGGCGTTTAGTCCACACGCCAGGAAGTCAAAGATCACTAGCTTGTACATCTCCTTCCCTAACTGATTTTCCCAGCACTAAAGGGACAAAAACCAATGGACGTGAAATCACTCATGTTCCAGACAAACATCCAGTCAGATTTATAACATTGCAGTAAACATATAAAACAACCACGACAGACAGGCAAGGAGCATTAAAGGTTGCAGTTACCATAACATTGCTGTGAACAAGACAAGACAACTTTATTTATTTATCCCAAATGGGCAATAGAGTTTTACAATCAGCCGGGACCATTCCGAAACTCACGGGCAAGCAGCAATGAGCAAGGTGTCAGGGAAAACAGATCAGCACATGGACACAGGGCAAGAGATCCACACTGGCGCCCTCGTGTGGCCACATGCATGAAGACTCACATGAGAACCAGGCAATGGGCAAAAATAAATACAAATCCACACAGCAGGGGAGAAGATTGAAGAATTGACCTGGGGAGGGAGACTGAGCCGTACCTGAGCAGATTTGATGTTCTGGTGGAGAAAGAACAGGAAGATGGCCAGAGAAGCCAGCTTCAGGACGATGCTCCTGTGAGACCATGAGACAGAGGTGCGATATTAACGGACAGGAGTGATACACTGGTGCTGTCTGCACTGATAGAGGAGTGAGGTGAAAGAGAGTGCCCTGATCCATGTAAGAGGGGCTCAGGTTCGAGGTGAGAGCAGCTCAGGTGAGGAGACGAGAGGGGAGCGAGGGATGCAATCCAACAGCACTGCTCCCTCTGCAGCGTAAAATCATTCAAAGGGCAACTGTCAGTGTTCTTGAATCTGTTTATGTTTTTATTTCAAGTTTCATCATTCCCCTTGTCATTATTTTGCTTCCTTTGTTAGTTTCCCCTAGTCTTTGTTTTCATTCCTGATCCTCGCTCACCTTCGCCACTCCATGTGTTACTTGCCTCATTAATTCCCTTGTTTGTAATCACGTCCCTCATCACACTTCCCTGTTTGCCACGCACATGCTTTAAGTCGCTCTGTGCGATTTGCTTGCTTTATAAGTTCCCAGTTTTCCTCTGTGTAAAGTGAGGTTGTCTGGTCCTCAGTCTGTTTGGTTTTTTTTTTAATTATTTATTTATTGATATACCAATGTATATCAGAACCTTGAGACACCACAAACACACCAATGATAACACATGGTATACACACTCTCATACATACATAAACATACCAACATGTGCTCATACACCAATGTTATTCTCCTATTTCAGTCTACGTAGAGGTGGCTGGTTAGCCAAAACATATGCAATAATAATAATACTAATAATAAAACAAAATAAACATGATTTTGAAAAAATTATAGGGGTTAAATTCATATTATAGTGATATGACTAAAGAGGAAAGTAATCATCATAGTGATGACCAAAACTGGGTCAAAGACTGTCAAAGCAAACACCAGAGGACGGGCAGCAAACACAGGCACCGTATGGACTCATGTTGTACATCCCCAGCAACCTATTTAGCCTACCATGATTGCTCAATACCTAATGCGGAAGGCTAGGAGGAGAGCAAAAGACCATTTTCTTTATCCATCTTTTTTTGGTCTTAGAAATCTTTTATTTTATTTTATTTATTTATGATTATAATTATTATTATTATTATTTTATCATTATTGTTTATCTATTCATTTTGGTCCCATCTTTCCTCAAGACTTAGTCGTTCCCATCCTTTTAAGAATACCAAAGTTTGAAGGATATTTTTTGACATTTGTCTTTCCATCGTCCAATGGACTTTAAGATGATTTTTGAAATTTGTTATATCGAGCTGTGTGCATGATATCTGCTTGGTTATGAAAGCCTTGCCAAATAGGATGATTATATTACTAATATCAGATTTACCATTTTCCAAATACCCTAAAATGACAGTTTGCAGATTAATAATATATGTTTTATTATATTTTAGTATCCATACTGGATTTGATCCCAAAATAAAGCAATGTAATGACAGAACCATAAATAATGCAAAACAGATTCCTTTTCTTCGTTACAAAATCTACATAAATTTCTAGGCCCCAGATGTGTGACATCTTTCTGGTGGGCAGAAATTTGTATTATACCTTAATTTGAGTTATAAAACGGGTGCCTCCCATCCTTAATGCAATTGGCTGAGCCGCGTTCCATGCCGGTATAAAATCACTGTAACCCACTGCGTTCTGAGGCACACCGCAGCACAAAATGTCCCTGCGCGCAACCAATTACTCGGCGCTGAACTAACTCGTTAGTTTACATTTGTTTCAAGACTTATAGCTCGCTATTTTAGTGTTAGCGAAGTTTAGCCTTTTAACCCGCTAACCAGATGGCTATCTACCTAGCTAGCTATTGCATTACAGAGTTTGTTATCATTTTACCTTGCTAGCTACGTTGCTAACTAGCTCGCTATTTCAGTATTAGTGATAAACAGTTTTTTTTTTTTGTATGTTTATTTTATGGGCTATGCATAGGGTAACCACATCCATTGTAGTGAACGCTAGCTAGTTGAAAGCAGGCCAGCAAACTAATGCACAATTCAACATGTTTTCCTGGACACCGGCAAGTGTGCAGGACAAAAGTCAGTATTGTTCCCTACTCTTGCTGCTGGTTGTAATGATATGGCCGAAAGGAACACAAAATTATTTAACGGGGCCTTCGGGAGACCGAAGGAGACATTCCAAATAGCCTGTTTTCGTAGTATATCTACATTAGCAAGCCCAAATAGCCTGATGTGACATGATAACGGCGCTAGATGACAAAGCAATCTTTAGCATCTGTGTTGCTTGCCAACCATTCTTTCCACTGTATATTGCTTGGTGGAAGAACGGATAGTTCTCACTTTTACTGATGCATTATTACCAATAAATCATAGATTTTTTTATTGTGTGTTTATTTAAAGGGCTATTTGTAGGGTCCCTGTTTTATAAAAGCAATAAGCTTTTATAAAACTCCGCTGCGCGTCTTGCCTTAGAATGCCCCTCCGCCGTTACAAAATCACTGTAACCCACTGTAAAATTACTGTTACTGGATTTTCAACTATTTTGTCTTTGACTACATAATATTTATGCATTTTTTTATTGAGTTTATTTCCATTTAACCATGATAAGTCTCTACTGCATGGGCAGCATACTAATTGTTGTCTTGGTTTCTATACAATAGTATTTTTCCAGGCATTAGGTAATGAGGCAATAATTTTGTTATATTCTAATGGCATACATATTAAACAGTACTTCCGTGAATTTTTTTGGAAAGTCATAATTTTACAATTGCAGTCAATCAAATCATTTACAAATACTATGTTTTTTAGTAAGAATGGTTTATTCCCATATGGACGATCATGATTCAGCATATTACTATTAAACCAAATTATTTGCTGTAACATGTTATCTACACTATCTGAGGGGTGATACTGGTACTGCAGCCACTTTGTAATAGCATCATCCATGAAAAGTGACATTGAGGGGAAGAAGTCATTTTTAGCTGATTTAAATGGGCAACTTTTAACTGAAGAAATGGAAACAGCCCCTTCTCAAACATTGGATGGAAGCTTTTCAGTAATCTTGCTGAGAACCATTATTGGTTATGGTATAATTTTGGTTTAATAGATGCTTTGAGTGAATAGTCTAAACCCTTTAAATTCAAAAGTTTCAAGTTTCCCTCTCAATATATATTATACAGATATGTCCTTTTGATTTTATCTGGTTTATTATTCCATAAGAAAGCGAATATTCTTTGCTCATATTTTTTATATAGGTATTCTGATGGGGTGGGTAAGGAAGATTATATATATAGTGTATATATATTTATATATATATATATATATATATATATATATATATATAATCATGGTATAACCATTGAGTTCATTAATGCTATTTCCCCATAGAGGGTCATATATTTTCCAGTCCAGGGAGACAGAATTTTGTCTATTTTCTGAAGTTTATTTTCAAAATTTAGTTTTGTAATATTATTCAGATCTTTCGGGATACTTATTCCCAATATGTTGACTGGTCCATTTGTCTTTCCTATAGGGAAACTGGTCGACAATTTTATATCATCCAGAGAGCCGATACACCTGATGTCATGGTTTTGGAGCTTTGAGAGCTCCTTTTCTTACTCTCGTCCGGGACGACATAGTTTTGATTGCCATCGGATTCCTGGGCCAGCTGGCATTTATTGGGGGCGTTACCTGGACTCTATTTAAGCTCCTGTTCTGCCTCGCTCCTGTTGCAAGAGTGTCATTGTCTCCTTGGCGCTTTAGCCAGTAAGGTCTTTAGAGTGAGAGTATTGTCAGGATCTTAGCTGCATAACAAGATTAGTTTTAGTTAGTAAGGGAATCTTCGGTTTATTTCCCTTTTCTTTTGTTCTTTTTTTCGAGCTCACCTGTTTTCGACCACGGACGGCATCAGGTCCGTTGGTCGCGCGAGTCTCGTGATTTCTATCTGTTTTTTGTCTCTCAGCACTCTGCTGGTTTTTTACTTTTATTTCTGGCCGCTGCTCTTGGCATCCAACTACCAACACCCATCACACCTGATTGTACATTTTTCATAGTTTGGCTTCAAGCTAAAGATTTTGGAAAACTGATCCAAATCTTCAACTACGGCCATTATTGAGTTTTCAGTCGATTTTATTGTAAAATTAGTATCATCTGCATACATTGTAACTTTAGATTTTAAATTATTTACATAGAGACCTTTTATGTTGCTCTTATTTTCAATAGACAGTACAAACAAGTATGGGGATAGAGGACATCCTTGTCTCAAACCTGTTTCTGAGAGCTCACCTTTATTAATTATTTTACATTTTGAGTTACCATAAAGTGTTTTATCTAGTTGATTATGAATGGGCCAAAATTGAAATAATGCAGACATTTGTACATAAAATCTAGACATAATTTATCAAATGGTTTTCTAGATCTGCAATAAAGATGATACTGGGTCCTTGTACCCTATCATAAAACTTTATAATTTCTAAGATCTGTCTAATGTTATCATTTTATCTGTTATCTCTTTGGCTTTTGGTGACAATTATCCGCCCGTCCTCGGTTAATGACTCTGCCTGTTACCTGGTACTGCATTCTGTCCACCTGGATTTCGACCCACTGCTTATTTTTCAGCACTGATTATCACTCCTGTTCTGCATCCCAACAGTTTGGTAAAGAACCACACCATCTGACTATGAGCCTGCGTTCAGTACAGCCTGTGGCACTGATCTGAGTTCTGAGTACCTGGTCTGTCAGCAACTCTGTGCTCTTTTGTGTGTTTTTCAAATGAAGATGCCCCAGCCATTCGAAAAGCAGCAGTGATGTACGTGTGAGCACTGATATTCCGCCCTGCCCTCCGCACACGCAGTTTACTCACAGTGTAACCATGGAGAAATCTACGAAGGGTCACGTGGGAAAACATTCTCCAAAGGGCTCGGGAAAAAATGCATTACGATACTAAAACATACATATTTTGACTAAAAATTTTAAAGCTCAAATTTGAATACATAAAATCACCACTGTGGAGCTAAATAATGATGTTAAAACCTTAAAGAATAAATAAAGAATAAATAATGGACCCACCCTTTTAAAAAATACCTTTCTTCTTTAGCTCAAACTGAAATTTAAATATAGAACTTTTACGTGTACATGAGTAATATTTTACAAAGCGCATCTGCTCCTTTCAAGCAGGCCGTTTCTGCTGGAGGCTGAGATATGGTGTTTGGGGTGCGGGACACAGGGAGGACGGATGCGGGACAGACGAGGAGGACAGGTGAGGAATATGGGCAGGTGGCACAGGGGAGCGACACACACCTGACCAAGGTGACGTTGACCTGCACGGTGAGAGAGTAGTCCTCAAAGGCAGTGATTTTGCGAAACATTTGCGGAAGCACGAAGTTCACCATGGTGATGGTGATGGGGGGCAGGTACTCAAACAGCACACTGAGAATCCGAGAGTCCGGTTTCTGGGGGGGGGGGGACAGAAAGGGAGAAGCAATAGTGACCAGGAAAGAAAGGGAGAGAGAGGAGGAAGAGCAGGAGTAAGATGGAAAAGAGGAGAAGAAGAAGACAACACAAAGTCATTGGCATCACTGACTCATTAGCAGTCCAAACAGGAGCATCACTGACTCATTAGCAGTCCAAACAGGAGCATCACTGAATCATTAGCAGTCCAAACACAGGAGCATCACTGACTCATTAGCAGTCCAAACAGGAGCATCACTGAATCATTAGCAGTCCAAACACAGGAGCATCACTGACTCATTAGCAATCCAAACAGGAGCATCACTGACTCATTAGCAGTCCAAACAGGAGCATCACTGACTCATTAGCAGTCCAAACAGGAGCATCACTGAATCATTAGCAGTCCAAACACAGGAGCATCACTGACTCATTAGCAGTCCAAACACAGGAGCATCACTGACTCATTAGCAGTCCAAACACAGGAGCATCACTGACTCATTAGCAGTCCAAACACAGGAGCATCACTGACTCATTAGCAGTCCAAACACAGGAGCATCACTGACTCATTGGTAATCCAAACACAGGAGCATCACTGACTCATTAGCAGTCCAAACACAGGAGCATCACTGACTCATTAGCAATCCAAACACAGGAGCATCACTGACTCATTAGCAATCCAAACACAGGAGCATCACTGACTCATTAGCAATCCAAACACAGGAGCATCACTGACTCATTAGCAATCCAAACACAGGAGCATCACTGACTCATTAGCAACACAAACTTGTCAGCATCACTGACTCTTTTGCAATCAAAACTTGTTAGTATCACTGACTCATTAGCAACACAAACTTGTCAGCATTACTGACTCTTTTGCAATCAAAACTTGTTAGCATCTCTGACTCATCAGGACCCTAAACTCGTTGGCATCACTGACTCCTAAGCGCCTCCAACTTGGCAGCATCACTGACTCATTAGCAACACAAAAAACTGTTAGTATGCCTAATTCATTAGAAATACAAACTCATTAGCATCGCAAACTCATTAGCAGCCGGCAGCCCTGTGCTCACCATGCCCTGTGAGATCTTGGTGGCATAGTAGATCAGATGAAAGGAGCTTCCAAGAAGCAGTATGACCAGCAAGTTGAGCACCCCTCGCAGGAAATAGAGACGAGCGCGCTGCAGAAGCGTCCTCTGAGACACACGCAGATGATAACGCTCCTCCTCCAAGACCAGCTGAAGAGGGAGGAGAGGGAAAGAAATCTCAGAGCGTCATTACATCTGCTCATTACACTACAGAGGCTCATTACATCTGCTCATTACACTACAGAGGCTCATTACATCTGCTCATTACACTACAGAGGCTCATTACATCTGCTCATTACACTACAGAGGCTCATTACATCTGCTCATTACACTACAGAGGCTCATTACATCTGCTCATTACACTACAGAGGCTCATTACATCTGCTCATTACACTACAGAGGCTCATTACATCTGCTCATTACACTACAGAGGCTCATTACATCTGCTCATTACACTACAGAGGCTCATTACACTACAGAGGCTCATTACATCTGCTCATTACACTACAGAGGCTCATTACATCTGCTCATTACACTACAGAGGCTCATTACATCTGCTCATTACACTACAGAGGCTCATTACATCTGCTCATTACACTACAGAGGCTCATTACATCTGCTCATTACACTACAGAGGCTCATTACATCTGCTCATTACACAACAGAGGCTCATTACATCTGCTTATTACACAACAGAGCGTCATTACATCTGCTTATTACACAACAGAGGCTCATTACATCTGCTTATTACACTACAGAGGCTCATTACATCTGCTTATTACACTACAGAGGCTCATTACATCTGCTTATTACACTACAGAGGCTCATTACATCTGCTCATTACACTACAGAGGCTCATTACATCTGCTCATTACACTACAGAGGCTCATTACATCTGCTCATTACACTACAGAGGCTCATTACATCTGCTCATTACACTACAGAGGCTCATTACATCTGCTCATTACACTACAGAGGCTCATTACATCTGCTCATTACACTACAGAGGCTCATTACATCTGCTCATTTCACAACATGAATTCATTACAGCTGCTTAATACACTAGAGGCTCATTACAGCTGCTCATTTCACAACATGAATTCATTACAGCTGCTTAATACACTACAGAGGCTAATTACAGCTGCTCATTTCACAGCATGAATTCATTACAGCTGCTTAATACACTACAGAGGCTCATTACAGCTGCTCATTTCACAACATGAATTCATTACAGCTGCTTAATACACTACAGAGGCTAATTACAGCTGCTCATTTCACAACATGAATTCATTACAGCTGCTTAATACACTACAGAGGCTCATTACAGCTGCTCATTTCACAGCATGAATTCATTACAGCTGCGAATTACACTACAGAGGCTCAGCACAGCTGCTTATTACAAGACAGAAATTAATTCCAGCTGCTGATTACACTACAAATGCTCTTTGCAGCTGTGTGTGACACTACACAGGCTAATTACAGTTGTTCATTACACAAAATGAATTCATTACAGCTGCTCATTACACTACAGAGGCTCATTACATCTGCTCATTACACTACAGAGGCTCATTACATCTGCTCATTACACTACAGAGGCTCATTACATCTGCTCATTACACTACAGAGGCTCATTACATCTGCTCATTACACTACAGAGGCTCATTACATCTGCTCATTACACTACAGAGGCTCATTACATCTGCTCATTACACTACAGAGGCTCATTACATCTGCTCATTACACTACAGAGGCTCATTACATCTGCTTATTACACAACAGAGGCTCATTACATCTGCTTATTACACAACAGAGGCTCATTACATCTGCTTATTAGACAACAGAGGCTCATTACATCTGCTTATTACACAACAGAGGCTCATTACATCTGCTTATTACACTACAGAGGCTCATTACATCTGCTTATTACACTACAGAGGCTCATTACATCTGCTTATTACACTACAGAGGCTCATTACATCTGCTTATTACACTACAGAGGCTCATTACATCTGCTCATTACACTACAGAGGCTCATTACATCTGCTCATTACACTACAGAGGCTCATTACATCTGCTCATTACACTACAGAGGCTCATTACATCTGCTCATTACACTACAGAGGCTCATTACATCTGCTCATTACACTACAGAGGCTCATTACATCTGCTCATTTCACAACATGAATTCATTACAGCTGCTTAATACACTACAGAGGCTCATTACAGCTGCTCATTTCACAACATGAATTCATTACAGCTGCTTAATACACTACAGAGGCTAATTACAGCTGCTCATTTCACAGCATGAATTCATTACAGCTGCTTAATACACTACAGAGGCTCATTACAGCTGCTCATTTCACAACATGAATTCATTACAGCTGCTTAATACACTACAGAGGCTCATTACAGCTGCTCATTTCACAACATGAATTCATTACAGCTGCTTAATACACTACAGAGGCTCATTACAGCTGCTCATTTCACAACATGAATTCATTACAGCTGCTTAATACACTACAGAGGCTCATTACATCTGCTCATTTCACAACATGAATTCATTACAGCTGCTTAATACACTACAGAGGCTCATTACAGCTGCTCATTTCACAACATGAATTCATTACAGCTGCTTAATACACTACAGAGGCTAATTACAGCTGCTCATTTCACAACATGAATTCATTACAGCTGCTTAATACACTACAGAGGCTAATTACAGCTGCTCATTTCACAGCATGAATTCATTACAGCTGCTTAATACACTACAGAGGCTCATTACAGCTGCTCATTTCACAACATGAATTCATTACAGCTGCTTAATACACTACAGAGGCTCATTACAGCTGCTCATTTCACAACATGAATTCATTACAGCTGCTTAATACACTACAGAGGCTAATTACAGCTGCTCATTTCACAGCATGAATTCATTACAGCTGCTTAATACACTACAGAGGCTCATTACAGCTGCTCATTTCACAGCATGAATTCATTACAGCTGCTTAATACACTACAGAGGCTCATTACAGCTGCTCATTTCACAACATGAATTCATTACAGCTGCTTAATACACTACAGAGGCTCATTACAGCTGCTCATTTCACAACATGAATTCATTACAGCTGCTTAATACACTACAGAGGCTCATTACAGCTGCTCATTTCACAACATGAATTCATTACAGCTGCTTAATACACTACAGAGGCTCATTACAGCTGCTCATTTCACAGCATGAATTCATTACAGCTGCTTAATACACTACAGAGGCTCATTACAGCTGCTCATTTCACAACATGAATTCATTACAGCTGCTTAATACACTACAGAGGCTAATTACAGCTGCTCATTTCACAGCATGAATTCATTACAGCTGCTTAATACACTACAGAGGCTCATTACAGCTGCTCATTTCACAACATGAATTCATTACAGCTGCTTAATACACTACAGAGGCTCATTACAGCTGCTCATTTCACAACATGAATTCATTACAGCTGCTTAATACACTACAGAGGCTAATTACAGCTGCTCATTTCACAGCATGAATTCATTACAGCTGCTTAATACACTACAGAGGCTCATTACAGCTGCTCATTTCACAGCATGAATTCATTACAGCTGCTTAATACACTACAGAGGCTCATTACAGCTGCTCATTTCACAACATGAATTCATTACAGCTGCTTAATACACTACAGAGGCTCATTACAGCTGCTCATTTCACAACATGAATTCATTACAGCTGCTTAATACACTAGAGAGGCTCATTACAGCTGCTCATTTCACAGCATGAATTCATTACAGCTGCTTAATACACTACAGAGGCTCATTACAGCTGCTCATTTCACAGCATGAATTCATTACAGCTGCGAATTACACTACAGAGGCTCAGCACAGCTGCTTATTACAAGACAGAAATTAATTCCAGCTGCTGATTACACTACAAATGCTCTTTGCAGCTGTGTGTGACACTACACAGGCTAATTACAGTTGCTCATTACACAAAATGAATTCATTACAGCTGCTCATTACACTACAGAGGCTCATTACAGCTGCATGTTACACTATAGAGGCTAATTACAGCTGCTTATTACAGTACAGAGGCTCATTACAGCTGCATATTACACTACACAGGCTCATTACAGCTACTTATTGCATAACAGAGGCTCATAGCATTTGCTTATTATGCTACAGAGGCTCATTACAGCTGCTCATTACACAACAGAAGCTCATTACAGCTGTATATTACACTACAGAGGCTCATTACTTTTACTTACTTTTAATTTTTTTTGCCTTAGTGATAAGGAATCAGGTAGACACCAGATGCAGGGAGATGGGAATGAGGATTTATTAAACAAAAAACAAAACAGGCACGAGGGCCAACGAAAAACTTGGCCCAAAGGGTTGCAAAAGACAAACTAAAGTATGCTGCACAGAGCTATAAACAAAGAATGCAAAACGACAAAAACAAAAGGCACTGGAAACTCCAGGCAAGAGATCAAGGAAAATAAATAACAAGACTATATATATACACACACACACAAAACAAGAGGCTAGGACAAGACTTGAAACTAGAAATGCTAGGGCACTATGACAACAACAACTTGGCTAAACTTGCACATGCAACGAGACGCGAGACACTGTCTGCCAGCCAACTTCCACCGCATCCAGATAAAGGGTAAGAAATCATGACATGAGGGGTAACACCTGGAGAGAGAGAAACAAGAGGCATGGCAAGATCAAGACATGGACAGAGATTGGATGACAAGACTTACTCATTAAGAGAATGAGCGTGCTCAGCTTAAGTACCAATTAAGTATGCAGTTTGGAAGCAAGCATGAATGTTTTGAACAGAAAAGCACAGCAAGATCTTGAAATAGCAAAGCAGGAATCATGACAATAAACTCCCTGTCTAAATTAGTAGTATTAGTAATGTGCCTGTCTAAGAATTACACCACCCAGTGAGTGTTAGTAAATGTTAGTAACTTTAAAACACTTAATTGTCAATTAAGCTTAGAGAGGCCCGAATCCAGCACAGCATGGAAGGAAGGGGAAATACCAAAGCCAACCAGAGCTCAGAAATGTGCAACAACGAAGGCACGGGGCGGAACGCAGACAAGCGGTGGAGTGGCTTGGCAGACCTGGCAAAAACAAAAACATGGAAAAGTGAAAACATGGACATGGAACATGGATAATGAAATACTATGAACATGAACATGAACTATGGAACTATGAACTATGAATTATGAAACTTGGAACATGAAACTGTTAAAACCATAAACAATATTGTCCTGGCCAAAGGCCAGGACCCTGGAACACAACACTTAGTTTCAGATAACTGTACTGTTACTAATTTGTTTGGATTGTTTTCTGACCATCCTCTTGAGTGCAATGTCATTTCATCATTTCAAACTGTGCATCACATTATTCCATGTATATTTTGATACATTGAACAATGTTTACTTCCACTGTCTTCATTTGACTGAGGGCTTTCCTTGTTTGTGTAGCCCTATCAAACATTTCAAAAGGGCAATGCCTGACATGGGATCAATTTGGACTCCTTGGTGTTGGGCATAATGCAATCCAAAGTAACTAATTACTGTAATCAGATTACCTTTATCAGTAATGCAGTAATATAACACATTACTTTGATAACTTAGGTAATCCGATTACTGTTACTAACAAATGAATTATCTAGTTTGTTGCATTACTTTAAATTCTTCAACTGTCGGCAGGACAGGAGGCCAGAAAAACTCTTCTTCTTCTTCCTTTGAAGTATATTAGCGTTTGAGACCAAGGACAGAAAAACAAATCAAACATCCTTTTTTATTTGTGTTTATGCCAGGACTGTAGCCTTGTTCTTGACTCACTTTACTGTGAGGTGCTGTTTGGGCTGATTTTTACAGCTTTGCTGTTGACTTTGCTGTATTAAAGAGCATGAAAGAGAGATCTTATGTTTGTCCTCCATACTAGAATAAAGATTTGTGCTGATCTGGGCATATGCATATGCATTAAGTAAGTTATGGTGAATTTCAGATGATGGTGCTGAGTCATCCAAAGGTAATTTAACTAGTAGTGTAACTACTTACTTTCAGCCTTTTTTTAAGTAACCAAAAAGGTGTGATGCATTACTTTTATAGAGTAACCACCCCAACAATGGTCCTGATGAATAAGGGTTTGCACAGGAGCAGGGAGAGCTGAACTCAGATCAGCTCTCCTGCAGTAAGAGGGGAATATGTCCACAGTCAGATTCTTTGGCCAGCTGGCATAATTGTGGGCGGCGCCCGGACTCTATGTAAACCCTAGTTCCGCCTCATCGCCTTTGCTAGAGTGTCAGTGTTACCATTGCATTGTAGCCTGCAAGATCTCTAGCTAGAGAAGTGTTGAGGAATTAGTTGCAAAAAGGAAAGTGTTAGTCAGTAAAGGGAATCTTTCTCTTTCCTTTCCTCTTTCTGCGCACGACTGGGGCTCGGTCTTTTTACCTCGGTTCCTGAGATTTTTTCCTTTCCTTCGTACAGTCTGGCTCGCTCTGCTTCCTTGTTTTACTCGGACTGGATTTATGTCCTTCGGAAGCGCGAGTCTCTCTCTCCTGCTTTGTCTGTGTTTGTCTCTGTGATGTGAGGTTTCTGACCTTGATGTCGTTGCGTATGAAGCTGTGCTGTAAAATGGCCGCCTCAGGGTCCTGCGTGCAGAAGTCCCAGCCGCAGAACACTTTGTAGCTCATGTTATGGTTGTAGCGACTTCCCAGCATCCATGTGTGCTTGTAGCCAATGACTGTCCTGAGGAGAGGTGAATGGGCGGGGCATAAGGGAGAGTGCAGAGAGGGGCGGGGTATATCATTGTAAATATGTATGTATGTTTGAGAGAGTGTGTGTGTGTGTGTGTGTGTGTGTGAGTAGACTGGATGGAGTGTGTGCTTGTGTTTGTGTGGGTGAGTTTGATTGTGAGGGAGAGTGTATGCGTGCATTTCAGCCGGTGCTTGCATGTGTGTGCGTGTGTGGATACGCTGGTGTGTGCACGGGCTGAGTGGAGTGTGTGCATGTGTGCACGTTTGAGTGCTTCCGTATGAGTGTGTGGGAGGGTATGGGCTTGCATGTACATATGTTGGATGTTGTTGAGTTAGTGCGCGCGCGTGTGTGTGCGTGTGTGTACGGGGTGGGGCGTGCATGTGCGCAGATTTGCATATGGTTGACTTACATGTGTGTGTGCACATGGAGTGTGTTTGTCTTTGGGAATGGTGCTTGTGTGAGTGTGCGTGTGTAAATGGGGTATGTGTGTAGGTGTGAGTGTGTGTGTGTAAATGGGGTATGTGTGTAGGTGTGAGTGTGTGAGTGTAAATGAGGTATGTTTGTAGGTGCGAGTGTGTGTGTGTAAATGGGGTATGTGTGTAGGTGCGAGTGTGCGTGTGTAAATGGGGTATGTGTGTAGGTGTGAGTGTGTGAGTGTAAATGAGGTATGTTTGTAGGTGCGAGTGTGTGTGTGTAAATGGGGTATGTGTGTAGGTGCGAGTGTGCGTGTGTAAATGGGGTATGTGTGTAGGTGCGAGTGTGTGTGTGTAAATGGGGTATGTGTGTAGGTGTGAGTGTGTGAGTGTAAATGAGGTATGTTTGTAGGTGCGAGTGTGTGTGTGTAAATGGGGTATGTGTGTAGGTGCGAGTGTGCGTGTGTAAATGGGGTATGTGTGTAGGTGTGAGTGTGTGTGTGTAAATGGGGTATGTGTGTAGGTGTGAGTGTGTGTGTGTATATGGGGTATGTGTGTAGGTGTGAGTGTGTGTGTGTGTATATGGGGTATGTGTGTAGGTGTGAGTGTGTGTGTGTAAATGGGGTATGTGTGTAGGTGTGAGTATGTGTGCGTAAATGGGGTATGTGTGTAGGTGTGAGTGTGTGCGTAAATGGGGTATGTGTGTAGGTGTGAGTGTGTGTGTGTAAATGGGGTATGTGTGTAGGTGTGAGTGTGTGTGTGTAAATGGGGTATGTGTGTAGGTGTGAGTATGTGTGTAAATGGGGTATGTGTGTAGGTGTGAGTGTGTGTGTAAATGGGGTATGTGTGTAGGTGTGAGTGTGTGTGTAAATGGGGTATGTGTGTAGGTGTGAGTGTGTGTGTAAATGGGGTATGTGTGTAGGTGTGAGTGTGTGTGTGTAAATGGGGTATGTGTGTAGGTGTGAGTGTGTGTGTGTAAATGGGGTATGTGTGTAGGTGTGAGTGTGTGTGTGTAAATGGGGTATGTGTGTAAGTGTGAGTGTGTGTGATCTCACCTTCGTACCACCATGACAGTGCTGAGGATGAGGAGGAGAGCGATGGCCAAGAGGAAGAGCAGGGGCGAGCTCAGGCACGGCCCTTTCAGATGCACCGGGGAGTAGAAGCCGTAAAACACAGGAGAACGTTCCAGAAAGCCCTGCAGCGGGCAGCAGAGCACGCAGAGATAGGGGTGTGTTCAATGTAACCACAAGCTCCTGCAATTCTGGGGTGCGTTTCCTGAAAGCGCAGACGCTAACTTACATAGTAGGTGCCATTGACTGTGAGTGAATGAACTATGTAAGTTGCAACCATAGTTAGCTGCTATGCTATTGAGAAACGCACCATTGGGCATCTATCGCTGTGGTAGCCAACCCTGTTCCTGGAGATCTATCATTCTGCAGGTTTTCACTCCAACCCCAATAAAGTACACCTAATTCAACAGCTGGAGCAGGGCTGCCCAACCCTGTTCCTTATGATCTACTATTATGTTGATCTTCACTACAACCCTGATGAAGGACATTTGATTCAACAGCTAGAGCAGGATTGGAGTGGCATCCATACGTCTAAAGATGTCAGCAACAGGGTTGGGCAGCCAGGATCTAGCAGTGCAGTTCCTGTGAGACATGCAATATGTTCCTCATTTAAACAAAACAGTCTCAGCTCCAATCAACCGAAATACAACTGAACACCAACGCAAGCAGAACCACCCCCCCCCACCCCACCCCTCCCCCGGAAGCTTAACCCCGAGTTCAGGGAAAACCCCGCTGACAGAACAGAACATACCGTCCCCAAGAACAGATCCAGAATGGAGTCATTTCCTCTGAAGTCTACAAAGATAAGAGGAATAGATGCACCGTGAGAATCGAATTTTGCTGCAGATGCCCATGACAGATCATCCCACATAGGATCTCTGACAACTTGAGCTTAAATTATGTTGAATCACACAGCCATTGCACCAAATGCAGTTTAACCTGAATTACGCGTTTATGACTGAAAAAGTGCCACAAAACACTTTTTATTAGCATTGAGCTCCTCTACAATTTTATGACATTAACAAACATGCTTTGTGCAGACCTCATCGAAAGGCCAGATCAACGACTACCCAGAATTCACTGACATGGACATGTCTTAGTTTATTCAATAATTTCACAGAAAGCTGTCAAGTCATCACAAAAGTAAACTGTTCAGCATTTCATTACCATCAAGACAACACAGCTTTTCATGAAGGCCTAGACTGCAGCATGAATGGATACGATATTCCACTTCCATTTTTGTCGTGACACATTTCCGAAGGATTGTGCAATAAAATGTACATCCGTTTTTTTGAGTCACAGAGCACCCAGCCACAGAGAGGACAGGTCTCTGGCTCTCTCACCTGGTGATTGGTTGTTTTTCCCATACAGGAGGGCAGGTGTGAGGGTCAGTCCGCTGATGACGACACCGTGTATCAGGTTCAGATAGAGCAGGTAACGCAGGAAGGTGAAGTACGCCTTCACCCCCACGCCAAACTTACCTGCGTATGCCAAACGCAGCTGAGGTTACCTCCACACACGTACAGCACTCACACACATCACCTTCACCCCCACGGTAAATTCATGCACACAGTCCAACAGCAGCAGCTCCTGGCCAATATTTACACTGGTGCACAACGACATCTACTTACCTGTATCTATAGACTGCTACATTAATACACTCCTGTATCTACATGCCTGCATCAATACACAGCTATTTTTATGTACACCTAAATCAATACACACCTGTATCTACACACCTTCATTTGAACTCACCAACATTAATACACATCTATATTAACACACTTGCATCAATACACATCTACATAGATACACACATGTACCTAAAACACATGGATCAGTACTCACTCGAATCTAGATACCTAAATCTATGCAACATCAATACACACCTGTATCTACAGTACATGCCTAAATCTATACACACTTACATAAATACACGTTTATCTATACTAACCTACATCAATACTCACCCGCATCTACATTCATGCAGTACCACTGTCCATCGTCTCCCCAGCACACACACACACCTAAACACTCAAACACTGCCCGCCCTCACCACATGCACAGGCACTGCCCCCCAACACACACACACACACACACACACACACACACACACACAGGCTCCCCTCTCACCCTCGATGATGTGTAAGGTAGTCCTCCAGGGCTGTAATCTACTCGTCACCCTGACAACCTGCTCCCACAGCCGTCGCCTGGCTATGCGTTGACTCCGCCTCCACGACTTCCAGCAGCCAATGCTGAGCCTCTGCTGCTGCTCCTGATCCCTGATTGGCCCATTAAGTCATACAGTGGCATTTTACAGTTTAATCCACTGTAAATTCAGAGTGAACCTCGGTACTGTTATTCGACACTAAAACACACACACACACACACCAAACATACCTTGTATACCTGCTCACATAAATGCACAGAAAACACATTCACACACATGAACACAGACACACACACACACACACACGTACACAAGCCGTCATGACAGGTATACACAGTCTTACTGATGAATTACACTCAGATACATGGTCCATGATCTGGACTTCAGCTGCATCCGATTTGAGGTTTGCTCTGTTTTGTGTGCGATGGAGCCTTGCCATTTTGGGTTTGCTTTGTGATTTCCAGAATCAGGATTTTGTTTCCCTTCTAAAGGCTTGCTTGACATGTCTATAGCATGAGTTGTTTTTTTTTTTTTTGGTTTTTTTACATCAAACAAAAGATTGTAACGCAATTGCACAGTGATAGTGTTTATTGTCCAATCAGTGATTGTGTTCTGAATGATCTCCCTGGCATTAGTGTATGCTTTGTTATTGCATGCGTACCTCTGCTAGTTGGTAACCAGTGATTAGTTACTGATCTAGATTTTCTGGTTAATTACTTTTGTTTAAAACTGAGTTACTTTGGGTTTCCATTTTCAAACAAGGTGAGCTTGGATTTTTTGCTGTGGAAAACATTTGTTTTGAGTGCAGGTTCCTTTGTGGAGATGCAATGTGATACCTGTTTTGTGAAACTGATTTCCCGATGGATGTTTGTATTGCTGAGAGATTGATTTGGGCTTCTGTGGCTGGATTTTACTGTCCTGATGGTGAGTGGTCAAAAGGAAGAGGGGTATTTACCACTTGGTGCACAGCAGTCTGGGCTGGAGATGTGGCCTGGCGGGCTGTATAGAATTATTGCCCTTTTGGGTTTCATTGGTTTATTATTTTTCTGTAGTGTTGCGGTGATTGTGGGTTTATTTTTCTGTAGTGTTGCGGTGATTGTGGGTTTATTTTTCTGTAGTGTTGCGGTGATTGTGGGTTTATTTTTCTGTAGAGTTGCGGTGATTGTGGGTTTATTTTTCTGTAGTGTTGCGATGATTGTGGGTTTATTTTTCTGTAGAGTTGCAGTGATTGTGGGTTTATTTTTCTGCAGTGTTGCGGTGATTGTGGGTTTATTTTTCTGTAGAGTTGCGGTGATTGTGGGTTTATTTTTCTGCAGTGTTGCGGTGATTGTGGGTTTATTTTTCTGTAGAGTTGCGGTGATTGTGGGTTTATTTTTCTGTAGAGTTGCGGTGATTGTGGGTTTATTTTTCTGCAGTGTTGCGGTGATTGTGGGTTTATTTTTCTGCAGTGTTGCGGTGATTGTGGGTTTATTTTTCTGTAGTGTTGCGGTGATTGTGGGTTTATTTTTCTGTAGAGTTGCGGTGATTGTGGGTTTATTTTTCTGTAGTGTTGCGGTGATTGTGGGTTTATTTTTCTGTAGAGTTGCAGTGATTGTGGGTTTATTTTTCTGCAGTGTTGCGGTGATTGTGGGTTTATTTTTCTGTAGAGTTGCGGTGATTGTGGGTTTATTTTTCTGCAGTGTTGCGGTGATTGTGGATTTATTTTTCTGTAGTGTTGCGGTGATTGTGGGTTTATTTTTCTGTAGAGTTGCGGTGATTGTGGGTTTATTTTTCTGCAGTGTTGCGGTGATTGTGGGTTTATTTTTCTGCAGTGTTGCGGTGATTGTGGATTTATTTTTCTGTAGTGTTGCGGTGATTGTGGGTTGTGGGGTTTGTTCGTGGGTACATCCAGTTTGCTGGTCGACCCTCAGCCCAGTGGGCATCAGTGCATAAGTTACCAACCACCGGAAACTGCATGAAGACAAAGGATTAAAAAAAGAGTTAGTTCCTGGTTACTGGGGAAGCTCCACTCAATGAGGCGAGTATTTCGCCTCTCGCTGCACCCTTACGTTAACTGCTCCATTCCTGTTGGCTCCTCAGAGCCATAAAGTGCTTTGGGACTGAACACAGTCAGTGTGTAATAAATTGGTGGGGTAATGTAATGCTGCCCTGAGTGTACTTGTGTTGGGACATAAATTAGTGGGGTAATGTAATGCTGCCCTGAGTGTACTTGTGTTGGGACATAAATTGGTGGGGTAATGTAATGCTGCCCTGAGTGTACTTGTGTTGGGACATAAATTAGTGGGGTAACGTAATGCTGCCCTGAGTGTACTTGTGTTGGGACATAAATTAGTGGGGTAACGTAATGCTGCCCTGAGTGTACTTGTGTTGGAGACGTTCAGAAGAAAGGGTGTGTTATATCCCTCGCTTTACACCCCAGCTGTCGTGCCTCCTGGTACCCGCAGCTGAGTCGGCAGTGTCAGGAGGGGCAGGATGAACAGGGGCCCCGGAGGATGGCTGTATTAATGTGTCCATGAGTCCCTCTGGGACCGTGTTTCTGTGGGGGAGGAGTTACGGCCCCCTGCTCGGCCTGCGCGTGATGCTCGTTAACAGGTTCCTGGTGGGCGGAGCCAGGGGTGATTGGCACAATGAAGATCACCGATGCCTCGTTCACTCAGCTAATAAAATGTGCCCATTTCTCATCTTAGGGCTCTCTCTCTCCCTTTTAGTTTCTGCTGAGGGTCGGTTGTTTTTGGTCAGATTGCATACCGCACTGCCAGACTATTCTGCACACATCCGCTCACTGACATTACTGATGGTACTGACTTTCACACCCCTTATTTGTATTGTCCTCTTTGTTCAATTTGGTTTTCTGCAATAAATTAAAATCAGCTTATTAAGTGTGCATCTCACCTCTTGTTATGGCTTTTGAGCCGAGTTGTAGCAACACACATGCTCTCTCTCTCTCTCTCTCTCTCTCTCTCTCTCTCTCTCTCTCTCTCTCTCAAAGAGAGATCTGTTGTCTCCAGACCCACAGAAAACTAGTGTGGCCGCATTTTTGTGCTCTGTTGCGCTCGGCTACATCAGAACACAGGTAATATCTCACAGATGTTTTGCACACCAGCTGTAGAGTGACTACAGAACAGCTCTCCACATTTCAACCCTTCAAAGTTTTGTGTTAAATTTTGTTTTATGCTCTGTTCAATAAGTTGCCAGGAGTGATAAATGACATTAGCATTCAGAATGTTAAATTTAGAACAATTTGATTACATATTTTTGAATAATAAGCTCTAAAGCTAACAATTTTCATCTTAAAAGGCTTCTCGAATTGCTCTTGAAGATCAGTGAGATGACTTGTGAATGTGAAGTATGATGCAATGTAAGAGTGTTGTCAGGTGTGTACAGCTACATTCTCCGGTGTGTAAAGTTGTGTTCTCTGGTGTGTAAAGGAGCGTTGTCAGGTGTGTACAGCTACATTCTCAGGTGTGTAAAGGAGTGTTCTCAGGTGTGCACAGCTACATTCTCTAGTGTGTAGAGGTGTGTATAGGTACATTCTTAGGTGTCTAAAGGTGTGTTCTCCGGTGTGTAAAGGAGTGTTGTCAGGTGTGTACAGCTACATTCTCAGGTGTGTAAAGGTGTGTTCTCTGGTGTGTAAAGGAGTGTTCTCAGGTATACACAGCAACATTCTCCGGTGTGTAAAGGTGTGTATAGGTACATTCCCAGGTGTGTAAAGGTGTGTTCTCCAGTGTATAAAGGAGTGTTGTCAGGTGTGTACAGCTACATTCTCAGGTGTGTAAAGGTGTGTTCTCCGGTGTGTAAAGGAGTATTGTCAGGTGTGTACAACTACATTCTCAGGTGTGTAAAGAAGTGTTCTCAGGTGTGCACAGCTACATTCTCCGGTGTGTAAAGGCGTGTATAGGTATATTCTCAGGTGTGTAAAGGTGTGTTCTCCGGTGTGTAAAGGAGTGTTGTCAGGTGTGTACAGCTACATTCTCAGGTGTGTAAAGGTGTGTTCTCCAGTGTGTAAAAGAGTGTTGTCAGGTGTGTACAGCTACATTCTCAGGTGTGTAAAGGTGTGTTCGCTGGTGTGTAAAGGAGTGTTGTCAGGTGTGTACAGCTACATTCTCCGGTGTGTAAAGGTGTGTAAAGGTGCATTCCCAGGTGTGTAAAGGTGTGTTCTCCGGTGTATAAAGGAGTGTTGTCAGGTGTGTACAGCTACATTCTCAGGTGTGTAAAGGTGTGTTCTCCGGTGTGTAAAGGAGTGTTGTCAGGTGTGTACAACTACATTCTCAGGTGTGTAAAGAAGTGTTCTCAGGTGTGCACAGCTACATTCTCCGGTGTGTAAAGGTGTGTATAGGTATATTCTCAGGTGTGTAAAGGTGTGTTCTCCGGTGTGTAAAGGAGTGTTGTCAGGTGTGTACAGCTACATTCTCAGGTGTGTAAAGGTGTGTTCTCTGGTGTGTAAAGGAGTGTTGTCAGGTGTGTACAGCTACATTCTCAGGTGTGTAAAGGTGTGTTCCCTGGTGTGTAAAGGAGTGTTGTCAGGTGTGTACAGCTACATTCTCCGGTGTGTAAAGGTGTGTAAAGGTGCATTCCCAGGTGTGTAGAGGTGTGTTCTCCAGTGTATAAAGGAGTGTTGTCAGGCGTGTACAGCTACATTCTCAGGTGTGTAAAGGTGTGTTCTTCGGTATGTAAAGGAGTGTTGTCAGGTGTGTACAGCTACATTCTCCGGTGTGTCAAGGAGGGTCCTCAGGTGTGTACAGCTACATTCTCCGGTGTGTAAAGGTGTGTATAGGTACATTCTCAGGTGTGTAAAGGGGTGTTCTCCGGTGTGTATAGGAGTGTTGTCAGGTGTGTACAGCTACATTCTCAGGTGTGTAAAGGAGTGTTCTCAGGTGTGCACAGCTACATTCTCCGGTGTGTAAAGGTGTGTATATTACATTCTCAGGTGTGTAAAGGCGTGTTCTTCGGAGTGTTGTCAGGTGTGTACAGCTACATTCTCACGTGTGTAAAGGTGTGTTCTCCGGTGTGTAAAGGAGTGTTGTCAGGTGTGTACAGCTACATTCTCAGGTGTGTAAAGGTGTGTTCTTCGGTGTGTAAAGGAGTGTTGTCAGGTGTGTACAGCTACATTCTCAGGTGTGTAAAGGAGTATTCTCCGGTATGTAGAGGAGTGTTGTCAGGTGTGTACAGCTACATTCTCAGGTGTGTAAAGGAGTATTCTCCGGTATGTAGAGGAGTGTTGTCAGGTGTGTGCAGCTACATTCTCTGGTGTGTAAAGGAGGGTCCTCAGGTGTGTACAGCTACATTCTCCGGTGTGTAAAGGTGTGTATAGGTACATTCTCAGGTGTGTAAAGGGGTGTTCTCCGGTGTGTATAGGAGTGTTGTCAGGTGTGTACAGCTACATTCTCAGGTGTGTAAAGGAGTGTTCTCAGGTGTGCACAGCTACATTCTCCGGTGTGTAAAGGTGTGTATATTACATTCTCAGGTGTGTAAAGGCGTGTTCTTCGGAGTGTTGTCAGGTGTGTACAGCTACATTCTCACGTGTGTAAAGGTGTGTTCTCCGGTGTGTAAAGGAGTGTTGTCAGGTGTGTACAGCTACATTCTCAGGTGTGTAAAGGTGTGTTCTTCGGTGTGTAAAGGAGTGTTGTCAGGTGTGTACAGCTACATTCTCAGGTGTGTAAAGGAGTATTCTCCGGTATGTAGAGGAGTGTTGTCAGGTGTGTACAGCTACATTCTCAGGTGTGTAAAGGAGTATTCTCCGGTATGTAGAGGAGTGTTGTCAGGTGTGTGCAGCTACATTCTCCGGTGTGTAAAGGAGGGTCCTCAGGTGTGTACAGCTACATTCTCCGGTGTGTAAAGGTGTGTATAGGTACATTCTCAGGTGTGTAAAGGCGTGTTCTCCGGAGTGTTGTCTGGTGTGTACAGCTACATTCTCAGGTGTGTAAAGGAGTGTTCTCAGGTGTGCACTGCTACATTCTCTAGTGTGTAGAGGTGTGTATAGGTACATTCTTAGGTGTCTAAAGGTGTGTTCTTCGGAGTGTTGTCAGGTGTGTACAGCTACATTCTTAGGTGTCTAAAGGTGTGTTCTCCGGTGTGTAAAGGAGTGTTGTCAGGTGTGTACAGCTACATTCTCAGGTGTGTAAAGGTGTGTTCTTCGGTGTGTAAAGGACTGTTGTCAGGTGTGTACAGCTACATTCTCAGGTGTGTAAAGGAGTATTCTCCGGTATGTAGAGGAGTGTTGTCAGGTGTGTACAGCTACATTCTCAGGTGTGTAAAGGAGTATTCTCCGGTATGTAGAGGAGTGTTGTCAGGTGTGTGCAGCTACATTCTCCTGTGTGTAAAGGAGGGTCCTCAGGTGTCCCATCGCCATACCTGAGGTTCTTCTTCTCCCTCATGGACAGTGGCAGGTTTCTGAGGGGCAGGTTCAGGTCGCAGTCACGCGAGCTGAAGTTTTCCCGCTTTCGCCTGTAGGTCCCCATGTTTTGTCCAGCCCTTTGGGGCTCCGCACTCTGCCAGCCCTGGTTGGGCCCTGGATCTTGCAAGCCCCTTTGAGTGCCCTCACCTGGCTGGTGTGTGTCAGACCCTTCACTCACCAATCGCATGTAGCAGCGGTGCCAATCATCTGGCAGTCTACAGTGTGGCTCCTCATCGGTGGTGTCCTCTGGCTGACAATTTGGCTGTAGCTGGAGGGTCCCAAACTCGGGGCCGGTGCTGGACCCCAAAGAGAGGCCAGAGGTGTTACTGTCCCCTGTAAGGGTACAGAAGGCCCTCATCATACAGCAGACCACAGAGGGCAGCACTGAGCATGCCCAGAGCCGCTTCACTTACTCCTGATGATCACACGACACCTGCTCCCTTATGAGCACTTCAGTAAAGTGCCTTTATTTCTCATTCTCATGACTATCTCGCTCGCACACAGTCGCTTGTGCAAACTTATCTCCCCCTGCACTCACTTCCTCTCACAGAAAAAGCTTTGCTCATTTCCTAGTGCCTTGTGCTCACACACAAACAACTTGCACCAGTTTGCGCAAACGCACGCATGCGTGAACATTGCATGCATAAACACAGCCACATGCAAAAATAGGTTTGGGCACACACACACACACACACACACTTACTGCCCATAGACAGAGAGAGTGTGTGTGTGAGAGAAAGAGAGAATGGAGGAGAGATGTACATACTGACAGAGACTAATCAGATGGGCAGTCAAGAATTCAAAGAAATGAATAAAACTCGCAAATATAAAAATTGCAGCCGGAGATGAATGCATTAAATTTTCAATGCCAAAGAACATAACATGACCATAGGCGCAGTAAAACACAGTACAGAGAAAATACAGTCAAGCTTCATTCTGTTTTTCCGTGTGTGCGTGTGTGTATATGCATGTGAGTGTGTGCGTGAGTGCGTGTGTGTGTGTGTGTGCGCGTGTGTTCATGTCTGTACAGGCAGTAACAGAGAAGAAAAGGTAGTTTGGTGGAAACCCTTCCAAAACCATCTTTATAACAGTACTCAGGTCAGGCTTAACTGTGGACAACAACTCCTGCAGTTGCAATGACCTAAAGTAGAGTCCAATGAAGAAGAAATGTGCTCCAACACAGTTTATATAATTCTGTCAGAATGACTTTAACGCTGAACTGTGCAGTGTTGCCGAGAGGCTGACAGGCACAGTGGTCTCTCATACCTGTTTTGAGTTTCAGGAAGCCGTCGTTACTGTGCGCCATTTTGTCCGTTATTTCATACCCAGGTTTGGGGGCGCAGATTCGCCGAGGATAGTTGAAGGAGCTGGATGGAACCCCAAATCGAAACTCAAAAGCGATGCTTGACACACAGCACTTCTGCAACACCCCCGGCGCAGTCGAGCGGGGCAAGCGTGCAACAGGAAGCAGATGACAGCCACTTCCTGTTTCTCCTCCATCAGACCGTGTGTGGGTGCCGGACTGCTGTCGCGAAGTGACGTGTCAGGGTACTCGTGCACCCAATCCTCAGAGAAACAGATGAGAAATCAGGTGGTTTTTTCCTATAAAAAGCCAGTATGCTAATGCTTCGACACTGACAGCCCCATTTTACCTGCAAGTATCACCACAGCCAGACATCGCTCCCCCCAGGGGCATAAGAACATTTCTAATTTGAAGAAGACAAGGTCACTTGGAGCAGCTCAGCTACAACAGATTCTCTAACATGGATGCCATTTTAATTATAGTCACACAATCTCGTTGACTGTACCAACAATGAGGCCTCTGTGTCACACTAGTTATAGAGCACCTTTGTATATCCCAGGCTAACCCAGGCGTCCCTCAGTTCCTCAGTTCGGTCCCACTGGATAAGAGCATGCACCTACTCTATGGGGCAGCCTGTTGTCGATTGACTAAGAGACTTGACTGGGGCTTGGGAGATACAGGAAGTGATCCAAGCCCTCATGTTGGTAAAATCAATGCAGGTGTTTGGCCCCTGAGCGAGGATCATTACCCAACACTGGGCCAGGGAAGATTGACCCTGCTCAGAGGTTGACTAGGATGAATGCCTCCATTGTGGTGTGCTGGTTTGTTCTAAGATAGGGGTCCACTGCCATGGACCTGGAGAGGCATGGCCTTGGCTGTGGCTGGTTTTTGTTGGTATTCTACACTAGATTAATCAATTTCAGGTGATTTTGCTGTTAACCTCTTCATTCTGCTATTTGTTCAGTGCTGAGCATTGATTTACCTTAGCAGTGGTGATAACCACATTACCTGCTCATTGAAGTGAGTTAGTGTTCAGGCTGAGGACACCAAAGTGTATACCTGTTCAAAAATATACCACCACCATTCTGAAATAGTTGGTTGTAGGAATTTGGTCCTTTGTGAAGTAAATTGGTAATCCCAAAGTTCAGGTCAACAACAATTTATTTACAGAGCAAAATAGCCTTATTTACAGTATGTAACATACCGGGTAAAAGCAAGGCAAGGCAATTACAAATTACTGTCAGTCAGGAAGCAGCTTTATACTTCTCCTGAAGCCAGTGTACCAATGAGGCGACGGGTAACCAAATGGTCATTGTTACCTCAGTATGCAGGTCTGCTAACCTTTCCTGATGAACCGTCAGACCCCCCCCCCCCCCCCCCGTGTGCTTCCTTGTTTCCCCTGGGACTAAAGACATCAACAGTCATGCATACCGTGGCCCATTGTTCTAACCTGTTGGCTATTGTCACCTCTATGTGTGTTTGTCTACATCCCATTTGATTGCAGTGAGACTTTAATTACCACCCCCCTTGATAAGTTCCTATCCCCAGGAAGCCAATCCTAGTTCAAGTCAACACCTTGGCACGTTGGAGAAGCTTTGATCTACCAAAATGCCTCACATGGGACAAAGTGTAAATTGTGAATAAAATCAAAATGCGAAGACTTTCAAATCACACCAGCCAATATTGTATTCACTATAGAACAGAGATAACATAGCAAATGTTGAATCTGAGAAATTTTGCAGTTTTATCCACAAAATGACTTTTTGTTTAATTATGCGCTAAATATTCTCAATGGGTGAAAGATCAGGACTGCAGGCAGGCCTGTTCAGCTCATGGACTCTTCTACTACAAAGCCATGCTGTTGTAATAGCTGCAGTATGTGGTTTTGCATTGTCCTGCTGAAATACACAAGGCCTTCCCTGGAATAGATGTCGTCTGGAGGGGAGCATATGTTGCTCTAAAACCTTTATATACCTTTCAGCATTCATGGTGCTTTTTAAAACATGCAAGTGTCCCACACCCAATGCACTAATGCATCCCAATACCATCAGAGATGCTGACTTTTGAACTGAACCCTGATAACAGGAGGGGTTGTCTTTCTTCTCTTTAGCCGGGTTGACACAGCGCCAATGATTTCCAACAAGAATGTCAAATTCGGACCTGTCTGACCACCGGACACTTTGCCACTTTTTGCTTCAATCCATTTTAAATGAGCCTTGGCCCACAGAACACAGCGGCTTTTCTGGATCATGCTCAACAATGACTTCCCTTTTGCATTACATAGTTTTAGGTGGCATCTGTAGATGGCACAGCGGACTGTGTTTACATACAGTAGTTTCTTGAAGTATTCCTGGACCTATCTAGTAATGTCAATGACAGAATCATGACGGTGGGTGATGCAGTGGTGTCTGAGGGCCCGAAGATCACGGGCATCCAGTAAAGGTCTTCGGTCTTGTCCCTTACGCACAGAGATTTTTTCAGTTTCTCTGAATCTTTTGATGATGTTATGCGCTGTCGATGATGAGACCTTCAAAGCCTTTGCAATTTGACGTTGAGGAACATAGTTTTTTTAAATATTCTGCTTTTTTATATGCAAGCCTTCACAGGTTGGAGAGCCTCTGGCCATCTTTACTTCTGAGAGACTCAGCCTCTCTAAGACATGCCTTTTATAGCCAATCATGTTGCACACCTGATGCCAGTTAACTTAATTACTTGCTAAATGTACTTTCAGCTAATTCTCTTGTATATGAATTGCTTTTTCAGCCCCAACTTTTTTGAGGTTTGTTGCTGCCAGAACATTTGAAATAAGCTCATTTTGTGGATAAAAATGTAAAATGTCTCAGTTTAAACATTTGAAATGTTATGTTCTATTGTAAATAACATATTGGCTCATGTGATATGAAAGTCATTGCATTTTGATTTTATTCACAATTTACACTTCATCCCAACTATTTTGGAATTGGGGTTGTATAAAACCCTCTTTGAAACTGAATGCAGTTTCAAAAAGAGTAGTTGTATATTTTTGTGCATGAATGTGTAGTTCAATTTCCATATAACATCAAACAGAAATTAACTTATAATTAGATTATTTCCCTCCCAAAAACATCTCTCAGAAAATTCTGTTTGCATTCTCTTAGAAGTTTATGAGTACCTAAAGATATTTGTTCCCCCTAGTTTCTGCTTGTATTGTTTGTACAACTATGATTGCAGTGATGACATTAAACGTGAAGAAATTATCTTATTTTACATTATGCAATCTTTTTTTCAAAAACGGCTGATCTACAGAGCCAATACCTTCAACGGTAGCACGTGATTAATACCAATCACAGGGCAGTTACAATGTATGCTCGGCCCCATACCTTCAGAAATACATTTCCCAGAATTCATATGAATTATCTGTGTCCAAAGGTGCGGCCAGGTGTTTCAATGTTTTCTGAGAGTGACGTTCGAAACATTCAGAAACTTATCAAGACATACCTCGAGCAGGTAAGCTGAGATCAATCATTTTAAAGTAATAGTCTGACTTAAAGTTCGTGACTTAGTTCTTTCATACGCCCCCGATATGTATGTTTGTCCACTTATGGAAGATACAGGTACATTTGACGGACGTGCCACGGCAGGTGTGGTGCATACCGTTGCTCTATAGGTAGCCTACCTCGGTGTGACGAGAACTTACAGTATTTAAAGACTTTTGCCTTTACATTGCCATCCATACGTGACTGTGCCAAGATAACTATCAGACTGTGACAATCTCAAATCATCCTGAGCACGTTGATTATATCAATATGTCAAACACGCCAAATCAGCAAGCGCAGAAGGCTGTTGCCTATCATGTATTTTGCGAAGGGAGCACAATCATTTACACAAGGCGCATCGAAACTGCGTAGCTCCCCTTGACTGTATAGTTACACGGGTCTCAAACAGAATACTGCTTTATTACTCAACCCAAACCCGTCACGCAACTAAACCTGTCTGAAGGAGCCATTCCGACTTTGAGGTGTACAATAGATGAGAACTGACGTTCTGGGTTTGTTTATTTATTTATTACATATGTACATTTATTACAGAGGAACACTAATGGAAGTCGACCTTCCAATACAGAATAATGTCAGTGGACGACTTCACACGTCCCTGAAGTCCGCTCCTGAGAACGAAGGTGTCATGGGGCTCCGATGCGAGCCCGAGTGGCTTTGCCTTTGACACGGTCACACAGAACTAGCGAATAAACTGAAACCCTTGCGGCGTGATTTCTTCATGACCCAAAAAAAACCTCAGCGGAACTCCTGCTGACACGACTGCTGGAGCAAAGCGGACTCGCAGTTGCCCGAGGATTTAAACGAACGAATAGGACCATACCATTAAGTGTGGAAACTTTGTTCTGAAGGGCGGATGAGGCGCCGCTGTGCGCATTGAGAACACGCTGTTGAGTCATTTTAAGCCCAGATTGCGCACAATAACACAGGACGGTGAGCAGGAAACGAGCGCAGTCGTCTCTACATCCGCCGTGGCGTCATTTATGGTGTGATTGGCGATATCGTTTTTCGATAGTGAATTACCCCCTGCGGAGGAAATGGTCGCTGCTGGTTTGGTGCCCGAAGTGATTGGAACTGCACGGTTGTAGATAGAGCTCTGTCGGGAACCGAGATCGATAACGGCCGGAAAGTTGAGGGTAAGGTGCGCTTCTGCCCGTCTAATGAAAGGCAAACGTGTTTGTACGTGCGTTGTGTTTTAACTGGACGCGTCCTTACACTCTTGCTTGCCAGGCTGAAACTGTATGATGTTCACTTTGTGTATTACTGCTAAAAGAGACTGATTATCGCGACAAGCTCTCAGGAACCTTAGACTGGAGTCAGTGTCTTTAATTCTAACCTAATGTACTGCCGAAGTCTTTCTGAATCTCGCGTCGGGAGCCCGGCTTCTCTCACTGCTGTATCTGACTGGAGTTTATTACGCAGAACCTCTGCCCGAGCGAAGCTGAGAAGCGCTGTCACTCATGGCTCTCGCTGTCAATGGAAACTTAACGTCAGGCACAGACAGGTAATCGCCTAACTTAGGTAGGGGCCCGAAGTTCATCGACGCAAATGCAAACTTAAAGCAAAGGTTTAAACAAATTTGGAGGGTGTGTGCGCGTCGCGAGTTTGGGGTGTGATTCGGTGTGCTCTGTTGTGACTGGGTAGTGGGTACGTGGGAGGGGGGTCGCTTATGTGGCAAGCGATCAACCTTAAAAGACAGCCCCCTCCCCTTTTTCTGCTACAACAGGGGTATAAGGATCCAAACCTTAAAGGGCATCTAAAGTCGAATCCCACTGTGTTTGTTTATTGGCCAATCAGCGAGCCGCACCTGTGCAAATGAAACAAAGTAGAACGCTTATCTATGCATTAACACTAATCCTTGGTTTGTATGAATTAAATTGGTCACGTGACAATGCAAGATGTCAACAACAGCAAGTGATTTGTTTGTAAACACTGGACGTTCAACGTAACATCCCGTCTAAGAATCGACTTTAGATGCCCTTTAAACCAGGGGTCACCAACCCTGTTCCTGGAGAGCTACCATCCTGTAGGTTTCTGCTCTACCTCCCATACAGCACACCTGAGTCAACTAATCAGCTACCGAACAAGATCACGAGTTGGACAATTAAGTAGCTAATTAATAGTCAGGTGTGCCGAATTGGAGACAGGGCACAAACCAACAGGATCGGTGACCCCTGCCTTAAACAGATCTGAGCTCCACGAACAACGCATTTGGGCTGTGTCCGAAATCACTCACTACTCACTATATAGTCAACTATATAGTGGGTTCGCCATGTTGTAGGGCTGTCCGAATTGTTTGTAAGAATTTTTATCTCCTGTATAGTGACCTCATTAAATCCCACAATCCACCACGAAATGTAGTGGACATCCGATGGTCACTAACCCAGCTATACATCCCATCATGCACTGCACATGAACCGAAAAGCTCCAAAAGAGCTGCGTTTAGTCAAAGGAGTTTGAAAACAGGCGTTTTTTTATTTTTTATTGGAAACCAAGCAGTGCAGGAGACCCATTTTTACACAGGATATAAACAGACATTTAGGTACTATTAAAAAGAATAATGATGAGTTGGAGGACAACATTTTTGGCAAATTTTATTATTTAAATGATAATTGTAACAAACGTAGTGGGAAATATACTCCGTTCGGTTATTATTGAAATACGCCCAAATCATTCAACTGAGGTTGAATAGGTACGATTTAATTTTGCGACAGCTATGATGACGCTATTAACAGCTGTGATAAAACGAGCCTGGTAGTGTCCGAAAGCGTTTCTTCCATCTGCCAATGAGCTCTCTAAATAGTCACCTGCATAGTGAGTCACTTTATAGTGAGTAGGGAATAGTCAATGAGTGAGTGATTTCGGACACAGCCATGGACTTGGAACCGACTCAGTTGCTAAGGCGGGGTACTCACATAAGGATTTTTTAAATCTGTAGAGATTTTTTATCTGCTACAGACCCCACACATGAAGAGAAAAAACCAGGCACTGAACAGTGTTGATTGTACTGTGTGTGGTGTGCGCCGATAATCTCAACACAGCACACCACACACATAACCATTCTGTTCCACCACCGATCTAGAATCTAGTCCTCCAAGACAGAAATCTTGCGTGATCAATTGTGATCTGACAAAAACGAAGAAGAGGAAACATAGAAACAACAAACACAAGATGCAACATGGAAGAGGATACTTGAGAGGAGGGAATGACGGTGGTCAGCTCGCTTCTTGATTGGCTACATTCCGTTTCACGTCACAATTCACAGAGTCATGACTCGGGAGTCGTTGGCTTTCCCCACACACGTGAAGATTTTTGGTCGTAAATATCGAACAAGTTGAATGTTTACGATCATCAGGCTCGACTCATTTTGGACACGATTATCGGGACAAATTCCCTCTGAACACACCTCAGACCACAGGATAATCTTATCTGATTATCTGAAATCGGGGCAAAATCAACCAGATTATTTTTATGTTTGTACCCCGCTGAAGGTTCTTGTGTTTTTAGTTCAAATGCAAGGTACAGCCCCGGGATATTCCGCAGGCTGTTCAGAGTACTGGGCATCTCTCGCGTTTTTTTCTGCTTTGCAGACGTTTGCTGTGGTATTATTTCACCTCCTTGCAATACGATGTCATTAAAGAAGGGCTACTCACTGGCATCTGAACAACTGACTGTTTGTTTAAGGTATGAAGGGTGAGCCAAGTGTGGTGGTAACTGGACTTGGAGCCAAGGGATTGCAGCCTGGCACGGCCGTGCGCTTTGCTAAACTCCTTGAACAACTGACCGTATATGGGGTTTGTGTGGGGTAATTTATACCGCATGAAGTTAACTGCATCAGGACGTTAGTTAAGCCACTATATGATGTAAACCTAAATGAGTAAAAATAGCGTGTCACTCTGAGAGACCGTTGAGTCTGGTGCTTGTAAATGACAGAGTGCTTCATTCAGTTGTTTACTGGGGATTTATGTGATTGGTTTTTTATTAGGAGTGAAGAGAATCTGTTTATTAAATATTTGTGTATGTAATAAAGTTCTGCGCAGTTTCATCTGCATACTGTGATCTGCTCAACTAAAATGTCACACGCACACACTCTCACACACACACACACACACACACACAGGACACAGGACTGGAGTTAAACCGGCAGACACTGCAGCCCTCCAGGAGTGGAGTTAAACCTGTAGACACTGCGGCCCTCCTGGACTGGAGTTAAACCTGCAGACACTGCAGCCCTCCAGGAGTGGAGTTAAACCTGTAGACACTGCGGCCCTCCTGGACTGGAGTTAAACCTGCAGACACTGCGGCCCTCCAGGACTTGAGTTAAACCTGCTGACACTGTGGCCCTCCAGGACTGGAGTTAAACCTGCAGACACTGCGGCCCTCCAGGACTGGAGTTAAACCTGCAGACACTGCAGCCCTCCAGGACTGGAGTTTTAGGGTTCTGGTTTAGAAAAGCAATCTACTGTCTGTGACACTGTCTGTCTACTGTCCGACACTGTGGCCCTCCAGGAGTGGAGTTAAACCTGTAGACACTGCGGCCCTCCTGGACTGGAGTTAAACCTGCAGACACTGCGGCCCTCCAGGACTTGAGTTAAACCTGCTGACACTGTGGCCCTCCAGGACTGGAGTTAAACCTGCAGACACTGCGGCCCTCCAGGACTGGAGTTAAACCTGCAGACACTGCAGCCCTCCAGGACTGGAGTTTTAGGGTTCTGGTTTAGAAAAGCAATCTACTGTCTGTGACACTGTCTGTCTACTGTCCGACACTGTGGCCCTCCAGGAGTGGAGTTAAACCTGTAGACACTGCGGCCCTCCTGGACTGGAGTTAAACCTGCAGACACTGCGGCCCTCCAGGACTGGAGTTAAACCTGCTGACACTGTGGCCCTCCAGGACTGGAGTTAAACCTGTAGACACTGCGGCCCTCCTGGACTGGAGTTAAACCTGCAGACACTGCGGCCCTCCAGGAGTGGAGTTAAACCTGTAGACACTGCGGCCCTCCTGGACTGGAGTTAAACCTGCAGACACTGCGGCCCTCCAGGAGTGGAGTTAAACCTGCAGACACTGTGGCCCTCCAGGAGTGGAGTTAAACCTGCAGACACTGTGGCCCTCCAGGAGTGGAGTTAAACCTGTAGACACTGTGGCCCTCCAGGAGTGGAGTTAAACCTGTAGACACTGCGGCCCTCCAGGAGTGGAGTTAAACCTGTAGACACTGCGGCCCTCCAGGAGTGGAGTTAAACCTGCAGACACTGCGGCCCTCCAGGAGTGGAGTTAAACCTGTAGACACTGCGGCCCTCCTGGACTGGAGTTAAACCTGCAGACACTGTGGCCCTCCAGGACTGGAGTTAAACCTGCAGACACTGCAGCCCTCCAGGACTGGAGTTAAACCTGCAAATGCTGTGGCCCTCGATGACTGGAGTTAAACCAGCAGACACTGCGGCCCTCCAGGAGTGGAGTTAAACCTGCTGACACTGCGGCCCTCCAGGAGTGGAGTTAAACCTGCAGACACTGCAGCCCTCCAGGAGTGGAGTTAAACCTGCAGACACTGTGGCCCTCCAGGAGTGGAGTTAAACCTGCAGACACTGCGGCCCTCCAGGAGTGGAGTTAAACCTGCAGACACTGCAGCCCTCCAGGAGTGGAGTTAAACCTGCAGACACTGCGGCCCTCCAGGAGTGGAGTTAAACCTGTAGACACTGCGGCCCTCCTGGACTGGAGTTAAACCTGCAGACACTGCGGCCCTCCAGGACTGGAGTTAAACCTGCAGACACTGTGGCCCTCCAGGACTGGAGTTAAACCAGCAGACACTGCGGCCCTCTAGGAGTGGAGTTAAACCTGCAGACACTGCGGCCCTCCAGGAGTGGAGTTAAACCTGCAGACACTGTGGCCCTCCAGGAGTGGAGTTAAACCTGTAGACACTGCGGCCCTCCTGGACTGGAGTTAAACCTGCAGACACTGCGGCCCTCCTGGACTGGAGTTAAACCTGCAGACACTGCGGCCCTCCTGGACTGGAGTTAAACCTGCAGACACTGCGGCCCTCCAGGACTGGAGTTAAACCTGCAGACACTGTGGCCCTCCAGGACTGGAGTTAAACCTGCAGACACTGTGGCCCTCCAGGACTGGAGTTAAACCTGCAGACACTGCAGCCCTCCAGGACTGGAGTTAAACCTGCAAATGCTGTGGCCCTCGATGACTGGAGTTAAACCAGCAGACACTGCGGCCCTCTAGGACTGGAGTTAAACCTGCTGACACTGCGGCCCTCCAGGAGTGGAGTTAAACCTGCAGACACTGCGGCCCTCCAGGAGTGGAGTTAAACCTGTAGACACTGCGGCCCTCCTGGACTGGAGTTAAACCTGCAGACACTGCGGCCCTCCTGGACTGGAGTTAAACCTGCAGACACTGCGGCCCTCCTGGACTGGAGTTAAACCTGCAGACACTGCGGCCCTCCTGGACTGGAGTTAAACCTGCAGACACTGCGGCCCTCCTGGACTGGAGTTAAACCTGCAGACACTGCGGCCCTCCAGGACTGGAGTTAAACCTGCAGACACTGCGGCCCTCCAGGACTGGAGTTAAACCTGCAGACACTGCGGCCCTCCAGGACTGGAGTTAAACCTGCAGACACTGTGGCCATCCAGGACTGGAGTTAAACCTGCAGACACTGTGGCCCTCCAGGACTGGAGTCAAACCTGCAGACACTGCGGCCCTCCAGGACTGGAGTTAAACCTGCTGACACTGTGGCCCTCCAGGACTGGAGTTAAACCTGCAGACACTGCGGCCCTCCAGGACTGGAGTTAAACCTGCCGACACTGTGGCCCTCCAGGACTGGAGTTTTAGGGTTCTGGTTTAGAAAAGCAATCTACTGTCTGTGACAGTAATTGAGAAGTTTAGGGAGGCATTCCTGTACATAGTGCACCGATTGTTGGGTGCAGGGGAGATGCATTTCCTGGCTCTAATTCTCTCACTGGAGTATATTTAACGCCCTCCGGGCCAGAGGTGTATAGTCCAGGGGTCAGAAAGTAAAAATCCTACCATGTTTTAATTCCACCCGTAAACTCCTGTCAGCAGATTTCACTTGTTAGTTTTACCTCCCGGCTGAAGAATCGGGCCAACTGACAGGTCTTTTGAGGCTGGAACAATATCCTGGGGTGGACTTTTACTTTCTGAACCTGGATTATACACCTCTGCTCCGGGCTTAGAGCTGTGTGGAGGGGACTACTGGGGCTCGTATATTGGTCTGAATTATGACTATCGCCGGGTATTTCAGGACAGAACTCAGCCAGTGGGGCAAAGCCAGATTGGCTGGAATCTCTCCCCTTGATATTCTAATGACTTGAACTTCCCTGACTTGAAGTGCTCTTTGGAATTGGAATTTTTTTTTACGTTGGAAAACAATTTTCCATTGTTGTTATGTCTGGTTATCCTTCTGTGAGAGTATGTGTAACAAACTTAGAAAACACTTGTGTGAGGTTAAATAACTGTTTGTTTTGACAGAATGATGTGTGCTGGGAGTGTCTTAAGTGCATCGGCGTGTTCACAGCCAAAGACTGTGAGTTCTTGAGTCCAGGCTGGGTAGAAAGAGTACCTGAGGTGTCATGAAGTCCATTTTGTCCTCTGTGCGGACAGGAGATGCAGTGATGTGCAACGACTCCAATCAAAGTGGCTCATTCAGTGTTCTGGCTGTCAGAAGGGGGAGGGGCTTATTGTGGTATCGTATTGCTATTGGTATTGGAAGATGGTTGGTATCGGAGAAGACAAAGTGATATCCTGCCATTTCTGCTGCTATTGGTTCTGTTTGGCTGCTTTATGACCTTTGACTTCCATTTGGAACTGGTGGCTGACTATCGACACTGGTATGAGTTTCGGTGGCCTGAGTGAGCGGCGTTTCTCTGTAAGACCAGGAAGTGAACTTCAGAAACGATGCTTGCGGCAGAGCCGTGTCTGTTCTGCAGATTCGGCAGAATACACTGTCCCCCTGCCGTTCTGGGGGTGGGGGGTGGGGAAGACTGAAACGACTTGATTCTCATCACAGGTGCTGTTGAAAAGTGAATTCAGTTTTTGTTGCTTGTTTTATTTGTTCACCAATTGGTTGACTGTGCTCTGACATCACGAGTGAAGCCAGATGCTGGCGACTGTTGACCTCTGCCCACAGTTACTCTGCAGGAGTCTGTACACTGATTCCATCTCTCTCCCCTCCGTGCTCTGTAGGAAACACTGCCTTTGAAAAAGCCCACAGTCATGCCTTTCTGGTGCCACATTTGATTAGTTTTTGCTGGTTTGAATGCAGGTTCCAGACACCCCTGCTGCAGTAACACTCCTGCGAGTAGTGCAGTCCTGCGCCCTCAGGGAGAGTACGGTCAGGTATACTCACCTCCTCAGTAATTTTACATTTATCCAACAACACTCTCTCTCAATCCGAAAAGCAAATCTAGGGTGAGATCTATGTTTTAGTGTATGGTGGATCAGGGAAGGACGCTGCGTAAAAATGTCAGTCAGTCAAATAAAATGACCTCACGGCCAGGCTTTTTGAGGTTTTGTTGCCTGTCACTGTAAGTTCTTGTTGGTGAAAAATGTTCTTTGGTCATTCCATGTCAAATCAGATCATCAGTTGGACAAAACATTTGTCACTATGTAGTCATAGATTGCTTCCATATTTTCACATTCGATGAATGTGTATTAGTGATGAATAAATCCGAAATTTCAGCTCATTCAGATCAAAAATTAATTTTTGGTGAATTATTTTCTAAGGCTACTGTCCGTCAGTTTTTATGTCAATTGACATTTTTCTTGTATTTAAAATGGCATAACGTTTTTTATCATTACACCTATAGCTTTGAAACTTTGCATCTAAGCTAATGTTACGCTGCTTAATCAGAGAATACAGTCCTTTTTACCCTCTTTCTTGGTCGTGGGGCTATGAGAACACCAAAAGTGCCTTTTGTTCAGGCAGTTCCATGTTTAGGTCCCCAAAGCACCCCCAGTATACACCCTAGCATAGGCTCTATGGTGTTTTTTTCCATTGATTTGTGTCTGCTGAATATAAATCAGGCTGAAGTCACCATGAATTCATCACCAACTGCAGTCAGTACCTTGGCAAATGTGAAAAAAAGCTAAAATGCCACCTGTTCGAACCCCCTTATCTCCAGGGGGACACCTTGGATTTTGTCAGACATCAGTTATATATATTTATACAGCTGCATGCAAAAAAAAAAATAGAAAAATTGAGAAGTTGGTGGTGAGACCCATTTGATGATCTGATATGGAATGACTCTCTTGTGTTGGGATTTAAGGGAGCTCCTGCACTCAAATACAGTCCCTGCTAATGCACTGAGGAGCCTGTTTTTCAGGAGTTTTGCCTCTGTACTATCATCTGCAGTGATTGCGACATCAGCATTAGAATGCACAGTTCAGTGCTTTACTGCCTCTATACTATCATCTGCAGTGATTGTGACATCAGCATTAGAATGCACAGTTCAGTGCTTTACTGCCTCTGTACTATCATCTGCAGTGATTGTGACATCAGCATTAGAATGCACAGTTCAGAACTCTGTTGCCTCTGTACTATCATCTGCAGTGATTGTGACATCAGCATTAGAATGCACAGTTCAGTGCTTTCCTGCCTCTATACTATAATCTTCAGTGATTGTGACACCAGCATTAGAATGCACAGTTCAGTGCTTTACTGCCTCTGTACTATCATCTGCAGTGATTGTGACATCAGCATTAGAATGCACAGTTCAGAACTCTGTTGCCTCTATACTATCACCTGCAGTGATTGTGACATCGGCATTAGAATGCACAGTTCAGAACTCTGTTGCCTCTATACTATCACCTGCAGTGATTGTGACATCGGCATTAGAATGCACAGTTCAGAACTCTGTTGCCTCTATACTATCACCTGCAGTGATTGTGACATCAGCATTAGAATGCACAGTTCAGAACTCTGTTGCCTCTATACTATCACCTGCAGTGATTGTGACATCGGCATTAGAATGCACAGTTCAGAATTCCACTGTTATTTCTTGCAGTTGTTGTGACATTAGCATTAGAATGCGCTGTTCAGAACTCTACTGTTATCGCTTGCAGTTGTTGTGACATCAACATTAGAATCTTTTTTGCGAGGATTAAAATTCCAGAGCTCAGTGGCTCAGAGGCTCATGAGTGACCTGCTCTGTGGTGGGGGTGAGTGAGTGACTGAGCAGTTTGAGCAGTTTTGTACGGGCTTGTCGGCTGACTCTTGCTCATTCAGTGACGGTGTTTAGTTGTGCGACACAGCTGGGGCATTGTGTCCCACGCTGTCGCGAGCAGAGATGACCCATCCTGATACAGGCCCCGTCAGGCTTATGAATAAAGTCATTGGCCATTTTCAGATTCAGCATCTCTTCAGCTTAAATAAGCTGCCTCATTATTCCGTATCACAGGGTCACTCATTGTGCTTCCATTTTTGAAGGATTTTCTGTCCTGAAAATTTAGTTGCCACAGTGAGAATATTTCAGGAGAATATCTACCAGTTGGTGTACTATGGACTGCTGCTAAATTTTTCCACATGTGGCCCATGGATTAAAGAAAAGTTAGCCTTGTAGCCCTGAGTGAGGTTTGCTAGCAGTGAGCAGCTGCCTGTTGCCTCATGCTGGCGTTTTAATCTAAGCCCCATGCTAAAGGCACTGGTAGCTCTGCGCTAATGCTCGTAGTAATCTGTGTGTCCCTGCAGCTGTGGGAGCAGAAAGATTGTTTGAGTCTTTCACATCTCCTCTCATTCTGTGTACGGAGGGGACTGTGGAGGGGCTCTGCATGTGGTTTGGATAAGGAGTTCTGAGTCTGGAAATGGGCCAGAAGTTTGGGGAGGGGGGCGTGGGGCGTGGGACTCTGAGGAGGCTGAGAGAGAGACCGAAAATAAAAGAGGGGGGATGGGGGGGGGTAAGAAAGAAAGAGGCAGACAAAGAGTGTCCGGCTCATTCAGGTTTTCAGTTTCCCTGGCAACGGGCCGGATTTGAGACTCAATGATGTCACAATGCTGTACTTCAGGAAACGGGGATCTCCACCCATTAGTGGGGGTCCACATTGCCTCTGTCTTCAGATAAACACACACACATACACACTCACCCATACATTCGTACACAGTGACACGCACGCACGCCCACGCATGCACGCACGCGCGTTGACAGCCTTAACCAAGCAGACACATACACACACACTCACACAAATGTGTGCTGAAGCAGGCAAACACACCCTGACTGCCTTTTCCAACCACACAAATGCACACACTTTCTGAAAAACTGGGCGCACGCATACACAGACACACTCACACCCATAGTCTCGGACTGTGTGAGGCTGAATTGCGATAACGTTTAAAGCCTGTTCTGAATAATTGCCACCACAGGGCGTAGGCGATCATGTGACTCATTGTTCTGGAGCCATGTGCTCATACCTGATGCAGTCATAAACCCACCACAGCCAAATGTCAGAGGCCTTGTGAAATGCTTCCGGGTAAGAAGTATTATCAGATATCAGCACTTCTCTATCTGTGCCAAACAGAGTTAATGCGTTAGTGTCAGCAGAATCCTCACCTCTTACTCTCCACGGTGCCCATGTACCTCCCTTGCTTGGCAATCAAACAATCGATTTGCTCTATCACTGAGGTTAAGTGGCGGATCAGCCGATTTAGAAAGTATTGCTGTATTACATTCTGAACTTTAAATGCTCAATAAACTATAATTTACATCACCATGATGGTTAAATATGCTTAAAATATGTTCTCCAATATTAATGTACAACAGTGTGCCGTGATGATTAGACACTTAATAAAATTAAGATGAATCAGAAACCATGTACTATTCAAGTATTTATTTCATGTAATATTGGATCATATAGATGAAAATGGCAGATAATATATAGTAAAAACAAAAATACTATTGTCTTTTTGAGAGAAAAAGTCAATGTCAAGTGTGGCCACCCTTTGCTTTGATTACAGCATTTAAACTTTTAGGCGTACTGTGTATTTAGCAAACATAATCGCTCAGATCCCCCCAACACGGGATGGCTGATATCTTGGAAACGAAACGTGGTGGAGGGACAGACAGACAGATGGACGGAAGGGCGGAAAGGCATATCTACACAATAAGATCTATGTATTAAGTTTTGTGGAGAAACATTGAACAGTTTCAGAGTTCTGGCCCAGAAAAAAAAAAGAGTCGGACAGATGGACGGACACACAGAAGAACAGACTCATTCCTACATCTCCATCCATTTTTGGGCGGAGGATAAAATCTTAAAACTGAGCCAAGTGCCATCTTGAAATAAATCTCAACATCTAACTAATTCATCATAATCTCTGCTGAAAAAATGCTACTACTAGAGATGTTGGACGAAAGTTTTATTTAATTATTTGGGTTTTTCCATATTTTCCAGTCTCACATGGTGGCCTAAATGAGCCTTTCTGCTTCGGTTTATCACTTATTCATAATTATTGGCCGCATATTGATTTTGTTTTGTCAATAAATGAAATGATTGTTAATTGAGGTTGTTGCTCAGGCACAGTACATGGGAACAGTTTGAGGTTGGTCATTATTTGGTAGCAGCAGTGATTAGGTGACTTATGTACTTAATTTCCTCCACAGAATTATTTTTCGCGGCCTCTGCCATTTGGTTGCGGTTCGTTTAAAACTGCTTCAGGTATGCAGGCGTGGCTGACGGAGAAGGTAGTTGCAACATACCTGTTACACATCACATCCTATTATTATTACGCTATAAAAATTCCATTCAATCCCACGCAGTCCGTGCTGTGACCTAATCCATCATTCAACTACATCTGCACACACACTCAGCCGCACATCAGCAGTGTCACTTAGGCTTGATCTGATTGTACCAGCAGTCTTCACACACTCCAGTCACTGCTTCTGCCAAATCTGGCTGGGAGGCCTGAGGCGGGTTCAACTGCGGATGTAAATGTTACCAGAATTTCACGTTTTTTGATTTTGCAGACCTATACTCTGTTCACCATGTTAAAATATGTTTTTTTGTCCCGCTGAGAAGTCATTAACGTTCAATTCCTTGGTTTAAGTCAACCCGGATACCCCCCCCCACCTTGGGAAAATTGGAACCTTCCATCAGCAATTCTCAGGCTGCAGGGAGAATGGAAAATCTCATGTACAGGGGGGAGGAGTCAGGAGACCTGAAACAAAAGAATAACCTGTTTAACCTCCACTTTATCTGGGCTCAGATGTCGTGCTCTGCTGACTTACCCTGGCAGTTTGAGGTCTGGCTGACCTGCGTGGTGTTGAAAGCCTTTATACCTTTACATCTCAGCCGCGAGGCAAGGGCACGACTGAGAGTTACAAACACTAACGTTTGACTAATGCAGCTGATGGTGTGATTCTGTGACGTGTTTCTCCTGAAAATATAACATCACCATGTACTTTAAGTGATCTTCACACAATTGAAATTCTTAAGCAATTTGATGACAGTACTATTGCTATTGTGGAAGATAATGAGAGAAATAATGAGTTTAGCTTATAGTGTTTCAGTTGAATGTGAGTTTGCAGTAGTGCTTCTCAGTGTTGTAATAGAGAAGGAATTTTTGTCACTTAACCCACCTATTATGTTCAAATTAATAAACCAATTGTGGTTTATTATACAAGGTACATCAAGCATCGCAAATCGAATGAGACCAAATGTCAAATGAATAAGAAATTACTTTGAATATGCCCCCAGTCTTAGACATCACTACAAAAACGCAATCAAAATGATGGCTTTATGTAATACTTGATCCTTGGATCAAAATTACCAAAACAATACCGATGCTTACATGTGTACCCGACAAAAAATCTTTATTATTTTTTTTTTTTAGTTAATTTCATGTTTTACCCGTAAAGTTTGGAGAAAAATCTAGCTGAAAAAAGTATATTAACCATGATTTTAGAGACACTGAACATGGAGTCGGGTCAAATTGACCCGGAACATAATAGGAGGGTGAAAACGTCACAGGTTCTGTCCTCTGATACTGCTGATGGGACGGTTTCTCAAAGTTACCGGGATTTTTTTCCTCAATCTTTTAACCCCTTATAATCCCTCTGCGCAGATTTAGATGCCAGCGTCTGTAAAATTCCAAAGTATAATTGCTAAATAATTCTGTAATTAAATTTCCACTAGAAAATAAATGAATTTCCACTGCTTCTCTAGAATAATTTCCCAGAGACTCTGAGACACAAACACAGGCTTTTAAAGCCTTAAATAGGCTCAAGCAGGACAGGAAAAATGGGAAATAGTTGTATTCTGCGCAAAAGCGTTAAACTTTGATTGTTGCTTGAATTTCCCCTTTATTTGAACCACAGGATTGAATACAGCAGCTGCATTTGATGAGCCCACATGGGTCTGGAGATTTCTCAGGGTCAGCAGGGTTGTCCTGAGTGTTTTTTGTTTTGTCTCTGGATCACATTTTATGAAGCTTTACTCTCTTTTCCCCACACCGTCTGGATGTAGGGTCATTCCAAGTGAAAGGACCAGATATTCCTTGGGAGTGTTGCTGCACCATTTTCAAATTAGTCTCAAATTTACATGCCACTAGATAGTCACTAAAGTACTTTCTATGCAAAATTGTAGGCCTGTAGCTCAAATAGTTACTGAGTTGTGGGGTCCTGAAATTTTCTGTAATTGGGCTATAAATAGCCAAGAAAAGCCTCGCCAGGGTTATTTGCATCTTCAAGTGGTTAATTCTCAGCCTCTAGACATATCAGAGACTCTAAGTTGGTATACAAGGCCTCTGCATGTAGCTAGTGCTCCCAAACTTGGACGAGATGTTTAATTGGCTGTTTTTGGTGGCAAACATCTCCATGTGGGACAGGTGCCAGGGACCCAAACTTTTTCTAAAAGACAGTTCCATCTGTCTTCTATCACTGTACGAAAAAGCAGCAGGGTTATATTTGTAGTTACTGAGATATTCTTATTCAAAATAGCAGGGGTGATGCCAAAATCGTTTTTTGCTTTTCAGTACTTAAAATTTGGATACAAGTATTAGTAGTCATTCCAATGGCAGTATTATGTATATTTTGTTCTTTTTGAAATGTTAATTGTTAAAGATGACTAGCTTAGAGGCATCCCTGTAGATATGTTGACACCGATTTGCAATGCATACATGTACATGTACATACATGTAATTATAACATAGACATACATATACAAATTTCATGTACTAACTTGAATTTTCATGATTGATTAATTTTAAAATCGCAACAGTAATTTTGAATTTTACAGTATCAGTGCAGTGGGATTAAACATGTCAAATTAAATTGTACAATGTCATCTTACAAGCAAAATAAACTGTTCCTGAGTTATGTTGGTCTGTTAGATAAGAAGCTCTGAAAGGACTTTTCAACTTCTTTTCTTGCTTTTGAGTCAAGCTAGTACATGTACATGTATGCATTGCAAATCGGTGTCAACATATCTACAGGGATGCCTCTAAGCTAGACCTTGTGACACAAAAAGGGCATTATACTTTTTGAAAGTAGTCATCTTTAACAAGTAACATTTCAAAAAGAACAAAATATACATAATACTGCCATTGGAATGACTACTAATACCTGTATCCCAATTTAAAGAACTGAAAAGCAAAAAACGATTTTGGCATCACCCATGCCATTTTGAATAAGAATATCTCAGTAACTACAAATATAACCCTGCTGCTTTTTTGTGCAGTGATAGAAGACAGATGGAACTGTCTTTTAGAATAAGTTGGGGTCTCTGGCATCTGTCCCACATGGAGATGTTTGCCACCAAAAACAGCCAATAAAAAATCTCGTCCAACTTTGGGAGCTCATATTTTCCAAACTGAGGTATCTAGAAAGCTCCAGTTTGCAAAGTTATCACACAAGTTTGTGTAGAATGGAACCCAGGGGTATCAGAACACTTCTGTGCAGTATTTCTAGTACCTTTAAGGCCCCAAACCCCAGTCGCGAGTAGGTTTTTCTTAATTTTTGGCATTTTTAGCAAGCCCCCATGGCCTGCAGAGTGTAGGGAAACACCTGGGGATGTTTGTGGAGCACTAGCTACATGCAGAGGCCTTGTATACCAACTTGCAGCTCTCTGATATGTCTAGAGGCTGAGAATTAACCACTTAAAGATGCAAATAACCCTGGCGAGCCTTTTCTTAGCTATTTATAGCCCAATTATAGAAAATTTCAGACCCCCACAACTCAGTAACTATTTGAGCTACAGGCCTACAATTTTGCATAGAAAGTACTTTTGTGACTATCTAGTGACATACAAATTTAAGACTAATTTGAAAATGGTGTTGCAACCACCATCTGGTGAAACCACACGGAATGACCATGTACGATTTTATCCACAGAACAATCACTGATGTCATGTATGCGATTAAAGTGTGGTTTCCAGCTGTTGATGCTGATGGGTGAATACAGTGTTTAAATTGGAAATCGAATCGTTCCTATGAGTCTTTACAGATTTTTTTGAAAATGTGTACAGTTCAGTATAAGGCGACGGCGAGGTGTTAAATGGTACCAGTGATTTGGGAAGTTTGTGTTTTCAGTGTGTGGAATGTGCCGGAGGTTTGCTGCAGTATCGCTAAGCAATCGCCTGACTCAGGAAGCACTCAGTCGCTCTGATCCCTGCGGAATCAGGACGGGCCGCAACACGCCACCCGGGAAAAAAAATTAAAAAACCGCCAAGCCAACCTGCCCCTTCTGTCGGCGCTGCGCATTCCATTTACCCCACCCCCCTCACCCCTCCGTCATCTCTCTCTCTCTCTCTCTCTCTCTCTCTCAGGACGCCGGTGGGATGAGCAGAGTGAGATCCATGGGCGGGTCCAGGTGAGGGTCGGGCCGCCGCTGATCCACGCCCACTTCCTGCTGCGCCGGCCTGAGACTGACTCGCCTACGGATTGGGCCGATCTGGGGGAGGAAGGATGGCCCGGAACGTGAGCTTCGACTACATCTCCCATCGCCGGGACGCCACACTGGAGTGAGTCACAGATGTGGCCTGTCGCCGTCCGGCTGCCCGTTACACGTGACCCAGCCTCTGTAGCACCGTGTGGCCGGACGGTCCCGACAATCACATTAAACTGCCAGTCTGTTTTACTTAGGAAACTGGGCAACAACACAAGATGCATCAGCTGTAAGGGTCTGTACAGAGTTCTGTGAAATAGTGTTTCTTCCTTCATGAAAAAAGCTTGTGCAGAATTAAAGCATTTTACATTTCTCCAGGGTAAAGTTAAAGAAGGTAAAGACTTCCGTCACCATATGCTTGGAGTGATCTTGAGGAGACTGAGCAATGAGCAGCATTATTGATGAGATGGATAACGAGTTTAGTTTAAAATGTAGTTGCAGCGGTGCTCTTTAAACCCAGCAGTCGGGTTGCCAGAGAGCAGTGCGGGTGCCCCTGAGCGCTTTGATGTGTCGTGAGGTATCGTGGCATCGCCCTGCCCTCCTTCCTGCTGCGGGGGCCGCGGGCGTTTGCCGGAACCTCACGGCAGGATGTGAAGCTCGGGCGACTCTTGGTGCTGCGGGTTTCCAGAGAAACGCTTGGGTTTCTCCTCACAGACGCAGCTAATGCGCAAAAACAGAATTTCCCTTAATGCCCTGGTCCTCAAATTACGGTCCTCGAGGGCCAAGAACGGCTGATGTTCAACCCTCCCTTTACCTGGGACTCGGGTGTGAAGCCGGCCTGGCCAATCAGAGGCCATAACTTTCCAGCGCATTGAGCAGGAGGATGAGAACCTGGTCTGGTTCAGGATTAGAGGGTCAAATGTGACTGTCCCAGCGGTGGCAGACGGGCCGTCCCAGCAGGTGCTGCGCCAGTGTACTCCACCGAGCTGAAGCCTGTTAAAGAATTTCATCTTTTCCAACAGCAATTAACTATTGCAGTGCATGCTGTTAAAATGCTGTCTTCTTATATCGAAGTACTGATATCTTTAAGCTCATTTCCTGTTGGTGAATAATATTGTCAATAGACAAGATTGATAGTAATAATTATGCAAGAATAATGTCAGTTATGAGGAAATTTACTGTTAACATTAAGGAAATGAGTCATTTGCTTTGCAAAGCAGCATCTCCTGCTGTGGTGGATTCGGCACTGATGTTACGGGCTGAGATTTCCGCTGTGCCTGGGCCTGCTGATCACTCACTGTCCTGTGGGGCTGGGTTATATTCAGGTGATGGGAGTTAATGCAGTGTAAAACCGGCATGAGGCAGCCAGCCAGCCGAGCTGTCCGCACCTGCTACAGCACTTCAGGGTCTCTGTGACTTCGCTGCGTTTGCAGTACTTCTGTTTTTCGAGCAGAGGGAGGGAAGGTGAGATTAAGAGATAAACGTCTGAGAGAGAGATAAGAGTGTGTGTGTGTGTGAGAGAGAGAGAGAGATAAGAGTATGTGTGAGAGAGAGAGAGAGATAAGGGTGTGAGAGAGAGAGAGAGATAAGAGTATGTGTGAGAGAGAGAGAGCTTTCGATTCAATCTGGCATGATGGATTATTATATAAACTCCTAGAAAGTGGTGTAGGGGGTAAAATATATGATATTATTAAATCAATGTATACAGGAAATAAATGTGCGATTAAAATTGGAAACAAACAAACAAAATTCTTCAACCAGGGGCGAGGAGTGAGACAGGGCTGCAGTCTGAGCCCAACACTGTTTAACATTTATATTAATGAATTGGCCAAATCTCTGGAACAATCAGCTGCCCCTGGCCTCACTCTACAGGACAGGGAATCACATCTCTGTTATACGCAGATGACCTGGTCCTGCTGTCCCCACCACACAGGGGCTGCAGCAGCACCTAGACTTGCTGGATCAGTTCTGCAAGACCTGGGCCCTTGCAGTAAATCTGAAAAAGACAAAAATCATGATTTTCCAGAAAAGATCCAGATCTCAGGAAACCAGATACAACTTCACACTAGGGAACACAAACATTGAAAACACAAAAAACTACACATACCTCGGATTAAAGCTAAGCTCAACAGGGAGCTTCAACCTGGCTGTGAATGAACTGAAAGAGAAAGCACGTCGGGCTTTCTACGCCATCAAGAAACAAATTAAACTAGATGTACCAATCAGGATCTGGCTCAAAATATTCAAATCCATAATTGAACCTATTGCACTGTATGGCAGTGAAGTGTGGGGTCCGCTTACAAAGCAAGATTTTGCTCATTGGGACAAACATCCAACTGAAACCCTGCATGCAGAGTTCTGCAGAAACATCCTCCGCGTGCAGAGGAAAACACCGAACAATGCATGCAGGGCAGAATTAGGCCAATATCCTCTACTCATCAATATACAAAAAAGAGCCATCAAATTCTGGAAACACCTAAAAAACAGCGACCCCCACTCCTATCATTATGAAGCCCTGAGATGCCAAGAGCTGAGCCCAGAGAAGAGTCCCCTCACACAGCTGGTCCTGAGGCTCAGTTCACCAACACTAACCCCCACTAACCCCATCCAGCCTCAGGACAGCATCAACACCAACTCAATTCGACCCAACCAAATTATAACACAACATTAACAGAATTATATCACCTATTGGGAAAACCAAACAAAACTTCAAAGCAAATTAACGTGTTATTTGGCCCTAAAAAGAGACTATACTGTGGCAGACTACCTGACCACAGTGAAAAATTACAAATACAGGAAAATACTGACGATGTACAGACTCAGTGACCACAGCCTGGCGATAGAGACGGGTCGACGCAGGCAGGCTTGGCTGCCCAGGGAGGAGAGGCTGTGCTCTCACTGCGACCGAGAGCAAGTAGAGACAGAGCTGCACTTCCTCCTCAAATGCAATAAATACGTACAAATTAGAAAAAATTTCTTCCCAAAATTCACGGGACTGATACCAAATTTCCCCAACCTACCTGACTCCCACAAAATGAAAATCCTTCTGGCAGAAGAACGATGCTGCCAAACCCTGGCAGCACAATATGTAGCCACCTGCCACAGCCGGAGGGACCGCACCAGCCCATTATAACCAATAATATTACACTCCTGAAAGTTGTTCCTGTAAATTCTCTCCATTTTTATCTTTATTTAGATCATTCAAAATACTGTAAATAGTATATGTATATAGTTATTAGTTGCTATAGTACTATTGTAACTGCTGTTTCTAAAGTTACCATGTTTTATCTATGTGTGTACTGTGTCTTTAATGCTTTGGCAATACATGCCTATATGTAATGCCAATAAAGCATCTGAAATTGAAATTGAAATTGAGAGAGAGAGAGATAAGAGTGTGAGAGAGAGAGAGAGAGAAAGAGAGAGAGATAAGAATGAGAGAGAGAGCTACATTTGCATTAGTCTGTGCAACACTGCAGCTGTTTATTACCCCCCATCGCGGGCTGATGGGCCCTGAAAGGGGGGTCTAGTGGAGACCAGAATACGAATGTATGTATGTCCGTCTGTCGGTCCGTCCGTCCCTCCAAACATATTGCACTATATCTCCAATGCCCCTGGTCCGAATCTAACCAAACTTGGTACCATATCGCACTGGGATGGGGGAAGGGTTACCATGGTTACCTAATTTGCGTATTAATTAGGTCACAGGGTCAGCGAGTGCAAAAATCACATTTATGGCCACTGCTAGCTTAGTAATGAAGTTAGGTGGCTGAAATCTTTCAGCAGCTACCTCTTCTCACTGGATACCTACACGAATGATCATCACAGTTGACCCTATCCCCAGAGCCAGTCTCAGGCCTTTGATCTTTGACAGCTAAGTTTGGTACAATAACATTATGATGGTGGAAGGGCGCTATGCTAACTGTGGCCTACTTTGCATATTAAACAGGTCATGGGGTTAGTGAGTGCACAAGTTTACTGAAGTGGTTGTGATTTAACTTGCCTGTGACTTTAAGCTCAGAAAGATGCGACGGGGGTTTGCCGCAGCAACAGCTTTCTTGTTGTACTTTAGTTCTCTAACAGGGGTGGTCCTGGTGTGTGTGTGTGTGTGTGTGTGTGTGTGTGTGTGTGTGTGTGTGTGTTTGCGCTTCCCGCACAATCTGATATCGCTGCGTACATGATGTTCTGGGATCAGCAATGTAATGTTTGTCCTGGAATGATATTATAGTCCACAAATGAGGAACAGCTGTCCTGTCCCTATGCTGTGCTTACAAATCTCATGCGGTTTAGTTTTCTGGAGTTTGCTAGCTAACGTTAGCAAGCTTTTCGTGCAAAACTTGCTGAGATGCAGGTTACCAAGAAAACCCTGAATGGTTTTTGCCTCATAAATTTAATGTGATTTTTGCTTCTGTTTCACTCCTAAATAACTCGCCTTCAGAGATTTTGCTGATTCAAACTGCTGTCTGAAGGGCCTGAACAGAGAGAGCTGTGACATGGTCACGGAGCCATTTTGTTTCCATGGCATTACTGGGCACGGTCTCGGAGTGAATGATCCCCCTCTCTTTCTCATGTTTCACCATCTTCTGTTTTTATGCTTGTAGAAGCTGTTGCTCGCTGGTTTCTCGCTTGTCCCTCAAAATTAGTACTTTTCCCTTCCAAGAAAAGAATGAAAAATTCCAGCATTTTCTATTGTGCGAGACAGCACAGTTTCACGCGATGGAAACAAAATTGCTCCTATTCTTCAGTTGTCACAACTATCTGGGAGCTCTGCTTGCTCTGCACAGTGGAAAAGCCTTCAAGGTTTCATCACATCATCATAGTGAACCTGCTAGTCTTCATTGTGGGACTGTAGTGTTACTCCTAGATGAACATTTTGTTGGTCCTGGAACTGCACTGATACAGCGAGATCAGATTGTGCGCGTACTCCCATTGTGAACAAGGACAGCCGATATCACTAATGGGTTCTGCTTCTTAGTTGATGAATCATGTTGATTTGCAAACGCGAGGGGGTTGCGGTAAGACACTGTCATGGACTTTCACTTTCTAAGCCTGGATTTTGCACTTCGCAGCAGGTCTTGGTTGCTGCACACAGCACCTGAGTGAAAGCCAGCCCCAATTTGAGCTTTCCTGTTACTGCAGTGCTGCTGAGGACCCAGTCGGCCGTTTCCTTGTGATGTTGCGTCATAAGACAAACTCTCTTCAGGGGTCTATTTTTGTTTGTTTGTTTTTGACATGTGCATTGTGCTCGTGTTTGAATGGTGTCTGTCTCAGGAACAGCTGGTTCATGACTCATTTCCTCTGTCTGTAACTGTCTGTCGTCAGAACAGCTCTGGGGAGCTTTGTTTACTTCTAATAGCCCCTTATCCAGTGAGTTTCTGGGGGAAAAAGCTGTCAAAATGTTGGCTGGTATTTGTTTTAATTCAACAGTGTTAACTGAGCGCTTGCCTTGGGCAGATGATCCCACAAATGAATGAATCATTGTGTGGAGTAAAGAAGGTCCCAGTCAAACATCTCCAGTGCCAGGCAGTATCCTGCCAATTCAAAACTCAAAGTTAGTTTTGAACTAAGTTTAGTCTGTGTTTATGAAACCAAATTTATAAGCAGCTGGCTGCTCTACTTTGCCGACATTGTGTTTTTTATCGTCGCATTGGACTGCTGCTCTTTGTCTCTGTGTGAGTGTCTTTAAGAGTGTGTCAGAGTTAAATCTGTGGTAATGAATCGCAGGCATTTGACAAAGCAGCAGTGTTCTGTTTTCAGGCTGTGACGAGCACAGATGAGACGGCCTCATTTTTATGCGCATTTTTAATGTATTGCAATTATGTATGCGCATTTGTAATGCTGAGTGATCTGGTTTGCACACTAGTAACATTTGCTTTGCTGGACGTTATTGTTCCGCAGTGCTACATCACTGTGCACACAGTGGCTTATGCAGTGGTTGGCGCATTAATGTCTTCTTCAAGTCACAAGACTCTCTGGAGAGAAATGTGTGCTTTTGCCAACAAAATATGAATTTAAAGCCTTTGTTTGAAAGGGTGAAGTCCAGGAATCAGACAGTGTTGGTTTTTCTCATGTGTCCTCTACCAGTGAACTCATTCAACTGATTTCTCCCATTTTTTAATTTCTGAGAAAGTAATTGGGCTAATTAGTGAATGCTAGTGATTAGAACATGACAGTGCTGGGTGATTTTTACTTTAACCCTTCTATTGGTCAAAAGACATTTGTCACCATTTGCCATGTCTCACCATGGTGAGAGTGACATTACTCATACACTTGCTGAAGCCTTTATCTTATCGTCAGATATGGCTAATGAACAGTTAATACGAAAAATGTGTGTCTATTGATATTAAGAAGCATTGTTTTTACATTATTGTAATTTTTCAGATTATTTGCAAAAATAAGAAAGTACCGCGCAGCTGTAAGAGAATTGAGCTGTAAAAGGGTTACTGCACGTGGATTTCACACTTCTGCTGAAAGAGGAAGTGAAAATGGTGTTTGGAGCGAGTTGGGTCTGAGTTTGCCACCTGGGGAACTGTCCGGTGAAGCCAGTCTGATTGTGGCCCCTGCTGTGATCTGGCCCCTCAGGAGCCCCGTGGACGAGGAGAGCCTGCACGACTCCTTCAGCCAGCTGATTGAGGAGCAGAGCTACAGCCTGGAACAGGGGCCCGAGGCCCTGGAGATGGAGGACCTACGGGACGAGAGCAGGGGTGAGGCAAGCGGGAACAGAGGGGCTGGGTACTCGCGGTTGGAGCTGTGAAACGTCATGTTTGATGTTTTAGAAAAGATCTCTTTAAATGTCTCTGATTGGATACTCTGCCTGGCTTTGACTCGCAGATCACCTGACCTACCTGAGGGGTCATGCGTCGGCAGGGCGTGAGCAGCGGAGGGGGCGGGGCTTGGATGAGGGGCAGGTGTCGGATCCCCTGATGGAGAGGCACTGGTCCTCAGATACTCTGCGGGTCCTGTCCGCCATGCCCAGTCGTACCATAGGTGAGCCGATCTGCCAGTCACCCTGTAACCATGCCCACAAACCTGGCAATTACAACATAGCCGAGCCCCAAAGCAGCCAATAACCTCACCCACAAACCTCCAATCTGTCAATAAACCAAAAAACCAAACCTCCAAACCTGTCAATAATTCAGTAATAATAACCCCTATCCTGTCATTAACTCAGTGACCACACCCTCAAATCTGTCAATAATCCAGTCTCCACACCTCCAAACCTTTCAACGACTGAATATAATACCCCCAAACCTGTCTTACCAAACCCTAAACCTTTTATTAACCACTCAGTGAATCTGTCAATAACTCTGCAATTACACCTTTAATCCTGTCAGTAACTCAATAATCACACCCCCAAACCAGTCAATAACCCAAAAAACCACACCCTGAAACCAATCAATTACCCAATAACCACACCTCAAAACTGTCAATGACTCAATGACCACATGCCAAACCAGTCAATAACCCGATAACCACACCCCAAAACCAGTCAATAACCCCAAAACCACACCCCAAAACCAGTCAATAACTTAATAACCACACCTCAAACTGTCAATAACTCAATAACTATACCGCAAACCAGTCGATAAGCCTATAACCACACCCCAAAACCAGTCAATAACCCCAAAACCAGTCGATAACGCTATAACCACACCTCAAAACGGTCAATAACCCAATAACCACTCCTTCATCCCTGTCATTGACCCCCATAACCAAACCACTAATCCTGTCACTCACCCCATCAGCACACCTACAGTCCGGTCACTGAACCGATATCCATCTCTCTGACACCATGACTGTTGTGTTCTTCCTGTGCAGGTCGTAGTCGTGGTGCAATAATCTCACAGTACTATAACCGCACCATGCAGCTACGCAGACGCCGCCAAACGCGTCCTGCTATCCGCGACTTCTCCCGCTCGGCGCGGCCGAGCATCCACGAGTCCGACATCAATGAGGAGGGTGAGTGACAGCTGCTGTTACCATGGTAATGATCACAGTGCGTTGTAGGTAATGTTACTGTGGTCACCACTGACTCTGATCTTTATGTCTTATGTTATCTTTATTACTGAGTATCCTGCATGAAATTGTTGCCATAGTTTGTGTGTGTATAATATTGCATGTGTTTTACCCGCATGTCTATCATGATGTATGCAGTGTGCATGTGAGTTTGTATAATACTGTTTTATGCAGTGGTGAAGGTCGTGGGTTAGATCCTGGCCTGGCGCCTTTCTGTGTGGAGTTTGCATGTTCTCCCCGTGTTTGCGTGGGTTTTCTCCGGGTACTCCGGTTTCCCCCACCCACAAAACATGCCTCATGGGAACACTCCTACCAGTACCCCTGACCAAGGAACTGGCTTTAGAACTGGAGTTGGCCCCCGAGCGCCACTCTGTGGCTGCCCACTGCACCTAACTATAGGATGGGTCAAATGCAGAGGACAAACTAGGCTTTTCCCCGAACGCCCCCAATCCTCCAATTCCCCAATCCTTGAATAGAACCAAGACAATAGAAAGCCCCTCAGGTCATGACCTTTCATTTGAACTTAATTTCAGGTCAATCGGACAAATGGTTCTGAAGATATGGCCAAAATGGTAATTTTCCATCACAAAGCGCCACCTGGTGGCAAAATATTGAACTATACAGGTATGATGTCATCATGTGACACGTTGTGAGGTGATGACCTTGCAGTTGCACATAGTTTCATGTCAATTGGAGAAATATTTCCAAACATTGTGAATTTTATGTGACAAAGCTCCACCTTGTGTCAAAATTTTGAACCAAACGGGTATAATGTCATCGTAGGACACATCCTCAGGTCGTGAACTTTCATTTGCACTTGATTTGAGGTCAATCGGACAAATATTTCCAGAGATATGATAAAAACAGTGATTTTTTTCAGTTTTTGGCCCCTGGTGGCCAATCTAGAAATTGTTAATTTTCCAAAATGGAATCAGTTCTTCCTCTTTATGATACTTACTGAAATGCAAAACCTGAAATTTCTAATTGAAATATTACTGAAGTTATCGCGTTAACACGTAGTGCGGCGCAGCGGCGGCGGCGGTCAGACCAAAAATATTATTTCCCCCTTGGGGTTCAATAAAGTGTATCTTATCTTACGTTTGCACTGTGTGCGTGCATCATACTGTGTGTACATGTGCGTATTCGTTGTAATTCTGTATACATAGCATGCATATCACTGCGAGTGTGTGTGTTTCACTTAATTTGTAATTTTGTGTGTTTATGTGCATCTACTTGTTTAACAATGTGCATTGCATGTGTGTGTTTGACATTTTGTGTATGTGTGTGTGTGAAACACTGTGTATCTGTATTCATTTAACACTACGTGTATTCATTTGTGTGTGTGTGTGTGTGTTTATCTGTGTATGTGTGAGTGTGTAACGCTGTGTGTATCTGTATTAATTTAACCCTTAAAGTGCTTAATTTTTACTCACTATATCCCTCCAAAAGTTAATCATTCATTATTTAGTTTTCAAATGACCTGCGACCCCATCTGAGGGTCATTACCAACGAGTTTACCAGCGAAAAATGGACAAAATTGTTGACCTTTTGAGGGCTGAAATCTGAAATTTTGCATCATATATTTTACGCCTTGCGCAACTATAGCAGTGATTAGCACTTTAAGGGTTAAGCCTACGTGTACGTATTTTTGTGTGACACTGCATATGTGTTTGTTTATGTGTCTTTAACATTATGTGAGCGTAACTGTGTTTTCCTCACCGCGTGTGTGTGTGTGTTACAGAAAATAAGAAGGAGCAGTTGGTGAATAACCTTCAGAATCTCTCGCTGAGCGACCGTGTGCACATGCTGCGAGCCATGCCCCTCAGTGTCGCCGAGAAGAGCGAGCTCAGGCAGGCCACGCCCTCACAGGCCCCGCCCTGTACAATCAGACACAGCCCTATTCACTTAATTCATTCACCCCGTCTTACTCACTTAGGCCCCACCCTCCTCTTGTAGAGACCACACCCACACCACAGAACTCACCACTGAAATAACAAGTTGCATTCACTTGTGTTTTTGATTGAATTTGTATTATATAGTAAATCTATATTGGAATGAAATTATTTATTTATTTCTCTATGTATTAACTCGGGGTCATTTTCTTACAATACCATGTCCCTTCATGCAGTTTTAATGGGTCTTGATGTGAAATGTGCTTGATCGGTTTATTATTCTGTGTATGTTAACCACTATGTGCTTTTATGCATATTTAGCATAAAAACGAGTACTACAATCAAGCATCCATAGTTTGATGGCTAATACCTTTTGAACTGTTCACACTAAATGATTAAAATTTTCACACATGATTCTTTGATATAATAATGCACTGTACACAGAAGGAGAGCTTTGTATTTGATATATTTGCAGACTTATGTAATTATGGAGACTCCTGGAATGACTTATGGAGACTCCTGGAATGCGCGTTCATCCACGGTAGCACTTTTGGGTCTCTAACTCCAGATTTAATGACACCAGATGTCTGATTCTTTTTATGGTATGAGACATGTTATAGTATTATCAGGAAAATATGTTAAATCTGTAACAAAAATAATATTTTCTCATATATAGGCCCCTAAATATGGGGAAAAGGCTTGTCGCGTCTGTATTTTGACTGCTTATTGCAAAAAATCTGACAAGCTCAACCAGTAAACAAATTAAATCAGATTGAGAGCAATTGCTATATGTACCAAATATGAATTTGGTGCTGTGAAGAAAACTATTTCATTCAAGCTGTTGAATATAGAAGGTTTTATGACATGCAAAAATGTCATTCATAAGGTTACATTGTCATGGATTTGCTCCCACTGGATGAATACTGCAATCCGGTGGGAGCTAGGACCATGGGTCTTAAAGAAAGTAAAGGACTCAAACACACAGTCTGGAAAAAAACTTTAAGGATTTTAATAAACTTTTAAAATCAAAATGAACACCAGTTAAAAAAACCAGCGGAGCCGCTGCACATAAACGCAGGGCTAAAACTAAAGAATGCAGTTGCAATAGCAACTGGGCATAGCCAGACCTTAAATACTCTGCCTTCACCTCCACTTTAACGAGCCACACCTGTTGCCCGTCAAAGCGGAGGTGAAGAATGCAGCAGGGGAGGGACTGCTAGGCCAAATAAAAAAGTTGCTGACAATTGTTTTCGTCAAAAGGGACAAAAGGGACGGCCACGCGTTTGTTCCCATCTCAGCGAGCCAGGTGCAGGTCAGCAGTGTGTCTGGTGGACCGAGCTTCATTGTGGACATGAGTGGCACTCATCCCCAGGTTGTAGATGATGCTGTGAAAGAAGGTTACGTCCTGTCAGACATGATCCCAGGAAAATATGTTGCATGTTTTTATCACCGCAATGGTTGATTGGTAATATCTGTGCAATATCGGAGGAGGTACAGGATGTGCAACTACAATTTATGCATCCTCACGGTCCTGCGAAGTCTTACAGTTGGCCCAGAAGAGAAGATATTTGTTGGGTTCCTCTGATATACATCATAACGATCATAGATGCACTAATCACATCAGCTGGTAGACAATTTGTAGTTCCGTCTGGTGTGGCTAAAGAAATTGACCAGTTATTCAAACGCTTCAAATAGACATGCAAAGTCTATATAAATGGAATTAAATTTGTGTAATTGACTTTTATGAGATTTTTAAATCATTTGTCATAATTACAAATAGACTAAATATATGTATTGTCAAGAGAATTTAATTAATAATGATGCAGCATGTGTGATGTAACTTTGTGAATGGCATTTTGGCATGTCATAAACCTTCTGTATTCAACAGCTTGAATAAAAGTTTCTTCACAGCACCAACTTCATATTTGGTACATATAGCGATTAGACCTTGCTCTTTTCTCTGATTTAATTTGTTTTCTGGTAGACCTTGTCAGATTTTTGCTATAAGCAGTCAAAATACAGACGCGACAAGCTTTTTTCCATTTTTAGGGGCCTGTATATGAGAAAGTATAATTTTATTTCAAGATATAACATGTTTTTCTGATAGTACTATAACATGTCTCATGAACGTGCATTCCAGGAAGCCATATTTGGCATGCCATAAATCTGCAAATATGTCACATGCAAAGCTGTCCTGTGTACAGAGCCTTGTTATATCAAAGAATCGTGTGAAAATTTGAACCATTTATTGTGAACAGTTCAAAAGTTATTAGCCATCAAACTATGGATGTTTGATTTTAGTACTCGTTTTTAAGCTAAATATGGGGCCACGCCCCCTTTTTGAAGGTTTAATATCTCCAAAACTAGAGGAGGTATTGGCCTAAAATTTTGCACAGTAATTATTGGTAACGAGGGCATCAAAACAAAAACTGATGAAGCAACTCTGAGATGGTCAGTCGGGAGCCTTCTGGTGATTCGGCACAGAATTGCCCAGTAAGCTGTATGATAATCTCGCAAGATGCATCATTTGACGCACATTACGCAATTGAAGTCAGGTGGGAGGACCAGATTTTATGAGGGGGACCAGATTTTACGCTACGCTGGCACTTTTTCAATTTCAATTCGATGATCACGAACTGATCTCTGACCTCTCCCTTTGTTTTTATGTTCTAAACCCCTCCCCACATACTGGCCCCACCCCCATTTAGATCAGAGTGAAGAGCATTTAACTCTCTGCAGAAGCAGCCCACAGTTGGGGCCTCAGCTCTTTCGAAGAAGAGGTTCACACAGTGGAACTTAAACTCTGTTTTTTCCTTTGTGCTTTAATTGCAGGCGGCGGGCTTACAATTTCCAAGAGGGCCGTCCAATCAGCAGCAGCCAAATCTCCTGTTGCAGCCGTCTGAAGTTCCAGTGCATCATTGTGAGTTCCCAGCATGCACTGAGGTGGCATGTCATCTCTTAAAATGTCACAGAATATAAAATAAAGACGGCTGTGTTATTACCTGGATGACGCTGCTGTCTGTACTCTCTTTGGTCGATGGATCAGCTGCTGAATTGCCAGCGAGTGTAATCTGCAACTACTGTTACAGTCCCCATGACCTCATCACTGTGGCGTTTAAAAGCAATCGTGCCATTTTACTTCTAACGTTGGTTTGACTTAGATCTTCATTTATCCCAAATATCTATGTCCTTTGTCTACATGTGAAAAAAAAACAATAAAAACGTATGGTTACTTTGGAAACCTGGGAGTGACAGTGCTGTCATCTGGTGGCTGTCCTGAAATCGGCATATAATGAATCGGCCTCAAACAATTCGTCTTATTTTGGATTTATTCACCATGGGGGATCATTTACTGACACCAAAGTAATGTAACAAACATATTTTTATTAAAATTAAATTTAGTGGGCAGAAATTTTGGCTAAATAGCCCTTACAGTTTGCTTTTCGGCCAACTGGGAATTGCTTATTTAAGCCATTTTTAGCAATTTCCTTGCATAAAATAAAATTCAATGCTGAAATAGACTTAAAATCTGTCTCCGTGTTTTCAGCAATCTTTTATCTATGATCTGAACACGAAAAAAGGATGGCTCACCGTGGAAATGTTTTTTACTAGATCACTACATTATTATGCAACTTGCATGAAAATACCTCAGATTTTACTCAGATATGATGATTCTCAAGGAAGGAAGCTAATTGTACATCCAGCTCAATTATAAATTTCAACAACCTGCAATCATGAACAAAACAGATTTTGTGTTGCGGCTACAATCGAAGTGGAGCAGCTGTAATGCGCGGTCAGGATGTGCATTAACAAATAGCGCGATTGCCTTTAATGGCTATTTCAGTCCGTTCAGCTTACTGCAGTGTTAGTGTTAGCTTGTGTGTGTCCGTCTGTATCAGTCATAAACGGTTTGTGGATATAATACAGTGTGTGTGTCTGTGTAGACACAAATATTTGTGTGTGTGTGTGTGTGTGTGTGTGTGTGTGTGCTTGTGTGTGTGTGTGTGTGTGTGTGTGTGTGTGTGTGTGTGTGAATGTGTGTCCGTTAATACAATGTGTGTATAATGCATGAGTGTATGTTGTGTGCAATTGTATAATAATGCGCGTGTGTTTTTGTAAACTTGTACAATAATACAAAACCCAAAACCAGTGAAGTTGGCACGTTATGTAAATCGTAGATAAAAACAGAATACAATGATTTGCAAATCCTTTTCAACTTATATTCAATTGAATACACTGCAAAGACAAGATGTTTAATTTTCAAACTGAGAAACTTTATTTTTTTTTTACAAATAATCATTAAATTAGAATTTAAAGGCAGCAACACATTGCAAAAAAGTTGGCACAGCAGCCTTTTTACCACTGTGTTACATCGCCTTTCCTTTTAACGACACTCAGTAAACGTTTGGGAACTGAGGAGACCAATTTTTGAAGCTTTTCAGGTGGAACTCTTTCCCATTCTTGCTTGATGTACAGCTTAAGTTGTTCAACAGTACCGGGTCTCCGTTGTCGTATTTTACGCTTCATAATGCGCCACACATTTTCAATGGGAGACAGGTCTGGACTAGAGGCAGGCCAGTCTAGTACCCGCACTCTTTTACTACGGAGCCATGCTATTGTAACACGTGCAGAATGTGGCTTGGCATTGTCTTGCTGAAATAATCAGGGGCGTCCATGAAAAAGTTGCTTGGATGGCAACATATGTTGCTCCAAAACCTGTATGTACCTTTCAGCATTAATGGTGCCTTCACATATTTGTAAGTTGCCCATGCCTTCGGCACTAATACACCCCCATACCATCACAGATGCTGGCTTTTGAACTTTGCGCCTATAACAGTCCGGATGGTTCTTTTCCTCTTTGGACCGGCGGACACAACGTCCACAGTTTCCAAAAACAATTTGAAATGTGGACTCGTCAGACCACAGAACACTTTTCCACTTTGCATCAGTCCATCTTAGATGAGCTTGGGCCCAGCGAAGCCGGCGGCGTTTCTGGGTGCTGTTGATAAATGGCTTTCGCTTTGCATTGTAGAGTTTTAACTTGCACTTGCAGATGTAGCGACGAACTGTAGTTACTGACAGTGGTTTTCTGAAGTGTTCCTGAGCCCATGTGGTGATGTCCTTTACACACTGATGTCGGTTTTTGATGCAGTACCGCCTGTGAGATCGAAGGTCACGAACATTCAATGTTGGTTTTCGGCCTTGTTGCTTACGTGCAGTGATTTCTCCAGGTTCTCTGAACCTTTTGACGATACTACGGACCGTAGATGATGAAATCCCTAAATTTCTTGCAATAGCTCGTTGAGGAATGTTGTTTTTAAACTGTTCGACAATCAGCTCACGCATTTGTTCACTAAGTGGTGACCCTCGCCCCATCCTTGTTTGTGAATGACTGAGCATTTCAGGGAAGTTGCTTTTATACCCAGTCATGGCACCCACCTGTTCCCAATTAGCCCGTCCACCTGTGGGATGTTCCAAATAAGTGTTTGATGAGCATTCCTCAACTCTCTCAGTCTTTTTTGCCACTTGTGCTAGCTTTTTGAAACATGTTGCAGGCATCCAATTCCAAATGAGCTAATATTTGCAAAAAATTACTACGTTTACCTGTTCAAACATTAAGTAACTTGTCTTTGCAGTGTATTCAATTGAATATAGGTTGAAAAGGATTTGCAAATCATTGTATTCTGTTTTTATTTACGATTTACACAATGCGTCAACTTCACTGGTTTTGGGTTTTGTAATAATAAAATGTGTTTTGTGAGAAGAATAATTGTGGGTGTTGTATGCGTAATAATTTGTGTATGTATTGTGTTTGTGTGTATAAAAAAATCTGTATGTGTGCACAATAAAATGCGTGTATGTCTTCATGCATCATGTCTCCCCCTTCCTGTGTGTGTGTGTGTGTCTGTGTGTGTGTGTGTGTGTGTGTGTGTATTAAGGGCCCTACAGCAGGTGTTGTATTGCTGACTGTCCTTCCTTCACTCCCTGCAGCTCTGTGTGTGTGTGTGTGTGTGTGTGTGTGTGTATTAAGGGCCCTACAGCAGGTGTTGTATTGCTGACTGTCCTTCCTTCACTCCCTGCAGCTCTGTGTGTGTGTGTGTGTGTGTGTGTGTGTGTGTGTGTATTAAGGGCCCTACAGCAGGTGTTGTATTGCTGACTGTCCTTCCTTCACTCCCTGCAGCTCTGTGTGTGAGTGTGTGCGAAATAACAATCGTGTGTGTGTGTTTTTTCAGGCCCTGCGGCAGTTGTGGTATAGCTGGCTGTCCTTCCTGCACTCCCTGCAGCTGTGGCAGGTGGCGCTAAAGAGAGTTAGCGGCCGCTTCGGCACCGGAGTCCTTTCCTACTTCCTCTTCCTCAAGATCCTGCTGTTCTTCAACATCTTCCTGTTCCTCATCTACGGCTTCTTCCTGGTCATCCCGCAGGCCATCCACCCCCCCGCCCCCGCCCTGCACGGCCCCCTCTTCACTGGGCTGGAGCTGCTCACGGGAGCGGTGAGGACACAGAATCGCCCCGCTGTCCCTGAATCGCACTTTTCCATTTAGCCTTTATTTTAGTAGAAAACCCTCCACGTGCCTGATTATGATCATAGATCTTTGATAGGAGACTGTTGTGCAGCACATGGGCAGCAGTGCGTTCAAGATGGTCGCAGACTGACTGTATGGAGGAGTAAAAACCAGAGAAGGATCTTAAATTGCAGATAAAAAAATCTGATGAGTCATTCTCTGTGGAATTACTATCCGACTCTGCGGTGTTTAACAGGGTTTTCTGTCGTAATCATCATCCCATTCCATACCAGTCTCAGTCTCCACGTACCTTTCCCAAATAGTTGGTACCAGAGCTCGGACAATGTTAGCTATTTGTCCTTTGGGAAGCGTGTCCCTGCTCCATCTCACTGAATTCCCTCTTTTTCCCCGTCTCCCTTTAGAATGCTGTACATAATATTCCTCTTTTGTCTCAGTTTCTTCCCTTCGAATATTTAGAATACATAATTCTCCCTCTATCCCTGTTTCTCTGTGGAATACTTTACGTAATTCCCCCTCTATCACAGTTTCTCTATCGAATACTTTGTTTAATTCCCACTCTATTCATGTTTCTTGCTGGAATACTTAGAGCCAGTTTCACAGACATGGCTTAAGCGTAGTCCTGGTCTAAACAAAGATTTGTATGGAGATTTTCTATTGAAAAATGAATTGAGTCTAGGATCAAAATTAATCTGTGTCTGTGAAACAGGCACTTAATGTAATCCCCCTTTGGCCCTGTTTCTCTCTGGTACACTTCCCCTCTATCCCTGTTTTTCTCTTGAATACCTAATTCCCCCTCAGTGAATGTTTTCCTCTGGAATACTTCAGGTCATTCCC